>OU911041.1:25732485-28557485 GCA_918358695.1 Melinaea menophilus ssp. n. AW-2005 | reverse complement strand
GGACAATAATATATTACTTTATAGTGTTATATATAAATATTAATTGTATTTATGTTGTGTGTCTGTGTTGAGAGAAATGTTCTAAGAACTACATAACGTTACTAACCGATGCTAATATTTCGATAACACAAGTGGGTACTGTTCTTAGAAATGCTTAAATTGTAGCACAGGTAGGTACTATAAGGAAGAAAGCTCTTAACTTCTTTTGAAGCAAGCACATAAAAACTACCGAACCGATTTGAATGAAAATTGGCAGAGCTGTAGAGCTTGGGAATGGGCGTGTTTAAAAAAAAACAGAATTAAAATAACTCATTCCGTTCATCCTCCTCATTTATAATAATATTTGGATATTATTATTGGTTTTAAATATATGTACGTAATATCTGAAAAAAGTCAGAAACATATTTCTTATGTAACCGAAGAATAAAACTATTTAATAATTTATATATTAAATAGTTTTCTTCCTGACTGTACTTAGGAAGTTATAAAACAAACATACATACATATACTCAACTGTGACTTTGAATGTCCAAGCTTTAAATACGACAAAATGATTGACTCTTAACAGACATATATTAATTTATATACCTAAAAACCCCGACCACGATGTTAATTTGCGCTAATCCAAAACAACTGAACCGATTTTAATGATTTTTGTAGATTAGATAGATGGATTCTTTGGTCCAACTTATTAGGATAGTTTTTATCTCGAGAATAATCTTAAATATTTATAAGGTTTAATTGTATTCTATAAGTCCAAGACATGACTCATTTTATCCGCCCACTAATACTAAGAAACAAAAGATTTTTTCTTACAACGTCGAGTCATGCCTTTTTTAGTTAATATTTTTGATGGCATTTTCGTTTGTAACTATTTTAAACGTTCTATTATATATACAAGTTTGAGATAGATGAAAGGAGAAAAAATAATTAAAACTCAAACTATTTGTGTCAAATTTTTCAATAAAATATTTATTCAGTAATATATTTATTCAGTAAAAAACAAACAATTGTATAGTGAATTATCAACTTGTAACATCAACGCCGTTCATTCTTTAAACGGTTTTCAAAAAACCCTCGCATTTTATTACTTTTTTTAACTGTCTCGGCGTAAGAGCTATAAATTAATCAAAGATTTCTTGAGATATGATACCATCTTTCCTGTAAAGCCTTACACATCTTCTCGTCCCGCAAAAGTTAGTTATATTGGAAAAAAAACTTAAACCAGATGGAACGGCATTTTAGTGAACTATTTCACACTGCTCCTTTTCATTGTTCCTTCTCGTACTAAATCTCCGGTTCCATATCTGATCAGACCCCAGATTACATTGAAACAGCATACTCTGGCGGCATCTTTTCCTCAATGACATCGAACAAATACATCGATTTGAAGTAAATATTTCAAATTTGGATTCATCTGTCCAAAGAACTAAAGTCTTCCTCCATCCAGTCTATATGGGAAAGGTCCATTGCAACTGTTTTTTTTGCTTTTCGAACGGCAACATGCCCAAATAAAATAGCATTTATTAATCGTCTTTTTACTGCAGTCAAGTCACAATTCAAATAATAATAATAATAATCTTTTTGTAAATCGATAACTATAATAATATGTACCTACATTTTGTAAAAGTTATGAGTCACATTTTGTCTGAGAGGCCGAGTTTTTGGTTTAGCATATATATATATATATAATTTGGTTGGCATATTATTATTTGGTTTGGTTTAGCATATATATATATATATAATATATATAATTTTAAAAATTTAACATGACGCACACATCCTTAGGTAGCCATCGTAAACAATACATAATATTTTCCAGCATCTGTAACCTCTACCGTTGGAGATATCGCAACCTCGGTGATCTGTCCCACGTGTGTCGTCTCCCGGAGTACCGCGCCGCCAACGCGGGGCTTCGCCACGACTTCCAGCTCATTAACGTAGACGACTTCAACGGGGCAGGAGAGACGGAACCCAGCCCCTACTTCTATCAGGTATTACGATATATAGTAAACAGCTAAATAAGTTATTGAATATAAATTAATCTTCTGAACAATCCCCCCCTCCAATGTAGAATTTGGCAGAGGCGGAATACGTTGTGGCGGTGTTCATGTACATGCGTCTGATCGGATGGCCCTCAGAGAAGATCTCAATACTCACCACGTACAACGGACAGAAACATCTCATAAGGGACGTCATTAACAAACGATGCGCTGACAACCCCCTCATCGGGAGACCGCATAAGGTATGATAATTATTAAAATAACACGCGACTGATCAATGAATGTAATGTAAATGTAATTAATACAGGTGACTACAGTGGATAAGTACCAAGGTCAACAGAACGATATAGCCCTTATATCGCTGGTACGTACGAAGGCGGTGGGTCACGTCCGCGACTTGAGACGACTGATCGTTGCCACGTCCAGAGCGCGTCTAGGGCTTTATATATTTGCTAGGGCCAGCCTCTTCAGGAACTGCTTTGAACTACAGCCTACCTTCAATCAGGTATGTGCTATAAAATGATACTATAACCGAGTTACCCAAACACGCTACTAAGTCACGATAATCCTCCCCCTCCCCCAGCTGCTGGAGCGTCCTCTGCAGCTGGAGCTGGTCCCGGGCGAGACATTCCCGGCGCAGCGTTCGTGCGGGGCGGTCGTGCCGGACGCGCTCGTGCTTCGCGCGCTCGACATGCCGCACATGGCGCGATACGTGTACGACATGTACCTGCAGCGCGTGCGAGACACTGCTAAGGTTAGTGAACTTCAGACACTTAAATATCCTTCATAGAGACAGTAGGTTTCTTATTACGCTCGATATGCAGGACGAGTCGTGGAGCGCCCCAGGATCGAGTCGATCAGCTCGGTCCCGGGAGGCGGAGCGCCACGTGGAGGCGCACCCCGGAGGGGACAGCGACGAGGACGACGCCCCCGCGCCCTTCCAGCCCACGGATATCGTGAACGAAATCGCGGAACCCGAAACATGAATGAGGAATGTGATCTGATTGGGCTGATTATAGTTTTGTGATAAGATTAAATGATAATAAAAATGTCGAATGTATCTTCCTGTTTTATTTAAAAAGTAATAAAAAACCGTCAATAATCATACAACTAGAGGGCAGCCGTGACCACTGGAGCAATAGAAATCATTTAATATAAACAATATCAACAGAAAATAGTATTAGTTCAAATAAGCTTTTTCTGATTCGTTAAGCAACAATTCGTCAAGCGTCATCATGTGTCATCAAGACGTTCGTACATGCATTTTCATTAACACGGTGGCTCAATTAATAGGTACGAAGGATTTTAGAAAGGCCGTAGCTTTATGTTAAACTTTAGATTTATTTTTCCACATGATTGTTTTTATCGCGATAATTCGTAAGACATTTAAAATTATTGAGCGAAACGAGCGGAACGCTCTATGTGGGACTTTTTGCATCCATCATCGTCATCCTCATCCTCATTGCATGTCCGGGGTTTGCATGAAAACGGCTTTACCGATCTTCATGAAATTTTGCACATTTATGGCGATGTTTATTGCGATGGTTTATAAAAAAAGTGAAAAAAAAACTCATGTCCTTGAGGAATAATCACCAAAAAATTACAGTCCCATAGACTTCGATGTAAAAAAAATTCGCTATGTGATACTTGATTATTCTATATTTTTAGGCTGTCGGTTTCAGCTTTGAACGCTCAATTGAAGATGGGTTACTCGCCTCGTTCTATTCGCCGAATCCGGTTCGCGCCCCTAGTATGAATCAGTAAAATAATTAACGTATTAAAGTTGATAATAATTACAAGTATCCAAACAGCTTATCAAGTACCACATTGTGTTAATTTTTTCTGTTATCACACTGAGTATATAATGAGTATATAAAAGATATATATCTGCCAACGCAGACTCCTCTATAGATCTGTTTAAAATAAATATTTCACCATACATTACACATCTTGAATAATACACTTCATATAAATAATATAAATGCGAAAGTTTATGAGGATATACGTTTTTTACTCTTTCACATAAAGACTAATGGACAGATTTCGATGAAACTTTACAGTACTTACAGCTTTTATATCAGAATAACATTAGACTACCGTTTGGATACATACATATATCCCACGTAAAATTACGGGCGAGCGGAGCCGCTGGCAAACGCCCAGGTATCAACTACATTACCCAAAATCTTAACAAATGATATACTAATATTATAAATCTGTTTTAGTTCGTCAAGACAGACAGACAGACGCGACGAGAGACTATTTCATAATAGTGATAACCTAATTTACTTTTCATTAAGTGATTCACCAAAAAATAAGATAATTTTCCGCAGTGAAAGTCACGTAACTCATGACTCAGACAATGAGTTAGCACCGAACTCATTTTTGCAATTCTCAAACTTCAAGAACTATTTAAAAAAAACATTGTTAAATAACGTTCAACCAAAGAAAATAGAGCGTCGCTTTTATATATATAAATATGTAATTAAAAAAGGTGAAATGTGACTTTTATAGCTATCAGTAAATTATAAGTATTATGATAAATATATGTTGTGCAATTCTCATTTGTACAAGAAGAAAAACAAGTTGCCATTTTTATTTAAACTGAAAACTAGAGCCTTGAACCGGCTGTCACTTCTATTTAGTAATCAGTAACGTCTGCGCCGGCGTCGAGAGACGTTGTTTGTACGCTTACAATTTGTCGCATTATATTTGTTATTACAACTTAATATAACTTTTACTTTAACATAAAATATACTTAATGTATATAAATAGTATATAATATTAAAATGAAGTCAATTATTGTGATATTTGTATTCGGGCTAATAAACTGTTACGCGCGAAACCATTGCTGCGAGCCGGAGCAAGGTGTGCTAAAAGACGAGACGAATTATTGCGTAGATTTAAAAACTAATGTGACTACACCGACTAACCTCGAATGTAAAGAAGTAATTCATTTAGCTGATATGAGTGATTATGTTATCAAACCAAATGGCACATTAATTTTAAGTTTTCTGGAAGGAGATGAAGCAATAGAGAACGGCAAGTAAGTAATAAATATTGTTTTTAATATATTCATAGCAATAACTTAACATTTTTATTAAAAGGATATGTTATAATTGTAGTCATAAACTGTTTAAATAAATAAATATATGATATTTTTAATTGATTAAAGTTTTATTTGAATTAAATTTCCTTTAACTCGGTTTTAATTTAGACGAAATTAGTTCATTTTATGATATATTATTATAGCCATATCATGTCCCCATGACAATATTATAAACAAGTTATGGACATGGCTTCGGTTCCATAAAAACTATCAATTTATATCTCTAGAAAATAAACAACTTTTAAAATTGCTAACGACTAGGGAATGTACCTATGGTGACATTTTAGTAAATTGTAAAGGAACTAAAATTCTGATAAGATCACATTAATCTATTTGTTTTTATCATATCGTATATCGTGTACCGATCAATCGAAACAAGTAAACAAATAGAACATTATTTAATAATAACTGTAAACATAATATAATTAAAATCTATAAGTAAAACTTTGTTGTAAATAAATTCCTGCATGATTAAAAAAAATAAAAAATCTACTTAAATCTGTTGATGATATAATGAACATTTTAGAATAAAAATTTGATAACAATAAAAATAATTAACGATTTTTTCCTGTTTTTATTATTATTATCACATTTTTCAAGTGTAAAGTATTTTTATAATGCTCTATATTAACTTTACGTATACACTGGTGGTGGAGGCTTGATTGACAGCAGGGCGTTCCCCTTTCCCCACCCAAGCCTGCTCTAGACTGATCTTAAAACTACACGATTATACGTATTAGGTTCTAATTATAACGTTTTGAATAGGTCTCGCGCCCCCGCATCCGATCTAACAATAGAACAATCGCTCTGGAAGCGAATCAATTAATTTTTGGCCATTTTGTTTACCGTTCCGCAAAAAGTAACGCAGTAGGAAGAAACTCCAACCCTTTATTTCCCCAAACCCCGTAATCACAGGAAGCTATTTCAAGATCCACACTGCGACGACTGCCTTTGAAAAGAGGACCTGTGTCCTCCCAATAAGTCGTCCAAACGCATTTTCCAACGATTGAAGCCGAAGGAAAGGGGATCGAGCCCGCCGCCGCGGAAGGGCCACTCCTAAAGACAGACCACGTCGTATCCCATCCTCTCCAACATCAACACTGCCACAACAACTATCGATCGACGGCACCTATTGGCAGGCTCCCAGAGACACTGTCCCTGCTTACAAGATATATACTTTTTTCAGCCGAGCACTATAGCAGGAATGCGATTTGTCGGAACTAGCGACATCTAACCATAAACAGTATATAACAAAAAGAAAAAATATATTTTTAAAATATTTATTAATTTAAATATATTACGACAATAAAGTATATGTAAATAACATGGTAGCTGTTAACCTGATTTCACTTTCAGGTACTGTGTTGAAAACGGTACGAGCTCAAGCAACGAGCTAGTTTTCGTGATCTGCGCTGATGATGAAGGGGTTCAAGAGCATATCGTTGATGAGAGCGTGTATGGATACTGCATGCTCGTCTCTTGCGTATTCCTGACACTCATTGCATTTGTCTACAGTGTTCTCCCTAAAATGAGGTATTTTAAACAAATTTAAATATATAAAATTAACATTCTAGTAAAAATTAACCAAATAAAATATTTATTTTCAAAACCTAAATACAGTTGTTCAGTTGTTGTACAGTTGAGTTTTTAACACTTGTAAGATTTGTATAATTACGTTAATTAAACTAATTTAATATTAAATATATTTTATTTTACAGAGATCTTCAGGGTAAAAGTATAATAAACTTTTGTATAAGTTTGACACTTGGCTTACTTATCTTAGGGATAATGAAAGTAACGGAATTCTACAATTTAGACCTCTGTGCTGCCAGAAGCTTCTTTGTGTATTTCTTTTTGTTGGCAAGTTTCTTCTGGACCAATGCGATAACAGTTCAAATTTATGTAACTTTGGGGTGAGATTATTTTTTATTGATATCATTAATGTAATATAAATTGTTATTGAAAGAACTAAATTATTTTTAAATCTCAATAGAGCTTAGTATATCTTATTGAGATAAAGTTTAAGTTATTAGACCTGCAATGATAAGTATAATGTTCCAGACGTCCGACCACTTCCGACTACAGCTGGAGACCGTTCCTTAAGTACGCGCTGTACGCCTGGGGGAGCCCTGCGCTCCTAACTATCATTCTCGTTACAGTCAATTACGTTCCTGGCGATCATCAAAGACCTGGAATTGGATGGAATACGTGCTGGTTTTATGGTAAATTTCGTTATTATAACTATGTTGTTTACAAATAAACATTTGATTAAATTATACATAATTACAGATACACATCAGCAATGGTACTACATGTACAGCGTGATGTCGATACTGACAGCTGTTAACATTTTAATTTTTATATATATATCTATCACCCTGTGGCGAGATGCGTTCTCATCGAAGCACGTCAAAGCCGTGAAATATAAGTACGTTTATATAATATATACAATATTATTTACATTTACGTCTCTATATATTGGGAGAAAAAACTTACAATTCATTTAGTACATAATGTCCAAGAACCTTTTTGTTTTTACTTATTATTTCTTATTTCTAGATTTTGGATGACATTCAAAATGTGTATCATAATGGGCCTGCCGTGGATATTCGAGATGATCAGCTCACTCACAGATAAGCATATTATTTGGTGAGTATATTTTCATAATAGCCAAAACCTATCTGGGTAATTTTAATCTATACACATATAAGCGATTTACCACTTACTGACTCATCACGAAATCTCCGAGACTATCTGTCCGATGTCCAAAATGGTGTTGCCAAGCTACAGTATTTCCTTTTTAAAATGAAGGTTATTAGGCTATGTGCATACACTGGATACTTGACCAGAAAGGCAATATCATCATATGTGGTGACAGCATAAGTTGTATATAAGAAAGGTCCAAGAACTGAACCATGAGGCATGCCAACTTCAACAGTTAACAATCTCTTTTGCAGCGTATTATTACACTATTGCATAACAAAAAAATAACGTTTACTCTGAATGCAATAAAATCTATAATTTATTTCACAGGGTTATTTTGGACTTCTTCAACCTGTTCCAAGGTCTGTTGTTGTTTCTGATCCTGGTGGTGTTCCGTCGTCGGGTGATAAAAGAGCTGTATAGTAAGGGATGGTTGAATTGCGTGGGGGGATTCGTAGAGCGACACCTGGCGGTCGGGGACGACGAGGAGGACGTCATTGAGCACACCGTCGGGGTCACACTCGACGAGAGACTGTGACCTCAATCACAATCTATTCTCTCCGGCACTGATAAGTACTTCACAATACTGTACACTATTTAAATGTTGCAGTAAGGAAATGTGTCACTAATTACAGCCTAGCATTTAATCTGAAAAGCAAAAATTATGGGACAAATAGTTCAGATCTAATTCTAAAACGTTTCAACTTATATTAATATAGTATATTTTCATCTGTAATACATCCACTTCTTTATCAAATCCACCAAACGCTAAATCAACTAGCAATATTTTTACACTAATATCGTATAATAAAAAGACTTAGTCTACTGTTTTTAGTATCAAATAGTGTGCTTAAAATTGTATATATAACATGTGTTCAATACAAAACCGTATTTCCGTTTTCATTTTCGGGTCAATGAACCTGGAAATAGTAGTAGCCTTGAACAAGCGTCTTTATAACCAGTCATTTGACGATAATTTTAATTTATGTTGACACGTTGTTTTCTCGTAATATTATTACCAAGCTATTGTATTGAGGTTGTATTTACAATAAAATAAATAATATATTTGTACATATGTATATAATTGAGACATAGTCGATAAATGCATTTATTAAACAATAATCTATTGTAATATGTAAGAATACATTAATTAGATCTGCAATATATATATAATAATTTGACTAAGTGTAATGTTATATAATTTTTTCTACAAAAAACATCTGTATTATAGTGATCTATTGAATAGGCCCAATCTATATCTATATCTATATCAAGGAGTGTTACTAGTTCATATTGTCAAAATTTAAGATAATTATAACACGGATGGCGTAGAAATATTTAATATTTTTGCGTATTATTATATATTTTGATCCATTATGACGGTTTTAAAAATCACCCAAATACAACAAGAATCTGAATTGCTTCTCCAATATTTACTTTTATTTGAGCAAAATTTAGTTATATTTCACTACATGTTAGAATAGTTTAGATTTAATAGCCTAATATCTAACTAAAGGCTTTCAACTGTGTCTATATTTTGAAAATAAAAAAAAACAACTATTATCTAACAATAATTGCACAAGTAGATAAATTAGTATCTATGGATTTTTGACAAGCATTTGATTAGTTTTATCACAGAATATGTATGTATAATTACGTATTTAGAAAACAGTTCAGTTTTCGTTATTGATGGTAATAATGTAGAAATTAATTAAATAGATTTCTTTAATTTATTTTAATATTACTTAATATATTTGGCAGCGGTGACACCATTTTAAATGTAATAAGCTATCCAACATACATTTTGTAGTACAAATAATATAGTTCCTAAGATCTTTTGATACAGAATAACATTGCATTTTATATATTAATATGAAATTAACTTATTGTAATGTACTTATATAAGATATTAAGTACAATTTAAAGTGTTCCTTGTCAATAAATTACTCCAATTACTCCAACACTAAACCTACCAAGTACCGGTCAAATTGACCGTTTTTAAACTTTTGTAAAACTTACACATTTTTAAACGTTATAATATCGTTATCAAACTACATGACCATTGTTAGAATACGCATATAATATTTTCTACACTCTTTACTTTTAGTTATTTCCATTATTAAATGCGTTATATAATATAATAACTTTTAATTACCGGTCAATTTGACGGCGTGCGGTAGGAACGGGTATACAAGAATTGTCAGTAGGTTTAGTGTTAATAAATTTATTATAATAATATTATAATTTTATTATAATAAGATAATAAACACAAGTTACCAGAGCAGAGTGAAATTGAGATTATAATATATTAGATTGATCAATTTCAGATTATTCGATTATTAATTTCCGATGCAAATAACAGTGCAAAGTTCAATAATTTAAGTTACTCATATATTATTATTTGTTTGGTTATTTTTTATCAAACTAACCAATAGTGCTGTTTTAGCAGCATTTTGATGTATTACAATACATGTATAAAATAGCTTTAGTTTTATTTATAATATGTGCTTATCAAACAAGAAATATACTTACAATTTTATTATGTTTTTTTATTTATACCTGTAATATAATGTTTAAGAATACGTTGTTCAAGAAATTTTATATTTTGATTAGAGTCAAGAGAAGAGTCATTAATTTCACTATGAATGGGGTCAATGACCGACTATCAATAATGTTCTGTTACGGGTCAAGTTGAAGAAGAAATTATCTTGAGAAAATTATTATAGTAACAGATAGTCAGAATATTACTTACAAGTTATTTGCAGTATATTAGTAAATAAATTGTTATGTAAATAAAATACTATTATAACTTATTATAAAATAGAAAACAAATTAAATTATTTAAAACAGTAACAGCTTTTATAAATCAGAAGATAGATCTGAGTACTGTATAGAGTTACTTTGAAATGATTCTTCGAATTGATTAAATATATTTTTAATCTGTAAATAAAATAAAAAAATATATAAAACGAAATTTATTTATAAATCATTTTAACAATAACAAGTAATCAGAAAAGGCCCTCAATTTCTCCGGTTTCGGTGTTCAGATCTATATCATAGATGCTAGGGCGGGTGGGGAGGCCCGGCATTTTGGATATCTCCCCCACCATTGGTACGACGAAGCCGGCGCCGGCGGATACGAAGATGTCGTTGATACGCAGCGTGAAGCCTGTCGGAGCTCCCTTGATGCTGGGGTCACCAGTCAGAGAGTTGGACGTCTTAGCCATGCATATGGCCAGCTTGTCGTAACCCTGGACAAAAAATCTACACTGATTTGGATACTAAAACTTCCCGAGCGGTTCTGCTATGGAGGGTCAATTTAACTTTGTTCAAAGTAGTACAAATTCCAAGTCATTAATTATGTAATGTTAAATAAATAAATACTAAATATAACAATTAAAAGCGTGAGTTAAAAAAACGTGATATTTCACTATACAACCCCATCCCCCTTGAGATATATTTTTTTAAAGTCGTCACCCACTTTTGAGTGAGACATTGCTCAATGAGATTAATCAATGATCCGAAAGTTTACTTTACAAATAAAAAAAATATATTTCATAAAAAAAAATAACACAGCTTACTCTAGCGGTCAACACCTTCATCTTCTCTAAAACCAGATCTGTATATTCCACTTCTCCTGCTCCGTACATATCTACAGCGATCTTTTTTATTTTATCTTGGAGTGTCATATTCAATGGGTAGAGATATTGGAATTTGGAAGGATAATCGCAAGCCTCAATAACAGCATCAGCCAGTTCCAAAGCGCCGGCTCCTCCCTTCGCCCAGTGGTCACATATCACCGCTCGGAAGGCACCGTTTTTAAGGGCATACTCCTTCACCATGTTCAGTTCTGCCTCTGTGTCATTACTAAATAAAAAAAAATGTTAGAAACTATTGTTTTCACTTGTAAATTGTATTCATATTATAATAAATATAAAGTTACTACGTATAAGTTAAGTTGGACTAACCCATGTCTGTTTACAGCAATGACAACTGGAACACCGAATTTGTTTCCATTACTGATATGTTTTCCCAAATTGCATAATCCCTTGCTAAGAAGCTCCAAGTTCTCCTGAGAAAGTAACAAGTGTCAATTGAGGGAAATTTAAAAATTTTAGAAAATATGAACCTGGGGCTATACAGAACTAAAAACTTTTGGATAATAAAAGCTGGTTATAGAAATATTAAGTATAGTTGGGTTAAGGATAGTTTAAGGATAGTTGGGTATCCTAGCGACACCCACATGTCCTACAGAGACCTTCTCGGCGGTATGCGTCTTTCTTCTCATGGCTCAAAAGTCTGTCAGAACGCTCGTGTCGATCCCACTCAAGCTTAAGCGATAGTATAGCTTATATTTATGACAAACCCGTAGACTAAACATTCCACTCAACTAGCAAAGTCACTTGTCAAACCAATAACGTTAATTATCTCGTACCTGTACGTAAACGTCATGCAGCGGCAGTCCCGGGCTGACAGTGGGTCCGCCGCCGTGCATCTTGAGCGCTCGCACCGTACTCACGATCACAGCACAGTGGGGCGTGTCACCACTCGCACGACACTTTATGTCGAAGAACTTCTCCATACCTGAACACAGGATGAACTTTTACTTATATTTTTAATATATAATAATTAAATGCAGGTAAATGAAATGATTTGTCTTTTTCATTCATGATATTTTATGGTTGTCAATTGCTGTCATACCGATGTCGGAACCGAAACCGGCTTCGGTGGCCACGTATCCTTTATCTTTGGCTAATTTCATGGCGATCTTATCGGCGAGAATAGAGGAGCATCCGTGAGCAATATTCGCAAATGGTCCAGTGTGGACCAACACGGGCGTCCCTTCTAATGTTTGCATCAATGTTGGTTCGAATGCGTCTTTTAGCAAAACCATTAAGGCCCCCGTTATACCCTAAGACATACAAGAAAGAATTTTAGATACTTTTTGTAATTGTAACAAACATACAGAGATGTCAATAACTTACCAGATCATCAGCAATTACAGGTTTTCCGCTCGTATCCAGCGCGACAACCATGTTTGCGAGTCTCTCTTTGATATCATTAATATCCTTGCCCAGAGCTAGAACTGCCATAATTTCTGAGGCCACGGCAATGTCAAAACTAGTTTCACGTGTAAAACCTTTCTCAGTCGGTGACTGTCCGATTGTAATCTTCCTTAAATATCTATCGTTCAAGTCCACAACTGAAAAAAGATAGAAATAAAACAGATATTCAATTTGCATATAAAAATATTATACATAATAATTGAGCGAAGCAAACGAAGTGAGCGGAGCGTTTTACTGGCGACTTTTTACATTCTTTGTCATGAATTTGCTCGAAAACTACTTGACGGAAAACTTTTGGAAAAAAAAAAAAGATTTTTTTTTTAATATCATGTCAAAAAACTGATATCTCATTGAAGTCAATGGGAAACGATGAGTCAATACACTGGGCTCGCTTCGCTCAATATGCAAACGGCACCCGAGCGCAGCGAGTCGAAATTGAGAGTTTGTTTTCCACTCCTAGTATATATATAATAATATACTCTTTTTTTACATATATTTAATTTTGAATACCTCTATTCCACATTATATTTTTGGTATCGATGTTAAGTCTGGCGAATTTAACTCTTTCATCTGGGGTTAAGGCATTAGGGTCGGTCTTATTGATGCCCAGTCTTGTAAGTCTCCTCAACTGAATGGCTGAGAATTTCCGGACTCCTTTAATGGTAGGCACCAAGCGATCGTACAGTGGTCCATCTTTCTGTGTGAGCTCGTGGAAGATTCTGGCGTCCATGTGAGCCGCGAGGAGGTTATTGGCAGCGGAGACTGCGTGGATGTCACCCGTCAGATGCAGATTGAAATCTTCCATAGGAATAACCTGTAATATATTATTTGATAGTTCTTAGTATAAATCGTATTTCATTAAGTGACAAACGACATTTAAAAAACAAAAATTAAATATAAATAAAAATTACTATATTCGTAATAATACGATCTATGAATAATAAATTAAATAAAAAGCATTTAATTTATTGCTTTCACATACATTTCTAGTTAAAAAAAACAACAAAACAGTGTACATGGATTTTTTGATGTTAATTTATGGTTGCAAGAACCAATCTCATATTAATGATTAAATTATAGCAGTAATATAATGAACCTGTGAGTATCCTCCACCGGCAGCGCCCCCCTTAACCCCGAAAGTGGGTCCCTGGCTGGGTTGGCGCATGACGGCGAAGGCGTTCCGTCCGCGGTGGGCCCCCAACGCCTGCACCAGACCTATCAGTGTCGTGCTCTTACCCTCGCCCAGTGGGGTCGGGGTTATGCTGTAACATGTATATTTCTATTTGGTACGTATGGAATAATTTTGAACTAAAAGATTGAGAGATGATGGCGTTTGACCGCATAGCTGCTCTGTACCGTAAAAGTGCAGTCAAATATATGTGTAAAGTCACACACAACTCTGATAGCATTAAAATCTTTTATATCGAATAGTTTAATAAACTGCCATCTTAAGTAAAGTTCATTTAACCTATAAATATAATCAAATAATTTTGAAATTAAACCCGTACTCACCCGGCTACCACGATGTACTTGCCACCGCGCTGGTCCCGCAGACGGTCCAGCACAGACAGAGATATCTTCGCCTTAGTGTTCCCATACTGTGAAACTTCACTGGGGTATAATCCGATCTCCTCCGCAAGCTTGCTGACGACCTTCGGTTTTTGAGATCGCGCGATTACGATGTCACTATTAAAGAAAAATCTTAGAAATAGGAACTATAACGAATAAGAAATATAATCAAATATATAACCTCGGGGGTGGAGACAGAGTGTTGAGTCTGAGTGCTTGCAGCGGCCATGCTGATGCGGACACCCTTTGGAGCTGTCTGCTCGCCGCCAGCACTGTGTTCTTCATCAACATCACCACGGTCATAGGACCCACGCCGCCTGGCACTGGGGTCACGTGAGAGGCCACAGACACAGCTTCCGAGTACGCCACGTCGCCAACTAACCGCTGCCCGCTGGCTTTTCTCGCATCTACGATATATGTGTTTTGACTATACCGCCTTTATTTTTAAAATAATAAATTTAACAAAATCCTTACAAGTCTTGTGTTATTGTATCTATTAATTTATGATTTATATTCTGAATCCGAAAACACGAAACAACAACACTTCACGGTATTTAAATGATAACAAAATTAAATTTAACATCACTTTCACAAGGAAATATTTCAACACCAAATGACGAATATTAATGGATAATTAATTGATTAATATTCAAACGATATGAATGTTGTTAATCACCAATCATTGTTAACGAGTTATATTTTGTAAACACAGAAACAAAGATACATTGCATAGTCCCGTTCTTATATCGTAGATACACGGATGGCATGTCTTAGATATAAAAGTGTACCAGGAATAGGATTAATTCCGCAGTCGATAACGACTGCTCCAGGTTTAATCCAGGAACCCCGAACCAGCTCAGGTTTGCCGATGGCTACCACCAGGATGTCAGCGGCTTTGGTCTAAAGAGAAGTTGTTATATTCTAATAAAATCAGATTATAAATTGAAAAGTAAATTTAATTTAAATAAACAAACAGGAAAACACAAAAAATTTTTTTTATGAAATCTGTGGTATAAAATAGATTTGTAGTCTATCAGATTCCAAACTCAATACTTACTATTTCGCTCAAGTTCTTCGTCTTGGAGTGACAAACGGTAACAGTAGCGTTCTCCCACTTGAGGAGTTCAGCCACAGGTGTTCCTACGATCCTGCTGCGGCCGAGAACTACAGCTTGCTTGCCCTCGATCGAGACCCCAGACCTCTTGATCAGCTCGATGCAGCCGGCCGGTGTGCAGGATACGAAACCAGACGTGTCTCCTAACGCCACCCGCCCTTCGTTCTCAGTGTTCAAACTGCAAATAAACATTGGATTTATTATAAACTCATATATTTATGAACAAACTGTGACATATAATTGTGTGTTTTGAAAACAAAGTAATTCCCGAAAATAGTATCCCATGTTCCTTTTTAATTATTTTATATGTAGACTTGTTTTTATAGTCTTAAAGTTTTTGATATTTTAGGCGTACACAGACTAAGACACGTAAGTCGATAATAACATACTTATAAGGACGTATACCCATCGACATCTTTGTGGGAGGAAACTGCGTCTGTGACGAGATGAGAGTCAATTTTCTCGACGGAATCCAGAGGCATCTGCACGATGATACCATGTACGAGCGGCGAGTCATTCAGGCTGGTCAGCTTTGTCAGTAACTATAATAGAAAAGATCTTTGAGAATTTGGCGAAAGATAGATAGGTACAGGTGCATCAAAAATCAAATACCATATTCACTATTCATGTAATTGGTGAACGACATCCATCTTTATATTGTATACCAATTATTAATAACAGTTTAAAATTATACAAAATTTCTTAATTAATTCATTACTAAAAGATTTCG
The DNA here is from genome assembly GCA_918358695.1 of Melinaea menophilus ssp. n. AW-2005. Lineage (NCBI taxonomy): Eukaryota > Metazoa > Arthropoda > Insecta > Lepidoptera > Nymphalidae > Melinaea > Melinaea menophilus. Next base: position 28,541,191 of record OU911041.1, on the reverse strand, counting down.
TAGATGAACATTGTCATGTTTCCAATAATATCATTATAATATATAATCAATAGATGAAAAAAATATATATGAAACGACGTAAACAAATCCAACCAAACACTTGACGTCTTTATTATTTACATTATCATTATTTTGTTCCGATAATTTTGCTGGACATCATATTTAAGAGTAAACAATTGAGCATCATAATATGATGTAATATGATATGATAGGTCGCGTTGGGTCGGGGGTACTGCTGAGAACAACATCGTAAAACTTACGTAAACCAATATATTTCAATATCTTTAAATATTGATCTTTAACCAGATCTAATTGTTACCTGCACCTACAAACAGTATTGTCAGATATATCTAACAAGGTCTAATAGTTACCTGTGCTTAGGGGCAGTATTGTCAGATATGTCTAACAAGGTCTAATAGTTACCCGTGCTTAGGAGCAGTATTGACAGATATGTCTAACAAGGTTTTATAATTATCTGTGCTTAGGAACAGTATTGTCAGATAAATGTAACAAGGTTTTATAATTATCTGTACTTAGGAACTGTATTGTCAGATATGTCTAACAAGGTCTAATAGTTACCTGTTCTTAGAGACAGTATTATCAGATATGTCTAACAAGGTCTTATAATTACCTGTGCTTGGGAACAGTATTGTCAGATATATGTCTAACAAGGTCTTATAATTACCTGTACTTACGAACAGTATTGTCAGATATATCTAACAAGGTCTAATAGTTACCTGTACTTAGGAACAGTATTGTCAGATATGTCTAACAAGGTCTAATAGTTACCTGTACTTGAGAACAGTATTGTCAGATATGTCTAACAAGGTCTAATAGTTACCTGTACTGAGGTATAGTATTGTCAGGTATGTCTAACAAGGTCTTATAATTACCTGTACTTAGGAACAGTATTATCAGATATGTCTAACAAGGTCTTATAATTACCTGTACTTGAGAACAGTATTGTCAGATATATGTCTAACAAGGTCTTATAATTACCTGTACTTACGAACAGTATTGTCAGATATATCTAACAAGGTCTAATAGTTACCTGTACTTAGGGACAGTATTGTCAGATATATCTAACAAGGTCTAATAGTTACCTGTACTTGAGAACAGTATTGTCAGATATGTCTAACAAGGTCTAATAGTTACCTGTACTGAGGTATAGTATTGTCAGGTATGTCTAACAAGGTTTTATAATTACATGTACTTAGGAACAGTATTGTCAGATATGTCTAACAAGGTCTTATAATTACCTGTACTTAGGAACAGTATTGTCAGATATGTCTAACAAGGTCTTATAATTACCTATACTTGGGAACAGCATTGTCAGAGATTTCTAACAAGATCTTATAATTACCTGTACGATCTGTACCTATGAAAATCAGTACATGGTCAGGTAAAAATATAAATGTATAATTTATTTCAAACTTACCTCAGCCTGGGATATTTCTCTGGGAAGTTTGATATGTTCAGTTTTAATGCCGATGTTCTGGGCTGCTTTTAATTTGGCTCTGATGTATACATTGGAGTCCTCTCGACCGCCGACCTGGACGATGGCAAGACTTGGCTGGAAGTTGGCGTTCTGCTGGCGCATGAGGGCCACTTGCTCGCGGAGATCATTTTCGATAGATCTAAAAATATTGTAAAGTAAAGAACTTCCCTATATAAAAATTAATTTAATTAATTTGTAGGACAATGTAACTGATGTTGATAACATTTTCAAAAAATATTTTTTTTATATTACGACACTTATTATTGTTTCGTTTTGCACTAATAATATATAGGCCTAGGTAATTATTTTCGAAATTTTTGTATATTAAAACTAATAAGGCTATGAACACACATAAAATTAAGATTTGGTGTCAAATTGTCTTAGTCTTACCGAGCTATTTGTGTACCAGAAATAACTTCAGCAGACATCGTTTTAAGGGGACTTTGGAAGATCAACTAAAAGATTCCAGTAAATAACTAAGTTCTAGTCAGACTCGGTAACCTCAGATAACCTTTAAACATGAGTTAAGAGATGGGCGTATAACGATTATTATTTGAATACTCAAAGTATTATATATATTAATATACTTAATTAATTATCAAGGATATTATGTCAAATTTAATTAAATTTTATATTAAAAAAATTTAAGTCAATTGAGCAACTATTTGACTGTTTAAGTTTATAAAGAATGAAACTTATTTAAAATAATCACAATACTTTCATTGAAATTATTATTATTTTTTATTTTTTTTTGCAAAACATAAATTAAAGTAAAGAATTCATAACTCACCTGAGAAATGCTTTACCGATTTTCATCGGATTATGAAATAATTTAGTAGATAATGACATTTTAGGGTTTTATTTACCACATAAGATAAAAGAAATTATATAATAATTGGTTTACGTAACTGTGGTCTCATAAACATCTTATAATGAACACAACATGTTGACATTCCGAAAATATGAAAGAGAATATTGATAAGAAGCTATTCTTATTAGATATAGATATAAACAATATTTTTTATAGATGAAAAAAACGAAATACGATTTATCGACTAAAATTTGGAAGATAGTTTAGACTTACGACTATTTAATTTAAATTAAATAATTAAACATCACTTAAGGATGTAAAAAGCGTAAGGTAAGAGCATCTAATAAGGGCAGGGTTTTTGGACATCCTTATAAATCAATGTTAGAGGAGGGAAGTTTTAAAAGATGGACCTTATTTGGAACCGACCCTTATTAAGCGGACCCACCTTAGTATATTTGGTTTATATTTCGTAATAAGATATTTTAAGTCACGCAAACAAAATAAATGTCTTCCTATTAAAACTATTCTACGCTCATGATAATAATGACAATGAGTTAAACTGATAATGGAAAGAAAATGACAATTTTAAACTAAACATTTTATTTACAGATATGTTTTTTTTATGAAACTATATAGACGTTACTTGTTCGTTGATGTTTGTATTTTAATTCTAAATTAACAATACATTATCTATCATAAGTATTCTTTATATGCGAGTTTTTTTATAAATATTTTAGTTTTTCGACGTTCTTTACCCGTAACCAATGTTTAAATTTCGAACGTCTTTACAAATGACAATGTTGAATTATGAAGAATGAATTTCGTATATTATCTTGGTGCAGTCAAAATTTTAATTGTACGTTGAAAGATCAGTTGTAACAGACCAGATATTAAGGCATTGAAAACTAAAAACATATTTTTGAATACCAGAATAGAATATATTTTTATTTATTACCATTATTTGAATATATTAAATAAAACAAATATAATAATAACGTATAAAAATAAATGAATTACAAATAAATTAGTAATATTATATTAATAAAACTAAAACATGTTTTTAAACGACAACCCGAACACTGGTAACTCAAACAAATTAACAAAAAAACATTCAATATAATACAATTAAATGAAACATGACATTAACTTAAAAAAATACAAATCCATGCTACAATTAAACTATAAATCACTTAACTTATAGCTAATTATAATTAATTCACTTACACTATAATAGAATCTATATCGTCCTGATATTTCCACGTCATTTTAAAAACTTTAATATATTGTATTTAATACGACACGTCCAGTCAGCACGAGGCGAGCTGTTTAATAATATTTTCCGACTCAAACTGGTTTTGTTAGCCGAAAACCGAAGGCTACATACCCACAAATATAACACCAAATTTTTTGCGAATCGTCAAATAATATGCTAATATTTTCACTATTGTTTTAAATAATTTATACACATATTTAAGTGTCGGTGTAATAGTTTTCTATTTTGTTTCATTTATGTGTTATATATTTTACATTTATAACTTTAAACAGTAATATTATTGTTGTGTTATACAAAAGGTAAGAAATAACTAATTATTCAATGTTTGGACGTCACAATGGAACTATGTGTTAACGATTTGAAAAAATATTGTCTGTTGAAGTTATGGAAGTTATTATACCAATAATTACAAATGCACACACACACACACACAAACACACACATCAATAATACTAGAATATTATGTAATTTAAATACTATTCATAAAAATAAAGTTAATGTGTGTCTGTACTCATTGATTGAGTTAAGTTAATGAATATTTAAATTAAAAAACGCTTGCGAATGTTTGCCTCATGTCATCGAAGACGGAGTCACCGGACAACAGCTAGTGTTAAATGTAATATGTAAGACTACGACAGTGCAAAAATATTCTTTTTTATAACTGTATCTAAAATATAAGTCCCAGGTTCGATGATAATAAAACTTCGAGCAAATTTCTTGTATTAACTGTCGGCCAAATCTAAATACATAACTTCAGACAGTATGGTTAAGACCCTTGTAGTAAACGCAGTCGGGGTCGAGGTCGGGGGCAACAACTAGCACATAAAGAGGAATTATATATCTTATTTATTAAATTAACTTCTTGATTTAAAATAGTTGAAAAGTTATAGAGAAGTAAGAGTATATTTTGTTAACCATTTTGAATAACTACCATTTATATATTTACACAGGTTTTCTATTCTGTCGGTGCTCTAAAAAGTATTGTTATAACAATATTATAAATATGAAAATAAGTCTGTCTGTCTGTTACGACTGAGCCGATTGTGATTATATTTCTTAAACATATGGTTGAGTCTTGGCGATGTATATAACAACTTTTTGTTTCGAAAATAAACCTTGAAAGGAGTGAAATCACTTTATCTCAACTAGATAGATAGATAGGTAGATTGTATTAATAAAATCGTTTATCCGCGGGTGCAGTCGCGGGCAACAACTAGTAGTATTATATAGAGAGTAATATTTATACACATTTTATGTTTTTTTCATCCCATTTTCGTAAGTATAAAGCTAAGGTAGTATTAATTATATATACATATATATATCTCAGTTTGGATCTTAACTTAGGCTCCTATGGTAATCCTTCCCCCGCATTTAGTGTATAGCTCCCACAGGTTTAAAACTTGGCGAAATGCAAAAAGTTGAACGAAGTTGAACGTTAACGTATATATATATATATATATATATATATATATATATATATTGGTTATCAAAGGAAAATGTCTGTTTCGAATGGTTCAATGAAAAAAAAAGTCTTTAATGTCAAGAATAGATTTATTTTTAATCAAAACTTTAACTCTAATGAGGTTTGTATCAACTGTTACAACTTATAATAATAGGACACTAAACCTATTTTTAATCTACATATCACATTTATTATCATTTTACCACACTAAGAAAATGTTAAACTTAATCTAAATATATATACGATACAAGCCAGTGTAACTTTTTAAACGTTATATGTCAAAACAACAAGGTCATAAAAAATGTACGCCTATAATACAATAATATCTAGGACTGCACAGTTCGTAAGTCCTCCTCCTTCTCGCGGTGCGCGTTGGAGCTGAGGTGTATCCGCATGGCGTGCGCGGGGAGGGGGGCGGAGCCGCACAGCCTGCACACCAACTGACTGTCGTTAGACACCAGGGACCTACACAGATTATTATAAATAAAACAATTATTATACGAAATTTTATAATTTTCGAGTTTCTATGTTAATATTATTTGAATATGATCCTAGATGTTGATTCTCCAGACGAGGGTCTACAGGTATAGATCCTCGTCTGAGCTCGTCGTCGTCCCGTCTCAGCGCCAGCAGTGCGTCCCCGTCCCTCACCTGCTGACTTTCATCTTGAGGTCCTCGTTGTCCCTCTGCAGCGCCAGCAAAGCTTCCCTGTCCCGGGGCCGGAGCTCCAGCGGCGCGTGCAGCGCGTACACAACCGCTCGCTCCACCATGTCCGGGATCGTGATCTCCAGCACCTCATCCTCGGGGATGGACTTCCACTCCCATGCGTTCACAACGCACTCGGTCTCGCGTCGCTTGCGACGTTTCAGAAGTAGCCTGGTTTGAAGTGCCGTGAGGATTTCATTAGTGCGTCACATCTGTGTTTATATTTTGAAGGTCAGTAAAGTTGACCTGTATTTATGTAAGTGATTGAAGCGAATTTTTCTAGTTTATAAAACAATACATTATGTGTTATCTGATACTAGTAAGAACTAGCACTATATCGTGACCCTGCTTTATCAATTTTGCGGGCAATTGTAAAATAATTTAGTCTTAAAACTATTTACATACTATTTTTCTTACGTTCACCTATACCAAATAGTTATTGGATATAAAACTTTAAACTTAATATTAATAATAATACGATCAGTACACACATCATGGTGGTACAGAAATTTTAATGATTATTTAATTGTTATTCATTTTTTAACATAACACAACATACTGATCGAAAAACGATGAAATTTTTACTGCTTTTTTTTCTCATTTATACGGAACCTAATAACCCTAATCTAACCCTCCTACAAAAATTTGCTACGTGTCGTGGTGTAAGAGGGAGTACTGGGAGCTCAAAAATCGACCCTTCTCTTTTCTCAAAAATCCACCCTTCTCTTTTAGCTTTTTTCATCCCTCTCCATTTTCCCAAGGGTGGCAACGAATTTGCATATACTTCCAAATATCCAGTAACATTTCTAGGCATCAGGAAGCATAAAAAAAGCACGTGCGTGCATGTGTGTGTTTGTGTGCGTTCGCATGCGTTGGCGTGTGTATGTGTGCGTCAAAATATCACATTGATTCAATTGCCGTTCTTCTAAAACGAATTGGTTATTATCAGACAGTCAAATATGAGTATTATGTAACCATATTATTTCTTGTTTCATTCATATTTACAGTAATAATATATGCTTCTAATTCGTTGTTCACGTTTGTATATCGTCTCGTTATATTTGACTTAAATATATATATATATATATATATATATATATATATATATATATATATATATATTAGTTATATTTACAAAAGTAACAATAATAATAGGTCAGGTTGTTGTTGACAAATTTTCTATAATAGGGAAAACTTAATTTATTAGGTTCAAATTTCAAAAAGCCTGGAACCAGCATTAAGAATGTTATTCTAACATCAAGAAAGAAAAATTGAAGAATAAATATAGAAATAAAAAAAAACAAATATTAATATGTACAAACATGGTTATCTATTTAAAAAATCGGTTATTTTCAACCAAATATCGTTTATTATTGTACTCACTGCATGAGGTCGTCCCGTATGTACTTGGGCACGTTGTCCCGGAGCTCGGCGTCCACAGCCGGCGCGTCCTGTCCCTCCCCGCAGTACATCATGTAGTCCATCAGGTGACGAATGTGATTGATCTGGGACATATGTATACTATTTGTAACTTACATCTAGCAGTTAAAAGTTTTGAATGCGTGTTATGTATTTGTTCGTTAGTGTTATGTATGTGTTCGTTAGTGTTATGTATGTGTTCGTTAGTGTTATGTATATGTTCGTTAGTGTTATGTACGTGTTGGTTAGTGTTATGTATGTGTTCGTTAGTGTTATGTATGTGTTCGTTAGTGTTATGTATGTGTTTGTTAATGTTATGTATGTGTTCGTTAGTGTTATGTATGTGTCCGTTAGTGTTATGTATGTGTTCGTTAGTGTTATGTATGTGTCGTTAGTGTTATGTATTTGTTCGTTAGTATTATGTATGTGTTTGTTAATGTTATGTATGTGTTCGTTAGTGTTATGTATGTGTTCGTTAGTGTTATGTACGTGTTGGTTAGTGTTATGTATGTGTTCGTTAGTGTTATGTATGTGTTCGTTAGTGTTATGTATGTGTTTGTTAATGTTATGTATGTGTTCGTTAGTGTTATGTATATGTCCGTTAGTGTTATGTACGTGTTGGTTAGTGTTATGTATGTGTCCGTTAGTGTTATGTATGTGTTCGTTAGTGTTATGTATGTGTCGTTAGTGTTATGTATTTGTTCGTTAGTGTTATGTATGTGTCCGTTAGTGTTATGTATGTGTTCGTTAGTGTTATGTATGTGTCGTTAGTGTTATGTATGTGTTCGTTAGTGTTATGTATGTGTTCGTTAGTGTTATGTATGTGTTCGTTAGTGTTATGTATGTGTTCGTTAGTGAACGTCTTATACATGTCTGGACTGTTCTTGTGGGAATTTTTAAGTAGCGCTGCGCCCTTATTTCGAGTTAGTTAATATCAGGGAATTGCTATGATGATGATGATGGCTAGCAGTGCCTAAAAAAATGTCTGTATATATATATGAATGTGTGCGTGCGTGCGTGCGTATGTGCGTACCAATCCGATATCCTCTACGGCGAGGTCCGCGTCCACGTCCACGAGCAGGTCGTGTTCCGGGAAGCGCGGTCGTCCGTCCTCGTCGGCGCCCAAACCACACAGCACGCTCACGTAGCGACACGCCGTACTGTCTCGACGCAACTCCGCCCTGAGGACACATGGTACGATGTAACAGACGACCCACCCATGAGAAAGAAAAAGAGAGAGAGAGAGATGAGAGATAACGGGTAGCGGAGGTTTCAGCTTCTATCACTTATATTCAAGTTTGGCTTTAAAGATAATTAATCCAATGAAAGACATCCAATGAATTACATTTTAACATTCATTTTAAATTTTATGAAAATATAACACCAATATATTTGGATCTTACTTATGAATATATAAATGATCACTACACATATAAAACAAGTATTACTGACTCGGGGCAGAACAGGAGCGCGATGATGGCGGGTAGTCCTCTAATGTTGGGCAGCAGAGTGGTGTGTCTCAGTGACAGTGTACTACTGGTCGCGCTCTGACCCACCTCCGCCGCCACCAGCAGCCTGGCGGGTACATACTTTATTGCTACTTATTATAACAGACCGCTTCTCATTTTTATTACGCATATTCAGGGGAAAAAGTAGTCCAAATAAGAACGTGGTAATGACGATAATGGTAATGACGAGAAAATTGACTAACTATACGTGAATCATTGAAATATATATATATATATATATATATATATATATATATATATATATATATATATATATATATATATATATATATATATATATATATGTGTGTATGTGTGTATAATGTACACCTCTGATATATCTCCTGCGGCTCAGTGTCCAGCAGCACCGAGTTCACTGAACTCCACTCAACCGACACTTGCTTGTTGCGACTCCCGTACATCAGGTTGTGAAGAGTTGATTCCAAGGGGCTGGTGGATTGAATTATACAGTAAATAAACATTTTCAAATAATTAATAAATAATATATTTGACACATAAATAAAAAATTACAATTTTACTATTCGAAGAATCTATTTATTGTTAAAAATGTAATTTGTACCTATAGGGTCCCTTCAAACACACGTCGGTGCTGCACTCCCCGTAGCTCGGCGCCTCCACCTCCCGCAGTTGAGTGAACGCCAGTTCGTCCTGCTCCTTGTTGTACGCACGCTTCTGGGAGAGATTCAGCTCCGTTGCGCTCCGACGGAGCTCGTGATTCAACTGGCAGAGACGATTGGAGATGAGAGAAGGAGAGGAGAATAGGATAGAGATTAATTATAATTGGTACCTTGGAGTCGTAGTTCTCCTCGCGGGTGACGGCGTATCCCTTGGCCAGTAGTTCTTTGTTCACGTTTATTTTCCCCCCTTCGGCCAGCAGCTCTATGGACACCACGCCGTGAGCCACCGAGTATATCTAAACAAGAACAACCCTTCATACAAGCAATATTAATATTAGTTTATTATTTATTATTTATTTAAGCAGACAAAATCATGGATTTCCATAACTTGATACAACAGAAGTCGAAGGTTAATATTATATTTGTCATTCCCGCTCCTTTAGGTATTATTAATTTTCCATTTTTGTATTTTTTTATTTAGTAACATTTCTATACATCAAACCATACATTGGTCTCTAGGAATCATTTGGTAATCTAACAATTATATAAAATACAGATCACGTTACTACAGACAGAGTGAACCCTCTAGGAGTACGTAATTGCTATTAGAAGCACTTTCAATACTTTGTTATATGTTAAAACATACACAAGTAGTAAACAAGTTCTTCAGAATCATATTAGTAAAAAAATATATATCTCATCAAAGTTAGTATAAGTCCCACCTTCCCGATGAGTCGGCCGCGCCCCGCCAGGTCAGCGAACAGCGCGTTGGCTGCGGGCGGCCACTGCGCGTGCGCCGACAGCAGCGGCGCGGGCGCCACGCCGCTCAGCGCACAGCACAGCGCCAGCGCGCGGGCGCCGCAGCGGGGGGCCGCGCGCCCGCTGGAGCGACACATGCGACCCGTGCTGCCGTAGTCGATGTAGAACACCTGCAGTGACTTATTAGCTGAGTTGGGTGTGACGCGATAATCTTTAATAATAAATACAAGTGGTAATTACTATGGAAGTTGAAATAATTCGATGTTTATTTTAATAAATAACGTACTAATAATTTCATTCGGGTAGTGTTGTACCCCACATTTTTTAAAGATATTTTACCAATTTTTTTCTTTTTTTCCAAACTAATCGAATATGTTATCCCAAAATTTCATCCTCCGAGTATTTTTTTTTTTAATTTAGTGAGCATTACGAAATGATCGTCTCAATGAAACCTAACGGTTTGAATTATTTAAAATACAATATCAAAAGCTTTAAGATTAAACAGATAAAACAATTTGATTCAATGCACGATATGATACAGGTAACAACGATTCATTTTTTTGTAAGTTATAACTTTCTATACTTTGAAGCAGTCGATAAGCTACAAACAGACAAACAAACAAAATAGTATATCTTATGTAGCATCTTCAGAAAACCGTATATATGTTGCACCTCCATCATGTCCCTGGGCAGCAGGCGGGTGACCCTGGCGCGGTACATGCGCGTCCCGGATGCGTCCGCGTAGGGCGCCGCGATGACGTCATCCACGGCCACGCCCTCCAGGGGGGGGAGGGGCCGCCCGTTCAGCGACGCCTGTATCTCGCGCAGCTCGCTCGCGGTGGACTCGTCGTCGTGTTGGACCCAGAACTTGCCCACGTTTATCACCTGTAACAGGCACGTATGTAAAATTTTAAACACAATTATATATTTTGGTAGATATTTTTTTTGTCGTCCTTTATTCCTAATCGTTACATATTTTTTAGTATTTAAGTATGTTTGAATGATGAGGTGTTACTTGAGATATCTTGAGGGCGAAGTGCGTGTCGTCGATCTCGGGCAGGCGCGGCACCAGCACGCTCACGCTAACGTTACCGCCCTTCGACTTTAACGCTTCTGATAAAGCTATTGCCTTTTCTAATCTGTAAACAACATATTATACATTATACATGTTATTTAAGATATGTTTACTAACATTTTTAACTAAGTTATATTAATTTTTAAGTTTTGATTAAAACAATTTTTGAATACTACATAATGCACTATTTATATATACATATATAAAATATTATCATTATATTATACAAAACTAGCTGTCTCCAGTGACTTCGTCTGCTACTTCATAAACTATTTTACATCACTTATAATTTTATAAACACCGCCATCTATTGGAAACTTTTAGAACTTGGAAGTGAATTAAATCCTTTACGTATAATAAAACTCTAAATTCACATTAACATAATTGAAGATTAGTAATCGAGATAAAAACTATCCTATTTTTAGACTAAACAATAGATATTTAAAAAAAACACTAAAATCGGTTCAATGGTTTCAAAGATTGACGGAAACGAACATCGTAACGATTTTTTTTTAATATGTATATTTTTTATATTTAAATAAACTTACGGTAATAAAGGAATTCGTATATCCATTTTAAGTTGCCTTGCCTTAATTGCTTTGTAGACGGGCAGCACCACTTGACCCGGGATGGTGGGATCCTGAATTAACATAGTTATAATTTGTTATATCCTCCAGTTTAGGTAGTTTAATATTAATGGTGTAAGTTCCAGTTTTAAGTGTAGTTTACTCACCCCACCCTTACTGTTACTGCTCTTTAAGGTTTCATTGTCTTGGAACGTCAGGTAGATTTTGCTGAAAGAAATGAAATAAATATAATATTATCAGCGCCACCACTCGCTCTGAACTTAGTTTCTACAATTAACACTATATTTTTAAATTTATATGTTTTAGGCTATGTATTTTGTTGTTACTGTGAAATTCAATATTTTTTGAGTATGTCAATAGTTTAATTCACGGTGTCGCCACCATATGTTTCCAATTTGGCCTCTATTTACTGTTTCGGCACCATATGTCTCTTATTTGGCCCCTATTTACTGTGTCGGCACCATGTGTCTTATATTTGGCCTCTATTTACTGTGTCGGCACCATATGTCTCTAATTTGGCCTCTATTTACTGTATCGACACCCTGTCTCTTATTTTGCCTCTATTTACTGTGTTGGCACCATTTGTCTCTAATTTCACCTCTATTTACTGTTTCGACACCAATTGTCTCTAATTTTGCCTCTATTTACTGTGTCGGCACCATATGTTTCTTATTTGGCCCCTATTTACTGTGTCGGCACCATGTGTCTTATATTTGGCCTCTATTTACTGTGTCGGCACCATATGTCTCTAATTTGGCCTCTATTTACTGTATCGACACCCTGTCTCTTATTTTGCCTCTATTTACTGTGTCGGCACCATATCTCCTATTTGACCTCTATTTACTGTGTCGGCACCATATGTCTCTAATTTGGCCTCTATTTACTGTGTTGGCACCATTTGTCTCTAATTTCACCTCTATTTACTGTTTCGACACCGATTGTCTATAATTTGGCCTCTATTTACTGTATCGGCACCATGTACCTAGTTTGTCCTCCACCTAGTGTGTCGCTGTTTCTCACCTGGTGTTTTCGTCGACGCTGACCCTGGGCTCGTCCCCCAGCACCCTGTGTATCAGCCCCCTGATGGCGGCGGCGTACAGCTCCCCCGGCTGTTGCGGCGGTAGGCCCCGCAGGTACACGGAGGTGCGTGGGTCGCGGCCCCCCACCGCGCGCACGGCGTCGCGCTCGCGGGACTCGTCCGAGGGCGCCTGCACGAAGTACTGCGGGTAGAACGCACCCGCCACTATCACCTGCGGGCACCACGTGCGTGGACGAATTATTAACATTAGTACGTGCAAATGTCTGCGCCTTAACGCTATTTAGGAATCAAATGACGAGACGTGCGTGTTCTTACATAATATTATGAAACTAAATGGCGGTAAGAGATTACTTGCGCGGCGGGAGGTGTAGGCTAGTGGTTGCACCTAACATAAATAAGAAATCTTCTATTGTAATATTGGACTCGATTTTATTAATCTAAAATTAGTTTGTAAGTTATTTTTAACCAAATTAATTATGTTTGTAAAGCCTGGATGGACATGTATTTTTATGATTGATATTTGAGTTTAAACTTGTACTTTTTTTTTTCTTTTTTACAAAGAAATTAAGAAACTTTTTTTTTTTTTTTATTATCTTTATTTTTTTAGGGACTTTTATCCATCTAGGACACGTCAGCCCCATCGTAGCCTAACTTGTATAATAGATATTCTTAATAGTTATACAATTTAAAGGATATAACACTAACTATCAATAAATATATTAATTAAAGATATAAAACCTTCTGTTGCCGGAAGACAAAGTAGGTTTGTAACACCACCCAAATCAAATTTGCTTATGTTGTATTTCTGCAAAAGAGTGTTCCTCTGCACTTTAAATTTACTGCATTCTACTAGTAAATGCTGAACATCATCGATCTTACCACAAATATCACAGTTGGCAGAATTAACTTTTTTCATTAAAAATGCAAATTTGTTTGAGGGATAGTGTCCCGAACGTAATCTATGAGCTGTTATTATAAATTGCCTGCTATAATTATCCTTACTATACCACGGGAAACGATGAGAAGAAACTTTTACACAACATTTACATTTGATATATAATTAAAATATCACCGGTCATTATTTATAAATTTTCAGATATATAGAAAAAAAACTAACAAATGTACAACTGAAGATTAAAGTACCTTAAGGACCAACGACAGCTCGTGTTTGTCCCAGGGCGAAGCCCCGTGTGCCTCGATGCCCTCCCTGGAGAGCCTCGCGCGCAGCTCCTTCACCATGTCGTCGAGCTCCCGCAGCGCCCTCACCTGCACGTAGAACCGACGGGCCCATTGCACCTCGTGGGTGCCCTGCTGCTTGAAGTACTGCTGCTGACGGAGATGGTTCCACACCTGATAACAATATTAAATGTGTCATTTCAAAGTAATATTTGAAAAATGTTTAGCTATGTTAAGAGTGTCCTGTAAACATGTTTATTAAGATAAGATTATTTAAATTTTAAATAATTGAGCGAAGCGAACGAAGTGAGCGGAGCGTTTTACTGGAGACTTTTTACATTCTTTGTCACGAATTGGCTCGAGAACTACTTGACGGAAAATTATGAAACATTGCAATCAAAAAGTCACACATTATGGTTGGTTGGTTGGTGATGGTTTTTCAAAAAAAAAAAATTAAAAATGTCCTAAAAAAAAATTTTTTTTATATCATGTCAAAAAACTGATATCCCATTGAAGTCAATGGGAAACGATGAGTCAATACACTCGGTTCACTTCGCTCAATATGCAAACGGCACCCGAGATTTCGCGAGCGCAGCGAGTCGAAATTAAGGGTTTGTTGGCGCCCCTAGTATATATAATGAAAAATTCATTCACATGGGCAACAATCGAACCTGCAACCTTCGGCTAACCATCCACCCTCAACTAATTAATTTACCGTGTTGATACACTCAATGAATTTAGTATAATGTATATAATCTTTATTCGGACACTAGCGACATCTATCAGGCTTCTTTCTAAAATACTAAAATATGTAGCAATAGTTATAACATTTTAAGCTGACTTTTACACTTAATAACACTATTATATATGAAATATTTATATTTCGATCCAGTTAGTTGTTCACCTAGAAACTGATCACGGCACCGGCATCCCATAGATAAGTGTTACTAAGGAATAAGTGATATTGCTTATCTGTTGTCTTTAAAGCGTACCTTGTAGACGTTGAGCAGTGCGATGCAGTCGCTGGTGGATCCGTCGGCCCATGTCAGCTTGGAGTTGTAGGCGTTCAGTCGCTCGCGGAACGGACTGCTGAATACATTCTTCACTGAGAGACCTGCCGCTGAAAACACACACACACACACACACAAAATAACAAACACATAAATATGTTTAGTATTATACAAGCTCCCGCTCGCGACTCCGTCCGCTATTATTGACAAATCGAGCGATGTTAGTGATTGCTTTAATCGGTCTATCCGTACATGTGTAACGAATAAAATATACTAGCTGTTTTCCGCGACTTTGTCTATACTGCCTATAGAAGAGTATCAGACTTTCTTAACCTTTATTCAAAAATAAGGAAACCAGGCAAGAAAAATACTAATTTACTGTTATTTTTTTTGTAAAGACAAATTATAATAATAAACACCCGAGCTGTAATTTATCTGTTTCCCGAGACTTTGTCCATGTGAACGAAAGAATAAGAAAAATATTAATATATTTTTTTAAATATTATTTATATAAATTACAATTTTTTATTGAGCTGAGCGTTAGCGAAGCTCTTAACCGTTTGGGAAACTTCTTTTTGAAGCAACATCACAAAAACTACTGAACCGATTTAAATGAAAATTGGCAGAGCTGTAGAGCTTGGGAATGGGCATGTTTTAAAAAAAAAAACAATTAAAAAATATCATTCCGATCAGAAATGATGGCCAAAAAACTGTTTCTCCCATAGACTTTACGTTATCAGACCTCCGCTCGCTTGCCGATCGTCAACCTAGAAGTACGCTTATACACATCACATATAAACTACTAAATAAAAAATAAAAAATATATATAATTTTATATTTTATTTAAAAAGGATTATTTTATTTTCTCTCAACTCCCTCAACGCACGGCGGCAGATACTAGTATTAAATAATAATAATAATCACCCATAATAATGGTTTCCTCTAGGCAGCCGTAGATGTACCCGAGCACGATGAGCTTGGAGGCGCGCACGTCGATGGGCAGCCGAGCCATCACGCGCCCCAGGTACGTCAGCTCCCCGTCGGAGACGCACTCCGCCGGGGTCTTCTTCAGAGCACCCACCTGGTGAACGGTCATTAGCTCTCTGCGTGAGACACTGGGAACTATATGTTACGTTAAAAATTTCATTTAAACAAATAAAAACTGCTTCTTATGACCTCCTTTGTTCCCCAAAGACAAGAGACAAGTGGTTTTATTATATATTAATATTGACCACCGAGTTACCCTTTTGTATCTATCCAGTCATTTCAACTAAAATATACTCTCAGTAATAATTTAATATTCCTAATTGAAAATATTTTATAGAAAATCACCCCGTAAAATGTTATTTTATTGAGCTAAGCGAGCGGAGCGTTTTTCTGGAGACTTTTTACATTCTTTGTCACGAATTGGCTCCAAAACTAATTCACGGAAAATTATGAAACTTTGCAATCAAAAAGACACACATTAAATTATGGTTTAAAAAAAAAAATTAAAAATAACCTTAATTTTTTTTTTTATGTCATGTAAAAATACTGACATCCCATTGAAGTCAATGGGAAACGATAAATCAATACACTGGGCTCGCTTCGCTCAATATGCAAACGGCACCCGAGATTTCGCGGGCGTAGCGAGTCGAAATTGAGGGTTTGTTGGCGCCCCTAGTAATTTTAGTAGAGCAGACTTTTGTTAGTTATGATAGACCACAGATAACACACCTCCTTAAGCACCAGTACCGTGCGGTATATGTTGGACATGTCGGGCGGGTCCATGGCCAGCGCTAGTATGTCGCTCGGCGGACCCATGTCCAGCATCTTGGCCAGCAGCACGAGACGTTCCAACGGACAACGTATGATTTCCGGCTTGCACTCTTGCGAGAGGTTGTCCTGGTAAATAATTTAACTTATTAACACTAAACCTACCAAGTACCGGTCAAATTGACCGTTCTTAAACTTTTGTAAAACTTACACATTTTTAAACGTTATAATATCGTTATCAAACTAGATGACAATTCTTAGAATATGCATATAATATTTTCTTTACTCTTTATTTTTAGTTATTTCCATTATTACCTGCGTTATATAATAAATTATCTTTTAATTACCGGTCAATTTGACCACGTGCGTAGGAACAGGTATACAAGAATTTTCGGTAGGTTTAGTGTTAATACAATATTTAACCCTTTGCGCTCGAGCGGTGCCTCTCAGGCACCACTGCATGTGATGCAATAACTCGAGCGGTGCCTGAGAGGCACCATTCAGATCAATGTCTAAATGTCTTATCTCGGGTTATTATAGAACATAATTTTTAATAATTGTATTTCATTAAGCTAAAAAAATATGTACAATGTAAAAATATACGAGTTTATAGTGTCTTATTATGTCTTAAATTATTTTAAGTTAACAATAACGAACTCATGAAATAAGCGGGAGCGCGTGATTACTCTCGAGTTGCTAGTTCACCCGACAGAAAGGCCCCTCGAGCGCAAAGGGTTAATATATATATATATTATATATAATAGTAATATTACATAAAACTTCTCATTGACGAGTCTATAGACTCTCCCGTCCCTCACGCGGCCGGCCCGCCCCGCGCGCTGCTCGCAGTTCGTCTTGGACGCCCACGACAGTTGCAGTGATGTAAAATTTGTATTTGGATCCGCTACTAACACTTTCATCAAGCAGAAATCGATTACTGAAAATAAATACATGTCAATTTCGACAAAGATTCCCAAGTCTTCGGTAGTATAGTGGTCAGTATCCCCGCCTGTCACGCGGGAGACCGGGGTTCGATTCCCCGCCGGAGAGAACCTTTTTTTTATTTTTTATTTATCAAGTCATATTGGACATATAAATTTATCTATATATTTATATAAATTATATTATATATATAGAAAGTTATATAATTGTCTTACTGGCAAAGACATATAAATACAAATATTTATTTTTATCATCCCTCATACATCGCATAAGTATATCTGAAAACTGGTATTTTTAAACATTTATTTCATTACCATAATTAATGTTGCTAATACAATATTTGTTTAAGGTAATAATACTTCTAGAACACTGTCGCTTCAATTGTGTACTCCGTAACAAAAGCACTTTATGACATTGCACAAATATTGGAGAATAAATAAAAAAGTACAATATTCAATAAACAACATTAATTAATATTATTTAAAGTTAATTCAAATCTTATATTTATCATTTTCTCACCATATTTGATGTCTGGAACAGTGATGGAGCTCTCAGCGATGTTCGTGGCCAGTATAATCTTCCTGTAGCCGGGCGGTGCTCGTTGGAACACCCGTACTTGCTCGTCTGCTGTGATGGTGGAGTGCAGCGGCAACACCCACCATTTGTATGAAGCACATTCTATGTCTGTTACTTTTTGTCTGCAAATAAACAGTTACTGTTACTTAACTAGGATCTGTTGAGTTGAGTTGAGTTGAGCTGAACCCCTCCCATTTTAATAAAATATAAAATTATATATATAATTTATTTTTATTTAATAGTTTTTTTGTGATGTTGCTTATAAGCGTATTTCTAGGTTGACGATCGGAAAGCGGAGGTTCTGATAACGTTAAACTATGAGAAAACAACAAGAGAAGAAACATGCCCATTCCCAAGCTCTACAGCTCTGCCAATTTTCATTCAAATCGGTTCAGTAGTTTTTATGTGATGTTGCTTCAAAGAAGTCTCCCAAACGGTTAAAAGCTTCGCTTAACTAGACTCAACTATCACAATATTATCATTACTATTGCTGTAATACTTTTTCTTGTGTTCTTTGATGTGAGTTTATATATTTTGTTTATGTATTTACCTCAAAACAATATCCATCAAAGAGGCATACAGCTCCTCAATTTCATGTATACCGGGCAAAAATATAAGCACTGACGGTAAGTCTGCTGTGGATCTGTCTGTGTACTCCTCTTGCTTGTCAATATGTTCAAATGCATTCACCAGTTTGATCACCAGGTGATACATCTCTGGTAATATCACCGGCTCGTCAGATTTAGGTGTTGATTGTTGTAGGATCTGTTGAATAGTATTGTCTTAAATAAATAATGATAATAATCCATTAGGTACCTTACTCACGGACTGACTACACTGACCTTTTTAATGTAATAATTGGTGATTCTTATAAATGCTTAAAAAAACTTGAATAAAGATATTTTAAATTCAAATTACTAACTTTAAAGAATTATATGTTGAAATAGCAATACTTACAGCTCCAAATTTATTTAAATGATTTAAATAAAATGTCTTCACGGTGAATGTTGGTTTATCATTAATCACTTTTAAGCATGATGACATTTGGCAGCCACTGGGCGTTGGTATCAAGAAGTAATCGGCAAATGCTTTACAGTTGAATGTAGCCGACATTAACACTACTTTGACGGTTGGAGACACTGTGTA
The DNA here is from genome assembly GCA_918358695.1 of Melinaea menophilus ssp. n. AW-2005. Lineage (NCBI taxonomy): Eukaryota > Metazoa > Arthropoda > Insecta > Lepidoptera > Nymphalidae > Melinaea > Melinaea menophilus. Next base: position 28,521,812 of record OU911041.1, on the reverse strand, counting down.
AAGGAGCTTTTTAACCACTAGTAATAAGAAATCCATCTCTTGTCCCCTCTCATGCACTTCATCCAGAACTACGTGTGTGTATTCATTCATATTCTTTGCATTAACTGAAAAAAAAATAATATCTTTTATCTGTACTTCAAATCAATTCATTTGCTATTTAGTTGTTATTTATAAAAACTTACCTAGTTTTTGTAGCAATACTCCCGTTGTAACATAATGAATTCTTGTATCACTAGAAGTTCTATTCTCTAGACCAACCTGGAAAGAAAAAAAAAATGGCTTAATAAGAGAAACTAGATATAGAATATTGCTATTGGAGAAGCCATCACTTTTGCAAATGTGATTTCTCAATTTCTCAACAAAATTAATATAGACACATCAGCTCATAGCTGCTTGTCTATAATATATAATAATTATTATAATTACAATAATAATAATCATAATTATATTTAAAAAAAGATGACATTTCAAGTTTAAATATTTCAAATATAACTCTTATTAAAACAGATTGACAAATATATTATTTAAACACTATAGACTATGTTATAATTAAATTATTAATAAGGTGGTTAACACACCTGGTAGCCAACAAGACCACCAACATCCCATCCCCGCTCTTGTGCAACTCTCCTAGCAATAGATATAGCCGCTATCTTCCTTGGTTGGGTCACAACAATCTTACAGGGCTTTCTATTGTTGTATGCATCATCCAGTATCCATTGTGGAACTTGAGTTGTCTTTCCACAGCCAGTTGGACCTTCGATGATAACTACCGGAAATGCTTTGATCCTATCTAGAATCTATAAAAACTATGGTGAGTGTTAAAAGTGGTTATATTTTATACATATTTGTTTCAGAATGTTTACCGACATTTTCATGATAGGCATTGATAGCGAGATTCTTTGTATCTTCTTTCATCTGAAATGAGTATTTGCTATACACTCGGGTCATAGCTTCTTCGGTCAAATTCTCTATGTTTTGGATTGAAGCACCAAATGATGATAATTGTTCCATGGAGTCTAATCCACCTGATATGCTTTGAAAGTTCTCTCGCTCTCTTTCATTCTTGAAATTAATAAAGATTGTGTTATAATAGTATATACATATAAACCAAGATAGTATTAGTAATTATTGCTCCCAAAATTGTGCATGTGAACTATATAAGGGATAAACATTATTTATATATTTCTAAATCCAGGAAAAAAACAGCATCATTTTATTGTTTTAGAAAGCACAGCACTTTCAGTATTTTGTAACATCTTTTTCAAAATAAGGTGCTTTCTTATATTTGTTGTACAGGTTGTGGTGTGATGATACAGTACTTATAGCCCATTTAATAAATAAACTACATTTAATAAATGAACACATGAAAAAAAAAACGTTTTAAATAACAAAAAAAAAATACAAAAAAGAGAACTTGATAGATTTAGAAGCGTAAAATATAAAGGTTTTTTTTTATTAAAAATTGTTAAGTACCTTCAAATAAATTTCTATTTCTTTTTCTTTTACTTCTCGAGCGTAATCTGTTCCACTAACTACGATAGAGTGGCGATGTTCCTCTCGTCTATTTAAGTCATTTATCGGATCATTTTTTGTAATTCTATGCCCACCGGTAAGAGGACCACGAAGTTTTGTGACTTGAGCATTTGAAGGACACGGATTATTAAAAAATGCTTTAAGTTCTTCCATTTTCTTAACTTAATAACATTTAATTGAAGTCACACAAGGCGAAAACCTGATTGTTAAATTTAAACAACTAATAACGTGTAAAATTTTAGCAAACTCAACAATTCTGACAAGAAATAAACATCAACAATGAACAAACTTCAGTTGAAAGTTGAAACTCAAACTCAATTATTGGATATATTAAAAATTTGAAATAATTGTCAGCTGTCACATTATCATGTGTCAATTGTAACAAGTAACTCCTTGGAACCCATTCGTTAGTGCAGTAAGGTGTTTTGAAGGCAAATTTTATCCTATTGTGAGATTTTATTCCTTAAAAAAAATCCCTCCCTCCCCAGTTTTAATAATTTATTTTTGTAAGAAATTTACATATCTTTTAAATAATTTTCGGAATATATTATTTATTAATAAATAATTGTTATCTGACTTTTATAAATCTTATTAACTTTATGTGATATTATTAATCGCATTAATTGGTCGCAGTTTTGACCAGCAAAATATTCAGTTTTAAAACACTACGTAAGGTCAGATTATCTTTTTACTCCTTCCTTAATTGAATTGATTGAGCGAAGCGAACGAAGTGAGCGGAACGTTTTACTGGAGACTTTTTGCATTCTTTGTGAAAACTACTTGACGGAAAATTATGAATTTTTTGCAATGAAAAAGACACACATTAGGTGATGGATTTAAAAAAAAATTTTTTTTAAAAATGTAAAAAAAATTTTTTTTTAAATGCTATGGCAAAAAACTGATATCCCATTAAAATCAATTGGAAACGATGAGTCAATACACTAGGCTCGCTTCGCTCAATATGCAAACGGCACCCGAGATTTCGCGAGCGCAGCGAGTCGAAATTGAGGGTTCGTTGGCGCCCTTAGTAGTATCAAGTTTTGATAATGATATAAATGAATGAATGAAATGAATGATACGAATAATAAAAATTAGAATAATGATAATTATAACCAACCCAACCCTAAACACCTAATTTATGAACGGTCCCTAATTCTCATAAGGTCATTTTTTAAGTGCTGCTCTTATGACTGACTTTACACTGGCAAATATCGTAACCGCCAGGTAATATTAAAAAGAAAAAAAGGTCATTTTTCTGCAGTTCAATTTCAAATGTTTAATGAATTTTATGAATCATTTCAAATCTTCCAAGCAAGCTAGCAAGCAATTAACAATACTCTCTATAGAGAGGCTAATCGCCAATTTAAGCACTCGTTTCTGAAAAAAAGAAATGAATTTAACACAGCTGAACAGCTGAATATTGACCTAAATTCAATTTATTTATTCAAATGTCACTCACAAATAAAACCGAATCGATACAATTTTGGATAGCCGTTATTTAATTCGGCACACGGGAAAATAGATACACACATTCCATTTTATCATATAAACATTTGGAAATTATTATTACATTAAGATAAAATGTTATGAATGTCATGAAATAACTATAAAAATTTTGCTACAAAACATTCCAACTGTCTTTACCAAGTTTTTTATATAATATACTAGGAAGATCCAAAAGTAATCTACCTAGCTATGAAAGAAAACTCATGGGAAATTTTATTTATTGTTTTTCAATGTAGTCACATCCTAACTCACAAAACATTTATTCCTTAGAAGGGAGTCCTTTGATACCATCCGAAAAAACTTAGAATCTTGCTCTGTAAAAATGTCGAAACCGACAAAATTACCCGTAGGTAGCTTTTTCTTCAAAAGTCGAAATAAGTAGAAGTTAGTGGGGGCCAAGTCTGGCCTATAGGGAGGTGTGCAAGAGCAGCACCCTGCAATTGAACTTCCCGCGTCGCTTCTCCTCATTGTAATACTTCCCTGTGATTGTCTCCTTGTGGGGAAGGTAATCAAATAATAGCACATATTCCATATCCCAGAAAGTTGTCGCCGTAATATTCCCGGCGGACGGTTGAGTGCGTAATTTGTTTGGCGGCGGGGTGTTTCCATTGTATGGATTCTTGTTTTGTCTTCGGGTCCCAATGGTCAATCCACGTCTCATCGCCCGTTACTATCATAGACAGAAAAGCTTCACTACCTTTCTCAAATAGCTTCAAATTTTCGCCGAAACGCCGCATTTAGTAGCTAATTGAGAAGCTTTTAAACGACGGTCTTCAAGCACAAGCTTTTCCACCTTGGCGATAATCTCAGGTGTGGTTGCTTCCACAGGCCTTCCAATACGCAGGTCATCTTCAATGGACTCACGTCCGCACTTGAACTGGTTAGCCCAATATTTATTATGAAATAGAAAGGTGAAGAGTCCCGGTATACTGCGATCATACGCTCATTGATGGCGTTTGGCCCATTTTTCCTTCTTTCTAAACTAACCTTTTTCCAATTTTTCTGCAACTAGTCACAATTAACGGCCTCTCACTAAGACAGCTGATGCGCTACTGAACTAACTTGAAATATCCCAACACGTAAGGACATGTCAGTGCTTGCACAAACCTGTTCCACCCCTACTACGTCTATCACATCTAGGTAGGCAATAAAAAAAAACTGTATTTTTGTCATTAAAATGTTCCAAATTACGATTATTTTCTAAAAACTTAATATATAAATATATAATAATTAATACTAAAATATCCAGTAAGCACCTAACCTAACTAAAAAGCAGGAGGACCCCCCGGAGGGTATGTATGAACAGGTTGATGTCTGTGGCCGAGGCGAAAGAGGTATGCAGGGACCGTAACGTTTGGCGCTCCCTCGTCTCTGGCTACCCCGCAAGGGATATGGCGTGAAGATAAATAAATAAATATAAATACCTAACCTAACTAGAAAGGTAAGATCAGGTTGTATGCAGGCTCACTTAACAGCGGTACTAACTGAAGACCTTCTGACATGAAATAAGTATCAATTAATCCATCATTTTAACAACAGTCCATTAAACTTGTAAATCAAACCAAATACTAAAAATACCATGTAAAATTCAATACCATAACCATAGTTAGAGATAATAAAATAAAACAAAGAATTCAGTTATATATTTAATACCATATGAGGCATAACAAAATATTCAGATCGTTTGAAATTAACTGAATATTTAACTTAACTTAACCATATTGTAAAATCATCTCATTTTTCTTTAGAAATAATTTTGACATTAACCAAGTGATCTAAACTATGTAGTGATTTTTACCAATTATTAGTTTTGTAGATACCAAACTATAGATTTATAGATATATAGGTATACGTTCAAACCAAATCAATACACTTTATTTGCTAATATACTAATATGTAGCATTCAATATCTATGGATCAAAAAACTAATGTACTTACACTGTTGGGTATCGGGATCAAAATTGATCTAAAACTATAATCTCTTAAATTTATTATCTTAAAATTTAAAATGAAGTAAGTACAAGATGAAAATATACAATATTAATATTATTATGTCAAGCTAAGCGTTAAATACACAAAAAAAATCTTATATTTAATACAGATTGTAAAACTGTTATTCAATGTAAACTAAGGACGAATTTAGTTTGATCTTTGGTTACTTATGGAGGCTAATTTCATATTCTTAAAAATTTGTTATTGATATAGTATTTAAAAAATATTTCCCACACCTCCGTTAAGACTTGACTAGGAAAATTATACACAGACAAACACTTGTACATCTATAGATATGTAATTATATATTAACACTAAACCTACCGACAATTCTTGTATACCTTTTCCTACCGCACGTCGTCAAATTAACCGGTAATAAAAAGTTATTTTATTATACAACGCAGGTAATAATGGAAATAACTAAACGTAAAGAGTGTAGAAAATATTATATGCATATTGCAAGAATTGTCATGTAGTTTGATAACGATATTATAACGTTCAAAAATGTGTAAGTTTTACAAAAGTTTAAGAACGGTCAATTTGACCGGTAAGTTTAGTGTTATCAGACTATTTAGCTACACTGTATTTTACTTTTTTTTATGAATTTTCAAATTATTACCAAATTAAGCATACTTTGAAAAATATAATTTCCAAATTAAGCAAAAATTTAAATTTCTTTTCAAATTAGAGAAAAATCTAAATATTATAATCAAAGCTTATATTAAGATAATTAATAATCACACCTAATAATCTATTTAATCTAAAACCAAACACCAGACCAGACCTGATAAGAGATTATGAATTAGTGAACAGACAAATCTTAAATATAAATAAACATTTAAAATCCAACAATATTATACTTAATTCGTTATCAACAATACTTATTTTAAAACTAACAATTTACTAAATCATTGATGTTGGGAGCCAGTGGCCGTTACAGTAAAATATTTGACGACTGCTGTGTTAATTATGCAATTGCTAATATTTTTAAAGGCAAGGATATTATAATCTTAAAATCATTATATGCCGACACGTAAACTATAACCTACATATAACATGAGTTTGAAAATAATGTATCTATGGTTGTTTTCAAGTTATATGCAATTATTTTCAAGTTGTTTAAAAATTGTTTTGTTGACACTGATTCAAATTACCACAAATTGTTTGCTGACCGGTGCACACTGACGCAAACTACCACAAGTTGTTTGCTGACCGGTTGACACTGGCTCAAACTACCACAAGTGTTTTGCTGAGCGGTCGACACTGACTCAAACTACCACAAGTTGTTTGCTGACTGGTGGATACTGACTCAAACTACTACAAGTTGTTTGCTGACCAGTAGACACTGACTCAAACTACCACAAGTTGTTTGCTGATCAGTGGACACTGACTCCGACTACCACAGGCTCACAATATAATAAACAGAGAAATACTTCACAATTAAGCATAATTTACAATTAACTTATTTTATTCAATAATGGTTTTAAAAATTATATCTAACAAATAAAATATAGATCGAATTATGCAACAATTAATATCTTACCATAAAAAAACCATAACCTTACACATGTTTTGATATATTAATAATGCTCTTTACAATAATACTCATAGATTTATGATCATATAACACTAACACTGCAACACATTATCGAGTTCAAGCTGTTACTATGACATTCACTGAAACATTGATACATTTGGAGCAAATATTATATTCAAAGCAATTTGAATAATATATATAAGACTTAAAACACATCAAACATAACCAAATAAACACTGATACAGGAGGCGTCATAATGTAACCAATGTATGTGTGTACGTTCAGTTGTCCTTGGAGGGTTGTATGGACCAGCCGAGGATGCGGCGGTCGAAGCCGCAGCTGAAGAAGTTGATGGAGCCGGTGTCCTCCACCCACGACACCGATGTCACCATGCGACGGTGACCCTGGTAATAGAAAATACAGCCATAAAAAATGATGTTGCTATATGCAGAATATTTCTAACATAATTAGAATATAGTCTATTCGTGGCAAATATATATACATAAGATACCTGTCGACTGGACCTGGGCAGCCTGGCCAGCCGCTGTCCCTGGAGGTCGAAGAGTCTCACTTGTCTGTTGTCGTGGGGGATGGCGATGAGGCCGCCCGAGCTCACCCCCACGCGGTTAACGGATGAGTCCGACCTGATGGTGGCCAGCGCTGAGCGCATGTTGCGGACGTCCCATACCTGAAGACAAAAACCACATCAAAAACGGTTCATTCAGTGTAGATGGCAGATACTTTGCCATAAACAAACACCCATATACAAAAAGTCAAATTTATTATAACCCTCAATCTCTGTCCTCGCCTATTTTTCTTTAACAGTAATCTTTATAATATTATTAAAATAAATAAATAAACAATAAAACAAAAGTTACCTTAACAGATCGGTCATCAGACCCAGAGACAACTTTGTCCTCCCTTGTAAACACCGCTGAAGTAACACTCCTAAGAATTAAAAAAAAACATCTTAAATAACATTTACAGATAAAGATATTACTTACACACATACATATATATTTAAGTACCTCAAACAAAAGTAACATAGTCTATTGGCTCCTGTAATACAGTCATTTCACTATCCAATCTATCAAACACTAATTCAATTAGTCTAATAAGATCGTATAATGAAATGGTATAGACACTCACACTTGCTCATCTACTACTCTGGCGAGTACAAAAGGTCGCATCGCAAAAAGAACCTTAGTTATAATAACATACGGTTCAATTTTGTGGGCTGAGCGGAGTAGGCATAGAGTTTTCTTGAATATAAAGCAACTTAGTGTGTGTAACTACTTTTATCTTACTATTTCTAGGATCAATTAGTGTGTAAAATTGTATAATGAAATGGGTCCATAAGTTTTAAAAATACATCAACAGACCTACACAAATCACAGAACAGAGAAATCAGTGGAACCATATATTCTAATTTCTAAATACGTACTAGAAATACACAAATTATTCAGAATATTTAACTTTTTTTTTTTTAATAAATACATACTGTATCTTAAATGATATTAACTATGAAATGCACTCTAATAACAGTTATCAATTATAATAAACGCATATTTGTTTTAATTGTGGAAAAAATATATATTTATTACTTTTATAAGCTATATAGAGTGGTTATGTATTTTATGAATAATAACAATTTTTCCAACCTGTACGCTCTATGGCCAAACTAAAAGTTACAAGTGCACATACTCGGTGTGTCCCTGGAACACGGACACTGAGTGGATGGGCTCGCGGAAGTCCCACAGCCTGAAGGTGGTGTCTCTGGATGCCGTCACCACCAAGCGGGAGCTGTGATGAGCTGACGCGTGGGTCAACTCATGGTCGTGACCTGGAAAAAAAAAACTGTTTATATTTTCTTTCTATTTAAATATCATAGGTAAGACCTCTTTTTTCTACTTTTTATGGAATTCTTTTCACAAAACCTGTCAAAATCTGCAAGCAATCCCCAGTTTCAACGTCATACAGGTTAGCCGTTCTATCCCATGACGCCGTGATGACGTGGTCTCCTCCCGTCAGCCAATCAGCGGCGACCACTACACCCAAGTGTCCGCTCAGTTCAGTAAGCGGTGTTCTTAGTACTTCTGGTCTATCGCTCTCTCCAAGACTCTCCTCTCCACCTCCGTCTAGTTCCTCTTCTGATGATTGACCACGCTATAAAACCATGACACATTATTTTAAGATCACACACATACACACATACAAATACTGAAGGTTTTTTCTGATATACAAAATTGTTGTAGAATTGTTATAGAAGTATACTTATCATTCCCACAAAATATACACAATAACAAAGTTCAAATTTTATTTTCATACACATATACATTGTATTTATATAAAAATCACTTTAGTTGCAGTTCTAAGAGTAGGTCCATAGCGTCAAACCGGCAAAAAAGTCTATAAATACCCTTTTGACACCACAAGCACAAACCATGTCATCTTTTTAAAGATCATATAATTTTAAACAGTCAAACCATTAATAATAAGAAAATAGTTTGTAGGATAAGTAGATTATAATTACAGGTAAGTCCCAATTAACAGCCGCTTGCCACACATGTGCAGTGTTGTCGCCGCTGCTTGTCAATGCTATATCTCTGCTTGGATGGAACCTTACAGAGTTTACTGATCCCGAATGCCCCGTGTATTGCAGAAGACACTTCCCCCATTCCACACTCCAAACACATGCTGTGTGGTCTGAAAATTAATTTTAATAAGCTACAACTAATGCAAAAAAATAAAACAAACATTTACTTATTATCCTCGAAATTGAAACATAATAGATGTAATAGATACCGTTGTTTGAATTTTTACTATTTCATATACTAGGAAAGGCTGAAATGGTCTTTAAGTACTGCACTCTGACTTCATATGGCAAGCTATAGCTTGAGGTAAAAAATCTAAAAGAGCAAGTATTCTAAAAAGTACTAGCTCTTGTCACCAAGTTAGCTATGGCAAATATTTCTCAGATTCCAGATTCTTTTACATATTTAAGACCATTTACATATTTGTACACTTATGTTACACTTATTTTATTATTGTATAAGCTATGTACTACAAAACAAATCTATTCAATTATTTTTATATCAAAGAATAACATACACTTATTAAAACATTCCATCCATCATAACAAACAGACATTTATAAAGAATTACTTATTAAAGTTAATTACTTCATAACTAACCATTTTTTTATATTGATCTAATAATTAAATGACTTAATTTTTGTAATATATAATTTAGACAATTGCTTTGTACTTTGATATTTGAATATTATGTCAAAAGAACTAAAACTAACAACTTATGTTATTTATTTACTGACAACAACAGAGAGCAGAATATGTGTTTAGCAATTTAGAATGGCACCTTACGACACACAACTATAGACAGGCATTAAATAACTTTTACATTTAAGTTAGTTAGTGAAAGTACACTATAAGATTCACAATTAAAGATTTATACAGTTTTATGTTAAAATAACAGAAATACTATTGGCTACATTATTTTAATAAGAATGTGTAAAATGTTTTGAAATTTCTGTAACCTTGTAGCAACCGCGGTCCATTATTTTAATTGATTATTGACCTTAATATGACCTTGTAATTTAATTAAAACTAGTCAATAATGGTCATTTAAAAAAAAAATATGTGATAACCTTTCTGATTTAAAGTAATAAGATTAACATCATCTAGAAATGCCAAAGAATTAATTATATAAATACCAGCTGAGGCAGTTCCAATCAAAGCTTGTCCGGGGCGAGCAGTAGCCACATCCCATATGCCATCCTTGTGTCCAGTAAACTCTCTGATGAGTTGGCAACTGTACGTTGGTGCTTTAAAGCTTGACACTATTTTACTGGTTTGCACTTTTAATTTATGACTGGTTTTTACTTTTTGAGAGTTATTCTGTGACACTGAAGATAAAATAACAATAAATTAATATGGTAAGAACAGTAGACTGATGTATTAAAAAATAACTTACATTTAACTTTAGAATTTTTTCCTGTTGATTCAATGTCAACATAATCTAGATTCTGTCTATCGCCAACATAGCTCTCTCGTTCTAATTTTTCACTAAGAATGTCTATTTTTTCCTGCACTGGAAATCAATATTTTTTAGATAGCACATGATACAATATATAATTACGTTGACTTTGTGGTACTAAAGAATCTACTTACAATTTAAATTCTCTGTGTATAAAACATCAAATTCTTTTTCTATTTGAGAAAACAATTCATGTAGACGACACCTGAACACTGGTGGAATTGATGATTCCGAGTCATCCATTTTTAAATAATTGGGTAATCCATCGGAGCCTTCGGTAAGTGTTTGTATTCGTCTTTTGCTGGATTTCATGATTGGGAGCGGATATTTCTACATATAACAAGAATATTTTGAAGTCCAATTAACTAACACATTACATGAAACATTATACAGCTCACAATGAAAGAATATTTAGATTCATCTAACACTTTTACAAATCCTAAAAAGAACAATTAATTTAAAGATCAGCTGGTAAATAATATTAATTAAAGAATAAACCCATAATACAACTCGACGACAAGAAAAATCACGACAAAAATATTATTTGGGAACTGGGTGACATGTGATATGACATTATTAATTTGTCAAATTAAACATTTAATGTTGCTATTTTGATATCTACCTAAAACGTATACTAATAAAAAAACATATAATTTTAAACATTAAATTAGAAAATATTATTGTAAAATCATTGGTTAAATATCTCTTTTTTCTAAACCTGGTACCCTGTCCAATGTGAAATGTCTATGGTCTTTTTATGTTTTGCAACATGATTAAATATGTATTTATTTTAATCAGAAAATATCTAGCATTATAATATGGTCTAGGATACTTAGTAAACGTACATTAGAAAATACGTACATTGCATTATACTAACCCCCATTATATTTAGACATTATTACATTTAAATTTAACATTTTAAACATGTTTGAACTGTATTAGACCATATTTGTCTAATATAATACAAACATATTAGCAATTAGTAACATTCATTTTAGAATATATAATTAAAGAAGTATTTTATTACAAAGTTCTTTTTTTTTTTATTTATTATCACATACAACTTTTATTACAAATTTTTCTTCAAAAATGAACATTTGCACGTACATTTAAAATTAATACCTTGTTTGAATAGTAATTAATAAGTCTGTCTGAAGTACTTATTCAACTTTATTTTAATGTTACTTTTGTTTAACTTATATTTTAATCTGTGTTTAGACTTTAGATTTATACTCTATGTAAAAAATTAAAGATGGCCGGTGAATAGTTTCTGGAAAATTGCCAAGTTTGCCAACGCATAATTGGTGTATATGTGAAAAAGCGAAAATGTCGTTTTCAGATTTATATGCTAAATATAATTGTACTTATTGCCAAGAAGAAATTAATGGAGTGCGTGTGAGATGTGCAGAATGTAAAGATTTCGATATTTGTTTGCAGGTAAAGTAGCATCGTTGCCATTTTTGTTTATAGTTTTGGCGCAATTTTTGAATTTTAAGTCTAAGTATCATTTATTTTTTTTTCAGTGTTTTTCTCTTGGTGCTGAAATCGGTTCGCACAAAAATGACCATTCCTATCAATTCATGGTAAAATTAACAGTATTTTTGTTAATTATACAGTAAATATTTTTACATCGAATTGAATGTATAATGTTAGATTCACTGATACTTGCAGGACTCTGGAGCTTTTGGAATATTTTTAGGTAGAACTAGTTGGTCCGCTAATGAAGAAGTGAGATTGTTGGATGCAATTGAACAGTTTGGTTTCGGTAATTGGGAGGATATTGCTAAACATATAGAAACTAAATCACCAGAAGGTATTGTTTTATTTTAGGTGTCTATTGGAATTTAAAGAAATGCTCCAAATTTTAATATATTTGTTACTATTTAATGGTCAATTAAAGATGTAAACATGAACAAAATTGTAAACCACACAATTATAATTACAGAAGCAAAAGATGAATATATAACAAGGTATCTCGAGGGAAGTATAGGACGTGCAACATGGGGTAACGTAGAAAGCACAAGCCGTCCATCTCTGCATTGTGCAGATAGCGATGAGGGTCCTCTCAGTCCTAGTGCTGTATCTAGACTACCACCATTGGCAATATCGTCAGATGAGGCCACACAGCTCGGATATATGTCAAATAGAGATGATTTTGAAAGGGTATGTTGTATTCAGACAATTTGTTTTTAAAGATTGTAGAATATTACCAATACAACTTTAATTTCTAATACTGAAACTATCCTTCATTTCACTGTGCGTATTTGAATAGGGAAATATAAAAATATTATTTCAGGAACATGATCATGAGGCAGAACAATTGATATCCACATTGTCTCTCAACTCTGAGGATGACGAATTGGATGTTGGTAAGTTTATATGTTGTTGGTATTTGGTAAGTTTAAATAATAAAAAAGAGTAAAATCTTAATATACATATACATACTTTATAAACAAAATATAAGATTACTAACTTATAATTTAAAATTTTGTTTTAGCTTTAAAACTGTCGCAAGTAGATATTTACACAAGGAGACTGAGAGAAAGAACCAGAAGAAAAAGGCTGGTCCGTGATTATCAACTTGTGTCTATATTCTTCAATAACCAGAGAAACAAACAGAAAACACTCGGAAAACTTGCCAAAGAAAAAAAGTAAGGGCACAACTTTGTGTTTAACATTGTGTACACTAGGTAGAGTTACATTAACCATTTTCTGTTATTACAGAGAATTCACAGAGCGTCTCAGATGGACCGCACAGTTCTACGGTAGATCCGAGCAGGCAGCGGTGGTAGCGGGGCTGTGGAGGGAACGGGAACTAAGAGTTCGTCTCGCGGAGCTCCACAGATACCGTCTCGCGGGGGTGACCAGGCTGGAGGAGTGTGCCCACTACGAGCAGCACTCCGCCCACCGGAAGCACCCGCACCACCTCGACGTGAGACGCGTCATGGTACTCTGCTTGTTGCGCGCTTACATACCACCAATACAATATATTCTAATTTAACTTCATAACCATATTGCTTTGGTGGATTTCTTTTATCAAATTACTGTTCTGTTCTACGCCATTTGTATTGGATATTCATTTGTTTTATTTTAATACTAATTGTTTATTTATGTCCGAATGCATGGTCTTTTAAAGTTCATGCTTCATATCATCCATACGCTTAAGCTTAGCGATGTTTGAAGATATAATTAATTGTTGTTTGCATGTAAAAATTCAAAGTGGCATGATGATGGGTTTGGAATAAAATATTTCAAATATCCACTAATAATGTGAGAGTCCTTGTAGTTGTGTTTTATCAAATAACGTGTAATCATTAGGAAAGTATAATTTAACATTTGAAATACTAATATGTCCTGACAGTTGGTTGGGAGATATCGGCCAGTGTATGTTTGATTCCGTATAACGGTTATATTCGCCAGGGCAGCAGTGGGTGCCTGGACACGCAGACAAAAGAACAAACACAGAACAACTCGCAGCAGCTAAGAAAAAGGTTTACATTACAAAAAGTTAACGAGTATATTATATTGGAAAGACTTACTAATTATTTTTTTCAATTAAATTATATGTAATAAGAATACCGAGAAGTTTAAAAGTAAATTACTTAACATGTGAATTATTATAATTATATCTTGTTTGTGATATAATATACATATAAAAAAGTAATATATGATTGGTTATGTTACAGAGACGCAGAAAGCGGCTCAAGTTCCACCAGCCCAAAGTGCACACGGGACGGAAGTACCGCATGTGGATGCTGCAGAAGGAGCTCATGCAGCGCCGGATGCTCGACTCATCTGCTGACCACTAACGAGATACAGGTCTATATATGTATATGTATATACTCCTTTATTTGCGACACTTCATAGTGGAGTAAGCCTTAATAGTTTTACGATTTCAAAGAGATAATTGTTACAAAATTAATTCTTAACAAATACCTGATTCGCTATTGAAGTCCTATCCCACTAGTTCCATAATGATGGTACGTTTGGTACTATTTCATACCACTCGTTGAAATGTAGTCTATGCTTGTTTGTCTCAGAAGTTCGATGGGACATGTACATATTAGATCCAGAAGTCCCATTACCATCAATATGTTAGTCTTTCCTGATTTAATGGCTGGAAAATAAACTATTCAAAATGTGTATAACTTACTTAATGTACGAAAAATTTATTATAAACAAATGATCGAGATCTAACATTTTTAAACCAGGCGTTTTGAGCCGTACCGCCGTTCGATCGAAAACACATATGTTGCGATTCCATTAAAAATCCTGGTTAAATAATAATTGAAATACCCATTCCTCCCAGCTATGCTCGTCGCTCAACCTGGCGGCCACCCAGTACGTGACGCTGAAGGGCGTGCTTCTCCGGCGGCCTGCCTCCGCCCCCGACGCGGACGTGGATCGTGCCGTCAGACGGTACCTCTCCGCCGCCGGCTGGCTTCACCACTAGTGTCAGTGTGATAGCGTACTACTTAGTGATTGTGCACTGCTTAGTGATATGTGAACTGTTTAGTGCTACTGTGAACCTTGGTGTTGTGTGATGCGGTATTGTGAGTCATCATGCATTGGTCTCTCGCTAGCTTCATCACTAGTGCTAGTGATAGTGTACTGTTAAGTGCTACTGTGAACCTTGTTGTCTCGTGATACAGTATTGTGAATCATCATTGATCAGTCTCCCGCTGGCTGCCTTAATAAATGGCTGTGTATAATGATGCAGCTCTACGGACGGTGGTTACCCGCTCGCTGATAGATTGCTTAAATTTAGCTGATCGGAATCACATTACATGTTACTTTTAATTTACAAGTAGTGTGATGTAGATAAAAACAGTATAATTTAAAGTTTTTAAAAATTTTAATTTCATATATAACTTTGTGAATGTTATAGAAAGTTGTAGTTACATATTTTAGGTGTAATATTGAAGTTATACTACAATGTAAATTCACAAATATGTAATAAATACATTATAATATTAGAATGTTTTAGATTCAATTCTTAAATTTCTTTAGAAGATTCATTTGTATTTGTAAAGCCTGCTCTTATAGAGCAATGTATATAAAATTTTGTGTAAATAAAAGAAAAACAATAATAAAATAATTTACTTCATATAGTCTGTCAACAATATGAAAAAGAAAATTATTTATTGTCTAATACTAATTTTAATATGGCCATAGTTCAATTGTTTTATAGATGAAACTACAATTTAGTATTAATTTTTAGCATATTTTCTTGAAAATAATTTATAAGAAATTGCTATCAACTGTTACTATAGTTCATATTCCATAGTATAGTTCATTAATTCAATTTTTACAGTATAACTAGCTGTTGTTAGCGACTTCTGCTGCTTTATAAACTATTATATATTTATTATAAATTTATTTTTAACATCACCATCTATAGGAAACTTTCACAATTTAATTAAAGTGAATTAAACTCTTCAAATATAAAAAGCCCCAAAATAATAATAATAAATAAATAAAAAATATCCTATCTTTTTAACTATAAATATATACAAAATTACATTAAAATCGGTTCAGTATCTCAGAAATTTGTGCAAACAACCTATTTTTATAATTCATACACACTTGTGGTCGCAAGACACACACACACACACACACACACACATCAATAATCAGAATAGTATACAACACCATGTATTGGTATTGTGATAAAAAACAATTCTTTCCCTTTTAAATATTGTTTACTACACATGTTGAATAATGGATGAACATTTATTCATATATTAATACCTAAATAATAAGTTGTGGTTTTATTTAATATATTACAGTATACTTGATATTGTAACAATAATTTATTCACCATATTCCTATTGATTAATTTTATAATATTAATACTTAAATACATGTATTGGACAACCCAGAATATTGAAACGTAGTTTAAATATTTACCAAAACATTGAGTTTAAGTTAAACATTTAATAATTTAGAAAAATCTTTTAGTTATAATTATTAAAGGATCAGGTGATTAATTAATTTTATTTTGGTAATTAATATTTTTAAAGAAATTTTAATAAAAACCTTCCATTAAGTTTAATTTCTTAATTTTCTTTTAAATTTTAAGTATATTTATTTTTAATTAAAAGGTTTCCACATTATTGCAGGCTTTGATAGGTTTGAAAGTTTTATATTTTAAACAATTAGTGAAATTGCACGTTAACTTGTAATACAATTATTATTATATAATTGTGTGTTTAACGTTAGCGGCTCTCGGCTCAAATGTACATATGTAATAGTACAACTGTTAAAGAATATTAATTAAGTTTTATTTGTAAGTAATGGGAATTAAAGAAAATAATTTAATTCAATGTATTTTTATTTAGTTTTATTTATATTTGGTTTAGGCATATCCTGTAATGAGGCTGGTGGTGGTCTGTTGTTGAACCAGGGGTGTTTTAAAGCCTGGAACAATTTATTATTTGATTATATGATAATATTATATGTTCTTTTAAATAAATAACCCACCTCCTTAGCTGATATTCTCTTTTGATCGTCATAAAGAATGAATGATCTGATGAGATGAATGGCATCGGGTTCCAGCCCTGGTAGAAGTTCTGTCCATGGCATAGGTAATGATTCTGGGAAGGTAATTTTGTGGTAATCTGGTAATTCTGAATGTCGCGGCCACGTCTCCTCAGTGGGTGTGCCGAGACGTTGTAAAACTATTGCCAATTGCTCTATATCAGATTCACCCTGGAATATCATGTCCATGTCACAAATAGATCATTTAAATGACACACATTAGGAGTAACTGAAGTGGCATACTGCAAAAAGAGGTTGCTTTGTGATCATTTCGGCAATAATACAACCAACAGCCCACAAGTCCACTTTTTCGCTGTAATATCTTGCTCCATACAACAGTTCGGGGGCGCGATACCATCTTGAAAAAAAATTTAGAACAATGACTGAGGTTAGACGAAATTGTCATATTAATAACTACCTGGTCGCTACTTGGTGTGAATAAGGTCTTCCTCCATCGGGCCAATACAGACGTGCAAGTCCCAAGTCCGCTATTTTTAATATACCCTCATGATTAATTAGTAAATTGGCAGGTTTGAGATCCTTAAATGAAATTATTTATAAAAAATAACATTTATGTTGTAAGATCATGAATTATAACTAATTTACCCTATGCATGACATAATGTGCGTGCATGTATCGAGTTCCCTTTAGTAACATCTGTGTGTAAGTTTTGACCCTAGGTAGGGTCAACTCCTGTTGGTTATGGTGAAGCATTTCCCATAGCCCAGAACACATGTACTCCAATACCAAAACCAAGCTCATACCACGAGGAAACATGTCGTATAATTTTATTATCTGAAAAATAGAAAATTACTCCACATTTTATTATACTACAAATTTGAAGTTTTTTTTTTTGCTTCATCTTTAAAAGTATACATCATAATTTTGTTATGAAAAATCAATTTTATATGTCATTCTCACTGAAATAAAAACGAACATATTTACACCGAAGTAATTGCAGTGCTTTGATCTCTCTCATAACGTTCACAGGAATGCCATCCTCCAAATTTTTTATAAGAATCTTCTTCAAAGCAACATCGCGACCCGTTGGAAGATGCCGAGCCTTGAAAACTAATCCATGAGCACCTTCACCGATAAGTCCTAGCACAGAATAATTTGCTATAGTACTAGTCATTCTAATTAATAGTTTATAAATAATAATATTTATTATAAAATTGTTGAATAGTCGATTTTAACGCAGTTTTGTTTATAAAATGTAAGCTTGGTTACCAAGGGTAACTAGGTTCAAACTATTAAGCATATTACAGGATTAAAAAAAAAAGACATTGATATCAAAACTATCTCCTCTTTTGTGACATACATGAAATATATTAAATCTAAAATACTAACAATTTGACGTAATGTACACAAAAATTTGTAACTGAGGATATCTTAGACATCTTTAAAGAATCTTTATTTGTTAGCCAGCTCACAGTAAAAACTTTTATATAATAGTTATATCAGCGGAACGTCCTAGCACTGCCATTAAGTATTACGTATTTACATTTATTTATACATAACTGAGACAAAGTCTTTTGTAATTGTGACGAACATTTGAATATCGTTATGATATAAGAGTTTTTCCTTGCAAATTTAGTAAAGAAGCTGACTTTAATTAATTTATTTATCTATTGATATTTAAGAAAATACATTGCTTGAATGATTTATTCAGTATGTGACTGCGTTTAAGATCACAAGTCACAATCAATCATGAAAAGATCTTATTATGTAGTAGGATTTCCTAGCTGTAAAATAATGTATGTATTAAGATGACTGATGCTACATAAAAGTTAGTTTTAAATAATATATAGAATGTATGTAACATTAAAATCATTACCAAAATGAAAGATATACTTTACGTCCATATGAAATCTCTTTTACATAAACTTCTGCCTTTATTCTTATATACTTATACTTCTATACATTTATATATACTTCTTTTATATAAACCTATATATTGTGTCATTTCAAATTAAAGTATTGTGTTAACTGGGTTATAATCTTCACATGTATAATAAAACTTATACTTTTATTTATTTCTAAAATATTAGTAATACCTATGTGTTTAATACGTCATTGAAGTACGTTGAAATCTTCATTATCGTCTGTACACGTCTATGACCTTGTAATTAAGAAAACATTAATTATATTTTTATATGTATAAAAGAATGTATGTTTAAACTTTTCGTGTAATTATTTGTATTAGATGTTGACACAGTTGTTATGGATAATGGAAGTAGGTGACCATCTTATAAACTTCTTTTGATTGTGTCGTTTGCTTCGAACGGATATATTTATTGTCGCTAACATGCGGTCATGTAAAATTAGTGTAGTGTTTCTTATTTTATACTTCTGCAATGTGGCACAAGGCGCATCCATACTCGCGCTTTTCTCTTCACTTTCTTTTGCAGACCACGCCGTATTCCGAGGATACATTTCTCTACTTACCAAACAGGGCCATAATGTTGTGCTCATGACACCTTACCCTGGTTATTTCAGTTATCCAGACGTAGAAAGAATTGTGGAGTTAAGTGTTGCTCAAGAATCTACAAAATATTGGGAAGAATACAAAAACATACTGACCAATACTGATGATTATTACAAAAGAATGAGAGTGATTAATGAAATATCAATAAAAATTGCTGTATCGCAACTCACATCAAAACCTATGATCGCGTTGCTAGCGAATCCAAATATTAAATTCGATCTTGTGATTACGGAAGCAGATGTCCCTATCTTATATGGTGCAGCTGAAAAGTATAAAGCTCCCCATATTTCCATAACGCCAACTAGCGGAAGGATTACTCAATACGAGTCTAAGGGATCACCAATCCATCCCATATTCTATCCAGATGTGAATACTTTGAATTACAGAAATTTGACCCGTTGGCAAAAAATCGTCGAGTACAGTCGTTACTTCCAAACCAGACATGAATATTATAACAATTATCTTCCGTTGTGCGAAATTGCCGCGTCAAAGATTTTTGGTCTTAAAAGAAATTTATTGGAAGTTGAATATGATATAGATTTATTATTTGTGGCCGGAAATCCGCTGCTAATAGGCAATCGACCAACCTCTCAAGCAATAAGATTTGTCGATAGGTTACATATCAAACCTGGTTTTGGTTTGCCAAATGTATAGTATTTATTATTATTTTATTTATAATTTACACTGATAATTATAATTTATGGAGCATTTTTGGGTTACAGGATCTCAATGCATTATTAAATTCTGCTACAAATGGAGTTATCTACTTTAGTATAGGTGTCCTACAAGAGTCTGAGCATTTGTCCATCAACATTTTGGAGACTTTTGCCGACGCTTTTAGAGAATTACCTTACTTAGTACTTTGGAAGATTGGTAACACCACCATGATAAACAAATCTGAAAATGTCATAACCCACGCTTGGTTCCCACAACAAGAAGTATTAGGTATCTATGGGTTTTTTATTAGCAAAATAATGTAAATGTAACTATTATTTAATTGTGATATTTTTCCTGCAGCTCATCCGAATGTAAAAGCTTTTATAACGCACGGTGGTCCACGTTCTCTTGAAGAAGCTCTGTTTTATGAAGTACCAATAATTGGTTTACCTACCATTAGATCTAGAAGCGTATTTATCAAGGAAATAACTCGCTACGGCGCAGGCGAAGTGCTAGATTTTAATTATCTTGAGAAAGAACAAGTTAAGGAAATAATTCACAAGGTTGTTAAAACAGAAAGGTAGGTTCATCGTCCTTTCAAATATAGGCTTTTGATATTATATAGTATTCTTTGCTTTCATGTTGAACTTTGTATTAAGTTTGTAATTAAAATAGTCTACTTATTTCTTTATGGATGTTATGGATATGTATATTTTTTACAGCTATAAGAAAGCAATGTCCAAGTTGAAGAGTATGGTCGTGGATCCTATGATATCAGGACCTGAAAATGCTCAGTGGTGGACGGAATATGTTCTGAGACACGGAGGTGCTAAACATCTACGAGCACGAGGTGTAGGAGTCAGTTTCTATCAATATTATATGCTTGATATAGTTAGTGTATTGTTATCTGTAGTTATAACTTTACTCACTGCCTCGTTTTATATATTGCGTTATATTATAAAACGTTTGCGAAACCGTTTCTCGCAAAGATTTGCATCATCCGGCAAATACAAAGCATTATAATAAGTTTTAATAATTTAAGTGTGTTTTATTTGACAATTTTAATTAAAAATATGATTTCCAGAACAATTTTTATCGGCTTTTATTTCTCTACCAGATGTCTCTGACTTGATTTAACCTCCCTCTGCCGACTTAAACCATTACCTATGAACCCTTACTAAAAATTAAACCCTTCCATACTTTTTGTTTTAAAGTTATTATAAACAAATTTTTTATATTGTTTTTTTTCCTGAAAATGAGAGATTTTGACTAGGGCAATAACCAAATTTCATTAAAATTGTTCTCAGTAGGTTATCCCAATTGTTATTTTTTTAATTCTATATTATGTATTGAAGAGACAGCAATTATTGTTTAAAAAAATATTTAGGGAACGTATAGATTTTTTATGATTTTATATATTAATTATATTATATTAATTTTAAATGAGCTTGATTATAACAAAGTAACAAGAGTACGGTGATCCTTTTTTAATATTTGTTTAATTGTAACCTTTAATAATTTTGATGAAATGTACTACGACATAACGTTTTCAGTAACTGTAATGAACTGTGTTTTACATGCACTAAATGTTTGGTTTGATTTACACATTAATGAATTAACCCTATTTTTTTATTATATTAACATTTAAAAAAGTATTAATAAATTAAAAGATTAGTATTTTTTTTATTTTAGAAATAAGAAAATATGAACAGCATTGCATAATGCATTAATTCGCTGCAGAGTACTATAAAATTCTCTGTCTATTAGTATTTAAGTACGAGTATCTAGTCAGTTGTCAATGTTATTTGTAAATTGTGACTTGTGTCATAAATCATAAATAAGTCGAATAATCAATAATTATTAATTATAACCATAGCAGGATTAAAACTTAATAGATCGACTACGGTCCTCTATTTCTTTATTAGAAATAATAGTAATATAAAACAATTATTTTTATATTTTGTATGTTCCCTGTAAACTAAACAATTATGTCAATAGTGCGGACCTGTCCTGGCCTATATTGTGGTCGTACAGAACTGGATAATGGGTCGTGGAGTGATTGTGGTGCATGTCCACGGGGTTTTCGTACTAATGACACAAGCTATTGCGTGGAGTGCGCTGACGAACCTACATTATATGACTGGCAGTACCTTGGCTTCATGGTTATCTTGCCATTAGTTTTACACTGGTTTTTTATTGATATGGTCGCTTCAGGAGACCGGTAAGGCAATATAAATTACAAATAAAATATTGAATTTGTAAATTTATTTACCCTTTTATTATGATATTTCAGGAAAGGTGCAATAGCAGCACAACATATATGTGCATTTTTAGAAGTTCTATCAGGCACACTAGCAGCATTATTAATTTTGCCACCAACTGGATCCATGGTTCTTCATGTGTGCACACCCAAAGCACTATCTGATTGGTACACTTTACTCCATAACCCACAGCCAGATTATAAGGAAACACTGCACTGCACGCAGGAAGCCGTATATCCTCTGTAAGTTTAAATAATAGAATAATGTAAAGTTCCTGAATACTTACTTATTTTGTGCAATATAAGAATGTAAAATTTATGAAATATTAACAAACATATATGATTTGCTAAATATCCAATTAGTAACATTAACTATATTTATATTTTAGATATACAATAGTTCTCCTGATTTATGCATTCAGTCTTCTAATGACAGTAACAATACGGCCGTTCCTTCTGACATGGCACAATGCAAATTCTGGGAGAAAAGCAATATATTGCGCTCTGTACTTCTACCCAATACTTGTATTGATGCAAACAGTTGCTGCTGGTTTAATATGTAAGTGAAATATATTTTTGTTGACATATTTTGGCATTTGGATACTTGAAAATCCTGATATGTATAGTACATAAACTGTGTGGGTATTGTGCATATGTAATACATAAACTGTTTAGTAAAAACAAAAAATACAATATCAACATAAAAAAATATTTATTTAGAAATTATTAAGACATTTTCTTAGACTAAACATACATGTATGTATTAAAATAGTGCAACTGTAATCATGAAATAAAATATTTATGTACATATAATTTGTTTGCAATATGCCTTTGGTAATTTACTTTTTTTAACCATAAAATAAAGTATTAAGATTAATTTGTTTCAATTTATTTGGTTATTGTCATTTGTATAACCCACTTTTTCTCTTAATTGCTGGTATAACCTGATTCATTAGCTGTAGTAAACTCATAGTATCACCTTATTTTATTTTTCAAACCACTTGAGAGGTGGTTCCAGGGCTTGAAGAGCTTCAAAATAAGATAATCCTGTGTCATTATCCACATCTTGCATTTCCTGCTATTCATTTCTTTGCAATGTGGTTTGTTTGTGTGATTTCATTATTCGACATCATCTGAAAGCCTTAATCGGCAATGTAACATCAACCTCCTCTTTCATATCATCATCACAATATTTAATATAATTGGTTGCTAGTCCGGATAATCCCAAATCTGTATAACCTAGGGGCCGGATGTACTATGGTTCATTAGAAGTTACAACCATCTGAAGTGTAAATTCTCTTTCTAGGCTAAAACACATAACGAATTGCTTTATTTTTTTGAGAAATTTAATGCTATAACCCTTGCCTATTTTCTGGTTACTTTTTCTGATCACTTTGTTCATCAAGCAATTAAATCCTTCATATTTTTGCTTGCTTAATAAAACTTTTTGAATTTCAGATTGTGCCTTCCCATACATAATTATAATTATATCTATGATGACATCAGCATCACACTTCTCGATAAAGTTTGATCAATCTGCACCAGCCCTGCTTACATCATCTGTTACAAACGTGAGAAATTTGACAATACTGCTCGGGCATTGGTTGATCCATGCTTATGGGATAATATCACTAACAGGATTCAAGGAACTATGGTATCTTACACTAGTACCAGCTCCAGCATTGTTTTATATACTGACTGCTCAGTTCACTGACCCCACAAAGATTCACAACGATGACGACTAGCTCAAGTGTCACCGGGGAAGGTGTTTGATTAGACACAATGTGTCTCTTGCCAGAGAAGAGGCACTGGAAGAAATAGAACTCGACGTTTTGGACAAGAGTAGGATGCGGTACTGATATTAAATGAATTACAAATAAAACAAGTTCTGTTTAGTGAATTGTTTGAGAACTTTAGTGATTGACTTAACTGTATTACAGAGGTGATTGTTCAATAACAATTATGTACATAATTAATTAAATTATAAAAATTCTTTTATATCAATAAGTATACTATCTTTTCTTTTATTATTTTTATTCCGGGTGCTATGATCTGATCTTTTGTTTGTGACTCAAATAATTATGAGCCATCTATCTATTATCATATTTAAACTGACTTTTATCATTAATATCGTGTTTTGTAATTGCTATGATGGTATGGTAGTATATATCAATTTTTGGAATGTTCTTGCAGCTCTAGGGAGAAGTGCAGGAGACTGATTAAGAATTTTAATTGAGAAAATGTGATCAAATCCTGACTAGGTGTGACCAAATTCTCCATCCAAATCCAATTCAAATCAGATCCAATCTAGATCCAAAATCCTTAGGTGGTTCAAATTTAGGCTGATATTTTGTATGTACGACGAAATTTTAGATTAGATTTTTCTTTCATGTATTGAAAATTGTGGCTGTTGTCTTTGTGATTTTTACTTCATTGTAGACTATGAACTATAGCAATTTGGTGGGGGGGGATATTCATGTACCCCGGACATACATTCATGCTCATTATCCCTAGAGTATAGATAGAGATATTCTCAAATTCGAATATGTTTTAAAACTTATAGAAAATTTAAGTTTTACGTTTCACCATGATTTATTAATAAGAACTTCAAGAAACGAACATATTTAACATTTTTGTTTTTTCTTTTTAGTACCTACGAGTGGTATTAAACCTCGCGAGTCTTTATTGAAAACTTTAAAATAATTAGGGAGATATCTGCTTGTGTTAAGCACCGTTCAGCAATTACGCTTATCGTATCAGCGAATATTTCGTAATTTTTGAGTATTTTAGCCATAATTGTTTATTGGAATAAAAATGTTTGAATTTTGAATTTTTAACAGTTTTTGAGCTACCCGAAGAAAGTATTTTGTAGTTATATATTGTTTGAAATCGATTGGTAGAAACCAGTATAAGCGAAAAAGACTGCAAGCAACGTCATTCTCTATGGCGGGTAATTTTATAAACTTTGGATTTCAAATCATATATTTAAGGACTTAACTAATAAATCATTACTTTTTTTTACAAATTATATATATATTATATTTTTAGCTTTCTTGTGTTTTTTTTTTTCACGCCTACCAATGTTCTCTCATGTACATTCTAAGGTTGACTGATAGAGAATGTCTTTGTGGTATTAAGCCCGCCTTTTGTGCATTATTTTGTATATTGTGCTATGAAGAATTAAGTAAACAAATAAATAAATATTTTTGTTACTCTAGCAATAACCATTTTTCAAGTTTTCGTCGAAAATGAGAGAATTTATTGGCGTGAAGGGCATTCTATGTTTACTTAGATAACAAAATCACACAATTTAATCAAACATTGCCCAATAATTTGGTTGTGTTGTAATTATAGCCGAAAGCTGTTTGTTTTTGTAAAAATTATGAATGATGAAAGTTTTAACAGTGTTATTTTTAAATATGAATTTAAGACGTTTAATTTATTATTTTTATATGGTAATAGTAACAAAACTAAGGTCTTATATAATAAAAGAGCCTTCATTCTAATTATCAACAAATGTGTATTTATGTATGTATATGAATATATTTAAACACTTCATGTTGATGAAAAGTAATTTATGGGAATGATCACTGGGGTTTCCTTGAGTAAATGCTAGTAGTACTGGTATTATTACTATAAAAGCGGGTCTTGCTTCAATATTTTTTTTGTAAGTATTTATCAGAATGTTTTAAATTATCTTATTCAATTATCTGTATTAAAACAGAAGTTAGTTTTGTTTAAAGAAATAAAAATTAATGTAATGCACAAGGTTGGATAAATATCACTCTTTAGATAATTTCGTATTCATAATCTTATATTAGACATATTTATGCAAATTCTTTTAGTTAGTAAATTTACTTTTTTTACTTACAAGAAATGCTATCTATTAGATACAAAAAACTCAATTTAATTTGATAAAATGTCTACCAACGGCCAACAGACAGTGGGGTCAAAGTGTCACCACCGATAGAAA
This sequence comes from Melinaea menophilus ssp. n. AW-2005, assembly GCA_918358695.1. Lineage (NCBI taxonomy): Eukaryota > Metazoa > Arthropoda > Insecta > Lepidoptera > Nymphalidae > Melinaea > Melinaea menophilus. The sequence continues at coordinate 28,495,271 of OU911041.1, read as the reverse complement.
GGACAAATTGCTGAAACGAAAGCTAGAAATGTCATTATTTAAAGTGTTGTATGATGAACTTGAGTAGTCCCACATCCGTTCTCAGTCCCCTGTAGGCAGAATAGTATCTACAAAAAATTTTAAAAAGCCAAATGCAAAGGTATGAATAAGGAATACCATCTTATATGGACATATTGCCAATGTCAGAATACTAAGTAATAGTTCGATGAGTCGCCACAATGGCGTTAGTGTTCACCCAGTTTATTTTACATGAAATAAGTAGTTTAAGTTTGTTAAGATAAAATAAAAGTTAAAAGTTAATATAACCTCATTTATTTACATACATACATTTTTTTAGCCAAGTATTCATACAATGATTTATAAAGATATAATGTGTTTTACAAATCTTCAACAGAAAAGATATTAAAGGTTACTTAAACTATTAACACCCACATCTATTTTTTAAATTGTCTATATTTTCAATAATTTATTATTTAAGCTGGTAACATCTAGTTGTTTTTTGATCAAGGTTTATGAATTATACATATTACCACAGAGTACATTATATCTTGTTTCGAAGCTACCCTACTACTGTGCAAGTTCACGACAACAAATTGTATTTTGTTTGTGTAGTGCAATAAAAAATGAACCAAATAGTGCATTTATGACAATTTTGTGAGTTATACGTAAACAAACTTAAAAGCCAAACCTGAAAAGCGATATGTTACTCTCCTTAGCAGTGTTCTAAGATTGTGTCCATATCGTGAAGTTTCATAATAGTGTCACTGAATTTAATAAAACCCGTAATGGCATCAAAACCAGCAAATCAGAAAAGAAGGTAAGTACATAAAATAACACCTAATTGACTTACAACCTTTAGAATCAACATTAGTTTTAGTTATCAAGTCTTATAAATCTAACCTTCTATAAATCTTTCTGTTCTTAATATCTGTCAAATCCGTGCAAGTTGATAAAAAACTTTCTCTTTATTGATTGAGATAAAAAAAAATGTTAAAAATACGATGTTATTTCTAAATTTTAACACTATTTACTAATATTATTTTCGATTCCTCTTCCTGTATTCTTTGTACTACTCGCATACGTAACCAAACTGATAAAGGTATAATTAATATATATTTAAAATTAAAAGCTTTTCAACGCATTTTTAGTCAGTACTGACATAAATTGAGGTTGTTGTGGATACTTGTACCTTTTTACTATTAGATTGATAAGTATTATAAATGTTTTGGTTACTATTGTGATGAAGTAATTACTTATTATTATTAGGCAAAGAATAATAGAAATTGCCCTTAAATCAAATGTAATCTCACTCAATTCTTTAAGAGACAGAGAGAGAGAGTAATATGAATAATTTAATGTTTACTTATATTTATTTTTCATAAATATTTATATTTGGAGTTATATTTATAAAGACAATGTGTTCAAAATACTTCAAAAGAAATAAGACAAATAGGCATATACTCTAAAATTATTGTGTCGTCTTTTACGTTTTAATAAGTCTACAAAATTCATATGAATCTTTTTTAATCTCATACTTCTATACAAAATAGTAAGACAAAAATTACATTAGATTACAGTTTACTTTTAGGCACGGAGCATGAATTTCTGCAATGTATCTATAAGATGTCTTTGATGTCACAATTTTATAATAATAATATATTGTAGCCATTATATGCATACACAACCTGCAACGGAAGAAGAAAAAATATTTACAAATAAAATCTTACTTGACACTTTGCTTTTTTTAAATTTATTGTTCAAGATAATTCCTGCAGAATAATGTTGGACACTGATAAGATTTTTCCGTTATATATATATTTTTGCTCTTTCTGATTGTGGCTATTTATTTAAGATGTATCTTTAAGAAGTTCACATGTTATTTTCTTTTCCCGAAGGGTTATTTTGAACATTATTAATTTTGTATTCATTTTAATATTGTCATTAATAACTTCGCCTTATTCTATTCTACACGGAAAAGGGGGGGAGGGAATTATAAGATTAATTGATTCTATAAGACAGTTTTAATTCTCACTAAATATAAACACTATATGTTATTGAAAAGACCATTACAATACATAATTTATTATATTAATTATGAAATGGGGATTCACATATTATATTAGTTCATTTCATTAGTTTCTTCCTCTTAACTAATAATTACAAGAATAAGGATAATATTCTAGGGATTATTAGGGATTGGTTTTGTATAATATGCTTAGTAATGTTAACTTAGATTTTTTTTTTATGTCTTTTTAAATTTTCCTATCTCAAGTCGCGTGCGTCACTACTGTAATCGATAGAGTCGAGAGCCGATTCGAATCTAGCTTACCCTGATATATCAATCACATGTATTTGATATGTTATAAAAATAAAACTGATTTGGCAATAGCGTTATCAGTGTTCCGGTAGAGTTGTTCAAACTATCCGCAAAAGGACATCATGTATTTATTTTGTTATATATACTTTTATGACCTTGGAGGGAAATGGTGAAAGTCATATAATTACTATTAGCTTCAACGTTATCTGCTGTGTGCTTTTAGTTATAAAGCATCCTAAAATTTATGGAAAGCCGCATAACTCTGTCTGTGTTTCAATTCACTCCAACAAATATTTGTATCCCGTCTAAATATCAGGATGAAGTAGCCTCTTACTTCCTGGTAATGTAGCTTTCCATAAGTGAATTAATTAAAAAAAAAAATTTTTGTAATTATATGTAACAAAGAAACACACAAAAAAGTTCCATATAATATTGGTATATATAAAAAAACAACAAACAATGGATAATAATTATAATATATAGTATTCATACAAAGAATTATACATAAATTAAAAAAAAAAGAAACTTTAAAAATTTTCATTATCTTCATAAAAAAACGCATCGTCATCATCATTTATATCCTATAATCCACAGATGCAGTGATATTTTATAGCGTCTCGAGTCGGTAAGGCATTCCGGGATAAAATTAAAACTCTGAAACGAGATTTCTTTTAATGTCATCATATATATTACATAACTATTTTGTGTTTAAAATGTTGTCTGTCTTTCAGTAACACAAAAGTACTAGAGTTTTCCGTAGACAAGAACATGGGAAATTATTTTATTATCTGTGTAAAACAAAGGATTTTTGTTTCATATTTTACTTATTAAGAATTAGTGTAAATTTTTTTGTACAAGGCATCCCACGCTTCTAGAACGTTAACATTAATTTGCGTCAATCATTTTATTCTTATACCGAGATTTTTTTTTATTTTATAGTTTGATTAGCTGTAAAAGAGTGGTATTTAGTTTTTTTTTTTTTAATTTAATATATCTTAGAAACGGATCGAAGGTTACCGTCAATATGATGAACGCGTACTTTTTTCTTTTTTAAATTAGTTCGTTTCTCCCTGGATAGTCTAAGCAAAATAAGAATTCTATATATCATTTGCTAATAGAATATTACTAAATCAAATGTAAACTTTAAACTCATAATGTAATAGGTCAACGTTAATAACTGTATTCATTACTAATAACCACACACACACACACATAAATTATTACAATACATGTAAATATGTATACATGTCCCACTGCTGGACAAACACTACTAGTACAACGTGGTGGATCATCCCTACCACTGGGTATGTTACGGATATCATATCATATAACATATCATAAATATATTAAATATTACACTATAAAAGAAAACTATTCTTAAATACGTATAAAACTTTATATATAAAACTTAAACTAATATATTTAGTAAACGTAACACGATACAAAATGTATCTAACAATAAAAATATTCCAGATCATTCCGTGTTATTCTATTCCAGTTCAACGCACTGCCAGTTTTATAAGGTCAGCGATGTTTACGTATCAGTAGTATAACCCGTGTAACAAACACGTCTTACGTAATGTATACTATTTGTTTTATTCATATATCATGTTAAATTAAAGTTTTGTGCATCGCACACACACACACACGCACACACACACACACGCACACACGCGCACACACACACACACACACACACACACACACGCACACACACACGCACGCACGCACACGCACACGCACACACACACACACACGCACGCGCACACACACGCGCACACACACGCACACACACACACACACACACACACACATATTACTAACATTAAAATAATTAAGTGTTTATGGTATCATTAAATGTAGTATTTTCTAGAATATGTATACAGTAATCGCCCCTATAATACCTTAGATTAGTTCCGCGTTAAAGGAAAACGCGTTATAAGAATATTCTCGTATAACGCGCTCATATGACCGTATAACGCGTCGTGTAACAAATAATTCACGTTTAACTTTTCTCGTTAAAGGCGGTTTAAATGAAATATTAAGAAAGAACTTAATTAAATTTAATTTATACTTAATTTTTATTTAATTTTATAATTTAGCGTTATATGGGGGAAAACACGTGTTATACGAGGGCCTGAAAGGGCCATGAAAAGTTTGTTAAAAACGTTAAGTTTTATTTTAACTATCAGATTATACGAGTAAGAGAAATATAATAAAACTATACAAATTATATAATCATTAAAAGAAAATTATTTTCCTAACAGATTTTTTGAAGAAGAATAAGACCTTTGTTTTTATTTATGTTTTTGAGTCAAGTTTACCAAAAAAATATTGGGTGCGTCACTACCAAGGACGATGTTGTATAATAATAAATGTTGACTTTAGACTATAATAACCAGATCGAAGTTAGACCAATCACTATCCAGAGTATTGCTGCAATTAAGAATTTCAACCAATCCTCGGGTATCTTCATGTTCTCTGTCATTTTATCTGTTGATAGAATAGATTTTTTTTTTAATTTCATTTTTATAGGCTCTTATTGTCACCGCACTACCATCCGTACCACCTGGAAGCGTAGTGATCTTCTACTGTGGTTTTCAAGGAACTTTCTTCCATATGCCACTAAGATGAGGAGTGAACTTCCTTCGGTGTTACCGGATTGATATGACGTGGGTACCTTCAAAGAAGGTGACTCTCACCTCCAAGGCCGGAAGTACTCTTGCGAGTTCTCGGATGTTCAAGAGTTTGTCCACCTCTTCCATAAAAAAAAATCCACGAGGACTACAAGTAACGAACTCACCGTCACAAGCATGTCACACAGAGATCACATGCTGACATAAGCTGTAAAAAAATAAATATTTTATATAACCATAACTGGAGCAGAGAAGGTTACAGTGTCAATGTTTTTCTATAAGTCAGTATATAAATAGTTGTGAGTTTGATGTAAAATAATATTATATTAAGGCGTTATGGTAATGTTGTCCTTAATCCACTTGTATTAAGGTCGATATCGCTATAAACGGTTATACCTTATCAGGTATCAAAAACCCTTCATATAGCCTAATCCCTAAACAATGGATAGGCTATAAATACAATCTGTGAGTGTCGAGTGTAAGTGACAATAGTCTTCTTTTTAATAAATATATAAAGAAAAATTAAACGACAGTTTAAGTCCCCAGAATATGTATAATTTTAATTTTTAGTCTGTTACAATAACAGATGTTAGTAGTATAGTATAGATTTTAAGATATCTACGAGATCCTAGTTAAATACCCCTCATCATCATATCAAGAAAAAAAACAAATAATCTGTGATAGGTTGAGAACTATTAGAATATTATGTTTATCGTATTTTTTAAATGATACTTTATTTTTCAACGTCCATAAGTAGTTTTCAAATGACAGTTCTTTTTTTTTTTTATTTTTTTTTTGTTACGGTTGAATCCATGCCAGTATTCTTATAGCAGGTACGAGATATTCAACTCCTTGGTACTCGTATCAAGGCAATGCAATATTTATTTTAGATTTCGTTATGTAATATATATCTAATTAAACTTCGATTTTATTATATACATTTCATATTAGCGGTGAATTTACATTTAAAATTATATTTTAAATGTATTGAGTCAAAAGTTCATGATTTTTATGTATATATTATCGTCAATTAATAATTTAATTAATTATTATAAAGAAATGATAACGAGGTTAAATATACAATATAATATATATACATTTATATATATACTAGCTGACCCGGCGAACTCTGTTCCGCCTTTCCAGTTAAATTTTTAACCATACTTAACCAAAGACAAAATTACGATTAGCTGTCATTTGCGTTTTGTTATTCCCTGTCAGATGCGTTTTTGTTATACCACGTTTTATAGTGACTTGACGGAAACGTGCTCGAACGGGATAAAAAGTATCCTATGTCCGTCTCCTGGTTCTAAGCAACCTGTCCACCAATTTTCAGCCAAATTGGTTCATCCGTTCTTGAGTTATAAATAGTGTAACTAACACTACTTTCTTTTATATATATATATATATATATATATATATATACATATATATATGTAGTGATAGTCAAAATATTACGTATAAAAGTAATTGTTATACGTTAAGTGTGACACACCACCAAAACGATTAAATAGATTAGCGATGGCATTTAGGAAAAATCCTATTAAACTTTGTTCCGTAGACGATAAATAACAAGAACAGACAAACATAAAAACAAATCCAAGATACAATTAATTGGTACACGTTGTCCTTGGTACGGTCTAGTTTAATCATTACATTATTATAAGCATTTGATGTAAACACAAACTGATAAAGATATAACCGTTCAGTTCAAAAATATTACGTCATTGACTATTTATTTGGGTTAACCAAACTAACTGACTGACTGAATATTTATTTTATACTAACTGACTGACTGAATTGGTTAGATCTATGTAATGCTTTAACTTTTAACCAACTTAAAAAAGTGAGTAATTCTTTTATGAGGCGATGTATAGTATTAAATAAATTAAAAAAAAACGTGTGCTAATAGACACTATATTATTTTTTTAATATATAATAGAAACAAGAGACAAGCCCGCTGGGTATCTATCGCCAGGTTTGTGAAAAATTTAAGAGCTGGTGGTAAATTTGACTATAAAAAAATGTTTTATTAAACATTCAATATAAGTTTTGATTATTTAATAATAATAATTTCTATATATATAATGTGATTATATAATTGTAGGACATCAATGCCAATCAAAGAACGAGTCCTCTGTACGTCTGTGGACGCCATCTTTAGTAACTTGATATATAATCATAGTAAGTCGTGTTTGCGTTTCTTTATCTCGTTATTGCTCGTTTATTCTTATCTCATCCGTTCCACACTTAACTATTAAATAATGATCTCCTATTTACTGTTATCCTTAGAAAAAATAATGGTACCGGAACGTTTCTCCCTTCTCTTTCTTTTCCGTCTAAAATAATAAGGATGCTCGATTAAAAATAACGTCTATTTATATATTTTTAGAAGGATCTATAAAGGATATGACATCGTTTTAAACACATCATATAACACATGAACTCCATTTTGAAGGTGCAGGTGGAAAAAAACTGTCGCCATGATATTTATAAGAGACACTCGTCAAATTTAATTATATTTTTAATTAATTGAGCGAAGCGATCGTAGCAAGCGGAGCGTTCTACTGGATTTTTTCACATTCTTTGTCACGAATAGGCTCGACTAATTAGTACTTGACGGAAAATTATGAAATTTTGCAATAAAAAAGGTGATGATTTAAAAAAATATATATTGAAAAATGTCATGTCGTTGAGGAATAATCGTCAAAAAACCAATATCCCGTTAAAGTCAACGGGAAACGATGAGTCCTTACACTGGGCTCGCTTCGCTCAATATGCAAACGGCATCCGAGATTTCGCTCGCTCAGCGAGTCGACATTGAGAGCCTGTTGGCGCCCCTAGTATAGAGAAGCGAGAAAAACATTGCTCACAATTTCCTGTCAGCAACATGGGTGCTTGGACCTCGTTTACGATAAATACGGTGGTACTGTCAAAATAATTAAATATATCTGATTAATCTGCGAGTGATAAAGTTGTTTATCAATATTAGAACATATTTTTATTAATCACCGCTTTAATTGTAATGACCTTCGTACTGAAGTGATTTTGGTCATTTTCATTAATTTTTTCATTTGTTTTCTTATGATAGCCAAACATGTAGCGATTTACTTGCTAAGTCCCGACTTGCACAAGTATTTTTAAGTACTTTAACTTGTATAAGTATTAAATAGTTCATTATATTTGTCAAACTGGAAAACAATTGTGTTTCCGCAAGTTTACTTTAACTTTTGTTTTGCACAAGTAAATTGTTACGTATGTGGCTACCATTATCTCTGTATCATATATCTACATACCACTTGTATATATATATATATATATATATATATATATATATATATATATATATATATAATAATGTGTGTATTAAAATACTTCCACTTGTAATATTATAATAATATTTCGACCTTTATTATGCTCGAAGCTAATCACAAGTAACGTTATCGCTATAGATATAAATTTTCGCTACTTTGCGACTTATATTATATACTGGCGAGATAAGTCCATCTTTTTGCTGGTATCAGTCGTTCGTTGATATCATAGACAGATGGACTGTTTCATTATTAATTATATATTAAGACGAGGCATCCACCACCATGTTTGTGACGGATGAGAGTGTGACGGGACGTTATCCCGTTATCGGTAACTTCGAAGAGACAGGATGGAGTGTGCAGTGTCCTATATCCGGCCAGTGGTCCTCACCGAATATATGTAATTACGATGTGTACGAGCGGTACAGTGAAGTGCAGTGCTACAACAATTACAGTGATGTACCACTCCAGCAGTACAGCAACCAGAGAGTTATATACACTCAACCGAGACAGGTGTTCCAGGCGACGCTTCCCTGTCACCAGAGCTCTCAGTGGGATTATAGCAGCTGTTATAATATAGATGGTCAAGCGTGTCAATACACGAACGTTGTAGATCTAGAGGATTTCATGTGAGTTTGAAATTCTTATTACAAATTAATCGTCTTGCATTTCAAAGAGCAGACCCATGGAGAAGGATAAGCAAATATTCTATGTTTTCTTTTAATCTATTATTATTTTACTTGTATATTATTGACTCAGACGTCAAAATGGGAACACGTGGGAACAAATTTTAAGTTAAACATACCAAATTAATATTATAACTAGGACCCGCCAACCTTGCGCGGCGGGTGTTGAGCTGAGCCCCTCTCCTTTCTTCTTTTCTTGATAACTTTTGAATGGCTAAACATTTTTCAATCTGTTTTCGCTACATCCGAACATCCGCGTTCGGCTCAAACATATATGAAAAAATGTTCAGCTAATTATCTTGTCGCATTCTGGAGACAACTAAACACAAAAAATGGTCTCCCAGACGGTTAAGAGCTTCGATTACGCTCAGCTCAATAATAAACTACGTCATTGTTATGAGAAAATCAAATAAAAAATTAAATATATCTAAGTTTAAATATTAAAAATGATAATAATTATGTTATCACAAGTCACGAGACGGTTGGAATAAGTCTATTTTATCATAGACGAATATATTTTTTGGTATTACCCATAAAAATATTATAGAAATAAAAAATAAGAAATTTTACGTAAACAAAAAAAAAGTAGTATTATGCAATATTGCACAAAAATATAATTATTTTTTGAAATGTAAATACTGAAAACTGTTATACACTGATACTTTAAGTATAGTAGTTATTATTATAGAAAAAAATATAATAATCTAAAGATTAATTAAATTATTTTTTTTATTTATTTTATTAACATATTACATTGTGTTATTATGATTAATTTAATTTGATAATTATCATAAATTACTGGTAATTTAATATAATATTTTGAAGATATATATATATATATATATATATATATAACGTAAAAGTATCATACTATATATTATATTACAGTTGATATCATTTTTTTTTGTATTTGAATAAGGAAAGTGTCATTGAAATTTAAGAAAAATTTACAGATTATCATCCGTTTCTTTATCTTTATCTTTTTCGAAGGTTGTGGTGGCAACGAGACTATATAGATAGAGGTATACTTGACTAGATGTTTTATTTATCTATAGATTAGAAGATCAAACGATATCTATCACCAAATACCGACTAGATAAATTATCATATTGTAATACCACTCTTAGAAAATTTAAGAATTTATTTATCTTCACGCCATATCCCTTGCGGGGTAGCCAGAGACGACGGAGCGCCAAACGCTACGGTCCCTGCATACCTCTTTCGTCTCGGCCACAGACATCAACCTCCTCATACATGCCCTCCGGAGGGTCCTCATGCTTGTAACGTGACCTTCCTCCATTTTCATAGATACTGTATTTTCGAAGGTCACTCGAATTTTAAGAAAATTAACCTCAATACAGAAATGATAAGGTCATAGTTGGTATGAATTCGGCTTCGTCCAATACTCTAAGTACTAGTCTAAGGTACTAATTTTTGAAATTAATGAAACAGGGTCTTAACACGGTCTCAATACAATTTATAGTTCGTTTTTACATTCACATTGGATATAAACATTATAAATAGGTAAATATATTTACTAGCACTGCTTTTGTTAATAACAATACAAAATAGGACGTTTTTTTTGTATTATGAAATAATTAATTTTTAGGGTTTCTTTAAAGGAAAAACTTGGATCACTTTGTTGTCTGTCTGTCTGTATCATTAATTGATGAAATCCATGGTGATATTTAAATTAAAATCATATATCCTTAGTATAAAGTCTACAATCCCTTGAAAACGTAAAGAAAAATTTCTAAAATAAAAAAAAAAGATATGGCCGTGTATGCCAGAACTATATTTGGAATAAAATTATAAGAAATACAGTAATCCTCTATAAAACAGTAGATTCGTTCCGCGTTATAGGAAAACGCGTTGTAGGAATATACTTGTATAACGCGCTCATATGATCGTATAACGCATTAAATGAAGGCGGTTTAAATGTAATATTAATTTAACTTAATAATATTATATTTTTACTTAATTTTATTTAATATTATAACAATACAATGTATAAAGGTATGCGAAATTAATTATGAACTGTAAAAAAATATTATAAATTTCATAGTATAGAAACATAACGTACTAAATCCTCGTATTATATGGGGGAAAACACGTGTTATACGAGGGGCTGAAATCGCGTTACAAGAGTACCATGTTATGTGGAGGATTACTTTTATAAGGAGTTGAAATTCATAATTGAAGCTAGTTCGTGAGGTATCAAATAAAAGGGATATTTCAAATTATTAATTAGTATTTAACCTACAAATTTTGTGTGCAACCCACTTAGGATGACTCGAACTTGTCCAGTTTTTAATATTATGTGTAAACAATGATTTGTTCTTTATATTTAATTAAATATTTTTGTTTTTGGAAATAAAATCTAGATACATCACAAGATATTATTAAAATTATTATTACCAAAAAATAGGTTTGTTAATTCAATTCTATTCAATTCGTAACATCTTTATTCAAGTAGACATTTACACGCACTTTTGAATTGACAATTATTACAAGTGTCTATTCCCATGTATACACGTATAGATTATATGTAATATTAAATTATATTTTATATCAAATATTAATATATTATAGAAGAAATATTTTTTATTATTACAAATTCGAGTCCGGCTAATTTTATACGTTTCTAATTCTCAGTGTCGGCTGATATAATGAAATTCTGAAGCTGGTTGCCGTAGACTATAGTAAAAAAATTTGTTTGCGGCAACTAAGTAAAGAATTTGAATTCACGTCAGCGGGCACCAAGAATAGAATTTGAAATGACGTGAATTCACGTCAGTGGGAACCAAGAATAGAATTTTAAATGACGTGAATTCACGTCAGCGGTCGCGAACGTGTTAATTGCCCTGATGGCAGTTGATTACTTTGTTTTTAAACTATAAATAATGTAATTAAAATGGTATACCGGAGGTACTCAAGTATTTGATTACAGATATCTATAAGTGTAATTGTAACTCCTTAACAATTCGTTCCCAACGCTGGGCTTATTATTATTTAATAAATAAATGGATCGTTTATTTTGAAAGTGGTGTAAGTCCATTTAAATGAAAAAATGAGCTATCACGCAATTAGTGCTTAATTTAATGTATATTTTTTTATTATATTATATAGTTGATGTTTAATTTTTTTAAAAAATGTTTTGTACAACTTAAAATCGGTCGCTAAATGAAATTACATAATCATTCATTATGAAAGTGGTGTAAGTCCAATTGAAAGAGGTAGGTAGGTGGCTTAGCAGACGGTAGCCGATTAGTATTATTTATTTGTTTTATCTTACGTGCCATATACGTGTTAAGAGTTGCTAACTTAGGTTATAGAATTGTTAATTTATTCCATTTGTTTCTAAATATGGATAACTTCATATTAAAATCAGATAGGTAAGAACAAATAGTAAATCAATATTATATTGTTAAAACAATTGAAATTATGTATTTTAAAATTCACACATTCAGACATAAATCCCATGAATACAAACAGAAGAATGATCTTAAACGGTTCAAATATATGGATAAATCTCCAGAACTCAAAGATGTTGTTTAGACATGTTGCGGCGTTTTCCGCTCTGTTGCAGAAAATTGAAGTGTCTATATGTAATACAAAATTAACGGATTTTACACTACATGCTTATGAAAGTATATACCTACGGTACCAACATAAGTTTTTTTTTATATGTTTGTTTGTTCGGCTAACCTCTGAAACGGCTGAACCGATTTCAATAGACTCTCACTGGTGGACAGCCGATGTTGTAAGGAGTAAATTTATTTTAAAATACATTCTCGCGAGCGAAGCAGTAGATACAGGTTTTATATTATAAATAAAAAAAAACAGTTTAAAAAGGTATTTAAAAAAATTGCGTCAGTAGAATGATATTATTTTTAAAACTCAAAAATTAAAAAAAAATAATATGTTTAATCCTTGAAAGTGGATCCGTGTACCAAAGCTTGTATTAAAATTCAATAGTGTAATATTTAGAATATTTAATATATTAATGATATTACTAATCTGGTAATCTGGAGGTGTGCCAGCGTCAGCATCAGCATCAGCTGATTTGCTGAGCTGAGCTCACGTGAGGTTTTAGTGAAAACCTCATGTGATTTTTGGTTACATGTATTAACTACATTTTAGTGTTTATTATTTCTGTCCACCACTCGTCCGTAATCTGTGAGTGGAAGTCTATGTGATAACCCCGGGTAGCGGTATGAGGTACGTACTGATAATGGTACAGCCATTTGTCGTTTACATGTGTTTAATTGTAAATATATATAAAAAATTTAATAATTGAGCGAAGCGAGCGAAGCGAGCGGAGCGTTTTACCGGAGACTTTTTCACATTCTTTGTCACAAATAGGCTCGAAAAATACTTGACGAAAAATTATGAAATAATGCAATCAAAAAGTGACAAAAAGACATATTAGGTGATGGTGATGGATTTTTTTTGGGCTCGCTTCGCTCAATATGCAAACGGAACCCGAGATTTTGTGAGCGCAGCGAGTAGAAATAGAGAGTAATTGGTCTGTTGGCGCCCCTAGTAATTTATTGATATGAACTATTTTTTAATTATTGCTTATATATTATTAATATATGTGGTATGTTTGTTTTAATTGTATTGTAATAAAACAAGTAATTTAAAACTATGATCCGCTGCCGTGCGCTGCTGGAGTTGAGCTGAGCTTCTCCCCTTTTAAATTAAATATTATTATATATTTTTTATATTTTTTAGGTAGTTTTTATGTGATGTTGCTTACAAGCGTATTTCTAGGTTGACGATCGTCAAGCGCGCAGAGGTTCAGATAACATTAAGTGTATGGGAGAAACAGTTTTTTGACCATAATTTCTGAACGGAATGAGATATTTTAATTCTGTTTTTTTAAAAACATAACCATTGCTAAGCTATACAGTTCTGCCAATTTTCATTTAAATCGGTTCAGTAGTTTTTATGCGATGTTGCTTCAAAAAGAAGTTTCCCAAACGGTTAAGAGCTAAAATCTTATTTAATTTTATATATATCAATTTTACTTAAAAATATACCAAATATTTAATAATTATTTAGTATGCGGGCGGAGTCGCGGGTGACAGCTAGCTGAAAGTATTAATCCAAATAGACGAACGAAACCGTCCGTAATATTCCAATTAAATTCATCTAAAACTTCGATCGTAATATGAATTACAAACAGACACACTTTTATGTTTGTATTATTTATATATATTTATTTAATAGTAAGTTTATTCTGTCGGTCTGTCCGTCTAATGACATAGAATTGATAGTTAACCCCGATACAGGAGGACGACAATTAAAAAAGGTATTTCGGTTGCAGTAAAATGTGTACTCTAGCTTTATATCTTGATTAAGATATACTACTTTGTATATTAATATTAGGTGGGTATGTATGTGTATGGGTGGGTAACCCCCACCCCTTTTATTGTGTTAATATATTTTTTTATCATTAAAATCATTTTAAAAAATTACATTGTTTATAGTATAACATTAATTTGGGGTTGTTTTATTTATATATATATACATATATATATATGTGGTATATGTCCATTTCTTATGAAAGTTTTCTATTGAGTCAATCAATGTAATTTTATGAAATCTTGCAATGGGGGGGAGAGACAAATTAGTCTCAAATATTACCTAGGTTACGTAAGGGCTGCAAAGTTTTTTTATACTCAATACTTTGAAATAAAAAAAAATCGTTATACAATAATTCTTATATATTTTGTTTCATTAACGTCCTATATATACCCCATTCGATATATCGTATATATATATATATATATATATATATATATATATATATACATAATAATAATAATAATATATTAAAAAAAAAAACAAAATGGCACCTTCGATAACACAGACTTTTTTGTGACAATTACAACACAATTTATATATAATAATAATTTATATATATATTACATATGTATATCTATATATATAATAATATTAATTTCAATATCAAATATTAAAGACATCTAAAGATTAATCATTTAGATGTGTCCAGAACTCACAAGACATATCTTAAGATTGGGCAAAGAATCTTAATTTTATTAATGAAATAACTAAAATTAATTCAAATTATAATAATATAATAAATATAAAACCATAACTTATTTAGATTGCTTGTATATTTTATTTTGATCTGTATTTCAATCGGCAAAGGTTTTCAGTTGTCATTCTAATCTTTAACAACTGTTTAAGTTCTGCCCCTTCCTTTTATCTTTCCTTGGATACCATCTCGAAATGTCATCATATCATGTGTCTTGTCCATCTCTTGATTTATTTTTGTTTTATTTTTAACATTGAATCTATTCCTTTCTACATGGTATTGGCAGGACTACCTTACCTTTTCATATCCTCAATACAGGTTTTTTTAATGTTATTTTAGGGTTGCCCCGTCAGCTGTTGATGGGGGTAAGGATTTTCAGAGGATGTATATATTTTTGAGCTGGTGATTAAGTGTTTGTTAGCAGGAGGGTGAGGTGAATCTATAGGATTAGATAAAATTGATGTGGTCCTGATCAAAAATAAAATTTTATTTAATAATCACTGCTATATATTAATTGTCTTACAAATTAAGACAATTGTCTGTGCTATGGAAGGTGCCATTTTGTTTTTTTTTTTTTTTTTTTAATTTTTAATTCCGGGAACACAAAACCTTGACTCCAGCACCTCCGATTTTAAAAAATATAGTACACTTTCTCCGTTTTTAAGTCATTGATAATCGTAAGTGAGATTTTTAACAATTGGATGTGTGTATCAGAAGCATTGGAACTGGTTTACTGTGAAAGTGTTAGTTCTATTAACATAATCACAAAAGTAGTTTAGTAGATACAAAAATTGTATAACACACTAGATGTATGTACTACGAACTTAGCAACTTGATATAAGAATCATTTTTGTTTGTAGGTTTGTAGTTTTTGGAGGACATTAGTCATGATATGGACATAGACATGTGGGATTTGAACCTGTGTCTTTTGGATCATCAACTTGCATCAATAACCACTACTCCAATAGGCCGACTTTGTTTCTACCTTCCTAAAATAATTCAAATTCATTGCAACATCAAATTTGCAATACTTACATACCGTATAATTTTAAAGTGAAGATAATAAATTAAACTACCACTTATCTTAGAATTAATGTCAGCCATCGTTTAGTTTAATTAAGTTTTAACGACTTTATAATAAATACATTACAGAAAACTTAATGATTGAGGAAAATATATTAAATATTTATATCTGAACTAAATAATGTTAAACTTGTATTTATTTTATTATATATGTATTTGAGTAGTGTTTTTTATTCTTAAATCTTCTTAATTTTGATATAGTTTATTTTTTTATAATTTTTTCGTATTTTTTTAAGCTATTTTGGTTCATTTGGGGTTTGTGCAATATGTTCACTCTCTTCCGCTTCCACTTCTCTCTTCAATAGAGTGGAGACTTCTCTGCTGTTACATACGAAATCCATCCCTACCTTCTCTCTTCTTCTTACTTCTCTCTCCCCATCACGTGGTCATATCCTGAAATATATATATATATATCTCGTATTAGACTGTCAAAGTGCGTGTTTGTTGACTATAAAAATAATAATTCTCATTATACTTGGTACAATTATTCCAAGAAATGTAAGAAATAAATTTACATTTGATTAATGTTACATTTATTCATTTCTTAATACCTAACTAGTTATATCACCGGGTTTTTATTGTGATTGTATTTATTATCCTTATCGAACTATTTTTATGTAATTGATTCTTTTTCATTTTGATAACTGAGCGAAGCGAGCGGAGCGCTCCTATGTGAGACGTTTTGCTTACCATGTCCGGGGTTGGCATGAAAACTTTATCGATCTTCATGAAATTTTGCATGCATTTATAGTGATGGCTATTGCGAGGGTTTATAAAAAAAGTTTAAAAAAATACTCATGTCCTTGAGGAATAATCAACAAAAAAATTAGAGTCCCATAGACTTCGCTATGTGATATTTGATTATTCTATATTTTTTGCCTGTCGGTTTTAGCTTGTCACGTTGAATTGAAGATGGGTTACTCGCTTCGCTCAATTCGCCGAACCCTACCGAGATTTTGTGAGCGCAGCAAATTTAAATCGAGGTCCGGTTTGCGCTCATAGTAATGTATATATTTGACTTGAATAATGTTTGATATTTTCCGTATTTTTTTTTTACCCGTAAAAAATAAGTGTATTTTAAATTTATAAAGTATATAAGTTCATTAATCTGCCCTTTTATTGATACAGGATAACCTTAATATAAAAATTTTATCGATTGACCAAATTATTTAAAACCTCCAAGATCTGAACGTAAAAGTATGAATTCCTACGTTCTTACCTAACGTAAGTGTGAACTAACATAATACATTTTTCAGATTTTTTTTAAAACGAATTTTTCGAATCGAATATTAATAGTAAGTTTGGTTTACCTCAAATTAACAAATTGATAATTTTTATCATTTACATAACAGGTTCAAACTCATTTTTCGACCGACGACTATATTAAATAAATATGTTATGTTTTATATAAAAAAAATTCGTTCGCATTAACAGATTAAACAGATTTTTAAAACTACGTAAAATATTTTTTTATCTATATAAAAAAATATTTTATATAAGTAATATTTTCTAATTCAGAATCGTTATACAACATGTATCAAGTAATAAGGGTGACTCAATAAATAATTATTTTCATATAATAAATACTTAACTATATCGGGTGGTCGTTGAATTTTTAATGTCACTAGTCGCAGTGATGAACGGACATACAAATTTGCGGGTCCGCGTCACCGCTCCAAGTGCGGTCAGCTCTGCACGAGTTGTTAATATATATATATATATAATTGTTATAAATTTTATTTTTATTTGTCCTTGATATATATATTATTATTATTACAGTATTTTGATCCAGTATTAACAAACATCCATTTTGTTTTTGTATATCTAAAATACATATAAATTAATAAATTAATAATAAGCTTCTCGTGTATATTCCAAATTTTTGAAGTTCATTGACCCTTTCTCTTTCCAATCAAACTGGTTTCGAACGTTGTATTACAATATCAAGTTAATGTCCATATAGTAAGGTTAAAAAAATTATACTATATTAGTTATATATAGCGATCTAAATAGTCTATTCGTCAATTAGTGTTGTAATGTCATATCGTTGTACTAGGGGCGCCAACAGACCCTCAATTTGGACTCGTTGCGCTCGCGAAATCTCGGGTGCCCTTTGCATATTGAGCGAAGCGAGCCCAGTGTAATGACTCATCGTTTCCCGTTGACTTTAATGGGATATCAGTTTTTTGACGATTATTCCTCAACGACATGACATTTTTTAAAACCAATCATCTTGTGTGTCTTTTTGATTGCAAAATTTTATAATTTATCGTCAAGTAGTTTTCAAGCCTATTCGTGACAAAGAATGTGAAAAAGTCTCCAGTAGAACGCTCCGCTCGCTTCGCTCAATAAAAAATCATATCCTATTGTATATATTTTGGTGTGTTTTTTTAATATTTTCTCCAAATACGATGTGGGTGTCTTCAAGAGAAGATCGAAGGTTATTTCCACTTTCCATCAGGTTTTATGTAGTCAAGTAATAACCTAGGTAATAAAAATATATATATTGAAGGAACCTTGTCTGTAAGCTCTTTAATTAAAGATATTTAACTTAAAATCTCTCCCACACGCGATAACAAGAAAGCGTTGGTATAATTACATATTAAAATACTCGTTGTATTTTTTTTTTTACTGTTAATTCCAATGAAGCGATTTTTCCTCAGTGTACACCGCTCGGGTATACCCGTCCCTGTCGCACACCGATTATCTTCTACAAACTAGACCACACTCACATCTGGATTCTTATTATAGTTTGTTTGTTCGTCACACTTTATTTTCTATTATATATATATATTAAATGCATATCAAAAACCAGGATATTTCCGGAACGAACTTTGACGAAATTATAAATGTTATTAAAAAAAACAATTGATTTTTAATTAAAATTATTATTATTTATTGAAGAAAATAAAATGTTAAATACATGTTTATTTGTAATATAATTAAATAAACTAAAAATCCATCCATCCATCCATCCGAGAAAAGTGAAAACAATACAGAATGAACAAAATTCGTTCCTTGATTACAAAATTATATATATATATACATATATATATATGTATATATATTATTTTATTTTATTTAAACGTGTAACGTATTCTAATGTAAGTTATTCACTTGGTTTTCTTTCAATACAATTTATTCATTCCACGTCCCGGCTCCGCTTGCGTCAAAGTACTGTATGTACTACAATTCAATTGACATTATTATATTATTATTATTATTTCAATGTATTTTAATAGCATCATATCCGTTCTATTGGTAATGTATAGTTAGTTTTATTGATATTATAATATAATTGAGCGAAGCGAGCGGAGCGTTCTACTGGACAATTTTTTACATGCTTTGTCACGAATAGGCTCGAAAACACACACACATTAGGTGATGATAGTTTTAAAAAAAAAATTTGAAGTGTCGTCAAAAAAAAAATTTTAAAAAAGTCATGTCAAAAAATTGATATCCCAATGAAGTCAATGGGAAACGATGAGTTATTACACTGGGCTCGCTTCGCTCAATTTGCAAACGGCACCCGAGATTTCGCTAGCGCAGCGAGTCGAAATTGAGGGTCTGTTGGCCCTAGTAATTTTAGGCGTTGCTTTGACTCATTCCTTAATAATGCTATTAGTATAGGCGATAACTATTAAACTTAATGAGAATATAATTATACCAGTCATTTCTATTGTTTGGACCCAAGTAGTCCTATACTGACGGTGTTAATACAACCATGTGTATCCCGGGTGTTCCCGAAATAGTTGATGAGAAATTGTGTTCTGTTATCAAGAGGTATGGTTGTAAGTTTGTTTGTTTATATTGTTTATTTGGTTTGATTTGGTTTGGTTTGGCACAGATTAATAGTCAATTAGTGTTAATTATATTGACCTCTCGGTTAGATAATATGTTGAGTCGTTATAACTACGGAACGTTCTAGAAATTTTTCTTATATATATGTACATATAACTATTATTATTTTTATATATATGTAAAGGATTGTTTGAACTAGATATCTGTTCACATTGAGTGGGAAGACTAACATAAAATTTAGTCCAAAAAAATTGACATAATTATAACAGTAAAAGTCATTTATATTTGTAAAATCAAATGAAAATAGTAAAAAATAATTCTTAATACATTACTATTCTAGAAGCGTTGGATGCTTAGAAATTACGATTTTATATCAAAATGTATAATTTATTACAAATTTTGTATAAAACTATAAGCGAAGATAAATTTAGAGTTTTAATAAAGAGAAGCAATGATTCTTAATTATTTCGATTGTGTCAGTAATTGATTCTAATCAAACATCTAGGTACTTACTTGTCTATAGTCTAGACTCTAGACTCTAGATTATTATGATAGTATTTTTCCTCTTTGTTTTTTGTTAACTCGTTAAGGGCACGTCAGTTCTTGTAGCATGTGTTCAAAGTTAACGCATTTTATATGTATATATTATATTAGGTTCATTTGAAGGTTATATTAATTATTATATATATATATAGATATATATATATATATATATATATATATATATATATATATATATGTGGTCTATTTTGTATATATTTTTTTGTCTTGAACCTATCTCCCACCTACATAAAATAATGTTTCGTTCACAACAATTTTATTATACGAATAAAATAATGACGATCTTATTACAAAACGTAGACTAACCCTAATGTTAATCTATATTGTTTTGTTATTTGATACTAGGGTTTTATGATTAAACTGAGTTTATGAGTAAAATTATAGACATTATTTTAAAAGACGGTAAAAGATAGGTGTCGTTTTTTATAAGACGGTAAGGTTTTTCTTTATAATATATTGTATTAAAAACACATGAAACACGTAATGTTAAGTTCCTTTATTTATATATTTATTTTATTAATATTATTTCTGTATTATTGAGCGAAGCGAACGAAGTGAGCGGAGCGTTTTACTGGAGACTTTTTACATTCTTTGTCACGAATTGGCTCGAAAACTACTTGACGGAAAATTATGAAACTCTGCAATCAAAAAGACACACATTAATTGATGGTTTAAAAAAAATATTTGAAAAATGTCCTCAAATTTTTTTTTTTTAATTATGTAAAAAAACTGATATCCCATTGAACTCAATGGGAAACGATGAGTCAAACGATGAGACACTGGGCTCGCTTCGCTCAATATGCAAACGGCACCCGAGATTTCGCGAGTGCAGCGAGTCGAAATTGAGGGTTTGTTGGCGCCCCTAGTAATATTATATATATATATATATATATATATTGCTTCTTTATTGTTATAGTTTAGGCTAATATAATGTCTCTGTAATCTGTTGTGGAGATACTGACTGCCAAGACAGACATACACCTAGTTCTAGTCAAGGAAACATTTTTATATTATTTTTCAAGTCATAAAATGTAACGTAATAAAATAATTGTAATTTGATATAAATTGTTTATCATTTATGAATATGCAAGGGTGGAATCTAGTTATAAATCAGCTGATGTTATATATATATATATATATATATATATATAATAAAATAAATATATATTGTTCCAGGAACAATGAGAAGCGTAAAGAGAAGTCTCGCGTGGCGGCGCGATGTAGACGGACGAAGGAGATGCAGATCTTCGCGGAGCTGACAGCCTCCCTACCAGCCAAGAAGGAGGAAGTGGAACAGCTGGACAAGGCGTCCATAATGCGTCTCGCCATATCGTATTTACGTGTGAGGGATGTCGTGTCTATGTGTGAGTATTGTACTATTTATATACTTGAAAATAGCTATGTAAATAAAAACTTTAGGGCATCATTGCTTGTGTTATAATTGTATAATTATTTTTTTCTTTTGTCTGTTATATAAATATATAGATACATACATACATACATACATGCATACATACATATATACATACAAAAAATATATATTTCATTTTTATAATACTATACGACGGGTATCTCTCTTGTAATTGTAATCTATATATATATATATATCCGAGTAACTTACAATTTGATGTAGTTACTTCTTTTGTGACGTAGACTAAGAACGGATTTTGCGGAATTCCTATCCCGAAGGATTTCAACTTTTTGCATTTAAACCTGTAGGAGCTATACACCTAACGCGGGGGTAAGAGTTACTATAGCAACATTTACCATAGGAACGGTTACGATGACAAAGGTTACCATAGCAACCTAAGTTCACTTCCAAATTAATAGTGTACCCAGCGAAGCGGGAGAGAACAAGCTAGTTAACTATACATATAAGTTATATTCAAATGTAGTTTCGACCTTAAATATGATAGTAACAGAATCGATCATACTAAAAAAAATATATATAAAAATGTTATCTTATACATAATAAAAAAACAATCAAATTATAATTACGATCATTATAAATAAATTTTTTAGAAATTTTATTATTTTGTTTTAGATAATACATATGTACATTAATTCTTTAAATATAATATATGTTCTTTCTCTATCTCTCTATCTATCTATCTCAACTCTTTTACTGATTTTTATATTTTTATTGATTTTTTTTAATTGAATTTTTATTGATTTTTATCTTTTTTATTTGTTTTTCTTTCCCTTAATACAATATAGGTTCATTATATTATGTTGAAATGTGAGTTTGTTTGTTTGTTACGCTTCCTACTATTTAACTGATCGTCATCTTTTAAACATGTCAGGGGTACAAAAAAAAGTACTATATAATTTAGACTGAGCTCTAACAAGACTTATTTGCTATTACGCGGGCAAAGCCGCTGACGGACGCTAGTATATACTACTATATGTGTATGTTTAGGTATACAGTAATATAATATCTGTCCCCAATAACATGATACCCACAATACAAATGTTCAGTGAACTTAACACTAAACCTACCAAGTACCGGTCAAATTGACCGTTCTTAAACTTTTGTAAAACTTACACATTTTTAAAAGTTATAATATCGTTATCAAACTACATGACAATTCTTAGAATATGCATATAACATTTTCTACACTCTTTACTTTTGGTTATTTCCATTATTACCTGCGTTGTATAATAAAATAACTTTTAATTACCGGTCAATTTGACGGCGTGCGGTAGGAACAGGTATACAAGAATTGTCGGTAGTTTTAGTGTTAATACATGTTAGTTGTGTCGCAACGAATAGTGAATAACAATTAGGAATGACAGAGTTTCATTGCATTTTCATTGCATTTTTTGTTACTATCGATTCAGCAAACGGATATTATTTATACGGAATATTTTATACATATACTAGGTTCTCCCCGCGACTTTGTTCGCGAGGAATATTTTTTTTTAAATAAAAGTAACCTATATTGCTTCTTATAATATCAGCTATCCGCCAGTGAGTCCTGTTAAAATCGATCCAATATTTTCAGAGATTATCTTTAATAAACAGACAAACATACACACAACAATTTTAAAACTAGATTTTATATATATATATATATATGCTTTTATATGTATTTAGTGAAAAGCTGTTAATTTGGAATTACAAACGGACACTTCAATATCATTTATTTGTGTAGATTTAAAAACAATATATTAATAATATTTTTAAATGAAATATTAGATTTTTTTTTATACAAGCATTATCCTGTGACTTTATCTATATTTGAAGCCTTTTTCTCGTATTTTATCAATCGCATGTTATCTTTTCGATTCGTTCCACGTAATAAATCAATAATAATCTACCCGCATATCAAATAACAGTAATATATACGACCTTATAAGGTTTGTCTCAAGGCATTTTGTTATAGTGTATTTATATTGTTAATATTTCTCCATTAACTTTAAAATTTTGCTTTTTGAGATGACTCAACTAAAAAAAATTTGCTTTTTGATATGACTCAATAACTTATCATATCATAAATGGATGGTTTTATCAATAATAGTAATTGAGAGAGTCATGATAATACCCCCCACATTTGCAGATACCCCCCACAGACGATGCACTAGTGGCAAATGTTGTGATCGTTTGCCATCTAAAACAAATACAAAATTGTATTTTTTATATTTGTTTTTTCTCTTATATTAGAGCAGAGGTTCCCAAACTTCCCAAACTTATAACGCCAGCTGTAACAATCAGTTACTATGTAGTGCCCTCCCTTTTTTTTACCCTAAAAACCTCAATAGTTTGTCTCGTCTTAAGTTTGATTAAACGCTACTTCTTACCAATGAGACCGATGGCAATGCAACTTTACAAATCTTTTATTCAAAATTGACAATAATCAACAATCTTTTCTGGGCCCCCCTACCGCCCCCCTCTAGATGTTATTCCCCACCTTGCAATATAGTATGTTATAGGAAAAATTCAATTAAAAAAAAAATTATATATATATATATATATATATTTATATGTCTCACCATTTCGCACATTTGATTTCATCAATGTCCTTCCGATCGTCAGTTAAATATATATATTTAACACACTTCCATGCTGTTTGTATTACGCAGAATCGAAAATTGTACGAATTTCTACGTAATTGTTATTTTTAGGATAAATCAATATTTATTTACCGTTTGGATTGTGTTATTATTAAAGGATTTATTTAATTATTCATTTAATTATAATATTTCAGTGCCAGAAGACAAAGAAGCTCCCAAACTGCAAAGTCCTAAAGGTTTAGAGGAGGTGCAGTCCGAGCTGTCGTACATGAAGGCCCTGGAGGGCTTCGTGCTGGTGCTGTCCCAGCAAGGAGACATCGTCTACTGCAGCGAGAATATCTCCGAACATCTGGGTGTATCGCAGGTCAGTGACCTCAAATCGTATACTTTACATTTCATTATACAATTTTAAGTGCACTAATTGATTGCTAAAATAATTGGATAACGTAATAGTAGCATAAATATACGAAATACAATTTTTGCTTGCAAAATTCTCGTTTATTTCTCTCATTGGTCGATCGAAGGCCAGTACTGTTTCTTGAAAGTCAAATTATCAACTCAACGTATAATAGAAAGAGTCAAAATACTGCGTTGTCTGAAGCCTTCACTCACAAAGGGCATTCATTCACTCAATATTTCAAAAGGTAATAGAATGGGGTAAAATTATTACCAAATAATAGAACACAAAAAAATTATGATTTCGAATCGACAACATATATCCGCCAAATTCGGATTGTCGATTAATTTGTTAAATTCTAATAGTGCTGACAGATATCGCAGTCGCCATATTGGTCACTAGCAAAACGTCACTGACACCGGACGCCATCTTGAGTTAAGGATTACTAGGAAGTCGAAGTTCCAATAATAAAATATTATTTGAACATCAAAAATATTTCTAAAAGATTGTGTACTATGAGTATATTTCCAAGCAAAGACGGGTTTTCATCTAGTCACTGTTATACGAGAAGGTGGTGGCCGTTTAAGAGAATTAGGTACTTCACTTATATTTATATTACTACGAACTAATTAATTATGTTTTACAATAATAATATAATTTTACCTCATCACCGTTTACAAAATGACTGGATCGGTTTTAAAATAAATACTAATAACTGATGCTTTATTAAAATGTTTAACTGTGGTTTAGGTACGTTTGTTGGGGAAGCCGATGTGTGGATCGACTTCTCCACACACACACACACACACACACGCATTCCGCTAATATTAATTGCGTCAGAGATGTATGGAAAAACGGATTAAAGCTATTTTTACCTAAAAATAGGATTTGTATTTGTGGTACATTGAACACGTTAAAGAAATACTCTGAGTTTGTTTTGAGTTTCTCAGAGCACAGCCTTTAGGACTCCCTTATTTTAAGTTGCAGTGCATTTGATAAATATGGTATCATAGTCCTGACACTCCCATTTGATACACAAATATCACTAGTACTGAATCAAAAAGGAAAATATAATGCCTTAATATAATTTTTTCATCATACCATAATGTTTTTAAATAAATTGTATTTTCAATGTGTTAATATATTTATTATTAATAACTATTACCGCGTATTATTCAGAACAATAATAATATAAGCAGGAAAATTATTTTCGTCATATGTTTTATCAAATTCCGATAAATAAATAATATCTCGCGTAACAACAGATTATATCAGACTTTTATATGTACTTATCAATATCTGTCTGTCTGTCTGTCAGTATTTATCTTTTCATCCCTTAGTCAAATTTACTAGAAACTTCAAGGTCTCCAAAATATATTTTGTTTTCTTCTCAGAGCAGGTCTCGTTTGGAACTCTCGTAGTCTTATTTTAAGTTGGAGAGTCTTTATAGAAGGGTTTATTTCGATACGTATGCTATCAATATAGGACCTCCTGTCACTTCCATTTGACGTACACAAGTGATCAAAGTTTAAAATAAATAAATAAATAAGAAATAAATATGCCTAATACATCCATATCTTTATCCAATCTACCGCTCGCTAGATCAACTAGCACGCTGACATCGTATAGTGAAAGGAGTTTGCGTTGTTAGCGAGCTTGTGATTGGTGGATCTTTACGCTATTTTTAGCGTCGAAATAGTACTCTAAAAATTGGATAATAGAACAAACTCATAACTATATAATTGCCTAAGTCTTATATCTTTTTGAGCTGAGCGTAAGCAAAGCTCTTAACCGTTTGGTAAACTTCTTTTTGAAGCAACATCACATAAAAACTACTGAACCGATTTGAATGAAAATTGGCAGAGCTGTAGAACTATATCATGGGCATGTTTTTAAAAAAAGCGGAGTTAAAATATCTCATTCCGTTCAGAAATTATGGTCAAAAAACTGTTTCTCCCATAGACAACGTTATCTGAACCTCCGCGCGCTTGACGATCGTCAACCTAGAAATACGCTTATAACTATAATCATATAAATACTACGAAATATATATATATATATATATATATATAATATTATATTTTATTTAAAAGGGGAGGGGGCTCCTCTCCCGTAGCGCACGGCGGCGGATCCTAGTTTATATTAACTTTAACTTACTTAACTTTAACCCTCCCTCCTCTCCCTGCTATGTTATGAGTTTGTAAATCGCCCCCCCTCTACCCAGAACCACGTGAATATTACACGAATCGTCATAACATTTTTTATTTATATTTATCCTTAAATGTATGAAGTATTGTGTAATAAAATTATATTTCCTTAAAGTACATACAGTTTAAGTGTTTAAAATTACCCTCCCCTCCTTTTGATACTAAGAAACTCCCCCCCCCCCCCCCTTTGCGTTTCACGTGATAAACGGACGACCCCTAAATATCTAGCGCAAAAGTATCATATAAAAATGTCAAGGATTTATTTAAATTGCGATAATGTTATTCAAATGATACTCTTAATGAATACAGTCTCCTAGATATCAACTGAGATGGATTTACAGCACGCAATATTAATATTTAATTCATAATCTATTATTTATTGTTGTTTTGTATTCGAACTGGGTTTGGTATTTCCCTGAATAATATTATATAAACAGATTTCCTTAGTCCGTCCGTCCGTCTCGTAGTTTAAATTCGTAATACTCTAAGAAAATAACAAGCTTTGCCCACGGAATATGTTTTTTTTATATAATTAGAATAAATTACTCCTTATATTATCAGCTATTAGTAAAAGTTCTGCTAAAATCGGTCTAAGATTAGTAGGAACGGACAAACAGATAGACAGATAAAGATTAATAGTTTATTTATATAAGTAACATATCTTCATTTTCAGTATCAAGTGAAAGCTGTTAATTTGGAATTACAAACAGACACTTAAATTGTATTTATATGTTTTTTAGATTTCCAAGAACATATCACCTATATATTTTAATTCGTTTAGTTAATTGTGAGCAAAGCCGCGGGAACTACATTGTATGATATAAATACTTTGACGACGAAGTATTACGAATCTAACGCGGGTAGGACACTGTACGTAAAAGTTAATTTCATTGAGTAATAATTTCATAATGTTTGGATTTGTTCAGTTTTATATACATATAATTGTATATATATAAGCGGTTCACCACTCACTGACTCATCACGAAATCTCCGAAACTATCTGTCCGATTAACTTAAAATTATACATAGTTACTTCTTGTGTGACGTAGACGTCCACTAAGAACGGATTTTATGGAATTCCTATTCCAAAGATTTCAAGTTGGATTTCAACCTGTAGGAGCTATACACTTAACGCGGTTATCATAGCAACGGTTACGATGACAACGGTTACCATAGCAACCTAGGTTCGCATCCAAATGAATAGTGTTCCCAGCGAAGCGGGCATCAAGAAAATCAAAGCGGGAATAATGTATACTCTATGAATACCGGCCAAATCGATTTTGATAAAAATGTTATTATCGTTTTTAATCTCCTCCTCCCACTCCCTGTCTCTGTAAAGTTATCATCGTATTATTTGTATAGTAAACTATAAATAAATAAAAATATATATCTATTTAATATAATGACGTCACAGATGATATATGTTGATAAAAAAACTGCGATAAAATATTCTGAAGTTATAAAAAAGTTTATTCAT
Source organism: Melinaea menophilus ssp. n. AW-2005 (assembly GCA_918358695.1). Classification (NCBI taxonomy): domain Eukaryota; kingdom Metazoa; phylum Arthropoda; class Insecta; order Lepidoptera; family Nymphalidae; genus Melinaea; species Melinaea menophilus. Next base: position 28,466,714 of record OU911041.1, on the reverse strand, counting down.
CATTAAATGTTTTCATTATACCCACAATATTATCCAACCGGTGATATACTAGGATCCGCCAACCGTGCGCGGGTGTTGAGCTGAGCCCCTCTCCTTTATTCTTTTCTTGATAACTTTTGAATGGCTAAACATTTTTTCAATCTGTTTTCGCTATAACATTCGCATTCGGCTCAAACATACATGAAAAAATTTTTAGATAATTATCTCGTCGCATTCTGGAGACAACTAAACACAAACTCCTCGCAAACGGTTAATAGTATATTAATGTAAATTGTATTTCAGATGGAGATAATGGGACAGAGCGTGTTCGAGTTCAGTCACCCCTGCGACCACGACGAGATCAGGGAGGCTCTGAGATCGGGGAGGGACGGGAAGAGGGATCTCCTCCTGAGACTCAAGTGCACGCTCACTAGCAAGGGGAGGAACGTGCACCTCAAATCCGCTTCCTATAAGGTGAGTGTGTGTGTGTGTGTGTGTGTGTGTGCGTGTAAGAGAGTATATGTGTTTTTGTTGGTGTGTGTGTCTATGTGTCTGTGTGTCTTGCATTTTCAACAAATAGTAGTAGTGTAGTTGTGTGTGTTCATTTAATTTCCATTCTATTTGTCAAGTGAAAGAGTTGAAAGTTTTCCTTTGTGTGTATGTGTGTATTAATGTATTTTCTTTTCTATTAATGTGTGTGTTAATTTAATTTAAAGTCCAGGTCTCAGAAGAGATTTAATAACTTTTTTTTTCCACACAGTATCTGAGTTTCTATTCATTGTCGCTTTTTATTGATCATTATCTATTTAACTAAAACCTTATCGTTTGTAGTTTTGCCATTCAAATCCATATCACCTAAATATTCTAAATTCAAGATAATATGATAAAAGTATATATTGTTATGTTCCAAACGTAGTGTGACATCTTTGAGTGTTATATTTATATCAAATTTCGTCATAATCTCTTCTTGTACCAATATTTTTTATTGAGCGAAGCGAGCGTAGCGAGCGGAGCGTTCTTGAGCGAAGCGAGCGGAGCGTTCTACTGGAGACTTTTTCACATTCTTTGTCACGACTAGGCTCGAAAACTACTTGACGGAAAATTATGAAATTTTGCAATTAAAACGACACAAATTAGGTGATGATTTAAAAAAAATTGAAAAATGACATGTCGTTGAGGAATAATCGTCAAAAAACTGATATCCCGTTAAAGTCAAGGAAAAAAAAATACAATGACATTGTTCACAACGATGAGTCACTACACTGGGCTCACATCGCTCAAAATGCAAACGGCACCCGAGAGTTCGCGAGCGCAGCGAATCAAAATTGAGGGTCTGTTGGCGCCCCTAGTCTATTCTAACTATGGGTTTTTTTGGTGTTAATTTTCTAGAACCTCCACAAATAAAGTCAATATTAAAATCGTCTGACCCGAGGTCATGTTTCGAAAGTCATACACGTAAGAGAGAAAGCCATTGAATTCTAAGAAATTATATGTTCATATAAAATATTTATCCTTATATAATAATTATGAAATATTATTATAGTATAATTATGTTTAGTTTTCAATTTTCCTTCAATGGTATATAAGACTTGCAAATCACTCTGAAATTGCTTATTTATTTTAATGTAAAACTCTATATGTTATATAATATTACAGTTATTTATATATATATTTATACCCCACTCACTGACTGACTCAACAAGAAACTTCCGAAACTGTCTATTCGATTAACTTGAAATTTTACATGTACCTGTTTTGTAACGTAGACGTCCACTAAGAAGGGATTTTATTGAATTTCTATCCCAACGGATTTCAACTTTTCATTGCATTTCACCAAGTTTTAAATCTGTAGGAGCTAACTTAAGGCCCCCGGTTACCATACCAATGTATACCATAGCCACAGTTACCATGACAATGGTTACATTGCAACGGTTTCCATGGCAACCAGAGTTTAGATGAGCTTGGAGGGAGATGCAAAAAGTTAAAATTTGAAAATTAAAAATTATCATAAATAAAAAAATAAGGACGTAAAAAATTAATTAATTACGAAATTGAATTAGATATATTTGAAAAATAAATAAACATCATTAAAAAAAAAAAAAAAAATTTTTCATTAGTTATATGCTGGCAACTTTTTCATGGTGCAGGCCTACTGGGTATCCCGCCACATTACATAACGGGAACGCATCCCATTACACAGTACCTCATAGGTGATGTGGAAATCTGTGTATTCACTGACTGGCATTATATTTATATATTTAATATTTATAAAATGAACACTATATATAAAATAGAAATTAAACATTTTGTCTATACAAGAAGTCTTAAGTTGACATCCAAATTAATATTGCGCCGAGCGAAGCGAGCGGGAATCAACTAGTATATATATATGAGTAAAGTAAGTAGTATTTTATTTATATCGAACTAATATATATGTTTTGCGATCAGTACATTTAGTTGTAAGTGGGTTATATTTATTTAATTAGATAAATATTAACTAGGGGCGCCAACAGACCCTGAATTTCGTCTCGCTGTGCTCGCGAAATCTCTGTTGCCGTTTGCATATTGAGCGAAGCGAGCCCAGTGTATTGATTCATCGTTTCCCATTGACTTCAATGGGATATCAGTTGTTTGATATTATATTAAAATTTCAAATATTTTTTTTAAACCATCACCTAATGTGTGTCTTTTTGATTGCAAAGTTTCATAATTTTCAAGTCAAGTAGTTTTCGAGCCAATTCGTGACAAAGAATGTAAAAAGTCTCCAGTAAAACGCTTCGCTCAATAAAACACGAAATTAAGCTTAAAACTTTTTCATCTTGTGTGGAAATATGATTTTTGATACATACATAACCTTAAGGATATAATATTTTTTATATTAATATATCCAAAATAATATAACATATACAGTGTTCTAAATCCCCCGATTAATAAATTGTTTATTTATTTATTATTATCTTTATAGTAGAAATGTTCCTCTTTAGTGAAATATGGTATTTCTACTCTTGAAAGTATACACCAGTTTTTTTTGTTCCACCATATACATATACATATATATATATATATATATATATATATATATATATATATATATATATATATATATATATATATATATATATATATATATATATATATATATATATATATATATATATATATATATATATATATATATATATATATATATATACCGCTAGCACCACCTGTTCTGTTATTATAAAAAGGATTGGAGCATAATTCACCACGCTGCACCGTGGGGTGACAGGTTTCATATACATTTTTTTCTAACTTATGTTTACCTCTGTTTTAATTAAGTGTTCACGATCGGGTATCAAACTCGGGACCCGTCGATTACAAAACAAGTCTCGAAACCGAATGCCAATATTAGAAAAACTCTGATTGATTTGATGATAAAAATGTTGTTTTAATCAAACGGTGCATTAAAAAAAAAACTAAATCATGTCTCTATGTAAATAAAAGCCCCAATAAAAATATAATATATAATATAATATATGTAATTTATATATTCTACCCCAGGTGATCCACGTCACAGGCCACATGATGACATCAGAACAAACAGTCACAGACGACGAGAAAGATACGAAGAATAACAGTAAATCAGCCCTAGTGGCTGTCGGGAGGCCGATCCCGCATCCCTCCAACATCGAGACGCCCCTGAACAATATGACCTTCCTCACCAAACACAGCCTGGATATGAAGTTTACTTACAGTGATGAAGGGTAAGTTTCTATATTAAGCATTCCCGATATATATTTTACACTAGATCTATTTAAAAATAAGGTCACTGATCGTATAAATTTTATTGCCCACTTGTCAGTTTTACGACGAAAACAAACCATTCGCAATCTAGCTCGAGTACAACGTAGTTCGGAATTTATCTAATAGATGGCGCTGAAAGGCAATAAAGCGTCCGCATTACCTGGCAAAATTTAGGTAACGCTCGTAACATAACACGTACACCTCCGCCGCGTCTAACTCCACTCGGCTGTATAATATCAACAAAATATCACCTTCAAATGTATTTTGTAGGTTAAACATGATGTGATTTCGCGGTTTCGTACTTTGTACACGATAAAGATCGGATGTAGGAGTTGCTGTGAGTTTTTAGGTGTTGTGATATGTGTCTGTGATAATATCTAACAGTGGTTTTGTGATAAGTTATAGTTTTAGTTATTGTGGCCGACTGTGATGGCGGGATGTTTAAATCTAGTGAGTAAAAGTGTAAAGTATATATTTTTTATTAAATTTCTCTAAAATGGTTTAAAAGATTAAGCTATAAACACGTTATATTTATTTTCAATTTAAACTTATGGTAAATAGCGGGAGGTGTCAGTCATATTGCCAATAGGTCATTCAAGGTTAAGTTAACCGGTAAACATAACCTAAATGTAAGGATTGGGTCACATTGGAGGTGACCTCTGGACAATCAAGGACTTAAAAATACTGTCTTTGTATAATTATATTGTTATAGTTATAGTTATAGGCCCTCTGTGGGAATAAAATATTAATATCTTCTACTACTCAAAATTATTATATGTTTATAAATATCCTGTATTAATCAAAATAAGTACGAATTAGTGACCTCTAATTTACCGAAATTATTTTCGTTAATATTTTATTGCCACTTTTTACCTAAATAAATGTGATACTTATGGACTAATATGTTTTAGTTTTATTTAATTAACCATAATTGTAATTACACTTCTCCATATTAAATATGTGTTCTTGTTACAGGCTTCAAAACACACTTGGTTATGACTCCGAGGATCTTATTGGTCATACCCTGTATGACTATCATCATGCAGCAGACAGCGCAGTTCTGGTTCAGCAGTTTAAATCATGTAAGTTATTTAAAGATATAAAAAAAAAATTTTTTTTGGGTTAAAACCAATATTTACATATACTAAAAATTGGTTAAATTTCGGTAGCGGTATATTATAATATATTTAAAAATTTATTAGTCGAGTTCGATTGAGTTGACCAAAGCGCCATCTCAGTAAAAAGTTTTGTACTAGTAGTATAAAACGTCTAGTTCTAATGTTTCATAATAATTTTAAACAGATGGCAGCACTAGCTTTAATGTTAAAACCAGTGGAAAAAAACCAGCCAAATTATAATTTAAAAAATACAGATAATATCTATATGTAATAAATATTTTTTTGCATTGAAAATAAATATATTTAATATAGTTTGTTAGTGAAATTAATTGTACATTTGTATAATATTTATTAAATTGAGGTAAAAATATAATAATATATTTATAATAACACAATATAAATGAGACATTAACACGAAGTCATTCTTGAAATGTACTACAATTCTTATTTATTTTCCGTTACAATTATTATATAACTGACAAACAAACACGTTCTATTTTTAAATCACTATAATATGTATAGTTTAGTATTTTTTTTATCACACAAGTGGTATACAGTAATACCCCGCTTTACGCGACCCCGTTATACGCGGTTTCACTATAACGCTGATGCAAATTTTGCGCTCAAATGCCTCGAATTACGCGAAAGAGTGTGTATAAATATAATGTAGTCATCAACAATAGATGTATTTTTCCGTAAAAAATAAAAGTATGTATTGCATAAAGTGTTCCTAGAATTAAAGCGATTGATTAAAATGATTTGTATTTTTTTGTAATAATTTTTGACTATGTTTAATCATAAACCTCGTTATACGCGAATTTCAGTTAACGCGGTATTTTTTTGGAACGTATCCCTCGCGTAAAGCGGGGTATTACTGTACTAAGTTATATTCATCAGTGGTTGCTTATTATAGATTGTAATCGCCTCGTATTTCGTACTTGGATCTGCGCCATCTCTTAAGTATACGTATCGCGTTTTAGCTTAGGTTCTCAAACGAAAATAGACGTGGGGAAGGTTACTTTGTAATGAACTATTTTTATTTATTATATATCTTTATAACAGTTCATTTTGGATTCTTGATTTCTTTGATATGTTTAGTTTTACTAGTGTTACAATTTTGAATGTCCGTCCGTCATGTTATGTATAATTTTCGTAAAATATATATTTATTTTTAGTTTCATATTATTATTACAATGATAATTTATTATATTTAATATTATGGGCTTTATAAGATTTGTTTAAATAAATCGTAAAGCAAGTGACATACAAACAGACGATAGAATAAGTATTTCATTTTACGTACGGAACCCCATAGTGATTATATTATCTTTAGAGTGTTTTGTGCTAAATATAAAAGAATAATATCCCACTTAAACTCCTCTAATGGTTTTATAATTAATGTCAGTGTTAACATTATTATTTTCTCTTTGCGGTGATTTTTATTGTTTAAGAAATTTTGATGTATAAAATTTCTTGTCTAAATAAAATGTTATCTGTCATTTTATCAAAAAAAGCGAAAAATATTAAGTGACTGAATCAAAGTATACATTTTTATGGTATCTTATGATTTTTCGTTATTAAATTTGAAGTCGTCTATCCATACGGGTGAAATATTGATATACGAGTCGTGAAGATAAATTGGCGTCAAGGGTGATCTGATTTTATATAATATTTTGTGACATAACTTTTTTTTTTTTTTTTTTTTTTTTTTTTGTAATGAAAACTAACCTTCATAAATATATATTATAAGTATATTATTTACGTAATAATAATAATATTAATTTATTCTTTACATGAATAAAATTAATTGTAATATAAAAAAATATTCATATTTCTATGTTTTTTTTACTTTCAACTAAATACTAGCTAAAGTATATTTATTTCTAACTTTCATTTAATTATGGAATGTCCATATTTTTTTTACGTATTTTTTTTTTCTACAGTTTGTTTTGATAAATTTAATAATTTAAATTAAGATCGATTTGAAAATAGATAGGAAAATTCTTCAAAATGGCGTTTTGAAATATTACTTGAACGTTTAATTTTAATAAATAAATTAATATAATGCATATTAATTTTGATTAAAACTATACAAATGATGAATAATATAATAATTTATTCACATGTAGGGTGTGTGAATAATGAGAGACACGTCCGCGTGGCAACCGACAGTTCTGCTTCGTGTCCATTTAAACTTATTACCGTCTTCCGTTTTACTTGAAATGTATTAATCAAATTATATATTATTATAATAATATATAATATTGATGTAGGACGTCTTTAATAATTTATATTAAGTGTTTTTGAACTATTTATAGCACATATAAAATATATGTATACATGTTTTTTGAAAACAAATGTAGCCCAAGTTACTCCTTATAATATCAGCTATCCGCTAGTCAAAGTTCTGCTAAAATAGGTCCAGCCGTTTCAAAGATTAATCGAAACAAATAGAAGTTCAAGATTTTTTTTTTATCTAACTTTCATATACATTCAGGGAAATGCTATTAACTTGGTATAACAAACAGACACTACAATTTTATATATATATATATATATATATATATATATATATATATATATATATATTAGTAGTAGTAACGTAAGTCTTTTTAGGTATATATATTTTGTGAATAAATTAATTTTAAAGATCTCTTAAAGGTTAATTTGATTCCGAATCTTTATTTTACGGACACGACCTAATTATAATATATTTAGGTAGGTTTATCCAAGATATTGATACATTTTATTTAATATTAAAAATATTTTCTGTTATTTACTGCCGACGACACAAGGCGAGTACCTATAACTTGCATTACAAATTAATATCGTTGTTTAAAAATAGTTTTTTTAAACTATCAACCTATGTAATTATTTTATTTCGATAGTTAATTTTATTATTATTTTTGATTATATAGTGTTGTAGATTTTTTTTAATAATTATCATTTAGATGTTATAATTGAGTCGCATATTACAAAGTACGAGTCACGGGACCACTTACCAATAAGGTCACGGTTAAGGCCGCCTTACGCACTCCATGGCGCCATAAGATGACACACACACACGCACGCTCACACACACACGCACACAGACACACACGCACACAGACACACACGCACACAGACACACACGCACACAGACACACACGCACACACACAGACACACACGCGCGCACACAGACACACGCACACACACACACGCACACACACACACACGCGCACGCACACGCACGCTCACACACACACACACACACACACACGCGCACACAGACACGCGCGCGCTCACACACACACACGCGCGCGCGCGCACAGAACACCTTTCATTATATCATGAAACATTACATCTTATACATATTTGTTTGTCAGCAATTTGTAGTCTGAAAATTGTATAAATATACTTCATTAACTCGATAAAGCGATTCCTTTGGTGAAATCGATTAATATTCCATTTGTTTGTTGATAATCTCTCTTGGTAATGTAATTTACACTATCACGCGCGTAACACCTGATAACAATACATACATACATACATACATACTATATTTAGTATTGGCGACCCGCTAAATAAAACTTTTATGAGAGCGAGTGTAATAAAAAAAACAATGTAGATACTTGCCAAATATGTTTATTGAAAAATGTCACCTGATTTTAAGAGATTTCAAATTTAAATTTAGAATGTATTTTGTATTTTTTTTTTATTTCGTTTATGTTAAAAGTTCTATAAAGCCACGAAGGAATATTCTAAAAAGAGATCGTATGTAAATAATGTCAACAGATACTTGGTAACCTCAAATATTTGCTTTATACTCCAGGATACAAGTAGTTTTTGGTTAAACAGTTTTTTAACTGTCTATTTGTTTATGTAGAACCATATTTATATTTGAAAACCGGTATGCTATCAAAGATATACCTGTTCCATTTAATACTAGGATCCGCCAAACGTGCGCGGCGGGTGTTGAGCTGAGCCCCTCTCCTTTCTTCTTTTCTTGATAACTTTTGAATGGCTAAACATTTTTTCAATCTGTTTTCGCTATAACATCCGCGTTCGGCTCAAACATACATGAGAAAATTTTTAGCTAATTATCTCGTCGCATTCTGGAGAAAACTAAACACAAAAAAGGTCTCCCAAACGGTTAAGAGCTTCGCTTACGCTCAGCTCAATACCAGTAATCACTCGGGTACGTCAAATGGGAGTGGTAGGTGGGGCTATTGTGATACCATACTTATCGTAAAGATACTCCAAGTTAAAATTAATACTACGAGGGTTCCAAACCCTCCGCTCTGAGAGGAACCACACAACAAATTCGTATTCAGTGAATAATTTGAATATATTAACAAAGTTATTATTAATTAATTAATAACTATTATATAATTGGGACATAATTCTCGTAAGAGAATGGTTTCTTATTCTGTTTTTTCGTAATACAGAAATAAATATATATTTTTCTAAAGCACATGTTCGTAATATTTTATAAGACACCTTGAACTTGACCGTCAAATCGTTTAGCTACGAATAGATTGAGGATTCTTTTACAATTACATAATATATATCTATTATGTTAATGTTAGTGTGTATGTGTGTGTGTGTGTGTGTGTGTGTGTGTGTGTGTGTGTGTGTGTGTGTGTGTGTGTGTGTGTGTATCGGATGTGATCTACTATATCTAGATAAGATAATACTTAAATATACTTCTATCTTATGAAATGGTTTTGATATATTGATTTGAAACTCTAATAAACAGATATATGATACTAGCTGTGACCACGACTTCGCCTTCGCGGAATACTTTTTTTTTTTTATACATAAAGGTAGCTTACGTCACTCCTTATAACATCAGCTATCCGCTAGTAAAAGTTTGTTTTAAGTCGGTCCAGCCGTTTAAGAAATCATTTTTTCTGTAACTACCGTATAGTATATTTTTTTAGTGCATTTAGTGAAAAGCTTTGTTTAGGTAATTTGGAATTACAAACGGACACATGAATGTTATTTATATATATATATATATATATATATATATGCATCCACGTTGTTAATTCACGTAATAGGTAATACCAATTGTAAGGAAATGAAACGTTTCCGTACAGCTCGTATGATCTTGGTACTGACTTGATACTCCTCTGGACCGGAGTCCGTTCAATATAAATTGATTTGAAGCAACGTATTGCGGCGCGTCGTTTTATATATATATATATATATATATATATATATATATATATATATATATATATATAACATTTTTATAACAATTGCTTAGTAAAAAATTGTATGTAATATATTTTTTATTAATAAAACTAAAGTTATTTTCATTCTCATTGTAAATAAAGAGGTAAGCGATACAAGGAGAAATATTATTGGAATTGTTTTAAAACCTTGTATCGATTTGATTTGTGATACATTTTAATCTGGGTGTATATATGTATGTTTATTAGGAGTTACGGACGAACATAACAACGTTACTATTGTTACGTAACACTAGTTGTTTTACTTGTATAGTAAGATCAGACAACATTCCAAAAATATTTTTTTTACAATTTATTTCAATACAATTCGTATCGGTCCGCAAACGAACATCTAAATACACAAAAGAATGATGTATCTTTCTATTATTGTGATAAAATAACAATACTTACTATTATTACCGAACCGATAATATAATCTGTGAAGTGATAATTTAAAAAATATTGTCAATAACCTATACATTTCTCTAACACGAGTAGAGAGCGTGTTTGAAAATATTCTGAAGCAGTAAGATTATTATTGTATTAAAATTAGTTAAAAAAGAAATCGGATAATTTTAAATATACACCTAAGTCTGTTTTTACACGGTTTTGATATAACACGGTTTGAAAATAAAATATTTTTAATTTTTTACACGATTTTATTCCATTTAGCACGATTTAAATTTTTTTACGGATTATTTTTTTTTGTCAAATTTAATTTCTGCTAAATATGTTCATATCACAAATTTAGGGGAATTCCCTTTTAGTGCATACAAGCAAATTTATTGGTCAGAGCAATTGAAATGTGTTAATATTTTGTGATTAATCTTCCATAACTATGCTTGTAAAAATAAACATTGTATATGTGATTTAATTAAATAAACATGAGTATTTGTTCTTAAAAAATCCTTGTTTTTCGCTAATTTTAATAGGTTTTAGAGATTAGGAATCAATCACCTATTTTTGCATACGATCAATATCTTTTTTTACACGGTTTTTTCTGGAACCAATCTACCGTGTAAAAGCAGACTTAGGTGTATATATATAAATTTGTCACCTCAATAGAAGTATTCATAAAGGTATTCTAAGGTAAAAATTCTTTGACCATTGTTATTTGGACGGGATGATGGGACGTGTTCCCCGGTAAGCACTCGGCATTACCCGCATTCCTATCTCAATAGGTTTATTTAAATTAACCCGGACCCTCCAGGGCTGTCAATGAATCACTATTCTCGTGTACCTCACTATTAATAATATTTATTTGTTAAAAACGATGAGATTTTTATTGAGCGAAGCGAGCACATGGACTGGACTGGAGACTTTTTCACATTCTTTGTCACAAATAGGCTCGAAAACTACTTGACGGAAAATTATGAAATTTTGAAATCAAAAAGATACACATCGCTTCGTTCAATATGCAAACGGCACCCGAGATTTCGCGAGCACAGCGAGTCGTAATTGAGGGCTGTTTGCGCCCCTAATCATATATTCTCTGAAGCGACAACCCTGCCCTTCCAGAGAGACGCTTCGTTAGAAATGAAATCATTAATTTAGTTTTATATCTCCATATAATTATAATATTTTTGATTTATAGTCACTTATCTTAAAATGATTGTTTTTTTTTAATTTTAAAACATTTATCCATAGCAGGTTAATAACAATAATAGTTATATGTATGTAAACTTATATCTTGATCTCGCAACCCTGCAATAGTATGTTCATAGTATCAAGATAATACTTAAAGTATACGATTGAACATTAAACTGATCTGACATAAGTTTTAAAGTCAAATTTATTATGGTCTCAGTGAGTCTGTTAACACTAAACCTACCAACAAATTTGTATACCTGTTCCTACCGCACGCCGTCAAATTGATCGGTAATTAAAAGTTATTTTATTATATAACGCAGGTGATAATGGAAATAACTAAAAGTAAAGAGTTTAAAAAATATTATTTGCATATTTTAAGAATTGTCATGTAGTTTGATAATGATATTATAACGTTTAAAAATGTGTAAGTTTTACAAAAGTTTAATAACGGTAAATTTGACCGGTACTTGTAGGTTTAGTGTTAAATGCCTTCTTAATTGCTATCTATCTAGTCTTGTAATGAAAATCAGTTCTACGTTTAATGAGGAAAGAGATCCAAAATATTCGTTTTTCTTATTGTTAAATTATTTTAATTATGTAGTTTTTTTTACATATATTTCCTGTGATGTCTTTCTTGCCTTTTCTTTAATCTAAAATTTGTAAATATATATCTATAAAAAGTTAATTATACTTTTAAAATGAAAACGCCCCAAACAAATGCCTCCCAACCAACACCTATTGTGTGTGACGAGATATATAGTCCAATATGAGATCGGTCCGTGTCGACAACACCGCCTTCATATAACGAGCATCGCTTTTACGACCACCAATTGTTTGAGATTTTATGATCTCAATTCTAACCGGTTTTTTCCGGATATATCACCAGAAATCTGGTATATCTTCTATCTTTATATATATACTAGCTTATCCCCCTCCCCCCCCCCCTCCCGCTTCGCTGGGTACACTATTAATTTGGATGTGAACTTAGGTTGCTATGGTAACCGTTGTCATGTTATCCGTTGTCATCGTAACCGTTGACATGGTAACTTTTATTATAGTAACTTTTACCCCCGCGTAAGTGTATAGCTCCTACCGGTTTAAAACTTGGCGAAATTCAAATAGTTGAAATCCGTTTGGATAGAAATTCCGTAAAATCCGTTCTTAGAGGACGTCTACATCACACAAGAAGTAACTGTGTACAATTGTAAGTTTCGGAGATTTCGTGATGAATCAGTGAGGTGTCAATCGCTTATATATACATATATAACTTTAATTAATACATCAGTAATATATTTTCACTTTATTGATTAAAATGTAAATTTATTTTATACTTGAAAAATATAAAGCGAAGTTGTGTCTAATCTATTCAAGCTGTTATGCAGCGCTGTAAGCTTTTCTAGAACAAAGTCATACTCGAGTCATGGACGTGATGTTGCAAGATCACGTATAAGAAAATTAGGTCGACATATAGTACAGAATATTTAGTTTTGAATTGAAAAATAGTACCTAGTATACGTATTCTCTTTGCAGAGTACTTGTTTGGTTCAGAATTTTTAAATGATGTTTTAAAATTCTTTTATTGACTCACTCGTATGTATCGAAAAAATTGTTTTTCTTTCAAACCTTTATCTTTTTTTTTCTTTATGTCGCAGCAAAAAAAAAACTTTACTATTTTGTCTTTTAGCTTATATACTTAATATAACAGTTACAATCTTAACTATTTCGAATAGAAGAAGAACACTATAGACAATATAATGCAAGTAATTTCATAATAATATTTGAAACATGGGTCTATCAAATATATATATATATATATATATATATATATATATATATATATATATATATATATATATATATATATATATATATATATATATATATATATATATATATATATATATATATCTATAATAAAAGTAACACATTCTATTTATTATTATTTTAAAATGATGTATCTTAAAAGTTTTACTGTTTCAAATTAAATTATTAAATAAAAAACTTATATATTTCTATTGGTTAATTAAATGTTTAATGAATATTATAATAATTATATCCCGCACGCACGCACGGCGATAATTCCCCCCACCCCTCACCCTTATTTAAATAATTTTACAGGCATTTTCATGTATTATCATTTATACGTACTTTTCTAGCTACATACTATTATTTTATGAATAAATTTATAAGAAATTAAGACGAATAATATATAATAATACTAATTATATATATATTTTTTAATTTTATAAAAAGTTTATATAACTTTTTTTTTATATTACTTTTGTAAAAATTAATATGGCGAAAATGGTTGTCGGTAACAAATATTTGATCTGTAATAGTCTATGATAATGTTTCGTATCAGATACGTTGTGATAAATTGGCACGCGTTAGATGCGTGATTGTTGATTTTTGATAATGTAGTACAAAAAATATTTATATTTACGGTAAGGTGAAGACGAAAAATGTGAAAATAGTAGTTCTATGAATAAGTAGGGTAGTGGCAAATATATAGTGTCCCCCCCTTTAGTAGTTTTCGGGAAGACTACAGTGAATGTTCTTGTAAACACTGCAAAGAGTTAAGAAAGGTTAGTTTCGATGATAAACGAGTTATTTTTCTGTGTGGCTTATAATTTAAGCTCATAACGTAACATGACGTTTCACATTTTACCTTATCATTCTTCTTTCTATCACACATAATGCACCGTCATAACAAGATCACTGAAATGATATAAACGTGATGTCATCTGATATCCCCTTGCGTATGTTTGTATTTAAATATATATATTTTTAAATTTTTTATAAAATAAGTAAGTTTCAATAATATTATCGAAATGAAACATTTCTTTAATTATTACATTGCTACTCAGAGCATGCTAATTTTAGAAATTATACTGATAAAGTATTTTCAATTTGTAACATGAAATAAATAATGTCAATAGTTTAAAAATGTTATCACTTCGGTTCACAGCAATGATGATGTAAATAAAATAATAATATATATAAGCGATTTACCACTCATTGACTCATCACGAAATCTCCGAAACTATCTGTCCGATTAACTTAAAAATTTTACATAGTTACTTCTTTTGTGACGTAGACGTCCACTAAAAACTGATTTTACGGAATTCCTATCCCAACGGATTTCAACTTTTTACATAACGCCAAGTTTTAAACCTGTAGGAGCCCTTGGAAACAGTTACCATAGCAACGGTTGCCATGACAACCAGAGTTTCGATGAGGTTGGGAGGGGGGTGCAAAAAGTTGAAATTTGAAAATTTATAATTGCCATAAATAAAAAAATTAAGGACATAAAAATATAGTTGATTACGAAATTAAATTTTATATATTTAAAAAATAAATAAATATTATTTAAAAAAAATATCTAAATTTGACATTAGTTATATGCTGGCAACTTTTACGTGGTGTAGACATAGTGGGTATCCCGCCACATTACATAACGGGAACGCATCCCGATACACAGTACCTCATAGGTGATGTGGAAATCTGTGTTCACTGACTGGCATTATATTTATCTATTTAAAATTAAAAAAAATTACACTAAATATGAAATAGAAATTAAACATTTTGTCTATACAAGAAGTCTTAAGTTGACATCCAAATTAATAGTGTACCAGCGGAGCTGGCGGGAATCAACTAGTGTAATAATAATTGAAGACTTACATTGCACTGTGACATTGTAAGAGGGAATACCTGAGCGCCTCACTCGATCCAGATCCAATGTTACGGGAATACTTGGTGCGCTGCCAGGCGGCGGTTAGCGACATTAATAAATGTGATCAAATGTAGGGACGGTCCCACCATTTGTTGAAGGGAATACTCCAGGCCTAAGCGCCGCACTTATATATAAATATAAATAAAAGTGTCCGGTTGTAATTACAAATTGACAGCCTTTTCACTAAATGAATATGAAAGTATATATGGGACTTACATTAAAAATCTATTTTTTTTCTGTCAGTCTCTTTATTTGTTTGTTCCCACTAATCTCTGAAACGGCTGAACCGTTTTTAACAGGACTTTCACGGGCAGATAGCTAATGTTATTAGGAGCAAGTCGGGCTATTTATAATAAAATATATATATGTTTCGCGCGAACACAGCTATTGTATATATAAATATATACAATATAATAGCTGTATAATATTGTATATATCTTAATATATAAAAGACAAAGACACTCACTGACTCATTCATCGCTCTACAGCCCAAACCGTTATACCTAGAAAGCTGAAATTTGGACACAAGACTCCTGACATATTGAAAAGGTGCAATAAGAAAGGATTTTGCAAAGGTCCAAACCGTTCCAAAGTTACAGCTAAAAAAATGCAAAAAATATAACGCGCCTGTTTGATACCTAATAGGTTGTGTGGAAATTCAAACAAAATGTTTGATCACTTTCGCTGTCCGTTGCAAAGCATGGGTAACCTGCTAGTTGTAAATATTCTGTTGGTCAGTGTATGTAAAATTTTGAAACCAAATACAAACAGTTTAATGGATGGTTGGACGGATGGTTGGTATGTTTATTTTTTTGTACTATATATATATTATATATATATATATATATCATATAAACTAGCTTATTCCCTCCCGCTTCGCTGGGCAAACTATTAATTTGGATTTGAACTTAGGTTGCTATGGTAACCTTTGTCATATTATTCGTTGTCATCGTAAACGTTGCTATAGTAACTCTTACCCCCGCGTTATATATATAGTATATATATTGCAAATGCAAAAAGTTGAAATCCGTTGGGATAAGAATTCCGTAAAATCCGTTCTTAGTGGACGTCTAATTCACTCAAGAAGTAACTATGTAAAATTTTAAATTAATCGGATAAATAGTTTCGGAGATTTCGTGATGAATCAATGAGTGATAAATCGCTTATAAATATATATATATATATATATATATATGTATAAATATATATATATATAATATATATATATATATATATTATAGATGTTACAAATTTGTGTAACTTTTTTCTTATTCGATTTAATTGAAAATATATCTCAAGTATCTTTCAAGTCATTTGAGCTGAATTCAATTCTCATTTAACGATAATCTTATCTTGGTGACTTTTTAATAACTTTCACGAGGAAAACCAGCGTTTCATATAAAAAAAATATCTTTCGTTTTCAATAACTTAAAGTGATTAAATTCAAGGAATTTATTACACTTATCAGTTAAATAGATGTACGTTTAATTTAATTTTCTATATATCTTTGTATATCTTTATAGTAAGATAAAGATAAAGATATTTCACTTACAGAATTTATTATATTTCCTTTAAATGTATATATATATATATATATATATATATATATATTTAAATATATAAGCCATTCACCACTCACTGACTCATCACGAAATCTCTAAAACTATCTGTCCGATTAACTTAAAATTTTACAGTTACTTCTTTTGTGACGTAGACGTCCACTAAGAGCGGATTTTATGGAATTTCTATCCCAACAGATTTCAACTTATAGCATTTCGCCTATTCCTAATATCTGTGTTATTATTATTGACAGTGTTCTCGAAGGGACAATGCGAGACGGGGCAGTACCGCTTCCTCGCCAAGAAGGGCGGCTACGCCTGGATTCAAACCCAGGCCACCGTCATCACAGACAAACAGCAGAAGCCAATCAGCGTTATATGCGTCAACTATGTTATCAGGTAGGTGTAGATATAAGACTATATTGACAAACGACAAACGTATTGAGTGCTCCATATCTATAGATCAGACGATGTGTTAGATGAAAAAATGGTAAGTATTTTTTTTATTATAATAATCAAATAATTAACATGGTCCATCAGTTTATTAGTTAGTATATATAGTACACTTAGAAGTTGAAGCGTTAACATCGATTATATAAAAAAAATTAAATTATTTTATTATATAGAATATATGTATATTTAAATTATAACAAACAACAAATTAAACATGTTAGTTACACTTTCTTTTCCTATAAATTGATATCCTTTTTTGTCCCAAACCTAAGTAACATTGAACAATAGAATAAGTTACGATGTAATCCCTTGATCGCGTCCTCTTATGTAACGGTTTGCCCTGCGTCTGCGGTAGGTCATTGGAGATTCGGTACTCGGACCTTTTCTTACTTTTATTACTTTCATTTTCAGCTACAACCTTAAATTGCTTGTGATGTTTTTTTTTTTTTTTTACTAAGTTTTATTTGGTATCGTTGTTTTAACTGAAAATAGTAAAGACAACCTTGAAGGGTTGATTTTTATTAAGCCGCGTCCATGACTACTTTCGCGCGGATTTTTTTTTAAAATAAAAGCCTAAGTTACTCCTTATAACATCAGCTATTCGCCATTGAAAGTCCCATTAAAATCGGTCTAGCTGTTTCAGAGATAAACCGACTAACAGACAGACGGACGGACAAAGACATTAAAAAAAATGTTTTATATAAGTACCGTATATACTTTCATATTCATTCAGTTAACAGCTGTTAACTAGAAATTACAAACAGACACATCAATTTTGTTTATATGTATAGATGTAAAATTTTTTATTTTTTTTTTTTAATTTTTTTAAGTAATATCAAAACTTTTATAATTACGTCAGTTTTTGTATTGTAACATTGTTTTTTATTATATATATACATTTTGGTATCTCAAGTGCGGTTGACATTTCATTATACTTTTACTGCGTAGTTTAGCGGGAGCGAGCGGGAGTCTGTCGGGAGCGAGTCCTCAACATGACTTGAATATTCTGTTGTTTTGAATAAAATTACTTTTTACTTTAAGGTTTTAGGTTTTAATACAACATATTGTGTATTAATACGTAATGCTTATCCATTTCGTTAATACGTAACTATGATTGTAGTTGACAGTCTATATTGGTTACGTAAATTATTATAAATTATATTTTAATTAATTAATAATATTGTGTGTTGTGAGGTAATAACAAACATTCTCAATAGCAAAATAGTTTTATGATCCATATCTACGTCATTTACGTCAATTACATATTAAAAAATATATATATATCTATGATATATTGAAGAGGAAATATATTATTTACGGTAACAATACTGGTATCTTCATATATATATGTAATGTATCGAAAACAATGAAACTTTTGCTTTCATTATATATCAAAAATCTCTTTTATAGCTATCAATCTATATTATTCGGTAGTTCAAGGTCGTTTTAATCTAGCCCCAATAAAAAATCTGTTGGTATCGTGTTACTCGTCCCCTTACTACTTGATGTCTATTTGTACTGTATATAAGCTATCCTCCTCCTCCTCCTCCTATACACAAAACTTTATGTTCATATTCCGTATATAAGGTTCTAAGTAGGTGTAATAAAGAAATATAATTACAGTAATAAAAAGTACTTTTCGAAAAGCTTTTCTCTGTTAGGTCGTTCTTGACGTAAAAATAATAATTTAATGTATACAAAATTTTATTTTAACTCTATTTATATATGTAATAGTATTTAATCTGTAAACACTTATATAATATCATCGCCTATATTGTATTACTGTATCAAAACATATTATCTCGTACGTATTTACACGAAAAAGTTTCGTCAATGTGACAATGTGTTGGACGTGTGACATACAGACATTGGCTCCGACCAACCGATGTATTTATGCCAAGGCTTCCGTGTATATATATACATATATTGCTAACAATTAAATAATATTCTGAAAACCCCATAAACATTTTCCTGTTGTTATTAAAGGATTATCACCAAACAGTAGCAAGTTGGTTAAAATCCTACAGGAAACGGACGAACTGACATTGTTTGAAGCTGTATATATATATATAGATAAGTTTATTTACGGTTAGAATGCGGAAAATTTATCTTATCCGTGTTGACGAGTGATAAGGTATGTGCATATGACACCAGACGCATCCTATACAGAGGTCATAGTTTCAATGGTTGCTAAGCGTTTGATAAATACTATAGATTAGAGTCAATTGTATTTTATAACTAGTTTTTGTCCGTGACTTTGTCCGCGTGAACTATATATAGAGTGATAATTATTGTATGTTTAAAATTTTTTTTATAAATATAAACTAATATTTGTGTGAGAATCATTTTTTACTTTACGTTATTTGGATTTTGGTTTAATTAAATATATACATATTTACGTAAAAAAAAAAATGTCAAAAAAAGCCATGGTGTCTCATGGCGGTTTTCTCTACAAACCTACTCCTTGGAACCGTGCTAGTGGCAGTATAACATATCATAAATGCAATGTAAGGTTAATTAAATTAAAAGAAACATTTAAATTTAATATATAATATATTTTATCGTAGTTATAATTTAACGGGAAGCTTGTTAATCTTGAACTCTACTACTACCGATCAGTCATTTATGGTAGCTCATTTATTACAATACAACGGCTATCCGTCAGAATATCTCTGTAATGGGATGGAGATTTATTATTGGGAT
Organism: Melinaea menophilus ssp. n. AW-2005; assembly: GCA_918358695.1. NCBI lineage: Eukaryota > Metazoa > Arthropoda > Insecta > Lepidoptera > Nymphalidae > Melinaea > Melinaea menophilus. The sequence continues at coordinate 28,446,579 of OU911041.1, read as the reverse complement.
AGACTTATGTGTATTTCTTTAAGTGGTACTGTAATAGAAAATGTACAACACGTCCCGTTATTTTCATCATTTAATTAGGTAAATGGTACTTATAAATTATATATATATATAAACTTTTTGACCAATGGTCATTTCGGACACAGGGTCATAAGAAGACCTCCTGTGAAGAAATTTTTCCAAAATTCGAAAGTCGGGTACACGAATTCTTCGAGGTCTACCCAAAACCTTAATATTAATACATAATAGGACTTAGTTACGTAAAAAAAATATATTTATATTATCACCCAGACAACCGTTATCTGCGTTCGTCTGTGTTCGTCTGTGTCTGTTTACAATATAAAAATATTTTCTATTCAGAATTAACAATAATCAAAATCATTTCAGCGCCCTCAATTTAATCTGGCTCTCTTATCGCCCCCCTCTAGTCTTCGGCCATTTTGGAAAAAAACTATTCCATTTACTACAATAAATAAGTGTTGCAATGAGTTTCTTATCAAAATCACAAGTAAGTAATGAGATTTCGTTTCGTTTAAAAATTTATATTATTATTTCAGACTTTGTTGAAGTATTTGCTTGTTTAAATAATAAAATATCTCGTGACTCACGAAATTATCAAACTTGCACGATATATTATATATATATGTATATATATATATATATATATATATATATATATATATATATAGTGAAAATTATTTATATATATATATATATATATAAATAATTTTCACTAAATGCATATGGAAGTATATACGGTACTTACAAGAAGAAACAATTTTTATTTTTTTTTTCTCTGCCTGTCAGTCTGTCTGTTTGGTCCGACTAATCTCTAAAATGGCTGGAATATTTTAACAGGACTCATTGAAAGATAGCTGGTGAGGAGTAATTTGATTACTTTTATTATAATAATTTATTCCACGCAAAATCGCGGGCAGAGCTAGTATATAAGTGGTAGTAGTTTATAACTTAACAAGATTCTATTTGATTATTGATATAATAGGATAAGGACACGATAGTTCAGTTGGTAGAACGGCGGTCACGATATCCCAGATGTCGCAAGTTCGACACCGGCTCGTGTTGTTGTAAATTATATTGTGTTTTAAATGAAAATGTAGTAACAAGATTTAAGTAGAAAAAAACATATATTTTTGTTGTATTATTTTGATTTCAATATTAAAATAAAATTAAAAATAAATCTTCCATTTTGTTATTTTCTTAGAAATGATATTTATTTATTTATTTATTTACCTTCACGCCATATCCCTTGCGGGGTAGCCAGAGACGACGGAGCGCCAAACGCTACGGTCTCTGCATACCTCTTTCGCCTCGGCCACAGACATCAACTTCTTCATACATGCCCTCCGGGGGGTCCTCATGCTTTTTACGTGACCTTCCTCCAGTATCGTAGCTACTGTGTTTTCGAAGGTCACTCGAGGCCTCCCCCTGTCTCTCTTACCGCTCACTTTACCCATATAAATCTTTTTTACCATTCTTTCATCACTCATTCGTTCAACGTGCCCAAACCACCTGAGCACGTTCTTCTAGAAATGATCATTAAAAATATATTAAACCGTTATTACTAAGATAAGATATATGTTATTGTTTTGTGCGAATTAAAAGGAAAATATTTAAGGAAAAAGATAGTGACCAAAAATAATTACAATACAAATTACAAACATATTATTATTACATATGAGTTTTGTATAGTGTGCGGTAACAGTTGCATTTATTCATATGAGTAGAGTCGACCTCTGGAGACCTCTGGAGACCTCTGCACTTATTAGCATAGTTAATTGAAAATGGTATTATTATTAATGTATTAATATTATTAATATGGTATAAGTAACTGGTGTTACTAGCCACGGGTTTATTTCTTATTATTAATTATCATTAGGACGGCTTATCGAATTGATTGCGATGGTTCTATTTGTTAACACTAAACCTACCGACAATTCTTGTGTACCTGATCCTACCGCATGCCGTCAAATTGACCGGTAAGTTATTTTATTATATAACGCAGGTAATAATGGAAATAACTAAAAGTAAAGAGTGTAGAAAATATTACATGCATATTCTAAGAATTGTCATGTAGTTTGATAACGATATTATAACGTTTGAAAATGTGTAAGTTTTACAAAAGTTTAAGAACGGTCAATTTGACCGGTACTTGGTAGGTTTAGTGTTAATAAATTTTGACGATCGTGAAATAAATATTTGGCTTCTCAGACCAGGGAACGGAACTCTTTTTGGAACCCTTAATATGGAGAGTGTCTCTAAAGAAATGATTTCGATATGAATTGTATCAAAATAGTTGGAAAACTTCCATTTGACGTACACAAGTATCACAATCCATATTTTGTATAGGTATTGTAACCTAAGTAACCAAAGAACAACCAGTTTTATCACACGACTACTACTCTCTAAGAGTCGATTATGTAATATATAATTAGAAAGTTACCGCATAATAAATATTGCTAGCTCTCGTCCTATGTTTCATATAATATAATTTGTCTATAGGTAACTGAAAGTTATTTATATAAAGGCATACATTCTTTAAGTGGCTTTCTAAGCCTATATACCCTGTAGTACCAGTTTTATTTTTTATTATATTATATATATATAAATATAAAGACTATTAATAGATATATAATTAAATGATATATTTTGCCCATGACCGTTTAAGGCGAGAACACACCTGCGTTACAGCACATTACATTTACTTTCATGTATGTGGGTCAATGCAATCACACATGTATGTATACATGTGTTTATAATATTAAAGGCTGCGGGCCAATCGTCTATTATTAGATATAGATTGATTCTAGTCTAGTCTAGTCCATGGTTGTAAGGAACATTATAATAAAATCGATACCGCTAACTATATAGATTCGTTTGTTGGTTTGTTGTATTACATTTATAGATAGATTTAACAACAGAATTGACCAAATAATACTATACTATCAAACTAAATAGCTTATATAATATTAACAGTTGGTTTCAGACGATATATATATAAATCATACAACATAAATAAATAAATAAATTCATTAATATTAGATATTTTTTTTTTATGTCACAAACGAACAGACATGCAAAATATGCAAAAATGCCTCGCCATCTTTGAGAGATGACGACCTATACAACAATCAGGGGAAGGAAATTGTTTTGGGACTCACTCCAAAAGCCCATTAAGAGATTTATAAATTTTTACAGTATTAATATTGTACATAAAAAAAATGGAGGTCAACGAACCCTAAGCGAACCCGAACACGTAATCGGTATTGTTATTCTATCCCGATAAATAATACATTTAATAATACTACATTATACTAAAACAAGATGAAATATGTTAATATTCTATAGTATTTTTATGACTACATTCTAACTACTTTTATCATACATTGTGTCAGATTTTATATACTAGCTGTGCCCACGACTTGGTCCGCGTTGAATGTGTTTTTTACATATAACCTTAGTTACTCCTTTAAGCTATCAGTTTGTGTATAAAGTTTTGTTAAAATCGGTCCAGCTGGCACAAAAAGATAGATAAACAAAAATTGTAATAAACACACTTTGATATGCATTTAGTGAAAACTTTGTATATACAAACGGAAACTTCAATTATATTTATATTATATAGATCTATTATTGTTTTAAATTTTCATCTACTCCGGTATGAAAGCGAAATGTTATATAAAGTGCAACCTCCCTCGGTCGTTCACTCTCTCCGCCGAGTGGAACGCTGCAGTTTCGTTTTATTCCGTACGGTTGACGGCGTGGGCGCGCTCCCTGCTCCGGTTATTGTCCCTACAAAACTCTTTTGCAAAAATAACATATCTATATACAGTGTGTATTCATATTTAATGCACCTTTTATACCCTAGCTCCGTCCCACTCGGATCCGAGTGATGAGCCCTGAATGTGAATCGTATTAAAATTCTTTTTTGTTGTTCTTAAAAGTTTATAGCTTCTGGAAGCGGGTCAATGACTGACGTCAGTATCGCCCGTTATTACAGCACCACCCACTCGTCTAACCTTGATATATTATTAAGGATATTCTGATGTATATAGCTCTAAGTCTCAATATAACATAACATAACGTTAACTATGTCGTCATAATAAAATATTCCAGCGTAACTTGTTACGTAACAGTAGGTATGATCAAGGTTTTCTTTAGTTTTATCTAGATTTTTTTTGTCTTATTAATTGTTTATTAATAGTGCATTTTTATTAATAAAGGAAGACGTCATTTATATATAAATATATGCCATCGTCTAATAATTGCGTATATAATATAAGTGTGGTATATTAAAACCTGTTGTATGTCTGTCTCATTGACGAGATTGATATATATAAATAGTTACGTATATATCTGATTTTTCGTCGGTAATTTCCTGTTTGTCTGCGAGTTATTTTCATACTTCTGCTATAAATAATATTTTTTTTTTGTTTTCCGTGTATCCCATACTAGCTTTTACCCACGTTTTGCTCGCCTTGTATATAAAATTGTTTGTAACGTTTCTCGCTTGTATAACATCACTATAGACGTACGCTATTGCGACATTTTTTTGTAGATATTGACGTTTTCTTTATTATTGTATTTTTTTGTGCTATTGTCAATAGTTTTTGCGGCGCGTGCTATGAAAGACCTCGGGTTACATTATTGTATTGTAAGGAGCCATATTTTTTCGTGTCATTAATTTAGCCTATTTATATAGGCATTCCTAGGCAAAAGAATCTTTGAAGCGGTCAAGTAGTTTTTGATTTAATCCGTCACAAACATACATACATATAAAATTACAAAACTTTCCTGTTTATAATATTATATATTAATTTCTGTTTCCCTTCTTTTTATTTAGTTGTGTAATATTTTATTTAAGGTGTAATCATATTTTAACTACTCGTATATCTTAAAATCATGTTCGTCACCTTTCTTGACGCGCCCGACGTTCAGATCGAGTTCGGTTCCGGTATTTTTTTTGTCTGTCCGTCCGTAAATTCTTTGTACTCATTGGGTACTCGTGTGCTGTGGCACGTAAGCCTTTTCCTACTATATATATATATATATATGTATATTGATGTTTTTAACTATTCGTCAAGTTATTATAAATGTTTTAAAATAATTGTGTTAATAGTTTTCGTATTACCGTTCGTTAGTTACGATGTAATTATAGTGTGCATGAAAAATGACCCGCGAGCGTGCACCGTTGCAAATTATGACCCTAATGTCAATAGGTTGCGCAAAAACTTTGCGGATACACACAATAGGTATTGTAATAATGGATAGCGAATACCACTTGTAAGGATGCGTGATTGTGGTTATGGGAAACAAGATGTTGCCCGTGACTCCGTCCGGTTTTTTCCGGTTTTTTTTTTCTATTATATGAAAAACCTTTTCTTTTTTTGAGAGAATATTGTAGTATTCCCATACTTTCCGATATCGTCAAAATATCAACACAAAAAGTTTATATTAGTTAGTAGCAATTTAGAATTCTAATGGTGAAAGAATTTATGAAATCAATTCAGTAGCTTTCGAGTTTACTTATTACAAACATACAAAAGTACATCTATTACCATTTTATAATATTAGTATAGAAGATGAAAGTATGAAATGTATGGATTGTGCAAAATGGTATGGCAGAGAAGAAAGTTTCCACTAAGATGATAGAAGAGAAACGAGATCCACGTATGATACAAAAAAAATCTGGAGAAAATGGGATAATACAGGATGATAATATCATTGAAAAGACAGCTGACACCAAAAAACAGAATCTTATACAGCTAGTTATAGTTAAAGGAAAATTATACCAATAAATACAATCACTTGACTCATAATACTACTAAAACATAATCAAAATCGGCATGACGAATTTATAAAACACGTGAGGTAATACACGATTGTCCAACGTTGGTAAAGTCACGTACTCTGAGCAAGTTGAAAAGGAGGGTGGGGGGGTCAACGACCCGCGGCCCTAATGGCATAATGATCTGCAAAGTGAATCTTGTATTATGAAATGTACTTGTGCAGATTCGATCCAATTTTGGCTCACTTATAAATAACTTATACCTATATATGTCTGGTAAATACCATTTTCCTTCCTCATATGCTAAGTGGTATATGTAAATATATATAAATTGAGGCATATTTTTATATATATGTATATGTTTGAATAATATTTCGTCATAAACTGATGTTAGTATCCAACTATTTGTGTAATCTAGAATTCCATATCCGTTCGTTCAATATAATCGCTTCAACGTTGATCCTAGAATAATTTAATATATTTTAATTTCCAGTTTTTTAATTATTCTAGGGCTTATTGTTGTGAGTAGGCCTATTGTTAAAATTTTTAATTATTTCGTTTCCATCACTTCTATAAATGTATCAAGATTTCTAAAACATTACTGTGTTGGCAAATAGTTTAGTTATATTATTTTTATCTGTATTCAATAGTGTTGTTATTAAGATCAGGTCTAGGTTTTCATAGAGACCATTAGGGACGGGTCACGTTACTTGGGTAAATTGTGGAACACTGCGGCTTGATACACGTATCGTATGACTCCATAGTGACGGATTTATGACTTTATAAAACATTCATTTATTTTTACGACTTTGATATTTAAATTCACATAAATATATATGTCGTCCGTTTATATAATTTTAGTGAAGTCAATTTACGATAGCGTTAATTGAATTATCAACACCACACATGTTGTGTTATGTCATGTCACAGTTTTATGTTTTAAAAAAATCACGAACGCGGTACAGGTTCGTCGAACCTTCAAGGACATATTAAAAATAGTTTTAATTTTATATTATTATATATAAATATATAATGTTTTATTGATAATGATAATGTTACTAGGCTAGCATAATTATTATTAAAATAATCGCATTATATCGAGGTCACGACTGTATAATAATAAATAGTGTGAAAATCACTCGTCGAAAAATGATGTACTTTTAACTATTCCGTGATCGCGTATAGTAAGTATGGTTTGATAATAATGTTATCTGACCGCGTGGTTGAAGAGTGAACCAGCCATTGGTTTGTGCAGTCGTTTCTCGCCACTCGGTCACGAGTCTCGAGTGCGCCGTCGCCAACAAACACGGACCGTATAACTTACAAGTATCATTCGCGCCACGGACGTCCCAGCGAGCGTACACGCAACGTAGTCTGAAACACGATTCCGATCAGCTGTTTAATCAAATAAACCATCAGACCTGCATACGTTTTTATATATATATATCGACGATATTCATCGAAACAAAATGGTAAGAAACAGTGAAAATCTGTGTCAGTGTAAAGTGAATCGTGATTGTGTCTATAAGTGTTAGTCTACATAGACGGTAGAATAGTAATAAATTTTTGTGCAATTAATTTTTATATATGTATTATTATTACTATTATTTTAGGTTGTTATTTATTTTGTTATTCGATTGTTATGCAGTACGTACGTAGGTACGTAAACGGCGTTTATTGGTTAAATACGTTGGGTTTATATTTAATTTATTTTACCATATCAGTTTGTATTAAATTTTTCATTATGATATCGATCAAGAAGTATAATAGTGATTATGGGTACTTAATAGTGATTATGAAATGGTACGATGTAGGTAAACAACTCCATTTATATGATGAGAGTGTTATGTTAGTTATATAAATAATTGTCGCCGAGAGTAGTTAGTTATGCACGATGCGTTGTGCACTTGGTTGTCTTGTTTTTGAGATGTGCTAATATTAGAGATCGCGTACCCCTCCCCCCCTACCAACACCGTCCCCCTCTTCCCCCCACCCCACCCCTGTCCCACCGGTTACGTAACCGGCGAACCGGCCTTGACTCCCGCGCCGATATCTTATTATTTAACAAACATTTCTATTTAAATTATTGTGATATTAATTATATTATATTTGTATCAGTCAATGTCGTTATGTTGTCGTTAACTTTACAAATTTAACTTTAAATTAGTTACGTTTTGAAGCGTGCATGCCCGTTTTGTTTGTATCGTCTTCAAATGTTATGGTGAATCTTATCTGCCGACCTTGAATATCTTGTAAATATTTACACATATAGATATAGTAGTGCATGGTCTGATTATTCAGACACCATCCGATGGTCAAATCTCAAAATATTTGTACTGATTAATTTATTTTTTTTTTAATTAATAATAATATTTCTAAGTGACGTAAATTAACATCGCGAAAACGTAATAGAATAATCAGTAATTTTATTACAGTAATTATTATATATAATTAAAATTTAATTGTACATTATCATTAATAATCTTTAGGAGTGTATGTATGTATTGACCCATATAAAGTTTATGGGTTTTTTTTTCTTTACATAACGCGATGACGTCATAGCATTGCCCTCGACCGTGTAGATATAATTGTAGACTTGCGCTGCCCATTCAACAGTATCACGGCCAAGGTCAGGGGCAAAACAGATGCTTCTCTCCACACGGACCTTACTTAATAATTTTATATATATTTTTTTTATTACATAAAATCATGTAACTTGTATGTTTGTTTATTTATATCGTTTAGTGATAGAAAAAATTATATATATATAATTTATTGAGGTTGATCTATTTGTGATTTTAAAGTCATTTCGTTGTTTTATAGTTACAAATATTTTATGATATTTGTATAAAAAAAGCAATGTAAGCGGCTTTTTTATATAGTCTGGTTAGACGGTTGTGTCGGGATCGGAATAAAACGGACAATCGATACGAGACACCGCGTGTTGAAGTGCGCGCGCACACGTTCGTTTTCACTACCAGTATCATTCTAGTGAATGGCCGAATGAAAGAAAACATTGGAGATTAGGGTAGGGGGTGGGTTTGCAAGGTCGTTTACAAGGCCGACCTTACTACAATATATACATCTCTCTTACGCTCCCCCAGCCTCTCGGCTGACCGTCTCCCTCTAACAAATTCACTTTCGAAACCATCTCAAGTAAACGGAACCACCCAAACATAGCTTTATTTATGTCTGGAACGGAATGAATCGGTCTTTTTGAATCTTTATTTTATATCTCTTAACATAAAATTAACTTAGTAACATTGTAAAATATTTAGTAAACACGTTGCGTAATACTGTATGCATGTATGTATGTATGTGATAATAAATAATTCCATCAACACAGCACTGTTTACATGGTATCTATTAGGTTAATTGTAACTTGAACCCTTCCGCTATCAATAACTATTATCGTATATTGATCGGATGCTACGTTTTAGTGATCATTGACGCAAGCACATCCCCGAGGAACGATTCTTGGGTTATCTCGTTTGCTTGACATTTATTAATTAATCCCATACTCGTTATGTGCAGTAAACACTACATATATTATTAAGATTTATTCAAAATAGTTTGAGTTCTCAAACTGTCAACACGTATAAAAGGATTCAACTTTTCAATTTTCTTCGGTTTTGAATTATAGTGATCGTATATGTGCGTATAGTTTTTTTTTAATCATTTTGTTATAATTTAATTGCTAAGATATTTTCTGTTTTGGGGGTGAAATTGAGTTTTTCTTAGATTAGGGGTATTTAGGCTTTATTATACTTTTGTGACAAGAAATCCTAATACTCTTCTCGTACTATACAAGTATAACAATGATAAATCTTTAATAGTAAGAAATTTATAAGATGTCATATACTCGGAGTTGGCTCAATATTCAATAGTATGTAACCATCTCCGCGACATCACTGCCTACATTGTTATTAATGTACATATGTTATTCTTTTATTTATCGCTCATTTGCAAATCCATTTAACACCTTCCGTGTACACACATACATATTTACTTTGCAATTATACTTCGTTATATTCTAAGTGGTAGCATTAGCTGTGGACCATGTTTTATATATTTATATATATATTACAAGCGTGATTTCTATGTTTATTTGATGTTTCCAGCGGTATCGAGTGCAAAGATGAGGTGTTTGCTGCACATCAGGTGCAGCACGCGGATCTGAAGCCGGTTTTGGCTCCGAAGATAAAGGAACCCGTAGTACAGCCACAGATTTGCGTGGCCCCCGAAATATCGAACGGTGCAATAGTGGGCACTGTACTGCCGGAGGAAGAGCGCCCCATGCCCGTTACAGAATTGATATTCGCACCAAGAAAGAAGGAAATGAATAAAGGATTTCTCATGTTCTCTCCAGACGAGGGACTTACAAGTGAGTGGCACTCGAACTGCGAAAGCTTAGGTACTCATTGCTTGCTTTGGTTGAATGTAACTACATAGGTGGTAAATGTTTTTTCTATGAAACTTGATGTTAATCTTTCAGTGCTTAAAGACGAGCCGGAGGATCTAACTCATTTGGCGCCCACCGCTGGAGACGCTTGTATACCTTTAGAGAACAGCCCCTTTGATATGTTCGACGAGTTCATTTTAAGCGATAATTATTGCAGTCTACTTGGCGATGATCTCGCAAGTGGATCTCCTGTTGATTCTCTAATAGCTGATTCGTTACTATCTTCACCAGAGCCACAGGTATTATAAGAAAATAAAAAAAAACAAGTTGCTGTGTTTTTAAAAGCAAAAACTGAGTTATAATTTTTTTTAAGGAAACTGAATCGTCATGTGAGCAGTCGTCGCTTTTGAACGATCTGTCGTTAGATGCGTTTGAAAGTAATAGGTCAGAGAATGATATTGACGATGGCAATTCTCCCTTCATCCCCACTACTGATGAGCTTCCGCTCCTGGAGCCGGCGGTTATGTGGGGGGCTCTTCCCGATAATGTGAGCCAGGCTAGACCGCAACCAACCGAGCAGAGCCCTGCGCCGGCGCTACAACGCCTTCTGGCGGCGCCCCCCACTGGACCACGACCTCAGGATCTCATCACCAATATATACTCAGACCAAGGTAGAACTAAACGACTTATTAGAAATATAATTATATATTAACCCTTGGCTCCCGCCCACCCAGTGCAGAGTTAATAGTAATTACGATTTCAGGTCTCATTCCAAGCAAACTATCCACATGGGACACGGGCGTGAAGCGAGTGTTGACGAAGGAGGAGGAGCCGGTGGCGAAGCGAGTGAAGCGCAGCCCGTCTCCGACGCTGCCGGCTCAGACCTCGAGCGTGCTAATGAACCTCCTGGTGAGCGGGTGTGACGTGGACGCGGGATACATATGTATGGTTCAGAGCCGCCCGAGACACAAGGCGAAGGCCTAAATTAAATAAACTGTGATAATAAAAGTCCCCAATGATTTAATCCCCCCCCCTTAAATTCAGGAACGATTTAAATAAACAGTGCCGTCGATTTGTGATATTACAGTTTTGTAAGTTATTCGGTTGTATGACAGTATCGTATCGAGTTTACGGTCGGTGTATTTTTAATAAGGGCCGGTTGACACTCCAGGCCCCTATATGGTTATAAGGCGGTGTACACACGCACTGTAGTTGTAAGTCAAAGTGCGCATATCCCGTGGTTATGAACTTGGTTCCTAGTTGTAATTTATATGGTAGTTGTTGATTAAACGCCGCGCACTGGAGTCTTATGTTTTTAGTATCAAATAATTTATTAAATAGTTATTTTGACTATTTATTATTTATATATAAGTTGGTTATTTTTTTTATATATATTAAAATAGATCGAGCGAAATCTAGCGGTCTGTATGTCAGAGTTTATATAAATAGTAGTTTGTTAGGCAGTTTGTGGACATTATATGATAGTTAAAATTGTCACTGCCATTACACAAAGTACAATTTATAGACGATTGTTTTTGTTACTAATTATATTTATTATATAGATTAGATGTTTTAGATATATAGATTAATATATTGCAATAATTTTTGTATATAAAACGATCAAGCAGCTACTAAGTACTCGAATAATACCAAATAGTTGGTAACACTAGGTTCTAAATTTACAAATATTTATTTATATATATATATATTGTATAGTAGATAAAATATCAGTGTTATAAAGTCTTTGATATAGATGTTATGTTTGATGAGAGAAATAATAAAATTAGTGAATATGTTCTATTAAAATATGAGAAGGACAGTGAATGGTGCACATTGATTTTATTTATATCAACCCCTTCCCAATATCCAATATTAGCTTTAACCTCGAAAATATATTTTGATATTCAATTTATAACGATTATACACTCGAAAGGAATATTTATGCGACGAATATTCGAATATTTTCGAATATTCGCAAGCGCATTCGCAAAATTCTACGAATGTAAACAAAAAAGAAATTTGAAGATGTATAACAAATAGTAGTCAAAAAAATACAAGTTAAATAACCTAAACCTCGCAATGACATTGTCAGTCTTCACTGTGTCATTAGGTTTTATATTTTTTATTAACCCCCCATTGACAAGACCACCACCAAGATATACACGATTGACGTCAAATTTGAAAACAAAAAATAATATTCCTTACATCACTAGTTGATAACTAGTGATTGCAATACCGAACGATTTTTCAATACCGGTATTTCGGTATTTCGTTTAAGCAAAACCGGGATACCGGTATTGATACCGGTATTATAAAAAAAATACGAATTGTCTAAAATACAAAAAAAAATAGAATTTTAATTACAAATAAACAAGTTAAACCAAACCAACTGATTATTAATAAAAAAATCTTAACTATTAACAAAAGAGAACGAATGATATTATTTATGAAGTAATATTTTATTGTCTAATTACAAATGTTTACAACTTATTATATAAAATATACATTTATTTTTTTTCAGACTCTTTTCGCAAAAAAATATGCTCGCAAAAAACACAGATTATCAATACTGTCGTCGCTTAGGCGCGTTCGCAGTTTACTACAAAAATTATTCGCCGTTGAAAAAGCTCGCTCTGAGCGACCTTCTTCAAGCTGAGCGAGTCGCTCAGCTTCAACGCTTGTTTGCGGTATAGTTTTCAAAAAGTTGTACGCTTTTTGAAGATTCGGTCCTCGAACCTTATGATCCTTGAAGAAGGATACTTCTTGCAGGATTGTTTGCTTGTATTAATAAGACAATACCGAAATTTCGGTATTGTCTTATTAATACCGGTATTGTAATACCGGAGAAAAATCTCTTCGGTATCCCGGTTTTCGGGATCCCGGCATCCCGGTATTCAATCCCTATTGATAACTGTGATGATTTTCTGATTGATTTGCCTGTGTTCATTGAAATTTAATCCCACCGGGTTATCTAACTGACCGACCAACTATCATATATATATATATATATATATATATATATATATATATATATATATATATTAATATTGGTATAAAGTAATAAAATATCAATTGAGTATCTATATTTAGAAAACAAACGTAAATAAGTTACATGATTAATTTTTATTAATCGAAAATACAATAATTTAATACCAATAGAAGGATAATATAAAAAAATATTATATATTAAATTATATCAGACCTTAAAAATAACTTGAAAAATATAAAGGTTTCTAAAAGTTAATTTTCCCATGTGGTTATATAAGTTGTAGATGAGAACTTGCTTCAAGTTCAAGAAATTGAAGTCAAGTCATCAAATATTCAAGAACTTAAGTTTTAGAACTTCACAAGATACGAACTTTAAGATTAAATAATTAATATTAAAGTGTAAGAATTATGCTTTTTTATTAAATTTTTTACTCAGTTTTTATTTGTTTGTTGTAATATTTTATATATATTTAAGACATGAACACGATAGACCTAATAGATACAATTCTTATCTTAAAGCCAGGTAAAGTCTGGGTAAAAAGGTATATAACATTTTTAATTATATCTTGTGAGCATTTTAAAAGTTTTCTTTCTATAGTGGTCGGCCTTCACAAGATCGATAAATTGAATTATTAGATACCATCGTCCAACTCAACCCAAGGTCAATGACCCGGCAATCAATTAATTATCAGACGTTCATACAAAAAGTTGACATTTGCATTGTATACAAGAAATGTGTCTGAATCTGGTGTTAAGGAAAATTATATCTTAAAATAATAATATTACAAATCTGTATGTAAATAATATGATATATATTATTTTTACCAGATTCCAAGGTCGCCAATGTTAAACTATAACCCTAAATATAGTAAGGCTTAAAAAGATTAGAATTTCAGTCCGAAACGGTCGGACCATATGTGAAGATAAGGAATAAAAGGAAAACAAAATAAAGATAAAGATAAACGAATTTGTCTCCTTTATTTTGGTAAAATATAATTTGGTAGGTTCAACGAACGTTTAGACGAAAAGATATTTTTAATACAGTAGTGACAAGTGTATGACTTGTGTATGTAATAATGTAAATATAATGAGTGTTAGTCACACTGAACTGAATTTCAAGGTTAAAGCTAATATCTTTTATCCTCATCTCATCTTAAAATATCAATGTGCATTATTTACTTTATATATATATATATATATATATATATATGTATATACATACATACATATATATATATAATATAGTAATTTGTTTGTCTGTGTGTTACAGGACATCCAGGTTCAAGGGAAGAATATAAATCAGCAGCCGCACCCCAACTATCAGCTGGTCGTCACACCCCCTAGGGTGTCACCCCAGAGAAATATACCGGTACCGGTTATTAATATGATGCAGACCGGGAACCAACAGATGCATGCAAATACTCCCATACCCAATATACGTACCACCACCGGCCCGATATCCCCGCTCACACTAAATGTATGCCCCATGTACTCCCTACCGGGTAGTCCCAATAGCTACAGCTCGGGTATCAGTCCAGGACAAAGGAAACGCGATTTGAGTCCCTATTCCACACCGCAGTCCCTCTCCCCCGCTGGGAGTTACCAGATGTACAGTCCGATTCTATCACCATCCCGCGTGATGCAAGGCTACGATCCGTATTTGACTAATAAAATGCAGTCCAGTCCGGGATTCGCAGTCCAGTCCTCAGACATGCTTCTCGACTCCAACATGGCGCTGACATCGACGGATTTCTGGTCCGACTCCGAGATGCTGCAAGGGACGAGCGACCTCCTCACAGCCTTCGATGACGTTAAATTAGTTTAAAATGATATGATAAGTGTATTTGGAGAGTGATTTCAAGTTTTATAATATTGTGGGAGTTTAATACAATCAGTTCTCAGCACTCTATTATATATCTGTACGCGTGCGACGGACAGACATCCCAATAGTGGTCGGTGCTATATATAACACACAAATGAAATCACTGGAATGAATGCAGGGTCCCAAATAGTTAGAGATCCCGGGGGATTCCACGTTTTATACAAATATTTAATAGTTACCTCACAAGCCAATAACTCGATAATGTTATATTAAAAGCAATTTGATAGTTTTTTTTTTTTATAAATATATATGTTTTTATGTATATATTTATAATATGTATAGTGCCGATTTTATGTGGAATCCTCGGTGAAATAATGGTTCGCGTGTGTGTATATATATATATATATATATATATATATATATATACATATATATATATATATATATATATATCTTGTTATAAGGTAGGTTTTTGGTAATTTAAGAGAAAATGAAAACGTCAGATAAAATTTTGTATTAAAAATATTATACGTATAAATAAAATCTGCAAAATTATAATTTAAATGAATTTCGATTCATCATTATGTGCTTTGACGTTTTGTTAATAAAAATAATATTACAAGAACAAATTATATACTCAGATAGATTAAGAAAACAATAAATGGTCTTCAAATTATTAATTTTAACTCGAATAAATTTATTTATTTCGATGTTTAATAACCTTATAAGACTAATTGAACAGTAACTAATGGCGTCAGTACACAACAAGTACAATGTTACTGTCAGAACTTTATTTAATATTAATGCAATTTATTATTATAAAATCTCGATAGTTGAATAACCGATTAGAATATTAAGTTGGATTTAGTTTGAGTGTAGACTCGGTTTTATAGTTTAAATAAATGGTAGTTTATATCTTGATCATAGATATATTTGTTTATTTTTTAATAAATGTCTAACATTGATATATAAATACTGCCAATGTGTACTAATAGCATGTTCTATTGTCTATGCCGTGCCATAGTGTGTGCTGTCAGTGTCAAAATGTCAAAAATAAAATGCACGTATATATTATTCGTTTTGAAAAGAATTGTTATTTGGTAAAGCAATAAATCAGATTATTTTATATATTTTGTGATTAAATTTCGGTCTATAATGTTTTTTTTGTTTTATTTCCTCTACGTTACGATCTTGAAGTGTCTTAAATTACAATATAATTTGAATAAATGACACTTAAATTTTGTTGAATAACTTCATCTCTAGATACAATATTGAAAGACGGGCGGCGGAAGCGTTATTAGATTATGAGTAAGTATTATTGTTTAGTTCTAACCTCATGTCTGATAAAATTTTCCTTAAAATAAATTCAAGTATATGCTACTAATTTAAAGTAACAACTCGCAACTATTTGTCAAAAATTATGATTATTAATGTATATTCTAAATACTTATTTGTTGTTTGTTTGTAGGCATTTATAAATTTACACTATTAATAATTTACTCCTAAAAGTCATGTCATTTTAAGTAATACTTTTCTATAATATATTAATTAAATCTTAAAGTGGTATTTTAACCACATGTGTCGGCTCGAACAGTAATTGCTAAAGTAGATCTAAAACCTGAACTCTTCCATATATCTTACGTCTGCCCCAGGTCGATAATAATGTGAGTGGCTTCGAGCTTGTGGTATAAGTATTTATGAATTGCGAATTAAGTCACTTCAGTACCAAAGTAATTAAGAGTGAAGTTTCGTTATACTTACCTAGATTTATTAGTTTTAAAATTTATTATATTAGAAAATGCTTATCCATGGTTTTTGTATAAATGTTACATAACTGGGATAACGAATTTAGTTCGTAATTTAACGTTATTTTACAAATTGTCACAGAAATGCCATCTGTACTTTGTGTCCAAAACTAGTATATCTATGCATATTAAAGTTGACGAAAAATGCTAGATGGCGCGGTTTTAAAAATATGACCGGTAAAAGTATGGAGTACTAACTTTATTTAGGAAAGTGTCAGAAATGAACCACTACATAATAATTACGTAAGTCGCCACAACTGCGCTAGTATCGCACAAGTTTGGTGCAAGGAAATATATTAATATTTTTGTTTGCGGTATAAATAGGCACTGGGAGTTCCATACTTTAGTGACAACTAGTTATTGTAAAAGAGTAGCTAAAAATGTAGGCATAGTTGAATTTATATGATTAATAATTGTGATTATCTTAATCGTCTGTAAAACTAGCAAATTTAAAGTCCTACAGATATTATTGTATTTCTGGTGAATAATTGACTAGAAAAATGACATATTTACGCAAGCCAATTAAGTATTGCTATATTTTGAAGAGGATATTTATGTAATAGTCCTTGGTTAAATTCAGTAAAGAACAATGGCAATTTTTTACCTGAACCTTTTATGAAGCGTCTAAAAACAAGACCAAAGCGAAACTTAATTGTATCATTTAGTCGTTTTTTACACGGTCTTAGATTTACGTGGGAAAGCCACGAAAAAAACTTTTATTTAATAAGCTTTTAATTTCGGTTTTTTGTGCATTTCCGGTTTAATACAATTAAAAAATAAAAAACTATTTAAAATGATAAATAGCAATATTAATTTTTCTTTGTTGTTATTACTACATAATAAAAAAACTAAATAATTGCGTTTGTTGTATGTATTTAACTATAAGATTAATCAAATATATTATTACAGGTCAATTTAAATGACTGATAACTGACTAATAGTTTGACTGACTTTGACAGTACTGGAAGCCATTTTAACTAGCTTGGCGTGGTTTATTTACTTTTACGCTGTCATCGCGACTTCTGTGCAACTATTCATTCTCGGACGCCTTAACGGATTTCGATTGTCTTTCTGTTCTGAGTGTTCTTTTATCATGGATAGCAAGCGCAAGCACATATTGTGCGTGAATTGTAATATTTGGGTGAATACTCTTCGCCGATATCGGATTTTAGAACAAAACACAAGTGTGTACGATGCTCTGCAACTCGTAAGTTCTTAAAAATGCTATTGCCTGTGTTTATCCCTAAATTATATTAAATTAACTCGTTATTTATACTTTCAAACATAATTTGTTGTAATGCGTTAACACTTATTACAAATTCTTTCAGATAACTGATGAGGATTATGTTTGCGAAACATGTTAGAAACTTTTAATAGATGCAGTAAATCGGAATCTTCAACAGAATACTGGTAATGAACCACAAGCTGGACCGACACCAAGTCAGCGTGGTCATACCAATGTTTGTATTTTATGCGGATGTTCCCTCATACAAAGGCAAAATGAGAAAATATTAAGAGATAATCCCTCTGAACTACAACGGCAGATGATAGAAATAATTAAATGCAGTAAGGAACCACATCAGGTGTGTACATCTTAGTTTAAGTTCTGTTTTATGCTATTATTTTTATGTATTCTATACACATTGAACTTTAGGTTTTATTCTTTCAAAATGTTTGTTTGATTTTATTTATTTTAATATCTAATCTTCTTACAATTATTTAGATTGTGAAAGTTACATAAATACATTTATATTATAAGTTTAATTTACCCTGAATAACATTAATCCTAGATATATGTTTTATATGCTAAAATCAGAAAGATTTCTTATATTTCTGCCAGGTAACAACTTCAGACAATGTATGCTATTCCTGTAGGTTGCGAACCAAAAGAGAGGTCCTATTCCTATATATGAATCGCCTTAATGAATTAAGAGTTGAAGAAGCCATTCGACATGGGGATGATGATGGCTCGCATACTGAGCCACCTAATGAGCCTACTGTTGTGGAGTATATCTCAATGCCAATGTTGGCATATCTTTGAAGGACAACCAATCTCATGAAGATCCACATGAGCAAGATATTGTCAGGCCATCAGGCATTCGGAATACAGAGAATGGAACTATAGCATTACCAGATTACAGGAGAGCCGCTAATACTTGTAACCATTGCCTCTTTCCTGGCTGCAATAATAATGATATGCAGTGTTTAATATATTATGTAATTAAAATACCATCTTGTTTTATTTTTACTATAAATACCTATATTAATTTTTTTTTTCTTTGTTTATAGACTTACATATGTCTGTCCTATATTATCCTTATCTAAATAAATGTATAACTACATTTTTCTAAACAAAATATATATTTTTTCACCTGTATACTATACTATATGATCGCTATAGAATAGCGGTGGTCTTGTCGATTGGCGCTGCCTATACGATGGTGTTCGCGGGTTCGATAGTAGGCAATTTGCTAGCACGCATTGGACCATCGGCTATTAAGCTGCGATTCTTTTCCTATCTGGTGAAAGAGGCCTATGCCCAGTATTGGAATGTTAGAGGTTGAAGCTGAGTAAATAGAAATAGCTATCTGACATATTTGCAAAGAAGAAAGATCGGTTTTCTTATATTTAGACAAATATTATTCATTGCAAATATATATTCGCGTTAATAAACGCGATAAAATCCGTTCAAGACTTATTCTAACCCTTTACTAAACTAATAACTAATATTAAAAACATCATTTAGGAAATCTCTTACGTATTTTTTTATGTTTGTATAGACTATAATTACAATCAGTGACAACTAGTATTGACAGGTAACCTCAAATTATTGTTAAACAAAAACTGAAATATCTTTTTTTTGTGGCTTTCTAAAAAAATATTTGTTTCTGATTAAGCTTATGTAATGTAACCCCTATCGTTTAAATATTTTTTTATATTTAGACGCTTCCAAAAAATGTCAGGTAAAATGATGTATGGAAAGCTGCCATTGTTCTTTGCGTCGGTATAATCGAGAATAGAAATAAGTTTTTTATTATTTAACAATGGGAAGAAAATATGTCAGTAGTTGAAAAAATACATCGTAACGAATTTTTTTGCTTATAATTTCTTTAATGTGCTCAGGCCAACGGTATGTATCTGGTTCAAGTACATACTACTATAGATTATGTATTTTGGACGGAGATTGGATTACTCCACTTTAAAGTTGTAAAGTGAAGAAAGGAGTCTTCGAGTTTGTTTTCGTTAATAAATTGAGCATCTTTATAAGCATTACTAAATACACTGCTGGTAATGAAATGAAATGGTTTAAGATATGAATAGAAATGAATAGGTAGCTTTTCTTAACATTGGATATAGAACGAAAAGAAAAAGACAAGAAATCAGAAGTCAGGAAGTTGATAAAGAATTCATTATACATTCCTTACGCATGACCATTACTTTTGGGGTACAAAAGTGTTTATTTAAAAAGTCCATGTCAAAACTGACAGAAATATTTAGAGATCTAAAAACTCGAAGCGAATTGAGAAATTTGGTATTGTTAGTTTCGATCGACCAATAATTGTGGTGTTAATATGCAATTTTACGTTATGTAATTCAGCGTTCCAGAGCTTAATGATCTTAAAATGATTTAATTTATTGAGCGAAGCGAGCGCTGCACTGGAAACTTTTTTACATTCTTTGTCACGAATAGGCTCGAAATCTACTTAACGGAAAATTAAGAAATATTTGCAATAAAAAAACACACATTGTCAAAAATGTCATGTCGTTGAGGAATAATCGTCAAAAAACTGATAGCCCATTGAAGTCAATGGGAAACGTAAGTCAATACTCAGGGCCCGCTTCGCTCAATATGCAAACAGCACCCGAAATTTTGTAAGCGCAGCGAGTCGAAATTGAGAGTCTGTTGGCGCTCCTAGTACATTTGTTTTCATTAATAAAATCTTCAATTCATCAGGATGGAGGAACGCTGTTTAATTAGCTGTACAGCGGCATCATATAATGTAGTTGAATTAAAAATTATTGTATCTTTACAGTATTATATTGCGAGATTATATTATTTATCTAACTAACAGAGTATCAAACCTTCGAGCGTCAACGTATGAGGCGGGCCGGCGATACCTCCGATAGAAACCTTATAGAGTACAACCTCAAGATGGTAATTTCTCACCGTGATTCCGAGGCTATGGAAAACCTAGTGAATTTATTAACCTACCTTACTACTACTACTACTATTTACTTTATTTATTATTACTATTAATTACTTAAATAGCTTTCGAAAACTTGTGCAGGTGCACAATTGCCTGCGAAGTTACCAATTAAAATCATGACAAAATTGTTTTGAAATTACAATGAAAGGCACGGACAAATGTCTATGGACATAGAGTAAAAAATAAATAAATAAATAAATAAACGTATTAGAGACGGCATCGGGCATCGGCAGACGGATAGATACCTTTAAAATCAACATTACTTTTGTATTTTGCTTGAATGTGACATGCAAGCAAAAACAAAGGATTATCCGGTACATACTGTAAATGGCTAGTAGTCAAGGAAATTGAAGGTGCATTATTACTGTAAATAGTTTATTCTATTTGAGTTCGGTAAATAAATAATTGATAAATAAATAGTTAATTCATATTTATATACTATAAACAGGATATTATTATATATTAGTCTGTCTGTGAAGAAAGGACGAGACATACGTTATGTATATTTGTTTCAACAAATATTCGTAAGACCATCTCTAATGTGCAGATGTAAAATGTAAATGTCTCAAAGTATCAGAAAATAATTATCTTTAGTTGAAACTTTACAGTTCACAGATTAATAAATCACGGGTGACAGTTGTGACTAGTGCATAAACAGTTGACAGTTGACATTTGTATTTGAATCAGTGAACTGTGGAGTCGTGTAGAAATATTTAATATATTCAAAAAGATTAGGAAATAATGTGTCTGTTATTTTATTTTGCATACGAGTGAAATAGAAAATCTTGTGATTTACCGTTGTGGTTCAATGTTACCTATTATTTACATATCTTTATAAGGATTCGGATATCCGTTTAAATGGCTTCAACACCAAAACAAACGAATGGAACTTCGCCATCGAATAATAACCGTCCCGGTGGAAAGCGGAAAAAATCGCGAGGGAAAGGGTCATTTTTATCAAAATGGCTTGATAAAACAATGCACGATATACAAGAACCATCGCTTAGTTCAGAAATGTACGATACTTTCTTAAGTTCTAACATGTATCCCTTAAGCAACTCTCAATTTGCTCCCGGTTATGACCCGTACAAATACAGTACATACGGTTGTGCATCTGAGCCAATGTCGTTGCCATCAATACCTACATACTACAACCCGTTTATACCACCTCCCTACTCAGAATATCGCAACGTAAATAATGAACATAAAGGAATTCAAGTCCAACGGCCGCGACACCGGCGGCGCAATGGAAATAAAGCAGAAGAAGTGGGTAGTTTTCCAGCTGATAATATGAACCAAAACAGTTATCTGGAATTAAAGCACTTCTCAGATGGCCAGGACTTTGCAAGTCTGCCTCCCATAGTTACATCCATGCCTGATACAAATTCTAATAGTGACAGACATGCAAATGACAAAGATACAAATAATGGAAGGCGATTTAGTGACCCATGTGTGAGAGGATTGCCGGGTGTAGAAAGTGTGAATGGCGATGCAGAATCAAATTCAGATTCTGGTTCAGAAACTTCAGAAAGTCAGGTTGGCAGCCGTTTAATATCATGCCTATTAGATCAAATTTCTACTCTAAAAATGGCCAACGGTAGATTGACTAAAGAATTACACGAAACGAGGGGTAAGTTACATATATAGTTACATACTGATCAAATATTACAACCTAGAATTATTTTTTCACTAATTAGTAATAATTACAGTAATTAACGCTTAATAAATGCTAATTACGGTAATTTTAAGTGAAGTGAAAATTAAAGATTGTAACACATTCTTCATAACTCAATAAAAACATGTCTCGGAAAACATAAATCATATGTAATTAAAATGTACATAAAATATCAATATTTAAGAATAAATTTACTGTACCAGTGATCTTAATAATAATTACCGTTGGTATTACATTTTGACGTAAATATGTTTTTAAAATGAAGTAAAAAAAAAATCTCTTGAGACAAAACTGACTACTTGAAGTAGACATATCTTAGTTAAGTGATACTTAAATAATATATAGTCATCTAAGTTAATATTAAGTTGTTTAGATCAATTAAAAAATAAATTGGCAACAATGAAGATTTTTGAAATCTCTAAGACAATACATTTTAAATGTTTTAAATTTACTTTTTAAATTCAATTATTAAAGATTTAATTAAACATTTTAAAGACTTCAGTGTCTGAATTTTTTTCAAAATATTTTCAACAACAATGTAAAATATTACATGTATTGTTAGAAGTTTTGCAGATTTATGTGAATTTTTTAACAAAATTATAAATATTGTATAAAAATTGACGAAGAAAATTCAGAATTTGTATTTAAACCTACCGACAATTCTTGTATACATGTTCCTACCGCACGCGGTCAAATTGACCGGTAATTAAAAGTTATTTTATTATACAATGCAGGTAATAATGGAAATAACTAAAAGTAAAGAGTGTAGAAAATATTATATGCATATTGTAAGAATTGTCATGTAGTTTGATAATGATATTATAACGTTTAAGAATGTGTAAGTTTTACAAAAGTTTAAGAACGGTCAATTTGACCGGTGCTTGGTAGGTTTAGTGTTAAATGTGTCTAAGAACCTTGTCTATAATGTGTATACTACAACCCACTCTACTAAGACCATATAAATAGTTAAATATCAAGTTGCCCACACACCACTCCAAGTTCACTTATCACGTTACATTTTAAAAAATATACTTTGTAAATTATAAAATAAAAACACAAGGTCAGATATATTACTTTGAATGAATGATGATATTACACTTGAATAATGTTGAATTTTTTTATTATAGATTTTTTGTGGACCTATCAATATCTTTCAAATAAGAATATATATATGTTTGTCAATGATATATAATTTTGTTTGTTTTTCTCTTTCAGCTGAATTGGACAGTATGAGACAGAACAGCTATTTTCCCAAAGGACCCGGCAGTATGGGGGGTACATCCAACTTTAACAGCAATGGTAAGATATTAATATTTATATATATTTATTGTTTCCGGAAGGATGAGTAAATTAAAAAGTTTTACACCTCTATCACGAGCTCTGATTGGCTGCATATCACGCCATTACGCAATCAACCAATCAGAAACGTGAACACGGTTATAGGATTCATTTAAAACCTATAAAGTTACTATAGTAAAATTCGAATGTAAACTTAAATACATGACACGTACATACATTATACAAAAACTCCACACATAATAACAAATTGAAGACGTTCTAAGAGTTGACAACGGCTTTGAAATTGTTTTTATTAAATATTTTTTATAATGATCTTTGAACAAATAATATATAATATAGGAATGATTAAAAAATACATTAGAAATTTAGTTTTTTTGTGCTTTAAATAGCGTTATTATCAGACGAGTTTCTCAACATAATATATTATGTTCAATACATTTTTTATTGATCGTTATATTTCCCCACGATACATAACATTGTATTAACTTTCCTCGGTTTAATACTCACCAAGTATATATATATATTTAGATGGTTATATTCGTCTGTTTTTTCCCTATTTTATTTTATTTTCGATTGGAGTAGGTTCTCCCATTCTGAGAGTCGCGTGCGTTATCTGACCCAGTCCGATAACCTCGTCCATGTGATGTAAGATGTATGAGATTAAACTCAATTCGGATTAATTGGATTTTACCATTATTGTTATTTACGTGGAAATAAAATATAGTTAAAAAACAGACATTAAGAACACCAGCGTTTGAATTTTATCCACCTAAAATATTTTTGTTTTCGAGATAAATAAATATTCAATATCTTTTCTAGGTCATATGCTATCTGTGTGCAAAATTTCACTCAAATCTACCTAGTTTTTGAGATATCGACGAACAAACATTTCAATATATCCCAAGGATATATATCCCAAGTATCCCAAGTATCCCAAGTGCATTGTAGTGATGCGACTCGAATACCATTTTGTGACTCGAGTCACTCGAGAAATTTTCTACCTCACTCGAGTCATACTCGAGTTTTCGAGTCACTCGAGAAAAAAATCTCACTCGAGTGGTAACTTGCAACTCGAGTAAGATTTCTTTTAGTAATTTTAAACAAAAACTTATTTCAAAAGGGTGTCATTATCATGGATGAAGTAATATGAGATTACACTTTATGTTAGTTTTTACATATTTATTTATTGATATAATCAACAAAATACAAAAATGTCTTGCAAAGTAAGAGTAATCGAATTTCCATGAATGGGTTACTAATAACAATTACATTTTTTGAATTTAATTCTATAATTGTCCCGGATCGGCATGGATGAAGAAAACATGGTACTGAAGTGAAATCTAGTGGCAACAGAATTAACTCGATGAATCGAGTTGACTCGGTGACTCGAGTGTAAAGAGACTCGAGTAAGATCTTTTTTCACTCGAGTTTGACTAATTCACTCGAGTGACTCGAGTAGAAACAGGACTCGAGTCGCATCACTAGTGCATTGTACCCCATTATATTAAACCTATAATCTGTCAAAGTAACTCGTAAAGATACAGTTATTTCCAACGGTATACCGTCCATCGGACATAATTACGTAAACAACTAACTAATAAGCTGAAGACTGTATTATTAATATTTCTTTCAAGCCACATAACTGATATTCGATCTTTGATTAAATCTATCAAGATATATCTGAATTTCGTTGTAATTTAGTTTTAGGATATATTATACGATTTTATATTCCAGTCATTGTCTCATATTCTAGAAATAAACCAACAGATCCATCATGCTAATGATTGCTATTAATTATTTCTATTAAATTTTTTTTATATATTTTATTTCAAACTTGGTTTTCGACCGTTATTTTAAAAAAGTTAAATACGTAAGATAGAAATAAATAGAGATAGACATGAAAATTGTTTTATATTATAAATTTGTGCAAAAATATGTCAGGTATATTAAAAAAAAAATCAACGACCCACAGGTCAATACTCTCCAGGGTGTCTGTCGGAGCTGGTGCGTGAGATCCGCGACGCGGCGCGCATGCGCGAGGAGGCCATGTACGCGAGACTGCGCTCCATGCTCGCCGAAAGAACAGACGTACGTATAGACGATACTGGACCCATAGACAAGTGGCAAGCAATGGTTTTTGATGCTATTTAAAAGTATGGACGTAAACCATATAGCGTTATCTTATGTCAAATCCATAAATAAATTTTCTATTCACCTAGCGTCACTTGTCACTTGTCTGTATCCTCTGTTGTTTTTAAAATTCGTTCTTAAATAAATAGGCAAAGGTCGTAGACCATACAGCCTATTTGGAAGTTAAACTTTTTCCAAGTTTAATTTAGTTAAAAAAAAAAATTGCTACAATCTTAATAGTATTTATTTTATTCGAATAATTCACACTATTAAGTTTAATAGAGATCTAATATCAAACACTCACAGGAATAACGAATACTTAACGGTTAGTTATACGATTCGTTCCTGTCACCGCTTTCGTTTATTGTAAATTAAATTACTATATCTGTGAAATTAGAGAGTTTAGTTGTTAAGAATAACTATATTGAAATTCTATGAACGTTTGTCCTTTGAAAATGTTCTGGAGATGCGCCAAGTGTGTGTGTGTTCTAGTTTTAGCGACAGGAAGAAAATTGCAAAGTTTTTTTTTCTGTTCCATTTTTGTTATGCATTTTTTTGTTACATTAAAATATCTTATTTCTTTTTTTTTTTTGTATCAAGATGTATCCTTTATCTACCTCGCTATCTATAGATAATTTTAATCTACATTTTATCTCAATGTTTCAAGGTTTTTTGCAAAAATACATGCCGTCCGGTTTTAGAAATTCAACATGATATGTTACAGTATTACAGAAATAGCAAAAAATATTATTACTCAATACGTTTGACATTTTTTTCTACAAAATTTTTGCATCAAAATATCTCTCTACTGTGGTCTAGATGAAGCTATCTTATAAAAACTCCACAAGGTCAGAATACTCTGCTTACATAATATAAAATTTATGACAACAATGTTCTACCAAATATTTGTAATGCGTATTTTAAGATTATAATATTTCAAATTCGAATAGAAAGTGGTAATAATCTTAATTAAGTTATAATAATTTTGTTGCAGAGCGGATTAGTTACAGCCGAGTCGAAACTGGCAGAGAGAACACTCGAAGAGATCAAGGTATTTTATGTTTTTATTTTATTTTGCAATGATAGGCGCCATCTATATTTTGTATTCAACAATTATATCTTATTAATGTTACGATAGATGTCGCTACGCACATATGAAGTATGGTTGAGAAGTAGTTTCAATAAAATTACACAGATGGCGTTACGTGTTTAGAAATTTCTAATATTTCAAAACATTAGTTCTCCTGCGGCTCTATTCGTTTAAAATAAAAAAAATCTTTCTGAGTGTCAAATTATTTTTAGTGTCCTTAGGAAATTCTCATACTTTTTTTTTTAATATTGAATATTTCTGAGAGTCACAAAATTCACGTTAAAAGGTTTATTTTTATTTAAAATTTTTATTTGTTTGGTGTATTAGGTATTGTTAAAATTATATTTAGGTACTTACACAACTATATTTTTTCATAATTGTCGTGAGTAATGAAACAAATTAAAATGAAACTATTTTACGATTGTAATTGACAGACAGACAGACAGACTTCCCCTTCCCGTGAACACGATAGCTGCTAAGCATTTTTAAGATAACAATAAAAAAAAAACTTATTAGAATCGTCTTAATATTATAGAAAATAATCATTTATTTTTAATTACTAGACGATATTATTTCCGTATATTCGGTTCTCTCTAGTGCTGTTCCTTTACACGCAACTTGACTCGAGAGATGAAAAGGAAATCTTTAAAAAAAAACAACTCGTCTTTCACGTTATCATCATTTTATAACAACAATAATTGCATACATACAACTTACAACCTGTTTTCAATAAAAAAAATCTATAACTTAACACCTTCTTTCTACGTGTTTTTTTTTGCGTTTTGTTTTTTCGATTCGGCGCTATTAAAGTATATTTACACTACCTACTACCTGGGTGGTCGCGGAGTGCACTCCGGGCCTGTGACGTCACACCTCGCGTCTTGTGTGTGCTTGGCTTGTGATCGCGCGTTGTGCGAAACACACGGGTGATGTGAATATAATATTATAAATGATGCGGCTCCTTTTATAACTTTGTATGTTGTTTTCTTTTAAGGATCCAGTAATAATTATTATTGTAAGAATTTTTTTTTTTGTTCATGCTAAATAAATAATTGAATATTGCAGGATTACAGTGTTTGTTCTATAAGTTTATTTTATTGAATAATTGTATTTTATTCATTCGATTATATTTTGGAGGGTTGAGGAGGGATTATAAAATCACCGTGCGCCGACAAACGACGGACCCATCGATTCGACCGTACCGAGGGCATTCGTACCAGCCAATAGTGAGAGACGTCAGTTACACCGTTGTCTAATAGTTTTAATTTAATAATATATTATCAATTTTATGTTTTATATATAAAAATAATTGAATTACGAAAAGATATAGCGGGTTACTATTATAAAAATGTCAACATATTAGGTTAATATTTAACTATTATTCTATCTACAATCTGAGAAACTCATTCCGGAGGCACTAGTAACTCAAAAATGTTATAATAATGGAAAAAAAAAAATGAATTATTTGATAAATTTGATGAAATTAATATGAAATTGTAACTGAATAAATATCCGATTTTGACATGGGTCGCAGATTCGAATCCTGGTTATATCTTTTTTCTATATTGTTTATATGTAATATTACGCTTCGGTGTAATGGTTTTCTAGGTTCAGTGTTTTGTAGTCTTTACCGGTTCCCCCGTCGGGCATTTTGAAATATGAACGGGTGCGTAGGGCGGGGTGTGTGTAAATATTGGCAGATGTGAGTGGATAGCTGCAGCCAGGCGCCACCCCTGCCCGATGACGTCATGCCTCGCTACGTACTAGCGCGCGACCCCGGGATAGCTTTGTATCGTATCCCGGGATCGCGATCCCTACGCCGAATGTTCACTTATTATTCTCTTGTTATTATATATGGTATAGAATTGTTGTTGCGTTCAGAAATGTGTATGTATATATATATATATATATATATATATATATATATATATGTATGTATGTTTGTGTTAACAATTAACATCCGTAAGTAAGGTTTGTTACGAGTTAATCGTGTGCAAAAATGTTATTTTAACACCAACACTTAATGTTATTTGCGCTAAGTGTACGAGGTTATAACCAAACCAAACCAAACCACCTCCGTCCTGTGTAGACTCGGCCTTATCTCTATGGAATGTGTTAAATATTTCGTTTTGACCTTACTTGATAGTGTTACCATAGTAACGTGAATATTTAACACTAAACCTACCAAGTACCGGTCAAATTGACCGTTCTTAAACTTTTGTAAAACTTACGCATTTTTAAACGTTATAATATCGTTATCAAACTACATGACAATTCTTAGAATATGCATATAATATTTTCTACACTCATTACGTTTAGTTATTTCCATTATTACCTGCGTTATATAATAAAATAACTTTTAATTACCGGTCAATTTGACGGCGTGCGGTAGGAACAGGTATACAAGAATTGTGGATAGGTTTAGTGTTAATATTGGCACTAATGTTAATTTCATATCAATTTATTTCAGACTATCTTCTAGTATTTTTTTTCCATATCGTATTTTTATGTAATATATATGAATACTACCTGAATTCCCGACTTCGTTTTTTTTTTTTTTAAATTAAAGTAACCCGAGTTACTCCTTATATCATCAGCTATCTGCCGGCGAAAATCCTGTTAAAATCGGTCCATCCGTTTCAGAGATTAGTCGGAACAAACAGACAAACGGAGAAAAAAGTAGATTTTTGGGTAAACCATATACGTAACCATATACTTTATGCATTTGGATTTACAAACGGACACTATTATTATATTTATATATATGTATATATTAAGTTGAAACTTAACGGTGTGTTTAATGATTTTAACAGTTAAATTAATTATTAAACGAAAGACTTTCTCAGTGAAACGTATCGTACGCGAGGTTTGTTTACCGGCGGTAACATTAATGGCTGGAACGTTAACTACGGAACAAATAGAATTAGCCGGGTATGATGTATGTGTGTCTGTACACATTTATTTGTTGGTATTAGTTTATATATATATATATATATATATACTAGCTGATTCCCGCCCGCTTCGCTGGGCGCACTATTAATTTGGATGTGAACTTAGGTTGCTATGGTAACCTTGTTCATATTATTGTCATCGTAACCGTTGCTATGGTAACCGTTGTCATAGTATCCGTTGTCATCGTAATGTATAGCTCCTACAGGTTTAAAATTTGGCGAAATTCAAAAGGTTGAATTCGTTGGAATAGGAATTCCTTAAAATCCGTTATTATTGGACGTCTAGGTCGCAAAAGAAGTAACTATGTAAAATTTTAAGTTAATCGGACAGATAGTTTCGGAGATTACGTTATATATATATATATATATGTGCGTGTGTATTTCTCTAAATAGTAGTACTTCAGCGGTTCTTCTCCAAGGAGCTGGCGGTCAGCACGTCCCGATCGTGACTGTGCATATATTATATAATCATTTACAACCCCTCACATATTATATAGTAGGTATATTCAAATTTACGTACCACTCGATAAACGTATTGATATCTGTTAATAAAAATGTGTGTGCACACTACAGGTGTGTGCGGTAGTTAAGTTTTGGACGAGAAACACTTTTTTTATTAATATTATAATTTATTCGACTAATACTTTGAAATTTTATTATGTGTGTGTGTGTGTGTGTGTGCATGTGCGCGTGTCTCTTAGGTGGGTCACGGTACCACGCTAAAAGATTTATCTCCTCAACACGACATGTAAATATCGTAACACGTCACGTCCTCAGTTTTATATTCATAGCCATTTATGTGTGGTTTAGGTTTGTGTAAATATATATTTTTAATTTTTATATATATATATAAATATAAAAATTGAAGTGTCCGTTTGTAATTCCAAATTAACAGCTTTCACTACATGCATATGAAATTATGTGGTACAAAAAATATATATTTTTCCCTCTCTGTCTGTCTGCTCCGATTAATATATGGAACGGCTGTAATGATTTTAACAGTATTTTAACTGGAGGGTAGCTGGTGTTATAAGGAGTAACTTGCGGAACATAAAAAAGAAATCAAATCAAACGGAGACACGAGGACGGCTAGTATGTACATATAGAGATTGTCATATTCAACTAATAACACGCAATTAGAAAATTGATTAATAAATGTAATAAAAAATATGTCACAAATACCTACTATTAATACTAAACCTACCGGCAATTCTTGTGTACTATTATATAATCTTGTATTTTATTATACAACGCAGGTAATAATGGAAATAACTAAAAGTAAAGAGTCAAGAAAATATTATATGCATATTCTAAGAATTGTCATGTAGTTTGATAACGATATTATAACGTTTAAGAATGTGTAAGTTTTACAAAAGTTTAAGAACGGTCAATTTGACCGGTACTTGGTAGGTTTAGAGTTAAATTTTCTTTCATGATGATATCTGAATGATTCTCTTATCACCTGCGTCAGGTTAATACAGATTCCTCTCTCGTCTCCAACTTCATTGGAACAAGGTTTGAGGTACAGCTAACAGATTTCTTCTTGACGATCAGACTTCTGATTACTATCATTCAACTCTTGTTATCATCAAATTAAATTAAATTATAATTAAAAAAATAATTATTGAACATTGCGTAATCTTAACGTGTGTTTGACTTAATTTCTGTAAATATTATAATTTACAATTTTTGATTTATTTATTGCATTTTGTTTATACATTTTTTGTTATACATATTATATGTAGTTTTGTTTTTACCATGTTTTTTACTGTTATATTTCCAAATTCCTTATGTGGGAAAAAGTAAGAGAATATATATATATATATATATATATATATATATATATATATATATATATATATATATATAAATAAATAAAAATGTTGGCATCAGAATATATTATATGTAAAAAGAGCCACAATATTTCAAAATATTTATTATTTGTAATAGAAATATTGTTAATTTATAATAATAATGAAATCTGTGAATGCAGAGCTCCCTACGCGCCTCGGATGCTGACAAGCGACTCATGATGGATCGCATCATGAAGCTCGAAGACGAACTGAGACATTTGAGACTTACTGGGTAAGTATATATATATATATATATATATATATATATATATGTGTGTGTCAAAAAAGTATATAATACTAGGGGCGCGAACCGGACCTCGATTTTGACTTGCTGCGCTCGCAAAATCTCGGAAAATTTCGGTGAATTGAACGAAGCGAGTAATCCATCTTCAATTGAGCGTTCAAAGCTGAAACCGACAGGCAAAAAATATATAATAATCAAATATCACATAGCGAAATTTTTTTACATGAAGTCTATGGGACTGTATTTTTTTGGTGATTATTCCTCAACGACATGAGTTTTTTTTCACATTTTTTTTTATAATTGCAATAACCATCGCTATAAATGTGCAAAATTTGATGAAGATCGGTAAACAGTAAAGCCTTTTTCATGCCAAACCCGGACATGGGATGCATAGTCTCACATAGAGTACTCCGCTCGCTTCGCTCAATTATAGTTGTTATATTTCAAATTAACTTCATTAAGTTGTAACGGAACGTCCCGTAGGTGTGAGTCCGAGCAGCGTCTGAACGGCGGTGAGGAGGACGAGCGCTCGCGCATGCGCAGAGAGATCACGGAGCTGCGCAGAGCGAAGCACACCGCGGAGGAACACACGCACAAGTGAGTGTCGTGTATGTGTGTGTGTGTGTGTGATTTTAAAAATGGAATAGTTTTTTTAATATTTCAATCCGCTTATGAAATTCGATATAGAAGGAGTACGATTTTCAAATTGTAATCTTAAAAATAACTTATCAAATTGTCTTATATATTTTTCGTTTTCTAGGACCGTCAGTTCTAAAGTACTATTTATGTGACCGTGCCATAATGTCGCCTTGATATTCTAGGGTTGTCGTATCTATTGTTTTCAGGTGGACATAAAAGAGAGCGAGTACAATATTTTAACAGACCCCTAGCCGCCCCAACGAATACCATGTATATATGAATGTGTGAACAATATCTTAAGGCTTACCTCACTTGCAGACTCGAACGTCTAGTGACGCAGCTGCGTTCAAAATTCAACGGACTCCAGGTCACTAACGGACCGGATTCATTGCAAAGTGACCACGATCACGATCACGAAACGCGCCCGCGACGCATCAGTTCGTCGAATACGACCAACGCCCTGTCCAATGCCTTGTCCAACTCGTCAAACTTTTCCAATGCCCTGTCCCACAATCTGTCCAACTTGTCCAATGCTTTGTCCAACTCGTCCAACTCGACCGTCGTCTTCGGACCCGTGACGGATTTGTAGCGAATGGACCTGAGGCATGTAGTTTGTTACATCGCCAAGGACTTGATAAGATCCGTAACAGATAATTGAATATATAATCGTGGATTTGATTTTTTTAAGTGAATCTCTATTTTTTTTGCACTAAAACAATTTGTTAACCAAAAAATTATTCTAAGTGTTCATTTTCTTAATTTTTTTTTGTTTTTGGCGTTAGATACTTATGTTGTCGTGCTCATGTCGACTGTGATAGCCAGTGCTCCTTGTATCTTTTATAAAACTAAGTTTATCCGTCAGAGGTTCCTAAACGCAATACTTATTAGTATCATTATATTATAAAGAAAACTTTGAGAAGCTATGCACAAAACAATCTTAAAATGGATCGACTTTTTATATATTTTTTTGTTCAATTTATTACCAGTGAGTAATTTAAAATAGTATATTGAATAACAGTAATAGTTATTATCATTATTGATTGATTGATTGATTGTAGAATTTGATAAATATTAATATAGTGATATTTGCCAATACGTTTGTTGGTATTTGCAATTTTCGACCAATTCGCTTTTCACACTCTATTACTCACTAACATACAACACATACATACTTATTGGTGAATTATAAATACTAAAAATTGATTGAAATTAATAAAAAAAGTTAATATTTTTTTACTTTCTGATTATTAAAAAATATAGTTGTAAGAGATTATCGACGCCATCTTGTTGATTTGAAGTTTTTTTTTTATTAATTTTTTTTAAAGGCTGTAGTTTTTAATGTGTAAGGAAGAAGTAAGAAACGGACAGATCAACAACGTATCAATATGTGTAGTGTTTTGTACTTAATTTATTATTAAAAATGGGACAATAATTATTTTAATAATATTAAAAGGTGCGTATGTTTGTTGCTAAAAGTAGTGCTCTCTATCTATGTGTGTGTGAATAGTCTTAATACTCAAATATGTTATATGACATACAGTTTTTATTTACATATATCTTAAAGTGGAAACATTTTGTTTTTTTTTTCACATCTTGCTATATATATATATCATCATCATATATGATGCTTGTAATGACCTGAATTAATAAGTATTAAAAGTGTCAAAATAAGCAATAGTAAAGTTAAAAATACTTTGACTTATATCTAGTCTACTGTGTCTAGATTTGAACTCCGCCATCTTTTAATATGAAATGTCACAAGCGTTTATAGTTTTGCCTTTTTTTTTTGTTTTTCTTGATATATCTTACCACTAACCACCGACATTGTTTATTAAGTAGATTGTACTAACTCGACCTGTATACCAAATTATAAAATCTAGCTATAATGTAGAATTATTATTTATTAATAATTATTATAAATTGTATAACTGTGAATATAAATGTCAAAATAATTGTAGCTGTCAGAATTCATTTTACCGCCATTTTGCTTGTCACTATTTTTAATAATGGCGTCGTGCGATCGTCTAATAAATAAATTAAATTGACATTTATGTTTTATTTATATATAATAATTGATGGTGCCTTATATGTAATTATGTCCGCCCGTTAATAATAATAAACTGTTGTATTTTGTGCCATTCTTACTCAAATTAGTTTTTTTTTTTTTATATAATAGAATTTATTTGTTCTGTGGCTATTTTACCAAAAACTGTATCATTCGCACGCAGTGTTCGTTTAATACTCATTATTATTTGTCACAACGGTAAAGGTTACAATAAATTATAACAATCAGTGTGTTTTTAATTTCCCCAACAATGAAATGTTGAATAAACAGTTTTATAATGAGTGGTTCAATTGCTTTTAACCCTTGCGTTTGTGTGTTTGAGTGTTGTTTTTGAGCGTTTTCAATAAAACGGTAAATGCGCAAGAGCACGCGCCGCCGCGTGGCCCGCGGGTGATGGGTGGTGGGTGATGGGTGGGAACATCCGTTGGATGCCTGGGAAATGATAAGATTGTCTCATTATCGATATAAATTTACTAATTATTGATGACATCATACTTTTGCTATTTTATTAATAAACAGACATTGACATTGGTATTACTTTCATCAATTGGGTCTACGATTTTCCATTGAAGTAAAGTAGATATTATTAACTAGTTTTTGTTCGCGGCTACGCTCATCTTAAATTCTTTATTCTGTGATATGTTCCAAAACTAGCCTATATATTAATTCTGACGTACAAGCTGTTACCGTCGTTTCATCCAAATCTGTTCAGGAATTTTTGCGTGAAAGAATAAGAAACAATATTAAAAGTGTTTTAAAAGTACGTCCAGCACTAGTATACAAGGTACGTAAAATATCCAACTAATGATACTGAAAGGCACCGACAACTCAATAAACGAACCCGACCGCATGATAAACGTTCAGTATATTCCACTTATATTTTAAATAATTAAATATAACGCAGACAGATCAAATATTCACAGACCGCAGCGACAAATTGGGCACAAATCAATGGCGGGTGCTCGCGGCGAGCTAAAAAGCGACCTCATTATTGGACATGAATTAATCACACTTGTCGATTGTCGATAGTGGCGGGATGTTTATCGATAAAGTCTTGAATTAGGAAGAATTAAAAAAAAAAAAAAGTGACATGTCATAATTTATAATTAAAAAAAAATCAACTGTCAATATAAAAATAATGTGACATGACATTTAATTGTTTTCTATTACGAATTTATAATTTTTTTTTTATTACAATATACGTGAAAATTTGGTGTAAATTAAAATTCATTTTATCTCACTTAATAAATTCACATTCTCGTAATATGAGGTGTGCTCTGATTGCGGTTCATCCCTATTCTATGAATATTGTATGTTGCAATTTGTATAATTTGATTAAGCCCAACCTGTGTGGAGACCGCTGCGACGAGGGTCCTACGTCTGTGTTTTATGATAGTTATTTTATGCTATAGATAAATAATTATTGGTATTATAATGCTGAATTATATAAGTAATATTTTTAATAATAAAACATTAGATTTTTATAAAAAAAATATGTCTTTCGTATATTATATGATATTTTTATTAAAATAATATTTTTAAAAATATTGTCGACGCATCATGATTCACATAAACACGATACGTATAATTCAAACGCATTAAACACCTATCTGGCCGCGCACACTTATTTAATCAATCAACCACCCTTATCAGAAAAACCATCCCGACAAATTACATATTAATACTGGCAACACTAAAATGCTCACGTCAAACTGGCAGTTATAGTACCCTTGATAAAATACTACGGAAGTCGGACGCGTGCATGTAATTATAATTATATTTTTACAATGTGTAATGGGGTTGCGTGGGATCGAGAGGGTAATCCAGGTATTGTTAGAGGGATGAGTCTCGTAATGTGCTTAGCGCCAGGTGTCTGACTCTAAAAGATTGGTAACGAATCGTGTTATATGTTTATAAAAGCTGTCAATGGTTCATTAAATTCGACATTTTAGTTGTGCGATATTCGTTTATTAATATAAAAAAAAAAAAATATCTAGTCTATGATTTAAACTTTTAATATCTATAACATAGAATATTTTAGTTTCCCACAAATAATAAACCTAAACACACACATATCCGTTTCTTAACTTTTAATGAAAAATGAAAAGAAATTATTATATTTTGATTTTTTTTATTGTTTAGTTTTTTCTATGACACCAGCATTACTGTAGACGTTGAGAATTACTTTTTTATGAAATAAAAACCTCCTTGTACAACTCAAGTACTTCAAGAATGGTGTGACGCGTACACAATCTGCAGTCAGCTGACTACAACTGGTCGCCACCACGTATAATTAAATATTTCATACAGTAAACTAACGCTATATATTGTAGCAATTTTATAGACAAATATACAATAAAATATCAATAGCTTGTATACAACGTCTATCGGATCCTAGCGTAATTATAAACCAATTATTTAAACAGATAAGATAAATATTTTATACATGCATCCTTAAAAGCTCTTGACAAATTATTCCATCATTAAACTATACAGCAATAACTTTCAGGCAGATATTCTTTGTAATAGCATAAAAAGTATTCTTATAATTATATTTATTACTATACGTGGGAAATTCATATATTCTTCAATTTTAATCATACGGTGTCCATTATCTTCTAAGTCCCTAATATAAACAAATTGGAGTTCAATTACGTCTGACCCTTTAGTTTCGCGTCGAGGTCGTTACCAGAACAATTCTCATACAACGGTCCTTTGTAATATAAACCTTATTGGTGGAAGGGAAAGAATTATTTTAAATTGCAATTTATATAAATAGATAAAATATTGCGCGGTTAAAACGAACGCGTTTTTTGAATTTAGAACTCGGTCGCCCGTAACGGTTGGAGAGGGCGCGCGGTCCGCCACGCGCGTTCTTGTATTTTATTTGCTTTTAATTTAATTAATTGTGTTGTGACGAATCGTTCTTTGAGGACTCAATTAATAATAATTATCTCAGGTACCCTCTGGGAGTTTTTAATTTATGCTTTAAGCATTTCCTTATTACACTTGTTTTACTAAAACCTACTTAAAAGTCAAGTTTATTTTTTCATTTATCGTATTTCTTGTGATCAAATCAATGTGACTACTACAAGTAACACTATTTTGATGTGAGTGAAACATCGACTTTTTAAATTATTAACGAGAAAATTATTTGAAGAAGCCTCGTCCATTCAGATTTTTTTGAAATACGTAAAAAGTAGTATTTGGAAAGACATTATACAGATATCTTGCTAATTTAATGATATTTTAAATCGCAATCTTGTTTTTCGAATTTATATACAATCCAAAACTAATATTCTCAAAAAAATTGTCAAATTTGACGTAATTCTTAATCTCGAAAGCCCTCAAAGGTTCTGATTCCTTTACTTGCCCTTTAAAAATAGCATGACGTTACAAAATTCAACACCGTAA
This sequence comes from Melinaea menophilus ssp. n. AW-2005, assembly GCA_918358695.1. NCBI lineage: Eukaryota > Metazoa > Arthropoda > Insecta > Lepidoptera > Nymphalidae > Melinaea > Melinaea menophilus. The sequence goes on along the minus strand of OU911041.1, from coordinate 28,408,191 downwards.
GGCTAGTTCACACTCGGCCCAGTGCCACCCACGAACTGTTTGTCTTGCCCCCGTTTAATTGCTATCACAAACATATTTTTTCTCATCCCGCTTATCAAGGGTTGATTATATGGTATTGGTCAGCCAAAATAAATAATTATACTATTGTTAAGTGATGAAATGTGGCTTTTGGTCGCCTCTTTTTCTTCTTTAATAGTACCTGATTATAATTTTAAATTTACATCAAAATCTGTTTTTTTGATAGTATTTTTATATAAAATCTGTACAATGTTTTGGATCTCAATATATATATAATCTATAATAATTGTTTGTGTCTGTACGCAATTAACTAATATGTAATAAAAAATTATATCATGAAGATATGTGGAAATTATTAAAATAAAGTAATAGAATTTTATAAAATGTCTAATATTTTTAAAGTTAACCAGAAGCGACCGGCTCAAGGAACTATTGAAGAGTTCAAGACGTCTTGAGCTCGGGTGGTCCGTATAGACGCAGGCTACTTTGGATACAATAATAATTGTCTATTAAATATACTTTAACATATTTCTGACTTTAGTCAATAATAATTAATAGGGAACTTAAAAAAATCACTTCTTAAAAGAATTCGTGCTTACAATATTTGAAATATATTTGTATTCAAACTCGGATAGATATTATTTTAAGCTGTTAAACTAAAGTTATAGATCTGCAATCAAGAAAACATTTAAAATATTAAATCTTTTTTTCTAATATTTCAAGTGGTTTCTTGATACCAGAATCTCCTTTATCTATACTTCTTATTCAAGACATGAGTTTATGATGGTTTTACTGCGGGGGCCACTTAACGCCCGCTACCGTGTACTTACCCCTAACCCCCCTTCCGTAACCCCCCTTTGATTAGATGCATCCACCCCCGCGTTTATTTCACTTTAACGAGGTGTGGATACAAAATAAGATATTATCATTATAAGTATTGTGTTTGAATTAATAAATAAAAAAATGTCTGTACTTAAAGTTAAGTTTGGTTTTTAATTTTTTTACTATTTTGAATTGATTGACACTTACACACACACACACACGTGGTATATTTAGTATTTATAATATTAATATTATAAATGTAATATATATTTATTTATTATTTTATCATGCAATCATTCTATTGTTAATGTGCTGTATAATACAGTTTAATGTTCCCATCTCCACAAAACACAGGGCTTAACAATATTTAGGGTAACTCAAATTAATTCCAAATTAATATAGGTCCCACACTAAGCCAGCTATGGGAGAGAAGTAATAAGGTTCCCAGGGATCCTCAGGCGACCACTTGTCCGGGATTAACGGATCGTGGATGTACCCAAGGACAATTACCACGGATTTATATATATATATATTTATTGCTATCGGGCTATTTAAAAATATTATTATATTAATGTTTTTTTGTTAATAAAGTTTTTTTGCTTCAATTTGAATATTATTTTTATTTCTTTTTGTCATTAATATCGTTAAAAAAAATTTCATATAAAATTCTTTGTTAGGTTTCGCATTTTTTTTTATTTTAAAATATATTTCTTATCAATTTAGTCATTTTAAACAATAGCATATAAAAAAAACAATGTTATTCCATTTATACCATCCTTTATTCTCCCTCCAAATTAAGTTCGGTCACAATGATTGTTGTTGAAGTGCGCACGAGTCGTTCAACGCGTTTTCAACTGTGGGTTCGATAAAATCGCCAAAATAATATGAAAATGATACTCAAGCGATTATTTTAAATGGCTTTGGAGTTGAGTTTTATTGTTTTGATTTTAACACTTTATGTTGTTTTACAATTTTTAATTGACGCTTGACTTCCTTTATATAAATATATTGAGGTGATGTTATATGGTAAAGAGAATTTTGAGAAACATAACTTTAAAACATATATATATATATATATATATATATATGTTTTACTACCTACTACTACCGAAGATTAGCATCAAATATATATTTTTGGGACATTATTTTAGTTTTTAGATAAATATTATGTGAAATGCAAAAATTTGATACATGTTGACAGACAGACAGTAACTATCCTTAAATTAAATCATAAAAATCAAAATCACACCAATTTTACTGTCAGCAAGAATAAACAGAAAAATAAGAATAACTAGTAAATTATTAGTATTTTCATCTGTCATTATACCTACAGGCTTTGATCTCAAAACATTGACAACCAACGAAAGGCCGTCAAAGGAATATTTTGATATATTTTAAAAATATCACAATTCATAGCAAAAATAAACACACTTTTTTTTTAAAGTCACCCAAGTCACGTATAACCTTGGTTAGAAGAAATGTTATTTTACTATCTGAAAAAGTAAAGGAAACAAGCTCTTGAGTGGGGGTGAGGGGGGGGGGTTACATCTTACCTGTGCGCCGGCGCATGTACCTGACCTAGGAAAACAAACGGGTAGAAATAATGTGGATGCGACTTTACTTGATAATTATATATATGTATATATACATGTATATTTATATATCTTAAAATATATAATAATTAAATTTGATAGTCTATTTTTTAAGAATATAATGGGCGTATCCATGATTATGATTCTGAATGGGCGTATCCATTAAGTAATATTTCCAAATTTTGGTAATGTTTTTTTGTGACGCTAAGTGGCGTGACGCGGACCACCCACCGAGATTTGGAAAACCCGAAAATGATTTGAACCTTCAATTATCTTATAATAACAGAGTTTAATATCATTTAGATATATATATGTCTGTGGTTTAATAATTTAAATATATATATCTATATTGAATATTGGTATTTGAAATAAAAATACAAAAGCATTTAGATGAAAAGAAAAGTATTCAAGTTTTCCGAGATTTATGGAAAAATCGATAAAATAGAATTAAAATGTTCAATTATCTCTTATTTATTTGGTAGTTTTTAAACTACCTTTTAAATTTATATTAATAAATTTAACTAATAATTGAATCTTTTCTGCATTTTTTCCTGATTATTTTTCTCGTTCTGTATTTTAGTTTTTATATTTAAAATTTATATATTTTAATTCTACAATAGTTTAACAAAATAATGTTATTATATAAATAACTGTTTTTAATATTTCTATATTTTTAATATACTATTATAGTATCATGTATATAAAGTGTACATAATATTAAATTATTTATATGCTATAATTAACTAATTAGCTAATTATATTTATACATTATTAAACAATATGTTATTTACAGATTGAATTTGAAACAAATTATAAACATTTTTATATAATTTTATTTTATTTATAATAGTTGAAAAGTACTTTATATAAAAAACTAGTGCCCAACCCCGGCGTCGCCCATAAACACAGCCCGCAGATAATATACTTTTCTATAGGTGAAAGAATTTGTTAAATCCAGTAGTTTTTGAGTTTATCCATAACGAACAAAACCAACAAACATCTTTCATCTATAATATTAATACATATGATGAGAGTGATATTTCCAATTACTAATATTAATATGACGTTTCAAATTAATAATACAAAAGTCATTTTGTTATAAAATTCTTATTTTTATGGTTATTTTTTTATCACAACAATTTTTACAGAATAAATATTATAATTGTAAGTTAAAAGTATATTCTTGTCCGACCTATCCTTGGAAGTACTATAATCTTATATTTCATATATGGTAAATTGGTATAAAAACTTCAATTCAGGTGGAATCTCCAAGTCCTCACGTCAATTTCTCTTCAATCTTCTCTCTGTCATATTTACGTGATTTTACTCACAGCCTTCAGCTTACTTACCTGATCTTTTAAGATGGTCAGTTATCTTTTGTTATCTTTGTATTTGTTAAAGTGTGATAATCGTGTCTTTTGACTTTTGTGGTAATCCAGTATTTTAGTCAAGGTCTGTTCCCAGTTGCCAGTGTTTGAAGCCATTGTTATAAGATACAAAGTTTCATCTAACGAGGGAGGAGTACTTTTGATCCAGAAAGTGCATTAAGAAGTTCATAAAAATAATCTATATAATATATTTTTGAAACATGAAAAACATCTGCAGATTTTCTCAATACTCTTGCAAGAGATCAGGACTTTCGCCTTTGGAAAGGAAATATCACTTAATTTTCCTTTATTATTTAGAAAAATATATTTCTATTAAAAAATACAATTGTTAAGTATCCGTCGGTATACATAACACGGTTTTATTATCTAGATTATTCGAGTAAAGTATTAAATTTAAATTAATAAATCATTTGATATTTAATTTAATATTTTAAATAAAACATAATATTTTTATATAAATCTAAAAATAATAAACAGCATAAACATTACAAACAATAGTGTAAAAAGACGAAATTATATATATATATATAAATATATATGTGTGTGTATACTCAATAACTTATTTCTCAATGTTTCATAACAAAACGATCAATTCAATTAACGAAATATAACACAACAGATGATTAAAGTGACAAACAAGATAATTCCTAATTATATAACATTAACAACAAAAATAAACATTGACTCGTTAATATGCATTATAGTTATTTTGGAGTTATCCCGAACTAATTAACATTGTTTGTAACAGACGCTGTTTGTTTAATTAATTGTTTTGTTTAAAGATGTTTTGATATTTTGTTGTTTTTGATTCAATCTGAATCGTCATTTATGGTTTCACTCTTGTAACTTTCTATTGTTTTTGTAATTATTAATTTTAGTTTTGTACATGTTTCTAACATATATATATTTTAAAACTTTGTTATGTGTATACGCGAAATGAGTGAACAGATTTTGATAAAAATATAGTGATATAGCATCAGATTAATATATAGGCTACAAATTTGGAATGTATGACTACCAGAAATTAAGCCGAGTTAAGTCTTGAAGTCGCGTGCGAAGGCTAGTATTGATCTGCTTTAATTACTATATTTAAATATATTATTGATATAGTGTTCTACAAGTAAATCGAACTGCCTATAACCTTTACCTACCTATACCTACCGCTACCTACCTATACCTACCTATTACTACATGATGAAGGTAGGTTATCTATACATATAAATAAAATGAAAGTGTCTTTGTAATTCCAAGTTAACAGCTTTTAACTAATTACATATGAAAGTATATACGGTACATGTAAAAATAATGTTTAAGATTTGTGTCTGTCTGTCTGCTTGGTCCGGCTAACCTCTGAAACGGTTGGATCGATTTTAACTGAACTTATAAGTAACTTAGATTACTTTTATTTAAAAATTTAATACCACACGAAGTCGTCGGCACAACTAGTGTTTACTGTATTTTAAATACCTAGTCCTACCAATACCTACCGATACCTACCGATACCTACCTACTACTATATAACGCTGGTAGGAGGTAAATGCAGTTGCATGTCAAATTATAAAGGTATTTAATAAAACCTATCACATATCACTTATATAATGTTATCCCACTTTGGGATGGGATGGGATAGGATGGGATGGGTCATGTTACATACATGTATTACCCATTAGCTCGTATCCGGTGTTGGATGACTTTCATTTCGTTATATTCAATATTATATGTCCGTCTGTATGGATTTGGTAAGTACTTCTAGAAGTAAATTAGTTACTTTTGGAATTAAATAAAAGTTATATATATATTTTACCATTTGGTATATATTTTTTACCATAATATACTTTTTTTACTATTTTTAAGTTTACCAATATCTTATACTTACCTTATGTACTTTTACTTTCAAAAGTTATATGGTTACCAAAACGAAAAGCGAATGGAAACTAAACATAAGTATAGTTGTAAAACATAACATGTATAATATGCAATTTATAAATTAGAATTATTATTATACATATTTTTTGACAAATCACTTTCCCGTGACATGTAATGTTCTTTAAGATTTAGTTTTTTTAAGATTTCTTAATGCAAAAATATATCAGAAAATTTAAAAACAATAAAAAATTTTAGTTTAATAATCTATTATTAATGAAAGAGGATTTTTTTATAATTATAACATATTTTATTAAAATCTAATCTATTCGTTAAGATGGTATACAAATTGATATTGAAATTTTAAAATTTTTAACAATATATTAAATTTTTGATATGTTTAAGGTGTTTTAGTATGTACATATTGCATATATACTATGTTATATGTGATACGCCGACGGGAGTATATGACTATGAGCAAATAGGCCTCAAGGTTACTGCATCTGAATTAAGAAAGAAAACTGAGTAATGTAGATAAATTTTGTGTTTCTTTTGTCTATCAGTTTTATGATACAAGTACTTGATGTAGGTACGATTATGAACTATGACCTACCTTTAACAGTATTGTAATCATTTTAGTTATATTTATAACCATATATATATATATACGTTATAATATATTATGTGCTTGTATCACAAGGTTGGGAGAAATTGATAATTGATCATTTCCGCTCACTGAAGAAATAACATTTCATACAGATTCTGTAATCGTTAGATAATATATTAAAAATCGTCTCTACAAACGTGTTTTTTCATTAAGAGCCACTAAACCAGGAAGATTTCCATTAACCTTAATTGTACGGCGCAGTGCGAGTATCAAGAACAGGCCGAAGAGACGCTCAAAGCTCAACACAACTACACGTCCCCGCTAACGCACTTAAGATTATTCCATGTTTTTATCTCTCCGAGCTGCGGTATTATTAGCGGCGGGCGGACGCGCTCGAGCCTCCGCGCGGGGAGCGGCCCGAGGGGCGGGGGGGACCCGCGCGCGCATCGGAGGCGGAGCCGGCCCGGACCCGCCCCTCGGCTCCCATGGCCGGACGTGGAGGGGAGCCCGGGCCCCCGGCTTCTATTTACTCTTTCAATCAGTGCGAGTGTTTGCCCCTGGCCGGCGTGCACGCGCGGGTGATGCGCTAGCCATGATCTCGCAGAAGTTGTCGTACGGCGACGTGCCGACGTCCGCGTCGCTATCCTCGCTATCGCCGGGCCTCGCGCCTCCTTACGTGAACGGCATGGGCTGCATGCCGGCGCAGCCCTATCCGAACCTCTACACCAACAACATGGTCGCCGGCGGCTCGTGCATGGGGTCGCCCGGGGTGGGCTACTCGCCGCCCAGCACCATGGCGTCCTGCATGGGCGGCGGCGGCGCCGTGCCCTACGGCGCGCTGCCCCGGGAGCAGGAGGCCGCCTCGCCCACCTCGGCGCTGCAGCGGGCCCGCAACGACAAGACCTACCGACGCTCCTACACTCACGCCAAGCCGCCCTACTCCTACATATCGCTCATCACAATGGCTATCCAGAATAACCCATCGAGAATGCTCACTCTGTCGGAAATCTATCAGTTCATTATGGATCTGTTCCCGTTCTATCGACAGAACCAGCAGCGCTGGCAAAATTCGATTCGGCACTCTCTGTCATTTAACGATTGCTTCGTTAAAGTGCCGCGCACTCCCGACAAGCCAGGTAAGGGATCGTTCTGGACGCTGCATCCGGATAGCGGTAACATGTTTGAAAACGGCTGCTTTCTGCGACGGCAGAAGCGTTTTAAGGACGAAAAGAAAGAATCCATTCGACAAGCGCAGAAAGTGGCGCAGGGCCATAGTCACCACGGCGGCGGCCACGATAAGCGCGACCACTCTCACGAAAAGAGCGGCGGCGGAGGCCCCGGCGAGGAGAAAGAGATGCGCGACGAGCTGCTCGCTCAACTGCACGCGGCGCCCGAGCTGTGCCTGCCCGAGCACACGCCGCTGGCACTCGAGCACTACGCGCAGCTCAAGCAGGAGCCCACGGGCTACGCCCCGGCGCCGCACCCCTTCAGCATCACGCGGCTGCTCCCCGGCGCGGACACCAAGTCCGACCTGAAGATGTACGACGTGAATTACGGGTACGGGCACGCGCCCGCAGAGCAGTACTACCAGTCGCCGCTGTACCACCACCACGCCCACGCGCACAGCCAGCCGCCCTTGTGACAGTACCCCCTGGCGTAGGCCTGGCCAGCCCGCGCTCCCCCTCACCGACAATCTCACTAACTTTAACCCCAGACTCATGTGAGTGTGTTTTGTGTTTGTGATATCGCACCGCCGTTCGGGGCCTGTTATTTGTACATAATCTAAGTAATTGTGCGCATTTTAGTAGTTAGATGTTCGATGCACGAGTGAGCCCCGGGCGGCGGCGCAGTTAGGCCTATCGGAACTCGGGACTCCAGTAAAGTGTTTCTTAACTGTCCTGTGTTTAAGAACTGTCCATTCGTATACCAAATCTTATTGGAATTTTAACGAAATACTCTGTTTTGTATTGTCATTGACGGTTTCGGTAAAACATAAACTTTTCCGCCCAAAACAATGAGCTCGTTATGTGATATAATCGAGTAATCGGCGATAATGCGATCAATACTCCTCTTATCACCTTATCTATCGATAAGGTTAGTTTCGATGTTTGGACGCGTTGATGTCTTTTGTTCAAATTCAATTAAACACCCACAGATCACATTAATATGTACATTACAGTATATAATATATTTATATAGAAGAGAGGGAAGAGTAAATAATAAAATAAATAATGTAAATAATATTATATTAATATAAGATTTATATGATTTATTTGAATACATTGCGACTGGTTTAGGAGCGGTGATATTTCTTTTATTATAATATAATAGATTTATTTGTAAATAATTATAAAGTATATAAAGATTTGGTATAAGAATGCGTTATTCCGCATATAATGAAATTCTCAAACATGATAATCGAACCTGCGAACATTCAAACGTGTCGACATCGCGTCCACTGAGCCATGTGCTCCAATGAATTATATCGTTGTTTCATATCCAACGAACAGTGCAATGTTTGTGTAAAAAAATGTGTAAAATATAATAAATGTAATAAATAGATAGGAAAACTGAATATTTGTCCTGTGACCATCATTTAGGTGTAAGCTGTATATATAGGTTAGGACACAACCTGTGTGTAAAGTGAGACGGCACTTTATGCGAGTACATACGAGTGTCAATTTAGCATATTTATGATACACACACACACACACACACACACTCAATCACGTACAAAAAGTCTATGAACATCTCTTATATTGTGTTAGGACGATCTAACAACACACAAAAACATGATGAACATTTCTTAATTTTGTTACAGTATTATCACACACACACACACACACGCACACACACACACACACACACACACATACAAATACACACACACATATGAAAATTTCATATAAAATTTCAATTACATCCCATTAAAGTATTAGTTATTTTGAAACAATACAAGTGTCTTCAATTGCGGATCGCCTTGAAGATACAGCCTTGTATATAACCTTTGGTTAAATAAATCTTTTGGCGGTGATGTCATATTAATATATTATATGTGTTATAATAAATGATTTTGCAGGCTTTATACGGGGTACGTATTTATTATGTGATCAAATGTTTCTAAATAACACTTGATGATGAATATGTAGGTATTCATCACCAAATGAAGTATTTTTAAAAGATTCTAACACGTGATGATGATGATGATGATGATCATTTTTATGCTAAATTAATTCTTGTAAACATATTGTTATCAAATTCTAGATAGGTCACTGTATCATCTGTTAGTTTCAGGTTTAATAAAATTAAGTTTACAAAAAAATTTATGCTTTTTATTAATTACCATTACAAAAAATATTTATAGTATTTCCAGAAAGTTATTGAAAATTTGCATAATTTTTTAGGAAATAATTGTTTTTGATGTTGCATTGTTTATTTTATTTAATAATACTGTTTGTCTGTGCGTCATATTTCAAATAGTATTCATCCGATTTCTTTTCTCGTATATTTGTTGTTTCTGTTATATATCTTAAACAATTATCCCAATAATATTAATTCCATAATTTCTATTATAATATTTTGTTTTTTTTTAATTTAACATTTAAATATTTAAGCAAAGGATTACAACAAATCCTTTCTAAACACTTCCTGTTACTATCCTTTATCTCATAGTTCCCAGGAAGATATAGCAAACCTCACCTTACCTGTAGGCGTCGGTGAAACAATAACAATAAAAAACTTATCGGCTGCGGTGTTAAGTTTAATTTCACTTTTGTCGGCGTTATGCAAGCCATTGACAATGACATCGGCTGTAAAACCATAAAACCGAAGGGTTAACACGGATAGTGTTAATTTGTTTAAAGAATCAGCAAAACTGCGAACTATTACTTGTTAATAGACTACAATGTTACTTTGAAGTGTTTATTATATATATATATATATATATGTATAGTTTATTTTTTTTACTAACGAACAAACATATTTAAATTATTTTGTGATATATAATAAGTTTCACAGTTTAAACTGATTTATAAGACTTAAATTATTGCTGGAATGTTTTTTTTGTAACATTAATTGCAATTAATGTGAAGATTAAATACGTATTCTTTTAATGTCTATGTACATCTATATCTATAGATAAGTGCTATTAATCTATGCATCTATGTCAAATATTAACATCTCAGACAGATAACTCTTTTAATAATATAACTATGATCATATAAATTCGTTTTTGAAATCACGTTTTAGTGACTGACCACACACCTTAGAAACCTGAAGTGAGTGCAAATTAAATTAATTAGCACGTTTGAATTTATCGTCTTATCATGTCTTAATATTAACAATTCTATAGAAATAATATAATCTTATGTAAATAGCTATTATAACTTCTATAACCCTTCCATTTATTCGTTCATTGAACATTGTTTTCATGTATATCCAACTTAACGAAAAAACAGTTTAAAAAAAAAGTTTGAACTTACAAAAACTTACAAATAAAATTGTAATTTCCATAAACATTACTCCTGATTATATTGTAATTTTCATTAATAATACTTATTATATTGTAGTTTCCATTAATAATACCTATTATATTGTAATTTCCATTAATATTACAAACTAGATATTGTTGTGAGAATTGACTTCGTGGTGGGTTTACTGCATCTATAACTTGTGTTTTCATCCATTCAGGATTCACTCCATTAATTTTTTAAAATATTGTTCGTTTATTTTAATCAAAATATAATTTTATATATATTAAAAGGTTTGTTACACGTATTAATAATCAAATGGAAGTTATCCCACGCGTGGGCGATCCCATCATTGATTTCTTTATCATCATCTTGTTAGACGCTACTGAGATACACGATTCAATACATTCAAGTCATCAAACTTCGAATCCTCTATACACTTTGTAAATAATAATCAAGATAATATCAACCTTATTACAATGTAATACAAACCTTTATATATATTTAAGGTATATATAAAAATTGTCAATTTGTTAGTTTTATTGTGAATCACTTGAGGTTACTTTTTTTGTTTATTTTAGTTGTTTTTATTCTATCGTGTGATATTATGTCAGTGTTATTGTGTTTTTGTGGTGATAAAACACACTTTCTTTGTGAGATGTAACGGTAGAAGATAATATTGTCTCCATCATATTAAAGAAGAATCAGAATTAATATAACTAATAGAAAAACAGAATTAATATTATTTATAGGACTTTGTGACATAAAATACGTAAATAAATGAATTATTTATACACAATACGAAAAATAATGTTGAGTTTTAGACTTCTTTCTTACATTTTTATTATAAATATATACATTTATATATATTAATTCAAATTAGCTATTATAAACACTTTAGTAATAAAAATTTTTGTTATGACGCAACTTCTCTTCAACTTGACAAATCATCACCGTATGCCACTTAATACATTCCAATAAAAAATATTACAACACACATGTTGTAAGGTTTATACGTGATTGAGTTATTTGGTTATTTATATTATAGTTATTTTATAAAAAATAACTATAGCGTAAAATAACTATAACGTAAATAAGTGTGCAATTATTGTCGGTATATGATGGTACAGACATTACTTATTTAAAAATATATATTTTTTGTGTTCTTATTTCTTCTAGAAGTAGGTATTTAATTTGGATGTGGTATATCATATATTGTGAGTTATATTGTTAATAATTATTATTTGAATCTTCGCACATCCTTGTTTCCTTTTAAACCCAAATAGATGTGATAGAAAGCTTTCCACTATTACAAATATTGCTTGGAAAATATATAATACTACAAAAATATATACACTATTTTTTTTCTTAATTCAATACAATATCTTATCTTTTAATTTTTTTATATTTATATTCTTTATATATATATATATATATATATATATATATATATATATATATAGTGCTATCATAGAAAAACTGGAAACCCTCACATAAGTTTTAAATGTGTGAGTGGGGTGAAACTTTTTTATATAGTTTACACACACACACATGCTGTGTTTTGTACCTAAAAGAAAAGCTTCATAACCTTTTTAATCTTTCTTTTAATAAATTATAATTTTTTTCAATTATTAAGTTTAAAGGCAGTTTCGTAGTTTCGGTAATTCCGATCCCTAATACCAATCTGTGAAGTGAAGTCTCGGATGGCGGCGACACAGAATTGAAAACTATTTGTTGAACAAACACCATCCATCAGCGGCCGGCACTTAGCTGTATTGCCGGAATGAACACCGGACCGGACCTTATTTTACATTCTAGGGTTCCGCATCGCATTCACTAAAACTTTTTAATATTATACGTACAAATATATATAGACATAATATATATCATAACATTACAATCGAAAAGGTATAAAATAAAAACTAACATATACTGAGTATAAAACTAATTAGGCTTTATTTAGCACAATCATGGTTATTGAGATATTACGTACATACATACATACATACATTTTTCTATAGATATATCTTAATAATATCCAATTCTCATTGCGTGGTCAATCCTATGATTTATGGGCTTCACCGACGGAAAACTTTGAGGATTCGATAAATTGCTTTTCTTTTATCACACACATCCATAAATGTACACATACACACACACACACACTGTGTAATGTATATATACAATCATATGTCTAATTATTGTCTGTACGTAATATAATATTCCAAGAAAATGTGCTGAATTAGTGACAAGATGTCGCAATTAATGATATTTCTCGTAACTGGTTACATACTTTATCTTTAATAATTCCACTTAAGTCTTACAGGTCATTGAACTACATTTTATATATTTTTTATAATATATTGTGTGTTATATGACCCAATATTTGGTGTGACCCAACACTATAGTCAATTGGGTCAAACTGCTTTTTGACCAGCTTGACAAGTGGAGCAGATGAATTTTTTTTCATTTAAATCTAAACAGCTATCATCTGTAATAAAATTGGAGTTATTCCAGAGAATAAGTGACCTGGGTCAGTCTACGTTCCAGGTTTTAAGGGAACATATGGATAAAGTACATATAGATTTATTCATGAAGCGTGTTGTTTTTTCCTGCATTAATTATACTTTTGGAATCCTGCAAGTGGAATCTGATGTCTGACAAATGCACTACATACTTATTTAAATAAAAATATTTGATTTTGGCAAAATAAATAAACTATAAAATACAAAAGTTTTTTTTTTCTAACTGTCTGTTCAATCCGGTTAAACTCTGAAACGGCTGTACCAATTTTAACAAAAATACAATTTAATTATCCATAATTCATATATGATTGGATATTAATTTATTAATGGTATATCAAAGAGTTATTTAATTTATATTAAATTCTGTATTTGAGATAGGAAATCTAGAAGATTTGAGATAGCTTATTGGTTCAGTAATTGCTAGACCAGCCTATCTTCAATTCAACCAAATGTCCCAAGCTAAGTATCGTGTAACTAAAACATAGTTATTTCTAAATACAAAAAGGTATCATATTATAGTGTGTAAATAACTTTCAAGAGTACACATATTTATTTGAACTAACATTGAAAAATAAACTAATCAACTTGACCGAAGTATACAAGTATATGTATAAAAATGTTTGACGGTACGTATATATATATATATATATATATATATATATATATATATATCCAATGAGAGACAAGAGATGTAGTATGTATAAATTGAAATAGAATTAAACTGTTCAAAATTATTAAATTATTGCTTTGTTTGCGAGGTACATGGATTTTTAAATAAATGTAGTCTAATGCTAATAATATGAGCTATTCGCCAGTGAAAATCCTGTTAAAATCGATACAGCCGTTTCAGAGATTAGCTGGACCAAACAAGCAGACACACAAAGTTTAAAAAAATCATGTTTTTATTAAGTATATACTTTCATGAGTTAGTGAACAGCTGTTAATTTGGAATTACAAACAGACAGAAAATTTATTTATATGTATAGATTTATATAACAATATTTATTTATATATTATAATAATAAAAAAACAGAAGTAACATCAAAACAATCCAACAATAATGATAGTTTAATACATGTTTAAATACAATATATAAATAATAGCATAACAGACAAACAACAAACACGTAATAATCATAATGGATACAAAGATATAGAATAATATAAACTGCTGTATCGATTTTGGTGACGTTGAACTTATTTTATAGATAGGTGAAGGAAGGTCTATACACATTCGAATATTATCTTACTTTTCTTTTGTTTTCATTCGTATTAATGAAATGTATATATGCATATATATATATATATATATATATATATATATATATATATATTTAGTATGTGTGTATAATATCCTATATATATATATATATATATATATACTCTTAAAAAAAAATATATATATATATATATATATATATATATATATATATATATATATATATATATATATATATATATATATATATATTTCGTATGTGTGTATAATATCCTATATATATATATATATATATATATATACTCTTAAAAATATCACTAAAGAACGTGATGTCCCCATTGACATTAATAATTGTCCAAGGTCTAATATTATTTGCTTTACCAAATCTTAGCATCTACACGGTCCGATATAGGGTGACCATAATTTATTTTATAAACTTAAAATATTAATAAGATTTATTTATATAAAGTAAATAATATTCAAAACACAACTAAAAATCGATTAATAAGGATTTTAGATTTTTGAGTATCATGTTTTTCATCGTCATGGTCACCCTAGTTGAGGCGCGCTCACTTTTTATCGTCTTCGTATTTGCCCGCTGTATCGCGGGTCAGTATCGATTCTCTTTTATCGTATGGTCGATACTTACAACGTGTTTGAGTAACTTACCTGCTATGTGATGAGTCCCCGATACTATGAAGTATCTTGTTTGATAACTTGCCTGCTATGTGACGAGTCCCCGATACTATGAAGTATCTTGTTTGATAACTTGCCTACTATGTGACGAGTCCCCGATACTATGAAGTATCCTGTTTGATAACTTGCCTGCTATGTGATGAGTCCCCGATACTATGAAGTATCTTGTTTGATAACTTGCCTGCTATGTGACGAGTCCCCGATACTATGAAGTATCTTGTTTGATAACTTGCCTACTATGTGACGAGTCCCCGATACTATGAAGCATCTTGTTTGATAACTTACCTTCTATGTGATGAGTCCCCGATACTATGAAGTATCTTGTTTGATAACTTGCCTACTATGTGACGAGTCCCCGATACTATGAAGCATCTTGTTTGATAACTTACCTTCTATGTGATGAGTCTTTGATACTATGAAGTAATTTGTTTGATAACTTCCCTGCTATGTGATAAGTCTCTATTTTGTGATTCTGCTATCTGCTTGATTGCGATTATGTTTCAATTGGCACGTCTAGAGTGTTTAAAACTTTGCGATAGTGTGACCATAATTTGATGGCGATGATGTCAAACACAGAAATAGATATTTTTTTATATATGTAATATGTCTTATATTTAATAGAGGGTTTCCCCATTAACGATATTAAGAGATCAAACCATGCCCCCCACAATCTGACCGCAAGCAATCCGACACGCTCTCAGCATTAGGGCCATGTAATAAAATACTAAACGCAATATAAAAGATCGCATTAGCTAAAGGAGCCATTATTAAAAAGTATCGGATTCCCTAACGCGGGTCCGCAGCCAATCGGATGATCGCAGCCGGCGCTCAACCAATCAGGAGGGCGCTTCTTTTTTATTGTGAATCCACTAATGGATTGTTCTTTTTTTGATTTATGTATTTGTTTTTGTTTTTCCAACGGATGCATAATTATCAGTTAATAATAATATTTTTCAAATATGACTTTGATCTTATATTGTTATAATGACAATTGTATAGTAAAGTGATGTGAACAATGCATTAGTAGTTATGTGGATTTCTTTACTGACCCAGTGTGTAATTGCATCTTAACAGGTATACATACCGTTACAATGTTACTATAGATATCAGATTGACTGGAAGTGACAATAGAAATAAACATTAAAATTTTTTATTACAAGCTGCAGTAAAATTTTTATTTATTAATATACTTACAGTAATATTTTAATATGGGTACCTTCTAAATTGACGTTTATTCCCACCTCCTAGGCCGGCAACGCTCTTGTGAATCCTGGGATATTGCAAGAGTTCATGGGGGGTGCTGATCACATATCATTTGTGACTCGCCAGCTCATTTGCCCTCCTCTAACATAAAAAAAACATACAACATACAACAATACTCTTTAAAATAAACAATAATCTTAAAGTATAATAAAAATAAATCTAGAAAAAACAAATTATACTATAGTATTGAATTGTTGTTTTCTAGTTGTAATATGTTCTAGTTTCTGTATATCCGTGTAGCCCCGCGCATGCGCGATACCAACAGTCAATACCCGACCATTCTAAGACGCAAATGTAAGTTGAATAATTCTTACATCTATTTGATACCCGAAAATGGGGATATCTGTATATATGATACAATATTATGTATTTATTATAAA
The DNA here is from genome assembly GCA_918358695.1 of Melinaea menophilus ssp. n. AW-2005. Taxonomy (NCBI): domain Eukaryota; kingdom Metazoa; phylum Arthropoda; class Insecta; order Lepidoptera; family Nymphalidae; genus Melinaea; species Melinaea menophilus. The sequence continues at coordinate 28,391,350 of OU911041.1, read as the reverse complement.
ATAATATTATTTTAAGTTTAATTTGTAATTAATTGTGTATTATATTAATATTAAGATATAATATTATATATATTTCTTGTTATATATGTATTAATATGTCTTGTACGATTTGTGAAATTTGATGTATATTAAATTTAAGATTTGTAATTGATAATTTTTTTTGGTGTTAACTTTTTTTTACCTGGATATATAGAAATAACTACTGCGTTAGTAGTTACTGAACTACTTGCTTGTGGAAATTTATCATTTATATTTAAGCCTTTTGGCTTAGGTTTTTACAAAGTTTAAGTTCCCGGCGTTAAAGGTGGACTTAGATTGGAGTTTTTGAAGGTTTATTTTTATATCAAAGCAAACCTTAACTGTCGATTAAGTAAACTACTAGATGAGGTGTTTTTTAAGATTTTTAATCTCCAATTTTATATATCTACAACAACAATTTAGTTTAGATTTGTATATATTTTTGAACGCTATTTGCAGTCATATAGTGATATTTATATGAAATGTATGTCTGTATATGAAATAAAAAGCTGAATTCAATAGAATATATTAAAATAAATCAAACAAAAAAAGAATATTATTGAATTATATTAATTTATAATAAAGTAAATGATAATTTTAAGAAGTTAGACAAACTTCATTACATTTTTATTAGATTTGGTTGTGTAATGAGATCAAACAACCATTATGACCCGACTTTTCATGAGTTCAATTGAATGGAAAAAATTCTACTAATCAGGACACGCCAGGGTTTGGATCGGTTCATACAATACACATCAAACTGCCGAAAATTATATATTTTTGTATAAACAAAAATATTGTGTATAATTCCTTTGTTTCCCGTTTTGATCAAGATTTCACATCATTTCTAGGTTTTAGTATAACAATTTCTGTATTTTGATTTTATTAGTTTTCTTTGCTTCTAACTTTTATGTATATTGGCGAATCAGCACCATGTCCAGGCAGGTTCTATCTGTCACTTGGACCTTCTCTTTTCTTCTTATTATTAAAATAGAAGCAATAAAGAACGAAAGGACTAAATTACCTGTGATAATCATTAATGATAAAAAAGAGGATGTTACAACCGCCGCCATGTTTTTTTAATGTTAGTTTTGTAGATGATAATAAACATTATATAATACGTAACTTTATTTTTGTATTATTTCTTCAAACCAAACACTCGTAAGTGCTGGGTGTAGCGATCTCTCATACAACACCTACAAGAAACAGTGCTGAGTAGCTATGGCAACCTTTCATAAGGCAGTGGGAGAATGTCCACCCCTCCCCCTTAATAACATCTTCTTCACCCCTCTCTGTTATGTGTCATTACTTGGATTGTTGACTCATTTACATTGATATTATAAGATATACATCAAACACTGTTACATTTCATTTAAAAAGAGCAAATGTTGAGCTTCTTTCCGGCATTTCTCAGAACAGCATTCTAAGCTGAGCTTACTTACTACACTGACCTTTTTAATATAATACCTTTTTTAATATAATAATTGATAAAAAAATGCGTGTAAAAAACTTGAATAAAAAAAAAAGTGCAAATTAAATATGTTGGCATCGTATTGTATAAGACGTCCCGCTAACAATTAAGGTTAAATTAAAAAGAAAAGTTTCTCCATGAAAACGTCGTTTCTTCCGAGATCGGTAATTTGTTGGAGATTTTTCTTTTAAAAAATTTTCTCCCGATGTCCGTTTAATAAAGTACTTTTATGTTTACTCTGACTTTCTGAATATTTTAAACTTTGAATTAAATTAATATTAATTTAATTTATTAATTAATTTCTTTATAAAGTTACAATCTTATCAAAAGAAAGATAAGTATGCATCTTGTGAAATGAATTCACTGATTCATATAAGTACGAACAAACATTCATGTTCACATACACATATAACTAACAAAGAGGATATAAAAATAACGAATAATAGTTATTATTCTTTATAATTTATATATTTATTTACATGTTAAAGTTTGTAACAAGGTAAGACGCGAAGGGTCGTATGGACCGTTATCAGTTCTCATTAGATAAGCGAAGCGACATCCCGGAACCGAACAGCAAATAAACTTATCTGAAGGAAAAAGCCGACAATTGGGGACGATACGTGTATATTAAACGCCATTATGATGAAATATAGTTTAAATAATGACAAATAATTTTGTTCTCATGATAATATATAATATTGTACATAATGTAATGTGTATATAAGACGCATTGCTGAGGTCGCCATCGTGAGGCGTTCCGCGCCATTGCACGACGCCATCTTGTCTTTTGTACAGTTGGTATAAAAAATATTCATGTAAATAATATTTGATAATAGTAATATTTTTATGGTCGTTATTAGAGATTTTTGTTAAAGATCAAGCTAGATATAAGTTGAAACTGAGGTTTGTACGGTAGTCAGGGAGCGGAATCCCAATTCCTTCTTCCTCCTTTTCCTTACCTTACTTCTCCCTTTCTTGTCTAGGTGTACTAAAATCGTTTAGTGTGTATGTTTCTCTGACATCTATTAACATTAAAAAATATATAATATTAAATATAATGTATTTGCGGACAGTACACTTTTATAAGCCAAATATTTTCGAAATCGTCCACGGCCGGTTTTGGAGTTTTTTCGTGTTGCTTGCCTCAGTTGAATAAACATACAAGTGCGCTTCAAGGAAATCATTGGGAAAATGGCATATTTTTGTGTACTTTATGTCGTTTAAATTATGCTTTTATGTCACAGTGAATAAACCACACACACGCACACACACACACGCACACACAACCAAGATACTTATCAAGTATTCATTATATTTCAAAATATATTAAACATAACATTTTTCCTTATAAAGATGTCTCATTACAATCAAAAGCCATACTTGGCTGGATATAACTCAACGTACAAACCAAATAACAAACAATTTAATAAGATAAAGTGCGATCAATAGCTGATAGTGCAGTCCTTGGTAGTAAACTTGATAGCGGGTCAATGACCGATACCCGAACTGACACTGAAACTTACACTTAAATATTATTTACTTCAATACCTTTATTAAATACTAACTCACTTACTTATATTAATTACGTAATATATATGATTTTAATGATTTATCTAAAATAAAAACAAATTCAATATGAAACGGGAAAGGGTTTTCAGAAGTATTTGCTGTGGAAGGGTTTTTATGTCATATAATATTTAATTCTAGGAACCTCATGTTGTCATATCAGAAGGTTTATACATATATTTAGTCTTGCCATTAATATTGTTATTAAGAAAAACATTTATTACTATTACAGTGTGTTCTTTTAATATATTAATAATAATAAATAAAACTTTTAATAATATATAAAGCTTCTTCGAAGTGGTAATACAGTCCTAAACGAGACCAGTAACCAATAGCAGCCGGCACTCTTTCTATGGGATAATTCTTCACTGCCAACCGTATGGATTGTTTTAGGGACTCCAAATTATCATGGTGTTTAGAGCAAACCTCACTCTCTGTAACTGTCCATAAACCATAATCCAGTGGATTAACATCAGGACTAGATGACGGCCAGCCAGTCTTCAGCTCTGATGAACCCGGAAGGTTCGTTTCTAACCAAGGTTGGGTGGATCGAGCTTTATGACCCGGCGCTGAGTTTTGCTGAAGAATGACCTTCTTGGTTATTAAACAAGGTGTTATTAAGGGGTCTATTTTCTCAAGAACGGTATCCTGTTATATATTTGCCGATGTGTTGATACCATTTTCACAAAATTTGGCTCAGGCACTTCTCACTGCCACCAAACCAACACTAAAGTCAGATAATGCCCACATTGTCCTCTGTTGAGTGATTGGGACGCGTCTTTAGAGCTTTCAGCATCAATACAGTCATTTTATTTGTTAAAATATTGCTCAATTGTAAAAACTTTCTCTGCTTTAAACCATTTGTTTCTGTGACCTCCCTTTTCGTATCACTTCAGTATTTGTTTTGATTTTACTAGCTTAATCTTTTTTAACACTAAACCTACCAGTACCGGTCAAATTGATCGTTCTTAAACTTTTGTAAAACTTACACATTCTTAAACGTTATAATATCGTTATCAAACTACATGACAATTCTTAGAATATGCATATAATATTTTCTTTACTCTTTACTTTTAGTTATTTCCATTATTACCTGCGTTGTATAATAAAATAACTTTTAATTACCGGTAGGAACAAGTATACAAGAATTGTTGGTAGGTTTAGTGTTAAAGTGATCAGTGAGGAAATGATCAGTACGTCTCTTATAGACCTACTCCTAAGTTATCTTTTAAAAAACGCGTCATGGTTCTAGGTGCTATCTCCATTGCAACACAAAATATTTTGCTTTCGGACAGGATTTCTTCGATTTCTTCTACTCCTTTGATCGCCTTTTTGTTCGAACACTACGTGGATGGCCAGATCTTTTGCCGATACACAAACATTTGAATAATACCAAGCGTCATCATCTTCCTGCCCTTATCCCATTTTGGGGTCGGCACAGTATGTTTTTTCCTTCCATACTCTCCTGTTACTCGTCATCTCTGTACACACTCCCTTCTTCTCCATATCGTCTTTCACGCAATCCATCCATCTTTTCTTCGGCCGTCCTCTACCTGTCCATCCCTCGGCTACCATATCTAGCACTCTTTTGGTCACGTGCCTTTCATCCCTCCTCATAACATGCCCATACCATGACAGACGGCTACCTCTAATTTGAATAATACCAAGTGTGTGGAGGATTTTAAATATTTTGTATTGGGTTCCATACCCACTTATGTAATTCAATCATAACGATTCAGTTCTCTTTATCACCCCACTCCATTTCATTATCACAAAATATTGTACAATATATAAGAAAACACAATGAATAATATTTTGTTTATTTTTAATTATAACAATATTTATGGCCAGACTAAACGATTCTAGTTTTTACAATTTATTATTTTGTTTTTATGTTATTAAATTAAAAAGTAATATCGACGATAAAATGAATGAAGGATAAATTGAGAATTTATTATAAATATACACTTATGAAATATTATTTGTATTGTGCATGCATTTATTAAGTTATACTAAACACACACATATTACTAGATACACACACACACACACATTTCTTTCAAAATAAGGTGTGTAAAGTTTTTATTAAGTAATAAATGGACTTTTCCGCTCCCGCTGTCTCCTATCCAATATAAACCTGTCGCTATAAACTAGGAAGAACGGGACAGAGGGAATATTAAATGAGTCAATTCACCATAATCTGTGATGCTGTCGTTTGAAGTTGAGAAGGTATCTCAAGATTGGGTCTCTTGTGCATTTTAACGGGGTTTCCAACTTTGATCTATGATGACCCTGAAAGCGAGGTCAGAAACAACATATTTAACATTCTTTGTAATTAAAAAATGTTAGATGAGTAGTTTACGTTACTGGGTTAATGTTTGTTTGAGAGAATTTCCTTTTTCATATTAAAGTAGTTTGTAAGAAGTATTTATAAACGTTGTTTATATAGAAACTGCAATTGATACATTACAATTTTATTTGTTTCATCTTACTTAAATATCTTTTTAATGTTTTAAAACTTATTAAAGATACGAATTTTCTAGAACCCTTCCATAAAATCTAACTCAACGATACTAAAACTTTAACATGTAAAGAATTCTGAGCAAAGCCGTGTTGTCACAAGTCGTCCATTTCGCATGTACTCGCTAACGACGAGCTGGTTCGGACTTCGGGGAAACTTATGTTATGGTGTTTGACATACCACGGAGGTTACATACATACAATATTTATGGAATATATGACGTTATTTTGTTGGATTCTCTTTTTATTATGTATTTATTTTTTAAATTAAAACATATATATATATATGTATATATATGTACAATGATGATACATAGTCAAACCATTTGTGTAACGGGTATCTAGTTAGGCATACAACATTCCATGAAATGCTGGTTCGTACAGTCAAGTAGAAATAAAGACAAACTGAATATTTATCAGCTATGATTTTCAGATCGACTTTTGAAGATTAGTACCAAGACCGCACACTTGTGGTGTTTCAATATGTGTATAAACTTGGATGTTAATATTATTTAAATAAGACGGTTCTCTGGTAGCAGGTTCGAATCCTGTCCATATCAAAAAAGCTCTAGATAGCTCCCTTTTATATCTAATTTACATAAAATTCAAATAAATCATAACATAATCTTTGAAATTATGTTAAGAACTGTGACAATTCTTATATTTTATTAAAAACATTATCTTTGCGAGTGTACTTGCCAATATCTGACCAAAGCAAATGTTGATAGACGATAGACAACGTTTTTGAGATGGGAATGAATGTCCGAGTTGTATTTGATCTCATGTTCCTGTATCTTTGACTTTCCTTTTGGTTATATGAAACTTTTGCTATCTGCCTTTTGAATAAATTATGTTATATGTTATACGTATTGACAATCATACTTTATTATAGTTATTGGTAGAATTGTAATCATTATTGAAGGTGCCTGTAATTCGTGTACGGGCTGACCAAGTAGAGTTAGCACCAACTTTTCTTAAAAGGTTTAAAATTACTTTTAAGGGAGCTCGTCTTTTTCTATTCTCTTCCTATGTTCTTCTTTTCTCATAATTCCGTTTGATTTGCATATGTATTAGCGGTTCTGGTGTTATACCTCATAAAAAATACAAAAAATAAACATTACATACTTATAATTAAAAAAACATCATGTATGTTAAAAAAAATATATTAATATTTCCATAATCTCCTTGACATAGATCGTTTAAGTTGACGAACAGCTCACGTTTCTCCAATAAGTGCAACGAGGTGTTAATCCACTCCTCGTAATGAGGATGCTAATCACAAGACTCTTCAGCCTTCGGTCACTTCAAGTAGTCACATTTTAAGATATTTTATCAAAGGAGCCGATGTTATAATATATTAGGATAGTTCCTGATTAAAAATTAATTTATTTTACTTATTTATTTTGTCAAAAACATTCAGTTATGTATTTTACTGATAGTCCAAGCTCGTGATAAAATAAACGAAAAAATATCTTTTAACAATTAATTAAATGTAACATCAGAAATCATTGTGATTTAATGATTTATCTATTCATTTGACAGATAATTATAAATCTACCTAAACCTAGCTTTATTAAATACATATTTAATAAACAGAAAATTATAATCGTAATCCTTTTGAGAGTTATCAAAAGTCAAATGCAAAACAAACATTGTGATTTTTATCTTAAAAACCAGCATCGATTTGTTCTTGCGCCGAAATATCAACATCTATATACTCTTATTCTCTCTTAGGATATATTTCGTTTATCCAAATTCTGGATTTTAAAGTATATTTGCTAAAAATTCTTCCAACCATTCCAGGATATCTTCAACAAATACATAAATTTGGTATCTTTATCTGTATTAAAATGTAATAAATATAAGGTTTTATATATATATATATATATATATATATATATATATATATATATATATATATATATATATAAAATTTTATGTCACGGACATTAGTTACAGATATATATAAATCTGTAACTAATGTCCGTGACATAAAAAATTTTTGTGAAATCATTACTGACCGTTTTTAGTAACAAATGGAATCCAAAAAAAATATTTTTTGAATTTTTGTCTGTTTGTTTGTTTATCCTCACGTTAATCACTGGAGGTTATCATTTTTGTCAGTTTTTATCAGATTTAAATGACATTTTCAAGGATATTTAAATATAATTAGTGAAAAAGTTAAAAAAAATGTCTATAAAAAATGCTTAAAATAAAAATGTTATTAAGTAACTATTTTGTGGGAACTACCCATTAATACAAATTTTTCCCTTTAAAGGAACATACGTTTCACTTGTCACAAAACTTATTTTTTACATATTACACAAAAAACCTCCATCACCTGTTACACAATATCAGAATAAAGATCAAAGAAACATTATCTTTATAGATCTGCTTAATCACCGAAATGCAAAACTGTAACCTGTCCTCTTAATGCAATGTGTGTGAATTAATCAATATTCTCTGTGTAGCCTGTTCCTACCATGAGAGGCAAACAGGCTTTGAACTCAAAGGCTGCTGCGGCTTGGCGAAATTGTCAACGCGAGCTGCTGACGAGAGACGCCATGTTTTATTCATCCAACATCAAACCTCATACAAATAAATTTATTTTAGCTTTCATTTGGTAAAATATTAACATTTATAATATTTAATTGTAAACCAATCGAATTTCTCTGTACTTGTGAGATTTTCTTCTGTATAAAGTATCTTCTTCTTCAACACCTGATTTATAATTATACCCCAAATTAATCTGAGTTTTCCTGTACAATAAAACAATTATCAAATTAAAAATCTTATCCCTCAATCAACTATAACTACTTGAAACATCATACAAATATGTTTAGTATTTTGTTTAATATGTGAATAAAAACACAAACAGAGCATTACTTATATATATAGTATTTAAAGCATCATGTTCTTATTACGCAGTAATTAAAGTTATACTAGGATCGGTCAACCGTGCGCGGCGGGTGTTGAGCTGAGCCCCTCTCCTTTCTACTTTTCTTGATAACTTTTGAATGGCTAAACATTTTTTCAATCTGTTTTCGCTATAACATCCGCGTTCGGCTCAAAAATACATGAGAAAATTTTGTGTTAATTATTTCGTCGCATTCTGGAGATAACTAAACACAAAAAAGGTCTCCCAAACGGTCAAGAGCTCCGCTTACGCTCAGCTCAATAAGTACAGTATTAAATAATATTAGATTGTGTATATTAAATGAATAAAAATTAATAAAAGACCTACAAATAAGTTTCCACATTTTATATTGAAAATAGGGCATTTATGATCAAAAAAGAATACCTGATATTTCATTTAAATATTTTCCATCGCTTTCCACCACCTTTTCCCATCTTTCTGGCATCTGCATTTTTAGCTACATTTTTCAATTAATTTACATATAACTTGTATAAAACTATATAAAAACTCCAGTGACACACTTGTTACATAAAAATGACAAATGCCAGAGTAATAAAAGTGCCACATTGGCCATATTTTGATAACAAATACCTAGACAGAGGAGCGTTCCAATGATTTTGGCATTTATTAAAAAGCTCACAATGAACCACTACAGTTAGGTCGGTTCTTTTATATTTTATTTTTAATATTAAACCCCCCGGGTATCCCAACCACAGAGCAGATGAAACAGAACTTTCAATTCATTTGATTAATAAAATCATTACACATATCAACGTTAAACATTTGTGTATTATACAACATAAAATACAATACATAGAATAATAAATACAATTAAATAATTTGTTTTTTTTTCTTCATATATTTTTGTAAATTTAATATTAATATTAGATCCTAATAATGTAAAGTAGATTCATTGCTCTGTGGTTCCCTGGTAGCGCAGTCTGCGGAGAGCCCTCTACAACGTTATTGAGATCCAGAGCCCTCTTCATCATGTCATAAGACTAAGAACACTGAAACAATAATTATGAATTATGTATAGATCATATATTAAAAGTTAAAAATAATATCATATTATATTATAATAAATCTTTGTAATTATACTTTAAAGAAAAGACATTAAAATTTGCTATATATATAACATTGTCAGAAACTACAAAAAACTCAATAATTTCTCGTCTGAAGATATTAAACGCAAAAAATCTAAAAAACCAAAATTACATAACATGTGTAGAATAGGCGTAGTGCACATGCGAGGTATATAAATGAGGCTTTTACAAGCTTTCCATGTGTCTCGATCCTTATCTGGCTTATGTCGACAATTCCGAATATCGCGTGCGGCCTCTTTGTAACCAGTGCGAGACACGCGCTGAAGCGATCTGTCTAAAACAAACTAACATTATATATATTATACTTTGAAATATGTTAGGATAGGAATTCCGTAAAATCCGTTCTTAGTGGACGTCTACGTCACATAAGAAGTAACTATGTAAAATTTTAAGTTAATCAGACAGATAGTTTCGGAGATATCGTGATGAATCAGTGAGTGGTAAATCGCTTATATATATATATATATATATATATATATAGATTATTAGTTATCATCCAAAGGTGATATTTAGTTCTCAGATTAACTTATTCCTTGGGGTTTCTCGTTGTTCCCCTGAACTTCCCGTTGGGAACAGTCTGGAGTGAATAAAGATTTGTGTAATATCTGTATGCGGAGCTGTTAGGTCCGGTTACTCTCTGAAACCGATTTTAAGGATTCACATTTTAACTAATATTATAAGGAGTAACTGAGGCAGTTATTATAAGTCGTACAAAGTAGTGGGTGTACACTAGTTTAATATAATAAACCTTGGAGCACACATAAACGCTATCTAATGGACAGTGGATAGGCTGTTAAGGGTTGTGCAAAGTTTAATAGAGGCTAATGTCGTGTTTTATGCATCGGATAATTATAATTGTAACTTATAAGTGATTATAATTACATTTCATTACAACAAAACATTTTTTTATCTATATTTAGTTTTTTAATTAAGTTAGTTTGTGTTTTTTTATTATAATTAATAGATTTAACATAATCCAAAATTAACTATATTTTTAATATTAAGTACATTTATAATAATAAAAATTGTATTATTCTGAAAATCTAACATACTAAATACTGCAGGAAAGCCTTATTGAATTTAAAAGTCCATATACCAGATATCGACAGGTGCGTAGTTCAAAATTCAAAGTCGCACTCGAGCAGGTCGAGCAAACACTACGCCATCTGCCGACTTTGTACGACTTGTGTACAGCGACCCATCAGTTTTGATACTTTATAAATTATTTTCATTATATATATATATATATATATATATATATTAGTAAATAATTATTTTGTATTTTGTGTTACCATTAAAATTAATATACTTAATTTCTTTAACAATATAATTAATAATAATTAAATGATCAAAATTGTTACGTCCATCTATAATGCGTGTTTTCTGAGGGAATAATTGACAGCTCCGAGGAGTAATGTAAAAAAACATGGCGAAATTTTATTGCTGTCAAACCACTTGCCCGTTATTGATACGGGCATTTAGCTTATCATTTAATTACCTTTCTGTCAGTTTATTGTAGAAAATATATATGAAATATATTTTCTGTTGTAAAGAATAGTTACTAAGTTTCACTTATAAATGAGGCATAATATAAACAAATTCCACGTTAGAAATAATTAGTGGCAATGTAAATAGTGCCTCAAGTGCTCCCAGCGGGGTCGCGTGTACCCCGTGGCGTGATCGGGGTCCCTCTTACCCTCTTGGGGTACCAACAATAAATGTTTCAATTTAAATTTTGTTAGTTTTATCGATTTCCCGATAGAATTAAAAAAAAATATATTAGTTTTAAAATAAATGTATGTATGTTGAAATTATTACAAAAAATATTTAATTTTAAACACGTATTTTTATTAAGTAACATGTCAAATTAATATCAAAAAATAAATAACAGATGTACAGACATACAATATATAATTATATATATATATATCTTTAGCTAATTGTCAGTATATATTAAAATGTATGAAAAAAATTTAACAGAATTGAAAAAACGTTAAAATTACCAAATTTTTTTTTAAAAAATTAATAATTTTTATTAATAAAATTGTAATTTTAATGCACGAATACCACATAATAAAAAATTTATATTGAAATAATAAAATCAATCCACATACATGTAAAGGGTGCCGACATATGTGATATTGCTAGCTTTTATTAACTGTCTGTCAGTCAATTCGTCGTATTAGTGCGGACAGAGCCTGGCTGTAGGGCTAACTTATTTATATACAGCGTGTACATTTTTATGATACAGTTTTATTTTGGTATAGGATTGATTACAAAAAAAATATGCTTTTTTTGTACTTTTCGTGTTGAGCAAAGTTTTTTTTTATAAGCAAATAAATATATTACAAAGATAACGTAATTCTACATATATATCAATATAAAATTCAGGGCTCTGGAATATAATGAAAAAAAAAAAAATTCATAATTATTTATATATATTAAATTAAAATATATTATTAACAGCATCCTGTACATATAAAGCCGATACCGCAGGCGTTTAGCTGACAGGCATTGTGCCGACTCCCGCGCGTATCTGATCTGGCTGCGCGGTCTGTACCGACCTTAATAGTGATGTTTTGATATAATGGTTTACGCCTCCCTGAGCATTTTGTGGGTATTAATAATTATAACATCAATATTTATAGACATTTATGTTTTATTTATATTTTTTATTGTTGTATTCTTATGATTTATTATTAAAATAAAATATCTTGTAAATGTTATGTTATACCAGAAAGCGCTTAAGTAATAAACTTAATTCGTAAAGCGCTTTCAGCTATAACCAGTTATCTTAACATACGCTTTAATTTAATATAAAATGTAATTGTATAAAATAATTAAACGCATCAACAGTTAAAATGAAACGATGGTAATGCGTTCGTTGAAATTCGCAATAATCCGGCGATCAAATGCGTACAATAAAAATCTCTGCACTCGCGCCCTCTGTGAGGGTTAATTAAGGGGACTGTAGACTATTATTGTAAAATAATCCTAATATTTTTTTTGATAAAATATTTTTTGATTAAAATTAAAGAAATTATCGAATTTATTTATTAATATTGTCTTAAATTTATATTGATGTCTTAAATTTACTTAATAGTTATTATAAATTATTTATTTTACAGTAATAAGTGTGCACGCTCCTTAATTGAGGGTGCAATACGGGGTGCGACCGAAAACAACACGATTTGTATTTATATCTAAACCGTGCTTTTGTCGAGCGATTAGGGACATGTGAGCGGGGGCCTCGCGAGTGCGGGGGCCTCGCGACATAAGCTTACGATAAACGCTCTAGCTAATATGAGGAATTAGCGATGGAAATATTATTTATAGTTTTAAACATGGATGTAGTTTTTTTTATTTTGCACATGTGTTCTTATATTGTGACAGTAATTTTTTAAATTAGAATATATATAAAGTCTTGATAGTTTAAAAATATTGTTATATTAATATAAAATTTTAAACGTTTTCCAAATATTATAATTAAATATTTATTACTTTCAAAGTGGTACTAATAATTGCCAGAATGGTATAAATACTGTTTCCCGGATCTCCCTCACGCCTGCTAATATAAGATAATCCACCCTTGTTTCGCGACCTAGTGATTTCGTTAAGTAAACACTGGGGGCATTAATAGTTTATTATTTTATTGTATCTCAGTTTTATATATGTTAGAAATGTCTAAAACAACATGCTATAACACGTTAATTATTATATTATATAACAAAATACAATTATTAAAATAATTCATCGACTTGAAACAAAAATTCAATATTCATTTATAGATATAGATATAGCTGTTCCTGTGACTTCGAACGGAATTTAAAAAAATATTTAAAATAAAAGTAGCCGAGTTATCCTTTTTAATATCAGTTATCTGCTAGTGAAAGTTCTATTAAAATTGGTACAGCCGCTTCAGATATTAACCGGACCAAACAAATAGACAGGGGAAGAAAATAAAACTAGGTAACGTATATACTTACTTTTATATGCATTTAATGAGAAACTTTAATTTGATATTACAAACGGACATTACAATTTGATTGATACATAATAGATAAATTAATCTCAACATATCCAAATATACTTAAAGACAATTTTAAATTGAAAATAATGTACTAAAAGTATACTAACTAGGGGCGCCAACAAACCCTCAACTTCGAGTCGCTGCGCTCGCGAAATCTCGGGTGCCGTTTGCATATTGGGCGAAGCGAGCCCAGTGTATTGACTCATCGTTTCCCATTGACTTCAATCAGATATCAGTTTTTTGACAGGAGTTTAAAAAAAAAAATTTTTTGAGGACATTTTTGAATTTTTTTTGTTAAGAACCATCACCTAATGAGTGTCTTTTTGATTGCAAAGTTTCATAATTTTCCGTCATGTAGTTTTCGAGCCAATTCGTGACAAAGAATGTAAAAAGTCTCCAGTAAAACGCTCCGCTCACTTCGTTCGATTCGCTCAATTATATAATAAAATTAAGTCTGTCTTATCTGTATATCTTTAAAACTCTGCTTACAAAATTTCTTAAAGGCGGACTTAAGAATCTTTCTCATAAAGCGAATTTAATATTTGAAACTTAATTTCGCGAGATGAGACCAAGTCTTAAAGGATCCTGTTTCACGATGTGGCATCAAACTTAATGAAAAAAGTATACGATGTAACAGAACGTCTAGACGATTATTACTTGGAGTTTGAATGTAAAAAATGTATCTACTTCATTTATTTTACATTTAAAAATATGTATGTATTAGTGATTTCAATTATACTATTAGAAGATTATTAAGGTTTTAATTTAAAGTCCTTAAATAAATTATAAAATATATATACGAGGGCCAAACTGAAAGTTTTTAGAACTGGCCACTTAAAAGCATTATATTAAAAAAAATAGTTTAAATTTTGAAAATAGAACTCTTTACCAATATTATTGAGTGTACATTTCATTCATTTGTCATTTGTTTTACGATTTGGCGGCAAATTGAAAATTGTCTGTGCACGTCAGAATGAATATAAGCCGAGAAAATTTTCGTGCAATGATTTTTTATGACTTTCGATGTCATTTAAGTCAACAAGAAAGTTATGATAGACTTCGATTGGCTTTTCACGATGAAGCCCCATCTCGTGCCACAGTTTACAACTGGTTTAATGAATTCAAACGTGGTCGAACTAATCTCACCGATGATTTGCGTGAGGGACGGCCTTCTACAGCGACGACTGAAGATAACATCAGTGTTGTGCGGCGTATGATAGAGACTGACAAAAGAGTGACCTATCAGCAGATTCGGACAAGTCTAGGCATAGGTATGAGTCAAGTGCACAAAATCCTCCATGAACATTTAGCGGTCAGGAAGCTTTGTGCCCGCTGGATACCGCATAATTTGACCGAGGCTCAAAAACTCCGCCGTGTTGATTGGTGCCGAGAAATGATTCAAAAATTTAACGGAGGTGACTCAAATGCTGTGTTCGACATACTAACGGGTGACGAAAGCTGGATTTACTGTTATGATCCGGAAACCAAAAGACAGTCTGCTCAGTGGGTGTTCCCTTCCGAAGAGTTGCCAACTAAAGTGAAGAGAGGTCGAAGTGTTGGAAAAAAGATGGTGGCCTCGTTCTTCGGAAAGACAGGTCATTACGCGACGGTAGTCTTAGAGGATCAGAAAACGGTTAATGCAGAGTGGTATACTAACAATTGTTTGCCACTTGTCTTGGAAAAAGTTCAAGAGAAACGACCTCGCAGCAGGATCCTCCTTCATCACGACAATGCCTCGTCGCACACCGCCAGGCAAACGATCGACTATTTGGTGACCTCAGACGTGGAATTACTGGGTCACCCGCCGTATAGCCCCGACCTCTCTCCCTGCGATTTTTATTTATTTCCGAAAATAAAAGAAAAACGAGGAAAACGTTTTATAGACGCCGAAGAAGCAGTGGCGTTTCAAAACGCCGTCGAAGAGACCCCTAAGGCCGAGTGGGCAAGGTGCTTTTCTCAATGGTTCCATCGAATGCAGCGATGTATTGATGTAAATGGACGCTATTTTGAAAAGTTACAATAAAACTAATAACTTGCTAGAATGCTTAGTTTTTGATTTTCTAAGAACTTTCAGTTTGACCCTCGTATATATATACTACTTACTTACTATTCTAAATAATTATATATGAGAAATTATAAAACTCTTACTTTCTTCTCTTTCTTCTTACTCTTTTCCACACAAAAAACTAATAAAAATCCGAATTTTCTAAAGCCTCTATAAAACCAACTTTATATTGATATTTCTTTAAACAAAAGACCATTAATAATCTATTAAAAGCACTTCATAGCCTGTAATTTGCAGTCCATTTAGTTGATCATTCGATTATTATTATCGTTAATATCAAACCGCTATTACATATACCGCCATTACATATACCGCTCTATTAACTAACATCAGGAACACATTAGAGCGCTTGATCAGATATCAAGTGAATAAACATTTTTGTTCTAACATACTGTATACATATATTTACATGAAAAATAATGCTTCGAAAGCTTAGAAAAAATATAAATAAATATGTACATATAAAATCGACTTTTTACTGTTATATATAAAAAATATATGAATATTTTCATTAAATATACATTTACACGTATAGTACATGTGTGTGTGTGTGTGTATGGTATAATGTATTAAATGAAAGCTGTAAATGTTTGAAATGAGCGTAAGCGAAGCTTTCAACCGTTTGGTAAACTTCTTTTTGAAGCACATAAAAACTACTGAACCGATTTGAATGAAAATTGGTAGAGCTGTACAGCTTAGGAATGTGAATGTTAAAAAAAATCAGAATTAAAATATCTCATTCCGTTCAGGAATGATGGTCAAAAAACTGTTTCTCCCATAGACTTATAGTTATCAAAACCTCCGCGTGCTTGCCGATCGTCAACCTAGAAATTCGCTTATAAGCAACATCACATAAAAAGTACTCAATTGATTTTTTTTTCTGATTTGACTTAGCTCAACTCCCGCGGGCATGGCGGCGGATCCTAGTTTAATAGTGCGATTTTGCTTTCGATTTGATATAATAGTAACTTCTTTAAAACAAAAGTAACTTAAGTTACAGATAGTAAAAGCGTATTTGCTGACAAACATCCAAACATACAAGCTTTAACACTAAACCTACCGACAATTCTTGTATACTGCTACTGTTCCTACCGCACGCAGTCAAATTGACCATTAATTAAAAGTTATTTTATTATATAACGCAGGTAATAATGGAAATAACTAAAAGTAAAGAGTGTAGAAAATATTATATGCATATTCTTAGAATTGTCATGTAGTTTGATAACGATATTATAACGTTTAAAAACGTGTAAGTTTTACAAAAGTTTAAGAACGGTCAATTCGACCGGTACTTGGTAGGTTTAATGTTAAAATTTGTTTTTATATAAAAAATACTTGACATGAAGTTAGTTTCCATGTATTCTGAATTATTGGACCGATTCAATGAAATTTTGTAGACATCTATTGTTTGGTCCAACTTAAAAGATAGGATAGTTTTTATTTCTTTTAAAAATCTTCAATTTTTTATTGCGAATTTAAGATATTTTATATATAAAGGATTTAATTTACTGTTCCATAAAATCGGAGAGATAGAAAAAAATAGACAACCTTTATAGACTGTGACAATATTATCCAAGTATCGTTTAACTAAACGCTCTTGCCACAGATACTTATCAGACAGAGTTAGATACATAGATATCTAATAAACAAATCTAAAATAATCACACATGTATTCGTATTTTCGTATTTGTACGAAACTGGAGCAATTGAATCTATGAATCGAATTCAATGTTTGTCTGGAGTTGCGTGTGCCCGACAGTCGCGAGCAAACATGGGCGCGGGTCGCAAGCGTGCTATGAATACTGAAAGTTACATTTCACTGTCAAATGGACTATTAACTATTAATAGTTTAAACCCCTAGGGTCTTATTTCTTGTTAAACCCAGTTTCAAATGTAGATATCACGTTAGCTATGGAAACCTTATTTTAAATCCTAGTATAGAGACAGTTCATTAATAATAATACTTTTAGAATTATGTTGATTTTAGTTTGAAGATATGAAAGTAAATTACACACAATAATCATGTAAAAAATAATACTTGAAAAGATCAGTTCAGCAACTAGCTAATGTTAAAGCCTTTATGATATAGAAAGAGAGAAAGAGAGAGGGAGAGATGAGTTGAGAGATATAGAGTGGAAGAGGGAGAAATTTTCCATGTTTTATTTGATATTGTTTTTATAAGAAAAACATATAATTGTCTACATCCATAGACAAGGTTATAATCCGTCTTAAAGGTATACAATGTAGAACTGACCTTCCTGGTCGGATTATCGCAAATTGATGTATGATATTGGACATTTACTGTTAGACCAAATAGATAATTTTGAGATGTAATACACAGATTTGGTACATTGACAATGGTAATAGTGTTATTGCTTCACTTAGACCAAGGTCTTGTCTATTAGTATTAGTTCAAATAAAAGATTATTACTATTATTTAAGTTATAGTTAATTAAGAAGTTCTCCAACGACCGATTCGCTCTTCAAATAAAGTTTTCTCTCTCTTCTTATTTAAAAAAACCTAATCAAAAGGTGTGTGTAATTTAAAATAAATAATTATATACAAAATTACTCTCTCTAAAATCTCTCCCTCTATCTAAAAGTAGAAATTTCCACATAAAGATGATATACTAAGAAAATCTTTAAAATAAGTTTTATTCCTTCACAAATTAAAGTTTAATATGAAATATTGTAAGATAACGAGAGATCTATAAAATTATTGAGAAAAATAATACAAAAGACTCATTGTTGGTTACCATACGGTATTTAGGGCAGAGACACACCTGCACAAACACTTACAGACGAATAATTAAAAAATACCATATTATAAGACACGCTGCAAGCACAATATACATATAATTATATACATTTGTTCCATACTACATACCATTTTTTTATTTTAATAGTATTTTTTGATTGTCAATGTGTGTGTTTATCAATGTATGTACGTGTGTGTGTGTTTTTATCAATGTGTATATATCCTTATAAATCAAAACACCCCCACACTTGCAACAACAAATACCCGAATCAAAAAACAGATAGAATTCTCCAAGGAGCAGTCTGTTTACACCGCATCTCATTAACCGACCCCTACAATACCTACGAATTTGTTGGACCATAAAAAATAAATAAAACAACCCTCAATGCATTGGATTGTTTGTTTGGATTTCCTGCAATATTACATTTAATATGTCGAATAAAATCTTAATAAACCTGTCGACATACACACACACACACACGCACACACACGCACACTCACACACACAATACAATTAGTGTAACTTTTAACTAATACATGTCTATGTAGTGACTATAGTAAGATATCCCGGCGGACAAACGTTCAAATCAGTATTTCATATAATTAATTCCTTTAATTTGACATTTATGGATACAATCAAAATGTCTTTGTTGTTTTGTATGTGTGTATTAATAACTCACGCATATAAAAAAGCACACACATACATGAAAATATGTATATATTATATGTAATAATATGATATTTGTTATTTTGTTTTAAGTTTTTTCTCTATGTCTAAAATTTTTGTATATATTTTTTCTGGTAAACAATTTAATTATAACATAAATTTGAATAATATATTATTAATTTGATTTAAATTAACAAATAAAAATATTTATAAGACATTAAAAATTATAAAGTAAAACTGAAGTCATATATATTATTCGGCTGTAATAAAATTTTACAGCCGAATGATATATTAGTAACATGTGTTACAAGACCGACAAAGGTTTATTTTAAATCGCCCACTACATCTGGGGGTTGTCAATTGACATTTCAATTTAACGTTTATTTATATTGCATTTATCCTGGACCTTTAATCGTGAGATTTATTAAAACTGCACGGGGTCCCCATTTATACAAATTGTACACTAATCACCTAGTGTATAATTGGACAATAGCTATATAAGTATGGTACAATATACATTTATACATATATAAAATTGAAGTGTCTGCTTGTTATTACAAATTAACAGCTTTTCACTATATATAAAAGTATATATATAAAAAATCTATATATTTTTAATTTTTTCTATAGCTGTCTGTTTGAAACTGGACTGATTTTAATAGGACTTTCATGGGTGAATAGTTGAAGTTATAAGGAATATTATAAAAACATTCCGCTAAACGAAGTCGTGGGCATAGCTAGTTAATATATAAATTTGGCTTCAGTCTAATAAAAATAAAAGTTTAAAAAAATCTTGGCCAACTCAATGGCCAATGTTGGTCCAATGTTTACAAGTAATATGATGTTTTAAAATCCGCTCCCGCTACTCCTATGCTCCAGCGATAGGCTTATACTATATATGAGCTACAGTCATACATGCTACTAATTACATAGTTGTATGTAGCTGTATACAGCTTAGCTTATCTACAGGTTGATTATATTTTCTATTGTCAAAGTTGTTTTTAATTTATTACTGTATATGTTTTCGTGTTCTATTGTAACATATGTAAAGATATAAATCAAATTTGTAAACATATATTAAAAGAATAAATGTTTAATTTTCATTGTATATGTGTTTTCTTGTTTGTTCATCAGATTGTTGGATTAACTTAATATTTCATTAATTAAGTTCATATAGTAACTGGATTACGCTGAATATACAATTAACAAAAGTTACATATAAAAAACTAACCTACACTCATTTTATAATAGAAAATATATCAAATAATCGGCAGTAATAAATTATACACACACACACAAACACAGTTAATACACACAGATATACAATAAATATATATGTAATAAGAGAACAAGCTGTGAATGAATGGCTGGCGGTAATTAATTGGATACAGAACTCCTCCTTCCCTCCTCTCACCGTAATTATTGCTGCCATTATTATATTAATGTTGTATTACGTTAAAATATTTATTGAATTTTATATTAAACATAATATATTTATTGTAAATTGTAATTTTAGGATTTTTAATAAATATTAAATTTTTATTAATTATACCTACTTTTTAAATATAAACATATTTTCTGGAACCATTCTTGGTATATCTTTTTTTATATAATATATTGTATTCTGTCTTTGCACCTATAGAATCTCATGGGTATATCGGGGGAGGGTTGATACAGTCTTAGGAATATGGGGAGGATAGGATAGGGTGATCCCGGAGGCCCATCCCCACTAATTATTTATGTATCCCCTAGCGCTGTAAAAACGGGTTAATTTGTAATAAAACAGAGTCAAGTTAAATGCTATCTGGTGTCGTCTGACTTCATAATTGAGAATTCTGAGTAAACTTGGGAGTATAATTAATACTTTTTTATATAACTATATATCTTATCATGATTTTCAAGGTTCCGTGTTCTCATTTCCAAATTATGTATAGATGTATACAGCATCCGAAGACGCGTCTGTTGGAACGCGATATCCAGCCCGTGCCGGCCCTCACCCCCGCGGGATTAATATCACGACCCCAAACTTCCCAAGAAACCAACTTTACAAGTACCCAGATTATAACAACTGTAAGAGTTATGGCCTATGATTTCGTGCGATATACTTTGGTTATACAAGTCCCCGTTTATGATACGTTTTCTTAAATTATACGATTATCATTTAAACTGTGTTTAATGTAACTTTCGTTTATGGTTTAATGTAGTATCGCTATAAAACCTTAAACGAGGCTAGTTAGTCCAGTGTAATAAGAATTTCATTACTCCAATCAATGTCCATTGTTTTGCAACATGAAATAGTTAGTTGTATCAGTGACATTAAGTGCTTCAATCTCGCACCACCGATGTGGCACGTATCGCCACACGCCACGTTATTACCATATTCTTTTAATATCGTGGTGTGGTGCGCGCGCACGCGACCATGTTTACGCCACGTGCGCGCCACGCGGATTTTCGAGAGCCACACCTACCATCACTAATTTCATCGGGAATTCATAATAATGAGAACGTTCCAAATTCGAAAACCTTTCGCCTTTTTTTTAAAGATAATTGTATACGGCCAGTGTCTTTAGATAAGTGCCAAGCGTTCGTCATGGATTCTAATTAAAGCTAGCGTCACTTGTAACTTGTCTAGATCCTCAGATATAGACACTAAATTCACTAAGGACATTTCTTATTAATATTATAATATTCTAGAAACTTTTATTACAAATAAACTTAAGAATCGCATGATGGTAACAACTTCAACAGTTATTTCATTCAATCCAACTAAAAAATACATTCCAAAATCAAACAAGACAGACAGAGCGGTAAAATCTTTCAAATTAACACGAGAAGACAAACGTACACGGGGTTTAATAAAGATAATTCGTACGTCCCTTAATGTTTGCTCTAAAACTATCCTGGACTGATTGATACGGGCCGCAACAATGCATGTTTGCTTTCAATTACACGCCACGCAGCATCGGTGCTAGGTGAGGAAAAATTGACAATCCGCTCCGACCCCCACCGTCCGTACGTGTGGGGCAGCCTTTATATTTCATATAAGCATTCTGACATATAAAATATATTAGGTGACATATGTCAAACAAGTTTGAGCTATTTGTGTTCTAATTTTGAATTTTATAATATTTAAAAAGGTTTTATATAATTAATAAATTTTAATGTCAATATCGTTCTAAAACAAAATTAGTTACTTGTGTTCTAATTTTGAATTTTATATATAATAATCAAAAAAGTTTTATACAATCATATTAATATATATATTTTTTTAGTAAACAGACGAAAACGCCTAAAACACATGTATTTAGATAAAAAACTACGAAAATTTTTTATTTCATTTTATAATACAATGCAGTCATGTGTCGAGTGGGTTTTTACTAGTCAAAAAAAAATGTAACAATCGGGTCCAAAACGCTGTGAGAGAATTTTAACAAGTTTGCAGTTTTTATTTGATTTGTTTTCGCCTCCGGCCCTCTGCGAACAGTCTACCAACTATTTTAATATTTCATTACACTCACTCTGCTTTAATAGCTTTCGATGTGAGGTTTTTATTGTAGTTAGTCGCTTTACCCACTCGGAGGTTTGAGTTTGTGGTTTAAAACCATTAGAACCTGTTTGCTTAATGTGAATTTATACACCGTTTGTGTGTTGTGTTTGTTTTAAACTAACATTATGGATTATTTTTAATTTTCTTATTTTATCAATTATGCTAATTGTCTAAATATCGAAAATATAGACAAGTTGCAAAAAAAAATGTATATTGCAATTTTTTTTTCATAAAACTTTCTGTTACCAAAGATTGTATATAATAAATATATATATATATATATATATATATGTATGTGTATATATATAATTATAACTCGTATCATTCATCGAGTCCACCAAACAGCCCAACAATATAACACCGTTATTTAAAACACAAATATTTGTATAAGACGAAACTTTTCCACCGTCTCCGTGCCTTTATTAATATTATATTATTTTGTCTTATGTACGTTCGAATTTCTAACTTCCCCCCCCTATCCCATCCCCCCCCCCCCCCCCCGAAAGCTCGTAACTCGTTTCTAAAGCGATTATATTTTAAATTATTTTAATTAAAATACTGTGTAAACGTCTAGGGATCGCTTGTATTTATTTTGCTTTAACGAATTTGTTACATTTTATATTGTATATCTTTGTTATGAACATTATTATTATAATGATAATAATGATAATAAGTATATATATATTCTAGGATATTCTAGATTTTAAGTGCCCTAGTTATAATGTATAAACGAATGTGGGGGTTTTGATACACACATATAGATATATATCTATATGATTATTTTTTTTTTATTTGAATTATTTTGCTGTTTGTATGAATTTAGTTTCACGTTAAATAAGTTTATGAAATATTTGTATTGAATTATAAATTACGTTGTCAAGTTAATAAATATTTAAAAAAAATACTCAATTCCTACAATTTTTTTTGTACATAGCGAAAATTATAAAGAATTAGTTAAGTAAAATATATGTCTTATTTTCTAAACGCAAGCACATCCGCGGGCAGAGCTAGTATAATGTAAGCTTGAATTCAATAAAGCGTATCTTAAAGTCCCCTATTAAAAGTTTGTATTTCAAACTTACAACAGATTTCGCGAAGCTTAAAGTTTTTATGAATTTTACACAAGTTTTAAGATTAACACAAGCCGATAGAAAATTTACAAACGTTAATTAATTTAAACGTGGTTTAAGTTACGGTTAAATTATTAATCAACTAAAATATACCGCAGTTTTATTAATATATTGATATTTTATTTTATATATTTTTATTGATATTTGAAAGAAATGAAGAAAGAACAGAATGTAAGATCAACGTGAATGATAAGATAATAGAACAAGTGAATGAAGTGGTATATTTGGGAAGTACTTTTAGCAGAGACGGAAGATACGAAATGGATGTGGAAAGGCGTAATGCTGCCGGTAACAGAGTCAACGGTGCTTTGACTGCACTGTTGAGACGACGAAACGTCAGCATAGCAGCACGTTTGGCTGTATACAATGCGGTTTTGCTACCGACGCTGTTATACGGCAGCCAAACGTGGGTAACACAGAGGAAGAATGTAAGAAAAATGAATGCTGTGGAGATGCGATCTCTTCGCAGAATATGCGGAGTCAGTCTAGCTGATCGAAACCGCAATGAAGAGATCCACAGAATGGCAGGTACTTGCGAAGATGTCACGGTGAGAATGAAGAAGAACGTGCTCAGGTGGTTTGGGCACCTCGAACGAATGAGTGATGAAGGAATGGTAAAAAGAGATTTATATAGGAAAAGTGAGCGGGAAGAGAGACAGGGGGAGGCATCGAGTGACCTTCGAAAACACAGTATCTATGGTACTGGAGGAAAGTCACGTAAAAAGCATGAGGACCCCCCGGAGGGCATGTATGAAGAGGTTGATGTCTGTGGCCGAGGCGAAAGAGGTATGCAGGGACCGTAGCGTTTGGCGCTCCGTCGTCTCTGGCTACCCCGCAAGGATTATGGTGTTATGATAAATAAATAAAATAGTTCTATTAATTACGATTGTTATAATGTCATTCTGGTTTGCAATTTTTGGGTACTTTTTTTTATGGTTGCAGATTATTGTGTTAACTTACATCTGAGACCAACGTGGATTTTGTTTTGCCTGAATATGACGTCACAGTTCAAACGAACATAACACGTGATCACATAATATAGTATAGTCTTTGTATATAAATAATTTATTGTATTAGAATAAATAGTTAAATGAATTCTAACACGGAAATGTTGAAACTGAACGTGACGTCACAAGCGTAATGTGTTGGTTTCAACGTACCTTATACCGTATGTGAATGCTTGAACACGATGACAATTTTTAATATTAAATCTATACACTATAGACTAAACAACGCTGAAATATAACAAAAACAGATCTCCATAAGATTAACGTCAGATAAACATTGAAAATACAAAAAAATCCACATCTCAAATACTCCATCGATTGTTACTGACGCAAATGTGTTGCTGTACAAATATATGTATTATAAATAAGTATTATTTTATCCTGCACGGGCTGTCAGTTTACGCGCCATTTTGAAGGGTCCTCAATGTTGCCAGCATACGACGCGGAGACATGAAGTGGTAGCGGGATACGAAAACGAGCTATTGTGTCATTATATTCTGTGGGAATATGTTTTTGGCACTTCTTTTATATATAACAATCTATATTATTATGATATTCACTTGAGATATTCAGTTATAATTATTTAAGCAGCAGATTTCTTTAGCAATTGTTATGAACTTACCATATTTTGGGGTAATTGGCACTAACATAAACTTAACCATAATTATAAATATATAACCCATATATTATATGTAGGGACAAAAACAAATAAATAACAAACATATATATATATATATATATATATATATATATATATATATATATATATATATATATAATATTCGTTGTATGTTACACATTGTACAAGATACATTACTGATAACGCTCTAATCCTCATATAAATCATGGTTTCACAAATTTACGAGCCCTCTGAGTACATACGTATTATCACAACGAGCACCAAAATAAAATCCCTCTTATAATTCTCGATAAACGAAAATAAAGACACCATTTAAATTTGGTAATTTTTATCATTCATTCTTTAGATTTTTGTTTTCTTTATCAATGGATGAGTATAAATTAAACTATGTACTATGTAATTAATAATAATAATAATAATAATAATTTATTGGTTACAAAGAAATAAAAAACACTACAAATAGATACAACAATAATGTGCTTTCACTAACAAAGTTAAACTTACAATATGGTATAGAAGAAATTATAAGAAATATACAAGACATATATAATTACGAAAAACTATGATATAATCTATATATATGTAAGCGATTCACCACTCACTGACTTGTCACGAAATCTCCGAAACTATATGTCCGATTAACTTAAAATTTTACATAGTTACTTCTTTTGTGACGTAGACGTACACTAAGAACGGATTTTACGGAATACCTATCTCAACGGATATCAACTTTTTGCATTTCTCCAAGTTTTAAACCTGTAGGAGCTATACTTAACGCGGGGGTAACAGTTACCATAGCAACGGATAATATGACAAAGGTTACCATAGCAACCTAAGTTCACATCCAAATTGATAGTGTACCCAGCGAGGCGGTAGTTATGATTAAGTGACAATATAAAAAAAACAAGTGAACGTATAAAATAAAAAAAAAACATGAAACTATCACAAAAGAAAGTTTTGAAATTCCATCATACATTGTGACAACACGTGGCGGTGTTGTCCTATCACTAAACATTTTTTTTTTTACCCATTATTCCCATTTTACGGACATTATACCGTCCATTCAGCCATTGTCAGAAAGGATCTATATAAGGATGGTATGAATGTTGAATTATAAATGTATTTAGGATGTAAAACAAACTGTCATAATGTAAATAGTATTTATTGTTTGATTGTCATTCATATTATAACTAAATTGTTATTTGATATACGTTCTTTGAATTGTTTAGTTTTGTTATGTTTTTGGTGTTATTAATTGTTTTTTGATCGTTATTTTGTTATAATATTAATATTTAAGTAATTATGCGATTTTATAAGATTTTAATTCGATGTTTTGTTTTTTTTTTTTACGTGTTGGTTTCATTTCAATTTATTTTGTATTCTATATGAAACTGAATCTCGTCCCGTTGCGTTCTTTTAAAAATTAAGCATGTTTAAGTGTGTTTGTGTGTGTGTGTGAGATACATTTTTTAATTGACTGAAGTTTACAATTAAATATAATTTGAAGCCATCACCTAACTTGTATGAAATAGAAATGAGTTTCTGTTACTATCGTCTGAATCTCTTAAAGCACTGTCGCATATTTGATTTTATTATTTATATTATTTCTTAAATTAACTCAATACTTCCAATTGTATGTTATACAAATTTAATATTAAATATTAATATAAGGTAAATATATTTTGTATTTTTTAAACGACCTTTGCTCTGTTTATAAGCTGTGCCCATGACTTCGTCCTACCAGAATATGTTTTTAAAAATAAAAGTAGTCTAAGATACTCCTTATAACATGAGCTATCAGCCAGTGAAAGTCCTATTGAAATCGGTTCAGCCGTTTTAGAGATTACCGCGATACAAGCAGACAGAGACAAATATATTTTTTTTAATAACCGTATATACTTTCATATGCATTTTGTGAAAAGCCGTTAATTTGGATACAAACAGACACCACAACTTTATTTATATATATGTATTACATTCTTTCCTCTATCTAGAGATTCTGCAAACCAAGTAAAACATGCATTTAGATCATGTATATTTAAAATCACATAAAAAACCTTCCATTGTTAAGATGGTTTGTTATGTATTTTTTTTGTATTGAAATTCAAATGACGAGTGGTTCATTATAACACTGTATGTATATGCACCGTCCGTCTGTGTGTCCGTTTATCCACGGTGGCACAACGTGTCACGGTATTAAAGTACAAACTTAATAATTAACATAAAAAAACAAATATAACAATGAAATCAACCTTATTGTTACGTTTATAAGGGTGTTGGTTATAATTTTTTTGTTTATCAACTGTTATATAAATTTGTTTTTTTTTATAAAGGATCTCGTTTCTATTACGTAATGCACCCCGTGAGTTGAAACCGAGAAGTATCTTATGGGCGCTTATGCTAATATTTCATTAATATGATAAGTATTGTAGAATAATAAACGTTATTTGTATTTGCATAAGGGTTACATTTGTTTCAATGTTGATTATAATACCTAACATTTGAGCGAAGTTCATTGACCTCACAATCTTAATAGTTAAGTTCGTGTATTGAATTTTCGATTATAATTATATTTGTTTCTTAGGTAGGTTTTATTTATTATATTTCCGGATACAAGGCTTTTATTATGAATTCTCTAACACGCGTAACACAAACACAAGTGTAGTTATTCATAGGATATCCAAATTGCACTCACAATCTACCTGTTACAATGAAATAAGACTTCCTGTACCGACAAAGTCAATTCGACACGCCCACATCAAAATATATTAACGAGATATAAATACTTTTTTGCAAAAAAAAAAAAAATAATAATAATCGATACTGGCAACATCGAAAAATAAAAAAAAAATTCGCACAATCAATCAAGCGCTAAGCCAATAAACCTCAACGATGCGCTTTTGAATTTGGAATTCGATTTTTGTAACGCCATTGTCGGGGATGGCCGGCGGCGGCGCGAAGCTGCCTTGTCAAATTGCACAATGAAAGGGCAAGCGGAAGTGAACATGCCGGTGTCTCTTGGTGAATGGCGGACTGATGCGTTCAGGAACTATTGAGGTTGATGTGGAAACATCCACGGAGGTAGCGTCAGCAAAAAGTATTTATATTATAATATATTTTTTTTTTACAACAAAATTTTTTTTGTGAACTATTTTCTTAATATAAACAAAATTAATAATATTAAAATATAAATTAATTTAATTAATATTTTAAATTATCTTCCGACTGTACATTGCTACAAAAGGTTTGTAAAATATTGTATAACAATACAACGCCCCCCATTGAAAAAAACTCCATTGTGTTACCATAGCAGAGATCGGGGTTGCCAGCTATAAAATTAAACACACCATAAAGGTAATAATGAAATATGTATTACATGTATAATATTGTTAGCCCCCGTTTAGTATTGAATAAACTTTTTGATGGACCATTTGACTCGGATCTTTTGTGATAAATTGTCCGTGAAATTTAAGATGAGATTGATTTATTGTGTGGACTATTGTTAGTGAGGTGATGGGTTTGCTAATTACTTTGGGGTTAGTGATGTAATGATCATTTAGATGTCACATTTGAGATAATATTCAGTGTTAGCTTGACTTTATAGTTAAAAAAAAAACATTTTCTGTAGTTGCCGGCAACACTCTTGTAAATCCTCGGATGTTGCAAGAGTTCATGGGCGGCGGTGATCACAAGTCATCTGTGACCCGCCAGCTCGTTTGCCCTCTTCTTCCATAAAAAAAAAATGATTCTGTAAATATATATATATATATATATATATGATCAAAAAGCTGGTGAAAAAAAAAATTTAACAACCTTAAGAAAAAAAAAAAGTGTTAAAAATCTTAAATTTTTTTTATAAGTGACGAAAATCAAAATCAATTCAACTATCAAAAAAGTCTTAAATTTTTTTTTAATTAGTCATATTTTTTTACGTAAAACGAGTAAGTAGAAAGCCACTTTCACCAAACCCAAATTTTCATTAACGTAATCCCAAATATTTTTAAAATCAATCGACTTTGATCCCTCCATCCATAGAGATAAGGTTATATATAATTTAAAAAAAAAGCCTTATTTTCTTAACACTGGAGATGTAAAGCCAGTTCACACTAATTAATGTTAATCAAATAATGTCCCAGACTTTAAATATTACCGCTTCCGGTGCATTAAAGTACCTTTAAAAGCCTCAAGACTTCATACTACCTACATATAATATTTTATAAAACATTTTTATTGGATTATTACATTTTTCATATATTTTTTATTGTTATTTATATATAAGAAAATAAAAATGACATTACATCTAAGCTTAACTAGACTCTTAATTAAAAGAGATATCATTTAACACTAAACCTACCGACAATTCTTGTGTACCTGTCCCTACCGCACGCCGTCAAATTGACCGGTAATTAAAAGTTATTTTATTATATAACGCAGGTAATAATGGAAATAATCAAAAGTAAAGAGTGTAGAAAATATTATATTTATATTCTAAGAATTGTCATGTAGTTTGATAACGATATTATAAAGTTTAAAAATGTGTAAGTTTTACAAAAGTTTAAGAACGGTCAATTTGACCGGTACTTGGTAGGTTTAGTGTTAATTACTTACATTTAATATAGAAAATGAAACGAAAGTTAAAATCACGTATTCTTACTTTGGAATGAAAGAAAGTAAGATAAACTAAAGTTAAAATAAGAAACTTTTTTACTATTTATAAAAATTCCTTACTTAACAATTACATAGAAATAACAAAATTATAATGTTATTTTTGTGTTACATTTTAACATCAAATGTAACACAAAATATATCTTAAAACAATTTATAATATTTTAATAACTTTAAATTAAATTAATCATCAACTTACTATTATCTTTATTATCAACATACAAACTGACAGCAATATATATATACATATATACATATATATATATAAACAAACAGGAAATCACAAGGGTAACATAAATATAAAGTCACCCAGGTGTCAAAAGATTCGCAAAGTTAAGTCAAAATAAATAATATGTTATCATATTAGATAAGTGAAGTGGAAAATTACTTTTAATTACGAGTCAGGCTTAAAATAACTGAATTATAATTAATTTACTTAAATAATATTATTATTAGAAAGCAAAAATATAATAACATGTTAATATGTAGCTTAATTATAATATCATCGCGATCAGGAATCGAACCTGCGATCTTTTGGAATCTTGTGGTTTAAGATGAATCAGTTATTTTTAATACTATTTTTTTTATTTATAGTTGTTTGATATATTTATAGAATTTTAAAAAATCTATTTTTTCTAAATATATTAACATCGTACGTAGGTCTCGAACCTGCAACCTCTCGGATACCATGGCCGTCGCTGTAACAACTGAGCTATGAGTCCTTACCCGCCATGTTGAATTTCTTAAAATAAAAAACCAATATAAATAATATAAATATATATAATTGTAATTAATAACATACATATACATAATTCTTTAATACACATCTTTTGTTTCTCCCTAAATATGTACATATAATATTGACGTATAAACAAAACAATGTGTATAGTAATAATATCAACAAACATTCAATAAATATTATTTTTTGTTGCAATCGAGATCATATTATTAGAATTAAACAATAAATATTTGCTTCAATAAACTCCAGCACTGTTTGCTAATAAAATAATATCTAAGACTCGACAAATTAATTCAGAAAATTTGCTTTACTTGTCCGTTTAAACAGAACCAATAGATGTGAAATGGTAGGAAATTAATTGTACTTTTTTTTTAACGAATTATTATTATACTTTTTGACAAATAGCTATTTTTAAACGTCGTTCCACATATGACAAGATCTGTCACGTGATTCATTCACCATTGTCAAATTCAAAATGGATGACGCATAAAAGTTTTTAGAAAAATAAGATATTATTAAGGTTTAAAATAAAGTTTCTTATTAACAATTTCAAAAGAATTTCTTAAAATAATTAAATAATAAATACATATATATATATATATATATAATATTAATATTGTTATAATATTATTTCATACGTAATTTTCCATGACCAAGATGGCCGACCGCTAACTGTTTCTATAAACATGATTATTGGAAGTCGCACTTCCAGCAATGTTTACTTGCTTATTGGACATGGATTATACAGAAAAATACATTTAAAATTGTGTATCTTTTATTTGTATTATTATATCCGAGTGTATTTACAGTACAATGTAGAAAAATACGATATTTATGAATGGTTTTATGTGCTATGTAACGACATTTGTTAGATACAATTTACTAATAAATAAGATGACCAAGTTATAAATGCTCAAAATGGTTGTTGTAGATTTGTTTTTTAAGAAGAAAATATCATTCAATTTAGAAATATACCCATTATTAAGACAATTATATATATTTGTTACATAAAATAACCAATAAGTCAGTTATAAAATTTAATTATTTAATTCAAAATGGTTGTAAAGCGTACCAATGGACGACATTTTGACACAGGATCAATTACATGTGTGTCGCTAAACAAATACGAATTAGCTCTGGCATGTTACAATCTTCTCAGACACGAATTGGTAACACAAATACTGGACTTGCGCTTTTCATGCCTCGCTTACACCACTCGCCTGGGACACGACTTTACACTGAATAAAACTGTCTTTTAAATATTGAAACGACAGATTCTAGTTGAAGATTATGAAGAACTTGCAAGAAACCCTCTGGACAATTTTAATGTATTATTAATTTTCCTTTCATATTGTATTGACTATGTGATATATAATCCACTCTATATGTAAAGGTAAAATTTCGTTTTTATACGTATTTTATTATTAAATAATCCAATCTATTATAATAAAGTAAACGAGGCACCAACAGAGGGTAGATACAAGTTGAATACGAGCTGATAATTTACAATGTCTGGTTACTTTTAGACGTAAATCGAGTATTGACTCAGTTATTACTTTATATTTAATATATAGAAAATAAAAGTGTGTTTGTATTAAAAATATTTTACCAATTTCTTTGAGTATTTTAAACTAGTAGTGAATAGAAAACAATGTGAAGTAATGTTTAGCCGAACTGGCTGCCTCTGGCATACAGACTCCGTCGCCGTTGGTGCGACCCCGTCGCTCTACTAGTTGAGCTACCGCGATCATATCGCTCTACTAGCTGAGCCTCCACGACCCCGTCGCTCCACTACCTGAGCCACCGCTACCCCGTCGCTCTAATATCTGAACCACCGCGACCCCGTCGCTCCACTACCTGAGCCACCACGAACTCGTCGCTCTACTAACAGAGCCACCACTACCCCGTCGCTCTACTATCTGAACCACCGCGACCCCGTCGCTCCACTACCTGATCCACCACGAACTCGTCGCTCTACTAACAGAGCCACCATGACCCCGTCGCTATACTAACTGTCACCGTGACCTCGTCGCTCTTCTAACTAAGCTACCGCGACTCCGTCGCTCTACTAGCTGAGCCGTCACGACCCCGTCGCACTACTAACAGAGCCACAGCTACCCCGTCGCTCTACTAACTGAGTTACGGTGTTGTTAGAATATTTTACAAGACTTGGAGGTCCTTAAAATATTATAGATAATGTAAGTCTAATTTGAGGTATATAAATAGATATATACTTACATATATGTAAATATATTCAAACCGTTGTCACCATTTATATTGTACCAATGCGTTAATGGAGAATTAAACAGTTAGTGCCAAAAATATCGAATACTGTTTCGATATTAAAACATATTCAAGCCTTATTCTAGGAAAGTAGAAATACCTGCAAGCGAATATAATAGAGTCCCTGTATCCACCCAGTACTAATGAAGCACTCTATATTAAAAAACTCTACGTATTTAGAGTTAAACAAACATATATATGCATTATCAATTTCATTTCCAAATTACACAAGTGGCATTACAACCGAAAGTGCTTGAAATATAAATATTATGTTTATATATTGATAGAGCAAAGCGTTCGTCAAATATAGAGTGCCAATATTAACTCTAGTTATCGTCAAGGTCACGGTCAGGTACACATTTGACTAGTCAATGTTGTTTGTTTTCGAAATTTTTATACACACTCCAGGTAGAGTTTGCGGTAGAGTTGTGTAGGTAGAGTTTGATAAATTTATATACAAATCTTATATATACAGTATGTCTTATTAATTAATATTATATTTTTTTTTCTTATATTCACAGGGTGATATATTTTAATTATTATTTGCATATAAAATTCAATTCAAACAATAAACAATTTTCATATATTTTATTAAAAGTCATCCTCTTATTTACTTAGAAATGTAAGTAAGTAATTCATTGATTACTTACAGTTAGTACTTTATCAATACAATTATTTGTTACAAATATTATATAATAATATTAGTATTATTACACTTAAATATACAACAAAGTATACTTGGTACAAATATTGTATTAATTATAGTATAACATATATTTAGATATTTTAACAAATACTACTTTTCCCTCCTCTAACGATTCAATGATTACCCCCTCTCAGTTTAACAGTCAAACTATTTTTACCTCCCCCCCCTTCCCCTATTTTTTGGTTATTATACAAAAATCCGCCGCCGTGCGCTCCGGGAGTTTAGCTCAGCCCCCTCAGATTTTTGACCATCATTTCTGAACGGAATGAGATATTTTAATTCTGTTTTTTTTTTAAACATGCCCATTCCCAAGCTCTACAGCTCTGCCAATTTTTATTTAAATCGATTGAGTAGTTTTTATGTGATGTTGTTTCAAAAAGAAGTTTCCCAAACGGTTAAGAGCTTCGCTTACGATCAACTCAAAAAAGCTTAATATTCCAAAATTGATGTATATTTATTACATATAATAAATTACTAAGAGATATATGTTAAGTATATTATATAGAAATGATAATCATTTTTATAGAAAAATACTATACAGATATTGATGCAATGATGAAAAATCTAGTCTGTTTTGTGTTATAATAAACTATTGAATAATTTTAATGATTTTCTTTTAAAGATAAACATTTTATGTAAACAATAAATAATAAATAATAATAATAATTATATTTTATTCGTAGCGTTTGGCGCTCCGTCGTCTCTGGCTACCCCGCAAGGGATATGGCGTGAAGATAAATATATAATAAATAATAATAAATTATTATACCATTTTTAAAACATTTAGCAAAATTTTAAAATTTTTCCAATAAATGAAAAACTTGACTTAAATATAATTACAATAAAATGTATGTCTGTATGTATGTATGTGTGTATGTATGTAAATAAATGAGTATATGTAATGTGTAACATTAACCAGACACGTTACGTAAATAAAGTACAACCTTCATTGACACGTGAACAAATATCTTTTATTAATCGATTTTAATTTTCCTGATCTTTTTTAAATATATACAGACAAATAAATTTATTATTTATATATTATTATTAAGTATAACATTTTTTATTGTTATTAACTTAACCTATGCTTCTAACTTTGATCTAGCTATGGAATTGTCGAGAGAAGTCATCTTGCTTGAGACAGAGGAGATAGAGAGAGAGAGAGACAGAAGAGAGAGAGAGAGAGAGAGACAGAAGAGAGAGAGAGAGAGAAAACAATAAAGTTTATATAAATAAAACCCATGTACAGTTTTGGGTATATATATTATGAAAAATTTAAATAAGTGTGTGTTATTATATGATATACACTCACACTAACAAAACACACACAATTAAAAGAAATCGCAACAATATTGATAGCATTTTACTGGTATTCATATATAGAGCACATGATAAGGGCTAATGTAGACGATTGCAGTTCGTATGATGAGATATTGTTTAACGGAAGATTTGCTAAAACTACATTTCGTACGGTGATTAAGAAAGCTAGAAAGCCATCTTTCGGTTCTAATGTCCATTATTCCCTAATTATATATTTTTTTCTGGATTACTGTGGATGAAGATCACTTGTGGACCGTTGCTTGTTTAATACTGAATTCCAAAAAAAAACATAACTTTAACACATATAACATCTTCTTAGATATAATTATTAATTTTTGTAATAGAGAAATGCTATATATATATTCTGAGTATATTAAAAATATACTATAACTTTCTGCTGACATCTGATGGGGTTGAAATCCATTACTAGGGGTGGCCCATTGTCACATTCCTTAGAAGGGTTAACGAGTATGAATCTGTGTATACGTTGTCATCTTGGATAAAGTATGAAATATTGACAAGTACAAGCGAAACCGCGTGAACTAGCAAGTATAATTTATTATTATATCAAACAAACTCTCACAATATTGCTTTAGCTTCAAAGAAATCTGATTATCTTGATGACTATTTTTATTTCAAACATAGTTAAGAACTAGTATAAAAGTCTATCGTTTAAGAAGAACAGCACTCAAATTGGTCCATCCATTTTGGATCATACATACACGTAAAACCGCTATCTGTGTTGGTAGTTAAAAACAGAAACGCGTATTACTGAATGTATTTATTTAATTTATCTAACACTAATAATGAATCATTTACAACAAAGAAATAACGTCTTAATGAACAAATAATGTAATCAAAGACATTATAAAGTGTGTAAAGTTATTTGTGGATAGCGACTTCTTTTATCATATAATAATATAATATACCCTTATGTTATGTACAAATCCTGGGTGGATTTGTACTGTACTTAAAGCATAATATAATCGTTTTTATTTGTAAAATTTAGAACTAGGGGCACCAACAAACCCTCAATTTCGACTCGCTGCGCTCGCGAAATCTCGGGTGCCGTTTGCATATTGAGCGAAGCGTGCCCAGTGTATTCACTCATAGTTTCAAATTGACTTCAATGGGATATCAGTTTATTTAAATGATATAAAAAAAAAATATTTTTTGAGGACATTTTTCAATTTTTTTTTCTAAAAACCATCACCTAATGTGTGTCTTTTTGATTGCAAAGTTTCATAATTTTCCGTTAAGCAGTTTTCGAGCCAATTCGTGACAAAGAATGTAAAAAGTCTCTAGTAAAACGCTCCGCTCACTTCGTTCGCTTCGCTCAATAAGAAATATAATTTCTTCATAAGTATTGATAGCAAAAAAAAAGTTTATGGTGCTCCCTAAAAATATAATAATATTACAACCACAGTCAGAGCTGGTTTAGAGGTTAAAATTACCAAAGGCGGAACAGAATGATAAAAAAATAACGACAAATTATGGTGACTGAGAGTGACAAATTTTAAGTGGCAATGAGTTTTTTATGCTAAGCGAAAGGCAAAAAGGTTGCCAACTGCACAAAATTAGAACTAGGATGGGTTTAAAAATGCGATACAATCAGTTAGGTATCCAACTACTCGTATATACAAGTATTTCTGAACGGTACTTACTTGGTGTCTAGGAAAGTATCGACTAAGTACTTGTATTTACTCGTATCCATCTCTAAAGAAGTCAGGCATAGTTACAAGAAGCACGACTCAACTGTAATGACGTACAAATAAATATGGTAAAAGAAAAAGAAATTAGACAATTTTGACATATTAAATATAATATATATTTATTTATTTATTATATATATTTATTTAACTTCACGCCATATCCCTTACGGGGTAGCCAGAGACGACGGAACGCCAAACGCTACGGTTCCTGCATACCTCTTTCGCCTCGGCCACAGACATCAATCTCTTCATGCATGCCCTCCGGTGGGTCCTCATGCTTTTTACGTGACCTTCCTCCATTATCATAGCTACTATGTTTTAATATAATATATAACTATATAATATATAATATAATATATAACTTGATAATATAAATAAAAAATATAGTTCAAAGTAACAAATAACCTATAAATATCTAGATGTTGCTAACTTCATCTACCCCCCACCCCCACTCTCCTCTTCACGCAAATTGATGAGCTATCTGTTTATAAAACTGGTACAATTTCTATAAATTTCTAGTTTTATTGTAATTGTAGTCCTAATATTGTGTTGCCGCTTCAAATTCTGCTTAGTACTTACCTACTATCTACTCAAGAATAGGTACCAGTAATGTATGTTGACTTAACAGAGAACTATAGTTCTTATATATATAAGATGTATATTACCATACCATTTCTTAACTAGATTTGACGAACAAAAAAAATAACACCATATTTTTATAATAAATAATATAACCAAATTGATGCCGCCTTCATGCATAGAGTTATTTCAAGTAGGTATATAAGAAATTCCTTAAAAAAATATTTAATTTGCAAAACATTGAAACGCTTGGGTTGGGTATTAAATATATTTGTCATTACGATTACGAAAGATGGTCCAAAGTCATATGATAAGGTCTCCAGAATACAAACTCTTGCGCAGCGCGCTTCGCAAACATGGCGCGATAAGGCGGCCATCTTGTGAGAGGTTGTCTCGGTAATTTAAATTTATCACCACACGTTGTACGATTCGCTTTAAACACTAATATTTCTTACATCCTTTTTTAAATACACGCCCAAAAATTATGAAATCAAATTAGTTTATAATATTAAATTACATTTTTATGGAATAGGTAGTAATAAAATAAGAAATATTGTAAATAGATTCTTACGTAGATTTTATTTATCTATTAAATAGATATTTAAATCTATCGTATTCATTATGCATGCCAAATATTTTGGATCACAAGAGATTTGTCAAAACTTTCTAGGACCGAACGAATGATATCAAGACTCCTTGGGAGTGCGTGTTGGTGGTATTCCACGACGAATAAGTGGTGCTGAATGGTATTCACTTATTATTTTATCCATTAACCGTCAGACAGGTATGAACTGCCTGAATCAAAATGAGTATTAAAATCTTTATAATATCACAAAAACATCTGAAAGTGACTAATTTAAGCAACAAGTGACTCATTAGAACAATATGAAATTATGATTTCGCAATCCAAACACTTACAATTAATATTCAACAAGATAAAACTGTTATCTTAGTAGAAAAAACAGGCTAATCCTGTCTCAGAGAGAGACTGAGAACAAATTTGCTGTATCAACAATCAACTGGCACCTAACATTGGTATATGTCTAAAGG
The DNA here is from genome assembly GCA_918358695.1 of Melinaea menophilus ssp. n. AW-2005. Classification (NCBI taxonomy): domain Eukaryota; kingdom Metazoa; phylum Arthropoda; class Insecta; order Lepidoptera; family Nymphalidae; genus Melinaea; species Melinaea menophilus. The sequence continues at coordinate 28,352,854 of OU911041.1, read as the reverse complement.
TTCGGCCACACGACGAAAGAATCTTCCAGAATAATACTCGATAAAAAATAACTCGACATAAAAACCATAAAATACATAAAAAAATATCTAAAAAACCATAAAATACATAAAAAAATAGATATTTCTATGTTGTGTATTTTCTGTGAATTTATAGATATAAATTCACAGAAAATACACAAAATAAGATTTAGATATGGTGTAATATTTAATAATAGTAATCATTTTTATTATATATATATATATATCAATACACGAACTGTGTACTCGTCCTAAGGTATAGTCTCACACCGCTTACATTGCAAATATTTCAACAAAGATACAGGGGCTCTCAACTCTAACTTTAACTACCCTGAGCACACAGGGCTTTATGCTCTATAATACTCTATAATACCTATATTAATTGCACTAATATGGATGACTCGGTTTGATTTAGGTGATTTTAAAATTACAAATGGAGTTATGTCAGACGTTGACATTATTTTTTTTTAATGCACATATCTTACAAGCATAATGCCGCAGGTATTATGCTTGCTTGCGAAGAAATAAATAAATAAGTAATTTACATAAATATAATAAAATAATAATGTGCTTTTGCTTGTTATTACTCGTATGTTATTGCAATGTATTTTTATTCCCTTTGCAAAAACCTAAATCTGCAAATGTATAAACCAAATATACATTTATGTTTCTTTATTATTATTAACACAATATTTTATTCTGTTTGTTCTAAATAAAAAAAAAACAATAGCTTTATCAAAACAAATTCCCCATAAAATCATTATAGAATCTTACAAAATATGTAACCAATTCTAAATTCAAATATTATTCTAAAAATATGTAACACAAACTTTTTGTTTGTTAAAAGAAAAAAACCTTACTTCATCATAGAAACTTATTATGCAATTCCAAATTCAAATTCAGTTTAAAAATTTAACTTTTTAATAAAAAAAGAAAATAATATAAAACCTTTTTGTAGTATCCAACGTAAAAATTGGACAAAGGCCGTCCACACTGAGCTGGATCGCCCTCTAATCGGCGAGGTTTTCAAATATTAGTGTTTGACAAAGAAATGAGCCCGAGTTGTTTGTGTGTTTGTGCGACCCCAATCAGGCTTTAAGTCACTGTGTTAGTTGGCTGTTCGATTTATTTACAATTACTTGTAATGTGTTGTTTGTTAAATTCATTTGTATTTCATTTAATGTTATTTTATTAACAATATTAAGTAATGTGTTTTGTTTTTATTTTCATAATTAATGATTTTATGTAAAATTGATGATACCTTTCTAAAATTAACTATTCACAATATAATAAACATTTTCTCCTTTTATCAATAAAAACTAAAAAAAATTCATTTTCATTTATAATAAAATATTCTAATATCAGTTTAAAGGTATTTTTATTATATGAATACAATTAAACTGTTGCTTTTTTGAATATAACAATATATATTGTATCAAATACAATATTCATTAACATAATTACCGAAAAAATTGTGGTAAAATTACAAATAAGATCCTTAAATGATAGCGACAAAATAATTTAATGTATATATTTTTTTCTTTAATCTGCCATATTTAGCGGCAGTTCGAACACCGCCTTTGCCACAGTTTCTTTTAATAATTAAAAAGTTAAATGACATTTAAAAAAAAGATGTCCGAACTTTAAATTCAGATTTTCTTCTCTCCCCCGATTAATCCATTTGACGGCAAGTTAAAAATCGTTTAAACGGTACCTGAGCGAGCGAACAACCAATTGAATTATTAATGCAGCCTCCACAAACGGCGCGGGTACATATTTACTTGTCGCGTAAATAGATGCGCACACAAAGAACACGCGTTTTAAGTAGTATATACACGAATTGCAGATAAGTCTCCTAGTTTAATTATGCAAGGTGAGTAGATGTATTAAATTATGTTGTTATTTCGTATTTTTAGTCGTAGTTTTTTTTTTTGATACTTTATTAGCATTGATTTAATTTATACGTATTTTCGTATTACATGAAGTATATTTAAAATTAAAAATGTAAATAGTTTTCACGATAATAAATATTATAATATAAATGTTAAGAAAATATATATTTTATATATTAAAATGAATGTTATAAAAATATAATCTGTTTTTTTACAATATACACAATCGCGTTCTTGTACACAATACATACGTAAAAGGCCGTAGTTTTCCCGGTTGCGCGCGCTACCATTGCATGTGTGGGTGCGTGCGTATGTGTGCGGGTTGGCCTTTTGCGACGGGGGGAGGGGGGTTACTAGGAACCGTGGAGTCGCTCTCTCCTACGTATTTGCCGACTTGTGCAATTAGCAGTTCTTTATGAATATTCAACAAGAGATACGGGTTTTTATATTAATTGACGTGTGACTTACATGTAAATGGCCGAGCTACGTGGGTGTATGTTAAGTGGTTTATACATATATAACTTATACATATATCCTTACTTCTTGTGCCTATTTTAGAATGCTCTAAAGATATATCGTAATATTTAACATTTCGAACATAACGTACAGTGTGACAAAATCTTAAACATACTTAGAAATTGTAGTTCGACTATGTCCCGCGGAAAATACAGTTAGAGAGAGACAACATTGCGTTTAAAGAGACAGCAACAGCGGGGATGAGTCTTGGCTTTCTCGGTGATATAATGTAGTATAACTCATCATATTGACAAAGAAAATTAAACCTTATGCAATGAATGTAGAGTCGATAATCAGTTTATTATATCTGTATGTGGATTGTGCGTGTTGTATTAAGGCAGAAGAGTGCGGACAACAAATATTGATTCGGAGTCTGGTGTGCGAGGGGGAGGGGTGGGGGTGGGGGGGGATATAATTTGGACTAATTCCTTCGATGTTGACTCAGGCTTGTCTGCCATCAGATGCAGTCGATCAACCAATTTTTTTTCTTATACAAGTTTTAACGACTTACAACTTTATTAAGGTTTCAGTATCTGAATATATATATAATATAAGAAATTGAGATTAGGGAAAATAGAAAAAAATCTATAAAACTATTACAATAATAGCATATTAAATTTAATTTCACATATCATATATCCAGGTATTAGATATATAGTAAAACTATATAATACAAAGATATACACATAATATATGCAAGAGAACTCAGCCACGCCCATATAAGAAAAAACAGTAGCATTTAGTGTACATACATTATATTTACATACCAGATAATGAAATTCAATGCGAAATTATGATAGTGATACTTTCTAGAAGGTTTCTATAAAAATAATAATATAAGTTCTAAATACATGTTTTATTTCTACATTAACCTTTAAAATCGTTCAAGTAAAGTCAAGATACTCCATAAGTGCACTAAAAACGGTAACTTTGAATTTGAATTCTATAAAATCTCGTTTCTGATTGGTGTATGTTGGGATAATCAGCCAATCACAACTCTTGATTTAACTGTCATTTAAAAACAGCCGTTACGCGGCCAATAAATAAAGGTTTATATGTGATAGTTTATACATAGTGTTAAATATAAATAATTCTAATGTCTTCAACTGAAAACCTTGAAACGTTATCTTAATGCCCGTATTAGTAACGCTTACTAATAAAAAATATATTTCACAATGGCACCCTATTATATAATATAAATATATAAAGGAAAAAATCATCATAATAGACCATGATGTAGTTAAAAAATGTTTTTAAAATAAAAGTAGTAGAGCCGTTTCAGAGATGAGTATGATCAAACGGACAGACAGACAGAGAAATATATATATATATATATATATATATATATATATATATATTTTATGTATTTACCATTATGTATGCATTCAGTTAATTTGGAAAGACAAATAAATTGTATATATATTTATATGTAGGTATACATACAAGTTAAAGATTTACAAATATTAATAAACAGATCCACGGTATACGCTATAGCTGTAAGTAAACACCCGGCATCCGCTACTTTGCTTATCTGAGAACAAACTTACACTATCTCGAAATATTTCCTACGTCTTTGGTTATATTCTTGGAAAATGTTTTAAAGTTATAATACTTTATTGTGAAATATGTTATTATATATATTTTTAAATACCGCCATTTTGAGAAAAAGTATAACTTTACGAGTTTATTCTTAAATCTATATTAACTAGTCTAATGGCCCGTACAAACCGTCAAGATCTAAAAACGTTTCAGTCTCGCCAACGGTAGTTGTATTTATAATTAAATACAGAAAATTTCCAAAAGATGTTATTGTTACTACATTGTATTTATTTATTAATGTTTGTATGAACATGTATATAATGTATTAACCATTCCTGTTTGGACCTGGATCCCACTGTAGCGATAACGTGCCCATATAACCATATAACCGTAGAGAAGTATTATAGTATAGATAGATATTATGATGGACATTGTTGGTTGTCTGTTCGTTTGATAGGCTCAAAAGTTTTTGAAACTATTAAACCTATCAAAAGGTATTTTTATCTCGATGTTTTCTGTTGATGGTAATCGGGAAAAAATCGATTTTGAATACTCAGTACTAAGAAATAGTTTGTCGATGAGCGAAGTGAAATCGGGAGATATTATTAATAATTATTAATTATAATAACTAAACTAATTGTGCCCGCGACTATGCTCGCGCGGGATATATTTTTAATAAAAGTAGTTACTCTTTATAATTCCAGCTCTCCGCCAGTGAAAGTCTTGTTCAAATCGGTCAAGCCATTTCAGAGGTTAGCCGGAACAAACAAACCGACAGACAGACATAGACAAAAAAATGTAACTTATATACTTTCATATGCATTTAATACAGCTATAAATTTGGAATTACAAACAGATATTTCGATTTAATTTATATATATATATATATATATATATATATATATATATATATATATATATATATATATATATATATAAATTAAAAATAATTATACCTTTTTCTTTCTTACATATATAATAATTTATTGTTAACAAACAAACAAAAAGATTTATTAATGTATATACATACAATTATAACTCTGGATAATGAACTTTCAGTCCCTATATATAACTACATATTATAAAGGGAGGTCATAACAATGTCAATCCAATATCATTGCACTTAAAGGTAGGTTTTAGTATGCTTACTTCATGTGTTTATTTTGATAATACGAAGTGGTAAACACGCAATCATGAAATAACAAGAAAACATTATTTTTAATATAAAAATGTAGATTTTGATGTATTTCTTTGTCAGTTTTGTGATCTTAAAATGACTTGTCAATTTTACATATATCTGGTAAGTAACAGTAACGAAATTATAAATATATCATATAAATATTTAAACTTGTCAAGAGGATCTGCGAACAAAAACTAGTATGTAACAAGAGTTATATAAAAAGCAATTCAGCAAAATCAGTGAGCCGTCTCTGCAATAGCAATTGATCTTATGGCGAAAAAATCTGATCCCCACCTAATAAAGGGCCAACCAAGTACCAGTGCATATAATCTCTGCCCCAGGCCTCAGTCCCTACGATCTTCACGATATTAACGCTTAGGGCAGTCCAGGCCTATAAATAAAAATTTATAACTCACAAAACGGATATAAATATGTAATGAGTTTTTTGTTAGCGAGGGTTTATTTTTCTTTTTGTGTTAAATTGTTTTATTTTTATATTAGTATATAAGTATTGATTGGCAAGACATTTTTGTTTATTTGCAACACTACAATTGTTTAGTTATTTTGAAAAAATACCTACAAAGTTTGCCAGGTTTGCCCATAATTTTTATCATACCATATGGTAAAACTTGTATAAAAATAATTAGAATAATTAGAATAAACTCTATACTAAAATCAAAATTTATTTCTACACAAATAATAATCGATTAAATTCACAGAATTACATGATTAATAATATTAAAATCTATAAACCGTACATTAGTCACTGTTGCAAGATGGCGGCGGCCACGTGACCGAGATGCGTTTTTAATTGCAATCATACAATGTTTTATGTTGTTTGCGTACTTTGTTTGTCGGCCTTTATTTATGGGTTCGCCGGTGGGAATGTTCGGGTATTACTAGGGGTTGATCCACGTAAAGGAAATTTAATGATCAAGAATTTCCTTTTAATGAAAACTTTTGCTTTATTATACCTACTTGTTAATTAAAAAAAAATATTTGACGTTTACACAAAATTGACATAACCTATAAAGAAATTAATTTATAGTATTTGAATTAAATAGACAAGAACAAATTAATGTTATCTGTTAATAATAATATAATATAATCTGTATTAATTATTAATAGTTACGAACGGTTTATATAACTATATTTAAACATGAGTTTCGAAACATCGTAGATCTTAAATCTCTTCAATTAAACAGTTTCCAGATATACTATGAATTAATCAGTGACTACTTTTACTAAAATTGACTTAATATAAAGCAAATTACATTAAAACAATGGAATATTTAATCAAGAAAAACTCTATTAATTTTTACAGAATGCAACACTTAGAAGACATATGTCAAATATACAAAAAAAGTAATAATTTCGCTTTTAAGCGTGTTAAGCGATATTATACATGCACACATTAGTATCATTAGACGATACAGTACTTAATCTACTTAGTGTTGAACAGTTACCAAGTATTAGGAAACTAGTGTTTGCTCACCGCTTTGCTTGCTTCACATAAATTCTACATTCAGCTCCGAGTTGTACGAGTACGTACAGTATAATCTAAGTTTCCCTCCATCATTATATTAATATTAGTTTATTTATATTTATAGAATAGTACCGTCTGTTTGTAAATCGGCATAAACAGATTTTCGCTTAATGCATGTGAAAGTATATACGGTAGAAGGAAAAAACATTTTTAACAATTTTCTTTTTATTTGTTCCGGCTAAAATTTGAAAAAGCTGGACCGATTTTAACTGAACTTTCACTGAAACATTTGATATTAATTGAGTAACTAAGACTACATTTTAAAAGTTCAAACAAAGTCGTATGAACAAGTTAGTACTAGAATTTGCGTATTTGTTTTAAAATAATTTAAAGTCAAATACAAATCAGAGGTCTTGAGCATAACATCGTTTATAATATTCAATGAATTATTGTATTTTTTTTCTGTATAAACGTATAAAACATTATAAAATATACATGTAGTTATCTCCCGACCCCAGACGCATTGATAATGTAACAGCCTAAGTAAATACAACGCATCTGCCGTCAACGCCCTTTTGATAAGAATAGGTCGTGTGGAGGGTACCCTACCTTGATTATAAATACCTCATACTAATAAAATTCTCATACCGGGTAAATATGGTTTTTAAGACGATTTTGTTTAAACAGAACCGTTTTACCCGGTATTGTATTGTATAACGTCTATTCGTATGTATACATATAAATAAAATGGATGTCTGTTTTGATTCTAAATTAATAGCTTATCAGTTACATATTAAAGTATATACTTACATAAAATACAATACACAGAAAAATACACAGAAAATATATATATATATATATATATTTTCTATCTGACCGTTTGTTCCCGCTAATCTCTGAAACGATTGGACCGATTTTAAGAGTACTTTCACTGACGTATAGATCATGTTATAAGGAGTAAGTTTTATTTAAATAAATCCCTCGCGAACGAAGTCGGGAGCAATGCTAGTTATGATGTTGTCTTTTTTGAGATTTATTTTCATGTGTTAGTATGAACTACTATATGTATGCATGTAATTCTGTTAATTGAGCTGAGCGTAAGCGAAGTTCTTCACCATCAATCGGGGATCGGGAATTCGGGAATCAATTTTATCTCGCCACGTCACATAAAAACTACTCAGTCGATCTTCATCAAAATTGCCATTGCTGTAGCTTTTGTTGACGAGCTTCTACAGAAAAAAACTAATTAATACAATTTTGATTTGATCAAAAGTTATGGTCGAAAAACTGAATCCCCATAGACTTAAGCTTAACTATTCTCGCGCGCGCTTGCCGATCGTCTTCCTCAAAATGAGCTGAATCGTTTCATCATGAAAACTACTGGAGCGATTTTAGTCAAATTTGGGACGGATGTAGAACTAATAAATTAGCATGTACCGAAAAAAACACAATGAAAATAGCTTTATTAAATCAAAAGTTATAAAGAAAAAACCAAGAGACGCGTGATTGTGTCGCTCGTAGTCTAACTTTAATGGCGACAAACTTTTCAATTAAGGGTTTACACCTAAGTCTGTTTTTACACGGTAGATTGGTTCCAGAAAAAACCGTGTAAAAAAAACCGTGTAAAAAAAGACATTGATCGTATGCAAAAATATGTAATTGGTTCCTAATCTCTAAAATCTATTAAAATTAGTGAAAAACAAAGATTTTTTAAGAACAAGTATTCATGTTTATTTAATTAAATCACATATACAATGTTTATTTTTACAAGCATACTTATTGAAGATTATTCACAAAATATTAACTAATTTCAATCGCTCTGACCAGTAAATTTGCTTGTATGCACAAAAAGGGAATTCCCCTAAATTTGTAATATCTCTGATCTTGGCATCATTTTTGACTGTCATCTCTCTTGGGCACCGCAAATTGATGAACTAAGTAGAAAACTTCATTATTCTCTTCACTCTCTCAGACGGCTGCAGAATTTCCTTCCTTTACAAACTAAAAAAATGCTAGCACAAACTCTTCTCCTTCCACTTCTCGACTACGCTGACGTTTGCTATCTGGATGCATCCGAGGAGCTACTTGATAAGCTTGAACGACTTCAAAATTTGTGCATTCGTTTTATTTACGGATTGCGCAAATTTGACCATGTATCCGAATATCGATCACAATTAAAGTGGCTCCCTATTCGCCTTCGCCGGAATGTGCACATTTTATCACTTCTTTTTAATATTTTAAATAACGCTTCCCCCCTTTACCTGCATGAGCGTTTTCATGTGACGCCACCAAGGACGAGACCATCTCGTGAATGCGTTTCTTCAAAATCCCTAGTAGTGCCTTTTTACAACACTATTTTCTTTAAAAAATCTTTCTCGGTTGTTGCAGCTCGGCTATGGAACTCTCTTCCCCAGAGTATTCTGGATGGTAACCCTTCCCTCAACTCTTTTAAGCTAAGGGTTAAGCAGCACTACCTATCTTCGGAAATATAACTAGTATTTCTTTTTATTTTTATTATTTTTATATTATCTACAAATGTATATATTTATTTACTTATATGTATATATATATATATGTGTGTGTGTGTGTGTGTGTGTATATGTGTATATAAGTATGTATATGTCTAAGTATTTTATATGCTATATTATACAGGTAATTTGTTAAATAGCTCTTAAAAGATTTATCTATTTTGAATGTCATTTCTTTGTTCTCTTTTATTTGTATTTAGTTTAAGTGTACCGCACTGTCTTGAACACCCTGTCTCACACCAAAGGGTAACTGGGAGAGATCTCTAAAAGAGATAAGTAATCCTTTGTACTACATTGTTTTCTGTTTTATGTATTTGTGATTTTTATTGGTACATAAATAAATAAATAAATAAATAAATAAATAATATGAACATATTTCGCAGAAATTAAATTTGACAAAAAAAAATTAAGCCCAAAATTTTTTTTATCGTGCTAAATGGAATAAAATCGTGTAAAAAATTAAAAATATTTTATTTTCAAACCGTGTTATTTTAAAACCGTGTAAAAACAGACTTAGGTGTATTATTGTTATTAAATATTTCCTTTTATTCTTTTCTAATGGCTTTTCCTACGCTTAGCTCAATCTCCCGCCACTCACGTTGGGCCGATCCTAGTAATAATCTGGACCTTGTTAAATTCAAATTCAAAATGTCTTTATTCAAGTAGGCATTTACATGTACTTTTGAATCGTCAATTATTACAATACAAATAAGGTGAGTGTAGTCAGTCCGTGAGTAAGCTACCACCGGCTCAGAATGCTGCTCTGTTGAGAAGAGCCGGCCAGAAACTTAACAGTTGCTCTTTTTAAAAAGTTAGGTTAGGTTACAATAATAAATTCAGCTAATTTTATTACACTCTAAGTGATATACTCTTAGTAGCTCAGCATCTACCATAGTCACATCTTACAGGAGATATCTTATGTATAATTTATATTAAACTAGCTGTGAAATATGTCTTAAAATAAATGTATGTATGTTACTCCTTATAATATCAGCTGTCCACCAATTAAAGTCCTAACAAAATCGGTCCAGCCGTTTCAGAGATAATCCGGAACAAACAGATAGACAAAAAAAATTATTTTATATAATTACCGTATATACTTTCAGATGCGTTTAGTGAAGAGCTTTTAATTTGGATACAAACAGATACTTCATTTTTATTTATATGTATAGTTGTATAGAAGACGCTTGTAACAAATAATACTATTTAATATTTAATTCAAATGCATTTTTTTTTTGTATTTAGAGTTATTTGTTACCCTGTACCTTCGCCAAGAACTACCATAACTATGTAAGATATAATTTCGACAAATCAAATTTATTAAGTAATTGCAACACCTTTTATATTTGTTTCAAGTTGTTAAATTTAAATATGTTACAATTATCTGATTAATTAAATTTAATATAAAAATGTAAAGGCCTCGAACTTGTGATAGGTTATATTTTTATCTCGGAATTAATAATTGCAGTAACTAATCAAACAATATGTTATCACATACATTTTCATCAAAATCTGTTTAGTGAATTTTGTACGAAAAAAATATCAACACTAATAATTATTGATACTTACATAATTTTGAGCAAAAATGCTTAAAAAACAGATTTCGATCCATAATACAGATTTTATTATAGATACGGCTGTACCGTAAGGTGATGTATAATTATAAAGCCTAATTCAACATTAATTTATTTCTGTATAACATTTATATAATAAGGTAGATATCCAATACTTCCATGACATTTGTTGTCACTAACGCCATCTATTAGCGAAAAAATAAAGCAAGTGTACATTATATTTAAGTGTAAATACTGAATAATACAAACAAACATGTCAACCGAGAAAGAAAACACTCATTACGGAATGTATGAAAAAAAAATGTAATCACAAATTCACAGGACTCTTCCACAATTCTATTTGCGGAAGCAATTTCGCGAAATGCCACAATTTATTTAAAAATTACGCCCTTGTTTGTGTGGACAAATATTGACGTGTTTGGTTTATGATAATGGCAACACTGAACGCAGGTAGGCCCCGCACCGGCTAGCGACAGTATTATTTACATTTACACATATTATTTAATATTTACCATGGCAATGTAAAGTTTACAATATAATATTTGTCAAGTATGCTCCTCTTTGAAATTTCGTGTTTACGTCAGTTATAGTGGTTTTTAATCAAAGGTAAATTTGGTGATTAAACAAATGGATTGAGTTGTTAACAAACTATTTGGTTTACTTAGAAATTATGATTTGCATAACACAGTTTTGAATTGATAATTTGATTGTACTAATTCAAAAACTACTCTATATATAACACACTTAATCTTTCTAATACCGGGTAGCGACTAGTTGTTACTTTTAATTAAGTAATCTGGTAGTTGGTAGTGTTGAACAAACTAGTCGATTGAACTCGGAGTAGTATAACAAACAATATCATCATTGTATTTGTACTGAAACAACAAATTTGTAGCTTGCTTTAAATGCAATACCTACATGATAGCACACACTCACCGTGTGTACTGAGACAATATGTATGAAACACTACCACGATCTTAAGCAAGGCGACAAAATGAATCTCCGCTCGCGACTGATACGGACCAATTCAAACACAGTCAGCGCCATTTTGTTTTGACAAGCGGCTATCTCGCTGTTGATTCAGCAAACAAAATTAAACCTTAACACCATAAGATAAAATTCATATTAGATACGGATCGTGTATACACATCGGAAATTAAGGGAGGACCAGACAGGATTCTGTTTGCCGTTTATCGTGGTCCCAGGACGAAGTTACAAATATTTGACGTGTCAATTTTGTGAATGTTGACCGAGAATTGCGGTTAATATTCCCAACCCGACTAACCTGGAGCGCGGTCACCCTTTAATTAAATGACTGGAACAGAACTGACGATTTATTAAGTTGAAACTTTCATTTGTTTTATTCCTTCATTATCAACGAGTCATATTTCTAAACGATTTTTCATATTATCCTATAGGAAGACTAACATATACGAATTCCTTCACCTGTTGTGTACAAAATAATTAACAATTTTAAAAGAAATAGAGATTTCACGTTTGTATTTGTAAATAAAATGAAATATACACAAATATAGTATGATTCGCTAACTGTTAATCTAATGATAACAATAAGATAAAAAGTAACAATTAGCCGCTGTTAAAATAAAAATAAACAAAGGCGGAGTAGGTAAGCGTTGTAACAGCTTGTTAGGGCATATTGCTCGTTACCGCGACTATTTATTTTCGAGTGGCAACATCGAAGAGTCCATAAACAAAAAAACACTTGGACGACTATTTTCATTGACAACAATGCTGAGCACCGCGCAGCGTTAAGAGTGAGGTTTTGAGTGGGCACTCACTTTTCGCGACATAGGTATCTGAGTAGGGGCTCTCGGTACAGTATTTTCATTGTGTGCTTTTAATTTTGAGTGCGCGAACTAGCTCGCTCTCCCGGGACGAATGTTTGCGAGGGTAATATTTGCTTCCGCTGTATAATTCAGCCGCCCGCCATATTTGCCAAAGAGCAATCATTTTAATATCGTCAGCCATCACATTAGGGCCGAGTGGGATACTTTGTTAAATAGATTAATTTTCATAGTACTATAGTTCAATAAACGAGTCCGAAGATAATCCTTCTATTCTCTTTATTTTTTTAATTCATTTACAACTTAAAATAGATATTGTTAATATAAAAAAAATCTTTAGCGGGTAGTGTAATATTAAACTTTCAAATTATATGTACTGTCATCTGTTAAGGAAGATAGAGAGAAAATAATAGTTTTAAGCGCCATCTTTAATATTATATTAAAACTAATTAGTTTAACATCATGTTGTTGTAATTACCAATTACTCCGATAGATGTCACTATAGCAAAAAATATTTCGTTCGTAATACTATAATTTATTTAAATGTATATTTTAAGCTAAATTAAAAATATACATATACAATAAGAACTTTAGAATTTTTCAATGATTAGTATTATTAATATAAAATGGTTCTTCCAGAACAAAAAAATAAAAGATCTTTTATAAAATTATATTTATTAACCGACATTGTATGTAGTTAGTCTTACACGTACACATCACCGTTTACAAAAAAATAAAATATTTTCTTAAATAATTTTTAGTTAGTAATTAAATTATACCTAATTCTATATTAAATGTCATGTTTTAAGATCTTTTGTCCTATTGTCTAAGTTTGGGACGAAATTCCTGCGTCTCAGACATATACTTAATAAAATTGAAAGATCTATTGGTTTTTCTTTAATTTAACATGATTTAGAAACACATATGACACTCATGATTTTAATAATCCATATTAAATATAATTATTATCAAATGTATTAAAATTTCATAGCAAATATGTAACATTATTACAAAGATTTCTGTGTCTGTTCGTCACATCCTCAGATTGCTCACTTTCATCAAAGACAGGATATTCTTAATTTTTATAACCAAAATATAATAATAAAATTAAAAGATCTATAATATATCATGTAACCAAATTACTCGACAACTAAATCAAACTCATCGATATCTTCACACATGGAGTTGAAACCGGCTGCCCAAGCTTCAACTTCTTTTTCCTGAAAATAAATTAGATTTAAAATAAATTTTATTTAATTTTTTATTAAATCATTAATGATTTTAATAAATAGACATTATGACCCTTATTAAGCGAAGCGAGCGGAGCGTTCTATTGGAGATTTTTTCACATTCTGTCACGAATGGGCTCGAAAACTACTTGACGGAAAATTATGAAATTTTGCAATCAAAGAGGCACACATTAGGTGATGGTTTTAAGAAAAAACATATTGAAAAATGTCATGTCGTTGAGGAATAATCGTCAATGGGAAACGATGAGTCATTATACTGGGCTCGCTTCACTCAATATGCAAACGGCACCCGAGATTTCGCGAGCGCAGCGAGTCGAAATTGAGGGTCTGTTAGCGCCCCAAGTTAATACATAGGATTGAAAATATAGTGCAGTAACACTTACCTCTTTCTTAGATAACTTTTGTTTCTTTGTGACTCTTTTCTTAACAGTTCTTGTAGGTTTGATTGACGGCAGCTTAAAAGAATTATCCAAATCATCGTCACTCGATATTCCTGAATTTTCCGAATCACTGCTGTCGCTACCTACTGTTTTTTGAGCGAAAGCAACTTTTTTGCGCTTACTATAGCTTTTACGAATGGGCTGTAATAAAGAGGGTTAGTATGGTAATTTAGGCAAAAATCAAATATTAAATTAAATCAAGTATTAAAAACTTACCTTATGATGATGTACCATCTCTATATCTTCAAACAAATGCACTGATTGAGAATCTTCATTATCATCTGGCAACAATGATTGATCTTTGTTTATCTCAGTATTGCCAGCTACAGGCATTTCAGGAAAGACGAGAGGCTCAGTTGCGGATTTAATGTTTTCCTCAATTTCATTTGCCTTATCAAAGTTTTGGGGTATTTTGGTCTTAGCAGCAATTGGCAATACAGGCCTGGAGGGACCATTAAGAGTATTTATTTCCTGCAATACTCGTCTACGAGATCTTAAAGATCGAACTTGTTTCTTGGTTGGTCGAGCATTTTCTTGATCTTCACTTTCATCAAAGCCAAAATATGTAACATTTTTATTATTTTTATTCGATATACTTGCATTTTCTATTTCATTTTCTTCAAGAGAATTATTATTTGATGTATTACTATTATTTATGATATTTTCAGATGACACACCGTTATTTGGGGTAATACTAGATTTTGAATTTTTAGATGTTTCTTTACTTGGTGTGTTTTCTTTATTGGCAAATGTGTTAGTTAAGTCTTCAAATAGTGAATTAGATTTAACTGGTGTTGATTTTCTTTTTTTCTTATTAGCATTCTTTTCTACTACCTCCTTTATGAATGATATGATACTTGTTTGTTTCAAATTAGGGCTCTCAACTACATCAGGGAGAGTATCATTGGTCGGCGGTGCAATGGATGTGTATACATGTCTCTTTCTACTGTCATTAAAGTTAATAAATGAGCTCTCAAGAGCGGGAGTCATATTAGGTTTCACATATGTATTGACCTGCCATTTTATTGGTAGGCTCCCAAATTCTACCCTCCATGGACTGGCCTGGGGATGTCTTAACGACTGATTCATACTACTGCTAGCGGCTGGTTGTTCATCAAAGAAACTTAACTCGTCTTGTAAGTTCAGAGGGTCATTGACATTGGAAATATTCGGTACTTTTGTACATTCATTCGGTGTTTTTGTTTGTCTGGGTGTATTAACGGGTGAATAATTAAGATCATCACAATGTTGAATATCAAGTGCGATATCCTCTACTCTGACAGAATTATAATTTTTCTCAACATCTTCATGTACATCTTGATTTAAGGTTTGATTCCCATCATGTAGATTATTATCAGTGGATACATGTTGAGGAATGGTTTTGTCAGTTTTTGTATTATTAACAGCATCGGTGGTTTTATCATTATGTTTATTTTGAACATGATCATTTTTTGTATTATTAACAATATCAGTGGTTTTTTCATTATGTTTATCTTGAACATGATCATGTACTACCGCATTTTTTAATGTAGCAAGCGCCTTGGCTAAATTCTTTTCATAGTTACTCTTAAAAGTGACTTTCTTGGGTTTCGTTTTTTTAGCAACATTCCTCTTCTTTTTCTTTTTAGCTGCAGGTGGTTCCTCAGAAGGATCAAAGGTGAATTCGTAAACATCAAGTTTGCTTGAGTTTCTCTTAAGAGATTTTTTGCTGTCCAAAACTCTAAAAGATGAATCATGGTTCAATATCCTGTTTCTTTTAATTCTTTCAGTCTTTGATTGGCCTTTATTAGAATTGATCACTGGTGACTCTGGTATTGTTTTTGGAGATTTTGATAGATTATTCTTTGCATTGTTATTTGAGTCTGCATTTTTTTTCTTTAAAAAATTAGTTATTCTTGGTTGATCTGAAGATTTATTAATCGGGGTATTTTTTAATTGACCACCATTCTTTGTAGATTTTTTTTTTATAATTACTTCCCTGGATTTTGATACATTTTGTGAAGTTTGCTTTGACTTTAACTTTTCACTACCTTGATTAACATTCTTAGTTTTGTTAGCTATAGGGGTACTTGCATTAATCGGCTGAACTGATAATTTATTAGGACTTGTTAATTGATCATCAAACCTGCTTGGCAAGCGACAAATTCTTCTTGGTCGATTTACAACTAAACTACTATCATGGATTTTATGAGGTGATAAAACCACCAAAGCCACTTTTTTTACTGGCGATGTTTTCTTTATTGTAACAGAAGGTGAACATGACTTTTTGGGAGACAGGTTGTTGATGGATACATTTTCGATGTATCGAGTTGGAATACGTCGTGCTCTCCGGGGCCTCTTAGTTTCATCTGCACTCTTCAACTCCGGTTCTGTGACTTTCTTTTTGATAGATACAGTTTTTAGTGGTTTTTCAGTAGTAAGTATTGAAACATTGTCATCTGAAGCTGAATTGGTTTTATCACCTAAAACTCTTCTTGGAGGCTTTGAAGCTTGAACCGTTTTCGTCTGAATGTTTTTCAGTGGATTATTTATAAATATGTTTTCTTTGCAAGCTTTTGAAGCTTTGGTTGATTTAGTCTTTGCTGGCATGACGAGTTAAGGAGTTAATTTTCAGAATACATACTTTATGTAATATATTAGAAATAAAAGGCACATAACCAAGATCACGATTTACACTCGATCACAAATCTCTTTTAGATTGTTTCATTGATATTATAAAATATCTGTTCTTTGCGTTTAGAAAACAACTCTATGAGTCTATAATTTTCGCTCGTTTTTTCTTTTGACGTGTGTCAAATCATAAACAATAAACATTAACATCACAGATAATATTCAAAATGTAGTAACTTTAAATATATTCAACATTGACAGACTATATTTTTTTGCTTGCATTTTAAGAACTCTTGGAGCGTTATCTGTTAAAATTATTTCTTAATATGAGCAAGGTCTTAAATTATCATAAAATTTACTTACATCTTATACTCATATTTTCTATATAATAGTGATGCCACCATAAAATTGACTATTGAGATCCCGACAATATAAATATCGATGTGATGTCGATAATGTCGACGGTCCAGTCTTAGTGAAAATATTGACGATTTTCGATAACACCGGTACAATATCGGTCCTATTGATAATTTTGTATATTTTTATTTATAGTACATCGTTAGATCGACAACATTTAATGCCATACCAAGTAAGCATTTCTAGATTTAACACTTAATATAGTAATAGGATTTTAATATCTAATTATTAACCTTTTTTTTTATCTTGTAACGATCGTATCGCCAATGTGATATGATCGGGTATACATTTTTACGTACCTTCTTTTGCAGTTCTCAGAAATACAAAAAAATCTTCAAATGGGCAACCACCAAACCACCAGGGCCAAATCCAAGTACGTTTTGGCTGCTTTCTGAAATACCTCTTAATCATTGTGCAATATACATAATTTCAGCAAGCTAGATAGCATTTTTCCCATAAAGAATGTTATATTCTATGCATATAACAAGACTTGCGATGTTGTATATTGCAAGTCTCTCTTAGAAACATATAAATAAGTTTCTTTGATTGAAACTTTCCTCGGGGAAGGTGCTTCTTGTCTGATTTTATCTAAATTTGCTTTAATTTGGAATTTAAATAAACATACAAAATTTCACATTCTGGAAAAAATAATTTTAACAAAAAATAATGTGATTATTCTTAATTACAATTAAGCTATAAATAAGTAGTATTATACTTTTTGAATTCAATATCTTAAGTGTACCGAATTATTTAACGAAACAATATAGTTTCATTTAAAAAAAATTGGTGTAAAATTTTATAATTTTACTAAAATATAATTCACCATAAGTTAAAAATAAAATGTAGACAATAATTAAAATGGCAATACTTATTGTTACTAATAACGTGGTATTTTTTACTCTATACTGTGCTATAATCGTTGAATCCTGAATTTAAGCAAACCGTTGTAACTTTGAAATTTTGAAATTTATTATTTAAAAGTGGGTAAATTTCAAGCTCTCTCTTTGAATAAATATGTTGTTTTTCTATGAAATAAGTAACTAAATTCAGTTACATACATTGTGCAGTGTTTATCTAGTGTTATAATCAAATAAGAACTATTTCGAAGCCAAATAAAATTAAAGTTACTGGTTGATTAGAAAATCTGCAGCTTCTTACCAAAACAAAAACTGACAGTTTCCTTAATAACGGTCATGATAAAAAGGATATGAAAAACAGTTAAGGTGGAACTCAGACCTAGCTTTAGTTGAGGAATTTACAAAAAGATACAATATGGTTGACGGAGAAGCCAATAAAACGACGATAGACACCGTACAGGTGGCACTAAGAATAAGGCCTTTGATGAGAACGGAAACAGAGCGAGGATGTGATGAATGCATTGACGTTGTTTCTGGAGAACAACAGGTGCAAATAAAAGATTTGGCTTTTACATATAATTATGTTTTTCCTCAGCATATCAACCAGCAGGAATTTTATGACACCGCTGTTAAAGGTCTTATTGGGAAGCTATTTCAAGGTATGGATGAATTTTAAAATCTACTAAAATTTAGTATCACAGCTTTGAAAGAAAACAAATTTCACTACAGATGAATTTATATCAATTGATTAAATCATAAATTAATAATTATAGTTAGATTTTAATTATTCATATACATAATAATTTAATAAACCATGACAAATAATGAATTAAACAAATAAGAAATATTTTAATTATTCAAATGTACCATAATAAATTTTTCAAGATTAATTATTATGTTTGTGCTGTTACAGTGGCAGTAACAGTATAGATTATGTATTATTAACGCTAAACCTACCAAGTACTGGTCAAATTGACTGTTCTTAAACTTTTGTAAAACTTACACATTTTCAAACGTTATAATATTGTTATCAAACTACATGACAATTCTTAGAATATGCATATAATATTTTCTACACTCTTTACTTTGAGTTATTTCCATTATTAAATGCATTATATAATAAAATAACTTTTAATTACCGGTCAATTTGACGTCGTGCGGTTGGAACAGGTATACAAGAAATGTCGGTAGGTTTAGTGTTAACAATATTTTTTATATACATATAAGCTTTTAGTCAAATATTTTACGTACACTTATTATATTATTTTATATATTTATAAATAATTGCAGGTTACAATGTTACTATACTGGCATACGGTCAAACTGGTTCAGGAAAGACGTATACAATGGGGACAAATTATTCGGGATCTGATGGTGACTCCACTAAACTAGGTCTGAAAACCATATTTTAACTATAATAAAAAGTATAATCAGCTGATTTTTGAGACTTGTTAGAGTAATTTTACAAAACAAAAATAAAACTTATATGATCAACCCTTAAAGGCGTAAAATCTCATTTTGAAAATAAATTATGTGGAGATCTCTTTTTTTCTGTTATGCTTTAGAAATTAAATAAATAGTAAATTTCTTTTGTAAAAATGTTAACACTTGACTATAAATTTGATTTAGATGCTACATGAAAATAAAACATATAAAAAAATATAAGTTGCCAAAAGTTAGTATGGAACAATTGTTGTAGTATTTTTCTTTGTATATAAAAATATTCGGTTGGTTTGTGTGTACCTCAAAAACTCAAATTATTGCACTGACTGTGCTAAATTTTCAGGGATGGTTGTTATCTATCTATCTTATCTACATCTCTTTTTTGGAAAAGATTCAATGTACATTTATCTCTTACACCTGACATTCAAATAAAGTTAATAAATGGAATGTGTTTTTAATGTGGGATGACAATTTTGAAATTCAAATGTATTGAATACGTACTGTTTTTTTGTTTAGATACTTTTGAAATACGCAATACTAGCTAATGACAACTATTTCTCACCATGCAACCAGCAAGTGCTACTGCATATCATGGCCAGTTACAGATACTATACTAATTAATATATATTGTAATCAAAATTTTATTGTTTCCAATAGGTGTGATTCCACAAGCTGTCGCTGATATATTTGACTTTATTGAAACACATGAAGACAAGTTTATATTCAAAGTATCTGTATCCTTTATGGAGTTGTATCAAGAACAATGTTATGATCTACTGTCCGGTAAGGAGAGAAGTCATAGTATTATTGAGATCAGGGAGGATATCAACAAAGGAGTTATTTTGCCAGGTGGGAGTTAGTTACTGCTTGCATTATCCTTTAAATGTACATGTATATTTATTAAAATGTATGTAATTTTGCAGGAATAACGGAACTGCCAGTGGCATCGACATGTGAAACCATGACAGTATTGGAACGCGGATCATCAGGTCGTGTTACCGGTTCAACAGCAATGAACCAAGCGTCCAGTCGCAGTCACGCCGTGTTCACTATTATCATAGCTAAAGAGAGTAGGAGTGATAAGTATGTAATTATATCATAAATATAGTATTACAAACCCGAATCTTGAATGTACTAAATAATTTAATACCAACAATGTGTCACAGGAATATAGCAACAACATCAAAATTCCACCTCGTAGACCTGGCTGGGTCAGAACGGATTAAAAAGACCAAAGCCAGCGGGGAACGTCTTAAAGAAGGTGTGAAGATCAACCAGGGGCTCCTTGCCCTCGGCAACGTTATATCAGCCCTCGGTGATGGCACCAATAGAAGCTTTATTAGTTACAGAGACAGCAAACTCACGAGACTCTTACAAGGTAATAAAGGAGTGAGATATAAGTTTCTTACTTTGGTATCTAGGAGATGGGTGGAATTAAATGTTCTCAAACTTTAATAATTCATATTTAACTTTGAGAACTTTCAAAAGAATTTATTTTTATGAAGAAACAATTAGAAATGTATTTAATTTCAACTACTATATACATTGTTATGCTTCAGCAATGATATGTATGTAAAGTTATAATTATAGTTTAGGGCTTATGAAAGAACATATCATAAATATATATATAAATAAAGTAAGTGTCCCTTTATAATTCCAAATGAACAGCATGTCACTAAATGTTTATGACAGTATATGCCTATGTCCGTCTGTTTGGTTCATGTAATCTCTGAAACGACTAGACCGTTTTAAACAAGACTTTCACTGTCGGATAGCTGACGTTATAAGGCGTAAACTACTCTACATATTCAGGACGAAGTCGTGGGGACGGCTAGTATAATAAAATGAGTAACATCCGCAGACAGTCTGGGCGGTAACTCGTTAACGTTGATGGTGGCGTGCGTGAGTCCGGCCGACTACAACCTGGACGAGACGGTGTCCACGCTGCGGTACGCGGACCGCGCGCGCCGCATCCGGAACAAACCCGTCATCAATCAGGACGCCAAGGCCGCGGAGATCGTCAGGTCATTACTCTTTGTATTACAACGAAACTGTATTGACATTTGGCCATTTATAATACATTCTTGATAACCATCCAAGTAATGGTTTTAATCCTTTTAAACTTGGCCATTCGTTCATTGATGATAACAGTTACAAAAATGGTTGCTGTTTAAACCTCTGGAACATCATAACATCTAAATTATATAATATAACATCTAAATTATATAATATAACATCTAATTTTATAGAACCCAAAATATTGATATATACATATAATTTTGGGTATTTTATCTTTATGTATTGTCTTTCCTTGTGTATTGATGGCGATCGTAGTATTGCGCAATCTAATTTAATTGATAACTCAATTCCGTGCTCCAGGTTGAACAACTTGGTCAATCAGCTGCGGCTGCAGTTACTCGGTAAGCTGCCAACTATAAGCGAGCAAAACAATGAGCAGTTGCAAGAGGAGCTCGAGAGAGAAAAGACGAAATACGCGGAACTACTGAAAAAACACAAACAAGTAACCGAACATTTGAGCAACATGTTGATTGAAAATACTAATCTATGCGAAAAAGCCCTTCTCGCTGAGGCCGCGAAGGACAAAATTGAACGCAAACTAAACGAAATGACAGAACACTGCAACCAAACTATTGAAACCTTGAACATAAGTGAATCACAAGACGATGCCCAGAAGTCTACGGTAGTGGATTATCTAAAAGAAATTAAAACTAGGTTAGAAGATTTGCAATCCGTTAACCTGAAAACTAACGAGGAGTTGATAGACCACGAGATAAAGTTGTCGTTCGTGAAGGAAGACTCTGAAGGGGAGAAGGTGGATGAGGATGTGGTGATGAATGAGGATCAGGCGGTGCTCGAGGAGGAGAAGAGGGCTATGGGTCAGGTGTGTGATAACTTTATACAAGTAAAACATTTTAACACTTCAAATGGTTTAAAAAAAAATACACTCAATATTCGCCTTATATGTATATTTTGTTCATTAAAAATTAGACAAAAAAAAGTAGGCTACAATAGAATGGATATACAGTGGAGTATCAAAGCCATCTATCATAAATAAAAAAAATTAAGAACTAATATTTCAATAACAACTCTAATAACACTTTGGTTTAAAGATTGAGCAATAGATGGCACCATAACAGCAGTTCTATCTCATTCTCTCCTATACATTTATATGTTGGTATCTTTATCGTGACGCATTTTTCGTTACATCGCATTTCAAGTTACAATGATTCTAGAGTAGCTTCACTTATTTTTAGGTGGCACTTAACCAAGAGTTACAAGAGTTGAACCGAGCTATGGCGATCAAGGCGTCCGTGGTTCAAGCTATCTTAGCTAATAATAAAGAAATGCTGGATAGCCATAACAATTTACGAGAAAATGAAGAAAAAATATCACATCTAGAGAAACAGAGAGACGAACTCATGCAACAGTTGAAACAATCTAAGGTAAGAAGATTATTGTAATAGTTAATAAACATTTCTCCAACAGTAGACTGGATTGAAATCTTACCTGAATAATAAAATGTAAAAAAAATATGATTTTGTGTCGACAACATATAACGGCAAAAAAATCTTGAGTTAAGGCCGATTCACACCTATCAGCGAAGCCACGGTTCAAATAATAATAATATTCCATGAAAATCGATAACTACAAAAATATTTACTTACATTTTGTAAAAGTTTGTGTACATGTTGTCACATTTCACCCCAGCGAAGCAGAGTTTTCATCTAGTGTATAATAAATTTCAGCCAACAATGTATTTATATATATATATATATGTTTGTAAAAAAAAGTTTAAATCTGTTTATTACAGAGTAAAGATCCGTCAACGGAGGAGCGTCGTAACAAAATTACGACACTTGAAAATGAGATTTCGGAGTTGAAGAAGAAGTGTCAGCAGCAAGCAAACATAATTAAAACTAAAGAAAAGAACGAAGCTAAGATTGCCGCATTGAATGCTGAACTACAGGCTATGAAAGCTACTAAGGTTTGCAACTCAACCATCACTTATACAATAATAATAATAAACATTTTGTTAAACGTGGCTTCCATTTAGTTGTTAGTATTAATTTTTATTCTTACATCATATGTCAGTATACAATTATTATTATTCTTTTTAATATTAATATCAGTGTTATTTATGTACGTAAAATATTAATAAGAAATGGTATAGATATTCTTCTGTTCGGATTTTTTAAATAAGTCAAGTTTGACATTAAATACATATTTTGTTTCGTTTTGATCTAATCGTAATCGTGTCTAGTTTAAGGGAAGGAAAGGTTAGGGAAGATTAGTTGTTTTTGGCCATTTTGCGTTATATATAAAAAAAAACTAATTACTCTTTTAATAAATTTATTTAAATTTATGAAATGGGGTTTTTGTTGAAACTATTGTTTAATTTTTAATTTGGATTTCATAAAAGTTTGTTTATTTTTTTTTCTGCATTTTATTGTATTGTCATCGGTCCTTGATAAGTATGCAAAGTTTCAAATTAATCAGACATGTTGAACGTTAAAATTGTGTTAAAATTATTCCATTACATACGAACATACGATACTGATGATAATCAAAGCGGGTTAAAAAAAAAGTTTGATAGTAGTGTAAAATTCGTTACTGTTAAATAATAATGTAACTTAAACTCTTGTAGGTTAAAATAATCCGTCAAATGCGTGAAGAGAGCGAGAAGTTCCGCAAGTGGAAGGCGGACAACGAGCGCGCCATGCTGAGACTGCGGAACGAGGACAGGAAGAGAGCAACCGCCATGGCCAAGATGGAGTCGCTGCACGCCAAGCAGCAGAACGTGCTCAAGAGGAAGATGGAGGAGGCCGTGGCAGTTAATAGGAGATTGAAGGTGTTAATGCTTTTTATAGTATACTATATATTTATTTATATCTCTACCACCCTGAAACCATACCATTGATCACTACATCACATTGTCAGGACTATTTTGATACCAACTTATCGAAATAAGCCATTTTATAAAGACACTCCAACTTAAAATAAGGCTACGAGGGTTCCAAACGTGCCCTGATCGAAGAAGAACCACACAGCTACCTGGATCGGGTTATTTTTTTTATTGTGATCACTGTTTCACAAATGTCAATACATATTATCAAAATTGGTTGTGTTATTAATACTAATATCATCCCCCAGGACGCCCTGGAGCGTCAGAAGCATACGGCGATGAAGCGCAACGCCAAGGGCAGCGTGAAGGCGGGCGCCGTGCAGCTGTACATCGAGCAGGAGCTGGAGGTGCATCTCAGCATCGTGGAGGCCGAGCGCTCCCTCGAGGAGCTCATGGAGTACAGGTGGGCCATCAAAATTTTTTTTTTTGTTATAAAGAATATTTATCATATTTTTAATATTATTGCTATTAAGTGTTGTAAGGTTCAAGAAATTATACAATTAATAACTTAATTGGATTACTTTTAACGACGCATTTTGATTTGTTTTTTTTTTCGTCAAAATAACTTATTATTATGTTTGTTCTAGGGCATGGATCACAGAGCAGATTGAGAGCTTGCGTAACGCCACCGATAACGATGTCAATAGAAACAAAATAGCGGAACTAGAAGATGATCTTGCACTGCGTAAGGCGCAGATATCCGACCTACAACAAAAGATATTGACTGCCGATCAGGGTAAGGATGAATATTAATTATATATATATATATATATATATTTATTTATTTATTTATTTACCTTCACGCCATATCCCTTGCGGGGTAGCCAGAGACGACGGAGCGCCAAACGCTACGGTCTCTGCATACCTCTTTTGCCTCGGCCACAGACATCAACTTCTTCATACATGCCCTCCGGGGGGTCCTCATGCTTTTTACGTGACCTTCCTCCAGTATCGTAGCTACTGTGTTTTCGAAGGTCACTCGAGGCCTCCCCCTGTCTCTCTTACCGCTCACTTTTCCCATATAAATCTTTTTTACCATTCTTTCATCACTCATTCGTTCAACGTGCTCAAACCACCTGAGCACGTTCTTCTTCATTCTCACCGTGACATCTTCGCTAGTACCTGCCATTCTGTGGATCTCTTCATTGCGGATTCGATGAGCTAGACTGACTCCGCATATTCTGCGAAGAGATCGCATCTCCACAGCATTCATCTTTCTTACATTCTATATATATATATATATGTGGAAACTTAATATAATAATACAAATTTTAATGCCCATTTATAATATACCTGACATATAACTATATATATAACTAACAGAGAACAAATCACGCACACAATGGGACAACATACAATCAATGCTGGAGGCGAAGGTCGCTCTCAAATGTCTCTTCGAGTTGCTCGTGGACGCCAAGAGGGAGATACAGAACCAGAGCGAGAAGGGCTATCAGGCGAGGTACGAGGAAGTGAAGGAGGCCTACGACAGGCTGGCCGTCGACTTTGAGACCAACAAGACGGAGTTCGAACGGCAGTTGGCGTCCGTGAAGCTGCAAAACGAACAAAAGGTAATAAAAAATATATATCTACAAAATCTGTTTTATCTGTTTCTAAGGAAAGCATTACTGTGATGTTTATTAAACAAGTGATTTTTATTGTAAATACTAAATTTTTTTAGATTATGTAGTGAATACTAATAACATGTCTGTTTGTTCGTGTAGTTGAGTGCGCTGGTGGCGCTGCAGCGCGGGGTGGTGGGTCGCGGGGAGCGCTCCGAGGCGTGCCGCCACCTGCAGAACGTTATACAGTACCAGCAGGACCGCCTCGAACAGCTGGAACACGAGAATGTAAGGGCTTCTCTGTTTTCTTTCTTGTTTAAAGCTGACTTTTAATAAAGACATTGATTTTGAGTTTATATTGACTCAACAATTTGTTTTCATAGAGTGGAAAGAAATATCCATGGTTGATACCATCAGACAAATCAATTATTCATTTTCTGTCTAATAATGTGTATATTTTTTCCGGAATAATTTAATTAGTCCAAATTTGTCACATACTTTAATGTGGCAGTAAATTAAAAATAGTATGAACATAATTGATATATTTCAGTGTTGATATAACGTATTCGCTTACAGAAAAGACTGGCCGACGAGCTAGAGGAGCTGCGGACAGCTAGTAAAAAGGCAAAGAAACGCAGCAAAAAGGAGAGCTCAGTGGAAGCTGTTAAGAAGGTGGAGTACGTGGATATCACTGACGAGGAGGACGACGAGTTCGAGGATCCAGAAAAAGATCCGGACTGGAGGGCCACGCCGCTCTTCAAGAGAATACAGGTATGCATTAATTTTGTTTATTACACATAATTTCGACTATTTTCGACAAAAAAATGGTCTTAATTCGATAATGTTAAAAAAATTAACTAAAATTGTGAAAACTCATTGGTGTTCAATTACAACAACAACTATATATATTATTTTTTAAAAGTGTACTTCTACTGAATAAATAACAATAACAATAATGTTAAGGCGCAGCGCTCCCGCCTCACGATGAACTTCACCACCGACGGGTTGCCCGACGCGAGCGTGACGCGCCCCGCCAAGAGGTCCAACGACGGCTCCACGCACTGCACGTGCCGCGGGAGCTGCTCCACCAAGATGTGCGGCTGCGTCAAGTCGGACCGGGGCTGCGGGGGCGGCTGCCGCTGCCAGCCGGAGCTCTGCAAGAACCGCCGGGCCTCCTCCGACAGCGAGGACAAGGAGAACCAGGTGACATACATATACCTTTTGAGTCTATCTCTTTATATTTGGTGATGGTTCGTGTGATTGCTTATGTTAAAAGTGCCGAAAGGGATTTTTTTCATTTATGTTAACTTAACTTGCATCAAAGTACTTTTCGATTTTATGTGATTTGTCAAGTCATTTTTTGGATACTAATGCAATCGATTCTGATCGGTAACTTTAACTTGTTATGTTCCAAGATAATAATAGTTTTTTTTACTCTTTTTCAGAAATTTAAAGATATGAATTCTGTTTTTGCAAACTTCTATGATAATAATTTTGTTTGTTCATTTTGCTATTACGTATTAACAGTTAATGTATTATATACTTAAATATTAACATTTTTTTTTTGCAGCCATCCAGCGCGGAGTACTCCTTGGAGACAACAACGCCATCTTCATATTTTGACAAACGGTAAATAACAAATTTTAAACAAAAAAAAAATATCTAATTGAAACAAAAAAATTATCAAAATAAAAAAATATAGATTCGAATCGTCCCAAGAACTGACCGAAGCAATGAAGTCTATAGAGAAATGTAACCAGATTCCGAAGCAAACCGTCCGCTCGTTGCGCCCCCAGTCGGAGAGAAGGTTGCAAACCCGTAGCCCCACTCAAAAGTGGATGGTCGTTTTGCTCTTGTACAACACGTGTATCGCCCCCATGTCCTCGTACTGCGCCAATAACATACTGCAGTGCGGGATGGACGTTGCCAAATACAATATTATGTCATTTATATTGAGATATATGCGTGAGGTTATTCCGTTATGATAACGGTTTTGCGGACTATGCTCTTACTTTAATTAATTATATATATATATATAAATATATATATTTATATATGTGTATGTATGTCTTTTTAGGCACAACGAGAAGTACATGTTCTATAAAAATATATCTGGAATTTGGCATATATTTAAAAGGAGGGAATCTCTTTAACGTTATGTGAGTGCATAGTTCTGCAAATCTGTATTAACTTTGCAGATTATTATTTTATATATATATTTTGATGGTATGTGTAGATGTAATATAGTTTGCAGAACTATGTATGTACATGTAGTATTATTTTTGACTAGTTTTTGCTATGAATATTGTGTAGGTAAATATTTTTAGATTATAAAGTATTTTTATATATATAATAGTAATTATTGTTATATATTTCAGAGATCACCTTGACGCTACGTACATAAAGAAAAAGAAAAGTTATTTTTTCCCCCAAGATACGACAAACGGTGACGTTAAGAAAAAATTACCTCAAGGTTTGTAAAATGTTTTTGTTTAAATATTATCACGAACGAACTTGTTCGTTTTGTATTGTTTTCTCTTTTCTCGAATGGATGTATAGTTGTCTGTGGACAGGAAGAAATTCTCATTCCTGTCGAGAGATGGCGCTGTTTATAATTTACTGATTTAGTTTATTTTCATATTTTATTATATTACTATTTTGTATTATTATTAAACACACTTTTTTTGTATATTTTTAGTAATTATAAATAAACATGTATTTAACATTTTCTTTTCTTCAACAAATAATAATAATGTTACTTAAAAATCATTTTTTTTTAATTAACATTTATAATTTCGTCAAAGTTCGTTTGGGAAATACCCTGGGTATTTGCATCTTCACTGGTTTATATATGGGGGGGGGGGGGGGGGGGGTAATACTTTTTGTACAAACAGTAAAATTATTTGATAAAATAATTATTTAATTGAAATAGTGTTTTTGAATATAAAATGTTATTAATACATGTTTTCTTTTTTCAGACTGAAAAAAATCGCCGAATATATCAAAATTGTGTAAAAATGTTTTGTGTAAAAAAGACTGTGAGGTTGTGTGTTGGTGCCTTAGTATTTAATAGTCGTATAAATTGTGTGTAACCGCTGTCTTGATATAATTTAAAATTAATAAAGTATATCTCTGAATAAAGTTATATATTTTATAATTTTGTTTCTTTTATGTTATATGTTATGTATAATTTAAATATACTTTTATATTTATAAACTAAACTAGTTATCGTTATAACTATTCTAGATTTAGTTTGAGGTGAGGTGATTTAAATGAATAATACCAAATGATAATGTGATTACGAGGCTAAGGTACTTTTGTTCTATTAAAAATGATTTTTTTTTCTTTTAAAGCTGCTGCTTCCCGTGTGGTCCCATAAATTTCATTGGTGTAGGACTCATTACGTGTCATCAGTACTCATCAGTTAGAGCGTAGTTGTACCTAAAGTAATCAGTTCTTCAGGTAATAGCGTACATTGCCTCGTAGATTGGAATGCTGTTGTGGATAAAGATTTCATTTGCAAACGGTACATGGTGCATCATCAGAGTTGGTGGCCACGGTACTCCTTCGTCCCAGCCGAGACGGTGGGCGTTGTTCCTGTCTCTGGATTGCCGATCACGGTTTAAGCCGGACGGTGACGTTGTACGATATTTTCTTCCTTCAAAACATTCTTCATGAAATTTCGCATTTTCGAAAGCCTATCTTTTCGTTCTTGCCAAGTATCTCTTGAATGTTCCTTGAGGTAGATTCCCTCCCTCTGTTAGGACTTTCGGCTCGGCCACAGACATTTTACTTAAAGATCAATTGTTTTTTAATAACATTTATAATTTCGTCAAAGTTCGTTCGGGAAATACCCTGGGTATTTGCATCTTCACTGGTTTGTATTAAAATGTAGGCCAAGTATAACAAATTAGAAATCTTATAAATTATTGAAATAGGTTAATTAGTTTACATGCATGTAGCATGTAGAATTTTGCATGAAAATGCAATAGAATGCATGTAGCATTTTCAGGCGTAGAATTGCTAGCCTCTCAGTATTCTATAGGATACATTTTGGTGAGTGTGCGCAGGAATTACATGATTTTATTCCTCCGTCCCCCTTCCATCACAGGACGTTCCGACGCACGGCAGATATCCATCCCTACGTTGTGGACATTCCCCCTGTCCGAACAAAGCGCTATGCTTCGTGTTTTTTAGTTCGTACAGTGAAGGACTGGAACAGCTTACCTGCGTCGGTATTTCCGTCCCAATACGATGTGGGTGTCTTCAAGAGAAGAGTGAATAGGTTACTGGGTTAATGCGCCTTACCATCTATGACTACATTTCCACTTTCCATCAGGTGGAATGTAGTCAAGCACTAACCCAGATGGTATATAAAAAAAAAAATGTAGGGTTTATTGTGAGCGGAAAGCTGTAAAATTAGGATGACACTAATTTTTTTACTATGTTTATTATTACCTAATGAGACACTGGAACCGTTTTTGACCTAATTTTTGTGTTTAGTTGTCTCCTAAATGCGACGAATAATTAGAAAAAAATTCTCATGTATGTTTGAGCCGATCGCGGATGTTATAGCGAAAACAGATTGAAAAAATATTTAGCCATTCAAAAAATATCATGAAAAGAAGAAAGGAGAGGGGCTCAGCTTAACACCCGCCGCTCGGTTATCGGATCGTAGTTTAAATAATAAGATCTTCGGTTGTTAAAATAAAAGCATAAATCTTTTTGTCTCCTGAAATAGTGACATAATCAAAGCTTGGCACAGTAATCCTTTACGAAAATCGTTGTTACCATCATTTATTTTAAGAGGACATTTGGTTGGTGTGTTAGTTTACGGCTACCACCACGACCACGACCACGTATTCAGAGAACACAAGATACCAAACTGCTCTACAAGTCGTCTTGCTTTATTTATTTATTATCACTCCTTGGCTTAGGTTTTGACGTTAATATAATGAGCACAGTCATATGGTCATAAAGTCATAAAAGCAGTCATCTATAAAGCATATGATAAATTAACACTTCTCTAAGGACAATTTTTACATCATATTAGTAGTAAATCTTTGAGAATAGCCAAATCAACATATTTCGTACGTACTACTGCAGTAGCATTGCTTGGCCACCACTATTGAGACTCTCTCATAAAGTAGATTCTACTTACGGCAATTTAGCTAGACTACTACTACTACTACTACTACTAGGTATAAATGCTAAAAATGGACCATGAATCCTGTGTCCAGAGACCAAAGACTTCCACTTGCTACGATCTTGACGTACTCTTTTTGTTTCTTCTACTCTCATTGTCCCTTCAAGCAAAACTAGTTTCGGGTGCTCTTGGCCCTTCAAAACATCCTCAATCTGATCGAGAAATGTTTAGGTTCTTCCTTTCGGATCTTTCCATCCACACATGTCTGATATCCTACTTGTTAATCTCGGTTCGTCCATCATCTCTATATGATCAAAAAATCTAAGTATTCCTTTCTCAATCCTAGTCATTACATCAACGCATTTTATTTTCCTTTTCCTTATATTATCACTTAATTTCACATCTATCATGTTACTTAGAGCTCTCATTTCAACAGCATTTATCTTACTTTCATCCTTCTGCCATAATCAAGCTTCACTTCAATACATTAATGTTGGAACCAACACCCCCATATGTACAGCTATACGAGCCCTTCTTGAGACCTTTTGACTAGTCGAAGGCGTGCAATACTCTATTTACCATTTTCTGCATTCACTCTTCCTTCAATATCCTTCTATTGACTAATATACAAACTTTCACTTGTTGAACTGACTCTCCATTAATCTATATTGCATTTACATTTCATTAAAGAGGACCATGGAAAGCGGCTTCGCTACGTTAAATAAATAATACCAAATGTCGCAGTGAAGGTAAAGTGATTACGAGGTTAAGTTAAGTTAAGTTAAGTTAGTAACTTGTATAAAAAATAATAAAAAAACAAAAAAAAAATGGATTTTCGTTTTATAAACATACTATTATATTTAAATAGTTTTAGCAAAACCTTCGCAGGCATTTTGGGAATGTTTTGTCAAAAATATGCGAACTTTAGATACATCACTATTAGAGATAAATTCGGGTTTAATATAAAAAGACAATGATTTCTTTCATAATTTATTATATTTCTATTAATTGTCTTACTTATTTCTTTAACTCTTTTTTTATTCATGTCATTTACAGTTCTTTATAACATCATAAACAGTAATTTTATTGTATTTTTAATTTTCATGGCTGGATATTAATATTTATATAGAATAAGTTATAGACCCACGATAATTAAGACATTCGGAATACTGTTGAACAAAACTCGCACATATTCACAGTTTTTTTTAATCTCATAATATTTAAAGCAAGATTTAACAAATTACATAATACTTGTTTGCACTACTTGTAAAAGTTTCTGCAGAAGTAGACATTATATGTATCATACAGCGCTCTCTCTTTGTAATGTAAGCGTAACATCAGGCGGCGGAGTCTCCCAAGTCCAGAGCCGAGGCTTGCGGTGTCTGTCAACAGTTGGAACAGTCTCTCCCGAGCCATCTGAGTAGCCGCTGCTGCATGAACGGAGACTGCATGATGCACGCAGTTTATGCTCTAGATAATGCAACATCAAGATTAATTAATTGTATTTAGTTAAACATTAATTTGTAGATTTTATATTTAAGGCACAAGGCTCACCTACCTCCAATTGTATCTAAGTAGTCTCGAGCTACGTCATCCAGCTGCAGCACTTGGATGACTGGTGTTGGTTTAGTTCTACTTCGACGTGCCACCCGATATACTAGTACTGAGGAGAGTAGGAACACTGTCACCAGTACCACTGCTCCTATCGATATGCCAACGTCTCTTTCTAATAGAACTGAAAATTTTAAATAACATTTCAAATAGTATATTTGAATATTGATTCCCTGGCTTTGGGTAAAATATGGACATGACTTGAAGATTGACAATGTTTATCAAATCACCGACTAGAAATCTGTATACCATTTTTTGGGAAATCAGAATTAATTAAATTATACTTACATTTCCACCAAGGTGCAGAAGCAGCATGCAATAAATTGTCAGTGGGTCGTAATAACAGAGCTGTGGAACATCCATATCGGTTGCAAGCAGAGGCACCGGCCTCATCTCCCACTCTAAGGTTCCCAAGGGGACCTCTTACAAGCCATGGTAAGCCTTCACCTTGAGCGAGGGCCTGAGTCATACCATACCCCATGGACCCTCGTCGTTCCAATACCAGTGAAGCGTTTGAAGTCGACATCCGCCATAGGGATACTTCGTAGTATGTCGCGTTTTCCACTACAAGCAATTAACACATTAAATTCTTGTCTAAATGTATGTATATGTCTTAAGTTAACAGATCAACAAACCAGGAATACACCTCATTTGAAATTCTTCATATTCATAAGCGAGATCGCACTGCTGTGGCTGGGGAGGTCTTAAAAGGTCAAAAGTAAAGGTTCGTTTACATGGTTTTTCTTGTGAAGCTACTCCGTTGCCCGCTTCACAGCTAACATCTAAACTTCGTGATAGAGAACCAGTAACCTGTGTGAGAGGTAATATTGGTGATCCAGTTGTCAGGTGCTGGACGTCTTCGTCTAAAGCCTGGATGTGCCAGAAGAAAGTATCTGGAGGTGGTAGAGCTTTAACGTTGCATTTTAAGGTTTCTTTTACTAACGTTAGACTTTGTTCCATACATTCTGGAGGATCTATTGGAAAGTATATTTTTTAAAGTAGGTATTGTATATTATAATTAATGATTATGGATATATTTATAGTTAATAATAAATCACTTACATAATACACTGATATGTATAGTTTCGGATCGTGTCTCTCCGATACTATTACGAGCTGCGCAGGAGTATCGTCCAGCGTGTCTCCGCGTGGCTTCTTCGACTAACAGTGTTTTAGAAAAAATATCACTACCCCATAGACTATTTGTTCTTATTTCTATATCCTGAAATAATATTTATGTATTTTTTTTACTTCTGGCATTCGCATAGTATAATATATGTTTTAGATAAAGAATATAATAATAAAAATCGCGATGATTACAATGCTTACATTAAAATACCATGTAAAATGGTCGACAGGTGGGTTGGCTCTCACCTCGCACTCCAGTTGCAAACTGTCCAACTCAGACACTTCATTCAGTCTTCCATCTCCTAAGTTTGTTATTTCTACTAAGGGACTATCTGAAAAATACACGTAATATGTTAGTTTTATATGTGGTTAAATGTAAGCAAGCTAACAAACAATAATAATTAATAACAAAAAATCATGTTTCAATATTAATTTCAACATTTCCGATTTTTTTTTAACAAAGAGAGTAAAAACTTAATTGTCATAAACATTTAAACAGGCTAGAGTCAGAGTCACACTTAAAGAGGACTTATAAAAAAGGAGAATGGGAGGAGAAAAGGGGAGGAATGGGCTTCCGGAACACCTACCTACCTACTTAACGCAGCACTTCCTTAAAAGAGTGATTGACCCAGTCGATACACTGAATAGACTATAGATAGGTTCTTCTACTCTTAAAATTATCTAATGAATATTGCTTACAGGTAACATTTAAAATAACAATATCCGCCTTGGAGTCCCTGCCGGGTGCGAGTGCGGTGTTGGTCGCTACGCACGCCAATGTCGCTCCATTGTCACTCACAGCAGGGGTCAACTCCAAAAATGATTCTGCTTTACGAGTTGCATTGCTCCAACTCTGAAATTGTGAAAGTCACTTTTTAGGAATTAAAATTTAAATTACTTTGGTAGGGGTTTTAAGTGCGGCATTTTATAAATGTTACTTGTATAATATTTTACGAGTTTGAAATACCATTATATATTAATAAGTGTTTAAGACTTTATCAGCATTCGGTGTTGGGTTTTCTAATTGTTGTGTGTCTGTTTGTATTGGTTAATTCCTAAAATCGATTTATTAATTTACTTTATAAATTATACTAATTAATTAAAATATTGTCTTATGTTCACTGATGAGAGCCTTAAATATGTAAATACACGATTATATTGCACAAACCACACCTAATTGGGCGTTACTTGGATGAAGATATACTTATTTTTCTTTCGGTTTGGTTGGTGGGCGAAAACATGAGTTATTTTGCACATAACAGAAAAAAAAACTGTATTATATAGTTAATGCACTGAAGTGGAGCCGCGTGGTATTTACTCGTATGTTAATTTACTATATAAAGTGCAACCTGATTACTATACTGCGTGAGATGGCGGTGGTCGAGCCACCAGGACAGCTCTGGTGGCGGGTAGGAGCCCCGCGCCACACACTGCACCACGGCACGACGACCAGCCACCAGCGCCTCCTGCACCGTGCCACGGACCCAGTGTATGGATACGTTGTAGGCTGATACTGGAAAAATGAGACGTCTTTTTATAACGGCTTTTGATATATTTTTTTATGTTATTATTGATTTTGACAATTATAAATTATACAGAATATAATGCAAATAAATCTATAGAAAGTCTATAGTATAAAAGTTCCTATGTTGAGTTTTATGTTGAGTTATCGGAGGATTGAAATTATTAATTTTAAATAAATCTTAATGGCTTAATTTATAAATACTTACAATATAACTCAACCTGAAGTGTAGTCACAATAGGTGGTCTGAGTTCTGTATTAGTTGCTCTACAGGAAAGGGAGTCAGCGTTATCCCGAGTGAGAGGGAGATACAGCTCATTTTCTCTCACATTAGGTATATCGCTGATACCATCTGATGCATCCACCAAGTCATTTCCAGCATACCAACTTATTCTTGGTGGAGGTCTACCTGTAAGATTGTTGTAGTATATTTAATTAGTATTTAAACTAATTATAAAATGTTTCGAAGAACTATCCTACTATAATTGGGACAAAATTCTTTTATACTGACACACATTCCTACGGGACTGTTATAAATGTTTCATTCCTTGAATTCCGACGCAGTATCCGGTGGAGTTCGTTTCTCATGAATATGTGAACTATTTAACAAACAACTTACCTACACGTTTAATTTCGAATTTCTTATTTGAGAAATCATTTATATTTTTATTTTAATATTTTTAAATTTTTATATTTATATATTATATAAATCGTACCTCCTATAACTAAACAGCTAAGCACCAAAGTGTCTCCTTCGTGGTAAGGTCCTATTCTGCCTTCCACTTTGTTACCAACTTCATCCAAAAAAAATGGCTGACTGGGAAGAACTGTAAGGAAAATATAAAATATTATTTAGTAAAAATACATAAACTAATATTCACCTTATATATATATATATATAATTATAATGTTATTAAATATATTATTTCAATATAGTTACATGAAGATATGAAATAATATTTTATTTAAATCTCTTATCACCTTATTTATAAAAGGAACATCGTTTTGGGTTAAGCACAAAATATCATTAATAAATATTTTTATTATCTACTGAAGTATTTAAATAAAGTAATGGTTGTAATATTTTTTTATATAAGAATAGTTAATGGCTTATGAAATAATATGTTTGTATTATTATAACGAAATAAGAAGTAATCAACAGAAGATTGGTTACAAAGCAAATAGTTTGTAAAGAATTATAAAATACACGTCTAAATTATAATCAAATTCAAATTACATTCTGACATTATCTTCAAAATTACGGCGATTAAGGAATTATATATAACTACAAGTAGTTACCTTCAGCTTAAAGTATATGTTATAATAAATATATATTTATATATATTATATATAATAAAATATATAAATTAAGATTACATTTTTGTGACAAGGACAATTTTTAGGCAAAAAAGTCTTATAAATACTAATAAATTATTAAACAACTTTTATATTCTACATGTGTAAAGAATAATAGATTTAATAAATGTATTTTATTTAAAAAATATTATAATTTTATACTTTTTTACTTAATTCTATATTCATAAAAATATCGCAGACGTTGTGAAATATACACACTTGACACTTTTAGAATGTAATAAATAACTCGAATTTTGTCATATAAAACAAATATGGTGTAAGTCGTCATATTAGCAAAATTTTTATTGATATTAAAGTCAGTATGTTATTAGAAGCAAATATCCATTATAAGGAATCGCCTATAACTATATTTACATAATCTTTGAGTGAGATTAATCTTAATCTTGTAAATAATAATAAAAAACACACCAATGATAGTCAAATTGACTCCAAGGTTCCTCGTCGGTGCTAGCATGAAGTCTACTCTGCAGTGATAAAGAGCTTGGTCATCTCCTCTGAGCTGAGTGATTGTCAGAACAGTTGGTTGCGTCTGCAAGTCAGTCCTTAATCTATTACTTGAATTGAAGACAGCGCTCGACCATTCACTGTTTACTCTTGCGTCGTAACTGGAACGTGATAGGTTGAGATAAAATTTAATTAAAATAACAATATTGTACAAAATGGTAAAGGTCAAGATAGACAAATAATATAGTTTCCGGGACAAAATTTGTTTTTATTATAAAAGAGCATATTTTAAATTATAAGAGAACTTGTTCTTTGAATTTACGGACCAACGTAACGGACCAATGAAGGACGGGCAGTTCCGGAAACTAAAGTAATATATTGTTGACATTACCTATATACTGGTACATTATCCTTGTACCAGACGAGAAGCATCAACTCGTCATGTGGTGTATCTGTAGTTGAATCACACAGTAGTGTTATATTGCTACCTTCCAACGCCTCTTGAGCTACAACTGGTCCTAAAGTTACAAAATCTGTTATTCTTTATGATACTTATTGCAATTCTAAAAACGCAGTTTACTATGCGTAAATATTCACGCACTTTAGAAATAGTCAAAGAAACACGGTCTGTTTATTAAAACAAATCTATTTTAACATATAATGTATACGATTTTAAAATTTTAAACTCGATGTTTTGATTACATCATATAAATAAACGCGAGCGGTGTAAGTATAAATAGTTTAAATTTCAAAATATACTAAGATATTGTTTGTGTGTGTGAGCATGTATACATGTGTTAGTATTTATGTGTGAGGTTACCATCTGCACCCGGTATAAATGCGTGATTAGATGAGATGATCATAAAACATATGAGCGCCGATGTGACGCGCATCCTACGGTCCATCCATGCTCCTGCGCATCTTTATCATTACTAGGTAACTGGTTTTCACATTGTTTTAACTGAACCGGTATTTTGGTAATGACTTTTCAAGTGTAATCTGGAACAAAAAATCATTTATTAATATCATTAAGGGGTTATATACAGTTAGAAGGCCGAAAAAAAGCGAATTTTCCAGATTTTTTTTTGAGAAACCTTTTAAATTTATTGATCTAAATATTTGAACACATATTATGGTATCTTTTAACAATATTTTCAGACTTAGTACTAGTAAAAATATTTATTTGGACATGAGCTACAGCTGATCTCCGGGAGCTCCTCTCGAAAAAGATGTTTTGCGGTGACCACTATATCTCTGAACTGGATGCTCTGAAATTAAAAAACCAAACAGATTTCGTTAAAGTAATGTAAAATCTAGTGATTAATCGAAGGAATAAGCAAAATATTTTTTTTTGACGAAATGGCGGTTTCTAAAAAAAATAAATCGATTTTCGGCCAAAGTTTCGGCCTTAAATTGTTTATAAAAAAAAAGTATTAATCGGAAAGATAAAATCTTCGATCAACTACTAAAAAATATATTTAAGAAGCTTGTGTCAAAGTTTGAGATCAATCGGTTAAGCCGCTTTTGAGTAATGTTGGTCACCGACTTTGAAAACACCATTTTGAGAAAAACGCGTTTAAAGTTTGAAAAGCACTTTACTTAGGATGGAAAATTTTTTTTCCAACTTACATGGAGTCGTCTATTCCAGGACCATATAATAAACCCTCAGACGCTTCGACAGCTTCTAATAACTCGAGCTGATGTTGTCTGCGAGCCATTCTTCCATCTCGGGTGCTCTCACGCGCTCTGATATTGGAAATGTTCACGCGCTTCTCATCTTCTTTTTCAGCATATGAATGCGCATTGGGTCCAAGTGTGATTCGTCGATTTATTTCATAAGAGTGCGCGACAAAACGACATGAATTTATGTTACGATCTGTACACTTATCACACAGCAAAACAATTTTAAAACCAAGTCCTCGTTCTGAAGCAGTTTGAAACTTCACATCTCCGTCACAGGTCTTACATTTCACATATTCAGAAATTGCTGCACAAACACTGTTATTAAAATGCGATACTCAATAGACGGATCACGTGGAACTGAGATTTCCTCTTGTTCTTTAAATTTTTTTGCCGAGGCACTGACACTACTCTCATCCGTTTCGGCTATTTTTGGATTAAAAACATTTTTTTCGCTTTTTTGGTCTCGAGTTACGTATGTTAAGAGATTTTCTCAATTCTCTAGAAGCCTTCATTTTCAAATTACAAAAAAAAATATTCACGAACTCACAAGTTCACTGCTTGGCTTAGCTGTTTATAATGACTACCACTCTTAAATACTTTCCAGATTAGGGAGAACAAAATTAAAATTTATCGTTCAAGTATAAAAATTACTACAACACACTAATGCTTTACCCATCTAAATACATTAGGAGGGATCATTAACAATAGGTAGGCGCACAAACGGGACAGCATTCCAGGAAAGCGCTGCCGCTCCGGCCTTATGCTTCCAACCGCTCTGTTAAATTTGCGTGTAACTTCGAAAATATTCACCGGAACTATATGAAATTTTCTGTGTGTATTCTTAAATATATGTACATTAAGAAAATAAAATAAAAAAAAATCGATTTTTTGAAAATTCTAACTGTATATAACCCCTTAAGTACATTAAATAAAAAATATTTAAAACTTCTTCGAAAATCTTTGAAATATCAAATGAATATTTTTTTTTTTGATTTCTTTAAGATAAATGTATATTGCCATTTATAATTTTGGCATATTATGTTTATACATAATACATATAAATGTTTGATTTATCAATAGCTATTAATTTTCTTGTATGGGTTTGCTGATCTCATACACAGATCGTAGTTCAATAACCTTTACATTCATCACCTGTCAAAAAAACTATTTATGTTCCGTTGTACATATGTAGAGATAATCTTTGGTTTATACATTTCTTTGAACAACCACTTATTATAAAATAAATAAAGTTTAGTTTAAGTTTTTAGTAAGAGGATGTTAATAATATTAACATAACCTAATTTAAACAAAAATAAGCAAATTTCAAACATAATAAAATATCAAATAAAGTAGATATCTTCTCATAAGAATGGTAAAATATGCAAGAAAGTTGCTGAATATTAAAATTATTATTAAATTTAGATTGCCAAATGGATTACGAAATCACGAGCACCATTGTATGTTTGTATTACAATGTTATCGGATCAGATAATACAGAACTCCATAATTCTTTTAACGGATGGTGGATCAAAGCTGTAAGTTCAACTCGACGCTCGCAATCATGATGAAAGCTTCCTATACAAATACTGCGTTGTTTTGCGAAGCTTTATTCTTAACATTTATTTAATCTTTTTGTATTTTACTTTCAAATGCTTTTGTTATTGTTTTTGATCTTATTTCTATATATTAAGTAAGTCTTACCTTCAAACTATATAATAAAATGTATACTAATAAAATAGATTTGTCTGTCTGTGCTTAATCTCGGAAATAAAACAATTTAAAGAATAAGCACACATCTGACTACGGGTTGTAAACAGTAATTAGAAAGAGCCTCTAAGGAGGACGACGACGAATATATATATATATATATATATATATATTTTGACTGTAAATGTTCATATTATTCCGAAAACAGTCCTTAGTTAATAGAATCCAATAAATGAATCCACAATTCTTCACATTTTGGTCAAATATAATAACAGCAGGCGTAATTATGTATAATAAACCAGTAATTCTTGTGATATCAACACAAACAAACATGTTTTCTAATATGTAAGAAAGCATAAAGTTATTTATGGACATTCATTATGACTGTGACATCGTAGTAACAATTAATTAACGCCCGGGCGATGGCAGTAGTATAAATAAAAACAATTTACAAATGTTTTCAAACAAATAATTTGTTTGAATGACTTATTTGTTTTTGTTAATATTTTAGTATCGTTTGGGAGGTGACATCTTGTTATTTGTTTAAAATATTAGGTATGTAAGTAATTTCGAGATTGAAAATTAGTTTTGAAAAAGACTGTTATATATAAAGCTAAAAATAATAATTAATTGATACATTTCATTACTAACGACTCAGTCTTTTATGACACGGATATGAAAATACATTTATTAGTAAACTTCGTTCTAATCCCGTGAGTAATGATTGATGAGAGGCAAAAACATCATTACCATGCAATCTACTAAATAAACGATTATAAAGAACTGGTTTATACCGGTTTACGATTATTTTAATTTCATTCTCTCACTCAGATACAATAGATTTATTTAGTACTAGCTTATTCAACCCCGCTTCGCTGGGCACACTATTAATTTGTATGTGACCTTAAGTTGCTATGGTAACCTTTGTCATATTATCCGTTGTCATAGTAACCGTTGCTATGGTAACCGTTGCTATAGTAACTCTTACCCCCGCGTTAAGTGTATAGCTCCTACAGGTTTAAAACTTGACGAAATACAGAAAGTTGAAATCCGTTTTGTTAGAAATTCCATAAAATCCGTTTTTAGTGGACGTGTATGTTACAAAAGTAACTATGTAAAGTATTTTAAGTTAATCGGACAGATAGTTTCGGAGATTTCGTGATGAGTCAGTGAGTGGTAAATCGCTTATATACATACAGATTAGATAAAAATGTGTTCCTATCTTCCATTATTCTGAAATGTCAACTTACAAATTATTATGTATAGTGGCGTTAAATCTAGTAAAAGATATCTTATTACTCTTTCTTGAATAAAAGCACTTATTATTGTTTTATATTACAAGTCTTGAGATAAAACATTCTGGAGCTTAGTATATTTTAATGATAGTGTCTGTATCCTTATGTTATTGTGAGATTATTGAAATGTTTTTTTTAATAAAATAGTTATAGAAAAAACTCATTTGCAAGTAGAGCAGATCTCGCTACATTTACATTCTTATCAAATGTTAATGGTTTTCTAATTCAGATATGAAATGTATTATTATTTTATGTATGTAATAAATATTTCTGAAGTGATATTAAAAATGTATGAGAAGAAGAATACTAGTAATGGTAATGTGGAATTGCTGATTATATTTAGTAGAGTTATATGTATATATATATATATATATAATTTATTGATGTTTGGTGTGGTGACTCTTTGTTTAGGTCAACATATAAAGTGCTTTTCTTTCTCTGGAATTTCTCTCATTTTCGTAGGATGAGCGGGAATTGACAAAACTGATTGGAACTGTAACAATACAATATCATAACTGGATGGATTTGAATAAAATGTTGTGTATTCTTTTTACATTATCTGTGTTGTATACACACTTCAATAATTTTCAGTTTTTAACACATGATTGGTGAGGGCCAATTTATTATAATAAACCTATAAATGTATGAATGTACATATATATATTTATATATACAATTTAAGCCGGAAACGGGGTGATGAGAGTAGACGAAGTCACTCGCAACTACTACTATTCCTAAAAGTAGTATTATTTAATTTTTCTAACTTCGTTCATAATTAATGTCGTTTGTTGATTATTTAAAACAAAAATATTTTAAAATATACCTATATATTTTAAAATATTTTCCTCTAACAAATCATAGTATACATATGCATTAAATTTAGATTTGTCCAACGTTACGGAAATACCAAGGTCACGTAATGGTAATTTTATTGCTGGAGGTATTTATTTTTTTGGACACTAAAACTAATTTATTTCGTCTCGATTCTAAAGTTTTTAAATTTACGCTTCATTGAAACTGTTTTTTATTATGATTACATTACATTACAATTTATTATTTAAGTTGTTTCTACGTGAATTACAAGAACTAGTAAAGGGATTTGTCTTGTCAGCATCTAACCATACCTTGTACGAGATTCAGATAAGCTGAGTATTTCGATCAATGATCAGTGAAATTCCTCAACCGATAAAATTGTTAAGCTTCACTAAACGCGTATTGATCCGGAGCTGTGAAATTTTTGGTATGCCTTTATGGTTTGGTGTTTTAAAAATAAGACCATAGTCGCGAGCAGATGCTATTCAAAAAGATATTTAATTTATTTATCAAAATGTAAATGAGGTTTAGGAATGTTTTTGGTAAGATTGCACCTTTTGAAATTTATGATGAAACTAAAATAAATTGTTTAGAAAGTTTTAATTTATATATTTTCTAATGTTTTCTTCAAAATTAATCGTTGATAAGCTTTTTTAACGGGCGTTTAAGCCCTTTTTATTAACTTGAAATTTGATTATGGATTCTTATCATCATAATGCTATCTCATTATTACATGGAAGTGTATTTGGTCTCCAAATAGCACCTTTGGCCTAAAGGTCTTTTTATCAAGTGCTGAATAATTATGAATCTCAACTTACCATAATGCTTAATTACAGGTTAGAAGATTTTGTTTACACAAATATTAAAAGTGACATGGATTCAAACCTGGGACATGATGGCCTTTAGTTAATTTGCTATTTGGTTTAAACAAAACAAGAGAAATATACAATGAAATAGTATTTTAAAAGTCAAGTATTTTGGCATATCTCCATGTCAATCTTTTTGAAGCATCCCATTTGAAAACGCTTCGAGTAATCCAGAATTTTCAGTTTCCTCAATAACTCTCTATTTGTATACATCGACCGTTATGGACACTTATTGGGCTTTCGTTCAAAGCTTTGCCCGGGGATGCGATTTTGAAGGCGACTCCAGTTAGTAGAGCCCAGTTAAATTTGCTCCAGAACACATCAATTTTATTGTTTTCATGGTTTTATTGTTGATATAAGTTGTAATTTAACATTGTATTTTTTTATATTCATTCTGTATTCATTTTATTCTGTATTCTAAGTTACAAAATATATATTCGTTTATATCAACATATAGGTTGATAACATCGAGATAGTCGTATGTTTGGCTTCTGATTTGAGAGTGAAAATTGGTTGACTTTTACACTAAATGAATAATTCTCGTCACAACCCTTGGAG
The DNA here is from genome assembly GCA_918358695.1 of Melinaea menophilus ssp. n. AW-2005. Taxonomy (NCBI): domain Eukaryota; kingdom Metazoa; phylum Arthropoda; class Insecta; order Lepidoptera; family Nymphalidae; genus Melinaea; species Melinaea menophilus. Next base: position 28,308,666 of record OU911041.1, on the reverse strand, counting down.
TGTAATGTTAGTTGTGTTTTTCAGGTTTAAATCAATTAAGCCAGTTTGAATGATTCTTATTAAAGGGTTGATTTGAAGTCATCACACACAGATGTAAGAATTCGTGAGAAAACTATTGAGTTATGAAATCGGGTCTCAGATATACTTAATGTTACTGATTATATATGTATATGTCAAATAGCAACAGTGGTATGGTTGGATGTTTTGACAAATTAATATAATATGGTTAATAAGATCAGTCAAATATTATAATTAACATTAAATAAAAGATAATACTATCGTATATCAGCATTATATCTTTTGTATTACAGGTAACAGATAGTGCTTAACTGTATAAAAAAGTACATAAGTACATAAATATATAAATATAAAGCAATAATAGCAATATACCAATAACAAAAATTAAACATAAGTGTTGTTTAATAACAGCTCAGGTAATGCTGAGTGATACTTTTAGTAACTTATAGTAATTTCTTCAGTAGTAGATCGAATACTTTAGAAAATAGTAATGAGTAATGTTAACGTTAACTTTGTTATATATTAAACACAACCAAACATACATCCCTACAAACATCTTAAAGAGCCGTTTGACCTATTTATTATGTTATAATTACTAGATTTTATACCAACACTATAGATTTTAGTACTACAGACTTATTAAGAGTATGGACTAATCATAAATTACAATAAATGTAAATTTACGTTTAAATATATATTAGTAAATCATGTTAATACATAACACGTGGTATCTATAAACATATCGACCACCGTGAAACAAGACACACAAACAAACCAATCAGTATAACATGTTACATAGTGTATTAAATAATAATGTATGTTAGTGACTGGGATGTGTCAGAACTATTAGGAATAGACGCTAATGCATCTGGTATGAAAGAAAACAATTGTGGTTTGAATATTATTTTTATTATATCCAGTCCAAGTCAAAATACTGGTCCAGCAGGTAATATGAATTCATTTTTAGTTTTTTAAATTGTTTGAAAACTGAAATACAATAAATAGTTAACATCTAATTTAAAGATATTATATATTTCTTCTTTGACAAATATTTATCTTTTAAATATATATTTTAATAAATGTGGGTTGCTTAAAATGTATTCTCTCAGTTATGTCATACATAGACAAAGTTTTTATAAATATATTTTGGTTTTTTAGAAGTATTTTCATAAATTGATATTTTAATTAGCTCTTGTTAGCATAACGAGTTGTGGACGAAGGAGATTTAAAAAATAATTGCAAAATGCAATTTATCTTCACAAATATTTGCGATGCCAATTAAAATTGCGATAAAACAGTTTGAAACCGACTAATTGATAATACAAATTAACGGACAGTTAAATTTAACAAGGGTTGTCATTTCATTGCTCACTTCACAGAAATATTACGAGATGTGTTAATACTTAACTGTCGGTTAGATGAAAGACAGCGTTAAGCTTTCGCTGTATGGAACTTTTATTAGTTTCTTTTATTGTGCAATTAAAATATATTGATATTTGTTAAGTAATAAATATTGAATTCATACATTTGTTATTGTATTCTTACAGGAATAGTAAATATAAATCTATCTGTAGATACAAATTTTAAAAAGCATTAATTACCAAGTACATAATACTGACCAATAGTTGTTTGAAATTTTATCTGCATATCAAGTAAATAGCACAGAACTTAGTTTAATGAAATTTGGTACAGAAATAGTAAATTTATTCTCGTTAACTTAAAGGTTTTTTACATTCAAAAATGTATTTCATCCAAACCGCAAAACACACTGGTTGGATCTGTAAATATAATTAAACCAGAACGATGTTCCTACGCTTCAAAAAACATGTGATATTACATTGTTTGTTACTCTGTTACAGTGTATTAGAGAAGTGAAGTCTATCAACAACTAGTGTTTAACAAACTTGATTATTACGCACGTACCACTTTACAATGTATAATAGTAGTATCAACACTGCAAAGGCGGTGGAAGTTCTTTATAAGTTAGATGTAAATTACCGCCAAGTTACAAATTCAATTTTCACTTCTTACAAGTTTTAAACTCCTAAGTACCATTTTAATGAGCCATAATTTTAAGATTATTTTGAAAAATTTGTTTTAATGTTGTTTATTTATTTTATGTTTCTTGAACATTTTTACAATAGTCTAATTGAAGTTCTTAATAAGAAATGTTTCTTAAAGATAGATATTATATTTTGTATACAATTAAACAATTAATTATATTCTGAATAATAAATAGTTAAAGCAAATAATAAATCTAATTCTCTAATCTAATCTAATAATAAAAAGAGATTTTTATACTTAACTAATTAATTAGTATTTGAAAACTTTTACAATGTAAATTTCAATAAATTTCAGAGATATTTTAGAGATTTAGAGATAGAAAAGGATTTCATTTCTATTCGAGATAATAAATAAAAAAAATCTTCCAAGGGGTGATATGACGTATAAATATTAAAAATAAATTATACTTATAGCTTGCAAGAATAAAATTTGTTACTAACAAACAGATCAAAGTAATCTTCAATAAAATGTTTAATATTATTATCTATCATATTATTATCCTGACAGGACTCCCAGAGGTCGCGGGTTCGAGTTCTGTTCGTGTTGACGGAATAATAATTGTTTTAAAACGTAAGTAATTTGTTGTTTTTAAAATAAAACTGACAATACAATACAAATGAGATGTGAAACTGAGTTCCGAGTGTTTAATGAACCGTGTTCATAACACAGCTCCAGTAAGTGGACAAAGGTTACGGCGCTGTATATATTCCTATTTCCAAGGCCGGCAACGCTCTTGTAAACCCTCGGATGTTGCAAGAGTTCATGGGCGGCAGTGATCACATATCAATGTTGACCCGCAAGCTTCTTTGCCTTCCTCTTATATAAAAAAAAAGAAAACCTATTGTTTTGTTTATTTCAGTTGACAGGAATTGTTTCGACTGTTGGGAGAGGGAGGTAGAGTGTATATATAATTTGTATGTGTGTGTAAAAATTCGACAACTAATTGAAGAGATGAATTTCTTAGTCAGTAAATATGTACATATAATTTAATTTATTGAGTGATTAATTATAGAATATACAAAGACGAAACAAAATTATATTTATATTGACCAATACTTTTACAAAACCTCATGATGCTTTAAGAGTCTTGGTCATTACCGATCAGCCTGAGGTACTTGACCTTTAGAGGTTCTATGGCATACATTGATTACACAACGAAACCTCAATTGCTAAATTTTAAACAGACAATGTTTTTGTTATTTGTAATCTATTTCTACATTCTATAATGGCTGAATCGTATCATAGCTTATAGTGACAGGATAATTATTTCAAATCTAAGTGTACAATGACTGCTAATATACTGGCAGACCAAGATACTTGTCTATTCAGAGGAAAAATTACGTAGCCAGCTTAAGTCAGGAATGAAATGAGAGTTTATAAACTACATTCCTGATAAGGTTAAAAATTGAAGTATGAGAAGAGCAACAAAATACATTTAATTCAAAATTATTCTTATATTCTTTAATCATGTAGCCATTTACATCCACTTTTGAATCGCCTATTATTACAGTATAAAGGTCAGTGTAGTCAGTCCGTAAGCTACCTCTAGCTCTTAATGAAGCTCTACTGAGAATAGCCGGCTAGAAACTTAGTTAGAAGTTTTACAATGTTTGATGTTATCATTATAATATCCACCCTGCAAATGAGTCAATAACCTAAGCTCCACACATTTTGATTTTTGATTTACTAAAAACTCTTGAATGCTCTATAATAATATGTATTTGATGATATACTATTTATTTAAAATTTAAAACTAAAAAAAGGAAGATCTAAATTATATTGTGTAACTCTATTAATATTAATATCTATATTATGAGATTATTAACGGGATATCCCATAAGGTACTCGTATGTGACTAGGTAAAGATGATTAATAAAAATGCAACACTTACAATGACTGTTAGATCAGATCTGACTTTTCTATCAAACCAGTTTAGAATCCGCGGTCTTTAATACATTTACCGTTTAAATAATATCTCCAACTTTACCTCAACCTTATGACTCATCTAAATACTGAATAAGATCCTGGTTCAGTTTTTTTATCTCAATGACAAACAAATTATTTAAACGATGTGTGTTTATTATTGTTTAATAGTTCGTTGTTGAGTTATTTTGTTTGTTATATGAAGAGGACATGACATAGTAATCGATTGTCTCTGTGTTGGTCGCACCTGGTTAATGAGTTATTGTGTTGACACTTTGTATGTCTCCAATGTTACCAGAGTTGTTATCTAGTACTGTGAGAGAACTGGTTACTATCTATAAGACAAATTACTTTCTTTATTGATGACTACTATGTGTTTAAATAATTGGTGATGATTTTAATTTTAAATTATTTAGAATAAATTTAAATAAATCATTCTAAACTATACTTTTATCAGTATTAAATATATATGTATAAGCTTCTTTGTATCAAAAAGAAATGTAATATAATAATAATTATAATTAATATTCATAGTTTACTGTAATTTAATAATTTAAACATTTAATTTGAGGTTTACTAATTGTGTAATTTTATGTTAGGAGGTAAATATAAATAGATACATCAGTTAACACATAGTTACGTCAGTCCAAACAGCTGACTCGACAGTCACACCAGCCCATCCCGCTGAGTCGGCATCTCGCAACGTTCGCACGCTCATATTCGAATGATGGGAACAATACCCTTCTGGGTGGCCGACTCGATAGTATTTAAGACATTGTATTAATATTAAGTTAGTCTTGTTAAGGTAGTCTAAGTAATTACTTGTCAATTAAAGTGATTATATTTTAAATAAAATCTTTTTTTAAAAAGTCATTCGCGGTGCGTAAAACTTGACTGGCGCAGCCGGTAGGATTCCGCGTCCGGAAATTTGAAGATTATTCTGGATCGAACGTTTTCAAGCGTTTTCTACGGAATCCGAACCAAAAATAAATAAGTCTCATCGAGCGCTTGCGTCTGGCTTCTGGAAAGACCGCTATCTTCAGGCTCACGAGGGATATGATTTGGTGAGTAGACCCTAAAGCTATTCCTACCTATTCTTTTCCTATTCAACCCTAGTTATATGTGTCAATTTAAATTATAGATTCCTTTTTAAAATTTAAAAGGTTCTTAGAGATTTTATTGACTTTCGTTTTAAGTGAATTTAAATAATAAAATATAAGATTGAATTGAATTAAAGATAAAGTGAATTAAAATATTATTAAAGAAACAGAAATATATTATATTAATTAATTGATTAATTAATAAACAAAAAAAATATATAATTATTTTATTAAATAATTATTTTATATACAATTTTATATTCTTTATTTAAAGTAAATCAATTTATTAAAAATGGAAAACATTGTAAAGATCCCAGTAGAAGTTAGTAATATCATACCTAAGTTTGATGGTGATGAAAAATTATTATCCTTATTTATTAGGAAATGCGAGTATGTAATACAAACGTGTGTAGTGGAAGGAAATCCCGACCAAGACCTTTACGTTTTTCATGTTATTACGTCAAAATTAATAGGACGAGCAGCTAGTTTAATAAGTGAAAGACAAGATTTAATTACATGGAGCAGCCTTAAATCCGCCCTTGAACAACATTTCGGTGATCCGCGTTCCGAAGAGTGTATCGCGATTGAGTTAGAAACTTTAAAAATTAATAGTAACGAATCTTATCTAGATTTTTGTAATAGAATACAACACACTAAAAGCACATTGATAGCTAAAGTAAATTTAATTTCAAATAGTAGTTTGCGTGAAAGTAAAATAACAATTTATGATAATTTGGCGATGAATGTATTTTTATATAATTTACCTGAAGATTTATTGCGAATTGTAAGATTAAAAGCATGTAATACTCTTGAAAATGCTTTAAGTATTGTTTTAGAAGAAGTAAATTTTATGCATCAATATAATTCACGTAATAAAATGATGAAGCACCCTCATACTAATGCTGGACATGCTACATCTTCCAACCCATATATTGAAAGAAATGTTATGAAACCTTTCTTTAACACCTTTAAAAATAATAATCATTCATTTCAATCAAAAGGTCAACATCAGCAGCAACCCTTGCAAAAACCTTATACATTTCAAAATATGAATTATCAACAACCCCCTAAATTTAAATTTGGTATATCTCCTAGTAAGCAAATTAAGTTACCCCATACAAAACCAAAACCAATTTGGATATCGACCCCAGATAAACCAAAATCAATTTGGATATAGACCCCAGGTAAACCAAAACCAATTTGGATATAGACCCCAGTATAATCAAAATCAATTTGGATACAGACCACCACTTAATCAAAACCAAGGACAACATCCCTCTGGTTACCGTCCCCAACGACCTATGCATAGCACGGATGTGAGTATGAGAACTGCTCCACCTACTAAACCACAAGGTTTCCGCCTAAACGAGCATATTGTCGAACAGGAAATTCCTGAAGACCCCGAGACCGAATACTATGACCCTAATGACCCTGAGACTGAATATTGTGACCATTATGACCCCACAATACAAGAAGATATTAATGACATGACAAATAATAATATTGTAGAACAATTTGAAAATTTTCATATGGATACCCCTTACCTAATCCCGAGATAATACATTTAAATTGTAACACCCTTACATTGCCTTATATTTATATACCTGAAATTAACGCTAACTTTATGATTGATACGGGCAGCTCAAGATCATTTATTAGTCCCAAAAAAGCGAATGAATATTTTAACGACTTCAAATATCAAGAAGCCTTTGAAGTTATTAGTACTCATGCCTCTAGTCGACATGATGAAGTTGTAGTTATCCCCTTATTCCAAATTTTTCATAACCCTGAAACACATAAATTTTATATATATGACGTAGATGGACGTTACGATGGATTAATCGGAAGTGATCTTTTAAAACAATTAGATGCCACAATAGATATGAAAAAAGAAATTTTATATACCAATACAACAGCTATCCCTATCATATATAACCCCACAAACGTTATTCGTCTTCATCCCCGTTGTGAACAAAGAGTTAAATTACCAACAAGTTTACGAAATGGAAATGCTATTTTAAATTTTAAACAATTTTGCAATGGTGTTAGAATGCCTGCCGCTTTAGTAAATTGTAAAGACGGATATGCAACTACTATTATTCAAAATACCCTTGAGACAGAACTAAACTTGACTATTACCAGCCCTTTTATAGTAACAAAATATAACCCAAGCAAATGCATTATTAATAAATTAGATAACAATACAGATTTAGAAATAGACGACATACTGACAGAAAACTTAACTAAACTGAGATTAGACCATATGAATTCAGAAGAAAAGAAAGCTATAGAACAACTCTGCATAGAATATAAAGATATTTTTCATTGTGAGAAACTACCCCTGACTTTTACTAATGACGTTAAACATCAAATTAGGACACATAATGAAGATCCCATATATATACGACCTTACAGACAACCCCAAGTAATTAATGACGAAATTAATAAACAAGTAGACAAGATGATAGAAAATAATATAGTAATTCCATCCCATTCCCCTTGGAGTGCACCTGTTCACCTAGTCCCAAAGAAACTTGACGCTAGTAACGAAAGAAAATTTCGCTTAGTTATTGATTACAGAAAACTAAACGAAATAACTATCGACGACAAATACCCTTTACCTAACATAACTGACTTATTTGATAAACTTGGACGAAGTTCTTATTTTACCACTTTAGATTTAGCAAGTGGTTACCATCAGATAGAAGTTAAAAAAGAAGATAGACAGAAGACAGCCTTTAGTACAAACGCAGGACACTTTGAATTTACTCGTATGCCTTTTGGACTTAAGACAGCACCTGCAACTTTTCAAAGAGCAATGGATAATGTTTTAAGAGGATTACAAGGAATCCACTGTTTAGTTTATCTGGATGACATAATAGTTTATTCAGTTAGTTTACAGGAACATATTCAGAAATTAAGAACAGTATTTGACAGACTCAGACAGACAAACTTAAAAGTTCAGTTAGACAAATCAGAATTTTTACGAAAAGAAGTACTTTATTTAGGACATACTATTACGAGTGACGGACTTAAACCGAACAATGATAAAATTAAAGCTATTCTTAATTACCCTTTACCGCAGACAACAACTGAAATTAAAAGTTTTCTAGGACTAATAGGTTACTACCGACGATTTATAAAAGACTTTGCAAAAATAACTCAACCAATGACAGCCCGACTTAAGAAAAAACAGACGATGCCTGTAACAGATCAGAAATATTTAGAATCCTTCCAAAAATGTAAAGAACTCCTTGTTAATGCACCAATACTGCAATATCCTGATCCTAGTAAACCCTATATCCTCACTACAGATGCATCAGACTTCGCAGTGGGAGCTATTTTATCCCAAGGTCCGGTTGGCAGTGATAAACCTATTGCTTATGCAAGCCGTACATTAATAAGTGCTGAAACACGTTACAGTACGACAGAAAAGGAATTATTAGCAATAGTATGGGCAGTAAAATATTTCCGCCCCTACTTATATGGTAGAAAATTTAAAATAATTACTGATCACAAGCCCTTAACATGGTTAAATTCTTTGAAAGATACCAATAGTAGGTTAACACGCTGGAGATTAAGATTATCTGAATACGATTTTGAGATCATACATAAGAGTGGTAAAAGCAATTGTAATGCTGATGCTTTATCTCGAATCCGTATTAACGCAACAGATAAAGAAGAAAATTTGTCAACACAAGTCAATGTAGATACAGAAGATGATGATCTAGAAGAAATAAGAAAAGTAACTGAAAGCTTAAAAGAATTAGAAAGATTAAAAAAGACCATTTTTCCTGAATCTCAACCTTCTAACGTTTTTGATTCTGAACCAGAAGAAATTATTCCTACTATTAATATCCCTGACGAAGACTCAGAAGAAACTCTTTCAGTAAGAACTAGAAATGGTTCACCTTATTCAATACCATGTCCTTCTAGTTCCACTTTAACTGCGTCTGAAACTGATACAGTTCATTCAGCACGTGATACTGAATCCGAAGGTATCCCCATATTACAGGAAGCAATAGACACTAAACCAAATCAAATTTTAGTTTTTACATGGTTTATAGATAGGTTAACAGTTAAAGATTTATCTAGGCCCAAGCAACGTATTTTAGAAGTTCATTTACCTACAAACAGACCAGATTTAGTTAAACAATTTTTAAAAGAATATATTAAAAATAAGACCAAATATTTTATTTATTTCGAGGATGAAATACATCGTAAGCAATTTACAGAAACAATAATAGCCCTATTCAAAAAAGAATGCGTTCAATTTAGAGAATGTACAAAACGCGTAAGTTTTATAGATGATGAAAATGACCAAAGGGAAATTGTAAAAAAATATCACGAAGGAAAAACTTGCCATAGAGGTATTCGCGAAACTGTAGGTCATATTAAGAGAAATTATTTCTGGCATAACATGGAACAAACTATATCAAGTTTCATAAATTCTTGCGAAATATGTAAAAAGATGAAATACGACAGAAACCCAATAAAACCAAAATTACAATTAACCCAAACTCAAACTAAACCCTTAGAAGAAATGTTCATAGATATTTTTTCTATTGAAGGAAAATATTATTTAACCATAATCGATGCTTTTAGTAAAATTGGCCAAGCATTTGAAATTGCTAACAGAACAACACCAGAGATAGTAAGAAGTTTAATTAAGTACTTTTCCTTTTACGGTGTACCTCTTAAAATTAGTGCTGATCCTGGTACTGAATTTAATAACGCATTATTAAAGGAACTTTTAGCTATGTATAAAATTGAAATTCACATAGGAACTGCAAATAATCCAAATTCCATGGGTCTTATAGAAAGATTCCATTCATTTATTATAGAAATTTATAGAATTGCCAAATATGAACAAAAATATACCGACGCAGCTTCCGTAATGACGTATGCAATAATGGCTTATAATAATTCAATACATTCTACAACTGGTTTTACACCCTTTGAAGTTTTATTTGGACACACTGAAGCTAAAAATACATTCCAAGTAGATTTTGACAAACAATACATGCAACAATTAATTAAGGAACATATGAAAAGGACAAAATTTTTGTATAAACATTTAATAGATAAAACAATTAAGGCTAAAGAAAAATATATTGAGAAGAGAGGTGGTGAAACTGACTTTAGAATAAATCCTGGAGATACAATATTTGCAAAAAGCACGAATAAACGTAAAAGTAAGGATAAACCACGTTATGTAAAAGCTCAAGTAACCAACGAGATTTCTAAAAATACTGTCCCTGTTGTAATGACAAACGACCGGAATACCAAGATTCCAATAAGAAATGTTAAACGACCTCCACAGGTACCACCTACTGGTTATGACCCTGGTCCCGATGATGTGGACCCAGGCCCTTCAACTTCAGGAGTTAAATGAAAATCCTGGAGTACTACCCTTAAGAAATGGCGTTGCCATCGTGAGTAACGATAAATGGACAATCGTCAAAACATTAGATTTAAGACCTATAATAGAAGATATAAAAGAAAATTTTTATAAATGTACCCAGTTAGATAAGTTAGTTGATAATTTTGATGATATTTTTATTGAATACTTTGTAGATGTTAGAATTCAAGCTAATTACATAAAGAACTTAACAGTAATGAAATTAGAACAGATTTCTCCCACTTTTAGAGTTAAACGAGGCCTAATCAACCCCTTAGGATCAATAATTAAAATAATTACAGGAAATCTAGATAATAACGATGCTATTAGATATGAAAAATTAATAAGTGAAATTAAATTTGAACAAAATAAAAATAAAAATAAAATGACGTTGATCACTGAAATGATACACACTTTAACGAATTCTACATTTCAATTAAATGACAATATTAATAATATCAATTTAGAAATTCAAGGTCTGAAATATAACCTTTCAGAAATAATTAAAACAAACGTTCTCAATCACATAGAAACTCAAATCATTAGTACATACAATTTGTTAATTCATAACTTTCAAACTATCTATATAAAATTAAATGAAATAGAAACCAGTTTTGCATTAAGTAGATTAGGAGTATTACATCAATCAATAATAAATTCTAACATACTTTTAAGTACATTAGAAAACATAAGTAAGTTAGAAAATTTAGCATATATTCCTACATTAAATAATTTAGTAAAGTTAGAAGAAACGATTTCAATAAAAGCATATCTCAAAGGAAATTATATTACCTATCTTTTGGAAATACCTATAATTGAAAATGACACTTATATCTATTACAAACTGATTCCTTTACCTGTGTTGTCCCATGACTCCACCGTTATTATTGTTCCTAAATATCCTTACCTTATAGCAAAAGGGTTGAAAACTAGATTATTAACTCATCCCTGCAAGGAAATTGACAAAGAAAGTTTCCTCTGCTACAAAGATGAAGTTCTTCAGTTCAGCAACGATCCCTGTATCACCGACTTGATGAACTATGCTGAAAATGCAACATGTACTCCCGTTCCTGTAATCACTGAAGACATTGTTTTACAACCACTGAAAACTAGCACATGGATCCTGTTTACCAGAAAAGAAGAATTAATTAAAAAAACCTGTTCTGACGAAATATCCCGAACAAAAGTCAAAGGCACTTACATACTCACCCTAGATGATCTTTGTGAAGTGAAAATTGGATCTATGAATCTGAAACGACATCAGATAATTTATGAAAATGAAAGTCACTTAACATTACCAGTAATTAATCTACCATCAATACATGTTCCTGAAACTCTGAGTCTGAAACCAACCAATATAAAAGGCATTGACCTTACGGACCTGAAACTTCTTGCGTTAACGTTAAAGAAAACAGAAACAAGTGAAAATAGTGAAAATAGTGAAACTAGTGAAAACCATAAAATTGTGAGAAATATCAGTGTTTGGACAATCGGACTGTATACCATAGTTATAGTTATTATATGTATTCTAATTTTCAATAATCGTAATTTTGTATTTAAAATATGTCTTCGAAGTTCTTCTGCTTTACCGGAAAACTTCGATCTTAAGGAGGGAGGAGTTACGTCAGTCCAAACAGCTGACTCGACAGTCACACCAGCCCATCCCGCTGAGTCGGCATCTCGCAACGTTCGCACGCTCATATTCGAATGATGGGAACAATACCCTTCTGGGTGGCCGACTCGATAGTATTTAAGACATTGTATTAATATTAAGTTAGTCTTGTTAAGGTAGTCTAAGTAATTACTTGTCAATTAAAGTGATTATATTTTAAATAAAATCTTTTTTTAAAAAGTCATTCGCGGTGCGTAAAACTTGACTACATTCAACTCACAGTGTATTTAGTGTAACATTGTGAGTGTGATGTGCGTCTGTTGGTTGAGATGCTGATGCCGGCTTCAATGCTCTTAAATGATTCATTATTTGGACGTGTTTGGAGAAATAAATGTTGATTGTATGGCGTCCGTGTGATCTTTATATTTCTTTATGTGTGTTTTGAAATGTGTTTAATACTCACCGTCATAATATAAGAATGACGCGTATATGGTTACTGATGTTGAATTAAAATGACAACTATGAACTTGTTAATTCTGATCAAATTTGCTTTACATACAGACTAACTTAACAAATATATTTTATATTAATAATTGAATGTTATTCAACACAATTCCAATCAACCTTGATCACACAAAATAATTATGTGGTGTTATTTAATAATTTAACGTGTTCCTACATGTTATTTGACAATAGAATTACAATGTAAACAGTGTGTCTTGAAGATATGAGGTCTATATTTATGTGTGGGGTCATCTTAAAGTGGTCATATAAGTGTTATGATTATAATGTACAATAGCTTGAAGTAATGACACACAGGTAGCAAGTGTATAATCTTGTGTTATCAGTCAAGAACAAGGTAAGTAAAATGATAGTATATAATAAAGAACTTTGATATCGTAATAAATGAGTTTATTTCTGCAGATGACAATATTCTCTTACTTTTGACTGTGATATATATGTCGTAACCTTGATGTGATGGAGGCTGTGCTCATGACTCTGTCTGGTAAATCTGACCCCGGGCTTATCATTTTCAAACACCGAATATCACACAAAGACATTACCACCTCTGGGAAAAGATGTCAGTATCTTTTGGTACAACTGCAAGTTCTTTGAAGCAATAAGGCGGCTTTATCTAATGAAATAGTAATCTTATATATTTAGTACGTTATATTACTAATATATTAGAGGAAAATCCTTATTACGCATTTTTTCATTTAACTGCTGCTATAAAAGTAATTTTTTAATTTTACAAAACTATTTATTTTACATGCGTTTTCTATTTCGCGTTGTACAAAATGTACTGAGAGTATAGCTGTTATAAAAACATAAGTCAGTTTAATATAAATATCACTGAAATAGTAGGTATTGTAGTTTTTTTTAGTTTATTAACAAGTAAACTAAGCTTCAAGTATACTTGTACTTCATACCTAAGTCGTAGGAGAAACTTCATCATCAGATACATCACTAAACATTTGTTATTAACAATACCTCATTACTTGTTAGATCAAAACAATAACATAACAGAGTACATAATATTAGTTAACCGTTGATAAGTGTGTAATATATCACGTGCTTTCTAATGACAAAACAAAAACTAAGCTTTGAAGTAAACTATTTGAGCGCAAACCAAAATGAAAAGTAATCTGAGTATTTTGAATTCGTTGAATGATGTTCAAAGTGCGGAGTTATTATTAAAAACGCAATGTTTTCGGTTCACTGATTACTGTGATTACTGCGGTATAACCTTTATGTTATATATGTAAAGGTTATATTTATGTAGAAACTCATACTAAAATTAATAAAAAAAATGTATGTATTTTTCGAATATTAAGACCAGATGTTCAAGACGACATAGGAACTATTACGTTTAAATTAAACTAAAAATTGTCAAAATGGAAAACATACGGTTAGCTGAATACGTTATCGTGAAAACGCTGCCTTTTCAGGGTTCTGTTGTCTAGAAACTATTACAATTTCGTCCTAACCATCAATCTAATCGCAGCCTAGCTCAGACCTCTCAGTAATAGAAAGCTGTATCGTCATGTACATACATATCAGACAAGCCGACAAAGCTGTTCAATCAAATTTTGAATATATATATTTTGTATCTTCTCTTCACCTACAGAGGGATTGTAATCTTTTTAGATTACTTCAAGGTGTGTGGTTTCCTCGTTAGACAGGTCTTAAAAAATATGGTGGTTCTATAAAAAACGTCGTCGTTGACTAAGAGATTCGTTTGCGAAATATTAATTAAAGTGCATTTTTTTGTTATTTTCAAGTGTCCCCGCCTCTGCCAGCTGGATGGTTGATTTTAGAGGTGTCAAAAAAAAGAAAATACGAAGGAAAACTATCAAAACTAAGTGAGCTTTACAAGTTTACGATTAATTATAATATTCATTTTCGTTTACATTGCAATCGCTGGATAAATCTTAGAAGATAGGTCAAAATAATGTTCTATATAATTTGTATATCTTAAATAAATCAAAATGTCTGCGATTATAGATATATACATATATATGTACATGTTGATCATTGGCAGTCCCAGCACGCACTTGGCCGGATTTTAATAATCAACGCAGAGTCACGGGAAAGAGATAGGTTACTTAAATTTATAGATTTCGATTTACATACATAATATAAGTTGTAACATAGTATTGAAACGAAATATCTAAAGAAAAATAATTTATTTATTCAAAAACGTGATTCTAATGATTTCTTACAACATTCGGAGAGATGAAAGAGGCGAAGCACATTTATGAAGCTATTTTCCAAATTCGTAATTAATTAATAGTCCGTGAGTAATGGTTCGTATTAAATAAACATTATTGCTCACATCTTTCAACACGTATCAAATAAGTTCAATGTTGGTCAAATATATTTCGACAGTACAATAACTTGTATACTTAATAACGATATTGATAAAATTATAATAACAAAATTTATGAAGAAAAGATGTCATATTTTCTATAATATGTAAATAATAAAAATTTACTTACGTTTGAATAAAGCTTTCAACTCCTTGATAGGTTGTAATATTAAATCTACTAACACCTTGTAATTAAATAACTTTTCTTTACAAATAAATTATAACTGAAGATATGAATTGAACGTAGTTTCCGTGATTATACAGAGATGCGATACGGATACGTTATTCTCTGTCGAGAGCTTAACTCTCACTAAAGTTTGAATAAAATATAAACACTGCGTCATCAGAGAATGTATAATTATTATAAGATTATGGACTAAAAATATAGTTGATTTGAATTTATTAATATTCTAGGAAATATATATGAATAAAAAAGTTGTGTGTTTTTAATGTTATTTTACCTTTTTAAGTATTTTGTATTTGTATTTTTGTTTGTTTTTTTTAGAAGTATTTTGTTGTTACTATTATAATATAAGTGTTTTTCACATAAAAACTATATTTTATTTCACAACCTTTAATTATAGACTTACTGAGCTGAGCTGAATTATAGATCATGAGCTTGTTGAGAAAAATACTTAAGAATCTGCATTTAAGTTTTATATTTGTATGTTTCAGTACGTAACATACAATCAAGAACTGTTGTTTGTTATTTTGTAACTTAAGTATAATTACGGGTTTGTTATATAAAAACAAGACGAATAACTTGGAATATTCTTCAGTTATTATTGCTATATCTTATATATAATAGATAACACTATATTGTTAGTATCACACTGTAGAACACCGCTGTGTTTACCTCAACGTATCCACTTTAAGAGCTTTACCCAAATAATTAGATGACTACCTGCGTAGGTTAATATTTAAGTTATCTATGTAACAATAGATCTCTGTCTCGACACCCACAACACACTGGTAATACATTTTGGTTTATGTGATATTGTCTTGATTATACACTTAAGGTTTAGAATCGCTAAATAATAATTTTAGCAAGAATCATAAAATACGCCTACGTCTATTACGTGTTATAGATATGTCATATAGATTGACAGAGTGCTCTTTAAACTTACTTTGTTTTTTGTAATAGGTTTAAAGAAATTTATAAAAATATGTATTTATAATAACTGACATTATTTTAAGTAATTTATTTTATCTTAAACAATAATAATTTTAAAATTACATAATACTTATAATACTTATCTGGTATTATCATATTACTTATCAGCGACTCAGTTACGTATGTGTTATCACGATTAGAGTTTGCGTGTGTTATCATCACCGGCGCATCCTCTTAAGTCTATCTCGTAATAAAAACCTCATTTACATTTTGTATTGTATCAAAACCTGTACATTAAAAATATAATGATTATATCAGTGAGTGGAATTCAGTTACTAATTTGATTAATACTAACACCTGCTATTGAATGGTGGTTACGATGTACATATTTGTTATATTTTTTATGTACAGATACTATCTCGTCCCCTCAGTGTAGTCGTATCTCTTATTGTCTAGTCTGCGGGTGGTCGGAGCTCATAATTGAATTATGGCTGATTAATTACTTAAAGATGATTGTTTTGAGGTCGTGGGGTTTGTCACGAATGAATAGTGACGCAGGTAAGTTACACAGTTAAGAAAAAGATTTTTAATATGTATTTAAAATGTAATTGTAATATTTATGGTTATATACATAATTCAACTATATTTCGTCTGTCCGCTGCTATATTAAAAATGTTCAAGATAACAGCTACCTCAATCTAATTTAATAGATCTATATAAAAAAAAATTGAGGTCTATAACTTCCAAGAAGTTTCTAAAATAAACCAGGCTACATAAAGGTACATATTATTATTGACATATAATCGAAGCTGCTGTAATTGATACTAGTTACTTACAATTATACTAAAGTATACATTTAAGCTCGTATATAAAATACTAGCCTTTGCCATTAGTCTCACTTGTAGGTAAAAACAGTCTTAAAATACTAGTCCTTGCCATCAGTTTCACCCGTCACTTGTAGGTAAAAAATCCGTGCCCGCAGGGGGACACGCGTGGGTAGACCTCGTGTGTAACTCGTTTAAAATATAACTCACTACCTAAGAATAACACATGATGCCGTTGTTCACATCTAAAATTTTCAAGCAAAAAGCGGTTTTTATTTTTTTTCTCGGAAAAGGTACCTTTTTTGGAAATATTTTTGGTACTTAAATTTAGAGTAAAAAATAACCTTTCTATTAAAAATATTTGCGAGGAGGGACTGTTTATCAGAAAAAAGTTGCCGTGGTTTTACCTACCTTAAATTTTCAAGCTTAATTTGGTTTTTATTTTTTTTCTCGGAAACGGTACGCAGTACGGAAAAACTTTTGGTCCCTAAATTTAGAGTAAAAAATAACCTTTCTATTAAAAATACTTGTGATGTAAGAATGTTTACCAGAAAAAAGTTATGAATGTTTTTCCAAAAATTTTCGTTTTTTTTACCCCCACTCCTAAGTTATTGAAGTTAGGTTTTCGGTTTATGTTCATTAGTTATAGGTATTCATCAAATACATCATATGATATGAACACGATTGATCTTCTTTGTATAGGGAAAAAATTATGGTCGAAAAACTGAAATTAGAAAAAGTGAGGCCCTAGCGCCCCCTGTGGCTGGATTTCTCTGGTTAACGAACTTGACCTTTATTTTTGGATGGTTGATTTTTGTGCAAACTTTGAAAGCGATCCGAGCGAAACTGCGGCCGCTATCGTGCTGACAAAAGTCGAATCGGGACGCACGCACGCATATATATATATAAACTTTTTGACCAATGGTCATTTCGGACTCTGGGGGTCATAAGAAGTCCTCCTGTGAAGAAATTTTTCCAAAATTCGAAAGTGGGGTACAAATGAATGGGCATACAGACAGACAGAATTCTTCGAGGTCTACCCAAAACTTATAGGTCTTATTATGCCTCTTTTTTACGTCTTCGGGAACAGATGTATGTGTTCCTCGGGATTTGTTCTTTTTTATAACTCTGACTGACGTGTGGATAAAATTTTATTGTACCGGTTCGGTAGTTAAGACGTAACAAACAAACATTTACTTAATTATTTTACTTATGTTTTTATATGATTAGGATTAGATAAAACCTTTACAAACACATCATTTTAATATTGAGTAACTGATCATAATATTTTTTATAATGTAATATATGTTACATATCAAAACGAGAAGTATTTGTTGCGTCCTATTTATATATTTTTAATATGTTATTAAGTCACTAAACATTTTATCTTCATAATAATTTATTTTCATTTTAATCTAAGTGATTGTTGTACTTATATATTTCAACGGTGTTTATTTTATAATAATATTTAATAATCAATTTTATAATAACAAAAACTCGTCAGCTCGAGTGTCATTGTGATAAATAATGTTATGAAATATATGAACTAAGCACCATGATTATAATTACAATGTGTTAGTCTTTTATATAATAATAACTACATTTAGCTGTCACTAATAAATGTTGTAATGAAGCTATTAATATAGATGTCCTTGACCTCTAGGGCATGGTGTACACTATGGACTACTTCATATGATGTTCTGAGATATTTAATGACTTGTATCGCTTTCTCTTCCCAGTTATGTTTAACTTTAAACCTTTTTACACTCTGATACATTTTGTAAATTAATTTCAAATTAGTCAAGGTTTAGACAGTGTCACCTGGAAGGAGATATTTTGAGGATATCCTGAGAACTTTCCGTAAATGGATATGGACACGGTGTTTCTCACGGTGTTTCAGTTATATCCAGACAAGTCAAATGTCTAGACTGAGTCAATGATAAAACATTATTATTTTAGCGTATTTTAAACTCTATTTCAATATTCTAAGAGTTACCTTCTGTGTTTATACACTATTTACTCTTAGTCTATTGGTTATCTTCAATTATAACTTAATAATTTGACAGTCATTGAGAAGACATATCTGTAAAATAAAATTGAAGAAGAATAAAAATGTCATCTTTGGCCGTTAGAGCAAATTCGAGCAAACGTTTAGTTTAATGGAGCGCTTTTAGAATGAAATGTTGGCGCAGCTTGGATTAGGTTAAGCTTAGAATTGAGATTTAAATAAAATTATCTTGAATGATTTACTTTTATTTATTATTACTTTACAAACTTCGTTATCATTTAATAATACATTACGAGACAATAAAATAAAAAAACAAATACTGTGTTAAAGTTATTTATTTCAAACATTGCTCATTAATTTCTCTAAACCTCTAATAGTTCTTTACCATTATAACAGTAGTTACTTCCGTTCCTTATCTGGAGCAAGTTAATCCACGTTTTGTTTGTTTTATTATATTTTATTGAGACATGTACAGAGCTGTTTCTTAAAATTTTTTATTAATTAGAAATCTCTCTTACTTTTGATTTGAAGTCTTTTATGAAAGTTTATTATTCATGTTTGATTTTTTTCATTACAATGTGGTTGAAGTGTAAATTTAAAATTATATAAATTACCTACATAACTTAAAGGTAACATTAAAAATATATGAAGCCTTTTTTACTTCAATAAATTTTTATTTAAATCTGGTTATTTTTTTAAGCTATAATATTAAAATCTACGTAATATTTGACCTACTTTCATTCAATTTGATCAACGTGATCGTTATCTTTTTAAAACTTTGTGAACTAATTTTCTTTTGTATGTAAATACACAAACATGGAGCAACTTTTTAATAAAGCACTTAATCAATTGATGAAAATAAAAATTCATTATTTTTAATTGATTATAATATATGTGCGTAGTTTAGGTTCAGTGGTTTTATATCATTACATTAAATGTAAATAAATAAATGTTATATGCATTAAATTGTTATGTAATACATAATTGCTACGCTCTTGTGAATCCTCGGATGTTGCAAGAGTTCATGGGCGGCGGTGATCACATACTAACGGTGACCCGCAAGCTCGTTTGCCCTCCTCTAACATAAAAAAAAAAAAAAAAAACATTGTAATTATTTCTATGTTTATATGTTATGAGTATTGTGAAATAACATATTTCTATGAAATTTATTAAGGCTAATTGCAGTACATTAACTTTAGCTTTGTAATGATTATTTATTATTAGTCCTATTGGATTATTCTGTTAATAATAATTCCTACTATGTTATAGTGATGACTGTAAATTATGTAAATATTAGATGAGTGTTCAGTCTGTCTTTCGTTTGTACAGAGTAAGTAAGTAATGAACCTCTATTGTGTGCGCTCTGGACTTATCTTAAACTGACAGAACACTAATATTTACAGATTTATTAAGTATTATGTGCACATTAGAGTGTAAAAATATATTTTTAAATATATTCTATTCTGAAATAGTGAGTTAATAAACTGTTTTATATTTCATTAATAAATAATGGTTATGAAGAAGATGGAAGATAATGTAAATTTTATATTTCGTTATTATATGCCTGTCTTCTCAGAATATTGTTAATTTATTCAATGATCTATAATTTTCATTCTCTATTTATAATTTTAATATGCCTAACATGGACGAAGGTTTATAAAAAACTTCAAACATTATTATGGTATACAAGAAGAAGAGAAGAAACAAGTTTTAGTTATTTTAGTTTTAGTTATTCATTAAGTATTAGCGATACTCAAACCGTACCATTATACAAAATCTGACTACAAGTTACGATCGGAAACAAAACGGAAAGAGATTTAAGTATTCTCGAAAAACTAATAGTTTTTCGAGAGTTTTAAAGTTTTTGATTACAATATATTGGAAGTGTAGTGTATATCTGCCGAAAATCCGTCCTCAGGTTAGAACTCGAACGAAATTTAGCTGAGACTAATTACTACCTGAACTGAACATGTGTTTACTAGTGTTTATGTAATTTTGAGTTTTTGAGCTATTCGAGATGAAAATAAAAAAGTTTAAATAAAAAATAAATTGTTTTTGTAATCCATCCTTACTTATAATAAAAAGGTAATTCTGTCTGTCTGATTCTATTTTCATTTAATCTTTATGAGAAAAACATAATATGTTTTTATATTTTCCAAAATAAAATAATTCAACAAAATTGTTAGGCATATTTTTATGAAAAGCTTATTATCTTCCTAAAGATAATGGAAGCTATTCGTTTCGAAAATAGGTCTTATTAAGAAAAAATGTTTTATAATAAAACAAAATAGAATGAGTTTGTATGAGCTCAAGTGTTAAGAGGTGGGAAAAGAGAGAGAGAGGAATGGGCAAAGTCGCTGACAGCATCTAGTTAATTATCAAAGTGAAAATATCTGTAGAACGAAGAGAGGCCAAATAATTTTAATTTCTACTGCAATGGAATGGGAGAAGGGAGGGAGCGGGGGTAAACTTTGCAGTTTTTTAGCTGTAAGTTTGGAATGGTTTGGACCTTTGCAAAATCCTCTCTTATTGCACCTATTCAATATGTCAGGAGTCTTGTATACAAATTTCAGCTTTCTAGGTATAACGGTTTGGGCTGTAGAGCGATGAATGAGTCAGTGAGTGAGTGTCGTTGTGCTTTATATATTAAGATATATTACAATAAAATAAAATAACATATTTTATTAAAAAAGTACTATTTCATCTTTCAGCATCATTTTGCTCATACACCTGACTCCTCACCGTTTAGGATATGTTGGCGGATCACTTTAGTTAATGTTTACGGTCATGAGAATTAATGTGTTCATTTGTCAGTTCTTACATCAAATATATCACTTGAGAGTGATGTAAGTAAATACAGCAAATACTGACTAACCTTATCTGTTTTTTAGATATTAATATTTTATTTTCAACTAATAACTAGATGAATAATAATAATTTAAACTTAGCTATGCCGCGTACGCTGTTAAAAAAATTAGATCCCTAACTGACGAGATTACTGCTAAGTTAGTGTATTATAGTTATTTTCATAGTATAATGTCTAATGGTACCCTACTGTGGAGTAGTGCTCCCGATTTAAATACCATTTTCGTTTTACAAAAAAGAGCTGTCCGTGCAATTTACAACCTGGGAACTAGAGATTCTTTAAGAGATAAGTTTAAGCAATTTAATGTACTTACGGTCACCAGTCAGTATATTTTTGAAATTCTTAAATATATATATAACTGGACTGGATAAAATAATAATAATACATTTTCGTACTGACAACCAACTCACGACACAGTTTTTATCAAGATTTAATGATGGTATTTATATATTTACGATATAAAATATTACGATATGAAACACATTAAAGAAAATTAACGAAAACTTTTAAAAATAAAGGGTAAAACCTTAAAAAATATAATGTTTCAATAACCTTATTATCAACAGTTCCATGGCTTTTATGAGAGACTGTAAAGACTTCAAATGGAAAATCGATGGCAGTTATAAACGTAACTTCTCTACTGATATCTACTTTTTACCATAAAAAATGTGAACACTTATCTTTTATGCGCGGCTGTTGTTATGTTATCTGGTAACTCTTATCTTTAAGACGGAAGTCCATATTCTGATTTTTCATGTTAGTTTTCTGTTTTCTTTAACACTCTCAATAAATTTATAAAATGTAGAATTCAAATACTTAAATAACTATGTTTATGGATATTTCGTTGTTGGATATCAGTAGATATATAGAAGGAAAAATTCATCAACACCAACCTCTGGAATATTGTCCCCATCCCAATTAAATGAGCTAAGGATTTATGATTATTCATACATTTAAATAATCATCGCATTACTCAAGAACAACTATTTTATTATTTCAAAAAACGAAGACACATTGACGATTTGACCAATGAGTATAAGTCAGATTTAAGATACCTTCACACGCTATGATTAAATACAAGTCACAATACTCACACCTTACACTTACACCTAATTTTATAATAATTACATTGACGGTACGCAGATCACATTTGATTCAAATATTTTTTTGGAATTAAAACTAATTTATGGAAATTTTATTTTTATTTGTGGTAGTAAGGTATTGTAGGTATGTAAAAGGTATTTTTATAGCTATAATTGTTATATATTTTGTACTAATTATTGATTATGATGTCTTGTTAACGAAAATGTAAGTACAAATAAATCAAATCATTATCATAGTACATTAATTCGTTATTAATTGTAAATATTAACAATCATGATTTCATCAGTCAGTAGTCAACACTAGTTTTTATATGGCATGGGAGTGATCTGAGTGAAATTATTGTTATAATGAAAAATTTTAAAGTAAAAGAGACAATTGGCTTAAAATATTTTTGATAGTAAAATCCAGACAAATAAAAACAAGTCAGTAAATTTTAATTATGTTATTATGGAGTTTGGTTGTACCTTTCGGATCTCAAAAGAGCCCGGTAATTAACCTTTAATTTTATTTTAGTAAGGGTAAGTTAGATATTACCGTATCCAACATAACAATATCTACAAATGTGAATTTTGAATTAAAATATTTATTTATTCTCATATTGACTTTTAAATTGTTAGAATTTAATGTAAACCCAATTATGTCTAATTTGTTACAATTTACGGATTTAAAAACAAAATATTATAATAAGTAAATACAAATACAACAACACATTACCCAATAATCCATTTTGATGATACATAAAGTGATTTTAATATATGTATTATTTACTCCATGTTGTCTGTATTGTAAAATAAATTGATATACCTCTAGCAATGACAAAATGCGTATCAAAGTGAGACTTAAACTGTCTCAGTAAATATTGACAGAAATTTAAATAAAGATAATAACATTGAAAGCTTTTAAAGCTCGTGTATAAACAATAAAGTTTCATTCTGTTTTTAAACTTTATTTATTATTCTATCTTCAATTATAATTGTATAATCAGAGAGTCATTGAGTATATATTTTGTCATTTCTAATGTATTTTTTCATTGTTAAACCAATTGAAGCCATCGTTTAGTTTAATAGAAAGTTTTAGAATGAAATGTTACATTTTTCTAAAAAATATGGCTGTCACTCCTTCATAGTCAACCAAATTTTTACTGAAGTCGAATAATGCCTATGTTGTAGTGTATTGACTTATCGGAAGCTTATTTAAAGCTTTATTGCTTATTTGTAAAAAACCTTCATCCGTAAACAATATTTTTCTGTGACCCCCCCCTTTATGTACTGCTTAAGTAGTTATTTTGCTTTTACCAGGCTATTCTTTTAAAATTATCAGTTATTAAATGACCAGTGCGTCTCTTATATGTTCAAAATCCTACGTCATCTTTCAAAATACGTGACTTAGGTCGAGGTGTAATTCTGTCCCTTACTGTTTTGATCCCCTTTTTCGTACGAACACTGGACGTGGACAGTTTTCATTGTACCTATCAATAGCCCGGTACACAAATATTTGACTAATACCAAACGTATGGAGGATTTTAAACATTGTATTTGGTTCCATACCTACTTTATGTAATGTAATCACAGCAATTCGATTCTCTTTATCACCCCACTCCATTTTAATATCACAAAATATTGTACAATACATTGGTGCGAAAATAAGAAAAAACAATTAACAATCATATAAAAATGACAGATTCCAAATTCGAAAGTAATATTTTGTTTATTTTTAATTGTAACAGTATTTATGGCCATTCAATTTATAATCAAGTATATAATTTTTACCTGCAATGAATATAATATTATATAATTTAGTACTATAGTTTAATTTACTGCTTATATAATTTGTAAAGTTTATATAAAAAATACATGAAGCTTTTTATGTTTCTATTAATCAGTGTTTAATTTTTTATATTTTACTAAGCTGTAATACTAAAGTGTAAATTAATAAGTCGTAATGACGTACTTTTATTCAACTTCACTAATGTATTCAAGTGAGATATTCTTTTATCTACTTAAATACATAATTTTATCTGTATCTACTAGGAAAGTAACTAAGTAAAGAAGCTATGAACAACTATTTATTATATGTTTATATTACGACCAATAAACATGAAACAATTAATGAAATGAACTACGTTTAAAGTAAACGTCAATTACATTCCAGCATATTGTTAAGGTGAAGTGGTAATTGTATATATAATTATAGTGTTACAACGCTGCGGGCTTACAGCATATTATATCATATTTGATTAAAACAGTTGGAAATGAAAATGTCCAATGCTGGCCAAGCTTTGACAAACACGTAGTAAGTTGTAACGTGGCCAAGCTTTGACAAACACATGTTGTTGCATTTGTGACATTTTAAAATGTTGCTCGTAAATTTGCGGTGTAAGTAAAATAGTATTTCTTTTCTGAAATGTTACCTGACAGATCCAGTTATCTGGAATCCAAAATCTATCAACCCATTGCTCCTATTTTATTTGGTAGGCGTCTAAATTTAAATAATCTGTCGATAAAATAATCATGTTTGTTTACATATTCTCGTTACCGTAAATACCTCGGGTAATGCGAGATAACAGTAGTCATATAATAAAAATACATAATTTATTAACAATAAGTGTGTGTAATTAATAAGATTTACCTTAAAATAATATTAAAGCTGGTTATAAAAAACCTAGGTAAATGCTGAGATGAGCTTACAAGCTACTGTAGAGCGTATTATATATAATAAAATATTTATGAAACATGATTTTAATCTACAGCCTTACCAATGCATTTTAATAAGCTCACTCAGACATTTTTATATAAACCAGTCTAGTAAGACTTCTCAAGAACATTTTAATCTTATTAAGGGTTGATCTTCGAGTCTTTCTTTAAGGGTTACAAAGTTTTCTTATTAACGAAACTTAATATACTAAAAAAAGGATACATCATGTATGTCCTAAAACAGAGACCACTTTCATCAAAAGAATAGCGATTGGTTTGAATATATAATCCTGAATTGATATATATTACATTATGCATATACAGGTCTATTAAACTTTTGAATGAATTCTGGGTGGAAGTATGTTTACTTCACACAATTCAAATGCTGTAACTTAAAGATCTTTATTATTATTATTATTCATCTGGTGACATCAAGATTGGGATATATTTCGATGAAACTAAGTTATTTAAAGTAAAGCAGTCAACTCTTGTCAATACTACAACTTGATTATGTACCGTAGGACATTATTTACTTTTCAAAATCATTTAAAGAATAATTAAACCACTGTAACCACTTATAAATAATATAATGCCACTGTCAACTAACCTTTATCTTTTATATCGAGTGGTAGAAGACAAGTCTATAAACCCTTGGTATCGGATACCTGAAATATAAAATTGATAATTATAAGTTATGTAGGTATTATAAATTATAATATAACATATCTCATATCTGTTATAAAAGACTTATAGGATGATTAATCGTAATAAAAATATACAATATTATCCAGCTAACAAAATATTATAAAAATACAAGTCCAAATTAAAAATTATTAATTTTGTTACTCCTGACGGTAATGTAAATAAATTAATTTCGAGGACCATAAGAGGATACATTTATTATAGCGAGTTATTGAATTTGTCTAAGATCATTCTAATAAGTAAAATTTGATTTTTCTTTCATTTTGGGAAAGAAATTTGGAGACAGTTTTTTAACTATTTATATTTTCTTAACTAAATAAGTCGTTTCTTTTCACGAACGAACTTTGTTCGTTCTCTATTGTTTTCACTTTTCTCGGATGGGTGGATGGATGTCTGTGGTCAGGAAAAATTTTCATTACTCTCGTGAGATGGCGCTGTTTATAATTTACTGATTTAGTTTATTTTCATATTTAATTATATTACTATTTTGAATTATTATTAATCATACTTTTGTATTTTTTTTTTGTAATTATAAATGAACATGTATTTAACATTTTCTTTTCTTCAATAAATAATAATCATTTTACTTAAAAATCAATTGCTTTTTTTTAACATTTATAATTTCGTCAAAGTTCGTTTGGGAAATATCCTGGGTATTTGCATCTTCACTGGTTCAGATTAAATTCACATTCTCAGAGTAAAAAAATGTTTTAAGAACCAGTTTTCCTTACACCATCTTTTAATTTTTATTCACCCTAACAATGTATTTATAAATCGTAATGGATTAAATGAATTTAAAATAAAATAAATAAAATATATTACCAAAAATAAATATCAGTATAGCTTTGCTTTGATTGTATAATTATAATTAATTAATGAATATATAATGTTATTTTTCCGCGATGGATAGTTTATATTAGTCATCTGATTTCTTTGGAGACTTTAAAAGGCAAAAAACATTTTAAAGAAATCTTTTAGAAAAACAACAATGATATGTATTTCGATAATTGTTAATTATTACTTGTCTGGAGTTTAAACGCTTATAGATAAGATGACTGACACGCACACTCACATATTATACGAATGCTAACAGATAGATATTTCTGTTTGTTTTATATTTTTGTTTTCCTTTAAAATACTCGTATGTGTTTTGGCGATTTATCTATTATTGGAGGCGAGAGGTCATAACCGTTACAAAACAATATATAAATTTTGCACAAATTCGGCTATTTCAATTTTGATATGAGTTTTGTATTTATAAAACCAAAAATATAAGAATAATATTTATCTTATAGTAGACTAAAAATAGATAACTAACACGTATAAATCTACGTAAAAACAGTTATAATTACACAGAAACTGAATATAATATTAAATAAAATATAAACTGTCATTTATACACTAAGGCCATCCAGTAAACTAATATAAGATGATTATATATTAAATAGTATTTCGCTAATTATTTTTTGTTTTTATATAAAACATATAACTTTGTCTGCATTCATTTTTAATCCTAACAATAATAAATAATTTATTTGATTTGATATAGTACAATATATTTATTTTATTTAATATATATTTACCATCTGCTTTATGTAAAGTTCTAATTTTTTTGTGTTTTTTTTCTATAATTAATATGTTGTTTGCTAGTTAGTGAGTGTAGAAATAAAAGAATAATGTATATTCTTTAAAAACATTAAATTAAGACCTTCTAGAATAATTTACTAAAATTACTTCAAGTTTGTTCCAACGACGATGTTTCTTCATTAAAAGATTAATGAAGACGGCTAGTCGATTGAAGTTACTATGTCCAATAAGATTTCATATCGGTTTTAAATAATAGTTATCAGTAATTTATTATAAGAAGTTATTACTATCATCGTTAACTTAATATCTTACTATTTTATTTATAATGAGTTCTTTCGAACAACTTTATGTGACAACACTAATTTCAATTAGCTTACCATTGCTAAATCGAAGTTAATTAAAGGCGATATTCTGTGATGGATGGAATTACTCAGGTCGTGCTTGATTGGAATAGTTGTAGATCATGACAATTTAGGAAGGTAGTATTGTTATGTTATTATAAATTATATTATTTCAATTATAACATTTTTCATTGAAAATGATATCGAATAACAGTTAGTATGAATTTTTTTTTCTACAGCTTGTGTTTACTTTCGAAGAATGGAATATAATACAATATAGGTATGTCAATTAAATAGTTGAGCTTCAAGGTTCTATATAAATATATGTGATTCCAATAAAACAGAATGGTATATATATGTAATTATAATCAAAACATACACATACAGAAGCAAAATATTTACTTACATAAAAGAATACGAACTTAATTATTGCTTACACTAAAATTTTAACCAACACTATCACATACGACAATTGTACACGAGAGTATTTACACGCGGACGACGTGCTTCTGTATGGAGAGCGTGATATCAACTGAATAATAAAGGCTTTTCTGGAGCAAGATCACGTAAAATTTACGTTTGAGCAACAAATATAATAGTTAAACTAAGTTTAAAACAGATTTCAGTTTCAAAAATAATATTACTTTAAACCTGCCTTCTTCATACATTATTAAATATCTTTGTTTGAAATTGAAATCCATTTTATTCCGTCAAGTTTTAACACAGTATCTTCAATTAACATCATTAAAATTATTTTATTATATTGTACTATAAATAATAAATTAAAGACGATGCTCAACCAAAGAATATTGTCAATTTTAACACGTATTCCTTTGACTTTACCGTAAAAGTATTTTATTTTGATTAGTTCAAATAGATTTCATAAATAATTTTTGAGCCATATTTTGAAAAAATATTTTTTTATCAACTAAAATGTATATATTCATAATAGAACGGAAATGAATAGAATGGAATGTGAGGTTATGAAGTAATATTACTGGAATAAAATTAAAAAACAATTTAGTCTCAAGGCAAATATAATTTTCAATTAGTTACAAGCAGAATGGTCTAACATCGCACATTACTCATACTTAATAAAATCACAATGTAAAGTAAAGTATATATACATATAACTATAACCTACTATGTACTATATACTCATATATAATATATAACCGGCGTAATCGCACTCTCGCTGTTATGGGAATCGTTATTGTTAGGATACTGAAATGTTACGTTCAATAGTGATATTAAGATCCTTTTGTTAAAGTAAAACACAATGAATAATCTGTATCCGTTGCTATCCCTATTAGTGTGGTGATTGATTGACAAGTGATCGACAAAAGATGTAAATAGTTCACAATATTTCTTATACTCTATTTAGTATTTGAATCTACTCGTGGAATGTTAATTCTTTTATATTATGTTTGTTGATCACGTGAAAATTCAAATTATTTTATATAATATTTAAAGTATAATTTATACACTTTATTCACTTGTCATAAGGTAAAAAAATACTTATATTTTAACCAAAAAGATTATTAACATTGTTGCTAAAATAAAGATAAGAAAAAAATAAGAGTAAACAAAAGAAGAGAAAAAAAATGTTTAAAAGTTCAATATTTAATTGAATTTTAATAGATTTCTTTAATAAATGTTTTTGGTAAGACAAAATATGAATTAAGGAATGTAGTACAAATTAAACTACATAATTTTTTTCATATATATATATATATATATATATATATATATATATATATATATATATATATATATATATATATAAAGAAAATATGCAACTTTATGAGAAAATTTGCCTTTAAAGGATCAGACAAACAAATAACAGTTTGTTCTTACAGTGCTTTTAGCATTTCCATACCATTTATAGGATATATTGTAAGTACAGTGTATTTTAAACAAACTACACTGTACACTTCACTTTAGTGCTGGACAAATATCTTTGTTGCGTAAAGGGAACACTCTTAACGTATTTTGTACGTACCTTGGAGATATTTCTAGATCAAATACCTAACTTCCTCTAAAGATATTATTACGCTGGCTTTCTTACGACATACAGTGTTATACACTTTTAAGCTTACTTATTTTAAGAAATATTATTATTATGTTACATTCTTTAAGATTTATTTTAATTCACTCATGTTATTGAAAACTTCTTAAGTATCCCAATGTAAATATGTTATATAATGATACAGAGACAATTGTTATATCCTTCGATAAATCACTAAAATAAATGATAAAAATGTAAATATTGTTATTAATTTGTGTAAACTCGACCATATCTAAACATTTATGTGTAATAAACGGTATGAACGTGACCTCGACAAATGTATTAAAGTAAATATCCTAGAACAGAATTTAATTAAGTTTTTTTTAGTTTCACCTTAAGCTATTTGAAACAAAAAAAAAATATTTTATAATTATTTTTTACATATTGTATTCATATAGTAATTGGTTTTAAATAACGTAGTCATATTAGGTTATTGTTGTTTTTAAATTTAATTACAATAAAAAATATTCAGGACATTACGCTTTCATGCGAATTATATTTTAATTAAGTTCTTAAAAGATCGAATATTTAGAATATATTATTAATTCAGACACATTAAAACGCATCATAATTATTAATTTTTACATTATAAATAGGCATAATAATCTAATGAAAATTCGAATAAATTTATGTCAAAAAAAAAAACATAACATGTCAAAAAATCACAAGCCTCGCACCGTCGTAAAAAGTTATAACATCAAATCTAAAATCAAGTCGGTTAATTCAGTAAACCTATCTATGAGAGCAGCTATTCAACCACTTGATAATATAATTAATATCTTGTTAATTTACTAACAACATGGTATTGTAAATATACCAATATATATGTATATATTTAAATCTTATAAAATAAACAAAAAAGTATACTATTAATATCATTAATGCTACAGTAACCATCTGTTATGCGTTCACACTTAAACAACGGAATGGAATATGATGAAATTTTGTTTAGGGATACTTTGATATACCAGGAAAGAAATACAGGATTTTTTTGAGTGACGGTATCTCATTTCTTTTTGTAGGTAGATAGGAATCCTTTTTTCCCTTTCTGGAATTATACTCGTATCTTGAGCTTTAGCTGCGGGCTTTCTAAAAGCCCACTTCCCGAGTCAGTGGGGTTTTATCAGATTATTATTAGAAATAAAACTTGCCTAGCAGCCGTAACTAAGCCGGTTTTGAGTTTTATAACAATTATAATAAAGTATTTATTACAAAGTTTAAAAACCTTAAAATATTCAAACTAAAGTAATCTATACGCCACCATTATATTATTTTATTTTATGTTATTTAAGAAAATATTTTTTTGTTTCTCTGACAATTTGTTTATGCTTTAGGGATCCACATCATATACAAACTATTTTCAATTTTTATATGTCTCGAGTTAGTGCTCATAAGACCAAATAATTTTTCTATGCCAGCATTTTCGTATTTTTGATAGCTCATCTGTGCTGTGGTGATCCACAGCAAATACTCCAAATCTTCGTATTTTAAAGTTTTGATAGTTTTTACTTTGTGTAGACATAAAAACCTTATTATTAACCTAATTTCATCTCTCTAGATTATGAAGAAGTCAGCCAGTGAATAAGTGAAAAAAAAAATTTGCTTACAATAATTCCTAAGATACGGGTTCAAATTATAATACTCTCGGGGTTATTGAAAGTTTGAACTTTCTAGGTTTTTAAAAAGAAGTTACAGAAGTTTGAAAATGACTCGAATCGCTTCGAGAAAAG
Source organism: Melinaea menophilus ssp. n. AW-2005 (assembly GCA_918358695.1). Classification (NCBI taxonomy): domain Eukaryota; kingdom Metazoa; phylum Arthropoda; class Insecta; order Lepidoptera; family Nymphalidae; genus Melinaea; species Melinaea menophilus. The sequence goes on along the minus strand of OU911041.1, from coordinate 28,276,642 downwards.
GATAGCACGACTTTTTGCTCGACTTGGCGGGGGCACTCTTTTGCCTTCAGATAACGACATTGTCAACATAGTTCTATGCTTGATAAATAAAAGCCTAAAATTCACAGTGGTAATGATGGATTCACCTATCCTTGAGGATCACGGCGTTATTATATGGAAAACTGTTTTGATTACAATTAATGACAGAACTCTATATATATATACTATATATAATAAATAATGTTTACACAAACACCGCACATACATATATTTTTTTTAATTTAAAAGATTCGTTTTATATTTTTTTTCTGCGAAAGATCTTTTTTAAAGCGTTTTTATAAAAAAACAGGTTTGTGCCTTTTAATTTAGCGCATTAGTAATAATAAAAAAAATATGGTATCTTCAGCATTTTGTTTTCATAATTTTTAATTTAATTAATTTTTTTTTAAGAAAATACTGGTTCAGTCTGGATTGTTGTTAAAATTAATATACAAATCTGTGCGATATTATATCGGTTATTGGAACAAAGTTGTATTATCTGCATAATACAGCGCTGAGTTAGGTATTGAGAACATTGTATTAAGAACTTCTAATGTACTTCCAACTATTGATAACTGAGTGTAACGACCTAAATAGAGGTAAGTTAGATATATGATAACGGTTAGAATAGTATCAAAGTTACAATTGTGGTGATAAAAACTAAGTAGTCCGCAACTTAGTTTGTATCACCACATTTGTGAAATTCTTTAATGTGAAGTTACGTGAACTAGAGATTGGTTTTATCGTGATTTTGTATGGAATAAATTTCTTGAAAACAAATTGCGATGTTAAGAATAATAAATATTTGCTGTGAAGTCTTTTATGACGTGGCTACACAAAAACAATATTGAAATTACATGAATTTCTATCCAAGTTTGGTATTAAAATTGAAGTAAAGAGATGAAACATGACATATAAGAATTATACACTGAGCAGTGTCTAAAAAGATAAAAAGGAAGGTAGGCCAACTTACAATAATCTTTGGGAAAGTATATATATGGTTATTCGTCAAATCTTGACATAGTGAACAGAAAAAGAAGAGAACAAAGTAGGACACGAATCTGTACTAAAAATAAGTGAATGAATAAAATAGAATTAGGATTTTGTGCTTTAATTTTTGCGTTAAAAATAAAATTTTATAAATTATATGATAAGCATGAAGAAAACGATATATGATTTTTTAATTTTATAATAATATATATTTTATATATTATAATGGTAAAAAAGATTTATATAGGAAAATTGAGCGGTAAGAGAGACAGGGGGAGGCCTCGAGTGACCTTCGAAAACACAGTAGCTACGATACTGGAGGAAGGTCACGTAAAAAGCATGAGGACCCCCCGGAGGGCATGTATGAAGAGGTTGATGTCTGTGGCCGAGGCGAAAGAGGTATGCAGAGACCGTAGCGTTTGGCGCTCCGTCGTCTCTGGCTACCCCGCAATGGATATGGCGTGAAGGTAAATAAGTAATTTTATTATATTGGAGCTAGTAAATGCTGATATTAATAAAAAATTGTAAAGTGTATTGTCTGTCGAGAGACTTGAGGCCATTTTGTGAACTGAAATATTAATGATGTGGCCAAGTGCTTCCGAAATATTATTTTTTGACGGATAATGGCTCCCTTTGGAAGTATAAATTATGCTTTATCCTTAAAAATAAACCCGTTTTCACTAAAGATGATTTTAAAATAATCTGGTCGTTTCCCGTGATTGGATTGTTTGAAAACGTGACAGTCAGCTGATCATAACTTGACAATATTTTCTTGTCATTTTAACTCGAACCTTTCTTATAAACCAGCCTTAGGAATATTTCAAAAGTGTTAGTCTTATTAATATATTAGAAGATGTTATTCATATCACGATGAATGTTTTCTCTACACCGATAAATATCAGATTAAACAAGCGTCAGTAAGATTTTTTTTACTAATATTTTCATATATAAGTACTTTACATAATCAAACATAGTCTGGAAAATTAAATCATAATAGAAAATTTGTAAATTGAAATGTATGACATTAATTAACGTTATAAATTATGTATTGAAATAACATGAGTATTATCTTATTGATAACTTATGTTAAATACACCATTCTTTGTTATAGTCTCGATATTTTATTTCATGTAAAGGATAGAGAAGCGTTAACTTAAGAAGAAGAAGAAGACTTCTTCTTCTTCGTTAAGCGTTAAGCGTAAACTTAAAACTAAAATACGGTAAGTACATCGAAATAACATATATTAAATAATTTTAATAATAATAATTTATAATTATTATTATTATATTAAAATGTATTTAGAAAATGTATAATTATATCGGTAAGTCCACAAATATTTTTATAGACAAAGGAGTCCACTGACTTTATTGCTCACTCGTATACCACAGTGTTAAGTTAATGACGAGCAAGCAATACAACAAAACAAACAAACAATACATCATATCTATACAACAATACATCAATAGAGATGACAAATTTATGATATATTTCAATAAAGCGAATGTTCGTCTCATACTGTAGTCATTATGAAAAATTGTCACATTGATAGATTCGTTATAAGAAGGGTGATAAATTTCTTTGTATGTACATCTATAAAATTATTATTTCTCTTATCTGCAGTGTTGTTCACGTTTTATAATAATAATATATGAGTGCAACAGAACTGTCGAAAGCTTTCTGCGTAATTAAACTATTAGAAAAAGGCGAAATGAAACTATGTAGAAGTAAAATTAGTTCAAATCACATATTATATTAAAACATCTTTTAATGTTGTAAATGTGATTTTTTAACACAATAGGATATAAATTTATTACCAAAATACTGTAAATGCGTATTTTAATTTGCCTTATATTTGTTACTTGGTATATGTATTTTTTTAGCCTATCTCATTTTTAACTATTTATTCACTCTTTGTTTTGTTCTGTCCTTTATTTAAGTCGCTTTGACTAATGAATACTTCTTAAAGTATGTGAACTGTCTAAACTATTTTATTATGTTCTAAAAGAATTCTAATCAAATATTGTAACAAACGCAGTTGAGAGCTTTGGGTTCATAGCTTATTAACAACCACGGATGAATAGGAAAGGTATCGCAATATCGACATTTATCTCCTGAATTGCCATTCAGCAGTAAGTATATATTATAATGACATTACAAATTACCAACAAATTGATTAATTTCACGTATATTAAATATATAAAACTTATTGTTATTGTTAATATATCTTATACAAACAATATAACGTGACGTGAATAGCACGTGACGTAAGTACGACCACAATCATGAACTTGTTTAAATAAAGAATGTTTAAATCAATAGTTATTTTAGTACTTCATAATTACTATCAAGTGGATGTTCTCAAATATTTTTTTTTTACAGTTTTCTTTTAGCCTAAGGGTCCTGAGAGGTATGAAATTGGTCGCTTTTTATTGGGTCCCAATAATATCTCAAGTATTAAAACTGATTATGGTTTTATGCCATTATCTTGTGATATGGAGGATATTTTATAGGACTATTGTATAAATTGTATATACGTTGTTATAGTTATGCGAAAGGTAACGTCCTTCATAACAGAGAATTTCACATCAACTAAATGTAAACAGTGAAGCTTTTCCCGGCACAAGTTTACTTACAACTGCTCAGGCTATTAGTTATGTGCATTAAAAATTATCTTAAAGCTTCTTTCTTTTAAAGCAATTATTAAATTCTGCAAACATAGCATAAAGGAAAAAAAGCCGCCAATCGCGACTTTGTAATTATATAACTTTTGAATATTTTTTAGTTTACAAATTTATGTTCGCTTTTGGAGAATTGACCGTTACATATAAATGTATATCACATATAAATAGACAGCCACTCTCTTGTTAAACTCAAGTTACAACCCTTCAATAAAATTCATCTCTATGACGCTAGGGAGAGCTAATTTTGTAATAATACACATATTATGTTCCACGTACCTGTCTATAACTTGATATGGAATTGCCATGGGTGTGATCGTGCACAGTATGAAACAATTGGAGCTAATTGGTTATGTACTGTATTTTATTTTACAGGAAGAAAAACAGAATTATTTTTTTTTAATATATTTATTGTAAAAGTAAATAGATTCCAGGTGCAATTATATCAAATAGAATTGAGTTAACATTTATTGTTATATAGATCTTACAAAATACTGATCCATATGAAATAAGAAATATATAATTTGATCTCTCTATGATTGGACGCCTCCATGCTAAAGTAGAAGATTGTATCCTTCATTATTCTTGACGGTAAGTTGATTGATTGATTGGCAGATATTGCTTGTTGATTGATTGAATATCGACACCAATATAACCTAAATCATAAATAGTTAGAAGTGAAATATTGCTGCTGTTGTAACATATGTAAAGGATGGATTAATTATTTATTGGTTTATGAATTAGTTCCGAACAGTATTGACGAAGCGGTATATATAAATTAGAATTTACTGTATTGTACACTATACAGTAAGAAATGAAAACATATAGGAGATAGGGTATAAAAAGTGGCTTTAGAGATAAGTAGCGATTTCTTCCAGACAACCTTGGAGAATGGATGGAGCATGTGTCAAATATGGTAGGATGGTGCAAATACAAATATTAATAAAAAATAGATATTATGTACTAAAATTTACTTGTTTAAAAATATTATTAAGTCTCTTTTATTGTTTTGTCTGATCAGTCAGAATTGTATATGTTCCTTAAAAGTATATTTTATTATAATTAAAAACTATACATTATTAGAAATTGATTTGAAACTGACATTTTAATTACTCCCTGTATGTGTTTATTGATTTCCTGGTATTGCATTTTTGTTACCGGTCAATATCTTGGACAAGGTATACGAATTAAAACAAAACTTAATTGTAAGCAGTAAGTGTAGTATATTCTCAAATTCCCGGGGCGCCACGGTGAGTGCGCAAGCGATCCCATGGCGTCCCATTAAGGCGTTGAGGGCATCCGTTGGTTTTTTAGTGGGTAGCCTTAAAAATGGCAGCGTGCTCGTATGGTAGTCCCACATAACCCTCCGACCATCACCTTCTTGGTCGGCGGGTATCCGTAACGGATTTTTCCAACGATATAAAAAAAAAAGTATATTCTCAAATGAGATATTTATAAATTAAATATATATTAGATAATCTGATTTAAGACTGATAATTGTATACTATTGTTTCGCGTGATGATAAAATGAATTGTTTTTAACTTTTAAATTTAATCAACATAAATATTTATATATAATATTAATTGGATTGGTTAGGATTAATAAATCATACTTAGTTGTGAATTCAAGTTGTATATATTAAATTCGTCACAGTTGTGAATGAAATAGCTGGTTTTGTTGACTCTATTCTAAGAAGTGTTCCAATAAGAATAGTTCCTGGTTCTCGGAGTAAGGACGTGTTCAACTAATATTCAAAATATAATAAAATTTATGTATATAAGGAAAATGTTATATATATAATGTCACGCTGCCGTCATGTACAATAGTATTTAATTATAATATTTTTCTATAATATTATAATTAAATTAAAAATAATATAGAATAGATTTTAGAAATACTGTTTAACCATATTAAAATTTATATAACTCTTTAAATTATAACAACTGTTTTTAAGTCTTACACCATACTTGAAAGTTAAAAAAATATCATATAATCTATAATTAACTCTCTATTTGTTCCACCTCGTGACATAAACAGGAATTACAACTTGATAAGCACTTGGATTATTTTGATAAGTGATTTAGAAACCGGACTTGTATTGACAATAAACTAGTGTCGACTAATCTGATGTTAATAAGTTTAATTTAAACAATGATTATGAATGTTTAATTATAATAATAACTGGCAAATAACTTGTTGATTGACTTCTATATGACTTTAATCTCATAAATATTAATATTATATTCTATTTTACTTTAGTTGAAATATGTATAATACGTGTAATATGAAGTGACAGATACTTAGGCCTGTATTAAGACTGATTGCATTAACCACATACATAACAATTAGCATAGCTTTGTACGTTGTTGTGTAGCGTTTTACTGGAGACTTTTTGCATTCTTTGGCACGAATTGGCTCAAAAACTACTTGACGGAAAATTATGAAACTTTGCAAACAAAAAGACACACATTAGGTGATGGTTTAAGAAAAAAAATTCGAAAAATGTCAAAAAAAATATATTTTTTTTAATATCATGTCAAAAACTGATATTCCATTGAAGTGAATGGGAAACGATGAGTGAATACACTGGGCTCGCTTCGCTCAATATGCAAACGGCACCCAAGATTTTGCGAGCGCAGCGAGTCGAAATTGAGGGTTTGTTGGCGCCCCTAGTAATATTACTATGTAAAAGTCGTAACAGTGCAGTGTGTAAATATCAGATAAGTGTTCAGTGTCTCTGTCTCTCAAATATAGTGATAGAAATGTTCGTGTGATCACATTATTTTGACATATCAAAGGTATCTTACAAAGTGACAATTCGAAATTTTACTGTAGAATTTGTCTACAGTTTGCAAAACGAAATGCTTAACACATTTCTTGATTGCATTTCATTTTCATGAGCTTTCAGTACGTCCTTCTATTATTTACATACCCCTTTATAAATACTGATGGATATAAATAAAGAATGTTAAAGTAAATGTCACGTAAAATTGTATGACGACGTGAAAATGGGTTCTTTCTTAAATGGGATCGATTTTTCGGTATTTAAATTAGTTTAAAAATAACACATATAATAATCGTTATCTAAAAAAGGTCATGAATCATTGAAATAATATTTCTTATATACCACATGATGAGTATAAGACAATGATATTTTTATTAAATATTTACCTCTATTTGTTTAACTATTAGAATTATATTTATTATTTGCATATGTTTCGTTATCAAAACAGATGTTAAACAATAAAACTCCATATATTTTAAGGTTAAATAATAATTAATAAATTACGTCGTATATTTTCATATTTTATAAGAATATTAAGTAAAATGCTAATCATATTTTGGTTATTATTTACACTGAGACGGTAATTATCAGTTAAACAAGAGTCAATAAGAATCTTAAGTAGTGTTTATTCAGTTCTTTTATTTATATTTACTTTACATAAAATTATTTGGGAAATGAAATCTTTTTCAAACAAAACGTTTCTATTGACATTTATAAATGTAAATTTATTTTTACATAAATGATTTTTTTATTAATAACCTGAACAGTTCATTTGCTATTGGAAATGATTAGCATATATGACTTAAGTTGCTGAAGATGTATTATGTTATTATAATTATAGAATAGAAAAGAGTGATATATTTCATTGTTATTTATTCAATGTCCCGCAAATTATATGTCATATTGACATCGATTTATTTGTGGGGTGTTATTGTATGGAGTTGACGTATTTTTGTTATATAATAATAAATTGAACACTAATTTCAAATGATGTTATTTTCAGATCATTCTTCATCAAAATAATGTTTTAATTAACAATTACATCTGGTCTGCAATTATCAATAAATATGATTATTCATAGTGTTTTAAATAAAACATAATAATAATAATATTACATGTTAGTTCTGATACACTTGATATTAATAAAAAAAGAAAATGGACGAAAAACTAATTATATTGTTTTTGATAGCACTTTCTTTCCTTACAAATCATTTTCAATAATGTAATACAGCATTTATTTAATAACAATAGATTAACTGTTTCTGATGATTAATGAATTTCACTGAAATTAATTAACTTTTCTATTGCTTTATCGATTATTTATTGTAACTCCTCTCCAGACCACACAATATGTTGTATGTATTGCGTTTTAAATATAAACTGATGTATGTACTTGTTTCGTAAAGAATATTAAATAAATCAAAACTTTTTGAATCGGAAGATAATAATACAGATGTTAATAAATTTAATGCTCAATCAGTCAGTAAGTAAATATATTATACATTTTATATAAATATTGTAAACTTTGATTGATTCTGTATATATATGTAAGTTAATTAATTTTAAGCTACTACAAAAACATTTGAGATGTTGTTATAAATATAGTAAAAGAGAAGACGATAAAAATATTAATATTTACATTACTCAGAGGTGTAACTGAGTGAACCGGATATTCTATTAATATTCCTGTTGCTATTGTTGTGTATTAAGACGTCTTACTTCGTGTATATTTGTGAATGCTCTCATAAGAAACACTGAGTTATGTATACTTACATTGTATGTTACTTTAACAGGATGCACATTATTTTTTATTTTTTTAAATATTTGTAATGTATTTAAAAAGAATTGAAAAACCTTAAAAAGTATGTGTTTAATGATACTAAGTATTACATGGAACATATGATATATTATGTTCATAATTTTATAGAAATTATAAAAAAGGTATAAGATTTTGTATGTAATACAAATAAGGCTTATTTAGTACTAAAGAGAACCGTCACTACTTAAATAACAATATCAACGATCAAATGACAATGTCAAACTATGTAGATGATGAAAAATACCCTCAGTAGTTAATAATGAGTACTGGTACTCAGTAGTTAATAATGGTTCATTAGTCATTGATTCAGTGGGTAGTAGTCATCAATACAATGTTGTACATGAGAGATAGGGAGTAGAGGACTACTTAATAAAACATAACTAGGGTAACTGAAAATGATGGCCTCTCACGCCTTCTAATGATTCAAGGCCGGTAATGCTTTTATGATTCTTTGGATGTTGCAACAGTTCGTGAGCGGTGATCACTTCTCATCAGTGACCCGCTCGTTTGTCTTCTCTTCCGTAAAAAAATAAAAATCGAAACATATAAATAATTATAATAATATACAATTTTAATATTAGAGCATTTATGATATCCCTTAAAATAAATTATATAAATAAAAGTTAACATAATATTATTTTCCTGTAAACTAAATAAGCTTGTGTTAAAATGCACTAAAACTTTATTGTTTTTTACTATTTTTATGTAAAAGACATTCTGAATGATATTTAAAGTAAATAAACAGTAAAGAATTCAATTAATAAATATCTTTTTGTAATTAATTTCTAATATTTGTATATTAATGTTATATTATACAGTTTTATATATATTATGTTTATGTTAATAGAAACATTTCTCAAGATTGCATTTCTATAAGTAATTAAATTATTCTTGGTAGGTCTTCTTTAAGGACGTTAGTATTTTTCTATTTATTGTAGTTTTTTATTACAAGAGCATTTTACATTTTTCAATATCAACTTTTAAATATTCAACAAAATTGGTGAAATAATTTTATGATAAAAATTTTATGACGTATAATATCTCAAATAGTTTATCATATATTTTGATAATCGACAAAATATTCTTGTTTTGGTTTTAATTATGAACGCTTTTCACAGATGTCACAGAAAAATACAAGTGATAATTCTTAATTCAGTGTATGTCCTTGTTGTACTGTTTTTTATTATTCAGAAACTCAGAGATAGCAAATAAAAATCCTTCATAACAAAATATTATTGAAATATCACTATATAATGTTTTTTACATTAAGATGATTTTCATTTTATCTCCACATTTCAAAATCTGCGAAGATGACTAATGATGTATCTTCAGTTTATGAAATATCTGTAGGTCAATGATATTTATAAAATGTAAAAGCGAAGATACCATAACTAATTGACCTGCATAACTCAATAATTCAGTTAGTTGTGGCAACTTCACAAATATGTAATTAATGACCGCTATTAGTACGACAGAATAACGTTCTATTTAAGTAATTTATTTTATAAATTATGGTTTAGTAAATTATTTGTAAAAATGTAACCATATTGTTTATAGTCGGTCTTGCAATTGTAATTGGTAATTACCAGTATTGTGGAAAGACGTATTGCTGCCGGTAACAGAGTCAATGGTGCTTTGACTGCATTGTTGAGACGGCAAAACGTCAGTATAGCTGCACGTTTGGCTGTACACAATGCAGTTTTGCTACCGACGCTGTTATACGGCAGCCAAACGTGGGTAACACAGAAGAAGAATGTAAGAAAGATGAATGCTGTGGAGATGCGATCTCTTCGCAGAATATGCGGAGTCAGTCTAGCTGATCGAATCCGCAATGAAGAGATCCACAGAATGGCAGGTACTAGCAAAGATGTCACGGTGAGAATGAAGAAGAACGTGCTCAGGTGGTTTGGGCACGTTGAACGAATGAGTGATGAAAGAATGGTAAAAAAGATTTATATGGGAAAAGTGAGCGGTAAGAGAGACAGGGGGAGGCCTCGAGTGACCTTCGAAAACACAGTAGCTACGATACTGGAGGAAGGTCACGTAAAAAGCATGAGGACCCCCCGGAGGGCATGTATGAAGAGGTTGATGTCTGTGGCCGAGGCGAAAGAGGTATGCAGAGACCGTAGCGTTTGGCGCTCCGTCGTCTCTGGCTACCCCGCAAGGGATATGGCGTGAAGGTAAATAAATAAATAAATAAAATTACCAGTAGCTATAACAGGAAACGCGAAGAACGAAGATGTTATCACCAACTAAATTGTTTATTTCCTCGTCAAAAAGCTGCTAGTTAATACCATGGTAAGATTTAAATCCGCAATTACTGATAATGAATATCTGTCATCTATCTATCACTTACACTTACGATACACTTATCGACTGAAAGGAACAGGGAACAACCTTCAATAAAATTATAAAGTTTAGCCTATACCAAAACGGAAAGTTTCATTTAATTGGTGAAATTAAAAAGTATTTTTTGATTTATATTATATTTTATTTACTATTATATTCCTTTTGAACTTGCTAGCTACTGCCAACAAATTTTATCAAATAACATGATGTTACTTCTTTGCGATAAAAAAGATTCGTAAAAAAAAATATTCATATTGTAAAGCATAAATTACTTTAGACATAGATTGAGAATCTGAACATACATAAAAAGTACACAGAAAATTCTTTCGTTGCAGTTTGTGAAATATACTTTAAGTAGTCTGCGTTCGAGGTCATGGACTCTTTATCGACAACTGAGATACGGTTCTAGCCTAGTCCAATCTAATTACTAGGTGTCTTAAAGAAAAATAATAATGACATCTTTAATTCCATGTATTATATGGTTCGTAATAACTTTAATACTCTTAAAATAATCTTTAAATTTTCTTATAAAACCAGACAATTACAATTTACACACAAATTCGCTTAAAATTCAAATACCGTTGAAACTTTATGGGAATAATTCAATTTCCACTTCTTATTAAAAAAAAAAATCTTTCATTAATCGTATATATAACATGATATAATTTATTTGGGCAATTTACATCTTACTAAAACTATTGATAATGTAATAAACCCTAAATTCAACATGTAAATTGGTTTACAATGAGGAGTCATGTAACATTAAACTCTTTAACGTTCAATAAAACTTCATATGATCTCTTTTATTAAGATAACGGTTTATTTTTTATATTACTTATCTTTTAATAAAAAAAAAATCGGTAACTAAAAATCGATAATAACGTAATTTTTGTTTTCCGACAAACATATTTAGTTAAAATCATAGCAGATACACTTAATCATAATCCAATAAAAGTTAAAAAATAAGCTACAAAATGTAAGTGAATTGCAATAAGATTACATTTAATTAGAGTAAATAACACAATATGTATACGAGTATAACAAACATACATAGGGATATATTTTACAAAAACTGATTCACATTATAATGTTATAATATATTCATCTCTAAACCAGGCACATTTAAATATTAAATCACCAGGTTTTTATAGTCTTATATAATATATACTATGAGAGCCATTGAACTTACACGATCTCACCCCAGAGAACAATTTCTACTTCAAATGATTCACAGTTACGGTTTGAGTTATGTTGAGAAATATCACAAACCATTTTAGTAATGTGAGTGGACATTAAGGATAGTTAGGAGTGATACTCGTAGAAACTATCTATATAAATGAGGAGTGGAACAATAGCGGTTTCAAGTCCTTGGCCAAAGTTTTCTCGGACTTTTTGTGCGGTATTTATGCTATATTATTTGGATGTTGCTTTTATTACGTTGTAAATCTCTTTAAGAATAAGTTTTTTTTATGTGAGAGGATGTTGCGGGTCACCATGGTCGAGATGACAAGTGCACAGAAGTGCATCTTAACAACATCTTGTAACTTTGGCATTATAAATTATTGTGATGTGATGTGATGTGATGTGGTGTAGTCGTATAAGACCAGCAGATTTGTGCTTTATTAAAATAGAATAGACATTCATTAGAGTCTTAGAAAATATATTCCTTTTAGCTAAAATATAAAATTCTTTATAGAATATTAATATATTCTTTATATAATTAAAATAAATAAAGACCTAATTTTTTATTATAAGAGTCATGTGATAGATGGAATTTAGTAAATAATATATGTGTTTTCATATTATATGTATTTTCATATTATATTCAATAAAAAAATAAAAAAAATGCAAAAAAATATTAAAATTGTTGTCATTGTAGACAACAATTTTAATATTTTTTTGTTTATTCCTAGTTTAGTTATCTTCTTATTTTCTTAGTTCTTGTTTTATTTTAAGTAGTTCTAATTACAGAATAAAAGTAAGAAAGATTAAATCCAACAATTTTATTAGATTGTCTGGAAAATGGTAACAAATGGAAGTCAATCTATATACATATACATCAACTATATCCTCAGTTCCAGGTGCGGATGCAAACCGCATGATTCAATCTATGTTAAGACAGAATTCATATAAAATGAGCCCCAAAATGAGTTAACCAAATCGCAATTTAGAAAGTCGCATCACAAACACCATTTATATAAGGATACAGATACATTGTGGGTTGAGGATGTGTGCTGTGGATACTATCATGGAATTGGTTTAATCTTTGCTATAAATAAAGATTAAATGAAATGCTACAATATCCATCTTACAATACCTTATGTAATGATAATAATTAAAATGGGTCTTTATTTCAGCAAAACTATCACAATGATAGGAATAATGAAATGTATCATAATATCATATTATTTAAGCTTGTGCTTAAATAAGAAATTACTGGTTTGTGAAACTAACTTCTTGTTCATTGCCCATGATACTATAAGTATACACCAATCTTATACTAAATTTACATCTTTATTTTAATGAGACGTTTTTTTTTCCCTTTTTGCCCTACTATTTATGGATACTGGAATATTTATATATGTCTCTGATATATCGAGACACTTCTGAACAGTTTCTTCGATGTGATGTGAAACGTATAAGTCAATGGTCATAAGCAATGTATTCAATTTTGAAGCAAGAATGTAAAATTTATTATAAAAAAATATATTATGTAATAATTAACGTGTAAATGAAACATGTCTCCTAATCACTCAATACAAAAGAGATAAGACAAGTAACGCGCAGCCTTTGGAAGTATCTTCTAAATATAATAAGATACCTTTCACAAGATGAAGTACTTTATCGGGACGTCTTATCTCTTGTACTTGTGCTTAAATTACTCAAAGAGGGTTTATCAAATATACTTACATAAATTGTTTTATAATAACCTAAATTATACAAGTAATGATATTAAATATATGTATATATATACTCGTTATCTTTTGTTATTAAATCTCCTTAAAAGGTATAAATACACTTATTTACTTTAAGATTTCAAATAAAGCTGTGTTAAAAAATGATTTAAAAATAGCTTAAAATGTAAATTTTAAATCAAAATTTTTAAAATATACAAGTCACGAATCGGTTTTACAATATTTATTGAGTCTCGTATATATAAAATGTCGAATGGAGAGTCGTGATAAACATTCTAACTTATACACACATGTGGACCGAGCTGACTGTTAGTTATATAGATCTATATTTTATAGTTTTGAATATACGAGTATTACAATCCGATTGGTAGAAATTTTTATTTAAAATAGATGATTCCGATTTGAAAAAGATTTTCTCGTTATGAATCAAATATAATGTAAAATATTATTACATTTAATATTTCAAATAAAAGATATATGTATAACTATATATATATATATATATATATATATATATATATATATATATATATATATTATGGGGCAGTAAACAAAATATTTCAAGCTAATTAAACTATAAAGACTCGTCGTTCAGTTTCCGAAGTTGAAGAAGTGTCTTGTCTAAATATCATAAAATGTTACGTTACAAAGAAATTGAAATATACAAATTAATTACATTACGTATAACGTGGTAAGGACTGCATCTTATCAATTCTAATAACATTATTTTCTGATAATTAATGATATTGCAGTTAAAATAGAAATATTTCAATTGAAGAATTAATTATAAATTTATGGTAAATATTATAAAACTAATTACGTAAATGCTGTAAATATTTGAAAATGCACTTCAGCGAAAATGTTAGGTAAAATAAATTTCGGTGCACAAAATTTATGAAACGCTTTATTCACTTCATACACTAACATATTACCCGTTACACATTATATATGTGTACACATTCTCGTGACGATAGCTTCAGTAACAGTTTTGCTCACATTTTAATAGCAACAATAAATGTATGATAAAGCCACAGGAGAGTCAACGAAGAGTTTTGTAAAGCATTCAAATATTATGTTAATATTATTGTGTAATTCAAAAACGCATTCCCGAGAGGGATTTTCATTAAACATAAATTTTCTTCCCATATTTTTTTTTCTATAAAAAATCCTATAACTTTTAACTCTATAAATGTGTCAATCACAATACACATTCATAATTTATTACTTAATTGACTATTTCGTTTGAGTTATTTTTAAATAAGTATTCGTTATTTTTGTGCTTTCCTTAAATATGTTCTCTCACAACTCAACAACTTAGTTTCATTGTTTCAGATAAAAATGATGTGTTAATACTTTGACCAACTCTTTCAGTGCAATGTCCTTTTCAGTGTTTAATTTTTAAGAACAATTAGATTTAATAATACCGCTATTACTAAGTATTCATTACTTTACAGGCAACGAATATTAGACTTATAGTAAATTTCACTAACATCACCAAGTGAGATATTTTCGAAACTAATAAATAAACCCGCTCAAAGCACATACAAATAGATGAAATATACAACATTTCATCTATAGATTTATATAAAGCATTTTATCTATGTCCCCTGATCGGGTAAAGGAAAAAATAAAATATTTATTTTTTAGATCTCTCTCCTTAACTATTTTCTATGATTCTTTGTTTAACTTTCATTATACAATAAAAATTGCGTATACGAGTATGAATACTTTTTTATATAAATAAGTTTCTCACAATGAATATAATTATGTGTGTATGTAACGACTTTTTAAATGATATACGACAAGGATTATTATTGTAAATCCAGCTCAAACTACTTTTATATTGTATAAAGCCATAGGTCAGAGAGGTAAGGGGGTTAAGTTTGTATTATGCCTGTTCAATTAACTCATTAAGCAGCGAGTAAATTGCTGTAATTACGAAGAATGGAAGGAAACTAATAATATATATATATATATAGGACCTAACTATTTTAAGACCATTGTTGTGCCTTTTAACACTTTACCGATATTATAATCAATTCTCAGCGCAAGTTACATCTCTAACAATTAAATACTATTATAACAGTGTTATTTTACTGTGAGTTCAAATAGAGATCCGACAAAGGTGGTTACGGTATCTGTTAAGTTTTAGTGGTAGTCCTGGTTTGTTATCTGATAGAAATTCCTACATAAGATAAATATATAGATTTAAGGAATTCCCAAAAAAAGGATCTAAAAGGTAAATTGACGGTTATCGTGTTATATATTGATAATTTCTAATTTTTTATTCTTTAATTATGTTAGAGAAAGAATAAATTGTAGGTATTTTTCTAACGCTGCAGTAATGATGCATACTAATGTGCTTACGAGTATATAAAGACATCGTTATATTAAATTAAGAATAATAAAATACATAGAACAGAAAAGTTCTTACATAAAAGTGTCTTTTATATATTGAAAATACATGAAATAAAATCACTGTAGTGTTCTAAATCCTAATCCTCCATTTATATTTTATTAAATTTTATGTACGTTTATGTACAATATATAATACTAATTCAAAACTCAGAAAAAAAAGTTGTATGTCACAATATAAAAACTAAAGTAACATTTTAGTTTTTAGTCCATGTTTACTTTAACTTGAATATTTTAAGAGCGTCATAATAGAATAGTTCAGGGAGATAATGGGGAAATACATGTGTATAAAATGCATGTATGGTTTCCAGTTTGGTGTGATTTTTTTCCATCTAAATGTTTCAAATAAAAGTTATATTATAAGTAACCCTTCCCAAAGACGGTTAAAAGAAATTTGCTTTAAATAGTAACATCGTAAATTTACAAGTCAGTAGATAAAAATTTGTCTATTACACTTAACTAATAAAACATAATTCATTAACAGAAGTGATTTAGGTAAAAATTGCCCATGATGATTATATACCATTAAAATTTTTAGATGATGTGTCCTTAATTTTAATACTTACTTAATTTTATATAATATCAATGTAACTGCACCGCAAGCTTAAAGCAAGCATACATATGATGTATCATATTTATGTCGGATTAAATAAGAAATGGGAATAAAATCATCCAATGCTTGTCCAACCTTGGCAAACATAATTATGTGAACAATGTGTTTGTAGTTGTTCAGGCCGAGTATCGTATATGGTACATACATACGAACATTGTATAACGGATTGAGTATTTAAAAATCCAACCAATGTATTCTTGTGTGGAGCATTCGCAATGTATTTGACATTTAAATAAATTCGTGAACTTGTGCTCGACGGATATTTTAGGTTATGCTAAATTTCCTTTTCCAAATGTCACGAGACAGAATTTATGATTTGTAAGTCTTTTAAACTTCGGCAGAAGGATAAATTAAATTAAAACTTCGAATTACCAACTCAAAAAATATTATTTTAATTTAGATTGGTCGTTTTAATGATGGTAGAGTCCTCAAGACATTATTTACTTAACTGTGTTATTATTTAAAATTACCTCACTTTTTCATAAATAAAAAACTATAACACAGTTGTAAATGGATCGATTTTGATATTTACTTATGAAATATTGCATATGCCATACTAAATTATTAAATATTTAGTTAACATAGGTTAGAACTTCGTTATTAAACCATATAAATGTAAAGTAGTCAAAATTGTTACTTCATTAGTAAATCTTAAATCAAATTAGATTCTAACAAAATACACATTTTAAAATGAAATATTAGTATTTTATTTTATAAATATAGAATTAATAAAACTTTAAAGTTGACATTATATTTTGTATGAGTAACACTCTTTTTGTATTTTTGTTTAGAGAAATTACAAATAAACTGCAATAATAAGTGGATTATAGAAGTAGCTATTAATTCCACAGCTGGGCGAAAGATAACTTTTTCGGTATAAGAGAAACTTACAAGTCACAGCTCACAGGGCTGTTGCATTGCGCATTTATATATCCTATTTATTTTAAAGGTTTTATCGATAAAATAAATACAATAAGAATTTTATTAAGGAACTAGTATAGTAAAATTTATTGAGAAAGTAAGGATCTTATTCAGAGTTGAACGCATGTTTTTCCCTAAGGGTCAGGAATTTGTTTTATTTAACAAAAGTTACTTGAAAACTAAAGAAAAACAAAGGGTCAAAGTTATTTCGTTACAATCCAATTGGAATCTCCAATAAAAGAATACATCATGTCTGACCCACAACAAATATCCCTTTCATTAAAATATTTGAATAAATGATACCGACTTTTGTATGTACTTATTATATTTTTATGTGAGTTTATTGTTTACAAGCGATCCATCGCTTCTTTACAGAGTTAAAATTGAACACATTTTACTGAAAAAATATTTCAAAACCTGTATTATGTAAACTGTGTAACATCTAAATTTTATCTAGAAAATATTATTTAAAAATGCCGTTAATATATGATACATTGTCATATAGATCACGTTTGTGTGTCTACTACGTTAATTAGCTTTATGTTTTTTGTCATGGTCAGAATAAATACTTTAAACTAACCTTTTTATATAAAGGACAGAAGACTAGTGCAGTCAATATACGCGTAGTATTACATACCTGAAATATAAAATATATAATTTTTAAGAATTGTAATATAATTTAAAGCATACCATACATATCCCTTATCTCTTATAAAAGAGGTTTCAGACATTTTATCGTAGTAAAAATAGACGATATAATATAGCTAAAATATTATTTCAATGGCCATAATAATTTAAAAGTCATTATAAATTTATTTAGTAAAAACGTGTACTTTATCTTCGATAGATTTTAATCTCTTCAATAGTAACAACTTGATATAGTGTGTATGTATTATCATGATTTTAAATTATATTTGTTCGTTATTTGCAGCGTCTAAGACTTTATTGTTTAAATCAATATTATATATTTGTAAAAGTATAAATTTCCTAAAAAATGTTTATTCCTTAAAATCATACATTTAAATCCTCTCCGAATAGATCAATAGACATCTTACGATCTACAACTAGTCTAATTTACCAACCGTTAAAGTCATTACCATTTGGTGTCCAAAGTTTTGACTCTAGGTGCCGTTTCTACATTAAAAGATTAATGAAGGCGGTTAGTAGAATGAAGACTGTGACTATAGATGTTTTAAATAATAGTATTTATTACATTATTGCTTTTACTGTGAACTTAATTATATAATTAGTTCTTGCCATCTACTATACGCTCCGTTCTTCTTTCCGCTTCGGCGCAAAAAGTCGTCTTATAAAACTTATTGTGATTATATCCATAATCAGGTCGTATATTTTGTATTAAATAAAGCATTTTAACTTGATAACAAGCTTATCATCACAATATAATCTTATCAAAATCTATCAAGTGTTTTAAATAAATTACCATTTCATTTGACCGATTTAAAATAATTATCTAATAACAAAATTACATGCGTAATTAACAACAACAATACAATTACCGATTAATTTCCTTATTTAGAAAGTAGGTATTTCTGTAGTAAATGTCAAATGGTAAATTTATTTCATATAATCAAGTGAGGAAAATAAAAGGACTCGAGAAGACTAGCTACGAATACCCCATAGAGCTATGACTGCTGCAAATAAATTGTAAATGTCGAGATATAAAATGCAACCAACATCCAATATAAATGTAGTATAAGTAATATATTATATTATTCTACAGAATGCTTACTGCATACCATGTTCATTGACAAATTAAAGTAGAGAAGAAAATTCGAATTTAAAAACATATAACATTAAAATTTGTATATTCTATCGTTTCTTTTAGGTAGATTCCATAGATGAATCTACCTATTGCAATCGATGCGATGACGGGACCCAGACCCCAGAGTAGGGGCGCTACGCCGTTTATGAACTGGAGATTGAGAATCCGTCAAAAAAAAAAATTATATATCCCTCTATATATATATGTATATATGATCCATCAGTCCAAATTCATTGTAGGCAAAATCTGACTTCACAGGTCGATAGGATAAATTAGTAGGACAAACGTACCATGTCGTTTTTTTGGAAAAAGTGAAAGGGGGGGGCTGGGAGGGGGGGGTGAAAGTGCAAACCTTTGGGACACGCTACAGGTCGCAAATATTGACGGAGGATTTTCAAACTCGGCATACACATTCTTAAGGACAAAATGAAGGTTAAGTTCTTGAACGGGGGAAATCGGTCTAGGGGTTGAGGAGCTGGGGGGGTTGAAAGTTAAAAACCGAAAAAAATCACAGAAGAAGGCAAAATTTTGTCGTCGGAAAAATCTTAGAAAATTAACAAATTAAAAGAGGAAACTTTTTTGTCCGAAAAGTTTTTTTGATGCGACCCCCCGTTTAGGAGATAGGAGTGGTGGGTGGTTCCCCGCTCACCCAATATATGCAGAGTTACCCGTCATAAGACTCGTAATGACCAGTAGAATACTGCTGGCTAGTTTTTCTTTGTCGATCCGACCGACGGGAATCTACCTTACACGATCGACCCTGTCGAACGAGGTATTTTTAAAGTAGTTTTATAATTTATGATGTAACTCGTTAATGTTGCATTTGAAGCTTATAATTTTATTATTCTAATAAAAATACTAAATTACTGCTTACACTTCAATTAAACTCAAAACTATCACACACGATAATTATAGACGAATACCTAAAAAGTTTTCCTTCATACAAAGACCTCAACAGATTGTACACGCGAGTTATTCACACGTGGACGACGACGTGCTTCTGAATTGAGAGCATGATATCAACTGAGTAGTAAAGGAACAAGTTTATGCACGATTACATACGTAATATAATAATAACAGAAAATCTTGTATATGGAAACAAAAATCAACTTTGCGTCAATAATAACAACAGAAAAACAATGTAAAACTACAAACATTTTTAACTAAAAGTGTGCGTTAAAACTGAAATGAGTTCTAAATAGTACTCGTAAATGTAATGTGTAGGTTTATAATACAACTGATGTCACACATCTTGAACTTAAATCTAAAATATTTTTTTTCTCAAGGTAAATATGATTTTAAATTAGTTACAAGTTATGTTTACAAATTATAAAAAATAATAAAAATTCGATAACAAAGAACATTGTATGAATACCGAACTAAAAATGTATCCCAGTTTTTTAGGTATAAGCTCATATTAAACAATGAATAAACCATTGTAAAATAAAAACAACATTATTGAGTTTATATTTATATGAATTAATTAGATATGTGTTATGATTTAAGTCTGAGAGTTCAGAAGGGGGGGAGAGGAAGAGAAGCGGACGAAGTCGAGTCGGTTAGTTATTAATAAAAGTAAAAATATATTATATTATATATTATATAAATATATTATATTATATAGCTATTTTGATTACTAACTGCAATATTAACGTATTATGTGAAAAACATAGTGTTATGAAAAGAAAGTTTAAACTAAAGTGTTAAATACAGATTTATTTGTATGGTGTTTTACTTAGGGGTAGCCCCTATCCTATAATATATTTCAAATGTTTACTTTAACACTATAAAATATATTTCATTATAAAAAATATATATTTTGTTTCAGAAATACTTAATCTACAAAAGTATCACCTTGGTTAAACATCTGACTCCTCACCGTGTAAGACATGTTGACGGATCACTTTAGTTAATGTTTACGGTCATGAGAATTAATGTGTTCATTTGTCAGTTCTTACATCAGATATATCACTTGAGAGTACTGTGCAAGTAAATACAGCAAATGAATCAAAGTTAAGTTAGCCCTTTAAGTTATCTGGTTAGAGCCAGTGGATAAAGATGCCTCTATATATCCCTATCTTTATTTATGTCATAAAATGCCTTTTATTAAATTGTTAGATTTGAGCTTGAAATCTTATCTATATTAGTAGTTGTACTTCGACAATAAATTAAGGTCTTTGCTGAATATTATATTATATTTATTATTGCAAATAATAGTAAGAACATTAAAATATTAAATAAAACATAACACACCTGCCGGTATTTGCTAGGGGTTCAATTAAAATAAACAGTTTTAAAGTTTTACTATCTAAACGAATTTTTGTTTTGACTAAACATCTGACGTTTAAAATTGATATGTTAATCAAGACTTAAAATTAATGGAATGGAATATAAAATAAAATGTATATATATATATATATATATATATATATAGAAAATTCAATTCAATCATTTTAATAACACGAAAATTCATAGTAATTACATAAACAATTTACATATGGGGTGCACACAAGGTAATTCCTCGCCTAAACTTTAACATGTGGCTCTTTGTGCTAGTTAGTAGTTGTCACTGTAGAAAGTAAAATATGGTATGCTTTAGTGCCTTTATATACTAACATATTAATATAGTATAATATTTTAAATGTAAAGTAAATTTATTATCGACAGTTTTATGGCTTTTATGAAAGAGATAGAAAGACTTTAATAACTGATAACCGAAAATCAATGACATTTAAAACATAACTTCACTTCCTGTTCTCCCCATTTTTATTTAATTAAAGTTCTTAGCACTTTACTTTCGATTTCGTACAATTATTATTACAATTCATCCCACCATTCCAATACGAAAAAATTTCATGGCTTCAGAAAGACTTGTTGATGTTTTGACCAATGACTCTTTTAATGAAATCATGAATCACTTGTATTAAGCTGAAATTATAATCTTGTAATCTATTCAATAATTAAATATACACTTTACACTTACACCTGCTCATATAATAATTATACTAATTGTAACGCGAATCACATTACATGCATAATTGTGTCAATAGAATTAAATTGTTATTATGCCATTATAATTAGTATTTTAAATATTAAACATGCTTGTGTCAGCAGCTGATTTGAATAGTTAGTAGTCAGCATTAATTGCTTGGAGTTATGTAGCATGGAACATCTCAGTGGAATAAAATTAATGTAGCTTTACGAGAAAAGTGTAAATTTTAATAAAAAAAGTGTAAATTTTAATAAAAAAATAGAAAATAATTACAGTATAAAGTTATTGTTAAGTAAAACAAACAATTGGCTTAAAAAAACATTTCAGTCATAAAATTCGTTATATTTTAATTATGTTATTATGGAGTTCTTGTGTACTCTTTATTTTCAAAAGGACCGGTACTTAACCCTTGATTTTATATAACTGAGAGTTGTTAGATTTTATTGTTATTACAGTAACCAACATAACGATATCAATGTAAATGTCAATTTGGAATTAAAATATTTATTTAATCTTATAATGCGTTTTATTATAATAGTCGTTTTGTAAAAGTTAATGTTATACAAATTAAAAAAAAAACATTTCTTATTTATAGGATTTTTTAAATATGTTATAACAAACAAATCCAATAATTCAGTAATAAAAGATTTTAATAATACATAAAACGATATTATAATATATTTTTATCTACTCCTTGTTATCTTTATTTTGAAATAGATTTAAATAAATCTAAAATTGATAAATTCCCTCTACAAAAAGGCTTTACCTGTTTCAATCAATATTGACAATTAATACAAAGTTAATAACATTCAAGCCTGTATAAAGCTCATGTTTTGATTGTATTAAGAATTCAATGCAGTATGTATTGTTTCAAAAAATTATTCAGTTGCTTTCTGTTTTTATACACTATTCATTACTGGTCTATTGACTATTTTCAATCATAATTGTATAATTTTACAACAATTGAGTATACAATTATAAAAATAAAATGGATTCTGTCCAACTTAATATTTTCGAATGTGATTTTTTATTAAGTTTATAGGAAAGCTTTTACAATGCAATGTTAGCGCAGAGAGATGTAGGTTGAATTTAAATTTTTTAGTTATGTAGGAGGTGGTATAAATTATATAATATTATTTAATAAGCTTTTTAAAACCTTATTTATCACTTAATTCAATATTTGATATTAAAATTATTAAACAATACTTAATTAAAGTTATGCTATTAAAAAGCTTCATAGATTTCTTAAAGCTGCAAAAAAATGTTTACCATTAAGTAGTTAACCGTAGTTCATTCCGTTTCCTTAATTGGCAGGAGTGAATGAACTAATCTACGGTTTGTTAGCATCAATTATATTATATTGAGTCACGAACAAAGCTGTTTGTATGTTTGTTTCTTTCAAACATTAAAGTCTTATAAATTCAAGCTTTGTCCTACTTTTATATTAATTAAGAACCGATTTTTCTTGCTATAATAACTTTTATAGATATGAATTTTTAATAATACTCTTTATTTTACCGTAAAACCGTAATACATATATATATATATATGTATGTTATGTTGTTATGTCATTTAGTGATTTATTATACAAAAAAGTTGGCATTCAATTTTCATGTAACGTTTTTTATATTTAAATAAATTGGTATTAAATTAGTTATATCTTACTAATTAATATTAGTAAATAATATTAAAGCTTAAATAGTAAAGAAGAAATGTTACTCTCTTACTTTTACTCAACTTCACTTATATTGTTAATTGAGATAGTCATTTGTGGGGTTAAATGGTAAACTAGGAGACGGACCAGCTTAATATACTTACTTACTCATATAAAGGAAAGGAGGAAGGAATTAAAGATTAAAAATATTAATATTTAATTAATTTAATTGATAGGTTAGAGACTAAATATTTAGTAATTTATATAAGAAATAACACAAACAATTGAAAACCATTTGTGAAGATGACAATAGTAAGAGTAGCAAATTAAAGAAAATTATGATTAATTAGCCGCTTTCAAGTACTTAACAACTAGTAAAAAAAAAAGTAAATAAAAAAGTTAATTTCATTTCAATAAATACACTAAGACTTCAATATAGGAACTAGTGAGGTAAGACTACTTTTGAAACTTAGCGTCTTATTGAGGGTTAACCTCGAGTCTCTATTTAAGGATCAGGAAGTTTTCTTATTTAACGAAACTTCTTGAAAACTAAAGAAAGACAAAGGGTCAATGGTATTGACTTACAGTCTTGTTACAATTGGATTTTCGTAATAAAAAATCTGATGTATTTATGCTTTTGTATATTTTAAAGAAGCTCATACAACAGATAGCATTTTCATGAAAATTTAATTATGGTGATTGGTTTGAATAAATAATTATAAATTATCGGGTGATGAAAAGGTCGGGTTATTATTCGTCCAAAATACAAGTTAAAGAAACGTTATCACACGTTCTTGCTTCTACACGTTGATGTGATCTATATGACTATATGTTTATTATATAATTACTTATAGAATATTTAAAGACTCAACTTTTAACTAACCTTTTTGTTACATCGAGTAGCAGAGGACTGGTCTCAATGTACCCGTAGTATCAGATACCTGAAATATAAAATTGTTAATTTTATGTTATCTTTTATAAAAGAGTTTAAGGATAATTCATCGTATTATAAATTTAAGATATATTCCTCGTATGTTAACGGTATATAATATATAAACATATTTCTAGAGCAAGGATTAGGATATATTTATATATATACATAACATAGCTATTTTAAATAATAATATTTATTATATAAAGTTACTTTTATCATTTTGGAATTAATTCTCTCCGCTCCGGCGTGATGGGTCACTTATAATCTCATCAAACCAGTTGCAAAATACCTATAGTATAATTTCTAAATAACAAAATTGCGTGCTTAATTTACAAAAACAAATATAATTATCGCTTAACTTTTTTGGTTCGTGGAAAAATCTTAATATTTTTTGGTAAAAACTATTTATTTCACATAATAGAATTTGGATTAAAAAAATCCGTGCCCGCAGGGGGACACGCGTGGGTAGACCTCGTGTGTAATTCAATTAAAATATAACTCACTACCTAAGAATAATACATGATGCCGTTGTTTACATCAAAAATTTTCAAGCAAAAAGTGGTTTTAATTTTTTTTCTCGGAAAAGGTATCTTTTTTGGAAATACTTTTGATACTTAAATTTAGAGTAAAAAATAACCTTTCTATTAAAAATATTTGCGAGGAGGGAATGTTAACCAGAAAAAAGTTGCCGTGGTTTTACCTACCTAAAATTTACAAGCTAAAAGTGGTTTTAATTTTTTTTCTCGGAAACGGTACCTTTTACGGAAAAACTTTTGATACCTAAATTAAGAGTAAAAAATAACCTTTCTATTAAAAATACTTGTGATGCAAGAATCTTTACCAGAAAAAAGTTATGATTTTTTTTCCAAAAATTTCGGTTTTTTTACCCCCACCCCTAAGTTATTGAAGTTAGGTTTTCGGTTTATCTACATTAGTTATAGGTATTTATCAAAGACATCATATAATATGAACGCGATTGATCTCCTTGGTATAGGGACAAAGTTATGGTCGAAAAACTGAAATCAGAAAAAGTAAGGCCCTAGCGACCCCTGTGACCGGATTTCTCTGGTTAACGAACTTGACCTTCATTTTTGGATGTTTGATTTTTGTGCAAAGTTTGAAAGCGATCCGAGCGAAACTGCGGCCGCTATCGTGCTGACAAAAGTCGAATCTGGACGCACGCACGCATATATATATATATATATATATATATATATATATATATATATATATATATATATATATATATATATATATATATATATATATATAAACTTTTTGACCAATGGTCATTTCGGACTCAGACGGTCATAAGAAGACCTCCTGTGAAGAAATTTTTCCAAAATTCGAAAGTAGGGGACAAATGAATGGGCAGACCGAATTCTTCGAGGTCTACCCAAAATGGTTTTCTACAGAGAAAACTAGGTATTTCACACAGTTACGATTACTGCAAAGAATTGAAACCAGTTTTAATAAAATGCATCCAACTTATAACTGCAATATACATTAGGACTCGTGAAAATTTAAATATTTAGTAACATACTACATATATTATATGCTACATATGTTTATATTGATATAAGGTAGAGAACATTTATATTTTTTAATTCTTTCATTTTATTTTTAAAAGTAATAAAAACAAAAATATTCTTCCTTATTTTCCCTGAAACATTTTTTTTTTGATACTAGAAACAACGACGGTTTTAGAAGTTTTAAGATAATTATACAACTTGTCACTTATAATTAGTAATATATTATATTAGTAAAATAGCAGCGATCCATCTGGTAGTGGGTTTCCGCCTTGTATATTTGTAGAAGAGTGGGACTGGAAATTGGTTCTCTTTTACTCACCACTAAACAAAAGGGGATAAAACAATTAATTAACGTCATTCTTTTAGAGTGGTGGTTTTACTCAGGTCGAGCCTGACTGGAATTTATAATTGTAGATCATAACAATTTTGGAAGGTTTTTTTGTTATGTTATTATAATTTAGATCATTTTTATTATAGCAATTTTAATTAAAAACAAGAACGTATTTTTGATATTATTAAATAAAATATAATAAAAAATAAGTCTATAAATTATATAGTAGTGTTAAAGTAAAGACTTTTAGAATAAAATTGCAATACGTTATAACGAAATATAATAATCGTGACTCAAATTAAATTTAAATTTAAACACGATTTAATGTTAATTTAATTTAATTTTCTTCTAATTTTTTGCTTCTTAATTTTTTTATAGTTATCATATATTATTTTATATGTAATATTTTGTAAGAATCCATTTTTTTAAATTAATAATGTACATTAAATCTGTAGTTAGTTCTAAATTATTACTTTTTTATAATAGATCTAGATCCAAACATAGAATGCGGTGTTATTAATATTACATTAATGGACCTTAATTTAGAACAAAATTATTTCTTAAAGCAAATGTGATTTTTACCCAGTTACAACTGACTAAATAAAATTACATACAATGCAATACAATTACTAACAGCACAAGTGTTGTAGCATCAGATAAAATAACACTATTTATTTATTAACAAATAATGGTTTATATAATTAATAGTGATTTTTGATTCGATTATTAAGAAAGCTAAACATTATGAACACTTTTAATACTGAATGACACTGTGTTCAGTAGTGTTATACTATACAATACTGCCTACTATATACTTTGTAGATACTATAGAATTGATGTAGGTGTCTTACACAGTATGATGAGTATGCCCTGTTTCCAATGTTACATTTCAATATATTTTTTAAAAATAGGAAGAGTGAATTTAAATCTTCTTGTTTAACACGTCAAATATCAATAACCGGCAAATGCTGTATTATTTCTGTAACAAGTATTTTATAATAAAGCACATTGTATAAACAGAAAAATACGTAATTAGTGTGCTGATAGATTGTTTGATTGAATAATTTATATTATTGAAAGATTTATTAGACCACAGATAAAGACAATTCAGTCACAATAACTTAGGATTTGTTTTGTTTCAACTTCTGTGTATACCGTTCGTAATAAAAGAATGTTACTTTTTCAATCCTTAAAATTAACATATTAAAATGACTTCTGGCTGATATAATATGTTTTGCATCACATAAAGGATTCTGGTCAAATGTCAACATGATTATTCACATAATATATATAAAACGATATTTTCAATATAATATAAAGACTGTTTTATGATTAACTGTAAAGTTGTGATGTGGCTTTTGTTTGCAATACATACAAATCCATTGTCCTTACTAGATAAATAATATATAGTTGTGAAAAAAAAAATTGAAACAAAAGTGGTTCTCAAAAAGGGAAAATTATATTTAGGTGCAACAATTCGCCTTAATATTAATGTTTACGACAAAAAAAATATGCTAGAGGATAAAATATAAATAAAGAAAAGTAATATAATAACAAACTTTACCCAATAAGGTCATCTGCAATTCACGATTCAAACAAACAAGCTTTTCTCGCTTTTAGCATTTTTATATTATTAACTGACAATGCTGAGTATATTGTAAACAGACTCTTTTGTGTATTCAACTTTAGTTCTGAGCAAATATCCTTATCTCGTAAAGGAAACACTCTTACATATTTTCTCACTAGATTGGAAATATTTCCGGATCAAACACCTGATTTTCCTTTAAGGATATATTTTAATGCTGTTTTCTTGCCGTATACAACGTTATCACCAAAAATTATTTACACTCTTTCTATTCGTTGTTAAAGTTAAGTATTACTTTTATTTTACTTCAAGATTCCGTGTCGTTTCACTCATGAATGAAATAACTGACTTTGATGGATTTATTCTTAGAAGTCACCGAACAACACTGGTTTCTGATACTGGATGTAAGGGCGTGTTTATTGAACAATAAATCATCTGATTGGGTATAAATAAATTTTAGAGAGAGTTATATATACACTCGGTTATTCTAAAAATATTTTATTAAATAAAAATATTGTTTAATATTGGTTATATAACCGAATACTTTTCAATAATGATTTGTGTAGATACATGTGTAAACATATATTTATCTAAGGTTTTAAAAGATTTGATGTATGAATGAATGATGAAAGGAATATTAAAAACTAATGTATAGCAGCGTTGTGGTTTGGTGTATTTTAAAAATATATGTATTGTTATTCACATATCGGAAAATTTTATATATATAAAATACCTTAATTTTCTTATTTAATAAATATTCACTGTCTTACTGCTTTTAATTTTTTTTTAATTCTATATTAATGAAATGTATTTTTTTTTAGAAAAAGGAATTTAGGTTATTAAATAAGCTGGTCATAACTTTAATAAATTAATATTTTATGTTAAGTTTAATATTTTTTCCTATCTTAGATAAATCTTACCATAAGTTTAATAACTCTTAATACGTTTCCTTCAATTTGTAGAAAATATAATTATTATTGTTATTATTATGATAAATTTACAATGTGCACGCTCAATACAAACATATTTTAAGAAATATTAAAAATAAGCCAATGAATACTAAACACAAAACCGTCACTTTTCCTTCCTGTTTCTGATTGCTAATGTACCATGTCACCTGTCAGGTTAAAAAGAATTATGTTGAAAATCTTTTAAAACACCCACATTACAAATATCAAACGCTTATTAACAGATATCTTGATGTGTTTATATATATTTTTAGTATAAAGTCATATGACTATAATTGTATTATTTGTATAAAAGTTCCGTCACTTCTCTATCCGTATTAGATTTATCTTGGCAATGGGTGCATTTTGCAGATTTTTATTATACCCGTCTAGATCATATAATATATATGTGTTGTAAATATGAACTGATGATAGATGACCTGTCTACTTGTTTCGTATCGAATTTTAAATAAATCAACATTTTCTGAAGCGGAGGATAATAAGAGAGACTTAGATTAGAAAAATGTTGTATGCTGGCATACTTTATTTAAATATATATTTCATTTTATATAAATGTAGCATGTTGATTTAAAATATTTCAGACAAATGTGGTTATGCTAACCATATTCATCCATATTAAAAATATATATATATATATTATAAAATAGTTCTTGATTAATAATAGTCACTTCCAATTAACGAACGAAAGAAAATTTAAAAGTTATAAATATAACAGATACAAAACACCGTGGTATCAACAATAATATTATATTAATGAATGTTCAAAATATCCTAAAATTATAGTTTGGTCTGTCTGCATATTGAAATATAAGGCCGGTGACATGTTGTCAATGAATTTGATTATAACTATTATTATAACTTGTTAATAGTTTTTAACTGATTTTAATTGGCTTAAAATTATAATATACTAAGGAACCAGTAAACGTATTAAACCTTTACCGTCATAACTACTCGTAACGTAAATAAAAAAAAATAAAAGTAGTTGTTATAGATAATGCTGTACGATAAAATTGAGGTATATATTTCTGACCACTCCTATAAACTTGTATCCTTACGTTCTACTCTACTTTGTTACACCCCCTTTTGAGAGTAAAATCATATCTATTGATGTCCATGAATGTTAATTAACCACTTAAGATAGATAGACAGATAGTTATATAGGACTCTCATACATTTCTTATAAAGATTGTAGTTCCCAACTTGTTCTTTCATTTAAGTGTATGAATGTATAATGGTTGTGATACAAACAAAAGACTGGTTTCGTTTGGAATAGTTTTTTTCAATTCAAATTTATAACAAACGTCTTCGCAGCAATACTGACCTTACAAGATATTTTTTAATTGGAGTCTAACTGAACATAACTAAAAAGAAGTATTTACTTTTTTTTTTTACATTTCTCAATTTTGTTTCTTATTTATTTGATTTATTTAACTCTGATTATTTTTTAAGGAAAATAATAAGTATTTTATTTAGTTGAAACAGCTTATTACATTATTCATTAAAAGCTTTTAAATATGCTACATAAAATTAGTTATCATAATTTTATAAATTTCTAAATAAATCTAAACCGTAAATACCTACAATAAATCCTTTATTTAACCACCATTACTCATTATCATAAATCATTTAGTGGTGACAACCTCACAAATAGTATTTTATTAATAACAGTTAGTACAACGCATGTATGTATGTATGTTTAGTTTATTTCTTATGTCATGTTTTGATAAATTATCTATTTATATGTTTTTTTGTAGACTTCTTAAATATCAAGTTTACTAGCGTTTTGAAAGAACCTTGGAATGTATACGACTAATCTATTTTGATTACAGACTATTTTCCAAAACTTAAGATTGGACGAAAGACAAAGGATGGACCACATTTTTAAACCAACTTTTAATAATCTAGAAAAGAAATCATGGGGATATTCAACTATGGGGAATAAAAAGAATGTAATGATATAATTTTATTTGTCATATGTTTATAATATAAGAGTCAATAAAAATAGTATAATTAGTATCAGTACGAAATATTACGATACTATATTAATATAACCATCAATTATAATTTGGTAAGAAAGCCTCCAAGGTGGCAATCATTGAATGATGGGGATATTTAAAGGTGTTAGAGATAATGTCCCTATTTTATTTCAGAATTATTGTTTAAAAAAAATAACATCAATATAAAAAAGACAACCAAATTTTGTGTTCAGAATAATTTCCTTATCAATCCATCAATAAACCTGATTAACGTAATATTTAAATAAAAAGTTAAGGAAATAAATCTAGTAAAATAAATGTGATTTCACGTTATGTAAATTTTCGTTTAACACATTTTATATAACTCCTATATCTCTTTAGAGACTTCAGATTTTAATATTTTATTTTCTGACTGAATTCCACTTAATCAGATCAGGTACTTAATTTGCTTAAGATATTTGAGGCTATGTAAGCAGTATAGCCTGTTCAATTTGTATAACAAATATTTGTATACAGAATATGCCAACAAAATTGTTTATTTCATTTTTAAAATTAACAATGACAGAAATGTAAAAATACCTGCACTTTAATACCAAAGGCAGATTTCCAAGATTTTCACATCACATTATTATCAAGGTTAGTGTAACTGGGTTAACAAAGTTAGAAAAGCTTATCTCGTAATATGACAAAACATTTGTGGTTTTTATTTATAAGTTTTTTACCTTTACCCAAAGTTTTCCTGTTTATATTATCGCGTTACCAAAACTACTTATTTAAAAACCTTAATTTTGGTAAACAGGTTTTAATATATTTTATGCTTATTTAAGCTGGTGAAATATACAATATTTGTATTATGTATTGTATTATATGTTCTTAAAGTTATTAAATTCAAATTTTTGTTTATAACTTAATTATAAGGGAAAATTGGTGAGCAATAGATACTTTAATGTAAATGTTATCATATATGAGGGGTTGAAGCTGCTGGCCAACAGATGAGATTAACAGGTAAATGATGTTAATTATGACCTGTCTTTTGATTAAATATTCAACTTCCGTGACGGAGGCGAATTGAGACTCATTTATTCATGGTTACGGTCAGAGTCATTTATTTATTTCGGATGAATAAAAATATGGTAAGTGAACATTAATAATAAATTTTCTACATTTATTAGAGTCATCTAACTATTATATTATTTACCTCGAGTTACTTTAAAATCTACAACTGTGTCTTAAAAGCTGAAGTGTTGAACATTTTTTTTATAATATGATCTTTGGAGAACAAAATATTGGATTGAGCAAAATGTTATTCGCAATAACAATAGCAATACTTAAAAACATATTTGCCTATCGACCGTCTCATATAAGAAATATAACAGTCATGTGGTAAATGAATGCACCTCGACATGTATTACAAAATAAATCACTTTATGTGACATTAGTTTTCATTGCAGTTGCTTTAAATTATGAGATATTGTGACAAAAGGATGACAATTTGAATTAATAAATGAGTTTTAAGCGAGCTGTTTAACACTAGAGCAATTATTATAAATTGAGGGATTGCTGGCGTAGCGACACTGCTTTACAATATTTTATTAAATAATGTATAACTTATGAGAGGAGTATTAAACTTTAATTCAATAATTTATATATATGAATTAAATTTACATATGTTTTTAAGAAATTTATCGAATATTTTTGTCAACTTAAAATTTATTTTTTATTGAATCGGGTAAGTTGTTATAATATTATTATTAATAATTTCCAGTGGTTTCAACGATGTAATTGTGATCTTAATTTTAAAAATAAATTATTTTTGTTCTATTATTTTTGTTTCTTAGAAATTAAGTACATCACAATAGTATTTTTAAAAATATTTATTACGTATTATTTAATGAACTTTAGCCAAATATCAATTAAATACATAATGTAAATGTTGCTGTATTTTTATTTTTTATATATATACTCGTAGGGTATAATAATTTCATAGAGATTACAAAGTGTATAAAACACGTGAGAATCCGATAATAAAAATTAAATTAAACAATTTAAGAAAATACGTGTCTTTTATCTTTTCAAGTAACCCGAGTTTCGTATTCATTAAACATTCAATAAATTCCTCCAGCGAAGCTACATTTTCAAATTTAATAAAATGTAGATTTGATTATTGATTTGATGATTTAGAGGCTTATTTTCATAAACAGTTACCTCATATTTTTAGAATAAGAAAAACTGAGAAACAAAAAATCAATAAATTATACCTAATTGAAAAGCGGTAAATATTAAATTTTTTATTATTTTATTGATTTTATTTTTTACAAAAATTTTGCTATGGCAAGGAAGGACAGAATTTAAAGTATATTTTGTTTTTTTTTTACGGTATTTAATCAGTGTTTATTATTATTTTTAACTCTTTACCCCCAACGAACTTAAATCAAATTGCATGAGATGATCAGTAAAGTTTCTTCTTTAAATAAAGACATACGTCATATCAATGCATTAAGTAAAACTTTAGGTTTGTTTATTGAACATACACAAAAAATTACAAAGTAAAAAAAAACTTTTTATGTTGTTGGTGTTAGTGAAAAATGCATTAGGTAGGCAGTGTCCATGATCTTTAACTTTTCATGGACCACAGACGTACGGTAACAGACCAGTTCAGTCTAATTACGAGATGCTTCAATGAAAAGTAATAATCAGACCTAGAGTTTTTTTATAACCTTTGTTTGATACCAGTTAGGGACACCTTAGAGTTGATTATATTTTTTTCTTTACTGCTTTATATTAATGTGAATCAGCTCAACGTATAATAGAAAAAGTCAAAATACTGCGTTGTCTGTGAAGCCAGTGTGTGTCTTTGAGTGTCCCTCTGTGAGTGAAGACAGAGGGCATTCATTCACTCAATTAACTCAACGTATAATAGAAAGAATCAAAAATCTTTTGTTGCTTCATAAGAATCATTTTCGAGTAAAATGTTAAATTCATGCTGATATAATTTAAATAATTATTTAAAATAACCGAAAGCTCAAAATATTGAATGTTATATGTAAATCTATATTAATAATTTCGATTAAAACTTCGCCTCAATAATAAAGCATAAAAAAATAAAAATTTCGAATCGCCAACATGTATCCGCAAATTGATTGTTCTTCTATTCCAAAATTGATTGTTCTTCTATTCTTAAATTCTAATGACGATGACAGACGAATCGCAGTCGCCATTTTGGACGCTAGCAAAACGTCACTGACACCGGAGGCCATCTTTATTTCGTTAATCAAAGTTATAACTACAATAATCTAGCAACTACGGGCTCCCAGGGTGCAGGCTACCTTCTAGTTGTTTTAAAAGAGCGATTTAAGAAGGTAAAGAAAAATATTTTCCATAATTTATATTATTTACATAATTACTTTTCTTTTTCTTCTTTTAAATAATTTCCTTACGTCTATAGGAATATGTTAATATTAGCAATTAAGCTATATTTATTTATAGTCTAAGCCACCTGAATTATTTACTATGAAGGTAGCTTTCTTATTCAGGAAGGGTGGACTATTTTGTTTTATGAATATTAACAGTAAATAAAAAAATAATTTCTAAGGTAAGAAAGTAAATAAGCTTCACGTCACTCATATTCTTGTTAAACAATAGATATAAAGACGATTTGAAGCAGAAATTAATAATCGTATTTTTAATTATGTTTACATCGTCCATTACTGACTGTTGTCCAATAATTTTAAAAGTAAGAGAAGTATCATCAGCAAATAACACTATCCCATGTTTTTCCTTATCCCATAAGATAAGGTAAGACATTTAAGTAAATGAGGAATAGTATCGTATCGGTCTTAATATAGAGCCATGTAGCACGCCCATTTTGACAAGCGAAGGAGGGGAATTCTTTCCATTTACATCTACTTTTGAAATTTCTCAATAAGATTTGATCTAATCAAATCAAGGGCCTTATTTTTAATACCGTAATGATATAATTTTCTAGGACCAAATATGAGAACAGTACTCCCTGTGTTCGGCCATTTCATTGAGGCCAAGTTAGTTTTGCTCTCCAGCTGACCACGAAACCAACAGTCGCTCAAAATGTCAAGACCCAGTTATCTGATACTTAGCGAGACATTGAGAGGAGTGCTTTTGAAGAACGGAGATATGAGTAGTGGAAAACCCATTTTAGTGATTAAAGAGCAAACTTGTGTCTTTTAGGGATTAAATTGGACGAGTTGACAAAGTATGTTGAAAATATAATTCAATTGATGTGCAGGAGGAACAGAGTTTGGTGAATAGATAATAAATGGTGTGTTTAATAAATATAAATGATTATTTTACATTAATTCTGCTGTACAAGTGACCGATAAAGTCCTTTATATGTAGTATTACTTATGTTTTGACAGGAGTATAAAATTAATGAGTATAAAAATGTAAGTAATTAGAAAATTTAGTTTTTCAATTAATTAATTCGTATTCCTCAAGGACAGGTGAAGTTATTATTATGTCACGCTTATCAATCATATGATGATGTTGAAAGTGATCTGAGATGATTAATAATAATGAATTAATTTCATTATGCATATATTAATTCTCTTAAATATTTAGTTTATTTTTTATCAGAATGGTATGAGGACTTTTAAAATAAAAACCACTAATTAAGTCGTACTTAATTCTTTGACTGGAACTAATATATTCTAAATTATCGATAATTTATCTTTTAAAGAATCCTATTCAAAATGGGATTCGTATTTCCGTGAAATGACGTTAACTATTTGAGCCGTTTTTATCAAAAGCATGTTTAAAACGACAATAAGCCAACATGAATGCGTTATGTAAAACAAATAACTAAAATAATCTCAATTATTGTTAAATATTAAGAAAAAGATATAAAATATATTTTTTGTTCGAGATAGTTAATATATTTGATATTCTAAATATATTAACAAAACAGAGTCTAGTTTATGTAATCTACGCTAAACTACTGAAATACTTTAATATTTTAGTTAGAACGGTATGTATGTATAGGCAAAATTGTATTATATTTTATATTTATATATTAAAAAATATATATCTCATTTTGGTTTTAATAAGAACTAGTGATCGTTTAATCCTGTATGTAAAGTTCTTTGGGGTCGCTATGGCTTCTTTATAAGAATAAA
This sequence comes from Melinaea menophilus ssp. n. AW-2005, assembly GCA_918358695.1. Lineage (NCBI taxonomy): Eukaryota > Metazoa > Arthropoda > Insecta > Lepidoptera > Nymphalidae > Melinaea > Melinaea menophilus. The sequence continues at coordinate 28,240,235 of OU911041.1, read as the reverse complement.
AAGGTAATAAAGTTTACGCTAATATATAATAAATTTTAGTTATTTCTATAATATTTATCTCCTGTTATTATTATCTCTTATCTACTGCTTCCTACTACTACTACAACTACTACTACACATTATAAGGAAGTCATGTAATAAGGTTTAAGAAGCTTTTGTAATGGTATGATAAGATAAAATATATAAAGTTTATTTCACTAGTAAATTTATGACTGTTATTATAACAATCTTTAAAACATCTTATTTTATATGTTAGTACTATTTATGAAATTTAATAAGACTTTGATAATACGACTTTAAATGAAATATGACTTTTATATTTATAAAGTCATTTCGTTTGTACTGATACACTATCTAAGTAAACTGAAATTTTAAACACCGGTTTGTTTAATAACGTAATTTAAACTGTTATTAAATATGAGGGGGTGCAGCTGCTGGAATACAGCTGAGTATATATAAATTATTATATAAAGTTTTGTATGTCTTCTGTTAGATTAACAGCTCATGATTATATTTTTATTCGAGGGTTGCCTTTTGGTTAAATATTCAATTCCCTTGACACATGTGACGTTGACATGACATAAAGAGATTACCATTTATAATATTTACGTGATGCATATGGTTAATTAATCCGTTCATCTGTCTGTGGCTACATCACAATATACAATATGTATAAAATATTAAAGTTTATTACTGCTTTATATATTTAGGAGGGATTTCTACTTAATACATTTATTAATTGACGTCATATTATAATATAGACTATAGATAGCTAAGATTTGTAATTTTTATGGGAGCGGGTGCATACGCATAGAATAAAAATAAAAATATCACCAGAACAAAATTTAAGCTGGTGAAATTTAGAAGGCAATAGAATACAGTCTTTTGCCCCACCATAAGACTTAATCGACTCCCGATCGATACGTAATATTACTGTTATGTGGCATATGATAGAATACGTTTTATTTATTATTATTTTAATTGTAGTCGTTCTAAAGTATGACATATTGCCAAAGGATAACTATTGATTTAAGATATGTGTTTTAAGCGAGCTGTTTGCACAAGAGTATGGATTGAGGAATAAGCTGTAGGTGCCACCGCTTCCCTTATTATTTATTATTAAGCAACTCTATTAATATAATATTTAATTTTTGTATATTTACATTTGGATCCGGTAGGCGGTGCTGATATCAGCCTCTATTGTCTTTTAATAAGAACATCCCCAATTCTCGATATCAACTTTAAGTATGCTACATGTCACACCTCGTGTATGCTCAATATACCTAAAGAACAATGCAAAGTATTCATAATTATTATATAGATATGTTACTAATGCAGTGATCTTTTTGTAAGCGAAATGCTGAAACTTGTTTCAATTGTTATTTGTCACAACTATTAGTCAATTAAATAAATGTTTTATTAGCATGTCGGCTATTTTAATACAATATTGTTAATTTTAAAACGACTCGAAATGAAGTTAATTACTCATTTTTAACTAAATGAATATAGTATTTATAATTAAAACCACAATGTTTGAAAAAAAAATGTTCCATGAATCAATTTATTATTTACTTCACACAGTTATTACTCGATTTAAAAGTGTATGTTTTAATTATTACATATATTCGTTTCTGGTGACCGTTAATTCTGTGATTCGTAAATAGACGGATAGATTTATATCTTTGATCAGTAGAATCATATTTGCTTCCTTGGACAAAGTGTAAAAGTGTTGGTTTGTAATAATTTTTATAGTGGATACAATTATACATTGAAGTTTTAGTTGATTCTATTTTAATTGTAAGTAGATTTTTGGTTTTTCTGATGATAAAAAATACGAAGAAAGATTTTCTTTTCGTTCCTGAATTTTTATTTCATAGAAATTGAGAATACCTTTTAAACTTGCCTACCAAAATGTTTTATTCTATTATAAAGATGATTTGTACCTTGCCGCTGTTACCAAACTGAACAAAGCCTATAACAGTCTTGTTGAACAATAGCGCTAAGACGAATTTACCGCCGCTTTTATTATAATTTTCGACAACGGTCGTATCTTTGTGTATTATATCTATCAAATATTAAACTGAGTTGTACTTCTATGACATAGAAATTACAATCTTAAAATTAAGTTTATTTAAGAACAAGTGTCACTGTCATAATTTGGATATATATTATTTACTCTGAATTAATTACAATTATAATTAAATTGTTAATAATAATTATTCATTGTTAAAGTTAAATTTAATTATAAGAACATTAGGCTTAAGTTTTGAAATTAATCTATTATTTGAATATAATTAACATAATATATGTATAACCTATTATTTAATTGGATCGTTTTAATAGTGAAATGAGATGGGGAGGTTATTCATTTTAAGTATTTTAACAAGTTTATATGTATCTCTTTAATTATATATATAATTTATAGATACTTTAAGTTGGAAACATGTAGGTAATATTCTACAATGCTATAAATAGTAGGTAGATGAAATAGATTTCCGCATTATCATTCAACTATTATAAGAAAATATTATTTTTCCGGTAGCGATTATCATAATAATATTTTTCGCAGGCAATTAATAAATATTCTTAAGCTCTGATGATGTCTCAAATCCTAATTCGTACATATATTTACAGTTACGGCTTAGAATTGCGTCGAGGAATATCCCAAATCATTTCGGCAATGCCCATTCATACTTGATCCTTCAGTTATAACTAACAAGTAAGGAGTAGAACAACAGCGAGTTCAGGTTCTTGGTCAACGTATTTTAAAAGATAGCTCTGAGTTTCTTACAACTTTACATCGCTTTAATTGATTGTTAGACAAGTATTAAAACCTTTTTGTTTAATAAACTTAAAAGATTTACAGGTATTACGTTATGCTAATTATCTTCAATTGTATATATTGTCCAATACCTATGATAAAATACCTAAAAATACTTACAAATATAAAATTCAGGAAAGACATCTTTTACAAGACATATGATATTATTATTATGATATATATATATTTTTAATTTATTGTCTATTCTGCTTATCTTTTTATTTGTATGCTTAAATTATTCGAATAAAATTTATTTTCATTAAAGCTTCTCTAATTCCAAAGATGTTAGTAATATAGTAGATAATCTAAATTGAAGTTTGTGTTTGAGGAAACGATTAGTATTAAGAACAATCAACATACTTTGAGACTACTTAAAGAAAGAACTCGTTAACAGTTATTAACAAATGACTACTCTATTGCTTTTGTGATTCATGTCTTTACAGATGATATTTATTCAATACTTATATTAAACGCCAGCTGTCAATCGAGTTAATAAATTAGTTAATAACTGGATTGACAGCTGGCTCTTGACGTAGCGTCTGATAATAAATCTATCTCTTAGTAATCAAAAACGTTTATTACGGAACGAAAGTAAGCTTATTAAAAATATAAATACTCACGTAACTGCTGCAGATAGTTAACAATACATGATGTTGTAATCAATTGTATGAAAACTAACGTTTTGCCACAACCTACCCAATGATATACCAATTAGAACACTTAGAGCTTAGAGCTCCTGTATGATTTGTAATTTTGATTATTAAATCATTAAATACGTATCAACGTATTTATCCAGTATTATATTATTAGATGAAACATAATTTTATTAAGTCTTAAAAATATGATTGTCATTGATCAAGCATTTTGGTGTGATTTTCATTTTGTATTTAAATATGTTCATAAATGCGTGGTAATACTGTGAATGATATTCATATACAAAAAGTGGTTATTCATATATAAAAAGTGTTATTCATATACAAAATACCAAAATATTATGAGTTATAACACATACTTTGTTAATAGTATGACGTGTTATATAATCGTCCTATATTTAGTTGGACGAATAAGTGCTGTCTTTTCTTAAGTCTGTTATTAAGGGTTTGTAGTCTTAACTGTACTTTTAGTATTTTCAAGAAATAATAAACATATTTAAGGTTTTTGATGAAAATTTTATCAATTTATTAATTTATTTAAATAATTAAGTAGCATACTACGTATCTCTTAATGTTGTCAGATTGCTAGATTACAGAAAATCTGTCCTCAGGACAAGATTTTTGTTACTATTGTATAATAGAAACGAAACATCACCAGCTGAGATTAATTACTATCTGATGTAAATACGTGTATTTATATAACACATATAAGTATAGAAGCATAATCAAGACGATTTAAGATTCTTATTTAAGATATTCGTAATGAAACAAAAAATTTATAAAAAAAATCACTGTAATTCATACTTATATTAAAAATCCTAAAATAATTATGTCTGTCTGGTTCTCCTTTCGTATAAGCTTTATGGGAAGAAACTTAATCAGTTTTATATAAAGATTTTTATAAAAAGCTTATTATTTTTATAAAGATAATGGAAACTATTAACTACAAAAATAAGTCTTATTTTAAAACTCTTTTGGTTTTAATTAAAATTAAAAATGAGTGTGAGCCCCAGTGTTAACTGGAAGAGGAAGGAGTGGACGAAGCCGACGATAGCAGCTGGTTAATTATAAAGGTAAATATATTTTTAAAATGTCTGTGGCATAAAGTACTTATACAGTGAAGATATATCCTTATCGTTCTTAAAAAATAGATAGAACATGCTTTGCTTTCGCAATTATCCCCTTTAATATAGGGTGGGCCAAAAATTTTTGCACTTTTGAAACATGTCTAGAAATAAAAGTACAAATGTTATTTTGTTTATGATTTATTTAACGTAAATATCATTTATTAAAATTTATGCGGATATGGCAGCCCACACTGTCATTTTTAGTGAATGAAGAGGCTTTTGGTGTTTATAGTGAGGGTTTTTCGTGCTCCAATATCGACAATTATGTTTATTTACGTGACCAATAATGTGAAAATGGGCCTCGTCCGTAAACAATACATTCTCAAAGCTAGAGAACCGGTCCAGTATAGTGTCAGCAAATAATTTGCGTTGAATGTAATCGTTTGGTTTCATCTCCTGTACCATTTGAAGCTTATATGGGTGCAGTTTAAGGTCCAAATGCAAGATTCGCCGCAGACTAGTTCTTGGTATAGCAAGAGCCGCCGACCGCTTACGCGTAGATGATTCTGGATCGTCCCTTACAGAAATTTCAACCTCCCGAATGTTCTCTTCGCTTCTTCTTGAACGTGGTCGCCCAGTTTGTTTAATATTGGTTGTCGCTCAAACTTTTTAACCCTAGCTTTAATTAAATTAACACTTGGACACTCACTTACACGTTGTAATCCGTATTCAACTCTAAAGAGGCGTCGTACAGTAACGTAGGAATCGTTGTTTTTGTAAAATTGTTTTACGCAAAAAGCACGCTGTTGTCCCGTGAAGCGCTCCATCGTGACTAAAATTGCATTAAACGACGCACAATTCCCCGCCACCCGCGCGCCCCTTGCTCTCACGGTTTTGGAGAAATCAAGTGTTGCTATTTGCAAAAATTTTTGGCCCACCCTGTATAATAACGAGAAATTTGTCAAAATGAAGAATTCATTATCCTATCTCATGTTCATGGTCTTAAATGGTTTTAGAAGCATTTTTAAAATACACTTCCATATTATCAAAGGGGATGATGGTTATATATATATATATATATATATATATATATATATATATATATATATATATAAAAAATAAAAAATGTTCCATGTTACGAAATATCATATAAATATGTTTAAATAAGTATGACATCATAAACATAACATTTTCGGCGTATTTCAGGAAACTAGAAAGCTAATTTCAACCCCTTTTCCTCCTAGACTCTATCATTCTTCTCTTTTCCTCAAAGGGAATAACCACTAACCACCTATAGATTTCGTATAAATTCTTAAGCAACTCCCACCACTTACTCCCACTTTGGGTTATGGTATGTGGTGATTATTACAGTAATGAACATAACAGTGTTCATATAAATGTGCACACATTACACTTTCAATTTGTCTTTGTTTTAAATTAATGATGTTAATGTAATAAAAAATATAAAGTGATATATCCAATTTGTAACGATTTAAAGAATCTTTTAATATTTGTTTTTATAATTAAATTTTCACAGAATGCAACAACTTTTTTTCTAATAATCTATTTCAACAACACAAAGCTAGTTTGGTATAAGTTTTATCTGATCCATAATACAATCGAGGCTTTAAGTGTCTTAGTAAATATTGATAAATAATACAAATAAGTTTAATAACATTCCGGCCGTAATAAAGCTCGTATTACGATTGTATCACGAAGAGAATGTAGAATGTATTGTTTCAGATAATGACGATGACAATAAAAAGAATACGTAAAATTCACATATAAAATAACTACTTAAAAGACTCTTGGTGATTTCTTATAACGAAACTTAATGAAATCAAATAAGTGATATTTTAGAATAGATATCTGAATACGAGGAAAAAAAGTATGGTTCCTTCTATTACAAGTGAAGAATTCTCGGAGCAATTTAAATTTTAAAAATTCAATTAGAATCTTATGTTGTGTTATTGTTTATGCGCTTTATAATATATTGCAACACACATTATTATCTGAATTTAACTTAATTAGTCAACTTTAAGCTTCAATACTTTCCAAGCTTACAATTTCAGACAATAGTTCTATAATGTAGACAGCGAGAAATTCTTCAACTTCACCATCTGCGGAAACAAGATCGCAGTTCAAATTTACAGTAACTGGAAAAAGCAAATTTAATTGAGTTACATTTGTATGAATTTTAAATTATAAATTGCAGTATGAATATCATCTTTAGTATAAGTTTCATATATATATAATATAATCTTTAGTATATCATGCAATGACTTTACATGGATTATGTTACGTAAGGTATTTTTAACTTACGGGTAAAGTTATAATATATACATATTATAACTTTATATATATTGTTTTATGAAATATGTATAATACTATTTGTTGCTTTTGCCAGCAGTTTTACCTTCGCTTTATAGTACGTTATAAACAGTTTGGTTGTCTTTCTATCGATCTTCGGAAACAGTGCCTCTTTTGATGATAGTTGGAGTTAATGATTAACACAAACATACCAACCCTTATATGCTGTTATTATAATAGGCATAAATATTATTTATAAACTAGATTATTATGCATAATTTGACAGTTATTGAGTAAACATTAATACTATAAATAGGAAAGGAAAAGATTTTACTAAAGTTGATATTTTCAAACGTCATTTTGAACTGTTAAAGCAAATTTTAGTAATTATTTAGTATATATGTTTAGAATAAAATGTTTGAATCGTTTAATGTAAAAAGAATTTAGAATCATTATTATTTAAACAAATTTCCAGGAATACATAGATAGATATTTCATAACGACTTATTTTGGATTTGTCTTCTAACATTTCTAAGTGTGAAAAAAAAATATTTTATTTTGAGACAGAAATTTGAAGACATTTTTTTAACTGTTTATTATTTCCCAACTAAGACTAGTCGTTTATATTATATATTAATAGTTTTAAGAACAAGTCCTTTATTATTATTTTTATTATCTTAAGAATACATTTATTAAATATATTATTATGTATTTGATCTACTATTTTGGAGACATAATTTTATTACTCAGGTGTAAACACATACGTTATAAAGATAGTGTAGGATAACTGTACGTAAATGTAATTTGCTCTGTACCTCAAACATTTATATTTTAGTACATGGACGCGAAGAAACAAACAACTCGTATCTCAATACTAATCTGAATTAATGATACAAATAATTCTTATTTCCAAACATTAAAGGAGTTATTACACTACGGGGTATGTGAAAGTGGTAGTACCTTTTTTTTTTTTTTTTTTTTTATGTTATAGGAGGGCAAACGAGCGTGCGGGTCACCGTTAATATGTGATCACCGCCGCCCATGAACTCTTGCAACATCCGAGGATACACAAGAGCGTTGCCGGCCTTGTAGAAAGGAATATATGCCTTTTTTGAAGGTACCCATGTCGTATCGATCTGGAAATACCGCCGAAGGAAGTTCGTTCCACATTTGAGTGGTACGTGGGAAGAAAGTCCTTGAAAACCGCACAGTTGAAGATCGCCACGCATCCAGGTGGTATGGATGGTAAAGGAGGCGATGGCGAGCTGTGCGGTGGTGAAATTCGGCGGTAGGCATCAGATCGAATAGTTCTTCGGAACACTCCCCGTTGTAAATGCGGTAGAAGACGCACAAAGAAGCCACGTCTCTACGCAATAAACATATAACGTCTAACGTAACGTATAACGTCTCTACCATTACTTTGTTTGAATTTTCTGGTTTACTCTTGTATGGTAATTGCTACGCTAAGAGTTAGAGCGTGATCTTAAGAAAAGCCTATATGTAATCTTCCTCGATGGAATAGGTATAAAATAATATAAATAAATACTAGATGCATATATATATGAAAGCTTTTCTAAACAAACACATATTGTTGAAATCTTAGTTAAATTTTAGTTTAATAATTTTATGTACTGTAAGACAATAATTTAAATAAATGAATGCCAAGTCAAAAATGTATAATTAAAAAGACATATAACCAATTACCTCGGGTTTCTTTAAACTTGAATGAGAAACAATTATATTAAATACGTATTTATCAAAATCATACATTCTGTCGTAATAAACTACATTTTATTATAAAATTTGTCATGAGCAGCGGAAAAAACAAGGTTACAAGGCGCTTTTTAACCGAACCTCATTCAATCATTTTTGTTTTATGTCTGATCTAAAGGTTATACTATGAAAAGGAGAATTTCACATTAAACAAATATTATATTATTAAACATAAATGAAATAAATTAACTAAATATAAAACTAACATTTGATAAATTTTAATGTCTTACAAATTTAAAATGTTAAACTATAAAAATGTTTAAATTCAAAGTTGTACACTTTGATTAAATTTTACTATTGGTAAAGGATTGCAAAGAATAATATGAAACTAAAATAAATGTTAATTTAGCAAAAACAAATTCTATAGATAAAAACAGTAAAAGTGTACTTGAATAGACTTTCTGAAAGACGAGGAAAGGTTTATCGACCTACAATCGTGACATTTATTTAATGTAAACCCATTGTGAAACCATTTGGTTTCATCACACAGATCGTTTGGGATTAAACGGAGGCCGATTCTCAGTGGATTTAAGAGACTATATAGAAAGTGAATTGCCTTTTGGTGTGCGTTATACAAGTTACAAACGATTTCGCTTATGTAATGAATACAGCTTTGTACGAATAGGGATTTATTAAAAAAAAAACCTCTCTATTTTCAATGACTGTTGTAAATGTTTATAGTTGACAAAGGAGATGATGTTAATATTATAATTATAATTAGAATTTTATAAACATATATACACATTTATAAATTAGATAATTTAGTATTTATATTAACAACAAATTGTCAATACAAAATTCTGTTATTAATATAGATGCCACTATTTATACAGACATATATGATAGATGGAATTTTGTATGTATATAGGATTTTATTAAGCCAAATATTTGGAATGAATTTAGATGAAACTTCATACTTATAACCATGTTTTATTTTAATGTAAACACAATAATCTAGTGTTTACATTAAAATAAAACATGGTTATAATTTATAAATACTTTTTTAAAATTGGCGTGCGTTACATAAATCTTTTAGAGTTATAAGAAAATAATCTGTAGGAAATTAATACTACTAGTGTTGATTACCTTTAACAATTAACTTCAGAGTATCAGTAGGTATTAGAAATAATTTTATAAGAAACTTTTACTAAGGTATACGAAATGAGTTTTACAAAAATCTAGAAGTTGAATGTGTATAGCACTAGTATAATAATCGCAGATAGGCTGGTAACAATATTTAATATAAATTAATTCATTTGTGTAATTGACAGTAACATGATTTAATCTAAATACCTGTATAGTTCTATGGATTAAGTGTAATAGTTCATCATATCATATGATCTAATCTATATGACTCTTTGTTAATTAATTTATGCTAGTAATAAGTTCAAAGGGAGAATATTTAAAATAATTTGCAATTCATCTCCTATTATATAATCCAGGTTCAAGATGATCCTTTGTAAGTGGATCGCATATTATTATATAACGATACCAGCCTTTTAAATAAAAGTAATATGTTTTTATTTCTTTTTAATTATATATGTATTATCTTTCTTAATAAAGAAGTGCAAATAAAATACGTAAAATAGAAAAGAAAGAAAAGAAAGAATGAAAGTACCTTGTTATATATAAAAATAAAATTGTTAAATGGAATTTTCTATGATGCGTTCATTAAATTGGTATACAAGTAAACGAGTAGGAAGAAAAAATAACGAAATTATCGGAATTAAATTAGCGACTTCTAAGACACCTTTCCTATTTGTTTATTTAATATCATGTTTAGTAACTGTATTGTAAAAAGCAATACTGTAAGCTATAAAGGAATATAAATAATAATTTAAGACTGTTCACAAGTTATTTTAAAACTTGTCCCAAATTTTTGTAAAGAACATTCATTCCTTATATTTAATCAGATTCACGATTTTATAAAACTTATTTTACATCGAACACAAAGTAAATAGAAAACAACAGAGTTGGAATTGGAATTTTTTGTATTATTCTTAGTATACTCGAAATAAGTTGGTACAAAAATGCGGGCTTTTAGAGAAACAAAACTCAACAATTTCGTCTTAATCAAAGCAATGTCGTTTATTCAACATAATGTAATTAACATGTTCTATTATAAACTGACCTTCTAAAGTTATTATACACATTATCAGTTTTGATTTCATTTATTTTAAAGAATATTAAATCAAGAGATATAAAACAAATAGCAACTTTCAGCAAGATTTAAAATTTCAAAGAGAGTTTTTTTTTATCAAATACAATTCTTCTCACTTACTTATCTTTAAAGTTGTTTTGTTGTTGTTGCAATTTACAAAATATGTTTGTAATATGTTTTTTCATTCTTTATTTTTGTTCTACAATAATATCACTGCCAAGTAAGTAATACTCGATCAGCCGTAGGAAATGAATTAACGATATAAATTATCAGATAAGGCATAAGAGTGAATTTACAAAGCTTTAATAACTTGTCACAACTAAGCTTCTCATATCAGATATAATATAATATTTTTAAAGGGCACACAATATTAAACAATTGGAACTTTTAACATTACAAACTACACAACAATCCTTTTCTATTAAATTGACGATTATTCAGTACACTTTGAAGATCTGAAAACTGATACGACAGGGAATTAAATATAATATATATTTATTAAAATACGATTACGGATTTATTTTTCTTTTTTTTAACAATATTTTTTTCATTGAATACTTAAATATATTTATTTAGAAATAATTAAATTAAAATTAAATTGGATTATTTAGTACCAGTATGCTGTTGAAATGTATATTACTTTATTACCCGCGACATGTTGATCAATCATAATTGAGAGTATAATAAAAAACCGATCATTTAAACCTTAGTGATGTTCTCTCAGTGTGTATCAATATAAATATATACATAAGTAATTGTCATTATTAACATCTGGCAGTTAATCAAATAGCCCTTTTAAGTAATACTTCATACTTGTTGACATACCTTTACTGATTTGTTGACTATGGTATTGTATTATCTATTTGAAGTGTAGTGTAGTCTGTGGGTAGTCGTCATGGGTAAGTAAATATTATTATTCAACTTTAAAGCTCTTGCTTATTTATAAATATTCAATAATTACGAGTGATATTCAAAGCGTATCATTTTACAACATCTGACTACTAAAAACAGAATAGTAAAGATTTGAGTACTCTCGAATAACGAATGGTTTTTAATTTATTTAAAAATTTCGATAACAATATTTTGGAAGCAATAGTAGGTATCCCTAAATGTATGCAAATAGTTTGCCGAAAATATGTCCTCAGGATATGATTTTGAATTTTGATTTAATTTAGGAATGGAACATTAACAACTGAGACTTATTATTATCTGATCGGAATCTGAACAAATAAACCAGATAATTAATAAGTTTTAGAAAGGGTCTGTGTTTACTGTCTGTCTGCTTATATAAAAAATAATCTTCCTCAGGGATATCCTTAAGTAGAAGTTTAAATATAATTTAATTATCCGGTATACATTTATAGAAAATAAAATAAAATGCGAAACAAAAAAAAAATCTACAAAGTACGAGTAATGTAATGACATAAATAAATGTATTTATATAATAATATGAATTTTACTCAAGACAAAGATTTCGGATTCTTATTCCATGAACAGAAAGTAAGAAGGCAGTTATAAATGTTTATTAATTATTGTTTATTTTATTTTATTAACTTAATAATGTTGGGGTGATTTAGCGTTCAGTGACGTTCGAAGCCTTAACGTAATTCTATTAAATTTTATAGTTAAATGAAATTATATATTAGACAAACGAAGAGACATAATCAATTAATGAAGATTTTATAACAAATTAAAAGTCACATAAATTAATAACGTGTATATAAACTGGAGTTCAATTATAGGCTGCTGAGTCACTCATGAGTGATGTGATCAGTGGTTAGTTGATTACGATTGTTTCAATACATCAGCAGCTGAGTATATTTAATACTTTAACTGAGGGATGGAAAACGTTAAGTTCAAGAACATTATTATAGATGATAGGAATTATAAAAGTATAATAAACATAACATAATTACTCAATTTCTAAATTCAATATGTTATTACTAAGAAAACTTTCATACGATGAAACACACAGACACTTATTTATAATTAATAAGCACACACACACACATACATTCCACACATTATTATAATATGTTAATTAATAAATCACAGTTTATAATTTTAATACATTATTTAATTAAATTGTAATAATCATAATTTAATAATATTTTGTATAAACATTACAAAAAATATATATATATATTTCTGTCTTAAAAATTAATAATAATTGCTTATTAATAGTTTAGTTAGAAAGTTTAGTTTTGTGTTAAAAGATAATATTTATAAAAAATATAAATTAATTCGATATTTAAATACATCTTATATGATATTAGAACATACACGGAGTCCCGGAGCGGGCGTAAACACACACACGGCTGCGACACAGTTTATACTATTGTAGTAGTTAACGATATGTTTGTTTGAATACAGATAATATAGTTTAAAAACCAAAAAATTCTATTCAATATCAATATCTCACACCATGTATATAATTATAAGAATTTTTGAAATAAATAAAATTTTTATTTGTGTTAAAACATATATGTATATATATATATAAACAAAATATATATATATATATATATACGAGTATATATATATATTTTGTGTTTGTCTCTGCTGTTAGCCCTACTGGCCATGACAGCGTCACCGGTGGAAATTAAATAGGGCGGAATCAGAGGTATAAGAAAATATAATTATAATAAAGTTATTAACGTATTTTTAAGGGCTCTTTTTTATTGTATCATGAAAGTAACTTTATATAACAACAATGAGCGATGAAATAATATTTTTAATAAATCTATATTTATTTAAGAAATTAAAATAATTTATTCATATTATTTTTAACTCCATATTTATAAAAAGAGAATTTAATCAGAGATGATCATATCATCCTTATTGGAACACACACAATGGTATCTAAACAAAATAGCTTTCATAACAAGCTTGTGCAACATTTTCACATTCTCTGGTAAAGGATAAGCTGGAATGGTATATAATGCATGGAATGGTATTAAGTTCATACCAATCAATACGTTATATTACTTTGACCCTCTCGACCTAATTTCGAGCACATTCTATTAAAACGTGATACATATCTGTCATACCATTTTGGCAAACTAATTTCACAGTTTAAAGTAATGGTACCAAAGCGTAGTCGTAAGGCAATCACACATCCGATCCAGTAATGTAGATCCAGTGAATCAAGATCTTGTAAGGTAAGGTTGGATCTTTTTATACTAGATATCTTTTATCAATGTACTTTCATTGAATTGTTCCTTTCACATCTCTACACACTTTTTCTTGACCAAAAACTGGTTATTTTAATCGAAGCACTTGTAACAAAATAATCAAAGGTTTGAAGGTCTTTTTAACAAGCGCTGTAACTAATATCAGTAACTTACAAATACAGTTATATGAATATGTTATCCTATTATTATTACTATTACATAACACGTATATATATTTGTAATTATTTCATAACCAAGTTTTATTTGTTCTAGAAAATAAGATCGTTAAAAAAACATTTTAATCACTTATGTAATAAATAATATTTTAAAAAGAGTAATTTTATATCTACCGATGAAATATATTCTGAGATTTGTTATCATTACGACGACACAATATATATTATCGTTTTGTATTGCATATTTTGCGGTCATCAAAAATAGATTTGCAGACATACAGGTTGAATAAAATCTGATATATAGTTTACTTCAATGGTACGGTGGAACACTTAGACAGATTGCTAGTATTCTTTACACAGGTCAAACAATAAAGTAAATAAGACAAAAGTAACATTCCCTGTCTGCACATTCAGACCATTGTTATTCAGTTTTTCACAATAACTATTTCTAATACCCGCAATTTAGATACATAAAATAGTTGAATTCAATACTATTGTTACTTTAAAATATTCCTTACTTATATAATTAGTAGTAATTACTACTTTTGTATTTGTTATATGTGACTAGACCCTAATCACATAACAAGTTATTATCAATAAGGAGTTCGCAGAGAGCGAGAGAGAAATCTCGTTCTCGTTATGAATACAACACGGGGGAATAATAATTTTTGTATTCTTTTTGAATAATATAATCTATTTTTTATCTTATTGTCTTGAAGAACAATACAACTTGAACCTAAACTAATTTTATGAACCGGGACGCCCTTTATTAAAAGATACATAACATTACTTCAGAAGACTTTTTAAGAAGCCTAAAACCTGAAGCTTCAGCTTAAGTAGCAAAAGAAATACATTTTAGTACTATTCACAAGCTACTCTGAGTCTGTCCTGTAATATATTCTTTTGTAACTTTAATAACAATTGCATAAAGACGCATAAATGTGTCAGGCGTAAACAATATCGGGTCCGGGTAGGACATATGAATACGTTCTCGAAAAGTGATACAGGAAAAACTAAATCCCGGAAATGTCGAGTGTGTTACAAAAAAGGTCCTAGAAAAAAATCTATTTAATGGTGTCCGAATCGTAGTGTAGAATTGTGTATTTTAATTGTTTTAAAATATATCATACAGAAAATTATTTTTGATTTTTTATATGTACCTATTCTGTAATTCTATTTTGTTTACTTGCTTTAACTTATTTTGTGATTCCTTTTGTACTTCAAAAATATTAATAAACGATAAATATATCATAGTTTTTATTTATTGTCTGTATAAATAAAAATAAAGAAATATGAAATGACGGTCTCTGGGCGTGTATTGACATGTCCTAGCTAAACAATATGCGCTCGGTATTTGTTGCATAATTTGAAAGGGAACTCCCCGGTTAACAGGTTAAATATCAACCACCTTACTAATGACCAAAAGACCCACATCATCCTGCACATTATCTGGGACTTTTGTTCTAGTTTTCCTATCTTGCTTCTAGACGAGACAAGTCGAGCAGAAAAGATATATTTGTTTCTTATCAATATACAAAATATTAAAATCTGTCTGAGGTATTTGTACAAATCATCGGTTTATGATTTGACCACAAAAAACTAAGGCCTCCATTTAAAATAAAATTTGGTTTCAATTCAACATTCTAAAATCTAAAAAACAAGAATAATATAGAATGAAATAAATATGGTACCGGTTAATAAAAATGAGAAGTCATGCAACTAACTCTTTAAGATTCTTCAATAAAATTTAATTTGATCTTCTTTATTAGGATACTTAGTAACTAAGTAAGTAAAGTATTAGTTAAGTAACACTTTACTTACTTAATTACTTACTGATAATAAAACTTTTAGTTACTAAACTTATATAAAATAAACTTATATAAAATATGTAATATAATATTTTTTTTATATTCTGGTGTCTTTGTTTTATTTAGCTCTGTGGAATCGCTTGTGGAATTGTACTTAAAAATATATTTTGACCTAAATAAAAATTGTTTTGTTATTTTTAATTAAAAATCACAAAACAATTGTACAATTGTTAACCAATAAACAAAAATAAATAACTTACTAAAAATTATATTAACCCTTTTAAGTATCACAACGAGATATCTTTCACTGACAAAGGGCTTTCGATAAAAAAAATATATGTTCTTAACGTACCAGTCCTCATAGCCTTTTTAATTTTCCTTTTTGCCAAAGGGTAACTGGTGAAGATCTTTTAAGGAGATAAGTTAAACCTACAAAGGTTTAACTTCTCTTTTTTATATATACCAGTATTATATATATCAGTAACTTACAGAAAATAGTAAATAAAGTGCAGTCATATATAGATAGAATTAACATGCTTTACAGAACTATAATTATATTTATTAAGTTTAATTAAAGATACCTGAATTTATATTCAACTTTATAAATAGACATGAGACATGTTTGAATATTAAGTCATGAGTTAGCGAGCGTTTTATAATATATGTTATAATTTAGCTTCCCATAATTTTACCCCAAAGGACAATTACTACATGCAATATACACAGTCACGGTTTAGGTTTGTTTGGAAAAATATCACCGTAATGTCCATTTATAAATGATCCCTAATTGTTCATATAAATGAGTAAAGGTAAGAACAATAGCGATATATGAAATCTCGAATCTGTGTTTTTATTGCACAGGAAAACTAGTTGTCCCTTACCCGCTTAGCGTAGACAAAAAATAATAATACAAAGAATTAGTAAAATAAGCTTTGAAACGTGTATTTTTTATAATTTAATACTTTTATATTTCACTTTGCAGGTGGAATTTTCAATGTTTTGTTATTTGTAACACGTATATTCTTAGGTTTAGGTTTAGGCTTTAGGTTACTCGGCAAAAATAACAACAAAATTTCAAATTTCTATATGTAGTTACGGATATCGCCATGGTTACTACATAGTTTTAATGGAAATTTATTTAAAAACAAGAACGAGTTGGAAATTAATTTAACTGGCAAATTTGGTTTTGGCAGTGCAGAGAATGTTCCAATAGTGATTTCCATTCCGAATTTAATTGATATTGTGCTTAAAGCAAAGATGAAATAAACATTTTTTTTACCTATCCACCTAGAACTAAACTTACGTTTATGTTTGAATCACTCAGTCTACTTATATAACTTTTATATGTAAAAATATTGTCTCAACAAAATAAGTAATCAATATAATTATGTAAAGCTTATAATAATACATTTTTATGGAAGCAGAGTGTAATGACATAACTCACTGGTTGTTAATTGTTCATATAATTTAATTACCTTTCACTTAAACCTTTGCAGCAGTTGCAGTTGCAGCTTTTCAACGCTTTAATTGCTTCGACAAGTAATCATTGTTTTATTTTTAATAGATGTGTAAAAGTATTGATGACATTTGTTACGCTAATGCTTTCTATGATATATGTTATTAATATCTGCTGTTATATTTCTCTTAACATTAAAAGAATTATAAATGTATGTATAAAAAGTTTTAAAACACTTTCTAAACCTGAAAAATAGTGGACTTTAAATACGGAAGCTTAAAATAAATAATAACATGAAGATTATAATGTTTCTTTATTATTAAAACAACATTTCATTTATTAAAGCTGCCCGAAATTATATGATGTTGGTAATAGAGTAGATAAACTAAATTGAAGGTTGTGTTTTAGGAAACAATTAGTATTTAGAACAATCAACATACATTGATACTTTATTTAAAGTCGACGCACAGCTATATAACAGATATAAAGTGTCTATCCAATTGCGGTGATGATTAATATTTCTAAAGCATTTAATAACTTAATACTTACAATTTTTTTGATAATATTAAAATATAAATACGATATTGGGTGTTTTATAAAATAAAAAAATGTATTATTTTTAAATATTTCTCAAGTAAAATAATTTATTATATTATAACAGTCTCATAAACAAGAAATTTAAAAAATTGTTATACTAAATAAAGTTTCGTTTTTATAGTAGATATTAAACTCCTATTTAAATATTGTTACTATTCCTAACATCAAGCATGGTATTTCAGTCCATAGTGATATGTAATAGAGACGAAGAAGGTAAAAAGATTTGTATAATATCTTCAGTCTAATAATTGTAAGATATATTATAAGGCTAAAATCTACAGCAATTAAATTATGTAATGAAAGTATTTTTTTATAATTCAATTATATCTCACATTGCCTTAACTCACTTTATTTCATTAATTAACTTAGAGCTTAGAGCTTGATATAAATCTTTTCTTTGTTAATGATACATAGCATTAAATGTTAATATTCTTATAAAAACCATATCTAAGTTTTATATTACTTGAGAGGAAAATAATTTTGTTATATCTTTAAAATATGAACAATGAAATATTTAACATTTTTGTTGTCTTTTTCAGTCATACACTTTGATGACATTATGACTTGTTATATAACCATTCTAATTTAATTTAAGTTGGACGAGCATGTACTGTCTACAATTGTCAAAGGATTGTTGGATTGAATTTATTTTTTGTACGAATAGCTAATTTGTACTTGATACTAAATTGATTTTTAATATAAAATTACAAAATTAATGAAATAAAATGAAATCAGTTATGGTGAATAAAATTTAAGTACAATTGTAATATTTTAATATGCTTTTAATTCTGATGATTAATTTTAAAGATTTTCATCTGAGTTTTTAACAATCTACGAACTTTAACTTTCTTTATAATTTTTAAAATCTTTTTTATGAAGAAAGGTCGTAGGAATGGATCACTTTTAGGCACTTTACGTACTTACGAAATATTTCGATTCGATGCCTTTAACATTAAACTTTTCTTTTAACTTCATTTCATTTGAATGGTAGTTAGAGAATAATAATTAATAAGCTGGTATACTCGTATATACACTACAATATCTTCGGTTCGTTCGAAACCATTTCAAATACTAAATAACTTTATTTATCTGTGGAATGAGAGTTAGTCGCGTAGTAGTAGTAGTTCGCGTAATCAAAAATACGTTCAAAAGCCTGCTGTTCAATTTATGATTTGAAATAATTGTCCTTCAGAAATTTAGCCATCACTTCGTTCAATTGACTCTTGTAATATTGATTACGGTCTAGTTCAAGTCATTGATTTTGTGTGCTTTAATAATTGCTTAATATGATTTCCTAATATTTTTTTGGTAATTTTTTCAAGTTATTCTTAACAATATTAATATAAAAGATGAAAATTTTGTTTTACATAAAAAGTTAAATGATTCATAACCTGTTCCCAAAGTTAATTAAGGAAGTTATTAAGAGTCTATGACAATAATTGCATTAATTATTAAAATGAATTGCAAAATATTTCAGTAAATTAACACATTACTTTAAAGATATATCATTAATTAAAATATCAAGATTTCTCAGACATTCAATTATTTCATAGAAATATATAATTAAAAAATTGTATAAAATATGAATATTTATACTTTCAAATGTTCGTTTTAAGGTTGTTTATCAGTTAATGAATCAATTTATGTTTTCGATATACCTAATAATTTATAAAATAATGTTTTCAAATATTTGTTACTTGAAATAATGTTTTCAAGCCAAAAC
Source organism: Melinaea menophilus ssp. n. AW-2005 (assembly GCA_918358695.1). Taxonomy (NCBI): domain Eukaryota; kingdom Metazoa; phylum Arthropoda; class Insecta; order Lepidoptera; family Nymphalidae; genus Melinaea; species Melinaea menophilus. The sequence goes on along the minus strand of OU911041.1, from coordinate 28,220,517 downwards.
GATAACAAAGCTTTTAAAACTTAAATTTAATGTTTGGCTACCATAATATACAAACAGAGAATAATTATATAATTTATATCGTGAAAGGCAGTGGAATCATAATTCAGTGTTCTTTAATAAAGTTAGAAGCTTCTCTAAAATATTACAAGTAAAAGCTTAGTTGATTTATATTCAAAATAAAATATTAAATTCAGAAGATAAAATTAAGTCAACTTAAGATGTTTATCAAATGTTACTGGAAAAACTAGGGCTGCCAATGGACTTATAAAGTAAAAAAATTAAATAAATACAGATATAAATGTGGCGTTTATTTTTGAGATTTTTTCTACTGAAATTCCAATAATAGTTTCACATAATTTTAATTCTTTGTTAGAGCCAGTAATAAATGTTTTGCATTTAAACCTGTTTCATCAGGATTAATTCTTAAAACATTTAGAACCTTAAACCCGAAAAAAACCGGTAATCTTTGTGGTATGTAGGTAAATTACTGAGCACAATTATAAATCCCCACAATTATCCTCAGTTTTCAACAAATGTATTGACATCGGTATGTACCCAGATTTGCTAAAAAACAGTAAAGTAGTTCCTTTGTTTAAAAGTGGCAATAGACTTGAACCCGGAAATTATAAGCTCTGTTTTACCAATATTAATTAAGATCTTAAGAAAAATTATTCTAAACGATGTGTCAGTGTTTGTAAATAGTAATAAAATCAGGTATAGTGAATATGATTTCATTAAGGGTAAATCAACAAGTGATGTAGGTGCTACGCATCTTAAGTACATTTAAGATGCATGGGAGCAGTAGCAGAATGGAATCGGGGTATTTTGTGATTTGTCCAAAACCTGTGCTTGCGTGGACAATCAAACGTTGCTATGCAAACCTAACCACTATGGTGTAACTTGTTGACTCTGACCTGAATCAAAGAGTTAAGACGGTTTGCGTAAATAAATCTAAGCCGGCTGGTTCTCACCTAAAGATGGGTGTTCCACAGTGATCTAATCTTGACTCCTTTTTATTTTTACTTTATATTAATGACTTGCCCTTTTTCATAAAAGATTTATGTGACATTGTACTTTTTGCTGATTACACTTCGCTTATTTTTAAAGTTGAGTGTGAAAGGACATATAATGACGAAGTAAATAGTACTCTGTCACGTGTTATTTATTGGTTCCAAATTAATAATATAGTATTAAACGCTAAGAAAACTAAATGCATGAAGTTTACACTTCGTAGTGTAAAAAGTCAAAATGGTAGCTTGTTCCTTAACAATGAAGCGTTAGAACTAACTGCCTCAACAAATTTCTTAGGTATAACTTTAAATAAAAAACTAAAGTAGAACCACTACCTCACAGCACTCGTAAGCAAATTCAGCTCGGCCGTCTTTGCAATTGGAAAAGTTTGACAACTAATGGACGTTAATACGGCTCGATTTACTTATTCTAATTATTTGAATAGTATTTTGTCTTACGGTATTTTATTAAAGGGCAGTGTTGCCGAAATTAATTCCTTATTTATTTTACAAAAAAAGAGCTGTGCGTGCTATTTATAACTTAGAAGTGAACTTAAAAGATTTTTTGAGTGTTCTTTTTAAAGAATACCCATTATTCTTACGGTCACATCTCAACTCATATTTAATAACAATATTCATACAGCAAAATTTTAAATTCTTATATAAAAAAGACATAAGTGTCTGTGTATTTGTCTCTATATTTTTTTTCTTACCTGTTCGTTATTCGTATTTATAAATTTTAATACATGTTTGCAACATAATCACTTTTTTTCCTTTTTCCGTAACGAAGTTATTAGCCTTTTTTAAAGTAAAAAAGAGTCAACAATTTAATAAAAGGCAAACAAATTGCCTTTTTTTTAATTTTAACTCGTCAAATATATAATAAGTAGGATAAAGGCTCCAAAAAAAAATTATAAAAATGGTTTATTAATTACTAATACATTGATAAAGTAATACAAATATATTGTTTCTAATCCACAATTGCTTTAATATCAAGAAATATGAAATCGTAGCAAATTGATAACCATAAATATTCATGTATCTATTTTGTTGTACTTTTTCCTTTCTTCGGCATCTCCAGGAAACCTGATTTTAAAAATACCTATTGAATTGTACCCTTTTGAATAGATCTCGGTCACATCTTTAGAGTGAATCATTTTTTTTTCTCTATTTCTTATTATAACAAGGCACTTATGTATACGGCTATCGTATACATTATTTATATTAAAATATATTTTTTGTTCTGTTATAGAAACACTTCAATTGAAATATTTAAATAGCTTGAGCTCAATAGAATAAAAGTTTGAATTAAAATTTAGTAATATTATATTTGTGTTGTAGCAGAAGTCGATTAAATGACAATAATACCATTATATTAAAATTATGAACTAAACTATGTGTTTTATTTATTTTACTGTTTGATTTTATAGTATAGGTATTTGTTGATACAAATACTTACGTTTTCTAACGTTTTAATACAGGTATCGATAAATATTTATATTGATCAAAGACGGACAGCGTATTTTTGAGTACAATATAAAAAAATATTTTTACTTACATGTAAATAGTAGAGTAATAAAATTACTGCTTACAATAAAATTAAGCTAAATATAAACACATCACACTTTTAAACACATAAATATTATCCAAAATTATTTCACTAGATTGAATGCATGAAATAAATTATGCAAACGATATAACTTGTTAAATGAATAACTTTTGCTAAGAAGTACGTCGAACGGTGACGTGTTTCTCAACAGAGAATTTGACATCAACTAAACTTACACAGTGAAGCTTTTTCCGGCGCAAGTTTACCTACGACCATACACGTTATTATTTATATGAATAATACAATACAATCTTCCAAATGTCGATTGTACGTCTATTCATTCGCTCAATTCTTTCGAAATAATTATTAATATAAAACAGTGTAAAGAAAGAAAATCTCAAATTGCTATTTAATAGTCATATAACGTTTGCATATTTTTAAGTTTACAAATTCATATTAGGTAAAATGCCCGTTACGTATAAATGTATGTCTTAAAAATTTTCTTACTGCTTAATAAAATTTAACTAAATTTGACGGAAAAAGGTTCTTGGATACATATATGGACTGTTCTTACAATTTATTGACGGTTATCTAAAGTTCGCTTATCAAAAAAATGTATCTAAAGCTAGGGAGGTGCTAGTTTTGAAATTATATAAACATTTTCTACGTATGTGTCGACAATTTTACGGATTTAATTGCCATGGGTTTGTTCTCACACATTATGAGACAATTGCAAAACTCATTGGCAATGTACTGTATTTTTTTTATAATAAGGAAAACAGAATTAAGTTTTTCGCTTTTTAAAGTAAAAAGATTATATAGGTATATAATCATATACATAAAATTTAAATCTAAATTTATTATATTAAACATTTTACATAATATTAGTACTTCATATGTAATAAGAAGTATACATCATTTGATCTCTCACTAAATATAACATAAATACATAATTGATACATGATTACTTCCGCTGAATTATGTGTAAACTATAGATTGATTATTTATTGGTTTATATATTTGTAATACCTGCATGTATTTATCAATTAAAAAAAAATGTAATATTAGAAAATATTAGCGAGGAAGACATATTATATACAATACTTTATTATTTACTATTGGAATAAAAATATTGTTATAACTTGTTTTTCACAATACAATCGTAGTTGTAGGTCACATGAATAAGATTCAGGTCAGTAGTCGTCTTGTACTATATGCACATGATATTGACGAAGCGATATTTTATTGTAGGAAGTTAATAGATTTATTTGTATGATTTATATTATTAATACGAATTAGTTAAAATTATTAAATCTAGATTAGTTGTTAATTCACGCAAGTTTTGACATCTATTACATCATCATTTCTCTCTATTTCATCTCAGTTTTGAATAAAATAGCTGACTTTGATGATTCTACTCGTATTTTAAAAAGGGACTGAACAAGAACAGTTCCCAGTGCTCGGTGTGAGGGCCCTTTTTGTTGAATAACAAATCATTCGGTTGACAGTTTGAGGAAACCTTCCAACGCAGTTTATTGTGACTACGTTGTATATAAAGATGTTAGATGTGTGTGAATCTTTTAATATGTTAAATATACACTTCTTATATAACATCCTATATGAATATAAAATATAGTAATATACATTATGCGTGTATTAGATTGATTTTATTACTTATTATAATATTATTATATGTATGTTTTTTTAATATTATTATATATGTGCTTTTAAAGCAATAAGAAACGAACTAAAATTAAACAATATTTATTTATCACATTACTTTTAAAACATTACTTCAATATTCAGAAACTATGACATTATTACTAAAATTTAATAATGTAACAATAATTGTTACATAACATGACAGCTTACAATGTACCTTAGCTGTTAATACTTATCAAACGAGAGAACGTCAAACTAATCCCATGTTAAATTATTCTCTCTAGCACTTTACTCTAACTAAGATTTATACTTATTATACATTTCACTATAACTTATTATTACCATCTGAACACCTGAAGAGTAACTCCCAACTCATTAATCAATTTCCAACTCAATCTGTACCTTAGTATCTCAATCCTTCTGTACTAATTCGCAAACAAAGAATTTTAACAAAGTGACAATGTTACAATTGGGAGTAAAGTCTAAACGCTATTTAATTAAATATTACATTACGATAATGTTATTAACTTGAGGTTTTCATTCATCTCATAATATCTTCTCAATTATTCTGAATAAGCTTTGATTTTTTTGTTTAGTTATTTTAATAATATTATCTTATTTCTGTTAATTGTAATTTTTTTTTCATTAATAATATATTTCTAATATTGTTCAATCTCCTACTATTTGTTCGTTGATTTTTTATTTATATCAATTAAAGACTCTCTCCTGTTATCTTGGATTTTTCTTCGAATTCTGTTTTTCCAAGGTGGTATTTTCTTAGTTTTATTTGGGTTACCTTTGATTTAAATAATGTCTTAATTCTATGGATGTATCCGGGGCCTTGGGTTGTTCTTTTATAATAGCAAAACTGGAGCCCTCGTAATTCCGGTACAGACGACTTTCTTCTTGCGTCATCGTCATTGTGTTGAATTTGTCTATATACGAGTATCTAAATATATTTTTTTGCTGTTGTTTCTATAGACATCTGAAAAAAAATGCGTAGTTTTTTCTTAATAAATGAATTGTTATCTTACTTTGTTCATAATTATTTAGGGATTTAACAACGATCTTTATCACGTATATAATTTTTTTTTCATTTCCTTTCAATTCAGTAACCTATCATTAGACATATTTTGTATATGTTTATATTTTTATACACCGTGCAACGAAGACAATAAACTGAATGTAGTCCGAAAATACAATGTTTTAGTAAGTATACCAAATATAATATTTATTTATCGAATTCTTAGAATAGCATTTCGTTTTTTTTAATATCAAAAAGAAAACTAAAGTTATAATCGTTAAAAATTATTTGTAATAAATCCTTCTTCATGTGTTAAAACTTTATAATCTCATAGGTTCATGACGCCCTAAGAAAATAATAAATATTATATAACATTTAAATATTTAATGAACATATTAAATAGGTTAGTAAGATGCTAATCACGTTTCATTTATTATTTACACTGAACCAGTAATTATCAGTTAAACAAGAGTCAATAAGAATTTTAAGTTGTATTTATTCAGTGCTTTTATTTATATTTACTTAACATCCTATTATTTAAAAATTAAACTTTTTGTAGAAACAAAACGTATCAATTGACATTTATATATAAAAACTTATTTGCACAAATATTTTATAACTTAACTTAGCACTATATAAGATTTAAGTTTCTGAAGTTACAGAATAGAAAAGAGTAACTTAGGTTTATTGATATTTATTCCATAGCCTGCTATTACTGTCATATTGCTATCAACATTGTTATAGTATATTATTATTCAGAGTTGATATATTTTTGTTTATGTGTAATAACTACATTACAAATATCAGATAAGGCTAGAAAAAAATAAATATTTTAAAAACCTTTATTTTTAGATCATTCCATTATTCGAATTGAAATAACATGATTAATAAATAAATAGATTATTAGTTGCTTTCTAAATTTATCGAATTAATAATTATAATATATCAAGCCAGTACCTCTTAAATCATAAGACTAACAAACAAAATGTTTACATTTATAATATTAGTCCAGTTCCCTTTAAAAACTAAAGACTTAAACAAATGATTACTTAAAACTTTCTTCTACTTAACAAATAAACTTAATATAATATACTAACATTCACCGAACCCAAATCAATTGTCACTGTTAATGTCTTAAGTATATTCTAAATGCTAGATAAAGAAAATAAACAGAAGAGCAGCTGATTAATTATGACCAAGTTTATTGAATTGAACTGTAATGGATCGTGCAACCGACGGCTGAAGTGACCGGAAGGTCGAATGGCGACCACAAGCCGGTAGAAAAGCGTGGGTAAGGTGGCATCGGTCCACCTCATTAGGCGGACCGACGACAAAGTCAAGGTAGCGCGAAGTCGCTGGATGCGGGCAACGCAGGTTCTTTGTTCCTTGAAGTGGGCATCTATATGTTGACATGATGATGATGATGATGATGATGGAGTAGATAATAAATTATATTAGACCCAAAATTACGTTCATAAGATGTTCCATTTTAATTGTGACGTAAAAAATTTCAAATATAAATTTTCATATAAATTAGTATAATATAATAGTAAAATATTGATTATAATAAACTGTATAACTAATCAGTCTCATATTATTTTTATTGTTATTATATTATATTTTATATCTAACTATGGAAATGAATACTGTTTTGTTTTCTGTGTTTCATACGCTATTGTCTACTTATACTTTAACATTTCTACACAATAATTCATTGATTGAGTTGTATAGAGTTGAAACCAATAACACGCTCTCGAATATTCATATAAGTAAATTATCATATTTTAATACCGTTATTCTCTTAGTTGACACGTTCATACATACGAATAATCTGTTCAGACAGGAATCATATTATAAACATGCAGCACATAAGATGCAGATTTAAGAAAAATAAGGTAATAACAATTACTTTCTTTTTAAGATACTGATAAATAGGCTGAACATATAATATTCTAAAATACTGGTTAAGTGTATATTTCGATTCGATGCTGTGGCGAATTTTTTTTTTTTTTTTTTATTTATAATGTATTAAAATTGTCCACTAGCATTTTAAATGTTTTTTTTCAAAGAAATAGATTATTCAATGAAAAGAAATTATAAATATTTAAGTTTTAACCATGTTTAGAGAATGCTTATAATGACTAACATATATTATATACAATAGCAGAAGACATAAATCCTTTTCTTAATAAGTTTCATTACTTACAAAGCCTTTGAAGACAAAGACTTATAAAGTTTGAACACGTTGGATTTTCTTTTATAAACTTTTAAAATGGTTTTCTTATACAAATAAAGATGTAATTACCAATTAAAAGCTCGTCATCTCAGGTGTTTCAACGAGATTTTCATTATTTTCTATTAAGTGTTCTGCTTTATTCTAGAGTTATACCGGAGTTAGACGCCTATACAAGTTTTAGTAATGATATATCTGAATTAAATGTTGTATTTTTTGTTACCGACCACATAATATATTAGTTGTTAATTGGAAGCTATATATAAAATTAATAAGATACCTTTGAAATGTATATCATCTGGTTTCATAATTTAATTCAGTTTTTTAAAAGCCGCCATCAATGTAATGATGAACTTTTTATCTTATTTTATGTAACTCTGTTTACTTTATAAATTATTACAAACATCTCAAAAGCAACAAAAAAAATATATAAAAATCTTACATTACAATCTTACATATTTAAAAGCTTATGCTTTTCAATAATATTTATGATATTAGTTATAGTATACTATATTATTTTATATAATAACGTAGTTATTTTTAAACGTATTTTTAAATAATGTTATAAGTCAAACGAGTATCAAAAGTTTTAATACAAGAATTCCCAAATTCCCTCCTTGAGTTGCATTGTATATAATGTTTTGTTTATTAATATATATATAAAAATACATTTAAGACAAACAAAATATTCAGAATTATCTCTCATTATCACACAAATATAATTTTTAAAATCCATAAAATAAAACAGCTTTTGATCAAGATGTTAATTGGAAGAATAAATAAAAAGCCATCGTAATGAGTCAAATACTTGCGACAATATTTTAAACTAAGGTGTGTCTGAGTATACAAGTTTGTCAGGAAAATAAACAATTAATTATTTATTTAATATGTAGTCTAAGACATTGTTAATAATTATTTTCGTAGTCCCGAGCAACAGACAGAGAGCGGTTAAACTGAGAGACGTGCTCATCTAACTAACAGTTGGGATGACCGGAAGCTACAGTCTGTGTCCCTTTACTGTCAAGTTCCGAATTATATATAATAAAACTATTTATTTTATAACATATATAAATTGGTGTAGTGAACAATGGTACATCATAAGTTAAATCAGTATTTGCATTGTTTTGTAATTTTAAATTCTGTTTATTTTTTATAACAAATATGTATATATATATATATATATATATATATATATATATATATATATATATATATATATACCTATGGTACTGGGACTTAAATTTAAATTACTTTTTGAATATCAATGCAGGAGCAAGACATCAGGTGAATAATTTAATGTTTATTTATTTCGATATTAAGACTTGTACTGGTCTCCTCCAAATCAACGATCATGTGTTATTGCCTAAATTAAATAACATATTAATTAATTACGGAACATCTGTATGATTATCCTTATTCATATTGCTTTCAAGAAAATTACATATAATATAGTATAGTATGTAACAAATAAATCAATAAATTAATGAATATATTTATTGAATGAATAAAATAAAATTGTAATTAATATTGACATAATAACTTGAAAGTAATCACAGCGCTTCTACTCACCGCACCGGAGACACAGAGCTCTTTGTTTATTTGTTATCAAGATAAGTACCTGCAATGATATGAACTAATAGAATATTGTTAACAAAATAATAATTTTATCTTACGAGTAATAAGATGAACACTATAAAATATTTTATCTAGTATAATATATTCAAAAGCATGTTAGTTGATGAGCAATTCTGTGTTATAATTATTTTCTCATTAATTGAACACTGATAACTAAAAATAAAGTTTATTTATGATTTTTTGAATATAAGCTCAATTAAATTTGATATTGAAATCATATGTCACATATTGCAGAGTAAATTTAAAATATATTGAGCGCTCGTTAATGATATCTGTCAACTCTCAATTGCTATCTGTATTTTTGAGTTTATAGATTTGTATAATGAAAGTGACCTAAATAAAAAAGATTTTCCGACTCTGCTTCTAGCTAGGAATTAATAGGTTTGAACAGAACATTTAATATAGGTTTTTTTTTCTAAGATAAAATTCTAAATGAAATATAATTATAATGTACGAATATCTAATGTTTATTAGTCATTTTATTCACATATCACTTGTATAGATCGTTCTTATTATTCTTATGAAATTATTATTATTTTTATGTATTGTTATTATAATTGTTACAGTTATTTAGATGAATTTTCATTTCAATTTATCGTGGACAAGAAATTCTTTAACAATTAAATATTAAATATTATATAATTATAATATCTAGATTGATATCTCACTACGAGCGATATCAATATCATTTATCATTTTCATTATATTAAACTGTTACATGCTAATAATAACTTATATACATTAGTGTTCATTATATTAAATATTGACAACAAACGAACGACAATCGATTATGTTAATTATACAACTACATATTTATAATTCAATAACTCATATACTCATGAATATATAATTAAAATGCATTAGAAAAATAAGACACTTTATGTTATTGCTTTTAAATATATGTATCTACTATAGATATGAATAATAAAATAGAGTTCTAACAATATAACAAACCAATTTCAATTATGTTTAATATTTTTTATTATTTCAATGTTGTTTTAATAAGTGTAATTATAATAAACGACCATGATTTCAAGTGGTACATACAACATGCAGTTGGCACTGACTCGGGTGGTGGTAATAAATTATAATTTCTATGTAAAGTAAACTGTTAGTGCTCTTATATTAGTTTGCATTAATGAATGTGTTTTCAGAGTATGGTAAAAAATATCATAAACTTTTGTTTATATAGTGTTCACATATTTTATACATAGTTCAGTTGCTTCTCAAACTGATCCTTGAACTCCCTGATCTGTCAGACTAACCTTTGTCAACTTATCATATTGAAAGATGCTCATATATGTTTAGTAATCATATATCACCACGTCATAAATATAATATGTATAGAAATATCAGACATTTATAGAGATTCTTATAAAAGTTCTTAAGCTTATGTTTAGCTCAATTTTTCATATAAATATAAAAGCTAGTAAAAGAAGTAATTACCACATTTAAAAATTTAAATCTTTCTTTGGGCACAACATTTGAAGTCTCTCTCCCAAAAACAAAGCCGTAATAGTTATGAAATAAACAAAAGAGAGCTTTCATTTCAAATACAATTTGAAGTCGAGTTTTCTAAGGAATGGCTCCAGGGCAATACTGACCTCCTTCCTAGATATTTTTTAGTTGTAAAAAACTTTATTTATTAAATACTCCACAATATTCTCTTTATATAAGAAATTAAATTAATTAAGTTCCTTTTCTTTAGTACATAATAAGTGTATGACTATTTTATTTTAGTTCCTTAAATCGGCTTACGGGTAGTGCGAATTAGTAGAAATCGTCACATAATACAATCCCGCATGCTTTGTGTGTGCATGTGTGCCAACTCTATTTCTCTCTCTATCAATGTATATTTTTATAACCATAGTTTATAGCGGTCACTGTCTATAATACATACCAAAGCTTAATGGACAAAAACATATTTTAAAGGACAAATAACAGAAAATTCTCAAAAATTAATGTCTCTGTCCGCGTTCGTGTGTGTGAATGTGCATGTTCGAGTATATACGAGTACACTATAGACACCACTATAGTTTACTGTATCAATAAGTATTTTAAAAGTGTCATTATCATCATAAGTAATAGATAGTAACCATTATCGACATATCGTTGTTGTTTTTCTTATAGAATTATTTTCAGTATTTACTTTATTTCCAACATTCCCAGAAAACCAAAAGCAGAAATCAAATAAATATCTAAAAAGAACAAATATACTAGCTATTACAGAATAATTTATTCTTGTACTATTTATAAGATAAGTAAGACAGAGAGATATTTTTATATTATAATTCCAACAATGATTACCTGTTTAGTAGTATTGTTGTTATGTAGTAGTAGTTTAGAGTTTAGTCATGATATGAATACAACTCCAAGTCCCGACAGTCAACAGTTCAAGTCCCAACAGGTAAGTAATTACACTCTATGTTCTCAGTCTGGTTTTTGTTTAACGATTTAATTATTGGTGTTTACATTTAAAATGTTTCTTAGAATGCTTTTTCTTTAAAATTAATTTAGTTTCAGAATATTTATATTTAAGAAGAAACTTATTATAATAACATAGTTATTTCAAAAGTTATTAAGGTCAGCTAAGACTAATATTACAGAACAGTCTCCGGAGTGTCTTGAATATAATATCAAATGTTTTAAATTATATGACTAAAGAGTATTCCTTTTACTATTTCTCTGTCTCTAGGTTTTAGTGTTCTTAAAACTATTTATAATAAAATGCATTTCGGGTCATAATACTTTATTACGCAACGACAAATAAAAATTATGATAAAATTAATTACAAATATCGTAAATCGTATATTCTAATTAATTAAATTTTATTATAAGAATGTTACTTTTAACCAATTTAATATTATAATACTGAAAATCAATTCTAAATTCGTTCCAGGAACTTCTTTCGAATATTTTTTTATTAAATTATTTATTTACAAATTCAATATAAGATCCATGCAAATTGAGGTATTTACGACTATAAAGTCGTAAATACCTCAAACATAAATTATATTAGTTATATATTTTTTCTTAAGGCATATCTTTCCTCTAATTTAAATTGACAATCTGAAATAATATAATACTCTTTATCCTGCAAGATATTCCTTTGAGTATATATTTTATAAATTATATTAGAGAAATTCTGTGAGAAGAAATTTCAATTTTATTTATATCTGTATCGGGGATTACTGAAACTGAACTAAACTGAAAACGTTTGTTAAAATATTAAGTATTATTTTTTTACTAATTTGCTGTTTGATATATATCTATGGAGTTAAATATAACTGAGTCAAAAGTGTAATATATCTTAACTATTTTATTATTATTTTAAAATTTATATAAAAATACAGAGACAGCAGCTTCTATTGATTATAGATCTTATAATCTCCTCTAGAAGAATAGTACTGTGTATATTATTTATTTATACATTTTTACATCAGCTATTACGTGAAGATGTAATTAAATAACGATTAAGCAATACTTTATGATTGTTGGCTTTAATTATTAAACATCTATACGCTTCAGAAAAAGATTATAATTTCCATACCACAAATAATAGTAATAATGCCTATGAATACATTTGTCTTAATTGATTTTTTTCTTTGGTACTTTATATATACAATATAAACAATACAACGAAGGTAAAAAATGTTTTCATATGTTTTTTCATTCAGCTTAAAACGTAAATTTCTTGTATAAAATTTCGTAACGTTTCTTTGTTATTATTAAAATGTTATTTTATTCACAATATTATACTTTAAATTCTATGTATATTTTATGTATTAAATGTATAAATGATCGAATCACTGACCATAAAGACATATCAATGCATCATGTTATATCGCGTCTATCAACTTGACAATGTCACACATCAATTACAGATGAAACAACCACACGTTCATTTGAATAGTATACAATAAATATCGATGGCACCTCGAGTAATTGAAAAAAGGTCGGATATCCGGTCAGGTCGGGCCAGGTAAAATATCCGATTAGTTTCCATTATGAACATCTTGATATCCGAACATAACACCAACACGGGGACATTAAAGTTATGTTATTATTTGAGTCTAACTGACTGAGAACTCAACGGTTTTTCTCAATGTTTATGGGACGCTCAGGAAAACACTGCACGGTTCAGGTTAAGATGTTAAAAAGAGATAACAAGCGTCCCTGCCTTTATCATTGACATAGTCCCCGTTGCCCTATTTTATTTCTACGGTTTGGTAACGAGGTCGAGATTTTTCTTCTCTACTCCCGAAATTCTTTGAGTAACTTGTTATATAGTTAGTCTAGTAAATAGTAGTAATTAAGTAAATACACATATACTTGTTTTGCCTAACTAAATACTACTAATTATTGCTGATGAAATATTCATGAATGTATAAGTAGTAATATCCTATTTCATTATCACATGCAACACTTACTGCATGTGTTAGTCAGTTATTGCGAAGAACCGGGTGACATTAAGTAGAGGGTAAAAACCGTATGCCCCTTTCTTTCTGTGTTTTATGTATTTTATGACTGACTGTCCTTGTGACATTTTATGGATGTTGATGGGACATTACTTATATCTTAAATGTCAAAAATTTAATTTATAAATTAATAAATAATAAATTAATACCTGACGTTGTCCGTCAATTTAATAATCTTCTAATACATTTTTTATCACCCTAAGGTATGCATTACAAAACAATAATACATTTTGTGTCTTTGTAATGATAACACTTCAGAATACGAAAGACGGGTGGAGGAAGAGTTAAGCAACACAATTTATAGTTTGGTAGATTTAAAATTCTTAATGCTTCTTATTTCCAAAACTAATAAAAAAAAAAATTGATGAGGCTAGTAGAGCATATATGAATAAAGATAGTACGGATAGATGGATTGAAATTTCATTCAAGTTATCATTTCAACAAACAAGAAATTGTTTATGAAATAGCAGACGAAATCGCTGGCAACAGTTAGTATTATTATATAAATCAATGTCATTACTAATTCTTCGTAAATGTTTTTATTACTGTTAAACTCTTTAGACTTTATTATCCTTATCTTTAAAAATTTATAGCACAGATTTAAATTGTATTTAAATTTCAACCCTAAGGACTATATTTTTGAGATTTTATGTTTATTTAAGGAAGGCTTTCTGAGTAGAATATTTTTGCTTCCTGTTACGTAAAGTAAGATAAAGAAAATCTTGATCCCGATAAATGAAATAATAAAACTGAAACCACATAGTACATTTAATGATAATTTGTTGATAAGAATATTTTCTGATAATTAACACTTACTTTAACATGGTATGGGAAAGATACCTTTATTCACATTTCATTACATTTCTTTTTATTATTGGTTTAAAGTAATTCTTATATTGTATTCTGGTAATCTGGTAATTTATCAGGGGTTTAAATAACTAAAGTATAAAGTGTCCAATAACATTGTTATACGTGTTAATGAAACTACGTTCCTAACTACGTTTCACATTTTCTAACTACTGTTCGTAACGTAATGATTTATACGTATACATTTATTTATTACTACTAATCAAAGATACACAACTCTTCAATATGAGAGGATAAAATATTAGGGGCGCGAACCGGACCTCGATTTTGACTCGCTGCGCTCGCAAAATCTCGGTGGAGTTCAGCAAATTGAGAGAAGCGAATAACTCGACTTCAATTCAGCGTTCAAACTGAAACCGACAGGCAAAAACTATAGAATAATCAAATATCACATAGTGATTTTTTTTTACATTTAAGTTTATGGGACTGTCATTTTTTGGGGATTATGCCTTAACGACTTAGTTTTTTATTATCAACCATCGCAATAACCATCGCTATAAATGTGCATAATTTCATGAAAATCGGTAAAGCCATTGTCATGCCAACCACGGGCATGGGATGCAAAAAGTCTCATAGAGCGCTCCGCTCACTCCACTCGCTTCGCTCAAAAAATAATCGATTATATTTAAATACATATAATAATATAATCGAAAATAACTAATATCACAAAGTAATATTTTACACACACTGTTATTGTAGTAACTAATGGACATCAACTTTTAAAATCGTCTTTTATGTAATGTATCTTATTATTTTTTCTTTGTATTATTCCAGAGCAGTCTTCAATACTACATATATTTACCAGCTTGTTTAATTATTATTTGCCATCTTTTAATTTACTAAAATATTAAAATGACAAATTACTGAAATTTGTTATAATGCACATTATACGATAGCTTATATGTATATATAATAATATAGTATTTTGTTCATTCTCAATATCAACAAAATTTAATGTAGAAACTAACTAACTGTGATTATTCTTACATATTATTAATTAGTTCTTTTAAATATTAAGGCCTCTACCGTGAAAAAATCTTTTAGTACCTTTGAACGATGTATGAGATGTATTTATGTTCATTAAATGAATTCCAGTTTTCAAACTGTATGTCAAATAAGTGACAGTGACAGTGAAATAAGGGACAGTGTCGTGTAAAAAAATATTTCTATACATGCAAAGTAAAATATTAAATGAAATGTAACATTGTTTTTATGGTAGCTCGAACAAATAGACGCTCCATTCAACGGAAAGTATTAATATTTTTGTGGATACCGTAAATGTTTGAATAGGACATCGAATTTGGACAGAACCTTAGGGACTGGGAAGGGAGAAAGGCGTAGGGAATAGAACGTTACAACGTACGTACGTAAGTTTATTTGAACATTTCATATGCAAAGAATATTTAATTTCTATAAATATTAAAACGATACTTACGAGCTTTATTACCTTACATTTTTTTATTTTGCCTATTCAAATGTTATATTTGTAATATTTATGTTCTCTTTAATTCATTTAATAATACATAGGTGTAAAGGTTGACCGTTATTTAGCTCATTTTATCTTATTTTAATAATTTACCTCTGACTACTAAATGATAATAATAATAGTTAATATCTACAGTTACTATCGTTCATCTTATCTTGCATATCTATCATAATTTCACTCAATGATAATAATATTAGATACAATACTACACCTTACTTAACTATAAATATATTCTAAAAATTATTAGAGATAATATTAAAGAATACGTCGATTTTCTTCAATTAAAATAAGGGTCATAGTTATGTTATCAAAATTGATGTGATAATATTAAATTTAAAGAAGCTATGGAGTCGATACACATTGCATAAGGCAAATTATTTCGAGCGTTATTGATTAACAAGACTCTGAACTAAAGCTTTATTCACTTTTTGACTTTAGGTATCAATTTGTATTGTTGTATTTACTGTCAAAATATTGTGTGAATGACCCTCTATTAAGTCACAGAGGCATTAAAAAAAGGATTTATATTAAGTGTAGTAGTTATATTAATGTAATATTATTAAATATATAATTATTCTAATATTATCAAGAGATAACATATTTTTATACGTTGTGTACATCTGGAGACTACTTTATATATTTAAGGTACAACATTTGTTAATATATATATATAATGAAATTTCCTTATCAAATATCTGTATATGAATAAAATACATACTCAAAGTATATTATTATAATATGTATTATAAAATAGATATCTATTTCTATTGACTATGGGTGGAGCATCACATTGTATCTATACACTCTAGAATTTTGTTGGTTAAAATATAATATACATTTTATAAAAACAAATTTGAAAAAATGTTTCAATAAAATTTAAATCGAAATAATATTTTTTTATGAAAAAAGCGATTAACCAAATAAATATTCATTAAAAATTGTTAATTAAGTCATTTTTTAAAGGAGTTTTAATGAAATGAGTTTTGAACAAAACTTAGTAACAATATTGTTAATAAATTACAGACGTCAGATTTATAAGAAAACTTAAGGATCGTTTTAAACGGACAAAATATCAAAGTTATTTAAAGCGACTAAAGCGCTTTATTACTTAAAACTCGCTTCACTAAAACTCTCTTAATGATACAATTGTATTTAAGACTCTTCAAATAAAGATGACTAAATAATTACTGTCTAGTAAATAGAGATTATAAAAAAGGATATTATTTAGAACTTATTTAAAAGAAAAGATAATTGCCCCTAGAACCTCTTAACTATTCTCATTACCTCGGGTTTGGACCACTAGATATATATTTTGCTAATACCATAGAGCCCTTATTCCGACCATAGTGAAATAGTAATTTAAAATACCGAAGTGTATGAATAGCTTTTAAATTTTATTTAGTATACACATCTATTAAATTTGTTTAATAATTGCAAGATTAATACAATTCTTAACTTCTTGCAATATGCTATGTATTTATATTTCCATTTTCATCAATCTTCTAAAAATGTTGGTATTCTAATGTGGTTTTTCCGGATTTTAAAATTTGTATCTCAAAATTGTATATAAGTATTTATTACTTATATGCTATAAGATTTTGAATTCTCGTTGTAATATTAGATTTTTGTAATAACTTCAGATTATTTTATCCTCGATATACCATAAAGTTCATAAAAAATATACATAACTAAATACGTAAACTAAATCATAATACAATAAATAAGATATAAGATATAACACTATATTGTAAATTAGATTATTTTGTCCTGATTTTATTCAGAAATTGTCTGAAGAACTTAGTTATGTAAAGTACTAGAAATTGAACCTTATATAACGTGAAATTATATTTTTTGCATTATGTCCTTTCTTTATTTATTATTTAAACAATAGATTCGACATTTATACTAATATTTTTTCTTGAAATTCTTCTAATCATTATTATAGATTTATATAATATATATATATATATTGATTGTACTGTAAAAGGTCGGTCGGTAAGAGATATTAGATCATATCAGTTGTATTCTTTATGTTATCTTCATATTGCCTCAGTCGTGATCTCTAAGGACAAATAAAATGTTATCAAAAATGGAACTACCAACCTCATGAGAATAGACAGAATGTTTTCCTAAATCAATAAAAGTTTATCTTAAAAGTTTTCCTAAAAAAATGTTTTATCTTCGTTGTTTTTTTGTTTAATTCAATAATCAGCAATTTGAAGTCTATATCTAAAATATAATTTTCTTCCAAAGTACTCGTTTGCAACATATCTGCTATACACAATACAATAATAAATGAAATAAATAATTTACCAAAGTATAATTTTAAAGAAGTATGAATGGTTACATGCAATGCACATGTAGCGGTCATTAATTGAGCGTAGCGAGCGGAGCGTTCTATTGGAGACTTTTCACATTCTTAGTCACGAATAGGCTCAAAAGTATTTGAGAGAAAATTATGGAATTTTGCAATCAAAAAGACACGCATTAGGGGATGGCTTTAAAAAAAAATTGAAAAATGTCATATCAAAAAACTGATATTCCATTGAATTCAATTGGAAACGATGAGTCATTACACTGGGCTCGCTTCGCTCAATATGCAAACGGCACCCATGATTTCGCGAGCACAGCATGACGAAATTGAGGGTCTGTTAGCCTCTAGTTATTTATCTTTTCTTTCACCGCTTACTGATTTATTGAATTACGCTGATTAAATGAGTTGTGGTATCTACATCTTTAATATCTTTACAAAGAAATATACATCAATGATTGTGTATTGATCTTTCTGTAAACTAAATTGATAAAATTTTGTAATATTTAAAACATGTATAACATGCAATGGATTTTATTTCCTACCTCTGGTTTGCGGCATGTAGAACGCTGTTGTTGTCAAACACTAAAGCTATAAAAATTATATTTTATTTCATTGACAAAGAGATGTTGATAAATAATAATGTTGTTTAACTCTTATTTACACTTGATTGAGCCGCAGCTTTTCTTCAGAGGTATTTCATGAGTCGTCTGTATTTAGACACTGACAATTGCTTCTAAAGTACGAGAATTACAATTTGTTAAAAACAACCAAAGCAAAATTAAAACTTAATTATAATTACATAAAATCAAAGCTTACCTAAAACAATTTTACCAATCGGCTGTAAATATATATATTTACAGCTATATTTATTTAACTCTACCCCATCTTCGCGTTAATTTTACTTTGATTAATACTTATGAATTTTAAGTTTCCGTACATTTATTAATCAATATATATGGAGCAAAATAATAATAAGAATAATAAAAATAATATAATTAAGAGCAAAACAATTTACATGTTCATTTAAGTTTATAAAAAATTCTGAATATCAAAAACAACTAACATTTAAAGTTATTTATCAAATAAATATATCTACTTATAGTTATAAACTTTATAACATCACGGGTTTTAAATGACAACTGCTGTAGTCATTGCATATAGTTCCTGGCACTTAAATAATATATATTTTTTTAAGGATTACCTGCAAATAAAAGAATCGTTACCAAACAGCACCACATATAGAATAAAATATTAAATGAGTCAGTAAGATGCTAATCATGTTTCGGTTATTGTTTACACTGAGCCGGTAATTATCGGTTAAACAAGAGTCAACGAGAATCTTAAGTTGTATTTATTCAGTTCTTTTATTTAAATTTACTTTACATAACATTATTTGAAAAATGAAATCTTTTTGTTCAAACGAACCGTTTCTATTGACATTTACAAATCAAAATTGATTTATACATAGTAGTGACATAATGAGTTCCCTGGCAATAAAAATAATCCATCAGATATAAATGTTAGGCTAAGACCTACTAAAGGTTTTATGCTATTATTATGATATAAACATACATAAATACATGTTTTGTAACAATAAATAAATTAAAAGTGTAACTATTAAAGATGAGGTTAGATATTATTTAGTATTGTATTTAAATTTAACCAAGTTTTGGAGTAAAATTTTTAAGTCATTCTTTTATTTAATTATCACCAAAATAAAGTTGAATTGTTAAATACTGTTGTTATTAATAGTGTTTTCTAATCTTAGAAAATTTTATATCTTTTGGTATCTAATAACATTTTATTAATGGATTCTCTAATAATAACGTATACTAATATACTCGTATTATTGAATTACTTGGGGCTATAACATATCGAAGTTAATGAAGTTTTCTATTGCCCTATCGATTATTTATTATATCTTGTCTCACGACCATAAAATTTCTTATATATATGTTTTATGTTGTAACTGGTAAATAGGACTGGTAGACTTTTCATATTGAGTATTGAATAACAAAAATGCTGAAAACAGAGTAATGACAAGACATAATAATATTTTAAAATATTAATCTGTAGATATTAATCTCAGTAAGTATTACATGTTATATAGATAATGAAAACTGATTGATTTTAAAAACATAAGTAAGGCTATTGATGCCAAGCCATTATTGAGTAGTTGAAAGGTATTTAGGAAAAATATATTTTACATACAAATTAATTATTAAGCGGAAAAACTGAGTCATGTGGATATTGGATTAATATTTTGTTTTATTATTTTGTCGAAATATAATTATTAATAAGCCAAATTACTTTATTTTAAATGTATTTTTCAATCATTCGTCTATTGGTCTAATGATGTATAAAGATGATGAACAATATTGTTGGTAGTTAATAATGTGTTAAATTGATAATTTCACAGACAGTCGGCGGTTACAACTATATATATATATATATATATATATATATATATATATATATATATATATATATATATATACAGATTTTTAATAAATTTGATGATCGTAATGAATTCTAAGAATAAGAATATAGAAATATGTAGTGCATTATTACCTTATTCAATCTAAAAACAAAAAGTTGTTCTCAAATATTTAAATTTGTCTGTAGAGAGAACTTCCACTGAATCGGTTGAATGTAGTCAATAAATGAATCATTCAGAGTAACAAATCCTTTTATTTATGTATACACACAGGTAACATAAAAGTGTTCTGTGGGAGTTTTATTTATTTGGACTATTGGTATAGAAAAAACAGATAATATTGTATACTTGATTTTAAAATCGAATATTTCAAAGTCATTGTAAGAAAAATACCATTTTGATGTACATTCAAGTTGAAATAAAGTACAATAAATACAATGTTTGAAGGCTTTAGGTTTTGTTTTTATAACTCCTATAATGATCTTCTCATATAATAATAGTTGTTATCACGGATCAAAGAGTTCGTTAGCTCGGACGTGTAATCGAGGTCCTAATTATATTTTTCTTACTAAAGTGTACCATGAAATAAGTGTTGTGCTGGAATGAGAGATTTTGAAGAACAAGTTGATTTATTATTTTCGTAAATCCTTTTTTTATGACGTATAATATTGTTATCGGTATAACACTTCACTATAAGCTATGTACTCTGTTCTGAAAACTTGTAGTGGAATGAAAAATATAACAAATAGAAAAAATCTATATTTATAGTTTTTTAATATGAATCTTGTCTGAACGGAGGATGGGTTAATATTTGTATCCTCGAAGATGTCAAACAGTCTCTGTGGAAAAGAATACCACGAACGCCGCTTTTTAGGCAGTGGCTACTCAACTCCCCAAAAGCTCGAGGCAGACAAAATTCGCAACACCACTTACTAGTCTCCTGCCTACCTTCTAGTGGGCTTATTTCTAGTAGTCCATATAGTTGAAAAATAATATCACTTCTTCCGCTTTCGAAAATATACTTTGTCAATTATGGTATTGTAAGTATTATTTTTTCGGAGGACTGATTACTACTACAGATCAATTTGATTACTTAAATATTGATTTTAAATGTCAATTTTAGTCTAGATTTTGTTAATATTAAAGTATGTATGTACTTGGCGAAAATATTTCGGTTATAGGAACCGAGTTTAATTATCTGATCTTGATTGTGGTGATGACATTAAAGCGTTTTGTAGCGTATAATATACAAATGTGCTAGTAATAACTAAGATGCAGAGCTTTAGTTCTTTAATGTAAAATAAACATATAATAACAATTTAAAACTATTGTTAACAGTATTTAACACTCAATATAGCAAAGCAAAAGTCACCTTTTAAAAGTCAGGTTTCTAATTATTATTTTATATTCCACATGGTAAAATTTACATGTTTAAGAAAATATTAAATACTAGCAGACCCGGTCACGCGTTGCTGTGACTATTATTTTTGATATATTACATTGTACTAAACTATTTAAGGGGTAACGTTCAGAGTACATCTGTCATGAAAACCATAATGTTTTCTTATAGTCGATATTAAGCAAAAATCAAAACAAAATAATTATAATTATTTTTTTAATTTTATCCAAGTTTATAACACTATTTGTATATTACAAAGTTTTTAGTAAATAACTTGGAACACTAAACTTACGAATGAGGTAGGTAGGGTAGATATCTCATTCGTAATTACTCAACCCAGTCAATAGATACCGCCATCTTTTAGAATTGTTAAGAGATAACTGCAAAATGATAAACTAATAATTTGCAATAAAATAATACTGCGACTATGAATTGAGTTGAAAATTATTATATCTTTTAAGTTAGGTCAAACTGTACGTGGTATGTAAATTTATTTAAATCAGTTAGGAGTTTAGGAGTCCATCGCGGACAAATAACGCGACACGTGATTTATATATATTAAGAATTCTGGTGGATTTTTTTTATCATTTAATATTATAATAAATAAATCGTAAAATTTTCCATTTTTTTAATATGTTACTTCATCATTTTATTAAGACGTTCATAATTAAAAGTATTTGGTGGTTTTTACTAATACATACAATGAAAGTTAAACTCAAAACATTTAAATTTTAAAAGATTTTTTTTTTTAATAAATACAATTTTTATACAACTCGGCAGAATTCGTTCTGTCAAATAGATTTGGAATGTGGCAGTTTATATTTCGACCTTTAGACGTTTTTACTCTGCTGATCCTCACACATCGCCCTATCATCATGGTGACGATTCTGTTCAGGAGAATTAAAGAAAAAGGTCAGCTCGGGTGACTTAAGTATCTTAGCTTCCACGAACTTTGGTCACCCTTTTGAGACCCACTAAAAACCCCGATTGGGATGTCTGCCAGAGGGCTTCAAACCAAGAGGGGAACTTAAGGTTCAAACCTGATTGAAAAATAATCTAAAGGGATAGTGGGAACCTAAAGGTGACAAATATTTATAAAGTGGGTGCTTCAATTACAAAGTATAGAGATAATTAATTATTTATTACTATTATTATTAACATAGGGTTCATAACCGATGAAATAAAAAATAATGAAATAAAACGTACATAAGTATTTTCAGTAATCGCGTTATTGTAAATCCAGTGAATCATAATTATTAACAAAAATCTGTTTTATTTTTATTTTAGTGCTTTATGATACACAATGTTTTTTGTTTGATTACCTGGTGAATATATAAATAAATCTGATGGTTTTCCAACACGGGAACAGGCAACATACAATTGACCATGTGAGAAACATGGGTTTTCTAGATTAATACCACAAACACCTAATGATTGCCCCTGGGACTTATTTATGGTCATAGCAAAAGCAAGCCGCACTGGAAATTGTAGTCGTTTAAATTCAAATGGTACATCAGTCGGAATCATTGGGATGCGTGGTATCAAAACGTCTTCTCCTTTATACTTTCCTTTCAGTATAGTTGCTTCTATCACGTTGTTCAATAATTTTTTTATCGCTAACCGTGTGCCGTTGCAAAGACGCGGTTGGTTGATATTTCTCAACATTATTACTACCGAACCAACCTTTAATTGAAGATTGTGAGGTGGCAATCCTGGTAAATCCAGCGAGTTTAAAAATTCAGGCGGATAGTTAACGACATCATCTTGGTTAGTAGCCGAATCAACTGATTTATATATCCTCAATTCGCCTGTAATTTGTTCTTAAATTTTGAAATTTAATTCACTTACATCTATGTTTTTTGCAGCCAATATAGCCCGTTCGCTCAACCAATCATGGTTTCTATAATTTTGAGCAACATCTGGAAACACCTTTTGAATAAGTTCATCTTTTGATCTAGTTAACTGACAAAAACCTTGAGGAAAGTTAATGCAACCAGTCAAGGTGTCTATAGGAAATTTGCCATTACCAATGTCAATGAGTTGTTTAGAAAATATGTCTCCAGATTTGTCATTTTGCAACTTGATACGCATATTCTTGCTTAAGTGTAATACCTTTACATGTTTCCACAAATTGGAGGACTTTAAACAGGCATTAAGTTCATCAGTTGGCCTTGATCGTGGAATCACTGGCAATGTTTGACGAAAATCTCCTGCTAATAAAATCATTGCACCACCAAATGGGTTATTATTGCTCCGGAGATCTTGTAAGGTTCTATCTAAAGCCTCCAAAGATTTTTTATGTGCCATCGTGCATTCATCCCAAACAATCAATCCACATTGCTGCAAAACCTTTGCCATTGCAGAGTTCTTCGAAATGTTGCAGGTTGGAGTTTCGTTGCTTTGCATGTTTAATGGTAATTTTAGTGCTAAATGAGCTGTTCTACCACCTTCAAGCAAAGTTGCTGCTATTCCCGACGAAGCGAGTGCAAGTGCAATTTTATTTTGTGAGCGAATTGTTGCTAATATCAATGAAATCAAAAAAGTTTTTCCTGTACCACCAGGTGCATCTAAGAAGTAAATCCCTCCTCTTTTATCATTTATTACTTTCAAAAGTGTATCAAATACATACTTCTGTTGTTCATTCAATAGTGGAAGATTCGTTTGAATTAATTCTTTCAAAGTGTTGAGATCATACAGTTTTTCTCGGTGCAACTCTTGGTTAAAAGCATCATGCATTGGACGATTGGGTGCGGCCAGGCCTAATTGAAATAATAGTTTGTTTGACATCATCAAGCACATGTCCTCAATTGAAATCAATACTTCATTGTAAATTTCTTCGCTTATTTGTATATTTTGATTTCCCCTTCTAATCCGTATTTGATACAAAATATCATCACACATATTATCTTTGTACTTGATCCACAAATCCTTTGGGTTTGATGGGAAGCAGGTAGATATGATTATAGAAAACAATGTTCGTATTTGATGAGCTTGTGATGATATTACAGCATCATTGAGAGTTTGATCCCAATGAACATCATTGTCTAGGAATCGCAAACGTTGGCAAGCTTCTCTATATGATCCACACAAATCACCATTAACAGTTCGTACATGTTGGAACGATGTTGGGCCACGTACATTGACTAATAGCAGTCGTAAATAAAAACATTCATCATTGCTTGGATGTACTGAATAAATTCGACCAATCGCATCGGTAGAAAATATATCTGGGTATCCTGTAACTGGTTTTCCTTGTTTCCGTCGTATAAATCTTCTTGAGGATTGATTCCAAGTATAATATTTTGGCATTTCAGAATATAACAATGTTTGAGCAAAATCATCGTTTTGACATATCTCAAAAAATCTGGTTAATGTAGTAGATGGTGGCTGTAAAGCTCTTTCTACTGCGTTCTGTGCTGTAAAATATACTCTTTGTCCATTTCCTAAATGCACAGCTAAATGAACAACAGTAGGGTGTCTTTCATGAATAGGAAAAGAAAATATTCGCCAAACTGCTTCATTACTACTAACATAGCGACCCATTTGGTATTGGGTAACTTCATCATTGGAATTCTCTGCATTAATACCAATCACAGCCATATCACTCCCTTTGGTTAAATATTTGCAAATGTATTTAATAGATTTTACTGAATGGCAAGATTCAACGTTGATGTGCGCTTTGAAGGTCTTTGATAAAATGGGTGAATATGGAACAATCCAGCGATTATCTATTTCAATATCTTGTTGATTTAATTTGACAATTGTTGATCTTCCATTGTCTGCTGTCGATCGGCGACGATACAAAGGATAACCGTCATTACCAGTGATTGTTTCAGATATTAATGTCCGTGGATATCGCTTTGAACATTTACCATCCACCATACACGGTGAATTTTGATTAAGAGTTCCACAGGGACCATGTATCATGTTTTTAATAACTATTCATTCCGTTGTATCCCAATATATGATGGTATGTGGATAGTAGTTTTATTTTTTTTTGTAATTTTAAAGCTATTTATTCCGTCTAAAACATTGTAGACCATCGAGATGCCTCCAAAAGTTGGGGTTCAATGAGATGAATGTTACAAACAGCTTTTAGAATCCGATAAAATAACTAATTTATCAAAATTAAGACTAGAAATATATGAGAGCGTTTCTGATATTGGAATTAATTCTAATTCCATTATACAAATATCATTGGTAGCTATCCTGGATTGTTATAAAGCAACAAGCAAGCAAAAGCAACTTAATGTAATTGTTATATAGCAAATATATATTTGTCGGCTCAAACCAATAAGCCTTGTAATGGTTTTTATGACTACCTTCATTTGTTGACAATGCGGTGGGTAGTTATGTCATAGCTACCTGAACTCGAAGTATATATATAAAAGGTCTAAACTGAGTATTTCTGGCAAAGACAAATGCAGTGCCTAGTACGACTTTACGCTGAAAAAATGGTGTGTGATTGAAAATAGAATACATGGAAGTTTTATGAAGTAACACATAGATAAGTTATTCTTTATACGAAAAGTAAAGTATATTAAAAGTTATTAATAAGTATTTTAAATAATATGAATAATGATCAAAGAACGGATAACAATCTCAACATAACAATGAAACTTTTGTAAAAAAAATATACTACATTCAGTGTTTCAAAATTAAGTATGTAATAGCATACAATTATGTTATTTATTCAGTCATACATGATGACAATGTGAATAAATGTAAAGTATTGAATTTTATTAAATACTTTTATTTTATTTTACCATTTAGTTTTTAATATCAATAGTATGGATTATTTTTTACTATTAATAGTATGAATAATATAAATCAGACTTATTGTAAATTCACGCAAATTGTAACATCAATTTCATTAATAACACTTGTAAATGAAATATCTGATTTTGAAGTCTCTATTCTAAGAAGTGTACGAATAAGAACAGTTCCTGGTGTTTATTGAACAAAGAATCATGCGGTTGACAGTTTGATTAAATCTTATTGTTTGGTTCGGTTGTTTCCTGTGCCTACATTTAGAAATTAAAGGCGTTTTAATTTAAACAATGTAGTATATAAGCATTTAAAAGAATTAGTTTGTGTTGTGTTTGTGTTTTACTTTTTATATAACATTTTTTTATAAAAAAATACATATATTATTATATATAGCGGTATCACTGTATATTTATTTTTAGTAATTTAGCTAATAAACACATGATATTATTTCGAGCTTTTAAAATAAAAAACTTGAGTCCCTGGCAAAATTTTTTAATATATAGTAGGAGAAACATCTTGACATAGATAATTCTTGTAACTGTAATTTTCTTCACTGAACTCCTTTAAAATCTGTCAATACTAATTCTGTTAATAATACAAAATATAAGTTTAATTCTAATATTAATATTAATAATATTTTGGTTTATAGATAGCAAAATGTAGCGATATCTAACTAAAAAGAGTGATCGCATTGAGTGTTCCATTTTCTGATTCAGATAAACACGATCTTTGTTTACTCAACTCAACTCAATTGCCTATGAGATAATATGGAGGTAAAATTACCTACTCAGAATTTAAAAAAAACGAACTTAATAGATATATATATTTTGTTAACCACTTTCAAATATTGCAAATTTATGAAATATATTTTTGTAATATCTACCATCAGACTGGTGTGTAATATTGTATTTCATAATCAGTAGTTCAAATTACTTTTATATGAGTCTACCACCGATATTTTTATAAAGTATATAATTTTTGAGTAAATTGTACGAACATTAGAATTAAACACCCACAAATAATACCTAGTGTAAAGATAAATGATATAAATTGTAACCTGATCATTATTAAACTGGGTTCCTAAAAATAGAGAATGAGTAATGAATATATATTACAAAATCAGCTTACGTAACTTCTACCACAGTCTGAAATAGGATTTCTCTGTTTCAATATGTATGTAATATAAAGGTCTGTAAATAAAAAAAATTGTAAACCTATTAATTCCTACACCAGAAAGCTTCAAATTCTTCAAAAATAGCATACAATCAACAATTAGCTTTAAAGTTGCGTACATACTATTGTTGTCACAATTAAATTGTTTGTTTATTGTTAAATAAAAAATAATAAAAACTAAAAAAAACAACAAAGTGTAGATTTACCTATTTCAAATATTGTTCATCAATTTAATAATCAATAATTTCATGACTGAAATGGTTTCAGTCTTAACGAGATATTTATGTGAAAGCTTTCGTGTCTTTGAATGTCATATAGATGAAGCTATATAGATATATCATTATTGTTAACTTGTAACTGTATAAAAAGTCATATGTAAAATTTTATTTGGAACACAAATCTAGCTAGTGGTGATATTTTTTTAAACCTTAGTTTAATGTGTTCTCATACATGTTGTAACTAAAGTTGTTTATGATCTAAACTTTCTAATAATGTAAACCAATAAAACTACATTTATAAATTTCTATTTATATATATAACTATGAAATATATTTAAGTGAGCGCTGACTTATTCAATTTCACAGTCTGATGGTGCAAGTTTCCAAATCTTACTTAACAAGTATCAGTACTTACAATATAACTTGTATCAGTACGAGTATCAGAAAGTTATAATGAGTTCTCTTCGTAAGTCGAATATAAGATATAACGAACACAATCAGCCAGAAATATATTGACATTCTTTCACATTTAACAAAATGAGGCTTAAGTAAAAAATATATATATTATGTTAATTAAGCAGTCAAATAAATAAGGTGTTTTTTAATTATTTTGGCTAAGTAATATTTTGAGGGAGAAAACCTTAATTTTTATTTGTCTACACAATATATAATCTTCATTTTAAGATTTATTGTCAAAACGAAAGCAAATAATATATACATCACATAAATGATAATAATAAATTTTGTGTTATGGAAAATAGAATTGCAGATTTATGTATGGACAAGCAACAACAGGTATTGACTTTATACATATTATTCATTCATTTATACGTTTAATTTTTTTTTACAATATATAATATCTTTAAAGTGTTGCCGTTTCACAAATTTTAAGCTCCATGGAGAATCCAGAATAACATCGTCTATTTACATATTCAAAAGTCAATGTCATTTAATATTTTATAATAACAGAATCCGTAGACAAATCTTTAATTAAATAATTGAAAACAATATTATAGTCAATTATAAATATACATACATGTTTCGTATCAATGAGTCTTTAAACAACAAGTCATTAATACAAGATTTTGTGGGAAATCTCGATCTCGTAATAGTAACACGAGGGTATTTTTCATTCATTTTTACCGTCTTAGATCGAGGTGGCGAGTGCGGTGTTTAGGCACGCCTCTCATATACAGTTTGGGGTGAGATACTCTAAGTTCATTTATTTAGAAGGAGCTTTAAATCCTATGGTGTTAGGATCACGGAAAAATAAAAAATCTGACGGTGCATCTGAGGTCATTGCGAATCATAGTTGAGTTTTTAGTCGATTGGAGCCCAACATATCAATCGACCATATCAATCGACCCGAAACCAATAATACCAAATCAGGACTTCAGAGTTCGAAATCGGAAAAATCCTGAGTATATATCATAAACTCTAGAATTTGTCAACTATAGAAACAATATGTTAGATATGAGCAATTTATAATATTTCAGAATATTATCGATTACGTTATATTTATTGTCCAATATATAAACGAGCTTTTGTTCCATATTTCAGTGATTAATACTCGTATATTACACTGTCAAGTTGATTGACGTGATTAATGCATTATGATGGATGTCTTTATGGTTGCAGCATTTATAAACAAATTATATCGAAGAAATATATTTACTATATTAAAATTGTGTTCTTATGTCTCATTTTATTATAAAAGAAATATAAAAGTAAATATTTCATGAAAAATAATGTTGATATTATTATTTCAGAAAGTAAATACAACATTAAACAGCTATTATCAATAAAAAGTTTTTTTAAATATTGTTAAATAACGATAAAGTTTATAAAATGTATCTTGAAGGAACATTTTGAAAGAAAAAGAAGGTTACTTGAAAGATTATTATTTTGAGATTGCGGGAAAATCATCTTTAAAACAAGGGATAATTATAAAAAAAGATGATTAATTATAAGGAAAGATTACATAAATTTTGTTTGCGGTATTAATTAAAGGATTGAATTATAAAATAAATAATGCCATAAAATATACTTAGAACAGAAAGTTCCTGAAGTGGCCAAAAAAAGACCATATAATATAATCATACATGTGAAACATTCTTTATGTTTTTATTTTGAACATTTAAAAAATTTAACACGGGTTGGTTGTTTATTATGTATATATATATACCATTATTCCCATATAATAGTTTTCAGGAAAACTAATAGCTATAGCTAAAGGAAAAGGAAAAGAAATATCTTTCACTCTATTTTATGACCTCTCTCAACAGAGCTCAATGATTAATAAAACATTCCCAATTTTATCGAGGCCAACTTGGCCTTGCTTACAGATGACTACAAAACTGACAATAACTCGAAATATCGGGGCCCAGTATTCTGATACTTGGCGAGGCATTGAGAGGAGTGTTCTCGAAGATCGCTGATACGACAAATGAGGTTTTCTTAGTAGTAAATGCGCAAACTTGTGTCTTTTGGGGATTAAACTAAACGTGGTTCATTTCAACTGATTCTGAGACCATCCCTATGGACGTCTTTATAAAAGACACATGCTTCTTTCGACGACTCACACGTCGGCTTTATCCCGAGAGAGCCCTGCATGGCCGGAATATACCGCATCCCCGGTGCTGTCATCCGCATAACAATGTATGTTGGAAGTTTCCAATATATTATTAATGTACTGGAGGAACAGAGTTGGAGATAGCATGCACCCTTGTGGTATATATGCAAAGGGACAGCTGGCACAATTTTTCCAGAGTAACCTTAGATAGTGACCAGATTTTTTTTGTGCCGGGCGGATTGACCTTGCTAGTTAGCTTGCGGTTGCTAGCTGAGTCCAAATATTAGAGACATGCTTGAACTTCGCTCTAGTGATTTGCCGTTTGAAGAGTGGAGGCACGGTTATATTTCCTCTTCAGCATTTTAGAGTTCGGATCCTCAATGACTAATTCATTAGCTCAAGCTTGATACGACGTCCGTTTGCAAGCTGCTGCAGCCCTGAAAGATGCATCAAACCAAGTAGTTTCTGCATTCGCAATCTACCACCAAGTGGTACTATAAATGTGTACTCAGCAGAAGATCCAACAAAAAGGGCAGTCCACGTTCGGTAGATGAGTGTGCGTCATGACCATCTGGAAAAGATGTGGCACATGACCATAACAAATATCATAACATAATGTTTTGCTGAAATACTTTTTTTTTGTTTTATAGTAAACAATATTTTTATCAGTTTTTCTTGTATCATTAGTTTAATAAATATTTTTTAATAATATTCAATTTATCCAATCTTCTAAAAACTACTAAAGGTCATCGAATATATTTTCAGTAAATCGCCGGACGACGACCCGCATTCATTAATTATCATAATTCTTTCGTAATCCATATCGTCTATACATTAGCGATCTATTGACAAATTGATTTCATGGCGTATAAAGAATTAACAAAAAACGACTCAACAAAACTGAGTGGTGACCCTTTTTGAGCAACATTATTGTTTTTGTTAAAAAAAAGATTTTTTTGAGAATTTATAAATGATTTATTTTTATTTTATTGTTTTTTTAACATTGTTTTTTTTTCTATTGTGTATGTGTTGTTCAAATAAAATATTTGTGATTTGATTTGACTATTAATGACAGTGCTATGTTATATTAAGATATTCTCACTTTCTTTTATTAAAGACAACGGTAAAAAAATCTTATTTTTTCTTTTCTTCTTTTGACAAAATCCCTATTAAACAATATGATATAATAGTAAAATCCAAACACGAACGCTGTTTTTATAATTTATTTGGATATGTTGCCAAGATTGTTTTGTCCTTTTAATACAACTTGACGAGATGGGATAAACACTATAATATGTATATTAATAAACTCATTCCAGAGTTTAGTGTAAGAGGTGTTCTACATTTTATTTTATTTATTGTATTTCAATTTCTATAATTTTAATGGGCTATTAGTTATCTAAAGTCGATATAATCCAATACAAAGCTTATTAGTTTAGTTTGTGTGGAGGAGTTTGTTGTTTACAGATGTTTGTGTGTCTAATTGTTGTTTCAAAAGTGGTAATCTAAGGTGTTGTGTATCCGTTTGTGAATTTAAAATATTTGTTTGTTTATTGTCCGTTTCTGTTTGCTTCATCTAGATGTATTTTTACTTTTTCTTTAATTTGTTTTAACATATAAACAGATAATAACTTATTTCTTTGTATAAATCTTGATGGTCTAAGATTCGCTGTTCTGTGACATCAGAATATTTGAGACAAAATAGCTTCGGCGAACGGAGGTAAAAATGTGTAAGTATCCGTCGCAAAATTCAAGCTAAGTGTATGTGGATCTGTGTTTGTACTAGAGCTCAATAATATTCAAGTAAGTCAGCCTCACAACAAATATTTTCTGCTATAAGGTATGCTGTATATAATACATATTTATCAATTCATAGTAGTAAATGCTACTTATAAGTAAAATAAGAGAGAATATGTAACGTAATATACGTAAAATAAGACAGTAGTAGTAACATACTTTGTTGATATTATATCTTGTTATATAATCATCCAACATTAGGTTTAAGAACAATTTTTTACAATTGTAGATACTTTACTATATTATTTTACAATTGTAGAAACCTACTCAAGGATTGACTGTACTTTTTGTAATAACACGTAAAGGAGATAATTAAAGACAGTTCTTATTTATAATGACAAGAGCCGAGGAAGAAAGTCCGGAAATTATTTTTGACATTATTTAAGTAATAAAAGTTCGGTTAGTGAATTTCGAAGTATTATTATGCCATTGTGAAATAATTGGTTAAATTAAAATAGATATTAAAAGCTACAACAACTGAAATGCCGTTACTGTTTCTAATTTTAACGTAATTTGCAAATTAATTCTACTACGTGGGACACTGAAACTTTAAACTAGACATTTGAGAAACAAATATCATTTGCATAACATACTTATATAAATTATTAACAAAAGCTTCCGTAACTGATCAAACATTCTAAAATTTAATACTACACTACTTACAGTAGAGTGTTCCATTGTAACTCGATAAAATATACATAGAATTGTTACATTATTATTATAAGAGTTCTCACAGCTCTGAAATGTCAGTGACTTTAGTAAAAATATAAAATTAACATAACGCAGTACAATAATTAAGATTTAATGTTTCCATTTCTGAACAAAGTACGGATAGCTTCCAGAACTTAAATGTATCAAATCAAAATACGAGTTTACTTACCTGTTACATTATTTTCCTCTTAAAAATTCAAATAAATAATATCTTTCAATATAAAAATACAATTATTTTTACATTGACAAACATGAATTTTAATATAATTTATCAATTTAAATCATCAATCATCCATATTCTTTTCCCTATCATGTCATGTCATAAATAAGTACGAAATAAGTTGCTTATTGTGTTTTTCGTTAATTTATAAATTTGTTCTTAAGCATGACTCATAACCCAAACCATTGGGTTGTAAGTCAGTTGGAGTCCAATATAATCATACAAAGCCGCCAGGGTGGTGTGATAATCAGATCCGGATTTTACAGATACTGGATATTTGACCTGACTCGACCTGGCAATATCGGGAACCTCGTATTTAATGTCTAACTCAAATGAATGTCTGTCGCTGTTCCATATGTAACTGATGAATGTGTCACGTTGTCAAGTTGATAGATGCGATGTATGCAGTCTGTGTTATGCTTAGTGGTTAGGTCATGTATAAATTTGATGCATAATATACATTTATACCTTATAAAAGATAAAGCAAGTAACAAAAAACATTTTAATATAAAATGTGACAAATTTATATAAAAATATATAAAATAAGTAAAACTTTTCACTTTTTTTTACTTATTATAAACAATAAATAGAAAGTTTTATGGTTAAAATGAGAAAAGCAAATAAATTATTATTGGGTAGATATTAAATTTCATGTGATGGTAAACTGATATCAAAGTTGTTAAATATATTTGTAGTTATTGTTATACTCTTATTTGAGTTTTGAAAATTACTTTCTTTTTCGAAAAAGTTCAGATGTATAATAATTTAAACGACAATCATAAACTATTTATTCTTCATTAAATAATTACACCTTCATATATGTGTGTATGTATATACATTCACCACATAACTTATGTGGAAAATGTATATATAAATTATATGATAAATTTAATTTATAAAATACTAATACTAATGAAATAACAAAGATATTAGATAATTTGACTTAGATATACGAAACTTCATAAATGTATATCGCACTAAAACTCATATGTAAATAATACTTAATACTTTAACTAACATTTCACAACAGCAAAAATAATTATTGTATATTTGTTAGATATAAGCTGATTATTAAAACTTAAAATCAAATTATGAGAAAAAAATATTGTCTATAATGATAAAATATATTCAATTGTATAAAGATGTGCATATCTGGAACAGACGAATAAAAAAGTTCCTTTTCACGGATTTCCTTAAATATAATTTATAAAATATATACTCGAAGGAATATATATCCTCCAGGATAAAGAAGGTTACGTAGTGTCTTTCAGACCATTATCTTAAGTTTGAGCAAAGATTTGCCTAAGATAAAAGTTATAATTAAATATAAAATAGAACGTTTGAGGTAGTTATAACTTTGCATTTATCGAAAATTCAATTTCTAAATAAATATTATAATAAAAGATTATTAGGAATTAAGTTTCTGGAGCAAATAAAAAAAATATTGTCAATAATATTAGAATGATAATAACATTCTTATTCCAAATTTTAATAAATTAAAATATTATTTTAAAAATATTTATTATTTATGATAATAATAATCGCAAAATATTTGTGTTCTGCTTTACGTTTCGTTTAATATAAACTATTTATTACTCTTTATAACTAAAACGAAACAAAACAAACCGGGTCGTAACCCGAGTTGTATTTTATTAATAATACTTTTTAAGAACACTGAAAGCTAGAGCCAGAGAAATAGTAAAAGGAATACATTTTAGTCATACAATTTTAAGATATTTGATATTATATTCAAGACACTCTGGAGACTGTCCTGTAATATTTAGTCTTTGGCGACTTTAGTAACATTTCCTTTGAGAACTTCTGAAGTAATTATGTTACAGTAATAAATTTCTTATTTCGTTGAAATTATTATTTCTAAACTATTTTAAAAGTAATCTATAAAACATTTTAAGCAGAAATAATATTAATTAATTCATTAATCAAGATAACATCGCTGAAAAATTAAAGTGAAACCACATACTATTCAGGATTTGGACTTGGACTTATATTATATCATAACTACACTCTAAACTATTTATATCAACAACAATAACTAAACAGGTTATATTTGTTGAATTAAAATATTTATGACACAAAAATATTTCTGTGTCCAAATTATTTTCAAAAACATTACTAGAATAAAATTAATTTATACATATAAGAGATTTAAAAACTTTCGTAGCGTCTTCCTTTAGCGTCTGTTCTAATGAAATACGAGTATATAATAAAAGTCTAATGTATGTACCTCATAAGGAAACTGCAAAAAAACTCTCTTAAATAATCAACATTAATTCATTTAAGTGATGGAGGTGAATAATATGTTAAATTTAATTATAAGACTCTGAAACTCAAAACTCGATACAATAAGATAATAAATAACTTTCCGTACAGAAAAATTTAAACTTAAAACTGACTTTCAATAGATTATTTCGATTTTTCCATACATTATAAAGATCAACATATCTAGCAAAAGTTTGTTTTTAACAGAAACCTAAACCAAGAAAATTAAATACAATGCAGAGGGTTTATCTACCTTGTAAGAAACAATTAATTAACAGTCATTAGGTATATTATATATATTTCCGATAGTTGCGATATATAACAAATTTATAAACTATCTTCAATATTGTTTATTATATTAATAAGTTATTAGGGAAATATCTTTAAAAATTACTTTGAGATAAACGACGATAATTCCGTTTTAATGATATCAACCAATGGAATTTACCCACAAAAAAGAAATAATTAATAATGTTGACCTTCTTAAGTATCCTCTCTCAATGTAATAATAAGATGTCTTCCATTAGGAAAGGGCTCTTTAAGCTGTCAGATAAAGTTAATCATTACGAGATCTTATCACGAGACCCGCAGATGTGAGCAGACACACAGTGATAGATTAATTATACTTCACCGGATTACAAATAGATTTCATTAGTGGAGTAAAATATATATGTATATTCTATTAAGTGTTAAAAGTAACGTAATATTGAAAAAAAAAAATTACTTACGAACGGATATCTAGAAGAGACATTCATATATTAAATCTCCAGCGTTTTATAATTTATGGGAGCCATTGGCTATAATGATCACATCTTAGAAGATCAGTTTTAATTCGAATGAGAGTTATGTCGAGAAACTTCAAAAACCATTTCAAACTAATAATTTGCCTAAATAAGTAAGGAACAGAGTAAGGAGTAAACAATAGTGGGGTCAAGTTTGCTCAAGCCAACTCCTTACTCCAAATGTTTTTCAAATATGTATTAACCGATCCAAGAGTTGGAGAAAATAGTAAAACTGTTTTAATTACTTACATTTATGAGAATATTTTCCGAACTTTTGAAATAAAGTTCCGATTTTTTTAATTTGACTAAACACTTATTTATGGTAGAATAAACAGGCATAGTTAAAAAATAATTACATTTTTTTCATCTCTTGACTCAGATATAGGATGTCGCCATTACTTATTGTGATATTTCACTTTAAAACGATTATATCATGCTAAAAAAATGTGATTGAGAAATTGGGTTTGTTTAACTTTTGTAGTATTGAAAATAAAAATAGGGTTAGAGCTAAGCTTTTATCTTATCCAAATTAATTATTCTATCAGTTTGCTTTACTTACTTATCTATCTAGTTTATGATGAGTTCATCCAACAACTACGTCAAAATATTATTCAAGATATATTTTGCTATAGGCAGGGTTTAATGAAATAACTCGATGCAGTTGCAATGTTAATATCATTTAATTGCCTGCCATTTAAGCCTGCAGCAGCTTTACATAAATTTATTACTTATTTGACAAGTTATTTCAAAGATGTGACGGGCATATTTACGACTTTTTTTTAGGAATGATTTAAAATTGTACAAATAAGATATAATAAAAAAATATGTATTATACAAATGTAAACTACAGAACTTTAAAAGATTTTTTACAAGATGTTTCTTTATTGTTTGAATTGTTTGAATAATATCCCTATTTATTAAAGTTGCTCTAATGTTAAACATGTTGGTAGTAGAGTAAATAATCCAAATTGTATGTTTTAGGAAGCAATTAGTATTAAGAACAAATAA
The DNA here is from genome assembly GCA_918358695.1 of Melinaea menophilus ssp. n. AW-2005. NCBI lineage: Eukaryota > Metazoa > Arthropoda > Insecta > Lepidoptera > Nymphalidae > Melinaea > Melinaea menophilus. The sequence goes on along the minus strand of OU911041.1, from coordinate 28,182,892 downwards.
GATCCATTGTCACTTTATTTAAAGATGCATCAGAACTATTTAAAAGATATAAATAAATTATCAATTATGGTGATGATTAGTTTGTGAATAGAGTTTAATAACCTAATATTCATACTTGTTCTGATACTAACTTTCTGGATGGCCAATATCTGGAATCTATGGTGTAGCATCTGATAATATAAAAATATAAATAAGATATCCAAGGTTTTTCAAAAATCTTCATAATATAATAAACTATCTTATTTTAAACTAATTCTAAAATAAAATAGTTTTAAAAATTTTATTATCTACGCAAAAAAGTATGAGGTTTAATCTTTCTGGTAATCATATAAGCTGAATTAAGATTCATTGTTGTTCCTAATCTTAACACAAGAATATGTTAAGCGAGTGTATAGGCATCCTTCTTCATTAAAATGTTGTTTTTACGCAATGAATGTCAATTTATTAAATAATATATGAATATAGCGTCTAACTCCTGTGGATAGTTAACAATACATAATGTTATATTCAATTGTATTTAAACTCAACTCATAACCGCAATCTACTCAATATTGTACCACCGAGAATACTTAGAGCTTACAGTTCCTTATACATCTTGTTTGTCGATTATGCGGAGTATTAAATATTCTTAGAGTATTATAATTTTATATGAACAATATCTATATTTGATATTACACTAAAGGAATTATTTAATATTAGTTGTTGTGATTTTTCATGAATTTTGTTGTAGTCATTTTCATATTATACTTAAATTTCTTTACAGATTCATAGTACTGTAAATACTCTCCAAATTGGGATAAGAATAAGGAAACGATGATGATGATGATGATCTATTTATTATACACAAGAGTAGATGAGAAACGTAAAGGAATTAACCATTAACGTTATTTAATTTCTATAAATTCGTTAATAACGATCATTAGTATGAAGTTATAAATAAAATCAATATATTTATTATAAATTAATACCTAAAATGAAATCAGTTTTAACAAATTTAAGTTAAGTGCAATTTTACTAATTAGTTATACAGACAATATAATATGAAGTGCAGAATAATCTTGCGAGCTGGTCTTTTCTAGCTCTTGCAACCGTCTTCTCAATTAATACTCATACATTTGAAAAATTTGTGAGGGCGGGAGGGAAGGGGTGGAAGGGATTATAACTACGGATCATTAATAAAAATCATTCCGTGTCGGCGAGTGCATTACAAAGTATTATTATGCTGTTGTAAAATGACTCGTTAAATGGGAATAAAAATCTGATTTCGTTAAAAAAATGTGTTTATTTGTTTCTTACATCTATACTCATGTAGCCTTCATGTTTATTGTTTACATATGTGTTTTTATGATAGATAGATGGTAGATCTAGAGGTAGCTATAACTACGATTCGTACTAAGAAAAGATGGCCGGTGTTACGGTGCTTTCATTTCCCTTATTTTATATAATATGCATTAAAATTTTATATTATTTTTTTTGGTAGACAAATAAACAAACAAATAACTGCGTAAATATTTAAGCAATTAAATATTAAGAACACCTTCTTTTTAGTTATATAAAAATATCTTCAAAATGTGCGTAATGTGAATAATAATATATATATATATATATATATATATATATATATATATATATTAATTTCAATAAGCGTATATATATATATATATATATATATATATATATATATATACGCTTATTGAAATTAATATAATTGTAGTTTCCGTTTCAATAGATTTACGTTGGTTTCCGGATCAATACAACTTACAAATGATGCTCGTTTTGAGTCTATGATTTCGTTGTAATATCTATTTGGTAATTGTTACATAAGCTCACTGACTTGTCAATTTATATTATTAAAACCGTTCGTTTTAGTCAAATTGAAAACACAGTTTAGATTTAGTAACATTTAAGGATGTTCGTAGGCGTATTTATATTATGGAAAGTGTAAGACATCTTAATAAATCAGTTCCACTTTGTAAGAACATCGAAAATAATTTGTTTAATACTGTTAGAACAATAGTAAACTACAATTTATATTCATTTTTTATCATAAGGTAATGTAAATACCTTAACTTTATATTAGCAGACTGATGAAGTGAATCAATAATGAGTTATCAGAAATGTAAAAATAACACTTAAATTAAAATACACAGAATTAAAATAATAGTAGATACGTATTAAAAATAAATGTAATTCAATTTATAATCTTAACAAATGAAAATATCATTTTGCATACATTGCATTATCAAACATTGTAAGTGGGTACTGAAATACATCACTACTTATAGCGTAGTGTTGCCACGTACCTTTATTAGTCGTCAAAATATATATAGAATTGTTAAGCTCATGAAGGTCAAAACGTCAAAATATATATACATTGTTAAGCTCATGAAGGTCAGTGACCTAAGTAACAAATATACTAGTAACAACACGTAATAAAATAATTATTATGATTTAATATTTTCAACTCTGAATAATGTATGAACTTAAATGTCACAATTGAAAGCACGAGTAAACTTATCATTATTTTCCTCTTGACTATTCAAGTAAATGCCTTTCAAATATAAAATGTGCTAAATCATATTAATTTGAGCTCTAATTTCTTTTCCGTATCATGTCATGTCATATAAATTGGTGACAGTAATATGTATTTTACAAGAAGCTGCAAATTTTATATGTAAGAAATATCGATAGATTTCATATCAAAGTAAAGTTAACCACCACATGTTCATTCTTGTAGATCATTTATTCTTTAAATGACATCAATATTTCTTTAATCTAACACCCGACCAGCATTTAATGTTTAGATCGCTTGATATCGTTCTTGATTTATAAATCATTAAAGTCATTAATCTTTAAAGGTATTCCCTCAGGCGACAACGATTAATGAAGATGGTTAATTAATTATGTCACATAAATAAATTCGGCTTTTTAAATTTGTACGTAATTTATTCAATACTTGTTCTAAGCTATAAGACCATATAAAAACATTGTATAAAAACTTTTTCTACGATGCCAAAAAATGTTTATTTAAAATTAAAAAATTTTTACTCAGATTTTTTTCATGCGTCAACTGAAAAAAATTGATATTTTTTGCAGGGCTAAGATTTCAGGCTGACTTAGAGAAGCACATTTTATCTTTTGTTCGAAATAGGTTCTGGACGTGATCGTCTATTTTGTCTACATATACAAAACTACCAACAGGAAGTTTGCATATGTGGATAACTTACATTAAAAATTTGAATTACCCACGTATCGTTCAATGCTGTTTGTTCAGGAGTGCTTGGGGAGTATCCTCGGAAGGCTTGCCGAAGATTATTTATATTGTACATTTATCATGATACATGTTTCAATTTATCATGATAGTTAAAACTTCCCAATAGTATATGGTATATATATTATAAATCTTAATTCTTAATGGGTATCACTATCAAAAGAGCGTGTCTACAGTTAAACTTGTTGAAATGGGTGTGTTTTCCGTGGGTGTGTACTCCCACAGTATGCTTTTTACTGCGACTTTTTGCAGGGACTATCAGAAGCGTTTTTTGAAAAACAATGTATCAAAAGTGAAATCTATATTTGAATGGAACAGTAATATTATAAACATTTAACATAAACATGACATATATCAAAAAACATATTTTTTGCTTATTAAAATTACACTGAAACAGAGCCAGTTTCCATTGTCATCGGTGTTATTGTCAGTTAATTGATTGATTGATAAGTAACAGACATTGTTGAATATAGATTGATTAGCATAACATCACTAGACATAGATGATATTGCTACTAACTAATATGTATTCAAATGATGATCACTATCGGCAAAACCTTACGTATGGTCTAAATAGAACACGAAAATTACTTGAAACAGTAGGGAGATAAGCTTTCTAAGGGAATGTAGAGGGTTCTTTTAAAACAATAAGTCTATTGACTTTCGATTTATGATTAGATGATTCGATGTTTATGATTAGATAATCTAAATCTGTTACAGATGTAACAAAAGTAAACAAAATAGAATTATTTTTAACTTAATGGCAGAAATTTATCTTTTGATACTCCATTAAGAATGATTGAGTATTTAATGGAATTTCTTGTTTGATGAACAGTAAATATCAGTATTTAACTTTAATAACATTTTTGAATGAAGCATTGTCTTTAATGTTTCATATTTGAACGATTCGATTTTAAAAACTTTCTATTTTTTAAGTCTCGTTAATGATAATACGTTCTGATATTTTTTCTTAATAATTGTTTTTTTTTCTTTTAAAACTCTAGAGTCTTCTCAATTCGCATAATCTACGATGTAAGTTTTTATAAAACAGCTCGTTGTTTTTTAACCATTGCTTTGTCCTAAGAACGCTTTGTAAAATATAATCTTCTATTATATAAAAATGAATCGCAAAATGTGTTTGTAAGCGCATAACTCAACAACGCATGGACCAATCTTAACAATTCTTTTTTTAAAATGTTCCCTAAAGCCCAAGGATGGTTCTGACGGCGAGAAAAATTCGAATAATTTCCAGGAAAACCCTAAAAGAGCCCTTTTCTTTTTCCTATACAAATATTTTCTAACTAAATGTAGAGTCAATTTAAACTGTATTGCTATTCAATAAAGTTCATATTAAATTACAAGCATTCATTATTGTCTAAACAATGTAGGTGTGTTGCTAACGTCGAAGAGTCAATTCGCGCTTTATTGTCGCTTCACAAAGTTCAAATTCAATCAAATGTGCGTTCACGCAAAAGTGATAAAATCGTGACCCGACCAAATTGAAAAGTCAAAAAATGTAAGAGCTATGGATTTGATTGGCCTTGGAATATTCTTTCTTTTGTTTTAGTTTCGGAATGCGACATAAATTGTCATCAGTTTTCACGTCATTGCATCTGTCAAACAAATCGCGTTAAAAAGCCTATATAATATTTAATAATTAATTTTAATTGTTTTATATCGTGTTTTGTGCAAAGTGTTTTAATACCTGTGATTAATAATTATTGCATGTGACATTATTTAGGTATATTCGATATGCCTTCTATAAGACGAAGTAATTTAGGTAGAAGAACCCGAAATGCTACAAACCAAACTAATTACCGATCTTATCATACTGCACAAGAACGTGACGGCGGAAATAAATGTGAAAGAATTTGTATATCGAGAATGCGGGCAGCGAGGGCGAGAGATTCATTCATTCAATCGCGAAAGTTTGAATCGAGCTGCTTTCAATTACGATTTGTCAATTAACTACAGTAACCACCAATGTGTACTATTGGATCTATGAACTTGGTTCGCTCTCATTGTAAGGCATTTAAATACAAAAATGATGCCAATGGATTGTGTTTCGCAAATGGGAAAGTGAAATTGATACCATTGGATCCACCACCAGAGTCATTGTACTCATTGGTTTCAGGAATAGAACCAGATTCCATACACTTTTTGTCAAATATCCAACAATATAATAATTGCTTTCAAATGACGTCATTTGGGGCAACAAACGTAGTTCGGGAAAATTTCATGCCAACTTTTAAGGTATGTATTATAGCAGTTATCATTATTATTTTAATGAACAAAATTTCCTGTTAACTAAGTAAATATGTGTCATTAACCTTCAGTTCCCTAGACCCCAACACATATATTACTTAGTCATAATATTATTTGGTGATTCAGTATTAGCAACACTTTTATTATTTTGAAACACAATATAAATATTTGATGATGGATATTAGTTACAAATAATTATTACATATTGACATACCTAAGCATATCAATTATTATTTGGTGATTCAAATTAGGAGACAGATATATTTTTTAGGAACAAATATTATTTATATTTGGCAAAAATAATTTTTTTTATTTACAGATACAAGGAAAAATATATCATAGAGCAGGTTCACTGTTACCAGTGTCAGATAGCAAATAGAAATTCCTGCAAATTTATTTCATGGGCAATTCACCACAAGAAATTGATATGCGTTGTTCACATAACAATTCACTAAAGAGGTTTATTGTAGAACAATTATAAACTTTATTTCATGAGTACAATCAATTGATTATGTTGTTTAAAACTGCACTGGATCTGATGCCATCTGATAATGACAAAATTACGGAATGAACAATTACAACGTATAAATGAAACACCCCGCTCATATGACGCACTGCAATATCTCATTATATTTTGGCAAGGTGAAGATGGCTATGATTTCTCAAACAACATGATAAATCCCATTACAGGTAATAAAAAATATTAGTTTAGCTATGGAGATATATTATCAGTTACTATATTACCTATAATTTTTCTTATTTTCAATGTTATGAAAACAAAAATCTATTTTCAGGTTCTGAAACCAACAAAAAAGTCAGTTCAATGAACTATTATTCATACCGCCTAATGATTCGTGAAAATGAAGACACACTCAAATGTCGGCGATTATATCACAAGTATGTTATAGACATGTATGTTAAAATTGAAACGGAGAGATTAACAGTCATCAGGTTGAATCAGACCAAACTCAGATCTGAAGAGTATATTCACCTTCGAGATGCGATTAACTACTACTACTGACTATTCTTCTAGCACCATACATCGGAAGCCCTCTACATATGCATGAATATGCTCAAGATGCCATGTCATATGTTCGTCATTATGGTACAGCAGATTTGTTCATCACATTTACATGCAATCTACACTGGATAGAAATCAAGCAGGAGTTATTCCCTGGGCAATCACCCATTGATCGTCATGATATTACAGCCAGAGTCTTTAGACAAAGTTGAAATCTTTAATAGATTTCATTGTGAAACATTATATGTTTGGAGAGACACACTACTGGATGCATTCTGTGAAGTGGCACAAACGGGGATTGCCACGTGCACACATTTTGATTTGGTTAGTTGAAAAGATAAGGCCAAATGAAGTTGATGCAGTAATATCAGCTGAAATCCCTAATGTAGAAGTAGATCCTGGATATGTAGTTATCAAAAACATGATTCATGGTCCCTGTGGAACTCTTAATCAAAATTCACCGTGTATGGTGGATGGTAAATGTTCAAAGCGATATCCACGGACATTAATATCTGAAACAATTAGTGGTAATGACGGTTATCCTTTGTATCGTCGCCGATCGACAGCAGACAATGGAAGATCAACAATTGTCAAATTAAATCAACAAGATATTGAAATAGGTAATTGCTGGATTGTTCCATATTCACCCATTTTATCAAAGACCTTCAAAGCGCATATCAACGTTGAATCTTGCAATTCATTAAAATCTATTAAATACATTTGCAAATACGTAACCAAAAGGAGTGATATGACTGTGATTGGTATTAATGCAGAGAATTCCAATGATGAAGTTATCCAATACCTAATGGGTCGCTATGTTAGTAGTAATGAAGCAGTTTGGCGAATATTTTCTTTTCCAATTCATGAGAGACACCCTACTGACGTTCATTTAGCTGTGCATTTAGAAAATGGACAAAGAGTGTATTTTACAACACAGAACGCAGTAGAAAGAGCTGTACAGCCACCATCTACTACATTAAACAGTTTTTTTTAGACATGCCAAAACAATGCTTTTGCTCAAACATTGTTATATTCTGAAATACCAAAATATTATACTTGGAATCAATCCTCAAGGAGATTTATACGAAGGAAACAAGGAAAACCAGTTCCAGGATACCCAGATGTATATTCTACCGATGCGATTGGTCGAATTTATACAGTACATCCAAGCAACGGTGAATGTTTTTATTTACGACTGCTATTAGTCAATGTACGTGGCCCAACATCATTCCAACATGTACGAACTGTTGGTGGTGATTTGTGTGGATCATACAGAGAAGCTTGCCAACGTTTGCGATAGCTAGAAAATGATGCTCATTGGGATCAAACTCTCAATGATGCTGTAATATCATCACAAGCTCATCAAATACGAACATTGTTTTCTATAATCATATCTACATGCTTCCCATCAAACCCAAAGGATTTGTGGATCAAGTACAAATATAATATATATGTGTGATGATATTTTGGATCAAATACGGATTAGAAGGGGAAATTCAAATATACAAATAAGCGAAGAAATTTACAATGAAGTATTGATTTCAATTGAGGACATGTGCTTGATGATGTCAAACAAACTATTATTTAAATTAGGCCTGGCCGCGCCCAATCCTCCAATGCATGATGCTTTTAGCCAAGAGTTGCACCGAGAAAAACTGTATGATCTCAACACTGAAAGAATTAATTCAAACAAATCTTCCACTACTGAATGAACAACAGAAGTATATATTTGATACACTTATGAAAGTAGTAAATGTTAAAAGAGGAGGGATTTACTTCTTAGATGCACCTGGTGGTACAGGAAAAACTTTTTTGATTTCATTGATATTAGCAAGAATTCGCTCACAAAACAAAAATACACTTGCACTCGCTTCGTCGGGAATCGCAGCAACTTTGCTTGAAGGTGGTAGAACAGCTCATTCAGCACTAAAATTGCCATTAAACATGCAAAGCAACGAAACTCCAACCTACAACATTTCGAAGAACTCTGCAATGGCAAAGGTTTTGCAGCAATGTGAATTGATTGTTTGGGATGAACGCACGATGGCATATAAAAAATCTATGGAGGCTTTAGGTATATATCTATATATCTTACAAGATCTACGGAGCAATCATAAACCATTTGGTGGTGCAATGATTTTATTAGCAGGAGATTTTCGTCAAACATTGCCAGTGATTCCACGATCAACGCCAGCTGATGAACTTACTGCATGTTTAAAGTCCTCCAATTTGTGGAAGCATGTGTAGGTATTACACTTATGCAAGAATATGCGTGTCAAGTTGCAAAATGACCAATCTGGAGACATATTCTCTAAACAACTCATTGACATTGGTAATGGCAAATTTCTTATAGACTCTGACTGGTTGCATTAAGTTTCCTCAAAGTTTTTGTCAGTTAACTTGATCAAAAGATCTTCTTATTCAAAAGGTGTTTCCAGATGTTGCTCAAAATTACAGAAACCATGAATGGTTAAGCGAACGGGCTATATTGGCTGCAAAAAACAGATGTAAATGAATTAAATTTCAAAATTCAAGAACAAATTACAGGTGAATTGAGGATATATAAATCAGTTGATTCGGCTACTAACCAAGATGATGTCGTTAACTATCCGCCTGAATTTTTAAGCTCGCTGGATTTACCAGGATTGCCACCTCACAATCTTCAATTAAAGGTTGGATCGGTAGTTATAATGTTAAGAAATATCAACCAACCGCGTCTTTGCAACGGCACACGGTTAGCGATAAAAATTTTTGAACAACGTGATAGAAGCAACTATACTGAAAGGAAAGTATAAAGGAGAAGACGTTTTGATACCACGCATCCCAATGATTCCGACTGATGTACCATTTGAATTTAAACGACTACAGTTTTCAGTGCGGCTTGCTTTTGCTATGAGTCATAATAAGTCCCAGGTGCAATCATTAGGTGTTTGTGGTATTAATCTAGAAAACCCATGCTTCTCACATGGTCAAGTGTATGTTGCCTGTTCCCGTGTTGGATAACCATCAGATTTGTTTGTATATTCACCAGGTAATCAAACAAAAAACATGTGTATCATAAAGCACTACAATAAAAATCAAACAGATATTTGTTAATAATTGTGATTCACTTGATTTACAACAAAGCGATTACTGAAAATAATTATATACGTTTTATTTCATTATTCTTTATTTCATCCCTATGTTAATAATAATAGTAATAAATAATTAACTATCTCCATTTTTTGTCATTGAAGCACCCACTTTATAAATATTTGTCACCTTTAGGTTCCCACTATTTTCTATCAGGTTTGAACCTTAAGTTTCCCTCTTAGTTTGAAGCCCTCTGGCAGACATCCCAGTCGGGGTTTTTAGTGGGTCTCAAAAGGGTGGCCAAAGTTCGTTTAAGTAAGTGGAAGATATTCTTAGGTCACTTGAGCTGACCTTTTTCTGTAATTCTCCTGAACAGAACCGTCACCATGATGATAGGGCGATATGTGAGAGTCAGCAGAGTAGAAACGTCTTAAGGTCGAAATATAAACTGCCACTTTCCAATTCTATTTCACAGAACGAAGTCTGCCGAGTTGTATAAAAATTGTTGTATTTATTATAAAAATCTATTTTTTTAATTTTTCATGATTTATCTTTTAAAATTTATGTTTTAGAGTTTAACTTTTATTATATGCATTAGTAAAACCACCAAATATTTTTAATTATGAACTACTATAACTATATACAACTATATACAACTATATACAACTATATACAACTATATACAACTATATACAACTATATGCAACTATATGCAACTATATACTACTAAACTACTTAACTGATTTTAATAAATTTACACACCACGTACGTTTTCAACTCAATTCATAGTCGCAATATTATTTTATTGCAAATTATTTGTTTATTATTTTGCAGTTAGCTCCTAATAATTCTAAAAGATGGTGGTATCTATTGACTGGATTGAGTAATTACGAATGAGGTATCTGCCCTACCTACCTCATTCGTAAGTTTAGTGTTCCAAGCTATTTACTAAAAACTTTGTAATATACAAATAGTGTTATAAACTTGGATAAAATTAAAAAAATAATTATAATTATTTTGTTTTGATTTTTGCTTAATATCGACTGTAAGAAAACATTATGGTTTTCATTACAGATGTACTCTGAACGTTACCCCTTAAATAGTTTACTATAATGTAATACATCAAAAATAATACGAGTAGTCACAGCAACGCGTGACCGGGTCTGCTAGTGTTTAATAAAATTGCTGTTCCCGAAAAATAAATAGTTAAGAAAACTTTATTGGCTTTGTTGTAAAAATATTATAAGATTAAGGGCTATTTTCTTAAATCCATATTTTAAGTATCATTATAATTATTTACATAATATTTCGTCGTGCGTCTGTCTACTTGTCTGTATTCTCGTAATTGATTTAATGTTATGTCATTATTTAAATTACAATTTATGGTTTTATTTTGTAAAGTGAGATTTAATAAGGTCTTCAAACACACATGTTTATAAAACCTAATAGATATTTCATACTTATTAAAAATATTTTAAAGTAAAAATAGTTTCTTTTAAAAGTACTAAATCTCCAAACCATCACCCATAATACACACATCTGACTCATCACCGTGTAAGACATGTTGACGGACACTTTAGTTAATGGTTACGGTCGTAAGAATTAATGTGTTCATTTGTCAGTTCTTACATCAGATATTTCACTTGAGAGTGCTGTACGTAAATACAGCAAACACTGACTAACCTTATCTGTTATTAAAATATTAATATACAAATTACCGTATATCTAGTAGCATTTTATTTTCAATTAATACAAGAGTAATTAATGAAATATTAGCTTATTTAAAACCATTTCCGTTCCAAAACTATTATAAAAATTTCCTTTTTGGTTTAAAATTTTACAGATACTTAATTACTTACATACTGATTACTGGATTTAATTGAAATTATATTCTTGCAATCTATGTAATTAAATATGATACAATTTATACATATACCTCGTCATATAATAATTTTACTGATTTTAACGACGATCATACTGCAATTATGTAACTATTTCAATAAAATTAAATTGTTAGTTATAGTTATGAAAACTATTAGATTTTTAAATATGAAACACACTAGCGTAAGCAGCTTCTTTAAATAGTCAGCATTAGTTGTTAAAGCTGATGGAAAATTCCAAAATAATTATAAAGTTGTTTGATAATTGTAAAGAAACGTGATAAAATCATTTTTTTTAAGTGAAAGAAATAATTGGTTTAAATTTTATTTTTAACAGATATATCGAGATAAATATATATATTTAATTATGGAGTTAGCAATAGCTGTTACGCATAGAACAGCCCAGCTGAATGTTATCAATATTTACGACACAATCAATATAAAGTATCCATTTAAAATCATAATGGCTTCTATTTTAAGTTATTGATAGAAATTAATGTATCATAATCGTAATCTGTTCAAAATTTGAAAAAACAGGTACTTCTACTTTGTAACGATTAAAGGATTTGTAAAAATATCTCTTGTGATAATTAAATATAAATATTTTCTTATAATTCATTTCAACAATACACAAAGCGATCCTATTATATATTTCATTTAATCCATGGAATCTGTATTGTGAAATAAATTGAAATAACCGTAAAATAGATAAATCCGCTCTACAGGCGGCTTTACCTGCTACAATAAATATTGATGAATAATACAAAGTCAATAACATTCAATCCTTTATAAAGCTCGTGTTATGATTGTATCATGAACAGAATGCAGTATTATTTCAAATATAAAATAAGTTGTCTTTTGTTTTTATACACTATTCACTATTTATCTATTGGTTAGGCTTCAGTGGACATATAATTGTATATTTTGACAATTGTTGAGTATATTTTTATGCAAAAAATATATATTTAGCTGAAGATTTTGTTTTGGACTAAGATATTATATTAGGTTTAATAGGAAGCTATTAATATGTAATATTAGCTAGCGAGATGTAGGTTAATTTTTTTAGTTTGTTTAAGAGTTTGTATAAATGATATACTTTTATTTAATATACTTTCGAAATCTTTATTGTTTTTACGTAATATAAAATTAAGTAATAAAATTAGAAATAAGAATACTGGATTAAGGTTATGCTGTAGAAAAATGCTTTATTGCATTCTTAACACCTTTAATAAACTCTGTCATTAAAACAGTAGTTAGTTCCGTTTTCTTAATTAGCACGAGGTAATGAACTAATCTACGTTTAGTTCAATTCATTAAATTATATTGAGTCACGTACAAACTGTTCAAGTTATTAAAGTCATACAAGTTCAAACTTTGTCCCATGTTTTCTTAATTAATAACTTTACCATTTTTAATTAATTTTTATTTAAGTTCTCATATTCTTTAACGCACTGTTTTAAAACTATAATAATATTTCTTTTAACACTATTTCCTTTACGAAATTTTGTTTTATTTGAAAATACACGTAGCATCGATTACTGTTGAGTTTGTTGTATTTTACTTGGTTTTACAATTAAAATATGAACAGGAATATTTCACCTACTTACAGTTAAATCCTGTAATTTCGTCAAGTTACAGAGAGAAATCATCATGACACTTATCAACAGATATCTTGAAGTGTATAAGAAATATTTGAAATAATGTTTTTACCATAAAGTCCTATCTCTATAAATATGTATTGATTTCTGTAACACTCATTAATCTGTCAATATGTTTAGGTTAATTTCAGCAATAGATTCGTATTGCAGATATTATTCTCACTTACTTCTTAGTAGTTTGTATACTCCACAATATTTACGGTTCTGTGAGGACTCCCCGAGATAAGGAAGGACTTAAAAAAATATATTAATACGCTAAATCTCGCTTTGAAAAATTAAAATACAAAATTAATTAATTAAACATAGTGAAAGGATTCGTCAAAAGTAGTATCGCGTAAGAGAACTGGGACTGAACTGAATATCAGGGTGGTCGGATTGTGTGAGAAAGAAAAAGAGCTGATTAAGCATGAATATTAGGAATGCATGGGAAAGCTGAGACAGGAGTTCGGTCAGCAATAAGGGATACAATCCAGGGTTATAACAGTTCGTTCAAAATATTTAAACATACAAAATATATTTATTAAGGTTCAACAAATTTAGTCGCGTTTTCAAATTAGAATTACGTTCAATAAAAAACCTGCTATTATGTATATTACTTGAAGTAACTGCCATTAAGAAATTTTGATAAATAGTCTATTTGGATATTTGCTAGTCTTGTACTGATCATTGATTTTCCTGTACTACTATTTAATATTTCTTATTTTTTTTGTAAATTTCTTAAGATGTTGAAATATTGTTTTACGTGATAGCTGGAATGGAATAAATGTCGTTTTAAATAGCTGGCATCTTAGGTGGAATAATTCATAATCTATTTCCAAAGTTTCTAAAGGAAGTTTTTAAGAATCAATAATAATAATTGTAGTTTTTTAATAAAATTAATTGTTAAATATTTAGGTAAATTGACAGATCCCTTACAAGATATTTCAATTAGTTCAAATATTCTTTAAAGACAACAATAGATATTTACAATACGACAATGTATATTTAACCCAACAACAATATATATTTAACCCAAAGCCCACAAAGAATTTACGCTTAATATTAAGACAATATTTGACAAAATACCAGTTTGTTTAATTGAATATATGTTTCAACTTAAGTTTTCAACTTTTCCGTCCTACGTATTTATATTATTCCGGGGTTACTTACTGCTCTTATATTTAATAAAAAACACATTAAAATAATTACGTTTGTTCTATATTAGTACATTTTGACTATTGTTAAGACAATCTATGTAGATATATAACTTCAAGTTTATTAAATAACTCAACATTGATTTAAAATCAATCAATTTAAAAAATTGAATAAATTTCTTTCATTTCATTAAATATCTAATATAAGAATAGAGTTATAATATAAATTATACGAAATATATCAGACAAAGAGAATATTCCAATTACATAAGTTTTAGATATTTAGCGGTATAGAAAGAAATGAAGGTACAATTAGAAGCATCAAAGTTCCATAGAATCTGTAAATCATTTTCTTGTCATGTCGACGGGATCAGTTCAATTAGTCAAATGTGTGAGAGCTATCTAAGTACTGAGTACTGGCAAAAATTAACTTAATTCGTCTTAGCAGCAACTTTGTATACAATAATAAATTAGTGTTCACGTTGATAAAGTTACATTTCTCATATTATTTCAAGTCACTCTACTATCTCATGATTTCAAAATAATTCTAGCTTACGTCAGAATACTTGTTTCAAACTAAGTTTAGTTCAAGAAGCAAATGGTTTTGTAAAAAAAAAAAATAATAAGAATATTTAATTATCTTTATATTCAAATCAAATATTTAACCACTAATTTAATCTCGTTACTAATTAGTTAGTTTATAATTAAGGAGTTTCTTTGTCATTAACGCCATTAATTATACAAACACATGAACTATATATATATATAAAATTTATGAACTATATAAATATGTTTTATTATTACAACTTGTATTTATCCGAAAAATGCGCGTTACTTTCTTTCTTTTGCATTTTAGTCTTAGTTGAAATCTTGAATGTGTATAGATATATATATTTATAAAGAAGTAATAATTTAATTACAAAAGGAAGATAAACTATTCTTTAAAGTGGAAACATAATTTCTCTTTGCCCAAATTACAGTAAATATTAATTTTTAACAACGCTAAAACATTGGTTACAGCAACAAAACAGTTTAGATAACTATTTAATTTACCAAAACTATGATAGTAATATTATTAATTAAATTATCAGTTTATGTAAGCATAAGTGTCATATTAATACGTGTGTGCAAATCTTATACCAAGTTCATATATTTTTATTGAGATGATTTATTTCTCCTTTTTTATCATAATATTATAAATTATGGAATTATGAATTATTTATTTTTGTTTCTTTCTGATATATTGAAAAATAATTTTGAACGGTTTCTCTGATCTATACGACAATAATTACCACTTATTGTTAATTTTTTTTTAATGATAAAATTTACTTGAGGAATTTAAATCTTAATAAAACTATTGATAATACAATAAACAATATATCCAATATTTTATTAATTTTAAAAATAAAATTACGTCTCTGAACTGCAATATACATATACTTTAAATAATAAAACTTTAAGTTTAGAGTTATATGTACTAAATCAAAATGAAGTAAGAAATTTAAAGGTCATAGAACGAATAGCACTCAGTAACCACCTAAAGTCATTAGACAGATATCTATTATATAATACGTATTATATATTACATATTGAATATTGTACCTTAAACAGGTAATATTACATTTCATCTACTTTTTAAATATATATAGAGGAGCTTTTAACTAAATTTCTGTGCATTTTTATCTTGATATGAATAGGTATATTGGACTATAAATCAATTTATTTTAATATCTGTGTGACTGAAGGAGGACATTGACACAGTGTTTCTATAATAAATAGCAATCTGATTCCTAAGGCTAGAAAGTGAACAAAACCTCACGTCATATTCTTGTTAAATAATAGCTTTTGAGACAAATTTACGGCCCTAACGAAATGTCATTGTAATAAGTATAATTATATTATGTACTTCAACTATATTTCATGTGTCCACTGCTAAATTAAAAGATGTTCAAGAATCTCAATGGTATTTATTAATCTATATATAATTTATTATTATATTTACAACAACCAAGAAGTATATTTAATTTAGGTTACGTAGAAGCAGATATTTTTTATTAAAAAAGTTGGAATCGAAGTTATTAAAGTCGATACAACTTTGCTACAATAATTTGTACATTTGGACTCGTATACAAAATACTAACCTTTGCTATCAGTTTCACCCGTCACTTATAGCTTAAAAATAGTTTTATCATGCCTCTGTTGTTATCCCTTGGGAACAGTTCTGTTTCTTGGGATTTGTTCTTTTCTGTAACTCAAACTGACAACGTGTGGGTAAATTTTTATTATATCGGTTTGGTTAAGGTGTATAAGAGTAACAAACAAAACAAACTTTTCATTTTTTATTTTAATTATGTAAGTAAAAGTTATTAATAATAATAACTGTGGATAATGTAATCGTTAATACTAAAAATAAAATTATTTTTCATAATATAAAATATTCTACATACTAAAAAAGAAGAGGTATTTGTTCCGCTCTATTTTATTAATCTATATATTATTTAATATGATATTAATTCACCAGACATTACACCTTCATAATAATTTATTTTAAATTAAAAACTAAGTGATTGTGAAACTTATGTTTTAATAAACACAATGGACCGTTTATCGTATAATAAATTATATTCAGAACCATTGTACGTTGTTTCATTATTGTAATGGAAAAAGTAATTAAAAACTCAATTGTCATTGTCAATAATGTTTTGAAATATATGAACTAAACATCGATATGAATACAATAAAAATGTGTTAGCTTTTATAATAATAACACTACATTTAGCTGTCACTATTAAATGTTATAATGAAGCTGTTAATATTGATGTCCTTGACTTCTAGGGCATAGTGTACACTATGGTCAATTTAATATGATGCTCTGAGATATTTAATGACTTGTTGTATCGCTTGCACTTTTCAGTTATGTTTAAAACTGAATTATTTTACTTTCGGATACATTTTTTTAATTAACATCAATTTAGTTGAGCGTTTAGTTATTATCATCTGAAAGGAGATATTTTGAGAATATCCTGAAATGTATGTATATGCCATAATAGTGTTTCATTTATATACAGACAAGTCAAATGGCCTGACTGAGTCATGAATAAACAAAAGTCATGAATACTTTAGCCTATTTAAACTCTATTTCAATATTGTAAAAGTTTCATTTTGTTTTTATATACTATTTAGTATTGCTGTATAGGTTATCTTCAATTAAGATTGTATAATTTGATAGCCATTTTGTTAAATGTAATAGGAAAGAAATAAATTTTACAATAATTTGTATTTTAAAATTAGTTTACACGCTTAAAGCCAATTCGAGCAATCGCTTAGTTCAATAGGAAGATTAGAGAATGAAATGTTAGAGCAGTTAAGCTCATGTTAAATTTGGAATTGATATATGATTAAAACATCTATAAATGTTCTACTTTTCCTCTTCCTTTATAAACTTAATTATTGTTTTAAATACGAGACTATAAAACTAGAAAAATAATAAAAAAATGTTTTATCAGCTTCATTACACCTCTAATAAACTATTTACCATTAAAACAGTAGTTACTTGAATTCCTTAATTGGAACAAGTTAGTAAACTAATCCATGGTTTGTTTGTTTTTATTATATTATATTAAGACACGTGCAAAGGTATTTATTTAAATAATTAAAGTAACATAAATTCAGTTTAATGTAATGTTATAATAAACGAAATAAAATTTTTAATAATATATATATAACATTATGAGATAGTCATTCATTTTTTGAATACTCATCCATTTATTCTTATTACTCAAAAATTTACATGAATATATAAAAGAAGTCTTTAAGAATTCATTTTTTAACAGAAATAGCCATTGTAATATTATATGTAAGAATTTTATTACTTGTAATTGCAAAAATGAAAATTTTTTAAACATGAGTTTCTTAATTAATGAAGCTGACATAAATAGTGATGTATTAACATAATAGCTTATAACTCGTATTATATATTTTCTTGAATATAATTCATATAAATTATTATTATTATTATGAAGGACCTTACAATGTATAATACTAGTAAACATATTTAAAAAATAGAAAAGTAGTCAATGTAAGTACCGTATTATTATTAAATTTTATTATACTTCTTAAATGTAAAATTTATTTAAAAATATTTAATAACTATTAACCATTATAAGTTTATATAATATTCAGTCAGAATAAATATAGATATTGAAATATAATTATACGAAAGAGTGAATAAATCTTTTAATATTTTTAAATCATTCTTAAATATTAATTCCGCAAATGCGACAGACAGACAGCTCAGGTCTTTTGTCTTAGAAAATAAAGGAATGTCAAGACGCTTAGGACCACGGAGTAAAGAAACTGACACTTTAACTTCGCTCTTAAAGACGAGTTTACTAATAATTTTATCAATTTAAATAAAGACAAATAATAACGTTATCTACTATAAGGGATATGTTTCTATGTATATATATATATATATATATATATATATATATATATATATATATATATATATATATATATATATATATATATATATATATATATACATATATATATTGTACGTAAATATATGGATAATATATTTAATATATTTTTTAAGTTGACTTTGTTAAACCTGTATAAGTGTAATAAGCGGTATTTACGTAACCTTAACTAAATTATGAAAGCAAATGTTCTGGAACAGAATTTAATTAAATTCGGAGCACTTTATATTAACTCTACTTCGGTATAATAATATATTTTATTCATTTCTAGTATAATAATGAAATAAAATTAATATAGTTAATTAGTTTTATATTACGTATCTATAATTATTTATTGAATTAAATGTGCGAAAATATCATAAAATGTGAATTGGTTTAATTTTCGGTTCATATTGTTTATATGCAAATTATTTTTTAGTTAATCTCTCTTTAAAATTTTTTTTTATTAGTTTATAATAGCATTCAAGTATTTTTAGTTGGTCGAAATTTGTGGAATTTAGGTTGTTAACTCATTTGGAGGGTTCATATTATACTACAAAACTACTACTATCAAAACGTTGTTTTTATTTTAAAAAGAGCCACTGTTGAGTTTCTGGCCGGCTCTTTTCAGCAGAGCAGCTGGTAGCTTACACACGGACTGACCACTTACCTTTTTTTAATGTAATAATTGATGATTCAAAAGTGCGTATAAATGCCTACTTGAATAAAGATATTTTAAATTTGAATTTGAATTTATTAAAGCTAAATTACTGCAATTAAATATGAATTTAAATTAATTACAAGTAGCATTATTAACAACGCATATAATTCTTACTTACTAAAAGCATCATACGCAAAGTATTATTCAGCATCATTAATAATTTATTTCTTTGTAATATATTAACACTTACAAATTTAGTTGTTGATAATTGTTATCAATAAGGTGAAATATCATATAATATGAACACTTTAAAGACTAAATTGTTGTACTGTGTTCACAATATCACTCAAAATTTATATCTACTGCCTACTATATACTATGTATATATATGCTATGTTTTTAATATAAAGCACTTCAAATACCAATATCAAGAGAATGTGAAATCATTTTTCTAACATCTATCAAAGGAAGTATGAATATAAAATTAGAAATATAGCTCCGTCCGTATCTATCAGCATCCTTGTTGATTTGTTGATTGATTGATTGATGATTGCTTGATTCCTGAAGGATACTATTGAAAGACTTATTAATATAAAAGTAGTATGACTTATTATTATTATTAAAGTATCAAGGACAGATTAAGTAGTGTCAACAATTTATTGAGAGTTTGCAATATTTTAAAATATTTTATAACGTTATTAGGTCACTTGTACGATTAGGGTCAAAGTTCAAGTTATAAATTATTTACATAATATTTACAAAACAGTCTTTTAAATAAAATTGACAACTTTGGTCAACTTTGAATTTTCGAGATCGTTTTTGTTTAGAATATACTACAATATAATGCAATCAAAAACATATCCCTTTGTTATAATGAAAATATAATTAAATTTAACAGCTCCCCTTAATAATGATAGCTTAATTGAGACCTTATTACAGAGGACAAAATATAAATTAAAGAAAGGAGTATAATTTATACTTAATATATATAAATAAAAAACATTACCCAATAAAGTCACCTACCATTAACGATTCAAGCAAACATATTTTATCCGCCTTTATAGAGCTTTTAGCATTTTGTTATATACAATAAGTATATTATGAACAGACTATGTTGTATATTCAACTCATGTTCTGAGTAAGTATCCTTATCGAATAAAGGCAACAACTGCTAACGTATTTTCTGAGTATTGGAGATATTCCTAGAACAAACAATTGTTCTTCGTTTTATGAGAACATTATTGTACTCATGTCTTGGTGTATACAATTTTATCCACTATAATATTTATATACTTTCTTTTTTTTTGTTAAAGTAATGTTATTTTTCTTTTTTGTCAAGATTACTTGCCATTTCACTCATGCTATTGTGAATGAAATAACTGACTGTGATGTTTCATGTTGATGATGTTTCTGTTGCTGGATGTTGAGGCGTATTTATGAATAAATATTTTTCCTATCTTTACAATATACCTAAATAAATTTATTAGTCATGTCCTTATGATAAATATCTCTATGAGTATGTCTATATGAGTAATACATACTTATATTTATATATGTATGTCCGTACTCGTATGTCATAATGTATGAATGTTTCATACATCTTATATATCTAAGAGTTGGTTGCATAAAATTACTACCATTCCCTACAAAGCTATATGAAGTAATTTCTAAGTTTCGTACAATATGTCAAAGAGAGTAGGAAACAAAAAACCCTCACTTTCTCTTCCTGTTCCTCAATGCTAATGCTAATGCACGATGTCACATGTCAGCTTAAATAGCATTAACTTAAAAACCTTTTTAAAACAATGACAAAAAAAATATTACTTTATTTTATAAACACCTTTATTAAACATCTTAAAGTGTTTTAATAAAGCTTTTAGTATGAAGTCATATCTCTCGAAATATCGTACTTAAACAAAATTCCGTCATTTGTATATTCATGTATTTTGCTTATTTACGGCAATGAATGTATTTGCCATATTTGGAGTACGTTTGATATTTATACTACACAAACTTCTGACCAGGATTTACTTGTTTAGATTTTAATAACTAAATTTCAACTGTGTTGTGAAAAAGGCTAAACTATCTTATAACCGCTTGTTGTAAGCCTAGAGATTTAAAATACACGAGTGTTGGTAGAGATGATTTATCAACCACTTCACAGGGAGAAGAATGTTTAGTAGTGCACATGTAACAGAGCTATATAATTTTAAATCATAACACCAAGAAAGTAAATGTCAAAGTATAATAAGCATTAAGGGTTCTCAAAATATACTTCAATTAATGTTAATAATAATAGTTAAAGTTAGTAAGAAGAGTTTTATTTAAAAACATTAAAGTGAAAAAACATCAATTTAAAATAATAATCTTAACTGTATTATTCACGTTAAATCTGTTTCATAGAATTTGTGAATATTGTTTTGTTAGTTAGTATAGTAATATTTCATATAAAGTGAGATTTATTCACTGCTCTGGAACTTGAAATATGTTACCATAGAATATATAACTTTATTATTAGAATGTGGTCATTGTGTTGCAGCGTTTATACCTAAGAACATGATATATAAAAGATAAAAACCTACTGAAATTAAAATAACGAATTAATTTCAAAAGTCATGTTTCTAATCGAAGATGTACTTACCTTTGATTAAGTTCTTTAGCATATTTATACATTAAATAAAAGATATTTGTTTGACCTCAAATTATCATCGCGTTTAGAGCAAGCCTTACTCTTTAAAACTGATCATAATCATAATCAGGACTAAATGACGACCGTCGTTTTTTTAACCAAGATTGGATAAAATTCGGCAGACTTGTAGTTTAAATGGAGTAGAAGTGCAGAAAGTTTCATTCTATATAATATAAAGTAATATCAAAGACGCGTCAAACCTAGTAAATCAAATAACATTTTTTTAAATATTTTTAAAGACAAAGTAGTTATATTAGTTTATTTTCAAAAATATCTCATGTTACTAATATTGATTATATATGTAAGTATACAATGCTTCATACACTATTTTATCTCGTGTATCTGTGAGTTCTTCGTTTGAATCAATTAAAAATACCTTTGTAAAGTAACTTCTGCGTAACACAAAACCATCACTTTTCCTTTCTGTTTCTTAGAAATGCTAATGCACCGGTCACCGGTCAGCTTAAATATTATTTACATGAAAACCTTTTAAAACATCCAAAAAACAAACAATTGTTTTATAAGCATGTTTATTAACGGATTTTTAAAGAATCCTGTGTTTTTAGTATAAAGCCACAATACTATTAATGAGTATGAGATCTATAAAACTTCCGCCGCTTGTTTGTCTGTATACTTAAGTTAATCTCGGCAACAAATGCGTATTAATTTTACTGTACTAACTTCTGAAAATATACTTTTGTGTAATAATTATTTTCCTGTATTAAATTCTGAAGATTATATCTTGCGAATACCTTACCACCATGCGAATTATCTTTGAATTAAATTTCGTTTAAAATTTAATAAACGCATATTTAGAATAAATTAAATATAGTCAGAGAATTAAGACTCAACATATTAAATAATGTAACAATAATATTACAATGTAACATACTTAAAATAAAAAATAAACCTCCTCATTTCTTAAGTAATGTATAAATGCATAACAAAATTGTGAACATTATTATATGCTTTATTCACACGTGAGTGCACTGTGTATTCACACTGCTTTTTTCATACTTTTTTAAAATCGCTTTTCCCATCCTTGAGCATCAGTGCCTTATTAAACAAAAACTGTATATTATATTACAGAATTCAAGTCGTGTATACACACTTTTTTAATATAATCTAAGATATTTGTGTTAATTTTTATTAAAGAATCTCTTTAAGTTCAGATTGTAGAGCATTATTTACAAAATAAGTTTGTTTTATTACTTTATACCAATCCTGAGAAAAAAGGTTTCTGCTGTTGTGTCTTCTTAAAAGATTTCGTTTACGGTTGTAAGAAAATATTGGTGCAGTCTGGATTATTGTTAATATTAATGTACGGACTTGGTGATTTTATATCGGTTATTGGCGCCGAGTTTAATTATCTGCAATAATAGGATAGAGCTTACTTGTGTTGATAACACTGTATTAGGAACTCCTAATATACTCCCAACTATTGTTAACTGAGTATAACAACCTCAATAGAGGTAAGTTAGATATTTGACAATAGCTGGAATAGCGGAATGTTACATATGTGAACTTAAAATTTGTCCACAAAGCAAAGTTACAACCAAAAGTTAAAAAATAGAAAGAAAGAATTGCTTTGCGAGCGCTAAGGTAAGAGTATGCGAAATTATCCCTAAGAGGATTAAATTAAGTTACTAGATTAAGTTCAATTAATTACGTACTAAACATATTTTTTTAAATATTTATTTATTATTATTCAGCGAAATGTGCCAAATATTGATCGAACCAATATTTGACACATTTCGCATAGTACATTCTGACTCGATTTACTCCCTTCCTCTCGACGTTTCCTAGTTGCCTGTAACCTACCCATTCCTCCCAACCCAAGTATGGCGATGCATTCGCAATTCCATGAGCGATTTCATTACTAATGGTGGCAGGCCGTCTCCTCGTTTGCCAATTATCAAGTGTTATTTTAAAAAATAATTACTTTAATTTATAGTAAGTAGAATATTTATCGCAGGGTTTTATAAAAATAAAGGTAAAAAAATTTTGAACTGTATAAAATAACATTATTTTTTTAGTTAGTAATAATTATTACTGACTTACATAATATTCATAAACCATATTTATGGTAGGTATGGCTGCAAGTAACTGTAGTAATATTTATAACCAATTTAAGATTGTCTCTAGAGTGTTTTAGATTCTCTTTACATAAATTGAAATAACAATGATGTGCTCATGTGCTTACCCAATATTACTCTTTAAAGGAGAAACCCATATTCCCTTTGGAAATATGTCGTACAAAAACAATTTTTTCTTCATTTTCTCGACAGATGATTTAATAAATCTAATTCTGTTTTTTTTTAATCTAGTGTAATCTCGTTATCTGATTGTTTTATATTGGAAATGTATTTTATAAAAAAAATAACATACGTTATTGAAGCACGTCACACAAGCACGTTAAGAATAATTAACGTATTTAAAAACTGATATATAATGATTTAAATTAATAATTGTTTTATAATTCATAATTTAAAATACAATGACATTAAGAATTTACAGTCAGGTGGAATATCTGGTCGTTCCACCTCGTGACATAAACAGGATTTAAGTTGAGAGTTATAATAGTGATTATGACTGGTTAATTATTATGATAATGCGCTAACAACTTGTTGATAGAGCTTTAAGTGACTTTAATCTTTTAAATCTTAATATTATATATTTTGCTTATTCAACTTTAAGCAATCTTGTTTATTTGTATGTTCGTGCATAACGAACAAACGCTGTATTATTATGAATTTTGCTGAAAAAATACCAGCTTGCTAACTAACAACCTCACTGCATAAGGAGGTGTAAATATTTCTAATTAGTTTATTTATGATTGCATGGTCATTGCTAGATACTGACAAAGTGCCCAAACTAAATTTGAAATTATATTTTATTTCATTACCAAAAAACATGTTGAAAAAAGTTAATTTTATTTTAACATTTATTTATACTTGGTGTAATCGCGATTTTCCTTGAAAGGTTTTTAAATAAATCGTCGGTATTAATAACTTTACATCTAATTCTAAGTAATGTTTATCTGTAATACAAATTAAATAGTAAAACAAAAATATCTTTAAAACCATAGCGACTTCCCAAATATTTCATGTTGTACAGTGTCTAGATTTACCTATACTGCAATTTGTATTATATATCAACTATTTAATTGATAGTTAGAAATTAACGTTCCGATTCCGAGGTTTTGTTACATACATTTTTAATATGTGTATTAAAGTAATAGAAAAGAAATACCTTCGTATTTTATTCTTAACTAGCTGATCCGGCGAACTCTGTTCCGCCTTTCCAGTCAATTTTTTTACCATACTTAACCAAAGACAAAATTACGTTTAGCTGTCATTTACGTTTTGTTATTCTCTGTCAGATGCGTTTTTGTTATACCACGTTTTATAGTGACTTGACGGAAACGTGGTCGAACGGGATAAATAGTATCCTATGTCCGTCTCCTGGTTCTAAGCAACCTCTCCACCAATTTTCAGCCAAATTGGTTCTTCCGTTCTTGAGTTATAAATAGTGTAACTAACACCACTTTCTTTTATATATATAGATAAAGAAATCATTGTCTTACTTTGTTCATAATTTCCAATATATTTAATTATCACCTTTCTCATTGTTATACATAATATATTTCTTCATTTGTATTGTATTAAGTAAATTGTGTCTATACCACTAGTATATCTGTACATACCGTGCAGCGAAGAAAAAACCTTAAACTCAGTCGAAAAACTCAATATTTTGGTGATTATACCAAATCGCCTTTTTTATTATTGGAATAATATTTTAAAATCCAAGTTTACTTCGTCAAATTTACATTGAAAACCAACATTTTTAAATTATTGTTGTGAATGTTAAAAATAATCTCATAGCTTCAATCAATATAATCAATAATTTAGCAATTTCTAAGTTAACCCAATAATATTATGATCTATTATTAAAACAACAAATGTTTAAATAATGATTTTAAATAGATAGTAATAATTAAATTTATAACAACAAAAATCAAAAGTTATTAGCAATAAAAAATATTTATAATCAGTCCTTCTTTTTATGGTGTCGTAGATTACTATGAGAACTTAACCGTTAGGTGGTTTTTAGATCGTGGTATGTTTGCAGAATAAATGTAAGAAAGTTTAACAAATTACAGTCACATACATACATACAACTTGTATCATACAAGTTATTTTAAAATAAAATATTTTAAAATATATTGAGTCGGTCAATAAAATGCTAATCACATTTTGTGTACTGTTTACAGTGAACCGGCAATCATCAGTTTAACGAGAGTCAGTGAGAATCATAAGTAGTATTTATTCAGTGCTTTTATTGATAATTGCATAGAATTAGAAAATAGAATCTATTTCACAGATAAATGAAAATTTACTTAAAAGTTGTCTCGAGTCTGCTTACATCTATTTTTTAATACAAATTCCTCACTTATTATTTTGATATATTTAATAATAACAATATAGAGTTAATGTTATTTATAACGACAGAAAACTGATCATATTATTTTTGATAGTACTTCTGTCTATACGTACAAGTTATCTCCAAATAAGTAAAGTATCTTTTATATCTAATAACAATAGATAAATCGCTATTCTTTGGACCCCGAAATAAATTAATTAAACACTCCAGGGTTCAATATACCGAAATTAATTAACTTTTCTATTGCTTTACCGATCATTTATTATAACTCGTGTATAGACCATAAAATACGTTGTATATACGAGTATTATTAAATATAAATTGATGACCTGCTTACTTATTTTATATTGAATATTAAATAAATGAAAACTTTCCGAAGCCGAGAATGATAACAGATGTTAATATATTGAATGCTGTCAATCAATCACGAGTAGGTAAATATATATTACCAGTATATATATATATATATATATATATATATATATATATATATATATATATATATATATATATATATATATATATATATATATATATATAAATATATATATATATATAAATATATATATGTATACGTGATTTAATACTCACTGGCTAATCAACAACAACTGTTTGTGGGCTATTGCGAAAACGTTTTAGATATATGTATATATTATACAGGGTGTTTTGTAGAGGGTCCGACAAACCAAGTGAGCGTGTTCAGGTACCTATTTAGAGAATACAAGTTGGCCAAAAAAATCCCTGACCTACTTTTTTTTAAAGATTTCTTTTGTAAGTTTTTCACCGAAATTGTACCTAATCACTTAAATAACACAAGAGTCAAGTCAAAGCAATATTACCCTAATGTTAACTGTATAACATATATATATATATATATATATATATATATATATATATTATGTTTATAATAATTGAAAAATGACGAAATTGATTAATAGTTTATGTGTGGAATAAAAGTATTTTGAACTCAAAATAAAATATAAAACTCTGTTTCAAATATTCCTCATTTCATAAAATCCATTCGAGTAAATGCTTTATTTCATCTAATCGCTTAGTTTATCTTTATGTTTATTAGTATATTTGTTTGTTAAGCTTCACTAATATTTCATTGGTAGTGGTGCTATGACACCGCCACAATGCAATAATTTTATGTAAATGTTTGATAGACTTAGACCATATAGGAGACCATAAAAGTACTATTACTCCAGGGGTACTATTGTATCAAATATTACAATGATACATTAGTTATAATTATCAGTTATAATTTGATAAGTTACAGGTTGTAAGGTGCCAATAATTGATTGAACTTTATGTAACTTCTTTATCCGGTTGGGAACTCCTGACTGAAATATAACATTCCAGATCAGGTATTAATTTTCTTCAAGATATAATTTGAGCGTATATTTATATATGTAAGTAATATAATCACTTTAATTTATATTAAAAGATTTGTATAAAAAAATATTTACAAAATAAATACAAAATTTCGTCATCTAAAGTAACAATGACAAATATCTAAGAATAATTGCTATTTAATACCAGAGAAATGACAAAGACTTGCAACTTTTTTTATTAGAATTATTATATCAAAATAATATAGTTAGTGTAGTAGCTGAAGTTGGTTTAATTAAAAAGTTAGTGACGTGTAAATATTAATCCTATATGTGTATAAAAAAGGAATAATAATGTCTACCTGATATCTTTTGGAGGAATAGGAACTAGTAAGTGATAATCAATAAACTTTCTTTTATCTATTTGAATCGTTTATATTTTTTTTGTATCAATTGATTTTAAACGAACTAACTTTAGAAATGTAGAACATATTTTTTTTAACAATGGAAACTGGAAAAAAGCACTAAAAGAATCAAAATTGGCCTGAACAAAAGGGAAGTAGGTTGTCTAGTCGAATATAAGATAATAATAACAAAATTATGTATTTAATACGTACTGTAGTGTATTGTAGATGGTCGAACTATACCATCCTTTAATATGAGAAATTAGCTATCCCAGCCCGCTTCGCGGAGTATAAATTATTTTTTATTTTTATTTTTAACGCTGTTACCCTGCTCATTGATGCTGAAATGTCATAAATCCGTTCTTGCATATTCTTAATAAGACCAAAAAGAGTATGTTACTAATTTTAAGTTAAAAATTTTTCATTGTAAATGAATTATAAATTATAAGTTATTTGAAAACGAGGACAATCTAAATCAACAGAAGTGTTTTAAGCGAGTTATTAGTAAAGAGTAATCATTATAAAAAGAGGAATTTGCTGCTGGCACCACGGCTTCAGTTTACTATTAATAACAACACTTTTATCTCATCCAGCCTTGCGTTGATAGATTTAAAATTCATCGTTTCCTTTTTGTAGTAACAAAGATTATATAGATGTTCAATTAAAACATTTAAACAAATTACATATATATACATATGAATATAACAGAACCGATATATTAAATGTGTATTATTGAAAAAATACTAATATCTTTTAAGGAACGAGATTTTATTATTAAATTAAATATTCTATAAACATTTAATCTCAAGCAACGATTGTTTTTAAATAGTATAAATGGATTTATGTACAATGGACATAGATGTATAACAAATATTAAGTAAAATAAAACTGACAAAGAAATTAAAAATAACTAATTCAAAAGCCTAATTTAAAAATTGATTCTTTTTAGAATAGCAAAGGCGAGGATTTGATTTAATTTGTCAGAGTGAAAAAGCATATTTTGATAATTTCTTTATGCTACTAACTTGGTATTGAAGCTATTGATCGGATTACTAAGAACGATTTGAGACCACCAGTAAAATCAATCCATTGAGTACAAAATAATCAATCACTGAACTTATGTACAAAATGACAAAGTACTTGAGAATTTATACTTTATTGAAGTCAGTGAAAAATACATTAAGTAGGCGGTGTTCGAGATCATTAACTTCTTATGGACCACCGACGTATGGCTCCCGCCCAGTTCCTATTTAATTTGGTCGGAATAACGATTTATTTTTATCTTACTTTACGTAAAAGTACGAAAAGAGTCTCTTTCCAGAAGGACTTTTAAATTAATATAAAATCTCGAAAATATTTTCCTCACAGCTCTTCTACAGGATAAAGTTTATATATATAAAGTTTACAAGTTTCGTTTCGTAGAATCAATTAATGAAAAATAAACTTCTATGTATATTTTTCATACTCCATAAAAATCAAAACAAAACTTATACATTTTGTTTATATACACATGCAATCATTATGTGTATATAAACTAAAGTTCAAAGATGAGCCCCTCCTGATTCGCTCACCAGTGCGTGATGCGGCCAGTCAGAAGACAAATATTATTGTTATGACAAAAAGAGACATCTCGAGCGGTAACGTTTAACATCTTAAATATCATTATAAAAATCCAAATAAAAAAAAAAATCCATTGCACAAATAACTGATTATAATACCATAAAAATAATGAAAATCACAAATCTGCTTTGATATTATGTTATAAAATTATTATTATAAGTTTCGTATCGTTCTTATATAAAAGCAATATGTTAGTATCTGTTCAAGGGGACAATGGAACGAATGTCTTATACAAAGTTATTCCTCTATTACGTCCTCGGCCTATGGCATTATAACATTCTCTCAAAACATACTTAAGCTCGGACTGGAAACAATATTAACAGGTGGATGGTACTCAGTTGACATATATTATGCAAGTAAGTGTAAATATGTAGTTGTTTTTACTAATCATTTATATATATTTTTATTTATATTAACTGACCAATAATGACATTTTAAAATATCTAAATAAATAATATAAAATAAATTTATACACTTGTTCATATTTAAATTTTAAATTCAACCTACTTTAAACTGCGCTAACATTTCATTCTAAAAGCTTCCTATTAAACCAACTGATTACTCCAATTTAGTCTAAAGGTGGAAAGTACAAATTTTAGTAAAATCTAATTTTCTCCTATTTTATTTTCAAAAATGTATATTCAATGGCTATCTCATTATACCATTATAATTGAAAGTAACCAATAGGCTAATGCGAAATATTGTATAAAACTGAAGGCATCTTTTTTAATATTAAAAAGAGCTAAATATTTACAATATTAATAATTTATTCTTGGCTCCGTCAAAACATTTGACTTATCTTAATACCATTAAATCAAGTAAGATCCTATATTTCCAGATATTCCTTGACAAGTGACAATACCAAACCTTCAAGCTCATAATACATATAACATAGATACTGCAATTTATAATAGAAAAATTGATATGGGTGTCGTCTTCTAGTACATTTTTAAAAAATTCTACGCTGGAACATTCGTGACAAACATACCAATTTAGAAATATCGATAATACAATAACGAACGCCGGCCATCGGTTGTGTAAAATATGTTGTAAGTAGCTTAATATTTGTAAGTTTTATAACACTGACAGATAACTGCTGTTTATTGCATTTTTAAAAATAACTATAAATATACAATAAACATCATTTTAAATAATGAACAACAAATATCAATTTGTTAAAAATCAAATAACATCAACCTGTCAAGTAAATAATAAAGTGATGTAGAGCTGGTGCAGATTTAAGCGGTAAATAATTAAATTATATGAGCATGCATTGAATTATTTTATTAATACCTGCCTGTAGCAAAGTATATTTTACATATTATCTTGATATAATTGTGAGATGAACTTTTTATTAATATTTATTTAACTTATTCTTGTATAAAATAAGTAAGCAAACTAATAGAATACGTTATTTTGTAAACTTTATAAATTAAACAAAATCGGTCTGCAATTTTTTTTACCATTAAATAATTATATATATATTTATATTTATATACGTAGTAAAATATATATATATATATATATATATATTATCCAATTATTAATTATCAATTAACTCAAACTAACTAACTAAATCAAATTGACTACATCTGAAGTAAGGAGATTGACACAAACTTGACCGACTTAACTCTTCTACTCCTTACTTATTTAAATAAAATTTTAGGGGTCATGTAAGAATGAGCCTTATTGAAATGGTTTTTCAAGTTTCTCGACATAAATCTAGGTTGTAACCGTAAATCATTTCAAGTAGAAATGATCTTCTGGGATGAGATCATTTAACGCCAATGCTCCCACAAATTATATAAAGCTCGATATACTTGGAGATTTAATACTTAATTGTGTCTCTATTATTTTTTATTAACATTTTTTTTTATTTTATCTTACATATAACGCTTAATAGAATATATATTTTTATTACAATAAATAAATCTAATTGTAATTCTCTGAAGTATAATTAATCCATCAGTGTGTCTGCTTGCATCTGCGGGTCGCGTGATAAGATCTTGATAAGGTAATGATTATCTTTATAGCCCTGTCCCGATAGATGATATCTTATTATTATATTGAGAGAGGATACTTAGGAAGGTTAACATTATTAACGATTACTTTTATTAGTCCGTTAATCCCCTTCATTCAATTAAATCCTTATTAACGTCGTTTATAAGAACAAATAATTTTCAAGTATTTATCTTTATGAGATACAATATTGAGATTTATATCGTATATCATTATATTTATATTTATTCTTATTGGCTTTATTCTATATCTAAACTGATTTAATAGGACGGAAACCTTATATTCGTATTAGGAGATAGATAGTATTTTTAAATAATTTTATTTATCATATGTGGAAGTAAGTACCTTCGCTATGAAGTTAAACAAAATATTTTATAGCGATTTATTAAAACAGTTTAATTTGAAAAATTTAATTGTTATTATTTTTTCCCGATGTAACATTTTCAATTAAGTCACCAAAAGCAGGAGTCTTCAAAATCGAATAATTAATTATTTCAAGAGTTCTCATAAATTAATAATAACGCTTCGTGGAATTTAATTATTTTACTAGATATTTGGAATTTAATTATTTTGTCGTGTTTATTTTGTCGCCTTCTGATCTATAAGCCATTCATAGATATATATATTTTACAACCCTATATTAACATTGTAATATAGACTATTATATGAAAACAACCGTTGTTTTTATATTATGTAGCTGTATGCTGCCGAGTAGTCCCACATAATGCCCTGTCTTCCCATTATTAAAGAATGATAACGACTGGCCAATTATATGATGACCATGGGACGTGATATAAGAGTTTTCCATCGAAACAAAAGAATTTGTATAAGTCAAATGAGTATTAAATAAATTTAAAAAAACACGGTTAGTCTTTGGATTGTAAGTTAAAAGATTTTATCTGAACACGTTCTAAGAAGAATGTAGTTAAATTTTAAGATTACTATCGGATTTAATGGAAGAGAAGAAGGATAGTAAGTTTTATTAATGATCCGTAGAAATAAATGAATACCTGTAGTAAGCCGCATCGATTATTCTTGGGGGTCCATTAAAAGATAGATTGCGTGGCGTACTAATATTTAACAAAAACTTACAAGTGTCTTAAATAATTTTATTTTATTTATTAAGTCTTTTTAAAATGTCACTACTAGTCATTTAATACGAGACATAAAACTAGAATTAATATATAAATATAAATAATATAAATGATAAGTATAAAACACTTACTTACTTACTTACTTGGATAATATGTCAACTAGTCTACCACCCACCTGTCAATATTGTTTCCAGTCCAAGCTCAAGTATGTTTTGAGAGAATGTTATGATGCCATAGGTCGAAGAGGTAATAGAGGAATACCTTTGTATAAGACATCCGTTCAATTATCCCCTTGAGCAGATACTACCATGTTTCTTAACGAAAAAACGAAACTTGGAAACTTAATAATAATTGTATAAAATAATCTCAAAGCAGACTTGTGCTTTTCATTATTTTCATTATAATCAGTTACTTGCGAATAGAAATTTCTTTACTTACAATTATTTAGACTTGGCGTTCTCTATGTCAAATACGAACTGTCTCCATTTCTTCCTTGGTATAGTGGTCTATAGCGTATATTCCTACGACAAAAAAATAATAATTATAATAGTGAAGGAGAGCGCTTAAATAAGAACGCCCCTAATTTAAAATAAGTAGTTAAAAGTCTGACACCCATGGAATAAAATAAAAATGTTTTAAACAAAAGTGATTCAACTTAGAGTAAACGTCGATTATTACATACCATCCCATTGTTAAAATGATGTGTCGGTAATTGTATCTATATTAGCAGTGTAACATCTCCGCGGGGTTACAGCTCGTTATACGAATACATGATGAGTGATTATTTGTTAATAACAGTATCAAGCGTTCAGTATGTATTACATTTATGTCTGATTAAATCAGAGTTGGTAATAATAACGTCTAATGCCTGTAAGGCATTGGTAAGCCTGCCTGCCAAACTTTTTTGTTGAGTATCGATTTTAAAATCTAAATTGATTAAATAAATTCTACCGATAAGCATTTACAACTCATTAAAATGTCAATCTATCCTAAAACCTCGAAAACAAAATGAGTGGTTTAATGAAAATGTTATTTCCTTTTGGAAATTACAAAAGTTATCATTTACCAGACACATGAAACAGCGATGGACGTCTATCTGCTTCATCTATCTGGAAAGTGGAATGAGTTATTCAAACGAAAACACTATTTCCTTTCTGATATGTCATAAGAGAGAATCTGGAATCTGAATATCCATCAAGGCTCTACTCTCTTTTCTTTGGTAGTCGCTTAATACTAAATTTAAATTTGAATCATAAATGTAACAATCAATAAAATTGATATTTTTACTTTAAATAGTAAAATTATTACATAATATTTTTAATGATAATTTGAACAAGTTTGATACTTTCCTGTATGTACATATTAACAAAATTCTCCCAAGTGTGAATATTCTGGTAGGTATTAAAATACAAGAGTAATAAATAAGAGTTTTAGTATATTTGTTGGTATGGTTGGTATAATTACTTAATCATCCACTGTTAAGCAATCAATAATTAAGCTAAACGAAGAAGTGATGTTGCAGTCCTTAAACGGTTTTTTTAACTGGAGTTGTCATTTTCGATTATCCTACTTTTTCTAAAAAGTTTAACAAGAAAATATACAATAAAAAATTTGAAGAATTATTTATTATTTAGTATACTTAATATTAAGTTTGTTGCAATAAATAATTTGAGACCTCTTAACAGACAAAGAGACTATTCTTAAAGAAAATGTCAAGCGATCTCTGCACACTAGTTTAATATAAGTGTATCATGTAATAGATAGTTCACATTTTGTTTAATAATAATTATAGATTATACTTACATGAAATATGTATATTATCTGCGTTATATTTTAATTTTATGTAGATAGATTCACAAGATATCTTTCTATAATTTATTGAACATAAAATCCACTTCTCCTTGATCTTCAAAGTTTTGACCCAAAACGCTGTGTCTACGTTGAAAGATTAATGAAGGCGGTTAGTAGAGTGAAGACTCCAATAAGATTTCATGTTTTATTAATAAAAGTATATTTATTACAAGTTATCGGTATTATTGTGAAATGAACTTCATATATCTCTCGCTACATAAAATAAGACATCATCTCGTTAAACTTATTTTAATTATAACCAAAACCGGGCTGTTATTTTGTGTTATATATATCTATATATATATATATATATATATATATATATTAAGTAGATAAGCTTGACATCACCATATCCTATTATATCGAAATCGGTAGTCTTAAAGCTTAATGAAATCAATTACTTCACTAAATTGAAAACCAATCGATTTTGGTCAATTCAAAATAATTATTTAATGATAAAATTACATCGTGTTGGGCTGAATACTTTTCATTCCACCCTCGTATAATATATAAAAAAAAACAACATTATTTTAAAAATATATTTCAATATTACTTGTTTCTCTAATAAATACTAATTCAAATCTATAATATATAACAACAATCTA
The DNA here is from genome assembly GCA_918358695.1 of Melinaea menophilus ssp. n. AW-2005. NCBI lineage: Eukaryota > Metazoa > Arthropoda > Insecta > Lepidoptera > Nymphalidae > Melinaea > Melinaea menophilus. Next base: position 28,147,413 of record OU911041.1, on the reverse strand, counting down.
TAATATATAACAATCTATATAGTCTCACGAGACTACAATCTCATAGAGTACATAGACTGTAACAGTGATTTATAACAGTTCACACGGGGCACTCTTAAGACAACATACACTTACTACTTACCACATCCTTAGAGTTAGATCAAAGACTTATTGTTTATGAACAGTTATATAAAATTAATAGTATTTTATAATTAATTTCTGAATTTGTTTTGCTGGATTATCAAAATTTTATTTTTATACGCTGAAATTCACAAACTACCAATTTTCATATTAGTATATGATGATAATTATTATTGAATACATTAAATATGTTCAAGTGAGTATAAACTTATTTAATTTATTTTTATATTGAATGATTCGTATAATAACACCCATGATTTCTTTGGGAAAATATAATCGAACTAAATTAAAAGATTTTGGAATTACAATCTCTTAGAGTAATAAATACGGTCTTATTAATAAGATGTTGTAAGTAATATTTTGTGGAAACTGTGTCCATCTAATGTATTTATTATATATGAAGCCAAATAATATATATTATCCTTTTGTTATTCATACTTTATGGTCATCAAAAATATATTATAAGGTTAACGATTTGATCGACTTCATCAGGTGTTCAGTTATTATATTTATATCTTTAAAATGTAAAATCGTTTGTTTATTAAAACTTTTAAAATGTGTATCCATTTGAGTAATCTCGACCTGGTTAGAAGTGGGACTATAACCAAAATCACAAAACTATAAATTAATAATTAATTAATAATTGCACTTTCTACGATAGTTCTTACATATTACACAGCCTAGTATTGTACTTATAACATTTTATTTTATAAATAAATCTCTTGTATTAGAAATATATATATTTTTTTACAATTTTTTTTTTATTTTATTAGCTTATTTGGCTTTAAATTTTACGATTGATAGAAAAATTTACAGACTTTTATATTTAAAAAGTGCAAAAATACTTTGTAGTTAATTTATTTAAACAGGAATCTCAAAATGTATAATAATTATCAAACGAAATAAACTTTAGTGGCTAACTACAATATTAAGACTAAAGAATTATAAAAAAAGATATCAACCTTTATCGTTATGGAAACCGATGGGTTCCTTAAGGATACCCAATGAAATTATAATTATTTGTTATACATTCACTAATCTTCTAAAATAAAAATAAAAACATTTAATTTTCATTAATCACAAAATATATCCTCTTACGAATAATTTTATTTGTGATATACAAATAGAAAAGTAAAAGCATTGAACGAAATAAAAGAGCCGAATGTACAATGCTACGTCGATGTAACCGGTTCTATAAGACGATACACAGATAAAGAAATAAAAAGAAATCGCATATATTCTTTACATAAACATTGAGTATTTAAAATATGGAATATATTTTAAAAAAGGTCAGGAATGTCCTGGAGGATAAAGTTACTTGAAAGAATATAATTTTGTTTGCGGAAAGTTTTCTCTTAAGATAAGAAAGTTTTCTCTTAATAAAAATTTATTTTATATTTTCTGAAATAAAAGATCTCAAGATGAGATCTCAGAACTCTCAAAAAAAACCTTGAGTTTGTTTTACCGTAGAGGACACACAGGCAACAGTCCTCACTAAATAGCTGCAAGACACTGCGACTCTTTGGGAGCTTTAATCCATGGGTTAGAGGTATTTAAATTTATTTGTTTTTTGTTAACATACAAAAGTTATAAATAGTCTGCTTGTCGTATTTTGAAAATATAACATAACTAAATAAATAATTGAAACTATCGTTCTGGATTTTGACCTAAAAACATTGACATACATAAGACTGTAGTCTTATGTGACATTTGGTTTTAAATCAACTTTTGAGTTCTTCAGGTTAAAAACTTTTTTATAACATTAAAATACCTCTATTCCATTCTTACTAAAACCTATATTCAATAATAATCATACTTTGATGATTTCTTATGGATTTTCCTGCGCTCACCTCAAATCCCGCCACGCACGACGGGCAGATCCTAGTACAATAATAACTATGTTTGATATTACTCGAGAGAATATTATTTTGTTTTATCTTTAAAATATTAAGAATGTAAATTTAACACATATTTTTTTCATTGTTCACGTATTTTGGTGTTCATCCATTTTAATTTTGCATTTAAATATTCGTATTATTATGAATACTCTCGGGTATTATCCATATAAAAATTACGAGAATAATATATATCAGTTGTAATATATATGTTAGGCCCAAAGACCGAAAACGCTCAGTGGACGGAAAAAACGGCCACATCGCGTTCTGGCTGTCTTCAAATGTGCAAAACGCGTTTTGGCTGCTATTAAAAGCTCGCAACGCGTTCTGGTAATTGTCGAACGGCCAGAACGCGTTTTGTCATTCGTCAAGCGCTCAGAACGCGATTTTAATGTTTGAGTCGTATTATGTCTCCTCATCCTCATCCTCCTCACTCTCTACCTGGGTACAATCAAATTCATTTTGTAATTATAAAACAAATGAATTTTGATTATTGTTCTACACACATAAGTTATTTCGGGGTACGAAATATACTTATATTTATGATCTTTTCAGTTAATTTTAAATAATTGAATCCTCTACGACTACAATTAAATACATAGGACGTATGTTTTTCGAACTTTTTATTACATCAGAACATTACTTATTTTTACAAATACTGCTTGAATGACATTTCGAATTACATTTTAAGTTCAAATTTCAACAAGTGCATTTCTTATTAGTACAATATCATTTACACTTACAATAAACAAAACCTTGTTTGCTTCCTGAAGATAGAGTTGAAGCTGATCGTAAAGAAATAGTTTTTTCCGCGGATACCTCACTTTCTTTAACAAAATTACTGTCGGCGATTGTAAATTCATTGCGAGCATAAAGACGTTCGAGAGTTCCATTTTTTGTACCTAATGTGTAAAGACCGGAGGATCAACCTGAGTGACAACTGCTAGCACGTTTCTGGGAGCTAATCGTCTGCTTAACATTAACATCGATTTCCGATTAACATCGGGCACTCTTACCACAACACTTGTTACGATTTCAGCTGCTGAAAATTTTGAATTGGACAATGCTACCATTTTCTCTGCTTGTTTTTGTAAATTCTTTTTTGCATTGCTTTGTTCCTAATAGAACTTTTTCTAACACAAATGTTGCGAATGACTGATTTTCCGAACCCTTCGCTCATGGTCTTTCCACAAATCGTATGGATTTAGTTATAACATTCTGAACATTTGTGCGCTCCTGAAGATTCTTGCTCGCAGATTACACAGTACACTTTACTTTTGTCTTCGACGTTTTCCTTGTTCTCGCTGCAATCCTTAATGTTGTCCATTGATTCAAGTTCTGTAAACATATATGAAATGATTAGAAAATAAAAGTTGTACATTTCTAGTACCTAAAATGTATAACTATTCCAATAACGGTAAGCCTCTATTGTTCAAAATTAGTTGAAAAAATCCCAAAATACGCATGCAATTGTATGCAGGTAGGGAGTGGCATATAATACGACTCAAACATTAAGATCGCGTTCTGAGCGCTTGACGAATGACAAAACGCTTTCTGGCCGTTCGATAATTACCAGAACGCGTTGCGAGCTTTTAATAGCAGCCAAAACGCGTTTTGCACATTTGAAGACAGCCAGAACGCGATGTGGCCGTTTTTTCCGTCCACTGAGCGTTTTCGGTCTTTGGGCCTAACATATATATACTTTGTTCATATTATGACTTGAGATGTAATCGTCCTCCAATAAGTTGGACGAGTAAATACTTTCTATAATTGTTAAGGATTGTAACCTTGCCTGCATTTTGGATGATAAAATGGTATGAAATAAAATAAAAGACATTTCCTTATTGATATTACCAAAGTAGAAGAAGGTTGGAAGGCGTGGAATTCCATTCAGTATTGAATTGCTATCGTTTGGCTACAAATGATTATCAATATGTAGTTACAAATGTAATACATATATTATTTCTAAAATAATACCTGAAATAAAATTATAGTTACAGTGTTCTATTATCTACTGATTAGTTTTACGGATGATATAATTTTAATTGAAGAATAATCTTGCGAAAAAATCTCTTAAACCACTTGGAACCGCCTCCTTCATTAATATAATCATAATTAAATTGTATTTTACGATGAAAAGCTCGTCACGACGGATCATTCGCAGATACGCCATCGTAATGAAGTCTCGGCGAATGGCTATTGTGAAATAACTCGTTTTATGCAATTACTCATGTTTTGCTTTAATTTTGTTTTGATTTTTTTAATTTGGCTGCGTTTAGTTGAACACAAAGATGTTTATTACATTACGTCAATTCTGGTCTAAATAAATATGGTCCTAATTATATTCTATATATTAGTAGTACTACATTATATTTAAAATAATAAATATATATTTACTCTTGCGGTCGGGAACATAAACAATACAGTGTCCCGGAATGAATGGACAATCAGGGAGTGCCTAATAGTACAGCTAAAAAAAAACTCGAAAAATCCATGTGGTGCCCAAATTATGAAGTTTAAAAAAAACTTTTTATTGACCTTATTGTACTTTCGTTTACACCACGGCAGCAATTATAATAATGAAATTTGGTGTTATCTTATTCCTCACATAGATTATTATTAGAAATGCTGTAAATAGTATTTATTCATTGCACTTTTAAAAAAATCATCAACTTTAACATGCAATTTGATGAAACAATAATTATAACTGAAAACATAAGTGGATAATTATTTCAAAAATATGGACATTTAATACGGTTTACAAAATGGTATAATACATTATTTTATCCTAAGGACATACAACTATAATATTCTTTTATTGGAGTAAAGATCGTGTATTTAGTAATTGACTACCTGAGTGTGTCCCAAGCCACCCTTCTCTTGTTTATTACGTGACTGGGATAGGTTGATTAAGTAGAGTGGGAGTGAGCGAGAGAAAAGTGTAATGTTAATATATTGTACCTTATCTCTCCGGCGACAGAGCACATAACAATGATAAATATCAAGTATTAAGTTAATTTTGATTAGTGCGTTGCTTGACTTTTTCGGTATCGCATGTGCGGATCCCATTATATTTTTTTCTGTGATTTGCACAGTGTTATAAGGACGACTCCTAGCTATTTCATTGGACTTTTAAATAGTGATTAGTTTTGTTTGATTAGTGACATTGTTTGGTAATTTTACGACGACTTGGACTACTTTTGTGTATGAAGATGCCGCATATTTAATATATGGCTCAAGTATATGCAAACATGCACTTTATTTATGGTCTATGTAGAAGCAATGCAGTGATGCAGCAGCCTTTATAGTGAAAGACTCTAATGCACGTCATTCAGATAATCGCCTATTTATCCAAGTGCACAGATGTTATTCTAAATGTGGCTTACCGTGTACCAGTCTTAGTAATACGCGAACTGGAAGAATAACTAATATCAATATGCAAGACCCGTCTTTACTAGAATAATAGTACTAATGGAATTTCATAGATGCCCGTAATACGGGTACTGAAAAAAAATATCCCTACCGCATTAGACGCGTTCAAGATCTACAACCGTTATAACGCAAAATGGTTACTTATGTCGACAAATGGTTGCAAAAAATACAACAAGATTCTCAATTCTTCAACAAAATTCTATGGCGCGACGAATCCACTCTTAAAAAAGAGAGATATTTTAATACGCATAATCTTCACAGCTGTTACCTCATAATCCGCACAGCCGGTAACTCTCGAATCGGCGTCTAATACAAGAAAAGAAATCACAATACCAATTCAAAATAAATTATTGGATTGGTATATTAAACGGCAAAATCATTTTGCCATTTAAACGGCCCGGAAATTTGTTTGGCAAAAGTTATTTGTATTTTCTACAAAATGATCTAATTGAATAGAAGAGATGCCTGTGGAAGTGAGGCAATCGTAATCCGTGCGTTTTTAAATGCCACTTACTTAAATAGATGGATGTTTTTTTTGGGTCCTAGTTTTTGGCTCCCAAAATCCCCGGTCTTACATCCACTATTTTTTAAAAGAAGAAGTGTATTGCAAGCCTATTTCAAGTTTGCAGGAGTTGCGCAGCGCGCGGCATAGACCAAGACGAATACACGAATAATAAATGAAAATGTTTATCCATTTTAAAACTGCAGTTTTATGTAACAATCACTTAGAATAATTGGAAAATTTTAGTTCTGTGAAATCAATTTAACTTTGTGTAACACATAACATGATATAGATATTTAAATTTGATTTAGTAATTTAGTTACTATATTTTTAACACTACCACTCATTAAAGAAATATCATTTACATTTCATACTCATTATTATCGACATTATATATACTGTATATTATTACAATTAGATATAATTGTTAAATAAAATAAAATATATTTCAAAGCTCGAGGATTTTGACCGAAGTAAATATAGCGTCGTGTCATATCGTATCGTATTGTATTACTTTGTATCGTATCGGATCATATCGTGTCATTTTCGTATCGCAATGTCTCGTGTCACGTCGTGTCGTATCGTACCCTTTCGTATCTGTCGTTATTCTAAGAAAACATAAGTAATTTTTTTAAAGGTTGTATTTTTTTTTCTTATAACTTTAAAGCTTGAGGATAAGATCATTTCTGTATCGAACGATTTTTAACAAACATATCATCGGACTTAAAGTAAAACCATACTCTAATTAATATAATCTGAAGATCATACAAAAAAACGGTACATATCAGATTCAAACCTACGACTTTTATCACAACATGAAGGGCTACTAACATCTAGAGTCTAGACCAACATGCCATTACAGTTAATTCTATCTTAAACTTATAAGAGATTAAGAAAGACTTTAGAAGAAATAAATAATTAATTATTGCATATAAATCATTTCGACAACTTTTAATATTGCATACTATTTATTAAATATATAATCTAAATTAGTTGCTTAATCACTAATTTCTTTTTACTTTGTAATAAGTAGGTATATTTTGTATATAAGAATTATAAATAATTATTATTTCTTAATAAAGTCGTAATAAAAATATGGTATGAAAAAACATCATCTTTACTAAATAATTAATATTAATAAAAGATTATTATAATATCATAATTACTTACCCACGACTTACTTAGAACGAACACTAAAACTTTCAATTTATTATAACACCAAAAATAAAAACCTCCTCACCAATACTTATAAACTTCATCGCTAAAGTCAATGCATTGTTATACCCACGATACAATGAGGTCAGTAAAGTCACAAGTACGGAGACGTACTTCTCAGTAGAGAGCTTGATATCAACTGAATAGGAAAGGAATTTCACATTTTCCGGCGTTAGTTTGAGTAAAATGCATAGTTATGTATCATATTTCGATAAATATATAATTTACTAATAAACTTTTAGAAATGTTGGATATAAAATTCCACTGATTACATTAATATTCATTTTCATTATATACATGGGCATTAATAGTTTTTTTTTAGTCACAATATTGCGTTTATCATGAATCTTAGTACTCTTGTATTTTCTTATGTCACAAAAATTTACAGTGTTTTAAAATGTAAACAGTTGGACATTTTGTTTAAATCACTTTATTTTATAAGCATTAAAAGACTATTATTTTAAATTACTTATGATATAGTCGATTAACTGGACATGTGTATCGTGCACTAGAAGCACAAAATTATATTTATACAATTTTAACAAATTATTGTTGCTGTTTTGTATTGGTTTATAGATATATATTATAGAGATAAAAAAAAAATAAACTGTATAAAAAATTTTTGCCTTATTTTAATGACAACCGAATCATAATATATTAGTTAATCAAAATAATAAGAATTTATTTAACAGGCTCGTTAAAAAGGAAACTAAAATAACAGCTGCAGTGTGCGTTGTCAGGCTTGTTAGAGGGTCGATCGATTGATTAATTGGTAAGCGTTGGACATTGTTGAAAGATTGATTTGAGTTACCGATATAGGTTACTCTAAAAGTCTTATCTCTAAAGATCTGAATAATATATCACTACAATAGTAATAGATTTTTTACTTAAAAACAAGTCTTATGCTACAATATTTATTATGCTACAATATTAATATATAAAGAACAAGGCAATTAAATACCATGATTTAAAAGGTTATAGAACATTATGCTTTAGTGTACTATGTTGAATATAAGCTTCCGCGACACAATAATTATTTGTCAGTTTATTTATCATCTTAAAAAAATAAAACAGTATATGGTTGAGAGTACTAGATTAAACTAGGCTCTGACAACATTCATCTTCATCATTAAATATAGTACGACTTTGGATGTACAGTAGAAGTTGTTGATGTTATTAATTATATATTCAAATGATGCTCTTTGTTAAAAGTTTGTACACGGTCTAAAAACAACTCGTCTACTTTTGAGAGAAGTCAGAGATAAAGTACATAAATAAAAATACAAATACATTCATACCAATACTACTAGTATTGGTATGAATGTATTGTATCTATTTATAACTTTATGCTTTACCTATAAGAGGCTTTACCTGTTTTATATAAACATCCTTGATAACATTTTATGACTCTATTCTATTTTATATCGTAAGTTTTTTCTTATCTTATTTTTTTCTGCACTTTATATACATTTTGGACAATAGATCAATAATAATTCAGTTTAAATTAAATTCTTACTTGTGAATAAATACAAAATGCTTGAACAAATTAACGATAATAGAAGATAAAATAAAATTAATAAAATAAATTTGTGAAAATCAGTAAACATGGCAATAGAATAGAAACGTGTCTTTTTATTTCATTAGTCCTAATACGAGTTATATATTATGAGTTACATTTTATAATATTATATAATATTGCATTATTCTAGTCTAATTTATAAGTCACATGAAGGATTCAGGTTAAATGTCACTTTGTATTTTATTCGCATAGTATCGACAACTTTTAATTATATTTTTTCTGTTTCTGTACTATTGCTCCAATAACTTGTTAAAAATATATAAATAAAGTATGATTTCTAATCTGTGTTTTATTGACTTAGAATTAAAAACTACTCTATAATTAACGACAATCACATATTCATACAACTGTACCATTGTATAGTTTAAGGGAAACTTACAATAATTATATTTATTGTATATTTTTGTGTATTACAAACATAATTTAATTGCTTTTGATTTTAAATGTTTTTCAAAATATTGCAACGAATTCAAGAGGTAACATTTCAAATTTATTACTTTTGGAATCAAAGAAGTAAAAGCAACTTTTTGGTGATTGAATGTTTACCTCGATGAGATTTCAATTGCAAACAAATGTATGTTTCATAAAATATTTCAAACCAAAAATGTCCCGAAAGTACAAAATGGCTGTTGGGAGTGGTTGTAGAGTAACTTGATTTAATTACCTCCACTTTACTTATGCACTAGTTACTTTAATTAGTACTGTAAAAGTCGCAGTGCCAGTTCCGAAATTTGTGGTATATAACATGATGATGTTTTTTTTGTAATAAATTGTTACGTTTATTAAATAAATAAATATGTCAATAATGTCCTTCACGCACATTATTGACATGTTTATTTATTTAAATTGATTGGAATTAATTGACAGTTTGTGCGTTTTTCAGTGTATGAGTCACAGTAGTAATTTATTTATTTATTTATATTAAAATAATATAATTATATATAATTGTATAATTATTTTAATATTATTGATTTATTTCTTTCTAGCTCATAACAATTTTTGTCAGAAACATTTTTTATGTTCTATGCATTCCGTATCAGAACACCAATCAAATTAAATTTAAAGAAAAAAGTAAAATTCAAGCGTATATTATCAATATATAACACAAAAGCATCTGATCCACAACACAAAGACATGATATGAAACTTCTCCACGCTGCACTGTTCTTGAGCAATCAGACACTTGATTGTATATTCTCTTAACAGAGCCTTCTGAATTGTAATTGAAATTTCAAAATTCACTTACATCTAGTTATCTAACTTCTATAAAGTTTGTTATGGCATAAAAGTATAAATTCTATTTTTATTTCCCCTTCTACCATACTTTGTCCTTCCGTTTTTCAAAGATTGCGATGCCTCTTCAAACATTCATATAAATTTATGGGTGTTAGAAAAGATATCGCGTATATCTATCGACGACGCATACCAATTGCCATAAGTAGGTTCGTCTACTCATTTCTCAAATAAACTAAATATGTCGATAATAATAAAGTTTTTACAGATTTTTAAACTTGCAACAAAGCTTTAAGATCTACTGTTTTTAAACCAAATATTTTTTTATAAATTTATTAAAAAAATTATGCAGAGAGAGAGAGAGAGAAGTATTTTTGTGGATGACGGTTACAAACTGTCATCAGTGACTCAAGTACTTGTTTGTCTTTCTCTCGCATAAAATTTGACTTTTTTGTGTAATTCATTTATTTATATAAGTGAGCCTTTAAAAACATTATAATTAGATTTTTTTATAAATATATAATGAAATATTCATCAACATTGGACGCATATAAGCTTGAGACCTCTTGAATATTGTCTCCGTCGTAATTCTGCATTCTATTTAGTTAAAATATTAATAGATAGTCTCATTCATTGAGCAAAGAGGACTGTGACATTAACATGACTCTTATTAAAGTACATAAATACGAGTATCTGTTAAAACTTTTAGATCTTTTAAATATTATACAAAAACCTCTGGTCCAAAGAGAACAGAAGAAACAGAACAAGAAGAAGAACAGAAGAGAACAGAGAGTAATACACATACAAGTTCTCATTTTCGTTCATTATTTAATTTGAGCCTTTTTAAAATAATATGTTTAATGTCCTTTCTCGCCACTCAACTACGACCGAGTTTCAGATAACAAAGACACGTTGACAGCTTTACTATGACAATGGCTTTGAATAAGTCTTAAAGTTAATACAGAGTACATTACTAGATTTAATTGTAAACATACAACACCATATACCTACACTGTAGTCGTATAATAGTTACACTTATTGTAACACTAGAATTAAAATTATATAATTAATAATGTTGTGTCATTTTCGATGATCTCTTGTAGGTCTTCGTCACTGTCGTGGTTGCACAAGATTTTATACACACTATATATACACTGGACGTAGGAAAGATGTTAAGATTTCATTAATATTTTTTACGATAATTAAATAAACATAAATTCCATTTTCCAATAATACATTTTAAAAATGTCAGCCTTTTAAACAAGAAAGCTTAAGCAAAGCTTTTGTAAAAATAATGAATTAATGTACTATTTGTACATGATGAATTATAATTTATTATGAGTTTTTTTTATCAATAAATAATTAAATGTTAGCATTTATTTTTTAATTAATTATTAATTATTTTATTTTGGAACAGATACGGCCACGGGACACAGAAAGCAATTTAGGTTTTTGATAAATTTTGTAATTAAGTAATAAATTAATTAACTGTCTTTTATAACATTTTTAAACTGATTAATCTTTCGTGGTGATGGCACATTCTGATGCTAGAACTAATTCCGACTTGGTGTATTTTTAAGCGGTTCGTATTTGATATTTATTTATTTTTAAGCATTAAAGAATTTAGTCGTCCTTTTCAACACTAAATAAAAACTGTTAAAGGGAAAAATTATTAGAAATTTATAGGTATAATTTTTTAAAACAGTGATTATATCACAAGAATAGAGGTTACTTTTAACACACTAAACTAAACATTAGCAAAACTTTAAAATATGGAGCTTTCTAAAAAATAACTTTCATGCATAATTTATTAACAAATCTTACTAAATGATGATCTAAAAGGTTTTTTAATTGTTAATATTTATTTAAAAAGAAGAGTTTATTTGTAACGTTTTAACGAGTCTAAAAACGCACTAAGTATATAAAATATAGTATTAATCGTATTAGATAAACCTGGGACTTTGTAATTCGGCGCAACACAATTTCAAGCGTCCCTAATTTAATAAACATAACATTTTGAACAAACTCGCACGTTATATGTACAACAGTGTGAGCAATTTACTACCACAGTTGAGTTTTACATTATAAATGTGTAACTAAAAGTTTTTAATACATGTATATAGTAATAAAAATATTTAGAATTCAAAATCCATAGAGGCGGTTGGTGATACACTAGCATAATTGGTGTATATATATATATATAACATATATTCTTTTTTGACGTAACAAAGTTTATATGTTTAAGCAACATACTCGTATTATTAGTGTTAATTCAGCTTCTCGTGATCACGCATGCCAGTTATGAATAATACAGGCCGGTAGCTTTTAGCTATTGTCAGAATTAATATAAAAAAAGCTTTGAAATTGTGAATAATATAATAATAAAAAAAAATATTTAATTAACAAGAACATAATTTGTGCTTTGAGGGGTTTTAATTACTCGTTAACCTTTTCCGTAATATATATGCAGTAAGTTTTAATTTAATTAAAAATTCAACATATGGAATAAAGAACGAAGAACGTAGGAAATATGACTCATTATAAGGTTCTGAAAGCTTCTCAGAATTTTAACAAATTCTGTAAATTGAGTTTGGGTATGTTTTAATGAATACTGTATGTAAAAGTTGGAGCCCAATTTTTGAAAAGTTGCGGCCTTCCCAAAAGGCGAAATTTAGAGAATATTTTTATATCTTGTATTTACCGTGTGTTATTATATGTTAAGTTTAATTTTATATATATGTCTTGTATAATTATTAAAATTTTGGCGTGAAAATAATATGTACCGTACCATAAAAACATCAACTTATTTAGAAACATCTCTCAGGGAATCACTAGCTTTTAAGTTATAAATAGCCTGCATTTTTTTTGTAAAATGAATATAGAAATAATTTCGCAAGCACTGCATAATAAAATACTGTACGACAAAATACTTTAAGAATTAAAAAGAACTGAGACGAGCCACATTAACATCCTTTAATTCGACATAAATTATTATCGAAGTTTAGAAAACTTTAATGTTCACATCCACACAAACAAAATAAGCTATTTTTGTGCAAGTTTTATATAAACTAAGATATACATGAAATTGAAATGGTATATCTAATAAAATTATAAATCAAGTAATTTGTAAGATTCTATGTCAATTTGTAACTCAATTAGATTTGCGATCCAAGTTATCATGAATTGAGACTGCGAACTTCTCCCACAGACTGTGAAATTAAATAACTTCTCGCTCTACTTTTGAAAACTAATATATAAAATCGTTCGTGAGTTTTGATGGTCGGTGATGTTAAAATTGAGTTATTTCTACATTGAAATATCTGGTGTCAAGAACACTTACAATAATGTTAACATAAGCTTAGTCATCATTATTTAAATTTCATATAATATTGCAATACAAAATTTATCAGAAAACCTAAACTGCTTTCTGTGTCCCGTAGCCGTATCTGTTCTAAAATAAAATTAGTTAATAATTAATTAAAAAATAAATGTTAACATTTAATTATTTATTGATAAAAAAACTCATAATAAATTATAATTCATCATGTACTATTAATTAATTCATTATTTTTACAAAAAAACCTTAAGCTTTGTTGTTTAAAAGACTGACATTTTAAAAATGTATTATTTAAAAATGGAATGGATGTGTATTTAATTATCGTAAAAAATATTAATAAAATCTTAACATCTTACTTACATTAGTTCAGTGTGTATAAAATCTTTTGCAATCACGACAGTGACGAAGACCTACAAGAGATCATCAAAAATGACACAACATTATTAATTATATAATTTTAATTCTAGTGTTACAATAAGTGTAACTATTATACGACTACAGTGTAGGTATATGGTGTTGTATGATTACAATTAAATCTAGTAATGTGCTCTGTATTAACTTTAAGACTTATTCAAAGCCATTGTCATAGTAAAGCTGCCAACGTGTCTTTGTTATCTGAAACTCGGTCGTAGTTGAGTGGCGAGAAAGGACATTAAACATATTATTTTAAAAAGGCTCAAATTAAATAATGAACGAAAATGAGAACATGTACGTGTATTACTCTCTTTCTTCTGTTCTCTTTGGACCAGAGGTTTTTGTATAATATTTAAAACATCTAAAAGTTTTAACAGATACTCGTATTTATGTACTTTAATAAGAGTCATGTCAATGTCACAGTCCTCTTTGCTCAATGATTGAGACAATCTATTAATATTGTAACCAAATAGAATGCAGAATTACGACGGAGACGATATTCAAGAGGTCTCAAGTTTATATGCGTCTAATGTTGATGAATATTTCATTATATATTTATAAAAAAATCTAATTATAATGTTTTTAAAGGCTCACTAATATAAATAAATGAATTACACAAAAAAGTCATTTTTTATGCGAGAGAAAGACAAACAAGTACATGAGTCACTGATGACAGTTTGTAACCGTCATCCACAAAAATACTTCTGTCTGCATAATTTATTTAATAAATTTAGAAAAAAATATTTGGTTTATAAAAAGTAGATCTTAAAGCTTTGTTGCAAGTTTAAAAATCTGTAAAAGCTTTATTATTATCGACATATTTAGTTTATTTTATATTAAATCTAATGGAAATGAGTAGACAAACCTACTTATGGCAATTGGTATGCGTCGTCGATAGATATACGCGATATCTTTTCTAACACCCATAAATTTATATGAATGTTTGAAGAGGCATCGCAATCTTTGAAAAACGGAAGGACAAAGTATAGTAGAAGGTTAATAAAAATAGAATTTATACTTTTATGCCATAATAAACTTTATAGAAGTTAGTTTATTGAATTGTATCTAGTAAGTACTAACTTCTGTATTTGTCGCTACGATAGCACACGTTTAAGTCAAAATAAGCCTAGATTACTTAATACACTTTATTATAATGCAATATTTGAGTATTTTTTTAAATTATTAGCTTTAATACTGATTCAATTTTTTTTAATTAGGAACGATTGAGAATAAAATCATATTATTACAAGGAGATGCGTGGGGATGCCGGGTCCATCGCGTTGCAAGAAGAGGAGCGCAAACCATGCCTGGGACTTACGACGCAGGTGTAGGTTATAAATATGTATATATGTTCTTATACTCGTATGTATTTATACTAATAATTCTAAATAACAGCAAAAATTTTGAAATTTATGTTAAAGTTAAATTGCTAGGTGTGTAAAAGATTAGTGTAAAGTTTTGTTATGACATAAAATACGCATTGAATGAAAAATTACGTTTTAAATGTAATTGATTTTCAGTTAACAGGAGTTATTAAAAAATATTTCCCATAACAGCTCTTTAATTATCGATAATAAATGTATTAGAAAATTAAATTGTAAAGATGTACATTTTATTTTAAAATCTGTGGTGGATTTATATGTGATTTTATATTAATATGTTTTAATATTTGTTATGTCAATAAAAAATTGAGTTTGTTATGAAAATTCTATAAATATTATTTTACCTATCCGTCACATGAGGGCCGTATGTTAATATGTAAAGGGACTAAAGCATACCACGCAAGTTATTTTACTTTGTGTCCTGACAAGTATTAACTAACACAACATACCACATGTAGAACTTTAGAGAGGATATAAAATTATGTACACGCGAAATTTATGTAACATTTCAGCTGAAAAAGAGTTTAGAGATCAACGTCCTACTAACTATGAATTTTCATGTCTTTTAAGTTCTAGAACAGATATGGTATTATTTAAACTTATATTTCATAAATTATTTTAAATATTTATAAACATGTCAATTGCAAATGTCGTGAGTAAAGATGATAACAAATAATATTGATTAATGTCATGTCTTATATTTTACTTACTGTTTTATTGTTTTTACTGTTCTTTTGAAGTTATATACCCGTATATCAAAATCATCAGACGTTACAATTAATAACTTTATGAAATATATATATATAGCACTAACACTGACTAGACTGATCAATGACATCGACGAGATAACCATACCTTAAACGATTTTATCTAGATATCAATTGAGGATCAAAAGCTATGGAATTTATGGGAGGTAGTATATTATAATTGTAATCAAAATAAAATTCTATTAAAAGAAATATGTAAGATTAGTCACTTATTTGCTGTATTTACTCACAGTACTTTCAATATATTTGAAGTAAGAGCTGACAAATGAACACATTAACTCTCAAGACCGTAAACATTAACTAAAGTGATCCGCCAACATGTCTTAAATGGTGAGGAGTCAGATGTATGACCAAGATGAAGTTTTTATAGATTTAATATGTCTGAAACTCATAATAACATTGCTATTTTTTTAATACATATAAATTATGTATTAGATAACACTATAATTAAAAAAGAATATACGAGTATAATATATAACTGTCGTTTTCTATTTTTAGTTAGAATAGTGTAAACAGAAAATTTTATAAAACTCAATATTTAATGTAGTTATATTTATCGGATCGACATTGTTGTAATGTCTAGGTCTTTTGTCAGATATCAAATGGGGGAATCGTTGTGTAATCGTGTAAATTAAATAAAATATAAGACATTATTAGGAATTACGATGGTACGGCATTATCTATCTATTTCTTGTATATATAAGCGCTGTCTGGCAGATATTTTTAAAATGTATTACAATTTTACTTTTATAATTATTCACAACTTGTAAGTGACGTCGTCCTCTCTCTCCTTTCTCCACCTCTTAACATACGGAATCATACAAACTCATTCATTTTTATTTTCATTCTTATTATAAGCCAGAACATTTTTTTTAAAGAGTTATTTTCAGATTATATAATTTTCATTATTTTATATATATAGAAAATAAGCTTTTTATAAAAATATGACTTACAATTTCGTTTAATAGTTTTGCATTGGAAAATATAAAGAGTTTTTGTGTTTTTCTCAAAAGGCTTAAACGAGAAAAGAGCCAGATACGAGTAGAGAGAATTATTTTAACATTTTTAATATAAGTATGAATTACAAAATATTTATATATACTTATTTAAACTTTTTTAGTTTAATTTAAAAAAGCTTATATAATACTCTTTAAGTAACACATTTATACTATATAAATACTCCTATATCTATTATATAAATATATACGTATATAAATACAGATCAGTTAGTAATTAGACTCAGCTATTCATGTATTGTTCCGAAATGACAATATTAATCAAATTCCTATCCTGAGGACGGATTTTCGGAAAACTAGCAATCTGCATACGTAAAAAGATGCATATTATGCTTCCAATAAATTGTAATGAAAAACTAAAAATAAAAATGTTAACTTAACTTGTAGCCAGATTTATTGTATAATAATTCGACTCAAAAATCGCTAACGCTTATAGAATATCTAAATAAACAATATTTGCAAGACTGGACAAGAATATTTACATACAGCTGACGGCTACCTACAGACTACTATACAACACTTCCAATAGTCAATAAGTTAGTCAACAAATTAGTAAAATATTAACATGTTTAAAGTATCATTTAAAAAGGCTTAACTGTTAACTGTCAGTTGTTGACTATAGTTACTAATAGCAATTACTTTACAATTTAAATATACGTTTTTATTTTAATAGCTGACGGAAGTACTATTAGGCAAGTCTTCTCTCTTATATAAGATGATTGTAGTCTGCATTATATAACACCAGAACCCTGTCTTTCCTACTTTCCTCCATTCGTCCTTGTTTCTCAAAGATTTACCCATATACACAGATATATGAATGGCAAGGAAAGAACTTAGTTGATTATGGAAAAGCAAAAAGATATAATTGAAATTTAGTAAATAACTCCATAGTTTATTGACATAAGAATTATTTGAATCATTAATTAAGAATCGTAACGAGACATATCAGTGTAGATTTTTGAGACTATACCTTAAATAGAAATATTATAAATAATATGGTCAATAATGTTACAAACTGTTACAAGAAAAATAAACAAAATGTTAATTCAAAATTTCCAAATTTTGAATTAACATTTTGTTATTTTTATACAGTTAGTTGATCATAGTGTCTTCTTATTTTCTACTTGTAGGATACGCAAAGAGGTCACAGATAAAAATTGTTTACGGAAGAGAATTTTTTACAATTGAGCAATATATCAACAAATAAAATGATTGTATTTATGCTGAAATTCCACTTATGGTTTGGCGGTGGTGTTAGCTATGAAGGAGTGACTGAAACTTATTTTTGTGAAAAAGTATCTAAACATTGGCACAAGTATGTCGTGATAAGTGTATCATTATATATGAAATATGTTTTTTTTCACTAGTATAATTTTATCCGTGTTTTAATCTGTTTTTGTTTACTTGGTTGTGTTTTATTGTTACGTACGAATAGATGTGCTACTGAGTATCTGGAATAAAATTCTCTTTCTTTCTATAGGTAAATGTTTTTTAAAGCTACTTTAGGTAATAATCTTTTAATGATATAGCCTACTTGAAGAATTTTGTGAACCCGACCGCAGTACCTAAAGGGTCGAGACTGTAAGACTTATATTATGAAAAAATACATTTGTATATTTTAAATTTTATACGCATCACTTAATAAAACCAAAAGAATCGTTTTTAATTCCTTAATTGATAAAAAATAGGTACAATTAGTTCAAAAGTATGTAAGCTTGTATCAAAGCCTAAATAACTTATATTTTTCAAAAATTTAAATAATTAAAAACAATTAATTATGACAATATGTCGGATGATAGCGATTTCAAATGTGATAAAGGTCATAGGTTTAATTTCCATAGCATTTTTATTTGAGTCTGAGTATACTCTACGTCTTGTGACCTTCGTAATACAGAAATTGTCTAGTTCCCTAGATGAACATAATAAAAAGTAAGTAGAACATAACCATTAAACTCTGTTTACTACCTTCATTAATCTTCTAAAGTATAAATGGTGCCTGAGGTCAAAACTTTCAAGGGCAATGGCTTTAATGTTTTATAAATTACTGAACGATATCTAGAGATCTAAACGTTAAATTGTGATCGGGTTTTAGGTTAAAGAAATATTGATGTAATTTAAAGAATAAATGTTCTAAGAATGAACATTTGGTGGTTAACTTTACTCAGATATAAAATCTTGCCTTCGATATTTCTTACTATAAATATTTGCAGTTTATTGTATGATATATATTTATTTAATCTATTGACATGATATAGAAAAATATTATTTAATATGTTTTAAGAACATCACTTTTTTGAATAGTCAATGTGAAAACAATGTACTAGATAAGTTTAATTGTATTTTCGAATAAGATATTTTAATTCTTTTAGCTATTTGGATTCTCACGTTATTCAGAAATGAAAATATTAAACCACGATTACTGGAATACGTTACGAGTGTCACTTTAAAATTTTTACTTAAGTCACTGACATTCCCGAGTTTTAAGAACTATTTTAACAACAATGTAACAGTTGTACACAAATAAACTGACACGAGTGTTATTTTTACTTGGTATTTAAAATAGTGCTATGTTGTATTTTAGTACCTACTTGAAATGTTTGACGAGTTACGGAAACATTTGCTATATTTTATAAGAAGAAGTATTGTATTGAAAAGAAGTATTGTATTTATTATAAGTATTTATAAGAAGTTATGCAATTTTTTTCCATTTTTTTACATTTAAAGTTTCTGTTTTTAAAATTTTCAGAATCTCAAACTTCTCAGATCATGTTTTAAGTGACCTTAAGAGTAGAAGTTTTCTCGGCTTTCAATTATTATTTCTTTTACAGTCAAGGTATTTATCAAGTCAAAGTAAAAATATATTAATTACGTTCATTAAATTATTTATGATACTTAATACTATATGTAATTATTCCTAATGGAAATAATCCCATTACATAATAATTTTACGAGTGTCATCTTTATATTTCACATGTACGAACGAAAGTATATACGAACACACATACTGTGCTGATAATAATATGGTCAGTTAACAACAATATTTTTAATTACTCTGTGTCTGCTTGTTCTAAATTTGTATTCTGTGTATATTCTGTGCATAAGACAAACGTGTCAGCTTAAAACAAGTATTTCATATAATCTCAACAATAAGACTTCGAGGTTTTGGGCTTTATACGAATCGTAGCTGTACTACCTCTATGTCTGCCACCTACATATCATAAAAATATACATGTAAGTAATAAACATTAATATAACATCGATATAGCAATATATTAAAAAAAAGCCTAACAAATTTTAAACAAAAGTTGGTTTTTAATAACATTTAAGGAGTTATTTCACAATAGAATAGTAATATTTTGTAATCCATTCGCCGAAACTTCATTACGATATCACATCTATAAATAAGTTGCGAGTCTTTCATTGTTAAATTCATTTTATATTCAAACGTTTTATATTCATAGGGAAGGCGGTTAATGTAGAATTATTAAATGACAAATCATAATATCAAAAGTGTGTTACAACTCTTATTATTCTTGTATTTTGTATATGTATAGCACCCGAGAGTATTCCAAATACTACAAGTGTGTAAACATGTTGCAGAACAAAAAAATAGATTATACATTCATTTTATCTATATAGATCAAAGGCATGAACAATTCTATTAATCTCCGCTTGGAATGATTTGAGTTTCTTAATATTCAACACAAATCAAGTAAATAGGTCATCAGTTTATATTTACCCCATATACCCCATAGAATAGAACCCGATAAAAGAGTCTATATTAATATGACATATTAATTGCTTGTAATAAAATAAATTTCTCTTCTCTATTATATAGCTTATAACGAATATATTTTCAAATGAAATCTTTTATCTGCTATTTTTATTTATTACAAACGAATGAATGAAGATTTTTAAATAAAAATAATTTGTATAAAAATCTATATCATTTTATAAATGTCAATAGAAACGTTTTATTCGAACAAAAATATTTAAATTTCCACATAATGTTAACGAAAATGTAAACAAGAGACTGAATAAATACCATTTAAGATTCTCATTGACTCCAGTAATTACCGGCTCAGTGTAAACAATAACAGAAATTTTACTGACTTTTACTTTATAAAATATTATAATATCTGACATTATTTATTTATTATTATTTTCTTTATGACCTCTTATTCTTTGAAGTATAACATTGAGTAAGGTTTAGTAAGTAATGGTTATTGCATTACTCATTAGAAACCTGTGAGACTACAAAGTTATTACAGATTATAAATAACTTTAAAAGTTTATAACTTTAGATTTTTTATTATTTTTATAAATATAAAAAAAAACATTTAAGAATTCGTAAAATAAAAGTATTAATTTTTTATACACACTATAACATTGTGTTTGGACTACATCCAGTTAATTTTGTCTTCGCTGCATGTATAAAAATATAAATATTAACAAAATATGTGATTATTATCCCAAAACAATTTACTCAAATCAAAACAAAATGACACACTCATGACATACAAGAGATAGCTGATTATTAAATCACTAAGAAGTTATGTATAAAGTAAGACAATAATTCCGTTATTAATAAAAAAAATACGTATGTATTTCTTTTCTACTGTGTACTTTGATACAAATATTAACTAATATATAACTCACAATTTCAACAAAGGCATAGTTGGAGTAGCTGTAATTTAATGTAAATACTGAACAACATATGGGTAATAATGTTTGTGGAGTAGCTTGACTTTTTAAGAGGAATTTTAGTTTTATAATTTGGTAGTATTCGAGAGTAATTCTTTGGAAGGATTTAAAGTTATTAATATGGACGATTTATTAAATAAACCTATCAAGTAAGGTCGCTACTACTAATGTAAACTAATACTACCCTAATATTAATGCTTATAAACTTCTGTTTTGATAACGAAATATAAAAATACAGTTGTTATGATTTATAGTGATATTATTATGGTTGAACTGTATGTTTCTAGATACGATAATTGTATTTAAATATAGTTGTTTATAGTTGATGAAAATGATATCTGAGGTTATCTCAGGTTTACCTGCACCTATATATACAGATACAAAACACACTTATTCTTTCTGTATAAACAATATTAATTATTTTATGTTTCATTTGATTAATATAGGCTACATATAAATAAACAATGAGGCTACATATAAATAACAATAAAATATGAGGTCTTACATATAATATATAAATTTAATTCTAATTGGTATATAAAATACGAAGAAATCAAACATCTTTGTAATCCCGAGATGCAGGCATGCCAGGCATGGCTGAATATTCTTAATAATAATAATAATAATAATATTCTTTACTGCACATCCTCAAAAGTAATAAAACACATAGTAACAGCAAGAAAAAAAAAGAGACAAAAAAAAATGTACAAAAGGCGACCTTATCGCTAATAAGCGATCTCTTCCAGGTAACCCCAGTGTCATAGGAGTTGCAACAAATAAAGACGGAAGAGGTGTACAACTGACAAAATAATATTAATACAACATATACACAACACACAATATAATATAATATCATAAGTATTAAATATGTATTTGAGATATAACACATCAATACGGATTACTTAAAAGATAACAATAATATACCATAAAGAATGGATTTAAGGATAGGAGAAAATTACTTCGAAAGGAAATATTTTTTTATAGCATTTTTGAAAATGTATAGAGATTGAGAGCGTCGAAGAAAGAAGCGTCGTATTTTTAGATTGTTTAGAGAGCTTGTGTATTTGAAATGTCTAAGGAGTCTGTAAATAAAATACCAAATATGATCCGAAACATTCGTTTTATTACGCTGTACAATTTTAATTTACAAACTAAGATATTAATAATTAACCTTTTGTAATAAAGACATCATTTATAAGACACAGAATGATATATTAAATATTGTAAATATTGACAATATTAACACTGTTTATATACCATCTTCCATATACTCGTATACACCGACCCTACACTTCTTAGAATAGAGACATCAAAATCAGATATTTCATTCACGACTGTGATGAATGAAATAGATGTTATAACTTGCGTGAATTCAAAACTATTTTTGGTTTAATAATCTAACTAATCCCTATTAATATTACAAATTCCCAAATATATAAACATATATATTGATTAAATTAAAAAGTTTAACATTTTACTGTCATACGAAACAATAGTATATGATGACATGGTCCTGTACGTATTTAATTTAAATATCTCGGACGAGGATAAATAACACTTATTAAATTAAGGTTATTTATCCTTCTTATAATTAAGTTAAGTGTTCTTCATCATACACCTTGTAGTGTACACCAAGAATATGGATTAAAAAATGCGTCAGTTTAAGTTCAACAATGTTTAGTTCTTATTTATGATGAAAATTTTTGTTAAAAAAATCCCTTACATATTTATTTCAAATGTTACAAATTCTAACGTACAAATCAAAATAATATTAAAAAACTTTTTTTATATTTACTAAGAAAGGTTAAACGACGTCTCATCACAATTTATAAAATATATAAATAATAAAATACAACGTGACTCCTGACCTGAATCTTACAGATGATCTCCAAACAAATTAGGATTAGGATTATAATATAAAAAAAAAAGTCGTAAGTATTATTCCAATAGTAAATAACAAAGTGTAGCATTTAATTTGTTTTTCTTTCGTTCTGTAAAACAAACTTCATACAACAGTACATTACCAAGGAATGTTCCAATTTTCTTATACTGTTTGAGAACACACCCCTGGCAATTTACTTTGTAGATAAATAATGTTTATAATATTACAAAACTAGCCCTCCCCTGGCTTCTTGGTAATCAATTTTATTAATGAGGCGTCACTTGGATTTAACAAGACGTAGTCTGTCTCGTGCACTATTGTTCCTTAGTAAGGTAGTTGCAATATTTTACATACACATAATGATCAAATCTTTATTTACTAATGTCAGTTACCGATTACAACAAATATTTGAAAGTTATGTAACAAATTAGCTATCATCGTATTTTTCCACTATGCTATGATTATTAAATTTAAAAATAATTTGAAAAGAACAAATACACATATATTCTGTATTTGGTGAGTATTATATATTACAATTCTAAATTCAATAATGAGTTATATAAATAACACGGTAATTATATAAACAGCATGGTTTCACTTAAGCTTGCTAGTTTCCTTGTTTTACTTACCGTTTACTTTTTATTAGTTTAGTTCTTTTAACTGTTTTTTAATTCTAAGTCTACTTAATAAATATTTTCACTAATACAATTAATAATAAATAAATTAACCGCATTTATATATTCCATATATATTTAAAATGCTGTGTACGTAATGATAAATAACAAGGAACCTACTACTTACTACCTATTATATTTTATTGATATTTGGAATATTGGTTTACTATGAAAAATAATTGTAAATAAATATACACTAGTTAAGGTTCTTATGACTATTGTTGTATCTGATGATTACCGTTGCAGCAAAAACAATGAGCTTAATGAGATCCGAGGATCTTACTCAAACAATATGTATGTTAAGAACAAACTTTCTTTGACAAAAATTATATAAATTACTTGATAGTACAAATGAGATAAAATATACTCATTTAAAAAAGATATTCCAGCTTATTATAAATTGATAAGATGAGAGATAAAGATGATAAGAAACTTGTTTTAAGAATGTGAATATGAGTAGAATCTGTAATCGAAATTACAAAACTAAGTTGGGAATTTATAAATGGCGTTGATAAATTGTCTTCACATTTATTTCACAACATAGAAAATGTATTCTTTTTTTGTAATTGCTCCAAAACAAATCCGATAAGTCGGTATAAAAATGTATATATCCGTCCTTGGCCCGGAATTTACATTATTATATAATATTTTCATTATCATAATACCTCCTGTACTTTTAATAATAATCTTAAGCTTCGTGATTCGTGACATCGTGATTACTTTAATTATCTTCCTAATCATTAGTAATTTTGATTATTTTATTATTTATTGATTAATCATCTTATATAAAGAGAAATATGAGATATGTAATATTTTAATTTATAATGTCTACGTAACTTAAATCAATTTTATTTTTCAGGTACCACGCATTTCTTTGAATAACTTATTCTTCATATAAAAAAATACCAAACCTTTTCTTTTTATGAATTAGCAATTTTGCATTTTTTATCGTATTTATAAGTACTTGAACTGTTCTGCAAATACAATTTTTTTCTTACTAAAAATAGTACTAATTAACAAGTGTATACCATTTTTTAAAGAATTCTAATTACAAACAATATAAAGATACATCATAAATCATACATTAGATATACTATATTGACCAAGCACCTAACATTGCTATTATTCTACCCTTTACCAATTCATATGTTAGGTGGATGGATACTCGTATAAAATGGCTTGTGATATTTCAGGACATAACTCTAAGATGTACTTGTTAATCATCTGAAGTAGAAATGGATCTCTGGGGTGAGATCATGAAAGGCCAATGGCTGCTATAAATTATATACCGCTTGGTATACCTGGTAATTTATTATTTAAAACGTATTTAAGAGGAGAATATAATATTCTATTCTATGTATTGCTAGTCAGCATGTTAAAATATACACTATATTTTTGTGTACTATATAAAATAGTACACAAAAATAACATATACTTTGCAGATTTAATTTACAAATGAATTATTATATTACATTGACATCAGTTAATTATAAACAGTGGCATACATTCACAATATTTGTGATTATCCTATGTTAGTCAGTGGCAGATATTTATTCGGTAAAAATTCCATTAACCGTTTTATTTAGGTATATCAGATTATATATATATCACAATGATTACGAGATGAGATAATCTCTTGAACTTGTATCACAAGGATTAGATAATCTCGCCAGCTAATCCATGCTTAATATAAGATGACTATAAAGCAAACAAATTACAGAACATAGATATGGATTTTTGTACTACAAGGATTTAAACAAAAGAGTAAGGAAGAAAGAAAATATTTTACCGGTAGCATAGCACTGCCACTAATAGTTGTTTTTTTTGTTGATTTAATAATGCTGCTTTCTTTAAATTAAAATGACGAGTAGAATAGTTAGGTTATGAAAAATTACTTTTTAAATATTAAATCAAAAGTTGTTCATTCAGTGTATTTATAAAAGTTTCTAAAATAATTATATTTTCTTTACAAAAAATATTAGATTGAAATATTAGATTGAAATGCATCTTATGAACGAACCAGTAACATCTTAATTATAATGATAAAGAAATGTATACACAACAGTCATTATTGGCTGTCTCCAATATTATCAAACAATTAAAAAGGATCTACGTGATTTTTTAATCAACCTTCAATCTTTTTCATACTAAGCAGTATATATCCCTCCCTAAGGAATGCCCTTAATCCATTCGGTATACGTATTTGTTATTTCTGTTCGCCTTAAAAATATAAGGACCACAAAGCAAGAATACTAATAAGCAATATCTCTACTTCTTTTTATGGGACTTTGAGCGAGAAACAAGCAAACAGTCCACCGAGTACTTTAGTTGTTGTCGTCGTTCATGTACATATAAAAATATGATATATTACATTAAATATTATATTAAGAGGAAGGCAGGTGGTTTGGACATCTGGTTTATCTTATAACACTATAATATATATATAGTATGTAGCTTTGTGATAATTGTTATATTTCATTTGAAAAAAAAAACTTTTTTAGAGCAGTCAATCCTGACAAAAATATATCAAAATAACATATATTGAAGATGCTGAGTACAATGTGTACAAGGCGGTAAATTCTATAAATCAATACGTTTCGGAAGTAATGCTCTTAGGTATATGACAATAGAAAGTGTTTTATATAAGAAATAAATATAACATTTTCATGGTTTTTGTTCTTATTTTAGTTTAAAATGAATGTGTATATATGTGTTATCTAAGAGTTATTACGTAGATCTGTCATATAGGTATAGTTGAGTAATATATAATACTTACTTTTTTAAATTTTCAACGCCCTTAAAGAATCTGTGATTTAATCATAGTGTAAAAATTTTACGCTTTTATTTATAAAGAAAATAAGTATAAGTTTCATTGTGAATTTATTCTTTAACTTATAAATTAGTTTTTTGAATATATAAAAAGAATATTTCATTGTACGAACAACGTATAAAATATTTTTAAGTTTTAAACATATTATATTTGATACAGAATAGATAAAATAATTAAAGCGCGAGTATAAAATATATTTCTAAACCAAAGTGGAGTCTGTATAATGTACGCTGGATTTAATTAAATTCTGTTCCAGAATATTTACTTTAATATTTTGTGATGTGAAGTGAAATAAAACCATAATATATTTACTTAATAGTAAAAAAAATATTAAAAAATAATAATAAAAATATATGTATGACAGGTGACATTAGTAGTCCTGGTAATAAACTGACTAATAAACTTTACAAATAAAAAAATAAAAGAAATGTCAGTGACTTTACTCGGTGGTTCTAAGGGTCATGATATTACTTTATGTTCTAAGACAAAAGAACTGCGTCGTCTGTCGCATTTGCAGAATGAATAGTTAAGTAAATAGATTTAAGAATATTATAAGATTTATTATCTCTTTCACATTTATTATAATATTTCAACACCATTGTTTATTCTGATTGAATATTATATAAACTTATGATATATAAAAATTATTAAATATTTAAATTAATTTTACGATTATGAAATATAATATAATGTAAATGTAATACGGTACTTACATTGACTACTTTTTGTATTTATAAAATATTCGCTGGTATAGTACATTGTAAGGTTCTTCATAATAATAATTTATATGAATTTTATTCAACAAAATATACAATAAGAGTTATTGGAATTATGAGTTATTACGTCTGTTGTTTAAAAAAAATTATTTCATCAATATTTATGTCAGTTTGTTTAATTCGAGTCTCGTCTCCTAGAAAATTTACATTTTATCAATCACAAGCTACAAAATTCTAAAAAATAATACTACAATGGATATTTTGTTAAAAAAATATCTAGTTTTAAAGATTTTTTTATATATTCATCATGAGTATAAGAAAGAAACAAAAATTTTGTTAACTCCTATCCTTCCACCAGTGTTACTCTCGATAACCGCAATGTTTATTTATTTATTTAACTTCACGCCATATCCCTTGCGGGGTGGCCAGAGACAACGGAGCGCCAAACGCTACGCTTCCTGCATACCTTTTTCGCCTCGGCCACAGACATCAACCTCTTCAAATATGCCCTCCGGGGCGTCCTCATGCTTTACGTGACCTTCCTCCAGTATCATAGCTACTGTGTTTTCGAAGGTCACTCGAGGCCTCCCCCTACCTCTCTTACCGCTCACTTTTCCTGTATTAATCTTTTTTACCATTCTTTTATCACTCATTCGTTTGACGTGCCCAAATTACCTGAGCACGTTCTTCTTCATTCTCACCGTGACATCTTCGCTAGTACCTGCCATTCTGTGGATCTCTTCATTGCGGATTCGGTCAGCTAGACTGACTCCGCATATTCTGCGAAGAGATCGCATCTCCACAGCATTCATCTTTCTTACATTCTTCTTCTGTGTTACCCACGTTTGGCTGCCGTATTACAGCGTCGGTAGCAAAACCGCATTGTGTACAGCCAAACGGGCGGCTATGCTGACGGTTTGACGTCTCAACAATGCAGTCAAAGCACCGTTGACTCTGTTACCGCAATATGCCTTTCCACATCCATTTCGTATCTTCCGTCTCTGCTAAACATACTTCCCAAATATATAACTTCCTTCACTTGTTCTATTATCTTACCATTCACGTTGATCTTACATTCTGTTCTTTCTTCATTTCTTTTAAATATCACAAGCTTTGCCTTACTGTATTCAGGTTTAGACCATTATTTTCACATCCATCTTTCAGAGTGGTGACCAATGCCTGCAAATCACATTCTGATGAAGCAATGAACACTCTATCATCTGCATATAGCAAGCATTTGACCTTAAGGGCACCTACTTTCACTCCCATATCACTGTGTTTTACTTCTTGGAGACAACAATCCAAATACAAATTGAACAACCAAGTTGACATAGCGCTACCTTGCTTAACTCCCGATTGGATGTCAAACCAGGGCGACATGCCAGCTCCTACTCGCCCACAGACTGAGTGATCTCTGTAAAGAGAGTTTACAGCCTTTAGCAAGAGTCCGTTCACATTGTATCGGGGCAGTATCTCCCATAATTTTTTTTTCACAACCCTGTCTAAAGTCTTTTCCAAATCCACAAAAACACAACCAAATCTTAAATTTGTTACTTAATTGAATATTCTTTACAAACTGTCACAAACCGCGTATTAAGATTTATTGAAACTCTACCAGATAATTTATTATTTTATGTACACGCCCTCCCACCCACCACCGTTCAGTTCGGTAACTTCTTAGAATCAAGACATCAAACACAGCCATTGAATTCACAATAGCAAGTGAATGGGACGAGGCTTTATAAGAATATAAAATAATATTAATATTACTACTACTCTTTTGTATAATCTAAAAATATTAAAGCTTACAAATTGTAAGTCGTATTTGAAACGCTGTTATGTTTGATTTATTAAATAAATACTTATGTGGATACAATGAATAGTCGAAGTATAATTATATGGAAAAAGCATAACATAAAATCTGTTTAATTTGAGATTGTTATGTTGAATACTAACTACTAACATTAGTTACTTAAGTTAAAATGTTACCAACACTTATGGATGAATTTTCTGAAATAAATTGATTTATTATTATTATTATAACAAAAAACCGAAAAAATAACATAAAATATACGTGGTATATAATGGAACAGAATACAACCGAATATTGACTTATTTAAGAATTTGCTAAGTCTTGTTTAGATACCCTTAAATTATAAAATTAAAGGATAGAAAGTAATCTAAGACTCCAACCAACAGTTTGAGGATCACAAAATCTATAACAGTCTGGTTCCTTAACTGGAACAGAAGTTCATCTAAACATGCAGACTTCTATTAAAAAAGTGCTTCTGACGTCACTGAACCTGAATACGATAAAATAAGTTGTAGTTTTCTGGTCACCTTCTGCTACACTTATATTTTTATGAAAAATAAAAACAAAGTGAGAATTTGAAAATGATTCTGATACATGTAACATCATACCAAGAGTAACAGGAAAACTATATCGGTTATCGAAAATGTATGATAAAGTGAATAACAAAGTTCATTTATCATAAAATAAAGACTAAGTAACTCTGTAATATTCTCTTAAATTAATATGAAAATAAGCACATGTTTCAAACTAAAATTCGTATAGAATTAAGTGTCTCGTTTAATGTAAATTTGAATTTATAATGAAGACTTCGGTGTTGTCTGCTATAAAGTAATTTTATGGATATATAATATATTATCAAAACAAAAACTTCTCAACGAAGTAAATACCGAGTGACGAAAGCGAATCCACTGACAAAACTCCTGATATTAATTTTGCGACGAAAAAACCACGAACATTTTTATTCACAAACGTAAACAAACACAAAAAATGTGAATGTGTTCGGAACGTTACCAAATTGCCTTGATCAATCTAATAAAATAAAAACAAAAATGCAATTTGTGCAACGTTTCGAGCACATTCACATTTTTTGTTTGTATTTTATTTTGTTTGTTTTTTTGTTTGTTTGTTTGTTTGGCAACGTTCCGAACACATTCACATTTTTTGTGTTTGTTTACGTTTGTGAATAAAAATGTTCGTGGTTTTTTTCGTCGCAAAATTCATATCAGGAGTTTTGTCAGTGGATTAGCTTTCGTCACTCGGTATTTACTTCGTTGAGAAGTTTTTGTTTTGATATCAATAGTTTTGTAAAAGGATTGGAAACAAAATGCTGTGCGATTATTTTTCATGCAAATATATACTCATTTATTTGGAATAGTTGCCTCTGACAAAATGAGAGTGTTTTGGCTCAGAGGATGAGCGTTGTAATGACAAAGACGAAACATCGAGTTCGATTCCCACAGGTGCCCGATTTTTTTTTCATTTGATTTTTTCAGTTTCCATTTATTTTTTTAACTCATTGCTTCAAAACAGATTTTCTTCAGCATTCGGATTTTTTTCTGTAAATTTTGTTTTATTGTTACAGACGGCAATGCGTTAGTGAGTTTATTCACTGTGCAACTAGCATTGAATTTTAACCGTGTTGTGAGTACGATTCTGGCTTTAAAAGTCATTTTTTTTTCATTTTTGGTCATTTTTCATGATTTTTTGAACTTCTCACGGCCATATCTCGAAATAACGAGTTTTCCCAGATATATGCTATATACCAAATTTTAGCTCTAATTTGGGGCTACAAATGAGGAAATTTTCGAAAAAATCGTTGGCGCCGTTTTCGAGAAAATGGCCGATCTGTCCCCGGCCAGTTGGCCATTTTTTGGATTTTGACCAAAAATGTCACGCCAACAAATGTTTTTGCCATTAAAATGGACATTATTCAAAAGATGAGCTTGAGACCTTTCCAATGATGCCCAATTTGTCAATGTACGTCAACTGGTTTGGCCACAGTCCCTGTACGAAAAATGGCCCTTTTTTCTTTCGAGGGCTGGCTCCGGTGGAAATAAGTGATTTTATACTGGTGCGGAGCCAAAAACTAAATTTTAGTCTCATTTGTCAAACGGCCGTAGAGGTGGAGGCGGTAGGTATATTGCTAAGTGTAAATGCATTTTCTGGGTCTATGGGCCAAGGGCTTTCTAAAAATACCACACTCGTACCAGAAGGTCTCCTGTATAAAAAAATCGATATTGCGCGTATATATACCGAGTTAGACTTTCAGCACTATGGGTGCTTTCGTCACTCGGAGCTAGCTAACGCTCGCTTTGATTGAGCTGAGCGAAGCGAAGCTCTTTACTGGTCAGATCGCAAAAAATGCGAACTCTCTGTTCTTAAAAACTATTCGAGCTACGTTAACGAAACTCGCCACAACGATTACGAGCATAAGGCGCTAAGCATATATTTAATTTTTTAAAAATCGTAATTCTAAATTCAGTAACTAATTCCGTTTAGGACAATTTACGTGCTAGCTGAGAAACTACGCATACCACAGTTTCAAAACTCGGCATGGTGTTTGATGCCACATCGCTTTATGACTATACCAAATTTCAGATAATTTCGATCGACAGATCTTGAACAATTAACAGAACTAATTTAGTTCGATTAGTGACTCACCAGCGCGCGCCTGCTTGATGCACGAGTTACGAGTGGATTGAAATCTAAGAACTAGTTTGTAACTACTCTCATACATAACAGAACTGACTATAAATTGGAATGCAGTTCACATTGAGCTCGAAGCACACTAAAAGAATGGTAAGTTTTCGAATTACAGAAAAAAAGTTTTAATTCACCAGAAAATTGTCCAATTTATGTTATGTATTTATTTATGTCCATTAACTTAATTGAGTAAAAATGGAATAATTACACTAACGAATGTATTTTTTTTTACTAGCTCAGCTCACGACCCCGCTTGCGTGACCTAGTAATATATATATTTGAAAATATCTTTAACATGTAGCATGTTAAGGTAAGACGTTTTCAAATAATAATGTCGATTGTACCAAGTAAGATATTTAATATTCATTAATATATTTAACTACCAATAAAAATAATACGTATCACTATGCGTCTATTATAAATCTGATTAAAGTACACAATATTATTAAACAGTTTATTTTAGTAAGCGTTCTTAGGACAACAAATTGAGTAAGTATCCGAGCTAACGAAGACCTATTTTATCCAAATTACATCATCGATTATGAGAACCGAGAAGACTTCAAGAATTTACAAGAAAAAGCCAATTATTGAGGTAATAAATCAGAACTTGGGTGAAAAATATGATGCCTTCAAAACTTCAATAAAATTTATCAAATATCTTTACGCTTAATAAATCTAATCATAGTTTTGCAAAGTACTCGTATACTTATTATTGTTATTGATCGCTTACATTTTGTACGTACTTTTTACGTTTATTGTAAGTTAATTTTACATATATTTATAATTTAAATTCAAGCAGCAGGTAAAAAAATAAAGCTTCTAACTTAATCTATTTATCAATCAATTGTAATTTATGTCAAGATACAATTGTTAGTATTTTTAAAAATTCCAGGAAGTCGATAGGTACATTTATATTCATAGCTTATTGGCGTTCTTTTGCTTTTTCTTTAGAAGATATAAGAATATTAATTAAAAGCCTCTCCTCATGTAAGCATGAGAAGAGGCTTTTCATTTTTCATTAATATTCGCTAAAGCAGAGATTTTCAGGGAGAGCCTTTAGAATAAACTATTTTCATGAAATTTTTTACATCTCATATATTTATCTAGGTAACATAAAGTTTTTATTCAAGAAAAATGCTATCTACACAACTGAAAAAATGTATAGTATTGATACCAAAATAATAATATAGTATTGAAGACTGAAACAGAAATATTTTTATGTTATAATTTCCAGAAATCTGTAAAAAAGTTTATAACCAGAAGACTTTTTGTTTATTAATGTTGAAATGAAACCAAATGTTATTTTAAATAGTAGTTTTAGTGTGTTCTTCTCTTCGAATGTAGACTTCACTCGTTTGGAAGAAGGATAGGATAGGAAAACTGGAACAAAAGTAACAGGAAGTATACGGGATTTTGACCCTGAATAAAAATAAAGGATTCGAAAAAAGATGACCGATATGCTTTTGAAAAACATTTCTTTATTTCCTTAAGACCGAGGTATATGATATGAAGTGGCTCTCTTGGTCACTTGTAAGATGTTGTTGTTAAATAAAAGATATATTAATTTCTTTAATTCTTATTTCAAAATAGTCTCATTTCTCCCACGAGAAAATATTTTTTGAAAACTTATTTTATACAAATGACAATGAAGTATAATATTTTAGTCATTTGGATTTCTCAAAGTAATTGGTTATTAAATTTTATAAAGACAAAATATTTCAGGACCGACTTGGAATGGTTTGAGTGTAATACTAAATAACTTGAAATAGAATATATAAAATGTATATAAAATAAACTAAAATGTATTTTTGTACTATTTAAGATGAAGCATTAAATTTTATGCTGAAAATAATGGAATGTATCTATTAAAAATTATTATTAAGAAGAAAAATATTAAGAAACAGTATGCTTTTTAATATTTTTCAGGTCGAATTTTAGTAGTCCCAAGATAAAAAATATTAAAAGTGTTTAAAAAAGAATAGGAAAACTCTTATTCCCCCGTGTCTTATTCATAACTAAAATTAGGTTTTTCTCTTCCTTTTCGTATTGATATTAAGAATTTTAATTATATGGTAAATAAGATCAGAATTTTGTTATATAATAAGTTTGTGTTTATTAACAAACTGTAAATTGTAACTCCATGATCTAGCTCCAACGAGCTGGTAAGTAAGTAGTAACACGAGTCACCCGCAAGAGCACTCTTGAGAGTGACTCGTGTTACTACTGAACTGTTTTAAATCACTGTGACATGGTGTACTCTCTCAGATTGTAGTCTCGTGATTTAAACTACTACTTTAAAGTAATAGTTATATACTGGCCGATGTTTTTACAGTCAATATAATTATCATAGAATGGAATTATTACTTGTATGCAAAATGGACAATAAAAGATTTTTTTTGTTAATTGTTAAGAAGTTAAAACATGCTAATTAATATTATTATTTCTTAAATAAATAACAATTTTGGTTATGAAAAATATTAATTCAAGACTTAGCGTTGCTCTACAGAGTTATTTTATAACACTTTAAAAAGATGAGTGCTTTAACAGAAGTAAACTGATTATAAGTATTTTTCTTGTATCTCAGATTTAGGCCTAAACAGTAATTGAATAATTGTGTTACATTAATTATACTTTAATTTTAAAACGTTATCCGTTTGAGTAATTCTTTTTTTAACTTTATTACGTTTAATGTAGATATAGATAGTAGCACACAGTGCTACTGGAAACATTGTAGGTACTTTACACTAGATTATTATAAATATAAGACACTAAGGTTATATACATAAGTGAAAGTAAGAACAATAAGACAATTAAAGGACGTTAATACGATTCAATTCGTATTTTTAAAATTTTCATAGTATTTTATCTGTCCTAAGCCGGCCGAAATTAAGGCTATATTTATTTAACAAATAAGAGCTGTACGGTAGTCTCTTAATACACATTTAACAACATATTAGTAATTACCCTAATAATGTCTGGAAGTTAGGTTGATTAATTTTTAGGGTTGGTAACATATAAATTATTGTTCAATCGCATTCAAAACCAGTAACTGTTGAGTTTCTGGACGGCTCTTCTGGCTGGCTCTTCGACTAGACCGGTGGTAGCTTACTTAAAGGCTGCCTACATAAACCTTTTTTAATGTGATAATTGACGATTGAAAAGTGTGTGTAAGTGTCTACTTAAATAAAGATATATTGTGTTTGAATATTATTTATAACATAATTATTATAGTATGAAGGCAGAAGTGAAGAATAAAACATTTTTAGTAAGTAATGTTAGTAATAACCTCCGTAACGTATGTTAGCTGCAGTTGATATAATAGGAACTTAATAACTTTATTTTAAAACTATATACGAGTATATAATAAAGTAATAAAACATATTGCCCTGAAATGTAATAATGTAATAATTATTTTGTTATAAACTATTACTAGTAAGAACTAAAGAGGAGCAACTTAAAAAAATACAAAATCATAGTATTTAATTTCTTTCTTCTCTGGATAATTATTGTCAATTTACTATATATATTCTCTACAGGAGTTCCTTCTGAGATATTTTGATTAATTGTCGGTATCGTCTCACCACTTCTAGTATTTCTAAAAATTACAAATAGAACTACGTTATATTTAAGTTTTTTGTATGTATTCTAATGTTCTTGATGATGGCTGTTTCATTTATTTAATTATTGAAAATACACAATATAAAATATCTTTGGAATATAATACTTTTATCAGGTGTATGTGACGGGTTTTTATGTTTATTAAATAGATTTCAGTTTTCAAATGTATTACAGTATTCAGAACATCATCGATACGTATTAAAGTAATGTTTTTTGAAAAAATAAAAAATAAAAAAAATAGTGTACACAAATTAAAAATTACAAAGAGTTATAGTAACCTTAAATTGTTATAGAAGCAGACACATCACCTAACATTTGAAATTGAACAAAACCTTCGGGACCGAAAAGGGAGGAAGGAAAAGAGAATATGTTTTTGGTTATATGATTGTGTCAGTGAAAATTCGACGGATACTGAAGATTTTTACAATATCTATTAATTTGAATGAATATTTTATCAATGTGATTGAATAAAAAGATTTTAATTTCCGATTCAATATACATTCTCCGGTTCAAGTATAGTTCAAATGAAAGTAAGCTATTATTAAGTATTTAGGAGTTAAGTATTAAGTTTATCAGAACAGTAATAAAAAAAATAACATGTTTCGCTTATCAAATCACTATCAATATTCATTATGTTACTGAAAAAAATTTGTGTATATTAAAAGAAGTATTATTATGTTGTACTCACTTGTACACTAGTGTACTTGTGAAGACACTTGAGACATTTACTAACCTTGATAATATTCTTCAACTTTCTGTGAACAAAGTTAATACGATAATCATTGCCTGAGAAAATTTAATGAGGTCTGCAGAAACATTTCTTAAGTACATTACGTTTATAATATTTTAAAACCGAGTTATTTAAAACGAAAAGGATCACTAAAATGATATCTGATAATATTACACACAATGAAAATTAATGAACCCGCCATTTTACTTCATTATTTTAACAATCCAGCTAAATTGCGGGTTGTCGGTATGTTTGTAAAGTTTTTGTCCCTCTTAACAAAATTTTAATAATATATTCATATCATACAACTAGACCCTCATCGTCATTATAATTTTATTTCAGTTTAACAATCATAGTTATTTTATTTTTGCTTTTTTAACGTCAAGTGATCACCGATGCAAATGAATTCTTCGAAATATCCGGGGAATCACAAGCGCGAGCTTGTAGTTAGGAGTATACATTTTTGAAGGTACTCATGTTATATCGATCCGGAAATACCGCCGAAGCAAGTTAACTCCGCATCTTAGTAGTACGTAGAAGGAAAATCCATGAAAACTGAACATCGTCGTTATCCCGGTATAGCTGTAGTTATTTGATTCCAGCTCGAAAAGGGCTGGCTCGACCGGGGAAGGATCACCCTCTCACAGAAAATTGACATATAGTAACCAAATTCATTTGGTTATTGTTAGATTAATATGTATGGCAACACAAATGTATAATGTAATGTTGGTACTATTGTTGTTGTACGGTTGGCAATAATGTATGTAATTAAAAATTCTCTCCATGTTTGAAATGTGCTCTGTGTTTGATGTATTCCTAATAAAACAACATATACCATAAAAACAGTTTTCATTCATTATACTTAACAGGTTATGGGCCCAGAAGCGTATACCTGTAAGAAAATTAATTAAAAGTAGTGACATCGGACTTGTTTCTATATCGGCGAAAAAGTGAGGTTAGGTGAGGACGCGTCAGTAAAATTTTCGTCGAGAAGGTGATTATTTGCTTTAAAAAATAGCAAGGAAGGACAGCATGATGGAATCGAATCCAATAAATATAACGAATAATGTGATGAAACTGGAAGGAGCCCGAAACTGGAACATATGGAAGTTTCAAATGACCGTACTTTTGAGGGGTCAGGGATGGTTGGACATTGTGGAAGGGCGGACGATGAAACCTAAGGATGCTGCTAATCTAAATACTTGGGAGTCCAAGGACACGAAGGCTCAAACACTTCTAGTGACAAGAATGTCGGAAGATGTTATGTTACACCTTGTCACATGTACAACTTCGGCTGAAATGTGGAAAAAACTCCTCAGCGTGTACGAGCAAAAATCGGAGACCAGTATCCATATAATCCAACAGCGATTTTTTCAATATAAATATGAAAAAGGAGGTGAAATGTCTGTGTTTTTGTCAAAGATACAGGAAATACGAAATCAGCTCAAACAGTTGGGCGAGGAAGTTTCAGATAAATTCACTATAACTAAAGTATTAATGAGTTTACCGAACGAGTATAAACATTTTGTGTCGGCCTGGGAGTCAGCACCAGAAGACAGACAGACATTTGATAATTTAGTGGCCAGGCTGCTAATCGAGGAGGAAAGACTGAAGGAAAAGACAGAAGAAAATGATAGTACACCGTCTACGTCCGCGTTTGTAGCTAGAAGGAAATTTAAGTGTTTTAAGTGCGGCAAGTCCGGACATTTCCAATCCGAGTGCAGAAGTAATAAAGACAGTGAGAAAAAAGTGAACGATAATAAATGTTTTTACTGCGGCAAAATCGGACATTACAAAGCGCAGTGTCGTTTTAGGACGTCAAAGGATAATAAGAAGATGAGTAATGCATTCATTGTGTTGGACTCAGTGCATAAACATTACGAAGAATCAAAGTGGCTAATTGACTCTGGAGCCAGTGAGCATATGTGCTGCGATCGTTCCTTGTTTTCGTCATTTCAAACTGTGTCGCAAAAATCCGTAATAGTCGGTAACGGAGCTATTATTAGTGTGTTGGGATGTGGACAGATGGCGGTGCAAATCCATAACGGAAGTGAATGGATAGACTCAACTATAGACAATGTGTTGTTCGTTCCCGATTTAAAGACGAATTTATTTTCTGTGAACCGCGCTGCGGACCGGGGATACGTAATAATGACAGATGACAGCTCATGCAAATTTCTCAAAAAGGGCGTTGTTTGTGCAATCGGAAAAAGATTTGAGAACTCATATTATTTAAATTTTCGTTTTAAATGTGAAGTTGCAAGTGTTGCAAAGGTAGCAACCAATGATTTAACTGAGTGGCATGAAAAGTTAGCACACCAAAACTTTGAATATGTAAAGAAATTGTTGAACAAAAATAACATTGAAACAAAACAATCTTCAGTTCTTCAATGTGAAAGCTGCTTAAAGGGAAAGATTCACCGTCTACCGTTTAAGAAAAGTGACAGCGTGACCACCAGGACGTGTGAAATGATACATGGCGATACATGTGGACCGATGGAAGAAGAATCTATTGGTGGTTCTAAATATTTTGTTGTTTTGAAGGATGACTTTTCAAACTTCAGGACTGTGTATTTTGTCAGAGCAAAACACGAAATTCAACGTTGTTTGGAGGATTTCCTGAACAAAGCGGAGAATGTAACGGGAAATAAAGTGAAAACTTTTAGGACTGACAATGGATTAGAATTTATAAACAAAGAAGTGATGGAAATGTGTTCGAAGAGAGGGATCATCCATGAAACAACTGTAACTTATACACCAGAACAAAACGGGAAGGCTGAGCGCGAAAACAGGACTCTTGTTGAAGCAGCAAGGACAATGTTACATGCTAAGAAATTGATTAAGAAACTGTGGGCAGAAGCTATACACACAGCCGCTTTCGTATTAAACAGGACAGGAAAAGGCAGAGATGGAAAATCACCATATGAAATGTGGACAAACAAAACTTATAATATTCATCAACTGAAGGCTTTTGGTTCCCCTGTGTATGTACACATTGCAAAAGAGAAGCGGAGAAAATGGGATACAAAAGGGGAGAAAGGATTAATGGTTGGTTATGGAGAACATGTGAAGGGCTACAGAGTATATTTTCCTGAGAGAAACTTTATAGATATAAAAAGAGATGTGGTTTTCCTAAATCAAGATGTATGTAAAGAGAATGAATCAACGGTCATGTGGGATTTGAATGGACAATCTATTCAAGATGAAACTCTGAAGGTGAATGAGGTGACAGAGGACGGAGAAACACAAAGTGCCAAAGAAACTCTAACTTCTGTCAATGATGGGTCCACAGGAGAAAGTGAGTCTCACAGCGAATATGAACCCTGCGATGATGAATCATCAGAGGTAGAGGAAGGGGAGATTCAGAACGAAAGAAGTAGGAGAGTGAGGAAACAGACATCATTTTATCAGTGCCATAATGCTGTAAGTACAGAGAGTGAACCAACTACATACAAAGAGGCAAATTATAGGTTGCTTAATGTACGCAGCATTGGGTACAAGACCCGATCTTTGTTATCCGATTTCTTTGCTGAGTAGATATCAATCAATTGCAAATAATGAGTTACTAAGTGCATTAAAGAGAGTTTTAAGATATACTAAACATACATTGAACTACAAATTAGTTTTTAAATGTAGAGATATTAATTTAAAGGGTTATTGTGATGCTGATTGGGCAGGTGATGTGTTGGACAGAAAGTCTACCTCAGGTTATATGTTTAAGCTGTCTGATTGTTTAATTCTGTGGTGTTCTAAAAAGCAAGCCTCAGTAAGTCTGTCTTCCACAGAATCAGAATATTTATCTATGAGTATGGCTGCTAGTGATGTATGTTGGCTTATAAATATATTAATTGATTTTAACTGTGAAAATATTACCCCTGTTAATATATTTTGTGATAACCAATCTGCGATAATCAATGCTAATTCTGATACTATAAAAAGGCTGAAACACATAGACATTCGCTATCATTTTATTAAAAATCTAGTAAAAGAAAATAAAATCTGTATTAAGTATATTAAGACTAATGAACAACCGGCAGATATGTTAACCAAGGTTTTAAGTAGGGAATTAATTGTGAAACATTTGAAAGAATGTGGTGTAACAAATTAATGCTAAATTCTTATGTAATTAAAGATATATTTTTTTTATGTGAATGTATCTCATAGAAAACATTTGTGTTGAGAAGGGGTGTTAGATTAATATGTATGGCAACACAAATGTATAATGTAATGTTGGTACTATTGTTGTTGTACGGTTGGCAATAATGTATGTAATTAAAAATTCTCTCCATGTTTGAAATGTGCTCTGTGTTTGATGTATTCCTAATAAAACAACATATACCATAAAAACAGTTTTCATTCATTATACTTAACACTTACATACTTTTTACAATACTCGTATTTAATAATTTTTACAACACTTATAGATCAATTAATCTACCATAAATTCAATGCACTAACATTTTTACGAGGGTTACATATATGGGGTATTATTTTTAGTTTTAGCTTTCTCATGATATTGATATTTTACATGTTTTATCTGAACAAGAAGATTTTAATGGAAATAAAATGTAAGTATGTTTATTCAATAATATATGCAAAAGTGTGTTTTTTTATTTTTCTACCGGAAATATATATTTGTTAAAAGTTTAATTAATCGATTTCTGCTTCATAATTGAATATATCAATACTTATATCTAACATCCTAATATAATTATCGATATTTATACAAATAATTACGCGCATCATTGTACGTAAGCTTGCGTTGGAGAAGCTTTCAGCATTTAGTTGGTATCATGCTCTTC
This sequence comes from Melinaea menophilus ssp. n. AW-2005, assembly GCA_918358695.1. Taxonomy (NCBI): domain Eukaryota; kingdom Metazoa; phylum Arthropoda; class Insecta; order Lepidoptera; family Nymphalidae; genus Melinaea; species Melinaea menophilus. Next base: position 28,106,050 of record OU911041.1, on the reverse strand, counting down.
ATTCGGGAGCACGTCCTCGTCCTCGTGTTTAAATGAAACGCGTGTACAATCTGTTCAATGCATTCACGTGCAAATTTTTATATTCAGTTGAGTTTTAGTGTGACCAGTAAATAACATTATATTAGTAAGTAAATATATTAATATCTTTTGTATATTTCAGTACGTTTTTAGAAATAATGTTTATTTATAAAGGATAAATATTAACGGAGAAACATTATATTCTATTTGAATAAGTTTCAATATTTCGAATAAGATATTTTATAACTATAGTTCTAGAGGAATTTGTAACTCCTTAAAATACACAAACAATATATATTATTTGAAATGTTATTCCTCGAAAGGAACACAAGTTAAAAGAGATAAAATCAAAGTAATATATAAAATAAATTTTAATTAATTTAATTCAAATAATATAAATTATAATACCATAACAAGAGTACCTTTCAAAATACCATGCTATACCAAGGAGGGATTCTAATTAGGCTCCAGGATAAACAACCCCTTAATATAAGATCGCCTTGAATTAATAATTATAGCCACGTTCCGAGCAGTGATGAGAAATTGAGATAGCCAGCTCAAAAAGATCTATAAAAATATTTTGTATTAACACACAGATAATATTAAATAAATCTGATAAAACCTTTAGGAGAATATAAGTTCATATATTCATTATTACCTTTGTACTATTTACTATATAATATATAACATTTTAGATAATGTTGATAACTTAAACGTTTTTAAAGTCTTAGAATGTGAATGTGATCTGCAATCGAAATTATAAAGTTAGTGAGGATTTTTTTTTTATTTCATATAAATAACTATTTTTTTTATTTATATACTTGTATGTATCCGTATTTTGGCCTGGAAATTCGTTTACATATTATAAATAAGGTCAAGGGCTACAATGATGTTTAGATTGTTCTATAACGAGTAGGTACTATGTACCTAATCGTCATTTTAATGATATTTTTAGCAACATTATATCTTCAATAATAATTAATGGTTCTAAATCTCTTTTATGAGAGATATGAGATATTATAATTCATTCATTACCATCAATACTCATAGCTATAAAAAATATTTTAACGTGTAAATTTTTTATTTAAGGTACCAGATACTATATATTAACTGCACTAGTCTTCTGAAACTCGTGATAATAAAAAGATCAATTAAGAGTTATTTCTTTAATAATTCTGTTAGTTAAAGAGAAAAAAATAAAAAGCAAAAAAAGCTGACTCAATTCTTTGAATAACTTTAATTTGGACGAAAAAATAACGCAACCTTCATGTCACTATATGAATGTAATTGATAATATAGATAATAGAGATTTAAAATCATAGTCCTTTAACAAATTTTCAATCGTGGTAGGATTTTAATTGTATAAGAATAAAAATATTTCCAACCTGAATTCATTTTTTATAACGATGAAGCTGCAAATGCAAATATTCTAAGAGTAAATTATAAAATCATGTAAAAATGTAAAATATGAAAAAGAAAGTATCACTTATTCAAACCAATTGTTATACTTTTGATGAAATTTTAAATTTCTTAACCGGATGGTAATTTAGTATCATTAACTCTATATTTTTCTATGGTTTTCAATAAGTTTTGTTATATTAACAAATTTCCTGACCCTTAAATGGAGACTTGAGGTTAACTTTCAATAAGACGCTTAGTTTCCTAAGCAGTCATAATACACTACTTCGTATATAAAAGCCTTAAGAAATTGTAAATATTATAAATGAATATTTAATTAAATATGTAGTAGGCATTAAATCAGCTCTATGAGATACCCTCAGCGTTCTCCCTGCCTTGCGATTAATTTTCTTTAGTACTTATATCTAAAAGCTACTTATTAATTTATCAGTTAAATTGTTAATAGCAACAAAATTGCACTGGAATTTTAAGATAAATTTGTATTGCTATTAGTTATAGTGTTATAAGTCCTGCTTTGTACCGTCATACTCTTAGGTATTTATGAGGTATTCATACTCTTAACTTGTACTTTTTATAAAATTTATTCATAGATAGATAAATAATTATTTCTAGTAAATACAGTGCGAAATACAGTACAAATAGAGTGCGAATAAACTATTATAATCATCTTTTCAAATGTTTATAATTGTTTTGTCTTATTTTTTATATGAGTTAAAAAATAATTTAATTCTCTAACTTACTATATAATGAAATAATTAAATCAATTAAGTGACACATTAATTTCTCCCTCCCTCCTTTCCAATCTGACCTAGTCCACGTACCATCAGATGGATTGTCTCCTCATTTATTCCTTATTTACCATCAAAATCTTAAAAAATCACATAAATAAACATACATTTAAATATGAAAAAGAAATGATTTAGGAAGACCGAACTTTTTATTTCTTTTACGCCCATTAGATCTACTACTTTCTGTGTTTATGCAAATAGTTTTTATAAGCTACTACAAACCTATTATTACTAAATAAAGTAAAGAGTGGATCCTGAAACCTGAATGTATGATAATCACACAACAATAGATGATATCACTAAACGTGTGTTATAAATATTAAAAGTCTCATATTTTTAATATATTTACAAAATTTTATAATTTATAGCAATATCAAACTTGTTTAAACCAATTCAAATATCATTTTAAAATTAATAAAAATAAACTAAATTCTTAAGGAATATCGATTTTATTATTCGATGATTTAAATTTAAATTTACTTTGAGCATCTACCAAAGAAAAGAAAGTAGTTAAAGCTTGAGAGACGTTCAGATTCCAGATAGTTATCTGAAATCTGAATCTAGATAACAGTCTGGTGACATTTCAAAAAGGAAATTATGTTTTCATTCGAGTGATTCATTTCAAAAAGGAAATAGTGTTTTCATTCAAGCAACTCATTGTTACAATAAAAATTGTAAAAATAAGAAATCTCAAATATATTTACAAAAAACATAAAACTGTTGCTTTCTGTACATATATTATCATAAGTTTCCTTTCGTTCTTCGTAAACACAGATCGTCTCGGCTCAACGAGATAATTGAATGGATTTCTTTTACAAAGGTATTACTCCATTTTCTACCTAACCCATGGCATTATACGATTCTCTCAAAACATAGTTGTGCTTGAGCCGAAAACAAACTCGATTGGTGGGTGGATGGAAAGATACATAAATTTTTACTTTTAATTCAATGCACTAGAGAGTATTACTATTATTTTTCAATGTCAAGGCAATAAGAAAAGTCAAAAAGTTTTTTAATTTAAAAAACGGCCGCCCTTGAATCTATATAACATTAATGGGTCGAAGTTCGACAGTTTCTTCGTAACTCAATATAAAAAAAAATAAACGAACAAAAACACTAATTAAGAAAACGGTAGTAACTATTGTTTTAATGGCAAAACAACTTATTAAGAAATCAATAAGGCATTTATTAAAATTATTTGTTTTACGTGTTTTGTTGTCCCAGCTATCTATCCATATCCAGCTAACATTTCATTCTAGAGGCTTCCATAATAATATAACATAAAATAAACCATTGCTCCAATATGCTCTAACGGTGAAAAATTACTTTTGTAAATACAAATTTCTATAAAATCAATTCTTATTCTATAATATTTGCACAAAAGACTACTCAATGACTGTCAAATTATACAATTTTAATAGACTAAGAGTGAATATTTTATAAAAACATAAGGCAATTATTATGAATATTGTAAAAGAGTTTACTATTATAGGCTAAAATGTTTTATTCTTAGCTTAGTCTAGACATTTGATCTGTCTACATTTCATAGGGATCATATATCATATATCCATTTACAAAGAGTTGCAGGATCTTATTCAAATATCTCCTGACGAGTAAAAATCACAAAACCTTCAAACTCATAATACATAATACATAGATACTGCAATCTATATTATAAAATTGATATGGGTGTCGTCTTTTGGAACACTTTTTAATATTTCACACTGATATTCGAGAAATATAAGACGGCCTATATCAATAATTAACAATTAAGAACGCCGACCGAATATAGAAAGTACACTACATTAAGGAGACGCAATGTCATCTATCCATAAAACCTGCTTCTCTTACTTATTACATTCCATTTTGTGTTCTATTTTAAAGTTACAAATTCTTATACAAAACATAATTATGACATCGTCTTTCTTTACAAAAACTTGCCGGTAATGTTAGCAATAAATAATGTGACACACGTGTAATTGAAGATTTAATAATATAACTCTAAAGATTATGATTTCAGTTTAATTAGTAAAAAGTTGTGTCAATTTAAAACCGAAAAGGATAGTGCATTCAAAGAGTAACCTGTCAAAGTGTCAACGCATCTTTGTTATCTGAAACAATGAAACTGGGTCGTTGTTGAGTTGTGAGAGAATACATTTAACGGGATAAGAAAAATACCGAATATTTTTCTTCTCTCTTTAAATATTATAAAGAAGGAAATGAAATAAAAATATACATTCGTAGCGTTAGTGACCCATTCATAAAAGTTAAGAGTAGTAAAAAAACACATTCGAAGAAGATTTCGTTGACTCTCCTCTGGCTTTTTAATATACATTTATTATTGTCATAAAGATATGAGCAAAACTGTTATTGACGCCATCAACATGAAAATATATTAATTATTATTTATTAATATGTTAGTGTATAAAAGGATTAAAGTATATTATGAAAGTTATTTTACTCTGAACTAGCAACTAGAACAACGTACTACATTTAGAAATAATTTAATTCTGTGCACCCAAATTTAGTTTACTTAATATTTTCGCTGGAGTGCATATTAAAATATTTAAAGAATTTACATTATTAGTGTAATAATATTTATTATAATTATATAATTTATTTTAAGTTCTAGAACGAAAACGATTCTATTTTTATTCATTAACTATTAGTTTTAATAAAATTACAAATTATAAAAGTTGGAGCCTTGTCTACAAATATGTAAAGTATGCATTTGAAATGATTTTTAAAATGAGAAGAAGCAACTAACAGTTATTCTTTAGTTTATAGTGTCATTCTCAATGTTACAATTCTGAGCAACTGAATGTAATACAATGCTTAATCAATACAATACAGTTAAAATACTATCTACCATAAAATATCTATTTGGAAAGCTGAAGACTGGTCGTCATAGAGTCGTGATCTTAATCAAATATTATGATTTACGATCAGTTTTAGGCTTGGTCTAAACACCATGATAAATTGAAGTCTCTGAAACAATCTATACGATTTTCAGTGAAGATTTTTTCATAAAAAGAGTGCGTGCTGCTATTGATAACCGGCCTCCAGGTATAAAAAATGGTATTGCAGCCAATGGAAACACTTTGAATAAGCTTTGTATATTTTTTACAAAAAAATGTTTTTTTTCTTTGTAACAATATTTATGGTAGGAGTTTGTAATATTTCATTGATGATCATGAACACGAACAAAGCGCTTTTGTAATTCTAAATTTATATAGTGAATGAACAATATAATTGAAATCGGTACATCATAGTTATAAATGCATTTGATTTATTCGACTATTTCAGTAGAAACTTGCTCCTCTGATTAAAAAATAAAACTTAACTTATGAATATAGAATGCACGAAGTATGGTTTACACTCATAGTCTAATTCAATGGAACTTGTTGTACCCGATATTAATTCTATGGTGTCTTTGTAATTTATTTCATTTAAAAGATTTTAATTTTCTTTCCCTAAATACTCGATAGTGACCCTTAGTTATTTGAAGGATATTTAATTAATATTAATGTTTGGAACCTCAGAAAGAGGGTTTTATGTATTATATTATATTGTTAGGATAAAAAACAACAAAATATACCTATTAGGTATATGAAGGATAAATTGGAGAGTAAGCAAATAGTTTAGAATTATATTTTAATTTTAAAACGCTGAATTGATTTATATGCAATAATTAATTAATAATCAAAGCCTTTATTCTGTTTGAGTCTGCTAGTACTTTTTGTCTTTTGATATGGTTATCAAACTCAATATCAACATATAACAAAAAAACCTTTCCTGATCCTTCATTATTATTAGTATTGATAAGTTGGACATAATCATTAAACTCTCTTAATCACCTTCATTAATCTTCCAACTTATAAATGTCGCCTGAGGTCAAAACTTTGAAAGTCAATGAGATTAATGTTTTATAAATTACAAAACGATATCTAGAGATCGAAACATTAAGTTATGGTTGGGTTTTAGGTTAAAGAAATATTGATGCCATTTAAAGAATAAATGTTCTCTGAGAATGACCATCTGGTAGTTAACTTTACTCAGATATATTCTCTTTCCTCTGTATTTCTTACTTATACATAATGTTTTGCAATTTATTTTAATCGATTTAAATAAAATAGAAAAAAAAACCGCAAAATTCAACACGATTTATCAATTATTTTAGGTAGATTCCATAGATGAATCTACCTATTGCAATCGATGCGATGACGGGACCCAGACCCCAGAGTAGGGGCGCTACGCCGTTTATGAACTGGAGATTGGGAATCCGTCGAAAAAAAAATTTATATATCCCTCTATATATATATGTATATATGATCCATCAGTCCAAATTCATCGCAGGCAAAATCTGACTTCACAGGTCGATAGCATAAATTAGTAGGACAAACGTAGCATCTCGTTTTTTTGGAAAAAATTAAAGGGGGGGCTGGGAGAGAGGGTGAAAGTGCAAACCTTTGGGACACGCTACAGGTCGCAAATATTGACGGAGGATTTTCAAACTTGGTATACACATTCTTAAGGACAAAATGAAGGTTAAGTTCTTGAACGGGGGAAATCGGTCGGGGGTTGGAGGGCAGGGGAGGTTGAAAGTTAAAAACCGAAAAAAGTCACAGAAGTAGGCAAAATTTTTATGTCGGAAAAATCTTAGAAAATTAATTAATTAAAAGAGGAAACTTTTTTGTCCGAAAAGTTTTTTGATGCGACCCCCCGTTTAGGAAATAGGGGTGGGGGGTGGTTCCCCGCTCACCCAATATATGCAGAGTGACCCGTCATAAGACTCGTAATCATCAGTAGAATACTGCTGGCTAGTTTTTCTTTGTCGATCCGACCGACGGGAATCTACCTAACACGATCGACCCTGTCGAACGAGGTATTTATATTGAAATACATCATTTATTGTACAGATTAGAAACTGCTACGGTATTTCAATTGTTGTATCTTTGAATATCTAGATATTTATTAATTAGAAAATAATATTATTCATTTTTGTTAAGTATCGTAATATTTGCTTTATGTGTAATTATGTTAACTGGAATTAAAGCATTTTTACAACGGGCATTTGGGTTTCTTACGAATCGTAGTTTAGCTAACTCTATCTCCTGATAACCTATCTATTATAAAAAAATATATGTAAATAATGAGCCATAATAGAATATGATCATAGACATAATACGCAATTTACATAAATATAAAACAATTTTGAAGCAAAAATTTATTCTGAATCACATTTAAAGATTTAGTTTCACAATAACATAATAATATTAAAAAATCCATTCGCCGAAGCTTCATTACGATAGAATATATATGAACGATTCGTCATAACGAGCCTTTCAGAGAAAAATATATTTTAATGACGTATTATATTAATGAAGAAGGCAATTCCAAGAGTTTTAAGAGATTTTATTGCGAGATTTTTCAATAAATATTATAATTTTGTCTATAAAATAATCAGTTAACATATACACATATATACATGTTTATTTGTCAAGACTTTGAAAATTTTACCTCAGATATTGATTTAAAAATCTAATGCAAATCTAAATATATTGCTTTTATTTGTAACTTCGTATTAAAAATAAACAAACCATAGAAATGACACTGTTAATGGACAATTTCGGGGCGTTCTTCGTCTGCTTTTGCATATAGGTCGTTCTTAACGCTTTTATCTCAAAGCCCAAGAATGTTTATCCTGGTGTACCCCTTTGTTGCGGGCTATACCCAACTGTTCCTCCTGCACATATATATTATACAACTATATGTTGGGTATTTCCAATGATGTAAATATATTGCATCATTGGTGAAAAGTTTACTATTTTTTACTTACTTTTTACTTTTTTACTTAAGTTTACTATTTATATTTTGGCTTTCAAAAGATTATTTTATATCTTACAAATAATCATATTTGGCAATGCTTATGATTTTCGAATGTTTAATTAACTATTTAGTTGTAACCAATGTTGTACTAGATAATTAATTATTGTATTGTATGTTTATTTAGTTTGATATAAATTTATGAAGTTTAAAACAATATTTTTTATAAATGCTTATACTAAGAGTATAAAGACATCCATCATAATGCATTAATCCCGTCGACCAACATGACGGTGTGACATACGAGTATTAATCAGTGAAATATAGAACAACGGCTTGTTCATTTAAATTGGACAACAAATACGACATAACTGATAATTTATCAAATAATTATAAATTAGCAAGATATCTAAAATATTCTTTCTGTAGATGCCAAAATCTATAATGCATAATGTTATGTTATTATTATGCACTCCGGATTTTGGCATCTGAATTTGGTATGGTGGATCACGGGGGCATTGATTTGGATATGTTAAATTCCAAGTAATTAAAAACTGTTGTTATATCCACGGTCAGATTTTTTGTTCTTCCGCGAACCTAACAACATAAGCTTTCCTTCCTTCCTTCCAAGTAAATGGGCTTGGTTCAAATATCTAACCCCACATTGTATTTGAGAGGCATGCGTAAACACCTCACCCGTCATGTCGAATTACGAAGGTAAAAAGCGAATAAGAATACCCCCGTGTCACATTCGTAACAAGATCGAGTTTTCTCTCTTCCCCTTAAGATTAAAGTAAGATTTAGCTATTACTCCATTCGTCTGTTACTACAAAACTGAATGATATTGAAGTTTGAATGCGTAATTAGAGGATGTTACTCATCTTATCCCTTTTATTGTGTTTTACCGCACCAGTGATGTCTTCTGAAGGTTAAAAATTGTGAATTGGCTAAATTTTAAAGATTCTTCATATTTAAAAGTTTTAAGATGCAACTAAATGTATAAATAATTTTAACACGTAATACGTCAATACATTATATTTTTTTTATCTCTTCGCAAATTTGCAATTCTACTTTTTATATCAATAAAATATCCGACAATATTCATATATTGTGTGGCTATATCATGAAAATTAATCTTAAAATGCTTTACACTGATGAAAATGATGATGATGGCTTACATTCCTCAAAATATTAGTTAGGCAATCATTTATATTATTATTTATTTATTTATCTGTCTAAGTGATTAAAGTAATAAAACATTTTTTTACTCACCTTATTCTCTCAAATTTAAAAGTATAGTTATTTGTTATGTAAGTTATGTTTGATATTCTATCTATGTAAAGAACGTATTATAACTTTCTGAACTGATATAAGTTACATCGTTTGCGAACTAAGATTTGCGAACTTTTACCATCAAACCGTAAAATTGAAAAGTTATCACACACTTAAGTATATTTCATAGTCAGGTATATAAGTTCAGGTTTAATCTTATTAAGAATAACGAAAGTTATTAATAAGAATGACCTAATTTTACTGGAGTTCCTTAAGAAGCAGTGACACTGACACGTGAATCAATTATCCATTTCAATTAATAGGACCATTGATAGTTTGTTCGATTAACATTTCTTAAAATAAATTAAGGACAAAATTTATAAACTGATTACATTAGTGGAACATATATAATTAATAAATTAAGATAATATCAATCTTTTGGCATCATGAAAAACTAAACTAACCTAGAAAGTAAGTAAGTTGTAGTAGTACCTGTAAGTTCTTGAAACAACAAAAAAAAGCCAATATTAATTTAATACATTGTAGTAATATATCAAATATATATTAATAATTTATAACAATTTTTATATTTTGTTCCTTGTTATGTAAACTATTCTTTGTCTTTTTATTTTTCAACCTGAAACAGCAACTTGAAAGGAGATTTATGATATGGGTTGTTTATACATTATTATTCCAATATACTTTTACTTTTAAGAAAAACTTAAAACTAAAGCAGTAGTAAAAGGAATATCTTTTAGTATACTTTATCGTATCGCAATGTACATTATAAAGTTCTTCACAATAATAATGATTGTATTATATGTATCATATGCCTCATATCAAAAAAAATATATAATAAGAGTTATCGGAACTATTTTAAAATTTGGCTTCAGATTTCTTTATCAACATAAAAAAATATAGTTTTCCTATCTATTTATTCCAAGATAAATCCAATGAGTAGTTATAAAAAAATTATGATTTCACCCAGAAATTTACATTTCATATTACCGTCAGCAGCTAAAATGATGATTTTTATTAATTAAAAGTAACAACAATAAATGTATAACTTTTTAAAGTGCCAATAAAAAATATATAAAACTTTCTATCTACATAGTCGTATAGATCACGTATGAATGTAGCAGTGTCAAGAACGTTAACTGTATTTCTTTGAATAACTTATTTTTCTCACAAAACATTACCCACCCTACGTGTTTTAAATTCTGGTAGATTTAGGATTCAAATTGTGTGTCGTAAAAATAATTCCACTCTGAATTAACATTTCATAACGTTCAAGTTTTAAATATTCAACATTTTAATAAATATATTAGGAATACCATAATCGTTGCTTACAACGGCTTGCTTGAAAATTATCACATCATATATAAATTTAATACTTACATATACTAAAGTCCAGATCATATATTTAAACTATTCGTCATTCGTTGTTGAAAGTGCTCTCTGTAGTAGGGTTGTACATGATGTATTCTTATACTATGAGATTCCAATTTTCTTATTAGAATCGTAACTCAATATCGTTCATCCTTTGTCTTGTTTAGTTTTTAAGTAACTATTGTTAAATGAGCAAATACTTCTACCCTTAGAGACAAACGTGAGTCAAACACTGAATACTTACTTTCTCAAGAAATCTTAGTAAAATAGTTTCTTTACAAAAGTCTTATTGTGTTTATCTTATGACATCAGTGAGACTTTTAAAACAAATAAGAATTGCAGGAGTCTTGAGAGTTGCGCCTTTAAAGTTTCTCTTACAATGAAAAAGTTATCCTTCGCATAACGAAAAAGTTATGGTTGTGCGTCGCAGTTACAATAATATTATAGATACAATTAAGGACACATCATCTTAACATTTTACGGGAATATAATGATAGAACGTAATTTTATATTAAACTAGTTCTGGCAACCCCTAGATTTGTTGTTAGCTAAATGTAACAAGCCTATTTATATCCTAATACTTCAATTTACAATATTCCTATTTAAATACACTATTTATTATACTTAATTTAACTTTAAGTTATAACATCTAAAGATAAAAAATATATTACATGTATATTTAAGAAATGTAATGTATAGATATAAAACAGCTTAAAGTACATTATTATAATTGTTAAAAGTAATTTATTTATTTTATTAATTTTTATCACGATCATCACGAATACGATCACGATGTTATACACATTATTATAAAATTCCTTTTGTTCATCATAATTACAGAAAATTTTCTGGCTGCGTAAAGGTGTAATAGGACCGTTTTATACAAACGTATTGTTGGTTTTATTTAAGAAGGTATAACGGATTTATTTCTTTTATCTTCTTAATTAACGATGTTTTTATTGAGGCACACTTCTAAGCAATAACGCAGCTCTAGAAGAAAATATAACATACAAAAAGAATAACAAAACAACAAATTACCAATATATAATACAATAATCGTAAAATAAAACTACTTTTTTGTTATCCTTTTTTTAGGAATTCTTTAAAGTGATATTGTTTATGGTTATGTAGAAAGTACTGTCAGAGAGAAAGCCAGGATACCGACTAAAACCTTACAGATACTCTAAACACTTAAGTGGTATATCATTTATAAATATACACATATTATATATATGAATATGAAATTTATTTATATAAATAAGTTTTCATATCAAATGTAATATTTTTATGGAGTTTGATAAATTTTAGTGTAGGCATCTCCTACAAGGAGAAATTAAGGAGAAATTAAAATATAGAATATTGATATATTTTTTAAATTTCAAATGCACAAATAAACAAAGGCTAGCCGAAATCCATTCAGAAAACTTAAAGATAGAAAAAATGCTGCATATGAATATAACGCTATATATTTCATTTATCTTTGTATCTCAGAGCGGGTTTTATTTTTATTTAATTAAGTAATTAAAACACCTCACGTTAGTGAAGTTAGCTAAAAGTAAGTCTAATATTACACGAAATATTATAAATGAAGTAGACAGTAATAAAATTACAACATAACAGAGTAGAAAAAGAAAAGTATCGATACGAGTCATTAAGTATCTCAGAACATATTAAGTAGTCCATAGTGTACACCACGCCCTAGGGTTGAAGGAAATCAATATTTACAGCTTCATTATAACATTTAATAGTGACATCTAAATGTAGGGTTACTTTTCTTTTAAAGTCTTTCACATTGTAATTGTAATTCATGTTGATGTTTAGTTCATATATGTTATATCATTATTTATCCCAATGATACTCGAGTTGACGAGTTATTTTTTGCATTATAATAATTAAACAACGCCTATAGTTCCGTATATTATTATATCAAGTTGAATTGTGAGAAAGTACATTTACCGAGAGAGAAAAAATACGAAACGCTTGTTTAAAAACAAATAAAATAGTGAATGAAATTAAAAAATTATAAATAGATAGACATTTTATGTTTAATAAAAATATCTCCCAAAAATGCTGTTTAAACAGAATATTTGAAAGCTTTACATTATAATTACTTCTTCATTGACTTACCTTTTAGTGTGCGTTACGAAAATATATCCAATATTATTTATTAAATACATCACATGGAGTTAATAAAAGGATATATAACAAGGATATGGAACAAAATAAGTTAGTAAATAAAAGGATTAAAGCGTTTCATAAGTAATTTTAATCGGATAAACTAAATAGCACAAAGTACTACCTACTGCTAATGTTTGTACCATAAAACAAAATTCTTTGACCCAAAATTTATTTTATTTTTTTTATTCTACAACATAATTAGTATTAGTTTAATTTCAATATTATTAATTATTAGAAACTATTAGAATTGCAAACATATATATCCTGTTAAACTTAATATAAATTATTTGTATATTTTAATTAGTTTATAATATAACAATTTATAATATTTAGATAGATATATCTGTAATTTCAGAAACCGAATGACTAGTATTTCTAGTATAATTAGCCAGTGACATATTTACTGCCCATTAATATAATAAATATATATATATATATATATATATATAATGTCAGATTTGACAAATGAACGAATTAATCTTCATAATCATTATTCGTCATTAGATCCTAAACGTTGGAGACACGTGTAACCGAAATTGTTGGAATACCTACATATGTTTTGTGAAGTGAAATATGTTTATCAAGGAGTATATTATAATAAATATAAATCTTATATAAAATATTATTATTTCAATAATACAATAAATTGTATGATTTTTAATTTAAAACATTTAATGTAATAAAGATAGATATTTAAATTTAATTAACAAAATAATAAATGATTAGAATATAAATGAGAAATACTATGGTAATATAAACAAATCCTTAAAATATAGATCTAGATAATTAAAAGTCACCTCAATTTAAAAATATATAAAATTAGAATGGTTAACAAGATTTTAAATTTGACATTTTATATAAGCAACACTGAATAATGTCGTAAAATCGATTTTTTTTCTTATTAATTCCTCAAATGTTGTTACAAAATTTAGACTTCAAGTCTTAGAAGAACTGTACTTTTTATAAAAGCATGTTACGTTTTATACACCTTTTAACGGATTTAAGTGACAAAAGTAATATTGAAATATATTCAAATGCTCTCTTTTTAATATCTTATCATAACTTACATGAATTAGGTGATTTTAAAGCAATTTACTTATAAGCGTATTTGATAAAAGCTCTTTAAGTCATTTAAGCACAAGTACAAGAGATAAGACGTCGCGATAATGAACTTCATGACTCTACATTACCTGTCTTATCTCTTTTTATAACGAGAGACTAAGAAAGATGATTTTTTTATCTAAATATTCAAGTTATCGAAACAAAAAAATCAATAAATTATGGTCAATGATAAAATTTATTTAGGTTATTTATGAGAATAGATATTTATTATCTATGTTCCTACATCTCACTTTTAAATGATGATAATAATATAGTGTTAATTATTTGTAGATTGTTACATACTGAATTTTAAGTAGTGATTATAATAAAAACTTTAAAGCATTTCTTATCACCATTGATTTGGTGTTACTTAAGCTTAACCAATCTTAACATACACCAGATAAGTATTATGTTAAATAAAATTTGCGTGACTTCAATAAACGATTTTATTATATGTCATTTGAACTGGCTCGCAGTGATCAAAAAACCGATCAGATATGTCTGAATATAGCAGAAACAGACCAAAAATTTATATTGCATAAGTCATACGATTTCGAATGAAAGGTAAAAAAACCTAGTCTTTTCAAAAATACATGAATTTAGAATAATTTTGGTCTACGCGTACCGATCGTATCATATTATGCACAAAAGAAAAAATTGATTTTGAACGCAAGTGATTTATTATTTAATCATAAGCTTTATTTAAACTGTTATATGATAGTTGGATACTTTTCATATTATTATATGACATTTGTATACTTTTCATCAATGCTATGATTCTATTAGTTTTCTAAGTAATATCAGTAATGTTTTAAGAAGCACAACAATTATCCTATTTGTTACGTGCTTGTTACACATCCTTTCGTTTTAATAATCACAGCAATTTACTCGTTGTTTAAGGAGATAATTTGATCTGGAACAATAATAGTATTCTTTGTTGTATATCATATAAGTAGTCACTTACTATCATTGGTTAATTTTTAAAAGGTTCCTTTTAAAATGTTATAATAACTGGCTTTTATTTCATAGGTAACAATTTTGAAACTTCTCATTAATAAACGAATTCTGAAGAGACTGAAACAGATATCTGAGGAAGAAAAACCAGGGCGGTGGACTTATACGGTGGATGCCCTAAAATATTTTGCTGAGTGATTAAAGATATGTATGGTCGTGAGTCACCGTGATGAAAGACCACACCTTTTCTTTTTATTAATTCTAATATCAAATAAAGATATGCCTCTTGTAATAATATAATACTTTAACAGTATTTAATACTCTGTATCATTAACAAACAATCGAAGGATAATGAGTTCTAAGCTCTAAGTATTCTCGTCAGTACATCATTGAGTGGGTCGTGGCAATATGTGTTAAGTAAAATTCAATGTTTTTGGATGCTTAAAGATGGATGCCTATTATAATTTTTAGAGTGACATCTTATACAAACCTATTTTCACTCTTCGTTTCTAATCTATGTCACTATACACTTACTTAAAATATACTTGAGCTAAAGTTAAGAATAACGATGATACTTAGGTAGACTTTAATTATTACATCAAAGATGAAACCTTGTACTTGAATTTATTTGTAGATAAAATATTTAACTTCAAATATATACTACACAATACCACATTCAAGATACCAGATATCGACCACACTAATCACCACCACAATTGATTAATCACTTGATTATATCTATTAACAAGCTCTTCGGCGTCTTTAAATAAAGTCAATGTATGTTGATTGTTCTTAATACTAATCGTTTCCTGAAAAACAACTTTTAATTTAAATTGTCTACTCTATTACCAACATGTTAGAAATTAGAGCAACTTTAATGAAAAGGAATGTTATTCAAACAATGAAGAAACGTATATTGTAATAAAATATTACTATTTATTTTATGGTATTGTTTTTGAAGTCTTTTATTTTATAATTCTATATTATCAAAAATGTTTAAAATATTCTCCAGATAGTTCCTTAATACCTTAAGGTTAATAATACCTTTTAAATCATTCACTGAGAAAAATAAATCATAAAAACGAATCACATTACAATGTTACATTTGTTATTGTTATTTGTTACAAGTTGTTATTGTTACATCTTTGAAATAATGAGCAACGAATATTAGTAACTGTTTTATGTGTAAAACAATATGTTAGATGTAGACACATCTAATATATTGTTTGACAAGTTATTTATCTTTTTTACATTTTTATTAATTATTATACAATAAAAAAGGATAAATAACTTATCAAATAAATAATAAAGTGATGTAAAAGCACTGCAGGTTTAAGTGGCAGGTAATTAAATTATATGAATATTGAACACACATATAGTTATTTCTTTAATCGTTGACACTTTCAAATACATATTATATATTATCTTGACATCATTGTTAGATAAATTCATGTTTAACAATTTCTTAAAGCATTTTTTTAATTATTCTTGATAAATATACAATAAGAAGGCAAACTAATAGAACCATTAAGATAGACGTTTAACTCCAAGCTTGCGATTATTTTTAATACTTCATAAGTTAAACAAAATCCAGCTGTCATAATTTTTAATATAAAATAATTATTTAATCGATTAATCAATATAAATTCAAATAATATAACAAACCATTGCGTGTGAAAATTACAACTTTATTTTTAACACAAAAATTACAGCATACTCACATATTTGAATAATTTTATCACTCTTACTATTTCCTTTATCTGAGTATTTTAGTATATTTTTGAGCTATTGTGAATACAATTATTCAAAAGAACAAGCATAAAACTAATTAGTTCAACTAGTGTGAACTAATTAACTTTCCAAAAAAATATACAAAAAACTACGTTTGGAGGAATTAGTTCGATACAGCCTTTACCAAGAGTTAATATTCTTCTTCTTATTATGTAAGTTACTAATAGTTCGGGGTCGTTTGTGGATGGACATTACTTAATTGGTTTGTAATATTTCTTGACACAACCTGTATTTCTTTATAAATATTTTTTTTTAAGTAGAAAGGGATTTCTGGAATGAGATCATGTAAGTCAAATGGCTCCAATAACTTATGAAAACTTATGAATATATTTTTTTACACTAAATAAATCGAATTATTCATTCTATGTTTAATTATTATATCACTGTGTGTCTCGATACATCCGCAATCTCGAGATAAAATTATTTAATTATTACATATTGAGATTATCATGATCTACCAAGTGAATGACAAAGATGGTTTTCCACAGATTTCAGGTTCACATGCTGTGTTGTTATTGTCTATGTCTAAGGTGATTTAACATGGAAAGTTTGTCTCATGTTACAAGACAGGTAAAGATAATAAGTTTTTAAATCATTTTTATCATTTGTATCCTAAATACCTTCTCTATAAATTTAAACAAATAATCTCACATAATAGCGTTTTAATAAAGAAGTTTAATTTAATTTCCAATGTTAGAATTTTAATCAAGACACAAAAGTAAGTCTTAAGAATCGATGAATTAAGTGTTCCAAGAGTTTTCAGAAATTAATTTTAACGCTTCGTGGAATTTTATTCTATTACTAGTTATCATCCCCGACTTTGCCTCCTCCAGATCTCCTGACCTGAATCGAATAAGTCATCCATTATTACAATTTTTAATAAATCCATATATTTTTAGTTTTTTTTATTATTATTATTATGTTTATATATTATTATATATTTATTATTAGGTTATAATATTCCATAATATTAGTTAAATTGGATATCAAAATATAAGAGTTTTCGGGAGTAAAAATAATTTTTAAACCATAGTTTTCTCGTGATGCCTTTAAAGACAGATATATAAACAGTCAAGCTGTATTAACTTTTTTATTACTGAATTGTGAATCAGAAGGATCAGACAATCTCGGTAGTCTTGATATGCTTAGTTACTTTAGGATTATTATAGGTCGACGGTATAGTAAACAAATTCAAAAACAGTGTTAGTTTTGGACTAAGCTATTGTAAATCCAAGGATCTTATCTTAACATGTTCTAATGAATGTAGTTACATTATAATAGACGGGATTTAATAGAAGGAAAGAAGGAAGGAAAATACATTTTTTATTGGTCCTTTACGTCAAAAACAGTTAGGTATCGGTAATTTTTATACCGGATACTTATTAGTATATAATCCTGTCTGTAAGTCGTTTTTTGTTAAATATCTTTAACGCCACTAAATCTAATTTTATTGGACCGTCAAAGAATCGATACGGATTATGACAGGCATTCATTTATTTCTGTAGTCATACAGTCATATCTGTTGTTAGTAGTTTTTACGAGTTTTAAATTGATATTGGATACTAAAATATACCTTTCATTTACTACAAAGACAGTTTGTAATATTTACTATAAGAAATATCTTATACGACGTTATGTAAAGTACTTATTTTATATAATAATTAATTATTTACCTATCATAAGGTTGATGGTTTCGTTAGCTGTTAAAAAAAAGTTTTTCTCGGATATTTCAATCTTATTAATGTACACAAAAATGAAAAACATCTATTGAAAGTCAGTTTAAACCTACTACCGGCTCGGAATATTCTTGTCCCAGAGCTGAGGAGCCAGACAGACAGAAACGCAGCGGGCTTGACTTATAATGTTTCTTTTTTATGCCGTACTAAAAGCCTACCCACATTTATAATAAATCTTAAAATGGCCTGCCAGTGAGTACTTCGTACCCACGGTGACATGTTCTAGGCATAGGGAAATACTATAGTATCTCTTAGCATACAAGTCCCTAATATTTTTTTAATTTATTAAATGGTAATTTTGATCGTGATGGCAAGACAAATTGTTGATTCAAATAGTTCCGTTGCTTTCTCTTATAAGAGTACCTACATTAGTTGAGACCTATTTGAATTTGCAGTTGTAAAATTAAGAAGTTTAGTCTATTATTTAGTAACAAGTTCTTAATACCAAAACAATGCACTATATTATAAAGAACCTATGATGTTTTTTTGGAGGTACATACATATGTCAGAGTTTTTATAAATACATTGAGTCACACGCTATAGAGCTCCGTGATTTAACAATTTCTGTAAAAGTGAAATCTCTTGTATATGATATAAATAGCACATAACTAAATTTTTTAACTGCTGAGGAAAAATTATAAACTACTAAAATATATAATTAACAAATTTTATTGTAGTAATGTTTTAAAATGTAATTTAAATAGAGATATATTTCATGTTATAACTGCAATCTAAACCTAAAGTCATGATATAATATGATTTCAATTTCACGTCCAAAAAAAGTCTATTGTTTTACTCTAGGTTCTCAAATAGGATCTCTTGCTTAATGATTTAATTATAATTATTTATATTTAAATTATATACATAGATTTTTCTTAAAATTAGAACAGTGTATAAATAATTCCTTAAAGTAATAAGAAATGTATTACAATGTCTTAGTTACTTTGGAAGTTCTCAAAGGAAATGTTATGAAAGTCACCAAAGACTAAATTATTAAAGGACAGTCTCCAGAGTATCTTGAATATAATATCAAATATCTTAAAATTGTATAACTAAAGAGTATTCATTTTACTATTTCTCTGGTTTATAGTGCTCTTAAGAACTATTTATAATAAAATGCATCCTGGGGCTTAAAACTTTATTTCTTACAAATATAAGTTAGTAGAGTTAATAAATAATATTACGAAAAGCAGAATAAAAATGTTGTGATTCTTATTTTTATTAAATTAATAATAAATATTTTTTATCTAATTATTAAAATGTTGACTGGGAATGTTAATATAAATCTAATATCGTAATAATTAAAATATTTTTTTATTCGCTCCAAGAACTTCTATGTACTATTTATTTAGATGTTCATTATTAATGAAAATAATTATTAATACCTCGTACATCAATTATATAAGCTCTCTAATCTCTTTTATCTTAAGGAAAATCTTTCTGTAAACTTAAAATGATAATTTGAAAGACTATAACATTAGATAACCTTTTTTATGCTTGAGGATATTCCTTCGAGTATATATTTTATAATTTTGATTTGATTTAAGAAATTCTGTGAGAAATGAATTTCTATTTTTGTATATCCGTGTCCGGGATTTCTCCTAACTGAAAAAGTAATATAAACATAATTTGTACATTCTGCCCTGTTTGCTAAAATAAAAAGGTACGTATATATCTGTTTTACAATAAAATGATACGTAAGAGCACATCTCTATGTAAGTATATTTTGTCATTAGAGATAATATTTTATTTTGCTTCATAATTCAGTTTTTAGAAGATCATTTTATATCTAACAAATGCATTTAATGGATTTGTAGTTATATAATGATTGTTAAAGTATTAAGTATTAATTATTTACTAATGTGTTACTTGTTTAATATATATTTATATATTTTAATCAAAAAGTGTAAATTGTTTTTCTATTTCATTAGTATTAAATATAAAATTTAGTCTGCAGCTTCTATTAATCATAGACCTTCCTCTACAAGGATAGTATTGTGAATATAATCTGTCTATATATCTATATTTTTTAAATTAGTTACATGAAGATATAATGAGATAACAATTAAACATTACTATATGATTATTAATTAATATAAAACATCTGTACTTTTTACAAAAGTTTATGATTTTCATACCCCAAATATAACAGTAACAATGTCTACGAATATATTTGTCTTCCTAGATTTATTATTTTTGCACCGTTTATATACAAAACAGAAACAATAGTAAATAAAAAGAAAAAAATATTTAATATATTTTTTTATTCAGCTTAAAAATACATTTCTTTTATAAAGTTCTGTAGCGTTTCTTTATTTTAACATCTTCTTTTGTCCACAATAGTACACTTAAATTCTATGTTTATTTTATGTATTTATTACGTGAGTAAATGATCAACCATGAAGACGTATAACACACTGCGTTATGTTATATCGCGTCTATCAACCGACAACCTGACAACGTGACACATTCATCAGTTATATACGTAACAACCACAGGTTACTTTGAATTGGATATTAAATATGAGGTTATCGATAGTGCGTCGAATCCTAAATAAATAATAAATTCAAAATCAGATAACCATGAGGTCGGGTCAGTATAAAAATCCGGTCAGTTTCCTCTATGAAAATCATGATATCATACTCGTACTATCACACCAACCAGAAGGCATTGTATGTTTACGTTGGACTCGACTAGAAGCCCAACGGTCTGCTCAATGATATTAAGATATTCTAAACAAATGTATAAATTAAGGAATTACACATAATAAGTGATTATGTCTGTCAAGTCAATAATCATCAAATCTATTATTGATGACCGTAGAATATGCATTACAAAAATTTATATTGTTTGGCTTCGTATTGATAACATATCTTTAAGTACCACAAATTAAGTGATGAATATAATAGAACATTTATATAATCAATGGCACTGAACTTTCCAATAACTTCTCTTTTAGGGATTCAACAACCTTTCCATAAGCAGTTAGGTATTATCACACATTACTTAAATAAGATAAAGGGTATTATTATTGTTATTAACAAATTCTTTGTAGTTATTTATATTAATTATTTAGTTAAAAATTAATAATTAACCCTGGTAAATAATTATTCAGCAATTTGTAAAAAAATTGTATTACCTTTATTTTTTATTGGTAGAATATTACTCCATAATCTATCTCTTAAAAGCTAGCAAGTTTGTGTTCTTAAGAGTGATCTTGTGAACTGTTATAAATCACAATCATATAGTGTACTCTCTGAGATTGAAGTCTCGTGACTTATAAGTACTTGAAAGTAATAGAATGTATCTATTACTTTGGCTGGCGGTGAAAATTATAGTAAAAAAAAACAAAAAACAAATATTGTTAAGAGTTTTATCTGATCGTTATTCGATCGTTTTCATACAAAAAAATACTTTTGTGGTAGGTAAGAGTTAACATTTATTTTATAATTATTATCTTAAAGCTTAATTTCTTTTGTAAGGGTCCATTTCATTAAAAAATAATAAAAAAATGAGATTTATTAAAAGTTTTTTTCTTGTATCTCATCTAATCTCTATTTCTAATCAACACATTTTTTGACTCAATATGGATGTTAAGTATTTCCGCTACATATTATATATTTTTTTCTCTCATAACAATAGTAATTTACTTCTCACTGACAACATTACGAACTAATGAGTGAGTTAGATGTTGCCCATCTTTGAACTTTAGTTTATATGCTCACTAGCAGACCCGGTCACGCGTTGCTGCGACTATTGTTTTTGATATATTACATTGTAGTAAACTATTTAAGGGGTAACGTTCAGAGTACTTCTGTCATGAAAATCATAATGTTTTCTTACAGTCAATAATAATCAAAAATAGAAACAAAATTATTTTTTAAATTTAATCCAAATTTATAACACTATTTGTAAATTACAAAGTTTTTAGTAAATAACTTGGAACACTAAACTTACGAATGAGGTAGGTAAGATAGATACATCATTCGTAATTATTCAATCCAGTCAACAGATACCGCCATCTTTTAGAATTGTTAGGAGCTAACTGGAAAATAATAAACAAATAAAATAATATTGCGACTATGAATTGAGTTGAAAATTATTATATATCTTATATATCTTATATATATCGGTTAAGTAGTTTAGGAGTCCATCGCGGACAAACAACGTGACACGTGATTTATACATATTAAGATTTCTGGTGGATCTTTTTTATCATTTAATATTTTAAATAATATGATAAATAAATCGTAAAATTATCCTTTTCTTAATATGTTACTTTATCATTTTAATAAGATGAAATAAATAATAATGAAATAAAACGTATATAAGTATTTTCAGTAATCGTATTAATAACAAAAATCTGTTTTATTTTTATTGTAGTGCTTATTATTTATGATACACAATGTTTTTTGTTTGATTACCTGGTGAATACAAACAAATCTGATGGTTTTCCAACATGGGAACAGGCAACATACAATTCACCCCTGGGACTTATTGACGATTGGGCGCGGCCAGGCCTAATTGAAATAGTAGTTTGTTTCACATCATCAAGCACATGTCCTCAATTGAAAAATACTTCATTGTAAATTTCTTCGCTTATTTGTATATTTGGATTTCCCCTTCTAATCCGTATTTGATACAAAATATCATCACACATATTATCTATGTACTTGATCCACAAATCCTTTGGGTTTGATGGGAAGCATGTAGATAGGATTATAGAAAACAATGTTCGTATTTGATGAATTTGTGATGATATTACAGCATCATTGAGAGTTTGATCCCAATGAGCATTTTTCTAGCAATCGCAAACGTTGGCACGCTTTTTTGTATGATCCACACAAATCACCATCAACAGTTCGTACATGTTGGAATGATGTTGGGCCACGTACATTGTCTAATAGCAGTCGTGAATAAAAACTTTCATCATTGCTTTGATGTACTGAATAAATTCGAACAATCGCATCGGTAGAATATACATCTGGGTATCCTGAAACTGGTTTTCCTTGATTCCGTGGTATAAATCTCCCTAAGGATTGATTCCAAGTATAATATTTTGTCATTTCAGAATATAACAATGTTTGAGCAAAAGCATCGTTTTGGCATGTCAAAAAAAACTGGTTAATGTAATAGATGATGGTTATACAGCTTTTTGTACTGTGTTCTGTGCTGTAAAATATACTCTTTGTCCATTTTCTAAATGCACAGCTAAATAAACAACAGTAGGGTGTCTCTCAAGAATAGGAAAAGAAAATATTCGCCAAACTGCTTCATTACTACTAACATAGCGACCCATTTGGTATTGGGTAACTTCATCATTAGATTTTCTCTGCATTAATACCAATCACAGCCATATCTCTCCCTTTGGTTACATGTTTGCAAATGTATTTAATAGATTTTACTGAATGGCAAGATTCAACGTTGATGTGCGCTATGAAGGGCTTTGATAAAATGGGTGAATATGGAACAATCCAGCGATTATCTATTTCAATATCTTGTTGATTTAATTTGACAATTGTTGATCTTTCATTTTCTGCTGTCGATCGGCGACGATACAAAGGATAACCGTCAATACCAGTGATTGTTTCAGATATTAATGTCCGTGGATATCGTTTTGAATATTTACCATCCACCATACATGGTAAATTTTGATTAAGAGTTCCACAGGGACCATGTACCATGTTTTTGATAACTAACTCATGCAATCCAGGATCTACTTCTACATTAGGGATTTCAGCTGATATTACTGCATCAACTTCATTGACTTTATCTTGTCAACTAACCAAATCAAAATATGTGCATGTGGCAATCCCCGTTTCTGCCACTCCACAGAATGCATCCAGCGGCGTGTCTCTCCAAACACATAATGTTTCACAATGAAATCCATTACAGATTTCAACTTTTGTATAAAGACTCTGGCTGTGTCTATTTCTATCCAGTGTGGATTGCATGTAAATGTGATGAACAAATCTGCTGTACCATAATGACGAACATATGACATGGCATTTTGAGCATATTCATGCATATGTCGAGGGCTTTCGATGTATGTTGCTGGAAGAATAGTTATTCGACTAAGATTCTGTACGTTACCATCAGTATTAATCGCATCTCGAAGGTGAATATACTCTTCAGATCTGAGTTTTGTCTAATGAATCAACATGAAATCAACCTGATGAATGTTAATCTCTCCGTTTCAATTTTAACATACATGTCTACAACATACTTGTGATATAATCGCCGACGTTTGAGTATGTGATTGTCTTCATTTTCATGAATCATTAGGCGGTAGGAATAATAGTTCATTGAACTGACTTTTTTGTTGGTTTTAGAACCTGAAAATAGATTTTTGTTTTCATAACATTGAAAATTAAAAAAAAATAATATAGTGACTGATAATATATCTCCTTGCTAAACTAATATTTTTTATTACCTGTAATGGGATTTATCATCTTGTTTGAGAAATCATAGCTATCTTCACCTTGCCAAAATATAATGGGATATTGCAATGCGTCATATGAGCTGTGTGTTTCCTTTATATGTTGTAATTGATCATTCCGACGATGTAAAACAATATCACGGGATTCCAAGTTTTCTCCAACTACAACGATGGCAACTTCATCAATAGTTTGTGCATTAAAACGTGTTACATGTTGGCCAATAGGTGTTTTATCAGCATCAGCTCTGATTACAATTTTGTGATTATCAGATGGAATCAGATCCAGTGCAGTTTTAAACAACATAATCAATTGATTGTACTCCTGAAATAAAGTTTGTAATTGTTCTACAATAGACCTCTTTACTGAATTGTTATTTGCACAACGCATATCAATTTCTTGTGGTGAATTGCCATTGAAATAAATTTGCAGGAATTTGTAATTGATATCTGACACTGGTAACAGTGAACCTGCGCTATGATATAGTTGGCCTTGTATCTGTAAATAAAAAAAAAATGTTTTTTGTCAAATATAAATAATATTTGTTCGTAAAAAGTATATCTGTCTCCTAATTTGAATCCCCAATTTATAATTGATATGCTTAGGTATGTCAATATGTAATAATTAGTTGTAACTAATATCCATCATCAAATAATTATATTGTGTTTCAAAATAATAAAAGTATTGCTAATACTGAATCACCAAATAATATTATGACTAAGTAATATATTTCCTGGGGATTAAGGAACTGAAGGTTAATGACACACCTTTACTTAATTATCAGGAAATTTTGTTCACTAAAGTAATAATGATTAACTGCTATAATACCTACCTTAAAATTCGGCATGAAATTTTCCCGAACTACGTTTGTTGCCCCAAATGACGTCATTTGAAAGCAATTGTTATATTGTTGGATATTTAACAAAAAGTGTATGGAATCTGGTTCTATTCCTGAAACCAATGAGTACAATGGCTCTGGTGGTAGATCCAATGGTATCATTTTCACTTTCCCATTTGCGCAACACAATCCATTGGCTTCATTTGCCTTACAATGAGAGCAAACCATGTTCATAGATCCAATAGTAACACATTGGTGGTTACTGTAGTCAATTGACAAATCATAATTGAAAGCAGCTCGATTCAAACTTTCGGGATTACTGGTTGAATCTCTCGCTCTCGCTTCCCGCGTTCGTGATATACGAATTCTTTCACGTTCTTTTCGGTCGTCACGTTCTTGTGCAGTATCATAAGATCGGTAATTAGTTTGGTTTGTAGCATTTCGGGTTCTTCTACCTAAATCACTTCGTCTTATAGGAGGCATATCGAATATACTCACCTAAATTATGTCACATGCAATAATTATTAATCACAGGTATTAAAACACTTTGCACAAAACACGATATAAAACAATCAACATTAATTATTAAATATTATAAACGCTTTTTAACGCGGTTTGTTTGACAGATGCAATGACGTGAAAACTGATGACAATTTATGTCGCATTCCAAAACTAAAACAAAAGAAAGAATATTCCAAGGCCAATCAAATCTATAGCTCTTAAATTTTTTGACTTTTCAATTTGGTCGGGTTCACGATATTATCACTTTTGCGTGAACCTGCACACTCATATATTTGATTGAATTTGAACTTTGTGCAGAGACAATAAAGTGCGAATTGACTCTTCGACGTTAGCAACACACCTACATTGTTTAGACAAAAATGAAAGCTTGTAATTTAATATGAACTTTATTGTATAGCAATACAGTTCAAATTTACTCTAAATTTAGTTAGAAAATATTTGTATAGGAAAAAGAAAAGGGCTCTTTTAGGGTTTTCCTGGAAATTATTCGAATTTTTCTCGCCGTAAGAACCATCCTTGGGCTTCAAGGAATATTTAAAAAAAAGAATTGTTAAGATTGGTCCATGCGTTGTTGAGTTGTGCGCTTACCAACACATTTTGCGATTCATTTTTATATAATAGATTATGAGTTTATTGGGCTTCAAACATGTTTAAATAGTAAAAACATCTGCATTATTTTTCGTCTCTTTTTCTATGTTTCTTCTTTTTTTACATTTAATCTCCGTCAGGGTATGCAACTTACATGGAAGTTTAGGATGTGCTGTGTTAAAACTAAAAAGAGCGCTTAAAATACAAATATAACATGAACATAATTACAAAAGAGTTAAAAACTGTATAAAATATATTATCTCAATAATACCCTCTAAATTTATACTAACAAATATCATTAGTTGATTATAATTATTACTAGACTTTTTTGACGCGGAATATATTTTTTATATAAAAGAAACCTAAGTTACTCTTTATAACATCAGCTACCAGCCTGTGGAAGTCCTGTTAAAATCAGTTCAGCCGTTTAAGAGTTTAGCGTACAGCTATTAATAGATAGACAGACAGAAAATTTAAAAAATATATTTTTTTATTTTATATAAAACTGTTAATTGGAATTACAAACAGACACTTCAATTTTTTATATCTATAGACACAATATATATTATGTTGCTTTGCTTTTATTTAACTTTAATATCAAGTTTTAGTAATTTAAATTATTGGAATAATTAAAAAAACTTTATGGATATCGAGAATCATACACATTGTCAATGAGTTTACGTATAGTGTCTCAAAACTTCTCATTATAATATCATTTCAGATGAATTTGTGTATAAGTAAAAAGGGGATTTTAGTAACAAAAACATAATTTCACTTAGATCGATATAACTGTAAGGACAAATAACAAAAGTTATTATTTTATAGTTATGCTACAATAAAATACCTATAATTAATGGTATGTTTTAGAAAGCTGGAAAGCCAATTTCACCTCCTCGCTCACAAACCATCATTCATTCATTTTCCTCACGGGAGGCAACGCATCTTCATTGACCCAAATATTCAGATATCCATGAGCGACGCACACCACCCTCAGTTGTTCTGTTTAATCATTTGTTTTGAGAATTAATAAAAAATAAACTAAGTATTTTTTAAATCACAATAAACAATTAATAAAATGTAATTTAAGAACGTTTTTTTTATATGTATTTAGATAATTCGTTTATTGTAGTTAGTAAATAAGATTTTTAAATAAATATACAATTATATATTCATCAACACAGGACTCCTATGACCTTGCGACCTCTGAAATATCGTCTCTGTTAATTTAACTTCGGTCTCAATGATCTTAGCTTATCTCTTCAACGTTATTTATTATATATATATATAAGGTAACTGTAACAGTGATAGAACGATTAAAAGACTAAATAGATATATATGATTATTTAATTCTTATTAACTCCAATGTTTCAGATATTATACAAAAACCTGTTTTGTAGTAAGAGTAGAAGTAAGAGAGCAGATTTATAATATATATAAATATTCCCACCCTCGTTCATTATTTCATTTGAGCCTTTTTGAATTAAGTATTTGGTATTTTTTTGTTTCCTTTAATGTTCTTTCTCACCACTCAACTACGACCCAGTTTCATCGTGCCAAATAACAAATAAAGTGTCAACATGTGACACTTTGACCATTGACTTTGTATGTAACTTCTTTTTTGGTCTAAAATTTCACAGACTTAATTACTAGATTTAGCTGTTATCATATTTTTATGTTACACCATATGCGTAGCCTAGTCGTTTAGTAGTTACAGTGATTGTGCCACTAGCATTAAGGTTATATAATTAGTGTTAAATTATTATTATAGTTAATATTTTTAGTATTTAGTATTATTCCTCATTTGGAATTATTATATTATATATGTTGCACTGATTGTGAATTATTAAATCTAGAGTAAAGTAATATACCGACTGACCTATCAAACTCTTTATAATTGGTTACTGCTTCAATTAAAAAAAGGGTGTGCTTTTTAAATGAAATTTTAAATGAAAATAATTGAAGGGGAAAGGATTACATTTAATTGAAAACACAAAAAAGAAATGGGTAAAACATGGAAGTAGATAAACAATCTACTCAAAATTTTTTACCAAAATATCGAGTCAAGTATAACAACATTGTATTCAACATATACTGCATATATGTCATTTTAAGGTTTTGTGTACTTTCAAATTGTAAAGCATGCGAACTTAACCCAGTAATATTCATTAACTGATTATTGCTCTAAAAGTTACAGTGTCTTGTAATTAACATTTCAATGTCCATATTGATTCTTACTCGCATTTCTATTTTGTTATTTATAGAATAGAATGTAATCTAAATTATATTTCAAATTTCTAATGATATACAATATTTATTAACATTTTATTGATAATTAAATACAAAAAACACATTTTCCAATAATATATTTTACCACTATGAGAATCGATTGTATCTATTTGATATGTTTTTTTTTATTTTATCCGTATGACGACACAGTTGTAATAACATTGATATTAATAAATTACCTCTACAATCGAGGCTTTAACTGCCTCATGTGGGATATTTATTTTATTTGTGTTATTTGTTAAATACTGACAAATAACACGAATAAAATAAACTCACATGCCCTTATAAACCTCGTTTTATGAGTATCATAAACAGAATATAATCCAATGATTATTTAGATATAACTAAAATTACTATTCAATATTTCAGCCTTTTAAATAACATAGTTTAATCGTTTTTCCTAAAAATAGATAACCACAATTTATAATGTTTTTTCTTATATAGTTAAACAAGGATATACTGTCTTTTATTTTTAATCGATTATAAACTAATTTTATTCTGGAATAGATATGGCTCCGAAATACAAAATGCAGTTTAAGTTTTTTGATAAGTTTTCAATTGCATTAATATATGCAACTTAACTAATTATGATTAAGTTAGTATCTTGTGTAGTGATTGAATACCGAGATGCCGGGATACCGAAAACCGGGATACCGAAGAGATTTTTCTCTTGTATTACAATACCGGTATTAATAAGACAATACCGAAATTTCGGTATTAAAAAAGGTTTTAAATGACATCTTTTTGTTTGATTTGAGACTGGAGAATGGTTAAGATCCTAGCAAAATTAATCCGAAGGTTATATCCAAATGAAGGAGCCACTTCTGAAGAAGAAACTGGTGGTTCCAGTTCTGAAAGTTGTTCAGAAGATCCTACTTGTATGGTAAGATATCTTATTAACACATAAAAGCCAATCTCTGTTTGTTTATTTTATTTCAAACCACTTGCAATTATTATCGATAAATGAAAATTATTAATTCAAAAAATTTTCTGATTTCAGGAGTCTAACGAACCAACTTTGAAAGAGAAGCTTCAGCGTGCAATCCAGGACAAGCTGAACCGACCCAAAACAACAAGAAGGACCAGCAGCCTAGAGCAAACAATCCTGCAAGAAGTATCCTTCTTCAAGGATCATAAGGTTCGAGGACCGAATCTTCAAAAAGCGTACAACTTTTTGAAAACTATACCGCCAACAAGCGTTGAAGCTGGGCGAGCTTTTTCAACGGCGAATAATTTTTGTAGTAAACTGCGAACGCGCCTAAGCGACGACAGTATTGATAATCTGTGATTTTTGCGAGCATATTTTTTACGAAAAGAGTGAAAAAAAAATGTATATTTTATATAATAAGTTGTAAACATTTTGTAATTAGACAATAAAATATTACTTCACAAATAATATTATTCGTTCTCTTTTGTTAATAGTTAAGATTTTTTTATTAATAATCAGTTGGTTTGGTTTAACTTGTTTATTTGTAATTAAAATTCGATTTTTTTTTTTTGTATTTTAGACAATTCGTAATTTTTTTATAATACCGGTATCAATACCGGTATCCCGGTTTTGCTTAAACACAATACCGAAATACCGGTATTGAAAAATCGTTCGGTATCGCAATCACTAATCTTGTGTATGTTTATATTATTGTAAGTGCACTTGATAAACTTATAACTCAATTTTAAACTCAACGACTATCAAATATCCCGAACAATTTTATATATTAGTTTTGAAAACTAGAGAGAGAAGTTATTTAATTTCACAGTCTATGATAGAAGTTCGAAGTCTCAATTTATGATAACTTGGATCGCAAATCTAATAAAGTTACAAATTGACATCGAATCTTACAAATTACTTAATTTATAATTTTATTAGAGATACAGAGACATATTAATTATTTATACGACAAAATATAAGTACTTATATAAAAACAGTACTAGAACATATAATCAATACAACAAATAGAAATTTCGTTCGCCTAAATTTCGTCATTCGCATAACTTTTTAAAATCAGTGTGGGATCTAACTTTTACATACAGTCTTAATTAGAACATACTTTAAACTCAATTTACCGAATTTGTCAAAATGTTGAGAAGCTTTCAGACCCTTCTTTCAAACGCAAAATTTTTAATTAAATTATAACTTACCGTGTATGTATTATGGAAAAGTTTAACGAGTAGTTAAAACCTTCTAAGCAGAGATAATGTGTTAGTCAATTACCAATAACGTTGTTATTATTACGTTATTCACATTTGAAAGCTTCTTTACGACTGTGCATCTGATATCATCTGGAAGCTAACAGCCTTTATTACAAAGCCCCAGGCTTATCTAACATTATTACTACTATATTTTATATACTTAGTACATTTGTAGTCTCGTTGTAATTGTAACTTGATTTCATTCGCAAAATATTGCAAATAATTTACATTTTAATTAAATATCGTTAAAAATCTTAATGCAATAAATAATAATCATTTAAGATCAATCATTACCTCAGACTATCAACAAAATATCATTTATTCATAATTTATTGATAAAGTCTGAGGAAATCATAAAGTTATATTCTTTTATAGTATAATGAAGCCTTATCACAGCACAAAGAATAACAAATAAGTAGAATTGATATTTATTTAAAATAAGTATTTGAAGTATATATTTTTAAAAGAAAATCTATTTCTGATATATAATAACGATATTTAAAATATATCCTTCAATTTGTAACAAGTAAGTCTCTTGAGGATTTTTATTTATTATTTAAAATGACAACTAAATTATATAACACTTAAATATATCACATGTAAGCATTAATTATTGCATTGTAATGATTAACAGCTCTAAGAAGAAACATAAATCTGTTTAAAAATATAATTTAAGACAGTTTAAAATATTAAACATTATATTAAAAGATCGTACACATATTTACTTGTAGATATTTTTTATACCTATTTTTAGTGTTGTTCTCATGAGTATTTCGCTTATAATATTTTTTATTGTCAGAAGGTATTTGCATAATCTTACAGAATAATTTCAATTAAGATACTTAAAGTATATTATAAGCCACACAGCACTATATAATTATAATAATTATATTATTAGAATTATAATAGATGAAAACAAAATGCGATACGTCACGTTACAATATGTAGAGCTTCTGAAGTAAGTGCGTATTTAACAATTCGTTTGAATCTCAAAAAAAAATTGAACAAGAACGCGATGTCTAAGTTAGTAACGTTTTTGTGATTTTCTTGTGTTTGATTTTCTTTATGCCCTTATAACCCATCAGTTTGAGTATAAGAAAATAAATAGGTTTTTCACAGACCAGTGGGCGTTTAGAACCTTCGTAGCCATATTTAAAGTTATAGCGTGTCATTACAGAAGAATTTATTTCGATAAATATGGTAACCAAATAGGCCCTCCTGCCTTTAACATTTAACGTACATAAATTACATATTGATTCAAAATGAAAAAGATATAAAAAAAAATCTAAAAGATTTATCCATTGGATGAAACCAATTCCAAAGTTTATATTTAGTTAAAAATTTAATAAATAACTAATAATTATTATTATAAGAACTGTCTTAAACATCGTACCTACCATGTGAACAAATATGAGGGTAAACGGTAATACTAAATACAATAGAAATATTTGCGTAATAGATCAGAAAAGAATAATTTCCTGATAAATTTCCAAGTATGTGTGTAATAAAGTATGTGTATTATAAAAAAAACCCCTAAAAATGCAAACATTTTATAAGCCCCTTGGTATAAGTATATTTTATTGAAATTCAACAGCAACAGACTGAGCTCTCGAGAGAAAAGTTACTTCACGATTTTTACACATTAATTTACTCTTGTTTTTTTTATAATCTTACCAGTAGGGATTATAAAAAAAATCGCATATCAAGAAGGTTTATGAGTAAAGTGTTTTTAGCCTAAACCATTTGCCGTGACTAATTGGAAATGAATTTTGAAATTTTAATTACAATTCAGATACACTGTTAAGAGAATATACAACTAGACACTTGCTCAAGGACGGTGCAGCCTGAAGCTGTTTCATGTCATGTCTACACATGGAGCAGATGCCTTTATCCTATATATTAATAATGTACACAAGTTTTTTTTTTATTTGGTTTGATTAATGATATGACACCGAATGCATAGTTGATAAAATTTTTATATATCACAAATTTCAGAACTGGCACTGCGATTTTTAAACTACTACTTAAAGTAACTAGTGCATAAGTAAAGTGGAGGTAATTAAATCAAGTTACTCTACAACCACTCCCAACATTGCCATTTTGTAATTTTGGAACCTTTTTCGTTTGAAATAGTTTATGAAATATACATTTGTTGGCAATTGCAATCTCATTGAGGTAAATATTTCATAACCAAAGAGTTGCTTTTAGTTCGGTTTTGATTCCAAAAGGAATAATTGTAAAATGTTACCCAATATGTTCTTTAGAAAATTTAAAATAAAAAGCAATTAAATTAGGTTCGTAAAAATATTAATACTGTAGTTGTCCTTTTAACTGTACAAATTTACAAATTAATGAAACATAAATGATTGTTGTTAGTTTCATTTATAAGTCAACATTCAACACAGAGTAGAAATCATACTTTATTTCTATTTTCTAAACGAGCAATTAAAGCAATGGCATAGAGGAACAGAAAAGTACAATTAAAACTTAATATGTCGCTGTTATGGGATACAAAATACAAGGTGACGTTTATCCTGAATCTTTCAAGTGATTTATAAACAAGACTAGATTCGTATAATAATATTATAACTCATGATTTATAATTCCAACTGGGACTAATGGAATAAAAATATATGTTTCTTATCAATTGCCATGTTAACTGATTTTCAAGAATGTTACAATTACTTATTTTACTTCTATCTTCTGTTACCGTTAATTTGTTCAAAATTAGTTTTTAGTATTTATTTTCTTATTTCACTGAATTTACATTTATACATAATAATTAAATATTGATTGACAGATTGATTTCTTTCTGTCATTTATATAAATCACTTCAAATAATTAAAGAGGTAAGATAAAAAAACGCTATAAAGTAGTATAGAGTAATAAATTGTTATCAAGGGTATATCAACAAAGTTAAAGCCTCTCGTATAGTTAAGACAGATCAAAGATTATCAACCAATACTTGGTTTGTTTAACCAACCAACTTTATCTCTGACCCATACCAAAAATCATCGAGTTATATTTGAACCGTGTAAAAGCATTTTACTGACAAAAATCATATGAATACATATTTCGTACACTACCAACTTTAGTAACACTTCCGAAGTCAATTTTAAATGATGGAGTCAAACATGGTCGCTGCATAGTTTAGTCTAGTACTGTCAAATTTATACCGTATACTTTTTTAAAAGATAATTATTGTGTCGCGGAAGGTTATATTCGACAAAGTACATTAAAGCACAATGTTCTATAACGTTTTAAGTCAATGTTATTTGATTGCCTTGTTCTTTACTTAACTATTTACAATATAACTGTTGTATTATAAGATTACTTGTTTTTAAATCAGTAATCAATTACTATGGTAGTGATATATCTAGAGTAAAGACATTTAGAGTAACCTATATCGGTAACTCTAATCAATCTGTCAACAATGTCCGACACTTATCAATTAATCAATCGATCGACCCACTAACAAGCATGACAATGCACGCTGCAGTTGTTATTTTAGTTTCCTTCTAGGGAGAATATTTTATAGATGCTTATCATTTTGATGAACTAATATATCATGTTTATTTATATTATTCGGAAGTCATTAAAATACAGGTTAAAGTTTTACTACAATTAAGAACAATACGAAACAGTAACAATAACAGCTTGTTCAAATTATATTAAAAACACAAATATTGTGATTTTAGTGCACGATACACGTATCCTCCCTTAATTTTAAGTAATAGTTGTTTAATTTTTATAGAATAAATTGATTGAAATACAATATTCAACTATTTACAACTACATTCAGACCTAGATGACGGCATTTGTAGAATACTGGAAGTGTTTGTAACATTAGAAAATTTAATAGTAACATACTTCATTATAATGAATAAAAATGAATATTGTTGTAATTAGTGGGATATTTTACATCTATAAATAGAGTAAGGAATATATATGATACACTTAGTAAATTACTATCAGTTTTATTTTTACATCAACATAACATTTCCGTCAGAAAATATTATAATCAATGATTTTACGTAATAAATTATAGTTTGCAATTTACTCAAACAAGCGCCGGCAACTGTGAAATACCTTTCCCGTTCAGTAAATAATAGGCTCTCTACTGAGAAGTACGTCCCCGTACTTATGACATATTGTCTTCATAGGATCATGAGTATAACTCATTCAATTCATTGACTTTAGTGATTAAGTTATTGTTATAAAGTTTTAGTACAGGTGAAGCGCTGTTTTTTATTTTTAGTGTTATAATAAAATGAATGTTTAGGTGTTCGTACGTAAGTAAATAACTTAAAATGGTGCGTCACGACACGACACGACACGAAGCGATAAGATAGGATTACTAAAATAAAAAAAATATTCCTTCTAATTTTGCATAAATACTCTGAAATCAAAATCCAATTAAGATAACCAAACCGGAAGAAATATTCAACCAAATCATTGAGTTTATGCTACAATTTTGAAATGGACCTCTGAAAATCTCTCTCTCGTCCAAAATGTACATGCTCTTCAGTCTATGATTTCGAAATTATAGACTGAAGAGCATGCAGATTTTGGAAGGTATCATTGACCTGGAAACGAATCTAAATCCACTGAAACGCAAACTGCAATACTGTTACTTCAAACGTTAAATTGTAGTTAAGTATTGAAGAACATAGGTTTGGCCATTTTATTTTATTATACTCACGAATAAAAGAATATATTTGTTTAATATAAGTTACAATGTAATATTACTTTAAAATATATAATGTAATTTCTACATATGTAGTATAATAGTATATATGTAATAATAATATGTATAATTTGACCACAACTTACTTGTAACTGAGCACAAAAAAATATTATGTATAAATAAATGTTTTCCTCCTCGCATCGCATTAATAAATAACAAATCCATCATAACGAACCTTTCATCGTAATATACTATACAACAACGTATAATACAATTTAAGGATTTAATATATTAAAGGAGAAGGCGGTTTCAAGAGCTTTAACAGTTCTTCTCACGAGATTATTCTTCAATTAATATTATATTGTCTGTAAAACTAAAACTAAAAGTAAAAAACGAACACTGTAACTGTATTTTATTAATAGTATTATATTATAATTAATGTATTGATTATGTTTGTAACTTCATATTGAAAACCATTTGAATGAAAACATAGCAATTATATACTGATAATAGTTGATTCCTCGTTCTTTTTCTGCACTTGGAATAATAATTAGGAATATTTTTTATTTTAGTAGTAAAGTCAATTATACACTCCCTTAAAAATAGATAGCACTTATACGTCCAATTTAATGTCGTATGGTTACATTTTATACAAAAAAGTTCAAGTTAGGAACAAGAACAGTTAAGCTTCCAACATATATTGTACAAATATTGTGTAATAATTAAGAGAATTCTTCTTAAAGAAAGGGCTTTTAATATCATATTTGCATTTAATTAGACCCTACACCAGACACCGCCTATCAATAATATAGTCGGTTAGTTAGTAGCAGATTAGTATTAAGTTAGTCAGCTGTAACGACATGAATCACCAAGACAATGGAGTAGTCATTTATTTATATCTACTCGTATCAGCGAGATCTGCGGGATTTTTAATTGTTCTAAACCATAACTGTATCATAAAATTACTTTTAATTAAGTTTTTCTACTTTATTATCCACATCGAATAAAGTAATTAAATTAACTCAACATTGAATACGCATTCACTTATTTTAATTAATCCCTGTCGCTATCAAAATAAACCTTACAAATTATAAGTAGTTCAACTCTCCATTGAATAAAAAAAAATAACTGACAATTTTAAGTTTTTTATATTAGTTATTATGTATTTATTACGTATAAGAATATATTTCGACTCTTGCTTTTATCCACTAAGTAGGTAAACCGAATGAATAGGTAACAGGTATCTTTATGTTATAATATAAGTAAAAGAAATAATACTAAAACATACTTTCATACATACTTTCACTTACTTTATAGACAGTTTGTATTGTTCACTATTAATATGATATTAATATGATATATATATGGTAATATATAATATCTTATGTATCGCAACTATAGGAGTTATTTTAAAGTACCTATTTTCTATATCTATAATGCATTAATTTAATCATTTATGATAAAGGGACCTTTTTCAGTTGAGAAAGAGCATTTGGATTTATTACATTTTACTTCTAGAAATTTATTGTCATTTTATCATTTAAAAAATAAAAACTTTGGTTAATGATAAAAAATATAGAATATTAAATGATATTGACAAAATAGTTTAAATAAAAACAAATATAACATCAAAATACTAATAAAAAATTGAAAGTTCTTTTTGTATGTAAATATTTTATTCAAGGAAGCTAAATGAAGCTTTACTGAGAAACTTTAGAAATTTCAAGTCGCGTGAATCAATATATGAAACGAGTTGTATTTCATCTTCAACATGTCTTATCGAGATGGAAGTTTTAAAACCGTTAATTAAATTTGACATATTATCCATTTCCATTTTAATTAATTGATCTGCTCAATAATTAATGGGCGGAAGTCGGTCTTTAGACGTATGTTCATTATTGAATAGATAAGTTTTTAAATTAATAAATGAACAGAGATATATGTTTATGTAATAATTGTAAGAAGAAGATTTATAATCCGAAGTAATGTATAATCTGAAGAAAAATTATGCCAGAGGCATTATATTCCGGCGAGCGAGTTCGTTTTGGGGATTTAGGTTTACCAATATATAATGATCGGACATAAGGCTACCAAGGCTCGTTAATAAAAATCATTCAAAGTCAATAATTGCCTTTTATGGGACTAAGAATTTATTAATATTATATTTATATGGTTACGTTACG
Source organism: Melinaea menophilus ssp. n. AW-2005 (assembly GCA_918358695.1). Classification (NCBI taxonomy): domain Eukaryota; kingdom Metazoa; phylum Arthropoda; class Insecta; order Lepidoptera; family Nymphalidae; genus Melinaea; species Melinaea menophilus. The sequence continues at coordinate 28,067,847 of OU911041.1, read as the reverse complement.
GTTATGGTTTATAAAATAACTCAATCAGTTGATTTGGGACCGAAGATCTAAATACTATAATAGAACTAATTCGGTCATTCTTATCCAGTATCACGGTTTTGTATTGATATTTAAAATGTAATTTTAATTAAATTCTTAACACATATTTCAGTTACTAAAACATATCCATCCATCCATCGCTAACTTTGTCGACTTCACACATATTATGAAATAAAAATATTTTCTTTAACGAAATTACTTAGAAACTTTATTATAAACTAGCAGACCCGGTCACGCGTTGCTGTGACTATTGTTTTTGATATATTACATTGTAGTAAACTATTTAAGGGGTAACGTTCAGAGTACTTCTGTCATGAAAATCATAATTTTTTCTTACAGTCGATATTAAGCAAAAATAGAAACAAAATTATTTTTTAAATTTAATCCAAATTTATAACACTATTTGTAAATTACAAAGTTTTTAGTAAATAACTTGGAACACTAAACTTACGAATGAGGTAGGTAGGGTAGATACATCATTCGTAACTATTCAATCCAGTCAACAGATACCGCCATCTTTTAGAATTGTTAGGAGCTAACTGCAAAATAATAAACAAATAAAATAATATTGCGACTATGAATTGAGTTGAAAATTATTATATATCTTTTAAGTTAGGTCAAACTGTACGTGGTGTGTAAATTTATAAAAATCGGTTAAGTAGTTTAGGAGTCCATCGCGGACAAACAACGTGACACGTGATTTATACATATTAAGATTTCTGGTGGATCTTTTTTAACATTTAATATTTTAAATAATATGATAAATAAATCGTAAAATTATCCTTTTTTTAATATGTTACTTTATCATTTTAATAAGATGAAATAAAGAATAATGAAATAAAACGTATATAAGTATTTTCAGTAATCGTATTAATAACAAATATCTGTTATATTTTTATTGTAGTGCTTTATGATACACAATGTTTTTTGTTTGATTACCAGGTGAATACAAACAAATCTGATGGTTTTCCAACATGGGAACAGGCAACATACAATTGACCCCTGGGACTTATTTATGGTCATAGCAAAAGCAAGCCGCACTGGAAACTGTCAGTCGGAATCATTGCGATGCGTGGTATCAACACGTCTTCTCCTTTATATTTTTCTTTCAGTATAGTTGCTTCTATCACGTTGTTCAATAATTTTTTTATCGCTAACCGTGTGCCGTTGCAAAGACGTGATTGGTTGATATTTCTCAACATTATAACTAACGATAACTAAAGGTTTAATTGAAGATTGTGAGGTGGCAAGCCTGGTAAATCCAGCAAATTTAAAAATTCAGGCCGATAGTTGACGACATCATACATCAACTGATATATCCTCAATTCGCCTGTAATTTGTTCTTGAATTTTGAAATTTAATTCATTTACATCTATGTTTTTTGCAGCCAATATAGCCCTTTCGCTCAACCAATCATGGTTTCTGTAATTTTGAGCAACATCTGGAAACACCTTTTGAATAAGTTCATCTTTTGATCTAGTTAACTGACAAAAACTTTGAGGAAAGTTAATGCAACCAGTCAAGGTGTCTATAGGAAATTTGCCATTACCAATGTCAATGAGTTGTTTAGAGAATATGTCTCCGATTGGTCATTTTGCAACTTGATACGCATATTCTTGCTTAAATGTAATACCTTCACATGCTTCCATAAATTGGAGGACTTTAAATATGCATTAAGGTCATCAGCTGGCGTTGATCGTAGAATCACTGGCAATATTTGACGAAAATCTTCTGCTAATAAAATCATTGCACCACCAAATGTGTTATGATTGCTCCGTAGATCTTGTAAGGTTCTCTCTAAAGCCTCAAAAAATTTTTTATGTGCCATCGTGCATTCATCCCAAACAATCAATTCACATTGCTGCAAAACCTTTGCCATTGCAGAGTTCTTCGAAATGTTGCAGGTTGTGGTTTCGTTGCTTTGCATGTGTAATGGCAATTTTAGTGCTGAATGAGCTGTTCTACCACTTTCAAGCAAAGTTGATGCGATTCCCCACGAAGCGAGTGCAAGTGCAATTTTATTTTGAGAGCGAATTGTTGCTAATATCAATGAAATCAAAAAAAAAAATCCTGTACTACCAGGTGCATCTAAGAAGTAAATCCCTCCTCTTTTATCATTTATTACTTTCATAAGTGTATCAAATACATACTTCTGTTGTTCATTCAATAGTGGAAGATTTGTTTGAATTAATTCTTTCAAAGTATTGAGATCATACAGTTTTTCTCGGTGCAACTCTTGGTTAAAAGCATCATGCATTGGACGATTGGGCGCGGCCAGGCCTAATTGAAATAATAGTTTGTTTGACATCATCAAGCACATGTCCTAATTGAAATCAATACTTCATTGTAAATTTCTTAGCTTATTTGTATATTTGGATTTCCCCTTCTAATCCGTATTTGATACAAAATATCATCACACATATTATCTTTGTACTTGATCCACAAATCCTTTGGGTTTGATGGGAAGCATGTAGATATGATTATAGAAAACAATGTTCGTATTTGATGAGCTTGTGATGATATTACAGTATCATTGAGAGTTTGATTCCAATGAGCATTTTTCTAGCAATCGCAAACGTTGGCAAGCTTTTTTGTATGATCCACACAAATCACCATCAACAGTTCGTATGTGGAATGTGGAATGTTGGGCCACGTACATTGTCTAATAGCAGACGTGAATAAAAACTTTCATCATTGCTTTGATGTACTGAATAAATTCGACCAATCGCATCGGTAAAATATACATCTGGGTATCCTGAAACTGGTTTTCCTTGATTTTGTGGTATAAATCTCCTTAAGGATTGATTCCAAGTACAATATTTTGGCATTTCAGAATATAACAATGTTTGAGCAAAAGCATCGTTTTGACATATCTCAAAAAAACTGGTTAATGTAGTAGATGGTGGCTGTTAATCTCTTTGTACTGCGTTCTGTGCTGTAAAATATACTCTTTGTCCATTTTCTAAATGCACAGCTAAATGAACAATAGTAGGGTGTCTCTCATGAATAGGAAAAGAAAATATTCGCCAAACTGTTTCATTACTACTAACATAGCGACCCATTTGGTATTGGGTAACTTCATCATTGGAATTCTCTGCATTAATAGCAATCATAGCCATATCACTCCCTTTGGTTACATATTTGCAAATGTATTTAATAGATTTTACTGAATGGCAAGATTCAACGTTGATGTGCGCTTTGAAGGTCTTTGATAAAATGGGTGAATATGGAACTATCCAGCGATTATCTATTTCAATATCTTGTTGATTTAATTTGACAATTGTTGATCTTCCATTTTCTGCTGTCTCTCCAAACACATAATGTTTCACAATGAAATCCATTAAGGATTTCAACTTTTGTATAAAGACACTGGCTGTGTCTATTTCTATCCAGTGTGGATTGCATGTAAATGTGATAAACAAATCTGCTGTACCATAATGACAAACATATGACATGGCATTTTGAGCATATTCATGCATATGTCGAGGGCTTACGATGTATGTTGCTGGAAGAATAGTTATTCGACTAAGATTCTGTGCATTACCATCAGTATTAATCGCATCTCGAAGGTGAATATACTCTTCAGATCTGAGTTTTGTCTGATTCAACCTGATGAATGTTAATCTCTCCGTTTCAATTTTAACATACATGTCTACAACATACTTGTGATATAATCGCCGACGTTTGAGTATGTGATCGTCATCATTAGGCGGTAGGAATAATAGTTCATTGAACTGACTTTTTTGTTGGTTTCAGAACCTGAAAATAGATTTGTTTTCATAACATTGAAAATAAAAAAAAATAATATAGTGACTGATAATATATCTCCTTGCTAAACTAATATTTTTTATTACCTGTAATGGGATTTATCATCTTGTTTGAGAAATCATAGCCATCTTCACCTTGCCAAAATATAATGGGATATTGCAATGCGTCATATGAGCGGTGTGTTTCCTTTATACGTTGTAATTGATCATTCCGACGATGTAAAACAAAATCAAGGGATTCCAAGTTTTCTCCAACTACAACGATGGCAACTTCATCAATAGTTGGTGCATTAAAACGTCTTGCATGTTGGCCAACAGGTGTTTTATCAGCTCTGATTACAATTTTGTGATTATCAGATGGCATCAGATCCAGTGCAGTTTTAAATAACATAATCAATTGATTGTACTCATGAAATAAAGTTTGTAATTGTTCTACAATAGACCTCTTTACTGAATTGTTATTTGAACAACGCATATCAATTTCTTGTGGTGAATTGCCAATGAAATAAATTTGCACGAATTTGTAATTGCTATCTGACACTGGTAACAGTGAACCTGCGCTATGATATAGTTGGCCTTGTATCTGTAAATTAAAAAAAAAGATTTTTGTCAAATATAAATAATATTTGTTCGTAAAAAGTATATCTGTCTTCTAATTTGAATCCCCAATTTATAATTGATATGCTTAGGTATGTCAATATGTAATAATTAGTTGTAACTAATATCCATCATCAAATAATTATATTGTTTCAAAATAATAAAAGTATTGCTAATACTGAATCACCAAATAATATTATGACTAAGTAATATATTTCTTGGGGATTAAGGAACTGAAGGTTAATGACACACCTTTACTTAATTAACAGGAAATTTTGTTCACTAAAATAATAATGATTAAACCTTAAAATTTGTCATGAAATTTTCCCGAACTACGTTTGTTGCTCCAAATGACGTCATTTGAAAGCAATTGTTATATTGTTGGAGAGCAAACCAAGTTCATAGATCCAATAGTAACACATTGGTGGTTACTGTAGTCAATTGACAAATCATAATTGAAAGCAGCTCGATTCAAACTTTCGGGATTATTGGTTGAATCTCTCGCTCTCGCTTCCCGCGTTCGTGATATACGAATTCTTTCACGTTCTTTTCGGTCGTCACGTTCTTGTGCAGTATGATAAGATCGGTAATTAGTTTGGTTTGTAGCATTTCGGGTTCTTCTACCTAAATTACTTCGTCTTATAGGAGGCATATCGAATATACTCACCTAAATTATGTCACATGCAATAATTATTAATCACAGGTATTAAAACACTTTGCACAAAACACGATATAAAACAATCAAAATTAATTATTAAACATTATAAACGCTTTTTAACGCGGTTTGTTTGACAGATGCAATGACATGAAAACTGATGACAATTTATGTCGCATTCCAAAACTAAAACAAAAGAAAAAATATTCCAAGGCCAATCAAATCTATAGCTCTTAAATTTTTTGACTTTTCAATTTGGTCGGGTTCACGATATTATCACTTTTGCGTAAACCTGCACACACATATATTTGATTGAATTTGAACTTTGTGCAGAGACAATAAAGTGCGAATTGACTCTTCGACGTTAGCAACATACCTACATTGTTTAGACAAAAATGAGTGCTTGTAATTTAATATGAACTTTATTGTATAGCAATACAGTTCAAATTGACTCTAAATTTAGTTAGAAAATATTTGTATAGGAAAAAGAAAAGGGCTCTATTAGGGTTTTCCTAGAAATTATTCGAATTTTTCTCGCCATAAGAACCATCCTTGGGCTTCAAGGAATATTTTAAAAAAAGAATTGTTAAGATTGGTCCATGCGTTGTTGAGTTGTGCGCTTACCAACACATTTTGCGATTCATTTTTATATAATAGATAGAAACTTACTCTGCAGCATCTGGTTATCTCCAATCGTTAATTGAACGAGCACTTCTCGAGAGTTACTCATTACCCTTCGTCTGGAGAATAAAAAACAATATTTATTACCAATCAATAAATTTAGGCTTAATATCTAAATAGTTATTAGTCCAGATATATGTAGGTCTAGTTTTTTAAGACTGTAGTAATTTTAAGACTATTCGTCGATATGTCATGAAATATCTGTTTATTATCTTATCTTGTTGTGTCGCTAAAATCAAATTAATTACCTATAATTGAACATAACTTACTTTCCAAATACAGTTACCCGAATCAAACTCACAAGGTGCTTTAATTCCTCTTTTTAACAAGTTAATCAAAAGCTGTTTTATTTAATGATTGTCAAAAGAATACAAATGACATATCAAACTGGTGTTTTAAGTGTTAATTAATGGAACAAGGACATTTTCCAGCCTTAATATAATGCAATCAATTTATTAATAGTAAAATGCGATATATAATTTCCCTGCAAAACAAACAGTGGATTCTATAATTCTTGTACTAAAACTATTGACAAGTGCTTGTACAACTATAATGAAAGATCGTGTTACAAATTATATGACATTTATATAAACTTGTGTTAAATTGATGATAATTCTAGAATCTACCACTGACAGACATTACATACACATATTAATATAATTGTAGCTACGTTATTTAATAAAAATATCTATTATTTTAAATGTTATAGAAAAAAATAGTTCACTAAATATGTAACTCGTGAGCAACTTTTAGTACACTGTACAGTAGCAGCCAAAGTTAAATAAGTTTCCATTGAAAATTAAATAAAAAGGCCCTCGTAAAATGAATGACGGCTTTAGACTACCGAGTTAAAACAGGTTTTATTACTTTTCAAAAGCCTTTAAGTACCTTTATATAATTATTAGTTGTAAGTCAACAAATAATACTTCAAAATATATATATTTGATAAATATCAACGTTTATTCTAAAGTATTTCAATAAAAAAATAATATTTAAAATACATTATATAGTATTTCCAAAAGCATTGCGGTACATCACTAGTAACAGATACTTAAACACTACACACTTCACAGCTTATAATTAGGATCTCGATTAAGCACCCAAGATAACGATTATCGTTATATCAAATACAATAAGAAGGTACAAAAAAGGTCGAATGCCCTTGAAATACGAATATTGTTATAATAATTGTATTAACCTTACTAGCCTCGTAGCTCTAGAAAGTAATACTATGGTATTTTATAATCAGTATATTAATTTTCTGTTATTAACTACTCGAAGGTACATTGTTGTTGAGAATTATAAGTAAATAATGGACTGCATATTTTTATATATATTCCACCTTTATGAATAAAGTAATATTAATAGCTCTCTTTAAAAGTCGCACTGTTTGGACTTTATTATTAATATAATTTTAAAATGGTATACTTTATTGCAGAAATGTTATCTTAAGTTGACTTGCAAATAATGTTTTAATTAATTATTATATATTTATTAACAATAAAGATGAGCTACAGAAGTAAATACGCCGTTGTACCGTAATGATGAATACTAAATAATTCATTTGGCATTCAGTACATTATAAATTTTCTATTAAAAAAATATATTTGTATATTTTTGTTACAGTAAGATACAATGTAACAAATCATAACTCAGTGTTTCTTATGAGGGCATTTACAAATATACACGAAGTAAGACGTCTTAATACACAACAATAGCAACAGGTATATTAATAGAATATCCGGTTGACTCGTTTATACCTCTAAGCAATCATTAAGTAAAATATTTTTAATACATGTATATATTAACCATAATAGATTCCAATAAATTCACATTTGATATTATGAGAAACATTGAAAGACTTATAGTATTTTTTTAGATAATACAGTAAATATTAAATATATAAAATTTGCTTAGTTCCCTCAACCTTTTTCTATAGAAAATCTCCGTCCCGCCTTTGTTTGTCTTGTCTATATATAACAAGCACAAAGCTCATTGGTATAAGACTTACAACACCATATGAACCATATTATACAATGTATAGCATGGTCCAGGGATGAGTTATGATAGATAAAAGATAAGGCAATAGAAAAGTTAATTAATTTCGGTTTTGGAGATCATAGCCGGGGGTAATTAATTAATATATTTTATGACCGACATAAATATATTTACCAACTGTTATTAGATACTAAATAGAATATTGGACATGATTCGTTAGAATAGAAGTAAGTAGAGTAATAAATTATTATAATAAATAATTGTTTTAAGGTCTTATTATTTCTTTAACCGTATAATTGATATGCAACATGATATATTATTTTACTAAATATTTGTTAACTTAGTAGAATTTTCTATTCGATGTGTATATAAAATTTGTTTTTTATAATGACTTAAAAATATTGGGTTTACAATGTGGATTTTCCGAAGTAAATTTGGGTCTGAAAATTGAATACGAATAATAAAACTAGAAGATTTCGTATACACGCAAAAATACTGTATTCTTCAATTGAATCCAGATAATTTTTTTCCAATGAAATTTATGACTACAACACATAAAAAAAAAATTAATAATAACAACAAAGAAGAACAAAATTTATATATGTATCATCATAAAATTGATAAGTGGAATAAAAATTTTAAACCCCTTTTTTATTAAAATTACGCAGACAAACGAGTATGAATTTTTGATGAATATCAGTCAAATTTTTGTACGGAAAAGAAGAGAGAAGCAAATATTTTATATAAAACATACTTTTGACCTGAATCCTTCATCTGACCTACAATCTATGCTTCTGTTATTAAATAAAAGTATCTATTTACATTCTTATATATATATTGTTACAAATTTTATATTACAATAAGTTTAGATTTAAATTATTATAATCAATATTTTGTTGACATATCCTGCTTTTGCTTTATCACAGACATTTTAAATAATTTACGATGATTTTATCAGCGCAAGCATGAATCGAATCTGCGTCACCTGCGTTACTATGTCAACTCTGTGCCAAGTAGACTCTTAAACATTAATCGTTAAATGACTTTTTATCTCTATCATACCGGACTATGAATTGTTAGTTTGATGTTTAAAAATTATATAAATATAAATACATATATGAATCGGTTATTGAAATTACTAGCACAGAAACCGATAAGTAATTAATACATATTTTAGATCTATTATGCATCAATAATGTTAAACTTCTATTGAAAGTTATATTTAGTATCAATAATTTGTCATTTTCTCATGAATATCTGTCACACATCAATCAAACGTCGCACTAACCTCACTAAAGGCAGTATCGTACTGGGGTATACTTCTTTGATGCAGAGCTTTCATTTTTGGCGGAGTGGGGTTGGTTTTCCGGATTCCCTCAGTCACTAACGAAATATAACCAAATGAATTTGGTTACTACACGTCGATCTTTTGTGAGAGATCCCCGGTTCAGTCAGCACAATACGAGCTGCAGTCAAATAACTACAGCTAGTCTCTACCACTAGCAAACATCAGTTACATAAAATACAAATACACGTTCATTTGATTTGGAGAGTTAATAGATATAGATAGTGTCTCGAATAATGATGAATCCAATATCCAGTCAGGGTTAGGTCAAATATCCCATCAGTTCCCTTTGTGAAAATCCGGATATCCGAACATAACACCAGCACGGGACATTAAAGTTAAGTAGTTATGACTCCAACTGACTTCCGTTTTTCTCAATGTTTATTAGACGCTACTTTGGATTATTTTGTGTGAAGTAACTTATCATATATTTAGGATATTAAATATAAGTATTTTAATCAATAAAATATTTGTTTCGCCTAACTAAATACTATTACTGAAATATTCATGAAAGTATTATATTAAGTAATAATATCATATTTAATTATTAAATGTAACATCTACTGCGTGAGTTAGTGATAGTTATTGCGAAAACCTGTGTGAAATTAAGTAGTTGTAAATACAGAATACCACTTGCTGTCTTATGTATCGTTTTCGACTGGCCTGGTGACCTTTTATGGATGTTGATAGGATATTATTTATATCTTATAAAAAACATTAAACAGGTGGAGATCAACGTGACCCTCCTCCAAATATTAGTTAAGAAGAAATATTAAAAAATACCTTATTTAAGTACCAAAAGCAATGAATACAATAGAACATTTACATAATCTATATATGTATATAACTGAAGCAGATGACATATAATATCAGTAATAAGTAGCTGATATTAATCACTTCGCTTGTAAGTAAGATTTTTTAACTTGCATGAAATTGAATAACTTGGCTCTGTCTTATAGAAATCCTAAAGAAATGTAAACAAGTTTAGAAGCAGGTTTGTCACAGATGCCTTAACTTTGATTAATATAATAATGGCTAGATTATAACAATTAGCACTTCTGTGGACGTTTAGAATTTCTAAATAAAAAGCTGATTAAACTCGTAGCAGATATTTAAATATAGAAATCTAAATATATTATTAATTTTAATATACACACTAACCTAGTTATAAAATTTTATTGCGTTTATTTTCTTATTTGGATCTTATTCTCCGTGATCTATCTCTAACAAGTTGGTAAGTTTATGCTCTTAAGAAGCGGCTCGTGTGAACTGATATGAAAAGCTGTAATAGTGTATTCTCTGAAATTTTTATCTTATGAGTTATACCAATTCTTTGAATAAAACTATAACTTAGATATACTTATTACTTTATTTATATATTTGTTAATGACTTGAATTTAGTTTTATCCGAGTTCAACTAAAGAGTTTAAACATTTTTATTGCTTACAATTGTATAACTATAATATTATTAAACTAATTTATTAAAATATAATATTATTAAACTAACTTTAACACCAATAAACAAGTTATTAGCCTATTATTGTAATAATTAATCAATCATAATCCAAGTGTCTATTTGGATTTGTATAGCGACGAGAAATGAACAGACAAGCCATCTGATAGTTAGCTGTATATGGTAAAGTTCATAAGCGTCTATAAATTATAAACTGAATAATATATTTTTTTTAGAATCGGAATTTTTTGGTGTATAACTAAAGTTTATAGTCATTATCATTTAAATTTACATTACGTTATTTTATATTAGGTTGATTATTGGTATTCTTATTAAACACATGTTGACAATTTCTGACAAGCTTATTTACACCACATTTGTTTTGATTAAAATACCTCTAACTACACAAAGAGGTCCAAAAATACAGTCTTATAACATTTACCCAAACTGTCAACCGACTGATTTGTTATTCAATAAACACGCCTCACTCCGAGCACCAGGAACTGTTCTTAGTATAAAAACATCAAAAGCTGCCGTTTTATTCACAGCTGTGGTGAATGTAATTAATGTTACAACTTACGTGAATTCACAACAAAGTTACTTTAAATAATCCTGAAATCTAAATAATCTATAGTACCGATGTAAATATTTAAATACGAAAATAAAATCATCATATGAAGAAATAGCATACAAATGTTAGTGTATGATCAAATATGTATTCAAAATATAAATATCAATATATTTTACATAAAATATATAATGATAAATTTATCAACACGAATATGAATCGAATATGCGTTTTCTGGTTTACCGACTACAGTGTACTCATTCTGACAAGTAGAACTGCGGACTTTCAGTCGAACCCGGTCTGCGGGTACTTAGCAAACATTATTTATTAACAGTTACTTTATCTCTATCGTCCTGGAGTATATTATATTTATAAATATAGCCTTTAAATTATGATTACTAGCACATAAACCGATAAAAAGTAATCCATATATTAGACTATAGATGGAGCAATAATATTACAATTATGTAAATAAGTTATATTTAGTTTTTATATTATGTCAGTTTCTAAGCAGTAGCTGTAACATATCAATTAATGGGCTCACTGACAAGGATGACGAAGGATACTATCTTCTATTTTAGTATGGAACATCTAAGCATCCAATTAATATAAGATCAAATATTGTACATTGCTTGTGTCATATGGGGCACTAGTATTATATGAAATGATTAAAATAATAAATTTAGACTTAAATCTGTCAGACATAATAATTTAATATATAAACTGTTTTACTGTAACAAGAAAAAAACTACACTCTTTCTTCCGTCCTACAAAATACAATTATGTAAAAAGTATGTTACCAATAAGAGTGCCAATCATCTCATACTGGTCTGAAACAAACCCATGGCAATTCAATACTTTAAATTATCGACAGGGATGTAGGAAATGTTTTCACCATAACAAACCAGCCCACTGTGACTTTGTGAATATGAATATTATTAACCGGGCGTCACTACGTTTTTATTATTATTATAAACAAACAAAAAGACATGTATTTGGTATTTGATAAGGTATATTAAATATTATAAACAAAAATAATTCATATAAATATTAATGTGCATGCTGTACATAAAAGCCGTGCCGGTAAAAGCTTTACTGTTTAAGTTTAGTTGATGTCAAGTTCTCTGTTGAGAAGCACGTCACCAGCCACGTGACATTACCGTATCGTGTGTATAATTCGTTAAATGCATTCAATTTAGTAATACAGTTTTAGAATAATATTTATGTGCTTGTGTTGAGTTTAATTTTAGTGTAAGCAGTATTTATATTTTTATTATTTACACGTAAGTAAATGTTTAATCTGGTATATTCTTAGTATTGTATTACAAAAATATAATTATTGTAATAATAACGAAAATATTGTACATAGTATCAATAATAAGTTAGGGAAATAATAATAGAACGTTTGAAATCAACAATATGGTTCGCAGTTACTTTTTCCAACCTATTTTTTGATTTTAATGTATGTAGTTTACAAAACTCACACACAACTGTATAAAATAAATGTTATCGTTCAAATGTTATACACATTACAAATAAAAAAACAATATTATTTTTAGTAAACCTTTGATACAATATAATAAGAACAAAATTTATTATAAAATAAAAAATATTTAAAACTTTTGAAATCTTCAATGTTTTAAAAGTTCAACTATTTGATACTATAAAAAAACAAAAATGTAGCAAAAATATTCATTTAAATACCCATATTAAAAACATGGTATCATGGAACGGCATGAAATAATAATGAATTAGAATAGTAAAAATATGACTGAAACCCAATATAAAGAGGCTTAAAAGTTTCATAAGCTCCATGTCAGGCGAGATCCCCAGGGAGAAGAATACAAATGGACATCTCGATGACGTAAGGTCAATGTTTTAATGGACTCGCATGGACAATTTGTTTATTTCACGAAAACTAGGGAAAAAACAAGTATGTAAATATTTTAATAGCCTATGTATATAATATTATTTATTTTATAAGGAAAATATTAACATTAAATCATAATTTTCAAATTGAATCATGAATTAATTTGTGCCTTGGAACTTCACTATTCACATACAATTCTAATTCACATACCTATATTATATAACTATTTATTCTTTGAAATTATTTTTATTAACAGCCCGTGGAAATAAATTCAAACTATCTGATGAAATGAAATAAATTTATATAACGATACAAATTTAATAACATAATAAGAGTAAAGAGTAGGTACTCAGGAAGGTTCCTGAATTGTCATGTTCTGCAACTGTTTTTTAATCAGGCTCGACCTGCGTAAAACCATTGCTCACAGAATACGCCTTTAATGAATTTCGATAGAGTGATGGTAACCTTATTGAAATTTAAAGTAAGGAAAGCAGATGAAATAGCTTGCCAGAACTATCTAAATATGTATCATTGTTGTTTTTCTTATTAACTTCTTTACAATTTTATGTGATCTTTTAAAATATCAGTTTACCGAAAGTAAAATAATATTGTAAACTGACTACATTATAACTATAAAATCATTTTTTTTATAAAACTAAAACAATACTGATAATTCTTTTCCATAATATATTTTAATCTTATATTTTATTTATTCAATAAACCTCTAATTTTAAATTTAATGATTCTACATAAATAAATAAATTCTGAAGATTAGAATAATAATATTATTATATCATTGTTTTTAATTTCTAAAAGTGTGATTTTTATATATAATATAAATAACTAATCTTTGTTGAAAAATTATGAATAGTTTAAAAAATATCTACAAATTCCTTTCTCAAAACAATAAAAATGTTTTTTCTCCACTTCTTCAAAGGATCCGAGACAAATTCAATAAGTCGTTATGAAAAATGTATCTATATCTTGGCCCTTTACTTGTTATATTACCGTCAGGAGACATAATTATATTTAAATTGTTATAATATCTATTTGATATTTAATAATAATATTTATGTCTGGATTACATCTTATATTTTTATAACGGTTAATCGTCTTAAATCTCTTTTACAACAGTTTACACAATTAATATGTTCATTTCCAATACCTACATAATCTTAAGATTGATAATTTTATATTTCAGGTGTCTAATACTACGGCTATATTGACTGCACGTGTCTTCTTCCACTCGACATAAGAGACAAAGGTTAGTTAATAGATTCATTTTTATTTATTCTTTAAGTTGCTTCAAAATATGTATAAAACTTACTACGGTACATAATCGTATAAGTTACGTCTTTGTGTAGTATTGACAAAAATTCCTTCGTAAAAATAACCCAACCTTTATGTCACCCAATGAATAGTTATAATCATAATAATATAGATTTAAAAATCATACAACTGTGACTTGTGTTCCATTTTAGGTTAGGATTCAAATTGTGTAAAGTATAAATCCCGCCCTGAATTCATTTCATAAATATATGTATTTGAAAATTCATATTTATTATGCAGCCCTGCAGAAGCAGCGGGTATCTTGTAAATTATAAAATCATGTATCAATATACATATACAATCCCAATACTTTTTACGAAAGTGATATCTGTTGAAGGACATGATGTATTTTTTTTATTAGTACAAGTTTTGTTAAATAAGAAAACTGTCTAACTCTTAAATGAGACGTGAGATCAACTCTCAATAAGATGACTTTTACTTAAGAAATCCCAATAAACTAATTTTTATAGAAAAGTCTTAAAGAATCAATTTAAATGCATTAAAGATTTTGAGTGAAATCAAGGTTGATCATAAATATTTTATTAAATATATAATCCGCTCTACAGGGGCGTTGTGAGCTCAGCTTAGTCTTCATCTAGCTTTGAAGCTTATTTTCTTTAGTGGTTATATTTATAACCTACATATATATTTTTCGTCAGTTAAATGGTAAAATTAAATTATAAAGTGATCTTAATATTCCAAGAGTTTTGAACTTATATGTAAAAAATTATTTAATTTCATAAAAGTTTTTAATTACTTATTTATTATATTAATAGCTAATACAACCTTAATATTGCTAAGTAAATTTATACAAACTTTTTCTTGTCCTCTTACGCTATTTTCGGTAATTTCAAATATTTTTTTACGTAAAACTATGGTAATTTTATAAAACACAGTTAAGGAAGTGATGCCTTGGCGACTGCGGCGGAAATTATTGCTCCAATTTTATAAATGATGATAACATAACAAATGATTATACCAACAAATGTGTGGTACGACTCTTACTTATTAATTATATATTTTTAATACCCCAGAGTATTTACAGTAGCGAGAATTTATCAATAAAAGTATATGTAACTTAAATTTTTTAAGTTTCAATACATTTAAAATATAATATTTCAATGATAATAACTTTATTGATTTGAAGTCGATTTTATTTTAACTGTATTACGAAAGGGAAGATAGTAATCGGTATTAGTTTTCGGATTCCAAATATTTTAGAATGAACTATTTCTTCGCTTTCACTCGAACAACTCATGATTCAGGATTTAGATTAAACCAAAAAAATCTATCTTAAGTTTGCAAACGACATGACAATGCGTCGCAAATAATGGTCGAGAGAATCATTTGTTTTTTTGACCCACATTTGACGTTTGTTCCCATATATGGGTTTGCCAAGACTTGAACATTTCGATTTCATTCCCAACTCTGATTAAATCGAAAATAGTACCCTTTGTACGTATAATAATATATGTATATAAATAAATATAGTATGGTATACTTATGCTTTATACTATCAAGTAACAAACAAACTACCTAACTAACCACAGCGACAACTTTATAACGAATGGTAAGCCCCCGGCGCTGTTAGACTGCTATTATAACATACTGATATATTATTATAACACAGGGTAGCAACGTTTACTTTCAATGTATTTATTTCGGGACTTTTTTTGTTATTCTAAGTATATCAAGCATATTTTTTGGTTAATTACTTTAAATTTACGATTATATTAGAACAACACCTGAAAGGAAAATAATATTTAAAATTAACAAATTTTCCAATATGAATAACAATTTATCAAAATAATGCACCCAGGTTTCTTATGTAATATTATTATCGATTATGATGCATTTAATAAAATATATTTTCAGGAATAATTGGTGTGTTCTAAGAACTATGATTTATGTTTTATAAGCTTTTATATGTAACGTTGTACAAAAGAAAGTTAGAGAGAGCATGAATTTTTAAAAAAACACGAGACACTCAATATATTGCACATAGATTATTAGAAATTTTCCTTCGTATGTCACAATCATTGGAATTTTCGAGCTCCTTAAAAGTATAATTGGTCTTAATTTTTATACAAACGTATCCATTACCTCCCTAAACTATGGCACAATATCGAAATTTAAAATATTTGAACTGAAATACTCGTAGCCATGGAGTGAGAACAATAATGTAACTCTAGTTATATCGAATATCATTTCATTAACTCTTTCATCCTTATTGGTTGTAATATATATTTGTAAACAAATATCAAGTGTTTTTACTATACTCTATATACTCACATAAACACAAAATTACTACAAAAAATACTAAATAAGGGAAAGGATATTAAAGAGAAAGAGAAAAAAAAACATTTAAAGAGATACGTTCCAAGTAGATAAAACAAAGCAAAAATCAGCTAAGAACGAGTACTGATATGGATGAAAAGATGTACTTAAATCATTAAAGCAATATTTCACTTAATGATATTAGTGAATTTGAGTGAAAATAGGTCATATACTACAATTTAAACTTTGATATTATAACTTAGTACAATAAAAGGAATTAAACAATAATTCATTAAAAAAAAATAGCTTCATGTATTAAAGTTATATTTGTAAATGGTTAGTATCAGTCAATTATATAGTTTAATATTTCAGCCTCATTGCAGACAAAAATAATATAAATGTACTTTAATAAAATACATCATATCGAGAATATCAGATTTCCCTAATTAAGAAAAAGTGAGCCAAAGCTCGAAATGGTGTGTTTTTAATGATTTGAAGAAATAGCTTTGTACGTGCCTCAATTTAATGTAATTGAAATGAACAAACAGTAGAGCGTTTCATTAACTCCTGACAGTTAAGGAAACGGACGTAACTATGGTTTTAATGGCAATGAGTTATAAGAGACGAAATAAAATCAATGACACATTTTTAGTAATATAACTTTAATTAAGGACAAGTTTTCTTGTTTTTCGTTTCAAATTGAATTATGTGATTAATGATGAAATTTAAAAAGCTCTTCTAATATATTAAAGTAGATCAGTTATAGATATATTTATTCATATCTGTCGGCGTAACTCGTCATTTATTTTAAATGTGTAATTGTATAAATGTTTAATAAATGTAAAATTAATATATGAATTGTGTGTAATTTTTGTGATTAAAAATAATTAATGGTATCGTTCGTAATCAACATCGAAATCACTCGTCGAATCACGTAATGTCTGAAGTAGAACAAGTGTCTGCTTTATAAGGGACGAGCGAAGCAGTCTAAGGCAGGGCGGTTCTCTACACCCGTTCACTCCGCCGGTGATGCTGTCATAGGCAGTAGGGCTAACAGCAGAGACATTACAAAAAAAATCTAAGTCAGCACAGCTTTAACAGCCGAACCGTTCAAACGTCTAATATTGATAAGACCTGAATCGTTTTAATGTTATAAAAACTTAAAATAAATATTTACCATGTTACCCGTGTTAATAGCACCCGAAACATCAAAATTCTACATTCAACCTATTTTAAACTGCGCTAACATTTCATTCTAAAAGCTTCGTATTAAACTAAACGATTGCTCAATTTGGTCTGACGATAAATGTTACTTGAAAATACAGCTTCCAGTAGAATCTATTCTATTTTATTTCCATAAAGGTATACTTAAAGCCTGTCAGTGACATCTACTTTTTTTGTTAATAAAAAACTCTACCCTTACATATTTAAAATGCTTCTTACTTGATATGAACCCTATAATAAAATATTATTTATATGCAGTTTGTAATAAGATATCATAGAAGTGATGTCGTCTTCTCGAATACTGAAATATTTACAGTATTTCCGTAATTAGCGTCATAATTTCTACCATAAATTTATAATTAATTATATGACGAAATGGTTCTATTTGACTTCAGTTTCATTAATTATTAATTATAATAAGTATACAATATAAATATATCGGAATCTTGACTACTTTTTTTAAAGTTATTATTTTAAAATGAGATATGACGACTGATAGTAATTCCTTTGTTTATAATGACTAAAGTGTTAGTTCCCACTGTTACGATTCTGTGCAAATAGATGTATTCAAATTAATGGGATTAGAATTGATTATATTAGATGTAATCCTGATCGCTTGATAGGCAATATATATGATTTATTTACATATTTAAATTGGTATATAATATATTACAATAGATAATACACCAACAGCTGCGGCGAACTTTATTAACTTAAGCTTATAATTAAGATCTTATACATTTGTTTAAATAATGACAGTTAAAATGCTAAACATATACATTAAAGCTATCATTAATTACTTATTTGGAAAGCTGTGACCACTTATTTATTGGATGATTACTTATTAGATAAGATAAAAGATAGTCGATAATTATATCATGACGGCTCTAAAAAGACGAAAAAAATGTAAATGTTGCTAATAATGTTGCTTTCTATAGGAATTAAGAAAATACAAGTTAAAACAACCTAATTTTATATCTTGTAAGCCAGAATAAATCGCAAGATAATTCAATTATAGAATTAAAACAGCCTAAGTAGTTGGTAAAACCAAATAATCGAGGATTTATTAAGAAACATTAAGAATAGCACACAGGAAGTAAACCCAGATTCTGAACAATAATCTGTGGATAACACGAAGATATATCTAATTTCAGGGGATTTCCAAGCAATATTCGATTGAACAGTCTGGGCCACTAACTAACCTAACCAGTAGAAGTGACGATGGTAAGATAAAATATTATACTATAAGAGTTTTAGTTATGTAATAATTTTAGTTTTCTAACTTTGTTCTTCCCCAGACCTTATACTATATCTATATAACATTTCATTACAGTTGTTCCAGTTTTTTGACTGTGAAAGGTAAAATTTAAAGAAACATATAGAAATATTTTGGAATTAATTATATATTTATAGATTATTAAATTTTTCTTTTTTTTTTTCAAAACTATTTTTTTAATTATAACATTAACCAAACTCCCGTCCTTAGGACGGATTTATGGGCGGCTAACAATCCGTATGCGGTGAGATATAAGTAGTATGCTTCAATATATTTTTAACGAAAACCTTTAATCAACATTTGTTCTTTAAAAATACTTAAATCTCACTTGTTCTATTTTTGTATTGTAACTTGATGTCAGATTTTATATTACCATACGCTTTGAGTACTAATACTTATTGAATGTAGGTAAATAAGCAATAAAGTTGGATAGTAATATTTACTGACCCATGATGACTGCTTACAGACTACTACACCATACTTCAAACAGTTATTGACTTATTGACGTACTACTAAGGAATGTCAACAAGTATGGAATATTATTTAAAAATACTATTTGATTAACTGTCAGATGTTAACAATAGAGTTAATAATGACAATTACTTTTGTATGTTAGTCATTCGTATTTATTTTAAAAAACATTATAATAACAAATTGAAGAGAGAATACCTCGTATGAGGGGACTTCACTGATGTACTCCCACTTTCACATGCCACATAGTTTAGTTACTCTTTTATTGGTAAGAAATAGAAATTATTTTAATCATTAATTTAAAATAGTATCGAGATACGAGAATGTATCTTCTCGACAATAGACTAAAAATAGACATGTCGGAGGAATAGAGCAAATTATATTTATATACACTCACCTTATAACATGAATGATTTCGTCCTAGATAGAGATTCATAATATCGTCATTTGAATTCTGTAGAGGACTATTGTATTTATACTATGTCAAGATACGAGTAGGTAAATATAATATAACATAAATATAGCGATAGTGTAAATGTCTAAATCTTAAATATAATTGATGTTAGAAATTACATCGTCCAAAGAAATTATTTTCATAGTGTAGCGACTAACGTAACTTTCGATTAACAAAAAGTTAATAACAAAAAATATTATAAATGATTTGGTATGTAGTGACTTTGAATATTAGTATCTCCTCAAACAATTTTAGAGTTTACTGCACGTGGATTTTGATCAAATATTGACTCATGTGAAATCTGGGACTCTTGTTACGGGGAATGGTTTAATTTCGGGAGTAAAGAAGGTGATTTAAATCATAAGGTATTGTATGTAGTAGTGCATTATAATATGTAACATAAGCTACAAGGTTTACAACGGGCACTACGACCTCTTAACTACAAAATAGTTAACTAGTGCATACTAAAACGTAATTAATTGAAGCCCCTGAACTTGCCCTCGTGTGCGAGAGCCATTTAGTTTTTGGAAAGGATATTTTCAAATCATAATAAAAGTACATTAATTCAAGGCATTGAATTGATTGACGAAGTTTTTATTATTATGTTTAAGTGCGATAATATTGGGTTATTTTTTGTGTAAAAATATTAATTAGGTAAGATTTTAATATGTCGTTATAATAATGTTATTAAAAATAACAAGAAGGATCCGAACCTTCTAACGGAACCCAAAACTCACTTAAAATAATTAACAAACCCGATTCCGGAACCATCTATATAGAGCCATAGTCACAGGGTCAAGATTATGTGATTATGAACACATAAATCATGCATTATTTTACATCCCCAAATTATAATTTTTAGGTAGATTCCATAGATGAATCTACCTATTGCAATCGATGCGATGACGGGACCCAGACCCCAGAGTAGGGGCGCTACGCCGTTTATGAACTGGAGATTGAGAATACGTCGAAAAAAAAAATTTATATATCCCTCTATATATATGTATATATGATCCATCAGTCCAAACTCATCGTAGGCAAAATCTGACTTCACAGGTCGATAGGATAAATTAGTAAAACAAACGAAACATCTCGATTTTTTGGAAAAAGTGAAAGGGGTGTCTGGGAGGGGGGGGTGAAAGTGCAAACCTTTGGGACACGCTACAGGTCGCAAATATTGACGGAGGATTTTCAAACTCGGTATACACATTCTTAAGGACAAAATGAAGGTTAAGTTCTTGAACGGGGGAAATCGGTCGGGGGCTTGGGGGGCTGGGGGGTTGAAAGTTAAAAATCGAAAAAAGTCACAGAAGAAGGCAAAATTTTTTGTCGGAAAAATCTTAGAAAATTAACAAATTAAAAGAGGAAACTTTTTTGTACAAAAAGTTTTTTGATGCGACCCCCCGTTTAGGAGATAGGGGTGGGTGGTTGTTCCCCCTTCACCCAATATATGCCGAGTGAACCGTCATAAGACTCGTAATGACTAGTAGAATACTGCTGGCGAATTTTTCTTTGTCGATCCGACCACCGCCCCCCCCTACAACTAAAGTAAATCATTCATTCTAATCATCGTTACTTTCGAATATTGCATATCGAGAATCGCGTGACGGGAATCTACCTAACATGATCGACCCTGTCGAACGAGGTATTTGTCTTGTAACGGAATCCAAATGTCACTGTTCATATCCTAATTCCTTTATTTATCAAATGATAGGTTCAAAGGGTCAAATGGTATATAAATTCCATTTCTTCAGAACTTATTTTGATATAAAAGATAAAATAACCTTTCTTGAGATGAACCTTGCAAAAGGACATTGAAAGTTGTTTTGCAATTTGGGCTTCAAAAAGTAAGGGTGTAGTATATTTACTTTCAAATTGACATCAAAGTAGGTATTTTTATAAAACCTACACTTTCATTGCGTAATTAATTTATTTCTAAATGCTTACGGGTTGTGTCTTATTATTATATTAGACTAAGAATTTTGGACTAATACAAACTAATTTACCTCCTTTGTAGGCCTATCCTACTTCCTTCTCACTTACTTAAAATATGTTTGAGATACATTAATATTAAATCTTATTTTGCATAAGAATTATTTATCGTTTCTCGTTAATGAGAATGTCATAATTTAATAAACTTTTTGACTTGAAAATTTGTTAAGAAAACAGTGAATCACTAATATCTTATTTATATTTTTATATTATTAGATGATAAAGTACCAAAATAAAACTATAAATAATAAGTTGTTTATATTTGTTGAATAGCTCTTTAAATAAAGTACCAATGTATGTTGTTTGTTCTTAGTACTAATCGTTTCCTGAAACACAACTCTTAGCTTAGATTACTTACTCTATTATCAATGTCATAAAATTGTAAATTAAAGCAGATTAAATAAAAGGAATGTTATTGATATAATGAAGAAACTTTAGTATAATCCTAATTTTATTATCTATTTTCTGGTATTGTTTTTGAAGTCCTCTATTCCCTAGTTCTATAATGTTGTTAGTAATTTATGGCTCACAGAAAAAATAATTACATACATCATATAATATCATCAATCCTTTTACAGATCTATTAAAAATAAAGCAATAAACTATTTTCCAACAAGCAGTTAAAGCGCTGTAAAGCAGCTGATATTTAAATAATATAAACAATTAATATTCACTGAGCTCTTTCATTACATCCTGCGACAATCAAAATTTATCTTACTTATTATCTTAACATAATTATTGTGTAATGAGTTTCAATTATTTATTATGAACAGAGTTCATCAACATTTTCTATAACTCATTATTTTGTATTCAAGTTGTATATTAATAACATATAATGATAAGACGATCGTGTGACATATTACAACTACACTTGATTCAAAAATTTGTGTAAGGATAGTTTTAAGATGGATAGGTAAAAAATTTTTATTCGCATTTTCTTTTTAAGCATGAAATAAAATAAATTCTGATATATTTTGTACCAGTACACAAACTGATTTGAGCTTAGATAGACTTGTAACTTTTGTTTGTATACAAGAAACAGATACATTTAAATAGCTTTTTTCATGACTTTGCTCGCTTGGATATTTCCAACACCTTGCTGGATATGATTGGATAGGATAGGTTCTTTGGTAAACATTTGTAAAACATTTAACTTTATTTCCTATATGATGAGGTTATAATTTTTCTTCTTTTCCTTAGTGTTAATGTTTTTGGTTTATATTTCAAAAGTCCCATGTCTCTTAAGTTAAAATGTTGTTACTTTATTCATTTTATACAAATGAATATTTGAAGTTTTCAAAGGAAATTGTGATTAAGGTTACCAAGGATAAAATTTTTCAGGATAGTCTCAGAGTGGCTTGAGCCTAATACAAAAAAAAAACTTTTAATTTTAGGATATAAAACAAAACTAAAAAAAATATTTTACTACTTTAGCTGAAGCTTTAGGTATTAGTGTTATTAGAAAGTATTATTCTGAAATAATGTGATGTGTCTATTATTAAAAAAGGCCATCCCTCTTCATAAAATTAATTTTAGTTCGAATTTTATTTGTCTTCAAGACAAAGAGATAAAAAATAGTTTGTAGTATTCAAAAACATTACGAAAATTGTTATTCTCCCCGTGTTGCATTCATAACGAAGACAAGATTTCTCTCTCGGTCTCTGCGAACCCCTTATTGATAATATCTTGTTATGTGATTAGAGTCCAGTCAAACGAAAGAAATATAAGAGTATCAATTATTACTGATATATTTAAAATTAACGATAAAATTGGATTCATTTATTTAATATATCTAAACTATTTAATGAAAGACCTATCTCCTGCTTGTGTGAGAGACAGTTATTGTGTAAAACATTAAGGTCTGAATGTGCAGCTAAAGTTTGCTACTTTTGTCTTATATTCTTTATTATTCGATCGCATGTATGAAATACTAGCAATCTCTGTCTAAGTGTTTGACCATACCATTGATGTAGACTGTAGATCTGATGTTATTCAACTTTAAAATCTGCAAATCTATTTTTGATGATCGCAAAATATGCTATACAAAACGATAAAATATTATGTGGCTTCGTAATGACAAAAATTATCAAAATATATTAGATAGACATCAAGCTTATTCTCCTCAAAATATTAGTTATTTTCAAAAGCTATTAAAATAACAATATCTATAAATACTGCTGTCTTATTTCCCACAACAAACTCAAGCTAGGTTTTGAAGTAATTAGCTATTTTACATCGTATAATAATAATTGGATGACATATACATATAATTGTATTTACAAATTATTAATGTAATATAATTATTTTAATAAGCGCTACGAACGGCAATGATTCTTTAGTTAAAAGTGCTTCAAGTATCAACATCGTCTGTCGTCGTTCCAATTATTGACATATTAATTGTCATATTGATTTTGAGAATTTTCATAATTTGCAAACAAAATCTGAATTTCCTTATACAATAACATGACATTTATTTTACTATTTATAGAATATGACTCCGTGATCTATCTTTAACGAGGTGGTAAGTAAGTAGTGTGTGCTCTTGAGAACGACTCGTGTAACTGTTATAAATCACTGACATAGGTAGTGTACTCTCTGAGATGGTAGTCTCGTGAATTATACGACTACTTTAAAGTAATAGTTGTATTACTGAATGATGTTATCACAGTCATTATAATTATCATAGAATGGAATTCAAACTTATTTGAAAAATAGCTGAAAGTAGATTTTTTGTTAATTGTAAATGAGTAAAAAAGCCGATTAATATTTTTATTTCTTAAATAAATAAACATTTTGGTTATAAAATATACTTTGATTGATAAGTATTGCTGAATATAGTTAGTAACATTCATGATACAATGAAAACGTGAGCGATTAAGTAGAAAAAAAAATATTATAGGAGTATTTTTTCTTACATGTCGGATTTTGCCCTTTATAACAATTAAATAATTATATATATGTAATTATAATACTTTAAAATATTATTTAAATTATGATATCCAAATAATACCAAGCACTAGATTTGTTTGAAATTGTTCAAATTTTCATTGTATGTAGAAAATAACAATCACCCATGAAGAACATTTTAAGGAGACAGCCTACATATTTATTTGTTATTCAGCAAAATATACAAAAAAATAATTATATTTGAACATATAACATTTTATAATTAAATACCACATAACATTTAACAGTAAACTGTTAATGGTATTAAATAAAGGAAACCTATTTTTATGCAATGTTTTTATTATTTATTTGGATGATTTTAGAGCAGTTTTCAACAATTTACTACAGATACGAGTATTCTCTACAGCAGCGCCTCTTCAGAGACCTTCTTTGTCAAGTTGTCGATTTAATCGTACCTCCTGAAGTGTCTCTGAAGATTACAATCACAATGTG
Source organism: Melinaea menophilus ssp. n. AW-2005 (assembly GCA_918358695.1). Lineage (NCBI taxonomy): Eukaryota > Metazoa > Arthropoda > Insecta > Lepidoptera > Nymphalidae > Melinaea > Melinaea menophilus. Next base: position 28,042,452 of record OU911041.1, on the reverse strand, counting down.
TTGCATTAAAGTTATTGTTTAAAAGTTTTTTATTTATTTAATTTGTTGAAAATGTTTAATGACAAACGAGCACAATTTGTTTCATTATCAATATACGATACTTTATATATTAATTAAATAACAATTATTAAAAATTACTTGTTACACTTAGAAAATAATAAATAATTATTTATATATATAAGTTCCATATTAGATTTTTCTTTATTGGTAAATATTTGGAGTTTGAGAATTTGTATATATATATTTATATATGACAATGTTAAATACTTATGTCATCACAATTAAAAGAGCTATAAGATATAACTCTGGCATATCGTAAAACATAAAACTAGTATTAACAGATTGTATTCTTATTTCATTAGCATCAATTATATTAGAAGAAACTGAACACACCTTTTACAGTTAAGTATTTGACACATTTAGTAGGCGTTGTATTTATTCTTCTAATTAACGTCTCAAAGCTGTTTTATTATGATCGTAAGAAAAAAAAATTGTCTTAAAAAACTGACACTTAAACAGCCGCGGATAGCTACGGATTTTTTTCTTATTACTAGCTAATCATTGGAAGGCTTATCAAAGAAATTGCGATGGTTCTAATTGTACATTGCTCACTAAATATATTGACGTTTACGAAACAGTGATCACAATAACAAAATATAAAAAAATATGGCCGAGTTTGTCGTGTGGTTCTGAGTTTGGAAGCCTCGTCATCTTATTTTAAGTTGAAGAGGGCCTTTATAGGTCTTATTTCGATAAGTGCGGTATCAAAATAGGTTCCACTGTCATTCCTAATTGACTTATACAAGTGATCATTAGTATTGATTTAAAGTGGAAAAAAATATATAAAGAAATAAAAAAAAACTTTTATTTTGACTTTTAAAATGAGTATATTCTATGAGTAGGGGAGACCGGGGATGGTTGACTATAGGGGCAGGTAGAGTAATTGTCAAAAACGCGAGTTAGGCAAATTTTTTGCAAAGGTCGACTAGGTGAGCGTATCCATTATTCCCCCGCGCACAATCATCAGAAAAACCGCGGAGCAGACGCACACCGTTTGTCAGCTAGAGCCATATATAGCCAGAGATATTCTTAATATGTCATAATAATGTGTTTTGTGAGACTAAAAACAAAATAAACACTTATTCCTCTTCATTTGATATTAACATATTATTCTATTCTTTTAATAAAAAAATATATATTAATAGCTTGACAAACTTATATAATGATATAATTAACATAACAAACATTTTAATTTATAACCAAGTTCACTTTGGAACTATTTAGCAATTACCATGCATTAACAAATGAACTAATTACAAATATTTGTATTATTAAATAATATGAAATATTGGATGCAAACCCGTTTACTTAGAATGAGTTAACTTTCACAAATTATGCTATTAAGTAGTATGTTATTAAATAAGGACTTTAGAAGGATTTTTATTATAATAGACAGCTGTCGTCTGCGTCTTCGTTTTTCAGCGAAATTCATAGAAATCCTGCGTTTATGCGTTTACATAAAATTAAATTATTAACATTTTAGTAGCTTTCACATTTCCATTTTATTAAAATATTAAAATAACAGTCTTTATTTAAATCTATTTGCGTGATGTATCTTTGTATATATATTTTTGTAATCTTTCTTAAACCGTAAGTAATGGCTTGCCGTTTGTGTGATTGACTATTTAATTTTAAAACTGTCAATTCAAGTAAAGCGTTTAAACATAAAATAGTTAATAAAGTAGAATATTAAAATGTAACACACTAAACTCACTTCATACCCAATCAATAAGTTATTATTGAATTATTTTATATTTAGTCATAACCACTTTTTAAATCGAAGTTCGATTGATTTCACAGGCACACAAAAAAAAAACATCATGAACCAGAGGGGAGACCCCATTATTCTTAGGTTTTTGGGATCGCTGAAACCGAATATGACAATAAAAACTAATTTTAAATGCCCGTTTTCCCGCTAGCACCCCCTTACCTTAAAATTTCTTCATACATCTTGATTTTATACAAAATTGAAACTACCCCCTCCCCCCGTGAAGGGTGGTTAGGGGATGGTATTGAGTAAAAGAGGTATCAAATTCACTTTAGGTTGTCATATTCGGTTTCATCATACCAAAAAACATAGAAATACACATTCATCTTTATTTTATACAAAAATGGAAAACTTCATTCACCATAAGGGATAGTAAGAAAGTGTTAATGGGTTATGGAGGTCTTGAATTAATTTTTAGGTACCATTTTCGGTTCCAGCATCCCAAAAAACGTAGAAATACACATCTATCTTGACTTTATACAAAAATTTCAATTTTCACCCCTTAAGTGGTAGTAAGGGGGTGCTAGCGGGAAAACGGGCATTTAAAATTAGTTTTTATTGTCATATTCGGTTTCAGCGATCCCAAAAACCTAAGAATAATGGGGTCTCCCCTCTGGTTCATGATGTTTTTTTTTTTGTGTGCCTGTGTTTTTATTGTCATCGGATTAGTTGTTAGATACTTGTTTTTGTCAACACATATTCGGCGTGGCATTATTTGTAAATATAATCTAACTGTATATTTTCATCAAGGAGGAAGAATGAACAAATAATCTAATGGTGACTATAATAGCATGTTAAAATCTTTAATAAGTTATATATATTCTATAAATTGCATGTTTTTCTGTAAGTTTGAAGCATGTTTGGAGTACGACTTAAAAGTTTTATATTCATTTTTATTAAAAATGATATAATTCAATTATAATGGTTAAGTATGATTACAAATAAAGATAATATTGGTATTAAATTTAAATTTAATATATATTCTTTTATTCTTCCATATAGTTATTTATTTTATAGAAAAAAAAACTGCTTCTGCTGGTGGTAGAAGTAACATAGGCTTCTTTTTCTATTCATATTCATCTATATATTGATTGCTCGTACTCGATTTATGGAAACCCAATTAAATACTCGTTAGGTCATATTTTATAGCTCTTATTCTTATACTGATTGGTGTTCAGGAAATTCTACTATTTATTCTATTAGCTGAAAACGGAATTATCCCATACATATAGTTGTCTGTGATCGCCTTACATTATATTAATTTTTAATGAGATGTTAATTAGAATCACCTTTAAAGATATTTACACCTTTACCTTTTTAATATATACACAATTACACATACTCCCCTGATTTTGATTCATATTTGGTGTAAGGTACAAAAAATAATTTAAACATAAATTTGCGCTATATTGAAACGAATAATTAAATTTATATAGATTTACCGTTTACTCTATTACATTATAGCTCTATTACATTTTGTGAAGATAACTTATGAACTATTGACACCCTTAGGATAATGCTCGAATTACTTTTCATATATCTTTTTATGAACTCTTTAATATAATGGATGTAGATACCTATGTTTGATTTACCCGTGGAGTTTAACTTTTATTGTACTGTTTGCGATAAGTTAACTCTAACGATAAATTTGATTATAAAATAAAATTCTGAGCTGGCAATTATGCGTCGAAGTGGTCTCACATGCAATTTAATTTGTTTTTATCTGAACAGTCTCAAATCTGTTTACTGTGATCTAAAAATTGGACACTGAATGCAATTGGAAACAACGTTTTGTGCTAATTTTAAGATCAACAAACTGAAATATTTATAAAGTAAGCTTTTGTTTTGTAGGAAATATGAAAATAAATAATGTTATAAATTCAAGGAGTACAGTGAACAAATTAACAGTTTATAAAGGGGTTCATATTCTACTTTCTACTATATACTAGGAGCTTTTGATAACGGTTCATGTTTTTTAATTTAAAAATTTACAACACTCAAAATAATATTAAAAATATTAAACATTTATTAGCAATAGGTTTAACTAACTATTTAAAAGGAGTGTATAGTTCGAAGGTCGGTATGTATATTACTCTATCATAAAATATATTATTCAGTGTGGTAAAAATGTTTATATACATAATACACGCTTTTAAAATGAAATTTCTTTGCTTCACAAAGTAGGCACACGAAACAGCGATGTAAGATTTATTCAAACTGCCAACCGGATGATTTGTTATTTAATAAACATACGCACCGAGCACCAGGAACTGTTCTTGTTCGTACGTTTTAGAATAGACTCATAAAAATCATATATTTCATTCACAGCTGTGATGAATGAAATAATTTGCTTTATTCCCAACTAAGCTTGTCTAAATAATCGTAACTTATCCGTAATAATATTATAAATAACAAACATATAAAAGTTGTTATGTAATTTATTTAAATATTAAATTAAAATGTTAAAAGAAATTCATTTCATCACCAAATAAATTATAATTATCGAACCAAGCGATAAATAATTAAGCAGTATATATTTAATATATTAAGGGGTAATTATATTAGAACATAGATTAAATTGATTGAAATAAACTTATATTAAGTGAAAAGACCTTCATAGGAAAGATTATGCATGTCAAATCTGAAAAAAAATTAGAAAACCCTTAAATGTTTAAGAAAACCGCATACATATTAATTATACATTTTATTATACAATTATAACATTAATAAAAACTATGTGCGTATGATTCCTGACCCGGTTAGTTAAACTAGTTACCCCGGGTATTTGAATATAACAAATATATTATCAAAAACCAGTCACTTAAAATTATAAAATACAAGGTGACTTTTGACCTGAATTTTTCATGTGACCTACAAACTAATATTATAATATGAAAAACAAGTCATAGCTGATAGTTATTGGTATAGTGTGGAATAAAAACTTTATTTATAATGTATTCTTATTTATATATTTTTTTTTCTTTTCTTTATATGTCAGTTTCTCTTTTCGTAATAATTGTTAGTATTTAATTTTTTTATATGTCTTGCAGTAAGGGATATTTTACACTTAATGTAAGTAGTAAAGTTTTAATGGATAAAAAATTACTGATTACGGTCAGGAATCCGCTACCTCGGAATTACGGTCCCGATCACACTAAATACTAAGCTACCGTGTCAATGACTTACTTTTAGTTGATGTCAAACTCTCTATTGTAAAGTTAGTGACCATCTAACTGACTTTATAATATTCTGTGTATAATTCTTATAATGCCTTCAATTTGGTGATACAGTTTTAGAATAATATTTATGTATTCACTAGTATTATGTGGTTTTAAGTTTTATTTTTATGTAACCAGTATATAAATTCCTATTATTTATATGTAAGTAAAAATGAAAAAGTTTTTGGGCGTTGTTAAAATAGGTTTTAAAAATTTGCAATATGATATATTAACAGAGTACACACTAAGTTGATGTTCCACATTCTTGTTACGTCTTATTTTTATCATAAAAACAAAAAATCTAAAGAATATTTAAACGAGATTATTGTTAAGTATTAACAATTTAGAGAAAATCCACAAAAAGGGCCTTGCAAGGGTGATAAATGTACTGATGAAAAATGTAAGAAATGTTATTTAAGAAAGGAACCATTATTGAAAGTCGCATAAAAGGATTGAGTACCAATTAATAATATACAATTGCACAGCTCTGCCCGGGAACAAGAGGGACGAGGAACACAAACAATAGCAATAAAAATATTTCAGGAAATTAACTTGGCAAAATTTGTGAAGTTGCCGTTTGAAACTATTGAAATATTTGAAACAAAATAGAAAAACAGTTTTTAAAAACACGTGAATAATTTACTACACATCCCTCAAAGGATTTTATAACGTCTAACAATTGTTTGAACAATTGCACTATGAATTGTGAACGTATGAAAAGTACACCAGAAGCTGTCCGGAAAAATATAAAATAATATTTACATTTTATTAAAAAATCTAACGTTTACTTATTAAAAACACAATAAGGACATCACAAAGTCATCAGTATACGATATACAATAATTATAAGGTTACGAATCCGGGAATGAAGTATAATTTTATACGTCAATAGAAAAAAATAATTACTAGTTATCTTTGCCATAAGTCATTAATTGTTATATTTTATCAACCTTATAAGTTTGAACAACTTTCCAATTAAAATAAGTTACTAACGCAACAAACGAAGTATTATATAGAACCTTAAATTAATTTTTGATTGTTTACTTGTTTCATTAAGTAGAAAATAAGTACGCGAAAGAAGTTAACAAAAGAAACTTTTTTTTATATTTTGTATGTTTGTTGTTATTGTTATTGTTATTTTTAATGATGTAAATTTCTTTTGATGCTATTATCCTATAATAAAAACATTCTTACAATATTGTGTCATGCTTTTCTATTTAATAATTTAATTTCAGACAAAGGCCAGACGACAGCTCGCTCGATTAAAGCTCTTTATAAACTAGAACAATTGTTTTACTAGTTTAAAAAATAAATAAAATGGGGCAAGGGGGACGTTTGGAATTACGGTTCTCACTCAACTTACGAAATGTGTCTAAAATAGTTACTTTAGATTGTGAAAGATATTGGAAACGTAATAGGGTTTGGTCTAATAAATAGATTAATATTACTATTACTAGTTACTATAGATTGCATCCATCCCATTTAGCTTGGTTTATTTATTATGACAATCTTGTGATTTTTTTTATGAACCTTCATTAACGAACTTTAATTATAATTAATTGAAATACAGAATTAAATAGAAACAACTATTTTAAAACAAATTTATATATAACATTTTTGAGATTATTTTTTTCATAACAAGAATGTCAATATTTTTTTCTTATGATATACACATCATTGACTTAAAATGTGAACTGAAATTGTGTATATAAAAAAATTTAATGCCTTCCAGTCCAGAATGGTTATAAATTAAATCTCTACTTATTTATTATGGAACTCGGTGACAAGCGAGCAGACAGTGTACCTAATAATGTTAGTGTAACAACATTATTATTACCTAATAATCTACCTAGATGGATATATGGAAATATCGTTATCATCTGTATACAGGGAGGCATAAGGAGGAATGCGTGAATCAAGATTGTATCTCATAATTCATAGTATTATGCTCGTGAAAATATTCATAACTATGTAATATTAATATGTATTGTTTGTAGCTATGTAATAACCATTATTTAGAATCTGAGATTATTAAAATTTTGAGACACCCTCTCGACAAAAGAATATATGAAAATGTGTGACTGATATTAAATATACTTTGTTCGTTTTAATTTTAAATTATTAATAAGCTATATTAAAGTTACCAGTTAAACTTAAAATAATACGGAGTTGAAAAGAAATAAATAAACAGTTGTTAGAATAATATACCCTGATGGAAATTGTTATGCAATCATATATTTATGTCGATGATGTTATTATTGTTATGTTGACAGTTTCATTATGCATTTATTAATTATCTCAGGGATTCGGAGATCTTTTTAATACGAATGCAATGCATATGATTTTTGGGAAATTATTACCCATTTTGACTCTTTTTTTATTGGAATTAATACAATTGAAATGTTGTTTAACAAAGTTTAATTACAAAATAACTCGCAACGTTATGAACATTTAAGCTAATTTTGATTCTATTTCATATTTTAAAAAATGACAATAAACTGTAAAAACGTTAAATATATAAAACTGATTGTGTTAAGTTTAGTTCATAGTTGTAAATAACGTGTATAAAATAAGTAAGAGGTAGAAATATGATGTGTTTCATACGATAGGTAAAATAATTCAAGTCAAAATATAGAATGTATTCATAAACCAGAGTCTAGTTCATATAATGTGCGATGATATTGTTCCAGAATATATAATTCAATATTTAAATTCACGTAAATACTGCTTATTAAATGTATAAAAAGTGAAACAATAAACAACAGTTAAACAACTTTACATACATTGACATACTTACACTAGTATACTTCTCTGATTACAGATATTGTTTATAATCAATTTAGTTATTCTAACTTAAATGTTATATGGCTTACTAAAATAACATTTAAGCTAATATAATGAAGTTGATACCTACATAATTTATTTTTTTCTTAAATATCATTATATATAATTGTTAATTTCGTATAAACATCTTTAAGATCATTTTCTTACAGATGTTTGTACGTAATAAACAAATACCAATAATTAAGTTATTTATTCTGAGTTAAGTTAGTAAGTTTATATCAAGTACCGGAGAAGCAGATAAATCTCACTCGTGTATCAATCGTTCTACAAGTATATTAAAAGTTCACCAAGTATATAAAAAATAAGTGACAACAATTTATTCATTAAATAAAATATTTTTTTGTATCACCAAGTGTCACAAATTACACATCTAAATTTATTCAAACTAAAAAAAACACCCTTACACGCAACACCCAATTTTGAAACCAATTTTGTTCGATAACTTCTTAGAATCAAATCATCAAAGTTAATCAGTTTATTCACAATAGCAAGAGAAAAACCTCAAGAATCTTAAAGAAAGTAAATAATATAATATTTCACTGAGAAACAAAAAGAAGGAGTAAAAATATTAACGGGTATAACGTTATATATGGCAAGACAAAAGCATAATAATATTCTCATAAAAGGAAAGTCAATTGTTTGATTTAGAAATATCTCCAATGCACTGAGAAAATATGTTAAAAGTGTTCTTTACGAGGCAAGGATGTTTGCTCAGAACTTAAGTTGAATATAAAAGAGAGTCATAATACACTTATTGTAAATAATAAGAAAATGCTAATAGCACTATAAAAGGAAGTAAAACTTGTTGTTTGTTTGAATTGTAAATAGTAGATAACCTTACTAGGTAATATTTTTTTTATATATATTTCAAATAAATTATATTCCTTTCCTTCATTTATAGTTATATAAGAAATAAGGTTTCTAGCAAAAAAGTTATTATTGTTAAATCCAATTTTTATAACACACCTAATTATAATTAGCTCTTTATAGGTACGGCTTTTGTTTCTAATTTTTTCTTTAATGTTTTATATTTAGAGCAAAATAAAGTAGAGACATATCATCAATTTTGATAAAAAAAAAGATTTATCCTGTGTGTATTCCAAAAAAAAAAATCTAAATTTCACAGTTAAATATAAAGTTTTAAAGTTATGTTTAAAATACCGTTCTGCAAATATTATGTAAATAATCTGTAAGTTGACATTTGACCTAAATCCTTCACGTGACCTTAAAAACATATTATACCAAATATCACTTATTCTAATATTTTAGAATTAAGTGCTACAGAAGAGTATTAAACCTTTTTTTTACAAACTGTATAAAACGATGTCGAACACAAAACATCATATTTTAAGTTGTGGAGGCTGAACTTCCTAAATCTGTCGTCGATACTTTAATAAGTCTTTCAATAGTATCCGCAGGAGTCAATCAATCAATTAATGCACTAACAAGGATGACGATGGATACGGATATGGCTACATTTTATTTTTGTATTAATACAATGTGCTTTGTTATAGAAGATTGTAAAAGAAATGATTTTACATTTATTTTATATTGTAATTTGATGTGATTTACTTTAACAACCAAATTTAAAGTCCATCTTCCTTATTTTATTTATTGAACAAAGTTACATTTCAGTGTAATAACAATAACAATTTCGAACTATGTGTGAAGACATCTACAAAAGCCCTATAGTATATGTATATATTTATATATACATAGTATATAGTAGGTATTACTTATGAGTAGTGTCATATAAATACAGTGACACTAAGTATAAATATATCTACCTTAATTAACGTTAGACAGATAACTTTTGTATTTTAATAATCGATTTGTAAACGTAAGTGCCTTATTAGTAATATTAAAACTATGCAGAGTTTGATTTGTTATCATTGTTTTATGTAAAATAAAATTTCACATAATGTCAACAAAAAGTAAAATTATGTGTAAAAAAAACAATTTGTAATGGATAACAAATAATATTTTTATATGGAACTTAAACATTAAAATGCTTGAAGTCAATATTTTAAAAAAATATATTTTTTTCTTCTATCCTTATATATTTCCCGACACATACAAATAATGACGAAACGTAAGCTTGCTCCTGAAAAGGCTTTAGTTGATATCATGCTCCCTATTCAGAAGGACGTCGTCGTCCGTGGGATTTAATAGAACCCCGTGTACAATTTGTTCAGTGCATTGAAAGTAGATAAAAAGTTTTATGTAACTATATAATTATATAATTGAAATTGAATAATATAGTGTTGAGTTCAGAGTTAGTGTAAGCTAAAAATTTGAATCGTATTATTAATAAATAATTATATATTTCATCAGCTCCTACGTTTTGTATGGTTGTAAGATTATTGCTTATTAACTAGGTAATAAGAAAAATATAAATTAACTTGAAATAAAATTAATAACGTTAACATTTTATTTTCAATAAATTCTTTATATAATACATATAAAATTTTTTACGAAAGACAAGTACAACAATTGCTTGTCTAGTCAATTAGAAAACATAAAACGCGTTTAAAATTATTACCATTTTAAAACTTTTGATATCATCGTTATGGTATTATTATCAAAATAAAAAAAAGTGTATAATAAGGAAGATTGTTCATATACTCGTAGTACGAACCAATAAACACAGAGAACTAAATGATTTGTAATTTAAAAATTTATTTACAAAAGTTATTGACATATTGGATCTGTAATTTTGAAAGTATTTTTTTTAGTACCGCGTCTATATATTAATACATTTGAAACATATATAAATGATTTTTTTATTCAATTATAAAAATCTTTAAAAATATTAATTAAAAGTATTAATAGCTAATAATTTTAATAATATAAGAAAAATTTTCTCTACACATTGTCAAAAAAAACATGATATACAATATGCGTATCAGAATGTATATGAGATATAATATTTTTTACGAGTAATTTAAATGAGATATTTTAAATTCCTTGGAGTTTAAATTATTTCCTCATCTCTCTTAGCGTCTATCACTCTACACTATGAAATAGGCTTACCAGTTGCTGTTTACTTAACATATACCAAATAACTTCATATTAAAGAAGCCAGTCAATAATTATTTTGCTAATATAAATTATACGTATAACTTTGTGATGAAATAATTATTTTTATGGCCCAAATTTAATGGTCAATTATTTCATCACGCAATAAGTTAAGCGGAGCAAGCGGAGTTGCAAGAGTTCATGGGCGGCGGTGATCACAAGTCATCTGTGACCCGCCAGCTCGTTTGCCCTCCTCTTCCATAAAAAAAAAATATATATATATATAAAATACTACTACAAAATCTTACTAGACAAGGTGTTTACTCTAACAACCGCTACATTAATATTTCAACGTAGAAACAGTGTCTGAGGTCAAAATTATTGACTAAAGACTTAACTGCTCAATAAATTTATCTAGAGATGTAATCTTCCAATCGGGAGAGATCTTAAGGGAAAAATATTTATTTAAATGTGAAATATAATCTTGTACATATTTGTCTGTCTGTATATTAGAGAGAGTAAAAGCTATGTGCAAAAGTTAGCTATTTATCGTCCATCATAACATAAATATTTTTTTATGTTAATTTATTTAAAAATACAAAAACACAATCTGTATTTAAGTAACTAAAGTCCTAACAAATAATAAATTAATTTGTAGCGATTATCATCCTTCTGTGACAGTAATATATACGATAACTTAATTACATATTTTGAAAACAAGTGAAAAACTGGAATATACACTAAGGGTATGTGCATACACATTCACGTGTCTATGCAGATTCACTTAACTTTTAGTGTTTTAGAAGTATCAATGTTATCATAAGTAAGAGGTAATAGTCATTACCGATATACATACCTACTTTATTTTTGTTATATAATTCTTTTAAATTGTGTCCCGAATAAATAAACTATATATCCCAGAATAATTACAAAAGATCTCCTTATCTTATCTCCTATAGTATATTATAAGATAATTAAAAACCAATTTACCACCAAATTTGTTATAAAACAATTTAATACTGATATTTATTTATGATAATATATTTTAATTATTCCACGAACCTGTTATTTTGAATCGAATTAACCTAAAACAATTAATAAATACATTTTTAAGGTCAAACAATATTGTTATAGATGACGATGATAAGAAACTTGTTCTAAATACATTTCTAAATTCTAAGAATATTAATATGACTGTGACCTGTAATCGAAACTATCAAACTCAAATTGGATAACCATTAACAGTTTTGATAATTGTCTTCAAATTTTGTTTCACAACATAAAAATACAGGTTTTTATTTATTTATTTGGATACAAACACAAATAACTCGTTATAAAAACATATGTAATCGTCTCAGAATTTACATATTATAGTCATTACATTTTTATATTACCATCAACAGCTATTTTTATTGTTTAAGTGATAACAAAGAAGATATATAACTATCTAAATACATAGACATATATATTACATATGCATGTAGTAGTTACAAGATTGTTTAATGCATTTTTTTTAATATTTTGCTCACAAAAAGTACTCAACCTTCATGTATTAAATTCTGGTTTTAGGTTGCAAACTGTGTTGAGCTAAAATATTTTTCACCCTGGATTTATTCATGATGATGACGTTGAAAATATTCAAATGTTTAACTAATAAATTGGAAAATACATACTTATTACCCTCAAAATCGTAAATTATAAAATCAAATATAAATGTAATATATTATATAAGCTCAGGATCATTTACTCAAACCATTCTTATGATGGAAGTGCTATCTGTTGTAGGTCTGACATGATGTATTCTTTTGTTACGAGATTCCAATATTTATAACAAGATTGTAAAATTGTAAAGATTGTAACAACCATGGTATTGCCATTGATCATTTTTCTTTTTTTTCTTTAGTTTTCAATTAAGTATGTAAGTAGTTTTCAAGTAAGGTTGATTACATCTATTTTATTACATACTCGTATATATAATCCGCTCTACAGCAACTTTGTAAGCTAAATTAAAAATATTTAAATTGATCTTAAAATTATTTTAAAAGTAGTAAAATAATTTTATTCCTTAAAAGCTGTCATAGTATTAATTCCTTTATAAAATATATTAGTTAATAAGCTAATAAAATAATCAATTGTAGTAAAATAAATTATTAAAACCTTGAGAGATACCGATTCTCCTTAGATTACTTTAGAATAGCAATATTCTTACTATTGTCACATTCGCAAAAGATTTTGGTTTATCTGATATAAATTATTAAATATTTATTCTCTGAGCTGTAGAATAATGAAATATTAATTTAATTAATCATTATAGCCTCTCTTCTTTTGTTTTGTTTGTCCCAGTCTACGTGCATTAAGCTGATCGATCTCATAGTTAACCACCTAGCCCTGTATATGGATGGTTAGTGTAACTATTTAATAAATTATGTCTCTTATTCTTCATATTTTTTCCCAACTAACATACATATTTATTACAAAATTGTCCAAAATTAACATAACAAGCTCTAAGCTCTAAGTATTCTCGTCGAAACATCACTCAGTAGCTTGCGGTAATAAATTAGTTTGCACAATCACTTATAACATCATGTACTGTTAACTGTCTGAAGTAGTTACGTGAGTATTTATATTGTTTTATAAGTTCATTTTTGTTCCGTAATTAAAATGTTTCTGATTACTTAGTCGTGGAGCTTTTGTATGAGGCTTTAGAATTATTAGACTGAACATTTTATATAAACCTATTTCCCAAATTGCAAACCAGGTTATATCACTACACTACTACTATTGTTTTACGATTTGCAGAATTTTAGATGAATATTAGTTATTGAAATTTTTAAGAAAATTATGAATCACGAATATCTTATTAACATATAATTATTACCATCAGATACCAGATTTCTTTGTTCTAGGTGGTAAGTTTCAGATTAAGTTTAAGTATGGAGTTAGTATCAATTGTTAAGAAAACATTTACCAAGGCAATGGGGTATTCATTTGTTTATATCTAGAAAGTATATACGAGTATATATATGTTGATTATCTTAAATACTAATTGTTTCCTAAAACACAACTGTCAACTTAAATCATCTATTTTATTACCATCGTCTTAGAAATTTAATAAAAAGGAAATTTATTGGAATTTTAAATTAAACATCCACATAGTAAACATGTTTTTTTTAATCTCCTTGTATTCCCATTCTATAAAAGCAAATATTTTGTGAAAAATATCTTCAATACTTTTGTATCTGTCAGTCTTCTCTCATTTGAATTACATATAAAATTGGAGACAATTAGCGTAAAGGAAATCATAAATTATTTTACAGATCAGTTAAAAATAATGGTCTTAAAACTTGCCCAACGAGCAATTAAAGCGATGTAAAGCTGCTGCAGGGTAAAGTGGCAGGTAATTAAATTATATTAACATTGAACACGCATTGAGTTATTTTATCATTCAATTCCTACCGCTATCAAAGTATATCTCACATATTAACTTGACATAATTGTAGAAAGAACTAAATATTTATCTTGAACTGATGACTTCTAGTTATAATTTATATTATTATTTTTTTAACTTCACGCCATATCCCTTGCGGGGTAGCCAGAGACGACGGAGCGCCAAACGCTACGGTCCCTGCATACCTCTTTCGCCTCGACCACAGACATTAACCTCTTCATACATGCCCTCCGGGGGGTCCTCATGCTTTTTACGTGACCTTCCTCCAGTATCGTAGCTACTGAGTTTTCGAAGGTCACTCGAGGCCTCCCCCTATTTCTCTTACCGCTCACTTTTCCTTTATAAATCTTTTTTACCATTCATAATTTATATTAACATTAGTTATATTTGGGAACTCAAAAAATATATAATTAAGTATATACTTAATGTCAAAATAATATTTTTTAAATAAAAAATTGTTCTCTAGCTATTATTACCCCTTGGCATTACTTGTTCATCTCAAGTAAAGCCAATGTCTCGTATAAATTATGAAATGATCGATATACCTGGTGATATAATATTTAAATGTGGGTTTGAACTAAACACTAAACATATGTGCATAATTGACATTACAAAGTTACTAATTATATTATATTTAGGTGTTTTTATTAACACTAATTAAATCTAATTGTAATTTTGATTAAAGTTTGAATAATCTTATTTAATCTATTTATATATGCCTGAACACGTCTTCGGATTTCATTTAGGTTATTTATTTACGTTTATTGATTTTTAATGAAATAAATATAGTATGCTTTTTATAAACAATATTTGACGGACAATTTCTATTTATGTAAATATAGATTTTGAAGTACTTTTCTTTTACTTATTTACAACTTGATATCTATCTTATTCTAATATTATCGCGATCGACGCCACGGGCAGAAAGTAGTATTTAAATAATATGAAGTATTTTAATTTAAATAAAGGAGGCCAAATGAATTTTTATTGAAGTACCTTAAACAGTTGCATTTTGAATGGTTCCATATGAAGCTCAACTTCTAATACTTTTTTTTTAGAAAAAAATAATTTAAACCAAATATAATTTTGTCATTAAAAGTTTCTTAGTGTATTTAAGATCAAAACATAAACCAATTCAAAATAGGATAGAAAAACTAGAACAAAAGTAACAAAAGTAAAGGCTGTTGATCCTGAACAATAGTAAGGAATACAACAACAGATCTTCTAAAAGCATTTGTATTACATTGTTTTATTTTATTATTTATTTTATTTTAAGTATGAGATTATAATATAGTGTCTGACTTAATATTGAATGAAAGAAATATTAATATTATAAGAATATTCATGTTATATAATTGAGAATGAAGTACGTTTTAGTTACTTCTAAGTTCTCAAAGGAAACTATTATTAAGTTTACCGAAGACAAAATATTACAAGAGAGACTGAGAGCGGTTTGAGCATAATACAAAAATGTACTTTTATTACCTTCCTATGTATTATATACTATTAGTCATGATTAGCACCCAGCTTCATAAAATTTATTTCGAGTTCAAATTTTATTAGCCTTAAACATAAAAATGTACTCAAAAAAAGAATAAGACATTGTTATTCCCCCGTGTCTCATTCCTTACTAAAACGAGATTTCTCCGCGATATCTTTATTGTTAATAACTTGTTAAGTTATTAAATTGTAAGTACTTGAAGTAAATATAACTGTGTTACTATTATAGTATGACATATATGTACATATGATTGTATTTGTAAGTAATGATATTAATTACCTCGTTTGTTAAATAGGATCATGAAATTTATAAACTTATGATTTTTGTATTATAGTATTTAATGAATATATTTACTGATTAGAACCTCAATAACAATCATAAAATAACATACGGTTTTAATTATTTATTAAAAAAACTAAAAACTTAAATTAGCAAAAAGAATTAGTTAAAATCAGCATACTATAAAATAAACAAACAAGAATTTCATTATAACATAACATTGCGTTTATATTGTTGTTGTTTAACTAAGACTCCGTGATCTATCTCTAAGGAGTTGGTAGTAAAGAGTAAGTGTGTGCTGTCTTGAGGGTGACTCATTTGATTATTAGAAACATTATTTCATCGCTTAGCGTGTCTTTATAAAACTATTGTATGATACCATGAAAATGTGAGCGGTTAAGTAGAAGTTAATTTATTATAAGTATTTTTCTTGCATCTCTGATACCAATTCTATATAATAATTCACTTCACCATATCATTTTTTAAAGTCTATTTTTGTATAATTATGTTCTTTAAAACAAACACGTTCCGTAGTGCGAGGCAGACGTTGAGTGGGCACTACACTTCGTACTAGACAGTGATCAGAGAACCCTAGGACAGTGACCTCTTTCTTTCCTAGATGTGTAGTCAGCAGAAGATCCAAAAAAGAGGACAATTCGCTGTCTACGCCCGGAAGACGAGTGTGCGCCTCAACCAGCTGGGACATACCATTTGCCAGTGCAAAATTATAAACAGATCTTTCCACGTAGTCGGTGGCACGTGATCCTAGCGAATCGGTATTTTGCGTATTGAAGTCCCCGAGGACTACGATTTCGGAGAAGGGACTCTGTGAAAGCAGGTCGTCAATCTTCACTTGGACGTGGCCCAAGAGTTAATCTGTTTCTGCATTACCACTGTGGAACCTGTATAGGCACGAGTTGATCCTGAGATGTCCATATCTATGCGCAACCAGAGTACTAATATGTCCCGACCTTCAAATTCTGAAGGCGATGGTATCAGGTGTCCTCCCTTATGACCACAGATACCCTGGCGTGTGGTAGATAAAATCATGTTCTAGTTTATACCCGGGATATGATAGGTACGCTGTGCTGTGTAAGATGTTGCAAAAATACACATTTAAAGTGGAGCGGGGTACCATTGTTTGCCGTATATTCCCTCAGAAAACACAAAACGCGATACGAATCGTTCTCCCGATTTTGCTCGGGGAAGGGTTTTCCAGCTTCATCAAAATCAATACCCTTCTGGGGTAAACTTTTTGGAGGTATCGCTATCATGTTTAATAGGAGGGGAGGGGGAGTTGAACTTCCGAATTCTCTCAGTAACCAACGGAACATAACCAAGTGAATTTGGTTATTATATGTCGATCTTCAGCTCGACAGCTCAATACGAGCTACAATCAAATAACTACAGCTAGGCTCTACCACCATAAGCATATACATTATATTAATAATATACATTCAAAATAATTGTAGGGTATAAGAAAAAATTAATATTGTATATTATTACCAGTATAATTACTATTTAAAATTGGAATAGCTAACTAAATAAAAAGTTTGTAATGCGCTTGCAACTTAGTGTTTCACTTGTAAACAACTTTTAGTAGCTTGTGAAGAAGCAATCAAGATTAAAAAAGTTTATTAATAAATGAAATAAGGCGGCCCTCGTAACATGAATGACGGATCATAAATTACAAAGTGTTTTTGTAAAAACAGTTCTTGTAGGTTACCAAAGTTTTTACTTTACTTGCAGCTTTTATACTATAAGCCACATTATAATTATATGTACCGAAAATTGTTAGTCAAAAAGTAAAGTCATTGGCCACTTATGTATATATTTTTTTATATTTTTAAATATTATCTGTAACTGTTCTTTTATTTATAATAATAGAGGTCCCGCGAGAAGCTTTTCGTGATATGATTTTCTATGATTTTAAATATTTTTTTTAGATAACCTCCAATGAAATGAAAAACAAGAGTTAACAGAATTAAGAAAGATGCTTTTAGGAAGTCTGCTTCTGCGTTAGCAACTGTTACTTATTGGTGCTGGGAATTCAAATGTTGTCGATACAACCTAAATAACCACCGAATCCGACCGACCGACAAGTGTTGTACACCATAAAAATATAATCACAATGGAGTAATTATTGAGAAAAAAAAGTATTATACATTTGAAGATTCAGGCTGAACTAAAAATTGTATTATAGGCAGTTTTCATGATTCTGCATAATTATCGAAAAGTTAGAAAAAATGCTTCTTACTCACCGAGGAGCAAAAATTCCGTCGTGTTGATTGTTGTAAATTTAGGCTGTAAAAGTTTAAAAGATCCTCGCAAAACGTATCCTACATCTTTACATGACAAATCAGTAAAGTATCAATTAAATCTTTCGCTACGATCCTTCCACGATGTAGCAATCCATCTTTTACACCAAGAGAACGATTCTGCCTCCATCTTTGAAGGTACAAATGTTAACCCCATCCACCGCATAGCCCAGATTTAGCTCCATAAACTTTCTTTTTAATTCTCACAGTAAATAAATGATTCGTAAAAAATTTTATATTTGTATTTTGATTACAAAAAAAAAAATACGAAACCGGCTATGTATATAACACTATTTTATGTATCATAAAAAAATATTTACGAAAATAATCTATCAACATGTTTTTAAGCAATTACAATTGCGAAAGACGAAGAATTTAAGAAAAAACAAAATGATTTAGAAATTAACGTTAATTATATTCAAACTTAATACAAATTAACCCTATGAATGTTGATTCCACCTCGATGTGGCTGAATATAGAATGAACATTCTAACAAAAAATATTATTCAATAAAACTTGTGAGAATATAATGCAACTGCTGTATCGACAAATTATTTTATTAACTACAAAGTAATAGAAAGTTAACGTAGGTGAATTTCATATTGTAGTACTGTGTAACTAAGGGAAGACCCCTTATAATATTAAAATATTATTAAACAGCACTTTACTGTGTAGAGTATAATTAAGATCTCGATTCAGCATCCGAACTAATGACCTCTTCTGCAATTCCATCTTTTAATATATGAGAAAACTATTATAAGAGTCTTTAAAAAAGTTAAAATAGAGTACGTTATCTCGAAGTGAATGTACATAATATATATAACTAGTGACTGGCTTTAAGTTAAAATTACTTTGAAATATACTAAGGTATGCAAGTAAAAATTACTATCTGAATTTCCTACACTAAACGTCCGTATAAACGGAATTCCCATGGATCAGTTTTATGTTACCTGTGTAACATAAATAAAACGATTTGTTACTCTGAATTTTTCAACTGAATGATACATTTATTTACTGCATTCAAGCGGTCCAGCAGATGTTCTCTCTACTAACAAATTAAAATATTTACTTATTATGAATTTATTACGCTGTTCAAATAAGTTTTTCATGTAAAAGAAACCTAGCACCCGATAATAATATCTTGGTGTTTCGTAATAGTAATATTTACAACTTTTTTTTTTCCTTCACTACTCGGATATAACTTGTTGTTTTTTGATAAAAAAAAGAAGGTAATAATGCACTACATATTTTTATAACCTTTATATCACCTCGTGAATGAAGCTAATGTAGGAGCTCTCTTTAAAACCGAACTTCATTTCGGTCTTCAGTTCTTCAGACCTATGTACTTATTAGACTTTATACCGAAAAGGAACAAGTATATGTATATATAGGAAAATGTCTTAGAAAACTTTTAACTCGTCAACAGATGTAGTGAGTACTGCCAGTACCTGTTACATTGTATTGTAGCCGCCGACTGCCTCTTTGTTAAATTAACGATTTAACTCATTATAAAATACTAATAATATTGTTCGTTATCTTAATACATCAATACAGAAATCGAGTAAAGCGAAAGGCTACCTTTTGTTTTAGGAATGTTTTCTTGTTTTTGGTACTTTATATGTCGTGGTGTACAATAAAAAAAATAAATATTTAGTTCTTCAATATAAAAAGAAAATAATATTTTAATTATAATTACATTGCTGAAAATATTTCTTCTTTCAATCTGCTGCTATTCGAATTCAACAAAAATTTAAACTTTAGACTTCTACTTTTTAAACTTTTCAACAACCCCAACTCCAAAATGTTGGCTTTACAAGCAGATTTTTGGATTAAATTCAGTCTAAAATAGGTTTCCAATAATAAAAGTAAAAGATTTAAAAAACAAGTAAAAATATTGAATTTTTAGACTCAACCCCATTTATTTAATTTACGACAGATAAAAATACACGAACAGGTAAAAAAATATGTGAATTGGCCCATAAAAAGTTCACTCAGTACAAAATAAATTGAGAATTTCATAAGTTAAAATGAAACATTATTAAAAATATACAGCCACATTTCTTCTTTTGAAAATAAAATGGCAGATAAAACAAAAAAAATACCCTTTTTTGGTTTCGAATATTTATTACAAACTTTCCAATCCGATTCTTGAACTTCTTACCTACTAGTTTATGTTAAGTAACGACAAGTTAATAAAAATTAAATACAGTTGAATAATTAAATAATATTGCTATTGTTAAAATGGTTTTGGGGATTCTTGTTTTTTTTATAACGGTTAATAAGGTTTATTTTTTTTGTCAGTTAAAAATACCCATTATAGCCTCTCAAGTAAGGCTGCGATTTCACCAAGTGTAAATAAGAGTTTATCATAATATTAATGTTTGTCAGCATCTGTTTGGTTACGAAATAAAATATAAATTTCACAGTTGAAATATTTGCTCTATGTATTTAATTTAAGCTTTAAATATTTAAACATTAACTCAATCTCTTAGGTCTTATTTGGGCAACCATTAAAATTATACACTGGATGATAAATGTTATGTTTGGATAATAAATGTTAAAAATGTTTAATCATACAGACAAATTAACACAACTTCATTGATTGTTGTTCAATAACAGTGAGTAGAACATATGATCAAAATTTTGTTGACATCATTTTATTTTATTCGAGAAATTCTTTTTTTTTAATGATTTTGTATTACGTTTTAAAATTACAATATCAATAGAGTTCACACGCTTCATTCAGTAGTAACTTATTAACTAATAATAAAATACATATAAAAAAAATACCTATTTAAACAATGTCTTATACTTTAATGTATCTTATACTTATATATTAAAACGGTAATCATTAACAAATGAAGAAAAAGGACAAAGTTAAACATATTCGTAAAATTACGTGAACTTGCTAAGTTTTTATTTTGTATATAAAAGTGCTTTACATCTTTTTTTTTTTGTTCAAAACATACTTTATATATACGCCAAAGAATAGTTTATTTTATGTGTAAAATAACTACTTGACAGGTTTTTGTGAAATTCAGTGTAATGAACAGACAAGAGTTTACTTATTTAAACTCAAATATTTAGGTCAGTAACAAAGGCAACAATATTGATTTAGTAACCACTAATCATCCGATATTTATACAGTGCACTGTTATAACTATCAAATACTAACATATTATTGACAGAATACAATACAACGTAAACAAACCAATAGAAGTGAACAACGCTTCTAATGTTAATTGTTGTGTTGTGGCTAGTGCAATTAGTAATAATACATAGCTTAAGTATCAGGCACTTGAAATACACACATTACATATAAACATATTAGGTGTATATGTCCATATCTAAAGTGGAGAATTATTCAAATTATGTTTGATCATTCTATAATTATTTAGCAATACTTGTATCACAATAATTTAATAATTATAATAAATATATACACGCCAAAATAACATAATAATGAAATGGAATAACGATTAAACATTTTAATAACTTAAAGTGGAATAATAAATATATAGTTATGTACAATATCATAAATTAGTTATTAGCAAATCATTATTACAATAAAAATATAATATTTTTATAAGGTCCAACTTATTAAAATAGAATTAAACACTTCGTACACTGTTACTTAACTCTATTACTCGACTCTTTGTTAAGTTTTAATATTTTTTAACAACAAAATGAATAACAGATGCTTTTACATACTTAGTAATGAACAATGTAAGTCAACCCATGTAAGAGGAAGAGTCATATAAAAACGGTTAAGTATAATGAAGTTGGGTTTTTACATTATTACTGCAATACATATTTTTAAAGTGAAACTTTCATTATATTGAAGATAACGAACTTAATAATTATTCAAAAGTACTGGTGAGGCACAGGTAAGCCTTGTCGTTTATGGTCAAAAAAGAAATTCAATGCCGAATAAGCATTTGAATAAATCGATAAGTGAATACATATATATAGTGTTAAGACAAAAACAACACGTTGTGTTACGTAAAAGTAACTTAGAAAAAAAAGAGAAAAAAGCCATTATGTAATTGATGAATGTACACTAAGTGAAAATTTATACTGGTAAGTAATTTATAAAATATTGAGAACTTTAGCATAATACTCGAATAACTCTTAAAATTGCTGTTGAATAAAAGATCTAGTAAATATCAAAAACATATAAAATGTTTATATTATTACAAAACTAACCTTCCTCTGGCTTCTTGGATTTTTATTACCGAGGCATCGCTTGGGTTTAACAAGAGTGAATCTGTCTTGCGCCCTTTTTTCCATACTAACGTAGTTATAATATTTTGCCATATGTGTAATGGTCAAAATTTTTTCTACTAATGTCAGTTTGCAATTATAACAAATATTTAAAAAGTTATGTGATAAGGACACTAATTATCAAGGATCCTATTTCTCTCTTATGCTCCCTTTAAATAAAAAAAATGTAAATACGCATTTGAATGTTCAAAATGTGAAATTCGTTACATCACTAGTACATATAAGTACATACAAAGTCAGGACCGTTTGTTTATTCAAACCCACATTCTTTGAATGAAAGTACTCTCTGTTATAGGGCAGATATGATATATTCTCTTATTTGGGTTATAAGTTTCTGACCCTTAAACATATACTCGAGTTTACCCTTATTAAGATTATATTTTTCTTGAAATATCTCACCCGATTGGATTCTATATGTCTTAATGATTTTTTTTAAATGCATAAATAAGGATTTTGAATAATATAAAGGTTCTTTTAAAGATTAAATATATGATCCGTTGATTGCTTCGTATGATTTAATAACATTTCTCACTTACTTACTTTCTTTATTTATTATTATAATATTGATAGCTAATACAACATTTATTATTACTAAAAAAAAGTTAAACAGATTTTATCTTGTAAGTTTTCCTGTTACGTTTTTCTTACTAATTCCAATATTATTTCATAGTAAAGTAAGGTAATTTAAAATAATAACACAGGCAAGGGAATAATCCCTTGACGACTGCAGCAATTAGCCCTCAAATTTAATAAATGATGATAACATAACAAATTATTATACAAACAAAAGTGTGGTAACTCTTAATTTTTAATTTCGTATTTTAATACCCTACAGTATTTACGGTAGCGAGATTTTGTATACGTATATATATGTACTCGTATATAGAACTTAATTTATGTAAGTTTAGTTACATTTAAAATAATATTTAAATTATTATAATTGAAGATGATGTGAAATTTATTAATTTTAACCGTAAAGGCAAAAATGGTAATAGATATTAGACGTACGGATTCTAAATAACCATCATAGTTCTGTCTGGTGTCATTTCTAAAAAGTCTATTTTATTCTTTTCATTCGAATAACTTATTTCGTGATTCAGGATTATTTCGTGATTAAAAAGCAAAACGTCTATCGCAAGTTACAAATTAAATTACATTTCAATACATCATAAATGATTATCGTAAGAATTAGTTATATAGTTTTTAAAAACTCTTCACAAAGACGACAAAGACCTTTGATACTTCGGTTGACCAAGAGTTGACAAACTTTGGACGTTTTTAATTTCAACTCCGATTTAATTATATAATGTGATACATGCTTTATTAATATTTCATATTAACATTAACAAACTAACCACCATTTATAGAGTTATAAGCTCATGGCGCTGTTAAACTGCTATTATATCTACAATTACTGACACATTTTAACACAGGGTTGTAACGCTTACTTTAAATTTAGGCACCTTTATTTCAGAAATTTTCGTTTCATTATAAGTTTATTGAACCTATTTTAATGTACTTTCTTTAAATTATGACGTTCTTATTTAAATACATTATATAATAACGTTAAAAAAACAAAAATATATATAAAATACAAATATAACAATATGCATAACAATTTATTATATTATATATTCACGTTTAATATAATATTATAAAACATGGTTATGTATAATCACACTATTATTATCGATTAAGATAAATTTAATATTTTTATATATTTTTACCAATAATAAGTGTATTATAAGAAATGTTATTTATATCTTTTGACTATTTATTTGTAATATTATATAAAGCAAGTTACAGCATAAAATTTTAATAAACAATATAAATATGTAAGATAAAATTAAGAGAAAGCTTTATTTTTCTGACTTGAATGATTTGAAGAAATAACTTTGTACATGTCTCAATATAACATAATAGAAGTAAACAAACCATAGATTAGTTCATTAACTTGTGCCAGTTAAGGAACGAAAGTTACTACTGTTTTAATGGCAAAGAGTTTAGTTGCGGTGTAATCAAATCAATGAAGCATTTTTATAGTATAACTGTAAATCAGTTTTTTTTTGTTTTATCGTATCATATTGCATTAAGTGACAAATATGGAACTCATCTATTATATTAAAGTAGATCATTTATAGATAGATACTTTTATTTATATTTCAATTCGAAATTCAATCTATATCTGGCAGTTAGTCTGGATATGGCAAAAGCCTTTGATCGTGTATGGCACAAGGGGCTTCTTTCGAAGCTACCTTCCTATGGGCTTCCCGAGGGTTTATGCAAGTGGATCACCAGTTTTCTCACTGGGCGGAGCATACAGGTCGTTCTCGACGGTTTTTGCTCGGACCCCAAGCCCGTGAATGCTGGTGTACCCCAAGGCTGCGTGCTATCCCCAACTCTGTTCCTCCTGCATATCAATGATATGTTGGATATTTCCAACATACATTGTTATGCAGATGACAGCACTGGGGATGCGGCATATTCCAGTCGTGCAGGTCTCTCTCGGGAAAACGTCGACGAGTGCCGAAAGAAACTTGTGTCTTCAATAGAGACCTCCCTGGGGATGGTCTCTGAGTGGGGTGAACTGAACCACGTTCAGTTCAATCCCCTAAAGACACAGGTTTGCGCGTTTACCACTAAGAAAACCCCATTTGTCGTATCACCGCTCTTCGAGAGCACTCCTCTTATTGCCTCGCCAAGTATCAGAATACTGGGTCTCGACATTTCGAGCGATTGTCAGTTTCGTGGTCATCTGGAGAGCAAGGCCAAGTTGGCCTCGATGAAATTGGGAGTGATCAATAGAGCGAGGCAGTATTTCAAACCTGGCCAAAGACTTGCGCTCTATAAGGCGTAGGTCCGGCCTCACATGGAGTACTGTTCTCATCTCTGGTCCGGATCACCCCAATATCAGCTTCTACCATTTGACCGCGTACAACGGAGAGCCGTTCGGATTGTCGGGAATCCAGTGCTCTGTGAACGGCTGGACTCTTTGGCATTGCGTAGAGACGTGGCTTCTTTGTGCGTCTTCTACCGCATTTACAACGGGGAGTGTTCCGAAGAACTATTTGATCTGATGCCTACCGCCGAATTTCACTACCGCACAGCTCGCCATCGCCTCCTTTATCATCCATACCACCTGGACGCGTGGCGATCTTCAACTGTGCGGTTTTCAAGGACTTTTTTCCCACGTACCACTCAAATGTGGAACGAACTTCCTTCGGCAGTATTTCCAGATCGATACGACATGGGTACCTTCAAAAAAGGCATATATTCCTTTCTCCAAGGCCGGAAACGCTCTTGTGTATCCTCGGATGTTGCAAGAGTTCATGGGCGGCGGTGATCACATACCAACGGTGACCCGCAAGCTCGTTTGCCCTCCTCTAACATTAAAAAAAAAATATATATATATCTAACTGCACTAACATTTTATTCTAAAAGCATGCTATAAAAGTAAATGATTGATGACAGTAAAAAATATCAAAAAAAACTATAAAATATATTATTTTTCTATTATATTTTTTAAAATTATTTCAAGTAATTATTTTATATATAAATTTTATGCATCGTCTTCTTAATTGTTTAAAATAATACATATTACATTCGGTTCATGATTACAAGAACTCTTCAATCCTAACACGAACTTTATGAAAGGAGCAATGTTATACATTTTATTTGTATTTTTGTCAATATTTATTGAGACAGTTATAGCCTCGCTTGTAGAGGAGTTTTGTGAATTTTATTGTTATTTCAGTTTATTACACAATACAGAGAATGTTAAAAAGATTAAATATAAAATAAAATCTATTTATGTATTATTTAAATGGTTTATTGGAAAATGTCTTGTTAAATTTATTTATCAAAAAAAAATGTTTAAAAAATAAATTATATTTTTATTCTAATTAGTATTAGGAATAATTTTGATTAGATTGACTTTTATCAACAACTTAAAATAAAAGTCAATAGGAAAATTAATAAATATTAAATTTTTTAATCCACATTTCTGTTGACAATGTTATGTTGGTTACTTTAATAACACTCTAATATTTAACCCGACCCTCAGTAATATAAAATTAAGAACGGACCCTTTTAAACCCGTGGGGTAGAAAAGTACTTTATAATAACATAATTAAAAAATACCGACTTGTATTTGTGACAATATTTTTATCAAAAATAATTTTTAAACCACTTCTAGTTTTAATTAAAAACTTCTTTATAACTTTGTAATATTCTCTATAATTACCCAAATGCAGCTTCAAATCCTGTCCTTTGTAGTTATTTTCTTGCCAATTGAAATCCATACTTTGTGTCGCAGATATATTAAATTCACTCACCTGGAATATCTCATCCTACATAACAACTGGTGGTGACTACTGCCACTACTACTACTACTACTACTAATTAAATTAGCTACTCATATTAGGGTGTTTGTAAATATTTACAAATTAATGAATATAATGTATTTAGAAGCTTAGATATATACTGTAATAATGGATTGATCTGTCCATACGTTCATTATTGTCTCTGGAATTCATAATCAATAATTGGTACATACAATACATAATGCAACTTCAATTTTAATTGGTAGTTGTGTCATATAGTTGAGTAATATAAAACAGTTGTTTGTTTAACATATTTCGTGGTCCTCAAGGAAATTGTGATGCGATGATTACGGCTGCATTTTAACTTTTATTTACAAAGCATTCATTAAGTCGGGAGTTGGAGTCTACGTCAATATGAATGTATATTATTTATGTACAATTATTATGATCCTTTTTATATACATTTTAATTATCGGCTTCTTGATCTTTAAAGAGAGCTTAATTAAAATATAATTCGCATGGAAACGGTACTAACCAAAAATAAGTTAATTATTAATAAATTAATAGATATTTAACTCAAAAAAATTATTCTAAAGACGATATATAAAACGAATTAACCATAGTAAGATTATTTCATTATTGGACGAAAAATGTTTAAAGTATATATAAGTATTAAGCAGTTTGATAAAATAGATGAAATAGTTTAAGCGCACGTAAAAAATATATTACTTAGTCAAATGTGAGTCTGCATAATGTACGCTAAATTTAATTAAATTCTGGTCCAGAATATTTACTTTAATATTTTAGTTAAGGTCACGTAATTTTCTTATTATACGTATGAAATCTAAAACCAACGCCTTTACACTCATTTTTATCTATGTGAACATAATATATTTTGTAAAAAAAGTTAATTATATATATATAACTATCTCTTGGATTACAGATATTTATTTTATATTTCTTTAACTACCTTACTTATCAATTGGATGAAAAAATAACTCAACGTTGATTTCACTATATGAATACAGATGATAATATAGAAAATACAGATTTAAAATCACAGTACTATAAGAAATGTTCAATTCTGATAGAATTTAATATTGTATGTGTATAAATAAATATATTTCCCCCCTGAAGTCATTCTTCATAACGAAGATATAAATATTTAAAGATTAACAAATATATTGGAAATTTCATAATTTGCAAAGAAGCGGATTCAAGTCATATATATGTAATTTATTCAAACCAATTACCAAACTTTTGATGAAAGTATTCTCTGTTGTAGAGCAGACGTGATCTACTTGTTTATTAGGAGATTCCAATTTTCTTAACCAGACTATAACTCATTGCCATTGACCGTTTGTTTTTCTTTTGTTTTCTAGTTTAAGTTTCGTTAGATAAGATAACTTCCTAATCCTTGGGTCGAGACTTCAGGTTAATCCTCAATAAAATGTTTAGTTTCCTAAGAAGTCTATACTGCTTCGTATATAAAAGTCTTAATATATTTTTTTATATACATTTGTAAGGCTTTTGAGTAAAGTCAAGGTTGATCATAAATATTTTATTAAATCTATAATCCCCGCTACAACAGCGTTGTGGTCTTACCTCAGCCTTCATCTAGCTTTGGGACTTACTAGGTTTATTTATGACTTACTACATAGATACTAACTACTTATTTTTAATTTTTTTTACAAAAATATAATTTTATCTCAAAATTTTATAAGTTAACCTTAGGGTAAAAATTTATTTCATTCCATAAAAAGTTTCGTGCTTTCGCTTCTTTTGAAAAAGTCAAACCTAAAATTAATTCTAGTAAATTGATTGATTACTTTTTAAAATCAACACTCGTTCAAAAACTACGTGTCTCAAATCTTGGCCATCTTTGGACATTTTCATCCACTATGATTTAATCAAACATAGATTATACATACTGGAAATTTGGTACTATAATTAACAAACAACCGCAATGAGTAACTAACTAGTCGTAACCCGGTGATGATACTCTTCTATTATAGATGCAATTTCCAACACGTCTTCTTAATACTGTGATGGAATATAATATTCGACGTTTACTTTATAAATTAAATTAATTTTGTTAAATAATAATATATATCAGGCGTACCGTTATCTATTGACTAAAAAAATACAATGTAATGATGTTTAATCGATTAAAAATATTGTTTTATATATCCTCAACTAATAATTAGTGCAATCTTATAAATGTGATTCATGTTTTCCGACTATTTATTTATAACATCACATTATAAAAAAAACTAACAATGACTGTCTTAATATATTGCATTCATATGTAGGAAAAGTGTTAATTCAAGTAGATAAAAATAACAAAACCCTTCCTGAGCTAAGAGTCCGTATAGATACTGATAACATTCTGTATTTAAATAATTAAAATAAGGTTTTACTTTACGATATAAGTGAATTTAAATAAAAGGTAGTGAAATATTAATGTTTAAACTTTAATATTATAGCTTAGTCAAATATAAGGAATTAAACAATAATTAATTGAACTGTAAAAAAAGCTACATGTATTTTTTATACAAACTTTAACGTTATATAGGAAATGTTACTGAATGTCATAACATTAGTCTTTTAGAGAGTACCCATGAAGTGTATTATATCAAGAGTATCAGTTCTTAATAAAGAAAAAAATAGAACAAAGTTTGAACTTTTATGACTTCAATGATTCGAAAAAAACTATACAAAACAATCTCTATACATGACTTAATATAATATAATTGAATCAAAAAGAGCGTTCCGTAACTTGTGAAAGTTAAGGAAATGAAAATTACTGTGGTAATAGTGAAAAATTTATGATATCTATAAATGAAATCAATAAAGCTTTTTTTATAGTTTAAACGTTACTCAGTACTTTTTTCTTATTTTATTGCATTAAGTGACAAAGAATAAAGTTATTTAAAAGCAAATCATTAATACATACTCTTATATAAACTAAAAATACTAAATTCAGTTTTTAGAATGCAACGTGGAATTCTAAAAACTTCCTGTTAAACTAAACGAAAATCACATTCGAAAATACAAATTTGGATCGAACCTATTTTATTTGCATAAATGCAGTATACAATGATTGCCAAATTATACAATTGTAATTGAAGATAGCCAATAGACTAATAATGAATAGTATAAAAACAAAAAGCAACTTAATTATTGTTTGAAACAATACATACTATATTCTCTTCATGATACAATCATAACATGAGCTGTATAAAGGTTTAAATGTTATTCACTTCATTTGTATTGTTTGTCAATATTTATTGTACCAGGTAAAGCCTTGCTTGTAGAGAGGATTTATCAATTTTAGGGTTACTTCAATTTAATTAACAATAATACGGAGTTGATAATATATATAATAAAATCCCTTTGTACACTGTTGCAGTGGAAATTTATTGTATTTGTATTAACTTAAACTTAATCGTTACAAATTAGAAATATCTTTTCATAATTTTTATTATATTAACGTCTATCCACATCACGAAACAAAGACCATTGTGAGAATATGTCAGTATTAAAATTCCAAATCGACATTTGTATTGACATTGTTATGTTAGTGACTCTAATAAAACTGTATTATCTAATAACCCTTAGGTTAAGTACCGGGCCCTTTTGAGTGTGAGGACCACACAAGAACTTCTTAAAAAAATAATTAAAATAAACCGACTTGTATTGTATTTGCCTTGTATTTTATACTGTTTTTTCATCGCCAATTAATATTTTCACTTTTATCGTAGATAGTTACATTAATTTCACTCAGCTGAACTGTTTCATTCTACGTAACAGCTATTGCTGACTACTGATTGCAATCAGCTGCTCCACTAGCATGCATAGTATTTAAAAATAATAGTAATTTTTACATGATAAAAATTTCATTATAATAAAACAATTATGTTATTCAAGTATGGTCCGCGTTACAATCATTATAATTGTATAACTAAGTGTAAGTGTAAAGTGTATCATATTTAATTACATTATAATTTCAGTTAAATCCCATTGCCGGATATCAGTAGAATTTATAAATCAATAAATAAATATATCTGTAAATCAAAAAAAGAAATTTCATTCGAAGAGTAATTGGTCAAAGCGTCAATGCGTCTGAAACCATGAAACTTGGTCGTATTGGAGGGGTAGGATGAATATATAATTTTACGAGGTCGCGCCAATGGCGCGTGCATAAAAGTAACGAACTTTTATAGTATTAAAATGCATATTGGATGTGAACTTATGTTTTTGCAAATTATTAAAGTCTCTCTCATAAAAGCCATTTAACGGTCAATAATAAAGTTATCGAAACGTATTTTAAAACTGTTTTATATTAAATTGTTTTCATTAATTTTCATGTGTTTTTAAAAGGTATTGATATTTTATTATCGACAAAATTTTATTAACCCTAATCTAGGTTTAAAAGTCCATCTGTCACTCTCGCCAAGAGGACGTACCGTACAAAGCTCCGTATATTTTTCTGTATTATTCATTAGAATAGTTATATCAATGACAAAAATTATTGCACTGAAATTTAATTGTAGTTTAAGCAGTCAAAAATAACCAACAAACCATCGACTGTATAAATTATTCTTGGTTTTGCCAAAGCATTTAAAATATTGGTCGGTCCTATAGCAGCATGGCATGGAAAACACCTCATAGTACCACAACAACGCGGATGGATATGAAAGCGCGATCCACTGCGACTAATCTAATATCCTTTGTCGGAGACCTGGCTGAAGGTATCGATGAAGTAAGTAAGTAAGTGAATATTCGGTTCTTTTTTATCCTGTTGTAGCTATAATAATAAAAAATACAATGTTATTTTAAAATAATTTAATTTATCAACATAGTATTGTTGTACTGATGTACAAAAAATGGAATAGAATATTATGACCTGTAGTTTTCACCTATTACTGGACAATCGAGTATCATTTGTTGTAATATAAGTTCATTTGTTTTTAATTCAGTGAGCTATATCTACTGGTAGGATATATTATTCAGAGAAATCTATATCTGGTAAATCTAATAAATTGTTCAACAATGTCCGTCATGTATCAATCAATCAATCAAGCTGCCCACTAACAAGGATGACCACTCATACTGCTGCTGTTTTAGTTTTTAATGAGCTAATTATTTAAACTCTTGTTATATTTCTTGTTTAATATATCATGATTATTTATATTATTAGTAGTTCTATTACAAGCCAGATTTAACTTTTACTAAAGTATTTTTCTATTTTCATAAAACACATTATCATAAGTAATTTAAAATAATTATTGTTAAAAAAAAATTTTTTTCAACAATTTTTTAGGTTGTATTTCACTTTTGTTTCATAATTACTAGAACTATTAATGTCTACGCTGACACCTAAATAACGGCTATTGCAAGAAAACTGAAAATTTTTGTAACATAATAAAATGTAACATTTATTAAAAATGAAACGAATAATTTCCATGTACCAGTATAATAAATTAATATTGATGAAACAAGAGGGACTTACAACGCATTGATAAATAAATTTAGAAGTATATCTGATAAATATTTTTATTAAATTATTAGCGACATTTAGCAGGGTGTACTTAAACCAGGCGCGTTACAGACATTTTCAAGCTCCCAAGCTGTATGTAATAAAAAAGCTTTAAAACCATAACTTAATATTTTAGTACTCTGAGTTCCCACTAGACCTAAACGTTAAACTGTCTTAACTATCCTCATTTATCTTCAACAAAGAAATGGTGCCTGGGTTTAAAACTTTGAAGGACATTAATTACAGAAAGATATCTTGAGATCCAAACCTTAATTTGTGGTCGGGTTTTAGCATAAAGAATTATTGGTCGTTTAAACAATAAATGTTCTCTGAGAATGAACATTTTGTGGTTAATTTTCTTCAGATATAAAATTTCTTACTTCGATATTTCATACAAATTCGTGACGTATGCAGCTTATTATATATAAATATATAGAGGAGACAATAGATTAAAAAAAAACAAATTAATTTAAATTTAAGAGACATCATTTACTGAAACAGTCAAGAGGCCAATAATGTACTAAATAAGTTTCAATCAGTAATAATTTGCATGTAAATTTCTTCAACAAGTACCTATGTTTATAGTTTCAGTATCTCAATTTAAAAAAAGTCATTGCGCATAGAAAATTAGGTTATATTTTTTAAGATTACAGTCTTTCAAACCATATCAATTGTTTTACGGTTAAGACATTCAATAGGTATAGCCAAACTTATATCATTTACATTCATTATAATATTTATAATAACTTTTATTATATATAATTAAGTCTAATATAATAATTTCGATTAAATAATAATTTTATCAATGCTTTCTTCATATTTCAGGTATGCAACTATAAACTTCCTCACTTCACTTCACTAGTCTGTTAATATAAAGGTCAGTTAACATTGGTATCTGTAATTACTTTGTCTCTGACCTGTTGTAGTTTGTAATGGTGTGTGTAAGTCAGACGTATCTGTTTAACACAAGTATTAAAATACTTGTGTTAAAATGATACGTCTCATCGCAATCATAAAACTTAATCTGTTTAAAACTTAGATAGTTCGTAGTTACCACTAAATATATATAAATATATATAATTGGAATGTTAACAATTGAAATATAAAGACATAACATCGGGCATTATGGCTTCGTTCGAATCATGGCTATAAGTAACTCTCTAAAACATATACTTTATAAAATCACACATATGTAAATAATGAGCATCAATATAACACGAATACATACACAATAAGGAATAAAAGAAATAGAAAACCGTTCTTAAACTAAAATTGGTTTTGAGTCGCATTTAACCAGTTATTTCACAATAGCATAATAATACTTCGTAATCCAATCACGGAAGCTTTATTACGATAGTCCATCAGTATATCATATAACATAACAAGTAATAATATCAATAAAGTGTGTGTTACAACTCTTAGTATTCCCGTGGCACCCGAGAGTATTAACAGTATAACGAATTTCTGAACATGTTGAAGTTCAAAATGAAAATTATTTTACTCTCATTTTATACTACCAAAATGTACGAACAATCACAATCATATATGTAAAATATTCAGTTGTTCATGTTATCCTCTCGAGTAATATCAAAACAGAATTATGGTTTATAAAATAATGTCATAATGTGTAAATATCACCTATATAGAAACATGATGTATAAGGATCTCTAAGCTCTCGTATTCTTTAAGTATTCATGTTGGTACATCATTGCGTATATTTATAGTTTACCGGACTGTAGAAACAGTCTAACTACTAACAGAACTATAATGTTCTCATTATAAGGATGTTATACATTTGAAGTATTTCTATTTTATACCTATTAACAGTTAAAAAAATACATGTGAATCTCGATATCTTGATAAAATACATTTCTCTATTTAAACGATCCAACTAAATAGTGGGTTGTCTATATATTATGTTAGCTAGATACAAATAGTAGATAGTCATCGCCGTCGATCTTAATGTCCTTATAATTTTATCTCATTTTAATAACGAACAGTTTTGATTTGAATTATATTTAATTATAATCGTACGTCTACAAGTGGTTACTTAAATTTAGAATGAATACTATATACAAAAGTGAAGGCAGTCATGGCTGTCATCAAACAAACATCATTTAAAGATTATAATTTCTAATATGATGTACTATTGCTGCCCCTACTTTAAAACCAACACATACAGCAGTAAAGTTCAACTTATTTTAATAGTTAATAAATATAATATACAATGATTCGGTCGTCTTTCAAAATCAAAATATTACCGTCTGTTAATTCGTCTCAATCGCTATTGTTCAGCAACACTGTTCTGAGGCTTTGTTTAGTATGATGGCAGCGGCACGGCACAAATCTTTTTTATAAGGGAACAAAACATTTTCGTTGATATTAAAATGTTCTAAAAATTTCTATGAAATAAATATTCAGGAACGAAACGAACGACGAAAACTGTCGTATTTCTTTATCATCGACCAAATCATTAATCTACCTACCTAGAAATAAAATAGAGTTAATTAATTAAAAACAAACTTCAATGTGCCTTTTCAACACCCGCCATCAAAAACAATTTATTCGCCTATACCAACAATAAGTTATAAACTTCATCCCCTGTCATAGTAAAATTATTAAAAGTATCAAAAGGCATGTTCACACAACATTAAAATAATTAAATAATAGTCGTGACAGACAGCAATTTATAACAAGTTTGAACATTTATAATAAGATATAATAAAAAAATTATATTCTGAATTCCTCTTTAAGCTTATAACATACACGTAGGGTGGGACTCTTGGCAAAGTTAAAGTTGGTGTGGAGAATGGTTGGGGAAAAAACTTATAAAAATTAATAGAGTCTGACGTCAGAACTACCCCATTAGCATTACGAAAAAAAATTAAAATACACTTTACAATTTAAAAAATATATGTTATTGAATAAATAAGCTTTATTGTCTTTTTATAAATAAAAGTTGTTTAATAATAATTAATAATTCCTTAATTTATAATGATAATTCTTGTACTTACACTTTCATTTTGTTCTGGTAATATTTTCATCTTTTTCCACCAATGCATAAATTATAAGAAATCAATTTTCCAAATTTCAAATAACTTTAGTCAATAGTTTTGGTGAGTGTTTACAGTAAGTCGCGACAAAGGATATTCTAAGTATAATAACTTAAAAAATGTACGAATAACCATTTATTAAGTAGATTAGACATAAACTTTAATATGATATACATATGTATCTTGTGATGTGACCACTGATAAATTAACACATTACTTGATAATATACGCAACTGTAATAAAGGAATTAAATATTTAACCAAAAGACAACCTTCGAATAAAAATATAATCATGAGCACTAGCTCATTACAAAATAAAAGTTAAGATATACATAATTTTATATCACAATTTATATTAAAGATATACAGTCAGCAACTAAGACAAATTTAAAGTACGTTATTAAAATAAAGTTATGTCCAAAATTCCAGTTTACTTAGTGAATTAGGACAAACGAAAATTATAAAACTGTATACAGTAAAATTTACAAAATAGTACGACTCGAGGATTGTTACCAAAATAATCATAACTTCGCTAGTTACATGCACTTTATATGTTTTATCTTATCATAAGATTCTGAAAGCTTTTTTAGTTATATTAAATCACTTTCATATAGTGTGATATAGAAGTCCTATAGATACAACATAACATATATTAATAAATATTTTAACCAACCCATAGCCAAGCTACCATCAATTGACCACCCAAAGTCCTATACCAATAGGCTTACATTCCCACTAATTTTAATTAAACTAAAAAAAAATAAAAAAACAATTCAATTCTGGTTGAGCTATTATATCTTTTTAGAACTCTATTTCTTACTTGTTTTTTTTATCTATTTTGTAATAATACTGATTGAAACAAAAACATGAGATTATTTTTAAGAAAAGGACAAGAAGTTAATGATGTTAGTATTGACTAACTGCTATTTTAATTTCTGTCTATAATATGTAATGTGTATTTTTTAATATGTAATATTTAATTAAGAATTTTATAATATATTCATTTTGTAAAAATAAAATTAAAAGGCTTTTATTACTATCGCTGAGATGCAAAAGATTAAAAAACGACATGAAGTAAGGATAAGGATTTACATTTATATCGTTCTATCAGGAATTATGACTAAGTAGGGTTCTTGTAATCTCTGATCCTTAACATTAAACCAACATAACAGAAAAGGGACTACAGTTATCGAAGATTATGTGACAAAAAATATAAACGTAAAATTAATTTAACTGTTTTTACATCATATATCTATAATAAAAATATTAATACAAAGTAATACAAAAATGTGGAACATTTCTTTCGGGGCAACGTTGTTCAATGCACAGTGAAATGGAAAGAGAAGAGAGCTTGAGCTTGCCACCAAAGAGACCAAAGAATAAAGCACGTGGTTGAATCGACCAATAGGATTTAATTGATTTGAAAACTTTTACCATAATAATTTTTAAAGAAGACTTCGATATCTTTTATTATGGACATTAAGCCCTCAGCAAAGTTCACGATGCTAGCTTTATAATAAATTTAGTACAAACAATTATAAGTCACATGGTTTTGTCAACCATGTCTGATCAGCCTCGATGTTTCTATGTAAAGGCCACTCTAATTCCAAAAGTCGACTATAAGACCCTTCCATCTACTACTACTTATAAGCCTTTAAGAGACTCAACCAATTTTGATTGGTAAAAGAACATTCGTTGAAAAAGACTGTATACAGATATCATATTATTTAAACATTAATGTTATTGTTTAATAACTGAAAAAATAACAAAGCAGCTGTTTGTAAAGAAAGGCTTTATTGCGGGAATAAGGTTATATAAATGATAATTGAATGAGATTTGATTAATAATGATACTTATAATATTTCTTTTAAAATTAAGTGGTAATAGCAACAACAGAAATTACAAATATGCGCGTATTTTACAACACAAAGTTAAACAAACAATTTTTTGTCTTTGTGCAAATATTTTCTGGATTCCATCCCTTTTTATGTAATTTTTAATCTTTCAAAATCTTTATGTGATACACTATTACTATTACTATTTATTTGTTGGTAAATGAACTTTTGCAAGAAAATCTTTTTAATCTTTCATACAGAGAAGTGAGTCGTTTATTATTGTTTTGTTATGTTAATGATCTCATGTCCGTGTTACAATAGGATATTTATCTGAACATTCAAACAAACTATAAACTGTAAATAGCGCACTGGAGCAGGGTGTGATAGAAAACAGTTACTATGTAATTATGTTACTGTTTAGTCATGTGTACATACGTACAGAGAAATAAATAAAAAACATACACATATCTAAAATGAGATGAGATATTTATTTTCTTTCTTTCAATTTATTTTGTCCATTTCTATAACAATTATCAAAACTTTTTAAACTTTTTGTTTCGTAATAATATTCTAATAAGTTATTGTACAAATTATTTCATATCTACACTAGAACTAGTTATACTTATATAACCAAAGTATAAATCACAATTCACGTCAGGATAATTTGATTCCTTGAAACTCTCAAACGAAAACCAGGAACTAATATTTCTCTAACTAATCAAAACAGCTCCTGCATTTACAACAACAGCTCGTTGGAATTAAGTTTGTATATTTTTTTCATACAAATAAACTAACTTAT
Organism: Melinaea menophilus ssp. n. AW-2005; assembly: GCA_918358695.1. Taxonomy (NCBI): domain Eukaryota; kingdom Metazoa; phylum Arthropoda; class Insecta; order Lepidoptera; family Nymphalidae; genus Melinaea; species Melinaea menophilus. The sequence goes on along the minus strand of OU911041.1, from coordinate 28,004,164 downwards.
TATAATAACTTTTAAAATTACAGTAAGTTATGAAGTAATAATATTCATTTGTGGACAAATTATAAGTTGACGTTTATCTAAATCTTGTAACATAATGCTTAATATAAATAGACGTTCTGAACTAAGGTTTTACGAAATATTATTTAATTTACTTATTACTCAAAATGACTCACTATTTAAAAGGAGTTTCAAAAGAGATCTTGAAAGGTAAAAAGTAATTTAATTATTTTAATCACTGAATATATTTCTTTGTGAATACCAGAATATTATATATAATATAATAAAGCAATCTATTCATAAACATTTCTTTAAGCTTACAAAGGATACGATACATGTATTACTTAAATAAATTATATGTATTTATGTTATTTATCAATATATAATTTAAGAATATTATGCATCAATATATACAACTTATTTAAGTATATATTAGTTTATCTGTATATAGCATTCATTGTAATTTGCATCAAGTTTAGTTTATTGTTAAGCTATTATATTGTTTAGTTATCTACTTTTACCTCCTTATTGGTCTATTTATTTTCTTTTTTTATATTTCGTTTTGGCTGGTAGGGAATGATTTGTAGATTTCTCCACCTATTAAGTCTCTTTTAGACAGTAAAGATTAACAACAAAAATCATTATCAAGTTATCTTTATTATTCATATTACTCGCAAATAAATAAAAGAACACGTTTCGAGTGTTACTCTCAGACCTCCATCTGTTGACTACGAATCAATATGTGATAATTACTAGGGGGGGGACCTTCAATTTCGACTCTCTGCGGTCGCGAAATCTCGGGTGCCGTTTGCATATTGAGCGAAGCGAGTCATTACACTAGTAATGACTCATCGTTTCCCATTGACTTCAATGGGATATCAGTTTTTTGACGATTATTCCTCAACGACATGACATTTTTCAATTTTTTTTTTAAAACCTAATGTGTATTTCTTTTATTGCAAAATTTCATAACTTTCCGTCAAGTAGTTTTCGAGCCTATTCGTAACAAAGAATTTGAAAAAGTCTCCAGTAGAACGCTCCGCTCGCTTCGCTCAATTAATTAATATACTTAGATTTAAATAAATAATTAAGGATATAATATAAAAAGGTCCCGCTGAACTTATATTGTCATGTCGTCGGCATCGTAAGAACTTTAAAACTTAATATTGAAAGAGATTAAAAAATGCGTAATTGATAAACAGTATTTATCCATTTACAAATCATAAAATAAAAAAAAAACATTTTATTTCGTGAAAACTGTTGTTTTGATAATCAGATTTAATATTCTTATGTTGTCACATTAGCATCAAGTACATCATTCAATATAATTGGACACACCTTACTTTTAGATACAGTTACAAATATTTGACTCATTAAGAGGATATTTTATTTATTCTTCCAATTAACGTTTTAATTTTACGGTTGTTAAATAAGAGATACATCTTAATAAATTAATGTTTGATGTGTTAATTAATGAACGACCACTCTGAATTTCTTGTCATTTAATTAAAACTATTATACATATAATAGTGTACAAGAAAAACATTATATACAATGCAACTCTTGAATTTAATTTAATAATTTAATTCTTGTAATAAAAGTGACTGTAAACAGTTATAAGACTATACATATATATGTGTGTGTTTATTTGTATAAAAGCTATATAAAGCAGTATAGAAATAGAAGTCGGAGTTAAATAAAATGAAGTCAAAAATCCACCTCAAAATTAATGGCGTCTCATAAAAAACCGAATTAAATTATAAAAACAGGTCTTATACATTTCAAAGGGTTCTTATTATTTTTATATAAACAACATTAATTTCAGACGTCTCATTACTAACAAAATTAATTAAATTAATAAACCCCGTTACAATACTAAAATCAAACAGTACAATTAAAGAAAAATAATGAGAATCTCGATTAAGCATTTGAGATAACGAACTCTTTAATCGGTAATTACATCTTTAATTAAATAAGAATACCATTTAAAAAGTTATTTTTTTAAGAAAGCTAACATGTTCAAATATTGTACGTAATTTCAAACATGAATATAAATCAAATCTAACATTAAGAAAGACGACTAATTTCTTCTTCTGCATAACAGCACAAAATACAGCACACTGGAGAAATAACAATTTTTATTAATAAAAAGACATCAAAACTTATTATAAATACATTTATTATTTATAATCTCACAATAAATGAAAACTTAACTAAACTTAATATTTTATTACGAATAACACAAAGAATTAATCACTAAAAGTTCCTAAAAGATTGAATAAACATTTATAATTACTCACAGTACAACATCAATATATTTTTATAACAGTCCAACTCGAGCACAGACAAAAAATAATTGTCGAAGCGAGTTGTTCGCTATTTATACAAGTTCTCAAATAAGGTGGTCGTTTGACACGATTCCGGAAAACTGACAATATCGCACAATCACGTGACAGCTTTTACTTTTCTAATAACTTTAGTCAAATCAAAGCATTAGAAATTAATGAATCCTAACTTTCATTACACTAATACTTAAATGTGATTGTTATTTATTTTGACCTATCTTACCTTATTTTTTCAAAGTAATTAATATGTTATTTACGCAACAAATTATTATTTACCTATAATATTTATCAAAACACTATTCATTTATAAAAATAAAAGGATAGCGGGGTAGTCTTAAATCTATCTTATAATATTTTACAAACAATTTGTAAATATGTAACAAATAGTTAATATAGTAATGAGGCCTTTAAGGCTCAGCGGGAACATATATATTTTTATAAGCATTCTTTAAACAAAGGTAAAGCTTCAAATAATTTAATATAGTGTTGATTTTTGTCTATGTTAATTGATTATGTCCTGACTTTAATATATTTGCATCTTGAGGGAGTTGAGTAGATAATGTTAGTTGTATGTAAAAAGTATGACAGCAATTAATATAATATAAAAATTAAAAATGATTACTTATAAAGTCAAATTAGTGAAGTTTGATATTTAATCAAATAACACATGTTAAAATACTTATAAAATTATGTGTTTTATTATATAAATGAATACTAAAGTAAAGTTATGGTTATTTTAATGAGAACAGAGCAGCTGTGCATTCCCTGTTCTATCAAGTAATAACTCGTCGTTTTCATATACATGAAATGTTAGTGAAGCTTGTGATACTAAACTGATATTAAATAAACATACATTTAAACCAAAAAGCAATTGGATGAAATGAAGGAGCCAGTGTATGTTCTCGAATGAATATCATAAATGAAAACTCAGAATAACAGATATGATAAATTATTATAATATGCAATAGTTTTTTTTTATTTACTTAAATAATATATTTATACTATTGTAATACATAACAGTAACACCCAAACATTAAAATTAATTTCCAAAAACAAGTATTATTAATCAATAGAAAGATTTATTCTGCATATTTTTATCTACCATTTAGAATTCTTTTAACAGAATAACAGTTCAAAATTATGTATGTATATTAGATACATTTTATTATATTATACTGAATAATTTTATTTAGTTAACAGAAAAAAGGATTATGTTAACATTTCCATATATAATTTTCTTCTAAAGGTATTTCATAAAGGAACCATTATTATAACACTAAGTTTAAAGTTTTATTGAATGTTACATGGTTTCAAATTCATAAAATTACGTTATGTTGAGGGCGTGTTCGTCTGAAATTTATAAACGATGTACAAATCTGTAAATAGAAGACGAAATACGATCAGAAATATACGTTAGGTAAAGATTAAATTCTGAACAAAGTAGGTACAAGAAAATATTTTATATGATTTATTCAATCTATCGACCGGATGATTTATTGTTCAACAACACCCTCAGCTGAAGCACCAGGATTTGTTCTTATTTGTTCACTTCTCAGAAATAGATTCATAATAATTAGCTATTGCATTCATAACTCTTATGTACGAAATAAATGTTAAAACTTGCTTCATTCACAACATAGCTTATCTTATTAATTTAAACTAATTTGTACTAATAGAAATAACAAAATGTCATTTTATCGTCATATGAATTATGAGATATGTTATAGCAGGAGCATTAAGACATGAAGCACATACTTTTAGTATTTAATATATTTGTTAACAATATTTCTCTTATTAATCAGTGGATTGATGATCAACAAGGAATTCAATGTTTTCTACTTTAACAGGCCTTGCAGGTATTGAGGTTATAACTATACCTTTAAAATATATTCTTTACTTTATTTGCAATATATATTTTGTTAATAAAATGTAGACATTTTAGTAAGAAAATACATAGATGTTGTAAAAGCACTTTTAATCTATCAATATAATTGATAAAATAACGTTTTGTACAATGAATGCGAAATTGTATTGTTATTATGAAACAAAGTCATGTAGAAATCTATACGTGGTTTGATTGAGTCCCAATTAAAAGGGAACAATTCCATAGCTTGGCCGGAGATCGAAAGCTGAGAGGAATATCAAACAATAGCAACAGAAATATTTTTGGACACCAATTAGGAAAAGTTCTGAATGCAATAAAAATTTCTGAAAAGCAGTTATCGAGATACATGAATAAGTAACTAAACATCTCTCGAGTAATTTTATGTCGTCTAATAATTGATTTAATAAGATATATCATCGATAAAGTTTATTAATATTAATTACACACAGCTGTAGTTTGTTATTTAAATGTAACACGTGCTGCACAAATTCTATACATTAATATCTATATTATTATCAGGAACTTAGTGTAGTTATTTATATAATAAAGCATTTAAATTATTTCATTATAATCTAAGACAAGATTACCTTAGGACGTACAAAACTATGTTCAGTGCACTAGAATCCATTCGGAAGAATATTTAATATTTACATTTAATTAAAGAATAATAATAAGAATAAGGACATCGAGAAGTCATCAGTATACGATATATATTAATTATATGTTATGTTATGGTACAAATCAGGTAACAAAGTATATTTTTATACGACAATAAATTGAATTAAAGTAAAGGTCAATTAATTTATATATTTCTTTGCTTGAAGTCATTAATTAACAAAGGATGTAAAATAGAGAACTTTAAATTAGTTTTTAACTATAATATAATAAACTTATATATATATTCACACAATATATATATTTAAAACTTTTTATAACTTTCTAGTAACATAATTTTCAATGTCAATCACACGTAACTTATAAAGAAAACAAATAAATACTACTTAAAATTCCGTCTGACGCTTGTTTCAACTGATAACCATCTCTCCCAATTAAAAAATGTATTAAAATATTTTACAGAATATTACAGACGTGTTTTTTTATACTTTTACTGTAAAATAATCAGATTTCTAGCAAAAAAAGATATTATTATTAAAGCGAACTTGTCCACCTCAATAAAATACACTTTTTAATTTTTTGAATATAAAAAAGTAAGTATATTATATATAAAGTAAGTATATATTCAATCTCGTTATAACAAATAGATTTGTGGGTATTGTAAATAAAGGTCACAGCCCAATTTCACAGCTCACTATAAAAGTCTTAAAATTATATATTATAATACCGTTTTGTAAATATTATCTTAATAATCTTTAAGTTAATATTTGACCGGAATCCTTCACGTAACCTTAAAACATATTATACCAAATAAAAGTAATGTTAGTTATAATAAAAACATAACATCATTTTGTTACAAGCGGTATACAAAGTTGAAACAAAACATCATATCCTAAGTTTTTTATGAGAGAGTTAATACACACAATAAAATTATCAATATCCAGTTATATACAAAACAAAAACTTATTTCAGCGCATTAGAAAAAATGACTACTTCGAAAGCTCTTAAGCTTTGATATTTTGATAATAGCAATATTTCACTTCATTATTAGTCTTATTCTGAATTTGAATCATTGATCCTGATCATTTTACTTGAAAAGATATAAATACTATCTGTGTATGACTATATGAAGTAACTCTTAAATAACCACCAAGATTAACAGTTAACCTCAATGTCTTAGTTATATCAGTGATAAATATTTGATACATTTAAATAATAATGGAGCAGAATTAATCTAAACTTTGACGTCTATCAAGAAAATTAAAGGCTCAGTATTTAAAAATCACTACGTTATTAGCTTTTCAGTTAGACCTTAAAAATCTTACAAGCAACAAAATAACTTGAAGATATGTATGATTAAAATAGACTTATTTTAATAACAAATAATTCCAAAAAAGTTTTCTAAAACATAATTTTCAAACATTTCAATATTATTGAATAGCGAACATTATCAAGCGTTCTTAAGATAACAATTTGATTAAGTATCCGAGTTAACGAACTGTATTGATTGAGAAGACTTAAGAAAGAAGGCAATAATTATGTGAGAGCAGAATTCTTGTGAAATATATTTTGTTTTCATTTTATTTAACGAAAATGATTTTTTTTTAAATCACGAACATTTATTAAACATAAAAAAATATTTTACTCTAAATTCTGTAAAGACATTTTTTTTACTTTTCGCAGAAACATGAGAATTCCATTACAGAGCTGAATCTTTCTTAATACTGTATACTTGGTGTATGGCTGGTTAAAAAGCTAGTAAATATTTTTTTATAAACAGAACCCTTGAAGGGAATATTCATTTAAGCACTTTTTCAACTACGCTGAATTTTGAACTATGTTCATAAATAAAAGACAAGATTTATAAACCAGCGCATTAAAAGTAAACGAATATTTTTAGTAACTATAAATAAGTTAAAAATGATGTTAGTAAAATGAAAAATGTGACATTCTTTTACTTAACTAAGAGAAGTTTAGTTAAAGTACCCGGCGTATAACAATCCTCCTAAACCATTGTAGTTGTAAAATAACCTACACCAATTAATTATTTTAGAATTTAATCTCTTGCGAAGTGATAAATATGCATTATTTGCAATATTAATAATAAATAGCTAGATTTTTTTTTGTGTTTATTTCGTTTTTTCCGAATAATTATTTACGAGGGTCATACTTTTTGTTGTTAGAAATAATATTATAGAATTCTCACTTACTATTTTATCAACCTTCTGTTCTCTAAAAGATGCAGCAATTTCATAAAGGAACATAAAAATATAATTAAACTTTATCGAAACTATGTGGATAAAATACAAGGAGAAGTTTCATCTGAATCCTATATTAGTTGTGTTTTATTAAATCACAGATTTATCTTTTACTATTAAAAATTTTATAGTATTTGAAATTCTACAATTTTCATAGAACACTTGTTCTTCCACTTTCAACATTCTCAGAGAAACGAAAAGAGAAATATAATAATTATCTAAAAAGAACAAAGAATAATTAGAATATAATATGGAGTATTAGACAATGAATTATGAATATGCTTCAAATTTCTTTCACAAATTAAAAACCACAATTTTTTTTGTTTATTCATTCCAAGACAAATCCAATTTGTGTTATGAAAAATATATGTATCCGTCCTTCGTTCTTCCCCTGGATTTATTTATAGATTACATTACCATCAATAGCTATAACAAATTGTATTTTAATTGTTATTGGTGTTTTTTCTTATATTTAAATGACGATTAATCATTCTCAAAAGTCTTTTTTTTATAAGAGATAAGTAATATGTTAATTTATAATATATAACTTGTGACTGCCAATTTTAATTATAGGTATGTTTTACTGGGGATATATTGACTGTACTAATCTTCTGCTACTCGTATTAAAAAGGTTAGTTAAAAGTAACGTTCATAATTATTATTTAAGAAATTGAAAAAAACTCACCGAAGTAACGGTACATAGTCATATAGATCACGTCTGCGTGTAGTAGTGAAAAGAATGTTGCCTGAAATTCTATAAATAATTTTTTCTCTGCTCGAAAATATTACACAAACTTCATGTCGCCAAATAATAATATAACAGATTTTAAAATTGTGTTCCATTTAAGATGGATCTAGTAATCAGTAGAGAAAATGGATCTAAGTAATGGTATATGGTATAAGGTAAAAATATTTTGCGGAATTCACCCTATCCAGATGGATAGATATCCACTGTATCATCTAACGTTAACAGTATGTAATATGTCGGATCGACATCGTTATTAGATCTTTTGTCAAACGTCATAACGTGAGTGAATCGATGGGTAGTCGAGTACATAAATGAAATATAAAAATGAAATCTTCAATATCTGTCACAAGTCTCCAATAATCGAAACATATGACGGTTTCTTATGAAGTAGTATTATTCCTCAGCAAGGCTCGAAGGCAAGTGTCCTTACTTTAGCACCCCTCCAAAATGTAGGCTCCGTTGTAACAAGATTTATACATTTGATGACGTAATCGTGAAGGCGCTGCCACCATTTGGACAACAAGCTGCGTCTCGTTTAGCTTCTGTACTCATGACCATCTCCGACTTATACATATGTAAACATTAACAGATATATTGTAAAATACATAAATATATATAAAATTAATAAAATTTTTTGATACCTTATTGTTAATTCACTAGAAATTTTATATTCTGTGAAGAAGCAATGGATCGCTTGCAAAATATAAAACCACATAGAAATGTAATGTATACAAAATTCTGGATAACTTATGCAAAATAACCGCTGTTGTTATGAAATTTCTTTTGTATATCCATACATGATACCTGCTATTATTTCGAGATTCCAATTTTATTAACCGAATTGTAACTTAATATCATTAACCCTTTATCTCCCTCAGTTTTCTAGTCAATTTTGTTAATAAGGAAACCTCCTGACCCTTAAAGATAGACTGAGGATAACTCTTGATAAGATGATTACTTTCACCAGAAGTCTTAATATAATGGTTTCTGTAGAAAAGTCATAGTGAATTCATATAGATGAATTAGCAAGGCTTTTGAATAAAATAAAAGTTTATAATTATTTTATTAAATATATAATCCGCACTTCTGTACCTTGTGAGATCAGCTCAACCGTAACATAACTTTGTGCCTTGATTTTCGTAGCAGAATAAATAAATATTATATATGAAGTCAACAATAATTTAATGAAATATAAAATTTTCATATATTCCTAATATAAATCTTAATGTTACATAGGAAATGTTGCTAAATGAAATAATCATATACTTTTAAATTAAATCAGTGCAGTAAAGATAACTAGGTCACGCAAGCGAGGTCGCGAGCTGAGCTAACTTTTGCTCTGTGCACGGCAGGCTATTTACTACGATGTTCTTTAGCTTAGTCCTTACAAACGCTAGAGAGTTAAAGAGAAATATAGGATATTATCAATAAATCATTTGCCAAACATGTCAAGCTTGATATTCGTTTCAGGTCTTTAAATGGAAAATTTTCTACAGAATTGCTCATAACACCCTTCTTTTCGTAATGACATCACGCTGAAACAATCAGGTCCACTGCTCAGCTCAGGTGCACAGCTCTTAGTAGCACTATCATGCATTTGATCTTTATTCAGAAAAAGAACCGAAATCTGGGATCCTGGGCGAACCGTTTGTCGGGATAATGCATCAAAAAATTAACCCATTCTTTAAATTTTACTTTTTGTGTTCGTCTACTGAAGTTAAAAGTAGCCTTGCCGGTCGGGAACAGGCGTGGAAAACATTTTGCAATGTAGCCTTCCTTTCTGTATTCGTTAATCGGCTGAGCAATTGACGATGGCCACGCTAAGCGATTCGTTACTTGTTGATCAGTTGTAACATAAGGCAAATTAATAACTGCAGTTTCAACTACGTCATCATATTCGGTAACTTCGTCCATTCTGCATATGTAAGGAGGCTTGTTACATCTGTATCATCAGACGGTAGGCTGTCCAGTTTTCTCAAATCAATCGGATTGTCTTGATAGATTTCGTTATTTTGTTGCAGCCACCGGAGAGCGTCGAGCACTTTCTGACGTCTTACACGAAAGTCTTGAAAGTCTGTTGCTGCTTCGCGTCGTACAATGTTTATTTGCAGATCTGCAAATCGTCGAGGAAGTACAGTTGCCATCGTTTCTTGTTCAACGTTTAAAATATGTCCTGCATAACGAAACTGTCTTGGCCCACCGCTTGTCCTAAGCCGATACACTCGCATAATTGGTTGTATGCGTGCAATGAGCATAGTTTCGATCTGTGTCAGCCCTTGTAATTGTGGTGGCACTGCCCCAGGATCCATAAAATTTTCTGCGGTGAACATTCCTGTTGTTCGAATGGAACAGCATGCAGAGCAAGTATAGGAAAATCCTGCTTCTTTTAAATCGGTTCTTGAACATTTAGAAAAGGAAACGTATGCCAATTTTCTAATTCTTTATTGAATCGACGCTTATTTGCTACGATATTAGGAAGCGTGATACGTGTGACTGCACTATCTCGATACTGTTGTGAACGGACAGAAGTTGCTGTGCATCGCGGTATGCCACTTGCACGCCGTCTGCCTCTTCCTCTGTCTCGTCCACGTTCCATTTTATGATAATGGGATGATATAATAAGATTGAGCAATAATTAAATGGAAGCTTGATGAAACTCGATGAAATGTATAGCGAATGGATATAAAATATTAATTGGGATAGCAAATTGAAAAATAAGAGTGAAAGAAAATATTCGGACGGAACCTTGCCTGTTCGAAGCCTCAAACGCAACTGAAGCGTTCGTTCAGTTATTCCTTCTATTTTGCTATTCTTTTAACTTGAGGCGCGCGCAGGTATGAGACGTTCCATATGAAGTCTATGGAAAATTTTCTGGTGAATTGAAACTTTTTTTCTGTAATTCGAAAACTTACCATTCTTTTAGTGTGCTTCGAGCTCAATGTGAACTGCATTCTGACGAATTTATAGTCAGTTCTGCTATGTATGAGAGTAGTTACAAACTTTCTTATTTATGACGAATTCTTTTTTATGGCGAATTCTTATTTATGACAAATTTATAGTCAGTTCTGCTATGTATGAGAGTAGTTACAAACTTTCTTAGATTTCAATCCACTCGTAACTCGTGCATCGAGCAGGTGCGCGCTGGTGAGTTACTAATCGAAGTAAATTAGTTCTGTTAATTGTTGAAGATCTGTCGATCAAAATTATCCGAAATTTTGCACAGTCATAAAGCAATGTAGCATCAAACACCATGCCGAGTTTCGAAACTGTGGTATGCGTAGTTTCTGCGCTAGCACGTAAATTGTCCTAAACTGTTTTAGTAAATTATACTGAATTTGGAATTACGATTTTTACAAAATTAAATATATGCTTAGCGCCTTATGCTCGCAATCGTTGTGGCGAGTTTCGTTAACGTAACTCAAATAGTTTTTAAGAACAGAGAGTTCGCATTTTTTGCGATCTGACCAGTAAAGAGCTTCGCTTCGCTCAGCTCAATTATTTCTTAATTATAAAAAAATTAAAAAAATAAAATATTTTTATTTTAATAGAATGATTCTAAGAAATAGTTTCATACAAACAGCAGTAAGTGCCTCAATATAATATAATTGAAGCGAATAAACCTTAGATTAGTTCATTACCTCGTGCTAGTTAAGGAAACGGAAGAAACTACTGTTTTATGACAGAAAGTTTATTAAAGATATTAAGAAATCAATAAAACGTATTTCTGTGTTATAACTCTTTAAACCAGCATTTTTTTTAATTAATCACACCAGCATATTCAGTAGTTACTAGTAAGTAATTTTAACAAAATAAAGAATAATTCAAATAAGATCCGAGTTAGAATCAGTATAATTATTATATGACTTAATAACATAGATTGCAAGAATATAATTTCCATTTAAATCCAGTAACCAAGTATCTGTAAAATTTCTATACAAAAAGGTGAAATAAAATAATAAATATTAAAAGAATTTATGTATATATTTTACATTACTCACTTACTGAACTACAGATACCAGGTAACATTAACTAAAGTGATCTGCGAACATGTCCTAAACGGTGAGGAGTGAGATGTGTGATCAAGGTTATGCTCTTGTAGATTTAGTATTCCTATAACAAATTATGTTATTTTTTTAATAATTTTTTTTTCAAATATGAATATATGTATCAAATTTTATAAACATTATGTATTTGGAGATTATATATTTATAAATAGGCATCGGTCTGCATTAATAATGATAATCATTAACATGACTTTTACTTTCATAATATTTTTTTATTTTATTATTTATTATTATTATTATCAAAATAAGTACATATATGTAGGAATTGAGGGTAAGACAACGGTTGAGAAGCAGAAATACTGAGGGTAGATATTACTTTTTTATAATTAATGAGAAAATGTCGGTGACCTGTAATTATAAATAGGTTTCAACTACGTTAATAATTAAATTTAAATTTAATTAAATAATGAATTATCCAAAGAGTCAAGGATAGCCAGCTGTGCACTGAGCCACGCCAGAGCCAAGACTGTCTGTCCAAGGGCCATGCAGCGCTTTTTAGAAAAGAGGAAAAACTCGTACGATGACGCAGTCACATATAAAATTTCAAAATACAAAACATTTACAGCCATAAAAGACTATCAAAGATTCAAATTAATACAACACCGCTCAGTTTAGTATACACTAGATATTACTTGACAGCGATTTGCTGACTTTATATTTGACATTTTATATACGAAATTAGTATAGAAGTATAAATATTCTAAAATATATTCGTTAAATATATTTTTTTATAATATTGTTACAAATTACAAATTTAATATTTTCTCAATTACTTTTTACATTAAACAGTCGTATTGTAGACATTTCGATTTTAAGTTAATCTACTGTAAATGAAACATTGAATGATAAATAAAATAATTTGATATTTTAATAAAGTTTTGTGAACATTGTTAATATATTAAGTTATAATATTAAAATATTATATTTTTAATCTCCTTATTTATACTTACTTTAAGATATGTCATTACAACACAATAAATACCATCCCATAACTTATAATAATCATCACTTTCGTTAAAATATAAGTGTATTTTCCCCTTCTGAGAAACACTTCTGAAACATTTGAGATCATGAACGTGACATAGTACGTTGCTATAATTAACTTCGTCTTGTCAAAGTTCTCTTTATCATATTGAAGAGCATATTTACGATGACGTCACGTTATCTATCAATTTATTCAAGAGCAATTAGGGTATGTTTCATCTTTACTATAATAAGTATTTTGTGACATAGATTTTTAAAATATCTTATTACTTTTATTATTAACGGGTGCTTTCTGCGAATTCGACCACTTCTCTCCCCCTTTCCCCACCAGTTAACTCTCAGACTCTTATCATAAACCATATCTAATTAATCAAAATTCAAACTCAATGTATATTTTTTTTATAAACCAATATATATATAAACCAATATTTTTATGAGTTTATACTTATTCGAAACGTTTTACGCCTCATTTATTGGATAAATACTTATATCCTCATTTATTGAATAATTAAATTTATAAATAGTCGAACTACTTATTGATGTTATGATGGCATTTAAATTTTAATCATGTCATAATGGCAGCACAGAATACTGAAGAAATTACAACAAAAAATGGAATGTACGATAACTGAATATAACAAAATACTGACTAATTTTATTATAGACAAAGCATAAAAACATATAAACTGAAGTATTTACTGAAAATTCATCAGGTTTCCTCATATATCTTAATATATAAAACACAAAGACACTAACTGACTCACTGACTCATTCATCGCTCTACAGCCCAAAATAAAATACCTAAAAAGCTGAAATTTGGACACAAGACTTATGACATATTGAATAGGTGCAATAAGAAAGGATTTTGCAAAGGTCCAAACCGTTCCAAAGTTACAGCTAAAAAACTGCAACTTTTAGGTGGTGTGGAAATTCAAAGAAAATGTTTGATCACTTTCGCCGTCCATCGCGAGGCACGGGTAACCTGCTAATTAGAAATAACAGACAGAAAGTACTCTAAGGATCTAAACAACAATCTGAGGATCACACGATATATTCTAGTACGCAACAGTCTGGTCGTTATCTGGAACAAAAATTCATCTGACCCGCAGACTTCTATTAAAAAAGAGCTATTGACGTCACTGAACTTGAATGAAAAGACTTTTGTATAGTTACTTCTTCTTTAGCTTTTATTGTTATGAAAAAAGTGAGAATTTTAAAATGATCATGTTAAATGTGTAACATCACACCAAGAATAACACACAGGTTTAATAATAATATTTACTTTAAGAATTTCCGACATTAAGACATATAAGAAAAATTGTAACCTTTGTAACAGATACTCAAAAGCAATTTTTGCCGATATTATCATGTTAACAACACGTCTGTTGAGATCTATTGTTTTAAAACATCTCCCTACGTTCCTGTAAAGGGTTTATCCTCCTCCTGTCTCAACTAATTTTCAAGTTCGCTTTGGTCCGTGTTTCTACCGATTTTGAGCATTGAATAGAAATTCTGTAACATTGACAACTGTAAGTCATCAAAAATAGTTTTTTTAAATATTTTTTGTTATATATATATTATATCATGGACAACTAATTACATATAACACGAATTTGTTTATAAATTTTAGATGTATAACTTTTTAATCAATATTATTTATTTTTTTATTCCTAACATATTTGTAAATAGCACTTCAATAATGCATTCAATAATGTTTTTTGTAAGGACATATTAGTCAGTAGCATGGCCATCAATATCTATTCCTATCAATATTTCAACAATGTCAATCCATTAACTAACAAAGTCGACGATGATTACTGCTGTTGTAATTTAAGTTCAAATTTGAATAATCAAATTAGACATAGTCTTATTATCTATCATTGGTATTTCAATGACAAAGATTTGACTTTTACCATAGAACGGTTACCATAGCAACCAGAGTTTGGATGAGGTTGTGGGAGGGGAGCAAAAAGCTGAATATTGAAAATAAAATATTGTCATAAATAAAATATCAAGGACGTTAAAATATAATTGATTATGAAATTAAATTTGATATATATGAAAAATAAATAAATATTATTAAAAAAAAATCCAAATCTGTCCTTAGTTATATGCTGGCAATTTTTAGTTTTGTAGACCTACTGGGGATCCTACCACACTACATAACGGAAACGCATTCCAATACACAGTTCCTCCTAGGTGATGTGGAAATCTGTGTATTCACTGACTGGCGTTATATTTATTTACTTCATTTTTTTTAAATACACTAAATATAACATAGAAATTAAAGATTTTGTCAATACATGAAGTTTAAGTTCACATCCAAATTAATAGTGTGTCCAGCGAATCGGACGGGAATCAACTAGTGTTTTCATAAAACGCTTCAATAACACTGCAGTAAAAATAACAGTTTCTTTAAATTCCCTTTACTGAGGGAGAACATACCCTTGGTATTTCAATTAGTTAAACTAAAGACATGCTATTCATATAACATCCATTAGAATTAAGACTTTTATATTACATAATGTGTATACTTTTGGGAATTGTTCAATTAAAAATATATATATAAATAATGACCATTAATATTACTTAGATTTTGTATTCCATATAACGAACGAGTTATTTCATAATAGCACAATAATATTTCGTAACCCATTCACCGAAGCATCATTACGATAGCATTTGTATTAATGTTTCGTCGTAACGAGCCTATCATTGTAAAATACTTATTAATAATGTATTAATTGTCCATTAATATAATGGAGAATATGGCTTCACGAGTTTTAAAAGATCCTCCCGCAAGATTCTTCTGTAATTATTATAATATTTGTCATTATAAACAGGAACTGTCTTTAATTGTCTACTTTACTGTGTTGTTACAAAAATACAGTCAAGGCTACAATCTCTTTAAATTTATTACAAACAGCACCTACTCATCCAGCTTAATGTAGTATGATAACATAATAAAATCGTGATATCAATCGAGCGGGTGTTACAACTCTTATCATGTATTTTGTATAAGAGTAACATCCGAGAGTTTTTTCAGTACTATGAATTTACGAGCATGCTTAAGTCCAGTATGAAAACGAATTCACATTAAAATGTATGAAGATTGAGAACTATAGGTATATGTATTAAGTAACTTATTTATTTTTCACTATTCGTGCATATTGATGTGTTTATATCAGTATTTATATTTTAAAGATTAAACAAACCTATATAATTATAATAATAGTAAATCTATTTGTAAGAGTTGGGGTTGGGGTTTACAATAATATAACTTACAAAGTGTAATATATTCAGGAAAATAAAATATTTTACTTAAAATTCAGGAATCTTGTTTATATTTTATTATCAAATGACGCAGCGCCAGACACCATGATCTTTTATCCATTCCAGTGTGTTATTATCAAAGACTTAGTAACAATTAAGAAGATATCAATCACCAATAGAATGGAGTAGTCATTTATTTATATCTCTTAACGAGCTCCGCGTCATCCCTAAAGTTTAAATGAATGTTGAGTGTTCTAAAAACTTATTGTTTCCTAGAAACACAACTTTGAATTTTAATTATCTTTTGATATCTATTATCTTTAAAATATTTAATGATATTAAATTTAAGTTACCGCTTACCAGTTCTATACTATCAAATGTGTTGTATTTTTTTATGGGTAATATATTTGTTAGTCTTATCATGTGGTTTTATGATATATGCGAAATAAATGATATGTCTTTAGAAATAAAATAATATTTTATTATAATTATTTGACAACCTCACAATTTACATTTATATCATACCAATCACTTCACTTTTTATTTCTTTTAGGATTTCAATTATATATTTATTACATAAGAAGATATAAGAAGACATAAAAAGATCTTATGTTATTACAGCGTACTTTATAATAATTAGGTAAACTGAGGGTACCAATACTGTGTAAGTATATTTTAGATTAACTTACACAGTATCGGTACCAATACTGGTAAGATAAAATTTTAGATATGAGAAGGTCATAGGTATAAAAAAGTTTTATGGCAAGCGGGTTTTAAGCAAGAAATAAATTAACCTCTTGATTCAAACAACTTATATAATTTGCCGAGTTAATAACAGATTAATTTTCCAAATGAAACATTATATTGTATATCTTTTCTTTAATATTTCCTTATCATAAGAGTACTTTCTCGCAAAATTAAAATAATAGCCTAGCAAGTAGGGTTCCTTATCCTGGAGAATATTCCTTCGAGAACGTATTTTATGAATTTTATTGTTATTTATGAAAATGTTAAAGAAAGGGACATTATTTATTGATCATATCTGTTTTTCTGGTATCTATCTGGTATCAACATTCTGCCCTTAATTTTATATTAATTTAATAACACAGCATTTCAAGTTACGCACAAGTTCTATAATAATGATATAGATTTAAGGTTTAAAGTACAGTTTTTAAAAAAGTTTGCTAATGAAATTCAAAATCTACTTCGACACGTTATAAAAATAGTCAAATAGATTGTTAATATTTGGTGTAATTTTCTCAATACAAAGTGATTTATCTTGAATAAAAATGGTACAATAGATTTACATTTCAAACAATATAAATAAATATATAGAGCTTACAAATAAGTTATTCTCTTTTTTAAATAATATTCTTTACACGTAAAACTGAAACTTATTAAAATCTTGATATATTTTTGTCTCCTGCTATAATGGTTATTTTCTACACTTCATTCAATATACCCTTTAAGGTAAATGTAGCAAAAATAAAAATATTCACGAGTATTACCTATATTTCATATCATATTGTATTGTATGTCAGTTGTACTTTATTGAAATGCGTTTTTTCAATTTCTTTAGCAGTCGTCGTATGTATGACTTGTGTATCAAATATCTTTTTTTATCCACACTCTCTTGTATGAACAAATTTTGCCATGTAACATTTATTACATTCATTCCCAATATTTTCTAACAAAAAGTACCTATGCGATAAATTGGCCAAAATTTATTGGTTATCAATAGTTCTTTAGTAGTTCAATAGGGTAGTTATTTAGATATTCACGCTATAAAGACTTGACCGATTTCGATGAAATTAGATATAGTGATGTTAAATTTATTGTCTAATATAAAGGGTGGTTAAGTTTGAGGAGCCGATGTTGAATGTGAACCTCACCCAAACGTCAAGAGTTTTTCTACATTTCATTTGACATTTCTCAATTTCAGACTAACTCAATTTGAACCATGGAAAGATACACATTCGAACAATGGATTAAAGTTATTCAGGCTTATTATAAAACTAGGCATTTAAATGAAAATGCATATCGTGCAGTTCGTGATTTTTTTCGGTCAATTTAATCGTCCAAACGTGCGTACAAACGGAAAAATTGTGCGAAAATTTGAGCAAGCTGGGTCTTTAGAAGACGTGAAAATACCAATGCGTGTTCGTACAGCTCGTACTGGGACTTGGACTTCTTTCTTTGGGGTTATTTAAAAGAAAAGGTGTACGTCGATAAGCCAGCAACAGTTCAAGAGCTAAAGGATGAGATAATTGCGCACATTAACGGCATAGAATCTCAAAAATGTCTCAGCGTCATCGAAAATTTGGATCATCGGATGGAGGTGTGCCGCAGAGGTCGCGGCGGCCATTTGGCCGAAATTTTGTTCCATACATAATTCAATCATACCATATTGTTATAATAAAAAGAAATGACTATAATTTTCTATATAATTTGTGTTTTATTCAAAATCAACATCGGCCCTTGAAATTTAATCACCCTACATTTTTTTTAAATAACAACAAAAAGTTTAACGGCTTATTTCCTAGAGCGGAGTGTAAAGTTCATTACACAATAATATCGATAACTTATAATAAAATATATTATTATGTAAAAAAGGTATGAAATTCTGGTGAACATAGTCTTTGTACTAACCGCCTTCATTAATCTTTCAATGAAGAAACAGTGTTTTGGGTCAAAACTTTGAAGATTAAGGGGAAATGGCTGTAATGTTTAATTAATTATAGAAAGATATCCAATTAAATTATCTAAATAAATGAAAATGTGTCGCAGATAACGTACTTATGTAAATACAACCTAAATAAAACTTCAACAATTAGGCAAAATTATGATATCTAATTATTGTTATTAGTTCACAAAATGCGAACCATCCTTTATTACACAATCTTCCTATACTATATTAGTGTACAGAAATTGTATAACATTCTCTTTATAATATAATATCTTTGTTTCTACAAACTTAATATTATAACTAAATAAGGTTCTTTGAATTCTTCTATTATAGAATATTTAATAGTGAACAAGTAGGGTAATCGAAAATAATATCACAGTCACTTGAGGACTGCAACATCATTTATTCGTACAACTTTATATATGATGATAACGTAACTAATTATTATAACGAATGTGTGATACAACTCCAACTATTTACTCTCATAGCTCAAATACCCTAGAGTATTTACAGTAGCGAGGAATTGTGAATATATATATATGTGAAAGTATTAAACTTGTTCAAACTATTATTATAAAAATAATTTAAGTTTTTCAGCGAAAATATTAATTTTATTGATTGATTGATTTATGATTAAAAGTTAAATTTACTTTTAAGCATCTACCAAAGAGAGGGGAGTAAAAACTTAGTAGACGTTTCGATTACAGACAACTGCTTCTGTCTGACGACATGTTAAAATGAAAACAGTGATTTCATTCGAATAAATCTTTTCGTGATCCCGGAGTGAGCATAGAGCAAAACGTTCATCTATTAAATTTTAAAAAGGATTATTCCCTTTTTATTTTCCGTTCGAATAACTCATTTCATAGTCGAGGGTTTAAGATATATTAAACTGTCCGTCCATTGCAACGTCATGAGCGTGCAAAAATTATAATGCGTCGCAAATGATTGTCGGTAGAATTTATTTATTGAAATACTTTTTAAAAATCAACACTCAGCGAAACGATTACAAACGCATATACATATGTCTACCAATGCTTAGCAGGCATTTGATGGTTTTATTCTCAAATCTGATTAAATCAGATATAAATGTAATACATACTGGACGCTTGATACTCTCACTAACAAGTAATCACAATATATTCATGTACGAGTCGTAAGCCTTCGGCGCTATTACACTGCTATTATAGACACGATTACCGACACATCATCTTCATAATGGGATGGTATGTAATAATCGACGTTTACTCTAAGTTAAATCACTTCTATTTAAGAACTTTTTATTTCATTTCATGTGTATGACACGTACTTTTAACTACTTACTTTGAATTAACGGGAGATTTAAACACACTCCTTCACAGTATCATTGGAAAGGATTTACTATAATTTATTTCGTAGAAAAATTTGTTATCATAAATATCACTGGACCCAAGAAAGAATGGGGACAATCAGTAAATGTAATTTGTATTTGCAGGTAATTTTATATAATAAAAGTAATATAAAGCACAAATCTCAAAGCAGTTTTTTTCTTGTTGTACTTGTTTCGTTTTGTTTTTCGTAAACACAACAATTTTGTAGCTTCTCAAGAGGATAATTGGACGGACGTCTTATAGCAACTTATTTCTCTATTACCTTGACCTATGGCATTAACATCCTCTTAAAACATACTTGAGCCCGGGTTTGAAACAATCTTGACACTTGGTGGCATTCTAGTTGACATATATTATTTAAATAAGTGTTAGTAGTTGTTTTATACTAATAAGTTGTAATATTTATATTTCTGTTTAATATGTTATTTTATTATTTCTCAAATAGTGTTTTTTTTTAGTATTTTTTTGTATATTTTTGTTGTACGTAACACATATTGATAATACAAATAGTTCTTACATAGTAGGAAAATAATTTAACACCTTCCCATAGTACATATATCGGCGCATCAGTTATCGCAATCATTTGTGAACAATTAGTTGATTTAAAATAACACTATTATTATCGGAGGGTAGATTGCTCTGATCTCACTGTATAAAAAGACGTGCCAACCGCTCCAAGATTCAGAAGCGAGTCAGTCGTTGGACTAAGCGCTACTCCTGTGTTTGTAAAATAACACTCTGAATCGCTGCTGGGATATTGGCATTGGACGAAACACTGCTCCAGTGCTATCATAAAGAAGATACCGAATCGCTGCCGGAATATTGGAAAGTGTTTTCATCTTGTTATCATTATTTTAAATGATTAGTTTTTATATTAATTAGTCTTTTGTTTTAAAATGAATTATTGCTTTATATTAAGTTTAAATAACTTATAATATTGTATAAATTTAATTTTCTAATAAATGTTTTAAATTAGCAAAATTGATATCATAATTGTATTACTGTTTTATTAGATTTATTTATTGGCATTTTAATTAAGTTCACAGTTTATGATTGTAATTGTAATAAATTATTGATTCATATAGTGTCTACTCCTTTATCAGAAGCCGGGACGACACAATTACGCCATGGATAACGAAGAACCATCTAGGTCTGTGCCATCCAACAACATGCACCTGTTTATTAATACATTAAAGGATACGATGACTGAGATGTTATCGCAAATGGCTAGTGAAAACCGTGCGACCATTAGTGATATCTTCAAAATGGTACAACCATCGGAACAAACTGTGCGTATCTCTGATGTTTACTTTCCAGCATACAATCCAGATAATGGCATGGATGTAAGAGAATGGGTGGAATTAATTTCTAAAACGCAAAGTGAATACAAATTAAAAGATCATGAAGTAAGGTTGAGGGTTGCTGGTGTTCTACAGGGAAGAGCCAAACTATGGGCCGATGATTGTTTATTAAGAACCACCACTTGGGAAGAAATGAAAAATGACATGTTGCAAACTTTTGAACCTGAGTCGCGATACTTTTCAGAGGTCTTAAAATTTAGACATTATACTATTGATTCTGTTGCCAGCATTCCAGAATATATTTCCAATATATGGAGGATGTTTAAACGTATTGTTAAACCTAATCCCACGGAGCAAGATGCTGTTGAGTTTGTTATAGGAAGCATCACGGATGAAAGACTTCGTACAGAATTGTTAAATAGTAAGTGCCAGACAGTTCCAGAATTAATAGCAATTGCAAAAACAATGAGGAAACGAAGACCCTTACCTCAAGCAAGAGATCTAGTACCATCGAAGAAGTTGCGAATCGAGAACGTTACTGAAAGGTCAGATAAAAACATGACTTGTTTTGTATGTGGTAAAATTGGACATCGAGCCCGCTACTGTAGCCAGAATGCAATAGTCAAAACGAAGGAGTCGGATAAAATAAGACAGGAAAAAGAATGTACTTTCTGCCTTAAGCCCGGTCATACATATGAAACGTGCTTTAAGCGAATAGCGTCGGAAAAATCAGTCAATGTATGCGAAAAAGGTAAAAATCCAAGTAATTTAATTACTGTGACTATTGGCGATAAACCTATTCAAGGTATATTCGATAGTGGAGCCGATTGTTCTTTGATAAGAGAGTCGATCGGACGTTCCATTCCCGGACCACGTACACATAAGTTGACACATTTGAAGGGTATTGGATCAGTAGTAATTATATCAGTTACCCAGATTTTAGCTACATGTTGTATTAATAATATTACCATTGAAATTTTATTGCACGTTGTATTAGATCATGAATTGCCTACTGGCATAATTATTGGAAAGGATTTATTGAGCGTTCCAGGTATCGAAGTTCATATAACGGACGATAAAACTGTAGTAACTCGCCGCACTTTAACAAACCCTTTAAAGCAGATTAATCATGTTAGTTTGGACTGCCTTAATACGGATATTACAGAGCTGCATCAACTTGAGAAACTTCATAAGTTACTCGATAAACATCACATATCATTCGTTGAAGGGATTTCCGGTACAAGAATCACGACTGGTGAGTTGACAATTAGACTTAAAAATCCAGACAAAATTGTAGAGCGACGACCTTATCGACTGGCACCTGTGGAACGTGAAAAGGTGCGGACTATCATAAATGATTTATTACATAAAAACATAATCAGAGAAAGTGATTCACCATTTGCAAGCCCAATCATTTTAGTAAAAAAGAAGAACGGCGAAGATAGACTATGTGTTGACTATAGGGAGCTGAACTCTAATACCATCAGAGACCATTACCCATTACCTTTGATTGGTGATCAGTTAGATAAACTAGCACATGCTAAATATTTCACGTGTTTGGATATGGCAGCTGGTTTTCATCAGATTCCAATATCACCAAATTCTATTGAAAAAACGGCTTTTATAACACCGGATGGTCAATATGAGTACCTCACGATGCCATTTGGTTTGACAAATGCACCTTCTGTTTATCAAAGAGCAATCAATAAAGCTCTTGGTTCTCTAAGGGATAATGCTGCCTTAGTTTACATGGATGATATTCTTATCCCTAGTAAAAACTTTGACGTAGGCCTTAACAAATTGGAAAAAGTTATTGACGCTTTAATTACTGCAGGTTTTTCGTTTAATGCAAAAAAATGTTCTTTCATGAAAAATTCAATTGAATATCTTGGCTATGTAGTAAGTGAAGGTAAAATGAGACCGAGTCCCACGAAAATAGAGGCACTTGCGAATACAGCACCACCTCAAAATGTCAAACAATTAAGACAGTTCAACGGATTAGCCAGTTATTTTCGAAGATTTATTCCAGACTTTTCTACTGAGATGGCGCCTCTTTACGAATTAACAAAGACTGATGCAAAATGGGTTTGGGCAGCAAAACACGAGCAAGTGAGAAACAAAATTATTAACTATTTGACATCTTCACCATTGTTGACTATTTTTCAGGAAGGCTTGCCGACAGAGTTGCATACAGATGCAAGTTCTATGGGTATTGGTGCAGTCCTTATACAGATCAAGGAAAGGCGACAACATGTAATTGGTTATTTTAGTATGAGGACAACGAAGGCCGAATCCAACTACCATTCCTACGAACTAGAAACACTTGCTATTGTGAGAGGTGTTAAGCATTATCGTCATTATCTATATGGACGCCAGTTTACTATTATAACAGATTGCAACGCAGTAAAAGCTTCGCGTTATAAGCAAGAGCTGTTACCTAGGATTCATAGGTGGTGGGCATTTTTGCAAAATTTCAATTTTGAAGTAGAATATCGAAGAGGAGAACGGTTAAAACACGCGGATTTCTTTAGCAGAAATCCTACAGGACTAGTAATGAGTATCATTCACAACCATGATTGGCTATCGATGGAGCAACAACGTGATCCAGATTTAAGAAAGTTATGCACTAACTTAAACAAAGATTTACAACTAAGTGAACAATACGCGCTGAACAATAACATTCTGTGTCGCAAGTTAGAAAGAGATGGTAAAATTCAACTACTTAAAGTAGTACCACAATCTTATCAATGGAGTCTTATTAACAAGTTTCATGAATCCCTAAAACATATGGGCTGGGAAAAAACATTAGCAAAAATTAAAGAACATTATTGGTTTCCTAAAATGAGCAGTACCATTAGGTATTTTGTGGAACATTGTGTTACTTGCCTAACTCTAAAGGGAACGTCCGGTGCAACACAAAGTCGCCTTCATCCCATCGAAAAAGTACCAGAACCATTTCATACTTTACACATTGACATATCAGGAAAACTTAGTGGTTCTGCTTCACAAAAAGAGTACGTATTTGTTGCCATTGACGCGTTCACTAAATTTGTTATATTAAGACATTCTAAAACTAAAAATCAAGATAGTGCTCTAAAACATTTGCAAGAAATTGTCAGTCTATTTGGTGCACCTAAAAGAATAATTGTAGATGGCGATGGTGCTTTTGCATCTCATTATAAAACTTATTGTGATAATTATGGAATAGAACTACATCAATGTACCGGTTACGTTAGTAGAGCAAACGGACAAGTAGAGAGAGTTATGAGAATATTAAAGAGTGGATTGACAGTAATAAGTAATCTGCAAAATATTCACTGGGCGAAGTCTTTAAACAACCTTCAGTTAGCTATAAACTGTACATTTTCTAAAGCTACAGGAAAAACACCTATTGAGTTACTTACAGGTAAAAAGGGGGCCGTTCCACCTGAGCTAATTTCAATAATTGACCATACTAACGATCGTGTGGACCCTGTATCAATAAGAGCTTCAGTCCTAGGCAGGATGGTCGAAACTGCAGAAAGAGACAAAAAACGATTTGATAAAGGCAAAGCTAAAGTAAAACGGTTTGAGAAAGGTGAATTTGTTCTAGTCAAGGAACCACCAAGATTGGGTACGAAGCTAAGTCAAAAATTTAATGGACCATATGAGATTAAAAAAGTATTACCACACGACAGATATGAAGTTCGACGAATAAACGGTCGTGGAAGATCCAGAAAAGTTTGTCACGAAAACTTGAGGAATACTCCAAAATTTGGAGTTCAAAGCGATATTGCCGTATCGGCGATGAATAGTAACCTTATTTCAGATAAAGAGTTACAATCTGGTGTTATTGAAGAAGGATCTAAAGATTCTTTAGGTACGAGTCCTGTTGAAAAGAGAACATAAATAAATAAGAATCCATAATGTGTATTTCTCGGGTTAGCAGTTTAGCTGCAGATGTTGACTTGTCTTTTCTTTACGTACTTTATAAGACAGGTAATACGGGAAATATGGTACTGTGCCAAAATTAGCGCTGAGGCTATGAGGCAGCTTTATGTTTAATATTTTGTTTTTCATACGAGACGGCTGAATGGACGCTGAGGTCCTGAAGCCTAAGCCAAAATTAGCACTGAGGCTATGAGGCAGCTCTATGTTTTCCATACGAGACGGCTGAATGGACGCTGAGGTCCTGAAGCCTAAGCCAAAATTAGCGCTGAGGCTATGAGGCAGCTTTATGTTTTCCTTACGAGACGGCTGAATGGACGCTGAGGTCCTGAAGCCTAAGCCAAATTTAGCGCTGAGGCTATGAGGCAATTCGCGAAATTGTTACTGTATTAAAGAGAGTAACTCTAACATAATTTTTGTTATAGATAATGTGGAGTAGGCGCAGGGACGCGCCACTCATCAGAATGGCCGTATCGGCGCATCAGTTATCGCAATCATTTGTGAACAATTAGTTGATTTAAAATAACACTATTATTATCGGAGGGTAGATTGCTCTGATCTCACTGTATAAAAAGACGTGCCAACCGCTCCAAGATTCAGAAGCGAGTCAGTCGTTGGACTAAGCGCTACTCCTGTGTTTGTAAAATAACACTCTGAATCGCTGCTGGGATATTGGCATTGGACGAAACACTGCTCCAGTGCTATCATAAAGAAGATACCGAATCGCTGCCGGAATATTGGAAAGTGTTTTCATCTTGTTATCATTATTTTAAATGATTAGTTTTTATATTAATTAGTCTTTTGTTTTAAAATGAATTATTGCTTTATATTAAGTTTAAATAACTTATAATATTGTATAAATTTAATTTTCTAATAAATGTTTTAAATTAGCAAAATTGATATCATAATTGTATTACTGTTTTATTAGATTTATTTATTGGCATTTTAATTAAGTTCACAGTTTATGATTGTAATTGTAATAAATTATTGATTCATATAGTGTCTACTCCTTTACATATAGATACAGATGCATTGTTTTATTTAAAATAATTAAGAAAATATCTCACTTGTTACTTGGATGATTTTAGACAATTTGATTAAAAGCAGGTCGATATTTACTCTTTAAAAGTTAGTATTTATATTTGTTAAAATAAATTGAATTACAATTAAGTAGTATTACATAAAAAGACTATGTATTTTCGATACAAATTCAATAAAATACATAAAATAAATAGTGAATAAAAATAATAAAGTTTTTTAATTTAAAAAGGGGCCTACAATTTATGTGACCTTAATGGTTCGAAAAAACAGTCGTCCTTGTGACTCAATATAATAAAATTGAAATGAGTAAACGCACAAGTTAAGGAAACGGAAGGGACTACTGTTTTAATGACAAAGAGTTTATTACACAGATTAAGACATCAATAAAACATTTTTTTATGTATTTGTTTTCTTTATTTTATTATCCTATATTAATTAATCAATAAGAAGTAACATTTAAAAGAAGGTCATTTTAGACCTTTATTCCTATTTCAATTCCATATTCTTCCTACATCCAACTGCGCTAACATTCCATTCCAAAAGCTTCACATTAAACTAAACGATCTGGTTTAACGGTGTAATGATATTTGAAAATAGCAATTTCAGTAATCTCCTTTTTTTTATTTGCATATATGTATACTGTCAAATTATACAATTATAATTGAAGTTAACTAATAAACTAATAGTGAATAGTGTATAAAAACAGAAGGCATCTTTAATTAATATTAAAAAAGAGTTTAATATTGAAAATTGGCTATTAATATTAATGTTTTATTCTTGGCCAAGTCTAGACATGAGATTTATTCTTGTGCTATTGAGATTACATATCCATTTACAGAAAGTTTTAGGATATTATCAAAATATCATATGACATTTACCAAACACTCAACTTTCTAACACAAATTACAGAGATACTGCAATTTACAATTGTAGTGTATCGTCTTCTAAAACACTTTTTTGTATTTCACTAATGAATATTCATTTAAAAAATTCAAAAAATTACGACCATTAAACATGGATTATTAAATTACGAACGTCGACCACCCGCAGAGTCGAAAATAAAATAATAGTGTACAACAAAATAATGATATGATTTGTCCTTAAGAAACTTACCGACACTGTTAACAAGTTCAATTTAGTGATAGAGTAATGTCACGGGAACATTACAAATGTTTTTTAAGAACTCCCTATTTTATTATTAGCACCTAAATTTCACATCTGCTTGTTTTATATTATTAGTATCTATAACATGGGACTGCAAAACTTGCTGTTGCAGACTGTGAAGCTAAAACGTTTCATTCTTAACTTTTCAATATTATTACATAAAATTGTATATTATGTTAATCAAATAGAGTACTATTAGTACGGCAATTTTGTCTTCTATTTTGCAAAAAATTACAAAACTAATTAGATTTAGAATAACAATAAAACTACTAATGTAATGTAGCAATAAAATAAGTATTTCATAAATTAATACAAACTGCTTTCAACATATATAAGTGCGAAAATTTGGAGATCTCGTGCTGATCTTAGTTATTGTAATGCATACACATCACACTGTATATGAAGAATATTTACAAACATAATATATAGAAGCTTTAAATTCTATTTATGAACTTTCTTCTTTGACTCGTGTGACTCTTTTAGTATATTTTTATTGCTGTTATTAAAATATGAACAAAAGTTATTGATGTTATCATCACATGCAGCAATTTGTTACTATATAAGAGAATTAAAGTATACAATCAAATTTATTTTACTCTGAACTAGCAACTAACACAACGTACTACATTTAGAGATAATTAAATTCTGTGCACCCAAATTTAGTTTACCTAATATTTTCACTGAAGTGCATATTAAAATGTTTTGCATGCATGCAGTCTATGCATTAGTATAATTTTATTAACTTGAAAAATCTATTGTAGAATACTAAAGAATAAATGTATCAAATATGAATAGAATATATAATACTCAGACATAGTCAATGTTCGTATATTGATATAATTAAAAATGAAATGTTCACCGACACGAAATAGAAAGTATAAATTTATTTAAATAATCAATACAACAATTAAAATACTAGGAAAATACACTAGTAGCTGTAATAAATTATCTATTTGGAAAGCATTTACGACTGATTTATCGGATAATAACTAATAAATACCACCACAATTATACCATATAACAATGAATATATAATTATAATTACAGAATACAACTAATTTAGTTATTTGGAGACTAAATATTATAAGATATCAACATATCAAGTTATAGTAGTAGTTTCATTAACAACCTAAGTATTTGGTAAAACATTAATTAAACAAGAGCATGAAACAAACAACATATAAAATTAATTAATATAACAGTTAATAATGGAAATAAAAAACTTGTAACATCAAGCACTTGGACTTCGTACTAATCATAGTTACAGCTGCCTCTACCACATTCATTATAAACACACATAACACACGTAAATAACATTATTACTAATGCAAATGAGTATAGACATAACAAGCAATTTAAAAACACAAAAATAATTTTTAAGCAATATATAGTTTTGAATCGCAGTTAACGAGTTTTTTCCCAATAACTTAATAACACTTCGTAATCCACTCGCGGACGCTTCGTTAGGATAGCATGTCTATTAACAGTCAGTTGTAACGAGCTTTTCATAGAAGAGACGGTCTCTCGAATTTCTCTTAAATTATTATTATATTATATATAACTAATCAGTAATATTATTAGAGCACTGGTATTGTACTTGATAGTAATTTATCATGAATAATTTAATTTTGGTGTGTAACAATTTATGTATAGATTAAACTTTTACATGTTGAATGTAATTATCATTGATTGGTGGTAACCAATCCATAGTAATTATCATTGGTTGATTTTTGGTGTTCTTTACTCTCTTAATAAACAGACACCGTAATTAATTTTCTTTTATTAATTCAATAATTACTTTTCATACAAGCAAATAAAGTACTGTAAAGCTGCAAATGCTGTAAGTAGCAGGTAATTAAATTGTGTAAACAATTAACATTCACTGATTTTTTTTATTACATCCTACGACTATCATAATTTATCTTACTATCAAATATTATTTTTACATAATTATTGGAAACTGAGTTTCATTTATATAATATGAGCAGAGTTCATCAAAAATGTATTATTTAGTATTTAAAATATACATTAATTAAATATTAAGGCTTCGTGCGTCTTTTATCGCATTGACAATGATAAGTGTTCAGAAGAACTATTTGATCTAATACCTACCGCCGTATCACCGCACAGCACGTCATCTCCGACAATACCGTCCGTACCACCTGGATACGTGGCGATACTCTAATGTGCGGTTTTCAAGGACTTTTCTTCCACATACTACTAAGATATGGAACGAATATCCTACGGTGGTATTTCCAGATACGATGTGTACCTTCAAAAATGGCTTATACTTCCAAGGTCGGCAAAGCTTTTGTCATTCCCCAGATGATGGAGGAGTTTGTAGGCGGTGGTGATCACTTGTCAACGGAGACCCTCATGCTCGTTTGCCCTCAAAATAATTATAATTATGATAAAACCTTTGACATATATATTTATTTATTACAGCCGAAATTAACCATAATATATTAACAAAGCTAGTTCTAAGATGGCTAGGTGATCATTATTTCACAAACGTTAATATGTTTAGTGAGCAATATATAGTTAGGGGTCATACTTATATCTGAATGGTTTGTGATATATATCTCGACATAACACTACGTCGTTACTGTTAATCATCTGAAGTGGAAGTTGTCCTCTGGGGTTCATATAAGGCCAACGACTTTTATAATATATATTGCAGGACGTTCCATATACCTGGAGATTTAATATTTAAGTATGTCAGTTTTACAGGTCGATATACTCGTAGTAATATAATACAAATTAAAGCATTGGAAAAATATATGTTCGATATAATTCGATATATTCGAATATATACATATAAACTTGAACAGAAATTCAGAATCTTTAATTACAATATATACAAAATTTTAGCGATCAATAATTGATCTCCAAAATTTTGTATATATTTTAAACGTTTATTGGATTATAATTGTGTAGTACAAATATTTTTTGTTAAAAACATAGCAATTAATGCTTTTAACAAAATATATTCTCAGGGTTCGTAATTAAAGTTGATTAATAAAGTTAAGAATTTCATAAAGCTGAGTTTTACATGCATACTCATAATTCATTAACGTTCTTTTGCTTTTTCTTTAAAAGATTCTTACATAAGGAGAGGCTTTTAATTAATTCATTAAAGGAGATGCTTCCAAGGAGAGCCTGTAAAAGAACCGTTTTCATAAATATTTTGGAAATTCCTTTATTTATTTATATCAAGAAAGAGGTTATCTACTGGGAAATGGTAAAATATTGATACTAAAGTAGTCATATTCTATTAAAGACTTAAACAGAGTTATTTGTATGTTACAACTGAAAGAATTTCGAAAACTGTTTCGAATTGTTTTTAAAAGTTTTTCTCCTCGACTTTGCTCGATCAGAAATAGGATTACAGATCTTTGAAGAGCATTTGTAAAACACACACAAGCTTTATTTCCTAAACGACGAGTTTATAATCTGATGTGGCTTTCTTTCTAACGACAAAGTACGAGTAAGGATATTATTTAATGAGAAATATATTAATGTTTTTAATTTATATTTTAAAATAGTCTCATTTCTCCTACGTGAAAATATTGTTACAATATTCATTTTATGCAATGAGAATGAAGTATACTGTCTCACTTACTTCGTTACTTAAGTTTTCAAGGAAATTTTTCTTAAGGTTAGCAAATACAAAATATTACAGGACAGTCTCGGTGTCGCTTGAGCATAATATAAATGTATTTTGCTGAAATAATGGTACTCGTATATCTTTTCATAATAAATAGCTTTCCACTTCATAAAACTACTTTCGGTTCAAACATTATTAGCCTTGAAGGTAAAAATGATAAGAAAATAGTTCATATTATGTTAT
The DNA here is from genome assembly GCA_918358695.1 of Melinaea menophilus ssp. n. AW-2005. Classification (NCBI taxonomy): domain Eukaryota; kingdom Metazoa; phylum Arthropoda; class Insecta; order Lepidoptera; family Nymphalidae; genus Melinaea; species Melinaea menophilus. The sequence goes on along the minus strand of OU911041.1, from coordinate 27,972,656 downwards.
ATAATGTTACTCCCATGTGTCGCGTGCATAACAACGAAAATTCTCTCTCGCTCTCCGCGAACTCATTATTGGTAATAACTTGATATATGATTAGGGTCCAGTAACGTGAAACAAATATAAGAGTAGCAATTGCTACTGGTGATATTAGTAAGTAATATTTCACAGTAACAATAATATTGGATCAAATTATTTATTGTAAGCAGCTGGTAATAGAAACAATTATTGTGAGAAGCTAAATTACATGAGTTCTGAATGTGCAAACAAAGATTGCTACTTTTGTCTTATGTCTTATTGTTTGACAACATGTAGAGAATACTAGCACTCTCTGTCTAAGTGTTTCACCACACCATGATGTAGACTGTAGATCTGATGTTATTCAACTTGTAAATCTTCAAATCTATCATTGATATTTTGGTTATTATACATATTATTCGCTTAGTGTTGCTATATGGAGTTATTTTATGACACAATGAAAATCTGTGCGATTATATAGAAATAAATTTATTATAAGTATTTTTTCTATGAATTATGTTACGTTTACTGTACTTTAATAGTAAAATTGGGTATATGAGTAATATTATATACTAAACTTTATTAGATTTAATATAGATTTTAAAAACACTTGCAGATTACTGCATTAGGAAGACACAAATACGCTATAGGCTTAACAGACACAATGTGCTACTGGTAATAATATACTTGGACTACATCGTCCTTTATAAGTATAAGACATTGAAGTTATATATTATATGTATTTATATTACTTATAATATTATTATTATAGTATGAAGACAAAAGTGCACTTTTTTTTCATTTGCATTACTTACCTGCGGTTGATGTAATAGGAACTTCATAACTTTATTTTAAATACAATTTACTTAATAAAATAATAAAACATATTGCCCTAGAATGTAACAAATTATTGTGTAACTTCATTTTATGCATTTCGGCTTCGACTTTTGACTTCGTTTTCTATTTCAGTTTTTTTTACTAATGTAAATATGAATAATTATAAATATGACATCAATAATATTTTATACTTTGAAGCTTATTCTCTGTAGGAATAGAATTTATTTCTTTCATTTCTAAGAACTTTATTTTATTCTTATCTTTAAGAACTGTAGACCACAAACTTAAAGCGTACTTAACTTTCTTCCTCGAGACACCCCCGGAGTAGATATATTTGAGATTTTATTTTTCATATATCGAAACTTAAGACTTTACATCTTTACTTTTTACTTCTTCATTAAGATTTATACTTTATTTTTTATATTTATATTGTAATTGACAAGAATGATTTATTATAATGAAAATATTTATCGTCGTATGAATAATACCACGAGTTTAAACTTCTTTTAATTATTAAATAGCTATTTTCATATAGTTAATCTTCTATATAAGGGGATAAAATATTTTCACAGATTTTTTAAAAATATGCTGTCGATTTCTTTGAAACATAAATTTAGAAACCAATTTTATTAACTGTATTTTATCATCGGAAAACCAAAAAATAAAATAGAATCAACTGATCAAAAACTAATTTCAATCTTTTTTTTAAAACCTACCATCAAGAGTCTTTACAAAACAAAATTTACGTAATATCGTTAATATAATTCTATCGTTAATATAATCTATCTAATTTAAAAATTATATAAAAAAATGATCACAATAAAAGGAATACTAGACTAGGAAACTATACATATAGCTTAAAATATTACAATTAAATCAAACACATTTTAATCGAGTAAATGTGTGAAGGGAATAATCAACCAATATATGAAACAGTTTTATTTCCAACGTTATAATTTTTATTATAAATAGTTCATTTATTTAGTCCAATAAAAATATGTAACTAGTTCATACCACATTATAGTCAAATAGACAATATTGTATAAAAAAGGAAAACATGTTTATAAAAAAAATATTTAATTAAATAATAGTTGTGACAAACAAACTACAATAAGTTTCAGCACTGCTATTATTAAGATCGTTGTGGTATAATAATATATTAATAGTCTGTAGTCCTCTTTAAGCATTGCATATACATGAGGTGTGTGTGACTCTTAAAATATTTAAAGTTGATATGGAGTAATATTGGGGTACTCTTAAAAAAATGTGATATTTGTACAGAGACACATAAATTGATGTGGACTACCCACCGGATCTAAATATATAATAAAAAATACTTTTAAAATAAACAAGTAATTGAATTTATAATGATTACCCTAATACATACAGCTCGATTAAAATCAAATAGTCATAATTTCGCAATAGCTTACACTTTAGAACGATAATAATATATATAATAGATCGTTAAGAAACAGTCGAGACCAATAACTTTATATGTATAATAACTTCAATGAATGTAAAGAATGCATGAGTTACTTATTAAGTGGTAATCCCTTCTAAATATAACCAGAAGCCATAAACTTTAATATTATATACTACTAATCTTTTGATGTAAACACTGACAAATGAACGAATTATTGCTACACGACCGTAAACATTAATAAGGGAAATCATTTTGCGTCACGTCAACATCATATTCTCGTATGTATGTTAAGGAAATTAAATATTTAACCAAAAGGCAACTTTCGAATAAAAATATAATTATGAAATGGTAATAAAATAAAGATACACATAACTGATATAAAGTTATGTGTATCTTTAGGTTTATCATAATTTATTTATATCCAGCTGTACCAACAGCTGTCCGTGAGTGAATAAGGACAAACGAACTTACTATTATGAAGGAAGATACAATATGTTAATAAATACATTTAAATAATAAATAAATAAATTTTAGAATTAGCCGTCTGTCATTATATGGGCATTTTATGAGGAGAGATAAAAGGCATGTGACCAAAAGAGTGGTGGATATGATAGTGGAGGGATGGACAGGTAGAGGACGGCTGAAAAAGAAATAGGTGGATTGCGTGAAAGATGATATGGAGAAGAAGGGAGTGTGTACAGAGCTGACGAGTAATAGGATAGTATGGAAGGAAAAAATATATTACGCCGACCCCAAAAGTGGGATAAGGGCAGGAAGATGATGAGATGATGATGGGAGAATAAATAAATACATTCTTAAAATGTATATTGTTATAGTACTTACTCGCCATTTTAATCATATTTTAAAAAGATTACATCTTCATGTATATTACTGTATGTATACTACGATTACTCCTTCTAAACCTCTTTTTTGTAATACCTACATAAATTTAAAATGTCGACTTTATATTTCAGGTATCTTGACTGACACTATGGGTATATCGACTATACTAGTCTTCTGATACTCGTTCAAGTCGAAGGTTAGTTAGAAGTCATTTCTTATTAAAGGAATATTCCTGTAAGTAATAATAAGAATCCATACAAGTGCGTGTCGGGTCATACGCAATGTAGGCTTCAATGTTTATTCCAGTAAGTGAAGAAAATTATGTTTGGAATAAATTTATATTTTAATTTAAAAATTTTGTTCAATTAAATAAATTAAAACATTGTATTTTAAATATTTTTTTTTCCATAAAAAAAACTTCCTTTTACTTTCCTGTGCTTTTATCTGCATTGACATTTATTATTATCGTGATTAAAGTATAATTCAAATGATGACGGTATAACGGTTATCAAAGCTTTCAGAGAGTGAAATATTAGTACACAAAGAGCATATCATATATGAAAGTAATCTCTGTGACAGCGCATCAACCACACCTAGACAAAATAAATTATGTATACCAAAATTTACTTTACCTTAAAATCTTTAAAATATTTACGATATCATCGATATAATCAACAATTAATTTCTATGTCATTTTAAATTATTGAACATCAATGCTACTATTTTTTATTTTTCTGTATCACTATTAGAATAGTAATCTTAGTAAATAAATGTCTGCTCGTTGTAGCGGTAACTTATAATTGTTGTGCGAACTCTGTATTCACAGTCTTATATATGACACTAAATAAAAATTCCAGAGTAGATTCATCAGTTAATAATTTTATTAAATTGGCGAGGAGGAGGGAGGGGGGGGGAAGGAAGAGAAGGGAAGGAAAAGAAATGAAAAGGATAGGATGATGGGTGAATGTATCGTTAAATAGTTATAGAAATTCGATGAATCCTCAACTTTTATATGTAGCTTGTTAGCAGTCAAAGTTTAATCTTAAATTAAATAAAACAATGGTTTTATGGCATTACTGCTACAATTTGATTTAAAAATAGACGCCTTTTATGTTTAAAGCTGACATTTAATAATAACACTTTCATTATTTATTATATATTGTTATATGTAAGATCGAAAATAGGCTATAATTAATGCTAAAAAACAAAAAGCTATAAATTTTCAGGCATCACAATATTATTAAACAGTGTACTTTACCAAGCGTTCTTAGGATAACATCTTAATTAACCATTCTATCTAACGAGCTGTTTCATCAAATTATATCTTTAAATAACTGAGAAATCTCTAAGAGTTTTTAAAACATAAAATCCAATAATTGTGAAAATAGATCAGAAATTGTGAAACATATTTTATTTCTCATTTTATTTATTGAAGTTCAAACATACAAGTTAAGTTAAGAGCATTGCATCAAAGAACTCACTCTTTATTAACAAAGTACCAAAAATGCATTTTGCATTTGAGTCATAAAATTATTTGTTATAGATTCTCATAAGTCAATTCGATACTATCTTTACGCCTCATATAAACTCTATAATTGTCCCTTTCACTATTTAAGCATTTTTGTGTATTAATAATTTATAAAGTGGATATTCTTTTACACGTGTTTTATAACTATTAATTATTTAGGGCTCAGTTTGAAAGAATCCTAACGTAACATTATCCTAATGTGTGAATATTTTTATCTTTTAAATTATAAGTAAAAAATTTGTATAATATTATAATTCGTCTTCGTCATCTTCAAAAAGTTAATAAATCCCTCATGGGTTTGAGTATAGGCATATATAATAAAGTTCCACAAGATATCTTAGACCTTCCTTTTCTTGGTTTTAAATATAAAATCAAAAGTTTATTATTTAATAAATCTTATTATAACGTTCAAGAGTTGTTAGTGGAAATTAAATTGTTGAATCATTTGCAGGATTTATATTATAATGTACATCACCTAAAAAGAGCAACTGTTGAGTTTCTGGCCAGCTCTTCTCAACAGAGCAGCATTCCGAGCCGGTGGTAGCTTACTTACCGACTGTCTACACTGACCTTTTTTTGTATTGTAATAATTGACGATTCAAAAGTGCGTGTAAATTTCTACTTCAATAAAGATATTTTGAATTTGAATTTGAATTTGAATTAAGGTATTAAATTTAATTGAATAAAACTTAAAGTTCATGTACAACGCATTGCCATTCTGACAAAACATAGATTGAGTCATTAGTATCTATCCCCAGACTACAGAGTGCAATAAAATCGAGTTCAAAGTTTTAACTATTTTATAACACCCAAAACCAACCTAAAGATAAATAAAATTGGCGGCCGATAATGTATGCCTCCCTCCTACCCATTTCCTAAGTATTGTACCGACGTACCTGTCGATATAGTACTACTTGGTAATGTACATGTGTATGAACATCATACATAAGTAAATTGCGTACGTCACTTCCACTTACCTCAGTCATTCCTCATCTCGTTCGTCACTTCTTTTCTTAATGTATCAGTTCTCACTCAACCCCTTCAAAATTCCTTGAGCTTTACCTCTGCTATTTTTAACACATTTCAATGACATAGAAACAAACAAAAATGACATAGTGAACAAAAAACTACAAAACTACTACTGTATGTAACATTTAAAGTTCATATCACATTACCAATATATATTATTAGGATTTAAAGCAGTAATAAAACAATTTGTTCATCGTACTGTGTGAGAACACACTCATAAAATTTCAATTGTGTTGATAGTGTGTTGATAGCGACACCCATAAAGTGATAATAATATAATATAGTGTGTTTGTGTATATTTAAGCACTGTTATTAATTTTTACTACCAGTATTTATGTACAGTAAACATTTCGGCGAGAATAGTCTCCCCAAGAGTGGGTCGCGCAATGGTTTTTTGTTAAACAATATATCTGAACAATGTTTTTGAATTTACTTTTCCGCTCTTAATTGTCAACGAAACTGTATTGTCTGTATGTATAATAAAATATAAGACTCAGAATCAGAATCAGAATATAAGAATATATATTTTTTTAATAATAATAGCAAGCACAATGGCAGCACCACACCATTCTTTTTGCATGCCCTCACTTTCTTATTGTCGTAATATTTATTTAATATCCTTGTTTTAATTAAATGGTGTAAAAAAGGAATATTGTTCTTACATATAAATAATACCGTGGATTTTACATACTAATAACTTTGATTCATATAAACCATTCAGTGCATTGAATTTTGTAATTTAGTTTCTTGTTAGCATGTAAGTAGTTATCAGAAAGTAATATGAGAATTCCTTTGAATGGGCTATATTGCAGTGTCCCCAAAAGTGCCAAATCGACTATCGGTACATCCAAGTGTTGAAGTTCTTGTTTTAAAATGTCACCATGTCTTAAAGATGTAAACCATTTAAAATAACAAACATGTCGTCTGAATGTCTAGAAGTTAAAAATATGATAAAATTCCTCGGTTCAAATCCTAGGCAAGTTATTATTTTATGTTGCACAGATTCTGTTTATTCATCGTGAGTGTATTTATGTCCATTGATATGGTTATTGAACCCCGTGCGATACAGAAATTATCTAATTCTCAGGTGGATACAATAAAAAAAACTTTCAGTCTTTTTTATTATTTTTAGTATTGATAAATTGGACATAATCATTAGGTCGGGCTTTAGGATAAAGAATTATTGATGTCTTTTAAACAATAAATCTTCATTGAGAATGAACATTTGGTTGTTAACTTTACGCAGACGTACATTTTTTTTCTCGTTGTGCCTTACTTATACAAACTGTTTGCAGGTTATTGTATGATATATGTTATTTTAATTAATTTATATGATCTGACATGACATAATAAAGAATTAGACCTCAATTTAATATGATTGAACTATTAATTTTTATATCAGGATGTCATTGTCTTGATTATCAAGAGAAAAATAATATAACAGATAAGTTTACTTGTATTTTCAAATGAGAGATTAAACTTCAGGAAGCTTTCAAGTGTAATCATTAATGGAAACATTAGGTCATAATTATTGAACTACGTTATGTTACTTTTGTATTTTTTACTAAGACATTGACCTTCCAGAGCTTTGGAATTATTTTATAACAATGTAACAATTCTATATATATATCGAAATGTAATAATAGTACGCAATAAATACTACTGTAAGTAGTAGAGTGTTGTATTTTTGTGCGATACTTATAATGTTTGATGAGTGAGGAACGTATTTGCAAGTAATTTAAGTAAGCAATGTATGCGAATAATAAATGATGTTTAAAGTGTCAATATCTCATTAAGTAAAATAAACTTACAAATTACGTTAATATTAGAAACAATCACGGCATTTCAATTGTAGTTTTTCATATTCAGATATTTAATAATTAAAAAATACTTCCTTTTTGTGAAAAATATCGTATTATTTCCTGTATATATTATGGAATAAAAGCATCGTAACATCGGAATCATAGTAATAGCTACCTCTACCACCGACTTGTCATAAAATACATATATAAATAATGAACTTAAATTTAAAATGATCCGTCGTAACGAGCCTTTCCTAATAAAATACAATTTAAACACGTATTAATAAAAAAGGCTGTTGTTCCAAGAGTTATAAGAGATATTCTCGTGAAATACTTCTATAATTAATATAATATTGTCTGTAAAGATGATAACTAAAATTAATAAAACTGTAATTCTACTTGAATTTAATATGTCATGACTTATTCATCTCAGGTGTTGATTTAAACTTAATATATTTTAAGTAATTAATAAAGATGGGTAACAAACAATCCATAGTAATTAAATATTATTAATGGATTGCTACTGGATGTTCTTCTGTTGCTCTTGTTTTTATAAGTATGAACTGTCTTTATTGTGTCATAGAAATGAGAAAAGCTTTAATGAAAGAGAACTTTATTCAAATAATAAATAAATATGTATTATATATTTAGCAGTTATTTTAACTTTACGGTATTTAGTCTTTATATTCTATTTTTCTTCCTGCCCTTATCCCATTTTGGGGTCGGCACAGTATGTTTTTTCCTTCCATACTCTCCTGTTACTCGTCATCTCTGTACACACTTCCTTCTTCTCCATATCGTCTTTCACGCAATCCATCCATCTTTTCTTCGGCCGTCCTCTACCTGTTCATCCCTCCACTACCATACCTAGCTTTATCCTATCCTTTGGTCACTTGCCTTTCATCCCTCCTCATAACATGCCCATGCCATGACAGACGGCTACCTCTAATTTTTTCTGTCACTGGCGCTACTCCTAAGCTTCCCCTAATATACTCATTTCTTATTCTATCCCTTCTTGTCACCCCAGACATCCATCTAAACATTCGCATCTCTGTTACATGCGAACGCTTTTCATTGATCACCTTCATCGCCCAGCACTCAGATCCATACATAACGACAGGTCTAATGATGTTTTTATAAATTCTCCCCTTTAGTTTAAGGGGAATTCGGGCATCACATGTCGTCCCAGTGACCTGTCGCCATTTCATCCATCCTGTGTTGATTCTGTGCTTTACGTCCCGGTCAATATTGCCATCGCTTTGAATCAGAGAACCAAGATAGCGAAACTCTGAGCAGACTGGTAACGGTACTCCGTCGAACAAAATAGGAACAAAACTGGAGACACCGCTGAAATCGCAGAACATGTGCTCTGTTTTAGTTCTGTTCACTTCCATGCCGATACTCTCCAGTTTTGTTGCCATTTCACCAGTCTACTCTGCATCTCAATTCCATCCTCGCCGACAACAACAATATCATCAGCAAAAAGCATGCACCAGGGTGCCTCTTCCTGTATGTCCAATGTCAGAGCATCCATTATTAACAAGAGGAGGTAGGGACTCAGAGCCGACCCTTGATGCAAGCCCACTGTCACATTGAACTTGTCAGTGTTTCCAGCGGCTGACCGGACTTGTGTACTAGATCGACTGTACATTGCACGAACCAACTTCACATACTTCCCAGGTATACCCTTCTCTTTCAAAGCCCACCATATCACATTACGGGGAACCCGGTCGTATGCCTTCTCGAGATCAACGAACACCATGTGCAGGTTCTTGTGGGCTCGTCTGTATTTCTCACACAACTGACGAAGAGCGAATACAGCATCCCTCGTACCCCGACCAGGCATAAAACCGAACTAGTTCTCCGAAACATCACTCTCGTCTCGCATCCTTTTCTCTATCACTTTCTCCCACACTTTCATAGTATGTGACATGAGCTTTATACCCCGATAACTGTTGCAGTCTTGTATATCACCTTTATTTTTATAGATAGTCTTTATATTTTATAATATCCATAATTTATTTTCCAGATATCTATATATTTCTTATTTTTCATTCACAGACAAAATGATATATATCATTAAAATAACGTTATAAATAATAAGCGTAACGGATATCGTACATTCTTTTTCAGAAAAATTATAAGTAAAGGTCTTAAAATTTGTTATATAAGCAATTAAAGCGATGTAAAGCTGTTGCAGGTTATTACAGTGGCAGGTAATTAAATTATATAATTGAATACGATCGAGTTATTTTTTTAGTCCCTATCTGCTGCTGATGCTGCCATCAAAATTTATCTTATATATTATCTTGACATCATTATTAGAAGTATTCATTATTAACATTTATTAGGAGCAATGTGAACATAGCTTCTAGTTCTTATTTTAAAATTGTTTAATTATATATAATATAGTTCTTATATTATTTTTATTTAATTATACGTAGCCCTCAAGCTCAAAGTAAAAAAAACGGTACCCATATAGAATCACTTTGTTGTTCATCCATCCCTCAGTTTGTCCGTCCGCCAGGCCCTTAATTTCGTCAACGCATATAGATATAGGGTAGAAATTAAGGCCGTATGTCAAGGTCTACAGCTCTTTGAAGCTGAAAAAAAATAAACCATCTAAATTAATGTTAAATTGATATGTACGTTTGTAAAAAATATTATAATTTTTTTTTCTGACTTATAAATTTTTGTTTATAATAAAATAGCATTAGAATTCAGAAATAGTTCGAGGCTCGACTATTAATTCTAACCTACAAGGGAACCCACTGTGGGCAACTCCGATTCGCACTCGCCCGTTTTTTTATAAAAGTGTCCATATAACAAATAGGTAAGCTAAAGTTAAATTGTAATTCTAAGACAGATACACAAAAAAAACGTGTATTCGTCTGGATTTTACGCACTATATATAATGGTATTTTTTAAATCTCTAACTATAGTATGATGATGCATTGTCAAAGCCAATATTTTAAATGAAACTATTCTAAATTCAAAACGTCTAGCAAAGAGTTTTGAAACTGAAAAGATACTCTTTAGAAAAGTTAAATTAAAAAAAATTTTAGAAAGAAAAGTGTAGCATTTTGTGGTCAGAACACAAACCGACGAATGGTAGAAATACCCAAAATATATTTAAATAACTTTTCTTTCCGACTTCGCTCATTTAGACGCAAGTAAAGCAAAAATAACAGATAATGTACAGGATATTGACCCTAAATAATAATAAGGGATTACCTACAATAGATCAAGGAAACGTATCGATAACTTGCGATCGTATTACCGGTAATATTATGAAGAGGATATCTTGGTAATTGGTTGTTTTTATTCAACGAGAGAAAAGTTACGGTTTTTGATTTATATTTAAAAATATAGTCTCATTTTCCATTACATAAAAATATTGTTGGAATATTCATTTTATATAAATGAGAAAATTACTAGATTCTTATAAGAAAATTGTTATTAAAGTTACCAAAGACAAATTATTACAAGAAAAGCTCAGAGTGGCTTAAGCGTAATACTAAAGTGTATTTCTTTACTACTTAAGGTAGGTAGGTAAGCTTTTTTGGGGGGTAACCGCCGGGGCGGCACGGTGAGTGCTAACGCGATCCCGTGTCGTCCCATTAAGGCGTTGAGGGCAACCGTTGGTTTTTTAGTGGGTAGCCTTAAAAATGGCGGCATCCTCTATGCCGCCGGGCAGTCCCACATAACCCTCCGGCCATCACCTTCCTGGCCGGCGAGTATCCGTAACGGATTTTTCCAACGCAAAAAAAAAAATGGTAGGTAAGCTTTAGGTATTTGTTCTTAAAAAGTATTATGTTCAAATAATGGTATGGTAATGTATCTGTTAATAATAAATAGCATCCTTTATAGTGTTTGTTTCGGTTAATATACAAGATAAAAAAATAAAAAATAGTTTATACTATTGAAAACGAATAGGATGATTGTTATTTCCACGTTGATATTCATAACGAGGACGAAATTTATCTGTCGCTCTCCGCAAACTCCTTATTAATAATAACTTTTTATGTCATTAGGGTGTAGTCACATAAAACAAAAATAAGAGTAATGATTAATACTCATGATATTGGTAAGGAATATTTAACATTAACAATAATAATGTATTCAATAATTTAAAGTTTCCAAACTACGATATTAGAAACATTATTAGTATTGGCGATGTACTGAATAGCATTGAGGTCTGAATGCGCAGATAAAGGTGTTTCTTTTGTCTTAGGTCCTATATTGTTTTTCCGTATGTAGTGAATGTAAATCACTGTGTAAGCATTTCACACTACCATTGATGTCGACTGTAGATATGATATTATTCAACTTGTAAATCTGCAAATCTATTTTTGATGACCCTAAAATATGCAACACAAAACCGTAATATATATTGTGTGTTTGTAATGACAACAAATCTCAGAACATATTAGACAGATAGAGATAAAGAAAACCCTCCTCAAGATGTAAATTATTTTTTTAATGAACAAAATAATAATTATATATGTTACTGCGACCTTATTTCCCAGAACCAATTAAAGGTGGTTTACGAAGAAATCATTCGTGTCTTGTGACAAAAGGATGATATACACATATAATTGTATTTGTACATTATTGATTGTAGTTATCTCGCTTGTTAAATTAGACCGGCACTGATAGTTACAGGTGCTTCAAATATCAACTTATTGATTTTGAAAATTTGGCAAACAAAATCATAAATCCATTGTAAAATAACATTGCGTTTTCTTTTTGTTTGTACACTGTGATCCCGTATTCAATATGTAATGAGCTGATAAGTACTAAGTGTGCGTATTCCTAAGAATGACTTGTGTGAACTGTTATAAATCACTGCGACACTGTTTAGGCACTCTCTGAGATTATAGTCTTGAGTTATACGACTACTTTAAAATAACAATTGAATAAATATGTCATGTTGGCATACTTTACAGTTTACAATATAATTTTAGGATAACTATGTTTTAAAAGGATGTTCCTTAAATAGGCAGATTTTGTTGCTTACATGATTAGATATGGTGTAACCAGACGAAGATATTCCTTGCTGTTATATCAATATAATCAACTATTAACTGATACATCACTATGATTGACTCGGCAACTCTATCTTATGTACACATAATATGTGACTGTACGTGTGTAGTATGATCATTTTGTTATAAGACGATATTAGTTATTTGCGTTTCTTGCAAGATCAAACATAAACAACTATGTTAGGTTTCGCATTTAATATTTAATGTGTCTCGGGAACGGATCTACTGAATATCGAATCTATTTTTACTAGGTTAAAAAAATTAACTTATTTATATGGCAAGATTTCTTTAATTCATATGATGAATGCGATCTACATTTCATAATGTATAATATGAAAACTTTCCTTGATTATATACTAACAATAACAAAGATAAATAATAACAAATAACTAAAAATAAATAATAAAAAAGAACATAACAAATATATCATGTAATAATCTATACTATGTTATGGTAATTCACTCATGAGAAAACAGAGACTGCTTCCTAAATATTTAAATTCTTATTTCAGAGGTTCAAGAAATCTGATCCATCTGTTTTTCTTTTGTCTAATTTAAGCTTAAGGATTTACATTGTAAAGTTATCACTGACTTTATAATAAGCTGTACAATATTCAACTATATGAACGTATTTCTGTTTGTCATCTCATTATACGAGTAATAAATATATATATATATATATATATATATATATATATATATATACTATATGTATACTATACAAATAATTTACTAAAGCACGATTTAAAAATAACTACAGATAGAACGTTATTCTGTCGTACTAATAGCGGTCATCAGTTACTTATTTGTGAAGCTGTCACAACTAACTGACTTATTGAGTTATGCCCGTTAATGAGTTATGGTATCTTCGCTTTTGATTTCTTTACAAAAGGATATCAATAAACATCTTGGCAGCTTCTGAAAGAAGATAATGTATTGTATGTATTTATAATCATACAATCTTACTGTAATAAAACATAGTAAAATGTTATTTTAATGATGTTTTATTATGCAAAGGATTTTTATTTGCTGTCTCTGAGTTCCCTACAATATAATACAGTACGAAGTAGCAACAAGGATATACATTTACAATTCTGTGATTGCTGTGATCTCTGTGGAAATAATTCATAATTTAAAAACATTACACAGGAAATGTTGTTGATATTATGTAATTTACTATTTTAAATTTATGGGGGGGGGGGATATTTTATTTATATTTTTATCATTTATAATCAACACCAGTGATTACTTGTGTAATGAAAGTAATGAAAAGGAAGTGAGAGTGGCAGGAAGGCCTATTTTGTTACCATACTTATCGAAACAAGCCCTTATGTAAAGACACTTCCCAACTTAAAGTAAGGCTCGAAAAAATCAACCAGTTTTTTTTATAGTGATTACTGTTTCACAAACTTCAATATATTTTGTGAGCAATATACGAACAACTAGAACCATCGCATTTTATTTCATAAGCCGGCCTAATGATTAGTTAAAAAGAAAAAAAAACTAAATAAAATTTGCTAGCAAGACGACCAGTCACCGCAAATTAGTTATGAAATTATCTAAACCTTTTTTATATAGAATATTAATAAATATATTGAAATGTAAAATAAGCTTTACCATATAACAACTTTAACAAATAAAATAAAATACCTACGTACTTCCACAGGAACGAGCGGTCATAATTAATTAAAACGCTTATATAAATAAAATAAATAAGAAATGTTTAATGAAAAACGTTAAAGATATATAGAATCCCTCCGCAGTCAGTATCGCTTTACGGCCGTTCCGTAGTTAACTCGAATTCGAAAACCACAATAGCTTTACTGAAGATACTTCAAATCTAAGTTTAAAACAAAGAGATTTTAATTATGTTTATTACTGTTTAACTAGTGAAACTAACGAATAGACTGTTAATGTGATCTTAACAGTAGACATATAGTAAATATGGTTGCCTCTCAGAGAAGAAAGGAAATAAGCTTTATTTGAAGAAGGAAATCTCAAACCCAACTTCCAAGTATATATTTACTTTTTTTATAAATGTCAAATAGGTATAAGAAAAGAAGTTTAGTAATATTCTTATTAATTATACTAATAATTCACTATAATATATTATAATTAGGTAATTAAATGTCTTAATGTTTATCAAATTATTACAATAAACCAGTTATAATCAATCAATCAATCTAGTCATTGACAACAAGTCAACCTTACAATACAGTGTATATGAATAAATAATAAGACAGATATACCAACATGAAACAGGCCGTACTATAACTGCAGGGTATTTTCTAACTTTACAAATCTGATCATTTCAAGTTACGAATTAAATAACCGGCTTCATTGATGATAAAAGTCTTATTGTTAGCGTTATTTGTAACAAAAGAATGATTTCATAATTAATATTTTAATCATATCTATATTTTTCGCCTAATCCTTAAAAGTTTACAATATAAAATTGACGAAATGAAAACAACACTATTAAAATGAGGTCCTTAAAAAAGGCTTTCTACAATATAATAAATTATTATTTTTAATATCGATTGTAAATAACAACAACAGAAAGTACAAGTATGTGGATATTTTACATAATATCAATTTAACTAGGGGCGCCAACAGACCCTCAATTTCGACTAGCTACGCTCGCGAAATCAAGCCCAATGTAATGACTCATCGTTTCCCATTGACTTCAATGGGATATTACTTTTTTAACGATTATTCCTCAACGACATGAAGTTAATTTTTTTTTAAACCCTCATCCAATGTGTGTCTTTTTGATTGCAAAATTTCATAATTTTCCGTCAAGTAGTTTTCGAGCCTATTCGTGACAAAGACTGTGACAGTCTCCAATAGAACGCTCCGCTCGCTTTGCCCCCTTCGCTCAATCATTTATCTTTGTGACAAATAATTTTTGGTTTCATTATCTTTTTTATGTAATTTTTAGACGACTTTACTTTACGATTTAGCATTTATTTGTTGATATATAAACTTAATAAAAGATAATCCCTTTAATCTTTCAAACAAACTACATCATTCACACCGTGAAGTCAGTCAAAATTGTTTTGTTGCCGAAATGTTAATGTTAATGATCGTCAGTGTTAAAATAAATTTTACAACATATTTTTTTTACAAATAAGTCGATAATCATTTAAAAACTTATCACAATTGTTAGGCTTAATAAATACATTAATATTATTAAAGGATAAATCATAATTGAACATCAGGATAATGGAAATCCTTGAAACTGTCACCCGATGATTTGTTATTCAACAAATTCACACCGAGCACCCGGAACTGTTCGTGTTCTTCTTGGAATAAAGACATAAAAATCAGATATTTCTTTCACAACTTGTAATCAAAGGAAAACCAGAACCTAACAACCATGATCAGGATGTAGTATGAGAGCTAGTAATAAATGTAGCCATTAAGATAAGATCGAGAAACTCTGTTCTATATAACAAAAACATTTTATTCTACCATTTCAGGGTAGAAGAAAAAATATTTAAATTAATTATAAATTATTTTGTATAATAAACATATATTTGGATTATTAGGTTATTTTCATAGATATATCAATATAAAATTGAATCGCGAGAATTTCAACTGAAGACAAATGATAATTGACGAGAGTTTCAAACAAAATCTGTCACGTGTTTTTCTTGATAATCACCAAAGCACGACCATACATCCAATAATTAATTGAAAGCAAGACGGTACTTCTAATTATATATATAATAAATATAATTATTACAAAACAAATTATAAAGTCTTTAATCAACAAATGTCTTAGATGTTGAATTGATAAGTATTCACTATTCCTTATATATTTAACCAATACTGTATTCTTAATGTAATTGTATTTTAGCTCCACTTCACACAATTGTCACAAAATTACACTACATTCGCATTTCAAAGTTGTAAGTTCTGAATGGAGCAATGAAGCGAAATGTACATTATTAAAGTGGTTGTAAATATAGTGATAGTACATAAACTTTCAAATTTATAATATAACTAGCTATGCCCACGACTTTGTTTGCGCGGAATACGTTTATTTTAAATAAGAATAGATTAAATTACTTCTTATAACATCATTTATCTGCTAGCGAAAGTCTTAAAGTCAGTCCAGCGGTTTCGGAGATTAGCCGGGCTAAACAAACAAACAGACACACAAAAAAAAATGGAAAATACTCCTATATAATGTTTGATGTAAGTAACCTATATAAGGTTAAATATGCGTTTATTGAAATGAGTTCTCCCGCTTACTATATTTGGTAACTCCAATGATTACAGACTCATGTCTCTTTATAATATTAAATAAGATCCGTAACATTTAGAACCTGATTTAATCCGTAGCATTTAGATAACATCGAACCGAGGTTATTTTTTTTTTATCCCCTATCTCACTACAGAATAACCTTTGTATATTGAGGAGTTAAGAGAAAAAAAAGATATTTTGTATGATTTATCGATTCGTAATGAATCTATAATTTAAGGAGTCTCCCTTCATCCAATAAATATATCTGAATTATTATGGTATTTGCATTTTAAAAGTTTCAATAGGGTTTATAATTAATTAGTCTTTACTAAAAGTGCTTATTCCGTTGATTCGGGACCAATAAAGACTGAATACAGCTATTAAACCAATTACACTATTTACTTTATTACTACATTCAGTTATTAAACCGATATCTCACTCAAGTTCATATTTGAAGAATAAATTAAAATAAAAAATAAACACAAATAAAATTTTCAAAACTTGCTTTTATAAATGTCGCTAACTTTACCAAAGTCGCACATATTGCTTTGGAGCTTCATAGTAAATGAGTACTCTGGAATCTCCAGTCGCCCCCAATTGTTAGATGAGCACGTCTCGAGTGTTACTCACCGCCCTCTGTCTGTTTCTGGGCTACGAATCAACATTTATTAACAATCAATTATTAAAATTAAATACATAATTATTGATAATATTATACACAATTTAAATATTTATTTCATCTACAAAAGTTTTCAATTTAATAATTTTAATAAAATATTATTACATATTTTTATATTTTTGTTGGAAATAATTTTCCTGATGAACATACATATTTCTCGTTACTTCGGCATCGGAAGAGCTGCAAGTACTTAATATTAAAGGTAATTTTAATAGTCGTTATATACAGACTGTGTTTAGATCGATGTAAAATAACACATACCTTGAATTACATTAAATGTATGTTTTGATATCAAAAACCTTACTTTTAATTAAACACACGTAGTTCTAAATTCATTTACGAGTATTGGACTCATTAAGGAAACGTTTTATTTATTTTATCCAATTAACGTCTTAATCAAAGATGTTTTATTTTATGATCCTCAAACGAAGAGTTACTCCCTAATAAACTGTTATATCAAATGTTCATGGAAGTCAATATTGAATGCTCTCTTTCTTTCGTTGTATTAATAATAGTTAATATTTGTATTCAATACAAGAAAAAATTAAGACATAAGTTCGTTATCTGTGACAACAATAACTCAAAGATATATTACTATAAATTTTAATATGATTGTAGCTACGTAATTGTAAAACAGGTATTATATTTTAAATTAGTATAATTCAAGACCAAATAAATAAAAAGTTTGTAAGTCACTTACAACAAGTGACGTTTGAGTAACTTTAAGTAGGTTGTGAAGTAGCAATCAAAGTTAAATAAGTTCATTTGAAAATTAAATAAAAAGGCCCTCGTAATATTATGGCTCTTAAACTACCAAGTTACAAGATGTCTTGTTACTTTCTAAAGCCTTTAACTATTTTAATATGCCTATAGGCTTCAAATTAAAAAATAATATTAAAACAAAATGTATCTATATTTTTTAAATATCAACGTAATTTTAAAGTAAATTGTTACTAAAGAAGTATTTAAATTAACTTGTGTTATCAGGCGTCTCACTCCGGAACAACACTAGTATTAAACAGTACACTTTACTGATTATAATTAGAATCTCTTTTAACATCCGAGATAACGTGCTCTTTGATCCGTAATTACATCTTCAATTATATGAACAGGAAAAAAAAATTAGAGATTAAAATTAGTTTATATATTTTATGACCGATTTACCAATTGTTATTAGATACTAAAAATACATTATCATCCTTACTATATAATAATGAGCTAATTAATATCAATAGCTTTTTTTTGATGTATTACACATTATTGTGTGATTTGTGGGTGATAAGTGATGCGCGTGCATACAGAGTCATGCACGCGCATCACTTTTTTTTCACATTTTTTTTTCTATTCCTTATTATCAAATCTCTAGATCAAATAATACATTGTATATATTCTGTTGTAAATAGTAAACTTGCGAATAGTATACTTCTTTCATATCGTGTAATAAAAGTGACATAAAAATATTATTGAATTCCACAACCTAGTTATCAGTCAGTACATATATTATTTAGTATATTATGAAAAAATCTGATATAAGTTTTAAAAGTTTTAGAAAACATGAATGAAAGGATTGCAAGCTGTTATGAAGCATTTGATACATACTCGTATATGGTTAGCATATCTAGCCATTAAAATAATATATTTATATTATTTTACAAATTAAGAGGTGTAACTAAGTCCACGGCATATTCTATTAATATTCCTGTTGCTATTGTTTTGTATTAAGACGTATTACTTCGTATTGTTGTAAATATCCTCATAAGAAATACTGAGTTATTAATTCTTACATTGTATTTTATATTAACTACAGTATGTAAATATTATTTTTATTACATACAGAATATTTATAATGTATTCGAAGCCAAATGAATTGTTTGTTTTTCTTTATTAAGCTACAAATACCTATTTATTTATTTTATATGTATTGTCTAAAAAGTTTAATAGCCTTCCTTGCCACTCAACTCAGATATAATTTCTGTAGCCAGTATTTTTGAGTAGAACTGCTACCGTTATGGTAGCAGTTCTACTCAAAAATAATTTATTAATAAAAAAATGATTTTATTAAAATCAAAAACATATTGTGTCAAGTCAAGTCAAAGTCAAGTAGGTAAAGAAATTTAAATGTAAAGTTTATTTATTTATTTATTTATTTATTTATTTACCTTCACGCCATATCCCTTGCGGGGTAGCCAGAGACGACGGAGCGCCAAACGCTACGGTCTCTGCATACCTCTTTCGCCTCGGCCACAGACATCAACTTCTTCATACATGCCCTCCGCGGGGTCCTCATGCTTTTTACGTGACCTTCCTCCAGTATCGTAGCTACTGTGTTTTCGAAGGTCACTCGAGGCCTCCCCCTGTCTCTCTTACCGCTCACTTTTCCCATATAAATCTTTTTTACCATTCTTTCATCACTCATTCGTTCAACGTGCCCAAACCACCTGAGCACGTTCTTCTTCATTCTCACCGTGACATCTTCGCTAGTACCTGCCATTCTGTGGATCTCTTCATTGCGGATTCGATCAGCTAGACTGACTCCGCATATTCTGCGAAGAGATCGCATCTCCACAGCATTCATCTTTCTTACATTCTTCTTCTGTGTTACCCACGTTTGGCTGCCGTATAACAGCGTCGGTAGCAAAACTGCATTGTGTACAGCCAAACGTGCAGCTATACTGACGTTTTGCCGTCTCAACAATGCAGTCAAAGCACCATTGACTCTGTTACCGACAGCAATACGTCTTTCCACATCCATTTCGTATCTTCCGTCTCTGCTAAACATACTTCCCAAATATACCACTTCATTCACTTGTTCTATTATCTTATCATTCACGTTGATCTTACATTCTGTTCTTTCTTCATTTCTTTCAAATATCAGAACCTTCGTCTTATCTACATTCAGGTTAAGACCATTAATTTCACACCCATCTTTCAAAGTGGTGACCAATGCCTGCAAATTGCATTCTGATGATGCAATGAGCACCGCATCATCTACATATAGCAAGCAATTGACCTTAAGGCCACCTACTTTCACTCCCATGTCACTATCTTTCACTCCTTGGAGACAACAATCCAAATACAAATTGAACAACCAAGCTGACATAGCGCAACCTTGCTTAACACCCGATTGGATGTCAAACCAGGGCGACATGTCAGCTCCTACTCGCACACAGGCTGAGTGATCTCGGTAAAGAGACCTTACAGCCTAATGTTGTAAAGTTAAAAATATACCGAATATAAAAATAAACAATTATATAGTATATATATATATATATGTATATATATATATATATATATTTACTGTAGAAGTCAATTTCAATGTGTTGATTTACGTTTGATATAACGTTCTACAATGTTTAAAATTCTTTTTAAATATCTTTAAATCACCTGTTCATATAATTGAAGATGTAATTACGGATTAAAGAGCTTGTTATCTCGGATGTTTAATGAGATCCCAATTATAATCAGTAAAGTGTACTGTTTAATGCTAGTGTTGTTCCGGAGTGAGACGCCTGATAACACATGTTAATTTAAATACTTCTTTAGTAATAATATACTTTAAAATTACGTTGATATTTAAAAAATATAGATACATTTTGTATTAATATTATTTTCTAATTTGAAGCCTATAGGCATATTAAAATAGTTAAAGGCTTTAGAAAGTAACAAGACCTCTTGTAACTTGGTAGTTTAAGAGCCATAATATTACGAGGGCCTTTTTATTTAATTTTCAAATGAACTTATTTAACTTTGATTGCTACTTCACAACCTACTTAAAGTTACTCAAACGTCACTTGTTGTAAGTGACTTACAAACTTTTTATTTATTTGGTCTTGAATTATACTAATTTAAAATATAATACCTGTTTTACAATTACGTAGCTACAATCATATTAAAATTTATAGTAATATATCTTTGAGTTATTGTTGTCACAGATAACGAACTTATGTCTTAATTTTTTCTTGTATTGAATACAAATATTAACTATTATTAATACAACGAAAGAAAGAGAGCATTCAATATTGACTTCCATGAACATTTGATATAACAGTTTATTAGGGCGTAACTCTTCGTTTGAGGATCATAAAATAAAACATCTTTGATTAAGACGTTAATTGGATAAAATAAATAAAACTTTTTCTTGATGAGTCCAATACTCGTAAATGAATTTAGAACTACTTGTGTTTAATTAAAAGTAAAGTTTTTGATATCAAAACATACATTTAATGTAATTCAAGGTATGTGTTATCGATATAACCACAGTCTGTGTATAACGAATATTAAAATCACCTTTAATATTAAGTACTTGCAGCTCTTCCGATGCCGAAATAACGAGAAATATGTATGTTCATCAGGAAAATTATTTCCAACAAAAATATCGAAATATGTATTAATATTTTATTAAAATTATTAAATAAATAACTTTTGTCGATAAAATAAATATTTAAGTTATATATAACATGATCAATAAATATGTATTTTAATAATTGATTGTTAATAAATGTCGATTCGTAGTCCAGAAACAGACAGGGGGCGGTGAGTAACACTCGAGACGTGTTCATCTAACAATTGGGGGCGACCGGAGATTCCAGAGTGTTCATTTACTATTAAGTTCCAAAGCAAGTTTGTTGAAAAATGTAAATTTATTTCATAATATGTGTGACTTTGGTATAGTTAGCAACGAATATAAAAGTAAGCTTTGAAAATTTGATGTGTTTATTTTTTGTTTTACAAATATATTCAACGATGTTGCTTTAATTTTCTCTTTACATATGGGAAATATTTTATATAGCTGTCTTTATCGGTCCCGAATCAATAAAATAAGCACTTTTTAAGTTACATAACTTACAAAGTATATAAGTTACTTACATAAAAAAATCTATATTAAAATTTGTTCTCTGTCTGTCTGTCTGTAGTTGTCTATCTAATCTCTGAAATCGCTGGACTGATTTTAACAGGACTTTTAATGACGAATAGCTGATGTTATAAGAAGTAATTTAAGCTACTTTTATTTAAAATAAATATATATTCCGCTCAAACAAAGTCGTGGGCATAGCTAGTTATATTATAAATTTGAAAGTTTATGTACTGTCACTATACTTACAACCACTTTAACAACATATATTTGGCTTCATTGCTCCATTTCGAACTTACAACTTTGAAATGCGAATGTAGTGTAATTTTGTGACAATTGTGTGAAGTGAAGTTAAAATACAATTACATTAAGAATACAGTATTGGTTAAATATATGACGAATAGTGAATACTTATCAATACTCGTAATGTATAGACTTCGCAAGCGTATCATTTGAAATCAACATCTAAGACATTTGTTGATTAATGACTTTATAATTTGTTTTGTAATAATATTTTTTATTATATATATAATTAGAAGTACCGTCTTGCTTCCAAATAATTATTGGAAGTATGGTCGTGCTTTGGTGATTACCAAGAAAAACACGTGATAGATTTTGTTTGAAACTCTCGTCATCATTTGTCTTCTCAGTTGGAACTCTCGCGTCTTTAATTATATATATGAAAACAACCTAATAATACAAATACGATTCTATTACAATAAATAATTTACATGTTTTTTCTTCCACCCTATCCCTAAAATGGATTGATATAAAATGTTTTTGTTATATAGAACAGAGTTACTCGATCTTATCTTAATGGCTACATTTATTACTAGCTCTCATACTACATCCTGATCATGGTTGTTAGATTCTGGTTTTCCTGTGATTACAAGTTGTGAAAGAAATATCTGATTGAGATTTTCCAAGAAGAACGAACACGAACAGTTCCTGGTGCTCGATGTGAATGTGTTGAACAACAAATCATCGGGTAACAGTTTCAAGGATTTCCATTGTCCTAATGTTAAATTATGGTTTATCCTTTAATAATTTTAATGTAGATTTTTTCATAATATACTAAATAATATATGTACTGACTGATAACTAGGTTGTGGAATTCAATAATATTTTTATGTCACTTTTATTACACGATATGAAAGAAGTATACTGTTCGCAAGTTTACTATTTACAACAGAATATTTACAATGTATTATTTGATCTAGAGATTTGATAATAAGGAATAGAAAAAAAAATTAGAGATTAAAATTAGTTTATATATTTTATGACCGATTTACCAATTGTTATTAGATACTAAAAATACATTATCATCCTTACTATATAATAATGAGCTAATTAATATCAATAGCTTTTTTTTTATGTATTACACATTATTGTGTGATTTGTGGGTGATAAGTGATGCGCGCATCACTTATCACCCACAAATCACACAATAATGTGTAATACATCAAAAAAAAGCTATTGAATCAGGCTACAAAATAGGGTAGGTGCCAACCTCATACGTCACCTTTGACCCTTCCTGGCCCGAAGGGCCGGGAAGTTCTCTTGTATTAGAATAGGTCATTATTGGTTTAAGGTCTTATTTATTTTTGAAAACGTAACCTCTTTGATTTTTCTATTCGAAATGTACTTTATACTTGAAGTTTCTTTTCAAAATTTTCAACAATGATTTAAAAATTTTGGTTTTACAATGTGGTTTTTCCGGAGTAAATTTGGATCTGATTTCGAATACATTAGATTGAATATATTTACAAAAATACTGCATTTTTGAACTGAATTCTGATTACTTTCTCGGTAATATACGATTTATTGAAATATAACTAGCTCGTAACAAAATGTATGAATACGCATAAAAATACTTATTCCGAAATACGTGATCTAAATCATAAGATGTAATAATTGAAATGATTATGTAATTACAACAAAGACATACAAAGAAAAGACAATACTCGTACAGTAATTGAGATTCTATGACATAAAATTGTTCATATCGACTTATTTTTTGTATTATATATTTATATTATTTTATCAGCTAAACTAATAAAAATAAATGTAGACTTTTAGGAATGTCATATATAATAATACAGAAAGTCAATCATTGTTTTGTGTGTTCATACCACATTGTTTAAATTAAAACTCCTTTAAATGTAGGCACAGCCCAATCAAATAATAAGATTTACCTCAAATGTCAAGCGGATAATTTGTTGTTCAATAAACACGCCCTCGCTCTGAGCACCAGGAACCGTTCATATTCGTACACTTCTTAGGATAGAGACATCAAAATCAGCTATTTCATTCACAAATATGATGAATGAAATAGATGTTACAACTTGCGTGAATTCACAATGAAGTTAATTTAAATAATTCTACATACTTTAAATTACATACAAATATTAGTGTAGGATAAAATATGTACATAAAAAATATATCTCACTAGTGGAGCCAACAGACCCTCAATTTAGCCTGGCTGTGCTCGCGAAATCTGGATGCCGTTGGCATATTGAGCGAAGCGAGCCCAGTGTAATGACTAATCGTTTGTGTGTTGTTTTTTGACGACTATTCCTCAACGTCATGTCGTTTTTCCAAATATTTTTTTAATCCATCACCTAATGTATGTCATTTTGATTGCAAAATTTCATAATTTTTCGTCAAGTAGTTTTTGAGCACATTCGTGACAAAGAATGTGAAAAAGCCTCCAGCGGAGCGCTCCGCTCCCTTTACTCAATAACATCTAAGCTAATTACGTTAAATGTTCTTTATAAAGTTCAAGAATATTAAACGTTAACTGAAATGCAATACATAAGAAATATATAAGACTGAGAAAAGTGGGAAGTTGTGGATATGTGGTAACTATGAGAATTTCGTTTATAACAATCTTTGGTGCTTTTTAACGATAAAAATATGTTATTCAAGAAAAGCTGTATTAAAAATATATATTGAATAAAACATTTATTATATAATTCAACTCATCAGTCGGAACGGTAACAGAAAGTGTGCGTGTATAACTATGACGTAATAGAATATACCATAATACGAGTATAATTAAAAACCCGCCTCGTCAATATTGTGTGAATAAAAAACAAAGTGCCTTTTGACCTGAATCCTTCGCCTGACCTACTAACTACGCTTTTGTTATTATATAGAAGTCATATCTCTGTATAGCCTATTTCAATAATTAGTAAGAAAAGTAAAGTAATATATAAATAACATACATTCATAACAATAAATATATAACATATCCATTCACTTTCAAATACATAATCTTCTATATTCTTTACTATAATCAGTCTTTCATTTATCTTTATAAAACGACATTTTCTGCCTGTCATTTTCTAATTTCGCTTTATTCATTTAAATACATGATTAATTTATGCATGACTCCAATCGTCTACTGCGTTACGGTCTACCGTCTACTATTACCAAAGAGGATTGAGGATATGAGCTGGACCCGGTCTTCGGGTAGTGAGCATAGTAGTTATCAACCATATTATTAAAAGTTAATACATTATCTCTGTCATCCTGGAATAAGAACAGCTAGTCTTCTTAAAATGTAGCAATGATTTATTAGTAAGATCTTTATTAACAATTAATAAACTATACATGGACCCACTATTAAAGTTGCTAGCACTAAACCCATAGATAATTAATTTATATTTTAGTTATATTATAACAGGAGCAGAAATGTTAACCTTGTACTGTAAGTTATATTTAGTGTCTCTATTCTGTCAATCTCTCATTAAGATCTGTCGCACATCAATCAACGACTTACTAACAAGGGTTATAATGGATATACTGTCTTCTATTTTAATATGCGACTTCCAACTAATGAGCTACAAGTTTATTCACTTGATGTCAAATATATAATATATTTTGGACTTATATTTCGTAAAATGTTGAACATTTTTATAAATATATACTGAGATATACCTGAATACATAGTGTATTTTCTAGAGAAAAACTACACTCTCCCTTTCTTCTTTTAAAGCTACAAAAAAAATTAAAGAATAAATTAATGACAACAAAGGTCAAAATATTTGTTCCGAAGCCAAAGAATCAGCACAACAAAAAGGCCAATGAGTACAAAAACAAATAACAGAAAATTTCTAATAGGTGTTCCAATTGTTTGAAATAACACCATTGGTAGTTCAGTTCATTAAATTGCAGACATCTAAAAAATGTTTACATTATTACAAAATTCCTTCCCTCCTCCCCTGGCTTCTTAGAAGGGAATTTTATTGACGAAGCATCACTGGGATTTAACCACAGTAAGTTTGTCTCGCTTACTATTGCTTCATACTAACGTAATAATAATACTTTCCCGTTCATGCAATGGTCAAATCTTTATCTTCTAATGTCAGTTAGGTCTACAAAAAAAAAAAAATATGTGATAATGATAACTACAAATTAGCCTTCCTTCTTTTTTACGCTATGCTTGTGAAATTTATTGAATATTTTAAAAGAACTGACCTATAACTAAACATAAGTTATACTCAATATTTTATATTTTACGGAATTCCTATCCCAACGAATTTCAACTTTTTGCATTTCGCAAAGTTATAAACCTGTAGGAGCTATACACTTAACGTCTCCGTTAACCATACCAATGTTGACCATAGCCACAGTTACCACGACAACGATTACCTTGACAACGGATACTATGACAACAGTTACCATAATTGATTACCAAATTAAATTTGATATATTTGAAAAGCAAATAAATATTATTAAAAAAAAACAAAAGTTGTCCTTCGTTGTATTCTGGCAATTTTTTTAGTGATGTAGGCGTACTGGGGGATCCCGCCACATTACATAACGGGTACACATCCCAATACGCACTACCTCATAGGTGATGTGTAAATCTGTGTATTTACTGACTGGCATTATATTTCTCTACTTAAAATAATAACAAAAATACATTATATAAAATAGAATTTAAACATTTTGTCAATACAAGAAGTCTAAGTTCACATCCAAATGAATAATGTGCCTAGTGAAGCGGGCGGCAATCAGCTAGTACATATACATATATATATATATACATAATCACCTGCATGGTTGTACGTAAACTTGTAAAAGCGATAAAGCTTCACTGTTTAAGTTTAGTAGATATCTAGTTCTCTGTTGAGAAGCACGTCACCGTCCACGTGACTTTAACGTGTCGTGTGTAAAATGGGTTTAATGCATTCTATTCAATAATACAGTTTTATAATGATATTTATGTACTAAATAGTGTGATGTGTAAGTGTTGAGTTCAACTTTAGTGTAAGCAATATTATATTTTTAATATTTACTCGTAAGTAAACATTTAATTTGGTATATTCTTAGCATTATATTACAAAAATATAATTGTTGTATTTGCAGTCGCTCTTTGGTCAACCTATATTTTTAGTGTTTGTAGATTATAAAAATTATATATAAATTCATAAAATAAATCTCATAGTATACAAATGAAATACAAAGAACATTGTTAATATTGAACATACATTTAACACAACAATAGTACTAACTAAACTTTTGAAATTAGTGATATAAAAAAAATGTTTATCTTATTACAATAAACAAATAATAAACAAGTATATTCATTAAATATTTGTAGAATAGTCATATAGAATGTCTTCAATATTATAAAGAGAACGCGTAATTTAAATATTAAAGATATGACTGGGATCCAATATAAAGGGAGCAATTTCATAGACTTCTCGGGTACGATCCCTAGAGACAGGAATACAAAACTATAATAACAAATATTTGAATATCGATATGAGACTAATTATTAATTATTCAAACAATTATTTATTTAAATCATTCTATATTATTTTTAAATAAATGAATGATGTTTGTCGGCTTGCGTGACATTTTATTTGTATAAGATATAAATCCAGGATTTACGTATTATTAATTTAATGCGAGTGTAAATAGTTTATTATTTGTTATAATGGGTATTATCTTTTAATGGTTATCATTGAAGACATTAACCTCGATATTACGACCCTATCTTACTCAACTGTAAAGATGCACTAGAAGCTCTGAGGAAAAATATTTATAATTTACCATACAATAAATGAAAAACGCGATCGCCTTTTTGAAGAATTCTATGTTTTCTTAATGTAGAACTTTTATAGTTATCAGTACAAGATGATTATTATTATTAACTATGACTAGTACATAGTTATTTTTCAATGGACTGAGTATAATAATACACGGCAATAGAAAAATTAATAAACTCTTTAAAATTTTATAAGACCCTTAAAACTAAATATACCTTAATAAATATCTTTAATAAATTTGTTCAATAGCACAAATCCATAATTAAGGTAGATAAGAAGATAAGCCAAGGAATTAACAAATATGATAAATGTCATACAAAGACAATTTATCTTCAAAATATAAGTTATATAATTAATATAATTTCATTATATACAGTAAAAATTGTTTTACTATACTTTACAAAATTTAAGCATCCAATATAGCGAACAAGATAAGAAAGCTTTTTCAACTACCAAAAAATCTTTCTCGCCGAATTATAAACGTAATTATTTAAATTAGTTGGGACTAACTTCTAAAAGTGTTAAAAGATGATTTAAGTAAAACAGTGATCATTGTCTGTTCCTAACTTTATCAACATATTAAAAAAGGACGCGATTTAACAGCTTTCTAATCAGCCTTATAAATATCGGGTGACAATTTTTAAGGAACAATATATCAATATAATAATATATATTTCAAAGAGCGGATTTTTATATATCTCTTTAAAATAAATGTATATATGTGTGTTTTCTTTTGCAATACCTAGGTATTTTATAAAAGCTTATTATTATGTAATATAAGAAGCTTTTTATATATCCAGGTCCCTCAAGCACAGCTGTGATCATTACTACTATGAATTTAACGCTTTTATTCATGAAGCAGATAATGATATTGACAGATTCATTACAAATTTATTCATTAGCTCAGAACACATTCCCTGAGCTAATAGGGTTCATTTACTATGAGAGTGTATATTTTATATGTTAAATTATTTCATTGGAATAAATGCATTCTAAGTGTTTGTTTAACGTTTCAATAAACGAGACTTAATTAAAAAGTAATTGGCATGTGTAAACGTTAATTATGACTTTAAGAGCTTTAAGCTTTTACTTTATGAGCTTTAAGCATTTTAAAAACGTCTATAAAATACTATAAAAATATTGTATATACAAGAAACTGTATTTTCTACCTGTACTTAATTTATATGGATTTAATTTAAGATAATAGGTGAAATAGTTTAAGTCAAAATATAAAAGTTTTCGAAAAACAGATTCGAGTTTATACAATCTGTATAATAGTTAATTAAATTCTTTTCCAAAATATTTACTTTCAAATTTTAGTCACGTAAATTTCGCTTATTATACGAATAATACGTACATCTTTAATTAGAAACATGTCTATAAAATAAATATTTATTTATATTTAGTAGCTTATTGTCATGTTAGACTGTAGCACTGATAGATGTCCGTTTTTTAATAATAAATTCTTACGTATAAACATACATTAATACAATTAAAATATTGCAATAATAAATTATATATCAAGTTCGGAGTAATATCTTTAAGTATCTTTTATTCACCAAGTATATGATATATTGCAATATCAACTAAAAAACTAACATTACTAATAAATGAAACTGGGTAAAAGTGACCAGTATAATTGTTTCTTTCTCTCTCAATGTTTCTCAAGTAATACTTATTTAATTAGACGAAATAATGCAAGACGTTAAACGCAATTAAAAGACGTTGACCAAGAACCTGAACCCACTATTACTACTCCATACTTGTTAACTATTACTTAACAGTAAAACCTGAATGGTCATTGTTGGTATTATGTGCGGTACTTGTCCACGTAACTTTTAGTCGTAACTGTATATATATGTACGAGTTAAGTACTTGAGACATACTTACCAGAGCTTAATAATTTTCTGATATTGATATGATAATCGCGGCCTGAAAAATTGTTTATATATTCTTATAATAATTGTATTATATAGCGCAAATCTATTTTATACACCTATTGTATATAACATATAATAAATAACAATGGTTATTTGTTAGCTGAGCCTAAGCGAAGCTCTTAACCGTTTGCAAAACTTCTTTTTGAAGCCACATCACATAAAAACTACTGAACCGATTTGAATGAAAATTAGCAAAACTGTAAAACTGGCAACTGAGCTTAGGAATGGGCATGTCTTTAAAACGGAATTAAAATATCGCATTCCTTTAAAAAATTATGGTCAATAAACTGAGGGGGCTCAGCATCAAAACAAAACTTATATACATTGTCCGAGATCGCACATCCAGCCTACTGATCAACAAAGCTATCATCAATCTATCCATCTAATCATGAATCAAATAAAAACAAAACACCATAAACGAATTACTAAATTAGGAAACTATATCTTTAATTATTATAATTGAAACATACACATTTTAATCGAGTAACATATGTGATAAGGTAATCAACTGATGCATGAAATATTTTAAATAGATAATATTGTATATAAATAGAAAAAATATTCATACAACAGAGATGAAGCTTCTTAGCATTCCATGGATTCACCGTGTAGGTGCCGGGCCCATCGCGCTGCAAGAAGAGGAGCGCAAACAATGCCTGGGACTTGCGACCCAGGTGTAGGTTTAAGGGGCCCCTTTACTATGCGCATACACGCTCACCTTCACTGTTCACACTCCTCTCCCTACCTAACCAAATATCGTAAGAACCTACTAAAGCTACAGAGAGACTAACCGCTTCTCGTACTATTTCTAATACTTTATCGTGGCGACGCGAGTATTTACCTCTTTAGAAGTACCCTACACCCTAGCAAGTGTTTCGCGGTTCCTACTGCGTCCCCACAGATTCAGTGGCTTTGCCCCATCTTACTAAGTTATTTAATTCAAGTATAGTTGTGACTAATAGCAAGTTAAACAAGTTTCAACACTTATAATAAGATCTCTGAGGTAAAAACATATCTGTATAATAATATGTTAATACTATGCATTCCTCTTTAAGCATATTACGTACACGGGGGTTGTGGTACTGTTGGTATACTGAATCTTAATGTGGTGAATAATTGAGGAAAAATTTTTAAAAATGACAATAGAGACTGATGTAAGCATTACGCATTACCGGGTCCAAAAGTAAATATTCAAATATAGTAAGTAAATATAATTATGATATTTCCTTAGTTGTGACCTCTGAGTACAAATAGAATATTATCACAAATGGGTTGGTTCCATTTGTAACCTAATAAGAATAGACAGTATATTTTTCAAAGATCATTTGAAGCGATAAGGGCGCCTTTGTACCAATTTTGTAGCAATAAATTTACTGTTCATTTTTTATATGTATATTGTGTGCAATAAAGTGTAAATAAGTGTTTTGGTTAAAAATGTAATTCATGTTTCGATGTTTTTGTCCAATTTTAATATTTGGGACATTATCAGCAATCTGTAGTGAATTCCTATGTAATAAAGTTCCTCATATCTAAGACATGAAAGATAACTACAATACGATAATAAATGATATAAATATTTTACCAAAGTAAAGATAGAGATAAACAACAAAGATATGAACGGTTTGATGCGTTGCACTAATGCGGTCATTAGTTACTTATTTGGGAGCCGTCACCACGACTGATTTATTGGATGATGCTGGTCAAATGAGTTATGGTATCTACGGCTTTAATGTTTTTACAAAGGAATACATATCATTGATTGATTTGATTTCTAAAATGTGGAAACAAAGTTTTCTTTTTCTAGTTGCTCCAAGTATTAACATAATAGACAAACAATATTAATAAATGTTTACTACACGAAATCTTTGTAAACTAAAAGATATCTAGGAAAGAGGTCAGTATTGCCCTGAAGGAGTTAGTTAGAAAGCTCGACTTGAAAAATTGTACTCTAAATGGAAGCACTCGTGTCATAACTATTACAGCTTTGTTTTGGGAAAAGAAACTTCAAATCTTGTATGAAGAGAAAGGTTTCCTAAATGTAGTAATTAATTTTCTACGAACTTCTATACTTAAATGATAGAAGAATATCTATAAATATATTTATGATCCTTGAGGTAGTGATATATAGTTAATAGACATGTTTCAACAAGAAAAAATGCTGATGGTTAGACTCAGAAAACAGAGAGGAAGGAAGTTAGAGGAGAACATAAGAATACAAAGTGAAATGAAATGAAATGGAGAAAGTGAAATGGATATCGGTTATCGGTCCAACTATAACTTTGCATTTTCTCTATTGAGACTAGATATAAAATATATAAGCATATAGAAATTCTACTATATGTCATAGTTTAACAAAACCGAATGATATTTTTTGCATCATACTTTGAAAAAAATATTAATTCAAAATATACAAGAACACTTCATTTTTAAAAACTAAGATTATTTAAGTTTCAATTTATTACAACCACTGGAGTCAGTGCCAACTGCATGTTGTAACCACTTGAAGTTACAGTCGTTTATTATAATTAAACATATTAAAACCACAATCTTGAATTATATTGACAATGGTTTCTCATAATATTTCACCCCCATTTCTTATTTATACATGTAGTAGATACATACTTCTATAGCAATAATTTAAAGTATGTCTGATCTTTATAACTCATGATATAACATAATCATGAGTATATGAGTCCGTGAGTTATCAACACAATTGTCAATTTTTGTCTATTTGCTGTCAGTGTTAGAAATAATGGAAGGTAATGGATATATACATATAAGTTATTGTTGAAATCTGATAAAAAATATATATTTTAATGGAATAGACCCGTAATCTTTTATTATAACTATTTATAGAAGCAGAGTTGAAATATCTTTATGACATAGGTTCATTTTCATAATATATTCTTTTATTGATTCAACCACACTCAAGATAGTTAAGAGTATATACTGTATAGTATGTTATATATGACTTCAATATTCAATATCATTAATTTTTATATATATCACTGTTTTATTAATAGGAAAATAATCAAAACAATATGTGACAATAGAATATAATCAACTAACCTGAATTTGATAACGAGGTAGCAACATAAACAAAGGATATTTTAGTATTTATTTTATTAGAGTAAACATATTTTATGTTAGCAATATTCTATTAGTTCGTATCATTGCAGATACTTGTCTTGTAAACAGACCACCAAACAGCTCTTCAATGTATATCAAGTAGTAGGGTTAGTGACGACGTCATTGCTGGATATAATATGTTGATATAATATTATATAGTTTTCTTTTTGAATAATCATAGAAACTTACCTAATGATCAGAAATAGGAAATTTATGAAAATATAATCCCAAAATTTTTCAAAATAAATAAAATTTAAAACTTTAATTTTCTTATAATCATGGCGATCATATTTGTTTACTAACCTCGTCTCTGTGTTACACTAGAAGATTTATCTGAACATTCTCAAACAAACTATAAACTCTAAATAGCTCACTGGGGCAGGGTGTGATTGAAAACAGTCACTGTTTATTAGTATTTCTGTTTTTATATGTACTTACAAACATACATATGTATTACACACATAAGATGCATTCATTTCCTCATATTATTTTGTAATGTTTTAAAATTAATTTTAGAATTTTTAATAATACTTAATATTTTGACAAATTACTTTTCAATATCTACACTATAATAACAATATTATATAGATTTATATTATAAAAGAATAAATCATAATTCCGTAATTTCAATATTTTTTTTAATAAAATTTGCGTTTAGTATTATATTAAAGCGTTACAAAAGTCAAGAATAAAAAGTCAAAATGATGTTAATCCCTGCAATTGTCAACCGAATGAGATGCGTTAAAAAAAACGCTCTAACACTCAGCACCAGAAACCGTTACTTCTCGAACTACCACAATCAATTCATTTATAACACCTTGATTGAATTGACTACACTTGACATTCGAATATTTCATAATTGTAATCAGTATGTTATTTAAATTATACAATAGTCCATAACCGTTGATCGGGGACGGTACCCCAATACCGTAATAGATAACATTCAATCAATCATCTGCATCTTACTCTTGCATTGATATTAAAAAAAACTTGAGCCTAAGTACCATTGTGTATAATTTGTGACTAAAAAATAAACACAATATAAAATTATAAAACATCGTTCACCTCACCGACTACAAATTAAAATAAATAGTTTTCTTATATATATATCGAGACTCCTTAGTAGATGGACATAAAGAGCAGCCTTCGGTCCTCCTTAACTGTTAGTTAGATGAGCACGCCTCGAGCGTTACTCACTACCCTTCGTCTATTCCTGAGAGAAAGAATAAACAAGCAATTAATAATTGATTATATATATTTTGTATTATAGGGTATAATTTTCCTGAAGAACTCAAATATTTATATTGTCATCTTTGTAAGAGAATTGAATTAAATAATAAAAATCATTCTATACAAACTGTGTCTTTATCGATCGATATAAGCTAAAAAACTTTAATTTCAATTTATTTACAGTAATACCAAAAACCACCAAGACGCATATTTTTTCTTATATATGTATAACTCACACAGTAAATTAAGTAATTCTGATGTTAAAACTGTTATTGACGCTCTGTTATTATAATGAGGGATAAAGTTACAACTTATTATAATTAATTAGAAATTAAGTTAAATATATAAAAAAATGGATTATTCCTTTCTTTAAATAAAAATATTTATCTGATTTTCCTTACTAAACGTCCAAATAAACAAAATTCCCACAGTTTTATATTACCTGTGAATTTCTCAACTAAATGATTCTTTTATTGACTGCACTAAACCGGTCCAGTGGATGTTCTCTCCACTGACAAATTAAAATATTTGACTATTATGAACTTAGTACGCCGTACAGGATAGTAATTTACGTGTAAAAAAGAGTTTTTTTTTTTTAAAGTTTTCAACAATCAATTAATAGTAACGGTTAATATTTGTATTTAAGAGATGGTAATACTTAAGAAGCATATGTCATTAAACCGCTCAAGTAAATAAGTGAGTGTGCATTCTACTTCTATGGACTTAGCAAGTTAATTTTACTGATATAAGTTCAGTATATGTACGTTTCTTTGTAAGTGATGCATAGTTTGCAAAACTATATATATATATATATATATATATATATATATATATATATATATATATATATATATATACTCATCTGATATTTAAACACTGCACTGTTATAGCTAATAATATGTGTTAACAGAATGTAATACGACGTAGACATACTAATAGTATTAAACTACACTTCTAATGTTAATTGTTGTGTTGTGGTTACTGCAATTAGTAATAAAACATAGCATAGGTATCAGTCACTTAAAATATACACATTATATATATATATATATATATATATATATATATATATATATATATATACATATAGTAAGTCTTAAATACAGAATTATCCTAATTGTTTGACTAATATATATTTATTTTGCAATTCATTATATCTTAATTATTAAAATAAATATAGACAAACTAAAATCACAGACAAAATAACATAATATTGAAATGGAAATATCACGGTTTGGCTTTATACTTATCATTGTGATGTTTCCAACAATTAGTTATGTTTAATATAATTTACGTAAAGAATTTTGTTTATTGTCTATACCTTTCTTGCGGATACATTTTTTTTTTGCTTTATGACTTGCATATACATTATTTTTTGTAGAATTTTATCTATCTTACGTCGTCGCTAATGATTTGTCGTTTTGCGATTGCATAATTACTTTATAAACGTTTAAAGATTTTGATTACTTAAAATGAAATAATAAATATGTAGTTATGCATAATATTATTATATGTTATAATAAGATTTAGGATATTAAAGTTACTTTAAACTGAATAAATCTATTATTAGCTAAGCCGTAGCCGATTTGCATTCAGAATGATTACGTTTCTAAGGTCTAGTGTTAAGATTTCGGTATCAACATCCATAATAAACACTCTAAAATATGATCAATATTTAAAACAGGATTTTCCATAAAACGACCATAAGTAGATAGCTTACGCGATTCCTCTTCTGATAATGGGTTAAGTTACGCAAAACCATTTTTATAGATATCATATGTTTCCAATTTATAAAAACTTAAATTAATTGTCTTCAAGTTATAACATTTTTCAAGTGACAAATTTACACTTTAAGAACTTTACTCTACTAACTAAGTAAATAACTATAATACTTGAGTAACTTTTCTTTTGAATAAAGTATATTATATATATTAAGTAATTATCTTTTTCTAACATTGTACATTTTATTAAATTATAATTCATAATTTCGTGTAATGTCGATAAATTCTTACGTAAAATTAACGAATTCACGGCATTTATACTTCGTTGTAATCTCACGAGTATTCCTAGTTTGTTTAAAGAACGTGTTTATCTGAACTATCTCAAAGAGTTTGTAATCTGTAAATAGAACACCGGATAGAGTCAAACATTCGTTGGATTTTGTGCCACGTTTTACGATTTACAAAACAAATATATTCACAATTAAACTTATATTTTTAAATCTCATTCTTAGTATTATAGTTAGAAGATTTTTAGTAGTATAATTTAAAGGAGTACAGTGAAAAATCACATTTCATAAAATTGTTCATGTCGGCATAGTATCTTTAATGTATGATATATTACGATAATTCATAGCTATATGATTAGTTAATATAAATGTTCATTTTGAAAGGCCTTCAGAATAGACATTTATTTGACTTACTTACTTACTTATCTTCACGCCATATCCCTTGCGGGGTAGCCAGAGACGACGGAGCGCCAAACGCTACGGTCCCTGCATACCTCTTTCGCCTCGACCGCAGACATTAACCTCTTCATACATGCCCTCCGTAGGGTCCTCATGCTTTTTACGTGACCTTCCTCCAGTATCGTATTGTATTTATTTGACTATTTTCCTTAATACAACTTGTGATATGAATTACGTGGATATTGTATTTATTGTCAATTTTTCCAAGGTCTACATACACCACTCATATTTGAATTCAAATTCTTGTAGATTCATACAAGAGCCACAATAAATAGCGTTATAAGATTTTCTCAAACCGTTAACTGAATGATTTGTTGTTCACATAAATACGCCCTCACTCCGAGCACCAGGAACTGTTCTTATTGGTACACTTCTTAGAATGGAGTCATCAAAATCAGATATTTCATTAACAACTGTGAATGAATTAGATGGTAATACTTTCGTAAATTCATAATAATTCTAACAATAGTATACTATATTCAGTGTCGAACCAGATAGTCTAGTATGTATTTATATATAAGTATCGGATATAGATTAAGCAACTACGTTCAGTGTTTTTTTTAAGGGCCAAAGATGTGTACCGTTAATTAAAATAAGATACATCAGGAATTGGAAAGAGAAGAGTAGGGAGAGGTTTTACTATGTTAGTTCTTATTTTAGTTCTTAATGTTATATCAAAGTCTTTTAAAAATAATATATTAAGAAGTTATAAAGATAAATAAATTGGTTAATTATTTACATAAGTTTTTTTTCCTTTTTGTTCTTATAAACAATATATATCATCCAAGCATCCGTCATTAAACCATCCGAAGAACTTTACTTACTGGCTTTCACGCCCATTTGTTTTTAATTAAACTAAGCAACAATAAAAGAAGACAAAAAAAGGTCGTTGAAATCCCCGTCAGGAACGCAGTTCCTTACGTTTTTTCTTCTACTCCGAATGTAAATCGAAATGAAATTTGTATATTTCAATTTTTATTTCACATTATGTTTCAAAGGCAAATAATCTAAAGGATTAAATAACATCAATACTTTTGTCTCTCTATAATTCAAATACATAACACTCAAATCACATGTACAATAAACTATAAACAGTTAATACTTCAAAACCAACATCAAATTATACAATTTTATCAATTTACTTTTCTAAATCGTAAATATTGTTTTATTCCATTAAGTTTTATAAAATGAAACGTAATTTCAATAATGATGATCTAACACAAAAAAAAATCCGTGCCCGCAGGGGGACACGCGTGGGTAGACCTCGTGTGTAACTCGTTTAAAATATAACTCACTACCTAAGAATAACACATGATGCCGTTGTTTACATCAAAAATTTTCAAGCAAAAAGCGGTTTTTATTTTTTTTCTCGGAATAGGTATCTTTTTTGGAAATACTTTTGATACTTAAACTTAGAGTAAAAAAAAATCTTTGTATTAAAAATATTTGAGACTAGGGAATGTTACCAGAAAAAAGTTGACGTGGTTTTACCTACCTTAAATTTTCAAGCTAAAAGTGGTTTTTATTTTTTTTCTCAGAAACGGTACCTTTTACGGGAAAAACTTCTGATACTTAAATTTACAGTAAAAAATAACCTTTCTATTAAAAATACTTGTGATGTAAGAATGTTTACCAGAAAAAAGTTATGAATTTTTTTCCAAAAATTTTCGGTTTTTTTACCCCCACCCCTAAGTTATTGAAGTTAGGTTTTCGGTTTATCTACATTAGTTATAGGTATTCATCAAAGACATCATATAATATGAACGCGATTAATCTTCTTTGTATAGGGAAAAAGTTATGGTGGAAAAACTAAAATCAGAAAAAGTGAGGCCCTAGCGCCCCCTGTGGTCCGATTTCTCTGGTTAACGAACTTGACCTTCATTTTAGGATGATTGATTTTTGTGCAAAGTTTGAAAGCGAACCGAGTGAAACTGCGGCCGCTATCGTGCTGACAAAAGTCGAATCTGGACGCACGCACGCATATATATATATATATATATATATAAACTTTTTGACCAATGGTCATTTCGGACTCAGCTGGTCATAAGAAGACCTCCTGTGAAGAAATTTTTTCAAAATTCGAAAGTAGGGGACAAATGAATGGGCAGACCGAATTCTTCGAGGTCTACCCAACACTAATAGCAAATTTCCACGTCTGTACAGCGATGTATAGGTTATATGATAAAAAGGGAAACAGAAAGAGAGAGAGTTGTGCTCCCGGCTGGCGTACTCTCTCTCTCTCCCTCTCCTGTTCCTGAACTCATTCATCAATACACGCATACACACATTTAGAGATTATTTACCATATATAATTTAAACAATACTGATGTATGATTGATGAGGACGATTATTCATCTTTGCAGCTTCCGAAATGTACACGTAAAAGTTGATATATACATTTTCAAATAATATTTTTGAAATATTAAGCAATGTTATATTATGTTAAGGCTTATATTAATATCACTGGGTGTCAGAAGAATATAACATGATATGAAATAACGACAAGGATTTCCATTCACATCACTATATCAAGGTAATTCATGTGTTAATTTACAAAGTGGGGTCTTTGTGATCTCTCTGGAAATCCTTCATATCACAACAGGATAACAGAAATCGGAATACTGTTAGGTTTACGAAATATATCCAGGATTATTTTAATATTTACATTAAATATATTGTAAAATATAATCAACCTTACTATCTTATAAAAATCTGTTACAATTAAAATGAAATAATTAAAAAATAATTATAATAATTAATAATATCACATAAATAAATAGAAGACAATATTGAAATGTTTATAAAACAAGGTCTTCCACTATAATATATCTTGGACAGAAGTCAGTATCTCACCGAGGCGTTTCTTAGAAAGCTTCACAGAAATTCAAAAGTATTATTCTTTTGTTTGTACTCCAAATATTGTAACAGTTTTGTTTTGGCAAAAGTAGAAATACTTTTATGTAATGAAAATAATATGTAAGTTTACAATAATAAATTTAATCAAAATATTAATGTTAATGTTTTGAATTAAAATTATTACCATTAATATAAACAACTTTGAAGGATTGTCATTATTATTAATTAAAATAATTATATAATGTAAAACTTTGTACCAACATTTTTTTAGTACACATAATATAAAATAACAAAAACTTTTTCTTCTTTACTCGAGTCGGTGATATATATATATTTGTTATCTTAATGTTAATAAATAACTTCATCTCTGGGTTACGAAAGGATATTTATCTGAACATTCTAAAACTAAAACCATAAACTAAGTAGATAACAAGTTAAGATTGATACATTTTTACTTTTTTTTAAACTATCGCTAACTTTGCCGAAGTCACACACATGAAATAAGTATCTTTTCTTTGAAAAAGTTGCTCTGAAATGGACACGCACTCTGCAGCCTCCGGTCGCCCCCAGCTGTTAGTTAGACGAGCACGTCTCGAGTATTACTCATCACCCCACTTCTGTTCCAGACTACGAATTAACAATTACTAACAATTATTACACTTAAATAAATAATTATAGATGTGTTATAGATAACTTGTATATCAGTAATTTTTTTATGAGGACAATTTTAAATTCTAGAATCTATAAGACAGATTATTGAATATACTCTTATTATATAGGGTAAGTTTCTTTCATTTGAAAATTGAAAAAAAGACTCTTTAAAAGAATGACGACTCTTAAACTTAAATTAAAACCTCTCATTACTATCAATATTTAAATCAACATGTATTTTAAATACCGTCTCACTCCGGAACAACACTAGTACTAAACAGTACACTTTACTGATTATAATTAGGATCTCATTAAACATCCGAGATAACGAGCTCTTTGATCCGTAATTACATCTTCAATTATATAAACAGGTGATTTAAAGATATTTAAAAAGAAATGCGTTTAAACATTGAACGTTTATTAGACGTAAATCAAATACAACACAAGAAGAAAGTTTAATATCTTTCTTGATGTGTTGTATTTACAATAATATATAACCAATTATTGAGCTGAGCGTAAGCGAAGCTCTTAATCGTTTGGGAATCAATTTTATGTCACCACACATAAAAACTACTCAGTCGATCTTCATCAAAATTAGCATTGCTATATAGCTCTTGTTGACGTACTCAAAATGAGCTGAGTCGCTCCATCACATGAAAACTACGCGATTTCAATCAAATTTGGCACGAATGTAGAACTAATAAATAAGCACCTACGAAAAAAACAGAATGAAAATAGCTTGATTAAATCAAAAGTTATAAAAAAAAACCAAGAGACTCGTATTTGTGCCGCTCGTTGTCTAACTTTCATGGCTACAAAATTTTTCAATTAATTGTTTATTATTGTTATTAAATATTTATTCTATTCTAATAAATTTTCCTGCGCTCAGCTCCATTCCCGCCACGCACGATGGGCAGATCCTAATATATATATATATACTAGGATCACATACACATCATATACACATTCAAGTTCAGACAAAGTAAAGGTCGAATACCATTAAAACACAAATAATTTAAAATAATTAAACATTACCTTGTAAAAACAAAATAAAATAAAGATATAAATACCACTTTTTAACTTAATGCAGAATACAAAATAAAAGATATTTGCATATTGTAGTTAATGTAACAAACAATGCAAGAATTCATAATAACAATATTTCTTATGAGCATTTACACAAATACATACAAATTAATGTATTAATACCGAACAGCAACAGTTAGGCTAATAAGTCATCAGGTTGACTCCGACCTCTGAGTTATCATTAACCTGTGTGCAAGAATATAATAATATATAATGTTATAGTTATACATAATGTTATACTTATTATCCCTCACCTCTGTCAGACTTATTTTATTTGATATACAACAAGTAACATGTCATCAGTATACTATTTACAACAGTTTATATACAATGTATTGGATGGTCCAGAGACGAATTATAATAAATAATCGATAAAGCAATAGAAATTAATTAATTTTGGTGTATGGCCTGGAGTGTTTCATTAATATATTTTACGACCGAAACGAACGATTCACCAATTGTTGTTGGATAATAAAAATACATGATTGTTCATAATTTGTTGGAGTAGAGAAAGTACTGTAAAAGTAATTAATTATTAGTTTTAGGGCCGTAATTATTTTTTAAAACGTAAAATTAAACTTCATAAACTTCTTAAATTTTACTATTTTAAAACTTCTACATTATACTTGGAATTTCTTTTACACATTTTTCAACAGTGATTTAAAAATGTCGGTTTTACAATGTAGATTTTCCGGAGTACATTTTTGTCCGGAAATTTTATACAAATAATAAAACTAGAAGATTTAGTATACTCGCAAAAATACAGCCTTTTGAACTGAATCCAAATTACTTTTTCCAGCAAAATTTACTACTATATTGCATGAAAAATACTATAGTGCGTAATCTAAATTATATAAATTAAGATACGAAGAAAAGAGGTGTTATGTGTTTTACAATCCATATTTATATCTTCATAATATTAATACCCGAAGCGAAAACTTTTTTATCCTTCATTACCAAAATTACGTGGATGAGTATAAAATAAGTAA
This sequence comes from Melinaea menophilus ssp. n. AW-2005, assembly GCA_918358695.1. Classification (NCBI taxonomy): domain Eukaryota; kingdom Metazoa; phylum Arthropoda; class Insecta; order Lepidoptera; family Nymphalidae; genus Melinaea; species Melinaea menophilus. Next base: position 27,929,942 of record OU911041.1, on the reverse strand, counting down.
CAGTTAACTTTTATATGTAGACGGCTAACATTTTATATAATAATGAAATACATTAAAGATATGATAAATAAACCAATAAACCGAACAACCTATTGGTTAAAATTGCTTGGAAAATGGCTTAATATTTCGTTTTGTTTTTACTTTTTTCAAGAACACTTCAAGAACCGTGTTTTAATTTACTATTTAGTTGTTATGGAATTGAGTGATGTTTTGGGGATGTAAAGTTTCATCAATTTAAGTTAAATCAATTATGTCTTTACAAGTTAAGATAAATATTTATTAAAAACACCACAGCTTCAAATTCTTCAAAAGTCTTTATTTAAAACGAAATACGTCTCGTATTTGATATTATTTGAACATTTTATCTTCCTCAATACTTATAAAATAGCTTGCCTTTCGTTTTTATGATTGTACAATTTTCGAATTTGTCAAATTGTTTCAATTCAATTAAAGTGTTTAAAAATTACTCCCATACGCCAATACGATACGATTTAAAAGATTAAAATCACTTTATTCTCAATCAACAAGTTATTACAAGATTATTATAATTATCCGGTATAACCGCTTTCATAAATCCTAACTCATTGACACCAGATAAGTCGATAAACAATAATCTGTTGTTGTCAATACAAGTCCGGTTTCGGCATTATGATTATAATCCAACCATCAAGTTGGGTTTCATTACATTTTTATTTCAAGAACAAACAAATAAGTGTAAACAACTTTAAAGCTTATTATCGTGTATGATTTTTTTAATTTAAAGTTTTATAGTTAATAACTTTAAGTTTATAATAGTTCTTATAAAAGTTATATAATTCGATTATTATGGTTAAACTGGATTGCCAATATAAATGATTAGCATTCTAATATACTTAATGTAAATATATTAAAATAAAATATCCCATTTCAGATGGTGGTAGAAGATATGTAAGCGTCTTTTCTATAATACATCTATATATCGAAAGCTCATTCTCTATTTACGGATAATGTCTTTAACAATCATCACCTGAATCAAAGATAAGTTATAAAGTATGCCTATATTTTATAACTTATCTTTGCACTTATGGGTATTCAGGAAATTATAATGTTTGAAGCTATTCACTCAAACCTGGATTATGCTCTTTATAAAAATGTCTGTGATCGCTTCGCATTATATAATTTTTAATGATATGTTAATTTGAACCTCCATTTATTAAGCGAAGCGAGCGGAGCGCTCTACTGGAGACTTTTTCACATTCTTTGTCACAAATAGTCTCGAAAACTACTTAACGGAAAATTATGAAATCTTGCAATGAAAAAGACACACATTAGGTAATGGTTTAATAAAAAAAATTTGGAAAATGTCATGTCGTTGAGGAATAATCGTCAAAAAACTGATATCCCACTGAAGTCAATGTGAAACGATGAGTCATTAGTGTAATGGCTCGCTTCGCTCAATATGCAAACGGCACCCGAGATTTCACGAGCGCAGCGAGCCGAAATTGAGGGTCTGTTGGCGCCTCTAGTGATATTTACACAATTACACACAGTGCACTTATTTTAATACATGTTTTATGTTTAATATATATACGCTATATAAAATTAGTTACTGAAATTTATACAGACTTACCATTTACTTTACATATATTATATAAATAGCTGCATTATGTAAAGATAATGTATGCAATATTGAGGCCCTAAACAGAATGCTTGAGTTTTTTTTTCATATTTATTTTTAAAAACTAATTTTATACACCCATAGAATTTGATTCTATTAAATTCGATTCTAAAAGTGTAAGTACGTAATTGTGCCTCGATGAGATCTCACATTTAGTTCGTTTTTAAGATCGTGTTTATCTAAACATTCCAAAGGTTCTATAATAGAAAATGGAACACTGATTGCAGTCTGACATTCTTTAGATTTCGTGCTACATTTAAGATCGACAAACTAAAATATTTACAAATTCATTACTATTTTATACGAAATTTGAATTAATCAGTATTGATATTTTATGAGTGTACACAAAGAAAGAAGTAAGAGAGTGTACAAGAATATTACAGGTTATTAAATTGTTCGCATTGATATCGATTCTTTTATTGTTGTAATGAATATCTTTTCGTTTTTCATATGACAATTTGGATATTTTGAAAGCTTAATATAATATATTATGTCTTCAATAAAAATGAAAAACAATGCGTTCCACACGTGAAATGTTATTATAGGTAATAAGGTTTAATAAGGTACTTCTAATTAATGGGATACCTAATTAGTTAATTGACTTAAATTCAAATATATATATGTATGACTTATATTATGTAGAATGTTCAAAGTTAATAATAAAACCTACCTACCTAACCATACCTACCGACCTAATATATATACCATAATTGATAATAATATTGATAATGTATTACACTTTTATAGGGAGAAACTGCACTCTTTCTTCCTTCCTTTATATCGAAATACAATAAGTGTTTATTTGTCTCACACTGTGAAATAGCAGCTATGGCAGTCCAGTTCGTTAAATTGTAAACAGACATCCAGAAAATGTTTGTATTATTAGAAAACTAGCGACCCCCTGGCTTCTTAGAAGGGAATTTTATTAACGAGGCGTCACTTGGTTTTAACAAGAGTGAGTCTGTCTCGCACAGTACTGTTCAATCCTAACGTCATTATAATAGTTTTACATACTTGTGATGGTCAAATCTCTATCTACTAATATTAATTTGTGTTTAAAAAAGATATAAAATGTATGTGTTAAGTATAACTACAACAAGTTAGTGAGTATCATATTCCTATATGCTAAGCTTAATTAATTTATTGCTTATTTTAAAATAACTGAGCTAAAAAGTAAAGTAAGTAAAATCGATATTTCATAAGTTATATTCAATATCCTATATATATCACAACCTGCATAGTTGTACGTAAACTTGCGTCGGTAAAGCTTCATTGTTTACGTTTAGTTGATGTCTAGTACTCAGTTGAGAAGCACGTCACCGTCCACGTGACTTTACCGTATCGTGTGTAAAATAAGTTTAATGCATTCTATTCAATGATTATAGTTGTAGAATAATATTTATGTACTCAATAGTGTGGTGTTTGTGTTGAATTCAATTTTATTGTGAGGAAAATAATATTTTTACTATTTACTCGTAAGTAAATATTTAATTTGATATGGTTGTATAATACAATATATATTACAAAAATAATAAACAAGTATTAAATCAGGATCTTCGTGCCTTTTGTAAAGGATTTAATCATTCATTTCGCTGTGATTAGATTAATTAATTATTTATTTATTTATATCTCTTCCACGTTGAATTAATACCAGTGATCACTTGTGTACGTCAAATGGAAGCTGGAGGGCCTTTTTAGATATCACACTTATCAAAATAAGCCCTTCTTAAAGATGTTCTCTAACTTAAAATAATATATGAATAATAACAACTTATAATTGAATAGGTACACCTATTGTATACCAATACAAACGTATTCTCCCTAAACATTATCCAATATAAGTCTCTTAAAACATTTGAGCTGGACTGGGTTACTTAATTAAGTAACTTTTTAAAAAAAATATGATTTCTCACCCAATTTGCCATTCCAAGTTTATAAATTAAGACAGGCAAACTTACTTCGCAGACTGTGTAGTTGAATAACTTCTCGCTCTCTGCTTTACAAATTTATTCTATAAAACTGTAGTTTTTAATAAGAGTTTACTTTTTTTTACTATAATATATTGTACAACACACCACAATAATATAACAATTCTATCTGAATTATTACAATTGCAGATTTTTTTTCATTTCCTCTATCCATAGGTATATATGTACAAGTAAAATAAATTGATTACTTTTATTAAGAAAGCAACGATAGTGAATTAGTCGTTGTTGTAGTTATATTTGTGCTAGTTTATTGTATTGTGTTCTTTAATATCTAAAGGCTTGCATCACTACAAGAGTGTACAGAGGTTCATGGCACAATCATAACAAGATATTTATAGAGGATTAAATTTTATATATATATATATATATATATATATATATATATATATATATATATATATATATATATATATATATTGACTTATATAAATTACACATAACAAATAAAACATTACAAAAATATAACTCTATATTGATGGCCTGGTTACAAGATTTTCATCTACTTACTAATTATTTTTTTTCAATAAAAAGATTCCTGTAATGATCGGTTGTAAAAGTTTTTATGTAATACTATAAAAATATTTTTATAATAAAATCTTCTCTTTACTTACTTAGTTCTTTATTAATCCATAGAGATATTATTAAAAGGAGTTTTTTAATACTTACCATAAAGCTATTATTATTTTTTTCAGCCACTAATACTGAGTTTTGAAACTTATTTTAACAACAGTGTAACTCTTTAGTAAGTTTTATTTTAAGAACATGTAATATATATAATAATAATTCTACGTACGGTAATACTTCACTGTAAGTAGTGCTGTGCTGTATTTTAGTACCTACTTACAATGTTTGATGACTTACAGACGCATTTGTAAGTAATTTATATAAGCAAAGTATGCAAATGATGTTTTTAAAGAGCGGATACGTCTTAAAAGTTTATGCTACAAATACGAAATTAAAATAACTTCAAAATCATAGACTCAAATGCAGGCACCTTTTGGCGTAAATAACAATAACATAAAATTTAAGGTTTTCAATATTGAAGAGTATATTTATGTTCGGTCATTTTATTTGCTTCGAAACTAATTTAAACCATATTTATTATTACCAGAACCAACAAATATATCTTTAGAGGAATACTCTTATAAAGATATACGAGTATTGATTGGTTAATAGTTATACAACTGTGAAGAAAGTTGTTTATCAATAATAAAACTTAACTTCCTTATTACTTAAGTGGTTCCTTGTTTCCACTATATATATTTATACATACAGCATAAAAAATTCAAACAATTTTAAAGCTAAAGTTGATTTTTAAACTTATTTAATTCAATAGCATAATTATACTTCAGAGTCTACTCTCCGAGGCTTCATCTTATCTATGAACGGTCCGTCGTAACCAGCATTTTACTGTAAATTACATTTTAAAGACGTATTACATTAATGGAGTAGGCCACTTTGAGATTTTTTTTCTTTTCTTCTGCGATATTATTCTTAAATTAGTATATTTTCAGTAAACATAACCTGTACAGTTATAAGAACCATAGTTATACTTAACTTTCATATATTATGGTGAATTTCATTTAAGTATATCTCAAATAATGTATTTATTTTTAACATACTATAGACCAATAATAACCAAACAATAGCGTATGTTATAACTCTTATTATTCTAGTATTTCATATATAAGTAACACCGGAGAGTATTAATAATACGAATTTGTGAACATAATGAAGTACAACATGGCAATGATTCTACACTCATTTTATATTACAAAAATGCAAAATCACAACCGTATATGTTAAATATTTATTGTTCATGTTTTAAAAATAAGATCAACTTTTTATCCTCTCTATAGAATAGGAATAGTTTGATATTTCAAACATTGGTTCACAAAATATTATAGAAATGCATAAATATTTTATAGGTCGTATCACTAAGATACATACACGATGTAATTATAAGCTAAGTGTTCTCGTCGGTACATCATTGAGTAGGTCGCAGTAATAAGTTATTTTCTTCACTCATAATATTTATAAGATTAATCATATAAAACTCTTTTATAAGAGATATGTGATATGTTAATTTGTGACTACTACAGAAGTTGAAAGTGACTGCACGGGTCTTCTTCCACTCAATATAAGAGGCAAAGGTTAGTTAACAAACGCATTTTTAATTATTCTTATCAAAGAGTTATACGAAATGTATATAGTAGTATAGTAGTATAGTATAATTTAGTCACGTCTTTTTGTGATATTGGCAAAAATTTTGATTCCATTACTTTAAATAACTTATTTTTTGGTTGAAAAACAACCCAAACTTCATGTAACCAGATGAATAATAATATAGATTTAAAATCATAGAACTTCATGTATTTCTGTTAAAAACTTATATAAAAGTTATATGGTTAAATGTGTAATATGACTAAATTATATAATTTTATACTTCTAACTCATAACAAAAATAATATAAATAATCAATAATAATAATATTTCATAAAAGACATCATATCGAAAATATCAGAGGTTCTTAATTAAGAAAAATTGGGACAACTTGAATATGACTATAATGACGAAGCTTTGTACATTTCTCAATATAGTATATTGGAAGCGAACAAACCGTAGATTAATTTATTAACTGGAACTAGTTAAGGAAGAGAAGATACTACTATTAATAGTAAGTAGTTTATTGGTTTAATAAAATCAATGAAGCATTTTCTATTGATTTAGTTTTATCCTATTTCATCGTCTCATGTTGCATTAAGTGACAAATAAGAAACTTTTAAAAAGCTCTTTTAATAAATAAAAATATATAATTTATAGATACTTTTATTCATATCAAAATTCTATATTTCTATTTTAAAATACGCTAACATTTCATTCTAAAAGCTGTCTATTAAACTAAATGATTGCTTCAATTTGATTTAACGGTAAATGACATTTTAAAATACAAATTGCAGTAAAATCTATTAGTATTTATATAAATGTAAATAGGAATCAAATAATAAATTATAATTAAATAAAGATAGATATATTTAATTAGACAAACTACGAACGAGAAATATTTTTTTTTTCATTATTCTACATAACTAAAACCGATTTGAGTGACTTCTTCTTTGTTAGTAAAAATATCTTTCCTTACAATATACTTTAAAAATACATCTTGATAGTTATGACACGAATAATAAATGTTAAGTAGATATTGCAAATTGTTATCAAAAAATCATATTGTGTCCATCTTCTCGAATTTCTTTTTATAATCGACGCTAGAATATAATACATACTTCACGACCTCAATAACATTCATAATTCAATTATGAACTTCGACCACCCGCAGCCTCGACACTAAAGGGCACAACTACACTAAGAAAATAAAATAAAAACAAAATCAATAATTATCTGTTAATTGGAATCACCCAGTGGGTGAGGTTAATATTAATTAAGTGATTGATTGAATTTCAACCATTAGTATAATCTCCCATCCTTTACCTTCATCGTCTTTTTTTATCCTTTTTTTTAGGTACAAGTTTTTCTACAAAACAAAATGATAATATTCCCTTTGAAATACATGACATATGATAAGAGATTCAATTTCTAACACCCATACTAATAATATCATCGATTTACTTCCAGACATTTTTTAGCAAAGTAGTTTTTAATTACCTTAAAATAAAAAATATTTAAAATAAATTCATATATATTTTAATATTTTCTTAGACAAATAATTATAGTATATGTATGAAATAATATATGTATATAGTATATATATGAAATAATATATGAATATATGAAATCGAAAATGTTATGACTAGTATCGATATCAATTCAGTGTCTCTCCCAGCATGCCCGAATCGAGACGGAAACGCGTTTAAAACTTTATAATTTTATAACATGTATTTTTGCAAATAGCACCACTATCCCTAATGATGAAATCAGCTGTAACGAAACATACCTTGAATTCGGGAAAGACTTATTATATACGTTTTCCGTAGTGATGAATATCTGGTTATAGAGGTCTAGTATAAAGTGATAACTCATGTAGAATCCTAATATTTTCGCTGAAGTGCATTTTAAAATATTTATATAAAATATGTATTAACAAAATTATTTATAATTGGTACCATAAATTTGTTAATAATTCCTTAACGAAATGGTTCTATTTTAAGTTCATTTTCATTAATTATTAATTTTAATAAATATATAAATTTAAAGGACGGAGTCTTGTCTGGATTCATGAAAAATTTGCATTTGACATTATTTTGAAAGTAGATAAGGGGACTGATAGTAATTACATAGTTTATTTTGTCTGCTAAAAGTCTTAGCGCTGAACCTCAATGACACACTATAAGAGTTTTAGTTGTTAATAGTATTTTAGTTTTCTATTTCAACTATATTCTTCTCCAGAACTTAAATTATCTCTATATAATATTTCATCACAATAGACCCAGCAATTTGACCGTAAAAGTGTAAATTTAAAGAAAACCAAATAAATAAAAACGCTGTACCATTAATAATATAATTATTATAGCTTATTAAAATAAATTATTTTCTTATCAAAAGTATTTTGGTTTCAATTCGAATGCTCTTTCTAAAACTTTTTAAGAATCTGGTTATTAGTACATATGTTTTATAATTACATATTCCCATATTCAGATATAAATAAGTCTTAGCTATTGATGTTTCGTTCCTAAACCACAATAGCAATCCTGTAATGAAGACGGATTTTGTGCAGATAGCAATCTATATACGTTATATATGAAATATGTACTACACCAACATATTGTTGTCATAAACGTTCTCAAAAATTTATCTGTTCTTCGAGCATATACAAATCTCTTTGCATTACATAAATAAGCAATAGACAAAGTGCTGGGTAAGACATTACACTTTATTATTAGGTTTGTTAATCATGTTTTCGGCTCTTCGCAACGACAGAGATGTTCCATTAAAAACCTCTATCTTTTTTAAGGAATCAAAGAACATATTCTTCACTAAGACATACAAATTCTAATAAGCTATATTTTCCAAATTTTGTTTTACTTACTTATAAGTAAGTTTGTTTAATAATTGGTATATGTCTGAATCAAAAGCTAGTATATGTCATGGTTTAAACATAAGCTATGACGAGAATATTCACTAAATTATCTGTTAATTTTTTAAGTACCGTTTCACCGCGTTACCGCTGATTGTTACTTTGTAAACTTACCACCTTCAACGATTCATCGACGAAAATAATCACTGCAGAAGCACTATCACTAGGTACTTATTTTTTTAAATATTAATTCTTTTTCAAATTCGACTAATGTCATTAATAAAGTCGATAATTAAATTCGTATTAAGTTACGTTAAGACGCAGCTTATCAGATTTGTAAAGTTATAACCCTCTTCAGATGTAGATTTGTAGTTAAGGTTTAAATTTGTATATTTTGGAATTATTGTGATTATATTGAAATATATACATTTTTCAACCTTAAATATTTGGTTCCCAACAGTTTTAGTAAGTATCTGAGTATGATTAATTTAGTTTTAAATAAATCACTCTTATCAAATAATTAAAATATTATATTAACTTTTTTAAATAAAAATATATATTTTGTATTACTATTCCAATCAATGTTATTTACTACTACTTGTTTGTACCGTATTTATTTCAATAAATATAATATATTAGTTAAATATAACAATGCAATGAATGAATCTACGTTATAACTTGAAACAGATCGTAGCGCTTCCTCTCAGTGAGACTCATCTCAAAGCTGTTTGTTCGTCTGTTCACAAGACAAATACCTGCAATGATACAAACTAATTAAGTATTTTTAACATAATAATTTCATGTTAATAAGATAAACACCATGAAAACTATCATCTAGTTTAATACCTTATGTTAGTTGACGAGCAATTCTATTTTAATTATTTTCTCATTAATTAAACACTGATATCTAATTATGTTTATTTAAGATTTTGTTGAATATAAGAACAATTTAATTTGATACTGAAATCATACACAATATAGTGGAGAGTAAATATTAAAATATATTGAGCGCTCTTTAATCATCAACTATCAACTATATCTAGAGATATAGATGTGTCAATTGCTCTCAATCTTTCGTCTTTTTGAGATTATAGAACTTTTTTATAACAATGACATAAATAAATAGATTTTCCGACTCTCCCTCTAGCTAGGAATTAATAGACTTATGAATAGTATGAAATTGAACAGAGCATTTAATTTAGGTTGAATTTATTTATTTATGAGTTAATTCGTTCGTTTCGTTAATTCGTTAATTCGTTTTAAGTTCAGTGCTATCAAACTGTAAATTTATTGTGGACAAGAATGTCTTTAACAATAAAACATTATATAGAAGATTATGACATCTAGATATCTAACTGCAATATAAATATTATTTATCATCTTCATTATATTAAGCTGTTACATATATTAATAACTTATATACATTACTGTCCATTATATCAAATATTGACAACAAACGAACGACAATCGATTATGTTAATAATTTAAGTACATATTTATAATTCATAGACTCATTCATATACACATGAATATTTAATTGGTAACTGAAATGTATTATAGAGATAAAATATACTTTATATTAATGCTATAAATGTACACATATTTATATAATAAAATAGAGTTCTAACATTATAACAAACCAATGTCAATAAAATTTAACATTGTGGTTTTAATATGTTTAATTATAATAAGCGACTGTAACTTTAAGTGGTACAACATGCAGTTGGCACTGAGTCGGGTGTAATAAGTTGAAAAGTTAAAACTTCAATGTAAAGTAAGTTGTTAATGATGAAGTGTTCTTATTTTATTTAGCCTTAGATGTGTTTTCAAATTATGGTGCACAAAAATATCATTAACCTTCGTTAAAATATGACATATGTCAGAATTTGTAATGCTCACATATTTTAATCATAGTTCCTTCCGCTTCCCAAACAAAGAAATTGGGAAAGAATATTATAGTTGAACTGATAACAGATATCCAAAGATGTTTACTTTCTCTCTTCGTGTCCTCCTCTTCTTTCTTCCTCACTGTTCTGCGATACTAATAACCAGCAACTTCTTGCTAGTTGCTATATAAGTTGCTTAATACATATTTAGTATATACCCACGTTAAGGATCATAAATAAACTATCTACAGAAATATCAAACACTTATAGAAATTCTTATACAGGCTATTTTCGCTCGTTCTTTAATTTTGGTACAAGTTTTGGAGTTTGTTTCCTCAAAACAAAGCTGATGAAACAATGCTACAAACAAAAGATGGTTATAATTAGAGTACAATTTGAAGTCGAGCTTTCCAAGGAATGGCTCCAGGGCAGTACTGAACCTCCTTTCTAGATATATTTTAATTAAAGAAGACGTTATTTAGTAAACTTTTATCAATATTATCTTCTATTCATTTGAGATTTTAATGAATTGTAATCTTCGTACATAATAGGTATTTTATTTTATCTATTACAGCTTTTTAATAGATACGACGCTTTTAGCTTTTTAATAGATACGACGAACCTAAACCTGCGAGTCCTTCTATAGATTTTCATGCCAACCCACCGACTTAGTAGGAAATCAATAGAATAACTAAAAAGAAATCATCTAAGTCAGCACCACGTCCGGATGGTACCCTTTAGTTTATAAAAAATGTCCGTTGATCCATAAACTTCTCTTTAATATATTCGGTAAAATCTGGTCAAGAGGACAAATACCGGTAACATTCGAAAAAGCTCTTTTTGTCCTCATTCCTAAAAGCGACAATGTCACGGATCCTAGGGACACTAGACCGATAGCTCTAACAAATACAATATCAAAATATTTTTTTTCTTTTTTACAAATGAAAATGACGCAATTCATGATTAATAATTAATATTTCGGCACTAATTACCAGAAAGGGTTTTTGCCCCGCATTTCTGGATGCCTGCAACATATTATATTAATATCGGAAAGCCTTAAAGATGCCAGAACTAGTGAGGGACAAATTACGGTATGTTGGATAGACTTAGAGAACGCTTTCTGGTCGGTACGACGTGAACTGATGATGTTTGCGCTAAGATAATACAACTTTCCCACGGTAGCTATTGACATGACCGCAAAATATTTTTTTAAATTAAAAATTTCCATAATTACTAATGAAAATCTTATTGTTTATTTCAAGGTTGTTGTATCTCTTCATTAATATTTAACATAGTCATCAATCTTTTAATAGATAAATTAATTAAAAACGAAAATAATTGGGGTTATCGGTTTGAGTTTAACAATGAATACACTGAAATCATACTAGCATTTTCAGACGATCTCGCGATACTGATACGTAATCCAAAACAATGTCAGCTATTTTTAAATGTTGTAGAGGTTTTCTGTGCTTGAACAGATGGATTGAGGACAAAACCCAATAAATGCTATAGTCTATATCTGGGTAGGCGGAACACCAAATATATCTGTAACGATTCGGGTCTTATAATAGGCAGTAAGTGCCTTACTACGGTTACCGAAGCAGCTCCGTTCAAATTCGTAGGTAAAAAATCGATATCCAAGGGCGCACTCCATCATTGGATATAATAGTCGATAGCTTTTTGAATGATCTTAAAAAGGTAGACAATCAACCAATAAGTAACATTAAAAAGGCTTGGATATATGTACAATAATTATATAACATCACGTCAAAATTGGCCTTTCCTCGTTTATGAAATTAATAAGACCCTTCTGTTAAAGTTAGATGCAAGCGTCATAAGGACATTGAAGTCATGGCTCGGGTTAGCGCATCCAGCGAACTCTTCTACCTTATTTCGACATCGACGCAATTTTGGGTTAAAATTGAAGAAACCATCGGAACTCTATAAACACCTAAGAGTGACAAAAGACATATTTTCTCAAAATCAATTGATGATACTGTAACATATCTCAATACTTAAAGAAGATTTTAAAGTTGCATGTAAATGCATATGAAAGAATATAAGGTACTTACATAAAAAAACAGTTTTAAAAATTATGTATGGCTGTCTGTTTGTTTGTTCAGCCTATGCTCTGAAACGGCGAGAGAGATTTAAACAGGATTTTTACAGCTGATGTTAATATATAGAATACGAGTATTATATAACTTCATTAAGTACTTTAGATTTATCTTGGCTGAAATAAGAATATTTAGGATATATTTATAAATGTTGGAAAATATATGAATATACATATATATATATATTAAATTTGTATAAAAAACATTTGTAACTAATCATGATTTTAATAAAAATGTAATTTAATCATTAGATATACTACGAGAAACATACACATTACTAATAAAGGCAGACCCTAAAATAGTAATTAGTCAGTTAAAACTAACCTTTTTTTTTAATCTTTTGTATTTGCTTCACTTACTAATAATACAATAGCAGGTAAAACAAACAAATTATCTTTTAATCTTTTTTTATTAGAGAAATAACTCAATCATTTTTTATTGTTGTTTAGATTAATTAAAATCTAGTGGGCGTATAGGCCAGTAGGTTCTTTGGGTGGTCCAATAATGGTAAAGGTACCATCCATCTATCCTATAAATAAGCTAAAGTCAAGGAATTATATCTTATTTATAGGATAAAATAACTTTTGTAAACAACAAATATATAGTCAAGTTTTACGCACCGCGAATGACTTTTTTTAAAAAAGATTTTATTTAAAATATAATCACTTTAATTGACAAGTAATTACTTAGACTACCTTAACAAGACTAACTTAATATTAATACAATGTCTTAAATACTATCGAGTCGGCCACCCAGAAGGGTATTGTTCCCATCATTCGAATATGAGCGTGCGAACATTGCGAGATGCCGACTCAGCGGGATGGGCTGGTGTGACTGTCGAGTCAGCTGTTTGGACTGACGTAACTCCTCCCTCCTAAGATCGAAGTTTTCCGGTAAAGCAGAAGAACTTCGAAGACACATTTTAAATACAAAATTACGATTGTTGAAAATTAAAATACATATAATAACTATAACTATGGTATACAGTCCGATTGTCCAAACACTGATATTTCTCACAATTTTATGGTTTTCACTAGTTTCACTATTTTCACTATAATCACTTGTTTCTGTTTTCTTTAACGTTAATGCAAGAAGTTTTAAGTCCGTAAGGTCAATGCCTTTTATATTGGTTGGTTTCAGACTCGGAGTTTCAGGAGCATGTATTGATGGTAGATTAATTATTGGTAATGTTAAGTGTTTTTCATTTTCATAAATCATCTGATGTCGTTTCAGATTCATAGATCCAATTTTCACTTCACAAAGATCATCTAGGGTGAGTATGTAAGTGCCTTTGACCTTTGTTCGGGATATTTCGTCAGAACAGGTTCTTTTAATTAATTCTTCTTTTCTGGTAAACAGGATCCATGTTCTAGTTTTCAGTGGTTGTAAAACAATTAAAGGAACTGGAGTACATGTGGCATTTTCAGCATAGTTCATTAAGTCGGTGAGACAAGGATCATTGCTGAATTGAAGAACTTCATTTTTGTAGCATAGGAAACTTTCTTTGTCGATTTCCTTGCAGGGATGAGTTAATAATTTAGTTTTCAACCCTTTTGCTATAAGGTAAGGATATTTAGGAACAATAATAACGGTGGAATCATGGGACAACACAGGTAAAGGAATCAGTTTGTAATAGATATAAGTGTCATTTTCAATTATAGGTATTTCCAAAAGATAGGTTATATAATTTCCTTTGAGATATGCTTTTATTGAAATCGTTTCTTCTAACTTTACTAAATTATTTAATGAAGGAATATATGCTAAATTTTCTAACTTACTTATGTTTTCTAATGTACTTAAAAGTATGTTAGAATTTATTATTGATTGATGTAATACTCCTAATCTACTTAATGCAAAACTGGTTTCTATTTCATTTAATTTTATATATATAGTTTGAAAATTATGAATTAACAAATTGTATGTACTAATGATTTGAGTTTCTATGTGATTGAGAACGTTCGTTTTTATTATTTCTGAAAGATTATATTTCAGACCTTGAATTTCTAAATTGATGTTATTAATATTGTCATTTAATTGAAATGTAGAATTCGTTATAGTGTGTATCATTTCAGTGATCAACGTCATTTTATTTTTATTTTTATTTTGTTCAAACTTAATTTCACTAATTAATTTTTCATATCTAATAGCATCGTTATTATCTAGATTTCCTGTAATGATTTTAATTATTGATCCTAAGGGGTTAATAAGGCCTCGTTTAACTCTAAAAGTGGGAGAAATTTGTTCTAATTTCATTACTGTTAAATTCTTTATGTAATTAGCTTGAATTCTAACGTCTACAAAGTATTCAATAAAAATATCATCAAAATTATCAACTAACTTATCTAACTGGGTACATTTATAAAAATTTTCTTTTATATCTTCTATTATAGGTCTTAAATCTAATGTTTTGACGATTGTCCATTTATCGTTACTCACGATGGCAACGCCATTTCTTAAGGGTAGTACTCCAGGATTTTCATTTAACTCCTGAAGTTGAAGGGCCTGGGTCCACATCACCGGGACCAGGGTCATAATCAGCAGGTGGTACCTGTGGAGGTCGTTTAACGTTCCTTATTGGAATCTTAGTATTCCGATCATTAGTCATTATAACAGGGACAGTATTTTTAGAAATTCTCATTGGTTACTTGAGCTTTTACGTAACGTGGTTTATCTTTGCTTTTACGTTTATTAGTGCTTTTTGCAAATATTGTATCTCCGGGATTTATTCTAAAATCTGTTTCACCACCTCTCTTTTCAATATATTTTTCTTTAGCCTTAATTGTTTTATCTATTAAATGTTTATACAAAAATTTCGTTCTTTTCATATGTTCCTTAATTAATTGTTGCATGTATTGTTTCTCAAAATCTACATGGAATGTATTTTTAGCTTCAGTGTGTCCAAATAAAACTTCGAAGGGTGTAAAACCAGTTGTAGAATGTATTGAATTATTATAAGCCATTATTGCATACGTCATTACGGAAGCTGCGTCGGTATATTTTTGTTCGTATTTGGCAATTCTATAAATTTCTATAATAGTTGAATGGAATCTTTCTATAAGACCCATGGAATTTGGATTATTTGCAGTTCCTATGTGAATTTCAATTTTATACATAGCTAAAAGTTCCTTCAGTAATGCATTATTAAATTCAGTACCAGGATCAGCACTAATTTTAAGAGGTACACCATAAAAAGAAAAGTACTTAATTAAACTTCTTACTATCTCTGGTGTTGTTCTATTAGCAATTTCAAAAGCTTGGCCAATTTTACTAAAGGCATCGATTATGGTTAAATAATATTTTCCTTCAATAGAAAATATATCTATGAAGATTTCTTCTAAGGGTTTAGTTTGAGTTTGGGTTAATTGTAATTTTGGTTTTATTGGGTTTCTGTCGTATTTCACCTTTTTACATATTTCGCAAGAATTTATGAAACTTGATATAGTTTGTTCCATGTTATGCCAGAAATAATTTCTCTTAATATGACCTACAGTTTCGCGAATACCTCTATGGCAAGTTTTTCCTTCGTGATATTTTTTAACAATTTCCCTTTGATCATTTTCGTCATCTATAAAACTTACGCGTTTTGTACATTCTCTAAATTGAACACATTCTTTTTTGAATAGGGCTATAACTGTTTCTGTAAATTGTCTACGATGTATTTCATCTTCAAAATAAATAAAATATTTGGTCTTATTTTTAATATATTCTTTTAAAAATTGTTTAACTAAATCTGGTCTGTTTGTAGGTAAATGAACTTCTAAAATACGTTGCTTGGGCCTAGATAAATCTTTAACTGTTAACCTATCTATAAACCATGTAAAAACTAAAATTTGATTTGGTTTAGTGTCTATTGCTTCCTGTAATATGGGGATACCTTCGGATTCAGTATCACGTGCTGAATGAACTGTATCAGTTTCAGACGCAGTTAAAGTGGAACTAGAAGGACATGGTATTGAATAAGGTGAACCATTTCTAGTTCTTACTGAAAGAGTTTCTTCTGAGTCTTCGTCAGGGATATTAATAGTAGGAATAATTTCTTCTGGTTCAGGATCAAAAATGTTAGAAGGTTGAGATTCAGGAAAAATTGTCTTTTTTAATCCTTCTAATTCTTTTAAGCTTTCAGTAACTTTTCTTATTTCTTCCAGATCAACATCTTCTGTATCTACATTTACTTGTGTTGACATATTTTCTTCTTTATCTGTTGCGTTAATACGGATTCGAGATAAAGCATCAGCATTACAATTGCTTTTGCTACTCTTATGTATAATCTCAAAATCGTATTCAGATAATCTTAATCTCCAGCGTGTTAATCTACTATTGGTATCTTTTAAAGAATTTAACCATGCTAAGGGTTTGTGGTCAGTTATTATTTTGAATTTTCTACCATATAAGTAGGGGCGGAAATATTTCACTGCCCATACTATTGCTAATAATTCCTTTTCTGTTGTACTGTAACGTGTTTCAGCACTTATTAATGTACGGCTTGCATAAGCAATAGGTTTATCACTGCCAACCGGACCTTGGGATAAAATAGCTCCTACTGCGAAGTCTGATGCATCTGTAGTGAGGATATAGGGTTTGCTAGGATCAGGATATTGCAGTATTGGTGCATTAACAAGGAGTTCTTTACATTTTTGGAAGGATTCTAAATATTTCTGATCTGTTACAGGCATCGTTTGTTTTTTCTTAAGTCGGGCTGTCATTGGTTGTGTTATTTTTGCAAAGTCTTTTATAAACCGTCGGTAGTAACCTATTAGTCCTAGAAAACTTTTAATTTCAGTTGTTGTCTGTGGTAAGGGATAATTAAGTATAGCTTTAATTTTGTCATTGTTCGGTTTAAGTCCGTCACTCCTAATAGTATGTCCTAAATAAAGTACTTCTTTTCGTAAAAATTCTGATTTGTCTAACTGAACTTTTAAGTTTGTCTGTCTGAGTCTGTCAAATACTGTTCTTAATTTCTGAATATGTTCCTGTAAACTAACTGAATAAACTATTATGTCATCTAGATAAACTAAGCAGTGGATTCCTTGTAATCCTCTTAAAACATTATCCATTGCTCTTTGAAAAGTTGCAGGTGCTGTTTTAAGTCCAAAAGGCATACGAGTAAATTCAAAGTGTCCTGCGTTTGTACTAAAGGCTGTCTTCTGTCTATCTTCTTTTTTAACTTCTATCTGATGGTAACCACTTGCTAAATCTAAAGTGGTAAAATATGAACTTCGTCCAAGCTTGTCAAATAAGTCAGTTATGTTAGGTAAAGGGTATTTGTCGTCGATAGTTATTTCGTTTAGTTTTCTATAATCAATAACTAGGCGAAATTTTCTTTCGTTACTAGCGTCAAGTTTCTTTGGGACTAGGTGGACAGGTGCACTCCAAGGGGAATGGGATAGAACTACTATATTATTATCTATCATCTTGTCTACTTGTTTATTAATTTCGTCATTAATTACTTGGGGTTGTCTGTAAGGTCGTATATATATGGGATCTTCATTATGTGTCCTAATTTGATGTTTCACGTCATTTGTAAAAGTCAAGGGTAGTTTTTCACAATGAAAAATATCTTTATATTCTATACAGAGTTGTTCGATAGCTTTCTTTTCTTCTGAATTCATATGGTCTAATCTGAGTTTAGTTAAGTTTTCTGTCAGTATTTCGTCTATTTCTAAATCTGTATTGTTATCTAATTTATTAATAATGCATTTGCTTGGGTTATATTTTGTTACTATAAAAGGGCTGGTAATAGTCAAGTTTAGTTCTGTCTCAAGGGTATTTTGAATAATAGTGGTTGCATATCCGTCTTTACAATTTACTAAAGCGGCAGGCATTCTAACACCATTACAAAATTGTTTAAAATTTAAAATAGCATTTCCATTTCGTAAACTTGTTGGTAATTTAACTCTCTGTTCACAACGGGGATGAAGACGAATAACGTTAGTGGGGTTATATATAATAGGGATAGCTGTTGTATTGGTATATAAAATTTCTTTCTTCATATCTATTGTGGCATCTAATTGTTTTAAAAGGTCACTCCCAATTAATCCGTCGTAACGTCCATCTACGTCATAGATGTAAAGTTTATGTGTTTCAGGGTTATGAAAAATTTGGAATAAGGGGATAACTACAACTTCATCATGTCGACTAGAGGCATGAGTACTAATAACTTCAAAGGGTTCTTGATATTTAAAGTCGTTAAAATATTCATTCGCTTTTTTGGGACTGATAAATGATCTTGAGCTTCCCGTATCTATCATAAAGTTAGCATTAATTTCAGGTATATAAATATAAGGTAATGTAAGGGTGTTACAATTTAAATGTATTATCTCGGGATTTGGTAAGGGGTATCCATATGAAAATTTTCAAATTGTTTTACTATATTATTATTTGTCATATCATTAATATCTTCTTGTATTGTGGGGTCATAATGGTCACAATATTCAGTCTCGGGGTCATTAGGGTCATAGTATTCGGCTTCAGGGTCTTCAGGAATTTCCTGCTTTACAATATGCTCGTTTAGGCGAAAACCTTGTGGTTTAGTAGGTGGAGCAGTTCTCATGCTCACATCCGTGTTATGCATAGGTCGTTGGGGACGGTAACCAGAGGGTTGTTGTCCTTGATTTTGATTAAGTGGTGGTCTGTATCCAAATTGATTTTGATTATAATGGGGTCTATATCCAGCTTGATTTTGGTTTACTTGGGGTCTATATCCAAATTGGTTTTGGTTTACCTGGGGTTGATATCCAAATTGGTTTTGGTTTTGTATGGGTAACTTAACTTGCTTACTAGGAGGTATACCAAATTTAAATTTAGGGGGTTGTTGATAATTCATATTTTGAAATGTATACGGTTTTTGCAAGGATTGCTGCTGATGTTGACCTTTTGATTGAAATGGATGATTATTATTTTTAAAGGTGTTAAAGAAAGGTTTCATAACATTTCTTTCAATATAGGGGTTAGAAGATGTAGCACGTCCAGCATTAGTATGAGGATGCTTCATCATTTTATTACGTGAGTTATATTGATGCATAAAATTTACCTCTTCTAGAACAATACTTAAAGCATTTTCAAGGGTGTTACAAGCTTTAAGTCTAACAATTCGCAATAAATCTTCAGGTAAATTATATAAAAATACATTCATCGCCAAATTATCATATATCGTTATTTTACTTTCACGCAAACTACTATTTGAAATTAAATTTACTTTAGCTATTAATGTGCTTTTAGTGTGTTGTATTCTATTACAAAAATCTAGATAAGATTCGTTACTATTAATTTTTAAAGTTTCTAATTCAATCGCGATACATTCTTCGGAACGCGGATCACCGAAATGTTGTTCAAGGGCGGATTTAAGGCTGCCCCATGTAATTAAATCTTGTCTTTCACTAATTAAACTAGCTGCTCGTCCTATTAATTTTGAAGTTATGACATGAAAAACATAAAGGTCTTGATCGGGATTTCCTTCTACTACACACGTTTGTATTACGTATTCACATTTCCTAATAAATAAGGATAATAATTTTTCATCACCATCAAACTTAGGTATGATATTACTAACTTCTACTGGGATCTTAACAATGTTTTCCATTTTTAATAAATTGATTCACTTTAAATAAGGAATATCAAAATTGTATATAAAATAATTATTTTATAAAATAATTATATATTATTTTTGTTCTTAATTAATTAATATAATATATTTCTTTTCCTTTTATAATATTTTAATTCACTTTATCTTTAATTCAATTCAATCTTAGTATTTTTCTTTTAATTCACTTAAAACGAAAGTCAATAAAATCTCTAAGAACCTTTTAAATTTTAAAAAGGGGTCTACAATTTAAATTGACACATATAACTAGGGTTGAATAGGAAATGAATAGGTAGGAATAGCTTTAGGGTCTACTCACCAAATCATATCCCTCGTGAGCCTGAAGGTAGCGATCTTTCCAGAAGCCAGACGCAAGCGCTCGATGAGACTTATTTATATTTTTGGTTCGGATTCCGTAGAAAACGCTTGAAAACGTTCGTTCCAGGATAATCTTAAATTTTCCGGACGCGGAATCCTACCGGCTGCGCCAGTCAAGTTTTACGCACCGCGAATGACTTTTTTAAAAAAAGATTTTATTTAAAATATAATCACTTTAATTGACAAGTAATTACTTAGACTACCTTAACAAGACTAACTTAATATTAATACAATGTCTTAAATACTATCGAGTCGGCCACCCAGAAGGGTATTGTTCCCATCATTCGAATATGAGCGTGCGAACATTGCGAGATGCCGACTCAGCGGGATGGGCTGGTGGTGGTGGTGGTGGTGGTGGTGACTGTCGAGTCAGCTGTTTGGACTGACGTAACTATATCTTTATAACCTCCCAAATGTATTATGTTATATTTACAAGACTTTCATATAACATTAGTGTAATGTTTGAAAAGGTTTCAGAATTTTATATATTAATATGTATATTAACAGTGGGTATTTACATATTATTAATTTTATAATTAATAATTAGTATTCATTATTCTATATATTATTTAAATTTAATTAAGATGAACAAAAACTTTACAAACGTATGGATAACCCGCAATTTAACTGGATTATTTAAATAATTAAATAAGATGGAGTTATTAATATTTATTGTGAGGTTATAATTATTCAAGATTACAACTATAATTTTATTATGATTCAATTTAGAGATATTATATAATAAATAAATATTTAAATAATTATATTCTGTATTGAAATGCTATTAACAATATGTACTTGGGTAATGTTTTCGCATTTCTCAGCTAGCGATTATGAGGATTAAATTTTTCAAAGTTGAAGAATGTTATCAAGGCTTGTATATGTCTCAAGTGTCATACATTAGTGTACATGAAGACACTACTACACTTGCTTGAGATCAAGAAGTAGATATATCCTTGAAGTAGAGTACAAAATATTCATATTCATATTAATAATGATTGTGATTTTATAAATCAAAGATATGAGAAAGTTTAGTCAAGTTATTATAAAATATAAAACCTAACTTTAAATATTTGAAGATGTACTTTCATTTGAAATAAACTTAAATTGAAGTATATTCAGTTGAGAACTGTAATATTTTAATTTCCTACACACTGGCTAATAATTTTATTCACGTAGCTTAATAAGATATTATAAAACTAATTAGTATCAATCAATTTACAAAAACTTTTATTTTATTCATGTTTGTAGTTGTAAAGTATCATTATTGAATAAATATTATAGAAACAACAAAGTAACATCCAATAATCGTAATATTTACTTATTTAAACAAAATATATTGATCAGACCTCGTATACCACTTATTTTAAAACACCCGTACTGTATATATTAGTTTAAATTAGTGACATAACTCACAATACTACAACCTCAGAGAATTCAATGGGTCACAGTGATTTATCAAAGTATACCAGTTCACACGAGTTTCTCGAAAGCACCGCACAAACTTATCACCTCGTTAGAGATCACGGACTCATAGTTCACGAACAACAAAAAAAAAACATTTTTTTTTTGTAACAAGAGTAATTTTTTAATAACTATCTATCGTTACATTATTTGAGAAGAATAATTATTAATATTAATATCAATGTTGATATAATTACAGACAAAGAAAAATTATGTTATTAATAGTAACTAATATAATCGTTCACTAACATCGAAATATCTAATAATAATTACTGATTAAAAAGGCTGTTGACCCCCAAATCGTCAGTATTGAAGCATTTTCCAATAAATGTAACTTATTATCTGGAATTTAAAACAGAATTTTATCGAAAAATCAATGCCTAAGATGTTAATGTCAATTCTTTTCTAGATTAGTTTAGTTTTTGATCAAATCAATATAATTACATTTACCTTTATTTTATTATTGAAGGACTTATTCAATTACACGGTCTGATGTTGCAAGTTTTGCAAATCTTACTTAACAAGGGTTGTAACTTGTATAAGTATCAGAAAGTTAAAGTAACTGCTATACATAGATATAATATAAAATATAACTAACAGATATACTCTCACATTCGAGAGAATAAGGTTTGAGTAAATCACTTAGACTAATAAACAAGTTTTTGTCTAAATAATATTTTGATGTAAGTTTGATCTCCATCCGTCTAATGCATTTTAATATTTACTGTCATAACGAAGATACTCATTATATATATATTATCGAATACTTTAATGTTATAAAAAATACATTTACGAATGAACAACAA
This sequence comes from Melinaea menophilus ssp. n. AW-2005, assembly GCA_918358695.1. NCBI lineage: Eukaryota > Metazoa > Arthropoda > Insecta > Lepidoptera > Nymphalidae > Melinaea > Melinaea menophilus. The sequence continues at coordinate 27,907,035 of OU911041.1, read as the reverse complement.
CATAAGGTGTTGAATTATTACATGTTATCATTCAGTTGTTACTTGTTAAATTATTTCAAATCAAGGTATCTTTAAAGTATTGCCATTTCACAAATTTTAACCTCCATAGATCCTGGTACAGTCACACACAATAAAAGAAGTGAGAAAAGTAATAAAATTATGGAAACTTGACGATGAATATCCAAAATCCAAAATTTATTGTTCATATATAACTATATTTTTAGTATCCAAAATCTGTTTAAAACTATTATAACTAAATCTCCGAACGATGTCGCGAAAATATTAATTAATTCCTCTCGTAATAGAAAAGGCTATCGATTACTCATCTTACCCACACGATTTGTGCACCCAGTTTACTTAATTTTTACAAAGACTCTATAAAAAAACATTATTTAATACATCTTGTAAAAATTATATGCAATAAATATATGAAATCCTACAATAGACAAAAAGTGAATTCGTTAATAAACTCTGGTATTAAAGTAAAATTCATCAAATAATTATATAAAGAAAAAATTTAAGATATATTGATGAGGATGAGTTTAATGAAATAACTCGATGTGTTCAATGTTCGTATAATTGAATTACCTGCCACTTGAACCGAACTTGAAGCTTTAAAACGCCTTAATTGGTCGTTCGGAATGTTTTAAGAGCTTTATTTTATAGAGTAAAAGAATTTATGATATCCGTTATGCTAATTATTTCTAACTATGCATGTAGTTCTTTGTCTGTGAAAGGTATAAAACAAATGTAGAAATATTTGGATAATAATTTACTTGACATTTGATATTATAGAACTGGAAATGGAAGAGTTTAAAAAGAATACCATAAAATAAATTAAACTTAAAGATTAGTTAATATGTGTTTAACTCGTTAACAGATATAAATAAATAATTACTCCATTATCTTGGTGATTAATATCTTCTCTTATAACTGAAACTAACCCTTTGATAACACACTGGGATGGAAGATCGATGTCTGGCGCTGTCTGGCGCTGCGTTTTATGATAACAATATATAAATAAGATATTCTTGAACTTTAGGTAAAATAGTTATTTTTCTGAATTTATTATACTTTGTAAGTTATATTGTTGAAGTGAAAGAAAGAAAGAAAGAGCAATAAACACAAATATTTGCTTAGATTTTCAACTATGGCTATTATACGAGAGCATAATAATTTTGTTTCATATTTAAAATATGAATATTGATATGAATATATGAATATGCATCAACATTAACAACTATAGATGTTAAATACTCCACGCGTATACCTATAGTTGTCAATGTTCAAACATTTTATTGTAAATTTATTTACATATTAAATGCGATTCAAAAGTAAATTTTGCCTAAAAATATGCTGTTATAACATGAGCATTAATATTAATTACTGTTTAATATTTATATGTTTTTATGAAAGTAGATAAAATAAAAGCTAGTAGTTATGATTTATACGACGCTCAAATGCCCGATTTTACATTGCATTTATTTCCACTGGTTACTGTTATATTACAATTTTATATATATATCTTTGGCGTGAACCAAGTATCTTGCTTACTAGTCTTACTACAGAGAAAAGATATGATACTTGTGTTAAACTGATGCATTTGACTCACACACAAACATAAATACTTACAGTAATACAAACAACATTAGATCAGAAATAGAATCATTAAGAATAGTTAACTGACCTTTATATCAGCAGACAAGACATTATAGACAGTAATAACATGACCCGAAATATAAAGATAACATTCGTAAAATTATTAATTAATGAAGTTAATTTCATTAAATATATTTACATAAGAAAACGTATTATAAATATTTTAATGGACGATGGCCATTTATGAATAAAGTCTGAATAGTTTCCAAAATTTAAACATCGCAATTAAAAATACAAGTAATCTTGTCTATTACGTTATTTTTTTCTTGAGTATGCAATTAAATAATTTCTTTCAATATAATAATTAGTTGATAAATCACATTAAAATGAATTTTTTTTTCCATATCATGTCATATCAAGTCATATAAATTGTTTAATATTAATAATATAACAAGCAAACATTATATATATGTAAGAAATATAGAGAGAAGAGATTTTATATCTGAGTAAAGTTAACAAAAAATGTCCAGTCTTAGAACATTTATTATTTGAATGGCATCAATATATCTTTTACCCAGGCCCGCCCAGGATTTAATGACTATTTCATATCATTCTGTGTTTTACCATTAAGGCCATTGCTCTTACAAGTAGTTTTGATCTTAGGTAATATTTCTACGTTGAAATAATAGAGTTGAAGTTGGTTAAGAGAGTTTAATAATATATCCAAATTACAAATTCTACGATAGTAAAAGAACAGTCTTAAAAGTGTTTTAATTATGCCAACTTGTGAAGTAGACTTTTATACAGGTATCGCACGGGGTTTAACAAACATATCGATGGACATGAACTACTCTTAGACTCGAATAAACAGAATCTTAAAAAAATACTTGCGTAGGATTTTAATCTACGACTTTTATCACACCATTCAAGATACTAACATCTAGACCAAAATATTATTACAGTAGTTGTCTTAAATGATTTATTCCTTAAAATTATGAGAGATTAAACAGATTATACTATGACTTCTTTCACGCGTGAACTGACAAAAGTTATTTTTTTGCAAGGCTCATCTCAGAGACCCATATTCTCAAAGCAACATTCTTTTGTATCAAAATGGGTTTTGGGAGGTGTGGACGTTTGCACACAATTGAATCCTTTGAACTCATAACTTATCAGTTAAAGAAAAAATAACAATATTTAAGTTTTATAACAAAATAAAATATAATGACTCCTAAAGGAGTAATAAAAATAATAGTTATATTTTCATAATATATGAAAAAATATATTAAAAAAATATATCATATATATGCTAAAAGTGGAAATCAATTATTCAGTCGATTTGTGTTATGCCAACGATCCTATAACGTTAATATTTTTTGTATAATATATTGGATATTTCCAACATAAGTTGTTATGCGGATGACAGTACTGAGGATATGGTACAGTCCGTCCGTGCAGAACTCTCTCTCTCTCTCTCTCTCTCTCTCTCTCTCTCTCTCTCTCTCTCTCTCTATCGAAAGAAACTTGTGTCTTCTTGTCTTAGAATAAATGGAACGAATTGAATAATATCAACTAACAAAATAGAAAAAGTTTTTAATTTATATCACAATCTACTACTCTCTATCTACTTATATATTTGATAGATGTCTCTTAATTTGTCTTGAATATGCCTTGTAATAATTTTTATATTTTGTATTGTCATGTATATACGTTTACATGATCATATATATCATATGATAGGTTCCTTTGATAATTTCTTTAACATACCTTTTTAGTCTAGACTTTGTAATGATAACAAATCGTATAATATGTTTGATAGGTAGAGGTCAAGTTTATTTATTCAACAAAAATATTATTTATTTACATAAGTTATTAGTTTTTTTTCTGTTATTTATTTACTAGAACAAATTAAAGTTGGTTATGAATTTATTGTAATTATGTATTATATACAAAAATTTTATGTCATATCTATAAATAAATTACAGGTTTTAGTTATTATGACTTGCAAACGGCACTGATTTTTTAGTCACAGATGCTTCAAGTATCAAACAAAATCAAAATTCCATTATACAATAACATTGCATTTATTTTGTTGTTTGTAGACTGTGACTGCGTGATCTATCTCTAACGAGCACATAAATAATTGTGTGCTTTTGAAAACGACTCGTCTGAACTGTTATAAATCACTGTGACATAGTGTACTCTCTGAGATTGTAGTCGTTAATTATAAGGCTTCTTTAAAGTAATAGTTGTATTACTAAGATGTATTCACCTCATAATAATTATTATACACTGGAATTAGTACTAACCTAACCATAAGATGGTAATTATACTGAGCATATTCTTTAACTAACTTTATTCGTTTATCACTAATACTTAGTTTGCCATAAATACTGTTCCAATTAAAAATAAACTAAATAATACTTTATAATTTGGAATTTGTTATTTTTATTGTATATTGTGTTTTCTTATTTTCACGCTAAAATATATATAATATTGAACCGAATCACTTTGATTGTAATAAATAAAGTAGGCATGGATCCAAAACAATTTTTCAAATCCTTCATACACTTGGTATTAGTTAAACATTAGTGTTCTGGGCTATTAATAGGTACAATAAAACCTACTCTGTTTGTAACTGAACAAGATCTGCCCATCGACATTGTGTTCTTACGAAAAAGACGAGATAAGCAAAACAGTAAGGGAAAGAATTCGAAGAAATACTGTCAGAAAACAAAAGATTTTATCTCGGAGGTACCATGTCATGTAATTTAAAATATTACTTAGGACTTGCATTCTATAAGAGATACACTGGTAATTTTTAACTTAAAAAAATGATTTGTAAGTATTTATCATGTTTAAGTAGTTTATATTTATAAGAAAGAACGGATACTACAGCTTTTATACGAACCTCTATAAAACTATGATAATCCTTTATTACATTAAAAGGTTCTACTAAAAGACAGTTGACGTAGTAATTGGTTACTACACGGCCATAGAAATCTATAAATTTGGGAAGTAGCTGATTTTTGGCCTCACAAAGAAGGAGGTACCAAGGAGACATAAAACAGAGAACTGGATGTAATCGGCAATCCAGATATCTCTTATCAAACAAGCGCCATTTATAATAGCTGTTTTGTGTTTAAAAAAAAATTATGACAGAAATTACACAAGTTAGTATATGCAGGCAGTATACCTAATACAATCAGTACTTTGAATAACACAATATCATACTTAATGTTTATTTATATATTGATATGATGAGACTTTATTTCACAATATCAATATCTAAATAAATATTAAACCAGAATTACAAACCAAAAAGAAAGACCAAACAATAATTGCTGGATATTATTTTCACTATAGTTTTTTAAACAATACAGAGTATAGAAGAATGTTCTTTACATTAAATATTCATTTTATTATGACAATTCGAGTGCCAACTATATTCTATGTTTGATAGCAATAATATAAAATAGGTAAAACTTAATATTACATTTAAATGATTAATGTAATATCATGAGCACATGAGTCCATGAATTATATAAATGTAGAGGACGACCATTATCAACATAATCTATCGTCGTTCGTTTGTTGTCAATATTTGATATAATCCATCACTAATATATATGTTATTAACAAGTATAACAACTTAACATACTGATAATGAAGAATATTGATATGTGACATTATTTTATTTTTAATATTTTTATTGTTAAAAACATTTTGCCCACAACAACTTGCCAGCTCCATACTATCTTATTTAAAACAAAGATTACATCTAAATAACTTTATTAATTACATAACATGAATAAGTATATAATATATATAAGTATTGATTAGTACTAAAATATAAATATATGTTTAAAGATATATTTTATCATATAAAGTATAAATATATTTTCATAATATATATTTTTATTCACTCAATCAATCTTACAAGGTTAAGAGTTTACAGATATAATTATTTTTTAATGTATCGTCTGCAATATGTTATATATGACTTATTTATCAGTATTGAATTATATTTATGTTATTTTCAACTATAACTATTTAGTTGATAAGAATAGTATGTCAGAAAGTAATTCATCATGAACTGACATTTGAACATTAAGGTATCGTAAATAGATAGAGTACTTTTAAGTGTTTATTTTAATAATATATAATATTTGCTATTAATATTTAATTAGCTCATAACATTGCAAGTTATATTATTAACAGTCAAACAGCTCTGCGATATCTCCTGTAGTGTCTTGGAGTGTGCTGTCAATTTCAAGTTATTATAGCATATAATTGTAATCATATTTGTGAGATATAACATAAATTAAAATGCATGACAGTAGATATGAATTGAAATAATTACTTTTTCGTATTTTTTTTTATATTCCAAGATTCGCAATTATTATTTTTATTATTAAGATTCGTATAAACAGAATGGTCACTAAAACTCGAATATTTTAAAATATATTTCTTTGAAAATTTTATTAATGTATTGTGTTTTTTTTAATGTTTTTTTTTTCTCCATTTAATAAAAATATCAAAATAACAAAGTCTTTCTTTTAATCTTATTACGTCTGGTGTGGTGACAGTCGTCAGTTCTGACATGTTTATGATTGCCTAATTACTTTTGAAATGGTCAAGTTATTTCAGTTCAAGCAATTAAATATTATTGCTCAACATTGAATAATTAATAATATTTACATTTAAGAGATTAAAGTCACTTTAAGATCAATCAACAAGTTATTAGCGTATTATTATAATAATTAACCAGTCATAACATTTTTATAAAATCGAAATTATTGACATCAGATTATATTATCCATATTATCCCAGCATCTATTTAATTGTAATTCTTGTTTATGTAATGACGTGGAACGAACAAACAAGACTGTATGATAATTTTTTAAGAATTGGAAGCTATTGGTGTATAACTAAAGTTTATTATAGTTAGTAAAGATTAGTAATATTATTATACACATGTTGGTAAATTCTAACAAACTTATATATATCACAGCTATTTGAATTAAAGTTTAACTGCACAAAGAGACACAAGAAATATCAACCGGACGATTTGTCGTTCAATAAACACGCCCTCGCTCCGACTTGGAACTGTTCTTAGAATAGAGACCTCAAAATCAGATATTTTATTCTCAATTGTGATGAATGAAATAGATAATACAACTTGTATCTTATAATTCACAACGAAGTTAGTTTAAATAATTATAATAATCCATAGAAACGACATCAATAAATTGTACTATGAAATCTATAACTAAATGACTATTTTCTCTGTTGTACTACTTAATGCTCATTGTTTACAGTAATTTACATTTTTAATTTAAAGCAATTGCCAAAGATAAATACAATGTTGATTTTAATAGTATAGGTAATATCAAACTTTCTTTTTAGTATTTTTTGATATTAACGAAAATATATTTAAAATAGGCTTGCTATTATTTTTAATAAGTTACCTCTCTCTTACCTTCACACTCGGTAAGTGAACCATTGTTATCAGGCGCATATATATGTATTATTTTGTATATAATTTATACATGTACATATATATTAAAATAATATTTTAAATAATTATTTCTATATATTTATTGGTTTAATGTGTTTATTTAATTCTTATTTATTTAATTTATTTAAATATTATTAATATAAATAATATAAATATTTTAGATAATATTAATAACAATAGCTTTGATAATGATCTCAGCGGACGACAGTCCCCACAGCAGTTTCATACCTTTAAAATACCATATTGAAACAAAAGCTGCGGCGTATAGAAAAGACTTGTCATGTAGTCTCCATAAATGCATACTTAATAGTTTCTTTCGGTGTAAAAAATGTCAATGCTATTCAGGTTGAGTCTTTTTTGAAGCCTTGCTACCCTTGAAGTAATTCCCACGGCTTACCGATAAATTTTAGATTATGCGAATTTCTGCAACCTAGACGTAGCTGAAGATCTTTTGAACAAACTGCGTCTGCAAAATCTCGTCATTCCCTTATGAAATTCAATCATATATCTCAAAACCGAAAAAAAATCAACGGGCTTTCTACCGACGTAAACTACATCTATCTATCTATCATTTTTACTACTATCTTCCAACCTTGGTCACCCTATAACAAATTAAATTAAAAAAAATATATATCATGATATGAAAAAATAGCATACGTATTTTAGTCTGAAATTAATATTCTAGCATGTATTTATAATATAAATATCTTATACCACCTAAGCAATTACTTTAAGTGCATAAGATATGAAAATATTTACCGTTAACTGAAATGCAATGCATTCATCGGGATATCGACATAGAAGAGTAGTACAAAGTTTCAGTTTTAGTTCTTATGATAAATAATACGTTGTTTTAGACCACATTTGCGTTCATTACATATATTAGTAAATAATTCTAATTCGTCAATCTGTAGAGTAATATAAAGTATGTGTATCAACGACGTCGTATTAGAATATAACAACTATATAATTAAAACCCATTTCATTAACATTATTTGGATAAAATACGCTGCTATTAATAAATAGAAGTCATTTCTCAATATAGTTGATTGCAATAACAAAAATTAAATCAATAATATCTTAGTTCATATTCTTCTATATTCTATATTACAAATAGTCTTTATATTATAATTATCTTATTTTAAATAGAATTTCCACGCTAACGTTTTCTTATTTTGATTTATTACAGACGTTTTAAATAAAATATACAATGATAAATTTATCAACACCAGCATGACTCGAACCTGCGTCCTCTGCTTTATCGTCTCCAGCATGCCAGGAAGGACTGAGGAGTTTGAGTCGGACACACTCTTAGGGCAGCGTGAATCAGTATCGTAATGACTCAATCATTATTCATTAGAAGTTATTACTTTATCTCCATTACCCTGGAGCAAGAATTGTCAATCTCATTCTTAAAATGTTCTAAAGATTTCTTAGTACTGCCTTTACGAATAACAAATAACAAATTATATATAAAATCCAGAAGTCCATGTAGACTCATTAGTAAAATTACTAGCACAAAAACTGATAAATAATTAATCCGTATTAAAAAATATTAAACCTCTATTGTAAGTTATATTTAGTGTCGATATTCTGTCAATCTCTCATCAACATCCGTCACACATCAATCAATCTACCTACTAACAAGGATGATGAGGGATTGAGGGACACTCTTTATTTTAATATGGGACATCCAACCAATGAGCTACAAGCTATTCACTTGGTTTCAAATATATATGTAGGACTTATATTTCATAAAACATTTAAAGCTAAATGTTAGATCTAATACATATAGTGTATTTCACTTTAGATAGAATCGCAGTCTTTCTGTCTTCCTGTAAAACTGTGAAAACAAAAGAAAGAATTAAAGTATTGAATCCGAGGCCGTCTTTCTCAGAAAATCAGCACAACTAAGTATACACAATGGTGTACAAACACAAAATACAGTAAATTATTTTATTATTGGTGTTATAATTGTCTCACACTGTGAAATGACACCCACGACAGTTCATCATATTGTAGACAGACATCTAGAAAATGTTTGTATTATTACAAAACTAGTGGCCCCCTAGCTTTTTAGATGTGAATTTTATTGACGAGGCGTCACTTGGGTTTAACAAGGGTGAGTCTGTCTCGCGCACTATTGTACCAAACTAACTATGATACTTTTCCATACTTGTAACGTTCAAACCTCAATCTGCTAATTGCAAAAAATATTTAATAACTTCGAATTAGAGAGTCGTATCTTTTTTTGTGCTATGATTGCTAAATTAATTGTTTATTTTAAAAGAACTGAGTTAAAAATAGACATTCCTTCTAAGGTAAGGTATTAGATAAGTTATATAAAAATTTTAAACAAGTTATAATTCATATACATTATAACGTGCAAGGTTGTACGTAAATTTAGGGCGAAAAAAGCTTCACGGTTTAAGTTTAGTTGATGTCAAGTTCTCTGTTGAGGAGCACGTCACCGTCTACGTGACTTAATAATGTCGTGTGTATTAAGTTAAATGCATTTAGAGATACAGTTTTAGAAAAATATTTATGCACTCAATAGTGTGATGTGCCTGTGTTGAATTTAATTTTAGCGAAATCATTTTTTATTATTTACACGTAAGTAAATATTAAATTTGGTATGTTCTTATTATTGTACTCATAAAATATAATATAATTTAAATAATAAAGTAAATAAGGTACATAGTAATAATAATAACAATTGTAGCATATAAACCAAATAACCACTAAACTTATGTACTATAGAATTGTAGATCTACAAAAATACTACAAAAAGTCCACGTCACTCATAATATTTATCTATCTCTACAATATGGTTAACTAACAATAACTACTTTTATGTTTGAAACGTCTATCTCAACAGAGACAATCACAAGGGCCATTTAAAAAAAACTTGCAAAGAGCGCGAAAATAGGCTTTCAAAAACGCGGCAAAACCATAGTTACAACAATATGTCCACCGACTCAGCTTTATACACAATCGTCTTGCCAAAGAGACAGAGGAGTCTATCTAATGAAATTCATAATATATAAAAAAATGTGTGACTGATATTGAAAATAATATCGCTTTGTCGTAAATCAGCGATAAAGTAACTTGCAATTAAAGTTTAATTTACGTTAAGTTGAGGGATAGATAGTTATATATACATATATACTAAACTTCCTATCAAATATTATCATTAAAACAAATTGATATATATACATATATATTAAGTAAGTACTTAGAGCTTATAACAATCTTTACATCTGTTAGCACTAAATTTTAAATCAAACAAGATACTCTGTAGAAAAAATATAGAACGTATCTCTTAGTAAATGTATATACATGCATATGTGAGATCAGTTGCAATACCTACATATATTATTAAATATTATTATTGTGTAATATAATATTTTTATGTATCACATCCAGTTCCCTGAAGTAGAGTTAACGTGGTCATTACTATTCTGAGTTTCATGCTTTTATTTATTGGGTAGATAATAATATTGATAGGTGCATTGTACATTTATTTAGCTCAGAACACAGACTGAGCTAAATGTGTTTTATTTGTTAAATTACTAATGATATTAAATCTTAATTAGTTCACTGTAATAAATGCATTTTAAGCTTTTACTTATTGGAACGAGACTTAAATACGTAATCTTCATTTGTAAACGAATGTCAATTGTGCTTTTATGAGCTTTAAGTAGTTTTAAAAAGTCAATAAAATATTATAAAACCTTGTATATACATAATAATCTATTTATTTTATACTTGTACTTAACTTAATTTAAGATAATAGTTAAAGTCGAATATAAAAAGAATTCTCAAAGCAGAATCGAGTTTACATAATGTACGCTGAACTCAACTAAACTGTTCTTGAATATTTACTGTAGTATTTAAGGTCACGTGAATACCTCTTATTATGCGTTTAAATATTGAAACAAGGTTGACCTTACAAATTATTCAATATTACATATTGAACAAATAATTGTTAATGATTACAAACGTCGTTTATAATCAGTTTCATTATTTCATCCTTATTTTGACTTTAGCACTGAATTAAATTCCATAATAAAGTTACATATTTTAATTAGTGTTAAGCTTTTTAATTTTAACTTATTTATATAAAAAATACTTGTTTATTTTAAATAAAAAATTGAATTTCTATAATATAGTAAATTGTCAGATACCAAGTATTAAGATTTGAAACAATCAGATGATTTATTATTCAATAAACACGCCTTAATACGCGATTCATACTCGTAGCGTCTGAAACCGTTTTTGTTGCGTCATCCCTTAAAATCCAAAAAATTATATCATTTCATTCACAGTAGCGTGAGTGAATGCACAAAAATGTATACTTTTTAAATATATTATGTATATATTATTTAATAGTATATAAGGTTATAAAAATTTAATCGGTATTACAATATACTCTTTTAATTGAGGTGTTTGATTTAAAAATATCTACAAAGTTCTGAGAAAAAATACTAATGGTAGGTACCATTTTGACCGTTACGAGATGAAAATATTTTGCAAGAACTGACAATGACTATAGAATAGTTTGTTTACAACATACTATACTTAGTATAGTATGTATAATATTGAAAATGCTAAAAGCAATGCCTGAAACATTAATAGCAAATGATATTATTAAGTATATCATTATAAATAATACACATAAGGAAAAGTTAATATATATATAATTGCTTGCCTATTATACAAATACAAAATCAAGTTATTTTAACTCGTTTGAACTACAAATATAACAGTATATATGACGAAAATTTAAAAGATTACTTCAAAAGGTACCGGTAATTTATCCAAAATCATATTTTACTTGAGACATAAATTTATTTTAAATTAAAATACAATAATCTTATTTATATGACATCGCATTCCATGTAACATCCTAATATATTTACCGATACCTTTACAAATAACAACGTACATACTTGTACGTAAACATGCTCCATAAAGCCTCCAGTCTTAACTTATTCAGTTGATATCTCTCCAGTCGGAAGCACGTCGTCCGCGTTTTAATAGATCGCGTCTAAAATATGTTTAGTTTATTGAATACATAAAAATTATTATTATGTTTTAATATAGTCATCGTATGTATTGAGTTTAATTTTAGTGTACGCAATAATTAAGGTAAGGTAAGGTAAAAAATTGTATATTAATAGAATGATTTTTAAAATATTGTTTTAATAAGCAAATTTATAAATAACATTAAATCGTTATTTTTTAATTTTAATAGCGTATACATTTCTAGATGATCTTGGAATTGAAATATATAATTCACATACCTATATTGTGTATATAGAAACATATAAAATACATACATTCTACATATAATCTTCGACTTCGTGTACTACACGAGGCAGAGGAAATAAATTCAAAGTATCTTTTAATATATGCTCTAGATTTCAGTGGAGATACTATAATTGAAATGATATATAATAACATTACAAGAGTCCCTTCCTAAATGATCTACAACTTAAAATTTTAGTCAGACTGGAAGGAGTAAAACTACCCGTTAAATTAACTTCAAATTGATGATGGTAAGAAATCAGCCTTTAAGTAAATTAAGTTGCTAGCAGGAACTCATTATAAATAACGGTTTAGATATAAGTTAATTTCATAAAGATGCCGATAAGTTACAATAATAAATACTATTATTTAAAACGGCTATGAAATCTTACTGGATCCATAGTCTTCACTCTACTAAAAGTCTTCATTAATCTTTCAATGTAGAAACAACGTCTGGGGTCAAACCTTTGAAGACCAAATGGAAATAGCTTTGATGTTTAGTAAATTATAGAAAGATATCTAGGTATCTATTTGGGAAGGTCTTAATATTAATGTTTTAAAAGAAAATACATTATTCTCGACTCGGCTTTAGTTATTTTTATAGTATTTTATCTTACGTTATTTTATTATGAGGCAGTGGTGCCGAAATTATTTATTTACTTTACAAAAAAGCGCTGTACGGGCTATTCATAACTTAAAAGCTAGAAATCTCTGAGATATGTTTTTAAAGAAATAGGTATTTTTACAGTCGCTTTTACACATTTTAAATAACATATTATTTATAAGCCAAAATTTTAATAGTTATAAAAAACAGTGACAGATATATGTTAAATACGAGAAATAAAAATAAACTCTTAACGCCAAAATTTCGTCTTCTTAAAGTTAATAGATTCTTCATGGGCTTATATAATAAAGTTCCAAGAGACATCTTAGATCTTCCTTTTCTTAGCTTTAAATCAAAAATTCTAAGTGTATTATCAAATAAATCTTATTATAACATTCAAGAGTTTTTAGACGATCGAAATGTGTTAGCTTAGGTTGTTGATTCATTTCCAGGGTTGATATTATAATGTACATCATCTAAAATCATCATCATATCGTAAGATCACTTTATTTTTTAATTTATCAAATGTGTGAGACATTTAGTTTATTTTTTAATATAACTCATTTTAATTTATATCGTTTAAAGTAGCGTGCAAAAGTTAGCTATTATTGTATTATCATAACATAAATAATATATTTTATTTTGAAATACAAAAGCTCAATGAATATTTAATTAACTGCAAAATAATTCTGTTAAAGTTATAAATTGTTTTGTAACGGTCATAACCCATCGCCTCCGATAATAGATAAAATAGGTCCAATAAAATATAAAAATAGGTCCAATAATAGATAATCGCAAAAACACATTTTAAAGGCATATAAAAATAAAAAATAAACTAAAATATATGTGTGTGTTTGCTTTTGTATGTATGCGTGTGTAGACACTTATCTATAAGCGTTTTTAACTACAAACAAGAAATAGTTAACAATTATCGAAATACATGTCGTTGTTGTTTTCTTTATAGATTTCTTTAAAATATTTACTTAACCTTATAAAGTCTCAGATAACCGAAAGTAGAATAATAACATTATTAGTTAATTAATTTTAATTAAACATCAAAATTTATTATAAAAACAAAGCAATACGGATATTTATTTTTGATAACATATTTTAATCTATAGTTTTTATTATTGAATGAACCTTTTAATCTAAATTTAATTAATCTATTATGAACTATACTTTTATCTATTATATTATATATTAGATGGTGTTAGCAAACTTAAAACAAAATTAAAAATATGTGTTAATCTATAATATAAACGGTTAATCTTATTTGGGAAATTATAATAGTTGAAAGAATATGTCTTCATATATATTTTTCGAAATGAAAACATTTTTTTATATTAGCTGATTATATGTTATGAAAAGTATATCCTTGTCCTTGTCCTGGAAATTTGTTACATATTATGTTATCGTCAGCGGCTATAATAAAATTGAATATGTTAGTAACGACTCACCATTTTTATATTTTATATTTTGGTAACTGGATTATGTTATATATTTTTATTATGATTAATCAACCTTTTACATGAGATATCTGATATGTTATTTTATAATACTTACATAACATAAAATTGTCAATTTTATATTACAGATATCTAATACTACGGGTATATTGACTGCATGTGTCTTCTTCCACTCGATATAAGAGACAGGTTAGTTAATAGTGGCATTTTAATTAATATTTAAGTAGTTAAAAAAATGTAATACTTACTAAGGTACATAATCACATCGGTAACGTTTTAGTGTAATTTTAACAATAATGTTGACTCCATTTCTTAAAATAACTTAAAATTTGGTCGAAAAGCATCACTCTAATGTCACCAAATGAATAATAAAAATATGGATTTTAAATTCATAGAGCAGTAACGTATGCTACATTTTCGTTGGAATTAGGATTGGAATAAAAATAATAAAATATTTTTTTTCGTCCTGAATGAATTCTTTATAGTTATAAAGTTGTTGATATTCAAAATTTCAACAAATATGTTGTGAAACACTTAAGTTTTATGCAGCCTTGCATAATAGTTACTGCGGGTAGTTTTTAAATTAAACAATCATATATAAACATAATATATACAAAAGTCAGGTTCAAATTAATTAGCTACTTTTAATGAACGTACTCTCTATTTTATTTTATCTGTTATACATAGATATGAGGTATTGTTATTACTTGAGGTATTGTTTTGTTATATAACTCCAATTTTCATTATAGGATTGTAACTCAATAAGTACCATTGACTCTTTTATTATTTTTGAAGTTAATTTTGCTCAATAAGAAGCATTGACTATTTCTCTTTATTTAGTTTTAAAGTAAGTTTTGTTAAATATAAAAACTTCTTGACGTAAACTACCTAAGTTGATCCTCAAAAAGATATTTCGTTTTTTAAGAAGCTTCACACACTACACTATGTTTTACTTAGTGTATTTATTTAATTGCATGTTTGCACAAAATCTTGCAACTTTCTGAATAGTTACTCTATTCAGAAAGTTGAAAGATTTTATGCATATGCATTATGTTGATGATAAATATATCATTTAATATATAATCAGTTTGTATAAAGGTTCTCAGGCTCTTAAAGTCTACTTTAAAACTGCATTTGCACCTTTTATACAAGTTATGTTTTGATTGGCTTGAATTAATACATATTTTTGGCAATCAGGAGCGAGTTATATTTAAAAATATAATCACAAATCACAAAAATTACATGTATTACTTATTTTATAAGAACTCAAAGAATGACAAGGAATTTATCTAAACAAATTATCCAAGTAAAATAACCACCAATTCATAATGAATTTAAAACGTCAACGAGTTACACAATCTTCTTGGTACGTTATGACACTATGCCGTAGACACTTCCAGCGAGACGACCGACGCGTGTGAGAGCAAGGAGCGCTCTGCCCGGCCACTAAACCACCCGATGCTTTTATAGGCCACGATGTTCGTTATTTGAAAGTAACACTGTCCGTTATTTGAATGAATTTGAATTTTTGCTCATAATATTTATAATCTAATCTATAATGTAATAAAATAATTAAATCAGTTTCTCTCTTTCTCTCTCTCTCTCTTCTTCTCTATTTGTTCTAATCCACGAACAATCAG
The DNA here is from genome assembly GCA_918358695.1 of Melinaea menophilus ssp. n. AW-2005. NCBI lineage: Eukaryota > Metazoa > Arthropoda > Insecta > Lepidoptera > Nymphalidae > Melinaea > Melinaea menophilus. The sequence continues at coordinate 27,890,895 of OU911041.1, read as the reverse complement.
CTGAACCGTCTCCTCGTGTAACACGTAACCCCATAAAATTATGGTTAGTATAACGCTTTGATAAATTATATTTCTTCATATTATCTCAAAGCCAATATTTAATAATATTATTACTAAATAAAGTTGTACAAATTTTATCTTGTAACTTATCCCGTTACGCTATTCTCGGTAAATATTTTTTTTACGGAACGCTATGGTAATTTAAAATAATAAAACAGGAAATAATTCCTTGATGACTGGAGCAGCAATTAGTCCTCCGACTTAATAAATGATGATTACATAACTAATACCAACATATGTGTGTTATGTACGACACTTAATTATTAATCACATATTTTTAATACCCCAGAATATTTACAGTAGCGAGAATTGTATAATTTTGTAAAAATTAAAATAACATTTCGAATTATTATTATTGAAGATCAAGTAAAGTTGAATTTATTTTAACAGTATTACCAAAGCAAGGATGGTAATGGGTAAAAGACTTGGTTTTCAAAAATAACTAATTCTGTCTGGTGACATATGAAGAAGGACTTTTCTGGTTTTGATTCCAACAACTAATGTCCAGATTCAGATGATCCAGTATTTAGTATAAAAAAACCGTCTATCGTAGGATGACCAGCGACATTTCAATCACTGCATTTTTTTGGTTAAAGGTATACTTGACTAATCCATTACTAGAGACTAAGAATAGTAAATATTTAGCATTATATACTTATTTGCGCATTAATATCAGACATGGCAGTACAGCAGACTTTAAACATCCAAGCTCAAGTAACCATGAACTGGAAACAATAGTGTAACTCTATTATCGTATATTATTTCATTAATTGTTTCATAATATTTTTATATACAAATAGTGTTTCATTAATTCTGTACATATTTTCAGATAGGCGTAACTTTTGTTCGAATATTGTATGAATAATGTAAGCGTTTACAATAAAAATATATTATATATCTTTTGAATATTAGTGAATTTAATTCAAAGTACGACAAACATTACAATTGAAACTTTAATATTATAGCCAAGTAATATATAACAAAGATTAATTGGAACATAAAAAATGCTTAATATATTCTTATATCAACTTTTAAGTTATATGGTTAAATAGGTTATATTACTATATAACATTGTATTATAACCGCATGGCAATGGAATATAATATAAATAACGAACTTTCATATCGAGAGTATCAAATTTACTTAAGAAAAAAATCGGACAAAGTTAAAATTAATTTGACTTTTACAAGTATTAATAAAATATAATTTTTACAAGTATTAATAAAATATAATTGAAGTAAATAAACCTTACATTAGTTAATTAACTTGTACCAGTTAGGGAAACGAAAATAACTATTGTTTTAAGGAATTTATTAATACTGTATTGAAATCAATGATTTTTTTATATTATAACTTTAATCTTTATTTTTCTTATTTTATCGTCTCATATTGCATAAGTGACAAATATATAACTCTTAAAAAGCTCTTCAAATAAACTAATATACATCGCTTATAAATCATTATATTCATATCAAAATTCACACTCAACCTACTTTATACTATGCTATTATAACATTCTAAAAGATTCCTAATAAACCAGATGATTATTCCAATTAGCTGTAACACAAACCTTACTAAAATCTATTATTCTTATATTTTATTTGGATAAATGTATAATAGCTGTCTAGTTGTACAATTATAGTTGTAGATAACCAATAGACTAATAGTGAATAGTGTATAAATACCTCGTTCGACAGGGTCGATCATGTTAGGTAGATTCCCGTCGGTCGGATTGACAAAGAAAAACTAGCCAGCAGTATTCTACTGGTCATTACGAGTCTTATGACGGGTCATTCTGCATATATTGGGTGAGCGGGGAACCACCCCCCCCCCCCTATTTCCTAAACGGCGGGTCGCATCAAAAAACTTTTCGAACAAAAAAGTTTCCTCTTTTAATTTGTTAATTTTCTAAGATTTTTCCGACGCCAAATTTTGCCTTCTTCTGTGACTTTTTTGGTTTTTAACTTTCAACCCCTCCAGCCCTCCAACCCCCCTACCGATTTCCCCCGTTCAAGAACTTAACCTTCATTTTGTCCTCAAGAATGTATATACCAAGTTTGAAAATCCTCCGTCAATATTTGCGACCTGTAGCGTGTCCCAAAGGTTTGCACTTTCACACCCCCTCCCAGCCCCCCCTTTCACTTTTTCGAAAAACCGAGATGCAACGTTTGTCCTACTAATTTATCCTATCGACCTGTGAAGTCAGATTTTGCCTACGATGAATTTGGACTGATGAATCATATATACATATATATATATAGGGATATATAAATTATTTTTTTTCGACGGATTCTCAATCTCCAGTTCATAAACGGCGTAGCGCCCCTACTCTGGGGTCTGGGTCCCGTCATCGCATCGATTGCAATAGGTAGATTCATCTATGGAATCTACCTAAAACGGAAGGCAAGTTCATGAATATTGTACAAGTTTATAAAGTTAAAATAGACTCGTATATTAATGTTTTATTCGTGGCTTAGTCTAGACATTTGACTTGTTTAGATATAACTGAGATCTCCGTGAGGGTGTCCATGTCTATCTAGGAAACGCTCACAGGATATTATCAAGATAACTTGTTAAAGGTGACAACCTAAACTAATTTGATGTAAATTAAATTAATTTATAATAAGATAAAAAAAAAATTAAAAATCAGGCTGAGATTGCTGTGTGGTTCTCTTCATGCCAGGGCGCGTTTGGAACCCTCGTAGCCTTATTTTAAGTTGGAGAGTGTTTTTACAGAAGGGCTTATTTTGATAGGTACGATATCAAAATAGGCCCTCCTGTCACTTCCATTTGACGTAGACAAGTGATCACTGGTATGGATTCAAAGTGGAAAATATATAAATAAAATATTTGTAACTCAGAAAAACGTTGCAACAAGTCATTAAATATCTCAGAGCATCATATGAAGTAGTCCATAGTGTACACCATGCCCTAGAGGTCAAGGACATCAATATTTATAGCTTCATTATAACATTTAATAGTGACAGCTAAATGTAGTGTTATTATTATAAAAGCTAACACATTGTAATAAATCATGTTCATGAATTATTATATATTTTATATCAATATTTAACACAGTGTTAATCGAGTTTGTTATTTACTTTTTTGTTATAATTATTAAATGACATTAACATAATAACTGTTTATTTTTGAATAATGCATCGAGTATCAGAGACTATATTATTAATACTTACTTAATATTAAAAATAAGATATTATTACTCCATTCCTATTTTCAAATTGTCGCCGAGTACCGAGCTAAGGAGCACAGTTCAAGAGTTTGTGTGTCTTTTACGCCTTAATTACTCAACGGATAATAGAAAAAGTACTGTTTTCAAGGAGAAATAGACAGATATAGCCCGACTGTTTTACCTATAACACTACTGGCAAAAGCTGGTATGGCATACATTTCACTACACAAGCTAAGCACAAGCAATATTTATTACGATTAATGCGATTCTGATGCTGTAAATAAAAAACATCAATCCATAATTGTTACTCAATCTAACCCGGTCATAATACTTCACCCAAGTTATGAAAATAAATATTACATAGATATTGCATATAAAATTCTCTACCCATGCAAAATATTATTTTTTAAAATATAAAATAGAGAAGAAATATTCGTTAACGAAAAATAAGAAGCATCAATAATTAAATTACAAACTTCAACCACCCGCAGAGTAGACGCCGCAGTGTCTGTCCATAAAACAAATTCAATCAAGGACATAAAAAATGTCACAAACTTGTTAACTATTCACAGTCCACCATGTTGTTAAAATTAAGCAAAGGATTCACTGCATTACTATCACTGATATAATCTTCCGTATTATTCTTTCAAATTTGTCCTTCTTCCTTTCTGTCCTGTTTTCCTTTCATTTATTATTTTTTAACTAGTTTTGGCTGAGTTTTCTAATAATAAGTTAAAAGATTATATTTCTAATCAATATAATAATTAATATTAGATCTGATTGTCGAGACATCACGTTTTTATTCACCTCTTATTTTGGTATTATCACCGGTATATAACTTTATTTTGTAATTAAAATAAAAGGAAAAACTATTTTACCCAATTAGATTTTCAATTCAAAGTTTTCATAATGATTGACTGAAAATCTTGCTTTTATAGAAAATGAAGTTGTATAACTTCTCATTCTCTGCTTTCTAAAGATATTTTATATAATAGTGAGTTTTAATAGATGTCATTTTAAAATTATTAAATTTTTAGTTACAATATATTATTATACAGCACACTCATAATAATATGACATATATAATTAAAATGATAGTAAATTCCTTTTAATTACTTATATCCAAAGATATATATGCTAATATTCCAATAAATTACTTATTCTTGTTACAATATAATTTTTTTAAAGTAATTATTTTACAAATAAATTTATGGAATTATATATAATTATATGTTTTAATAATTATATTGCACATTATCGCTCATGTTATAATTGTCAAGTCTATAGAGGAATCAATTTTATTAATTTTATTTGTGTTAACTGTCAGTAGTGAGCTTGTCGAAGTTATATTTATTTTGACCAGGATTAAAATGCAGTGAACATCGTAGCTTAGCTGCATACTTTTATACGAGTATAACTATCCTCACAGGTTTATATATAAAAAAAACAAAATAGCAATAATACGTTTAACGACTAAATTGTCTATTGACGATTCAAAATGGCGTGTAAATGTCTACTTAAATAAAGTTGTTTTTAAATTTGAATTCTCTGAGACTTCATTATGATATCTTATCTATTACAAGCTTCTAAGCTGTAAAATACATTTTAAAGGAGTATTACATTAATAGGCAGTACTAAGAATGCTATTAATAGTTAATTCCTTGGCGTTCTTTTTCTTCTACGGTAATAATAAGACATATTGTCTTTAATACTCTTTCATATTGTTTTATAACAAAAAGTATGATCAAGGCTACAATATCTTGATAATCATAGAAAGAACACTTACTTGTACAACTTATCATGTAGAATTATTAAATAGCAAGTCAATGCCAACATGCTGTGTGCTTAAACTTTTATTATTCTCGTATTTTTTATATGAGTACACACTCGAGAGTATTCACATTTATTTTATACAACCAAAGAATCACAACCATATGTAAAATATTTAAATGTTCATATTACAAAGATAATACTAAATAATTATCCTCTTGAGTAGTATCAAACATAGATATAAAATACTCAAAATAAATATTGTGTTAATATTTAATACTAGCATATTCCCATTAGCTTTGCGAGGCACACTGTCAATTTAGATGTGAACTTAGGTTGCTATGGTAACCTTTTGTCATATTCATTGTCATCGTAACCGTTGTTATGGTAACCGGTGCTATAGTAACTCTTACCCCCGCGTTAAGTGTTTATCTTCTACATATTTAAAACTTGGCAGAATGCAAAGTAATCCGTTGTGATAGGAATTCCGTAAGATCCGTTCTTAGTGGACGTCTACGTCACAAAAGAAGTAACTGTGTAAAATTTTCAGTTAATAGGGCAGATAGTTTCGGAGTTTTTGCGATGAGTCAGTGAGTGGTAAATCGCTTAAATATATATATATATATATTTTACTAAAAAACGTACGCGAGGTGTAACGAGCTCTAAGCTCTAAGTATTCACATCAATGAATCACTGAGTAGGTTACGGTAATGAGTTAGTTTCCACACAATTGTTCATAGCATCACGAATTTTTAACTATCTGCAGTAGTCACGTGATTACATAATGTACATTATTTAATAGGGTTATTTTCATTTTTCAATCAAAATGTGTCTGACTACTAAGGGCCACCCCTTAGTAGCAGTAGTAGTTCATTTTAAGGTCTTAAAATTATTAGAACGAAGATTTATATAAACCTTCTTTCTACCTTACTCCATGGCTTACACAACTATCAATTAAAATTATCTATTCTATTACCAATATCATAGTGCTTTTAATTAAAATATAATTATATTCGAATAATTAATTAAATACATATACATGTCTGTATTTGTTTTTGAACTCTCTCTACGTGCTAGTCCTATAATATCATGTCTTTTTGACGTCCTTGATACTTTTATAATTGTAATAGTAAAGAGACACCGCAGCTCCTGCAGCTATTTCCTCAATTAATAACGACTTATGAAATCAGTTCGATTAAAACACATCAATTAATTCTAATTGTAATTTTTTCACATTATCTTACACTTGAACAACTGCAATGAAAATAATAATAATATGAGGTATTTTATCATATGTACAGAATACAACATAAACGTAATATTATTTATCGATGGACAGTGGAATAAGTCTTATATTATATAGTTGAGCAAAACCCTTCCCCTTTTTAATACTTTTTTGTCAAATAACCTGCTTTCATTTTGTTTGCGTATTTCCTACGGATGCATTAGTTATTTAAAAAATCCAAATTTTAAACGTTTTGAGCCTTGAGAGTCAATTGAGACAAACCACATTATAAATATAATGACTTTATTGAATGTGTGAATTAGCACTTACTCAGCGGTAATTCCTTGTAGTTATAGCAAGATGTCATAAACTGTAAAATTTTATACGTATCTTGTGATGTAACTACTAACAAAGAAACGGATTACTACTATACGACCGTAAACATTGATAAAGGAAAATCTCCTTCCTTCACCTTAGGGGAGACAAAGAAATAACATATCTAACCCAAAGCAACCCTCGAATAAGGAATGTAAATATGAGATGATAATAAAACTAAAGAGTTAAAAGTTTATATAATAATTATTTATATTAATACAAATTTTACTTCCTTCATAATATTAAAAAGAAACATCTTTTTGGTTCTATCTTTATTATTGTTACATATTTTAATCGCATCTAATATGTGTTAAATACTATTAATATTTCCAATATGGAAGTAGGAAGAGCAGAACGTGAAGAGTGACAGTGGAAGACATTGGATATTTGTTATCAGTTCAACTATATCACTTTTCCTTAATTTTTTATTGGCATTACGTATAAAATATGTAAGCATATAAAAATTCTACCACATGTCATAGTTAAAAGAACCTAATTATATTTATTTGCTTTGAAAACATTTATTAATTCAAAATTATAGAAGATCACTTCATTATTAAAAACTTACCCGAGTCAGTGCCAACTGCATGTTGTACCACTTGAAGTTACAGTCGCTTATTATAATTAAATATATTAAAACCACAATCTTGAATTATATTGACAATGGTTTCTCATAATGTTCCACCCCTACTCACTTAGTAATATATGAAGTAGATACATACTTTCATAGCAGTAGTATTAAATCTTAAAAACTTAATTAAATTTTCTATTCTAGGTCAACATTAATTGAGACTAGGAGTTTCTTTTTTAAAAATTTTGCTTATCCAATGTGAATTTTCCGGAGTAAATATGTGTCTGAAAAATTGAATTCCGAAAAATAAAAGTATTTGATTCGGTATACTCACTAAAACATTGCATTTTTGGACTTTTTCCAGTTTATTTTATCTTGGCTGTACGGTTAAAAAAATATAAATACTAACAAAATATGTGACATATATGAGAAAGATGATTATTAAATCCATAGGAAATTATGAACAAAATGTATTTCTGTTTTTTGCTGTTTTGATACGAATATTATACATATATAACAAATTCGGAAACAAAACTTAAACATCTTAACTACTAATCAAAGTTAAACTAAAGAGAGAGAGAGAGTGAGAAGTGAGAGATAGAGAGAGTAGTAGTGGTTATTTTAATGAACAGTCATTAAGTTTAGGTTTTACTATTTAATTAGTGTTCGAGATAGTAATGTTGTATAGAATGTGATGTAAAGTTATTTATTAAATAATTTCTAAAGTCGCGGTTACATCTAATGTAAAAAAGTGTTGTCTTAATATTAACGTATATCAATATTTATTGTATCAGTATATTTTTGAAAATAACAATATGTTTTCAGGATGAAAGAATATTGAATATATTGTGAGGGCTAAATAAAATTTATTCTTGTCCTTAATGTAGCTTATACAACTTACAATGGGTCTGTTATAGTTATGTTACATGATGTGTATATACAAAATATTTTTTTTAAGCTATGTAAATAATACTTAAACGTACAAACCACAATAATATTTTAGAGTTTTGAATTTTATTTTACCAGGCTGTTAAAAAAAATCATTGAAATGTTTCTTAGAACTATGTCAATTACATATAAAATTGAAATGTCTGTTTGTAATCCCAAACTAACAGCTGTTCACTAAATGCATATGCAAATGGACTAAAGTGTAACAGTAATTACTTTAATTTAATATTTTTTTCTGTTTGTCTTTAGGATTGCTCTGGAAAATCTGGATTTAACGAGAAACTTAAGCTACTTTTATTTAAAAAGCAACACTTTTTTCATTTTCATCTCATTTTTCCTTACTTTACTTCTTTCATTTTTCCTTACTTTACTTCTTTTTAAATCTAATAATCGAATCTCAAATTAATATTAAATTAAATAATTGATCATTTGACAGATACTTAAAAAAAAATTTATATAATATAATATATTTTACAATAAATTTTACGTTTACAAAATATATTTTAAATTTTAATTAATTTCAATTTAAAAACAAAATACTCTGAAGTATCTAACTTTACTTTCTAAGTCATTACTTTCATATATAAGTATATATATATATATATATATTAAATATAATGAGTACTCTCGATATCTTTCATTACATTCATTGTAGCTTTCTGTCATTTTAATATATTGTTGAGGTGTCATAACAATATTAATAGAGTGTGAGACGAAGTTAAGAGTACATACTGGACATTCTCTCTCTTGATGACATTGAAACTGAACACTCCTGATATTTCTATGTGCTCTGTGCAGTCATTACTATAACATAGAGCTTTTTTATTTTAATTATTGCAAATCCAAATACACCACCTCATAATATTAACATTATATATACATATAAACAATAGATTAATTTTAAATTTATTTTGATCACTTCATAATCATTTAAACATATGTAAACATATGTAAACATTTGTAAACATATTTTATATGATTATATTGGTTAGTGTGCAGTAAAGTAATTTTTTTACTGTAACAAACAAATTTTAAATTATTTAATATCATAAGTTAGCCAGCTTTCCCCATTATGTTGTTAGATAGAATGTATATATACCATAGAAGAATTTTGTCTATAATATATTAGCTGTTGTACGCGGCTTTGAATTCTAGCGAAATTAAGAGTCCAATGCTTATTCGTTACACGTGATCAAAGAAACAGATAAAATTGTGGTGATTTGCGTTTATTTATAATTGAATCGTGAACTTTTTACTATTATTTATCTCCATTTAATAAAAGTAACAAAATAATTGATTACGTATGGTGTTTTATTTTGTCGACATTTTATCTTTCTTAAGTCGTAGGAAAAAATATGTAGTATTTGTAATGCCTAATTTATTTTGAAATATTCAACTTATTTGAATTTAAATAAAGCATAGCATTTAAATAAAGCAACATTTTATTGCCTAACATTGAATAATTAATAAAATATAATATAAACATTTAAAAGATTAAAGTCACTTTAACATCAATCAACAAGTTATTAGCTTATTATTAAAATAATTAAACAATCTTAACATTTTTTACGTATTTAACACTAAACCTACCAAGTACCGGCCAAATTGACTGTTCTTAAACTTTTGTAAAACTTACACATTTTTAAACGTTATAATATCGTTATCAAACTACTTGACAATTCTTAAAATATGCATATAATATTGTCTTCACTCTTTTAGTTATTTCCATTATTACCTGCGTTGTATAATAAAATAATTTTTAATTACCGGTCAATTTGACCGAGTGCGGTAGGAACAGGTATACAAGAATTGTCGGTAGGTTTAGTGTTAAACTTATTGACATCAGATTAGTACATTGACACTGATTTGTTGGTAAAAAACCGGTTTCGTAATTACTTATCAATATAATCCAAGTGTCTGTTTAGTAATTCTTGTTTATATAACGAGGTGAGATGTACAGACAATCCTCCTGATGGTAATCAAGTAGTAAATGGCTCCTAAACGTCTTTAAATTATGGTCTATACGATAATTTTCTAAGAATTTTTCATTTAAAGATATCGTTTATTGACTAGTAATTATTGTTTACCTAATGTTATATTGTTATTGTCATTTTCAATGATGGCACAGCGACCAGGTTCAATAAATGGCAGCCACAGAATACCAGCGTTGAGAGTGTTCTATTCTCATGTGCTGAGTGGTTCCAATTCGGATGTTATATGAAATATTTTTTATTAAAGGTAATTTTATTTAATTTCTAATATGTGTGCCTAAAAATCTATGTTATCCGAATAAAATGTTTTGATTTGATTTCATTTAATATTATTATAACACATATTGACAATTTCTTACAATTTTATATACACCACATTTATTTGATTTAAACTATACTTGCACAAAGAGGGGCAAGAAACAGCATAACAAGATTTACTCAACCTGTCAACCTGATGATTTGTGTTTCAATAAACACTCCCTCGCTCCGAGAACCGGGAACTATTCTTATTGGTACACTTCTTAGAATAGAGTCGTAAAACTCAGCTATTTCATTCACAAGTGTGGTGAATGAAATTGATGTTACAACTTGCGTGAATTCACAACTAAGTTGGTTTAAATAATTCATAGTATCGATACTAATATTTAATGCCAAAATGAAAAAAATGTTAATATCTAATATAGAAATAGAAATAGACTAGAAATCTCTGAGATATGTTTTTAAAGAAATAGGTATTTTTACAGTCGCTTCTACACATTTTAAATAACATATTATTTATAAGCCAAAATTTTAATAGTTATAAAAAACAGTGACAGATATATGTTAAATACGAGAAATAAAAATAAACTCTTAACGCCAAAATTTCGTCTTCTTAAAGTTAACAGATTCTTCATGGGCTTATATGATAAAGTTCCAAGAGACATCTTAGACCTTCCTTTTCTTAGTTTTAAATTAAAAATTCAAAGTGTATTATCAAATAAATCTTATTATAACATTCAAGAGTTTTTAGACGATCGAAATGTGTTAGCTTAGGTTGTTGATTCATTTCCAGGTTTGATATTATAATGTACATCATCTAAAATCATCATCATATAGTAAGATCACTTTATTTTTTAATTTATTGTTAACTATTATTGTATTATCATAACATAAATAATATATTCTATTTTGAAATACAAAAGCTCAATGAATATTTAATTAACTGCAAAATAATTCTATTACGAGTTATAAATTGTTTTGTAAGGGTCAACCCCTCGCCTCCGATAATAGATAAAATAGGTCCAATAAAATATAATCGCAAAAACACATTTTAAAAGCATATAAAAATATAAAATAAACTAAAATATATGTGTGTGTTTGCTTTTGTATGTATGCGTGTGTCTATAAGCGTTATTGACTACAAACAAGAAATAGTTAACAATTATCGAAATACATATCGTTGTTGTTGTCTTTATAGATTTCTTTAAAATATTTACTTAACCTTATAAAGTCTCAGATAACCGAAAGTAGAATAATAACATTATTAGTTAATTAATTTTAATTAAACATCAAAATTTATTATAAAAACAAAGCAATACGGATATTTATTTTTGATAACACATTTTAATCTATAATTTTTATTATTGAATGAACCTTTTAATCTAAATTTAATTAACCTATTATCAACTATACTTTTATCTATTATATTATATATTAGATGGTGTTAGCAAACTTAAAACTTAATTAAAAATGTGTGTTAATCTATAATATAAACGGCTTATTATATTTGGGAAATTATAATAGTTGAAAAAAAATGTCTTTAAATATATTTTTAAATTGAAAAATATTTTTTTATATTAGCTGATTCAATAAATTGTTATGAAAAGTATATCCTTGTCCTTGTCCTGGAAATTTGTTACATATTATGTTATCGTCAGCGGCTATAATAAAATTTAATATGTTAGTAACGACTCTCCATTTTTATATTTTGGTTACTAGATTGTATCATATATTTTTATTATGATTAATCAACCTTTTATATGAGATATGTTTTTATAATACTTACATAACATAAAATTGTCAATTTCGTATTACAGATATCTAATACTACGGGAATATTGACTGCACGTGTCTTCCACTCTATATAAGAGACAGGTTAGTTAATAGTGGCATTTTTAATTAATATTTAAGTAGTTACAAAAAACTTTTAATACTTACTACGGTACGTAATCATATCGGCCACGTCTTACACACACACAATAATGTTGACTCCATTTGTTTAAATAACTTAAAATTTGGTCGAAAAGCATCACTCTAATGTCACCAAATGAATAACAAAAAATATCGATTTTAAATTCATAGAGCAGTAAAGTATATAAAATTTTCGTTGAAATTAGAATTGTGGAAAATATTTTTTTTCGTCCTGAATGAATTCTTTATAACTATGAAGTTGTTGATATTAAACATTTTAACAAATATGTTGTGAATCACTTAACTATTATGCAGCCTTGCATATTAGTTACTGCGGGTAGTTTTTAAATTAAACAATCATATATAAACATAATATATACAAAAGTCAGGTTCAAATTAATTACCTACTTTTAATCAACGTACTCTCTGTTGTAGTTTTTATCATATACATAGATATGAGGTATTGTTATTACTTGAGGTATTGTTTTATTATATAACTCCAATTTTCATTATAGGATTGTAACTCAATAAGTACTATTGACTCTTTTTTATTTTTGAAGTTAGTTTTGTTCAATATGAAAAAAAATTGACATACCATGAAAAAAAATTGACATACTACCTAAGTTGATCCTCAAAAAGATATTTAGTTTTTTAAGAAGCTTCACACACTACACTGCGTCTTACTTAGTGTATTTATTTAAATGCATGTTTGCCTAAAATCTTGCAGCTTTCTGAATAGAATCAAAGTTGATGATAAATATTTCATTTAATATATAATCAGCTTGTATAAAGGTTCTCAAGCTCTTAAAGACTACTCTAAAACTGCATTTGCACCTTTTATACAAGTAGGTATGTTTTGATTGGCTTGAATTAATACACATTTTTGGCAATCAGGAGCGAGTTATATTTAAAAATATAATCACAAATCACAAAAATTACATGTATTACTTATTTTATAAGAACTCAAAGGATGACAAGGAATTTATCTAAACAAATTATCCAAGCAAAATAACCACCAATTCATAATGAATTTAAAACGTCAACGAGTTACACAATGTTCTTGGTACGTTATGACACTATGCTGTAGACACTTCCAGCAAGACGACCGACGTGTGTGAGAGCAACGAGCGCTCTGCCCGGCCACTAAACCACCCGATGCTTTTATAGGCCACAGTGTTCGTTATTTGAATTAAATTTTAATTTATAATGTAATAAAATAATAAAATCAATTTATCAACGCATTACTTTCTCTCTCTCTTTCTCTTCTTCTCTATTTGTTCTAATCCACGGTCTATCAGCTGGACCGTCTCGTCGTAACACGTAACCCCATAAAAGTATGGTTAGTATAACGCTTTGATAAACTATATTTCTTCATATTATCTCAAATCGAATATTAAATAATATTCTTACTAAATAAAGTTACACAGATTTTTTATTGTAACTTATCCCGTTATGCTATTCTCGGTAAATATTTTTTTTACGAAACGCTATGGTAATTTAAAATAATATCACAGTTAAGGAAATGATTCCTTGACGACTGCAGCAATTAGTCCTCCGACTTAACAAATGATGATTACATAACTAATACCAACATATGTGTGGTACAACACTTAATTATTAATCACATATTTTTAATACCCCAGAATATTTACAGTAAGTAGCGAGAATTGTATAATTTTGTAAAAATTAAAATAACATTTTGAATTATTATTATTGAAGATCAAGTAAAGTTGTATTTATTTTAACAGTATTGCCAAAGCAAGGACAAAGGATAAAAAGACTTTTTATTTTGCCTGGAAGAAATCACTTTAGTGATAAGGTCGCCTTTTGCGGGTATTATTTTTTATCTATTTTTTTACTGTTTGTTATCTTACATGTATGCAATAAAGTTATTTAAATTTAAAAAAAATAATAATTCTGTCTGGTGACAAAAAGTAAATTTTCTGGTTTTCATTCCAACAACTAATGTCATGATACCGTATTTAGTATAAAACAAACCGTCTATCGTAAGTTTACGAGCGACATTTCAATCACTGCAATTTTTTGGTTAAAGGTATACTTGACTAATCCAATACTAGAAACTAAGACCAGAAAATATTTAGCATTATATACTTATTTGCGCATTAATATCTGACATATCTGGCAGTACAGCAGACTTTAAACATCTAAGCTCAAGTAACCATGAACTGGAAACAATAGTGTAACTCTATTATCGTACAATTTCATTAATTGTTTCATACTAATTGGTTGTATTATATTTTTATATACAAATAGTGTTTCATTAATTCTGTACATATTTTCAGATACGCGATCCTTTTGTTTAAATATTGTATAAAGAACGTAAGCGTACACGAAATATATAAAAATAAACCTTGAAAGACAAAAAATAGAACACTAAAAAAAGATTAAAAATAAACAAAATCCTTCTTGAACCCACTCCGAGCGTGTACAATAGAATTAAAATTATGTATTAAGGTATTTAAAAGTATATATCTTTTGAATATTAGTGAAATCAATTAAAAGTATAACAAACATTACAATTGAAACTTTAATATTATAGTCAAGTAATATATATGTAAGGAATTTATCAATGATTAATTGAAACAAAAAATGCTTCATATATTTTTATGTTAACTTTTAAGTTATATGGTTAAATAGGTTATATTACTATATAACATAATATATGACATAATAAATATCTTCTTATAATATGAATGAGTGACGTAAGAATGGTAAAAAAGATTTATATAGGAAAATTGAGCGGTAAGAGAGACAGGGGGAGGCCTCTAGTGACCTTCGAAAACACAGTATCTATGATACTGGAGGAAGGTCACGTAAAAAGCATGAGGACCCCTCCCCGGAGGGCATGTATGAAGAGGTTGATGTCTGTGGTCGATGCGAAAGAGGTATGCAGGAACCGTAGCGTTTGGCGCTCCGCCGTCTCTGGCTACCCCGCAAGGGATATGGCGTGAAGCTAAATAAATAAATAATAATACTATATAACATTATATTATAACCGCATTGTTATGGAATATAATATAAATAATGAACTTTCATATCGAGAGTATTAAAGTTACTTAATTAAGAAAAAATTGGACAAAGTTTAAATTTATATGACTTTTACAAGTATTAATAAAATATAATTGAAGTAAATAAACCTTACATTATTTAATTAACTTGTACCAGTTAGGGAAACGAAAATAACTATTGTTTTAATGAATTTATTAAGAGTGTATTGAAATCAATGATTATTTTATATTATAACTTTAATCTTTATCTTTCTTGTTTTATCGTCTCATATTGCATAAGTGACAAATACAGAACTCTTAAAAAGCTCTTCTAATAAACTAAAATACATCACTTATAAATCATTTTTATTCATATCTAAATTCTACATTCAACCTATACTACGCTATTATAACATTCTAAAAGAATCCAATAAACCAAACGATTATACCAATTTGCTGTTACACAAACCTTACTAAAATCTATAGTTCTTATATTTTATTTGGATAAATGTATAATAGCTGTCTAGTTGTATAATTATATTTGAAGATAACCAATAGACTAATAGTGAATACTGTATAAAATTGTAAGGCAACGTTCATGAATATTGTACAAGTTTATAAAGTTAAAATAGACTCGTATATTAATGTTTTATTCGTAGCTTAGTCTAGACATTTGACTTGTCTAGATACAATAGATCTCCGTGAGGGTGTCCATGTATATCTACGAAACACTCACAGGATAGGATATTACCAAGATAACTTGTTAAAGGTGACAACCTAAACTAATTTGATGTAAATTAAGTTAATTTCAGGCTGAAAAAAAATCAGGCTGAGATTGCCGTGTGGTTCTCCTCTAACAGGTCGCGTTTGGAACCCTCGTAGCCTTATTTTAAGTAGGAGAGTGTCTTTATAGAAGAGCTTATTTAGATACGTACGATATAAAAATAGGCCCTCCTGTCACTTCCATTTGAGGTAGACAAGTTATCACTGGTATGGATTCAAAGTTGAAAATATATAAATAAAATATTTGTAACTCAGAAAAACGTTGCAACAAGTCATTAAATATCTCAGAGCATCATATGAAGTAGTCCATAGTGTACACCATGCCTAAAGGTCAACATTAAATATCTCAGAGCATCATATTAAATAGTCCATAGTGTACACCATGCCTTAGAGGTCAACATTAAATATCTCAGAGCATCATATTAAGTAGACCATAGTGTACACCATGCCCTAGAGGTCAAGGACATCAATATTTATAGCTTCATTATAACATTTAATAGTGACAGCTAAACGTAGTGTTATTATTATAAAAGCTAATACATTGTAATAAATCATGTTGATGAATACTTCCTATATTTTATATCAATATTTAACACAATGTAAATCGATTTTGTTATTTACTTTTTTCGTTATAATCATTAAATAACATTTATAGTTCAGTATATGATTATTTTATTGTTTCCTGCTTATTATGATTATTGAAATATATACTTCAATAATCATAAAAATTGATATAAACACAATATACATATCTGTTTGTTTTTGAATAATGCGTCGAGTATCAAAGTCTAGATTATTGATATTTACTTATTATTAAAAATAAGATATTAGTAAGATATTATTAGATAGAGTTTGGCGCTCCGTCGTCCCTGGCTGCCCCCGCAAGGGATATGGGGTGAAGATAAGCAAGTAAGTAAGTAAGTAAGATATTATTAATCCATTCCTATTTTGAAGTTGTCGCCGAGCACCGAGGTAACGATCATAGTACAAGAATTAGTATGTTTTATACGCCTTTATTACTCAACGCACTGTTTTCAAGGAGAGATATAGCCCGACTGTTTTACACCTATAACACTACTGGAGAAAGCTGGTATTGCATACATTTCACTACACAAGCTAAGCACAAGCAATATTTATTACGATTAATGCGATTCTGATACTATAAATAATAAATGTCTATCCTTAATTGTTACTCAACCTATCCCGGTCATAATACTTCACCCAAGTTACGAAAATAAATATTACATATAAAATTCTCTACCCATGCAAAATATTATTTTGTAAAATATAAAATAGAGAAGAAATATTCGTTAACAACGTCACATACTAGAAGCATTAATAATTCAATTACAAACTTCTACCACCCGCAGGAGACGTCGCAGTGTCTGTCCATAAAACAAATTCAATCAAGGACATAAAAAATATCACAAACTTGTTAACTATTAACAGTCCACCATGTTGTTAAAATTAAGCAAAGGATTCACTGCATTACTATCACTGATATAATCTTCCGTATTATTCTTTCAAATTTGTCCTACTTCCTTTCTTTTCTCTTTTCCTTTCACATATATTATTCTTAAACAAAATAATAAGTTACCAGGTTAGATTTCTAACCATTATAAGTAATTAACTAATATTAGATCTAATTGTCGAGACATCACCTTTATAGGCCTCTTCTATTTCGGTATTATCTCCTAATTATGACAATTAGATTTGCCATTCTAAATTATCATAAATGATTGACTGAAAATCTTGTTTCCTAGACTATGAAGTTATATAACTTCTCGCTCTCTGCTTTCTAAAGCTATTTTTTATAACTGTGAGTTTCAATAGAAGTTTACAATATATTTTTATACAGCACACTCATAATAATATAACCTATATGGAATATGATAGAAAATTTATCATAAGAAAACGTGAATTCCTTTTAATTACCTATATTCATATATATATCTATATTTATATCTGCTATTATAAAATAAATAAAATAATTATTCTTGATTGCAAAACAAATTTCTTCAAGGCGATTGTGAAAAACAACCATCTTTTTAAAGTAAATATTTTATGAATATATTTATGGAATTACATGCTTTTATAATTCATAAAAGCTCATTTTGTGATTGTCATGATTAAATTTAATTACTTTATTTGTATTAATTGTCAGTAGTGAGATTGTCGAAGTCATATTTATTTTGACCAGGACTAACTAAACGCATTGAATATCGTGACTTCTTCTGCAAACCTTTATACGACTATAACTGTCTTCACTGATTTCTATATTTATAATAAATAAGTGTAATATATGTGTGTAACTATAGTATAGTCAAAGGTACAATCTCTTGACAATCGTAGAAAGAACACTCGTTCAACCTATCATGTAGAGTTATTAAATAGCAAATCAATGACAACAGGCTGTGTGTTTCAACTTTTATTATTCTCGTATTTTATATATGAGTAGCATCCGGGAGTATTCACAGTACTACATTTATTTTATACTACCAAATACTACGAACAATCACAATCATATGGTAAATATTTTAATGTTGATGTTATAAAGATAACACTAAATTATTATCCTCTTGAGTCAAACATAGATATAAAATACTCAAAATAAATATATATTATATTGTGTTAATATTTAATACTACCTTATTACCTCCAGCTTCGCGAGACACACTATCTTTTTGGATGTGAACTTAGGTTGCTATGGTAATCTTTGTCATATTATCCGTTGTCTTCGTAACCGTTGTTATGGTAACCGTTGCTATAGTAACTCTTACCCAAGCGTTAAGTCTATAACTCCTACATATTTGAAATTTGGCGAAATGCAAAATTTGAAGTCCGGATAGGAATTCCCTAAATCCGTTCGTAGTGGACGTCTACATCACAAAAGAAGTAACTATGTAAAATTTTAAGTTAACCGGACAGATAGTTTCGGATATTTTGTGATGAGTCAGTGAGTGGTAAACCGCTTATATATATATATAATCTATATATATATATAGATTATTTATCACTAACAAACGCACGCGATGTATAACAAGCTCTAAGCTCTAAGTATTAACTTCGCTGAATTACTGAGTGTTGCGGTAATGAATTAGTTTGCACACAATTGATCATAATATCATGTATTATTAACTATCTGCAGCAGTGATGTGATTACATAACATATAATATTTAATAAAATTACTTTCATTCGCAATTAAAATATTTCTAACTACAAAGGGGAAGAACTTCATTATAAGGCCTTAAAATTATTTAAAGATTTTATATACACCTACTTCCCACCTTATTTCCTAGCTTATGTCTCTATACAGTACTTTAGTAATAAAATATATCACATATTAATTTCTCACAGTAAGATCGTCTTTCAAAATTAAAATAAATTATCATAGTTAAATCTCCCTGCTTCACTTCAGATGCGACAAAGAAATTACATATTTAACCCAAAGCAACCCTCGAATGAAGAATGTAAGCATGAGATGATAATAATTTTAAAGACACATTTACTTTATATCATAATTTATCTATAACCAGCTGACATCATCACGTATTTGATACAAATTTTACTTACATTATAATATAAAAATAACATATTTTAGGTTATAGCTTTATTATTGTTACATATTTTACGTATTGTAACTATTGTGATTTTTAATGTATTAATTACATATTTTACGAATCGCAACTAATGTATAATTTATAAGTTTTAATATTTCCAATATGGAAGTACTAAGAGTAGAACGTGAAGAGAGAGACAGTGGAAGACATTGGATATTTGTTATCAGTTCAACTATATCACTTTTCCCTAATTTTTTATTGGCATTACGTATAAAATATGTAAGCATATAAAAATTCTACCACATGTCATAGTTAAAAGAACCTAATAATATTTATTTGCACATACTTTGAAAACGTTTATTAATTCAAAATTATACAAGATCACTTCATTATTAAAAACTTACCAGAGTCAGTGCCAACTGCATGTTGTACCACTTGAAGTTACAGTCGCTTATTATAATTAAAGATATTAAAACCACAATCTTGAATTATATTGACAATAATCCTCATAATGTTCCACCCTTATTTACTTATTTATATATGTAGTAGACACATACTTTCATAGCAATAGTATTAAATCTTAAAAACTTAATTAAATTTTCTATTCTAGGTCAACATTAATTGAGACTAAGAGTTTCTTTTTAAAAAATGTTGCTTTTCCAATGTGAATTTTCCGGAGTAAATCTGTGTCTGAAAAATTGAATTCCGAAAAATAAAAGTATTTGATTTGGTATACTCACTGAAACATTGCATTTTTGGACTTTTTCCAGTTTATTTTATCTTGGCTTTACGGTAAAGAAATATAAATACTAACAAAATATGTGACATATATGATAAAGATGATTATTAAATCCACAGGAAATTATGAACAAAGTGAGACAACAATTCCGTTATTAAGAAAAAAATACGTATATATATTTTTTTGCTCTTTTGATACTAATATTAAAAATATATAACAAATTCTGAAACAAAACTTAAACATCTTAACTACTAATCAAAGTTAAACTAGAGAGAGTGAGAGAATGAGAAGTGAGAGATGGAGAGAGTAGTAGTGGTTATTTTAATGAATAGCCATTCAGTTTAGGTTTTACTATTGAATTAATATTCGAGATAGTAATGTTGTATAGAAGGTGATGTAAAGTTATTTATTAAACAATCTAAAGTCAAGTCAAACAAAGTAAAGTCACGGTTACACCTAGTATAAAAAAGTGTTTTAATATTAACGTATATCAATATTTATTGTATCAGTATGTTTTTGAAAATAACAATATGTTTTCAGGATGAAATTTTATTTTTTTTACTGTAACAAACAAATTTTAAATTATTTAATAACATAAGTTAGCCAGCTTTCCCCATTATGTTGTTAGATAGAATGTATACCATAGAAGAATTTTATCTATAATATATAAGCTCTTGTACGCGGCTTTGAATTCTAGTGAAATTAAGAGTCCAATGCTTATTCGTTACATGTGATCAAAGAAACATAGTATTGTGATGATTTGCATTTGCTTATAATTGAATCGTGAAGTTTTTAACAATTATTTATCACTTTTTACTATTGTTTATCTCCATTTAATAAAACTACCAAAATAATAAAGTCTTTGTCTGTGTACGTATGGTCTTTTGTTTTGTCGACATTTAATCTTTCTTAAGTCGTAGGTAAAAATTTGTAGTATTTGTAATGCCTAATTTATTTTGAAATATTCAACTTATTTGAATTTAAATAAAGCATAGCATTTAAATAAAGCAACATTTTATTGCCTAACATTGAATAATTAATAAAATATAATATAAACATTTAAAAGATTAAAGTCACTTTAACATCAATCAACAAGTTATTAGCTTATTATTAGAATAATTAAACAATCATATTAATTTTTATATAACTGAACTCATTGACATCAGATTAGTACTGACAGTAGTATTGACACTGATTTGTTAGTAAAAAACCGGTTTCGTAATTACTTATCAATATAATCCAAGTGTCTGTTTAGTAATTCTTGTTTATATAACGAGGTGAGATGTACAGACAATCCTCCTAATGGTAATCAAGTAGTAAATAGTATAGCTCCTAAACGTCTTTAAATTATACGA
Source organism: Melinaea menophilus ssp. n. AW-2005 (assembly GCA_918358695.1). NCBI lineage: Eukaryota > Metazoa > Arthropoda > Insecta > Lepidoptera > Nymphalidae > Melinaea > Melinaea menophilus. Next base: position 27,869,150 of record OU911041.1, on the reverse strand, counting down.
TATTTTCAAAGAATTTTTCATTTAAAGATATCGTTTATTGACTAGTAATTATTGTTTACTTAATGTTATATTGTTATTGTCATTTTCAATGATGGCACAGCGACCAGGTTCAATAAATGGCAGCCACAGAATACCAGCGTTGAGAGTGTTCTATTCTCATGTGCTGAGTGGTTCCAATTCGGATGTTATATGAAATATTTTTTATTAAAGGTAATTTTATTTAATTTCTAATATGTGTGCCTAAAAATCTATGTTATCCGAATAAAATGTTTCTATTTGATTTGATTTAATATTGTTATAACACATATTGACAATTTCTTACAATTTTTATGTATACACCACATTTATTTGAATTAAACTTTACTTGCACAAAGAGGGGCAAGAAACACCATAACAAGATTTACTCAAACTGTCAACCTGATGATTTGTGTTTCAATAAACACGCCCTCGCTCCGAGAACCGGGAAGTGTTCTTATTGGTACACTTCTTAGAATAGAGTTGTAAAACTCAGCTATTTCATTCACAAGTGTGGTGAATGAAATTGATGTTACAACTTGCGTGAATTCACAACTAAGTTGGTTTAAATGATTCATAGTATTGATACTAATATTTCATGCCATAATGAAAAAAATATTAATATCTAATAAATAAAAACGTATTTAAAAGTTTGGGGTCATATGGAAATATAGAATTGAAATATTTGTTAACGGAAGAGCAAAACATTCCCAATGAACTCAATAGAGAAGAGTATGGATTTGATGCAACTATCAGAAATCGGTTTTTAACAATATTTAGTTTTTATTTATAATAAAAAATTCGTTGATATATAAAACCACATTATTTTAAATATCATTATATTATTCTAAGTCCAAATAGTAATACAAAATATGCGTGTCAATTATGCCGTATTAGAGTATACAAAAAATATAATTCAAAACCTCTTAGTCAATACTGTGTGGATAAAATAATGGCTAACAAAGTGACTTTCAATCCTTTTATACAACAATAATAACAGCATTTATTATAATATTAACTTTGATTAGATCTTTTAGACTCAAAGATGTTCAAAACCTCAACGATTTGATTCTATTACAAAAAAAAAACAAAGAATTTAACAAGAATATTTATTAAATATTTTTTATATAAAATATCCTCTATATTACAAGAGACCGGCATAAATAATAATAAATTTTAATACTAACTGGGATCCAATATAAAAGGACCAATAGACTTTTTCTCAGTTAGGATCCCTAGAGACAGGAATACAAAACTATAATAACAAATATTTGAATATCGATATGAGACTAATTATTAATTATTCAAACAATTATTGATTTAAATTTTTCTATATATTTTTTTAATACATTAATGATGCTTGTCGTGCTCACTTGGCAGACAGAATAAGTAGAATACTCAGAATAAGTAGAATACTCAGAATAAGTAGAATACTCAGAATAAGTAGAGAAAACACTGATTGTAATAAGACTGTCATCCCACCGAATAATAAACGTAATTCTTTAAATTAGTTGGAACCGGTTTCTAAAGGGATGGTTGAATTAAATTAAAAAGTTGTAATTGTCTGTCTCCAACATTATTTAAATATTAGAAAAGGACGAGATTTAATAGCCTTTTTAATCAGCCTAAGAGATATCGAACGGCAATGTTTAAGGTATAAAACATAAAATATCTTTCAAGTAACGGGATCTTATATCTTAAGAAACGACCTCTATCCATTAAAGAGTAACGTTCTGTAGGCATTTGGGTATACGTAATTGTTCACATAAAGAGAACGTAAGGCTCTCTAGTTAGAATTCTAATAAGTAAAACATCTACTTCTTTTTCAGTCAGTCAGGAAGTCAGTGACAAACGAACTTATAATAAGTATAAAAACAAGTGGTACCATTGATAACGGATATATAAGATATGCAAAATTACATAATTTCCCTTAAGGAATAAGGAAACTAGACCAGACGGAGAGTAAGGTAGGCGGTTTGGACATCTGACTCTTGAATTCAAACATTATCATGTGTTAACAAAAATTACTAAGTATAAGTAGTAAGGAGCGCCTTAGACTAAAAACTATAAAAACTGGTGTGCCACCCTGTCATTTGTCGGGTGTCGGTCAACGATGTAACATTGCTCAAGTACTTTAAGTGTCAGTGTTTAGGAAGGTTGTAAAGCAGTTACTTTGTAAGTCAATCTTTGTTATTTGATGTTACCTGATGATTTTATTCCATATGTTAGCTCTTATATATGTTTATTAAAATAAAACCTATTGTCTCTTTACTAATTGTTTTTTTTTTTTTTAATTTATAGCTTCTCAACTAAATGTATAGTAAAAATATGTCCAGATTGTATTGTAAATTTATGATAATAGGTATTGTAAATTTGTAAATGTTTTGAGAATTATTGGACTCGTATCTATTAAGTAATAGAAAATTTGTAACGGATATTAAAAATGCTTTATACCGCTCTAATGATGAATCAGTGGTTAAGTTCATTATTAACATCTAATTAAAGTTTAATTAAAGGAAAATTGAAACACACGGATAGATAGATATCTCATAGTAAATGTATACACGTCGCTTCTATTGCGATAATGTTATTATTGTGTAATATATAAAAGATTTTTATATATTATATCCTCTATTATATGCTCTTCAAGCACAGTACACGTGGTCAATATTATAGTGAATTTCACCCTTTATTCAGATAATTATATTGGCAGTTTCATTACATAGTTATTCATTAGCACAGGACAGACAGAATTAATTAATAAGGTTTATAACTATGAGATTGTTATGTATATATTATACATAAAATTACTTATTATATTGATTACTACTATTACTTAATTATTTGAAATAAACATTCTAAGTATTTTGATGATTTATATGATTGTTCTGACACTTAATCAACAAAAATTATCACGTGTCATATCACTTGTAATTTTATGAGATTTAAGCTTTTTTAAAAAAATCAATATATTAAACTATTTATTTTATGTTATAAAACTATTCGTAAAAGAGATTTTATACAATGTATACTGAAGTTAATTAAATTCCTTTCTAGAAAATTTACTTTCAAATTTTAGTTAAGGTTACGTTAATGTCACGTTTAGTACGAATAATATGTACATCTTTAATTAGAAACACATCGTCTATAAAAGAAAATTCAATATTTAAGTTATGTTAGACTTTAACACTGAACAGAGTGACGTCCGTTTTATAATATATTCTTATGTAAAAACACATTAACAATTAAGATACTGCAAAAATAGTCCATTCTATAATATATTCTTATGTAAAAACACATTAACAATTAATATACTGCAAAAATAGAGTAATATATGTGTTAACAAATATCAAGTTTCAAAACAGTAATTAATGTCTGTATCTTTCGCTCACAAAGAATATGATATATTGCAGGATCAAGTAAGTAAAGCAGGGTATCAGTTACTATATTTGTTTATTTTTCTCCCTTCATGTTTTTCAAGTTAAACCTGTTTTATCAAACAAAAAGCAGAGGTTGTTTGCTCGTTGGTTGAAAGATTCTCAATAGATGACATTAAATGATAAAAAGAAAAAAAAATAATTGTAATTGCAGAATAAATATTAAAATAGAATGAAAAGAAAAGAAAAGATATAGTAATAAATAAGTTTATTACAACAGTTATTATATTAATTGCTTTGCATTTATTTAACTATTGCTTGTAAGATATAAAATAACTTAAAAAATATATTGATGTTAATTTAGACTATAGCAGGATGTGGAAAGCAATATATATATACTTAAAAGAACTGCAGTTCAAATTACTATATATTATTATACATTACTTATTTTATTCGCTTATATATAAATATTTACATAAGAATAAAACTTATTTGTAAATAAATAGTATTTTTTATATACGAAGAACAAAATCCTATTCGCTTCTTATCTCGTCTACTAGGAATGCAGGTAAGGTTCTTAATAATAATTACAATATTTATGTAATATAAAATCAAAAATATATAAAAACGAATTAATACCTATTATGTTACAGTTGGCTCTTTTAAATGCTCGAAAAGATAGGAAGAAAAATAATTATTGGCGTGTTTTTCTTCAAGTTTGTTGGTTAAAATTAACATTTTATTAATCAAGTAAACAAATTAACTTAAGCAATCATACAATAGTAGTTCACTTACCAAATACGATACTTAAGAATTTGTTACTAAAATGAAAACGACCAGTAAACCTAATAACAATGTGGCCCGTAAGCTCTCCTTGTTTTTTTTCGTTTTCTTTTCTTTACTACACAGTACCTATATACTATATACACGAAAGTAAAAAAGCCACTCATAATTGAACATAAAACAACCTGTTTTATAAGTATTATGTAAATTATCTATAAGTTGACATTTGACCCGAATCCTTCTCGTGACCTACAACCATAATATACCAAATAGAAGTCATTTTAATATGTTAGAATGGAGTATTTTATAGAGAATGGTATAAAAATAAAATGCAACATATTTCAACTCTTCCAGTAAACTACGTATATCATTCCTTGATACCTACAGTATTTTAACAACATTTGTCACTTATCAATCAATCAATCAATCAATCAATCAATCAGTCAGTCAGTCAGTCAATCAACGCACCAACAAGGATGACGATGAATAAAAACTGGGCTTAACTTTAAGTGTTATATTAATTAAATGTTCTTTGTTGTCATATTATTATTAATTTTTGTTAATTGAATAGTGTTTTTTCATGTGACGCTATTTATTGTTCTTTAGTGAGTACAAGTAGTATATATATATATATTAATTAAAGTAACTAATTATATTAGCATTGAGAAATAAATTGATTTTATATTTCACTTCATTGCAATCATTTATAACTTAACAAGTTTACGTAGTTCTATTTTAAAAATATTATCGTGTAACAATTTTTTTGTTGATACAAAATTTTATATATTATATCACATATCATAGAATATTTATCAACAGTTATATAAATAACGTATATAGCGTACGTGAATTTCTTCGAAAAAGCCTCCAGTGTTAACTTATTCAGTTGATATCACGCTCTCCAGGCAGAAGCACGTCGTCCGCGTTTTAATAGACTCGCGTGTGCCATCTGTTTAGCTCATTGAATATATGAATGGTTTTATGTATTGATATAATTGTTGTATGTGATAGTGTTTTTTAATTATACTTTAAGCATCAATTAAGGTGTTATTTACATGTAAGTAAATATTTTAATAGCTTCTGTGTGTTTATAGTATGTTTAAACATGTATTTATTTCTAGTGAATTTTGTAACTCAACTATAAAATTCATATATTCTACAATATTTTATTCTTTGAAAGTAAACAAGCTGAAATATATTCATAATAACTGTTAAAATATGTACTCTACCTATTCAATGAAAGTTTTTATTATTTAAATGTTAAAAATTATAGCAAAAGTACCTTCCCAAATTGTCATTATCTGTTAATACATATTTCAATCAGAATCAACGTGCTTAAAACGATCTCTCACAGAATATCACAGAATTAACTTCAATGATAAAGTTATTGGTAAGAACTAGTTATAAAAAAATTGTATAAACATAATTTTACAATGATACCAATGACATAACACTAAACCTACCGACAATTCTTGTATACCGCACCGCATCCTACCACACGCCGTCAAATTGACCGTTAATTAAAAGTTATTTTATTATGTAACGCAGGTAATAATGGAAATATCTAAAAGTAAAGAGTGTAGAAAATATTAAATGCATATTCTAAAAATTGTCATGTAGTTTGATAACGATATTATAACGTTTAAAAATGTGTAAGTTTCACAAAAGTTTACGAACGGTCAATTTGACCGGTACTTGGTATGTTTAGTGTTAATAATAAATACTGTTATTTAACACAGCTAATCTTCACTCTATTATCCGCCTTCATTAATCTTATGTAGAAACAGCGTCTGGGGTAAACACTTTTAGGGCAAGCGGGAAATGCTTACAATAATCCTTAAATACAACTTTCAAAAAATATTAAATTATATTATTATTAAAAATTTGGTGCTTTTATACACTCATATAAAATTAATTCATTTAAGGAAAGCTGCGGAGAATTGATAAATAAAGATATTACAGTACCAAATGAAATTAATCATTAATTATTTGGACGATGTTTATATAAATGCAAAGAGTTATTAGCGAAATAATATTTAATATATAATCATCTTATATTATAGCTTCTAAATGACCTGTGTATGTATATATGACGTCATATAAATAAACATATTAGTGAAATATTTAGTTGAAGTAAAAATATATGTTTTAATTTATATCGTGGGTAAAGCCGTGTGCAAAAGTTAGCTATTATTTGTTTATTCTAACAAAAATATTTTATTCTATTTTGATTTAAAATTACTGAAACCCAATTAATATTTAATTAACTGCAAAATAATTCTGCTACCTCCTACAATAGATAGAATAGCTCCAATAATAAACAATAATAAAATATATATATGACAATATTAAAAATATAATATATATATGTGTCTGTCCAAGTTAGTATGTATGTGTGCGTGTGAACAGGAACTTAGGTAGAAGCGTTTTAAACTCCAAACAAGACATAGTTAATACTTATTGTTTTCTTAGAGATTTCTTTAAAATATTTACTTCATCTTTTAAAATCTCAGATAACCGAATGTAGAATATTAATATAAATTGTTTGTCGCAGAATAATAACATTGTTACTTAATGAATTATAATTTTACAATTAAACGTGAACAGTGAAGGTGAGCGTGTATGCGCATAGTAAAGGAACCCCTTAAACCTACATCTGGGTCGCAAGTCCCAGGCATTGTTCACGCTCCTCTTCTTGCAATGCGATAGGCCCGGCACCCGCACGGTGAATCCATGGAATGCTAAGAAGTTTCGTCTCTTTAAATCTTATATTTTATTTACTCAATAAACCTATTTTGAATTCAATTAGCCTATTACTATTACAGTCATTCCGCGACTTGTATTGATAATGTGTTCACTGTAATATAAAGAGATCAGATCACTGTAATCCGAAAATTTCTCTAATAATTAATTAAAAAAATTACTTGCAGACGATTACAAAAAATTGAATTAATACTTTTAAAAATAATGTTACGCAAATTGTGTTAAAAGTAAATGTAATTGTTGATAATAATTAATACAATAAGGTTTTAGATTTTTTGTTATATGAATTTAATATTTTAAAGCAAAAAACGATAACAAATTTTTCAAAACATAATTTTAGTGATTGGGCTACCGTAGGAATGGAAGCAAAGAAAAATTTTATGACATATGATAAGAGGCATTGAAATTATGATACTGTGTTCTTGAATAAAGCTAGGAATTTCTCCAAAATATTTAAGAACGTTTGTGTCAAGTTAACACTCTAAGTCAATTTATATTGAAAATAAAATTAAGACCAATTAACCAACCAATGCCAATTAAACATTTATAACATAGAAATAAATAAAGATACAAATGTTGCGGCTTTTTCTTAGACTTTTTTCCTAAAATTCCAATAACGCGTAATTAGAATTCGTCAGCATCTGATGCAATCGCCGAATTGTCTAATAACGTTAAAGTCAAGAATAAATGTTTTATCTGAATGTTAAATCTGAAAAAAAACATAAATCTTAAATTACTTATCGCTATTATAATTAAATAGCCCCACAGTAATTCTTAATTTTCAACATATATATTGAAACCAGTATATTCCCAGATTTGTTAAAAAACAGTAGAGTCCTTTGTTTAAACCTAATTTAACATAGTAATGTTATTTTTATTATATTTTGTTGGACAGATAACATTATTATATAGCTCTTTTTTATATGTGATATGTATGGAATATGTTAATTTCAAGTGTTTATTATTACGTATATTGACTGCACGTGTCTTCTTCCACTCGATATAAAAGACAGGTTAGTTAATATACGCATTTTTAATTATTATTTAGTTGTTATAAAAATTTTAAATACTTACTACGGTGCTTAATCGTATCGATTACATCTTAATGTATTACAATTATGTTGACTCCATTACTTTAAGTAACTTATTCTTTAGACGATAAATAGACCTGATGTTAACAAATAAATAATAATAATATTATATATTTTGAAATCATAGTAGTACCAAGTACCAATCAAATTGACCGTTCTTAAACTTTTGTAAAACTTACACATTTTCAAACGTTATAATATCGTTATCAAGCTACATGCTAATTCTTAGAATATGCATATAATATTTTCTACACTCTTTACTTTAAGTTATTTCCATTATAACCTGCGTTATATAATAAAATAACTTTTAATTACCGGTCAATTTGACGGCGTGCAATAGGAACGGGTATACAAGAATTGTCGGTAGGTTTAATGTTAATTATCGTTGGAATTAGGAGGCGTATTGTATAAAGTAAAAATATTAAAATTTTCCACTCCATTTTTCCTTATTCAAGTTCATTCTCCATAATGATGAAGTTTAATATGGCGAAGAAGGAGCGGGTCGCTTAAAATTTATAAAACCATAATTAAATGTAATATACACAAAAGTTTCTCTCTTTTACAGATGAGATATGATGTATTCTTTTATTAGAATTGTTAGTTTTGTTATATAACAAAACTTTCCGACCCTTACAGATAAACGTAAGATTAACCGTTAATAAGACGATTTTTTCTTGAAGTCCCACTAGACTTATGAACTGGATGATGTATTGAAAAGTATTGATACGGCTTTTGAATGAAATTATGGTTCATAAATATTTTATTAAAGATATAATCTGTTCACAGTAGCGTGAACTGAATTGTGAACTCGGCTCAGCCTTCACCCAGCTTTGGAACTTACTTTCGCTAGTAGTTATATTTATAACCTACTTTTTTTGTTTGTTAAGTAAATAAAAATATATATTAGTCTTAATATTCCATAAGTCTTGAACTTATAAGTAAAAAGAAATTTTATTTCATAAAAGTTCTTTGCTCTTCTACTCTAAAGCGCTTTTGGTCTCTTTAAAACTGCCATACCACACGACAATCTGTTAAAGAATACTACTACCTTTCTGAAGATAATTAGTTACCTTTGCTTATTAGACATATATCATATTTATTATATTGTATTTAGTGTATGTTTGTTATTTATTATATATATTGATATTTTTGTATCATTGAAATGTATCTATGTTTAATTATTAGTAAGTATGTTTATTATAATAACACCACCATCCATTACCTAAGTGCTTGCTGTTTTTCTAAACCTAAGGTTGTCTAGACGAGATCGCCATTAGGCGATAAGACCGCCTTTTGTACGGTACAATTTTTTTTCCATACATGTCACTGTAACGTTTTTTTTTTATTTCATTTGTATTGAGGTGTACAATAAAGAGTAAAATAAAAATAAATAAATAAACCCTATAAAAATATTGATTAGTATAACTGTTTAATAAATAAAAATTTTCCTATTCTTCTTATAATCTCGAAAAATACACGCAAATTACAAATTTAAATACTTTCAAGTAAAGTTTAGACATAGTTATCTTCATACCTATTAGACCTTATACTTTCTTAATTTTTACTTATAGTAATTGATAGGTATACAAACTTAATATTACTAATAAATATATTTATTCACATTTTCTCTTCTAACTTATCCTGTTACGCTGTTCTAAGATATTCCAATACTACTTCATGGTAAAGTAAGGTAATTTAAAATAATAACACAGTCAAGGAAATGATTCCTTGACGACTGCCAATTAGTCCTCCGACTTAATAAATGATGATTACATAACGAATGATTATATATCATGTGTGGTACGACTCTTAATTATTAATTACATATTTTTAATACCCCAGAGTATTTACGGTAGAGAGAATTGTATAAATTGTTACTATTATTATGATTAAGATGACGTGAAGTTGAATTTATTTTATTATCAAAGCAAGTGGTGATGGACAATAGGCATTCGGTTTCCAAATAACTAGATATTGCTAACGATATTTATAAACAACCTCTTCCATGTTATAAAAATTCATTTCATTATCTAGTTTAGTATAAAACAAAACGAACGTAAGTTTACGAGCGGCATTCCAATCACTGCAATTTTCTCGATGCTTGAAGATATAATTGGCCTAGCCCAATAGTTGAGACTGAGACTAGTAAAATACTGGTATTTTATACAATCGTTTTCCCATTTACTTCCTGATATATAACATTATAGCTTACAATATTCTAGCTCAAATAGCCATGGACTGGAAACAATAATGTTATCCTAATTGAGGTATATCATTTCATTAACTGTTTCATACTTGTTGGTTGTAATATATTTTTATATAAAAATATCAAAACAGTTTTCGTAGTTATTTTTTATATAGAATATATGTAGTGGAATTTTGAATATTGTTTGTAGGACACAAACGTACACTAAAGTAATAAGTAAAACTAAATAATATAGATAAAGGCAAAGACACGTAACATAATATATATATGATGTGTTCCAAGTAGATAAATTAAAATGAAAACCTTCCTAATCCTCCAACACATACAAATTTATTTAAGTAAATCAAAAATTAGTGATTGTAATGAAATTGATTAAAAGTATGACAAAATATTACAATATAAACTTTAACATTATAGCTAAGTAATGTATAAGGAATTAAACAATAATGAAATTAAATATAAAAAAGCTTCATATGAATTAATTAATTGTATACGCAGTGAAAAATAATATAAATGATCAACAAACATAAAAGACATTGAGAGCAACAGTTTCTTAATTAAGAAAATGAAACAAAAATGTGATAAAGCATGAATTTTTGACTAATGATTTGAAAAAACAACTTCGTACATGTCTCAATATAATATAATGGAAGTAAACAAAACGTAGATTAGTTCATTAACTTGTGCCAGTTAAGGAACGGAAGTTAGTAAGTTAAGTAAAAAGATTATAGCTGTAATGAAATCAATGAAGCATTTATTGAGCGCAGCGAGCGAAGCGCTCTACTGAAGACTTTGTCACATTCTTTGTCACGAATAGGCTCGAAAACTACTTGACAGAAAATTATGAAATTTTTCTGTCAAAAAGACACACATTAGGTGGTTTTAATTTTTTAAATGATATGTCGTTGAGGAATAATCGTTAAAAACTGATATCCCATTGAAGTTAATGGAAAACGATGAGTCACACATACACTGGGCTCACTTCGCTCAATATGCAAACGGCACCCGAGATTTCGCGAGCGCAGCGAGTCGAAATTGAGAGTCTGCTGGCCCGTTAGTTTAAGAAAGCTTTAATCCAGTGTTTGTCTGTCTCATCTCATATTGCAGTAAGTGATAAATGAACATTTAAAAAGTTTTTAAATGAAAGCAAATAATTTATAGATAATTTTGTTCTAAATTCATTCAACATTCAACCAATTTTAAACTACGCTAACATTTCATTCTAAATGCTTCCTTTAAAACAACGATTGCTCCAATTTGATCTAACAGTGAAAACAAACTTGGAAAAACACACTTCAGTAAAATCTATTCTTTAATTCTATTTGTACAATGGTTGCCTAATTATATAATTTAAATTGAAGGCAACCCAAGAGACGAATAGTAAATATTGTATTGATATTAGTATCATTGAGATCGACGAAAAACTGTCCATATCCATGCGTAAAGGTCTGAGAATATTCTCAAAATATCTTCTAAATGTCATTGTCTAAACCCTCGACTAATTTGATGTTAATTAACAAAAATGTATCAGAATATAAAATAGTTTAATGTTAAACATAACTGAGAAGAGAAAGCGATACAAGTCATTAAATATCTCAGAGCATAACATTGAGTAGTCCATAGTGTACACCATGCCCTAGAGGTCAAGGACATCAATATTTATAGCTTCATTATAACATTTAATAGTGACAGCTAAATGTAGTGTTATTATAAAAAAGACTAACACATTGTAATATTTTATAATATTATTTATCACAATGACACTCGAGTTTGTTAGATTTTATTATTATAATAATTACAGTACGCTTAAGGATCACAATATTATAATGAGATGTACACCATTTATTGTGTTTATTAAAATATGTAATAGTAATCACTTAGTTTTTTAAATAAAGTAAATAATGGTTAATAAATACTTCTGGTTTATCAACAGAAGAGATATCTTTAAGCTTCTCCTTTATTACCTTATCTCATTTTATAAGGATTTTATCTTATACCAGTCCCAATTCAAATTATATAAAAGATTACTTGTCATTCATTCTTACTTAACAGGTATAATAAAATTTTGTTTGTCTAATAATACTAAAGAACAAATCCCGAGAAATGGAACTGTTCCATAGAGACATAAAACTACCTACGGATGAAGCCAGGGTAAAGGCTATTTTATATATATGATCACACAAGTTGAAACATATACTTTAATTGTAGTTAACTGGCTTGAATGACTTAAATTCTAACGTTGTAAATAAAAAATATCAGCCCTTACATAACCTAATCCATTTAAGATAATTTGAAGTTATAAACCTCCTTAATATTATATAGATTTAATATTTTACATTGAATATATTGACAATATACAATAGAATTATATAATGTAACCGTAAATATTACAATCGTACTTAAAAATATATTTCTAACTTGCATAACTTTCTTGCGTCACTGTTTATTCGTGACAAACACCACGACCTCAAAACAATCATCTTTAAGTAATTAATCAGCCATAATTCAATTATGAACTCCGACCACCCGCAGACAGACAATAATAGATACAACTACACTGAGGGGACGCGATAGTATCTGAACATAAAAAATATTACAAATATGTACATCGTAACCACCAGTCAATAGCAGGTGTTAGTATTAATCAAATGAGTAACTGAATTCCACTCACTGATATAATCATTATCTTTTTTTAATGTACAGGTTTTGATACAATACAAAATGTAAATGAGGTTTTTATTACGAGATAGACTTAAGAGGATCCGCCGGCGATGTTAACAGATTCAAAACTCTAATCGCGATAACATTAGTAAACGGGTGAGTGCTATGTAATTTGATACAGAATACCAGATTTTTTTTTGTAATTTATATTTTTGTCTGAACATAACCAGTGCTTTTTGTAATAAAATAAAATTAATTGTTATTATTGTTTTATATGTTTTTATAAGTTTCGTTTAATTTATTTAATAATAAAGTAACTTTGAAGAGCACTCTATCAATCAATATGTTTTTTAATCATCACATCTATAACGTAATAGACGTAGGCGTATTTTTTGATTCATGCTAAAATTATTATTTACGTGTATAATCAAGATAATATCACATAAACCAAAATGTATTACCAGAGTGTTGTGGGCGTCGAGACAGAGATCTATTGTTACATAGACAACTTAAATATTAACCTTCGCAGGTAGTCATCTAATTATTTGGGTAAAGCTCTTAAAATGGATACGTTGAGGTAAACACAGCGGTGTTCTACAGTGTGATACTAACAATATAGTGTTATCTATTATATATAAGATATAGCAATAATATCTGAAGAATATTTCAAGTTATTCGTCTTATTTTTATGTAACAAACCCGTAATTATACTTGACTTACAAAGTATATAACTATATATAACTATACTTATAAAACTTAAATGCAGGTTCTTAATTTTTTCTCAACAAGCTCATGATCCATAATTTAGCTCAGCTCAGTAAGTCTATAATTCAAGGCTGTGAAATAAAATGTTACTTTCATGTAAAAAATACTAGAATTATTTTAATAGCAGTGAACCAGTTTAATAAAATTTAAAACCAAATATTTACAGAATTCAATTGAATTAAAATAACATTACACATAATCTTTAAAACAAAACTTCTTAAATTTATTTAATACACTTTTAATTAATTCTGTTCAATAATTTTTTACTCAATAATCTTATAATAATTATATATTCTTTGATGACGCAGTGTTTATATTTTATTTAAGCTTTAGTGAGAGTTAAGCTCTCGACAGAGAATAACGTATCCGTATCGCATCTCTGTATAATCACGGAAACAATTCAATTCCGATCTTCAGTTATAATTAATTTAAAAATAAATGTAATTTAATATTAATGTGTTATTAGTTTTAATATTACAATCTATCAAGGAGTTGAAAGCTCTATTCAAATGTAAGTTATTATATTATTTACATGTCAATATATAATAATATATTTACTTAAGAAATTTTTGTTGTTGAAATGTATTTGAATAACATTGAACTTATTTGGTACGTGTTGAAAGATGTGAGCAATAATGTTTATTTAATATGAACCATTACTCACTGACTGTAAATTAATTACGAATTTGGAAAATGGCTTCATGAATGTGCTTCGACTCTTTCATCTCTCCGAATGTTGTAAGAAATCATTAGAATCACGTTTTTATATAAATATATTTTATAATTTATTAACTAATTCGGTAATTCGATGCATAATTAGTAACACTATTTAACAGCTTGGCTGTATTTTGAAACTTATTTTGCAAATTTGCTTAATATAAATACCCATTTTATGTAAATGGGGTAAATTTATATTCCTATGTCTATTTGAACGACCATTACAAATATTTTTATTTTTATTTTACAGATTCTTTCGAATTACCTTCTATATAGAAACTTAATCACTTTTTATTATAAAAAAATATTGCTATATGAATTTATATTTTGTAATATGTATGCACCTAAATACAACCAATATATATATATATATATATATATATATATATATATATTATAAAGGTTATACCGCAGTAATCACAGTAATCAGTGAACCGAAAACACTGCGTTTTTAATAATAACTCCGCACTTTGAATATCATTCAACGAATTCAAAATACTCAGATTACTTTTCATTTTGATTTTGCGCTCAAATAGTTTACTTCAAAGCTTTGTTTTTGTTTTGTCGATTAGAAAGCACGTGATATATTACACACTTATCTGACGGTTAACTAATATTATGACTCCGGGTTATTGTTACAATCTAACAAGTAATGAGGTCTCCCTTAACAAGTCTTTATTATTAAATATAATTAAACTTTACCAGTTATTTTAACTAATTAACGTTCTTATCAAAATTACTTATCTGTTATATTGTATACCGAGAAATACGAAACAAAAATATATTAATTTCTTAGAATTAAAAATTAATTATTATAGTATTAGTAGAATCAATGATAAGCATGTTTCTGTTACTATTACTGTAACATAATAGTCATAAGATATGCAACCATTATCATTCGATAAAGCCTTATTGCTTTGAAGAGGAAAACTTGCAATTGTATCCAAAAGACATTACCATATCCGGATATGATAATGTCTGTGATATTCGGTGTTTGAAAATGGCATGCCAGAGGCTAGAATTTTAGACGGTGTAGTTCAGTCTTTATATAATCAAAGTTACATCATATTATCGAAGAATTAAGTTCATATTGTCATCTGGGAAAGGAAATGAACTTATATACTACGATTAATTAAAAAATACTTAATATTATACTCTCATTGTAGTGGTTCTTGACTAATAAGAAGATTTTCCACTTGCTACCTGTGTGTCATTTCAAGTTACATAACCATTGTACTTATATAACCGCTTTAAGATGACCCTCATATAAATATAGACGTCATATTTGTAAGACCTTAACACACTGTTTACATTATAATTTTATTGTCACGTAATGTGGGAACACGTTAAATAATTAAACATCACCACATAATTATTTTTTATGTAAACAAAATTGATTGGAACAGTGTTGAATTAGTTAATAATAACTGAATGGTATAATAATATAAAAATATATTTGTTAAACTAGCTGTGCCCACGACTTCGTGCGGAATATGGTTTTCAAAATAAAGGTAGCCTAAGTTACTCCTTATAAGATCAGCTATCCGCCAGTGAAAGTGCTATCAAAATCGGTCCCGCCGTTTCACAGATTAACCGGAATAAACGGATAGACAAAAATAGTTTTTTTTTTATCTAAGTACCGTATATACAAACAAACACTTCAATTATATTTATATGTATACAATAACATATTTATACCTGCCTTGATTATTTTAATTCAACATCAGTAACCATATACGCGTCATTTTTATATTATGACGGAAAGTATTAAACACATTTCGAAAACACACAAAGAAATATAAAGATCACACGGACGCCATACAATCAACATTTATTTCTCCAAACACGTCCAAATGACGAATCATTTAAGATCATTGAAGCCGGCATCAGCATCTCAACCAACAGACGCACATCACACTCACACACACAATGTTACACTAAATACATTGTGAGTTGAATGTGTTAACTGATGTATCAATTTATATTTACCTCTTGACCCCAAATAACACAATTATTACGATAGAAATACTTTTATACAACTATATCGAAATATAAATTATTATTAGCGTATCTCGAATTATGACGTTAAGCTAAAATACCGAGAATTAGTTAATTAATTTTTACCACTTAATAAATTGGAAGTACCCAATGTTTTAATGATTAAGAGTCAATTAGAGAAGTAATAAAATTAATGAAGCATTTTTATAGTATAACTTTAATCTAGTATTTGATTTTCATGTTTTATTGCATTAAGTAATTATTGCCAAAAATAATTTAATTTATCCGTTTATTTAAGCCATTACATTTTTCTTTAAAAGCTGATATTAAACTTCATCGTGTATTTATAAGATTATAAGAATGTCATTTCAAATAATTTATCAAAATTAATTAAAATTATTACCAATTATTTTAATACGTAGAGTCATCACTAAACTAATTTGTCTTGGAGATAACCAATTATCTTCACATTATTTTACAAGATAACAACTTAGTAAGATTTAACATAATTTATTAATAGATAGTGACCAAAACAAATCTCTTGGATATACTCTTAAATAAAACACTAAACTATTCAGCATCGAGGTATACGTAAGAATAAACATACTTATGTTATTTATCTTAGTAATAAAGTTAAAAAAAATTAACCAGGATCTTATAACTTAGTATTGAGTCATAAGTTTGAGGTAAAGATGGAGTTATTATTTAAACAGGTAAATAAAAGATTGCGTGTTTCAAACTGGTTTTTTAGAAAACTCCAATCTAACCTGTTCATTTAATATGCATTTATAGGATTATTAACCATTTATAGGATTTCCCATTCAAAACGTTATTAACTATAGAATATATTTTACTGCAACCCTCTTTAACCTATATATATAGTTAAAAGAAACTTAACACTAAACCTACCGACAATTCTTGTATACCTGTTCCTACGCACGCCGTCAAATTGTCCGGTAATTAAAAGTTATTTTATTTTATAACGCAGGTAATAATGGAAATAACTAAAAGTAAAGAGTGTAGAAAATATTATATGCATGTTCTAAGAATTGTCATGTAGTTTGATAACAATATTATAACGTTTCAAAATGTGTAAGTTTTACAAAAGTTTAAGAAAGATCAATTTGACCGGTACTTGGTAGGTTTAGTGTTAATATAACTGTTAAGATGCGTAATTCTTCATTTGGCTACAGCTTTCTATTTGTCTATCAGGTCGTCATTGTAAGAACTATATATGATAACATCTTTCTCCTTCCCATAAACTTTCTTTTCATTTTAGAAAATGTTATCATGATATAGATGATATCATAAATCCTATAAACTACAGATAGGCCTTTTAACAGACAGTGGAAACTTATTGATATTATGTTATAATAATAAATTGTTTAATAGTGTTTGTTTAACCAAATAAATAAATGATAGGTTCTCAAATTTGTGGTTCATTTTATACTTATAATATTTTATAGAATGTAGAAATAGTATAAAGAAATAAAATAAACATTCGACATGTCGTGTTTGAAATTTAGAAATTGGTGTTTTCGTTTTGTAATCAATGTTTGACGTAGAACCTCTAAAGGTCAAGAACCCGAGTCTGACATTACCAAGACCCTTAAAGCAAGCAAGTTTGGTAAAAGTATTGAGCAATATAAATATATTTTTGTATCTTCTTTACATATTCTATAGTTAGCGTTATTCATTTAATAACATTAACTTGAACTTAATATTTAGTATTGAGTGTATAATAAGTTAATAAAGGAATTCATCCCTACAATTGTTTATATACTTGTTACACTAACATACAAATTAGGTTTAAACAGTGATCATCTTCTTGCCCTTATATCAATTATGAGGTAGGCGCAATATGTTTTTTCCTTCCATACTCTACTATTACTCGTCAGCTCTGTACACACTCCCTTCTTCTCTATATCATCTTTCACGGAATCCATCTATCTTTTCTTCGGCCGTCCTCTACCTATCCATCCCTCCATACCATGCCCAGCACTCTTTTGGTCACATACCTTTCATCTCTCCTCATAGCATACCATGACAGACGGCTAACTCAATTTTTTTCTGTCACTGGCGCTACTCCCAAGCTTCCCCTAATATACCCTTATTCTATCCTTTCTTGTAATAGATTCAAACACAATGCAAAATTCAAATATAATTATATATTATAAGATATTATTTATCTGTAAAGAGTTCCTGTCAACTGAAATAAATAAATATCAGAGTAAGGTGATATTGAAAACGACAGCGCCGTATCCAATGTCCACTTACTGGAGCTTTGTCATGAACACGGTTCATTAAGCACTTGGAATTCAGTTTCATTTCTCAATATTTGTATTGTATTGTTTTAAACACAACAAATTACTTACAATAATATCAAATTTCCTGATAGCAAAACTCGAACCCACAACCTGAAATTCCATCTCATGATACCAACACAAATTTGTAGATATTTTTATTCTTTATTAACTCTAAATTTTAAACAGTTAAAAGTTTTATATTAATGGACTACAAAAGATAATATTTATCTTAAGAAACATTTCTTATTTAGAACTTTAAATGATTAATTATGATATTGTAAAATGTTGAAACACGAAATAAATGAAAACAAATTTTTACAGCATAATCTTGAAGATATCTCATTAAAATGGTACTTAGGAGTTTAAAACTTGTAAGAAGTGAAAATTCAATTTGTAACTTGGCGGTAATTTGTATCTAACTTTAAAAGAACTTCTACCGCCTTTTCAATGCAGATACTAATTTTATATTCCGTAAAAGTGGTACGTGTAATAAGCAAGTTAGTTTAACACTAGTTGTGGCTAGACTTCACTTCACATCATAAATATAATAGCTGTGCTTATATTTATAAGAATAATTCACTATTTCTTTATCAAAATTCAAAATTCATTGGTTATTTCTTGATACAAAAATCTTCCCTATTATGTAATCGATACTTAATATTATTTAAAAAATATATCATGTATTTTTAATTGGTTTTATTTTATACTTTTTACTACATTTAAGTATTTAATAATCATTCATTTATTTAATGGCACCATAAAAGTTTTCTGCAACGAAAGTTTAACGCCGTCTTTCATCTAACCGACAGTTAAGTATTAACACATCTCGTAATGTTCCTGTGAAGTCAGCAATAAAATGACAACCCTTGTTAAATTTAACTGTCAGTTAATTTGTATTATCAATTAGTTGGTTTCAAACTGTTTCATGGTATTTTTAAATAGCATCGCAAATATTTGTGAAAATATTAAATTTCATTTTAAAATATTTTTTTAATTGCTTTCGTCCGCAACTCGGTGATATTCCACGTTATTTTAATAAGAGCTAATTAAAATATCTTGTGTTATTATGAATATACCTTTAAAATAAATTAAAAATATACACTAATAAAGAAAAATAACCTACTAAGTTTCATAAAACACAGATAGACCAAGAAACTACATGCCTTATATCCACCATTTGACAAAATATAATCCGCCTGATCCGCCCATCGTGCGTGGCGGAAATTGAGCTGAGCGTAGGAAAATCCATTAGAAAAGAATAAAAGGAAATAAATATTTAATGACAATAGTAAACAATTAATTGAAAACGTTTGTCGCCATGAAAGTATGACTACAAGCGACACAATCACGAGTCTCTTGGTTTTTTCTGTATAACTTTTGATATAATCAAGCTAGTTTAATTCTGTTTTTTTCTGTAGAAGTAGCTTATTTATTAATTTTATATTCGCTTTTAATTTGACTAAAATCGATTCAAAATTAACGGACATGAATACGGCTCGACTTGTTTATTTTAGTTATATTCACAGTATTTTATCTTACGGTATTTTATTATGGGGCAGTGCTGTCGAAATTAATTCTATATTAATTTTACAAAAAAGAGCTGTGCGGGCTATTTATAACTTAAAAGCTAGAGATTCTCTGAGAGATGTTTTTAAAGAAATAGGTATTCTTACAGTCGCTGCGCAATACATATTTAATAACATATTATATATACGTCAAAATTTAAATAGTTATATAAAAAACAGTGACAGACACGCGATAAATACGAGAAATAAAAACAAACTCGTAACGCCAAAGTTTAGGCTTCAAAAAGTTAATAAATCCTTTATGGGTTTGAGTATACGCATATATAATAAAGTTCCACAAGATATCTTAGACCTTCCATTTCTTAATTTTAAATCTAAAATCAAAAATTTATTATTAAATAAAGCTTATTATAACGTTCAAGAATTTTTTGTGGATCGAAATATGTGGAACTTAAGTTGTTGAATCATTTGCAGGATTTATATTATAATGTACATCACCTATTGTTATATTTCTTTTGAAAACAGCAACTGTTGAGTTTCTGGCCGGCTCTTCTCAACAGAGCAGTATTCCGAGCCGGTGGTAGCTTACTTACGGACTGACTACACTAACCTTTTTTGTATTGTAGTAATGGACGATTCAAAAGTGCGTGTAAATGCCTACTTGAATAAAGATATTTTGAATTTGAATTTGAATCAGTAGTTTTCATGTGATGAAGCAACTCAGCTCATTTTGAGGAAGACGATCGGCAAGCGTGCGCGAGAACAGTTAAGATTAAGTCTATGGGGATTCAGTTTTTCGACTATAACTTTTGATCAAATTAAGATTTTAATAATCATTTTTTTCTGTAAAAGCCCGTCAACAAGAGCTCCAGCAATGCCAATTTTGATGATGATCGACTGAGTAGTTTTTATGTGATGTGACGACATAAAATTGATTCCCAGACGGTTAAGAGCTTCGCTTACGCTCAGGTCAATTAAAAATATTGCAATATCTACAAAATAAGTTCTTTAAATATTTACTTTTTTTAATAGCCATTGTATTGAATTTGATACTTATAGGATTGCAGATATAAAACCTAGAAGGAAAACAAAACAAATTTATGCTCTAGAGTAGACAAGATAATTAATTCATACCATTACCGAATTATTTTAAAACATTTGAATGCCCGTTCCTTATAGTTCTGACACATCCTAGTAACTGACAAACACATTATTATTTAATGCACTATGTAACATGTTATACTGATTGGTTTGTTTGTGTGTCTTGTTTCACGGTGGTCGATATGTTTATAGATACCACGTGTTATGTATTAACATGATTTACTAATATATATTTCAACGGAAATTTATATTTATTATAATTTATGATTAATGTATAATGATAAATAAATTTATATTGCTAATTAATTGATAATATAATTAACAAGAAGCGATTATTCATGAAATTTAAAGCTCTACCAAAATAATACAAGAAAACGTACAATACTAATTAATTACTATAGTAAGTAAGTAGTAGTGTAGTTTACTGATATCGTTAATATGTAAAGTAGGTTGTATTAAGACTAAACCATTACTTTATAAAGTTTTCAAGTAACTTCTATCCAACTTACTCTAAACTTAACCAAAAATCCTGTTAATTAAATGTCCTTCGTGTATTGTATACTGTAAATGTAAATGGTTGTATTTAATACTTGTATGTACAAAAATGATTTTACTAAAAGAGCGCGGGCAAAGCCATTGGCAAAAACTACTATATATATTAAAGATTTGTCTAAATTTATTACAAAATCAAACGACCGTTTGATATTTTAATTAAGAAAGAATTTATAGTTAACGCCTTCAAGTTTCAGATTTATTAACAGACAACAAGATATCTCTTTCTCTCTCATTCTCTCTCGTTAAAGTTTTATCTTTCTAAGTCACGATTTCACAATTATTGCCGAACACCCCTAATATCCGGTCTTAACAATTATGTATCATAAAAGTAGCGTGCTTAATATATATTTCATTTAAAACTGTAGGTACACCAGTCATGAAATTCTTAGAAACTCTTTTATCCTTACATCCAGGACATTGCCTTCACGGCTAAGTACTTTTCCAGACTTCATTTAAGTCTGAATAGCTAAAGTACTGCACGTTTAACAAGGCTTTTCTCTTTACCGTCATAAACATAGTCTTTACATTGGTTATACCTTTTAATTTCTAGGAATATATTTTATAAACCCTGTTTCATTCAACGTCATTAGAGTTAGTTTGATATTAAACTATAATATATTCAACAAAATTATTATTATTAGTTACTGTACAACGTAAAATCAAGGCTTTCAACAAGACATTAAAAAAGGGCCCAATGATTCAAATATTAAAAGAAATAAGACAAAATTTTGAGGCTAGTGAGTGAAATTATTTATTTAGTACAAAAACATAGAAAGAAATGAGAATGTAACTAAATAATTAAAGTGGCAGAGCCAAATAACAAACACAAAGAATTCTTGAAATATTAAAAAAGTTCATATTTATTTGATACATATATGAGATCATATAATATGGAATAATATAAAGTACTGATGAAGAATTACAATAACAAATAATCCATAACTTGCTGCTCTAGAGATAAATTTCACGCATTATAATCTAGAAATTCATTTAAAAATGTCTTTGCTAACATGCTGTAAATGTATCTGGATTCATCCAAGAGTCGACTACAAATCGCATCCCCAGGGAAAGCTTTGAGTGAAAAGTCCAATATGTGTTCATAACGGTCAATGCATACAAATAGAGATTTATTAAAGAGACTAAAACTTCTGGATTATCTGGAGCGATCTTAACAAGGGTTGCTTTGAAATAATTCTCATAGAAACGTGTTAAAATATTATATTTTTAGTAACTCATTAAAAGTATTTCATTTATTATAACTTGTGATAATCAATACTGATATCCTAGATTCAAATCCATGCTAATAAAAAATCGTTGTATATTCAAAATTTTTATTTTCATGATTATATATAACATCTGAAAACCTATAAAACTATAAGAAAGTTGAGTTTCATAACTATACTTTAAAAAAACCTTTGCTCATTTAGTCTTTGATACATCTCATAAATATTCTTTGCTTCTATTTAATAAATGAGACGTCATTATAATGATAGAAATACATGTTGAAGTGTTTTGTTAACCAAAATGGTTAAGAGACCTATTAAAAATCATGTCGGCAATTAATTAAAAAAAGCATTAAAAAATTCTTAATTTCTTCTTTCCAAGCGTTTTATTTTAGTTTCCTCATAAATCAGAAAAGGTGCAATCTTACCAAAACTATTCCTAAATCGAACCTCATTTACATTTTGATAAATAAATTAACTGTCGTTTTGATTACCATCTGCTCGCAACTACGGTCTTATTTTTAAAATACCAAACCGTTAAGGAATACCAAAAAAATTCACAGTTAGCTTCGGATCAATACGCGATTAGTGAAGTCGAACAATCTCAACGGTTGGGGAATTTCACTTAGCTTTGATCAAAATACTCAGCTTACCAAAGACGTAATTTCCTAGGGCATGTTATGTTACTAGCAGGGGATGGTATATCTCTCTAGTTAATTTTATATACAATATTCAAAATAATTTAAATATTAAAAAAATAATAAAGAATCTGGTATAGTATATGCCATAAAAAAACAGCGTGAGAAGTTATTTATTTATTTATTTATTTTCAATTCATATTCATTGCGGGGTAGCCAGAGACGGCGGAGCGTCAAATGCTACGGTCCCTGCATACATCTTTCGCCTCGGCCACAGACATCAACCTCTTCATACATGTCAAGTTAGTTAGTCTAAAATATACACGAGATATGAGATGGACGAATTCATTCAATCATAATTCAAGTTAAGCAAAAAATATTCGTTACGCAAACAAACTTTGATGCTTTCCTGTCAAAGTTTTTGTTACTAAAAATAATGTAAACTATTATTTTGTTTTCTTTGATGTTTATTAAATTATTTATTACTTAAATAAAAATGGTCTTTGATTAAATAATATTTAACAGAATGTTACAAAACTGTTCACAATACTGTACACTCAACGTTGACTCTATATAAAATTGTCATTTTTTTTATTATTTTAGATTTGATTTATAGAATTTTAACACAAACAATTAATATTCTTCAAATCTATATATATAGAATCGTGGTAACCAATATACATATATATGTCACAATTAAATTAATTTTTTTCCTTGTAACAAAATACGGACTGTTTCAATGAAGCATATAAATAGAAACCTTGGAACCGAGACGGAACCAATTAGTTTTGGTGACCAAAAAAATAAATACCTATCGCAACAAAATTATCATGACCTGGCAACCTTGGTATTTCCGTACCATTGGACAAATCTAAATATAATGCATATGTATGTATATTATAATTTGCTAGATTTTGTTAACAAAAAACGCGTACCTGTAGTTATATGTTAAGAGTTTTTAATTTTTAACTGAATGACTGCTTCCTTGTAATACAACGTGTTTTAATAAATTATGATCCCTTATCTTATAATGATAACAACTTTAGATAAAAAAAAGAATAACTTCACAGAAATACTGTTAAGTGCTACTTACTTATCTATAAGACCTAAGTTGTCAAGTAGATTTATTATGGAGGCATAATATATATCTAAATATAATTAACAATTAAAGATTGACAGTATAAGATTTATTTGCGGTTATTAATGTAGAGAAAAAAAGAAATAAGTCTTGATTTATACAGTTAATTCCAGATTCTGATCTCAATCACTTAGTAAATTATAACAGACATAATTACTATGATAATTATTATGAGTAATTACTATTATATAAAGATAATACTATACTTATACTAATCTTTTTTATCTATCACAGTTAGAGTTCGCTCGTCTGCAGAGATACTCTCGCAAATGAGTTTTTTATATCTTTCTAATCTTAAAAATAAAATTCTTTAAACTCATCTAACTATAAAATTAGCACACACATACTATATGCCATTAAATATACATAGTTTCAAATTAATGCCTCAAGACTAAGCTAAGTAATAATAAGTTTTATTATGTAAGAAAGTAATAAAAATATCTTACTAAGTAATATAAGTTCACACTACAGAATACTCGTAATGAGATCAAAGCAAGTTTATCTGTATCAATATATAGATCTATTGTTTTTTAGTGAGTGAAATTAAATTATCGTCAACCGGTTTAAACCAGTTTTTGTAATGACCGTTCATTCGGTAGATTGTATGGTAATGATGGGTGTGGTTCAGATGGCAATCCGTTTTTGTTTCACTCATCAATCATTACTCACAGATTTAGAACGAAGTTTACTATTAGTATCTCCGTCTCTTATACGAATGAAGTCAGTATAGAATATACAAAATTAATTAATTAATTAAAAATCTAATGTTATTAACAAGTAACAAAACGACACATCTATTGTCAAATGATAGTAAAATATTAACAAAACTCGAAAACAAACAAGTTATTCTAACAAATTATTTGTTTGGAAACATTTATAAGGTTTTTTTATTGATATTACTATCATTGGCCAGACATTAACTAATTGTTACTACTGTTACTACGGTGTCAGTTATAATGAATGGATTTTATGCTTTCTTATATATTGTAAATCACACGTTTCTTTGAGCGCTCATATCTTAAAAATCACTGGTTTTAATTAGAATATATTATTACGTGGGATGGTACATTTAGTCAAACTAGTATTAATAATATTAATTCTTAAATAAAGACATTAAATCTAATTTAAATTAAATTATTTTTCGTTAGAGCCTTTATGAAAATCTATATAAAAAGCCGTTATAAAAGTCTAGTGTATAATGATAGGATATGAGTGGGTGTAAAATGAAGACTCGGAAACCATGTGCTAATTATCGCTAATATATTTGACGTGTTTCAGACATCAATATCAGTATTCAAGATTTCTCTATCTGAAATAAATGTACATTTTATAAATTTATAAAGTGATATACTTTATTTTACTGTGTCAAATCTAATATTGTTTTAGAGGATATACACGTACAAATTGAAAAAAAATAACTATTAAAACATTAAATAAAATATAAGCACAAAAACAATTTAATCTAAAACAATTATGAAATAACAAGACTTGAGAGAATTAAAAATGTTGAGAATAAAGCTTCGCAAAACAACGCAATATTTGTATAGGAAGCTTTCATCATGATTGCTAGCGTCGAGTTGAACTTACCAGCTTTGATCCACCATCCGTTAAAAGAATTATGGAGTTCTGTATTATCTGATCCGATAACATTGTAATGCAAACATACAATGGTGCTCGTGATTTCGTAATCCATTTGGCAATCGATATTTAATAATAATTTTAATACAGAGCAATTTTGTGTCATATTTTACTATTCTTATGAGAAGACTAATTTATTTGATGTTAGATTATTTTTGAAATTTGCTTTGTTTATTTTAAATTCAGCACATATTTTTACAAAATGTTAACACCCTGTTAATAGAAACTTTATTTATTTGTTTTATGATAAGTGGTTATCCAAATAGATCCATACACCTAAGACTGGCTCTACAAGAGTATACATTATTGTTTACAACGGAACAGTGATATTTTTATGACAAGTGATGCGTGTAAGGTTAATGAACTTTGTTTGATATATGTATGATGAAATCAGCAAGAAAGAACAAGAGAATTCATAGTCTTTAATAAATCAAATATTTATATGTATTATTCATAAACTATTAATATTACTTTATGGAAAATCAATAAATAAGGATATTTATTTGATATCTCTAAAAGTTAATAAAAAACATTAATTTTTTTATAAACAAGTTTAAAATCTTTTTTATTCAATGATTTTAATAAAGTTGTTTGTTGTTTCAGACTACACGTAAAAACCATTGAAAGCCATTATTAAAATACCGGTTCAGTTCAGACAATGTGAAAACCAGTTACCTAGTACTGATAAAGATGCGCAGGAGCATGGATGGACCGTAGGATGCGCGTCACATCGGCGCTCATATGTTTTATGATCATCTCATCTAATCACGCATTTATACCGGGTGCAGATGGTAAGCTCACACATAAATACTAACACACATATACATGCTCACACACACAAACAAAATCTTAGTATATTTTGAAATTTAAACTATTTATAGGGACACCGCTCGCGTTTATTTATATGATGTAATCAAAACATCGAGTTTAAAATTTTAAAATCGTATTAAAATAGATTTGTTTTAATAAACAGACCGTGTTTCTTTGACTATTCCTAAAATGCGTGAATATTTAACGGATAGTAAACTGCGTTTTTAGAATTGTAATAAGTATCATAAAGAATAACAGATTTTGTAACTTTAGGACCAGTTGTAGCTCAAGAGGCGTTGGAAGGTAGCAATATAACACTAGTGTGTGACTCAACTACAGATACACCACATGACGAGTTGATGCTTCTCGTCTGGTACAAGGATAATGTACCGGTATATAGGTAATGTGAACAATATTACTTTAGTTTCCGGAACTGCCCGTCCTTCATTGGTCCGTTACGTTGGTCCGTAAATTCAAAGAACAAGTTCTTTTATAATAAAAAAATGTTTGAACCAGAAATGTTATAAAGAGTATTTACCAATCCTGACCTTTACCATTATTTACAATATTGTTATTTTAATTAAATGTTATCTCAACCTATCACGTTCCAGTTACGACGCAAGAGTAAACAGTGAATGGTCGAGCGCTGTCTTCAATTCAAGTAATAGATTAAGGACTGACTTGCAGACGCAACCAACAGTTCTGACAATCACTCAGCTCAGAGGAGATGACCAAGCTCTTTACCACTGCAGAGTAGACTTCATGCTAGCACCGACGAGGAACCTTGGAGTCAATCTGACTATCATTGGTGTGTTTTAACTTTTATAAATTCTAATTAAACAGTTTCTTATCAATAAATAACATATATAGAATATAGTTTTATATATTGAATTTGCAGCTATGATATCTAATTAGAAAGTATAATTTATAATATTTAGGAGTAGGAGGACTTAGAACAAAACTAATAATTATTTTTAACATACAACTTATGAATCATGATTTTCAGTAAACAATAAACAATAGAAAACACAATATCTAGTGTTAATTTGTTTCACATTCATTTAGTTAAATCGGTTTCCGCGTGAATGACTATCAAAAGAACTAAAATTCCATATCAATGGGTATATAAAATCATGACTATCAAAAGAACTAAAATTCCATATATAAAACCGAATCTGTTTGTCGATTGAAATAATATTTTTTTTATTTATAGAATTATTTCTATATTAATAAATAATGCTATGCCGTGTCTGTAATGCCTACTCAATAGGACATTACCTACAGCTCAGTTTCGAGAGTCACCGGTATTTATTCAAATTGGTCGCAGACTCAAATCCTATTAAATGATTATGAACACTCTTTTTAATAACACCTTAATATCCTGAAGGTGTTATAAAATTTGCAATTTTTGTAAGTGATACAGCAATAAAATATATAATATTATAATATTTTCTTTTAAAATACATTCATTTAAATAAATATTTTACACGTAGTTACATTATTTTAAGGAGTTTAGCATAATTTATTAATATTTATAAGATATTATGTCTATGTCCTTGTCGTATAAAATCGGATTTATGGAATATTTATGGAATATTTTATTATACATTTAGTTTTCCAAGCATTTTTTTATAAATTCAGTATAAGATATATTTCTATGCAGACTTACTAGTAGACATGTTCTTTAGAATGTAATAGCTGTAATTGTTTTGAAGGAAATATCGAAATGTAATTTGAACTTGATTACAAGTTAGATACGGGGTTCGCAATTCTTTACAAACTATTTTTGCTTTGGATAACCAATCTCTTGTTGAGTACTAGATTTCTTGTGTCGTAATTATACAGAGATCATATCATATATATTTTATATAATAGCTATTGTAATATGGACATGTTTTATTTAAATCTTTGGAAGAACAAATATTTATAACTACCCTTTTTATGTTAAAATGCTTTTGTAGATAATAAAAGAAACTTTTATTAATATTTAATGCCATATTCCTTATAAAACGGTTTCTTTTTTAAAAGAGTTGATGATAACAGTTTAAAATAGAACATTATTTGATAATTATTAGCAACTTTCTTGTTGCCCCACTGTATTTGAAGAGTAAAATTTTTAATTAGAATATTATTACAATGAATTTTATTATTAAATGTACTGTATATTTGTAGGATTTTTATAGTAAATTATAACTTATTATCCAAGATTAAAAGACATATAAAGTATAAAAAAAACGAAAGATCGCGAGTAAATAATACTTCTAAATAATATGTTATATTTTCTTTGCAGTTCTCCCTAGTCAGCCATTTTTCTTAGATGAAGTTGGCAACAAGGTGGAAGGCAGGATAGGACCTTACCACGAAGGAGACACTTTGGTGCTTAGCTGTTTAGTTATAGGAGGTACAGTTCATATAATATATAATTATAAAATAAAAAAAAAACAAAAAAATATTTTCTCAAATAAGAAATTCGTAATAAAACGTGTAGGTAAGTTGTTTGTTAAATAGTTCACATATTCATGAGAAACGAACTCCACCGGATACTGCGTCGGAATTCAAGGAATGAAACATTTATAACAGTCTCGTAGGTATGTGTGTCAGTATAAAAGAATTTTCAGTCCAATTATAGTATGTTTTAGTAGGGATAGTTCTTCGAAACATTTCATATTTAGTGTATATTTTAATTAAATACTTTACAACAGAGTGGTCTCACAATCTTACAGGTAGGCCGCCGCCAAGAATAAGTTGGTATGCTGGAAATGACTTGGTGGATGCATCAGATGGTATCAGCGATATACCTAATGTGAGAGAAAATGAGCTGTATCTCCCTCTCACTCGGGATAACGCTGACTCTCTTTCCTGTAGAGCAACTAATACAGAACTTAGACCACCTATTGTGACGACACTTCAGGTTGAGTTGTATTGTAAGTATTTATAAATTAAGATTACTAACAATTAATATCTCAATTCTCCGATGAATCCAAATTACTAAAATCCTTTATACTACAGACTTCCTATAAGATTCAAAATCAAACATGAAATTAGTTAGTGAAAAAATATCAATTATTTAAGTTCGAAATGATAAATATCAAAACCCATGATAAACAGACGATTCATTAATTCCAGTACCAGCCTACAACGTATCAATACACTGGGTACGTGGCACGGTGCAGGAGGCTTTGGTGGCTGGTCGTCGTGCTGTGGTGCAGTGTGTGGCGCGGGGCTCCTACCCGCCACCAGAGCTGTCCTGGTGGCTCGACCACCGCCATCTCACGCAGTATAGTAACCAGGTTGCACTTTATACACACCTAACTTACAACTAGAACCTGTTGCTACATACTAATGCAGTTTCAATACAAATGTGTACCGATTCACATTTGCTATAAAAAACATGACACGTTAAAATAAAAACTTTGACTTGACTTACTGTACAAGCACTGTAGTCAGATACTACGTAAGGGAGAATATCTGCTACCGTCACCTTCAGATTTTGAAGTCTGTCCTGTCTATACTCTGGCTGCGCGTGGACATGGACAATCGCGTTAGGGTCTACGCGTGCGTATACAGGTCCCATAATGGTAATGCAGAAACGAATCAACTCTTGGGCCACGTCCAAGTGAAAATTGAAGACCTGCTTTCACAGACTCTCTCCGTCGAAGTCAATGCGCACAATACCGATTGGCTATGGTCACATGCCATCGACTACACGGGGAGATCATTGTTTAACTTTGCTCTGGCAAATGATCTGTCCCAGCAGGTTAAGACGCACACTCGTCTACCGAACATGAACAACCACATACCTTCTTTGTTGGATCTTCTGCTGACCACACATCCAGGAAAGTACGAGATCATAGTCGAGTCGCTCCTCTTATCATTATCTGGCGCGGTGTTTGAAGCACATTCAATGTCTGGTTCGCACACCACCGTGGCATTTGGTACTACAAGTCAGTGGATTACGATGAAATGTTGTCCTCTTTTACATCCTACCCACGAGGACTGATTTATATCATTTCCAATGATCCTAGTGACTGCGATTCTACTGTAAATGATGTAATACTACATGCATGGTACCACTTGGTGACAGATCGCGGCCTTAGTGTGATTAGATAGCAGCAGCAGCAGCAGCTGGCCAATGGCAGACGTATCAAGCTTGAACTCTAGAGTTCTGAAGAGGAAATATAACTGTACCTCCAGATTCTCCAAATGGTAAATTGCCGTCAAAAATGTTGTCCAATACCACTAAGATATGGAACGAACTTCCTTCGGCGGTATTTCCGGATCGAAACGAAATGGGTATCTTCAAAAAGACGAATACTCCCACCCCCAAGAACGTCAAAACCCTTGTGATTCCCCGGATATTGCAAGAGTTCGTGATCACTTGTCACCAGTGACTCACATGCTCTTTTCGCCCTCCTCTTACATAAAAAAATAAAGATATAATTGACAAGATCTAGAAACTCTCGTTTCTTGTTGTTGACTTCACATTATTATCTCCTTTGTAATAATTGAACAGTTGTAATAAAAAAATATATCACTGTACCAAGATAGTATATAATACAGAATTCTTTTGTAATATTTGAGTTTTGTCATGTTTTCGTCATCGGACCAAATACAAAGAAATATTTGTATACATAATATAAATCTATATTGCTTGTATTACCAATTTATGTTACTTCTGGATATTCTATGTTGTTAAAAAACGGTCAAAATATATAGTTATTTATAATAATAATAATAATTTTATACAGTAAATTTTTTTTTTATCTACTTTAATTAAAAAAATTGGTTCTTCCGTTTTTGCTATTAACCACTACAAGTGGACACAGACAGATGTCTTATATTGGTTATGTGATTATTAAAATATACTCACAAAGAAATAAAGTTACGTAGGTTTTGAAACCAGAGAGAGACACTGAAATTTTATTTTTCTTAATTATTGTACAATTAAGTAATTTGTTAAATGAACTTAAAGTCCGTCCGATTCGAAGTAGATTAAAATCCAGTTCTTAAAAGATGATTTTGATAATTTCAGAGTTGGAGCAATGCAACTCGTAAAGCAGAGTCATTTTTGGAGTTGACCCCTGCTGTGAGTGACAATGGAGCGACATTGGCGTGCGTGGCGACCAACACCGCACTCGCACCCGGCAGGGACTCCAAGGCGGATATCATAATCTTATATGTTACCTGTAAGCAATATTCATTAGATAATTTTAAGAGTGGTAGAAAATAACTGGTGTATCTCAGACGGCAGATTGGTTCAACCGACCTTTGCAGTAGTTAGGCATAATGTGAACAGGGGTATTTCTGCAACAGTATTGCTGCATTTCGAACGGTTAGTTAGAGAATCAGAAATCCTCTTCGTACTACTCTTCTTCATTTCTTCTTGCATCCTTCAGTTAGCAAAAAATGATGTTTAGTAGTAACATTTTACCTAAACTTATAACCTTAAATTTATAAGTGTTAAAACATTTGATTATAGAAATAAAAACAGGATATCTTTTGAAATAAACAGAAATTTACATATTAAATAACATGATATGTAACACATGCATTACATATGTTATGTTTATTTTTCAGATAGCCCAATAGTAGAAATAACAAAATTAGGAGATGGAAGACTGAACGAAGTGTCTGAGTTGGACAGTTTGCAACTAGACTGTGAAGTAAAAGCCAACCCACCTGTTTACAATTTTACATGGTATTTTAATGTAAGCATTGCAATCATCGCGACTTTTATTTAGTATTATTATATAAATCCGTATCTAAGAAGATATTATTTTTTTAACTATTCTAATTTTACACACAGACTACTCTTAATCATAGTAGTAGTATATAGACTCATAGTTGTTTAAGCAAACAAACATCCATTAAAAAAATGTATGTCTAAATTTATCAATTGCGGTAGAAAATATAATTAACCAAGTGAATGATTAAAATTAATGTAAATTATTAAAATTACAATATATGAATTAAAACCGAATATTTAAAAACAATTAATGAAAGTATGTACATAGTTTGTAAAATCATTTGCAGCAACAACTTAGAAAGCGTTGTTCACTACATTGTTTAGTTAAGTAACACAGAAATCTAACATAAAATGGCCAAAAAATGTCTAACATATATTGTCTTGAAACTGCAAGTAATAATAAAAGTATGCTAAGTTAAAAATAAAGTAAAGAATTATAATAAATATTAAACAAATATAAAAAATCAATGCCTAAATAAAAATGTTTATAATCCCAGAATACTCACTTTTAAGTTATCAAGAGTTTTCTTAAAAAGAAAATTATTAAGTCTTATAAATTAATAAAAAGCTGATCGTTAAAAAAATAAACATAATAAATATTTCAGGATATTGAAATAAGAGTTAATAGTCTATGGGGTAGTGATGTTTTTTCACAAACACTGTTAGTCGAAGAAGCCACGCGGAGACACGCTGGACGATACTCCTGCGCAGCTCGTAATAGTATCGGAGAGACACGATCTGAAACTTTAAATATCAGTGTATTATGTAAGAATTATTATTAATTATAAATTATCTATACTCGTTATTATGCATATTTACAAAATATATTTTCCAATAGATCCTCCAGAATGTATGGAACAAAGTCTAACGTTAGTAAAAGAAACCTTAAAATGCAACGTTAAAGCGTTACCGCCTCCAGATACTTTCTTCTGGCACATCCAGGCTTTAGACGAAGATGTCCAGCACTTGACAACTGGATCACCGATATTACCCCTCACTCAGATTACTGGCTCACTATCACGAAGTTTGGATGTTAGTTGTGAAGCGGGCAACGGAGTTGCCTCACAAGATAAGCCGTGTAAACGCACCTTTATATTCGACCTTTTAAGACCTCCCCAGCCGCAGCAGTGCGATCTCGCTTATGAATATGAGGAATTTCAAATGAGGTGTATTCCTGGTTTGTTGGAACTATTCAATAAAGACATATACATACATTAAAACAACATTTTACAATTTAATCGGTCAATTTATTTTTAGTGGAAAATGCGACATACTATGAAGTATCTCTATGGCGAATTTCTACGTCAAACGCTTCATTGGTATTGGAACGACGAGGGTCTATGGGTTATGGTATGAGTCAAGCCCTTGCTCAAGGTGATGGCATACCATGGCTCGTAAGAGGTCCTCTTGGAAACCTTAAAGTTGGAGATGAGGCTGGTGCGTCCGCTTGCAACCGATATGGATGTTCCACAGCTCTGTTATTACGACCCACTGATAATTTGTTGCATGCCGCTTCTGTACCTTGGTGGGAATGTAAGTAAAATAAATTCATTTCTGCGGAAGTCATCAATTTAAATAGACATTATCAATTCTTTAGTATATATTCTATATTTGAATATCACTATCCTGATATACTACTGTAATGTTAAATAAAATTTTCAGTCCTATTAGAAAGAGAGGTTGGAATATCAATAGGAGCAGTTGTACTGGTGGCAGTATTCCTTCTCTCCTCAGTACTAGTATACCGAGTGGCGCGTCGAGCTAGAAGTAAACCAACACCAGTCATCCAAGTGTTGCAGCTCGAAGACGTAGCTCGAGACTACAAAGATACAATTGGAGGTAGGTAAGCCCCTTATGCCTTAAACATAAAATCTACAAATTAATGTTGAACTGTATATAGTTAAATAATATTAATATTGCGTCATCTAGAGCATAAAGTGCGTGCATCATGCAGTCTCCGTTCGTGTAGCAGCGGCTACTCAGATGGGTCGGGAGAGGCTGCTCCGACTGTTGACAGATACCGCAAGCCACGGCTGTGGACCTGGGAGACTCCGCCCCCTGACGTTACGCTTACATTACATAGAGAAAGCGCTGTGTGATACATTTATAGTATTTGTCGAGAAAGGTTTATAAGTATGCAGACGAGTAGATATATTATATCATCTAGAACATAGTGCTATAAATATTGAGATTAATTAACCTTTGAAAATTAAAAACTGGTTGTTATAAATTGCTATTTTAAACGTAATTGGGCTTACCATAATGTCTTTTATATTTTTATCCATCTTTAACAATGAATATGTCAAAATAGAGAAAAAATAACAAATAAAAAAATATATATATTTATTATTTATTTATTTAGAGCTTCACGTCATATCCCTTGCGGGGTAGCCAGAGACGACAGAGCGCCAAACGCTACGATCCCTGCATACCTCTTTCGCCTCGGCCACAGACATCAACCTCTTCATACATGCCCTCCGGGGGGTCCTCATGCTATTTACGTGACCTTCCTCCAGTATCATTGATACTGTGTTTTCGAAGGTCACTCGAGGCCTCCCCCTGTCTCTCTTACCGCTCACTTTTCCTATATATTTTTTTTTTATTCTTTCATCACTCATTAGCTCGACGTGCCCAAACCACCAGAGCACGTTCTTCGTCATTCTCACCGTGACATCTTCGCTAGTACCTGCCATTCTGTGGATCTATTTATTGCGGATTCGATCAGCTAGACTGACTACGCATATTCTGCGAAGAGATCGCATCTCCAAAGCATTCATCTTTCTTAAATTCTTCTTCTGTGTTACCCACGTTTGGCTGCCGTGTGACAGCGTCGATAGCCAAACGTGCAGCTATGCTGACGTTTCGCCGTCTCAACAATGCAGCCAAAGCACCGTTGACTCTGTTACCGGCAGCAATACGCCTTTCCACATCCATTTCGTATCTTCCGTCGCCGCTAAACATACTGCCCAAATATACCACTTCATTCACTTGTTCTGTTATCTTATCATTCACGTTGATCCTACATTCTGTTCTTTCTTCAATTCTTTTAAATATCAGAACCTTCGTCTTATCTACATTCACGTTTAGATCATTAATTTCACACCCATCTTTCAGACTGGTGACCAATGCCTGCAAATTGCATTATGAGGATGCAATGAGCACTGCATCATCTGCATATAGCAAGCAATTAATCTTAAGGTTACCTACTTTCACTCCCATGTCACTGTCTTTCACGCCTTGGAGACAACTATCCAAATACAAATTGAACAACCAAGCTGACATAGCGCAACCTTGCTTAACACCCGATTGGATGTCAAACCAGGGCGACATGCCAGCTCCTACTCGCTTACAGGCTGAGTGATCTCTGTAAAGAGATTTTACAGCCTGTAGTAAGGGTCCGCTCACATTGTATCGGGGCAGTATCTCCCATAATTTCTTTCTCACAACCCTGTCAAACGCCTTTTCCAAATCCAGAAAAACACAGTAAACGTTTTGGTTTAGGGCCAAAAACTTTTCCGTGTTCATGCGGAGGGAAAAGATCTGATCTATACACCCTCTTCCAGGTCTAAAACCTCCTTGGGCCTCCCACAACAGCCTTTCAGTTCTTACTTGCATTCTTCTCGATAATATTTTAAAAAATTATAAACAGATTATATAAATAACCCCTATTACTAAACAATGACACGATAGCATGATATTATTATAAATATTAAAAAGAGAATTTAAGGGGACAAGAGAAAAAATGAATAGGAATAAAATAAATTATTAAAGTTATCCTTGTATTTTTATTTAATTCTGAATTTGTATTTAAAAAGCTGTTGCTAGCGTACAGGAAATATGAAGAGAGAAAATGAAAAACCCATATCTAAGGGATTAAAATTACTTAGTCTGGCCATAAATACTGTTATAATTAATAATAAACAAAACATTACTTTTGCATTTGGATCTGTCATCTTTCATCTTTATACGATCGTTCACTGTGTTATCTTCTTTTCGCGCCGTTATATTATAAGATATTTTGTAATTTTAAAATGGATTAGGTTGATAAAGAGAACCGAATCAGTGTTCATTCATTATATAAAATAGGTATGGAACCAAATATATTTTTTTTAAATCCTACATACGCTTGGTATTAGTCAAATGTTTTGTATACCAAGCTATAGATGAAACCTTATCGGTTTGTTACAGAATAAGATCTGGTGTAGTGTTTATACGAAAAAGCGATCAAAGCAGTAAGAATTCGAAGAAATCATATCCGAAAGCAAACAATTTTATATCGGAAGATAAAGTTAGCACCTAGAACCATGTCGCGTATTTTAAAAAAATACTTAGGATTTATAGTCTATACGACGTCTCATATATGTAGGTACGCAAAGAGAAGGCACAAAAATTGTTTAAGAATGAGATTTTATTTATAATTCAGTAAAAAAAATCTCATCCTTAAACAATTTTAGTGACCGTAGTTACACTGAAAGCTCTAAAGAAGCTTCCCAAATAGTCAACAGAGTACAACGTGGACATTATTCGACTTCAGTGGTCGTTTCATCGCGTGTTAGCTATGAAAGAGTGAGTGAGCCATATTTTTGTGAAAAACGTATAAAAAAATCGGCAGAAGTATATCAAGATACCATTCTTGAGAAGGTAGTTAAGCCCCATAACAACACCATAATCAATAACAAAAATGGCCCTTACAGCCAGACTCGGCACCGGGTCATAAAGCTCGATCCACCCAATCTTGGTTAGAACGGACGTTCTGGACTTCACCAGAGCTGAAGACTGGTCGTCATCTAGTCCTAATCTAAATCTACTGGATTATGGTTTGTTTATGGTCAGCTTTAGAGAGGAAGGCTTGCTCTAAAACGCCATGATAATTTGGAGTCCTAAAACAATCCATACATTGGCTTTAAAGAATTCTCTCATAGAAAGAGTGCGTGCTAGTATTGATAACTGGCCTCAACGTTTAAAGAACTATATTGCAGTCAATGGAGACTACTTCAAATAAACCAGATCGGTACGACATGGGTACCTTCAAAAAAGGCGTTTATTTCTACCTACAAGGCCGACAACACTCTTGTAAATCCACGGATGTTGCAAGAGTTCATGGGCGGCGGTGATCACGTCCATCCGTGACCCGCCAGCTCGTTTGCCCTCCCCTTACATAAAAAAAATAAAAAATAAAAAATATGCATAAAACTAATACACTGCAATAGTAATAAATGTTTCGTACTATTAAGAAAAGTTGTTTTACTTTATAACAACTAACATTATTTATGGCAAGACTAGGTATATGCTATTAATGTCTAATGACTGTCAGAAAAGAAGACCTAATGAAAGACGTGTAAACTGTGTTAAATATGATTAGATTTTATGTGAACTGATAAAAAGAGTAAAAAATTTTAGAAAGTGTAAAAAATCCTGTGATATCCTTCATGCTTAGATCTTTAATAATTTATCTGCTCGGTTCCCCCACCCTGACTAATTTAAAGTAAATTTGCTTCCCCATTTTTTATTAGGAAATAACTGAAACAGGGGTATTTTACTAGCTAATTTTAAAATTATAATCTTATTCCATTATCCCAAGAATTTATTAAAGAATTAATATATTTCTGTGTGCATAAAACATGCCTCGGATGAACAAAGTGTTATCGCATAACATTTAATATTTAAAAAAATATATATCATTATTTGAAAACACATTACCATAAGATGTCATTTTATTATATATATATATATATATATTATTTTTTTTTTGTTTGTCTCTGCTGTTAGCCCTACTGGCCATGACAGCGTCACCGGATTTTATTTTATTCGACTACTGTATCATACAAAGGGAATCAGCAGGCCCCGGGACACAACCTCTCAACGGGCAACGACATCAGCTGCTGAGTGTATGACTACTCTAATTATAGTGACTAACTGGTATTATGGTTTCTGGTATGCTATAACGAATGAAGTCACTTTGTCAGTCTGTACCAGTCAAGGGTTTTGGGGACCCCCAGAGTCCAATTGTATAATATTTAGCAATAGGAAAACAATTATATGATAATGGATTTGATACTTAAGTGTTCTGTCACGTGACCTCTGGTTCCATGCACACTTCGATTGAGAAGGCAGCCAACAGTTCGAGACTGCAGACAATAATTCAAATATTCAACAGCACCAACGGAATTTTACATTTTAAAAACTACAAAAACCGATGATAATTTGACCGCACTTCGAAAAAATATTAAGCACAAGGATTTCACCCGGAAATAATCCGACATCTACCCGTGCTTTCGTCACCCTACCGAGTATAGGAACTATCTTTTGTTTTTTATAATTAAAGAATGCATAAACCCCGTAAATTAAGACATTTTGTAGGCCTGACGGTTCTTATCCGCAAATTGTGCAATTTAGGTAATAACTATTCCGAACAACTACATTAAATTTAAATTGGATAATAAATATTTAATTAGTAGTAACAAGTATAATATTTTGCAGTTTATGTCATAGTGAGAATTTTTTATTTCTTTACATCTTTGTTTTTTACATAATCTCAATATTATTTGTGTATATGTTTAAAATCACACAAGATTTATTTGCAATTTAGTCGAGAAATGGAAACTGCAGCAAATATTTGTGATATTTGTGATAAAAATAACTTAATAACATGGTAATTATTATTTTTTACTATTTTATAAAAATATTTTAAAATCATATTTTTTAAGTAAAATTATTTCTTCCTTTAATATAAAAATGTAACCTACCTGATTTATCTTTGAATATTATACATTTTATAAAAAAGAATACTTTTTGAATTGAAAAAAAACGCTTTACCTGTCCATACAGAATTACGAAGTTCCATTTTCGATCCTGACGGGATTTCCACGATAGCTTTGTTTTTTTAATATCTAGTTTCATGCCTCGTTTGTCACTACGTGCTTACCCCTGGGCCTTTCCGAGATATATAGTTATTTTAAATTCAAATGAAAGTATCTTTTTTCAATCAAGCATACCTACATTGCACTTCTAAAAGTCATTTTAGAAATATTATATGTATAATCCTACTTAGTCTTACCATAAATACTGTTACAATTAAAGATAAACAAAATATTACTTTTGGATTTGGAATCGGTTATTTTTATTTCTTCATTATGTTTTCTTATTTTCGCAGCAATATATTATAATATATTTTGTTATATTAAAAAGAGTGGGGTGATAAAAAAAACCGAAACACTGTGACTACATTACATGAACAATGAAACCTCAACTGATTGGACAGAAATGTATTCGACCATCCACGTAGCGTCCATACGCCGACAAATAGACGATAGAGTTATTAAGATAGTCTACCTTACTCTTCTATTTCTTCAATAAAAAAATATTAAAATAAAGAATCTATAAATCTTTTACAAGGGCAACTATCGTTACAAAGCACAAAAGCTTTCGAAAGCACAAAATTGGTTTAGAATATAAATGAAAATGTAACAAAATTACGGAAAGGAATTTAATATACATAATTTTATGTGGTATTCTAAAAATCAAAATATACGTCCCCGAAATACATATAGAGACCCTAAAATATATAAATTAAGAAGAGAAACTGTGTAGCGTATCAAAATATTCATATGTATAATAAAACTTTACTAAACGGAAAGGAGGAAAATCTCATATACTAAATAAAGAGCTGGCGGTCGTTTAGACCATTATTAAAAATATGATGTCATCTTGATTAAAGCATAACTTTCGAAATACACGTCTAAACACTATATATAATCCCATAATTATTAACTTAATTATTACTTCTTATGATTATGAACGGACAAATACACATATATATATATATATATATATATATATATATATGTGTGTGTGTGTATTTGTCAAATGCATATATATATATATGCATTTATAACGCTTAGTATCATTAAAAATATAATTAACATAACACGTTTAAAATTATTAATATGCAAATAGTATAATTGATTATATTTTGTTAATGCTCCAAACGGGAAAATCTAATAATATATATCTAGACATGAGTTTAGGTATTCCCATGCGTTTATTATAATTTTGTTGTTCTCATGGCTTGGTAATTAAAATAATATATACCGGTCTGCGAACTCTTCACACGGACAGTCTGTGCAAAGACTCTGTTGAGAGCGCACATATTACGTATAAATTAATTTGATTTATAATTAAAATGTTCATTTCGAACATAATTCTTTGTGTTTTAGTTCTTTGTTTCGCAGAAAATGTTTACGGAAGTAAGTACAATCCTTTTTTTAATCGCTTTTTTATTAAAGATGGTTATTTTAAACCTGTTTTAAAGCAGTTTCTTGTTTTAATATTTATATTATTATTAATTATTTCAATTAAAGTTGTATTAGAATACATTTTAATATGTATGTGTATATAATAGTAGTATGTGTTATACATCCAGCCATTGAATTCTTTTAACAAAGACGTAATTGCGTTAATACCTATGTATCATATGTATAATCATTGTACAAGGAAGATCATATAATAATACTCAAAACTTGTTTGGTCACAAACATTCTTAAAAATGGTGTTCTGACTCGACAATCTCTTTATATGTACTGTATCAAAAGTATTCCTGATAATGCTCTAGTAATACCAACTGGTTACTAATTGACTACTTTTAACCTAGAACATGAGGCGCTATATTTAATTGTTATTGTATTCATTAGAAGTATGCAGCGATTGCGTTGTCTTCCAATCATGCCCTGGTGCGGCGGATCTGGCCATCGCCCACAGAAACGAAGACACCAAAGCCAAGTTTTTAGAATCGTTTTGCGGATATGAATACTTACAATTGAAAAGGGTACCCAAGGTAACATTCACACATACAGTATATTTTATATTACAATAATAAAATATAAAAAAATTAAAATCAATGGTTTTGAAAATCAGGTGTGCTGTTCTGATTTTGAAGTTCCCGCTGGAGGTAATACCCCTACTAAAGATGCTATTGAAACCCACCGTAATATTAACCTCTTGCCTGATTCGTGCGGAGATATCGATGGTCATCGCATTATCGGAGGCAGGATCGCCAAACTCTACGAGTTTCCTTGGATGGCCCTTATATCTTATAACCTACGTAAGTTTATTTTCTTTACAGGTTTTATATTAATTAAGATATTACTATATACAGATATAATTTTTGTTGTTGTCAAAAATTGTTGTTCACCTGATTGATAGAAAATATATGACGAATTATTTTGTGGAATTTTTTGACTGCCTAAATTAGTTCCTTCACGCGCAGAGATTTGTTGTCCCATGATAGGATAAGTATTAAATTAAATTAATTGAAGTTATTAAGAGAAATAAATCGTTCGGGTAAACGTAGCATCTTTCAAATAAATCTTTTATAAATAAAATATTTTTTTTTAATCTTGGTCCAACTTGAAAATATGTTTAATATTCTCAAATTCCAGGTGAAGGTCTCCAGTTTCAATGTGGAGGCAGCATTATCAACTCAAGGTACGTTCTGACCGCTGGTCATTGTGTATCAGGACCAAAAAAAATCGCCGGAGTACGTATCGGTGAATTCGACATCCGATACAAAAATGATTGCCAAGGAGAGGACCCTGAATTTGTCTGTGAAAATCACATCCAGGTATCCCCTACTGTGCCTTTATTTATACCTAATAAGATTATAGTTATACCACAGTATTAT
Organism: Melinaea menophilus ssp. n. AW-2005; assembly: GCA_918358695.1. Taxonomy (NCBI): domain Eukaryota; kingdom Metazoa; phylum Arthropoda; class Insecta; order Lepidoptera; family Nymphalidae; genus Melinaea; species Melinaea menophilus. Next base: position 27,826,414 of record OU911041.1, on the reverse strand, counting down.
TTAATATTATAGTAAACGATATTGTTTTAGGATATTCGAGTAGAAAACACCATTCTTCATCCAAGTTACACAGGACTGCCCTCCCCACAGAACGATATTGCACTTCTACGTCTCAGTAAACCCATCGATTTTACGCACAGTGAGTTAAATATATTATTTTTACGTTTCTTAGATAAAATATGAAATTATATATATTTTTTTGTTTTAGAAAACGCTCTTCCCATATGCCTACCAGTGACCCAAAAACTTCGGAACCTTCAGTTCGGTGACCAGATAGCCACTATCGCTGGCTGGGGACTTACAGAGCGCGAAACTTATTCTCCTGTTCTCTTAAAGGTCAATATTACGATAAAAAGTGGCGAAGAGTGCAGAAGTTTGTACAACAGGTAGCGAGAGTTAAAATTAAGTTATGTCGTTGTAAAAATTGCGCAATCAATAGTTTATTAATATTAAAACATTATTTCAGAGGCGATAATGAAAGAATTACAAAGGAACTTTGCGCAGGTGAGTACATGAAGGATAGCTGCAACGGTGACTCCGGCGGTCCTTTGATGTTAGAAGGTATATACAACGGAGGGGACAAAATTATTCAATACGGCATCGTATCCCACGGTCCAAAGAAATGTGGATCTGACTATCCAGGAGTTTATACAGACGTCACCAAGTTTATGGACTGGATCTTAGATAACATAAAGGAATAGAATGTAATAAAAAAAATATTTTTTCTGTGTCAACAATCAATTTGTTGACAATTTATACTATAAAGGTTAAGCCTTAGCTTGATAAAAAACCAACAATACTGAAACAGTGTTTTATTCCCAAATTTCTCTCGACGCAATATATAATAATATTATATGTAATATTATTATATACTAATAATAAATACATTATTATTAAATACAAATCATTTTTTGTAAGACAGAGAGTCCTGATGGAATTATCTCTTTCTATATATTTTTTTAATTTGGACCACTACTACCTGTTATGTTGTGTTAATTTATATACATTTAATTATGGCCAATGTTACACTTATGATATGTTTAATAAAAATAAAATAAATAGAGTATTTCTTGTTATCGTGAAGTAGGAGACACCAAAATTATGTACCATGTTTTTCAATTTAATTCTAATTATCGTATGTAGACATTTTACAGATTCTGATAATATACCATCAATAATGTTGTCACCTTTAAGTATTTAAAAGATGAAAATTAAACAATAGTTAATTTGGGCCAAAGTTAAAATACTACTATAATCTAACAAAAATGTGATCTTTAAAGCTTAATATTTCAAAAATTTTTTAATCGAAAAATGGTTTTCGTAAACAGGGACCTATCTAACGATACCCCACAACATGGAATACAACCCGAGTGGGGTTGTATTTTTATTACTTGTAGAGGAGCTAAACTAAAAAAAATAGTTTCGAATTTGTATTCAACCATTTCTCAGCGTGCTAATATACATTTTCGTGTGAATTACAGCTTTCTAGTCCTACGAATCTCTGAGCTTACTAAGCTGTAAGCTTAAGCTTACAAGGGACAGTGAAATATACAATAAGTACCCTACACAACTAAGTACCAGTAAATATTATCAAAGTGATAACTTTTGAGGTTCTGTTGCCTGTTAAGTATAAATAACTAAGATACGATGTAAGTCTTGATTGTTTTAAGTTGAAAATGCTTTATAACATTTTAAGCTTAGTACATAAGGGATGTACATAAAGCTAGTACATAAGAGAAGTATATAAGGTAAGTAATAAGACGAGTACATAAACTTAAAGCTAGACGCTCCCCTCTGGAGGTCCTGGGATAGTGTACACGTAGCATCGAAGCGTAGCGTATACTGACTGTAGGAGTATAGCGTTGAGTTATGGGTAGAATTAAAAAACAAAATTGTAATTAGAACGATGATTTTCATGAATTTTATTTTATTTTATTTCTTTAATAGTATTTTATGATTTTAATTTGATTTGAATTGAATTTATATTTAATTTTAATAATTTTATGAATTTTGTGCATTTTATTAATTTTATTTTTCTGTATATATTGATATTGTTATGTTGAATACTAACTACTAACATTAGTTACTTAAGTTAAAAAGTTACTAACCTTTACGGATGAATTATCTGAAATAAATTGATTTATTATTATTATTATAAGACTCATAAGGGAAGTACGGAAGGCTAATAGATAAGGAAAGTACGTAAGCAATTTACACAAGTAAGGTACATGCGGCAATTGCATAAAGGAAGTACATTAGGCTAACACATAACGCTAGTATATAAATAAGATTATTACGTCAAAGTTATGTATTACATAAGGAAATTACAAAAGATTAGTATATAAGACATATAGGTATATATTTGGGTATTTTTTTTTCACTTTTCAGCAATGAATTTAATGCTTATACATACCTTGGATTCCTAATCAAAGGACAAAGAAATTTGCTATACTAATAAAATTAATAGTTATAAAAAATACAAATGTAAAGCAAGCTAGAAGCAATTGTTTAAAATTATCTTTTAACATTCTTAAACATATTAATCTTATATTTTTTTTCTGGTATATAATATATTACCGGTAAACAAAAAAATATATACTTATTAGCACAACTCCTATTGAATTATTAAAAATAATAAAAATATGTACAATACTAAAATTAGTTAACAAAATCCTTTTTATCAAACTAAGCACTATATTAGGGAGAAAGAATAACAGAAGAAGAATTCTTGTTCCAAAAAAATATAACAAATTTGGAAAAAATAAAATTAAATAACATTATAAAAAGAAAAATAGAACAAAATTTATTATGTAACAAAAGAAGTTATGTTATAGACGAGAAAAATGTTATAGACGAGAAAAATATTATGTTATAATAGATTAGTTTATAACACTCTATAAGCGTAATTCTTGCCAACGAGCAGCAACGTATCAAAAAATATAATTTATTGTAAATTATACCACATATTGTTATGTTAAAAAAAAATCATCGCGTAGCCATGGAATTTATAGGACAGTGTGGGTATTAAATTATAACAATATTATAAGCAACTGAAAAAAAAACTGCTAGTTTTTAATAATTTCATTACCTCATTCTTTAAGCTATTATTCTTAAAATAATAAACTTAAAATACAATAAAATTTGGTATAAAATTAGGCATTTTATGTATCGAAATAATGATAGTACAGGTTTTTTTTATTGTTTCAGAGACAAATAGATTTTTAGGTTTATCTGTTTCACTAAAACGGGAAAAAACTATGTTTGTTGAAAGTTGAAAACATAGACGAATCTTTTTCCCCTATGTACAATAAATTTCCCTTATATTCAGTTAATCAACAAAAAATTACGGACTTGAATGAATTTTTTAGTGATATTACATAATTTATGACTAGAGTCTGAAAAATAAAGGATACCAGATGAAGTCGCCGGCAACACCTTGTTTCTAACATAATCATAAAAAATATATTAATGTTAATCTTCGATTTATGTTTCTTTCTTTCGAGTTAGTGCCATAATATTACTGTTAAATGTATTAGTAAATTTGTTCAATATTCTAAATTACTTGACATTTTTTTTTATCTCTCTCTTTACCTATGCCTTATCCGCATTACTTAAACATTAAATAAATTGGTTATACATAAAAGGAATTATTACAATGTGACATAACATTTTTTTATAGATCTTTAATAAATTACTCACAATCACGTTGTTTAAACTGGACTTGGCATATAACTAGTTTTTATATATTCTATATACTATAATTAAACATTCTTAAATGGAATATGTTATTCTTGAATCCATAATAAAACCAGGGTATTTTCCGAACGAACTTTGACGAAATTAAAAATATTAATAAAAAACAATTGGTTTTTAAGTAGAATGATTATGAAAATAAATGTTTAAAAGTAATCATTAAAGATAACATAGACTACACACAAAAATAAATTGTAAAAAAATTTACATAAATTTTTATACACACTAATTAAAAAAAGAACATTTTACAAAAAATTAAAAAATATATTTTTCATTAAACTCAGCAAGACGATGTTTTTAAATTACATAAAAAAAATCCCTACAAATTGTCAGGACTACAAATTTTTCCTGTCCACAGACTTTGATCCATACATCCATCCATCCGTCCATCCGAGAAAAGTGAAAACAATATAGAACGAACAAAGTTCGTTCGTGAATATGATTATTAATTTTAGTTTTTCTTATATTTATGCTTACCTATGGTTCATATGGTCCTCTGTATTAGGTACTTACATATTTTGCTTTGCATTTTGTTTGATTGAATGTGAAAGATTTAATATCTATTGAAAATAAACTTGTGCACTCCTCCTCAGTCTTCATCAAAATGTTATAATCGGAATGTATAGAATATCTGCTACTGACGGGATCCACCCAGCAACTACCAGCAAGCTGAACATTACGATGTTTTTCAGTTACTGGTAGACATATTGGAAGAGTGTTTTCTAGAATACAAATATTCTTTCTTAATCTTAATAAATAAGAAATTGTTTTAATAAATATTATTTAATTACTTTCTGAATTGAAATTCTATGGGTGTGACGTATAAGAGCAATGTTGTTCCGTGAAGCAGGCGATCCTGTGTAATTTTGATGAATAATGATGTGTGGCGTATTGCCACTATTTATTTATTAGAACAATTCTTTTTTTATACAGAATTACATTTTTTTTTATTTCTTTTATATTTAAATAGTTTTAGTTAAAATGTTATATTACAGACATTGTTATTAGTAGACAATTGTAACTAACCGCAGGCTGGCTATTATTATCGCTGGACGCGGGCGCACAGGTTTCGACCGGCTGGCCGTCTATTATTCTCGCTAGATGCGAGCGCACATCTGCCGACCTGCTGGTCGTCTATTGTGTCACGGGTCTCCGCACCCGCTACGGTTCTCCCGCGAGATCCTACGGAGCGTCAGTCAGGATCGAAGCGCCCAGCTTTCAACTCGTATTCTCATGTATTTACGTGGCTACACTTACTAATTAGTTTTATGTACCATCTACCTGTTTCTATTGTTCTGCCGCTCACTTCCTCTTTACTAATTGTGATTTTTGTGTGTTTAAGAAAAATAAACTATATCCGTGGAAATAATTCTAACTCAAACCATAAGGTAGGGCACACCACAACAACAACCACAATTGCTTTAAACTCGAATACTCTAAAGCATTTCAAATGTTTTAATTCAAAATAAAAATTACTTTTAAAAGATTGGACAAAATAAAATACTTTTAAAAGATAATAAAGCAACTGGCACCTAAAGCTGAAAAAACATACAAGTTTTTGCTATAATGGCTATTTGTAAGATCTTTTTAATCGAGAACCATTTTTAATTTTTTATCATAACATAACCTGTCACAAATATTCTTTGAAAAGCTAATTGATACGTTCAGTACATAACACGGAACTCAAAAGAATTTTTAAAATGTTTTGTTTTATTTACGCATCACGATAACGGGATAAATACCTCAATATTATTAAAAACTCAAAATATACATAAAACTGTACGGGTTCGTTAACATTTAAAGTGATTATGATGTAGTGTTCACGTCATAATTGCTTAAATTCATGAGATAGATTCGACGTAAAAATATAATATTATAATACGTACATACATACTTGTAACTAAGGGAATACCAAATTGCAAAAACTACTTTTACATTTTTTTATGGAACGTCGTCATTATTTAATATTTTTAAATTCTTATTACAACAAGGTACTATATAACATAACAGATAAAAAGCATTCCCACATACATATGTATGTATCAATTATTTTATCAGTTTTTAATGTAAAAATTTTAAAGCCTACGAAATTTTAACGTATTTCCGTGTAAAGTATCTTATTATTTATTTATTTATTTATTTATTTTATTCATTTATATATTTTCCACTTTGAATCCATACCAGTGATCACTTGTGTACGTCAAATGGAAGTGACAGGAGGGCCTATTTTGATATCGTATGTATTAAAATAAGCCCTTCTGAAAAGACACTTTCCAACTTAAAATAAGGCTACGAGGGTTCCAAACGCGCCCTGGTCTGAGAAGAACCACACAACAAACTAAGAAGGGTTTTTTTTTTTTTTATTGTGATCACTGTTTCACAAACGTCAATATATTTAGTGAGCAATGTACGAACGACTACAACCATCGCAATCAATTCGATAAGCCGTCATAATAATAATTAATAATAAGAAAAGGGAAATCCGTGGCTAGCAATGCGACCAGTCACCGCAAGCAGCACCCGTTCACGAGCATAACGTAAGGGTCAGCCATCACCCCCTTCGCCATAATTGAGAGAAGGGGGCAACCCGGCCCCCATCGCTACCGCAAGTAATGACTTCTGAGGGAGCGGTGTGATGCAGCCAGTAGATTGAACGAGATTAACGAACACCAACAGAAAAAATTACGTAGGCACTAGTTATTCGCTAAAATACAATTTATTCCCAGGCCATTCCGTCGTTAATGTATTCCTTTAGACTATAACAACTTTTTTCTATCAAATTCCTTTTAATGAATATTTTGAATTTATTTAGAGACAAATTTAAGGCTTTACTGGGGAGTTTCTTGTAAAAACGTGTACAATTAACCATAAAAGAATTACCTATTTTATGGAGCCTAGTGGTGGGCATAGCAAGTTTATTTTTATTTCTACTATTAATTTTGTGTACATCACAATTTTTACTGAATTCTGAAATATTTTTTGAACATAAACTTAATTTTCATAAATATATTGATTGTACACAACCATAATTTTTAATTCTTAAGAAATTTTTTTAATGACTCTCGAGGCCTCATATCGTAAATTGCTCTAACAGCCCTCTTCTGCAATACAAAGATCGTATCTATATCTGATGCATTACCCCAGAAAAGTATGCCGTATGACATAACACTATGAAAGTAGCTAAAGTAAAGTATTCTAGCAGTTTTATCGTTTGTCAATCGGCGTATTCTTTGAACCGCGAAAGTGGCAGAACTGAGTCTGCTCGACAAATCACATATATGAAGGCCCCATTGCAATTTTGCATCTAAGTTAATGCCAAACTAAACAGCAGAATTCACTAAATCTAGTTCCTCATTATTTAATTGTACATTGGTTTTGACTTTTTTCACATTGGGTAATGTAAATTTAATACATTTTGTCTTTTTTTCATTAAGTAAAAGATTATTTGCATTAAACAATTGTACAATATCAGAGAGAGCATTGTTTACATCGTCCATTATTGATTGGTGTCTATTTATTTTAAAGATAAGAGAAGTATCATCAGCAAACAACACTATCCCATGTTTGTCCCTCACAAGGTAAGGCAAGTCATTTATATAAATGAGGAACAAGAAAGGTCCCAATATAGAGCCTTATGGCACACCCATTTTGACAAGTGAACCAGGGGAACGCTTTCCATTTACGTCTACTTTTTGAATTCTCTCACTAAGATAAGATCTAATTAAATCTAGGGCCTTATTTTTAATACCATAATGATATCATTTTCTAACTAGAGTTTCATGCTGATCACAATCAAATGCCTTCGATAAATCACAGAAAACGCCGAGCGCGTCTTGCGATTCCTCCCAGGCTCCGAAAATATTCAGCAATAACTCAATACCTGCATCTGTTGTTCAGCGACCAGGAGTGAAACCAAATTGTTTATTGTGCAAAAGGTTATTTTTATTAAAATGAGTAACTAATTGAGAGAGAATAATTTTTCCAAAGATCATACTAAATGTTGGTAATACTGAAATAGGGCTATAGTTAGTTGGATCTAATGTACTGCCGGATTTAAATAATGGTGTTATTTTACTATGTTTCATTAGATCAGGAAATATACCACAATCAATACAGTTATAAAATTAATGCTAATTGTGGTGCAAGAATGTCTATTAGTGGCCTAAGTATATTAACCGAAACTTCCCATGAATCACTTCTTAACACTAATTAATTTAAAAACATTTATTATTTTTTGGGCATTAACCTTTTCAAAATAAAATTTATATCACAATGATTTACATTCTCCGCAAGTAATGTCAACGCTGTAGCGGTAGAGGAGTTTAAAAATTTAGTAGTTGTAAACTAAATTTAGTAGTGGTTATCTAAACTAACCATCTAGTGCTTGAAATTTTACAGAACGTTACGCTCTTGAACTTTTTTAGAAATTCCCTCTCGAAGAGCCAAATTATGTTTATGAATAGTAATAAAGGCAAATACCAAATTGTGTAACTCAATAGTAATAAAAACAGCATATTATGGCTTACAGCTTTTATTTAGTTCCTTACATTCAATATTTACTATTATTTTCATTTGCTGCATATCGAATTTTCTTATAAATGTTATGATAATGCACTTTGAATTGCCCACTAACTTTAAAGCATCTATCACGCTTTATAAAATCAATATTGTAGTTAAAAACAACCAAATATAAAACGTGATACCGATTGGTTGGTGATTTTGCAGACAAAAAGCATTTACAATCAAGAGTATTTTGATTCTGGCCCAAATTTTGTAGTTATACTGGTTGATACATAAGTAGAAGTACTTTTTGTAGTCGTACTATACTTTTACTTGGAGGTCTTTAGATACAAGTTTTGTTATTGTCGAAAGGTAACTTTATACGTGGCAGAGCCTAGCTGTAGTTATTTGACTGCAGCTCGTATTAGGCTGGCTCGACCGGGGAAAGACCACCCTCTCTGGAAAGATCGATGTGTAGTAACCAAATTCTTTTGGTTATGTTTCGTCGGTGAGTGGAAGAAACCGGAAGCCCAACCCCGCCCCCCAGCCAAACATGAAAACGATGCCTCAAAAAAAAACACTCCAGGATTGTACCGGCTTTGACGAAGCCGAGGACCCCTCCCCGAGCAAAATAGGGAGGATAAATCTCAGATTTTGCTCGGCCTCCCGTTGTATCTAGGGCGGACAAAGTATCGCCTTTTGCAACATCCGGGGACTTCGTTCCAACTTGAACGCCGTCCACTATCACCTAGAGACGGCGCAGCCGGCCTTGTTGTTTCTGACGGAGACGCAGATATCTCAACCTAGCGACACTTAAACTAGAACATCATCTTTTGCCACACGCCGGGTTATCTATGTTCGTAAGGGATGATATCTGCTCTCGTCGTCTTAAGGTTTTTGAAGATCGGGACCTGTCTGTAATCTGGCTGCTGGACATGGACGACTATGTCAGAGTCTACGCGTGCCTCCACAGGTCCCATAGTGGTAATGCAGAAGCGGATCAACTCTTGGGCCATGTTCAGGCAAAGATTAACGATCTTCTGTCATAGACCCACTCCGCCGAAGTTGTAGTCCTAGGGGACTTCTATACGCACTAAGCTTAATACCGGAAATAATTTTTCTGCAAGAAATCATCCGAAAAGCCCTCCTTTTCTTGGAAGTTCATAAGTCGAGTGGACCAGGTGGTATCTCTCTAGTTGTGCTACGAACATGTGCCCCTGAGTTGACACCAGTGCTAACGCATCTATTTCGGTACTCTTACCTTATAGGCGTAGTTCCGATCTCACGGAAGTATGCCCTTGCCCATCCGATCCCTAAAAAAGGTGATAGCTCGGACCCATCTAACTACAGACCTATCGCCATTACCTCTCTTCTCTCCAATGTAATGGAGAACATTATCAATAAACAAACAGCTCCTAACCTACCACGAGGATCACCAGTTGGTCAATGACCGGCAATATGGCTTTCGCCATGGTCGATCGGCTGGTGATCTTCTGTTATATCTTAGGCACCGTTGGGCAGCTGTTATTGAAAACAAGGGAGAGGATCTGGCAGTTAGTCTGGATATGGCGAAAGCCTTCGATCGTGTATGGCATAACGGGCTTCTTTCGAAGCTACCTTCCTATGGGTTTCCTGAGAGTTTATACAAGTGGATCACCAGCTATCTGACTGGGCGGAGCATACAAATCGTTCTCGACGGTTTTTGCTCGGACCCCAAGCGCGTGAACGCTGGTATACCCCAAGGCTGCGTGCTATCCCCAACTCTGTTCCTCCTGCACATCAATAATATGTTGAATATTTCCAACATACATTGTTATGCAGATGACAGCACTGGGGATGCGTTATATTCCGGCCGTGCAGGTCTCTCTCGGGAAAACGTCGACGAGTGCCGAAAGATACTTCTGTCTTTTATAGAGACTTCCTTGGGGATGATCTCTGCGAGGGGTGAACTTAACCACGGTTAGTTTAATCCCCAGAAGACACAAGTTTGCGTGTTCAGCACTAAGAAAACCTCATTTGTCGTATCACCGGTCTTCGAGAGCACTCCCCTCATTGCCTCGCCAAGTGTCAGAATACTGGGTCTCGACATTTCGAGTGATTGTCAGTTTCGTGGTCATCTGGAGAGCAGGGTCAGGCAAGGCAAATTGGGATTAATAGCAGTAGTATTTCAGACCATGTGCTCTATAAGCGCAGGTCCGGCCATACATGGAGTACTGTTCTCATCTCAGGTCTGGATCACCCTAATATCAGCTTCTACCATTTGACCGCGTAGCCGTTCGGATTGTCGGGAACCCAGTGCTCTGCGAACGCCTGGACTCTTTGACATTGCGTAGAGACTTTGCTTCTCTGTGCGTCTTCTACCGTATTTACCACGAGGAGTGTTCCGATGAGCTATTCGATCCGATACCTACCGCCCAATGTCATCACCGCACAACGCGCCATCGACTCCTTTGCCATCCCTACCACCTGAATGCGTGGCGACCCTCCAAGGACCTTTTTTCCACGTTCCACTCGCTTGTGGAACGAACTCCCTTCGGCGGCATTTCCAGATCAGTACGACATGGGTATCTTAAAAAAAGGCGCGTACTCCTACCTTCAATGCCGGTAACACTCTTGTGAATCCTTGGATGTTGCAAGAGTGCATGGGCAGCGGTGATCACGTCCTATTTGTGACCCGCCAGCTCGTTTGCCCTCCTATTAAATAATAAAAAAAAAGGTAACTTCCAAAAATTTGTGTCTGAAGAAAACTGAGATATCTTATCTTATATATAACGATATCATGTTTACTATTTTATATATACGGTTATAAATGTCGTGCATTATGTATTAGAACTGTTTATAAAACAATTTATGTTTTTTAATTATATATGTATGTTATGTTTACTTAGAATTAGTTATTTTTTATATAAGTTTATAATGATTATAACTTTAGATCACCTAAATTTGTCTGGAAAACTGCCTGCCTAATTAAAAATTTTTTAAAAGTACACGGCCACGACTGAATAGTGGAACCGATATTTAATAGACAATACAATAAAATAGAAATCTAGATACCTAAACCTAATATTATATAAATGATTAAAAATTAATAATCCTTAAACTTGAATGAAATTAAGAAAAATATATAAATGAAATGGTTTTCTTCATAGAAGCTATCTGATGAATATGAATGAAGATCTGAATTATTATAAATAGAACGATAATGGAAGGGTATTTTACAAAAACATGGCAAAGGCGTATAGCTCTATATGTCTTTTTTATTGGTTTCGACCAGTAGCTCTCAGCTGATGTTCCAAACCTGTGACATTTCTCTGTAATTCAACCGAACAAAATTCTGAAATATAAGTTTCCAGCAATCTCAGCTATCTCATCATAAACATGAAGTGGCGTATGAAATTTTTATATCTAAATATCTATTTAAAAGATAGCGATTTGTAGTCGTTTTTATCTTAGTTACCGTTGTGGTTAAATAAGTAGAAGTTTATCAACTTTAAGTGATCTTTATTTTACTTTGTAGGCAAGAAAACGAAAACGAGCACTTCCTCTTAAAAAGATCAGTTTTAAATGTAACTAAACATGCTCAAGCAACATTAATAATATTAAATTACTTTAAATTAACAGATAGAGTTGTAGGCATATGTAGTGTAGAACCAACAGCCAGTACTAAGTCAGAATCATTTAAACTATTTGCAAAATAAAAACTTCTAACTTGATTTTTTAACAGTAATAAAAAAGCATTTTTTTTATTCATTGCACTTTATGTAGTTCCATGAAGTTTGTACATGAGAACTTATGTCCTTACATATGTAAATATATTTATTCCTTGATATTATCTAAAATCCACCGCATGTGCTTGGTGACGTCTGTATAAACTCCTGGTTCCGTTCCACACCTTCTTGGTCCGCGGGATACGATACCATACTGGATGTACCGGTCCCCTCCTTCGTATACCCCTTGTACCATCAGAGGACTGCCAGAATCGCCTTTGCAACTATCTTTTTGATTGTCACCCGCGCAAATTTCTTTTAAAACTCTTTCATTTTCAACCGCGGGACTTCTGAAACGATTATATAATTCATGCGAGTATTTAATTGAGTAAAAATTATGTAGAAATGAATGTCAAACTCTTAATACCTGTTGGAAATTAAATGTGTGCACTCCTCGTCAGTCTTTATGGAAATGTTAACCTTTAAAAGTACTGGGGAATACTTGACGGCTTCTGTCAGGCCCCACCCAGCAACTTCCGCTATCATACCAGCAAGCGGTACCTTTTGAAGTTTTTCAGTTACTGGTAAACATATTGGAAGAGCATTTTCTGGAAATAAAATATTCCTTTTTAACAGATATCATAACATTAAAAGAAATTAAATAATGATAAACTCACTGTATTGGAAATCGATAGGTGTCTGAAGACGTATAAGAGCCACGTCGTTTTGTGGGTCAGGTAAACTGGTGAAATTTTCATGAAGAATGATGTTTTCAACTCTAATATCCTAAAAGCAATTAAAATTTTATATTAAAAATATATATTACTATACAATGATAAAAATAAAAACCAATACAGTTTAGAGTCTACCTGAAGGTGAGATTCGCAGACCAGTTCTGGTTCTTCACCTTGACAATCAGTCTTGTAGCGTATGTCGAACTCTCCGATACGTATTCCAAGTATTTGCTCATTGTTTGATACACAGTGACCAGCAGTCAGGATGTACCTCGAATTTATAATACTTCCTGAACATTTGAACTGTTGACCGAGACCTGGAAGTTATCCATAATATTCATTTAAATTGAATTAATTTATAAGTTAAATCATATTAATTTGGAAAAACATATAAAATCTTGCCATTATTAATAAATAAAACATCTGACCCCGTTTATTTTTTTAAACTTCATACTAATCATTTATGTACGTACATAAATAAACTTACGGGTTTTATAAGAAATAAGTGCCATCCAAGGGAACTCATAGAGTTTGGCAATTTCACCTCCAATAATTTTTTTACCATCGATGTCTCCGCACGATGTAGGCAAGAGTTTCACATTAGGGTGAGTTTCTTCAGCAACGGGGGTGACCGCAACCACATTTCCAGCAGGAATGGTAAAATCAGAACAGCATACCTGATATGGAACGCAATTCATTTTAAGGTTCTTATTTTTGTATTATTAAATATTATATATGTGTTGAATGTCACCTTAGGTATCCTTTTTAATTGTACGTATTCAAATCCACAAAATGATTCTCTGAACTTGTTAATGGAGTCCTCATCTCTGTGGTTGATAGCTAAATCCCTAGCTTTCGGGCATGATTGAAATGCAATGCAATCGCTGCACTCTTCTGATGAATAATACGAATAATATTTTTAAATAAAATTGTTTGTTTAATTTTTTGACTTAATAGATACAAAAATGGTATTAATAATATTTACAAACATTAAAAAACTATTTATTCAATTCAATTAGATCAATTAAAAATTTTGAAAAAAAAAAAATGTTATAAAAAAATTACGATTTTTTTAATAACACTATTAATAAATATTAGACTTACTGCCATAGCCATTTTCAATGCAGCATAATACGAACATAACAATGACTGTTTTTGATATAAACATTTTCCTTAAACTTATCTACATGCGCTCTTAATGAAATCTTACTGCCGAATGTGTGTTGAGAATCCAAAGACAGATGACTCTTAATTAAATTAAAATGTTATGACATCGACTTAAATACCCAACACATTACACGCATGATAATAACTAACTTCATACTTATGGGCTTATTATTACATTTTCCTCATGGAATTAAATTAGAAATTTGTCATAAAGGCGACCGTAGCTTTTTTTGGCAAATTGTTGAATAAATTATTATAATATAGAAAACGAATCATTAAAAACATTAAGAAATTTAAAATCACCCAAACACGATTATCGATACTAGTATCTTGTTTCCAAAATCCTAACCAATATTCCTAACATAGCAGTATAGAATAAGTAAAAATGACACAACTAAGATAAATGTTTGAAATTACATAAACACCTATTGGACATTTATTATCTAGTCTTAAATAATTCCAATAAAATCTTCTAAAAACAGGACATTACAGCTAACAATTTTTAATTGGTTCTTTACTTTATAATTGCGAACAATATACATTTTCTGGGGGCTTTTGCTACAATTTCCTGTTAGTGCGATGATAGTGCAATTTGTGAATTAATTGTTGACGTGATACTGACGCGATATGCAGCCTTTGGCGTGGATGTTTGTCACTGCGTAAATAGGAGTCATCCTAAGAGACGTGTGTGTGACTCATTTATGACGACAATGATAATATTAAACCTTTACAACCCCTTAGTATTGTTTACTAACCCTTATTCATTGTATTATTATTGAGAAATACAGTAACAATAACGTTTGGATAACGTCCACGTCACCTCTACCAACTTTAGCGTAGCTAGTGTTCACGTCGACCAAAGGAAAGCCGTGACAACATCTAGTAATTAATAAAGTGGGGGACGGACGTAAAAATATCATAATATTACATACATAATGAAGGTAAATTAAATAGTAAATTGCAAAACCCACTTCTACATTTTTCTTATTGAAGTCTTTATTATTTTAATATTAAGAAATTCTTTTTACTATTAGGTTATTTCATGTATATAGGTTATATTATGTATATATTAGTTATTTTATGAGTTTGTATTATTAAAATTCTCTAAAAAAATATGAAATTCTAACGGTAATTTTAGTTTTTAAAGATTTAAAGTAACTGAACTAATAATACTTTAAATGTTACATTACAAATGTTACATTTTATATATGTATAGTAATAAAAACAACATATTACAGCTAGCATATATTTCGTTCCATACATTTAAAAATTGACATGTTTTTGATTTGATGGCTTCTTTTTTTGCAATTTTTCTAGAAATAAATTAAAACAGTTTCAACTCAAAAGTATGTAAAATGTGTTGTTTTATTCACGCACATTTTATTTAAAAAATAAAAATAAACAATAATATATTATATTATATTATTTTAATATTTTATTAAACTTTTTGGATTCGTAAATATTTAAAGCGATTATGATTTAGTGTTCGAGTCATATTCACTTAATACCAAATTGGAAAATACTACTTCTACTCGTACATTTTTTTTAATGAAACGTCGTCTTTATTTAATATTTTTTAATTCTTATTACTATTACTAAGCAACCTAAGTACACATCCAAATTAATAGCGTGCCCAGCAAAGCGGGAGGGAATAAGCTAATTATTTTATACATACATAGCACTCCGTTGTATGCGGTTAAATGGTAGAAGCTGATATTGGGGTGATCCGGACCAGAGATGAGAGCAGTACTCCATGTGTGGCCGGACCTGCGCCTTATAGAGCGCAAGTCTTTGGCCAGGTTTGAAATACTGCCTCGCTCTATTGATCACTCCCAATTTCATCGAGGCCAACTTGGCCTTGCTCTCCAGATGACCACGAAACTGACAATCGCTGAAAATATAGAGACCCAGTATTCCGATACTTGGCGAGGCAATGAGCGGAGTGCTCTCGAAGAGCGGTGATACGACAAATGGGGTTTTCTTAGTGCTAAACGCGCAAACTTGTGTCTTCTGGTGATTAAACTGAACGTGGTTCAGTTGACTCCACCCACAGACCATCCCCAAGGAAGTCTCTATAGAAGACACAAGTATCTTTCGGCACTCGTCGACGTTTTTCCGAGAGAGATCTACACGGCCGAAATATACCACATTCCCAGTGCTGTCATCCGCATAACAATGTATGTTGGGAATATCCAACATATCATTGATGTGCAGGAGGAACAGAGTTGGGGATAGCACGCAGACTTGAGATACACCAGCGTTTACAGGATTGGTATCCGAGCAAAAACCGTCGAACGACCTGTATGCTCCGCCCAGTGAGAAAACTGGTGATCCACTTGCATAAACACTCGGGAAACCCATGGGAAGGTAGCTTCGAAAGAAGCCCCTTGTGCCTTACAAGATCGAAGGCTTTTTCCATATCCAGACTAACGGCCAGACCCTCTCCCTTGCTTTCAATAACCGCTGCCCAACGGTGCGTAAGGTATAACAGAAGATCACCAGCTGATCGACCATGGCGAAAGCCATAAGACACCTTTTAGGTATTTAGATTTAAATAGACTTTGTCGACTCAGATTCGTAAATCAATTGAATCCCAACTTAAGTCAAATAAATAGAATAAGAAATATTATGTAACTAAGTAATAATCCTTAAACTAGAAAGAAATCAAGAAAATACATAAATTAAACGGTTGTCTTCCAAAACGCTCTCAGTTACATCATGTTAAGTAAATATAGAACGATATTGGCTTTTCGCAAAAACATGGCAAATGCGTATAGCTATACATCTGTTTTTATATCTAAATTAGATAGAAAGATGGGGGTTTGTAGTGGTTGTCGTTGTTGTCGTAGTTACCATTGTAGTGGTATAAGTAAAAGTTTATCAATTTTATTTGATCTTTATTTTACTTTGTAGGCACGAAAAAGAAATCGAGAATTTTCTCTCAAAAAGGGTAGTTTTAGATGTGTGTGTGTGTGTGTGTGCTCAAGCAAAATTAGTAATATTAAATATCATCAAATTAGTAGATAAGGATGTATGTGTGTGTAGTGAAGAATCAACAGTCAGTCGTTAGTCAGAATCGTTTAAACTATTTGAAAAAAAATTACTTGAATGTTTTTAATATTAAAAAAAAGCATTTATCTTTTATTCATTGACTTTATGTAGTTCCCTGAAGATTGTACGTAAAGACTTAAGTCCTAACTTATGTAAATATATTTATTTATGGATATTATCTAAGATCCACCGCATGTGCTTGGTGAAGTCTGTGTAAACTCCTGGTTGCGTTCCACACCTTCTTGGTCCGCGGGATACGATACCGTACTGGATGAACCGGTCCCCTCCTTCGTATACCCCTTGTACCATCAGAGGACTGCCAGAATCGCCTTTGCAACTATCTTTTTGATTGTCACCCGCGCAAATCTCTTTTAAAACTCTTTCACTTTCAACCACGGGACTTCTAAAACGATTATATAATTCGAGAGAGTATTTAATTGAGTAAAAATGATGTAAAAATGAATGTCAAACTCTTAATACCTGTTGGAAATTAAATTTGTGCACTCCTCGTCAGTCTTTATGGAAATGTTAACCTTTAAAAGTACTTGGGAATACTTGTCGGCTTCTGTCAGGCCCCACCCAGCAACTTCCGCTATCATACCAGCAAGCGGTACCTTTTGAAGTTTTTGAGTTACTGGTAGACATATTGGAGGACGTTTTCTGGAGAGAAAATATACTTCTTCAACAGTTATCGTGACATTTAAAGAAATTAAATATTGTTAAACATACTGTATTGGAAATCGATGGGTTTCTGAAGACGTATAAGAGCCACGTCGTTTTGTGGGTCAGGTAAACTGGTGAAATTTTCATGAAGAATGATATTTTCAACTCGAATATCCTTAAAGCAATTAAAATATATATTACTATAAAATGATAAAAAAATTAAATTAAAACTCAATACAATTTAGAGTCTACCTGGAGGTGAGATTCGCAGACAAGTTCTGGTTCTTCACCTTGACAATCAGTCTTGTAGCGTATGTCGAACTCTCCAATACGTACTCCAAGTATTTTTTCATTGTTTGATACACAGTGACCGGCAGTCAGGATGTACCTCGAATTTATAATACTTCCTGAACATTTGAATTGCTGATTGAGATCTGGAAGTTATCCAAAATATTCATTTAAATTGATTTAATTTATAAGTTAAATGACATTAATTTGGAAAAATAAATAAAATCTTGCCATTTTTAATAAATAAAACATATGACCCCGTTTAATTTTTTAAACTTCATACTAATAATTTATGACAGCTGCTTGTGACTAAATTATAAAAATACCAATAAATGCTTCAATCATCTTCCAACCTTAAAATGACCATTCTACCACATAAAACTGACTTCTTTCACAAGTCTTTTAGCGTTCAAACGTCTATACTCTGGAACAATCTACCTGAAGAGATTAGGAATGCACAAAAAGATCTTTTAAATACCTTATTCGTAACTACAGATGTATGTATTATATGTCAGTATATTTAATTAGATAGAATATGTATTTATATAATATTATATTATATAGATAAACAAATATAGTTTATTTATTGTTAATATTATTGTTATTATTACTAACAATAATTATTATACATCTTTTTTATCTAAATTTGAAATAGTTTAATTTTTTGTTTTGCTTTTTTGACGCCTCCGCAATTTCTCACCATCCACAAAGGTTAGCCGGTAGAGATAGAAACGAATATATAAAAGAAAGATTTATCTAATTTGATTTGATTATGCCAGCGTTTAGAAGTTATGGGCGTAAAAACATTTTCATTTATATTCATGTTTAATAATATGTTACGTATAGTGAAAGTTATAAATAAACTTACGGATTTTATAAGAAATAAGTGCCATCCAAGGGAACCATAGAGTTTGGCAATTGCACCTCCAATAATTTTTTTACCATCGATGTCTCCGCACGATGTAGGCAAGAGTTTCACATTAGGGTGAGTTTGAATATCATCTCCAGCAGGAATGGTAAAATCAGAACAGCATACCTGATATGGAACGCAATTTATTTTTAGGTTCTTATTTAGTATTATTAAATATTATATATGTGTTGAATGTCACCTTAAGTGTCCTTTTTAATTGTACGTATTCAAATCCACAAAATGATTCTATGAACTTGCTAATGGAGTCCTCATCTCTGTGGTTAATAGCTAAATCCTTAGCTTCCGGGCATGATTGAAATGCAATGCAATCGTTGCACTCTTCTGATGAATAATACGAATAATATTTTTAAATAACATTTTTTTTTTTACTTAATAGATACAAACATGGTATTAATAATATTTACATATATTAAAAATCAATTTGTTCAATTCAATTAGATCAAGTAAAAATGAAGGAAAAAAAACATGTCATAAAAATATTACGATTTTTTTAATAACACTATTAATAAATATTATACTTACTGCCATAGCCATTTTCAATGCAGCATAATACGAACATAACAATGACTGTTTTTGATATAAACATTTTCCTTAAACTTATCTACATGCGCTCTTAATGAAATCTTTCTGCCGACTGTGTGTTGAGAATCCAAAGACAGATGACTCTTAATTAAATTAAAATGTTATGACATGGACTTAAATACCCAACACATTACACGCATGATAATAAAAAAACTAACTTCATACCTGTCGGTTTATTATTACATTTTCCTCATGGAATTAAATTAGAAATTTGTCATAAAGACGACCGTAGCTTTTTTTGGCAATTTGTTGAATAAATTATTATAATATAGAAAACAAATCATTAAAAACATTAAGAAATTTAAAATCACTCAAACACGATGACATATTGACCACGTATGATATAATCATGAAGCCATTATTATACTGGTATTATCTATACGAGTATCTTCTTTCCAAAATCCTAACCAACGTTCCTAACACTGCAGTATAGAATAAGTAAAGATGACACAACTAAGATAAATGTTTGAAATTACATAAACATCTATTGGACATTTATTATCTAATCTTAAATAATTCCAATAAAATTGTCTAAAAACAGGACAGTTTTTAATTGGTTTTTTACTTTATAATTGCGAACAATATAAATATTCCGGGGTCATTTGCCACAGAACTGTGGCAAATTATTAATTAATAAAGTAGGGGATTGACGTAAAAATATAATAATATAATAAATACATATATAATGCGGGTAATACCAAATTGCAAAACCTTCTTCTACATTTTTCTTATGGAACGTCGTCTTTATTATTTTAATATTAACAAATTATTTTTGATATGAGGTTATTTCCTTAAATTTATTTAGTATCTTTATTTATTATCATTTTAATAAGACAAAATTAAGTTATTATCCACGCAATAATCTAAATAAAAAGCATTTCGATCTATTATAGTTTGTATTATTGAAATTTTCTAAAAACCTATTAAATTCTAACGAACAATTAGTTTTTCAAGATGTAAACTAGCTAAACTGACCATATTATAATACTCGAAATGTTACGAAATGTTAAAATATATGTATGTGAATGGTAATGCAAATAGCATATTACAGATAGCTTACATTTCGTTCCATGTATTCAAAAATTGCCATATATTTCATTTAATGCCTTTTTTGCAATTTTTCTAAAAATAAATTAAAACACTTTGAATTTTTGCCTCCGAGGTCTCTATCGTGCTTTATTAAGTACATATTTATTTTACATTCTTGTTACAAACAAGCGAATAAAACACGTGATAACGAGTTTTGAATACACAAAACAATCAAAAATATTTTCTTTCGGGTGTTATGTTTAGACGATAAGGAAAAGATTTACTAAAAAATATTTATTTATTTAAACTTACAAAAATAATAAAAACGTTTTTTCTTAACTAGAGCTGAGACAGAAGTGAGAAATTAAAAAATAAAATGATTAACAATCAGAACACTAAATAAGCATAATATATTACGCGCCTCGTCGTGGGATCTGCAATTCAGCACCTTGACGTTGACGGGGTCCTGCTAACGCTTCCCCCTTAAGAAGGAAGCGGATCTTGGAGCTTCCTCCAGTGTCCTCGCTGACTTCCATATTTGGCTTAATAATTTTTCTTCTGGAATACTGGAACAGCTTCCATATGATAAAGATGAAGCCAATAACATATAGATTATAGAATTATTGTAGTCCCACTAGAAGTTGCCATCACAAGAGGCCAATTAATATTTTCAGCCTCTTCTACTTTCTGAGCCCGGTTAACCAGGTCATGTATGCTATCTAATGATATGTGTTCCAGCTGTAATGTGTATTCAACTGGTGATTTACTTTGTAAGTTCTTTTGAAGTGGTAACGGTATTATTTCGTTAATATTTAATGTTTTTCTATGTTTTTGAAGAGTTCATTCATCACAGTTATTTTATAACCTTCTGTTATAGTCACTAGATGTGGTTCTTCTATTTTCTCATACTGAGTTCTTCCCTGGCATATCTTCTTTAAAAGTTCTTGTTTAGCTGGTATAACTATCCAGCTGTTGGTCTTGATATTCTGGATTTTTCCTCTTCTCAGGAACATCTTAGCTCTTACACAATTTGCAGGTTGGTGTTGCACCATGGTGACGATACACTCTTCAGAGTCTTTCATATTTATTTAATCCAGTTGGGTACATGGAAGATTCTTCAGGGATGTGCTGACATCCATCGTTTAGGTAAGAGTACACTTCACTCCCAAGTACAAGGTATTTGGATTTGGGAATTATTGTAAAGTTTTGTTTATCAGAGATGGAATAGATATGGACAAGATCATAGATATTAGGATCAACCGAAGGTATTTCTAATACAAAATTTAATGTATGCTTTGTACTATAGGCCTTGACCAGTATAGCCTTTTCTATATCATCTATTGTATGAATACTTATTTACTTACAGATTAAAACGATATTTTTGTTTAATATTCAACAATTCATAATTAATTTTTGTCAAATTATTACACAAGGAAGCATAATTCCCGTACGAGAGAATGTTATTGCGTTTTACAATATCATCAGCCTATCTAAAATTAACTGCAAGTTAAAATTTAGCTGTACGTAAATATCTAAAAAAAGTAATTGATTAAAAACTACATTATTACTATTAGTAACATTATAAATTAAGGCAGATAATTTCAATTGATTATTATTAATTTTAACTAAAACTTTGAAAAATTCTTTAATAACATTTTCTGCTAAAATAATAGATTTTTGTTGTTTATTATTAATATTATTTACTCTATTATTATTTACTAACAGATCTAAATGAACTAAGCTTCTTATCACGAGCACGAGCACGAGGGTTCCTGCGATGAAAGTCCTGTAACAAGATGAGGCCTTCTAATAAGTTTATAATGAACTGTAATGGATTTTGAATTAGGATGGCTATCTATGATTTCAGCTATATTATTAGGGTGTAAATGAATGATTTTATACGGACCTTTATATGTTGGTTTGGTCTTATTATTTCTTGCTGTCTTAGCGACCTGCTTATAAACTATTTCACCTACCTTAAATTCTATTTCTTCTGCAGTTTGATTCCTTTTATTGATTATTTGTTCTTTATTCTTAGACATATGTGCTGCTACACATTCTTGTGCTGCTTCAGCATTAGTTTTAGTTTTATGTAAGCTATTATCGCATACTTCATTAGTATGGGAATAGGATCATCTTTATTTGTCATTCTCTGAATTTGTATTAATTCCTCATTATAATAGGGTGTTGTGAAGTGTATATGATTGTTGTGCAATGAAAATAACTCTTTTATTAAATGATTTTCAAATTTAGTAAAAAATACTACTGATTCTGATCAGTAGTAATTTTTAGTGGTAAACCGAAAACTGAAAATATTTGTAACAATGCATCTCCTATATGAACACTACTCGATGCAATTAAATTAAAAGCTTGTGCGAATTTAGAAATGTTATCTTTGATAGTTAAAAATTTTGCTCCTCCTGTAGAATATATATCCATGAAAAGAAGTTCCATAAGTTTATTAGGAGTATCTATTAAAGCTAAGAAAGTTTCTCTCATATTTAGCTCTTAAACAATTATCACATTGATTTATATATTTTTGAACACTAAATAACATATATTGCCAATGATATTATCTACGTAGTTGTTTATAAATTTCCTGAATTCCAATATGAGATCTTCTGGATTATTTTCTACAGATATATTACCCTCAGTTTCTGAGACTGATGGTGGTAAAACTTCGATCGTTTCTATGTTTTCAACGGGTGGTTCGCTATCTTGTTCTTTACAAGCATTATCAAATATTCTATCTATAATTTCTTCATCATCATTGTCATCAAAGTTTACTGCTAATGACTCTATACTATTATTATGAAAAACTTTAATTCTAGATAATGTATCGGCATTTGTATTTTGACTTCCTTTTTTTATAAATTATTTGATAATCATATTGTGCAAGTTTTAATCGCCAGCGTGTTAATTTAGAGTTTGAGTCTTTTCAGGACATTAACCAAGTTAACGGGCGATGAGCAGTATAAATAGAAAACTTTCTACCGTACAAGTGTGGTCTAAAATATTTAACTGTCCAAACTATGGCTAGTAATTAATTTTCTATTGTTGAATATCTAGTTTCAGTATCTGATAGTGTTCGTGATGCATATGCCACTGGTTTATCAGATCCAATACAACCTTGTGATAGTATAGCACCAAAGGCGACATCAGACGCATCCGTTGTTAATACGAACGGTTCAAAATTTGGGTATTGTAAAAGGGGTGCATTTATTAAAATTTCTTTGCATTTGTTAAATGTATCTACGAATTCTCGACTCGAATGATCGACGTCACGCGCGTTTTTTTTTGAAGATCCTTAATTCGTAGATGTAGGTCCTGTATCAAGATAGGGGGCAGACAATTTGAACAGTTACTCTGAATTATTGTAATGTGTATACAAAAAACATCAATGAATAATCATATTTTTTTGGATTTATTGTATGTTTTTAATTTTGCTAGTGTTAAATAATTATCCCATATATACATTAACAACAATAGGTCAATATTTTTTCATTACAATAACGACATATTACATCTTAGTAGAAACTTCATTAAACCAGGAATATTTTAAAGTGGTTGGTCACTGTTGCTTTCATATTTTTTTTACATCAGAGCTATTCAAAGTTCCAAATCAAAAATATTTCTTCAGAAATTTTACACAAAACAATAGTTTAACATTATTTTTTGAAAAAAAAAATACTACAGTTATTTGATTGAATGAATGAATACTAGATAAATGAATAGTAGGTTGAGTAATATAGAAAAAAAAGTTAATAACAGGGACAGGACTCGAAACAACGACCTCTGGATTACTAACTGACTTGGTAGAGTTAGTAGAATTACCGGAGGCTGTATCTAATAGGTTTTTTAGAAAAACCTAATAGTTATTTCTAACTTTTCCTCTGAAATTAGTAAATAAAATTGTTTATAAATATTTAACATCTAAAGGTACATACTTGAAGGTTGAACAGCTTTAAACTGAGTACCAAAGTATTTCGTGATAATATTAGCTAATTATACACATGATTATTAAGCTAATACTGTAATTAAATGTCATTATAAAAAAAAACTATAGTATTTAAATGATTTTAACCTTAATCATCCTTTTAAAATTTCTTTTTTCGACTTTTTTACATTTACACAGTACTAACATATATATTAGAAGAATTATATATATATATATATATATATATATATATATAATTGTTGTAAATGAGAATCAATTTCACAAAGTAGACATTAAGTTAAATATGTATAATTTTTATATAATTGTAAATTCTAATATATATGTTAGTACTATTATATGATAATGTGTCTCTTTATAAAAAATATATATATATATATATATAATTGTTGTAAATGAGAATCAATTTCACAAAGTAGACATTAAGTTAAATATGTATAATTTTTATATAATTGTAAATTCTAATATATATGTTAGTACTATTATATGATAATGTGTCTCTTTATAAAAAATACATATAAAATATATATATATATAGATACTCCTAAGAGAGTTTCTATAAAAATATATATAAAATAAAGATGTTAATCAGATTATTTTATTAGTATTATTCAGACTGTGTGTCTGTGACTGTGACTGACTGTGACTGTGACTGACTGACTGACTGTGACTGTGTTATTATTAGGAAAATGTTTATATCAAAAACAGTCATTGTTATGTTCGTATTATGCTGCATTGAAAATGGCTATGGCAGTAAGTATAATATTTGTTAATAGTGTTATTAAAAAAATTTAAATATTTTTATGACATGTTCTTTTTTCTACATTTTTAATTGATCTAATTGAATTGAATAAATTGAGTCTTAATATATGTAAATATTATTAATACCATGTTTGTATCTATTAAGTAAAAAAAAAAAAATGTTATTTAAAAATATTATTCGTATTATTCATCAGAAAAGTGCAGCGATTGCATTGCATTTCAATCATGCCCGGAAGCTAAGGATTTAGCTATTAACCACAGAGATGAGGACTCCATTAACAAGTTCAGAGAATCATTTTGTGGATTTGAATACGTACAATTAAAAAGGATACCTAAGGTGACATTCAACACAAATATAATATTTAATAATACAAAAATAAGAAACTTAAAATGAATTGCGTTCCATATCAGGTATGCTGTTCCGATTTTACCATTCCTGCTGGAAATGTGGCTGCGGTCACCCCCGTTGCTGAAGAAACTCACCCTAATGTGAAACTCTTGCCTACATCGTGCGGAGACATCGATGGTAAAAAAATTATTGGAGGTGAAATTGCCAAACTTTATGAGTTCCCTTGGATGGCACTTATTTCTTATAAAACCCGTAAGTTTATTTATAACTTTCATTATAACACATTATAACTTTTTTTACTCAGATAAACTCCTTTTTCGACTATCTTCGATTTTCGCATAACTTCTAAACGTCTGCACCAAATTAGATAAATCTTTCTTTTATATGTTCATTTTTATCTTTACCGGCTAACCTTTGTGGATGGTGAGAAATTGCGGTAGGCGTCATAAAAGCAAAATAGAAAATAAAACTAGCGCAAATTTATATAAAAAAGGATATATAAAATTAATGTTAGTAGTAATAATGATAATAATAATAATATAGAATTGAATTATATTTAATTTAACTGAATTTAAAGTGTATGAGAAAGATTCTAGGAAATACTTGCGAATAAGGATTTTAAAAGATCTTTTGGTAGGTGGCCCTCCTAATCTTTTCAGGTAGATTGTTCTAGAGTATAGAAGCTTGAACTCTAAAAGACTTGTGAAAGAAGTCAGTTTCATGTGGTAGAATGGTAATTTTAAGGTTAGAAGATGATTGAAGCATTTATTGTTATTTTTATAATTTAGTCCCAAGCAGCTGTCATAAATGATTAGTATGAAGTTTAAAAAATTAAACGGGGTCAGATGTTTTATTTATTAATAATGGCAAGATTTTATATCTTTTTCCAAATTAATATGATTTAACTTATAAATTAATCCAATTTAAATGAATATTCTGGATCACTTCCAGGTCTCGGTAAACAGTTCAAATGTTCAGGAAGTATTATAAATTCGAGGTACATCCTGACTGCCGGTCACTGTGTATCAAACAATGAAAAAATACTTGGAGTACGTATTGGAGAGTTCGACATACGCTACAAGACTGATTGTCAAGGTGAAGAACCAGAACTTGTCTGCGAATCTCACCTCCAGGTAGACTCTAAATTGTATTGTGTTTTAATTTTATCATTGTATAGTAATATATATTTTTAATATCAAATTTTAATTGCTTTAAGGATATTCGAGTTGAAAATATCATTCTTCATCAAAATTTTACCAGTTTACCTGACCCACAGAACGACAAGGCTCTTATACGTCTTCAGAAACCTATCGATTTTCAATACAGTGAGTTTATCAATGTTTAATTTCTTTTAATGTTACGATAACTGTTAAAAAGGAATATTTTATTTTCAGAAAATGCTCTTCCAATATGTATACCAGTAACTGAAAAACTTCAAAAGGTACCGCTTGCTGGTGTTGATGATAGCGGCAGTTGCTGGGTGGGGCCTGACAGAAGCCGACAAGTATTCCCCAGTACTTTTAAAGGTTAACATTTCCGTAAAGACTGACGAGGAGTGCAGAAATTTAATTTCCAACAGGTATTAAGAGTTTGACATTCATTTCTACATCATTTTTACTCAATTAAATACACTCTCGAATTATATAATCGTTTTAGAATTCCCGTGGTTGAAAGTGAAAGAGTTTTAAAAGAGATTTGCGCGGGTGACAATCAAAAAGATAGTTGCAAAGGCGATTCTGGCAGTCCTCTGATAGTACAAGGGGTATACGAAGGAGGGGACCGGTTCATCCAGTATGGTATCGTATCCCGCGGACCAAAAAGGTGTGGAACGGAACCAGGAGTTTACACAGACGTCACCAAGCACATGCGGTGGATCTTAGATAATATCAAGGAATAAATATATTTACATAAGTTAGGACTTAAGTCTTTACGTACAATCTTCATGGAACTACATAAAGTCAATGAATAAAAGATAAATGCTTTTTTTTACTATTAAAAACATTCAAGTAAGAAGTTTTTATTTTTCAAATAGTTTAAACGATTCTGACTAACGACTGACTGTTGATTCTTCACTACACACATACATCTTTATGTATTAATTTGATGATATTTAATATTACTAATTTTGCTTGAGCACACACACGCACACACAT
Source organism: Melinaea menophilus ssp. n. AW-2005 (assembly GCA_918358695.1). Taxonomy (NCBI): domain Eukaryota; kingdom Metazoa; phylum Arthropoda; class Insecta; order Lepidoptera; family Nymphalidae; genus Melinaea; species Melinaea menophilus. The sequence goes on along the minus strand of OU911041.1, from coordinate 27,798,790 downwards.
CTAAAACTACCCTTTTTGAGAGAAAATTCTCGATTTCTTTTTCGTGCCTACAAAGTAAAATAAAGATCAAATAAAATTGATAAACTTTTACTTATACCACTACAATGGTAACTAAGACAACAACGACAACCACTACAAACCCCCATCTTTGTAATATCTAATTTATATATAAAAACAAATGTATAGCAAACACGTATAGTTTGCCATGTTTTTGCGAAAAGCCCTTACAATATCGTTCTATATTTACTTAACATGATGTAACTGAGAGCTTTTTGGAAGACAACCGTTTAATTTATGTATTTTCTTAATTCCTTTCTAGTTTAAGGATTATTACTTAGTTACATAATATTTCTTATTCTATTTATTTGACTTAAGTTGGGATTCAATTGATTTACGAATCTGAGTCGACAAAGTCTATTTAAATCTAAATACCTAAAAGGTATCTTATGACTTTCGCCATGGTCGATCAGCTGGTGATCTTCTGTTATACCTTACGCACCGTTGGGCAGCGGTTATTGAAAGCAAGGGAGAGGGTCTGGCAGTTAGTCTGGATATGGAAAAAGCCTTCGAACGTGTAAGGCACAAGGGACTTCTTTCGAAGCTACCTTCCTATGGGCTTCCCGAGTGTTTATGCAAGTGGATCACAAGTTTTCTCACTGGGTGGAGCATACAGGTCGTTCTCGATGGTTTTTGCTCGGACCCCAATCCCGTAAACGCTGGTGTACCCCAAGGCTGCGTGCTATCCCCAACTCTGTTCCTCCTGCACATCAATGATATGTTGGATATTCCCAGCATACATTGTTATGCAGATGACAGCACTGGGAATGCGGTATATTCCGGCCGTGCAGGTCTCTCTCGGAAAAACGTCGACGAGTGCCGAAAGATACTTATGTCTTCTATAGAGACTTCCTTGGGGATGTTCTGTGAGTGGAGTGAACTGAAACACGTTCAGTTTAATCCCCAGAAGATACAAGTTTGAACGTTTAGCACTAAGAAAACCTCATTTGTCGTATCACCGCTCTTCGAAGCACTCCCCTCATTGCCTCGCCAAATATCGGAATACTGGGTCCGGAAATTTTCAGCGATTGTCAGTTTCGTGGTCATCTGGAGAGCAAGGCCAAGTTGGCCTCGATAAAATTGGGAGTGATCAATAGAGCGAGGCAGTATTTCATACCTGGCCAAAGACTTGCGCTCTATAAGACGCAGGTCCGGCCACACATGGAGTAATGTTCTCATCTCCGGTCCGCATCACCGCAATATCAGCTTCTACCATTTGATCGCGTACAACGGAGAGCCGTTCGGATTGTCGGGGACCCGGTGCTCTGCGAACGGCTGGGCTCTTTGGCATTTCGTAGAGATGTGGCTTCTTTATGCGTCTTCTACCGCATTTACAACGGGGAGTGTTCCGAAGAACTATTCGATCTGATGCCTACCGCCGAATTTCACCACTGCAAAGCTCGCCATCGCCTCCTTTACCATCTATACCACTTGGATGCATGGCGATCTTCCACTGTGCGGTTTTCAAGGACTTTTTTCCCACGTTCCATTCGAATGTGGAACGAAGTTCCTTGGGCGGTATTTCCAGATCGATACGACATAGGTACCTTCAAAAAAAGCATATATCCATATTTCCAAGGCCGGCAACGCTCTTGTGAATCCTCGGATGTTGCGAGAGTTCATGGACCGCGGTGATCACATTTCAACGGTGACCTCGTTTGCCCTCCTCTAACATAAATAATTTAAAAAAAGATTTATTTTGTTATATTGTCTATCAAAAGTCTGTTCCACTTATCAGTCTTGGACACCTACTTTTAATACATTTTGAGTTAGGCAGGCACTTTTCCAGACAATTTAGGCGATCTAAAGTTACAATAATTATAAACATACATAAAAAATAACTAATTATAAGTAAACATGACATACATATAGAATTAAATAACATAAATTATTTTATATAGTTCTAACACATAATGCATAACATATATAACCGTATATATAAAATAATTAGCTTATTCCCTCCCGCTTTGCTGGGCACGCTATTAATTTGGATGTGTACTTAGGTTGCTTAGTAATAGTAATAGTAATAAGAATTTAAAAATATTAAATAAAGACGACGTTCCATTTAAAAAAATGTAGAAGTAGTATTTGCAATTTGGTATTAAGTGATTATGACTCGAGCACTAAATCATAATCGCTTTAAATATTTACGAATCCATACAGTTTAATAAAATATTAAAATAATATAATATAATATATTATAATAAATTATTGTTTATTTTTATTTTTTTAATAAAATGAGCGTGAATAAAACAACACATTTTACATACTTTTGAGTTGAAACTGTTTTAATTTATTTCTAGAAAAATAGCAAAAAAAGAAGCCATCAAATCTAATACATTCCATTTTTTAATGTATGGAACGAAATATATGCTAGCTGTAATATGTTGTTTTTATTACTATACATATATAAAATGTAACATTTGTAATGTAACATTATAAGTATTATTATTTCAGTTACTTTACATCTTTAAAAACTAAATGTTTGTTAGAATTTCATATTTTTTAGAGAATTTTAATAATACAAACTCATAAAATAATTAATATATACATAAAAATAACCTAATAGTAAAAAGAAATTCTTAATAGTAGGTTGAGTAATATAGAAAAAAAAGTTAATAACAGGGACAGGACTCGAAACTACGACTTCTGGATTACTAACTGACTTGGTAGAGTAAGTAGAATTACCGGAGGCTGTATCTAATAGGTTTTTTAGAAAAACCTAATAGTTTTTTCTAACTTTTCCTCTGAAATTAGTAAATAAAATTGTTTATAAATATTTAACATCTAAAGGTACATACTTGAAGGTGAAACAGCTTTAAACTGAGTACCAAAGTATTTCGTGATAATATTAGCTAATTATACACATGATTATTAAGCTAATACTGATATTTAATATCATTATAAAAAAAAATAGATAGTTTTTAAATGATTTTAATCTTAATCATCCTTTTAAAATTACTTCTTTCGACTTTTTTACATTTATACAATCAGAATAATACTAATAAAATAATCTGATTAGCATCTTTATTTTATATATTTTTATAAAGAGACACATCATCATATAATAGTATACATATATATTAGAACTTACAATTATATAAAAATTAAACATATTTAACTTAATGTCTACTTTGTGAAATTGATTCTCATTTACAACAATATTATATATATATCATCTAGCATCATCACTGTATCAGAAAGTATGAATAAAATTATTCATGTATTCATATCAAACATCTGGAATATCACCGCGAGATATATCTGTTGCAAAAACACTAGGCATTATCCGTCTAAAATCTTCTTCACTTCCATTTAACTTATTTTTAAAACCATCTTCTAGAACAGAGCCAATTGTAGACTTATTTAAATAATCCAATTCCTCACTTGGATAAACATCTGTTGATTGATCATTTATTTCCATATAATTAGAGTCTATTTCTTCTAAAGTACCATCAGTGTCTTGCGGAGGAAAGACGTTTAATGGATTGAGCAATTTACCTCTTATAGGAGCGATGCTATTTAGGATGTCTATAATATTATTAACCGTTGAGGGTTGTGCTGTTAAATCACCTTGACTATCACTAACGTTGAGATATTTTATATCTTCCATTTTGAAAACTTTATCTTCGTTCGGTTTGTTACTGTTAATTCTTTTGTATACAAATCGTGTTCGTATAGGCTCTGTAAATATTACTGATTTTTTTGAAGGATTATTAGGATTAAAGTTATTATTAATTTCATTATTTTTATAAGGCTGCTTATTATTCACAGGACTCGTGGTGGTTCTTATTGTAGTTGTTGACTTAATCTCCTCATCTCTGTTCTTAATTAGAGGAGTTGTTAGTTCAGGTATCTCGATTTTTTGTACATTTTCAACAGTAAGTGCCAAAGGAGGAGATGATTTTGTCAATATTGGACCTATAGTTGTAGTATATGTCGTTAACTCTTGAATTGTACTAAATATTGGCGGTGTTTTAGTACTTATCTGTTCCATTGGAGTGGTAGTTGGAGCATAAAATGAAGACAGCTTAGTCGAAACTTCTACAGTTGAACTAGGAGTTGTTGTAGTTGTTTTTATTTCCTGGAATTTTCTTTTAGGCACTCGTGGAGTAGTAGTCGAAGTTATGATGTTATTTTCAGGTTTTTGCAATTGAGGAGGCGTCAACTTTTGAGCATTGACTTCCTTACTTATTTCTTCTGTATTTCGAAAGCTTTGAAGTTCTGGTATCTTATGACTTTCGTTTTTCTTAGAAATACTAGACTCTACTACAGTCTTGTCTTTGGTGACGTCTTTTCTGTACGAAACTGGAATTTCATTATTACATCTGACGTGTGATGCTTCAAGCCTATTATAATTTGGTATAGGGATAACTCTCTGCATGTTCCCGTTAACTTGGGACGAATCGAAATTAGTGTATGCCGTTTTGTAATTGCGTACATAAGGCACTATATAAGGGACAGTTATCCTTCCATAATGAACTACTGGCTGCATTGCCATGTTACTGGGTACTAATATTTTGGATAGTGACCCTTGATAAATGTTTTGGTTCATATATGGATCAGGCATGGCATTCATAAGAACCTGATAATTAGGAACTGGATAAAGAAATTTGATATTTGACAAAATAGCATTGTTTGTATTGTAACCAAAAAGACCAGCCATTATCTTTTTTATAAAAGCTAGATCTCGTTTTGTTCTCTCCACATTTGTACTTCTTACGATCAATACGTTTGCCAAAAGAGTGATTATCTGAAAAGAAATGTATTTGTTAAAACACATCATTTGTCATCCACCGCTCAAAGTAAAGACACATCTTACTAATTTAGTCGCACACAAAAAAAACTTAGGTGATTAAATCAATCAAATTAAAAATACAAAAAAAATGTTTATAATGTGAGCGCCGATTATTATTATTTAAATTATATTTAAGTAAATATTAAGTTATAAAAACTATACTTATATATACAAAAAAATGCATAAAATTAAAAAAAAATTACTTACGTAAAATGTTCGCATTTTGATAACACTTCACATGAACGCGACAATCAAAAAACTGCAAGAAAATTACAATAAGCGAATACCTTTAAATAGATTTATGATCATTATGTTATTAAATATTAAATCCCAATGAATCATATACTTCCCTTAAATATAATTAGTTAATTGATTCTTTTGTACAATTTACCTATTGTATATTCTCTTATACCACGGAGTTAATGGAGTTCTTAAAAATAAAACAATGTAAATTTGTTTATTACTTTATTCGTGATTGTTATTTAATTAAAATATATTAAGTACATTTAAAAGTGATTAAGCTTTGTGAAATTTTTCGATAAAACAATTATTTATTAATTAGTATTATAATATAAAATAAAAATTACTTTTTTTCTTCTAAATAATACAAAATTTTCTTCTTACTGTTTTTCTTATTTCTTATCCCTATCTTAAAACTAATGGAAGACAAAATATACTTATTTATTACTAAATAGTGCTGTCGCTTTTTAAATTGTTTTTTTCTGTTTCATGTATGTGTGTATTGCAACCTCTAGGGAGTCGATATATTTATGTCTTAATTTATATTTTAGATTTTATTAACACCTGATCTCAATTTGGATGCAGCATTGATTGTTGTTTAGAGTAAGAAATATCGGGTCAATACAATTTATTGTACGGCTTTCCAGACCTCTAAAAAACACAAATCTCATATATATTTTCTTATTATCTCAGTATAATGGGTTCCTTATAAAATAAGATTGAAAAGATTCTATAAATTATTTACATAGTTTTAGAATGATTTTGAAATTTGATACCTTCTTTTGATGTTTATAGGTTTAATACAATTACTTATATAAATAAGTTTAAAATTATCTGTAAATTTTGTAAAGTTATGTTAAGAATATAGCAAAAAGTATAATAAAAAAAAGCAAAAGTAAAATTTTAAAAAATATCGTCACGGTCAGGTCTCGAACCGACGACCTCTAGATACCGTGTCTGGAAACACTTGCTCAAAGTGACATTATTATATATATAATGTTTAACAAGATTACTTCTGAAACGATAGCTCAGTTGGCATAGCGACGGATACGATATCCTAGAGGCCGCAAGTTCAATTCGACGTGTTGAATTTTTCATTATATTTAGTAATATAACTTTATATTTCAGTTGAAAGCATATTATTTACGTCTTAAACTATTTTTATAATTTTTGCAAACATTGTTACTTAAATTTCAATATTAAAAATAAGTAATAATGTTTGCAAAAATACAAACCTGGAGTAAAAATTGTAATATTAAAACAAATAGTTGTTATAAATAATATGATCATTTCTTATAAAACTTCGACCTAATAGGTACCTGATGAAGCGTGTTCACGCACACCAAGGCACCTCCGCGTCGAACACGTGCCGCTGGTGTATGTGTGCGAGGTGCGGTTGAGGAGATCCATGCAGCAGTTCACACATGAAGCTGATGTAGGTGATCGCCAGGCGGAGAGTCTCGATGCGTGAGAGTCGCTTCTCGTACGCAAATGTTGGTACCTATGACAATTACATCCTCACAAATGTTGGTACCTATGACAATAATATCCTCACAAATGTTGGTACCTATGACAATTATATCCTCACAAATGTTGGTACCTATGACAATTATATCCTCACAGATGTTGGTACCTGTGACAATTATATCCTCACAAATATTGGTACCTGTGACAATTATATCCTCATACACGTTGGTACTTATCTCGTTATTGTAAATATATTGTTCTATTAATTTGTTGACTTTATATTTTAAAAACAAAAATGGAACTTCTATTTCAAAATACACAAGGACAGACATGTCCACAAGACTCGAGACAGAGTCAGTATAGATTTGAAAATGTATTACTACGATTGTAAAATTTAACATATTAGTTAGTTAGTTAGTAGGTTTTATCTCAAAGATGATGGTCTTATAATTTTTTGCTGTTGTCTAAAAATACATTATGTGTAAAACTTCTGATTTTTAACTTAAACTGGATAGAAATAAATATTCCATGATAAAAATGTTAAATTTAATATTGAATAAGAAAGACTTCAACACATTTAATAATAATGTAATTAGCATTAAATGAAATATATATTAGATTATACCTTTCGACGCAGTTTATCAAATGCCTCATTGAGATTGAACATGCGTCGTCGCTCGCGTATGTTAGCAGCTCGACGCTGAGCGACCGACGCCACCCGTCTTCGCGGTTTCTTCCCAGGCGTGGACCGAGCGCTTCCTCGACCACTTGCCGCAGACCAGACTACGAATATAATATCATAATTGTTATAATAGATTAGTTTTAAACAAATTGTGTTAAATACTCCTAAATTCGTATAATTAATTCTTAAGTAATCTACAATAACCGGATTTGGTGTTAAAAATGTTTCTCTATAAATAAATACAATACAATTTCAGTATTGTGAACTGTAATTATAAAGTGTGAATGTAGTCAAGATATCAACGCAGATAAAAAAAAGGATGTTTAAATCATCATAAGACAGTTCCATTAATCCCATTGATTTCAATTCATGTAGCTGTCGCAGACTTTATGTTATATACCTATTCATAGAGTATACAGTAATCTGATATTAAGAATATTAAAAAAGTGCTTTAAAAGCAGTGAATAAATCTCTGAAATCTTCCAAAGCCTTAAAAGAGCGGTACCGGTTCTGTGATCAGAAGAAAACCCAGATATGAACCCAGAGCAAGACTGTTCTAATAAACATATATTCAAAGATGTTAGTATTGTTGCCTTCAGGACTTTACATAGGGTAATATTAAAATAGGTCAAAAACTTATTTTGGAAATAAGGATTTTATACTCTCTACGATAACTAAGAAATATATGTATAAAGGTTCTAGTTATATACCTTAAAATAGGAAGAACAAATCAAAGTGATGATCCTAAGTCTAAAAGTCCTGACCACATTATAGACTCGTGTCTAAAATTTCGTCAATTTTAATCAGATATTCGATAATAATGAACATGGTTTGTAATTCGTACCCAGGTCAGCTGGTGGGAAGCCGAGGATGTCGGGGTATGGCACTGACGCTGGCGGTGCGTCCCACAACGGACCATATGGAGACACCTCACTACCCTAAGATAAAGTTATTAATATAAGAATTGTTTTTTATCATTTGTGAATGAATAGACTGTTTGTAGTATGATTTTATTATTGTTTATTATAAACGCAATACCTAAGTAATGTTTATTATTTTTTATATACATATATATAACAAAAATGACATGGGCTTTGAATTTGGTGTTATTTAAGACATATTGCCTATCTTCGTCGACATTTTTCAATCCGAAAAATTTATTCATTTTAACTCAATTCGTCATAACTTGTTTAAAAAATAAAATACTACTACTGAATATATATTTACGTATTTTTTAAATTTATGTGGTGTTTGCATATAGAATGCTTTACACTTCAATAAAAGAAAACTTAAATATTAGTTTCGTCATAATTAGAATATAACTAAAAATGTATGGGTTTGTACACGTTTTTTGTAGTGATAGATAATTTGATTTGCGTCTGCTACCGTCTCCCCCGGATTTGGAGACAAAGCCGCTGAATACAGCTTGTTAATTATGAAAGTATTGGTCTAATCATATTAAAATCTATGTAATAAGGTTACTAACAGATGAGCTGCTCCAAACATGCGGCGTCTCACTGCCGTAGGACATCAGCGGGAAATGAATCTTGAGTCCTTGTAGTCACACTTAAACACAAAACACGCACTGCTCTTCAGAGCTTCGACACTTGCAAACAATCGCCTATATCTTAATAATTACGAAGCTATACGATCCAGTTGCGACCGAGTATCAATTTATACTACATCAAGATATAATATTTTCATGCTATCCCAAAAATATGTTCCCTGTTTTATTGATATTATACGTCAAACAAAAACGTATTTTATATTAAAGGACTCTGGGTTCACTTTCTTTAAAATATATATCACGCACCCCTGAGCATGGTAACGTCAGATTTCTCGAACCTGATTGGCGGAGATAAGGGTAGGTTGAGGGTGGATAACGCTGATTGGCTACAAAAGGTGCAGTGGGCGGTCAGTATCGACCACGCTAACAATCTAGACCCGTTGTAACAAAACATGATAGAAGATAGATTGACCCTTAAGAAATACGTATTAGTTGATAAGTAATCAACTTCTTTCTTAGTCTTTTAAAGAAATACATTTTGGACATAACAATTTTGGACCTCGATGCACTATTAAATTCAGAGGACCATCAGCTGTTCGACTTATAATCGCTGCAAGATGAAATCAATAATTGGAATTATTTGATTAGACCTGCCATAATTAAAATATTATTTTATAACATACATTTTATAATTTTAAAAATCATTTTTATTAGTAACTGGCCAATGGTGTCTTGGTTTTGGTAAAATATTCTCTTATAATAAATAGTTTACCTGATAATAATTTACAAATTAACACACGTCCCAAAATTGATTTATAAGGATTTCTAAAAGCCGGTCCTTATTAGATACCTTTGAAAGTAAATATTTCAACTTTAAGATGACTAAAGTACAAAAAAAAAAATCTTATAAAATATTAATAGTGTTGTATAAAAAAATATATATACTTAATAATTTAATAAAGATTTTTTAATTGTTTTTTACTTTCATATTAATAATTATAATGAACATACTATTATTTTATTTTAACGTCTTCAAAATTATATTATGTCAAGATTGAAGAAGATGTCTTATATTCTATAAATAATAATAATGTTTTTAAAATTTACTAATTGATAAAATATCGATAAAAAGTCAGTACTAGTTGTTGTGTCATATTATTTTTAACGATATATATAAAAAGGTAACTGGTAAAAAATGAATTTTAAAATTATTTGTACGGTCCTTATTGGGCACTAGCGGTCTTAAAAAGGTCCATAATTAAATTCAAGATTTTAAGCGTTGTCAGTAAGTACAAATGCAAAGTAGAATGTACCAATTATATTTCAATTATAAACATTTTGAATATATTTATTGAGCTGAGCGTAAGCGAAGTTCTTAACCGTTTGGGAGACCTTTTTTGTGTTTAGTTGTCTCCAGAATGCGACGAGATATTCAGCTAAAAATGTTTAGCCATTCAAAAGTTATCAAGAAAAGAAGAAAGGAGAGGGGCTCAGCTCAACACCCGCCGCGCACGGTTGGCGGATCCTAGTATTTTACTTTCGAGATTTTAATTTTTTAATTGTTATCCAACTATTGTTAACTCATAAAAGATCTCATCGAAATACCGCTTTTGACGACGGCCACAATGTGCCAATGTAAGTGAATTGTGCAACCTCTCTAAAAGCGTGTAATCTGGTTCGTAATATTATTAAATATTAAATAGATATATATAAGACAGATATATGAGCTGTAAAGGTTTTTCATAGATAAAAATTCTATTTTCAAATCAATCTTATCAATCAGAACAAAATTAACTTTCTTGAATGTTAGTTTTCCAAGGTGAAAACTCATAGTACGGATATCAACACTAAACCTACCAACAATTCTTATACCTGTATACCTGTTCCTACCGCACGACATCAAATTGACCGGTAATGAAAAGTTATTTTATTATATAACGCAGGTAATAATGGAAATAACTAAAAGTAAAGAGTGTAGAAAATATTATATGCATATTCTAAGAATTGTCTTGTAGTTTGACAACGATATTATAACGTTTAAAAATGTGTAAGTTTTACAAAAGTTTAAGAACGGCCAACTTGACCGGTACTTGGTAGGTTTAGTGTTAATATTTTATGTATAACGGAAAAGTAACTTTCGATTTCAATATTATTTCCTTTATTTCATGAACTATAATTATTTATTGATACTAAAATTTGTCTTTAATAATAAACCGTGCGTGTTTTTGGATAAATTATAAATGTTTATTAACCCAGAAAAATTAATCTTTGAATATTTGTCTGTAAGTTTGTTCGCGCTAACCCTGGAAGTGCTTATCCGATTTTAATGCGGTTGTGAATTGTCACAAACATTAACTTATTATAATTAAATTTGGAAAAGTATGATGGTTAAAAGTCTGCCCAAGAAACAAACCCGTACGAAGAGAGCCGTGGGCATAACTATACCATCTCTCATAACATATGATAATATATTTAAATATCTATATTAAATATTTAAAAATATAATAATGGCTACGTACTTACAAAATTTATAGAGATATTTAAAATTATTTTTGTACATTTTTATGACTTATTTGTTTAATTGCGCAAAATTTACAAGACGAATTATAAAGAGATTTTGTATAGTTATAGTTATTTTCGCATAACAATACTTTTTATCAAATAAAATATCTAAATTTCAAAATAAAACACATAATATTATGGACTCTAATACAACATAACTACGACTAATTAATATAAATATTATCTTAAAATCGGTGCAGCCGTTTCAGAGATTAGTCAGAACAAGCAAAATTTAACACTAAACCTACCGGCAATTCTTGTATACCTGTTCCTACCGCACGCCATCAAATTGACCAGTAATTAAAAGTTATTTTATTATATAACGCAGGTAATAATGGAAATAACTAAAAGTAAAGAGTGTAGAAAATATTATATGCATATTCTAAGAATTGTCATGTATTTTTTTAACGATATTATAACGTTTAAGAATGTGTAAGTTTTACAAAAGTTTAAGAACGGTCAATTTGACCGGTACCTGGTAGGTTTAGTGTTAAACAAACAAAAGAAACGATAGGTTATAATTAAAATTGTTTATAATATACTTATCTCTGTTAAATTTTCCAATTTCAACATAAAAACAGAAAAGCTTAATGATATAAAAATATTATAGCACTAGACTGGTGTGATAGTCTATGTGTATCAAGTCATATAAAACATATTTCGCTTTAATAAATTATAAAATTTTCACGGAAACCCACATATGATTTAGGATAATCCATGAGAATTGGCCATGAAACTAAAATTGTATAGATTTATTTTCCGATGCCCTAAATATCTGCACCTGCAAACCGTAATAGATTCTAAACGCAATAACTAATGCGATAATAATTTCTGTATCAAATCACAAAAATAAGCGTAACCAGGGGCGATGTGGTCCAAAATTAATAATATTATAATTATTTGTCAATTTTGACGCAAATATGAGATAAAATCGGGGAGGCAATACCATGACTGACGTTAATTAGAAAGAGGGTCACATCTGTTTATAAATCGTATTTTATATTAATATTAAATAATATATATACTGTATATATCTTTAGTGTAAAATGTAAGCTATTTGACGGTTAAATTTGCCGTCGGCTCAGTTACAGTTACAAAATGGTATCTTTGAAATTGGGAGCAGTAATACTTCCATAAAACTTCTCTATATCCAAGCTATATCACTTCATACACAAATAGGGGCCCTAATCTGCGTCAAATTATAAGATTTAGAAATCATGTCATCCGTATCACACGCATCAATTACGAATGGGGTTTGATATTAAATCCGAGGGCCCGCACGTGTTGGGGGACGCGCGAAATATGTTTTGATATGATAACTAACTGACTTCCATTGTACTCTAATTGGCTTTAAAATAATATTAAAATGCTTATATTAAAAATGTCAAAACATTTGAAGTTTATCCTACTTCAGACTAAGTAATATCAATGCGAATGAGTGAGTATTTTCAACGAATGATAAAAAATATGTCTATTATTTATCTTTTTAAGGTTTAAATTATGTAAATAAAATACGTATGTTTGTCAGTCTTAATGCTATTTTACTTTTTGTATATAGTTTTATAGATTTTGTTCATTTATCAGTTAGTATCCTAAGTTTTCAAAATATAACGATTGGTTGAACCAACTGGTAAATGTAACAAAGAAACTTAAATTTGTATTTATAATATTATTTTGAATGTCCCCAGATTACTTTTACTGATACCCAGATTATTTTTACTGCAATCTTTAGTTTGTAACCTATATAATTACCATACGTAAGTGTATCTACCAAAAATTGTCATCATTTACATATATATTATCATAAATTTTTAGTGTGTAAAAGATTTTAAGATTCTAAAAGTTTTCTAAAAAGTTTGGCATGTTTCCGCCTCGGCATTGCACACACAAGTTACTAGTATGAAACGTCACGTAATCGATTACTTGAACAGATTTTACACCTTGTGAAAATATTTTATATGATGAATGATGAACGATGCAAATTATGGTTAGTTAAACTTTAACAAATATTGGTAAAAAGATACTTTTTCGTTACAGGTGCATCAATATATTTTAAATATGCATATATACATATTGCACCAATGTGAAGCGCGCTTAAGTGTGAAATAAACATACAAAAGACATATATTTATATGTATTCTGGAATTCCGTCCGTTACGGTTGTGTGTCCTAACCTAATCTTAAAGGTAAACGTCTTTTCGGAACGCACTTAAAACTAATGAATTTCTTTTGAAATCTTGAAACTTATATTACTTTTCGTTTATTTAAACTTAACATGGAAGAACGTCAGAAGAACAGAACGTTATCACTATCAGAACAGTTAGAACGTCAGAACGTTATCACTATTATTTTTTTTTAATACCTATTTGATTTTTTATCACATAGCATGAGGAAAAAATAACAAAATAAACATCGTAAAAATCTCTCAAATTGAGTTCTTTATATTAAATTCAGTTACCTCAGTGACATGTGAGGACTTGGGAATTTCTTATATATATAATAAGGTAATATAATAATTAAACATATAACAAAACATAAAATAACATTCGTTCTAAATACACTTAATTTGTTGCAAGTACGATTAGGTGTATTATTAATTAATATTACTGTTATCGAGACTGAAATACGCTTAGTTGTTCGTTTCGTTTCATTTCGTTTCGTCATATACTTATATATCCTATAAGTTTCTTGATTATTATTGAATAAGAATATAACTTATAATTAATACGACCAAGACACATCACTTTTTGTTTCTATTACGATTTCTGTATTCAACGTTGAATTTATTCTGACCACTGTTATATTTAAATGAATTATTCTTTGAGTAGTGTAATAAGAAATGTGAAGTTAATTGGTAAAAAAATCCCTTTGTATTCCTTCCATTTCTTATTTATAAGCTTAGCAAGGATACATCCTTTTGTAATTGTTTTATTCTGGATAGCTTGGGTAGCGGGTTTATGGGAAACTCTAAAGATAATTCTTTTTATTCTGGAATTAAAGGTAAAGATATATATATATATATAAATTCAGGTAACGATATCTTCAAATATATCGCTACGTATTACACATTACGACATATTATAGTGAAAAGGCGTTTTATAGTTTCATTACGAATTATAGGATTTTAAGGAAAAAATTGACTATTATTATAATTAAAGTAAAAAGTATGATTTGTGTAAATTATTGCTAAATAAATCAAATATATTTAACAATTACAAAAACACAAGTAAGAATCTTATTTAACACTAAACCTACCGACAATTATTGTATACCTGTTCCTACCGCATGCGGTCAAATTGACCGGTAATTAAAAATTATTTTATTTTTTAACTCAGGTAATAATGGAAATAACTAAGAGTGAATAAAATATTATATGCATATTCTAAGAATTGTCATGTAGTTTGATGACGATATTATAACGTTTGAAAATGTGTAAGTTTTACAAAAGTTTAAGATTGGTCAATTTGACCGGTACTGGTAGGTTTAGTGTTAAACGTATATTTGTAATGTATGCGTAATTAAACGTACCGCTAACAAAAAAATGATAATAAAAAAGACAACATTTCTTTTACATTTATTTCAAAACTTACAATATTTATGAAATAATTACTTATATGAAAAAACATTATTTATATATTTAGTTATTATTAATAGAACTGTTTAAGGTAACGCCGAATGTCATTTCATATATTATTTTGTTTTATTCTGTTTACTATTTTTGGCATTTCTTTTATTATCCTTATGTCATGATCCCTCCTTGAGTTTCCCGTTCTCGTTGGCCTTCGTGATCCTCTCCATCACCTCGTGGTTGTACGTGGAGTGCAGCATCAGACCAAGAACCCCCGCTCTATAACAAAATACATTAAAACAACTTTATATATATACTTACTAATAAACAAAATGATATACATTTGGAATACATGACGTAGATTAGTTTTATTGTGCAATATTTTATCCAAAAATAACACATTATTTTTAGGGTTCCGTATCATATAACAGAATCCTCAAAAACTTGTCTCCCGGTCTTATTATATTATAACAGATATAATATTTTTTAAATAACATACAATTATTTCATCTTTTTATATTGGCCCCAGGGCCTCCCCAGGAGAGGGGCCAATATAAAAATTTATCAAAACTTTTTACACGTCTTTTTATTGTATTTCACTTAGAATACTTTCACAAATATAATAATATTGCTATAGATATATCGGAAAGACCAAATTGCAAGTGTCCATTTACTATCAAAAAATTATTTATTTTATTTGGAACATAATTAATAATTGGAGCCTCCAACCTTCCGAATCGGACCCTGTTTGTATACATATAAGAATTTTTTAAACTGTCAAATCAAGTAGTCAAATTAAAATCGTTAAAAAGAAACAATAACACCCTCAGTTTTGCAGTTCCGTACAGAGATCTTTATGGTATGACTAAATCTAAAACTGATTTGACTATAATTATAATAAAAGTAGACGGATATCCTCGAAATTTGTGACAACAACCAGTATAAATTGACCCCCGCACCTTGAAGCCATGGCCAGGCGGATGTTCCTCTCCTGCTCCACCAGCTCGTCCAGCCGGAGCCACTGCCTCACTCTCTCCATGTCCACCTCAGCTCGACGTAGCTTCTCCCACTGGTAGTGCTTCAGGCAGGATTTCTTCGGGGCCCTACAGAACTCCCCGGTCCGCTCGAACACGTCCCTAGTGAGGGGACACCCGCACACGTCCGTATCGCTAACCTTCGGGTCCTTGAAATGCTCCGGGCACATCACCTGTGGTTAAAATACCATAATAACACATACATGGCATAAACAAGAACGAAAACGCGTTCTAAAAGTACTGTGTTACTTGTTTACTGTGTTGTGACGTCATCAATAGGACTTAGAACATCACTCTACAAGGGCAAAGAATTAGTATTTCTTACAAAGAATTACAGAAGTTATCAGTTTTTGTGTTAATTAAACACAATGAAATTTTTTAATCCAAATTTTGAAATCGGCCATACCGTAGAAATCTCTATTACCCATCCAAGTTTTCAAAGAAACAACAAGTTTCAATTGTTAATTTAAATTTTAACAGCTTTACAGTGTACGTGCATTAAAAACCTAAAAATCAATAAAAATGTTAAAATTTCGATTGCTCGATTACCAGTGAGAACAGACTCCAAAGGGTCGCGGGTTCGAGTTCCGATCGAGTTTATATGCATATTCTGCATATACTTTATTTTTTCAGTATTAATCAGAAGGAGACTCTAACGACAATATGAAAACATACCATATTTCATTTATTTATTTATATTTCTTCCACTTGTGTATCAAATCTGAGCGTCAGAACTATTTGAATACCATACTATCTTAAGCCCTTCTGTAAAGACACTCCAACTTAAATTCACTCCTAATTCAGGCTACGAGGGTTCGTAACACGCCCTGGTCGGAGAAAAAAATAACAAGCAATGACTGTTTACAAACTCACCCGTAACCTCTTGCAGTAGGTCCCGTTAACCGGGTTGTAGTAATCGCAGAACATGCTCTGTCCGTCGATGCGGGTGCGGTGCCGGCTGCCGAAGGACGCCTGCGCCTCGTACTTGATGAAGCACTTCTCCATGTGCTTGACGGCGGTGCGCGAGTGGATCTCGTGGCCGCACGTGATGCAGTACATCGAGGTCTCGTCGTCTGCCTCCTGGTTACACATATAGTTGGTTCAAAATTAGATGTGCTGTTTTCCAATGCAGCTGCACTATCCCCCAACCCTGTTATCCAATGCAACAGCACTATCTCCCAACCCTGTTTTCCAATGCAGCTGCACTATCCCCCAAACCTGTTTTATCCCAATGCAGCTGCACTATCTCCCAACCTTATGTTCCAATGCAGCAGCTCTAATTGCCAACCTTGTTTTTCGATGCAGCTGCACTATCTCCCAACCCTGTTTTCGAATGCAACTGCACTATCTCCCAACCCTATTTTCCAATGCAGCTGCACTATCTCCCAACCCTGTTTTCGAATGCAGCTGCACTATCTCCCAATCCTATTTTCCAATGCAGCAGCTCTATTTCCCAACTTTGTTTTTCGATGTAGCTGCATTATCTCCCAACCCTATTTTCCAATGCAGCAGCTCTATTTCCCAACCTTGTTTTTCGATGTAGCTGCACTATCTCCCAACCCTATTTTCCAATGCAGCAGCTCTATTTCCCAACCTTGTTTTTCGATGTAGCTGCACTATCTCCCAACCCTATTTTCCAATGCAGCAGCTCTATTTGCCAACCTTGTTTTTCGATGCAGCTGCACTATCTCCCTACCCTATTTTCCAATTAAGTTGCATTATCCCCCAAACCTGTTTTCCAATGCAGCAGCTCTATTTCCCAACCTTATTTTTCGATGTTTTCTATTCCATCTGAATTTATATATATTCCTTGGTATCATCGCACCTGTAATATTCTCCTACCTTCTCATCAGTGTGCAGTATGTCAGCATGTCTGGCCCGCGCCAGCATTGCATCTATCTCCTGATGCTGGTGGTCGAGGGCCCGTAGCGCCGCCTGCGCCCTCGCCAGCTCTCCGCGGACCACCTCCAGCGCTTTGCGGTTGTGTTGCTCTGCCACACAACCAGACAGCGACCATTCCTGGATGCGCTGAGGAAGCACCTGGAAGAAAGTTATCATTTTTCTTACCATATACTCTCCATGCATTTAGCCTACTGTTAAGGTCAGTGCTCTTTACATAGATATGATAGTAATCATATCACATATGTAGTTAAGAATGTTGAATAGAAGAAAGTACTACCCCACTCTGGTGATTGATTGAAAGTGGATGTTTGGGTGAGATTTTATCCTCTTCTGTGACTCTTTAGGATTTACGGACTTGGATTGATGATAAGTCCAGGCTCATGCCCCTAGCAGTATTATGAGAATTATATTGATCTTTTAAGAAGAAAATTATATACTCTTATATTTATCAGTAAATCAGGTTTAATAGGTAATATTTAGATTTAATTCTGAAAAAAATGATCATTACAGTTTGACGCCATATTTGCCAAGAACATTATTCCATTTATGATATTATATTTAGGGAGTTCGTATACCAATAACATGACTGTACAATGTATAAAAAAGTACAATTTCTTGGAAGGTGAAGAAGATTTTCAGAGAAAGAGAGCACTATAACCCAAATTGCTAAGTAATTAACTCACAGATCAATTAAATTACTATGATATGCGTAATAAACACCTGGTATATCCTGGCAGTGGCGAGCTTCATACCACACTGTGAGGAACAGTACTTGGAGCCGTACTGAGCCGCCTTGCAGCACTGCGGGCCGTAGCACTGGCGTGGCTCTGACGTCTGGAGGTGAGATATCGACTCTTCTGGTTCGTAAACCTCCCTCTCATGTTTCTTTTTTATTCGGTTGCCGCTGTAAATTAACATTTCAGTAGTAAGTGTTGTACAGGTTAACAAGAATATATTAATAATTTCTTTTATACCTTGACACTCTGGAGGTCTTTTTGCTTTTAACGCATAATCGCATCCGACACACGAGTTTCAATTTGTTGCTGCCGCCATACTTGTACATGTCTTCACACGCCTCACAGCTGAAAAAAAATAAAATAATTAACTGTCAAATTCTTTAAAATCCCAGGAATCGCATGAATGATGAGCAAATGAAGAATGATGAATGAGTGAATGAATGAATGAATGAATGAATAAGTGAGTGAGTGAATGAATGAATGATGGATTTTAAAAAGCTTAAACAACTCACTGTCCACAATCGTTAATCTGTAAGCAGCCTCCACAATCTCCGCAGCCATCCTTAGTTGCTCTCTTTGATGATTTATTCTCTGAATGGTCTTTTTCTTTACGTTTCTTCTTTTTATCATCCCTGCCTACATAGATATTAATCATACATACACCAATGAAGTTGGTAGATTAGATTAGATGTTCTTTTTTTTACATATTTTCATATTATTGTCTTATGACCTACTACTATCATGATAATTAACTCGGAAGTCCCTCTAAACGTTTTTAAGGGTGCTTTGATACACTTCTAAAGATTTCTGTTTTCAGAAAAAATAATGAACTCAAACACAAAAAAAAAATTGTGGTCAATGCAATTTGTTTTTACAATAATTAGTACAAATTTATAGAAAAAAAAATTAAAAGCTCTCATCAAAAACGCTTTTTATATCCAAAGCCTAATATAAATCTAAGGACTGTGTCGGGATTTGCTAACGGATATAATAAACTTGCTAATGCTTCATGTCGTTTACCAATGTTGTCAATTAGCAATTAACACTAAACCTACCAAGTACCCATCAAATTGACCGTTCTTAAACTTTTGTAAAACTTACACATTTTTAAACGTTATAATATCGTTAACAAACTACATGACAACTCTTAGAATATGCATATAATATTGTCTTCACTCTTTACTTTTGGTTATTTCCATTATTACCTGCATTATATAATAAAATAACTTTTAATTACCAGTCAATTTGACGGCGTGCGGTCGGAACAGGTACACAAGAATTGTCGGTAGGTTTAGTGTTAAGACATATAACTGTTTACATTCACAATATTAATTGTTAGAATATTTTCTAAATGTGGGAACATGATAGATCTAGTAGGGGCTATCTTATTAGTAACTCTAACCTTCATATAGTACTAAACTTTACTTGAATTCTTATTGGACATATCAATTATGACTGAATAAATTATAAATAGTATAAAAAAAATTAAATTAACAATAAGTTAACAGAATATCTGTGGAGTTTTGTGCCAGTTCTTCTACATGGACCATGCCCAAGACCTACAACCATGAAACTGAAATCTGGCATTACTTAAATGTAATCAGCATCAGATTTAAGGGCAAATGATTTGACTGGCCCGGGACCTCTACAATAAAAATTAAAAAAATATCCTAACTCTGGCAGGTCAGTAACTTTTATGTTTTTCCTTCAAAGCATTTTTATCACATTTTTACCACAAAATACTTGCACAAAAATAATGATAATATTATTAGCATTATCCGAAAGCCCTGATAGCATTCATTTACTATCAAATTTTGTTTTGATCAAGCATTTCAGTTGCAATACTTCTTTTTAATTTATACTAATGAGTTAAAGTCAAATATAATAATTGAAGAAAAATTTAAAAATGTTTTTTTATTTGGTAAATAATTAATAATTCCAGGGGTCTCCAGTCCATCACTCCATTGTTGCCCCAGGTCCTCAGTTATTATAATAAATTCTAATTTCTATGTAATAGACAGTTTATAATACTAGTAGAAGGAATATTAATGTAACATTTACATTAACTTATTTAATCGTAATAATATATCTTTATAGTAATTTTTAATATTTCTATATTGCGTATAAAACTGAAATTTGAAAATGTTTAGAACTCATTACTTCTTATGGGTAATCATACCTGAATCACCATCGTTCTCTCTTTTTTGTGGCCTAAACCTTGTTTTTAAAGTAGGATCCTCTTCCCGGCAGCGTTCACAGAAATAGTTTTTAATGTATTTAGCCTCTCTTTCAGATATGTTTATACAATCTCCGTGATACCATTCCTCGCATGCATCACAAGCTCTGAAAGAAACACCGTGTAGTAAGAGTAACAATACTTATGAAAAAAATTATACAATGTAAATTTGTTGTGATAAATATACATCATAAAACGGGAACTATCTGAAGATCGGCATATACAATAAGCTTGACCCGCTTGATTTAACAGCGTAGTGATCTTCGATTGACGCTCCGGCAGATCAAACTGTTTAGCAATATCTGCTTTCTGTAACAAATCATTAAAAAGCACATAAATACTGTAACATTTACTAATACTTATATTAGTTTTGGATTTATAACTATTGTAAACCTACACTTTGTCTCGACTTTTTTTCACTCATTTTTCCAATTCTTCCTTTCCCCTAATAAAGTAAAATCTAAAGTTTTGCGCAAATAAATGTTATTAAACAATCGTTTAAGAATTAAAAATCACTAGAATCCTCAGGTTCATATTCTCAATAATTACAATAAAATTAAATAATTTCGAAACTTGTGTTAAGGAAGAAATGTCAAATTTTTCAATGACATTACTGTAGTTTTTTTTTTGCAAAGTGCAAGACTAAGGTTTTAAGCCTTTCGATCATTCTGACTAAAGGGTCCATATTATTATCCAATCAATGTGATCGTGTCCGTGCTCTATAACATCGCACTTAACAACAACGCAATCTTACTAGCACCTGTTTCATTATCTAATGCGATGATATAGATACTATCACGCTAGCTCAACTCTGGTGTTGCAGATTAGATACGTTTTGTATTTTTTTGCCGCAGATTGCATTGCCTTTACTGACAAAAAACATTCACCTCTATTATTTAAATTCTTAAAATATTTGGAAATAATTTGTCTTATTTAATAATCATGTTCGCTAGTCCATAAGGCACTAATCAATTTGTATTCCTGACAGTTGACAGTTTAATAGAATTTTCAAGTTACCATAGCAACGGATTGTTATTTTAGGTTATTTATTGTCCTTAAGTATAAAAAAATATTCGAACAAGGTATTACTGGCGAAACCTGCAACGATGGAAAACGAAGATACACCTCAAATTATAACACACATCGAACATAACATGAACCACTGTCTGTTTGATTGCAAATGGATTCCTTGTTCAGCTAAGTTTGTTGTTATTGGCTCTTTGCCGAAAGGAACTGGAACATTAGAAATATTTGAAATCAGTTCTGGTGAATTAAAAAAAGTAAAGGAAATTGAAAGACCCAACTCATTCAAATGTGGCACATTTGGAGCTAGCAGTGACATAGAGAGAAGACTGGCGACTGGTGATTTTAAAGGAACCCTAGAAATATGGTTTGTACAAATTATAACTAGATATTAATGGCAGTCTTTTAGATATATATTGAAATATTTGAATTCGTATATATAGTGAAAAGTGTGGAAATTATTTTCAGGGATTTGGAGAAGAGTTCCCAGGTATACATTACCAAGGAACACACAGATATCATTAATTCTATTGATGGCATGGGAGGGAACATTCTTCACTGTGGAGCACCAGAAATTGTTACTGGTAGCAGAGATGGTAAGCAAAATTATGATAAACACATTTATTATTGAATATAAGTTTTTTCTTTTGTTGTTATATTGTGTCTTATTTATTTTAAATGAAAGAGAATATTAAGTTTTCTTTTATATAAGCCTGCACTTTGAATTTTCGTTTGTCATATGGACTATTATGTATTTTTTATTAAATATTGCTGTAAATAAAGTAATATTATTATCATAAATTAATTTTTGTAGGTACAGTTAAAGTTTGGGATCCTCGTCAAAGGGGCAAGCCGGTGGCAAATATGCAACCAGCGAAAGGTGAAACTAAACGTGATTGCTGGGCAGTCGGTTTTGGCAACTCATTCAATGATGCAGAAAGAATTGTTATAGCCGGATATGATAATGGAGACTTAAAAATGTTTGACTTAAGAACAATGTCTTTGAGATGGGAATGCAATTTAAAAAATGGGGTAATCATTATATATATTTTTTTTTTTTCTGTCAAAAAAACAAATGAATTTAAGATTATTTCTGGACATGTAAAAATTATAATTATTAATATATATTACCAGGTATGTTGGACTGAATTTGACAGGAAAGATATACCAATGAATAAACTTGTGGCGACAACTCTAGAAGGAAAATTTCATGTATTTGATTTAAGAACCCAAAATCCGTCAAAAGGGTTTGCACAGGTAACTGAATAATTAGAAATTATTTAATACAATATTTTTTTTATATACTTTTCCACCTTGAATCAATATTATCAGTTGTGTAAGTCTAAAGGAATTGTCAGGATACATATTTAGATACCATACTTGTCTAAATAAGCCTCCTGTTGACACTCTCCAACATAACATTCAGATAAAGAGGGTTCCATACGCGCCTTCAGCCTCAGAATGAATTCTTTATTGTGATAACTGTTTCACAAAGTCAATATTTAGTGAGCAATTTTATAATTCAATTGATTTAAAACAATACAATATCTATACTTTTGCTTGAAGGTTCTAGATAATTCGATGAAAAGTGGTACAATATGGGTGGCACGACACTTACCACAGAACAGGGACATATTTGTAACCTGCGCGGGGAACGGTCAAGTGTCACTATGGAAGTAGTAAGTACAAACAACTTTATTAATACTCGTAAAATAACATTTTAAAGTTGCTTATTCTATATAGTGAATATCCAGAAGAGCGGTCACAAATCTCCCAGGGAGTGGCGGTGGGGGTCCCCGGCAAGTTGAAGCGACTGCAGCGCATGGTGGTGAGCTCGCAGCCAATCAGCGCGCTCGATTGGAACCGAGATCACACAGGATTGGCTGTCTCCACCGCGTACGATCAGTGCGTGCGCGTGCTTGTTACCACTAAACTTAACTTGCATTGAAGGGTGATGATGATGATGATGATGATGATGATGATGACAGCACTGTTCTGTGACGCTTTTGTGGTTTTGTTATCAGGCCCATGCACAGAGAAAGATATTTAGAAAGCATAATTTTGTAATGTCCTAATTAATATAAAGTTGCCTTGTTTTAGTACACATTAATGATTTATAAAAATATGTAAACAAAATATATTGGCAACAACAAATTGTTTATTATTTTTTAAAACTGCAATTTGTTTTATATTTTAGACTTATAATAGCTCAAGTATAACAATAAAAATACTAGTCCGTAGATTCTTTATTTTAATTCTCTTTACCTCCCGGAGGGCATGTATGGAGAGGTTGATGTCTGTGGCCGAGACGAAAGAGGTATGCAGGGACCGTAGCGTTTGGCGCTCCGTCGTCTCTGGCTACCCCGCAAGGGATATGGCGTGAAGGTAAATAAATAAATACTATAAAACAAATTATATTCCAATAGTTTGACGGCCGTTCCCAAAGTTTTAACAACAGTCAGTAATAGATCTAATGTTAGTAATCAGTATTTATCTGTTGTGTTGAGTCCATTATAATTTTCTAATACAAATAGAAATAAACTAGTAGTAAAAGTGTATTCAACTTTTTCTTGAACTGTGACGTCACATTGAGGCTAGATACTAAATGCATCTTGGTTTCAGAGGACTTAGAATACATGTGACGCTTCTTTAGTATGTGAATGCTGGAATGTTAAGTCGAATTAATATCATTTTCATAGAAAAAGTTATCTTAGAACTTGAGAACACCTAAATATATATATAGATAGCTGATCAATACAATTTTGTCTACTACTAATAATGTTAATTGGACGGTAAAAATTAAGAAAGTTTGAACTTTTTATTATTGGTAGGATTGAGTGGTTGTTTTTTTTAGTTTTCAACTAGTTTATACAACATTTATTAACTAGTCATGTAATTTCAATCAATTTCGACTCGCTACGCTCGCGAAATCTCGGGTGCCGTTTGCATATTGAGCGAAGCGAGCCCAATGTAATGTGTCATCGTTTCCCATTGACTTCAATGGGATATCTGTTTTTTGAAATGACATTTTATATATATATATATATATATATTGTTTAAAAAACCATCACCTAATGTGTGTCTTTTTAATTGCAAAATTTCATAATTTTCCGTCAAGTAGTTATCGAGCCTATTCGTGACAAAAAATATGAAAAAGTCTCCAATAGAACTCTCCGCTCTTCGCTCAAAAAATCTATATAAATAAAGATGAATCACCGACATGTCTATACGCCACAACCTCCAAACGGCTGCACCAAATTGGATAAATCTTTATTTTGTGTACAAACACATTGTTATTGTTAGAAAAAGTATTGTATGAAAAAAATAATATCAAATATTTAAAAAATCTACGAAAAGTAAGTGTGAGAATGAGACAGAAGACTGACATTTTCAATATAATGTCAATACTCTGACAGAGTGACGTTCAATAGTTTATTTAATGGATAGAGAGATTTACATTTCATCAAACAAATTGTTCATAAAGCAAAAAATAAAACAACAAGTCAAATTTCTAACTCAAAAGAGCATTTTTAATAACCTAGCACTTATTATAAATTAAATTAAGGCTATCGATCAGTTCTTATTTATACTAACGTTATATTAAACACGTTCAAACTAATAACTCATCATTACACGAGCAAATTAGCTAATAACATGATAATACACTACAAACAGACGCGGACGTAGGTTGTTAACACTAAACCTACCAAATACCATCTCATGTAGTTTGATAACGTTATAATATCGTTATCAAACTACATGACAATTCTTAGTATATGCATATAATATTTTCTACACTCCATTATTACCTGCGTTATATAATAAAATAACTTTTAATAACCATTCAATTTGAACGCGTGCTGTAGAAACAGGTATACAAGAATTGTCGGTAGGTTTAGTGTTAATTAAATCACTTACAGACCCATTAGATATTAACATTCTAAAAAATATATCAAAACACTAGCCAGATGCAAATAAAAATATAACAAATCGAAGCATACATATAAGACCCTACGGCTTTTGTATTTGAGAACAATACTACTAAGAGTGTTAACAAATTATTAACATCAAACCGCACGTGTAGCAAAATACTATAATTATAATGTATTTACAATCTATTCCAATGAAAACAACAGCTTTTAATATTCTATACATTGTTTATTACAGACGGGGAGCTTCGAATCAAACTATATTCCTCCCCCCTCCCTCCTCCTCACCCCTATGTTGTAATATCCTGAGACCATGTAATATCGTGTAATCACTAACTAGTGGTTTTCAAATTGTACAAAAGAACTAAATTTCACAAACTCTTTTTACTATAACTATAAAACTTATATAATTTTTTTTTTACAATACGGGGTTACCACACAAACTACTGTGAGATCTAAGACTACAACTGGTTACTACTTTTTGATGAAAAAGTGTCCGTTGTCAGAATATATATATATGTATATATACACATATACATATGTATATATATAGATAGTGTCATACCAAACTCGTGACGTCAATATAAAAGTGCAATAAATCACCAAAGAACACTAACGACACTAAGAACACTAAACAGAATTACACTAACATAAATCGCTTCACACAAACAAGAAAAACATACAATTATTTACATCACATCGTATTAAATAATAATAATATAAATTTTAATGATGACGACCAATTAATTCAATTTTTTTTTTATATATTTTAATTGAATCAATTTAATATAATTGCATTTTATTGTTTTTTAAAAATACACGTAAGCAACAATATACAGGGCATTTTATATAGTTTTTGTGATCGCATCAACATCAAACATCATACAACTCGACAGACACATCAAATACATAATTAATATTCAATTAAATATTTATCATCTGTGATATACAAATTAATATTTCAGTCTAATTAAATAATTAAAAAAAAAAATTTTATCTGTACGCGATGCTATTGTTCGGTGATGGACGAACGGAAAATAATTACATTTTATATATATATATTGAAATGACAAATAAATAAACATAAATCACAATTTAAAAAACACTAATTTCAATTCAGTACATAGACAAATACGTAGTCTACGGTTGGTAACACAAACCATAGACAAGTGTAAGTCGGTACAGTGACAAATGTCTATGGATGAAGTAAGAACCATAGACAAGATTGAGATATAAAATTATTCACAGATATATTTATGGTTAGATGAAATAACCATAGATAATATAAAATTATTGATTTAATCGAGAATAACATTTGACATTCGGTGCGGACAACTCAAATAATATATATAAACATCTTGTATCACATCGGTTTGAAGGTGACCGAGAGAGGATATCAATATATTTGTATTATAATTGTATAAATTAGTTTATGTTAAATATAAATGAATATTTAATGTCATTATCCTCGTCTCGACTCGTCCGTGGTCTACTTCCTTGTGTATTTCCCACAGCACGCTCCGGGCACGTCTACATATCTGAAATAAAAAATATATATTTACAAGCTATATGTACATGGTAGGCTAATTTTAGTCTATAGACTAAATATCGTACACAATCGCACCCAGTGCACTAAATTAGACAATAAATTAATTGATATCAGTTGTAAGTTCTTAATAGTGTGTGTTTATTATTATTATTTTATGTGATTAAGGTTGTGAAACAGTGATCATAATAAAGAAATATCCTTGTTCGTTGTGCGGTTCTCACAGCAGGGGGCCTTTGGAACAGTAGCCTTCTTTAAGTGGAGTCGTTAGAGGGGCCTTTTTTGATAAGTATAGTATTAATAGTCCTGACACACATTTGATACACAAGTGATTACTGGTATTGATAAAGATATAAAAGAAAAAAAAGTTAGATCCAATTTCATTAGAGTTATTAATATTGAAGTGTAGATTAGCAGTTATTTTACCTGAGCGATGATTATGTGTGTATGTGCATGATGAGTGCGCGCGTGTGTGTGTGTACATATGTGTATGCGTGTGTACATGTGTAGTAGTGTGTATGTGTGCGTGCGTGTATGAGCATGACTGCGTGCGTGTGCGTACCTGTATATATGCGGGAGCGCGGCGTCGGGATTCAGTCGAGATTGTCCTGGAAGATGAGCCGCACGTACCCCGGGGTGCCCTGCAGCGGCGCCGCGCAGAACGGACAGATGGCGTGGAAGCCGTTTGTGCCGTGGGGGATGTCCACGGTCGCCCAGTACCTGTGATATACGACATGATCTTATCTACAACGGTCACTGACCCCATCGCTTTCGGAGGCGATGTGCCGGCGAAAACTCTTTTGATAATATTTTAAACATGTCGTTAGTATTGAAATACTAATTTTAGATGGAATTTGTATATAAAGACTCCAAGAATATCGATACTAAGAAAATAAAATAATCTTTAAATCCTTCTAAGAAACGGAACGACGTCTTCGTCTTTGATGTAACTGAGGTTCTTACTTGACGGTCCTCTCGGAGGCCATGTGGCCGCAGGGGTTGAAGGCGTACGTGGGGGGGCCGGAGTCCACGTAGAAAGCCGGCTCTATGCCCATGCAGACTCGCACAACCGGACCAGCTGTCAGACACATGGGGCAGCGGCGCACTCCCGACTCGCTGCCCTCCGCTCCCCAGGAGTGCTCACCTGGTGATGGAGGCGATTTGGTGATGTTGGTGATATATATAACTGAACTTATCGGTTCATTAATGAGTTACCTCCAAATACAGCTCGGCGGTAAATTTCTTATCAATATTATATAATAAAATTGATGCTGGGATCATTTTTTGATTGTTTAAAATGGTGAAAATTTTATTAAAGATCTAATTTTTTTTTGTGTATAAAACAATGAAATAGCGCACCCTGCACGTGTCCACAGTTGAGGTACACGTAGGGCTGGTTGAGGTCCTGGTGGGCGGAGGACAGCTTGCGCGGTATCACCAGCGTGTTCAGACCCACCGGACACTGGGGCCTGCCGGCGTTCAGCTCGTCCACTAGCGCCTCCAGGTCACGCTTCGTCTGTAATGTATTAATTAGCATTGATTAATAAATATATTATTATTATTATTTAGTGTCGTTAATTTTGTTAACTACCGGTGAATTCTTCAATCCCTCCGCACTTCTCCACAGCAGCGTGGCCCCGCACAGGTCGATCATAGTCCCGTCTCTGAGCACGTTTGTCTCCGCTTGACACGGCAACCCCTGGAAATATATATGACATTATTTTACAAAAGTAAACCTTTACATTTATTTGTACGCAGATTATTATTTATAAGTAATTTTTGTGCATTGTCTATTTATCTATCAATCTATTGGCGTTAATGACGTCATTGATATGACGTGTGGTGTAAAGGAGAGGGAGGGGGTGTAGTAACCTTCTGCTGTGCGGACCGGCTCTCCCTTAGCGAGAACACGGCGCCCCCCACCGAGGTCTCGCGCCACGGCCCGCAGGTGGCGCTTCCGCCGCAGAAGTCCCCGCGCGGATGCATTATTAGCACTCCGTTTGTCGTTAATCCGTCGATCTCGTGGTTCTCTGTCCACTTTGTTGCTTTTTCCTATAAAGGAAATAAATTATTAAAGGAGGACGTAACGTGAATCATTATTGCCATCGCTTTGGGAAAAACCAATTGTTAAAATAAACTTACACCACCTTAAGGAAGTGCCGGAAATAATGGCTTAAAAAAAATGCAAATCATGTTAGATACTTTAAATATATAAATATTAGATATATAAACAAACATATAAACAATTAATTTGTTACGTCAATGTTGAATGTCAACTGTGATAGCTCACGGGGTAATAAATATTCCGCGGTGGTTCCAGTTGTTCGTACATTGATCACTAAATATATTCGCGTTTGTGAAACAGTGATTACAATAGAATAAAAAAAACCGACCGAGTTTGTTGTATGTTTCTTCTCAGAGCAGGAAGATTTTGGAAACCTCGTTGCCTTATATTAAATTCGAGAGAGTTTTTACAGCTTATTTTGATAGGTATCAAAATAGTCCTGACACTCCAATTTGATACACGAGTGATCACTGATTCCAAGTGTAATAGATAAAAAAAAATACAACTTACACCTAGAAATATATTCCTAGAGGAGTCGAAGCCCGCCGCGTATATGCGGCAGTTGTTGACGTCATTGCGGTCTGAGAGAATCCGACACGCGAACCTCGATATCGTACTCTGCAGCACCTTCGTATCACCGCTCTTATCACCCGCCACCGTGTCCATCACCACGAAGTCTATTGGGGACTCTGACGATCTACCGATCTGAGGACAAAATGTACTATATATATAACAATATAATGAGGATATTTTGGTTTGTTTGTGAAGGATAGGCTCAATAACTAATCGATCCATTTACCTATCGAAAGATACATTATCAGTTAAAAACGAATGCTAGCTTTTCTCTCGATATTACAAGAAGTAACTGCAGAAAACGCAAATATTTATTGTAGCTGAACACTTCAAATGTACGTATTTTGTATTTCAGCTGATAGATTATTTATTAATAGAGGTACGGTGAAGGGAAGAGAGACAAACAATGTCACTGGTGACATTTAGTTTAGTAAGATAAACAAAGACATAAATAACAGAGATAAAATACGTGAAGCGTTGAAACAACAATCTGTTGATACACTCAGGGATCCAGTCCACTGTGTTCGAAGCCATCATTGGATAAAATAATCGTTAAGTTTTCCTTTAAACTATAAAATCTTAATAAAGTTAGCGGTCTTCAACGCTTAACTTTTTAAATAAGTAGTAGAATGGGCAATTTCTCAACCCTTTGCCGATCGAAATTTACTCCGACCAGATAAGCTAAAGAGCATATTTAGCCTATTTAGTGATTAGAAGGAAATATATAAGTCAATGGAAGTCGAGAACTAACCGGAAGTTCTGGTTTCGCCAGTCAATTCCATAGTAGGACAAAATATATTAAACATATCCGCTTTCCGCATTTGTCAATACGTAAATTCTTATACTCCATTCGTTCGAATTTTGGTATAATACGTTATAAACAAAATTTCCCCCCCCCCCCCAACCTTACGATTGCTTCATCGTCACTACTGTCCTTATCAAGTATAAAATTCTCTGCAAACTAGGAATCGATATATTGCAAAAAAAATTGTTTTTCCAATCCAACCCAAAGACATATTGGATAAATTGCTTTGTAAATTCAGAATATTCGTCGTTCTCTTCTGAATACCTCCGAACAGAAAGGAATTCTGCTGTCGCTCCTATTTGTCCAATACTCTAAAATGCTTGCAAGTGGCATTGTTCCAATATTTTGAATTACACTAAAGAATGCCATAAAATTTTCAAGAATGGCATGACTTTGTGCATGGCCAACTGTTTTTTAATTATCTTTATTTATGTATATACATTAGAAAAAGTCCAACGGTCTTGTCATATTCGGAGATATTTGTGGTTACGCCCTCCCCTCCCTTCTCCTTATCCTTATCCCTTATCCTTGAGCCCTCATTTGTTCTAAATATCCTTCGTCATAATCTTCACTATTCTCCGTATCTTCTTAGTTCATTCCGTCTGTTAGGACTGTGTAATTCTCACTACCGTCACTCTCGCTGTTCACATTATCATTATGTACTTCAAATTCAAATCCATCATCAATACTCTCATCATCATCATAATCACTATATTTTATTATATAATAACGCGTGCGACATGCAGGGTCGCTAGCTTTCTACTAATCTCAATCTATTTATCTCGGATCCCGGAAATCTTTCCATTTCTCTTAATAACGACCGGCGGCACGACCACAAAGGGGTTACTAACCCGAGGTATCCATACAAATGTATAAAATTGAAGCGTACGTTCGTAAATCCATATTAAAATCTTTTAACTAAATGCATATTAAAGTATATAAGGTATTTAAATAAAAATTAAAAATAGCAAATATTTTACTATCTATCTGTTTATTACGGCTAATCTCTGAAACGGCTGGATCGATTTTAGCGGGACTTGGACTGGCGGCTAGCTGATGTTACAAGGACCGCAATAGCCTACTTTAATTATATAAAAAAATCGAATGAGGTAGTTTAAAAATATATATATTTTTTACTTTTCAATATAATCCATCGACAGATTACATAACATTACAAGATCCGCTGACCGGTTGCGATGCTCTGATAACTCTTCAAAGACATTCACCAAATAAAAAGAAACACAACCTTGACAAAAAAAAAACTTACATAAATAAAATAACTTTTATCTTTAATGCAATTTAACAACCCTATTACGTAATATATGAAATTTAAATCCGTGTGAAATGTTACATTAACAGCCGTAACAGTCGAGAGAACAATCAACTGTTTGTTACGTAACGGATATAACAATGTCGTATCGCTATCGGTGGATGTAACAATAAAAAAAAGTCACCAAAACCACCAGACGTCCATTGTTTCCGGGATAACCTTGTCTTCGGCGGCACCTCAGAGACGGTCTTAGCTAGGGTTGCCACTTGCAACACTTTATTTTGTAATTCGATTTCTCTGATATAAAAAAAAATATCCTCCGCAATCATCATACAAGGGACGATATCTACTGTTGACTCATTACTTTTATAATAATTTTTAAAATAAAATAAATTTAAATGTCAGGTTAATTGTGAAAGTTCCGTATACCAGAAAGCTTTAATTTAAATATAAATTCCTTTAAATTTACGATTTCTTAAACATAATCATATCGAAACTAATTTATTTTATTAATTAATTAATTTATTTTAATTAGAAGAACAAAAGTCGACAACCCTATTCGTAACGCACCAGCTGTCTTAAAGGTCAGTTCCCATTGTAGTTAAACAAAAATTTACTATTCGCTTAGAACCTTCCAAAGATTTAGGCGATTGTAACAAAAATATGTAGAACCTTCAATATATATATACAATTGCTATGTAGAGGTCAAATTATAATTTTATGTTTGATTCCCGGATGTAGGAAGGTCTCAACTATTCCTACTATGGATATATATTTAATAATAACTGAAGATACTACCATCCCATAATGGTAGTACCATAGCACTACTACTACCGGTACTAACTTTTTAATCTATTTTTTTTTATTTTGTTATAATACAATTATAAAAACAATTTAATAATAAACGATACACAAATAGACGGACAATACGGATTCCTTTGGTAACCTGCCAGATTGGACGCCCTCGTAAAGGTCAGGGAAATATATATATATATATATATATATATATATATAGTTGTTTATTTACTTTATATTACATGTATGTACTGTGGTAGGGGTTAAAAACGTCATATAGGAATATAGATTCAGTTCATATACCTACTGAGCATCAAATACTATTTGTATATGTGTGTGTGTGTGTGTATTTATATATGTATAGAAATACACACATACATACATGTCTTTACAACGGTAGGTAAATAAGAAAGCAACTCTTAAAAGTATTTTTTAAATATCTCAATTTTATTATTAACACTAAACCTACCAAGTACCGGTCAAATTGACCGTTCTTAAACTTTTGTAAAGCTTACACATTTTTAAATGTTATAATATCGTTATCAAAATACATGACAATTATTAGAATATGCATAT
Organism: Melinaea menophilus ssp. n. AW-2005; assembly: GCA_918358695.1. NCBI lineage: Eukaryota > Metazoa > Arthropoda > Insecta > Lepidoptera > Nymphalidae > Melinaea > Melinaea menophilus. The sequence goes on along the minus strand of OU911041.1, from coordinate 27,765,418 downwards.
AATATTTTCTTCACTCTTTAGTTATTTTCATTATTGCCTGCGTTAAATAATAAAATAACTTTTAATTACCGGTCAATTTGACCGCGTGCGGTAGGAACAGGTGTACAAGAATTGTCGGTAAGTTTAGTGTTAATAGTGTTTGTTTTGATGATTTTTTTAAATTAATATAAGAATAAATAAATCCATATATATATATACATATATCACGAAATCTCCGAAACTATCTGTCCGATTAACTTAAAATTGTACATAGTTACTTCTTTTGTGACGTAGACTTCCACTGAGAAAGGATTTTACGGAATTCCTATTTAACGGATTTCAAGTTTTTGGATTTTGCCAAGTTTAGACCTGTAGGAGCTATACACTTAACGCAGGGTTAAGTTACTATAGCAAAGCAAATTAATAGTGTGCCCAGCGAAGCAGGAGGGATAAGTAGTAACTTATTCCTCCTGCTTCTCATATAGTAATATATATATATACAGCTAGTAATAAATATATTTTTAAAGTCACGAATATTAAAAATATGTAAATAACTCACGCGTTTTAACGAATTTAATCGAATTAATTAAAAAATAAACTAGATCACCTGATTAAAAACAATAACATTTAAACAATTCTCCAACACCGGAAACTGTATCTATAAATGAAGAACATCGAATTAAATATATACGAGGGCCAAACTGAAAGTTTTTAGAACTGGCCACTAAAAAACATTATATTAAAAAAAATAGTTTAAATTTTGAAAATAGAACTCTTTACCAATATTATTGAGTGTACATTTCATTCATTTGTCATTTGTTTTACGATTTGGCGGCAAATTGAAAATTGTCTGTGCACGTCAGAATGAATTTAAGCCGAGAAAATTTTCGTGCAATGATTTTTTATGACTTTCGATGTCATTTAAGTCAACAAGAAAGTTATGATAGACTTCGATTGGCTTTTCACGATGAAGCCCCATCTCGTGCCACAGTTTACAGCTGGTTTAATGAATTTAAACGTGGTCGAACTAATCTCACCGATGATTTGCGTGAGGGACGGCCTTCTACAGCGACGACTGAAGATAACATCAGTGTTGTGCGGCGTATGATAGAGACTGACAAAAGAGTGACCTATCAGCAGATTCGGACAAGTCTAGGCATAGGTATGAGTCAAGTGCACAAAATCCTCCATGAACATTTAGCGGTCAGGAAGCTTTGTGCCCGCTGGATACCGCATAATTTGACCGTGGCTCAAAAACTCCGCCGTGTTGATTGGTGCCGAGAAATGATCCAAAAATTTAACGGAGGTGACTCAAATGCTGTGTTCGACATACTAACGGGTGATGAAAGCTGGATTTACTGTTATGATCCGGAAACCAAAAGACAGTCTGCTCAGTGGGTGTTTCCTTCCGAAGAGTTGCCAACTAAAGTGAAGAGAGGTCAAAGTGTTGGAAAAAATATGGTGGCCTCGTTCTTCGGAAAGACAGGTCATTACGCGACAGTAGTCTTAGAGGATCAGAAAACGGTTAATGCAGAGTGGTATACTAACAATTGTTTGCCACTTGTCTTGGAAAAAGTTCGAGAGAAACGACCTCGCAGCAGGATCCTCCTTCATCACGACAATGCCTCGTCGCACACCGCCAGGCAAACGATCGACTATTTGGTGACCTCAGACGTGGAATTACTGGGTCACCCGCCGTATAGCCCCGACCTCGCACCCTGCGATTTTTATTTATTTCCGAAAATAAAAGAAAAACTTCGAGGAAAACGTTTTATAGACGCCGAAGAAGCAGTGGCTGCGTTTCAAAACGCCGTCGAAGATACCCCTAAGGCCGAGTGGGCAAGGTGCTTTTCTCAATGGTTCCATCGAATGCAGCGATGTATTGATGTAAATGGACGCTATTTTGAAAAGTTACAATAAAACTAATAAGTTGCTAGAATGCTAAGTTTTTGATTTTCTAAGAACTTTCAGTTTGACCCTTGTATATGTATATATATATTAATATTTAAAATATTTTTTTAATAATATATTTTTGTAATTATGTAAACATTAGGTAGCAATTAATATCTTCGTATGACCTCAGTGGAATTACCGATATTACAGAAAAATGTCATTTTATATATATATATATATATATATATATATATATATATATATATATATATATATATATATATATGTAATATTTAAAAAAAACGATATGGTAATATTTAAAAAAAAAAGATTTTTATACTTTAATCATCATACTAATATTATAAAGAAGAAACATTTGTATTTTTGTATGTATGAATGTATGTATGTTTATAAAAGATTATAAAGAAAGTCCGGGATACCATATAACCAACTACTGTAATTATGCCACTACAAAAACTATTTAAATATAATATATAATCAAACAATACTATTCATAACTGCACAAATCCTTATTACATTAAGTTATATTTTATTAAAGACCGTTCTAACACCTATAAAATTATTTTTAACTTATTAAAATTGGACATTCAATTCAAAAGTCCACTACCACAATCGGTATCTACGCGTGTGAAACCGCGGGGCATTGCTAGTCAAAAAAATTGACAAAGTAATTCTTTGAATAATATTAGATACGTCACAAAGTGACTTACTATGAAATAATTAAATAATTAAGAAACTTACTATGAAATAATTAAATAATTAATGTTATTTTCAATCATTAAAAACAATACAGGGTTGCCGATAATAATTTATGTATAGGGCACACAACAAAACTTATTAACTGCCAACCCTATTTAGTGTCAACCAATTTACATTATCCAATTTTAAGTGCACTATCTGATATCAAATAGCGAGGAGTCAACAAATCACCACCTCAATAACAGCTGTCTGTCTGATAACGTATAACGTATAACATTTACATGTTACATTTCATTTAAAGAGAGCATCTGTCCAGTTTCTGGTAGGCTCCTCTCAGCAGAGCAGCGTTCCGGTGGTAGCTTACTTGAGTAAGTAAGCTATAATTGATAAAAACTGCCTATAAATGCCTACGTGAATAAAGATATTTTGTAATTTGAGTTAACATATCTTTTACTGTTAGCACGCTAGTTGAGTTAGCGCTCGATAGATTGTATAATGTGATGACTGCATAAAATAAATCATTGATCATTTGAAGTCAATAAACTAATACGAATTTAACAATTTGATCGTTCGACTGTTGGTGTACACGAGGCCCCAAAAGTTCAACCGCGACCCGTGGGTGGGACAGCGTGGGTGACAAATATTGTACAAACAAAAAATATATACATATATATATATATATATATATAATTTTGGACAAAAATGTAAGACATTTCCGACACGATTCTTATATTCGATTAACATGTACCCAAAAAAATATATAGATTTTTATTGCTACAGACAAAAATGTCCCTTAAAACCTGCGTGATGAAGGTCACTTTACCATATATAAACGTGAAGAGAAAAAAATTGATAAAGCCTTCCTCCCTCCCGTCTATAACACTTCAACGGACAGGATCGTCACGACTCACAATGCGGCCACGTATGGAATGAAATGGAAAGGAAATTGAGGAGAGAGAACCACTTACAACAATACTCTTATTGAAATCTGAAAATTTGATTTCCTGACTTTGATAAAGAATCCTGTATGCGGAGTGTATTTTTCTTTTTTTACTCTAAAATACCTATTTTACACAAACAAATTTAACCAAGTTGACCGACCGCTCGGTTGTTGGAATATATAAAACTGTACATAAATCTGAATGAATCTTTTCCTGTTTTTGTTTTCTCTTTTGTTTTTCTTTTATAATTATAAACAATATATAATTAATGTTATATTGTTATTGACATTTTCAATGTTGGCACAGCGCGACCAGGCTCAATAAATGGCAGCCACAGAATACCAGCGTTGAAATATTCTCTCTATTCTCAAAATATGCTGACTGGTCATCCAATACGGATGACATAGGAATTATTTTTATTTAAGTTAATATTATTTTTATTTAATTTCTTACATGTGTACCTAAAATTCTATGTTATCCGAATAAAGTGATTTGATTTGATTTGAATGTATTAGCATTATTATTTGAGCTACATGTATATCATTTTGAAATAGAAATATACGTGCGTGTGTGCGTGCATGCGTGCGTGCCTGTGTTTGTGTGTGTGTCTAGCTATAAAACAGAACATCCTTCGTGCCGATATATAGAGTGAATTAATCACAAACACCAATTAAAATTCATACAAAAAGAAATCTCAATCATACTATTAGAATAACAATAAAAGATAAATAAAAATAACAGCCGATAACTGGAAGACTATTGAATATATAAATTAAGTAATCGGCTGTCAAATCTAACTAACTAATCGGCTGTCAAATCTCGTTTTAAACTCTCCGATCGGTAGATGGCGTGATCGTCAATCACGGGACTAAATCATTAATAATATCCAGATACCGAAATTAGCATAAATAAACTAAATTTATTTAATATAATTAAACGAGACAAAATAGGAGGGGAGGGGGGTGGGGGGCATAAATATTTCACTATACGAAAACACAACGGGCATAAATATTGTAAATTCTATCTGAATTTTGTATCTTTCCGAAAGTGTTAAATCAAATTATCGAACATGGAACACGAGCCTTGAACCCCTAATGGGTTGGAATGGAGGGGGGGGGGACGAAATTGCTCAAAATTGGAACGGAGAGCTCCGAATAATTTACACTGTTAATGGTTGATACATTATATATGACAGTACAGATAAAAATAAAAGATTTAGTAGTATATGTATAAAAAAATTGTATGAAATATATGAGAACTTTATCACGTTTGATAATATGATAATAATAAATATTATCAAAAATAAAAAAAAAATCAAAACAGGAAAATCCACAAAACATTCTATTAAGGAAAGGAATAAAAGACGAATCCTATAGGTGTAACCTTTTAAAAATACCACACGGAGGTATCTTTAGAATTATAATACGATTGAATTTTAAAAATCCAAAATGAATTCTGGATTTTGTTATTTAAAATTTAAATAAACGTTTTCGTGTACGTCTTTTTTTTAACGACTACATTAGTATATATTATAATATTTATAAGAATTTTTTTTGTTGATTCAAAACATCGGACACGAAATTTAGAAACGTTATATATATAGAAAGAGAGAGAGAGAGAGAGTTAAGAAAATAGATAAATTGCTAAAAAAAAAAAGGATCATCCATCACTCCGGAACGGATGGACCGATTTGTACGTTTCTTTTCTTTTTTGTTTCACCATCGGAAAAAAAGATTTGGACGAAAAGGAAAATAGTTCAAATGTAGAGAATTTGAATGTGTTAAAACCTATTTTAAACTACAGAAAATAGTAAATTTATCAACAAAAAACAATAAAGATATAAAAGATAATAAAAGATAATAGTTTTCGACTATTAAGAGTCAGAAGAATGAACAATACTTCACACATCCTTGAAAGAACCTCCTTACCCCATTCATTCATTGTGTTTTAACAAAAGTTTGTAAAATCAAAATGGCGTCGGATTGCATTGGCTGGCATTGGACGAAACTTTTATCATCAATCAGATAGTAATTGAATGGAGATTGGATAACAAAACTTTATGCGATCTTCCATCTTGGATTCTGAGCTCTTAATTAGTTTCTAACTTATGGTAAAGTATTGACGATGTTAAAGACAATAAAATTATTAAAAACAAAAGCTTACAGAAAAAAAAAAAAAAAAAAAAAGAAAAAATAATGAAGTATCTTTCTTTAACACTAAACCTACCAAGTAACGGTCAAATTGACCGTTCTTAAACTTTTGTAAAACTTACACATTTTTAATTTTTAAACGTTATAATATCGTTATCAAACTACATGACAATTCTTAGAATATGCATATAATATTTTCTTCACTCTTTACTTTTAGTTATTTCCATTATAACCTGCGTTATATAATAAAATAACTTTTAATTACCGGTCAATTTGACGGCGTGCGGTAGGAACAGATATACAAGAATTGTCGGTAGATTTAGTGTTAATTATTGTATAACTTTGAACAGTAATAAAATGACGACACATTGACACTGACAACCTATAATTCTTAAGCGGCTAAGTTAATCTAAAATCCAAAATGGCTTCATCGATTTCGATGACATCTGATGAATGAACTGAACAAAATAGATAGAGTGGAATGTTTTACGATGATAACAAATTTAATAATTTCATAATGAACTAAACAGTAGAAGTAATAAATATATATATATATATATATATATATTAAATTATTATTCAACGTCTGTCACCAAGGCTATCGACATTTATTTAATACTAATCTGTAATCATTATTGGTCAAGATTGATCATCAAATTGAGTTAAGTCAAACGGAGGTCAGATGCATCGTCCCAGTTATAATGAATGGTCTACGCATTATGAATACCTACTACTTTGTAAGACGTATTAATACTACACAGTAATTGTATGTACTAGCTGTTCCTACGACTTCGCTCGCACGGAATATATATATTTTTTAAAGTACTCCTTATAACATCAGTTAAATTCCAGTTAAAGTCCTGTTAAAATAACTCCAGCCGTTTCAGTGATTAGCCGGAACAAAACAAAGAGGCTGACAGACAGAGAAACATTATTGAAATTGTTTTTTTTTTTTTGTAAACACCGCATTTATTTTTATATAGTGAAAAACAAATAATTTCGTATTACAAACAGACACTTCAACTTTATTTATATGTATATATTAAATTAAGGTTATCAGCTATATATTTGTTTTGATAACATCGGTTTTTCCCTCACTTTTAATAAGTATGTTTTAGGTATATATATATATATATATAAATCAATTTGTCTAGACGTGTAACAGTAAAATAAATCATCCCTTCCAAAACTCTGTACCGATAAAACGTCTCGACGACACTCCCCCCCATCATCTGGGGGTGATAATGGCTCCCAGACCAGAACATGCCTGTATCATTCACAATTTATTATACTTCATTATATATTGTATATAATTTTGCCTTTAGAGATATTTTTAGATTTTTTTTATAACAAATAAGTATATATTTTGTTTGTAACTTAATATATTTTTCATTGTCTAAGGAACAGATAAAACTTAACACAACATATATATATATATATATATATATATATATATATAATATATATATATATATATATAACATATATATATTATATATATATATAATGATAAACTGACATAAAAAATTACAGTTAGCAGTCTGTCATGGTAAGGGCATGTTATGAGGAGAGATGAAAGGCACGTGACCAAAAGAGTGCTGGGTACGGTAGTGGATGGACAGGTAGAGGACGACCGAAGAAAAGATGGGAAAATGGATGAATTGCGAATTGAAAGACGATATGGAGAAGAAGGGAGCGTGTACAGAGATGACGAGTAACAGGAGAGTATGGAAGGAGAAAACATACAGCACCGACCCCAAAAGTGGGATAAGGGCAGGAGGATGATGATGATGATGATAGCCAATTGAAATATACTTAACTTATAACTTACGTTAGAGAAATAGAAAAGAAAAAGAAAAATTGTGACATTTAACAACGATAAAGAAAACACAACACTTTATATCGTAACGAAAATTTAAAAAACCTAACAAAAGATACAAAACATTTGGGTCGGTGTTGAAAAGAAAAAAAAAGAAAAAAAGATAAAAAAAGATAATTATTGCACGGCGTTTATTGAAAATTCTTAGTACATTATGAACTTACCGTACTTAATGTAAACATTTTCTTTCTTTTATATCTTTTTCTTTTAATCTATCGTGTGAACTCTTACACAATAACGTAACAGCGCGGAGAGGAGGCCCCTTCCGTGGGAGAGTATGATTCCGTGATAGACGCATACATACGTAATTTACCTTCATAACAGGTTATATCAAGGCCGTATGAAAACGATACGAAAAATATATAAACGGTTAGTTAACTAGCTACGCCCGTGTCTTCGTACGCGAAGAATATTTTCTTAAGTGAAAGTTACTCCTTATAACATAAGCTATCCGTCAGTTCAAGTCTCGTTAAAATCGGTCCAGCCGTTTCGGAGATTAGCCGGAACAAACAGAGGGACAAAATTTTTGTTTTTTAATATAAGTACCGTATATACTTTCATATGCACTTAATAAAAAGCTGTTAATTTAGAATTTACATACAGACATGAATTTTATATATATATATATATATATATATATATATATATATATATATATGTATATATATATATATATATATGTATATATATATATATATATATGTATAGACGAATAATAAGGTGGTGATTATATTAAAGAGGGAATACGAAGTATAACTGTATATACAAACATACATTAACTACAAAGTATATATATATATATATATGAGTGATGAATGTCATCGAGGTCATTCAAAGAACCGCAAAATAACCCCAATACCATTATAATAACAGTGAAAGACTTATTAGTGTTATATTATTTTAAGACTTGGAGCTACTCATTACGTGTAATATTCTCTGTATACAAACATACATACATTGTGAGCATATATATATATATATATATATATACTACTGTGCCCTTCGACTTCGTTCGGAATATATTATTTTAAAATAAAAGTAGCCAAGTTACTCCTAAAAATATCGTTCATCCGCCTGTTGAAATCGATCCAATCGAAACAGACAGACAGATGGACAAAATATAAAAAAATATATATGTATATATTGATATACTTTCATATGCACTTAGTTAAAAGCTGTTAATTTGGAATTACAAACGGACACTTCAATTTTTATATATATATATAGATTTGATAAATATCGTATTTCAGTTAGGGGTACCAATAATCGAATCATGGAACACGAGAAGGTTGTTTCACTAAAATTTACCTGGACCTCAGCCAAAACATCACTTTCCATTATATTAAAATTGATTTTTAAAGGGCGTAAAACGGCTTAGTATGATCGAAATTGGACGCCATATTTGATATATATATATTAAATATGGAATTATATTTTATTATTTATTATTATTATTTAATTATACTCTACTACTATTGTTATTAGATTTATATAGAATAAGTGAGCGGTAGGAGAGATAAGGGGTGGTCTCGAGTGACCATCGAAAACACAGTATCTATGATACTGGAGGAAGGTCACGTAAAATGCATGAGGACCCCTCGGAGGGCATATATGAAGAGATTGATGTCTGTGGCCGAGGCGAAAGAGGTATGCAGGGACCGTAGCGTTTGGCGCTCCGTCGTCTCTGGCTACCCCGTAAGGGATATGGCGTGAAGATAAATAAATAATAATAAATATTATTGTTATTATTACTAGTATTTTTAATTAAGTCAATTTTTGTATATATATATATATATATATATATATATATATATATATATATATATATATATATATATATATATATACAAAATTGGATGTTAACAGCCAAGGTAGGAACATGGGTCGATACAGGTGCATTAAAATGAATTGAGTTACACATTTAGTATTGAGTTATTATAATATTACAAACTTCATATAATATCTACTTGTAGTAGATTCAAAACTACGGAACATATAAAATTTTATCGTAAATGTTTAGTAGACCGTAAAAAAAAATATTGTATGGTGAAATGTGATTGGCGTTTCAACAATACGACATACTGTTAATAATTTTGTATGTATACATATATGTATTTTATCATTTGCAAATCTATATATATAAATAAAATTTAAGTGTCTGTTTGTAATTTAAAAATTAACAACTTTTCTACTATAGAGTACATAAATAATAAAAAAATATTTTTTTTAATTTTTCATTCTGTTTGTTTGTCTGGTTAATCTCTGAAACGGCTGGACCGATTTGAATAGGGCTTTCACTGGCGGATAGCTGATGTTATAAGGCTATAGATAAAAAAAACATCCAACGCGAGCAAAGTCGCAGACACAGCTGGTCCGTTATAATGTTAGTCTAGTAAGTTGTGTATCGATTGTCTGGTTGTTGCGCGACGGTCGGCACGGAGACGTCCTTGGCGAAACCGTCTCGCCCCCCCCACCCCCGCTGACGTCACGTCCCCGTGCGCGGCGCGATGATGTCACAGCCCACCTCCGACTCCGGGATGCATTTAGGCGCATCGACAAGACATGTCCCGACATGTGATAAATGGAATAATATCACTAATAGGCGACGTTCACTTTTAGGGGTTAACCATTTCTAAGGGGGGGTGAAACCTTAACATTAAGTACGTAACACACACCCCTAGATAAACGGTACTTTGCAAATATCATGTAATTTTTTACCCACACAGCTGTACGTATATCGTGATATAGAAATGTGTGAGTGTACATAATGTTATGGGATAGGACTTTTTACTGCAAAAAAAAAATCTCAGTCCAACGAGGTTACATACAAGTTTAGAGTTATCACTATATATAATTAATATGGACAAACAAACAAACAAAGAAACTATACTTTGAGCTACGTATATATAATATAATATTATATATATATACATATATATATATATATATATTAGCAGATAATTTTTGAGAAAACCGCTTTGTACTGTGTGAGTTAGAATGAAACTTAACAACAATAAAGAAAGTTTTTTATATATTTAACAAACTTATGTACTGAAGGTAAATAACAAGATACTAATATACTAGGATCCGCCAACGGTGCGCGGCGGGTGTTGAGCTGAGCCCCTCTCCTTTCTTCTTTTCTTAATAACTTTTGAATGGTTAAACATTTTTTCAATATGTTTTCGCTATGACATCCGCGGTTAGCTCAAACAAACATGACAAAATTTTTAGCTAATTATCTCGTCGCATTCTGGAGACAGCTAGACACAAAAAAAAGGTCTCCCAAACGGTTAAGAGCTTCGTTTACGTTAAGCTCAATAATAATTTAATTTAAACACCGGGTCAGTGGGTCGCTTAACATTCATAGTATCAAAGTAAATACGAGATACAGGCGGCCATTCATCAAACCAGATGACGTTTTGAATATTTAGATTAGAACCCGTTTAACGAGACAGCTTCAAGTCATCAGCTTCCCTTTCTGAATACAAACAAAGCTTTTCGAAATATCGGTCTTCTCCCTCTTATTATCTATCTCTCTCTCTCTAATTATCTATACATCTAACTGTTATCGGTCAAATTTACGTTGACAGATAATTGTATAAATTAAAAATTGATAATTATTAATACAAATGAATGTTTGTGATGTGTGTACGTTTGTAAGTAACAAACGCAAAAACTACTAAACAGATTTCGATGAAACTTTTACAGTAATATAGCTTATACATCAGTATATATATTACGCTACATTTCATCGAACATCCCACTCGTTTATAATTTAGCGCGAGCGAAGCTGAGGGTAAAAGCTAGTATATAATATAAATCGAATTAATTAAAATATTAAAACAAAACTCTTTTCTAAAAAGGGAGAATATCAATTTACGCGTGTGGGTGTGTGTGTGTGTGTGTGTGTGTGGGTGTGTGTATGTGTGTGTGTGTATGTGTGGGTCTGTGCGTGTGTGTGGGTCTGTGCGTGTGTGTGGGGGTGTGTGTACGTGTGGGTGTGTGCGTGTGCGTGTGTGTGTGTGTGTGTGTGAATTGCGGTTTGCGACAACAATGAAACGGCGTCGGGTATACAGGATGTCGAGTTGTGGAAGCGGTGCGACGACCGCCTGCCACAACGCGCTTCCTTATCCCACGGGAGTTTTCATATCAATACCAAAATTCATATATAAAATCGTACATATAGTGTGTGTTTGTTTATCACATTTTCATTATTATTATTAATAGGCGAGATGTCCGATAGGGGTCGTTGTCACAAGCCGGACCAACGCATTGTTCTCTGCGGGGGGCAGTAACCCATGTGCGTCGATTAGATAAACCAACGGGATACGAGAGGAAAAACATTACGAAATTAATGTTAATGTTTTTTTAAACATACTATCAAAGTAAGAACATAATTTTTATATTTTAATATATTTAGCTTACATAAAATGTATATATGAAAATCGTTTTAATTGTTGTAGACGAATGAATTAATTTTGCGGCGTCCCTCGAGCCGTTGGGAAGGAGGGGCGGCGGGGACTATTGGGGGAGAGGGGGGAGGGGGGGGGGATTGCATTGTTTGAGATACAAAACACACGACGACGAGAGGTAAACACGAGCCGGGCGCCAGATGATAAGCAACTAAGCGACCCATCCTCAACCTAAGTGTTTTGAAATGCATAATGTCACCTGTTCGTTATCTCGGCGGCTCTGTTTTAATAATAATAATAATATTGCACATCATATACACACAAAGCTGCTCTTTCACAAACACACACACACATACTCACTTGGAACATATCCGTGTCCGGGTCCTCAGTGTACTCGACGATGACGGCCTGGCTTCGGCTGAGTGTGTACGATATGGAGTGCTGGTTGGCGTCCAGGATGGCCTTGCTGCTGTGCGGTGTCTTGACTACGTAGTGCTTCGACCGTCTCACACCGTTGGCCTGGGGTCGTCTGTACAGGACAAACTTACTCCGACGCCTACCGCGCTCACCGGCCGGTAGAAATCCATTGTACCTAAAATTAAATGTTTTAATATATAAATATATATCTACATATATATAAGCGATTTACCACTCACTGACTCATCACGAAATTTCAGAAACTATCCTCCGATTAACTTAAAATTTTGTGACGTAGACGTCCACTAAGAACGGATTTTACGGAATTCCTATCCCAACGGATTTTAACTTTTTGCATTTCGCCAAGTTTTATACCTGCAGGAGCTATACACTTAACGCGGGGGTAAAAATTACTATAGCAACGGATAATATGAAAAAGGTTACCATAGCAACCTAAGCTCACATACAAATTAATAGTGTGCCCAGAGAAGCAGGCGGGAATCAGCTAGTATATATATATATATATATAAGATAATTTTGTCATTTTAACAGCAACATATAGGGGTGGTTAAATTAATATTAGTATCCTGGCTGCGAGTGCAAGACAACTTGCTCTTAGAGTGACTATAATTGTATTACGATAGTAACTAGTGCACGAGTTAACAGTATTAAGTAGTGTACTGACGTCTTAATGCAATATATTTATGTTAAAATATTATTATATTTATAATAATAATAATGATAATACAATATTAGATCCTTTATTGACTATCACTGAACAGGTGTAAGTTAGTATTAGTTAGTATTAGATATAAACTAGGGGCGCCAACAAACACTCAATTTCGACTAGCTGCGCTCGCGAAAACTCAGGTACCGTTTGCATATTGAGCGAAGCGAGCCCACTGTATTAACTCATAGTTTCCCATTGTCTTCAATGGGATATCATTTTTTTGACATAATATTAAAAAAAAATAATTTTGAGGACATTTTTCAAAAAAAACCATCACCTAATGTGTGTCTTTTTGATTGCAAAGTTTCATAATTTTCCGTCAAGTAGTTTTCGAGGCAATTCGTGACAAAGAATGCAAAAAGTCTCCAGTAAAACGCTCCGCTCACTTCGTTCGCTTCGCTCAATTAATCTATAGAACTAATACTACAAACTACAAAATTTTATTACAACATTACATCTGACCTAATTATTACTTTTTTTTCTTTTAATATCTAGATAATCGTGAAATACCTTTTTTTTATAAAAATCCAGTAACACGATGTCCGTTTGCGTTAAACTCCAAAGCCGTTGAACCGATTTCAATGAAACTTTGTACATATCTATAGTTTGAATCAACTTAAAATATAGGACATAGTTTTTACTTCGATTTTTATTGTAAATTTGAGGAATTTTATACATACAGGATTTAATTCACTTCAAGATTCTATAAGTATCCGATAGAAAGCAGTGTTTATAATATATGTTGTAAAAATAGTTTGTTAAGCAGACAAAGTCACTGACACTAGCTAGTAGTATATAAAAACAAATTGACCAGTACAAATACTATCAATATAAAAACCTACTGCCAGTGTCATACGAATACGATTAGTATGTAACTTTTCAACAACAACAAACGTGGAATACAGAAAAAAAGAAAAAGAAAAAAGAAAAAAAGAAAAAGGAAAAAAAGGAAAGGAAAAAAAGAAAAAGAAAGAAAAAAAGAAAGAAAAAGAAAAAGAAAAAAGAAAAAAAAGACGAAAAAACACCTATTATCATAATCCATTAAAGAGAATCATCTCGCAATCATACTTAGCGAACCAGTGTAATACTTATAATACTTAACTTTTGCAAACAGTTTTCATACCGTCGGCGGCCATTTTAATTTGACATCCGTTAGTGACGTCACGGGATGAAAAAATGTTAAATCGTCATGTGTTTTGAAGGGAACAACAACGTATATGAATACTTACGAGTGCCGAGTGTGTGTGTGTGTGTGTGTGTGTGTGTGTGTGTGTGTGTGTGTGTGTTGTGTAACTCATTGACATTACATTATACGCAACCGTTTTATCTTTTATGTGTGTAATGCATTTGTAAATAGATATTTTATCTTATCTTATCTTTTTTTCTTTTATTTTCTTTTCATAGATTTTGTATTACGAAATACATATAAATTATCTTTACGATTCGAATCTTAAGTTAATTCGTAATATATTTATTATACGTATTGAGACAGTCTCAAAGCCGGAACTTGGAAAACGTAAAATGTTGCATTACGTACATTGTGTAAAGGTCAAACGATAAAATTAATTATAACACTATTATAAATGATACTACTGGATAAACCGAAGGGCGTCTAAATATATATATATATATATATATATATTTGCGTATTTAGACTAATAATAATAATAAACGAAGGAAGGTTTTTTTAGCATAGTCCTCCAGCCAGATGATGCACAGTCATCTTTTCAAAACCATAATGTTTTAAATAAATCTTTCAGTTATAAATATAATGTTATTTTATATTTTAATACACATTAAATAACTAAATTATCCATATGATATCACATAACTCTCTTATCAAAACCAAAACAATCTATAGTCTATATATATATATATATATAATTTTAATGTCTGTTTGTAATTCTTAATAAACGGCTTCACTAAATACATATGAAAATTTAAAATTGTGTTCTCTGTCCGTCCGTCTGTTCGGTCCGACTGGAAGACATACTCTATAGTATGAAAACATAATATTGTTTAAAAAAAAACAAAGATAATTAAATTATAAAGTACCGCCATTTAAAATAAATATTATATTACATACATACATATATAGATACACGGCGTTACACGTATAATTGTATTAACTATACTCGGGTTGCGTAAACGAAGCCAAGCACCGGTTCCAGTTGAAGGGGTTTTAGTCGTATTTAACACTGTGTTCTCATAATACTATTAGATCATTTTAATATATATATATATATATATATATATATATATATATATATATATATATATATATATACCACTCACTGACTCATCACGAAATCTCCGAACTTAAAATTTTACATAGTTACTTCTTTAGTGATGTAGACGTCCACTAAGAACGGATTTTACGGAATGTCTATTCCAACGGATTTCAACTTTTTGCATTGCATATATAACGCGGGGGTAAGAGTTACCATAGCAACGGTTACGATGACAACGGATAATATGACAACGGTTACCATAGCAACCTAAGCTCACATCCAAATTAATAGTGTGCCCAGAGAAGCGGGAGGGAATAAGCTGGTATATATATATATATCAAAAATATATATATTTATACAATCCGAGCAATTTAGTTAACCAATTTCATACTACGACCTCAATATTACGAACTAGAAATATTTAAAGTAATTTCACCGCAATTTAAAAATCGGAATAACTTTGATTACCGTAATCATTAACTTGGGAATTATCAACAAAATAAACTGATCTGTGATATATTCATATACAATACATTTGATTGATTTTAATAATTATAACATTTTTAACGTATTTTACCTAATTGTAATGTATTCTTATTATAAGATTAAATTCTTACATGCCAAGGAAATAAGGCGTTTTCTTCCGCGTCAGCGTTTAAACAACTTTTAGTGCAAAATATATTTTTTATATAAAATGTAACAGGTTATTATTTTATGGATATACGGTAGTTATTTTACTATTATATATATATATATATATATATATATATATATATTAACAACAGGACTATTTAGGGTTTATATATATATATATATATATATATATATATATAAACTAATTTTTGTTTGTAAAAATATTTAAAAACATTTTTTTTTTCTTTCTGTCTCTCTATCACTTTGGACTGACTAACCTCTGAAACGGCTGGATCGATTTTAACAGAACTTTGACTGATTGATAGCTGATGTTATAAACTTGGGCTAGTTAAAGCCGTTATAATAAATGAAATTTCGATAAATATATAAAAAACAAAGTGTGAAGAGATCTTAAAACATCTCAAATGGTGAACGAATACGCGAGATTGAACCTAGTATCGCTAGCGCTCGTGTGATGTCGTTGACTCCTCGTCTCTCTTCCATGACGGTCTTAACTTCCTTAATTCGTGCTATACTATACCTAACTATTATTTAGTATAACGACCCTCTATAGAGTCGAGTTATAAGTGAGTCACTTAACTTAATGAACAACTAAGTGTTACTCCTTTGTCTATCATATATAAGTGACATACTTATAATATTGCTAAGTTAATATTATATATTTTTCAATACTAAAATTATATATTATATATCTTTGTAAAACAAATGTTTTTCATTGTGTATCAAGTTGATGTATCGTTGATTAACACTAAACCTACCGACAATTCTTGTACACCTGTTCCTACCGCACGCCGTCAAATTGACCGGTTAAAGTTATTTTATTATATAACGCAGGTAATAATGGAAATAACTAAAAGTATAGAGTGTAAAAAATATTAAATGCATATTCTAAGAATTGTCATGTAGTTTGATAACGATATTATAACGTTTAAAAATGTGTAAGTTTTACATAAGTTTAAGAACGGTCATTTTGACCGATACTTGGTAGATTTAGTGTTAAATAAATACTATATGTATATATGTATTTTCTCGCCGGTTCTGATACATGTACCTAGTCTTTGAAACCGTTCAATTAGTCCGATATTTCGTAAGTGGAATGTATGCCTAATAGAAATATAAACTTTCAACTCGGACCCTAATACGTAAGGTTTATTTTAAAAATAATAATTGAGTTGAGCGTAAGTGAAGCTCTTAACCGTTTGGGAGACCTTTTTTTGTGTTTAGTTGTCTCCAGAATGCGACGAGATAATTAGCTAAAAATTATCTCATGTATGTTTGAGACGAACGCGGATGTCATAGCGAAAACAGATTGAAAAAATGTTTAACCATTCAAAAGTTATCAAGAAAAGAAGAAAGGAGAGGGGCTCAGCTCAACACCCGCCGCGCACGATTGACGGATCCTAGTAATATGTTCGATTCATTATTAAAAACTACACATACTACTACATAGTGTACGTGAAGCCTAATCTTTAAAAAAATATAAAATTCTAATAAAAATACCGACGGATAGATGCTTTGTTTTCTCAAACATGTACATACATGAAAAGAGAAAAAAAAAAAGAAATGCTCGATTCTGGACAAAGGAGATTCTGGCAGTTCCATAAAGACCTCGACGAACGTAAGGGTACGTAATACGAGGGGGAGAGGGGTGATGGGGGGGGGATCGAATTCGGAATCCCACGATTTAACAGTCGGACTATTTAGGGTTTTTATAACTATAAGTAAATGCGTCTCGATCACGAACTATATTACTTTAGAGTCGACACGATGATGTTGGAGACATGTCGGGACATGCAACGAACGATTTGCTATTTAGTCATGCAAATTCTCAGTATGGTACGTAAAAATAAAAATAAATAGATTATATTAATTGTGTTGAGCAACCGGACAGACATTCAAACGAAATATTACTTTAGTATCCAATTTTAAGGGTCATATTTGGCCTCAAACGGAAGCTAGACCTTTGCTATGCGGTGTTAGTGACACCGGACTAAACAAAATTGGTTCAAAACTAAACCAAAATGTGGTACATCTATCGGCGATAGGCCACGTCATCTGGTGGGTGTGACTTCCGGAACCCCAAAATACGTATACCACGGAATGAGTAATTCAAAATTTCCCCACAACGGTAATCATCGGTTTAGCCCCCCCTTTTTTGGGTATGACGATTACGCATCATATTACATAGGCATTTAGTTATATTTTACCTGTTATTTACTTCTCATGTAATAACCAACGATAAAATATCTCAAAGAAATAATTAAAATTTATAACTATATAAAAAGTTAAACTAATATTCACAATTCAACTGTATTTTTTTGTATTAACAATATTGTTGCTGAACTTTTCAATTGAAATATTATATAGATAAATATATATATACATATACAAGCTGTTGCAGTGACTCTGTCTGCTACTTTATAAACAATCTTACATCGATTAACACAAAAAAAAAATGAACACAGCCCCCCTTATATATAAAAAAAAAATGTTATTAACAATAAAATCCTTTAAATTGGACAAAACAATAAATAACTACAAAAAATCGGTTCAGCGGTATCGGAGATTGGGGCAAGGGAGCGTCGTGACGGGCTTTTTTTAAATATATAAAAATTTATTCAAATTCCTTAGATATGATATATTATATATATTATATCTAAGGAATATATATTATATATATATTATAAGACAATCGAAACAATACGTGACATTTTGATTTATTACTTAGTGATGTTGTCAAAAAAGAAAACAGTGACAGACAAACAAAAAAAAATCCCATTTTTATAAGCAGAGGTGACCTAAACAGAATTAGCATTAGCATACTACTTCCCCTATCAAAAAGTAAATAAAAAATCGGTCAAGTGCGAGTCGACACTCACACGACACCTTAATTTTTTATTTTAGTTAACATTTTTAATAATTTATGTACTAAGGTCATACTTGTTCAGTTTTTTTTATATATTAAGATCCTCATACAAAAACTTTACTCCGATCAGTATTAGTTAACGCACAACAAAAAAACCCAATTACAATTTCTAGTAAATACAGATAAGGAGAGACGTATAATTTTATAATGATTTGAATTCTGGTAAAACCAAAACAACGTTATCTTTTATAGAGGGGGGGGGGGGGTTATGTTTTCCGGGAATACTGAAGACGTTAAAAACATTTGACAAAAGCGTCAAGAGCTGCGATTGGCTGTCAACTATCACTTCATCGTCCCACTGACCAATCGGTGACTTTATAAATTTATAATAAAATTTAACAAATAAATTTATTTAACAACCTTTTTTTAATTCTTTGTAATTTATCTATTAAATTATATCTTTTGAGCGACATTTTTTTTTCGTATTTAAACGCCTAAAACATTCAAAATTCGTACAAATATTATATATATCTAGAAAATTAGTAATATATTCGGTTATAGTAATTAAAAAGTTACATTATAAAAAATATATATTCATGAAGGACATAGACTAAGCACTATAACAAATTAAACGAGACGAAATTTTATATATAAAGAGGGACACACACACGCACACACATACACACACACACACACGCTATGAATATAAATTGTTATATACAGACTGCACATATAATAAATTAAGAAAAATACAAAATCTGACAAAGTATATTTTTTTATAAGTACATAACACATTAAAGACAATAGAAAATTTATATTTTTGTTAGTTACCTCACACACAAGGACTGGACAGATTTTAATAAAATTTTACATGGTTATATATTATTAAATACCAATTCGATATAGGGTTACTTTGTCGGCGAAAAAATGTTTGAATTATTAGGTAGGTACTACAAGACATCAAAACTACATGCGATGGTACTAATTTACCTAACAAAGGACTCAAAATTCAAGGAAAAAGACAAAAAATATTTGGCGGATGTTTGAGTGACATTAGAATTAAAGTGAAAAATATTATAATTACTATAAAAAATCAATGATGGAGGAAAGATGGCGAAGCAACATGTAGTTACTAATAATATATTATAAATGGGATCAAATAAGAAAATATTGTACCAATTTTTTTTTATTTATTTATTTTTTTATTAATATATAAAAAAGCCTATAAATTAACATTATTATATTAATTAAATATAAATATTGTATTTAAGTATCAAACAAACTGTCTTAAAGGTATCGTCATGCAAAAGATATCACTACAGCACATCGCGAGCTATACTGCGTTATTCTAACACGGGTTAATAATTAACGGGTTAATATTAATTTAGCACACGCTTTTTCTCGCGGCTCCACCCTTTTTTTTAACTGTACCACTTCGATTTTTTTGTTACTTTATTGTGTATGAATTTTGTTTTCAAATAGTACTCAATTTGTTATATTTTTATCTATTCATACATTTTTTTTAATTTTATTATTATTGTTATTATAAGGATATGTTATAAATCGTCCGTCTGCGGTAATCAGAATTTACGTAGCCTTTTGTGTATTAATATTTAGAATCAGTGAAGTCGGAGACAATGTCTTACTAACCAATATTTTTACAAGATTTATATTAGTGACAAATTACAATGAGATAGCAAAACAAAGAAAATTGTTTTAGGGTGTACTTTTATTTGAACATTTGACTGTCAGATTCTACACCATTACTTCCCAAAACGACAACGCCCCCTCGGACGCTAGTAGAGGGGGTGACAATGTGTCTTGAAAAAATTGGGGGCGCTGATTTGATGTTGATTATTATTAATTTTGAATAAAATATACTCTTAATATTGTTAATTTCTCGCTCCGGTAAGAAGTCTACTTTATGATGGTTCAATTAAACTCCGGGCGAGACTATTGTTATTGAGGTTTTAAAGAAAAAAAATGAGCGCTATAAAATAACTGATTTTCAAAGTATGCGTTAGACGAAATAATTTTGGGTATCTCTGTTCTACACTATACGCAGTTCACAGCAGCGCTATTTGTAGGTGATTTCACTTTTAAAATAGCACCGCTTGTTGCGTCTGTCTATAGGACGAAAAAATCATCTTTTACATGTAATAACAGTAATAAAGGCTTTAAAAAAAGAAAAGATATAGAAAAAGATAAAAGAAACATTCTCGAGTATGTAACGGTTTAAAACAAAACAAAAATAAACAAAAGAAAAGAGCAGAAGACACGTGAACGTATAGAGTTCATCGTGTTCATTGGTACGAGGTTAAAACGGACGTAGAACGTAAACAATTCCGGCGATCTGGACCTTCCTATACCGTTTTCACACCATACATAATATAGAACGCGATATTAAATATGAAAGTATCGCTGATGGACGGATAGGTCCGACGATAGCAACCTTGAGCCCGATCACTGACATTGTGTGGTATAGAGATTTAAATCGAGTTTTAAAAAAGTCAAATTATCGTCGGATTGAACCGACGATATTAACGTACCGATGCGGTTTATGTGAGTTCATTATTTTTTTTGTTAGAGGCGACCTCAGAAAAAATTGTCCGGCGGACCTAATTTTATTCAAGGTACCCAAGAAAGTGTGTCTCGTCAAAATCTATATATATATATATATATATTACAAAAAAAAAATTCTCAAAAGCCGCCTATCTGTATGTGATCAATTTTCTCGAAAACTACTAAACGAATTTTTGGTACGGTTTTTACTAAAAGCTAGTGCAATTCTTGTGGAAGGTTTAGGTACATAGTTCATAACAGTATTATGTAAATTGGCCTAAATATAACGATTACTGCTAAAGAGGTCGGGCGGTCGTAAAAGATTTCGCTTTGGGAGCTTTGCAGCAGAGATACAGTAAACTAATATACTATAGAATTGTAGATCTACAAGAATACTGTCCGTTTCTACGTCGCGCCGGTTTAAGCTGGTAATGTCACGTACAACTGTATATACAAAGCCAGCAAAGTCGCGGGTAAAAGCTGGTGGATATACACAAAGAATACCGCGTTTGTTTTGATTGCTATTGTCCGCACGTTATTCACAAACTAAACTACTTACTTGTTAGTAAGTGCGTCTTTGAAATAGATAAGGGCGATGATAAATTTCATCACACACACACATACATACATACACACATACATACATACATACACACATGTATTATAAGTAACAGTATAATTACCCGAGTATCACAAGTTCGCCATATTTCACGAGAGGCTTTGGCTTCTGTTCAGAGCCGCTCTCGCCGGCTTCCTCTAGTATTGGTGAGTCCGCACTGTCCGCAGCACTGGAAAGATAAACATCAAACTTATATTAAAAACTACAAAAAAAATTTAAAACGGAATATAATATTAAATTGTTTTACAAACAAACAGACAGTCAACAACACATGTTCTTGAGCAACTTTGTAGAAAAGGAAGAAAATAACGAGAAACACTAAGTAGAAAAAATAAATATATAAAATTTCTAAAGGAATCTCCAAAACAATAGTATGCCCATACATGGTAACATAACCGGAGTCACCGCCCACTACTATAGCAACTACAACATCCGTTACAACGAAATCTCGATCGCGGGTCAAGACTATCATTACGAGAACTGGTCTAAAACTGCTCTGGGTCAAGATTAGTCGATTACTACTAACTATAACCGGTTTTCGTCGATGCATTGCCATCATCAATAATAATAAAGTTCCCGGAAAAAAAATGGGGCTTCTCTAAACAGTGTATAGGGAAAAACGAGGTTTCAATAAAACATCCTTATTCTGTAATTTTAATTGTATCCGTGATGAGATTCTTGTAATTAAATAAATGTAATTATACGTTTAGAGGATTTAAAATTAAATTAAACGTTAACAAGATTAATGACGATAATTTCTAAGAAAGATTGATATTAAAAGGTTTACGACAAAGAAAAAATATTTTAAAGATGTATGTATTTATCCTATGGTGAAAAATAATAGAAGTAAAAAAAAAACTATATACGGCGATTAACAAAACAAAATTAATTGTTTAGCCAACGAGTCCGTCGAGTGGTTTATCGATGATACATGATACGATAAGGTATCGTTACGTCCACGACTGAACCCGGCCCACGGCTCTGAACTGGGTCATGCATCCACTTATCCGGCCGTCGTTTAAGTACTGACTGACATAAATAACTTGGGCGCTTTGTTTAGACGGTGAGGAACAAAAGAATGTCCGCTGTGCTTGGATTTGATTGAAATTCTCAAAGGCAAGCGATGAAAAGCTCAATTCGAACGACCGTGAATCTTGGCGGAGGGTCAGAGCCAGCCTCGCCGCCGCTCTCACCGACGCTACTCTACGAAATTGACTTTAATTACGTATTCTCTTTGACCATCCCCCACGCCTCTAACCACCTTCTTGTTACATTTTATATAGAGTAACATCAACATACACACATACACTTAAATGTCGAGATCGTATATATATATATAGTTTGACCTTTTTATATAACAAAGTCACAAAGATATAAAGAAAAGAAAAACTATTTAATATATCAAAGAAAAATTGAGTACCGACAATCCGCCTTCAAGACCTCGACAATTAACAAAGTATTTCAATTACACGGAAGATTTAAGATTTTGTTATAACTATTTATTGCTATTACGCAAGATCTTGATCACGGCATCTCGTGACGACGGCTATTTGCGGCATTTACATGTCATTAATTGTATCCCCCTTCCTAGTCTCGCCTTTGTCTGTCTGTCTGTGATTTCATTAGAATATAACCGTATTATAGTTGTCTATAATCTAGATTATATTATATAGTATGGCGTAATCAATTGTTTCAAACACTATAAGATATATTAACACTAAACCTATCGACAATTCTTGCATACCTGTTCCTACCGCACGCCTTCAAAATTGAACGATAATTAAAATTTATTTTATTGTATAACGCAGGTAATAATGGAAATAACTAAAAGTAAAGAGTGTAGAAAATATTATATGCATATTCCAAGAATTGTCATGTAGTTTGGTAACGATATTATAACGTTTAAAAATGTGTAAGTTTAACAAAAGTTTAAGAACGGTCAATTTGACCGGTACTTGGTAGGTTTAGTGTTAAACGGTTTTAATTATTTATTTGTGTTTAGACAACTATCTACTTACAATAAATAATACGTACAAATAACACAACAACTACGCACTCGATACCTATCGAACTTTGAAACGTGAAAAGTTGTAAACAACAAATACTGCGCATTTGTTTCACTCTTCGTTGTTTTATTAAACGAATATATTATAAACTGGCTGTGCCCTTCGACATCGTTCGCGATGAAGATTTTTTTTAAATAGAGTAACCAAGTTACTCCATATAACATCAACGCCAGTAAGAGTCCTATTAAAACGATCCACCCGTTTCAGAGACAGATAGACAGAACATTTAGTGAAAAATCTGGTAATTACAAGCAGACACTTCAATTTCATTTATATGTATAGATATGAATGAATGAATGCTAACCGTATGTGAGTAAAGACGTCAAATTCTTGAAAATATTCGATAAGAACGTAGTTAAGAACCGTTATGAGTCACGGGGCGATGGAGTGACATACCGAGAAGGTTTCGACCTATGTCGCTTGACATCCGGTCATTAAAAGCCTACGATCGAAGCGAGCTGGAAACAACGGAAGTTTACGTAAAATCACACACACCTACGTGAGGCGAATTCATTGACTCATCAGTTACACGCGCGACCGAGCGCGGTTATTGCGAACGACCGACACCAACGGTCATACCCGCGAGGCATCATGCCAAATCTTTTAAACAATATTATTATTATATACAGTAATACCCCGTTTACGCGAGGGATACGTTTAAAAAAAAATCGCGTTAACTGAAATTCGCGTATAACGAGGTTTATGATTGAACATAGTCAAAAATTATTCCAAAAAAATACAAATCATTTTAATCAATCACTTTAATTCTAGGAACACTTTATGCGATACATACTCTTATTTTTTTACGGAAAAATACATCTATTGTTGATGACTACATTATATTTATACACACTCTTTCGCGTAATTCGAGGCATTTGAGCGCGAAATTTGCATCCGCGTTATAGTGAAACCGCGTATAACGGGGTCGCGTAAAGCGGGGTTATTACTGTAGATTATTTTATTCAATACTCGATTTGAAAAAAAAAAAAGAGTGTTGTGTTTAACACGTGTACTTGTCTGTCGAATCGTAGCTCCTTATGGGATGAACCGATTTGAGTGCGGTTATCTTGTACAATCAATATGTTAAAGGATCAGACGATTTTAGTTTAGTATGTAAATGTTTTATAAATAAGTAATAAAAAATATTACATTACATACATTAGTACTGGTACATAAATAACAAAGATGAAACTTATCTCTAATATTACGGTCGGATAGCTATTTTAATTTATACCCATTTATATGTAACATCACGATACACTTACAACCATTTATATATATATATATATATATATATATATATATCAAAGTGTTGGAAGTGTACATTACAAATACCACTGTTTTTGTTCGCATTCTACCGCTAACTCTGGAGCTTGGGTTCCGACGTCTCTTGAATTCCATTCAAAGTCGCTGGAAACGTCTTGTTTTTAAGTCAATATGAAAATAATCGAATCGAAATATTACGTAACGTAAGCTCATAATATACTTAATATTATATAATAATTTAAACTCCGTCTCTGTAGGTAGGTACTTTCGTTTCGCACGGTCACGATTTCAGTCCAATTGGACCTCACTTTCTATCTGATTTCAGACTACCGAGTATTCTATTTGTGGAGAAGATTTTATATGATTTACCCTTATTAATAGAATACAGTAATACCCCGCTTTACGCGAGGGATACGTTTAAAAAAAATGGCGTTAACTAAAATTCGCGTATAACGAGGTTTATGATTAGACATAGTCAAAAATTATTCCAAAAAAATACAAATCATTTTAATCAATCACTTTAATTCTAGGAACACTTTATGCAATACATACTTTTATTTTTTACGGAAAAATACATCTATTGTTGATGACTACATTATATTTATACACACTCTTTCGCGTAATTCGAGGCATTTGAGCGCGAAATTTGCATCTGCGTTATAGTGAAACTGCGTATAACGGGGTCGCGTAAAACGGGGTATTATTGTATACATTTTATAACGTGTACATCTTAATAACTTAAATAAATTATTGTATTGGAAGACTGGACTTTTGAAAGTGTGTCCTAGGCATAATTATATTTTTTACATCGACACCTGTGTTATTTTAGTTGATTATAAAATAGGTACCACCACTTCACCACTATGGGTAATACAGTGAAGTTTATCAAGGATAAGTTCCGAGGGTATTGAGATGAATGACAATGCAAATCAACACTGAACTAGGTACTTAGAATTGAGATTAAACGCGACCGTAGAGATTCAAAGTTCAACGCTCTTGCTCTTAAGAGACAGTCGAAATGTTTACTCCGAAAACTAATTAATATGACCCCCCCCCCCCCCCACTTAAAAGGGATTTCAATTACTCCTACTAGC
Organism: Melinaea menophilus ssp. n. AW-2005; assembly: GCA_918358695.1. Taxonomy (NCBI): domain Eukaryota; kingdom Metazoa; phylum Arthropoda; class Insecta; order Lepidoptera; family Nymphalidae; genus Melinaea; species Melinaea menophilus. The sequence continues at coordinate 27,738,939 of OU911041.1, read as the reverse complement.
GACATCTGTTAACTTAAAATAATAGTATTGTTTTATTCAATCAAAAAATAAAAACAACCTTCCTCAGAGCTGGTGCACGCATTCACGCGATTCCACCAGGTTCAGAGCTCATTTTGATTGACGAAATTTTGATTATATTAACGTGAGCGAAGTCGGGTAGATATATAACAAAGGAAAGAATTCATAATTCATGAAATTTTGAAAAACAAATTTACATAGTTGTGTATAATAAATAAGTATTCAACTAATTAGTTATAACTGAAGTAAAATTACCGATGAAGGGATACCGACTTTAACACTAAACCTACCGACAATTCTTGTACACATGTTCCTACCACACGCCGTCAAAATGACCAGTAATTAAAATTTATTTTATTATATAACGCAGGTAATAATGGAAATAATTTAAAGTAAACAGTGTAGACAATATTATACGCATATTCTAAGAATTGTCATGTAGTTTGATAACGATATTATAACGTTTAAAAATGTGTAAGTTTTACAAAAGTTTAAGAACGGTCAATTTGACCGGTACTTGGTAGGTTTAGTGTTAAAAGTCCTACATATCAGTAAATGTTGCATATAAGCGAATACAAGTCTACAGAAAAAACTATACGACGTCGGTACTTTTCACTATATTATAAATAAACAGGAAACAAATTTTAAAATTGTAATCTGTCCAGTGTAAAAATTATAAATGTAGGTAAATAGTTCACAGCTTTCTTTACCATTGGTGAAATTAAATAAAACATTTCCATTAACTTTAATCGTAATTACAGTAGAAATGAATTTATCTTACAATTCGGAACCGTACCGAACCGAAATCGGTTCATTACACTATTTAGTTTCGTTCTAGATAAATATAAATTTTGTTTTAGCGAAAAAAAAAAAACATTACATATAAATACTTATACGTATTTTAAAAGTGTAATAAATTGAGAAAAAAAAGTCGATATAGAATACTCACAGCGTCGTCGGTACGATTAGATTTTGATCCGAACGCCGGATATTAATACAGAATCGGAGCGAATCACGTAATGAACGAACGATTTAACCGATTGTACCTTTTTATATAAAAATATTAATATTTAGTTATTTATTATTTTGTTATATTATTTTATACTGTTAACATTTAGAGAATTCTTTAAAAATAATATTATAAATTTTTAATATATATTCTAGTAAAAATACGTTTAACTTCAAATAATTTTATTTTGTCATATATTTTTTTTAAAATATGTTTATCACAAAATTCAAAATTAGAACAATGAAGGAGATTAGGCAACATCGTAGATGTTTCGTACAAAGAATTTAACGCATCTTTACACGCGATCCAATTATAACATACACATATACATATATAATAAAACCTTGTCCTTAATAAATAGACGTATTCGATACGAGAATATCATTACCCACTTCATTAACACTAAACCTACCGACAATTCTTGTACACCTGTTCCTACCGCACGCCGTCAAATTGACCGGTAATTAAAAGTTATTTTATTATATAACGCAGGTTATAATGAAAATAACTAAAAGTAAAGAGTGTAGAAAATATTATATGCATATTCCAAGAATTGTCATGTAGTTTGATAACGATATAATAACGTTTTTAAATGTGTAAGTTTTACAAAAGTTTAAGAACGGTCAATTTAACCGGTACTTGGTAGGTTTAGTGTTAAATCAATCGAATTCTCATTTCAAATTCAAATTTTAATTCGAATAAGACGTCTTTATAAAAGGATTTATAATCGTCCTTCGATCCGAATTTGGCACTTCTGTGTATACTCAACGGGGCCGTACACAGCGGGGTCAACGAACCCGTATGTGTCTGTCTACGTCGTGCGTGCGCGATGCACTGGAGGGTTGACCTCCGGATAACACTACTTAATAAAGTAGTCCCAATATATGTTATGAGAATCTTGAAATTGTGTGGGCATCGCGACTCGATCGTGTTATACGGTTGGCGTGTGCCGGGCGGAGGGGCCACGAAAGTTGGGGTTCGCTTTATTGAATAATTTATTGCAATCACTATTTAAAGATTCGGGATCACTTTGACGTATGATAACAAAAAAAAAAACAAATTAGGTTCAAGGATTAATTATAAATAATACATTAGTGGGTTACGTTTAACATAACACAAGCAGTGTTAATTATTTAGTTACTAAGGGCGCCAACAAACCCTCAATTTCGACTCGCTGCGCTCGCGAAATCTTGGGTGCCGTTTGCATATTGAGCGAAGCGAGCCCAGTGTATTGACTCATCGTTTCCCATTGACTTCAATGGGATATCAGTTTTTTGACATATTAAAAAAAAATATTATTTTTTTTGAGGACATTTTTTTTTTTTATATGAGAACCATCACCTAATGTGTGTCTTTTTGATTGCAAAGTTTCATAATTTTCCGTCAAGTAGTTTTCGAGCCAATTCGTGACAAAGAATGTAAAAAGTCTCCAGTAAAACGCTTCGCTCAATAACATTCAATGCCTCGAGACACTCGGCAGGGGATAGTAGTGTAATGGTAGACGGAACATCTGCCGGGCAGGTGTCGGGGAAGGGCAGGTGCTGATTCAACGGATGTTTTGTCACGAGACGTCGAGTGTAACGATACCCGGTACCGCGGTTATAAACAAGGAAATCGAATAATAATGTTCAAAATCACATTAATCACGGTATTTACCTATTGATATTATTTTGAAAATTGTATAGCAATATAATAAACGGCAAAAAAAAAATATTTTTGGTTTTCCGGAATTAAACTCTGATACTACCAATTTCATATTTTTTTTTGTATGTAACAAATTTTCGAGAAAATAGTCTATAAAGCACAATACTAACATTGAAACTGGTACAAAAAGATAACTATGTTTCTTTCATTCCGTAGTAATTATTTTGAACAAATGTTTCGAACGTGTTGCGTTCTTTCCGGAGTTGAGACAAACGGCGCCGAGGGGAATAACTAGTCCATAATACTATCAAAATTAAAGTACTTTCCCTGGACAATAAAGAAATAGGCTAAAATAGATACTCTTCCCTTTTCATAGACCAAGCTATTGAAGAAAAAACCAGTCTGATTATGAAAATCGTTAGTAAACCAACAAAAAAATAATACAATAATAAAATAAATAATGGAAAGAATAAAATTTTATTTTACCATTGACGTAATTCGCAATTTATTTCCAAAACGCGATGTTATAAAAAAATATTAAGTTCAGTAATGATTTATTTATTATTTATTTAGCTTCACGCCATATCCCTTGCGGGGTAGCCGCAGACGATGGAGCGCCAAACGCTACGGTCCCTGCATACCTCTTTCGAGTCGGCCACAGACATTAACCTCTTCATACATGCCCTCCGGGGGGTCCTCATGCTTTTAGTATTTAATGGGGGGTGATCGAATAAGATCCTACCTTTTGGATAATCCATCCGTGTGTCCTTTAAAAATATGGAAAGAAAAAGTCTGCGCAGAGACGATGTATGATAGACGAGCGTGGAATAAATTGAGGTGTTGTGGTTATCCAGAATAAATGGGATAAGGATGAAGGATAACACAACAATAATAATTTAATTTAACCCGCGATCGAATAAATAATTCTAATGTTAATAATTAATAACATTATTCGTGTGATAAAATGAACAAAATAATTAATATGAACTGTCGAACAAATCTAAAAAGATCTCCTATAATATGAGACCTGAGAAAGAAAGCAGCAAGCCGCAAGCTTGTTTGCCCTCCTCCAAATAAAAAAATGAAAAAAAAAAAAAAAAAAAAAGAAAGCAAATTTGAAATATATGGTTATTGTATTTTATCCCTGACCCGCTTTTCCTGTACCGGTCGCATATTATAAGCGTTTTCCATACTTAGTATAGTATTGAATCACCTTCCATTATCTCGAAGCGACAGACTCAGGGGTTTTACGATTGCTCATAAAGAGTGGAACATATATAAAAAGTAACCTTACTTCGACTGTTCATACCGTCGTCATAATAACGAATGCGGACACATCCGTTTGAAGCATACCCCCCTCCCCTCCCCCCCCCCCGAACTAAAAATATATTACGGACTATCAAAACTTCTTTACAACTAATAAGCAAAATTTTATGATCAGTTTAGATCTCAAAGAAACTTACAATGTAATTTTACTGTTTAGTACAGTTTGTACAGTTAGGTCAATGACCCCACCGCAAATCACTTAAACCTGTTATCACATATTTGATATATTACTTATCAGTATGTGAATTTCCGAATTTCCGAATTTTTTGCCTATTGACTATTTAGTTTGACTTTGTAAACTTTATAAAGTTAAAATTTGTATTGTAACTGTCGGCTATATATATATCCTAATAATAATTATTCATTTGCTAAAACAACTTATTGAGTAAGTACATAAAACCTATCAAACTTATATACCTAGATGAATTTTTTAGTAAAACAATGACTGTGGTTAAAGACATTGTTTCTAGGCTGGGAACGAGATCTCTATGAAAATTATATAAGAGAGGGCTGGAGTGTTCACAAACATCAACACTCTTTGTTTATAGCAACGTGTTAAATTAAATATAATTGAGTACAGAGGAGCAGAGCGCTTCTGGTGTGAAGCATTCAGTAATACAGTGCTGTTTACTTTATAGCGTAAACAAATATTTTAAACAAATTCCTTCTAATTTTGTTTGAATATATTATTTTAGTGTATATTTACCACAAAGAGAATTTTATTAAATGTTAAATAATTTGACAGCAATAAGAAATTGAAATTTAGTCTTCATTATGTTTCTCGGGTGAGACAAATACTGATAATATATATTATACTAGCTTTGAACATGACTTATTTATAATAGCCGCTATCAGAGAGTGAAAACCCTGTTAAAATTAGTCCAGCCATTTCAGAGATTAGCCAGAACAGACTGACAGACAGGCAGAGAAATTAAAAAAAATTATATTGTTATTTATGTAAATACTTAAATATACATTTAGTGAAAACCTGTTAATTTGGAATTACAAACAGATACATATACATATATATATATATATATATATATATATACATAGATTAAGTAAGAAATAACCCAAACATGCATTCTCAGTATTTACTTATAAATATATATGAAAACAAGAAACACAACAACATTATTAATTAACAAACATTTCCAGGAACATTTATTTTGTTGGACAAAATAATTAAAAAAACATTCAAACCTCGAATGATTTAAAGTGAAATAGTCATTTAATATAAATATATAAAAATAATACAATAGCATAGTTAACATATAATACCTATATATATCTATTGTTTTATTGACTATATGTACAAATAATTATAATAGTATTGTAAAACAATAACATATATTGTGAATATATTCCGTTTTTTCTTTGTTAATTATTTAAAACTGTTCACCTTGGATTATAGTATTGAAATGTTTTAATGAATACAGTAAAAAAATATATATATTCATTTTATTAACAACGGCATTGCAGAGAACGTTAAATTCTTTTATTTCTTTAAGATTGTCTAATATTATGGTAATATTATTATTATCTTATGAATTTATGAATGTTTATATTTTGACTGACCTCAATAAATATTATTGTTTCTAAGGACAAAGAAATTTAATTGCTTCGCTAATGACATAATTAGATCAGAAAACTCATTAAAAATAAACACTATATTTATATATTATTTTTTTTTATTACCACTATTTTTGTATGGTTTAATATTTTTAACAATTATTTATTTCTAACACTACATAATAATATATGATATAGTTACGCAGTTGTTTTGAATTGTAAAACATGATTAGTGATAGCATCAATAATGATAACGAAATCATTAAAAATAACAATGGAATGTAAACAAACTAGCTTTGGGATAAAAATTATTATACTATTACTGAAATAATACATTTAGTTTATTCTACGGAGTAGAATTCATTTAGACAACTAACATCCATGCACTAAAGCTTGTTACAAAGGGAGCTCGTATAACGCAACAGCATTCAGATTAGACGCCACTACATTTTGTTGAGCATTTCATGGATTTAACTGACCTATTAGAACGCGAATCGATATGGAATAAATACAATAACAAAATATAAATATAATATTAGTAAAAACAAAACAAGGTAAGGTAGTTTAAAAGAAACACCACGTTGTAATAACTTACCGTTTTACGACCATGATAGAATCCGTCTGCTCGTTTATGGACCCTATGATTCGAATTATGTTTTACAAAGGACACTAATAATATTGAAAACACCATGAATTACGTAAAAACACCATCAAAACAATTTAATAAATTCACACATCGCTAAGGAGCGATAAATTCACTACTTTTCATTATTTCACTGGCCCGCTAGACGTACACTGAACTTTGTGGCATTAATATTTTATATTACTTGATGTTTCAATAACGTTCAACTTAAGATTGCAATAAAATGAAGATAATATAATTGTTAAAACAGACACAACACTCGTTTCAGATAAGGAAACGCAAAACCCGTAAACACAAACTATATTGCAGTTGTGTTGTAGGTTAACTGAAGCCAACTTCATGACATTCCCAATAGCATGAAGTTGTGTACACATGTACACCAACCTAACAAAACAAAGTGATGCGATCACTTTGAAAAAAGAGTATTTTGATGGCGTTACTGTTTCATTAATGAAAACATATAGGCAGCCATTCTATTAAACAATGTAGCAAACTCTAGGCCAACTACTCAACTAAGAACGCTTATTGAAAACGCTGTTAGTCAATTTCCGTTATATATAGTGCGATGGTATGGATACTATCACGCTTACTCGCTTACTTACTTTTCAAATAGTGCGCTTAAAATTGGATAATGTAATGTGCTCACAAAAAAAATATAGAAATCACAATATTCCAAGGTTAATTTATAAAACATTATAATTATGTCGATAAGCGTAAGCTCTTACAGAATTTTATTGAATATTTTTATTAAAAAAAATATTTGGGGTCGTTAGTTCTGTGATGTTCTTATAACTTCCTTTAATCAAGCTTTACTATTCCTGGCTCATGTCATAAAGTGCTAAAGAAATGGTTAATTTGTGCTGTAACATTGCCATTTTTCAATTACGCGATTTTTTTCTATATTGTCGTCTTCGCCTAAGATTCATAAAATTAGAATTAAAATATTTCTTAAGCCTTAATATTTCAAATAGTGCTAAACACATGTTAGCGTATATTTTTAAATCAAATTCTGATCTTAAAGATATTTACGTTGAGGTGGTTCCTAAATGGGTCCATTTCATTATCAATTTAAAACGCAGTTTTTGATCTGAGAAATAGAGATAGAAAAAGAGTCCACTTACATTACACTAACTAGCGACACTATTCAAGAAACCTCAATCCCCACCCGTCTCAGTATTCAGTGGAAAAGAGACTTTATTTTGTTAAATATTTTTTTCATTTAACAATGCGGTCCTTTTATACAACTCTAGCTAGTGCGACACATCACTGATGTCATAATGTCATGTTCAGTGCCTGACATTATGACATCATGCATGCAACGCTAGCTCACTAAGAGCTCTTCTTCATTTTACGATCTTAGTGGACTTGTTGAATTAGAGCTTGGTAGATTGAATAATAAAATGACTGTATAAGTGTCATCGCTAAAGATTAAAATACTAAATGTTAATTATACATCTGGGCTTCAAAGGCACAGTATAAAAAACATTGTTCATAAAAAAATAAATAAATCGTTTTAAAAGTTGTAAGTTATCAAGTTTCTCCAAAAATTATAACGACATAATGGCATAGCATTTAGAACAATTAAAACAGAAAGATTTTGAGATAATTTTGACCAATTAAAAGTTAAAAAAAGGGTAAAAAAGTTTTGATTGAAAAAGACGTTGGACCTTAATATGTTCTATTTAAATAAAAAATGAAACGAAAAAAGATCAATATACATACTAATACGTCAAATTCTTTGGAACGAAATTTTATTATGTTAATTAAGAATGATAAAAACTATAAGCAAGTTCAAAGAATCATCTGAAAATTCATAATAATTTAAGGGTTTGATATTAATAATTTTAGGGTTTTATGATTTCATATTTTCTAGTAAACGATAATAACGTACGATTTAATAGATTGTTTTAAAACAACAGTTCTTAACAGAGCAGAGGTTTAATATTGATTTATTCTTTTCCTCAAGAAATATTTAGGTTTCGTGTTCCAGGAACGTCAGTTACATTGGTGGCAACTGTCAACTTTTTTTTTGTTAATAACTTATAAGTGCAATGCCATACACTACTATATTGTTTTGAACTATACTATACATGTAATCGTTGTCTTAATACAATAAAGGATTTAATTCATTCAACTACTTGGTTACTCTATAATATTAACTATAAACAAAATAAAGTACTTACGATCCAGGCAGGGCAGGCATCCACAAATTTGTTATAATTGGTAAATAAAATAAAAACCAGGGAATTTCACCATATTTTGCTCGCACATATGACTCGATGTTTAACATAATTTTTTGATTTTTACGCGTAAACCTTTTCTTTTTTCTTTCTTGACTCACACACATTAAACCCATAATACACTATTTATTAATAAAAAAATATTTTTTTAAAGTAAATATAAATATTATTATATCTAATAATACTTTAAATAGACTAGAATATAATTTGATCCGCACATTTAGTCGTACACAGTAGAACTTGTTTATTTTTACTGTGTTTGATGTTTTGTATTATCGAGTTCCCGCCCTCTCGGCTTGTCATTCGGCGGTCGTGAGGCGAGCATGTTACGACAAGTCCGAGCGGTTCGTGTACAATGTGGTATCATTGACTCTGCAACTGTGATTCATACATATAGGTATATGAAATATACCTGATGCAATTTAATGAAATTAAATAATAAGAAAATTATATTGATAAACTATTTATCATAATAATAATTTTTGAAACAATACCATTAATCTAGTGAGAGTAAATTACCTAATCAATATGAGGAAGTAACATTTTTGATTTGATTTGATTTTGTTAATTATAAATAAAAGATACTCTTAATATTGTAAAGTTGCACTTTTATCGCTCTCTTGTAAGAAGTATTTTAGATTATAAGGTTTACTTTAATTCCAGGCGAAACTAATATTGAGTTATTTAGGTTGTCAAAGTGAAGAAAGGGGGAGGGGGGCACTACAAAATAACTGATTTTCAATGTAGGCCTTAGTTATACAAGTTTGGGAACCTCTGTTTTAAGCAATGAATACATCTATATGGTATTGTGGACACATTTAAAGGATTAAATAAAATATATTATTTTATTAAAAACTTTATACATCAATAAATATTGACACGAGTGACGTCACATTAAGTAATTATGTTTTCTTAACCTATTTCATCCACAACATGATTAATTAAAGCTAAATAATACTTATAACTATAATATAAATTAAAATATAGTTTATATAAATATTTATATGAAAACAAAAAAAAAATATAACCACAGAGTATGGAACGGATTAGAACGAAAAGAAAAAAATATATATTTTCAAATATTTTTGAAAACAATATTTTACATTAATAAAATCAACAAAAGGCAAAGGCAAAAAAAGGCAGTTTTTGTCTTGATAATATTAATATAAATTAATGCTTTTACCTAAGTATGTAATCTTTTTTGATACTCTATACAAAAAAATCATAATATTTCACTAAAATTTTATCTGTAGATTGAAAAAACAAAATTACATATACCACTAAATATATATATTAATAAATAATTAAAAATATTTAAAACAAACTTAATATTATTTATAACCTGTATTTTGACAGAGCAGTTTATATAAAAAAAAACTTAATTATATCATAAATTAGATAAGAATGTACTTTATCACTATTAATAATCAAAATAATGGAAGAACCATTGTAAAAGATCATAAAATGTATCCGGCAGTCTCAAATATATAACAAAAACTAAGTTTAGCCTGCGATTCCGTTTAATGGTGTTGGCAGGGGGGTGGCATTATTAGATCAGATTGCGGATGTTCTGATGGAACGGATTGAGAGTACCCGGAGCAGACGAGGGGCGTGAAGTGACTTATGAGAGTAGAGGAGGAACTATGTCAGTAGCGAGTCTTTGGTCTCTGCGTATCCTTCCGGGAAAGATAGCATGTGTGTACGTATGTATGTATGTATGTATGTGTGTATATATGTATGTATGTATGTATGTATGTATGTATGTGTGTATATATGTATGTATGTATGTAGGAAGGTTAAAGAAAATATACTCCGGGATGAGAGTATATCTGATCTTGATTTACAGGTTAGTTATACGAACAAACCACACTTGTAGCATTATAAAGTATATTGATAAATAATATCAGTCTAATATTCCTCGTAGTCGTAGTAGTCGTCGTCGTCGCCGTCCCTCAGCAGCGCCGCCAGCGACACCTCCCGCACCTCGGGAACCTCCGCCTCGAAATCGTCATCATAATCCTCTGCATCTGAATGCGGGATAATAAATTAATTACTGGATATATTTCAAATATTTTATATATCAAAACCATTATTTACACTTACTCTGTGTATGCGCTGGGGTGTTAGGGGCTGCGGGCGCGGGAGTCGCTGGGGAGGGGGTTGCTGGCGCTGGAGTCGCAGGGGAGGGGGTTGCGGGTGAAGGTGTCGCGGGGGAGGGGCCGGCATTGTGCACGACGGCCTTCTCTTTACGTTTCCGCTTCTTTGGCACTGGCGATGGTGGCACCGTCTCCACGGCAGGCTGCGTTGCACTGTAACATGTCATGTCATGGAATACTATTGAGCGAAGATTTGTCCCTAAATATATATTATGGTCCCTTAATTAACGCCTTATAAATTAACTACGAATGTCTTCATCATACCGGCAACCTCAAAATCAAAATAAAGAGTCTCAAACTCAGCAGTCTAAATTAAGCGTTAGAAAATCATTTGAATATAAAATATTTATGTTTTTGAAATATTCCTTTACTGTTATTTATTACACAGAAATTAAATGGAGAAACAAAGAATACCTAATTTCATCCACACTCTTGACTGTCGTCGTAGTTTCGACCCTAACACTCGGCGTCCCGGGCTGATCCAGACTCTTCAGGATGTCGTAGTTAATCTTAGAGCTCATCTTCTTCTCCGCCAGCATCTTCCCGACGGCCTCTCCCGCCGTCGCTCCCGTAATAGCAACCTTTTTCTTATAAGAACCGCGGACTTTCTTTTTTTTGTCCTTCCCCTCTTCTCGCTCCTTTGCCCTAATTTCTTCCTTAACTAGAATGTAATAGAATATATTAACAATGAAAAATAATTAACACGAGCAGGAAGCGAACCTACGAACTCTGAAAGTCATTAGCAGTCACTCTATCAAATGATATACTGTTTTGTTACCCGTCTTTGTCATTTTTCAAAACTAAATTGTAATAATAAAACAATATTCACGTATGATCTCCACAAATTACAAATGAGTTCCACGTGTCTGTACAACCCTGTGTTGAGGTTGTGATAAAAAGAGATAGACACGGAGGGCGAGGGAGAGGGAGGGAGAGAGAAAGAGTTGCGCACCCAGCTCCGAACTCCCTGCTCGTGTGCTCATTTATTTATAATAAGCTCGATACACGCAGACACAGCTTACGGCATTTCGTTACGTGACGATTTCTACTAAATCGTTTCAATACTGGCTCGAAAGACCAAAAATCAATCAGCAATTTAATACAACACTAAGTTAATATATGTATAAACATACTTTTCTGTTCCTTCAAGTATCCAGCATTGATATTATGCCACAGGAGGGTTTTATGTCTGGCTTCGTCCGCAGTCATGATGAGGGAGTCCAGATACTCTTCATCATCATCGTCCAGGCGGAGTTCTTCCGCTTGCAGATCCTTGGAGAATTGTTTATTATCTGGTTTCACAGTTTTTTGATTATCATCCGTTTGGTTGAGTCCCATGAATGCTATCTCTGGACCTGGAATTAAGAGTATGAAATGAATATGATTGATATAATATGAATACGATTATCTTATTTTTTATAAATGTTTGTTCGTTTTAATGTACCGAGTCCTTTTTCTAGTTTAAGTTTATCACTCGGGTTTGCTTCCTCGTTCGGTTGTGCGTCTCTCGCTATATCTCCTATGAGAGATAAAGTGTCCTCTGCCGCGAATCGAGTTGCTTCTGCATCCTCCGAGATGCTATCATCTACACCTGTTAAAGAAATAATTCTTTGAGTTGTCGTTCGATCGGGAGGAAGAAGAAGGAGGAGGGAGGAAGGATCCAAGAGGAGGAAAGAAGGAGGAGTCAACAAATAATCCATACAAAAGTGAATGTATTGTGAGAGTTGTTTAAATTACTTCAATAAGCCATAGCCATACTGGAGGAAGGTCACGTAAAAAGCATGAGGATCCCCTGGAGGGCATGTATGAAGAGGTTGATGTCTGTGGCCGAGGCGAAAGAGGTATGCGGGGACCGTAGCGTTTGGCGCTCCGTCATCTCTGGCTACCCCGCAAGGGATATGGCGTGAAGTTAAATAAATAAATAAATAAAATAAATATATTAAAATCAAAACTTTACACGGCGACAAAATAGGTGGGGGCGGAGGTTTCGAACTCTTTCTTCTCTTTTTATCTTTATCCAACTGAGTGTCTATTTCTCTTTGTAATTCTGTCAATTCCCTTTCGCCATCTTCTTCTTCCATTAGCTGAAAACAATTTTAACTTCACCTGTATTCACGTCAGACATTAATAAATTAATGGAAAAAAGACAAGCTTTAATTTAATTGTAATAAAAAGAAGAAATATATAATTGTTGCCCAATTTTACCTTTTGCAAGCGATCCTTATCTCTCCTCCTTGCAACCTTGAAGGCTGGAGGGTCCTGCTCCTCCTCCAGGTCCACAGTCATGAACTCATCCAGGGTCAGCGCACTGGACGGTGTCTCTCCGAATTCTAGAAGACGCTTACGCAGCGTCGTCTCGTGTATCTTCACTATACGCACCACGTCCGTCGGCGTCCGGGAGAAGTCGTGCAGACGAGCCGCTATCAAGAGAGCTGGGAATTTAAATGATATTTATGAATAAATTTAATTACATATTTTTATATTAAAAGTAAAAAATAAAATATTAATTTAAAAACTAAGGGACCCTAATTTGATCCTCTTACCAGCTATTGTAAGATTATATGTAACATAACAATGATAAAGGGGAGAGGGGGGGGGGGGGGCTTTAAAAAAAAAATCGTAAGAAATTGACATATCTTAAAAATGTTTTCTTATAGTATAAATCTTATTAATTTATTAACTGCGATTATAATTACATTAACTGATCACAGTTTTGATCAGAATAAATTTATTTTCCTAGAGTGTTAAAAAAAAGACAATAAATAGACCAGGTTAGAACGTCCCCTTGGTGCTGACAGTGGAACTTCTTCAATTGCTACATTACAATTCATCTATCCTAAAGGTCTCACCAGCTCCACACACTCCTGAAGGTCTCCTCCCGGAGTGTATCGAGTCCCTCTTCATCCTCTGCACCAGCCGCAGCGCCGTCATGCTGACTTCGTGCTGCTTCTCCTCGAACTGCAGTTGTGACGCGAAACGAATTATATACAGACATGGATCTGTAAAGGAGATTAATAATTTACTTATAAAGAAAAAATAAACTTCTTTTGCCTTTAATACTATTTTCATCCATATATTGTAATATTCACGGAATCTGTATATAAAACTACTCAGGTAACAAGTTAACCTTGGCACATTGCTAAAATTCGGCATTCTAGTAATACCAAAAACAATAATCAGCTTATAAAATAATGGTCGACATATTTACGCAACGTAATGTTAATAATGGACATCATTATAGCGTATTTTACGAAACTAAAATATAGAAAAATGTTCAAATTATGTTTTGCGAAATTGAGCATTTTAGTCTTGAAATCTTTCATGGATACCGTCGGGGTGAGACAATTGTGAGGTACCGGGACAGGGACTATGAATACCTAACAGCTATCCTCATAATCCTCAACGCATTAGTCGGAGAAAGACAACATTCTAACTTGTGGACAACGTTAGGTGGACGGTTTGCACAATTACGAGAAACTCAGACGTTTCTTTACTTGAACATTAGCAGCTCGAGAAGAGCTAATATATATATATACATATATGATTATATCAGATATGATAGAAATATTATTTGTTATACTCAACATTTATTTTAACAACTTTTTAACTTTTTTGTCCTTAGACTTATAGGGATATAAGGAATATATATAGGATATATATAGGATAGGAATATATAACACAATTAAAGTAATATATATATAATTATATATTTTTATATTGAACGGTGTGTTAGTGGCCCTCTTTGAGATAGGTTAAAAATCTGATCTCCAAATTGATGGAGCCCTATTGATTTTATGGTAGAAAAATGTGTAGGAACTGCCTAAAGACAAACTCAATGTGCATGGAAGCATTTTTCTGCTGGAGTTATTTATAGCAATTTTAAGACCACGTAAATCCTTGTAAGGCTTAAGTTTGAAAACCTCTACCAAGAGATCTTTTGTTAATTTATTTATATATTCTACACTTTGAATCAATACGAATAGTAATTCGTGTATCAAATGGGTCAGGACTATGATACCATACATATCGAAATAACCCTTCTAAAGACGCTCCACTTAAAGAAGGCTACTGTTCCAAACGCCCCCCACTGTGAGAACCACACAACAAAGTCAGGGATATTCATATAGTGTGATCACTGTTTCACAAACTTTAATATATAGTGAGCAATGTACAAACAACTAGAGCCAAATGAATTAATTCATATAATAAAAGAAATCCGTGTCTATCAAGACAATCAGACATCGCATCTTACATGACAAAAGACCATGACCATAAACAAAAAAATAACTACATTGCTTATATATACAAAATATAAGTGTATTATTAAATCATTCCACAAACAATATACATATATACATACATACATACATACAAACACGATATAATTACAGTAATTATTGTTAATTACAGACAATGTATCCATTAAGTGGTGAAGTATAAGTCAAAGATCGTGTAATAATGTCACTTATACACAATAACAAAAAACACAAGTAAATAAATAACATTAGTTATAGAAAATTCCACATGAAGCAATAAATGTATTATAATATATATATATATATATATATATATTATAATATATAAAATTGTAGTGTCTGTTTGTAATACCTAATTAACAGCTTTTCACTAAATGCATATGAGTACTTAGATATTTTTTCTGTCTTATTGTGCCGGTTAATATCTGAAACGGCTTGATCGATTTTAACAAAACTTTCGCTTTTTGATAAAATATGTTATGAGGAGTAACTTGGGTTACTTTTATTTATTAAAAAAAAATATTTTCCCCACAAACCAAGTCGCGAACACAGGTAGTTAATAAAAACATTAAAAATACGTTTATAAAAATTAAAAACCGTAAGCTCTATAAAATGATTAAATAAAATCTTTTATTGGAAAGATGAAAAGACAAAAAAGTCTTCATATAGAAAAGATAGAATTTTATCTTCAGATACCTTTTTGTTATATATATATATATATTTGTTTTGTTAGATATTTATATATATATATATATATATATATATATATATATATATATATATTTAATATTTTTTGTGCTTTTTTTTTTTTTTTTTTTTTTTTTTTTTTTTTTTTTTTTTTTTTTTACCGCCTACCAATGTTCTCTCATGTACATCCTAAGGTTGGCTGGTAAAGAATGTCTTTGTGACATTAAGCCCGCCTTTTGTGCATTATTTTATGTATTGTGCAATGAAGAATTAAATATATAAATAAATATATATATATATACATAATTTTGTGAACATATGTAAATATATCAAGTACCCATTATTTTTTTATTTAAACATAAAATAATAATGGAGGTCAGACACCGGTGTTGCAAAACAAAATTGCACAATCGCTATAAAAACTGTCCGTGTTGAAAAGTACTTAAATTTTATTATTTAAAAAGTAAATATATTATTTAAATATCAATATTATATTAATAACCGTTCTTATCAACTGAAAATATATTCCGAAATTAATAATCTAATATTAGTAATAATTAAATAAAAATTATTATTATTATTATGAAATCAAACGCACAATTTAATATCAAATCTACAGTTAGAATTGATTTTTGTGCCAAAATATTATATTATATAATATTCAAAGTCGACTTATAACTGTAGTGGAGGACAAGTCATCTTATACACTATCTAGTGGTCGACAAATAATTCTATACACTATCTAATGATAAACAACTCATCTTATACACTGTCTAGTGGTCGACAAGTCATCTTAGACACTGTCTAGTGGTCGACAAGTCATCTTATACACTGTCTAGTGGTCGACAAGTCATCTTATACACTGTCTAGTGGTCGACAAGTCATCTTATACACTGTCTAGTCGTCGACAAGTCATCTTATACACTGTCTAGTCGTCGACAAGTCATCTTATTCACTATCTAGTGGTGGACAAGACGTCTTATACACTGTCTAGTGGTCGACAAGTCATCTTATACACTATCTAGTGGTGGACAAGACGTCTTATACACTGTCTAGTGGTCGACAAGTCATCTTATACACTATCTAGTGGTCGACAAGTCATCTTATACACTGTCTAGTGATCGACAAGTCATCTTATACACTATCTAGTGATGAACAAGTCATCTTATAGCCTGTCTAGTAGTCGACAAGTCATCTTACACAATATCTAGTGGTGGACAAGTCATCTTATACACTGTCTAGTGGTCGACAAGACGTCTTAAACATTTTTGTATTTTTAATTTATTCCGTTATGTCGGGTTACAATTTAATTTATTTATTTTACATTGACGGTGTAACCTATTAATTTATTGTTTGTGTCAAAAGTGCGTTACTTCTTTTTATTATTGTAATTCAATTTATTTTTAATATTTTATTTATAAAAAATATTATCTTATATTTAAAATATTGTCCAAAAAGTTATATGAAATAGTCATACTTAGATCCTAATAAGGGAATAAATTAAATTCTTCGATTAATTAATTAAAATAGCACCCGTGTAAAGCCGGGGCGGAGTGTTAGTAGTATAAGCGTCCGTAAGGTGTACTGACCTCGATACAATTGTATTATTAACAAAGACATAAAAAAAAATGCAAAAATCACAATAAAGCATTGACCGGACACATATTATTGATACGAAGGAGACCTCCAAAGTTATTAACCAAGTTTAAACAATATAGAAAAGTTAAAACGCATACGATTTTTAGTACACTATTTTTGTTAGACCAGGCGTAAACTGTTTGATTTATGTAATATTAACTTTTATTATGAAACTTTTTTATTTGAAATTAAATATAACAAAGTCTGTCAATTTACAGATCCATCAAAATCAATTCAAAGTAGATAAAAATTTAAATATATCTTTTCAGTACCTTATCTGTGCCCATGACTTCGTTCGGAATGTTTTTTTTAATAAAAATAATCAAGTCACTCCTCATAACATCAGCTATCCGCCAGTGAAAGTCCTGTTAAAATCGGTCAAGCCGTTTCAGAGATAAACCGGAACAAACAGATAGACAGACATAATAAATAACACAAAACAAGTAGACATTGAAATCCGCACGCAGTAGCTAGTATAATGAATTTAATAATTAAAAACTTCAACTGTAGATTATATATAATAGAAATAAAATAAATATTTTAAATTTATATTATATTATAATTTATTTAATTTATCTTTAAATTAATCAATACTATCTTGCGTAATTAATTATCTGTTATTGTGTTCCAAGTATATACTAAAACAATACATTGCTTCATTATTAACAAATGTTTTGTACAAGATATATTACATGAAAACAGATTAACATATTTTATTCTCAACAATAACGCATTATTATTGTGAGACACTACACATTAAACAAATAGATATGTATAATAAACACAGAACACACACACACACCGAAAAAAAATTTATTTTTTCTGTGTGTGTGTTCTTGCGTGTATGCTGATATATTGTCACAAAACCTACCAAGTACCGGTCAAATTGACCGTTCTTAAACTTTCGTAAAACTTACACATTTTCAAACGTTATAATATCGTTATCAAACTACATGACAATTCTTAGAATATGCATATAATATTTTCTACACTCTTTACTTTTAGTTATTTCCATTATTACCTGCGTTATATAATAAAATAACTTTTAATTACCGGTAGGTACGAGTATTGACGGTAGGTTTAGTGTTAATAATATGGTAAGGTATAGACTAATATATAAAAAAATAATGATCTCGACTCGACAACATATATCCGCGAAATACGGATTGTCGAGTATTTTGTTAAATTCTAATGTTGCTGTCTGACTGAAAAAACTCGATTTTTGTCAACACCTTTGGAGCAAAGGCATTCGAAATGTCGAGTTAAATTAAATTAATAATTTAAATCATTATATAATACATATTTAAAGACGTCAAAATCAGTAGTTTTAATTCAATGAAATAATGTAAATATTTTCTTTCGGTTGTATGTACGTCAAAATGTTCTACGTAAGTTACTTTCGCTTGTGCTTTACTGGTGTTATTGGTGATGGCGCTTTGAGATTATTTGGGGTTATTGGCTTTCATATCTCTTTGTGTACCAAGTCTTGAATTTTAATTCTATATATTTTTTTTTTTTTTTAAACATTGATGCTCATATTTAGACATCTATTTACTTTTCACTAATTTATTCGTAGTACAAGTCACGATCGACGGTAGAATCGATCTCATGACATCCCACTATATTATGGGGTTGGGTTTTGGGTATCCTCGACTTGGGTGCTATCCCACATAATAGTCCCTCCTCTCAATAGCTGGAGTGGCGATAATGGAATTCTTCGTTAAAATAATAATCAACATATATATTTCACATCTTCAACAAGAAAAAAACTCTTAAACTAACAATATCATCTAAGGTAGGTGCGGCCAATAAGGCCTATCGGGTAATAAGGCCTAAGTAACAGAAACACAACTTTAAATGGTTCCCGCTAAGCGAAATCACAGTCATAGGTAGCAAACCATCCTAGATGGCGCCCCAAACCTGTTACGACTCGCAAGCCCGCGTGCTGCCGCCAGTGCGACATCGTTCATTGTGGCCGGCGGACACACGTCTCGATTTATAATATAACGGTCGAACCAAACGTAAGTATTTTTTTCATTTTTACACTTTTCCACATTATTTTATAGTTAACTTTTCTATTAGTTAATGTTTTAAAGACCTGTATTGTACAAAATAGTATAAATTAGACAAAATAATAATATTTTAAACTTTTCTTGACAATGTGGTTGGTTGTTAATAAGGCCTATAAAATTTGACCATAGGCCTTATTACCCTCCTTTATTAATATCATCGAGTGACTATTTTACTGTTTATTTAAGAACTTTAGAAATGAAATAACAACTGTTTTTAATTGATTTATGGTTTTCAGGCAAACCTAATAATCACAATGCCTCCCAAGCGAGCATTGTGGTCTGAAGATGATCTGGTGGCAACAGTCAGAGCAGTACAATGTGGACGGTTGAGTACGTACAAAGCTGCTGAAAGGTACAAAGTACCCAGAAGAACTATACGAAACCACCTCCAGACCGCCAGTTTAAAAAAAACCTTGGGCCGAAAACCTTTACTTAATGAAGAACAGGAAGCTGAGCTTGTGAGTAGAATTGTGAGGTTTGCTGCAATAGGATTACCTGTTACTCCAGAGATTCTCCGCCGGTTAGTCTTTAAATTTTGCGAGACGAATTCCATCAATCATCCCTTCAATCAACAAGCTAAAGTTGCTGGTAAGGATTGGTTTAGGGCGTTTATGAAGAGACATCCGGAGATATCCCGTCGAAAGGCTCAGTTTATGAACCCGGCCAGGGCTCAAAAGCTTAATAAATTTATCGTAGATGATCATTTCCAGAGACTGAACGAAGTTTATGATAAATTGGATCTCAAAACTCATCCTGAGAAGATTTACAACATGGATGAGAAGGGCTGCCGCCTAACGATTCACCACCAGCAGACTGTTTTGGCACAGAAAGGAGCCAAAAGAGTTCATTTACAGTCTTCGGAACACGCCGAAAGTGTCACCATCGCCGGTTGTGTGAACGCACTTGGTACTAGCATACCACCAATGATAATTTTTAAGGGCAAACGTTTGAAGCCTGAGTTATATGATAATTTACCACCGGGATCATTAGTAGAAAAATCTGCAAAAGGTTACATGACAAATGAACTGTTTAAAGAGTTTTTGAAGCACCTAGCCCGCTACAAAACTGCAGGAAAGTGCCTCTTAATATTTGACGGGGCAGCTTGTCACTTAGATCTATCCATCGTGGAAGTTGCAGATTCACTCGACATAGCATTGTACTGCTTACCTTCCAATACAACCCACGAACTGCAACCACTTGACAAAGCTGTCTATAGATCATTTGAACACCACTGGGATTCAGAAGTTTTATTATTTAAGGAACAAAATCCAGACAAAAAGCTTACCAAGGCACGCTTCAATATTATACTTACTACTGTCTGGTCTAAATGTATGACACATAGTAACATAACAAGTGGTTTTAGAGCGACTGGTTTGTATCCATTTAAGCCTTTGCTCCATCTGTATTATCAGAAGCTCCAGCTCCTGTACCAGACGTTGTAGATGTAGAAAATTCGCCATCTCGCGTCCCATCTAGGCCAACAGCTTCCGAGACACCCCAGACATCGACGTCCATGCAAGAACAAAGAATTGATAATACCCCAAAAAAATCATCTGAAATGTTTTACAGAATGGTTTACGGTAGTTCCAGTTCTGACGATGAGGATAATGTACCCCTCGCTCAAATGAAAAGAGCATCATTTAAGCAACTCCTGCCTACACCAGCTAAAAATACCGAAAAGACACCAACAGTCAGAAGAAAAGCCATCAATTATAGAGGAACTCCAGTTACCAAAGACCTGTTTGATAAAAACAAAATAGAAAAAAAGACCACAAAAATGAAAAGCACAAAAGGAGCAAAGAGCAGGAAAGAGAATAGAGAAAGTTGGTACTGTCACGCATGTAAACAGGAGCAAGAGACTGCTATGAGGATGTGTTGCAAATGCAGCAAGTGGTACCACGAGGACTGCGTTGGTTTAACAGAGGAGGATGATGATGATTTTGAGTGTCCAGATTGTGCCTAATTAAAGAAAAAATGTTACTTTTAAGTCTTTACTGTGATTATCGTATTACTATTATTTTATGGATCTCAATTACCAAATATAAGAAGATTATTTCATTTATTTTTGTAGTTTAAAGTCTTAGGCCTTAATATACTACCATAGTTTAATAAGGCCTAAAGACAGTGTTTTTTAAAATGTTTAATTTTAACTATGTTTATAGCAGAAGTTGCTGTTTTTCGTTTTTAATTAATAGTGATTGACATAAATGTTTAATAAACATTAAAATTTACTGATTTGTTTAAACAGTCTTTGATTTATTTGAATTTCCGCTTAGCTAGGCCTTATTGCCCGCACCTACCTTATTATTTAGAATAGATTTTTAAATTTAACTAATATTCAATAAACTTCAACAAATAAAACTAACACATGACAGATCTAACAACTCAAAACTAACCTGTGCAATAATAATTTCATCAATATATTTTATTACCTCGAATATAAACAGAAATGTATTCTCACAACACTATAAAAATAATGGTCCAAAGAAATATGACCCGGAGATTTTATGGCAAAGAGTGTGTTGAGAATTACCTTCACCTTGGCCCCCTTAACGAGGGGGACACCGACTTTATGACCGATCGGTGTTGCAGCAACAGTGGTATTAACACGCCCCGTCAGTAACGGACTAACTACACTCACTCGAAGAAAAACAATATTTCTTAATTCTTTGTAACCGAAAACACGATTAAAATTATTATGATAATAAATAAAGTCATAACCTTCTATGGTTTACGAGAACTTTCAATATATAATATTTTTTGAATACATACTTGCTATTAAAAATATCAAACAAAATTCACTGCTTAAAACAGTATTTCTCAAAGTGCACGACAACGCCCCCTCGTGCTGGAGGCCTGGAGCCCCAGAAAAAATTGGGGTCGCTGATGTAATGTTGATTATTGTTTAATTTGAAAGATACTCTTAATATTTTAAAGTTACAATATTATTGAGCTCCCTGGTAAAAGTCTAAAGAATATAACATGACTAATATGTTTTTAGTTGAAAAAAATGGTGGGGAGGGATCTACAAAATAACTGACGAAACAAATTTGGGAACCTCTGGTCTGAACTCCGCAGATGAATTCGAAGACAACGAGAGTGACACCCACAGGTTATAAAGTTATAACATAATAGAAAATATTAATCTTGACTTTGTTTTTTCTTTGTAATCGAAAGATAAATAAAGATAAAACTATAATTATAATCAAAGTTTACGCAATAGCAGTTATTAATAACTAATAACTCCTCAATTATTCGTAATTAAGTTTATTTTACACCGCATACAATGTTAAACAATGTTACGTAGTGAAAGACAGACATATATATATATATATATATATATATATATATATATATATATATATTAATACTTCTTAAACATTTATACTTGTTCCGCAAGCTTAGTAACGAAATTTCTTGATTCTTTCACCACATTTACAGTAAATCATTAAAATATATATGTATATATATCGCATTAAAAACATAACACGTAAAAGAATGAACAAGTCTCGCAACGTCGTAAATATCCAATCTAAACCAATCGTTTAATCCAGTATCCAAGGGAGCATCTATCCATATCATAATTGATACCTAGCTTGTTAACACCATTATATTGTAACTATATTATTAAAAGCATGAGGACCCCCCGGAGGGCATGTATGTATGGTTGATGTCTGTGGTCGAGGCGAAAGAGGTATGCAGGGACCGTAGCGTTTGGCGCTCCGTCGTCTCTGGCTACCCCGCAAGGGATATGGCGTGAAGATAAGTAACATTGACAAACGGATGCGGCAAAGTTCTCAGACCTTCACGTCTAAACCACCGAATGGATTTTGATGAAACTTTGTATATATATATATATATATATTTTAATAGGACACTTTATCCTAAATTAAATCGTGTCCCTAATTCGTCGTATATAAAATTACAAATATACCGATGTTTAGGGATCGACAAAAAAGTGAGCGGGAAGAGTTTTGGGCTTCCAGTATCCAAATTTATAACTATTATCATTTAGTGTTGATTAAAATTATATTTATTTTAATAATTGCATTCTTCCTAATTATTTAACAACGCTCTTGATCTAAGACAAAACATCAATTTAATTTTAAAATGTGTGTGTGTGTGTGTGTGTGTGTGTGTGTGTGTGTGTGTGTGCGCGTGTGTGTGTGTGTGTGCGTTTATCTTAAAACATTACACATTTTGCTTTTAATTTAATTTAATAAAAGAAAATTAGATAACTGAACTTTTTCAAACGTTCAAACTTTTACAATTTCTCATTGACTTCTTTACTTTACTAATGAGACATATATAATATGATTTTTGGTAACAATATGTTATATGTTGACTGTGTTTTGAATTCATTTATACTATTTATAGAAGATGATATGAAGTAAGACTCAAAGTAATAATACTAGAAAAGAACGCTAACAACCGTAATTAAGACGAATTATACTAATTAGATACACGCATATTAATACATGTATAAAGTAATCGGATAATAATCGAAATTAATAAACGATCCCGATCCATTTTTAGGTAGATTCCATAGATGAATCTACCTATTGCAATCGATGCGATGACGGGACCCAGACTCCAAAGTAGGGGCGCTACGCCGGTTATGAACTGGAGATTGAGAATCCGTCGAAAAAAAAAAATTTATATGTCCCTCTATATATATATATGTATATATGATCCATCTGTCCAAATTCATCGTAGGCAAAATCTGACTTTACAGGTCGATAGGATAAATTAGTAGGACAAACGTAGCATCTCCTTTTTTCGGAAAAAGTGAAAGGGTGGCCTGGGAGGAGGGAGGGTGAAAGTGCAAACCTTTGGGACACGCTACAGGTCGCAAATATTGACGGAGGATTTTCAAACTTGGTATACACATTCTGAAGGACAAAATGAAGATTAAGTTCTTGAACGGGGGAAATCGGTCAGGGGGTTGGAGGGCTGGGGGGTTGAAAGTTAAAAACCAAAAAAAGTCACAGAAGAAGGCAAAATTTTGCTGTAGGAAAAATCTTAAAAAATTAACAAATTAAAAGAGGAAACTTTTTTGTATGAAAAGTTTTTTGATGCGACCCCCCGTTTAGGAAATAGGGGTGGGGGGTGGTTCCCCGCTCACCCAATATATGCAGAGTGACCCGTCATAAGACTCGTAATGACCAGTAGAATACTGCTGGCTAGTTTTTCTTTGTCGATCCGACCGACGGGAATCTACCTAACACGATCGACCCTGTCGAACGAGGTATTTTATACTAAATTGAAATTCAATCACTTTCTCGGGTTATCGGTGCAACGACCTGGAATAAGTCGTAAAATGCAATCCAAGGTTGATTTTAATCACGGATCGTTTATTAATTTCAACATAACATGTCAAATACAATAAAATATAACATCACAAAATAAATTATAACAATATATATTTCAATAACATTTTAATATATTATATGCTAGTTGTGGGCCGCGACATCGTTTGTACCAAATGTTTATTAAAAAGAGTCTGTATTATTCTTTATAACATCGGCTATAAATCAGTAAAGATCCTGTCAAAATCGGTTGAGCCGTTTCTGAGATTAGCCTGACGAAACAGACGGACAGATAGACAAATATATTTTTTTTTATATACCATATACTGTCATATGAATTTAATGCTGTAATAATATGGTATAACAAACAGATAATTCAATCATTATATATATATATATATATATTAAAGATATGCAGTGTCGCGTGTTATGCAACCAAGCAAGGCAAGGTCAAAATGAAACGAAACTTATTACAAATTAATGAATATTAATTAATTATTATTTTAATGAAATTTCTCATTAAGTATTGAAGTTTGCGAAACAGTGATCACAATAAAGAAATGTCCTTGAGTTTGTTGTGTGGTTCTCACGGCAGGGGGCGTATGGAACAGTAGCCTTACTTTAAGGGGGTTTTAAGTCTTTAGAAGGGGTTGGTTCGATATGTGTGGTATTAACACTAAACCTACCAAGTACAGGTCAAATTGATCGTTCTTAAACTTTTGTAAGACTTACACATTTTTAAACGTTATAATATCGTTATCAAACTACATGACAATTCTTAGAATATGCATATAATATTTTCTAGACTCTTTACTTTTAGTTATTTCCATTATTACCTGCGTTATATAATAAAATAACTTTTAATTACCGGTCAATTTGACGGCGTGCGGTAGGAACAGGTACACAAGAATTGTCGGTAGGTTTAGTGTTAACAGTCCTGATACTAACAGTTTATACACAAATATAAATAAATCAATAAATAAAAAATTTATATACAATATTGTAGCAATAATATAAGTAGTGTGAATTTCATTTTATAACATTCAACTTAAACTTCATTTTATATAAAAACTTCATTTTATATAAAAATGCTTAATGTTACAGATATCGACATCAAAATAACTGTTATTATGTATAACCGTTAGTTCGTTCGCAACTCAAAAACCAGATGGATGGACATTGATGAAATTTAGTGTGGTATTAACCTTTAACTCGAGAAATATATATTATAATATTTTTTTATATACGGTTGTATAAAAATTATTTTTAACTACTAACTTCATTTTATTACGAAATTCAATGATTTGATTATTTTCGACATATTATTATTATTATTTAATATATACTAGGGGCGCCAACAAACCCTCAATTTCGACTCGCTGCGCTTGTTAAATCTCGGGTGCCGTTTGCATATTGAGCGAAGCGAGCCCGGTGTATTGACTCATCGTTTCCCATTCACTTCAATGGGATATCAGTTTTTTAACATGACATTAAAAATTTTTTTTTTTTTGAGAACATTTTTCAATTTTTTTTTTTTAAACAAAAGAAAATAATAAAGTTTCATGATTTTCTGTCAAGTAGTTTTCGAGCCAATTCGTGACAAAGAACATAAAAAGTCTCAGTAAAACACTCCGCTCACTTCGTTCGCTTCGCTCGATAAATACATACAGAATTTTTTTTTATATTTATATAAAGATCGTCCCGTTATGAATGATTGTAAAAGGGGATACCTTTTGAACCTTACCAGTAATATTCTAATAAAATTCGCTTATAAAGGAAATTCATCTTTTTCTTAGACACATAAGTCACATTTTTCTTTGCATCCCAAAGATAAAACGCCCACATCGCCAAGTTTAAAAAGGAAAAAGGAAGAGACGAGGCGACGGTTGAGATTAAAATTGCAAATGCGTAACCGGACCGAGTCCTTAGTACAATGTTTATTAAACACTGACTGCACAACGATGTTAGCATACAAAGTGGTGACCTATCATTGTTATCTTATCACAACACTGACAATACACTGACGCAACGGCCATTACAGACTGGGGAGGGGGGAGGGGGTCAAACTAAAATGGTTATCTGACACATCTTTTTTGTCTTACTTTCAGAATTATTATAACAGAAGCGGGAGTTCTAATAGAATGGTTATCAAAATATTTTTTTTCAATGATTTTTTTTTCTTTTAAATATTTTTTCTCTGTTTCTTTACTTATATAAATATCAATGACAATGATTTTTATTCCATTAAACACTGCTTACGAACCGTCACACTAATTTTAGTTCCAAAGACAGATCCTTGGAGAAGAACAGTCAAGAAACTTCATATCCATTGGAACTTAACGGTAAATATATTACCAAGTTTCGAAGTGGAAACTGACTGGAAACTGAAACTCGTATTTTTTTGTGTTTTGGGTCTAGTCACATTACAATTATATTATACCACCTCTATGAGTAACTGAATGATATCATTCATTATCAGCACCTTATCAGTAAAATTCATTTCACATCAAATTACATACGATCATATTTCATAACGTCATCGGTACAAAATTAATTATTAAATATATATATATATATATATATATATATATTTATATATATATTTATAAAAAACGTTCGAATATAATGGTTTTATATAAACAAACATTTAAGTATTTCTTTCCTTATATATAAATGATAAGACATATTTTTAATTGTGCTATTAGAAAGAGTTAGTCAGCTAAAATTCGTAACAGAATTTAGAAAAATATATCATAACAAAATTTCAGATAGATATTAAACATCATTTAAATCCTAATCGAAATGTTGCATCTGACCTTCGCTAAATGAGAGACAAACATACATAATTTAACGAGACACTTAAATGTCCTCGCCCATTTTAAATTTAACCAACGCCCAAATAAAAATTAATATATTCCAGATGTCAACGCACGACAAATATTAGCAAACACTTTGAAATGGCATTGGCTATGACGCCTTCCGATTTGTCCGTAAATTATTTAAAATTGGTAATCATAAAAAAAGTTAGTTTAAAATTGGTAATCACAAAAAGGTTAGTTTAAAATTGGTAATCATAAAAAGGCTCATTTAATGTTGGTAATCACAAAATGTTACTTTAAAATAGGTAATCATAAAAAGGTTCATTCAATATTGGTAATCACAAAATGTTACTTTAAAATAGGTAATCCTAAAAGTTACTTTAAAATAGGTAACCATAAAAAGGTTCGTTTAAAATTGGTAATCATAAAAAGGTACGTTTAAAATAGGTAATCATAAAAAGGTTCGTTTAAAATTGGTAATCATAAAAAGGTTTAAAACGTTTATATGTAATATCGTAATATTACAAAACTTACATTACGTTGCAAGATAAAAGTATGACATCACATACTTTCTCGATCGACTCCGCTCGGGGGCAGGTGTTTTGGAGCGACCTTGCGTAAGTGTTGCAGAGCTACGAGTGGTACTCAGTCGTGAACGGTGCGGCGGTAGACAGACACGCCGGACACAACTAGTGTATAACGTGCCGTGGTTTAGTGATACGTGGATATGTAAGGATAGTTTGATAAAATGAAATGAAGGATGGAAACAGGACGCCCAGGATTTTACCTGTTGTCATTGGAAAGATATTTCTACGTTGGATATTTAACAAGGCGGATGTTATATTTTTTATTTACCGGTATGTTATATTATAATTATATACGGACAGTTAATTATTATATTTTATGTATATAACATCGTATTTTGTATCATTTTATTTATTATATATAAATATATGGACAGTTGAAAGATGAATGTTTGTCTGTTACATTCATATTCAAATATTTTTTTTTATTTAATTATTTTTTGTTGAATATATGTCTGTTGCATTCATATTAAAATATGTAATTTATTTATTTAATTAATTTTTATTACAATTCAATTAATCTAAATTATAAAGAAAAGTGTGTTCATAGTTAAATTTATGAAATATATTTTATTAAAATATTAAAATAAAATTATCTGTAAATGAGGGAATCTTTTTATGTATTTTAGAAAATATAAATACGAAACTTTAATTCCTGAACTTATTAACTTTTAGTGAAATAATAGTATCTAAATTCACTTAATATATACTTTTTTATTTAATAAAACATATATTAATCAGTATATTATAAATATAAGAGACACGTCGTATATAACCTTATATATAATAGAATGTCGAGCGAACAAACATAACACGGATAATTGGAATTATATTTACATCACGTGTAACAGACAAAGCATTTAACGACAACAATATATATATATATATATATATATATATATATATATATTTATATACACTAGCTTATTCCCTCCCGCTTCGCTAGACACTATTAATTTGTATGTGAGCTTAGGTTGCTATGGTAACCTTTGTCATATTATCCGTTGTCATCGTAACCGTTGCTATAGTAACTCTTACCCCCGCGTTAAGTGTATAGCTCCTACAGGTTTAAAACTTGTCGAAATGCATAAAGTTGAAATCCGTTGGGATAGGAATTCCGTAAAATCTGTTCTTAGTGGACGTACTGTGTAAATTTTTAAATTAATTGGACAGATAGTTTTGGAGATTTCGTGATGGGTCAGTGGGTGGTAAATCGCTTATATACATATGTATATATATATATTATTTATGGATAATCTATGTAGTTCACTAGACAAATATAAATATTATATTATAGAATTTAACTATTATAATCTATATATATATAAATAAAATTGAAGCGTCTGTTTGTAATTTCAAATTAACTGCTTTCTACTAAATGCACATGAAAGTATATACTATACTTAGACAAAAAAACATTTTTTTTAAATTTGTCTGTCTGTCTGTATGTTTCGACTAAGATCTGAAACTGGACCGATTTTAACATAACTTTCACTGGTGTTATTTACACCACTTTAAGTTTAAAAAACATATCCAGAGCGAGCAAAGTCGTTGGCACAGCTAGTTATATATAAAAAAATTTAATCTATACATATAAAACATTTAATTGATAGCTGTCTGTATATACAAGATATTTGGGAGAATATATTATTATAATTTTTGCATTTATCTGTCTGTCTGTATATTTTGCGTTTGTGCGCGCTAATCTGTGGTACGAATTTTCCGATTTTAATGCGGTTTTTACTGATGTCTTGTCGTAACTTGGGATTTATCGTTTATTTTATTTAAACAGTTATATCAACAAAAATGTCGCCGTTCTATCTCTGTTTTACGTTCGATAAAATATTAAGACAATTTTTTTATAGCCTCAAACTTTACCAATTCTGTACCTAGTCTGCGAATACATTAATTTCGCGGACGGAGTCGCGGGCATAAGTAATTCATCATCTTTTTGTCTTTATCCCATTTTGGGGGGTCGGCACAGTATGTTTTTTCCTTCCATACTCTCCTGTTACTCGTCATCTCTGTACACGCTCCCTTCTTCTCCATATCCTCTTTCACGCATCCATCTTTTCTTCAACGGTACTCTACCTGTCCATCCCTCCACCCACCTCCACTATCATACCCAGCCCTCTTTTGGTCACGTGCCTTTCATCCCTCCTCATAACATGCCCATACCATGACAGACACGGTTATAAGTAATTGATATGTCAAAAAAAAAATTAAAAATATATATATTAAAATATTTTATTCTAATGATGTATTTATTATACCTAATAATAAAAATATTGAAAATAAAATGTGCGACAAAAATCTTTAAATCTCTATATTATTTTTAAATTATTACAAATTGCAAATTATTTAAAAAAAATTGTCTTGTGTGATTCGTTTCATTCAAATATATTGAAATTTATAACATTTACTTCTGCTAAAAGATTTATCGTTTCCTAAACAACATTAATAACGTTGTTACCTTGAAGAAAACTGAAAAACTTTATTTATTTTAAATTGTAATTGTTTTTTTTATTTGCCTATAAAAGGTTGAACACATTCCTTCCTTCCGCCTGAATAAAAAAAATTAATAAAGACTTTTTTTTTTCATAAAAAAAAACATGAATGCAGCAGTTGGCTAATTAGCTCGCGTGTATCCGTCTTCTAAAAATATATATAATATATACTATTGTATCCCTTTGTTATCCTAGATGTTCTCACATCATCCAGAGGTCAAATGTCAAAGGTTACTTTAACGACCTCGACACTAACACCAGCTAGATTACTATAATTATAATCTTATGAAACATGGTATAATAACCAAGTGTATATATATATATATATATACGTAGATAACAAAATATATACAGAGTATTAATGATATATTAAATATAAATATTTAAAAAAAATGTAAGGCTCATTAAACACATGCACAAAATATATTGATAATAAAATCTGGGAATCATATATCAAAATATATCCATTCCTATATGCCATAAATCGTAATGAGACGAATCTTTATACCATTAGAGTTCATTGACCTCAAATAAAATAATAACATCCAAATAAAATATAGAAACAAACACTTGAAATAAACGAGGCTATAAAATTTTAAAAACACTCATAAATATGGAACCTTCCTATTTTATGTGTATATTTCTAAACGGTATTTGAGCAGATCTTTGACCTTTTGAAGATACTTTTTAGACAAACGGCCTTTATGCTGGCAATAAATTAGAAGAGAAAGTCATCTAAATAAATTTAAAAAAATGGGGTTTGTTACCTACTACCGTTGCTTATAAATAACAACTAATGGTGAAATACAAAACTATTCCATATTTAAAAAAAAAACAATTCAAAACATATTTTTCTGGCAATACATTAAAAGAGAAAGTATTCATTTTAATAAATTAAAAAAAAATGGAACACGCGCTAAGAATATTTTTTAACTATTCTATATTCAAACAAAAAGACTTTCTGCGTAGCAATTAGTTAGCATTATTTTTATTTGTATTTTTTATTAAAAGTTAGTATTCTTATATGGTTTTTCAGATTAATTTGGTATGCATTCCACACCCGGTCATCAATGAACAGCAGCGTGGATTTCTTCGAAAGTCTGATAGACGAGGACGGTAGGTTCGGAGACCTGAACTGCCAAGAACCGGCTCCGAGAGGATCTAGACGAAGGAGCATCACAGTCCAACGATCGAGACCTCAGATACAAGGTATATGTGCTTAATATTATTATTAGTTATGTATGTATAACTGAATCTTACAATTAAAATTTAACTTTCAGACGTCCGCAGTAATTTAAAATTCGTTCAGAAATTTAAATACAATAATTTCACAATCACTAAAATATATTAAAATTTAAAAAAAAAGAGGTTTTTTTTTAAAGATTGTACAACAGTGTTCTATACTAAATGCCAAAGACACAAAGATATACTAAGATATACTAAAATATAATAAGTATAATAGATATTACTCTTACGTAGTCTTTGTCTGAGAGTAAATAATAATAAAAAAATAATACAGATAAAGCTTAACTTTGCATAAATTGATAGTTGATAAGTTTACGCCTCCATACTTTTCAAGTAATGTCATTTTTGGCAATTAATAATCAACTAATGACAGACATTTATTGCCGAAAGTCCTGGTAAGGTTTAATTTATAATTTTTAATTACAATTACGCTTAATTTGAGAATAAATACAATAAAACGAAATACAAGGCAACCGGTCCACAGACACAAAATTTAATTGTAATTACATATTCAATGCAATATGCAGCCCTGTCTTTTATAGGTGACGGTCGCGTTACTCAATTGATATACCATGACCTTATAAATAAAACGTCGGTGTTTATTGTTATATTGCGATATATTATACATACATACATACGATTTATCTGTTACGGTCTGGTATTGGTACTTTATTTTGTTTTGATATCTGTATATTTTTATCATCTGCAGGAAATCATAATAAGTACTAATCGTTTAGTTTAGTCTATTATAAATATATTAATATTATTATAAAAATATTTAAACAATTTTATTTATATCGTGTATAGGACGCGCATATTCTTAATATTTCTTTACTTTATTGTAAAATCATACATTTTAAGATTTAACACGTTTCCGAACGATATGACATCTCTAGCCTTGACGAATAGCGGGGCTTTTCGATATGCGTCTGACACAAGATGGCTGACCAACGTAATGAAAATAAGTTCAGTTTCCTGTTTTTGTTGTAAATTTAAAATTTACGTTTGGGACGAAGCAAAATGTCCAATTTATGTTCGAGAATAGTGTCTAAGCCTCCGAAAAGATTAACAGAGAATAGAGATAGCATGTCGGTGGCGCAAACTAATACTTGGATGAATGGTGAGCTTTGGAATTCGGGAAATAATATTGATTTATTTTTTCTATAAAAGTCGCATTTGTGTCTATAAGAGATGTTATTTAATATTAATATACAAAAGTTAAGCGAATTTATCCTGACAAATGTCTAAAAACAGTTGAAACTTAAATGTTTCATTTTATTCTCACAGCGGAAAACCTAAACAATGGTTTGGTCATACCACCCCCATACACAATATCGCAACGAGAGACAACAATGCAAGTGTCACAATGCTACAGTGGACCCCCATCTCCTTGTGGTTCATCTAGTTCCACCCCATCACCTACTCTGTCCCCGGCGCCACCCCCAGGAACAGCAACCGTGGACCCAAACTGGCAAGCTACAAAACCTACAGTCCGAGAAAGAAATGCTGCCATGTTTAACAATCAACTAATGGCAGACATCACATTTATTGTCGGAAGTCCTGGTAAGGTTTAACTTATAACTTTTAATTACAATGATGATAAATTCTAGAACAAATATAATAAATATAATATTTCTTTTAGGACACACTCAAGTTATACCAGCACATAAATATGTATTAGCGACTGGGAGTTCAGTATTCTATGCAATGTTTTATGGAGGTCTTGCAGAATGTAAACAAGAGATTGAAGTGCCAGATGTAGAACCATCAGCTTTCCTTACACTATTAAAGTATGTATTCTATCAGTTAGAATATCTAAGAGAAGAACATTATAAAAAATATTATAATATTTTTTTTTCTTTTACAGGTATTTATATTGTGACGAAATTCAATTAGAAGCTGACACAGTACTTTCTACTTTGTATGTTGCAAAGAAATACATTGTTCCACATCTTGCAAGGGCTTGTGTAAACTATTTGGAAACTAGTCTCACTGCAAAGAATGCATGTTTGCTATTAAGTCAATCTAGATTATTTGAAGAACCTGAACTGATGCAGAGATGTTGGGAAGTTATTGATGCCCAGGTATGTGAGTCAACCGAAAACCTTACTACCGTCTGCCTAGAACCATCCTCATCATACAGTAGTTTGGTCATGGACCTCTCAGAATCTTCCAGTCGGAATCTTTCAAGTCCAGAATATCAAAATGATATTTCACACAATTTATGTACACAAAAATAATTTCTTTTAGGATACAAAATATTTTTTTTTGTAATTATTGGTTGTGATTTAGGTATAAGAATGGAGTATTGTTCTCATGAATGTCTAAAAACGTGCACATTACCGACAAGTGTGTACTCTAGTCATTAATTTAATTAAATAAGGACATCGTTGATGCATATAATATGTTGTTTGTATTTAGATTGACTGCAATACACTTTGTGTAGTTAGTTGTCTGCATGTATTAAATAAAAGCATGTTTGTTGAAATGGTTATTATGATTTTGTAAAATATTTACAATATAAATAACAAAATAAACTATTCAACAAAATGTATTGCAGTTTCATTTGTACACCTTTGTAATTTTATATTTCTATTGTAGGCAGAGATGGCTCTGACGTCCGAGGGATTTGTTGACATTGATGTTTCTACTCTAGAATCGGTATTGGCGAGGGAAACATTAAATTGCAAAGAAATAAATTTATTTGAAGCCGGTCTAGCCTGGGCACATGCCGAATGTGTACGTAGAGAAATAGATCCCACACCCACAAACAAAAGGTCTATGCTAGGTAGTGCCATACATTTGATCAGATTCCCGACTATGTCGCTTGAAGACTTTGCAAATAGTGCAGCACAACTGGGAATCCTCACGCCACAGGAAACTATAGATATATTCTTACATTTTACTGCTGCAAGTAAACCATTACTGTCATATCCTATAAAAGCCAGAGCCGGACTAAAGGCCCAGGTAAGTAATGTTTGAATAATGGCTAGGGAATAACAAAAAGACTATAAATAATCCCTTTTTATTTTCAGATTTGTCATCGATTTCAATCTTGTGCATACAGAAGTAACCAATGGAGATACCGAGGCCGATGTGATTCAATACAATTTTGTGTAGACAAGAGGATATTTGTTGTGGGATTCGGACTTTATGGATCATCAAATGGTGCAGCTGACTACAATGTCAAGATTGAATTAAAGCGTTTAGGAAGAGTCTTAGCCGAAAATAACACAAAGTTCTTTTCCGATGGTTCGAGTAACACTTTCCACGTATACTTTGAGAATCCTATCCAAATTGAGCCCGAATGTTTTTATACTGCTTCTGCTATACTTGACGGCAGTGAGTTAAGTTACTTTGGCCAGGAAGGCCTAAGTGAGGTATACATGGGAACTGTGACATTCCAGTTTCACTGCTCATCCGAGAGCACCAATGGGACTGGAGTACAAGGAGGACAGATACCAGATCTCATATACTATGGTCCCACTATAAACACCTCAATAGCCAACACAAATACAAATGAGGACTGACATAAGAAAGACGACACGGCTCAATTCCTACTCCTTATGAATGCATTTCATTTGTTTCATACATAAGGAAAGTGACAAAATATAATGTTCAACCATTCCCTCATTATAATATTTTGTTGAATCCGAGTCTTATGTATATTGTTATAAATTATAGTATATAAGTATTTTAAGAATGTGATATGGGTGTTGTCAAAAGCTCTCTAGAAATTTGTAGGTTTAGAAAGATCTTAATATTCATTGCATTAAAGTTATTAAATAGTCAAATTGTTTTATTTGATAAAATATTTTAAAAAAATTTACAACAAACAATATCTACCGTAACTATAAGAGATAGGTTTAGTATAAGTTCCTCAGGAATTTAAATATTTTATAATCAAATCAGTCAAAGATATTTTATAAAATATATATTGTGAAAATACTAATTATATATAGATATATTTATGTTCCTCTCTTTAGTTAGCCATTTTGAACAATATAAATACTTAAGGATTTTTTTTATTGATTTTGTTTATTTATTTTTTTATGCACTCTGCATTCTATATTTTTTTCTGCTTCATGTTGTTCAAATAAAGTACATTCGAATATATATATATAAAGAAGATTCTCTATAACTATATTTATAAATAAATGTTTAACACTTACCGGTTGGAGGTATATTGATGCAGAGTGCTTTAGATAACTTGAAATACGTGCGTCCTAGTTGATAGCAATCTATCTGCAGTGCATCGCTGATGTCTATTAAAAGATCTATGACTATGCTAAGGGGCAAAATCATCATAAAATTATATAATAGCAAAAATTAAATAATGTCTTAATTGTGGATATATCAAAGAAATGCAGATAATATGTACTATGTACCTCAAAACATTTATCTTTAAAAGTACCTATTCTAAACTTACAAAAGTAATGTATGTACAAATGAAAATATTTGAATTCAAGTAAAATATTAATTAAACAATTAATCCCTTAATGCACTTTTTTTTTAATACTGGCAATAATTATTATTACTAATGTACTTTTTAAAAAACATATATATTTTTTATAAAAATTACATTATAAAAAAACACAATTTAGAATATTATCATGGCAAGATAATTAAAAAATATAAAAATTATCAATATTTTTATTACCATTTGGGATTTTGGTCCACATTGTAGAAAGTAGTTTAATATTGTAATATTACATGCACATTGAGTATTATTTTTCTTTTCGAATTTCCATTGCAGAAAAAACATCATAAAATATTCATGTATACACTTAAAAGAAATTAAAATTTTTATCGTTTGTTTGATATATTCCAAAACAAGGTGCAGCACACAGCTCACATATTATTATTAATATTATTGTTATTATTATTATATTTTATTTTGCATAATATTTTAGTAAAATATATACTGACAAATGAGTAAATCTGAATTTGAATATGAATATGCTATCGGAAAGTGACTCACAAAGAAGAAAGAAGTAGTAAGTGATATTTAGAAAAAGGATATATTTTATACTTAAATAAATAAGTATTTAGCTTACAATCCCATGTAAATAATAAATATAGATAAAACAATGGTTTTCATTATTATTTTCAATTCTCAATTGCATTTGAATGTAAAAAATTACATCAGCATAAACTACAACACCGCTCAAGTTATATTAAGTGGGCACAGTTTAGCCAGTTTAGCGGTCAAGTTAACTCGTGTACATGAGGGGGTTAATATTGTTATATTTTTAAATATTTAAGATTATTGCATGACATTTAATATTGTTAAGCTGGTTGGTATGTATTTATATTAACAAATTTTATTGAGGTTGAGCTATTATTTATATATGAAAAGGATACGGGCAGTTCCCTCTGTCCTGCAGGTAATGTAGACACAAGCAGCCTGGGTGAGGGCTGATTGACGGCCAATAGTAAGATGTCGAGCGAGAGCCATTTTGAAGAAGTTACAAGCTATGTCAATACATTGTTGGTTCAATCTTAGTTGTTGGCATAGTGCAGTGATGCCCTCCCTTGCCTTTCTTAATGTTATTTCTCTTGACTCCTGGCCTATACCCGCATTAAAGGCTGTAAAATAATAATAGACAATAAATATACCTTTATGTCAGTCAAATATGTATTTAGGCAAAAATAAGTACGAAACTGAGATATATATTTACTTAATTTTACCAAAACCTTATAATGTACTGTGCGGCACATAGTATTCCTTTACAGCTTACCTCTTCCAAAACCGGAAGCACCTCCTTTTGACTCCGCTGATACGAATTGTCCGATTGCAGATGCTCCACCGTGTGCATTTTCCTGAAATTCTACCTCAGCAACAATAATATTGTCTTCCAAAACAGATCCACAGTTGGTACATACGGCGTCACCTCTCGCGGGATCTACTTCTATTTCTGATGAGCCACAATGCTTGCATTTTTTTCCAGACATATTGTTCTGTAATAAATTTAAATTCAGTACAGGTAAACAATGAGGAATTTAGTTGTTTTGTGTAACAATCAATACACACGCTATAAAGAATATATAGAGATGTCTAGAGGTCTCGTCAAAATTATATAACTATTTTCCGAGAGCATTAATAAGGTTTGGATTTATCGAGCCCAGCAATAAATATTCAACATTAAGAAACGAAAATTTGATATTTAGTAGATACACTTCAAAAGTTGAAACCGTGCGGCACTACCATATGACAATGACATTTGAGTTTTGACAAGTGGCAACAGAATCAAACATGGTACAGAAAACATTTCATTTTGTAAAAGTTGTTCCGAAATTATTTAAAAACAAAGGCCCTGCATTGTACTATAAAGAACTGGAATATGAAATTTTGTAGACACATTGCTACTCTTGGGAAAAAGAATAAACGTTTACTTAGAAAGATAAAGGAAGGAAGAAGGATTTTGACATCTAAATCTTCCACTAACCTTACGAAACGCAATTATAATAGTTAGATAAGCTTATTTAGTCACTTACATAGTAAAGCAGAAAGGTTTTTAATGATCATTCAATACATTCAATTTCGAGATAAAATTATTTTGTCGATCTATGATGTCTTTGACTCCAAACCACTTGTTACTTGCCTAAATAAAAAGTTTGATTTTTCTAAGAGTTAATTTCATTATTACTATTAAAAATTGGATTTACGTTTTTATCAAATATTTTGTCAGTAGTATAAACCATAAAACGAAATGTTTTATGATGATTCTCCGTATATGCAAAATCTTACTTCGTATTACTACTTTTTTAAACTTATGACACAGACACTGCTTTTTTAAACTTATAGATGTACTTCTTATAAAACAATATAAAAAGGAGTTGAAAACCAATAATAATAATCGCTTTTTTTAAATAATACAATTATAAGACATAATTTCAGGTGGATAGTTTATTTCATCGAATGAAAAAAAATAATGCTTTATTATCTTAACGGTTAAGGTTTAAAAATAAAATTACGGATAATGTGTGTTTCCGTATAAGAAGTTTTTATAGTATTTTAGTAGTGTCTTTTCTTTCTTTACATACAAGACTTATCTTTATTGTTTTAAATAAGCCTTTATTAATATTATATTTAATGAAACATTTATTTTATTTTATAAAAAAATCTTATTCACGATATCTAATTCTACAAAATTAATATAATCGAATTATCAATCTCCTAAATTCTTATATTGACAGTCGCACATAAGCATTATAAGCCTAAAGTTTTAAAAAGTTTGAGGAGTAACTATGCTTAAATTTTTTCATCCTAATCTAAACCAAATTTGCTTTTTTTTACGAAGGAATTTTAAGAAAAAAAACTTGAATGTTACTTTATTTATTATTAAATAACCAATATAATACAAAACAATAAAGTACTTGTTACAAAATAATTCGATTATCGTGCTAGAGTGCCTAAATTTTACTCACGCTTTACAAAGATTATGACGTCAACAGAAAGATCGCCTATCATTGGTTGAATATCACGCCATAGCACCATATTTAGGCGATGAGATCACCCTTCCAATTGCTTGGGTTGCTTTTCAAAGGAAAACAGAAAAGTATATTTGTGCACGATAAAAGTTGGCGGTTAAGACATTTAGTAATACGAAAGCCTGAAATTCTCAGGAGAAGGGCATCCCCAAAGAGGCGACGACGTCATCGCAAACTGCAATGATGAGTCACTATTGTTGTGCTCTCGTTCGTGTATAATTTCATTTGATTGTACATTTTATTCAATTCAAATATTTATTTATGTCATCAATGAACTGTCAAATAGATGATATAGAACGTAGTTAGTTGATTGTGATAGTCATTACGGTGTGATAATCTTACGCGTTCTTAGAACAATTACGTAAAATTTGTGTTTGGTGATTGGAAACTTTTAAGGAACTTATGACGATGAAGCTGGAAGTGAGTGACAGTCATTCCAATCACTCAGATTTCTCCTGCGACAGTCAATCCTCGCAGGGGTCTTCTACCAATGATTTCATACCTTCCGTCCCTACGTCAAGATCTTTGCTCACAGTAAGTAATTGCTACTAGCCTTTTGTGATCTTTTAGTAATTTCTAGAACTAAGAAACAATCTTTAGATTTATTATTTTATTAATACAATAAAGGAAAACAATTACAAACACAATTCAACTATTAGCATTCTAATAAGGAAACTGTTATATATATGTATTATGTCTAGTTTTAAGTTATTAATATTACATTTATAGAATAAAGTAAATCATACATGATGAGATTCTAAACTTGTGTATGGTTAAGGTTTTAATGAAGACCTAGCATAATAACAGCCAACCTTTGTTGTGCCGATGTGTAAAGTTTTCTGTACAATGTTACATTTCTTATCTCGCAGATTTTAAAGTGTAGATATGCAAATATCTGTTTTAATTTGTATCAAACGTGTATAGTTTTACAGTTTTATTAACGGATGGAAGCATATTCTATTCTTTTACACTACTATACAATAAAAGAATTAAAAAATCATTATCAACAATTCCATCTTCAATCCTTCTAGAACTTTTTTGAAAAAATAATTCATATTTTGTTTTAAACTTATTTTAACAAAATAATCAAACGGAACTGATAACTTATCAAATATCAATAAATCCAGCTGACTCATTTTATATATATCTTATCAATATTCCAATCAGCATCTAAATCTTGTAGCCGGAATTCAATTTATTACTATTTAATATTATTTTTAATTTAAGAAGTTTGTTTTCATTGACATTTTATTGAAATTAATTTATAATTTGTTTTTTGTTACATAATTTCTTCATAAAATGTACTTTAAATTTATTCCTTTGTTATTGAGACTAAATTGGCACTTGGAGTGTAAAATATTTATACAATGGCATAACAGGTTGAAGTATATATTTATGTTAAATGTTATCATAATTTTCTAATAATTACATGATGTTATTGTTATATTGAAGGTAACACATGGTTGATATCATTTTGTTATAACCACAGTTGTTTTGAGTTTAATGTTTCCCTTTATACTATACAAACTTTTTCCTTTAAGTCGAATCCATACCAAACTTACATGTCCTCGTAAATACCCCGACCCCATATTTGTGAATAATTTTGACATGCACTGTTAATTGTAATTTTCAATTTAATTTCATTTATTGAAGTATTCAAATTAAGCTATTTTTTCATATTATTTGTTATTTAATAAAAAAAAAATCTTTATCGAAGCATGTATTATACTGTTTGTAGACTTCAAAGTAGTTCTTAAAACTAAACCTACCAAGTACCGGTCAAATTGACTGTTCTTAAACTTTTGTAAAACTTACACATTTTTAAACGTTATAATATCGTTATCAAACTACATGACAATTCTTAGAAAATGCATATAATATAGTCTTCACTCTTTACTTTTAGTTATTTCCATTATTACCTGCGTTATATAATAAAATAACTTTTAATTACCGGTCAATTTGACTGCGTGCGGTGGGAACAGGTATACAAAAATTGTCGGTAGGTTTAGTTTTAAGTAATACAATAAATAATATAACATTATTTATAAGTGATAGAAGGAAAACTGTGAGTTGAGGAAGGCGATGACCGCAAGTGACGTCAAAGGTTCCAGGAAAACGGCTTGCCTACGCGCAAAAACACTTGCGCCCACTGTTTAGTATAGTGTAGTGCATGCAATTATGAGCATTTCAATTCTTGTTATATTTCTTATATATTAGGTTTTTCTACGATATATTTTTGAGATTATTATATTTAAAAAATTGTTAGCTATGAGTCAAATTTTATTATATAAGTAATATTATGTATTTGAAGTTTCAATATAATATTAGTCGCATCTATCTCTATACCAATTCGGGATCATCGTAGGTCAGTGTAGACTGGTTTGTCATATAACAACTCTATCCCATTGTCTCCGCTCGCCTATCCCATGTCCATCGAGCTTTGACTTTTTTTTGTATGAAACAAAGCTTTTCTCATTATTTATATTTTTTTTTTCACAAGATCGCAGTCAAATTAGATGATACGATAACTAGAATGAGGGGTGGGGGGGGGGGGGTAATGAGTTATATTCAGCAACCTTGTTTTTTTTACCTTAAGGCTTTCAAGGCCTCGAAGTGAAAGAGATAATGCTATAACTACCGGTAAGCGGTCTACGACTCCTATTTATTTATACAAAATTTACTACATTTAAGTAATAGCTGTGCCCGCGACTCCGTTTGCGTAGAATGGTTTTTTTTTTTTAAATCGATTATCCACCAGTAAAGGTCCTTTTAAAACCCAGCCGTTTCTAAGATTAGTCGGAACAAAAAGCAGAAAAATTAAAAAAAAAAACACGTAAAATAAATTATCCACTAGTAAAAGTTCTTTCAAAGTCGATCCAGCCGTTTAAGAGATTAGCCGGAACAAATAGACATACAGAAAAAAAAAAATTTTTTTTTCATGAAAATAACTTATACACTTTCATATGTATTGAGTGAAAAGCCGTTAATTAGGAATTACAAATGGACACTTTATTTTTTTTATGTAAATTTTCATGACCAAAGTTGTATAAAAATTATATAAACGCATACTTATTCTGCAAAACTAAATTCACCTTGACATTTATATCATCACATAATCGGAGTGAGGACCTAATTATAATAGCAATAGCTGTTAAAACGGGTCAGTCTATAATTATTAATATAGTCATCAACGTAATACCGATATCAAATGACCCCATTATTAAAACAATAATAAATTTATAACCACTATTCACAATGTAACTTTGGGTACGATATATTGTATATTTATGCAGTTTTAGTGCGCTAGTTGAGTTAGCGTCCGATAAATTGGATGTGTTATGCGTTAGGGACAGTTGACTCATGTGTCATGGTCACGTTCGTATATTAATATTAAAATAATAATTATACTATAACAACAAAAACTAAACTTGATGTGTAGATAAAGAAATCAAAGGTTTTTGTGTATTGGTTTCTTCGTCTACAAATCCTTAATCCAATTAACATTTCCTTCTTATTCCTCTCATGGTTTCATATAAATGAAACGGTATTGACAGTCCCGGGGGAAAAATGTTCAAACGGTAATTAAACATTCAGAAAAAACAAAATAAATCCAAATTATATTTTATTTTACCAATACTCTAACGATAATCGAATAAGCTGTTACGATTAGGTTTATTAATAATATTAATCAAAAGAAATAATAAAAATAATACTCTGAGAAAATATTTTTAAAAAATGGTATAAAAAAAATATCAACAATTTTGTGAAATATTTTTACGATCTAAATTTTTAAAAGAAACCGTTACAAAAGCTGAAATTGAAAAATAAATTGTATTCTATCATAGTATAGTTTTTAACGAATACATTGTTACACGTGTATTCGTTAAAAAGTAAACATTGTAACCATGGTTACTGTCATGAGAACATGTTTATAAAAGTCCATGATCGTATTGTTGGTTCGGTGAAATGGGGGTGCCGGTGGGTCGACCGAGGCGACCTTGAACTTTCTATA
Organism: Melinaea menophilus ssp. n. AW-2005; assembly: GCA_918358695.1. NCBI lineage: Eukaryota > Metazoa > Arthropoda > Insecta > Lepidoptera > Nymphalidae > Melinaea > Melinaea menophilus. The sequence goes on along the minus strand of OU911041.1, from coordinate 27,695,708 downwards.
CATACCATAAAACCACTGCATTGGATCGGATAGGATTTGATAAGTATGTGAAAATGATCGATTTTTATACTAGGGGCACCAATAGACTCTCAATTTCGATTCGCTGCGCTCACGAAATCTAGGTTATTGTTTGCATATTGAGCGAAACGAGCCCAGTGTAATTACTCGTTTCCCATTGACTTCAATGGGGTATCAGTTTTTTGACGATTGTTCCTCAACGACGTGACATTTTCCAAAAATCTTTTTGATTGAAAAATTTCATAATTTTCCGTCAAGTAGTTTTAGAGCCTATTCGTGACAAAGAATGTGAAAAAGTCTCCAGTATAACGCTCCGCTCGCTACACTCGTTTCGCTCAATAATATATATTTCATATAAACAAATGATTCCTTTGTTTGTGAACCTAGAAAATTTTGTAATTTTTTGGGACAGGAAAAATGTTATAATATATATTAGTTTAAAAGTCCTCTATCTTGTTTCTAGAATTTGATTTATCGTCAAAATGCGTCAAGTTACCGTTATCAGTTTGTATTTGTATTAATACCTTTTTCAAGAAAAATACGTGTATATCATCACGTTGTATCTTTTGATATTAATTTACAACCGCACAAGTGGGTTCCAAACTTCTATCCTTTTTTAATCTACATTTTTTAATATAACCTCCTTAATAATGATCGGTATAAAAATGTCGAGGAGCTCTATTGACTATTTGGTTATGAATTTCAATAAAATTTTGTATTAAATAATAAATATTAATTGTCCAATAATACTAGTAAATCGATTTAGTCGTATCTCGACTTCCCTGAATTCGGGTATTTCCGGTCTTAAGAAAATTTGTCAAAACCCATTTGGCAGAGCGCTTCAACTAATAAATTTCTTGAAACAAAATATTTACTATGCGTATTCATGAAGAAAGTATTCCTTGAATCGCTTGTAATAACTGAATAAAAAAAAAAAGTATTTTGGCTCGCAAAACGAATTATTGGAATACTTGCAATAGTACATACGACGTTTGTAAATGGAATAATATTTCGCGCCTGCGCGCTGTGAGCGCGCTACCGTTAATACAAAACCGGCCTCGACCGCGCGTAACCGCTCAGTGTGATATCAAACATTCTAGCAATGAGACCGCGCTCCATAGAAACATACGCGTGACTCACTCGTACGTTAATTGTTGTGAATTTGTTTTTTTGGGACTCTTTATATACTTTAACCCTTCGGTAGGGTAGTTTTTGGATTGTTGTTAAAACAATCCGCCTACATGTCTCAGTTGGTGCCCTACCACCACCAGAACAACGAACAGGAGGACAGTCTGATGTTCGCCACCATGTTCGATTACCAGATGGATAATTATAATAAGCCAAAGGTGAGTTGTTTAGCATTTTTTTTATTTAAAACATTTTCATTATACTTAACTAGTAATATTATTACCATTTTGTTTTAAGCGTTGGTCTTATCTTATATAGATCACGATTTTTTCAAAAAACATTTTGTTTACATAACCAATACTTTATTGTACATAAAAATTTAATTTGCCTTACCAAGTTAACTTATTTTTTCCGTTTACGTATAATAAAATATATTTTATAAATATTTTATATGCAACTAACTATAATATTATTTTATTAAATATTTAATGCAAAACTTTCGAATTTCTATTTTAATTGATAAGATTTTTGTCAATTGAGGTTTACAAACTTTTTACAATAGATGGCGTTGTAGGAAACACGTGAAGTACTTGTATCGTATTAAATAAGATAATACGATAAAATTGAAATATGTATATCTGTAATATATCCAAATGTCGGGCAGATAATATTTATTATTACTTAAAATTAAAATGAGTCATAAATTTATTAGTTTTGTAATATAATTGTAGAGTTTCGTTTGTGATCGTTAATCTCAGATTATCTAAATTACGTTTAAAAAGTAATAATTTGGCACGTTTGGTGATAAAACTAGAAAAGTAACATTCATTCTTCGAGTCGGGTGACGTCACCCCATGACGTCACAGTCCCCGCCACCGCCGGCCGTGTTTCCGAGAAGTCTGTTCAATTCGCGCCACATTTTAAGTAATCATTTAATACATACAATTCTTGCGACACGTTTTTTTTTTTTTATTTATATATATTTTTTTTGTTTCACCAAAACCGGCGATTCATTTTCGTTTCGACGACCTTGGTTTATGTTAGTTATTTTTCCTTATTATAGATATATGTTATGTAGTATGTTTAGTTTTCTTTATGTTTATATGTTTTAAACTACATCGTATTTTATTGTTCTTTTAATTAATCTATTTATTTAATTACGTCACAAACCGCAGACTTACTTAATACTTTCAAAACACGTTTAGGTTCTGTTAAATTGTGGTCTTGTGGTCTCTGTATGAATGAAAATCCTTGGGTATTTCCAATGTGGTCTAGTCCAGCGTTGATTTTAATAAAATTATATTTTCTACTAAACTCCAACAGCCATATTTTAGTATATTATTATAATGTTAAGGGTGATGTAATATTAGCGCCATTTTAGATCGTTCTAGAAGCAAGTGAACTTTTAATATCCGATAAACGAGCGTGTATTGCGCAAGAGCAGCCGGACTTGTTCGTCTCGCGGGTAGCGATGGTAACCTTTGAGGAAATTTTCAAGTCCGGCTCTCTTGACCTACATTGTGCTAGTGAAATTTCACCAACAGCGTGTCGCTTCCAAGAAGGCGTGTTTGGGATTCCCCGCACGCCTCACGACGCACGCACACACTTCATTTTACCTGTTATTACTTAAAACACTTAACACTGAACCTACCGACAATTCTTGTGTACATGATCCTACCGCACGCGGTCAAATTGACCGGTAATTAAAAGTTATTTTATTATATAACGTAGGTAATAATGAAAATAACTAAAAGTAAAGAATGAAGAAAAAATTATATGCATATTCCAAGAATTGTCATGTAGTATGATAACGATATTATAACGTTTAAAAATGTGTAAGTTTTACAAAAGTTTAAGAACGGTTAATTTGACCGGTACTTGGTAGGTTTAGTGTTAAAGATTACATTAACTTATATATAACACTAATATCACTTACGCACATTACACTATCAAATCTAACAAGCGCTATCTCAACTAGCACGCTAAAATCGCACGCTAAAATTCGCTATTTTTGGGGTCATTCATTGTATTGGGGTCAAAAATTGTTTTTTTTTTAAATTCCAATTGCATCTTGATCTATCAAGTACGTTTAATAGAGCAGATGTTGGTTTGGTTGAGTGACTGACACCTATTAAACGTCTCCAGCCAATAAAGTCCGGATGTGGACAATTCGTTCTAATTGTAATTGACTTCACTGACCAACATGACTTGGAATCATTATGAAATGTTATACAATATATTTTTTTAAATTATTTTATTCTACCTCATTATTAGTTTATTATATATCATCCTTATGCTTGTTTGTGTTTGTTAATGTTTGTGTATGAGCTAACATGAGGTAATGAGTCATCGGCTAGGTCGCCAAGTCGGAAGTTCTCAAAGACAGAGGTTCTCAAAGTTATTTTTTGTAACGGCCATTTTGGAAAACAGTTATTTTGTAGTGCCCCCCATCTTTTTTTTCATTTTAAAAACCTGAATAATGTCAGCTCGTCTAGTTTAATTAAACCAGAGAGAGCGATTATAATGTTACTTTACAATATTAAGAAAATCTTTTATTCAAAATTAATAACAATCAACATCACATTTACGCCCCCCATTTTTTGGAGGCTCCTTACCGCCCCCCTCTACGACACCAAGTGAGGGAGGGGGGGTTATCGCCCACCCTGGGAAAGAATGCATTATAATAAACAACTTTTTCTCATGTAATAATAAATTTATTTATTCTTGTAACTTTTATAACACATTGTTTCATGTACAGAAAATAAAATATTTAAGTGGTAGCCTTTAAGTGGTAGCTGCGGTACTGTCATAAACGTCATCCGTTATTTAAGTAGTAATTTCTTTACAATACTTACTTTTTACCTCCTTGGAAGATAACTTGTTATCTATCCCGGTCCATTATTTAAAGTGTCCATTGTTTTATTGATTTCTCCCGTCTGGAATGTTACAGAAATGTTAAATGGTTATTTACACTAAGAGCATCGCTTAAAGGTACTTAGGTTTTGTTCAACTACCTTAATTTTCTGTATAATATATATATCTTAATAATATATATATATATATATATATATATATATATATATATATATATATATTTTATGTACGAAGATATCTTTACCTTTAAAAACGTTAATTATGTGTGGTTGTCTGGTGTCGCGGTGGTGGCTACCTGCCGCTACCACCACCCACATCGTGGCTGGTATTTAGAGACAATTTGTTGTGGGTCGTATTAAGCTTCATATACACGTTAAGGTTATATAATATAAATGTTTTGTATTGATAGTTTATTAATAATAATAATAGTACGTTTAGAAGGTCGCGTTGTCTCGATCGATGTTCCAGGTTCGTGCATTTCAGTCACGGATGCAACCCAGCGGTTACGGACGCCATGAGAATATTTAAATTACTATAATATAATAACGCCATTTTTTTAAATATATTGACGGTTTTGTTATTTTTTTTTGTCATTATATTCGAGGGTCAGTTTAGTGAGTCACTGATCTGGAACGCTCGGGATTCGGGACATTTCAACAGCACCGTTAACACAGTATTAAGATACACTTACCTTATCAAATGAATGTATTATTTTTAAGTAACCTCCTTTGCCTTTGTTTCAATGTATCTATCACGTCATAGCTTCGAGTTGCTGTGATATTTGCAACAGCTGCAAGGTCCTTTAACCGTTTATAGTCATGGATCGTGCCTCAATCTTATTACTGACATTTTCCATGTTTCCGTCTTTATTATATGGATGTCATATCTGCAGGCGCACGTGTGTTCTGCTATTCGTATAAGGATATATGTTTATTTGCACATATGTTTCATAGGACTCTATGTGGACGTAATAAGACTCAAAGTCCCTCGAACTTGTATATCTACAAGGAACTGATACTTTACATTCTTATCTATTAATTAAGTTGTTTTTTTTTTTTAATTCCATCGTACGCTGTGAGAACCTTAGTTTATAGATTTATTTATTTAAAAAAATATTTATTTATTTATATATATTATTTCTTTGGTTTAACAGAGTTATGCATTGCGTAGAATATATCAAATGAATTAAAAAAAAAAAAAACTAACCTCCAATCCGGATTCCTTTGTTGACTTTATTGAATCAAAATTAAAAAAAAAAAAAGAATAAAAACATTTCTTGATAGACGGCGTTCAATACCGAAGTCATTATTTAATGTACCCTCGTCAGATGGAAAGGTCAAATTATTTGAAAAGATTAATCTCGTAATTTATTTGGGTCTAATGCGTCTCGCGAGATTTCTCTCCTGACGGACGGACGGTTTAAAAAATACAAAGGATATATATTGTATGTATCAACTGTGGGGTTGTTTACGTATAATTAAAAAAAAAAATGTAAACCTATTCGCCGAGGTCAATGAACTCGAAGATGAAACAAATTTATATTACTTTAATTTGAAGTCTGTGGTATTTTTTTTTTTTTTATTTTTGGTGTCGGTAACTCCAAGGTCGTTTTACTTTAAATCTTATCTGTTATGATTCCTGTAATATCCGTATATAATCACTAACTCATCCTTCTATACTAATATGTAGTAATTAATTTGTATGCATTTTTATTTTATTTTATTGTTTCTCCTTCCGTGAAATCAATTATGTTTTTAAATTTTTTTGTTATTTTTTTTTATCTGAACCTGTATTTATCTTTAGATTTTCAAGATCGAAGCTTCTATCGTTAGATATTATATATATGTATATATCTGAATAAAATGTTCTATTCATTTTCATTTAGGTTTTCGTATTTTTGGATTTCAAAAATATATTATAATTTTTTTTATCGTTATCGTAATTATATGCACTTTATCTGAATGTATCGTAGTGATTATTTTCCTTAGCAACCGTGTCATATTACTCCCAATATGTAAGTACACTACCTACCAGCCAGAGTTCGACATTATTGTTCTAATTTAATTATTCCTATTACGCAGCGACCGGATAACGTTGCATATTGTGTTTCTGTTAGCTCGCAGTACCTCAGCCCAATTAGGGGTACGCTAAAAAGGTTCGGTTCGGTTCGTTCGGGTTCCATTGTTCTCGTTTGCATCTGTGCCGCAGACGGTATTTCGCAAGCGTATTTACCTCGTCTTTTTAAGGAGTCGAAAGTTGTGCAGTTGTGAAATGGCGCGTGGGCGAGGTGCATGTGTATTGTGTCGCGGGGGCCCGTCTGGACGGCGTCGTCGGCGGGTGGTGGTCGCGATGCACCGCCGAGTGGGGCGTAGGCGTCGCCGGGGGGCGTCGCGCCGTTATCAGACGGCGGCGGGGCCGGCGCGCGAGCCTCACTCCACGCTCCGCCGCCGACCGCTCGGCTCGCGTCTCGCTCTGCCATCGGTTTTAGATAACAAAAAAAACCTTTGTCCAGTCGTATGATAATATTTACGGTCGTGGTCGGGGGGTTTTCCGACGTCGCTCGGCATCTGTCAGTGGATTTGTTATCGTTGCGCGCGCGCCTTCGACACCGTCAACTCAAGTTGCTACAAGTTTATGTTTGTTACTGTTTGTGTGTGTTTTCCACTGGGATTGCACTCTTTACTGAGGGAAATTTGGTGAGTTTGAAATGTTCTAGAATTATAATTAAATTAAACACACTAAAATGTGTTTTGACAACATTTTCCTTATTGCAACTCATTGCATCATGGCATGTTCTTTACAAAGAGGCGATACGTGTAAGTGAGTGAGTAAAGTAAGGGGTAGTTGGTTGTATGTTTTATGTTGTTTGGTGATATATCCGAGAGGTGTGACGCGCCCCGTGTCATTGCTCGCGGTCAGTTGAACGAACCCTCAGTCGGCGTCAACCTTGCCATAATCGAGATTATTTTGCATCACCATTGTGAAGACTTTGGCCCCGAAGCCTCTAATTGTATCAGGTGGATGATGAATGATCACTCGAACGATATGAACCACTACAAACATATCAGTAGTGGTTCGTTTTGTTCCAGTTCTATATCAAATTATACTATTCCTATGAAATATTGATATATATTTTTGTTTGTTTGTTTGTATTATAACTCATCGGATTATCAAATGGAAGTCGTCTTATATGAAGGTCGGTTGAATTAACAATAACAAAGCGAAGAAAGAAAATTATTATTATTATTATTACTTGAGATATACACGAATAGACAGACATCCGTGTCGTTAACAATTACTTACTATACCATACCAATATCAGCCCTTATCTAATCTATAGATGTTAATCTAATACCATGTCCTTATTTCAGTCTTGCAATGTTAATTTAGTATCCCGTCAATATATAACTGAGTTACCTTTGTTAGATCACTTCCTACTTGTTATACTGTTCCAGTTTTGATATATATATATATAGAATAGAAGTGTCTGTTTGTAATTTCAAATTAACGACTTATTACTAGATACATTTGAAATTATATATATATAAGTCTATCTGTCTGTTCCGGCTGATCTCTGAAATTTATTATTTTGACTGGACTTTCATTGACGCTGTTCCGATTAATCTCTGCAACTCCTTATTTTACGCATAAGTTGTAATGGTTAACTTAGTATTATTAAAGAAAAAAAATAGAGAGGGAAGTCGCGTGAAAAGTTAGTTGTGAATATGTATAAGTATCGATATAATGTTATAAGATACAATTAACTTTAATCAAACATTAACTCGGTTAATTTTACAACAAATATATTATGATACGGGCGTATTGTCCGTCCTGTTATGTATCTTTTAGTTTTTTATTTTTATTATTAAAGTATTATAAAGGGTCTTAATTAAGGTCCATACGGGTCCATATATCGCTTATGTGATATGTGTTATATGACGGTAGTTGGTGATCCTCGGCCCCGTGGGCTCTCTGCCAGTGATGCCCATTATACTAGTTAGTATCACACATATATATATACACACACACACATACACACACACACACACACACACACACACGTATTATAAAAACATGTTAAAACTCCTTTGTTGTTAATATAAGTCTTTTGTTACGGAAGTGGTAATTTTTTTATTATATACTAGCTGTGATTATGACTTGGTTCGTGGTTTAAAATAGATAACCCTACTCCCTGTAACATCAGCTATCAGCCAGTTAAAGTCATGTCAAAATCGGACCAGCAGTTACGGAGATTAACCGTACAAACGGACGGACGGAGGAAAAATTGTTTTTTAATGTATTTACTTTCACGTGAATTTTGTACAAAGCTGTATATATATATATATATATATATATATGTATGTATGTATGTATGTATGTATGTATGTATATATATATATTGTTCGGACACACCTAAGCGTACGGTGGTGTTGATTGTGAAATATTTAGCGATAACAGCAAGTGTTTGTTGATGATTTCGTAGAAGGGCGATAAGGACGGGACGGCCGGCCGACGTCGGCTTAGCTATCTATCTGCGCTGATAACGTACCCGTTTATCCCCGTACTGCGAATATTATATTATATGAAACTGTCTTCCTTATTGATATTATTGTTATATTTTTAATGTATTTATGTGATTTTTAATTCATTGAACCTAGAAATAGTGAGCTAATTAGTGTTTCAATCTTCAAACCGTACTCATTAATTATTTAAAATGGACCGTACCTTATTATATATAAGGTCGTTTTTGCGATGCAGCGTGTTATGTAGCGTACTAATTAAGAAGGGACCTTATGTTATTATCCATAAGGTCGTTTTTGCGATGCATCAATGTCATGTAGCACTAAATAGTAACACTTCCTAACTAACTTTTATTATGCGATCTAATTAGACTAGTTACAATATAGATACAGACACTTATTTATATCTAACTACAAGCTGTGCCCACGACTTCGCTTGTTTTTTTTTAATAAAATTAGCTTAAGTTGCTTTAGAACTGTATACTGTATCAACTATCCGCTAGTGAAAATCCTGTTAAAATAGGTCCAGCCGTTTCAGAGATAAACCGGAACAAACAGACAGACGGACAGAGTTTTATAACATTTATTTTTTTATCTAAGTATATACTTTCATATGAATTCAGTGAAAATGTTAATTTTGGTATCACAAACGGATATTACAATTTTGTTTACAATTTTGTATACAGGATAAATTATTAATTTAATATTATCCTTGATATGAAACTAATTTTAGGTTACGTAAATTTTACGTTACGTAAATTTAATGTAAAGTTAAACGTAAATAATCTATCATGGTGGTCGACTCGCGGAGTGACGGACTCGCTGATAACGATAAACACTCTCCCACCTTATCTTTTAACAATACATTCTACATTTTTTTTTAAAGTTTATTTATCTTTTCCACTTTGAATCAGTCGGGAATGTCAGGACTATTTTGATTCCACACATCGTAATGAGAACGGGAACTCGGGAACCTCGGGAACGAGTTTAAAACCTATCCCGTTCCGAGAACCTTGAAACTATAGCGTTATATCCTCAATTTAGGGAAAAATATTCATATTAAATTTATAATACTGTAAGTTTCCTTCCCGATAAATCCTCAACGTATCTGTTGTTATGAACAAGTTTAATTATTATATTAAAGGTCACTGACCTCTACATAATGATGTATAACAAACAATTTATTAGCAATAAAGTATCTGTTACCCCGTAAAGGAAGGTCGAGCGACGCGACGTTCATCAAAAGAAAATTAGCATAGCCACAACCAAACACAGAGGCACTCAGACAATGGCTTTGTCCGTTGAAACGTAAACGCGTCGCCTCTAACCGTTGATTATTCTGTATTTTATATATATATATTAAATTACGTCGTTAAAATACGTGTGGGTTAAATTTTATACTCGGAAATTTTGAATCCTTATTACCTACTGTATAAATAATTACCTTCGGTAGGTATACGAGTATCTTTGTTTTGTAATTACCTTTTGCTAATCGATTTTATCCTTTTTTTTTATTTAATTAAAATCGATTTTTATTTTTTCTTTATTCATTTTAGTTCCTAGTTATATTTTTGTAATGTTTTTAATTGATTTTTCTTGTATAATTGAGTTGAGCGTAAGCGATGCTCTTAACCTTTTGGGAGACTTTTTTTTGTGTTTAGTTTTCTCCTAAATGTCACGTGATAATTAGCTAAAAAAAATTTGTCATGTATGTTTGAGCCGAACGCGGATGTTATAGAGAAAACAGATTGAAAAAATGTTTAGCCATTCAAAAGTTATCGAGAAAAGAAGAAAGGAGAGGGGCTCAGCTCAACACCCGCCGCGCACGGCTGACGGATCCGGTACGGTACGGTACGGTACGGCAGTAATTGTACGAAAAGTTTAATACTTCATCCCGTGGTTATATGTGGGTGGGGCAATTAAAAAATTAAATAAAACGACAAACAAAACACGTGCGTGGGCAGAGTTTAGAGTCGTTGTACTGACGAGGAGATGATCAAGTACAATATTTTATTTACTTCATATATATATATATATATCGAAGTACGTACGTCACTATCACGTGACGTCAGTACGGATAGTAAAATAATATCTATATAAATTGTTAGTTTTTGAATCCAATTAGTAGCTTTCAAATTAATATTATAATAAAATAGTTACAATTCAAAGGTGTTAATACAGTAATGATAGACCCAACACACACACACACACACACACACACACACACACACGACGAGTCATAATCGCGCCACGTGTGGAAGGACGCGCGTTATCACGGCTCCATTGCGATTTGCATACCAGTTTAACTTGTTAGTGTTATAATATATAACTCTTTGTTCGACCGCAGCTGCTTGCTTTATTTACATCGACCCTTATCGTCTTCGGACAATAAATAGAGATTTTAATTATCTACAACAACCGAAGTACAAGATAACCCGCTATGCCCTTTTATTATTATTATTATTTATTATTAAATAGCTGTGTTGGCAAGACTTTGTTTGGTGTTTAGTGTTTGGTTTTTTTTTTTTATAAATAAAAGTGTAAAAAAGCGAAAGTTTTATTATTAAAGAGTTTAATTACCCCGAACAAATTTACTTAATTTTTTTTTATTATATATACAAATAATCGTTTTTTTTTTTATTTACTCTATGTAACTTATAATTATCTGTCATATTAAAATCGTACTAAATATAATATATTAATAAATTAATTGTTTTGATATATTTAAACCGCAAAATAAATACAGATATAACAATAATAGAAATAAAAGATGTCGGTTCGAACGAAAAACATGTTATTATCTCATAATAATAATGTGTCTCATTGTAGTTGGTTTATTTTTTGAGGTTACGTCTGCGGGTCGGCGGCGCCGCGCGGTATGCCCGCCATTTCCGGACGATTTCCGTCCGACGCCCGCGTTTCATCGCGGATTAAGATAACGATACGCTATCTCGACATGTGTTTATATATATATATTATATTATTATAATAAAATATATAAATTATATAACCTAACCGTATATGTACATGTTAATTCGACTTGACGTTTCAGCGCCATTTTTTTCTCTTTTTCCCGCTCTGTTTAGTTTTGACATTTATATATATTTAACGGATTAAAAAATTGTATGTGTATCCAAATATTTTAATAAGTGAAACTTTCGTGCTGATTCACTGGTGGTGTATGAATCACTCGACATAATCGAGTTTTTGAAACGACAAATGAAATACTCGCGTCGTAGTAGCGAGCGACCCGATAGAGAGCGAGCGAGCGACTGTTGTGAGTGAGTCACGCGGGTTTTCCGAGAATTGAATTGTGTGTTTTAAGTAAAAACAAAGGTAACATAGATAAAGAACGTACTAAATTATCATCGATTATTAATCTTTAATTTGTTTTAAATTAATATTTTTTACCTTTTAAAATTCTGTTGTTTTTTAATGTTTCTTTTGAGTTAGTTGTAGTTGAGTTAACACTAAACCTACCGACAATTGCTGTGTACCTGTTCCTACCGCACGCGGTCAAATTGAACGGTATTTTTTTTTTATATATAACACAGGTAATAATAGAAAGAACTAAAAGTAAAGAGTGAAGAAAATGTTATATGCATATTCTAAGAATTGTCATGTAGTTTGTTAACGATATTATAACGTTTAAAAATGTGTAAGTTTTACAAAATTTTAAGAACGGTCAATTTGACCGGTACTGGTAGGTTTAGTGTTAATATGAGTGTAGTTTAAGAAGCCAATGCGTTATAGGTGAAGGGAAGGGCCGTTGGGTCGGTGCCAACTGCAGAGAGCCGAGTCGTTTTGTTTTATCATTAGTTTACTGGCGGTCAATGTCGCGACTGGCGGCGCCTATAAATTATAATGATATACATGTTAATAGTTAATATGTGCTTTGATGCATAGTGATGTTGTGAAACACTTGGTTGTCCAGCATTCACTATTACGACTATACATTTTGTATGTACTACTATTGTGATGGAATAGAATGTTCAGCATTCATTATCACTACTGTAAAATTTTATTTGAACTGCTAGAATGTTCTAGAATTATTTGTTTTTTTTTTTTTGAACAAAGGACTCAACGACAAAGAGAATAACAAATCGCAGTATAAATTATAATCTTTGTTAAGAATTGTTGACCGCGAGCGAGCGGTGCCATTACCCCGAGCAATTATCGTACCGTTAATGAGCTTCCACACAGGCGACCAGATACAGAATACAATATTTTAAGGCATTCCATCACAATGGACGCCCTCCTTAACTCAACGCTCTAATGGCTTAAGTGGTAACATTGAAATTGAATACTAATACAATAGCAGTAGAGGTCATTTTCGCTAATCAATCTAACTTCATAAGCATCCCCAAGTTTATGATCTTTTTGAGTTATTTCTCACTTTTGAATGTTTGTTTTGAGAACAAAAATGTACTTACAGTTTTAATGTCATTATCTAAAAAATGACTTATATTGCCGCATGTGAGGACGCCATCTTTGTTTATATTCTTATAAAGAGTTTATTGTTTTTTTTTTTTTGTCTCACCTGTCATTTCGCGCTTGCTTCCACGTGGTACGTGATTGTTTACGATGGCTGTAGTTGTGAAAGATATGCTATAAAGAAATTACCCTGGATTTGTCGTTTTTAGAGCAAGGCGCGTTTGGAAATCTCGTAGCGTTAGCTGGAGCGTCTTTACAAAAGACTTACTTCGGTAATTTATAAGTAAATAAAAAAAAAAATGATATCCCTTTTATTTACCTCTATAATATTAATTATAATTACAATAAATCAAACATCGATGAAAATTTATTTAATAACATATAATGTGTTATATAATTTATTAATTTAATTTTATAATCGAGTCGTATTAGATAACGGGTACTTCCGCATAAACCGACAGCTGATAACACTATATACTAAAATATATTAGATTATTAAAACCGTTCCATATGAAGGGATCCTTTCGCTAATTCGATGAAGTCTCTTAAAATGTCAATAACGGGTACTTCCCAATAAACCGACAGCTATCATACTATTGATAACACATTATATACTAAATTATATTAGATTATTAAAACCGTTCTATATGAAGGGACCCCAAGTCTCTCAAAACGTCAATAAGGCTCTTGACCTCGGCTCGTAAAACGATCGCGATTCTATGTTTATTTTTACAGAGTCGCTCCACACATGAAGGGTGCTATAATTAGCACTTGATAAAAATAACTGATAATGTGCCGTCCATTGTAAATGGTGTTCACTTTTTAATCATAATATAATATATTGTAACTAGCCGTCGACACCGACTTCGTCTGCTTTTTCGTTAAATATTTTAAATTAAATTTTTTATCAACAACGCCATCTATTGGATGATTGTAGTGAATTTAAATGCTTTATGTATAAAAAAATATAATAGTGATGAAAATATAATGTTTTTCGTTGAACCAAACTATGTAATATCAAATTGTTATAGAAATCGGTTCAGTATTTCGTAGGTATATAAGTTATGGGCGGGAATAAGTGAGGAAAGCGGCGATTCCATACATTATATAACTTATATATTTATATATGTTATACAGTTTGAAAACATCGTCTACCTCGCTACGTAACATATAGAAATAGTGCTGATCTCATAACCTTGTGAGATAACTGAGTGTACGTGAAATATAAACGAAACTCATGCCATGCACCTATCCCTCGACAATCAATTATTACTATAAAAAAGTGTCTGTCCCGTTGTGTTTAGATCTTATACGTATATATAAAATTTAAGTGTCCGTTTGTTATACCATATTAATAGCTTTTCGCACAGTGCATATGAAAATACGTTATTTACATGTAAAAAATCATTTTTTTTTATTTATTTGTCTCTGTCTGTCTGTCTTCCTGTTCGGTCCGGTTAATTTCATGAACGACTGGACCCATTTAAACAAGATGGTTTTATAACTTTCATTTAAAAAACATATTCCGCGCAGACAAAGTCGTGGGTGCAGCTAGTTATATAAAAATATATATTATTAATTAAAAGTGAAACTTTTAAAATAACAGTTAAAGGAATGCAATATTATTTAAGTGATAGGTAAGAAGCGTGACCAATTAGCTAGAGCTGTTAGTGTGTTATCTGGGTATTTGAGGCGAATTATCATTTAGGCAATTGTTATAATTGACCCGTGTCCGCCTCCCTCCGAGCGGCCGCCTCGTCCTCCACCGCGACTTACGAGATTGACTCAATTACCAATTGTAGGACAACACTATACTTGGACTTGTATTTTTTTTGCAATAAATACGGTACCCAAAACTATAATTTAATAAACGATCCGTATCCGAATATGGTATTCGTCGAAACGTCCCACCTACGTTTAAAACGGCCTTGCACCAAGGTCCCAACGAGCCTACGCCTACGCGGTGAACGCTGGTTGGTAAAGTCTCAAAAATGTTAATGTTAATACTTAAGATGTACTGCAACTGTGAGATTTAATGTTATTTACCATGTGGCGCTCGCATGAGGTTGTAGCACCCATTACCTAAGATAACTATCGCGAAATGATGCGAAATATTTCCGGAGTTTGAGGAGCCGTTCTATAAATACGCTATTTCGTATACGCTCGTGGGCGATTTCGGTCCGGCGCGGCGGTAAACAGCAGTAGCGCGCGAACCGCCGCGGCCGAGCGCCGTCCGAACGCGCGCGCAACGAACGAACGACCCGCACTCAAACGCACGCGATTAACTCGGATCAACACACACCGACCTCAACTAAATGAATTTATCTATAATAATCATAGAATAGTGCAGTGCAAGTATCGAAGATATAGTCTTTATTACCTTGCGAGGGCGGATTGTAACGAACAAATCGAACACGAAGGTGTCGCTTCGCAAAAAGCGCAACACAATAGAGTAAGAGTCTAATTATAAACGTGGGGTTCAGTCTCGGCATCGCTGAAAATGCAGAACATCGATCCGCTGGAGTTCGCCAACATGCTGGCCACTGAGCTGTGGTGTCACCAGGTACTCGCCACAACACCAATACCATAAAGTTATACCGGTTAGGCCCGTAACGAATACATACATTTATCTAAACAATATTATATAGTAGGTATAGTGCCAAAACCATGCCGTCTGGCTTAAGAAATGTATCTATTTAAAAGATGTATCCAGTGAATCATACGATACTTACCTACGACATCACTTCAACTACTCAACTAATAATCTTAATTTATAAAGGACATGACACATTTATCTAATGGACATTCATATTATTCTTTTATTTCAATTCACTCCGTTACACGTAAAATAAAACTTTTAATAAATAATTTATTTTATGCATCAATGCGTTTACGAGAGTATTTAAATTACGAACGATAGTAATTGCTTATAAATATAGTGTTCTATAATCAAAAGACGTGTGGTCTTGTTTATAATTATTGAATTTTTAAAAATGGAACAGGTGAGAGATTTACGAGTTCGTTTTTCAAATTTGTTTACAATAACCGTTATATAATATCCTAAAATATGATTTATGTTTAAAAAATTACATTTATAATATTTTGTTTATTTATTCAAATAGAAAAAAAAAACAATCTATAGTGTTTGTGTTATAATCTATATTATATTATCTGTAGATGTGTTTCATTGTTATTTGTTGTCAATTATTATTATTGTTTTATTTATCTTTTATTGTTATTGTTTCGTTTTCGCATCACAAATGTTTTGCCGATAAAAAGTGATCGGAATGTGGAAGCAATTTTATAATAATATGTAAACATTAATTTCATAACAGTTTGAAATTAAAAGTAATAATTATATAGCATTTATTTATGTTTTTTTTTTGTATTTCCAGTTGGCTAACCTAGAGGGCCTCCAGTCGGGGGTCCCGACGCGCACCACGGCGACCATAACCCCCACACAGTTGCGCAACTTTGAGCAGACTTACATAGAGTTGAGCAACTGTCGCAGCGAGCAGACCAACCACGCCGGCTTCGTACCACCTTCCGTCACGCAGACCAACAACTACGGTACCTTAAATTATTCTTTTTAAATTATTAATTTTATATGTAACACGTGTTTGAATTATATTTATGTAATTCCAGGCATCCTGAATACGGGGGGCTATTGTGATTCGGGCCCGACGACATTGCACGTGTCGCCGGGCCCCCTATCAGCAAGCGGCGACAGCAGCAGCAGTCCAGGACTCCCCGCCCCCAAGCGGAGGAACATGGGCGGGAGGAGACCGACCAAAGCTCCTCAGGACATATCTCCCGAGGAGGAGGAGCGGAGGAAGGTCCGACGCGAAAGGAACAAAATGGCCGCCGCCCGCTGCCGCAAACGAAGATTGGATCATACAAACGAATTGCAGGATGAAACGGACAAGCTTGAAGAGAAAAAGCAGGCCCTCCAGGAAGAGATTCGCAAACTCAGCTCCGATAGAGATTCTCTGCAGGCCCTCCTCCACAATCACATGCCGCTGTGCAGACTGAACAAGCGATCCACAAGTCCGCCCGACGTGAAGCCCTTTCAAGATACCTACGAGTACCCGGATATGCCGGTAGATGGAGTGAGGGTCAAGGAGGAGGTGATGGACCCCACAGTGGACCCAGTCCTCGGGATAGATAACGAAATCTTCACCTCGCCGACGCCGGACAAAAGGTAGTTCATCACCATTCATTGTGACTAAGCACTTTTTATATTGTTGTTTTTAAAGCCTTGTTTGATTTCATATTACTCATACTCGTGTTTTTCTGATCCTGACTTTTAAAGGAAAAGTTATGAGGAAAATGTTTGAAAAATATAAAAAAAATCCCAATCTATCGTAAATGGATTTTCACAGATTTGTTTGTGAAAAAAAGAAAATTAATTTTTTATTAACGTATGAATATTATTTAATAGGATAATGCTGTCGGCGGCAAACCCGGCGGTACTGACGGGAGCGTCGCTGGACACTCCCCCCGTCCGACCCTCCAGACCCAACTTCCTGCAAGTGCCGCTCACGCTCACCCCCGCTCAGGTAACACCTACAGACACATTACACGTTTTCCTTAAAAAAATTAAAAGGACCTTATATATTTTAATGTATTGTTGTGATGTAAATCAAACACTAATCACCGTTTATCATCTTCCAGATCCACAACAATAAACTGGGTAACAACAACAAAATCCCCGGCATCGAGATCAGCACACCCAGCAACGGGATACCGTTCAACTTCGACAGCCTCATGGAAGGTGGCACCGGCCTGACTCCGGTGCACCCGCACCCGTTCGCGCACGCGCACTCTCACGCGCACGCACACCCTCACCCTCACCCGCATCCGCACCCGTGCGCGCAGCAGCAGCGCGCCGCGCCCGACCTCGCCTCGCCCGACGCGCAGAACAGCCTCGTCAGCCTCTGAGAGTACCCCCTGGCCGCCCTCTTCGAACCCCTCGACCTCCTCGACCTCGAGGACGAGCTGTAGCGCGGCCTCACCGACCTCGACCTCGTCGAGGTTTATAATTCAAATATCATATATAGATTGTTATACACCGGGGCCCCTCCGGGCGAGACCCCCGGGCTACGTGTGACGTGGCCGGCGACGAACCTAGTTCGCAAATTAAAACTACACTATTTATTCTTCGTACCCTTTCTCTCTTTTGACTCTTTCTTTGTGCTATCTCTATCTCCGGGCCCCCGTCGGCTAACCTCTCTATTTATTGAGGGGCCCTCGTAACAGACTTGCTCACTACGTGCTTTGTATTTATATATTTAATGGAAGTAGCTCTTGATAGCGTATCGCCTACATAAGTCAATTGATGAGCTGTTCTAGTACTATACTATAGAGGATAATATTTTTATAAATTGTATTAAAGAGTAAATAATAATTGTGATGTAAAAAATAAAACAGAGTTTTATTTGAAGCATTTCGGGGAGTGGTATAGAGTTGTGCTTAATCTAGCGAGGCTAGAGTAGTTATACCATACGTATGTATACATATATATTCTTGTCATAATAAACGGAGTGCCATTGTCTACTCATGGATACAAGATATATATAATAACAGCAATATTACTTAATATATTGAAATGTAAGTTAGCTCAATGTCAATGTATGAAGTGTATTTTAAGATATTGTGATACGTCCAGTGATATGTTCTCATTGAGACTATCATTTTTATATTATTTACTCGGTGTCCTATTTATGCATATGCATGCATTGTCTATACAATACACAGGTGACACTGGAATAAAGAAATACTAGACTAGGCAATAATTAGTATAAGTGCACTTAACATTGTAACTGTAACGCATAACTTAGACCAAATTATTATTTTAAATGCTTTATTATATATAGATATAATTAAAATGGTAAGCCAAATATTGTTTTAATGTTATATTGTAATGTAAACCGCCGTTCCGTTAAAGTATTATTGATTAGTGAGCTGTGGGAGGCGGGGTATTTATTATTATTATTATTAAATTTGATATGGACCGTCGCCATCGTGAAGAATACGCATAATATGAACATTAATTAGATGTAAAAGAGATGTAATTTTTTCTAGAAGATTTTTTCTCAAAATGTTTTTTGTAGAATACTTTTGTATTTTTTCATAAAAAATATCGAAGCAATATATTTGATACAATAATTATTGTTTACCGCCAGATGTAGAAAGTTATATATGTAAATCAGAATATATATTTGTTTACGGACAACCGACTATTGTTTTTTATTTATTTCCTTTACCTTTACCCGGTTGAGTTTGTTGTGTTCCTCTCAAAGCAAGACGCATTTGGAATAGTAGCTTCATTTTAAATAGGAGTGCCTTTACATAAATATAACTATTAGTAAGTTACTATTTTAAATCAATGATTTGCTGTGTCTAATCCGCCAACGTTTAGTCTACGCTATTTGTCACCCACGTAGCGAATCTAAGCAAAATAGTAACGTCATAGACTGTTATAAACTATCATGTCATGTAGCGTAATAAGGTGTCAGTTCGTTTAGAGTTGGATTGAATGTTTATGGAAAGAAACTGCATAACGCCTCTTCAGTTTCCCACATTACTTTCGTGGGATGTTAATTGTGTAACGTTCCGTGTGTTGAGCTGCATTCACGTTACTTTTCGCAACACGAGTGCGGCTCCACACGTCCCGCGTGTTGAAGCCGCATCGGTGTAGTTTCAACTTTGCGACGCAAAGCTTAAAAAAAAAAATTGAGAAGTTGAATATTCTTTATAGATTTGAAGTTAATTTAAAAGCATGCCCCGGAGGGCATGCATGAAGAGGTTGATGTCTGTGGCCGAGGCGAAAAAGGTATGCAGGGACCGTAACGTTTGGCGCTCCGTCGTCTCTGGCTATATAATAAATAAATAGATAAAGTTAATTTAAAACGGAGGTTTTATAAGTTCAGGGCAATAGAAATATAAACATGCTGTAGAGTGTAATAACACATATATTTCAATAAACACACGTAATCAATTAGTGCGATACATTTGTTTGTACAAAGGATAATGACGTATTCTGCTGCTGCTCTCATCATGCAGTAGCATTTGTGTTGCAAAGTTTTAAAATCTAATTCGTGTACAGGAATATAAGATAAAATAACAAAATAGATAACTCCATATTGGGTTGAAGTGACTGAATATCAGGGGCGTAGGAACGAAATTTTTACTGGGTGGGCAGGTTTGAAATCGTACCCCCCCCCCCTAGTTTTTAATAATGTCAAATTTAGTCGATGAGTCATCTAATCCGCCCAAAATAGAAAAGGTCCATTTTGTCGTGAAAAGCGACCTTTTTGCCTCTAAAATGGTCTTGAACAAATTTCCATTGAAACAATAAAAGTTCAATTTCAAAATTTTAATCCTTTGAACAAAAAGCATGGGTGGGCAATGCCCACCCGTGGAAGTTTCTGGGTGGGCAGCTGCCCACCCTGCCCACACGGTTCCTACGCCCCTGCTGAATATTCAATTACGTATTATAGATTTTATAATATATGTTTTTATTATCAAAATGATTAAATCTTCAACATTATAAATCTCCATTAATGTATAAATGTAATTTGATTAAATTTATTATTGTTAAGTTTTGGTGATCGATTGTTGATCTTATATCTAACAGCTGTGAAGGAGTAGAAAATAATTTCTAAAACACTGATTGCGCTGCACCCGAGACACAGTCCGAACACACCGCCGAGGTTTGCTACAAACATAATTACAAATACATAAACCAATAATGTACTAATTGATTTGTTTTTGAAAACAATAAAGCGAAACAAAAACCAAGACGAGGAGAGACGATCAAGGGACAGATTTTTTTGTAATAAATTATTAGTTTTACTTTTAAATGGACAAACAGATTAAAGTTGCAATATTCACTATAAACATAATAACCTACTCTGTTAAATGTTATGATGTATTCTGTCTCTTCGAGTATCTACATACTAGAGAAAGGATAACGAAAATATATTGAAACAACATACGTTACGTTTGTGACGTCACGTTCAGGCAAAATGGTGACAATATTCGTCAATTTGGTTGACACGAGTAGATTTACCATTCATGATATTATCTTATACGCGCTATCACGCTTTTGTGCTTCAACTGCGACGTCACGTTTAGGCAAAAAAAAATCAATGTTGGTTTCAAAGGTCTCCAGTATGTGGATGTTCTAATAGTACTTACAGGACAAGCTAATGAGGGATATGACGGTCTCTTGTTTTTGTTTCACATACACTGGGCTATAAAAGTAGAAGTGCATTATTGATGAGCTTTTAGTAAACACCACATCGGAACTGCGGACAAGAGAAGAACAAATAACATACTTGATGTAATGTTACAAGACATAATTGAGCGAAGCGAGTGGAGCGCTCTATGTGAGATTTTTACATCCCTTGTCCGGACAAGGGGTCCAACCCCGGGGTTGGCATGAGAACGGCTATACCGATCTTCATACAATTTTGCACATTTATAGCGATGGTTATTGCGATGGTTTATAAAAAAAACGAAAAAAAGTCATGTCATGGAATAATCACCAAAAAATGACAGTCCCATAGACTTCAATGTAAAAAAATTTCGCTATGTGATATATGATTATTCTATATTTTTTGCCTGTCGGTTTCAGCTTTGCACGCTGAATTGAAGGTGGGTTACTCGCTTCACTCAATTCGCCGATCTCTACCGAAATTTTGAGAGCGCAGCGAGTCAAAATCGAGGTCCGGTTCGCGCTCCTAGTGTATTTTATTAAATTTTTGGTGTGGAAAGAATTTACACATAGGGCGGAATAAAGCACCCTCTAGCAGTCAACCGATAAAGCAGAAAAAGAAACAATGTATCGAGACATGACACAAAATACTAAAATCAAACCACACACAATACTTAACCAGTTAATATTTAAAACAAATACTTTTATATAAAGCGTTTATTGTACTCTAACTTACTCTGTTTTAATGAGAGATTAAATACTCACTAAGGGTTTAACAGCACGTGTTCCAGTCCATCCATATTACCGAGTACCATGTCCCCGGTGTAGCTGAACGACTCGCAGTCAGGTATGCAATCGCAATTTTTAGAATCGTACCATTCATTCTTTTTAGCTGAGTAATTTTGTTATTATTAAACGTATATAATATAAAAATAAATAATGCATAACCCTGTATATATTGTCGCAAATACTGATTTCGGAATTTGTCAATATTTTTTATTCTGCTGGGAATCAAATTCTATTTAGGCTCTTTACACACCGCATGCGGTCTGAATCAGAAATAACCGTCCCAAGAGGCCGTTATTCTATTTGTATGAACTGTTAAGGATAAAAAACCCGGAGGCAGTGTGTAGCTAGCCTTAGGATCGTACGACAACCTTGTATAGGTTAGGTTAGGTACAAACCGCCTGAAGCAGTTACGTAATTTATTATAACGTACCTTTGACATCAACGATGCAATGAATACTAGTAATATTACAGCTGTCGTACGAGTGCACGCGCGGTACGTAAGGCATTACACACCGACACTCTCTTTCAAACTCCCGCGCGCGGCACAACACTTCACAATCGGATTTCCGGTAATGGTTGAAGTACTGCAGTGAGTATTCGTCCTCGTAATAGCATTTGCGACTGGAATTTGTAGAAAGAGATAGTTTTGGTATAAAAGCTATGTATTTCGTTATGTAATAAAATGTATACCAATTTGATTTAAGATAAGTTCCTACCTCCATGATGGCAGAGAACTGACTTCATTAGAGCAGTACGTGTAGGTCGGATGAAAACTGTGAAAAGATTCAACATGAGGCGTAACTAAACTCGACTCATCGTCAGCGGGAAATTCTGAAGACTCCGTAATCATTACCTGTAAACAAAATGCGTTACAGTTGTTTTGTTTATATTAAACGGATTATTTATTTATTTTTTATTTATTTATATTTTTCCACTTTAAATCTATAGCAGTGATCACTCGAGAACGACAAATTAAAGTTCCAGGAGGGCCTATTTTGATACCATACTTATCGAAATGAGCCCTTCTGTAAGGACACTCTTCAACTTAAATTAAGGCTACGAAGGTTTCGAACGTACCCTAGTAGCTCGTAGAAGAACAACATTACAAAACAGGCGGGTTTTTTTATTATGGTGACCACTGTTAAAAATTAAAAAATAGTA
Source organism: Melinaea menophilus ssp. n. AW-2005 (assembly GCA_918358695.1). Taxonomy (NCBI): domain Eukaryota; kingdom Metazoa; phylum Arthropoda; class Insecta; order Lepidoptera; family Nymphalidae; genus Melinaea; species Melinaea menophilus. The sequence goes on along the minus strand of OU911041.1, from coordinate 27,672,563 downwards.
TCGTTATTAAAATGAATATTCATACGTTAACTCACACGTATAGCACCTCCGTGGAGAAGGGTGCCGTTGAGAGCGTCGTCGACATTATAATCAGTGACTACTACTAACCCATCCGACAAACCTGTGTGGGCTGTCTTGTGCGGGTCGTAATTATTAATTTTCATATTTCTATAAACATTACAATTATATAATTGATTATCTATATTTATAATAAAGTCTATACTATAGTTACCTTTTACGATTATACGCGTATATACCATTAAAAATGCAGCACATTCCATGCATTGTTAAAATGGGATTAAAAAGACCTTTACAGTTCGGATAACGTTTACGTTTAAAGTAACATATTTTGAGAAAATCGTCACAACTTTGCGCCATCAACCCCATTAGTTCTACACCCTGCAAAATAAAGACGAGTTCAAACCTATCCTAATAATTTTAAACATACATGGTACTAATACAGACAAGTATTTATTATTTTGCTAGCTGTACCCCACCACACTAAGCAGCGCTCATTCTGGATGCGTAAGTGAGAGATATTTGTCGTTAGTTTTTATTGAGGATGTTTCAAAAACACGAAACAAAATCGATAAATCGTTCAAAACGGTCGAAAATGGAATTCCAAAATTGTAGTTTCGCATTGCAAATACGTTCCATTTTTAATTCTTTGGTTGCAGCCCCACGTCATTTGTGTAATTTTAAAAGCAACGAGAATGCGGCCGAAACACAAATATTGTGCTTAATAAATTTTTTTAACACGATTGTCAATTCGGAGACGGAGGTGGTGACGGTTCTCCGGGTCATTGAGTTGATGATTTTTTACTCTATATATATGAAATATGAAATATATACATATAAAAATTATGTTTTTCATTCAAATTTTTCTTGATTTACAGCTATATGCTCCTAAGTTCTAAAATTACTTAAAATACGAATGAAAGCAGCCTTTACTAGCAGGTGCTTTATGACTTGTTGTCTTAGCGGCCCCTTAGTTTTTTTTTTTTACCTTACTGTTGCGGTTGTTGGTCATTGACACCGACTGTTACAAAAAAAGTATAAGTTTGTTTAGAAATACGAATAAAATAAACTGTATTGCGATTGAATAAAGTTTATATATTGTTTGAGTGCTTTCATAGAGAGACTCCTTATGAAGCATTATTTCAAGATATATTTCGATTGTTCTACCACAAGGGACGAGCAATATACAAGACAGAGTGATTGAGTCTCTAAGCAGACGCCATGACCGACAGCAAGTGGCGATGACATCGCCTGCTTAAGTATTTTAATAATACAAAAAATAACTAATACAATAATAAATTATTATGTTTTATGTATGTATACAAATAGCAGTTAAAACTGCGAAATAATTATAATATAATAAATAATTTACTGGATAATTATTATTAAGCAAAATCTCGATTTTTAGATTTTGTTTCGATTAACCACATCCTGCGTGTTGCGCCGCATACGCATAATGTTTCGCTATAAGATTGCTATACGAGTGCGGCTCCATACATTGTGTGTATACGGAATTGTGCATTGAATCTGTTACTATTATGTGAAAACTGATAATGATAAAATGACATGGGTTGTACATCGTGTAAATCTTTGAGCTCAATCGGCGCAGTATTTTTTTTATTTTTGAAACGTGCACAAACCAACAGAACATTTATATATATAGATATAATAAAAAATATATTACAGTGTAACGATTGAGCAACATTAAGTCGTGCAAACGTCCTAAATCCTCCTTACTGACTTTCACCACTTTGTATAAACCCAGTAATTGAGGAAGAATACTGTCAAAATCCAAACTCCGATTTCCGTCTCTGTAAAATGTAAAATGTAAGTTCTACAGTATTTCTTATAATGTGTTTTATATTATAAAGCCTTAGGAAAAGAAATGGACATGCGTAACGTAATACTTTTGTTAATTCATTATATTCAATTGGTAAGGATATTTTGGAAATCCTACTAATAGAATATAACGGTGAGTTAAAGAGGCCTGTACCTAGTCGTAGTACTTATGTATTAAGATATTAAAAATTATTTGACATACACAAGAGTTCTATTTAAATGCATCATGGAGCTGATGGTTATCTGATTTGGAGAGCATATCGTTATCGCTGGGAACGTGAGATTGTGGAGCGGCTCGTATTGGTTCTCTATCGCAATGCGCGTTGGTATCTCCAGGAAGCGGCAGTACAGCAGAAACGTCAGCGTACACGCGAAGTACGCTATTGACACTATCGATATCGTCCAGAAACATCTGATATATATTATTTAATCATAAAATAATTACGCATTTTAATATTTATTAATTATAATAGATTATATTTTAAATACCTTGAAAATAAGTCTGGATATAAATAGAAATATTTCAATCCTAATACACTGCTCTCAAGACAAAATCTACGCCACAAAGTTAGAAAATCTCCCTCCATTATCAACTTGATTCAGTGCAAAGTGAACTGTAATGAAGTAAGGAAGATGTGAAGAGTGTAATTACAACATATTAATTATTAATATTTAAACACATGCGATAGTTAATTAACGTTCATTAAAAACATGTACCGGTACTGGATCAACTAAAATAAAAAAATATATACCTGTATTAAATTATACATATTATATTAAAATTATAATAGTAGTATGTATAAAATATTTTATCCATTGAGGTATAGAGTCAGTACTCGCCTATTGCAGCCATTTTATTTTCCAATCTGTGAAACGCTAGGTCAACTAGTGTATTAACATCTCATAGTTAAAAGGGTACTAGTAAGCTCTTGATTTGGACATCTTTAACTTGCCCTTTTGTGGTTCAAATAGTACTTCTAAAGCTAGATGGACCTTTTAAAGGTTTTCACCAATCACAAGCTTATTTAACAGTATTTTCACTGCGATGTTATTATCCAAGCGCTTGATAGAATGGATAATGAAAAAACTGCAAAACTCACTGATTTGGGGTCAAATATTGTGTTTAAAAGTAAATAAAGAAATGGATATAACAGATAAAGAAGTGAAAAACGTGTTAGTGATATTAATTATTAATAATTAACATGCCAGTACATTATATTTAATTACTGTACATTGAAGATATTTTTTATATTTAATAATGACCTTGAGAATTATAGCGCCATTCCGATGAAAACAATATCATTCAGCACGATATGTTTGTTACATACATATTGTTTTTATATATTACTTATAGTCATTACTTACTTTACATTACATTACTTACTTTCCCAAGGAGGGTTGGCGTCAGGCAGGCGGCCGGCCGTAAAACAAAGCCAAATCTTTAAAACAGTATGGTAATACCGGTGCCACGCGAGAAGCTAGCCCGGGAACAAAGGGATGTAAAACTGAGATTTGGAAGTTGGAATGTTGGTACGATGACTGGAAGAGGAAGAGAAATTGCGGATGTGTTGAAAAGAAGACGAATAAATGTAGCTTGTTTACAGGAAACGAAATGGAAGGGATCAAAAGCGAGAGAGATCGGTGAGGGATACAAGTTTTATTTTTGCGGGAATGATGGAAAAAGGAATGGTGTTGGAATTATGCTTGATGAGAAATTAAAAGAGTGTTTGACGGGGGTGAACAGAGTGAGTGATAGAATCATTGCCGTAAAAATTATTTTTGAAGGTTTAATCATTAATGTATTAAGTGTGTATGCTCCTCAAACCGGATGTGATGATAGGATGAAAGAGAAGTTTTGGGACGATTTTGATTCTGTGATGATGGATGTTCCGGACAATGAGCAGATATATGTAGGGGGTGATTTTAATGGGCATGTGGGATGTATGAATGATAGTTATGAAAGAGTACATGGTGGTTGGGGTTTCGGTCACCGTAATGACGAGGGTGAGGCCTTGCTGGAGGCCGCGTTAGCCTTCGATGTGGCTATATTCAACACTTGGTTCAAAAAGAGGGAAAAACACCTAATTACATACAAAAGTGGCCGCCATAAGACGCAGATTGATTATTTCTTAATAAGAAGAAATAAAATCACTTGCGTCAAAAACTGCAAGGTACTGCCGGGCGAAAGTGTAGTCTCACAGCATAGGCTCCTCATCATGGAAATTAAACATGTAGTGCGTACAAATATGTACAAGAAACGACCCCCACCTAAAATAAAATGGTATTTGTTAGAGAAGGAAGAATGTGCGAGTAAATTTAAAAAAAGAGTGACAGATAAAATTGTAAATATGAGTAGTATAGAAGGAAAATCCTTGAACGATAGTTGGAACGAAATAGCGGGATGTATAAAAACTGTGGCAAAGAATGTATTAGGTGAAACGAAAGGAAAAGGTGTGATAAATAAGGAAACATGGTGGTGGAATGGAGAGGTGCAAAAGATTCTGAAAGAGAAGAAAGATACGTTTAAGCAATGGCAGGAAGTACCGGATGATAATGAAAGTATGAAAGAGGAGATGAAACTGTTATATAAAAGACTAGCTTTTGCCCGCGACTTCGTCCGCGTTTCCGTCGTTTTTCGAAAAAAAATTAGCAGATGTCCTCCCTCATAGTTTTGACGTAACAGGCAGATTCACTTTCGTATTTTAGAAGGGCAATAGTAATATAATATGCCAATCCACAAAACTGTTGAAAAATATAAGTAACCGCAGAATATTATAATATACCCACGCTTTACCCACGACTCGGTCAGCGTGTAACTCCTTGTTTTTTATTAAGATAATATATTGCTAATATTTTTAGATCAAATTAAAATGTTTCAGCGCAAAGCTTCTGGGTAGACTATGTTAAGAGTCGACCCGTCCGGCACGTGAACGTAAAGATTCCTAGAATTGCTAACCCGGGAAAGAGCGACGTATAATTGACCATGCGAGAAACAGCTAACACCGAGATCTACTCCAGCAACACGAAAAGTCTGCTCTTGAGCTTTATTGATAGTCATGGCATAGCACACCGATACTGGGAATTGCGTTCTTTTAAATTGGAATGGAAAATTATTTGGTATTATGGGAATTCTGGGAATAAAGACAGTTTCTCCTGCACCGCAACCTGTTAAAATTTGAGCCTCGATTACATTTTGTTGCAACTGGGTTACTTTTAGCCGAGTTCCATTGCAAAGTTGAGGTGGTCTTAAATTTCGGAGCAGAATTATCGGTATGCCAATTTTTAAACAAATTATATGAGAAGGTAGTCCAGGCATACTTAAAGAATTTAAAAATTCTATCGGGTAATTAGTGGCTTCTTGTTCATCAACCATTCTATTTATTGAACTATAAACTTTGCTTTCTCCCTGTATATTAGACAGTATTTTATTATTAATTTCAGATGCCTGGTCATTGCGAGGAGTCAAAATGGACCTTTCGCAAAGCCAAGAATTGTCCCTATTTAATATAATTGTTATGTCACCGTAAACCGAAGATATAAGTTGTTGGGATTGCACTATACAACATAACTCAGGTGTCAGAATAAGTTTTCCTTGGTGTAGTTGTGGATAGGTACCTTCACCAATCTTCAATAATGTATCAGAAAATTCACGATTATCTGCGTTGTCTCCAGTTCTCACTCGCATATTTATAGTCAAATGCACCGATTGTATATCACGCCACAAATAAGAGCTTTTCAGGCAAGCCCTAATCTCATCAGCTCGGGTTCCCCGTGGCATTACCGGTAAGGTTTGTCGGAAATCACCACAAAATAAAACCGTAATACCGCCCATTGGTCGATCATTTTGTCTTATCTCCCTTAGAGTTCTGTCTACTGCTTCTACTCCTTTTCGATGGGCCATCGTACATTCATCCCATACGATTAAATTACACTCACGCAATACCTTAGCTTTGTCGCTATTTCTTGAAATACTACAGGTTGGACTTTCCGTGCGATCTAAATTAATTGGTATTTTAAACATAGTGTGAGCAGTCTTACCTCCTGGTAGCAATGTTGCAGCTATACCTGATGAAGCCACGGCAAGAGCGATTTTACGCTGATTTCGAACATAAGCTAATATTAATTTAGTCAAAAAAGTTTTCCCAGTTCCTCCAGGTGCATCTAAAAACCATATTGTTCCTAAATTATTCTGCACACTCTCGCACACGCGATCATAGACTAAGCGTTGTTCTGCAGTCATCATTGGGACACCGTTTTCTAATGTTACCAGCAGTTCCATTGGGTTGTAACCAATCTCTGCGGAATATTCCCTATTGGTAACCTCTCCGACTGAGGTTGGCGTTGGCAAACCATATTCACAAAGTGATTTACCGCCTACTGCTGTTAAGTCTTCCTGAAGAGCTAATAAGCACTGATTTATAGCCAGATCTCGAAAATTATCATTAGTTGCGCCTTCATTATTGTGAGATAAATTCCGAAGAAAGTCTTCTGCAAATTTTTCTTTATATTTTTCCCATAATTGGACAGGATCAGATAAATTACAAAATGTGAGTAATGTTACAAATAAATGGCGTAACCGTCGTGGATTATCACTAACACAGGATTCTGCTAAAGCGTCATCCCAATGTTGATCATTTTCAAGCAAATGACGCGCTTGGCAAGCTGCATGATAAGTTGGATAAACAACATCGTCTACTTTTCTCAAATCTATAAATGATGTTGGTCCTCGCACTGTATGTAATAATAATCTCAAATAAAAACACTCTGCGTTGTTAGGATGAACAGTATACACTCTACCAAGAACATGTTCTTTGAAAATACCTGTCTCGCCATCTACAGGCCTGCCTCGGCGTCTACGGTTAAAGACACCTCGTTGTTTATCGTAGGTATAATACGATGGAACTTCTTCATACAAAAGAGACTTTGCGAAATTATCAGTTTGGCAAAGTCGAAAGAATGCCAATAAAGTTGTTTGTCTAGGGTTCTCTAATCGTTCTGTAACATTTTCGGCGTTAAAATATATACGTTGACCGCCTTCCAGATGAACATCCAGATGGGTCACAGGTGGATATCTTTCGTGAATATTAAAACTTAAGATCCGCCACACAGCTTCTGAAGAGCTGATATATCTGCCTGACTGAAATCTAGTAACTTCATCATGTTCATTTCTTAACGCAAACGTAGCTTGGTCACTGCCCTTGTTAATGTACTTACAAATATATTTAATTGACTCTACACTATTACACATTTCTACATTTATGTGAGCTTGAAATGCTCTGGACAATACAGGCGAATACGGAACGACCCACCTATTATCTAAAGTAACCTGTTGTCCAGACATTCGCTTTTCAACAGTAAAACCACCATTGTCTCTTGAACGGCGACGATATAATGGGTATCCATCATGTCCTGTTACAGTTTCATCCACTAATGCTTTTGGATACCTTTTAGTGCAACGACCGTCTTGCATGCAAGGAGCATTTGCGTTAAATGCACCACATGGACCATGTATCATATGAGTTTTAACAATGTCGTATAACAGGGGATCTGCAGTCGGATCTGGAATTTCAGCACTGATTAATCTGTCTACATCATTAGGTCGAACCTTATCTTTTAACCAAAGCAAGATATGTGCGTGAGGTAAGCCGCGTTTTTGCCACTCAACACTATACATATAACACAATACTTCTCCAAAAATGTTATCTTTGGTAAGAAGATCTATCATTGATTTTAATTTTAAATGAAACACTCTTGCAATAATATCATGGCGGTCATGCGGTGCCTGACCCTCAAGAAGCTCCCGAGTGATTTCATCCCACTTGGGATTGGTAGTTACAGTAACAAATAAGTCGGGACGTCCATATTTTCTTACGTAACAAAAAGCGTCTTGAGTACGTTCATGCATGTAGCGTGGACCACCAGTAAAAGAAGAGGGTAAAATAACTAAACGACCCATATTCACAGTATCGTTATCTTGCTGCATGGCATCGCGAAGGTGCACGTATTCTTCAGCGCGCAGCTGACTTTGATTAGATCGTATATAAACTAATCTTTCGGTTTCAATTTTTGCGTACATGTCAACAATAAACTGATTAAATAAGCCACGAAAACGTTGAAAGTATACCAATCTATTCCGTCTCACTTGCAGGTGGTAACAATAAAATTGAAGGCATGACACCTTTTTATTATAATTAGGTGCGCCTGTGCGCGGATCGGTTTGGTATACAGCGAAATTATAACCATCTTCCCCTCGACAGTATATCATAGGATATTGCAAACTGTCGTAAGCCCTGTGGGTTTCGAAAATACGTTGCAAACGATTGTCTCTGGAACGTATAACGATATCACGCCTATCACATTCCTGGTCGACCAGTACTACAGCAACTTCATTCGTGGATGGAACGTTATGACGCCCAGGGTGTTCCTGAGTTGGACGCTTATCGGCATTTATAACAATTTTATAATTGTTATTACCATCTTGAGAAAGGGCTTCTAATGCCGATTTAAAACTGCATACGTACGAATTAACCTGATGTAACATGTTCTGAAGTTGTGAAATGAGTTCAGTATTTAAATTCGGAAAATATTGATTTCTTATATTCGACTGTTCGTTGTAATCGGATACAAAATATATTTGAAGAAATTTAGGTTGTTCTTCAGGCAAAAGGGACCCTATCAAATGGTAAACCTGACCTTGTACCTTAAAAGTAGGTATGAAAGGGCCTTCTGAGATTTGTTTAGCACCAAAGGATGTCATTTGGAATGCACTATTATAAGTGCGAATATTATCTAAAAACTGTTTGGATTGCAAATGTTCCCCTAAAAGTAGTGATTTTAAAGGTTCCGGTGGGTCTTCGAACGAAGGCAAATTTATTTTACCTCCAGAACAACAGAAACCAGCAGACTCCTTCCTCCACTTCGAAGCATTACAAAAGGAACATACTACGTTCATATCGCCTATTTCAGAAGATGATCTGTAATCAATTGTGAGGTTATAAGCAAACCCACTTTTATATTTATCGGACCACGCCACCGAATTTGTAGATTGATCTACCACGTGTATATCTAAGTCATTAAGACCATGTCGAAATCTATCTGCAGTAAGACGGGCCTCTCGCTGTTCTTCTGTTTCAAGCGACCGAATATTTTCAATTCTTAATCTTTCATTAGATAAAGTAATCAATTGTTCTTGTCTCAAAGAATTGTAATAATCGCGTCCCGACTCTAGTCGTTGTTCATGCTCATGTTCATCTTCAAGAGATCGAATCATGTTATGGTGCGCCCTATCATTTGTCAAACGGTCTTGATATTGAGTAAAAGTTTCAGATTCTCGAGACAAAATATAACGTTCGCGATCAGCTGTAAGCCGTAATTCCCTCTCAGTGAAGGTTTCGGACTCGCGAGATAAAATATGACGCTCGTGGTCAGCTGTAAGCCGTAATTCCCTCTCAGTGAAGGTTTCGGACTCGCGAGATAAAATATGACGTTCGCGGTCAGCTGTAAGCCGTAATTCCCTCTCAGTGAAGGTTTCAGACTCGCGAGATAATGTATGCCGTTCGCGGTCAGCTGTGAGTCGCAATTCTCGTTGTAAAGCAGTTTCAGCTTCTCGGGATAACGCATGTTGTTCCCGGTCAATGGAACGCCTTAGCTCTCGTTGAGAAGAGCTTTGAGAAGCCCGTGTTGTAGCTCGTCTCGCTCTTTCAGCTGCTAATCGCATCTCTCTTTCTGGAGAGCTTTCATTAGCTCGAGATGTTGAGGCACTAACTCTCATAGAGTTTAACCGATGTGCTCTTTCCTCTTCCGATTCTTGAGAACGCGTCATTCTCATTCTCCTAGCTTGACTCGAAGTTCGAGATAAAGATGGTCGTTTTTTAGGTGGCATCGTTTATTTTATTTTTAATCGACGGTAACTTAAATTCTATTTAGTTACCCAACAAAAAACTTACGTCAGAGGTCCTAACTATAGCTAAGTATATAATAAATAGAATATAAATCTAAGTGCCTATTAAAACTAAAATAATATTCTAATCGAATTATAAATATGTACGTAGGTACCTACAAATTACAAAAGAATAAAAAATGAAAATAAAGCTATACTTAATGCGTGTGCAATACTATCTACACTTACCTACTTCACTTAAAAATGAATAATAAGAAATACCTACAACTACTGTAATTAATCAAAGTACCTATGCTAATACAAAAAAAACCTTAGATGTTCTAAGTACAGCTGCTATATAATAAAAAAATATAAATCTAAGTGCCTATTTAAACTTAAATACCTAATATTCTAATAGAATTAAACTAAGAAATATGTACCTACCTACCTACAACTTAGGTACAAAAAAAAAAGAAATGAAAATAAAGCTAAAACATGTGTGCAGTATAGGTAGATAGTAGGCAATATCTACCTATACCTACTTCACTTAAAAATAAATAAAAAATACCTATGAATACTATAATTAATAAAAGTACCTACCTACGCTTTTATCTACTCAATACAAAAAAAACTAAACATAAAATGCCCAAAACTAACCTATCAGTAACTAAAAATCTAACAATAATCTAATCTATCTATCTATTATCTAATCTAAAAATCGAATCTAAATCTACTTAAAAAGAAATAAAATAGGAACTATTAATAGTTAAGAATTTAAACAAAACTAAAACTAATTTAGAAAATAACAACAAAAGAAATTAAAATAAACTATTTAAAGACAAAAAGTCGCGCTGATAAGCACGGTTTATAAAATAACAATTATTGTCTGTCAATAAAGTCCAACACTCTGAACGCATCAACAGCCAAATATTGAATGACGCTTGCGCTCGCCTCCCGCCCCTTTTATACTCTGCCGCCGCGAGCCCCGTCGAGCGCGGCAACCGTTACGCAAAAATAATCCTTATAGCTTGATTCACTATTCACGCGCGATGTCTTGTTGGCGTATTTCATGTAAGTAAGTATAAGTTTGGTGTTTCTATACCGATTTCAATGATTCTTTTTTTATTGAATTGGTGCTAATGTTTATTTTTTTTTTTAATTAGGAATGATGGTGAGCATTATTGGTTTTATAAACGTAAAAGTAAACAAATATAATAAGAAATCTCCGAACTGCTAAGCTATCGAGAGTTATGCGTGTTATTGTGAGTTAACTATAAAAGGTAGATATATGCTGTCTTGGAATATTTTTCGTGTATTTTTATGTAGAATATTTCCGTTATACATAGTTTCTATGTAGCTCTAACCATTAAGGCTGCACACGCGACGGAAGCTTAAAAAATCAAGCAACTTCTCCCATTTTCTCAACATTTCCTTTCGCTGCTCTGCTCCTATTCATTGTAGTGTGATGAAAAGTATACTATTACCTGCCCAGGAGTATAAAGAATAATTGTACTAAGTTTCGTTAAAATCCGTCGAGTAGTTTTTTTTTCTATAAATAACATACAAACAGACAGACAGACAGACAGACAGACAAAAATTTTTTTAACTGCATTTTTGGCATCAGTATCGAACACTAATCACCCCCTGCTACTTATTTTGTAAATATATTTCATGTACAGAATTGACCTCTCTACAGATTTATTATAAGTATAGATGTAAGAAGAGAGCGAAAGTAGCTGTAGCCATTGCTAGAGCTGAAGTGCAAGAGGAGTTATATAGGTCGCTAGAAATTCCTGCAGGTCAAAAGGAACTCTACCGCATAACAAAGCGTAGGGAGAAGAATGCTAGAGATGTCATACATGTAAAATGCATAAAAGATGATACTGGAAGGGTGTTGATGAGAGATGAGGATATAAAAAAGAGATGGAAGGTATATTTTGAAACACTAATGAATGAAGAAAATGATTGGAGTGGAGCTTTGAAAAACCAGCCGGTAAATAAAGGATTAGTGAAAGAAGTGACCGATGATGAAGTGAAAGCGGCTGTGCAAGGTATGAAGAATGGAAAAGCTGTCGGGCCGGATGCGATACCAGTGGAAGTATGGAAGGTTTTAAATGAATATGGGTATAAGTGGCTGGCTTTATTTTTCAATAAGTTGTTGCATGAATGAAATTTCAATAAAATTTTGTCAATGCAATTTTAAAGTTTTTATCTCCACTAATAACCTTAAGTATTGTATCAAGATAGAGCCTTCTGCCGTTCCCATTTGACGTACACAAGTGATCACTCGTATTGATTCAAAGTGGAAAACATATAAATAAATAAATTAATCTTATTATTAGTAAATTACTAGTTAGTAATGATACAATGTTTTCTGGGTCTAGTCCGCTGACGTAGAGTTTCGCTAGTTGTCACCTACGTAGTGAATCGCAGCGAAATGTAACGTCATATACTGTTGTAAATTACCAAGTCGCGTAGCGAAATAAGGTGCTTCAATCCGTTTAGAACGGTGTATTGAATGTGTACGGAAAGAAAAAAAAGTGTAACACCTTACAGTTTCTTACATTAGTTGTGTGGGACGTTATTTGCTTTCCACAGGTTGTGCGTTTTGAGCCGCGCCCGCGTTACGTTACACTACACGAGTGCGGCTCCACACGTCCTGTGTGTTAGAGCCGCATCTGTGTAGTTTTGTTGTGTAGAAAATCTGCAATGTATATATGAGCTAGCGATTATATCGTATTTATCTATATTATAATTCCTGAAATCTTTTTATTAGTGTATAAATGATACTTTTTCAAATTGGTTATGTTGTGTAACCGATTTTTGATCTTATATATAATAGCTGAAAAGGTAGACAAGTAGACGGTTGTGAAAATTAACTACCTGGGACAGACCATTTGCCCACGAAGTCGGAGACATGCGACCATAGTCAATTAAGGACTATGACTTCGGGCGCAGGGAGTCTGTGAAAAAAGGTCGTCAATCTTATCATAGACATGACCCAAAAGTTGATATGTTTCTGCATTACCACTATGGGACCTCTTGAGGCATGTGAAGACTCTGTCAGGGTCGTCCATGTCAACACGCAGTTATAGTATAGATAGGTCCCGAAATTTTAATTCTGAAGGCGATGGTAGTAGATATCCTGTACGAACACTGATACCGGCGTGTGGTATATGGTGATTCCAGTTTATACCCCAGGTATGATAGATTGAACACAACAAGGTCGAAAACAACGAGGTCTCTAGGGTCGTCCAGATATTATGAAGTAGGCGGCGCTTAAGATGGAATGAAATCTCCGGATGTTGCAAAAGTCCACATTTAAATTTAAAATGGAGCGAGGTGCCGCTGTGTTGACTTATCATTTGCGCTTTGAAAACACAAAACGCAATAGATTGCAAGCCCCAGATAGATCATACCCCCGTTTTTGCACGGAGTGAGGTTCTCCGGATACATCAAAGCCTGGCAGCCCTTTTTGGGTATATTTTTAAAGGCAATGAAAACAAAAATATCTTTAACAACTGAGCGATGGTATAAGAACTCGCTTATTGTAGCCATATTATTATCCAATCTATCAAGGACTAAGTCAAATAAAATACTATCATTGCATAGCGAGAAGACTGTAAGTGAGCTGTTAGCAAGCTGATTGGATATGGATTGGGTGCATTTCGTTTTATACTTTGAATTCAGTTTTTGACCACAAAACTGGCGAGTTAAAGATGTCCACAAATCATCTCGTAACAGCTTATTGGGAGTCAAATAGTAGGCTCAAAAGTAAATAATGAAATTGACTCACAGCAGATAGTTAACTGAAAGAGATGTTTGTGATAATAATAATTACAATAACTAACATGCACACACATATATATAACACATTATATTTAGGTATCGTACTATTTATATTTAATAATGACCTTGAAAACACCCGCGCACTCCGACGACAATATCATTCAGCACGATACTTTTGTATGTAAACGTTAATATAGTTATGGCATTTAATTAGCCATATATATATATATATATATATATATATATATATATATATATATATATATATATATATATATAATTATTTAGGTTGTTTATACATTATTAATTCACTTTAAAATTCTATAAGTTTTAAACAGGTGGCGGTAGGAGTTCCACAATGTCCCTAATCTTATTTTTGGCGCTACATTTCAATTTAAAATAGTTCAGTCTAACTACGCAAAGTACGGGAGGGGAGTGAGTGGACTAAGTCGGTGGCAACAGCTTATATTATGATAAAAGTACAATAAAAATTTAAATTGATAATAAATGATAATTAATCAATAGGAAAGTAAAATGAAACACTTATTAGGAAACTGTATAAACTGATTTACTGAGAACATTAACTTGCATCGAACGTGAAAATATTGGATTGATAACAAACAAACACTCAAATTCTTGTCTATATTGAGCAACAAACAATGTTTAATATATATATATATATATGTATTTATATTTATGAAAACTCATTACAAACATTAATTATAACAAACAAAAGATTGTACATATTAAGACTTTCAAGATAGATATACATTTAAATAAAATTATATTACGGATTTAAGCAGTGTGTGATTTTTAATTTTAACCTGACATTTCTAAACTCGGCGAATGGAAGGCGGTAAATTACTAATTAACTAAATGACAGATGACATTTCGTTTATCTTTTTTAATATTCCTGAAAGCATTCGAAATGTCAGATTCGGATGAAAATGTTATTTACTTATTACGTTACAAATATCCGTTACATTTTATTTCAATGTATTGACATATTTATTTTGTGCATAAATTTCATTCACAGTATAAAGTGTGTACTCTATTTTTTTATACATTAAATAAGTATAACTCAATATTTCTTTGTTCTATCAAGAACATAAAATTTGAAGCATCATATTGTCTAGACGGTTAAATTTGAAGAAATGTTTAATATAATATTAATTTAGAAATAGATTTATTACAAAAAAGGTAGTTTTTTAGTAATATCATATTAAATAGGGCAATATTAATAGGACAATATAATATATTAATAGGACAATTAATTCAATCTAAGGCTTATTCATACTATTTGGTATTTACTTTTTCGGTTGAATATTTTTTGTTAAATCTCTAGTCCTTACATATATAAACTGTGAAAAAACAGAAAGAGAGAATTATATATTTATACATACATATGTGTCAGAGTATAATATGCCTTGGACTTGTCACAGATTAAATCATTAAAATTTATAAGTCACAGATTAAAAACCTAATACTAACAAACAATTAATATTTATAGCATTGATAGCATTGAGTATTTGTAGCATTGAGTATTTTTAATCTTAATAAAATATCTGTTACTATAAACAATTTTTGTTATCATAAAAATAATAATAAATATAAATAAATTTCTTTACATTTGACACATTGTAAAAGTTACATAGGAATAAAATTATATACATTTACAAACTGAGCTATTGTAAACTTTCTCCAACATGATATGACACGGAATAAAAAAAAATTGAAGACAAATTCAAAGATTAAATCACAAAAAAAATAAACTTCAAACCTTCAATTATACAAATATGAGTTTGATAAATATTTATAATGTATTAGATTGAGTATTGAGAAAAAAATATTATTAATAGTTTAAATATTTAATGATTTATTAAATCTTATATCAAATATACAAAATTTTGGTCGGTCGTAAGCAAGCTTCCATACCTATGTCTATTTTTTTTTTTTTTGTTTGTCTCTGCTGTTAGCCCTACTGGCCATGACAGCGTCACCGGAGAGACCTATGTCTAAGTGCTTATAAGTTGCTACACTAATAATTTTATTAGAAACAATATTTTAAGCAAATGAGAATATATATTGGGTTTTTTATTATACATATAATAAGTTATATTACGAAGATTATTATGAGGATTAAATGATTCTTTCGTTATTTCATATTTAATTAATTTTAATATGAACATAACTTTTTAATATTAAACCTTTGATTGTTTGTCCATTTATATATATATATATATATATATATATATATATATATATATATATATTATAATTACTGAATACGGCCGATACTTAGCATGAATATGACTTACAATAATAATAATAATAATAATAATAATAATAATAATAATAATATCTCTGTAATAATTTCAATAAACCATTTTTATTAATTTATTCTCTTTATATTCTTTATACTTTTAAATGTTTTAATTATTTTAAAAGAAATATAAATATATTTTTATGTAATAAAACGTATTGAGTGTCGTCTGTTTCAACAAACAAAATAAATATGACAACTGTAAAAATATAGAAAGGTAATAATTTACTAACATTTTTATATACTCAAATAATTTACATGACAATATTTAGAACAATGATATTAAACATGTGTCTACTCTAATTCAAACTATTGATTAATATAATTAATATTTTAATTCAATATTTACAACTATTTATGACGGAGGATAAAATTGCAAAATATGTATAGTATGCGTTTGAGATTAAAATATCTGGACTGTAAGGAAAGTACGAAGTTAAGAAGATTGAATTGAATGATTGAATATATATATATCTTGGCGTGTTGTTTAGAAACTGTTTGTTATATTTTGTGCATTTTATTATTTATACTAGTGACTTCGTGACTCCGTTCACGTTAAATTTTTTCTCATATTCAATAAAATTATATGGCTATAACGGAGTCACCGTGTCTATTATGACGAACAAACGTTTGTTTTGTGATTTATGTTTATATATATACACTAGCTTATTCCCTTCCACTTTGCTGGGCACACTTAATTTGGATGTGAACTTAGGTTGCTATGGTAACCTTTGTCATATTATCCGTTGCTATAGTAACTTTTACCCCCGCGTTAAGTGTATAGTGTGTCTACATAACAAAAGAAGTAACTATGTAAAATTTTAAGTTAATCGGACAGATAGTTTCGCAGATTTCGTGATGAGTCAGTGAGTGGTAAATCGCTTATATATATATATAGAAGATATATGAAAAAAATATGAATTATGATTAAACATCTGAAAAAGTTGTACAACCCTAGTAAAGATAGTAATTGTATAATATATTTAATATCAATAAATACTCTTCCTCTAAGTTATCCTATCTCACAAGTATTGTGCGCTCCAAGTCTTCGTCGTATTATATATAAATGCTACAAAAAATTACATCTCAAATATCAAACGAAATTAATTATATTAAACACTTTATAAGCTTCGAATACATTTTTAAATTTAAACCTACATCACTTTAATAAACATTGAGATTGCAATATTCATGTATTTCATACAAATTTGTAATTCATATCTCATTATACTTTTTATACTAATGTCGAACCTTGTTCAGTGATAACTCGAACTCTCGTGAACATTTAGATAAGCACACCGAATATAATTAAACGACACGATTCGACGCGTCGAGCTCGAAGGAGCCGACATGACCTGAGCGGTCCACAATTTGAAATTCGAAAGACCTTCAGGATCGAGGGCCGAAATACCGAAGGTCGAAGGTCGCGGTCTTCCGGCTGGAGTGGCGGACGCGGGACGAGGTCCAGCTTACAAGCACCGTCGCGGTGCGGCCACAGCAGGTGACGCCGCGGGGCGAGGCGGGGCGACGGACACGTGACGGACACGTGACGGGTTCAGACGGGCGCATCTCGTGCGCTCTACGTCGGGGGCCCTCAGGAGTCCAGCAGCACGTGCCAGCGCTGCACCTGCGGGCACGCGGATGACTATCTTAAGCATGTACCTATCACCGCTCGCTCGCTCTCTCGCTCCCTCGCTCACCTGCTGTCCCTGTCGCTCGCACAGCTCGTGCCAGTGTCTCTCCTCCTCTCTTCCGGACGAGCTGTGTCCGAGAGAGAACCAGCCCACCATCTCGTTGCGCTTCACGCTGCGACGCCACCACACCGACACCATCAGCGTCACCTCCGTCAATTGGAACAGAGCCACCTAGAGAACAGATTACAGGGTTACACCTATAGTACCTTTCTAATCAATATATATTTTCTGGGGCTTTCCCCAAACCGTAACGTTCCGATAACCGTACGTAAAGAAATCCCCAAATCGTATAGCAAATTCATACTTGAAATATGAAAAGCTCCTTATAGAGAGGGTTGGACTGAGCGCGGCGGGTGGTGGACTTGCAGCGTCCCATCTCCATGCCCAGCGAGCTGATGAGGCACAGCTTAACGTATGTGTCCGGAGCTTTGTTGGGCGACAGCTTGCGAAAGTGGGTACCTTTTATTATCTGTGAAGATTTTATTTATTTATTAATTCAGTCATAGGGGGATCTTTTCTTATAAACACAATATCATGCACTAGTTTTTATGAGTATATTTTGGTTCACCTCTACGGACAGGTGTCCTGTGGTGGGATTATATTGCAGGCCCAGCAGCAGCTCCGGTGCGGACCTAGTGCTGCAGCAGGAGGAGGCGGAGTCGGAGCGCGCCAGACTGCAGGCCTCCCCGCTGCCACCGGGGGACACCGTCGTTATAGACGACGGACTCGCCAGCACCCCGGCGATGGAGTGGCTAGGGTCTAATTTGGGGATCTAGGAAACAAAGTCAATTAAAAAATAATATATTTTATATTAATAATACATACAAAAACAATGCAAAAAACCTGTAGACTTGGTTGGTGATGTTGTCGAGGTGCAAGTTGCAGCCACAAATTATTCTCGAGCTCAAAGTTAAGTGTCGCGAAGCTGACGTTCGCTTCTCCGAGTAACCGCTGTCTGCGCATCCGTTCGCAGCCATATATCCTGATACGCAGACCCAGGCCGTGAACATCCTCTGAAAATAATATTTATCAGTAATTCTACTCGAATCATTACTAAAACAAATAAAGAACAAAATTCACCTGGATTAATCTTATGCAAGACGAAACTCTCCATATATTGTGGGTTCTCCCCGTTGCGTATCTTCGATTTGTATTTCTGTTTCTTCAGCGGTAAGAGGACAATACGAACCTGAAAATAAATAATTGAAATCAAATTACAGGGCTTAACTTAAAAAAAGTAATATATTTTAATATCTGATAACTTATAAGTATTATTATTGCATCGTACCTGGCTCTGTAGCACCTGTGCTGCTGTCCTGTGCTGCAGCCCGCGCGCCTGCAGCACGTGAACAGTCATGCTGCGCACTGGCGCGTCGAACAGTAGCGTCAGCTCGACGCAGCCCCGAGGCCCCTCAGAGGAACCTTCACCCGCCCCCCCACCAGCCCCTCCCTCGCACAGCAAGGACGTGTCCTGTGGGATGTGGAAATCAATCAATCATATATACCTGGACTAAAGCTAAATTAAATAAGATTACGACAAAGTTACATCTATTTCACTTGTATATTTCTATCCCATTATTTTAACGCTGTCTTGATAATAAAGAGAGAATCTTTTGAGATACTTCTTGAGTTCATCTATGATGACTTGCTTTGAATCGAGATTTTTTTATATTAATTCTAGATAATTTAATCTTTAGTAGTGGTATGCTATTATTAAACTATATTTGTATAGTCAACCAGACACGGCCCTAATTAAGATCATAATTTATATTAATTGCTATTCAAAACAACAAAATTATAATAAAATATTAGATTTTACATTATGCGCGAGAACGTCACTCTCGACGCTGCTCTGTGCTTCCAGGGTATGGATGTAATCCGCCCGCTGCTGCACCACTTCATCGATCTTCGTCTCCCGGAGGCTGGTCTCACGCATACTCTTCTCTATCAGCTCTACCTCCACCTTCGACTGAGCCTGATTCTCATTCTTCTCCTCATATCTACACTCCACCTCTTCTTTATCCTGTAATATCATAGATCAGGATTTAAATTAGTATTTCTATTGTTTCAAAAAGTTCCAAATATATAAATATAACATAATACTAATGCGTCTATTCTTAATACAGAATACAGTAATCGCTTAAAGCGTTAAAAAGGTAAAAGTAAAAGGTAAAAGGTTATACAATAATTAATATTGTAAATATTATATTTATTTATATCAATAATAAATTCTGAAAAAGTATAACTACATGATTCAAAGTTCCATAACCATAATTTAGATTATTTTGATTTTAGTGTCTGACTCACACAAAAACTGATTGTACATACCATACTTACAGTAAAAGAAATCGACGTATTTGATTAATATTATGTGGTATTTAGCTTTTTATTAGAGTTATAAAAAAGTTAAAAAATATATATAAAATATCTGCGAAATAAAATACATTTCATAAGAAAACACAAAATCTGGTTTTGATTACAATTACAATACAAAAAAATTACAAGACAGATTGTAATAAATATATATGGGTTGCTTAATTTCAGGATATACTTTTCACGACTGGCAAATATTTATTTACAATATTTCATAAACTCAATAGCTTATTTATTGAAAGTGTTAACCCTGTTAGCATTTAATAGTCAATTTATTCTAGAGGGTTATAGACTTTATCGCTTTACGACTCCTAAATCAATATTAGAAACTAGAAAGTGCTTTTTAATAAAATATTTTCATTAAGTATTAAAAATGCCTGCGAAATGATAAATGTGAGCAATACTGTTTGTTTCTCAGGTTTAATAAGTATTTCAAATATTATGTTCCAAAAAAATTAAATGTAATGCAATTCTGTTAACCACGGGAACGAAATCGCAGGAAACAGTTCTTCAAAAAAGTTTTGAATGATTTGCTGGTGAAAACAACATAAAACATATACATTTCTAAACAAAAACAAAACGATCAAAGTGAAAAATACGTCTAGACTAGTGAATGTATGTATTTATTTAATAGGATGGAGTCTGTCACTATTAAAATGGTTTCTAAGAGTTTCAGGGATCAATACAATCAGACGAAGTGCGCGCTACAGGTGCCGATAGCGATAATAAAGTTTCAATCATCTGATAGATATATATATGGACGGACAGACATTGAAATTTAAAGCATCTAAAAAGTTGCATGATTAATCTGTATGTTACAGAATTATATATATTTTATCTCAATATTTGGTATATAACTACAAAACTTTCGAGATCAAAATTCCCTTATAATTAAAAGCAAAACTCAATGGCTTAAAGTAGTTTTCTCTATTTTCAATTTACCTGTTGGATGCGCAAGCGCAGCTCCTCGTCCTCATCCGAGGCCTCGAATTTGAATATACGTTCGGGATAATGGTTCGGTTTCGACAAAGCATCTATAACAACACAGACGTACGCACAAATTCAATCAATATAATATTACGCTAGGACCTATGTCTAATTTTCTATTTTATTAAACATTTTTTTATTTTTAAAAAACTAGAAGTGTCCACGACTCCTTATTCAAATGGCATTCGTGAGTCGTGACGCACTCTTTGTCCTTGTAACTATGTAACTACTACACTAACCTATTGTTCTAGTCCCTTATCACAAAACTAATTAACTCTAACAACCATACATTTATAAAATATTAAGCTTCAAGGTAAGCTACTTTTCTAATGGGTCGGCTATAACTCTTAAAATATAATATAAAATAATCTATTATTATAATGAACAAAAATTATAGTGTGAATTAGTATTTATTTCTAACCAAACGGAGCATTTTCGATCGGGAGTCCCGGGGAGGTGATGGCAGCGTTTACGGCGAGTATGTCATCGGAGCACTTTCTTCCGAAGACTGCTGTATAGCACCAGCGTCTCCCGAGGAACAGCAGCACCACCAGCACTACCACGGCAAAGGCGGCTACAGCACTTATGTATGCCGTGGCCTCCACTGCACAAAACAAACAATGAATTCTCTGAAAAACCACACAATGTATAATGCGACATTGTTTACCATTAGTCGGGCTGATGCCGACGTTAGCCACCATTATGGCTCAGTACATAGCTGGGCAGCATTCAAGCACTGACCTAGCACTCAGTGTTTGTAAAATTCACAGGATATATAATAATTTTAACTGGTCAAGAGAATTAGTACGTGCTGCCACGGTCGCTGTCAGTCTTGCACATGCGCCGTGCGCGAGGGGCTCGACGAGGCGTGTGGAATACTGCGCGGTGATAGGACGGAGGACCTTCACTATATTAATATTGAAGTACATATAGATACAGGAGTGTCGTCAAGGCCGAAGGCACGTGCCCTCGATAGGGCGGCAACAAACATATAACTAATAAACATACCTACCTCATAATCACGAATAATCTACAAATTGATTTGTTAACAATAATTTGTATTCCTGTTGTTTTACTGTGTGTATTTAATATATATTATATATACTTAATATGTTGAAACTATGAATTATTTCGTTATTAAAAGTACTATATAGATGTGGTATTTTTCATTTAAAATAGTTATATGTAAAATATGTTTTTAGCTGTATGAGCTATGAATTTCTTTGTTTGAAAATGTGTTTCAACATGGCAAATAGTTATGTAAGACATGATAGTGGATAATAAGTGGGTAACTGGGATATATAGAGCCGCGAATTGCGTAATATTCACCGGCTGCGATGCAATCAGGACACTGGACTGTTGCCAAGGCGGGAGCAATAGCTGTTTCATATGGAACTGAATTTTTATGCATAATTAAATTTGCATTTCGCCTTCATCTTTTTTTGTAGTTTCTGCTCTTTTCTCATTTTGGTACTTAACCGAGATATACATATATTTTTCCTTTTCTAACAGCGTAAGTATGTATTGAAGAAATACATATTACCATTATTTAAGTATTGAAGGAATACATAAAACCATTCAAATATTTTCAATTAACATACCTATACGACTACCAAAATAATTTTACAAGGAATTTAAATGTTTTGTTAGTAATGAGATCAAGTTTTTTTTGTAATAGATTTTATTGTGTAATCAGCTTTATAATTATTGTACTTACGCACCAAAGGGCCGATATTACGTAATATATAACAAGCGTTGACAGCGACTTCGTCCGTCCTACGCCCTCTAGGCTTCAATAATAAGCCATCTATAATTTATATTATCATCTTCTACTAATCATCAATCATTAATTAAAATTGAGCCGATTTATACATATTAGATTTTCTGTAAAAAGAAAGATAGTTGTTAGGGTGCAAATACAAACAAAAACAAATGTCATCCAAATCTCTTCTTGTTTCCATGATGCTCATGCAAATGAAAATACATTTTTCATACTTTCATAAATTCTGGCCACATTTCTCCTCGTTACTTATAAAGAAAAGAAACATTTTGTGTTATAAATATTATATCTTCAGCATATAAGAATTTAACGGCAGTTAAATTTTGGGAAAATATAAAATACAAAAAAAAGTCAATATTAATATAATAAAAGCTGTTGGATATGATTTCTTAAGTCTCAATTTTGTAAGGCGGGCGTATTTGTAGTTCACGGTATATCCGTTAGATGTCGCTCGGGGCACAAACTTTTTAAGAATCCAGGTTAGTTAATAAATGCCACGCTTATATTTATACTGAAAGCCTAAATATGTAGTGCTAATATATCTTAGCTTAATTAAATAAGGTGAAGTGTTCAGAATCATTACGGATTTCAGGGAAGTCAAATAAGTCACTTCTTTCATAAACGCAATCTGACTTGATAAAAATCTATTTTATAAATCAGATATATATATATACAATATTGTAATTTAGTCACAGTGAAAACAAAATATATTTAGATAAGATCAAATTTATTTATCTTTCTGTAACTTGCAAACTTGGCCAAACCTATAAAGTCAAGTGTACCTGCGCACTGATGGCTGACGCACTACAGAATAGAGCAAGATGGCCGCCAGAACAGAAAATCGCGGAATTAAATCAAATGTATGTATTGTATGGAGCATAAGATATTTGTATACTTTTAGTATTTTTATTTCAATTTCTTTTTCTTGTCAAAAAGTACATACAAAATTTAACAACTTTTTTCTGTATCTGCGTGCTCTTGAGTTTGGAAAGTATTGCTTAGAGCATTTACATACTAGAGACGGCATTGTTTGCATTCAATAGTTACCTTTGAAACCAACATTGATGTTTAGCTCAACGTGACGTCAGAAACGTATGGTGGTTTCAACATATTTTCGTTTCGTCTCTATATGTGGATGTTCAACAGCTAATTTTAATCTAGCTTGAATTATGACCTTCAAAGAAATTGTGCATTGGTTCAGCGGAAGTGAAGACTGAATAGGTTATAAATAGCTCTGGCAATATCCATACTTGCAAAATCTGTTTATAGTATAAGATAAATCTTTAGACCTTCAGTTACTAATTAAGATAACCAAGATAATATCCACTTATCTTTAAAATTTTCTTTTGTGTTGTTGTTTTTCCAATATCCATATCCGTATAAGGGGGTCAGGATTTTGTGACAGGATCGAGTCAAATATGATAATAAAAATGCAAATTCAAAGAACAATCTTTAATAACTTATTTTTTGTCAAAAGGAATTTCTTTATTCACTACATTCCGATGGATTTTATTGAGAATATTTCATAGGAATAAGAAAATCATAATAAAAAACAAACTAAACCCATAGAAGTTTTAAGATTTCTGAAATAAATTAACAATAATTTCAATTTATTATTATTTTTAGTATGGAAAATCTTTTATAGCTTTGAAATATTACGTTATCTTTAGAATATATATACTATATTATATTGTGGGTTTAATTATTACCAAGAATCTCAACATAACGACTGAAACTTTTTATTTTATGTTATTTTAAACTATATATAATAAAGGTGGAGGTATAGTCTGCGTGTCAGCAAATCAGAACCAGGTTCAGCATAAATAGAATTTAATAATTAACAGCTAACGTGAATGAAACATCGCAATAATATTTTGAAAATGTTTTTTTTATTAACACTTACATTTTTACAGCATTCCTAGCCAACAGAGTAATACTAGAAAATTAAACGGTGTGAACGACTGTCGAACGCAACTCAACATCTGTCCTACAGTGTATTAAACGAATAGCACAGTTATACAATCATATACCGACTATTGTCTGCGAACGCACCTCGCTCTCGCACCTCTCTCTCCAACGAGCGCAGCGATCGCTCTCAAGAAACAAACGACATTTTAAATCTATAAACATTTCATATAATTTAAATTTATAGTCGCTATAATGTAATATAATTATTACTTTTGTAACCATTATTATATGTTATATGTATTTCGTTACGAAAATTGAAATGAATCGGTCGCTCGGTCCCACCGGCCGGCGCGTGCTTCGAGATCGCGCCCACGCCCACGGACGCGCGCCCGCGGACCCACGGTCACGGGCGCGCGCCCTCTCCGCCCCGGCCCGCGGGGGGACCGAGCGCCGACCAAAACAAGATGACTCTATAATAACTGTATAATTTTAAAAATTTCTAATTACGCATTTCTACGTTTTGTTTATTATCTTTTAATTAAGAAATAAAATCTTACATTACCATGAGCGGACTATTTTAATGAATTTCACGAAAATCACTAATCTCATTTAATTTTAGAAAAAGAAAAGCATAGTGTCCGGCCCCGGCTCGGGCTCCGGCGGCGGCTCGGAGCGCCCTCCCCGCCGCCGGAGCCCCGGCCCGCTAAGCGATCGCGACTGTGTATGCTTCGTTTTACTACTTTACGATTGAAAATATGGCTTAAAATTTCAACTACCTACCTAACAGTAAGCAGTAATACACTAAACCTCAGGCACTCCACACACCACGCACCCGTTCGAATCGTAAACTAAACATTATTCACTCGAAAAATTCAACTTAATCTAAATCACTTAAACGATTACAATCGTAGCTTCTTAACCGTAAATTACAACAAATGCTTCTCGTCGGCCGCGACCGTCTGCCGCTACGCGACGTCCACGACGTCCACGACGTCCGGTACTTATCATATAAGTGTGTGAAAAACAATTTAATTATCGTAGTATTACATTCTATCTTATACGACCGAGGGCGATCTACAGACGCGGCGTCGCGTCGGATCCGTCGCGGGCCCGTCGCGGTGAGATTCGACCTATTCGAAATTTCGTTACAAAAATAAAGAGATTCACATTTTTTAAAAACAATAGTGTTTAACATTTTTTAAACATCACAAATACAATACATCCCTCACTGTGCATATATACATAGAAAGTTCATTAGAAACTATAACGCGAGGCGTCCGCAGGCGGGGCGGGGCGCCACTGCGGACGCGCGACGGACACGCGACGGACGCGCGACGGACGCGCGGACTCGCGGCGGACACTCGGCGGCGATGCGGTAACAAGCGGTGAGAAGCGTACACGACAGCGATTACACATATACCGGAACGGCACCGCAACCTCTGTCAGTCTGATATAAGAACACAAATGAACTGTATGTACGCGGTAACTAACTGTTGCACGACGCGACGGTGTGGACGGCGGTCGGTGCAGCTTAGTAGTAAGTCTCTTGTTCGAGCCAGCCGCCCGGGTTGCGACGCAGGTAGAAGCGCCGGATCTCGTCGTAGATGAAGATGGACAGCATGAACGGAATGGCGGGCAGCCACCACACGAACCTGCGGGAGACGAACGTTACTATGCGACGAACGGAAAGGTGGGCTCGTAGAGTGGATCTGTGAATGTCATTACTTGAGAGGATACATCCGCAGACCCTTGTCCATGCCGGGGGTGTAGGAGAGGAACGCGGCGAGGGCGGTCTCGAACACGATACCGAAGTTGAGGGCCCAGTTGCGCATTCCTTGGTGTACGATCGAGTTACGGCGAGTCTTGCAGATGATCAGGTCGGCCCATTGCACCACTACGATGGATACGAAGAAAGCCGTGTGGCAAGTGAACTCGAGAGCCTTGCGGTCGCGGTAGGTCTGGAACAAAGTTACCATTAGACTTCACTTACTCAACGATCGACACGTCATTGATGTTAGAATACATACCCATTCCTGTCCATAGGAGTCGGTAAGATCGTTGATAGCCTTGGAGTCCCACTGTTTCCTGATACCAAACAGTTTCATTGGAAGGAATCCGTTCTCAGCCATGATCACGAAGTACACGAAGAATCCAGCGGCGGCTTGAATCATCCCGATTTGGCCGTAAGCCATGGATATCAACCTGTATATTCGCAGTCGATATTACGTATAGAGTTTATGAAACGCGCGTACACGAAGCATCTATTTAGATCTGGTCTTACATTTTTATTGATAAAACACAGAATCTAGTAACAAAATACATAAACAATAATAACATAAAACCAGATATCTATCGCAATTGTGTTCGAGAAGCGTTTTCCTATTTTCAGCTGAGTCAATTAATTTTACATTCACTAAATCTGACATAATTTTCGCATTCATGCATTAATGCTTATATTATTTTTGATTTTAAAACACAAAGTTAAATGAAGCACATTTCTGATAAACTTATTTGAATCATCGATAGAACAATATTGATCATCATCTGTTTAAATCGAGCCAATATTTACAGCATATAAATCATAACATCAAAGTTAGCGGCAATACATTAGATGATATAGTAATAGTAATATATACATTGTATGTAGTTACTATACCATTTACTGCATTATGTAATACCCGTCGGTTATGCATGCATGCATTTAATATGAAAACACCGAAAGCTAAAAGCGAACATCGAAAAGCATCTCGTGATATAGAAAGGGACAGCATAATAGTTAGTGTAACTGTGTCTGTGATTGAAGCTCCTAGGCGTGTGACCGATTTAGCATCGTGCAATATATAAACCGTATAACAAATATATAATGTATAAACCAAACGAAAAGATGAAAACTATTACAGTAATCTCCGTCTCGCCTTAGACGTACATTCCTTTGGAAAAAAAAAAACTAAAATAAATATTCTATTAATCACAATCTATATCTATATCTAAACACATTCACACACAGTTAAATCACTATTACCTACATTTATATGATCACTAAGTTTAACTATTTTTTTTTTCACTAAACGTGCAATTATCGACATCACTGCGCTATGTCGTTATATTTTTTATCTATTCTTTAAAATATGGAAGAGTGAAGATTTTAAAGATTAAAATACTATTTTTTATTATCTATTGTCTATGTATAGAGGGATCTAAAAGAGAACTATATCGTAAATCATTCTCAAGGAGCTAAAAGGAAATAAATAATAAATTGTATATATATTATACAAGAGTAGATACTGTTTGATGTTTTAATATCGTTTGGGACACGTTTTTTGAAATCTAAAGGGGACAATTGCTTTGTGCTGAATCGAGGGTAGGTTTTGTCTCCAAAATCAACTCTTCCACATCCGTCAAATGGAACTGTTCATCCACAATTAGCCGCACCATTAAAATATTATTTTAAACGACCAATTAATAACAAAATACAGGGCGCAATTTCCATTCCATGATTTAACTGAATGAATCGAATGATCTATAACCGGCAACCTTTCCTTCGTGTACCAACATGCACCGTGAAATAAGGACGGACGTGTTGGTTCACAAACGGCATAAGATATAAAATAATTTGCTTTTCAATATAATAAACATACAGAAAAGTAAACGATTTCATATCAAAATGGGGAGGGGGGGGGGTGAATTTTGTGTGACATTCCTAATAAACTGCACCCTGTATATAATTTTGACAGTGGGGCTATTGATCGTGATAACACCCAGATGATAATCTATAAAGCGTTGCCACGGCGACGGTGGCGGGTGCTGGCCGACCTTCTGTTGACGAGGTTGTCCCGGTAAGGGTCACGCGGCTGCCGCTTCATGATATCGGACTCTGGCGCCTCGTAGGCCAATGATATAGCAGGTACCTTCGTAAACACCAAGCAATCAGCACGGTACCAACAATCGCGTCACTCACTTACGCCTACCGACATCCACTCCCCACTAGCTCCTTACATGTACACTCCGTATAATAACAAACATATAAATAAAATATATAGCCAATGATAGATATAACTCGTCCGCATCCCTTTAGATAATATCATCTGAAATACTAAACTAATGATATAACAAGCCCTATTTAAACGTACTATTTAGTGTAATTTACATAACATAACTCAGCCTACCCGCGTTTAATATACTGTGATATGATAGTGTCAATAATCCTATAATATCTGATTAAATCCTATAACATTGTGTGATGGTGTGCATGAAAGATATGAGAAGAAAAAAATGAAAATATATTAAAAAAAAAGGAAGAATAATAAAAATATACAAAAAAGATGTTAAGGTGTGTTCAGAAATACATGCACGTAAGACAGATAGACAGATTGCAGACACAAAGAAGACAACGACCACTTAAACACTTACCTTAGAAATATCCATAATATAATATAAATATACAATAAAAAAATCACAAAAAACATATCAATGAAACAATGTGTTTTTAGTTTTATCTAAACACATTATTCCAGAAAAAGCTAAGTTAAAAGGAAGTAGGAGATCGGTTAAGATTAAAAGTTAAAAGACAACGCAAGGCAAGAAAAACTGGATAGGTGCGACTGTCGCCGTCAACATCCACACACTAAATCGTGATACAATTGACACCCACAAACGGCAGGCAACAACCAAACCCGATCCGGAGACTAATATACACGTGGTAGCAAGCAAATAGCGTAAGAATATAATCTTTGTACGAGCGGGATCGCCCGACGTGTTTTTACCTCTCGTTAACGAGCTTATCAGTGAAAGGGTTACGCGGCTGTCGCTTCATAATGTCAGATTCGGCCTCCTCGTAAGCCAGGGAAATGGCGGGCACCTACACAAACACTAGCTATGAGAGCGATCGGCAAGCGTGCGTCGCAATCGCCACCCACGTGTCCACAACATCCAACACTTAACGAGACATCTTGGAACCATACGCCCCCTTAATCGACCGGATCTCCCTCCCCCCCAAATTCAATACCAATCAACCTCAAAATAGGGGACGTATGATTTCAAAATCTCGCAATACTTAAAACTATCATAGAAAACAAAATCTTAAACACATAAAAAATAGACTATGAATATGACATTTTTTTTTTTCTGATTAACCACCGGGATGTAAAATAAAATTTGATACGATGATAAGTGAATGATAACTGAATCGAGCGACGGTCGGTGTGTCTCAAACTGTTGGGGTGACAATGATAATGGCTGTGGTCATGATTGTTGGGGATTTGATGTGTAGTGTCCGCCTCGTAACAGTAACACTGACTAGCGTTATCAGTAACACACCCTCCCCTATTAGTTAATCCCTTATCACACAATACATCTCAAACTGTTAAGGACAACACACAATTAGTTCAGTTTAAAAGACGAACACGGCGTCACCGTACGGTGACCGATTATATTATATTAACAAACAGTAATAACAACCAAGCGATGACGTCACAGATCAATGAAAGCATCACTCCATTAGTGGGACAGCTCGGACTCCATTAACCTAACATTCTCATAAGCTCACAAAACTCCGTATAAATAAACACATAACTATTTAGCTCGAAACCGAACGGCATAGCTGAAAACCGGTTAGGGGTTAGGTTAGGCGCATTGTACTGAACGAGAGACCTTTCGTTGACAAGTTTGTCGCAAAAGGGGTTCCTAGGGGGGCGTTTCATTATATCCGCTTCCGCTTCCTCGTACGCCAGCGCTATGGCCGGCACCTAGTGGCAATGTACCGTTAAACAAACTGAGCTTCCACGCTGAAATTTCTTATTAACTTTCTAAACACACCACAAATAATTTCACATTTTTTTTACTACATTACTACTTTTCTCCAGTTATTTTCTAATTTTTCATAATAAGACTGCATTTTTTTGTTATTATTTTAAGTGCCTTAATTTGTACCTCATGGTGTCGTGGTAGAATTATCATTTGACAATGGATTATTTTATATTAGTTTAAAATTTGTTGAACATAGATAATATAATAGAAAAAATCTGTAATTTGACATATTTTTTTACCCTTCCCTTTTACATCTCCCTTAGCCTTTCCCCTCTTCAAAGTTATATGACATAATTTGAACTATCTTCGTCAATGAGACAAACATTCCTCTAAATAGAATCACTTGTCAAATTTAAATTAACATACATAATAATCATACCACGACATATACACTTATACACATTGTAAAATCAAACGTATCGTGACCGAATAAAGTCGAACTTACCATGTCAGTTCCGAGATCGATGCAGAGAATAGTAACGGTGCCTAATGGCAGCGGGATGTCGCAAAGGATAAAGGCGAGGAAGGGTGAAATTTCGGGAATGTTCGAAGTCAGGGTGTACGCGATGGATTTCTTCAGGTTGTCGAAGATCAGGCGACCCTCCTCCACTCCGGTGACGATGGACGCAAAGTTGTCGTCCAGCAGGATCATGTCGGCGGCCTGAGGGAGACATGTTTGTTGAAAAGTCATCGTAGCCAAGTGAATCTCGCATTTTGGACAACTCGGCCTTGTTCATAGTTATCTTCTAACTATGTGTTTAATTCTGAAATTCTGATCATTTGATCTGGTCTTATAGTGTAGTGAGTCACTTATGACACTAACCCCAATTGGTTACGATAAGTTGATATTGTTTTTGGACAACTTGGCCTTGTTCCTTTGTCTAATTCTGAAATCCAGTTCATGTCGTCTGGTTATAGTGTGACTCACTTGTTTGGACACGTCTGATCCGGCAATGCCCATGGCGACGCCGATGTCGGCCTTCTTGAGCGCAGGCGAGTCGTTGACTCCGTCACCTGTGACGGCCACGATGGCTCCCAGCCGCTGGCAACCCTCAACTATAATCAGTTTCTGCTGGGGGGAGGTGCGGGCGAATACGATCTCCGTGTGGAACCTATGATTGGTTATATTTTAATATTCATTTTATATATTCTATAAGATGGCATTTCGATCGGTTTAACTATAGAAGGAGGAAATGTGAAAGTTTATATAGTACTCACTTGAGAATTTCGTCGAGTTGATCGGAATTGAGTTCCCTGAGCTCGGTTCCGTGAACGACGGCGGCCTTGGCTTCGCGGGGGTTGACTTCGGAGACGGGGATGTTGAGGCGAGCGGCGATGTCTTCCACGGTCTCATTTCCTTCTGAGATGATGCCGACAGATTTGGCGATAGCCTTGGCAGTGATTGGGTGATCTCCGGTCACCATGATAACCTGTTAAGTTGGTATTTTGTTAAATATAAATAACCAATATCAGGCTAATTCCACAAGTATATTTATCTATATTTACCTTGATACCGGCGGATCGGCACTTGGCGACGGCGTCGGGCACGGCGGCACGGGGAGGATCGATCATACTCATGAGGCCGACGAAGCGTAAGTTGTCCAAGGGGAAGTTGGGGTCGTCAGTGTTGAACTTGTAGCCGATGGGGTACTTGTCTGAGGGCAGTTGAAGATCGCAGAAGCCGAGCACACGCTCACCGAGACCACCGAGCTCCAAGTACGCGTTGTTGAAAGCTTCCTTCATTTCCTCATCCAAAACCTGACAAAAAATTACCAATTATATTTTAAGGAACTCAATAATTAAAAAAAAAACAACTAATTTTGCACACCTTTTCCTTGCCACCAATGAAGATCGTGCTGCAGCGTTCCAAAATCCTCTCAGGGGCTCCCTTCATCACGAGGAGGTGTCGGGGGTCGCTGGGGTCATCGCTCTCATGAACTGATACTTGATACTTGTTTGTGGAGTTGAACGGAATCTCGCACGCTTTCTTATTTCTCTTCCTGATAGACAACACATCTCCGAGGGCCAGTTCCATACACTTGAGCAGGGCAGCTTCTGATGCGTCTCCGGCAACTTCCTTCTTCAAGATGGGCACACCGTCCTGGCCGCCTTTGAATTCGGCGCGGTTGCAGAGAGTAGCGATCTTGGCGAGGGCCTTGAATCCAGGGCTAGTGCGATCTGAAATATCAAGTAACTTAATGTTTTGTTCCAATACAAGGCATTGCATATTATTGTTGAATCTTCAAAGTACCATATTGAACTCCAGACTGGTCTTCAGTTGTGTCGGCTTCGATGATCTGATTGTCGAACCACATGTGAGCTACGGTCATTCTATTCTGGGTCAAAGTTCCGGTCTTGTCAGAGCAAATGGTCGAAGTAGATCCGAGGGTCTCCACGGCTTCCAAGTTCTTCACCAGGCAGTTCTTGGAGGCCATGCGTTTGGCAGTGAGAGTCAGACATACAGTTACAGTAGCGAGTAAACCTTCGGGTACGTTGGCTACAATGATACCTGAGAAAATGCGAAGATAATTAAAAACATTAAACAACAAAAAATTATCCAATTACGAACTTTTTAAACAAAGTCTCATTAACTTACCAATAAGGAAAATGACAGCATCGAGCCAATGGTAACCAAGAATGAAGGCAATGACGAAGAAGGTTACTCCGAGGAACACAGCGACGCCGGTGATCAAGTGGATGAAATGGTGGATTTCCTTAGCTATGGGAGTCTCGCCAGTGTCCAGGCCAGACGCGAGACCGGCAATACGACCCATTACCTATAATTATTCAGGTAATTTGAAGAAAACTATTTAATTTTAATTTGTATAATGTACGTTTTAATGCTTACGGTGTTGTCTCCGCAGCAGATGACGATGCCCTTAGCGGTACCTTCGACGGCGTTGGTAGAGAAAAATGCCAAGTTCTTAGTTTCTAAGGGATTCTCATTGGTGAATTCGTGTCCACGAGATTGGGGTTCAGATTCACCGGTCAAACTTGAGTTGTCCACTTTGAAACCACGGGCTTCGATGATCCTAATATCAGCGGGAATACGATCGCCAAATTTCACCTGAGAAGAATAAACTCCATAAGAAATTTTTTCGTATTAAAAAATAATCTTTACTTAAATAGTTAACAAACCTCGACAATGTCCCCAAGCACCAGGTCTTCAGCGCGGAGCGTTAACTTCTCTCCTTCACGGATGACAGTAGCAAATTGAGGTACCATGTTCTTAAACGATTCCATGATCTTGGAAGACTTGCTTTCTTGGTAGTACGAGAAGATGCCAGTCACGATTACTACAGCCGCCAATACAATTCCAAGATACAAGTTATCGTCCGCAGGTTCCTCAACAGTACTCGCCTAAGTGAAAACAATATTACAAACGTAATACTACAGTCCAATAGGTATAACCGATAAATCAATGGATAAATATTAAAGACTTACCAGAATACCATAGGCAATAAAGCATAGAATAGCACCAATCCACAGTAATAACGCAAAACCACCAAAGAGATTTTTACAAAACTTCACCCATTCAGGTGTTTGTTTTGGAGGTGTGAGTGCATTTGGGCCATCTCGTTCAAGGTTTTCTTTCGCTTTTGCATGACTAAGTCCCTGATAGTAATAAAATAATATTACAATTTTAATTTCCACAGCTTTGGGGCTAAAAAGCTGTTGTTATCATACTTACATTTTCGGGGTGAGTTTGAAATCTTTGGTACAGTTCCTCTGGCGATACTTTGTGGTAATCGATATCTAATTCCTGTTTTAGATCATCTAGGTCGCCCGTTTTCCGTTTTTTCGCAGGAGGTTTCCGGCGGGTCTAATAGGTATATACAAAATAGTATGAGTTCATTTTTTAAGACTTATGTCCAGACGCGATGCAATATAATATATCATCCTTACTATACAAAAATATTATCAATAACATTAAACACTTGAAGATAACAGTAAACTTAATTTTAACAATAATGGCATTACCTTAAAAACTAACAACAATATAAATTAAAATGAACTATGCCATGATGAATCAATACATGCTTAAAAAGCGAGGACTGACATCTGTTCGTGTAAACGAGTTCGGATGTCAATCGTCACTTGATATCGACATGAGATGAAAATGCAAATTAAAAACCTTGTACTGTCCATCAGCGGTTCTATTATCATCCTTTATGGGGCCGATGGTGGCGACGCGGTACGAGTCGGTGCGGCCATGCTGCAAACATAACTAGGGGCTAGACACATTCTACAAGGCGGCCCTAGGGCCATGCATTGGTACTAGGTGATAGTGTAAGGAACACCGAGTGTTTTTGATTGTTATATACGTATACCATTCAAAAGCACTCGATTATCCACATGTTATAACAAATGATATGAATAAAATCAACTATTTCTAAAACAAAACCAAAATAGAAATGAATACAGGCAATGATTATGATTAAGTACAATTGACAAAACAAACTACAAACGTTGATAGGGATATTAATAAAAACAAATTTATGTTTCCCATACAAATAAACGTACATCGGTAACCATTATGAACACAAAGGGCAGGGGTATTGTTAAGAGACGACCACACGGCAACTGCAAAACGTGTCCGAGGTGTAACCTTGAGGCTCTTCAGTCCTGTTAGGGAGTACCGGCTCAATGACGATCAATTGAACTGAACTAGTAGCGTGTGCGAATCTGACTGACACAATGACCACATTGGCTACCAAGCCGCGGCGCTTTTTGGTACACATGCGCACTCATTCATATCCAAACTAAATTCATCGCTTTATTGTATCACCAGTCTCAACCCACTCCAGATACTATTGCCAAATAGTTGATATACTACGAGTTGTATAGTTTTAACAATGCCAGCAAATGTAATGGGTCTTATGGGAAATAATTGTACCGTTGCGTTCAAAACTCGCCATAATGTCACATAATCTAAATGCGTCCGCGCTGTCGTAAACAAGCCGTCCGTCGCCGTCGATAATTGATGAACGTTTTCATAGTGGAGCTCATTAAACCGCGCCCTGAATTCACATGAAGGTTACACTCGGAGCAGGAACACTGTATAATTTGACGCGCAAAGTTTTAATTGGTTACGGAAATAGCATAACTTTTAGTATAACATCACATGAATATGACGAAATTACTGTTAATATTAAAATTTATCACGATATATTTTTAATACGAAGCTTACATTGGATTTAAGAAACGTAATCCTATAGATAAAGCTACTTTTTTCCTCTCTACAAATGTTATCGGAGAGAGTAATATGTTTAAGGAAAATTGGTAATCTAATAAATAATCATACGATGGTAATAAAAGTACGCGTGCACTTTGGAAAGAAGGCGTACTCCATTCGTTACATAAGAGACACGCAGAACGCTTGCGCAGTGCGGCCCAACCCCCGCTCTCTACCCTCGACATAAATAGCTAAAAGACAAGGTTGCCACCCCGGGCCCCGACGACCGCATTCTATAATCTCTGTAAAGGTTAAATCAGAATAGAATCAAAACGGTAGAAAATAAATAACTGTCATCCAGATATATTATTGGGTTACAGCAATGAGTACCTTATCATAGCCTACTTCAATAGTATTTATAGAACAAAATTAATAGGT
Source organism: Melinaea menophilus ssp. n. AW-2005 (assembly GCA_918358695.1). Lineage (NCBI taxonomy): Eukaryota > Metazoa > Arthropoda > Insecta > Lepidoptera > Nymphalidae > Melinaea > Melinaea menophilus. The sequence goes on along the minus strand of OU911041.1, from coordinate 27,636,554 downwards.
CAAATAGTTTTAATATCGGACATAGCTAAAACGAGATCAATAACCACTAAATGTCAAATAATATATCATGGCCGCGGTCATAACCGGATGGTACCGAAAATATGTTGCTACTATCATAGTATTTTAATAGCATGTGAATGAGACAATTATTTTTAACCGAGTCGTCGCGACTCGTCTGTAATTTTTGACATGCAAACAACATATATTTGAGTGCCAAAATTATATTAGATGCTATGTTCACGTGTATTTGTTGATGTGTATCATCCATGTGCGTCAGTGTGCGGTCATTTTATATTTCAAATACGATTTTAAGTTTTTTCATATATTATTTGTCCTTATCTTCTAGATTTGTTAACGCCATACTGTCTAACGCGTATAATAAAGGTATTTGAACGACCCGAAATTAACATTCCATATTAATTTATTTAATGTTAAAGTTTTTAATTTTAATTAGTGTAATTTAATTACGAAGATAATGATGTAAGAAGAAAACGTAAGTAACATTTGAAATTCTTTTAATAAATACATATTAACCAATATTTATTTGATCGTAAGGTCATTAATCTCGTATTTAAAATGTTTTCTTCATAACTTTAGTTATTTTTTAATATAAGTATAAAATATAATTCAATTGCATTTGTCTATGAATCAATAGTAGGTCTACTTTGAGTAGATGACCATATATATATATATTTTTTAGATTACATAACTATTATATATATTATATTTCAGTATATATCTCGTGACATATCATTTATTATAGCATTTGTCTTCTTTGTTTCTATTATTATGAGTAATTCTTTAGTAAGGCACTCGATGTAATATTTAAATATATATCAATTAACATATTAATAGGTATTAATATAGTTAAAACGCTAATTAACTTCACCCACATCGATACGTGAGTGTTATAGAAAGTTTTAGATAATTAATACAATTATATTACATATAATTGGTGTCTTGTGTGTTATCTTCAAGGACCCGGTCTAGAATCCTAATTGTCTAGTTCGTGATATCGTCATAAAGGATAAAGGAAATACTTCACTAGAGCGACCGCACTCTATGCGATTTAAACAACATAATGACGAACCAATTTTCTAATAAACCTTCGCTACTCTTATATCTAGTTCTCTTGTCCGAACCGCGGTCGCCTCTCCTGATAACCTGTTTAACTATTTCCTACGGGACACCTTGCTATAATGACACGTGAATATCGAAATTTCTGGAAACATTTATACCACTTGTATCCTATTTTAATCGTACTGATATCTATAACTATTAAAAGAGCGCCTTCTACTCTTTTGGTTTTATGTTATTATAAATTAAAGAATTCTTTCGACTAAGATATATTGAAACTATAAAAGTATTGTACAAATATTTTCAATAAAAAATCATCAATATAAATTGAGTTTAGGTTGCGCATGCTCAAATCGTAAAATTCGAATGAATAAAAAAATATTATATGTCCTTCGAAATGGACTATAATACCTTATACACTTTAATAGTATTGAACATTATATAGTAATACGATTAAACCAATGGTGGCTTATAAGAGTTCATAAAGCAAAGTGTCTCTCGCCCCACAAATCGATACTCTGTTACGCAACCCGCCTGCCGCTGTCTCCAACACATCGCTCCCTTTACATTCTTTAGTGCATTATAGATTTTGTGTTATAAATACTAAAACTATACTAATGATGACACACATTCGACATATAAAAAGTATCCTCACATAGAAAAGAGAATAGAAAAAAAACTAGAAAACCGTAACGCAAGCTGCTAATGTTAAGTAGCTCTTCTACGTGCTTGTACTAATTAGTGTGAAAGCTAAGACAACACTTTTGATATAAGAACAAAGGCGATGGAACGTGCAAGTCAATTCCCCTTCAAACGGTCAGCTGAAAACGTCTATAAGAAGCACTTAAAACAAGCTAAAGTGATTGCTAGGCCACGAAACCTAGACAAATTTCTTCCGCACTCACTATCAGCTACATGCACTGACATCTTATTCTAAGCACTGCTGCTCCGAAAAACTATTAAAAATTCTCAAAAACACTACTATTGCAAGCGCACTGCACTCACCTCGCCCATTTTCGCTAGTCTTTATTCAAAAGGCGGATTAAAAAAGAGCAGACCGCCTCCGTTCTCTTCCGCGATCCTCGTTGGAGTGAAGTGGATCGTAGCTAGTTCTGGAACAACGGAGACCGTTACGGCTTCCCCGTCAAAGAAAAACTAAAATGTGTGCGCTTTCACGTAGTCTCGTCGCACGGCACTGGGACTATGTCATTATGGTGCGAAACTAAAACCCGGTATGAGAAGTGCACGGGCGGAGGAGGCGCGTAGGGCGCGTCTTACGGCGGCCTGTCTCGGGCGGCGACTGAGGACGGGGCTGGCTCGTATCGAGCCGACGGCGCACTGACGTCACACTGCGTCACGACGCCAGCGCCGCCGCGAGCACCGCCGCGCGCAACCCGCGGCGCGCGCACCCTCCTCGCGCCGGCCCCGCCCGCCCTCTCGTAACCTTCCACAACCGGCGCGTTGACAACCAACTCTGGGTCACGCAATCCTTATCACCCTTATCTAATCCGACATTTTTTAAATCAATTACGCAATAATACTGAACAAAGGATTTTAAATTACCCTTGCGAAATTATAGCAAAATTTAATAAACATTTTATTAGTTTTCCACCGAGGGTAATATACCTATAACTTATAACGTACCAAAGGATATATTTAGTTTGAAGCGTTTGACACTTTGGGAAGAAGACACTGCTGCAGTTGTAGAGTTTGCGGTCTGACATTTTAATTACGAAACCACTTATTTCAAAGATTTTTATTTTTAACGTTATAGTCATTACATAACTCATATAAATAAATTGCAGACGCTAACGTTTTAAACAATGTATCTGGTATAAGCATGAAAGGTTAGATAGATAAAATACTGTTACAGTAAATTATTGCATATTTGGACAATCCAAAAATAAAAAATATTTTTATGCCTAAAGATTTTTGTTTCATTCGTAATTAATGCGAGGTGATTTTTCAGACTTTCTCGCCACAAGAACGATCCATCCCCTGCATATTTAGAAACTTTATTAAGATGAAGTTAACAATTTATTAAAGAATGATTTATCTATTCTTATATAAAACTACAAACAGGTAAGAACATAACATATAATCTATTTAAAGTTAGCTGTTCAAATAGTTAGAAATACAGTGAAGATACGATGTAAGGGGGCGAAACCTGGGAATTACTAATTTCCGGCATGACATCCCTCTTAGTAATACACGTCATCAAATATAGACCTCCAATTGATGACGAACTAACATTTTCACCCTACTTTACTTACACCACTTAAACACAAAACACAATTGTCATATATTTTTTATTTCGTTGGACAAGTTTCTACTTTGTACAAACCAAACCAAACCAAACAAGTAACTATAACTATGTCGTTCCAAATCAACAGACACTAGTACAATTATTGTCCAAATAATTGGATGTCACAAGAATACTTCGTATCTTGAGTGAGCTGTGACAAGATTTAGGTACATAATAAGATAGGCCCAAGACGTTTACAGCACACTTGACCTTCCATTATGACAACCCCTTCGGATAAGCGAACCGTCGCTGCCAGACACGTACAAATCTCAGGGGTTTCCGATGTTTTTAGATAAAGAATCTAATTCTATCTATCTATTCTATCTATATATATAAGTATTAAGTATTCTAGAACACTTTAATTTTAAAGGAATTGCAAACTTTTTTTTTCATTAGTCCCCTTTATAACAACAAATATAACACAAAAGCGAATAGTTGCACGCTTTTCTACTCCGACGTCAGCTATGTCCTGCCTTTATGAGTATTTTCATTTGAGCGACTCAACCCGGAATGTTAAACAAAAGGATATCTCAGCTAGCTGCTTCTATTGTTTGGGATTTAAATTATTTATGAGATCATATATTTTTATTAGAAAAATAATAATAGAAATATATTTTCTTAAACTGTATAAATATTTATACTTGCTGCTGCTTTGCGGCAAACATTTAAATAAAATAAAAACGTATATAGGTATTTTTCTAAACGTCATAGCGAAATTTTGCTGTCGCAATAGTTTACGAATCAGTTCTAAAAAAAACATAAATCAATATAATTGCAATATTCCAGTTATCGGAATAGTATTAACTACGCATGCACCGACCGACATGGGTGTTTCCCAGCCATAGGTCAGTTATGGCTCAACCCCTGCAGCTCGATACAAATTAAGCTCAATTAATGCAACTAAATGGTAAAATATTTAACATTTTCGTAAAATATAACATAATGTAACATTAAGTAATTATGTAAAAAGACTGATAGACAAACACAAATTACTGTAGACGTTTTAAATTTGATATAAAATACGTAGTTTGAAATTATGTTTGAAAATTGTACAAAAATGTAGACAAAAAAAAAATCTAAGGACTTAGTTAAAAAAAAAACATTAAACTCAAACGAAATAAAATTTGAAAACAATTATCAAATTTCGAAATGCTTGTAAAACTTGTTAAAAAGGATCTAAGGTTTGGACGAATTCAAGAAACTTCGAATCGTAAAGTAAATATCTGTTGAGTGAAAATATTTACGATATAGATATTAATAATTGTATTAAATTTAACAGGCCATAATTCTGTAATGTATTATGTAAGGCATTAGTATCAGAGTCGGGGCAGCGGGCCATTCCTTGGTTGAGAACCGGCTGATATGAAAATTCGTCGTGGAGGGGTAGGGGGTGGGCTGTGGTTTGGGGATGGGAGGGGGGCGCGAAGGCTCTATTTGGGTCACCCCGGGCGTCATTCCCCGCGATCAATAAGCGACCGGCGCGCGCCGTTTGCCCTCTTACGTGTACATATACCTTACCGATATCGTACAGTACTGCCCTAACAAAATTAATTATCAATGTATTAATAGGTAACAATAAATAACGGTAAATGGTATAAACTATTAACAATGTTATTAATCTCATACATCCAATATCACACAATATTGTGACCCGCCCCAAAAATAAAACACAAAATAGTTTCTATAACAATAATAAAATAATATACATCTATATACAAAAACAAAGAATAGACAATGAATCCTTGACACGAATGACATCATCCACAATGCCGTGTACTTATTTCTACTCAAAATAATCTCAGCAATTAAAATTAGTGAATACAGAAATGTAATTTGAAACTAACAAGCAACTGATCACGAAATAGTAAGTGGTAATAAGAATATGAACGAAAACAATAATGAAAGATAATAAGTCCTAACATAAAATAAATAAACACAAAGAAACAAAATCAAATGAAGACATAGTTAATGAAGACAAAACTGAAATCTTACATCATATAGATATTAAACTTCTACTAAAGTAGATAAATACTAAGAACGAGATGAAAGGAAAAAAAGGATATGATATCCATTATAATAAACAGATCACTAACTAGCCTTAGTAAAAGTTTCTTACATATTACAAGTTGAAATATAGCAGGACGAAAGAAATACAAAAGTAAGCGAGATATATAAAGATAAATTATTGAGTTGACTCCAACGAGACATATTGGAGACGTCATAGTAGTGTGCCTGTTTGTGTGTGTGTGTCTGTATTAATGTGTGCGAATTTGTACTATTATTAGTACTAGATACAAAGAACAAAGCCAGAATATTGTAACTTCATACCACAACAAAAGCAGCTAAATGAGATTTTTTTAGCCTACCCTCAAAAACGAGGACAAGTATAACTAATTAAATATGAAGCTTGAATTTTCAAGAGTTAATTCAAAGCAATTTGCACTTCGGCCAGTTACAGGTTAACTCAATTAGTACAAAATTATTAAAATTAATTAAAAAATGTTTGTGGCCAAAGGAAATATGATTAACTTCATTACTTAATTAGGTGAATATTACAACCTGAGGGTTATTCAATTAAATATCATAATTATTATCCCAGAATAATATTTCGGTTTCGTCTATTTTGATTCTCTTTAGAATATACTGAATTTTGAAGGTAGATAGAAAATTATCTGTTATATAAGATATTTTAAACAATATTCAAGAGAATATTAAGTTGTATTTGCATTAAAACAAGACAATTCAGTAAACTTTTCACATCAAGTTGTGCTCAATAGAATTTTTCCTGAAATATTCTAATGGTCCAAGTTTTTTTCTTTTCAGGCATTGTTCTAAAAGACGAATAGCTTCAAAAAGTTGAGGAACCAAGTATTTTTTAGAGTTATACGTAATAAAGATAGAAATAACTTTGAATGTAATATTTTTATTACCAATTGTTATTATTAGTAAGAAAAACAGACAATACATAATTATAGTTTTTAATATTTGCTCCTTATAATATATTGGTGAAGTATATTAGGACGGTAAAGTTTTAAATAGTCTGTCATCATTATAAAACGTGCTTCAACTATTATTAACACTCTTGGCTTCATAAATCATCCCCTTTCAAAGTTTCAGAGTACCTCAAGCTACCATAGGTGAGGGAAGTTGTGAAAGGGTATGGGGAAAGCTTGTAGGACTATATCATAAATGTATATTTTCCTTTATATATTATTTTTATTCAATACAAAAGATTTTCAAAGTGGGAAATGGAATGATAAGAAAAGTAGGCCACATGTACTTAATTCGCACCTTATCCTAGGCCGCATTTCGTGAATATTCCAGAAATATCTCCGACACGTCGAACGGGGAGCGATAAATCATAAAATGTTTTAACACTAAAATATGTAGTTATATTAAAATAGTTTGAAGGTACCAATTTATGCACTGGGAGATTTAGAGGACAAACAATTACTGTAATCCAATTCTTCATCATTACCTGATAAAGAATCAGTGCAACTCTTAATACTGACAAGCTGTCTCCGCTCTGAACCGCTTCGGTGAGGTATTATGAATACACTCGCTCACCGCGTCAGTGTATCAATATTAGATCAGAGAATCGTTGATGGCGGACACATGAAAGAAGATTTCGATTTTATTACCGATATACAATTGTGCTGCTGGAGTGTTCCTTTGACTTCCGTAAGTAGATTATGTACATTGTTATATATTACTCAAACATTGTTATTTACTACTATTTGAAACAAAAGATACTTAAAAGGATAGATTTAAAGGATAGATTTACATTGCTATATAGCAATAAACCATTATAGAAATTGGTAATTAGATTAGATAAAGAGATTTCAAAATAAACTCGCTGAAAGTATAAAAGAAATTTCCAATAGTGATGAATAGGATGAACTGAAGTCCATTTATTTAGTAAAGTAGAACTCTTATAGAATTCAGGCTTATCAACAGACTGGACGAGGTCGAGCGTCCGAGTGAGTACGGCTCGGGGCGTTTCGATTTCCGATATTGAATTCGCCCGTAAGTCTGGCGCCACGCGTACCTGCCCTATCACCTTTAGCTTGATTTATGTATCATATTGGAACGTATATTCTACAACTTTTTCTTTTATAATATGTTTATTAATAACGACATTACAGTCTGAAAACGTACAAAATACTAATCGTATATACACGTGCAATACACACTCCTATCGTTTCGTAAAACATTTCAGTCAATGAAATTATTATAGAGTACGCCGAATATAAAGTAATATAAACATAACGTCACGGCCGTTGCTAAGCCGAGCCTGTTGATTCACTCACATTTCATGTACGAATCGAAGGAAGTTTATGAAAAAACATTCAGATAAGATTTATTAGTTCTTAGTAATATTTTAAATTGCACACGTCTTTCCACACGCAGACGTTAAAAGTACTCACATTTTTAATTTAAAATAAAAAACTACAAGAAATATACGTAGACATAATCCGATGGACGGTTTAGATTATGTAAGCGTCTGACGAGACAAAGAAAACGCTGAACTCGCATATCGATAATACAATGTGGTTACATAATACGATGAAACCTATCAACCTTCTGCATGAAACCGAGTGACATTTGAGAACTGCGGTAAATTTTGCAATGCAGTCTTCATACGCTATAGTTACATTTTGAATGATTTATAAGAATATAAACCAAACAGTCAATTTAGTAGAAAATAAGCTCACAAACGCGTCTACTATTCTAGAAAAGAACAACCACCGCTAAGTTAGAACAGCGCAGTCGCAATGTGCGAAATTAACTGGGGTAAAGTTGAACGCTCTTCTTGCAATTGATTAAAGTACATGAAAGAGATGGAGTACTAGCTTACACATGCCATGAATCTAAAAGGTAAATTAGTTTAAGAGCACTGTGGCCAGAGTACTGAGCTTTCGTTTCAAACTATGATATATATAACAAGTTAGTTAACGTTTATATATTTTTGATGATTGCTTCCAAAACCTCCTAAAGAGGATATTTTACACAAACTACATTATTAATTTAAAACAATTCTTTGTATGCATTTATTTTGCTTCCCTTATTTAATTAACATTTTTCATCCATTTATAAATTTGGCAAACTACCCGACGACACTTTATTCAACTCTATCTCAGACTATTTTGGCATAGTGTCTATAAATCAAGTTGATTTTTGGCTCAAATAAAATTCCACAAATCCACCTATAAAACCATTTTAATAGAAAATTTTACATGTAATAACGATAGATTTATTTTATATACTGTCTGTTATAATGTGTATTTATATAAGTCATAGCACAACTGGAACGGGGTCGCTCTTTCGCTAAACGGTGGGGTATTTTGTTATGTAAATCTAATCATGAACTACTAACGTTAAATGCATGCGAGAATTACCGTCCTGGATATAATTTAATTATAAACTTGACGGTCCGTCGCAAAGGTATTGTAGTGTCAGATAATGTTAGACTCGTGGGAATAAATGAAACGAGGACGTAAAAAATTTGGTGTGATATTCAGCATTTCCTATTTAAAATATGTCAAATTTATTACATATATGATTTAACTTAATTTGTTGATACATTAATAGTGAAAAACGTATTATTAATACTTATATTCATATAAATTGAATTGTATGTCCGTAATTCTGTATTAATAGCTTTTCACTAAATGCATATGAAAAATCAATTATATATTTTTTTTCCTGTCTGTCGATTTGGCCTTGCTGATCTCTGAAGCGGCTTTAACGATTTTAACGGAACTATCAATGGTAGATAGCTGATGTTATAATAAGTTAGGCTCCTTTTATTTTAAAAAACATGTTCCACACAAACGAAGTCAGGGGTACAGCTAGTCTGTGATAAGGTATTTGAATAATCGTAGGCGTTTTTAGGGGACAATATGGAACCAAATCAAATCCAGCTAATGTCAGTAGGATCGCACTGACATTAGCTGGATCCTTACCGGCTCACACCGGAGCGCTCTCCTCAGCATCCGTTTATACAAATACCAGTTCACTGACCAATGGTAATCTCATATGTTGCGAGATAAATTCATTTTCAAAGACTTGAAATATAACCATTGGGTTTAAATCTGACAAAAAGAATAATATTAAGTTTAAACGTTTAAATTGTATGTTTGTTATTATAAAAATCTAGCATTAGTTACATAAATATGTATATAGATATATATACATAGATAGAAATGTCGCAGTAGCAACAACTTCCGAAACTTACGATTAATCTTGAAACTAAGATGAAATCTAAACTTTGATACAACTCCATTATACATAGACAAAGTTATCACAGATAACAGAACTGCACATAGATTGTATATAGAAAATAAAGTAAAACAATTAAACTTTAATTCTAGTACATTAGTTCTAAAATAGTAACATTTTCATCCATCCTTATATGTATTTGTGACTTACATAACGGTAGTTACAAGCTATTTGGCATGGACTTATTTGGCAACTAGGCAAGTAGAAACTTTTACACCAAACTACAGGCCCATTAGTTTCATCTTAAGATAACAGTATAGTGTGTATGGAAGAATCAATAATGCACTGAGAATTAAGGAATAAAGCTTCAACACGGGAAATCCATTCGATATTCTTGTACGCTTGGAGCCAACAATACACTCTATAGTAAGATTTGAAATTCACAGATTTGTTGCAGAATACTTTTATAACTGGTCCGTAAAGTCTAAGATATTAAGTTCTCGCTATGAAAAGATCGGAACAATTAAATGCGCAGTCAAAAGGAAATGCCAGTCGGTACTAAAAAATAACTTATTAAAACTTAAACTTCGCAAGAGAACTCAAACAGAGCTTCGGGGATTAAGTTCGTGCTCTTTTCAGTTCCATTTTAATTGTCGTTTCTTATGGAATGCAATTTGAAGATATGAAGATTCAAGATACCATACAAATGAAATGTCAGTAGAGATTTCTAATAGAAATATGACGAATTTTACATAATTACTTAATAAAATTACCTGATATTTTTTACTACCTTCAACACATTTATATAAATATAGAACGTTTCGCTTTGAAATAGACAATAACATTGTAAGGTAATAAAATGACCAAATGAAGCATATTATTAGTTTAATTACCTTTCTTGCACCACCTAAGCAAAAATTTTTTTATTTTTTTTGTTTTACCCTGTGTAACTGGTTCGCATCATAGCTCCCAAACGGATCAACAGATTTCATTGAGTTTTTTAATCGAAAGCCTTGTATCAAGATGATACTTAGTTATGTTTTGTGGAAATAACAAGTCATCTTTAATATTTTTAAACAAGAGAACTAATGAAAGTATCTCGGACAATATTTGTTTTGGTCTTTGATTGAATTAGATTCTATTTTATGTTTACTACATTTTCGTATTGCCATTAAATCACAATATGCTCTCAATTAATACATGATGTATATTTTAATTCGTATTATAATCACATTTTGTATTAAAAATCAAAACCAGCTTGTGAGCTTTGTTGCAGTTACATCTGGATAACATTTTGGCCTTTGGACCTCATTGAGTTTATTTGGTCAAGTGAGACGTGAGTCAGAGGAAAAGAACAGTTAACTCTAATCATTTGTCACCAAATTACCTAGCGCTAACTGCAGACAGCCGAAATGAATTAACCTTGATTTCATTTAATTTAACCATACCTTAGATAGACAGCTTTAGTTTGCTCTTCTTGTAATTACTTCCACGCTAAAACACTTTTGAATCAATATAACATTTCTGTATATGTAGGTATGTAAACATTTCTAGTGTATGTTAAGTATATATGTATATAAATAATATTATTTCCCCTATACCTTCCGATTTTGTTAATCATCATATATGTAATAGATCGCTTTAAGCGAAAATACCGCGTTTGCCTTAGCGTTTGCGTTTGCATTTTTAGGTCCACTCTTGTTATCTTTTCATGTTATACATAAAAAAAAACATGATCCAACCGATAAGGGATATAATACAACAAACGGATGTTATAAAACAATTAAAGTACAATGCAATGTTGTGACTTCAATAATATACAGTCATTTGTAAACGTATTAAAAAGCAAAAGGAAATTGAGGATAATTTAAACGATATCTAAATGGCAGTTTGAATACATTACACTTGCTCGTTTTAGATACATCCAGATAAAACAGATTCAGTACCAATGTATTAAGTTGAAAGGAAATTATGTTAAGTGCATCCTTATAAGGATAATTCTATTACATAATTGCGTTAAACGAACGAATAAACGCTCCAACACGATTATACATAACAAACGACTTCATATATATATATATATATTATTTATTTATTTATATCTTTTTCACCTTGTATTAATACCTGTGATCTTATGTACGTCAAATCAAGTGTCAAGAGGGCCTATTCTGATTTCATACTCGAAATAAGCCCTTCTGTAAACACCCAACTTAAACTTAAGGCTACGAGGATTTCAAACGTATGGTATGAGAAAAACAACACAAGGAACTCATTCGGATATTTCTTTATTGTAATCATAAAAGTGAAAGATGTAATAAAAAAAAAACTCTTCAAACATTTAATATTTAGGTTTGACGTATACGGTACTATCTGGCTTTCAAAGTATTGATCTAACAAAAATATTTTATTTATATTCGTGAATATAAATAGTTTTAAGGTCGGCGTCAGACACGAACCATTCTAACCACATAGGATTTTGTATTCACAATCTTTTTTCGTTTTCATATTTTATTATCAATTAAATTAGTCCCAATGGAATGTATATTCATCCTGAGGGTAAATCATCTATACATATAAATAAAGTGTCGATTTGTAATTCCAAATAAACAGCTTTTCACTAAATGCACTAACTTTCAGGATATTATAAGGTGTTAATTAGGCTACATTTATTAAAAAAAAACAAATGCCGGACGTACGAAGCCGTGGGCACATCTTGTATTATAAACCCATAAGAAGGTTAGGGCAATCTTTAATAAAGCATTATTACCTTGGTTATCGAAAACATGTTTTTTTTATTGTGGAATAATTGTTATTTATAAGGAAACATATTTCTAGTAAACTTATTAAGAGAAAAAAACTTATTGTTCGCAATAAGATTTCTATTGGCGATAATTAAATCGTTTATCATTACCATATTTATATACGAGTATCTAATAAAATTATATCTTTTTGGATATTAACACTACCGACAATTCTTGTGTACCTGTTCCTACCGCACGCGGTCAAATTGACCGGTAATTAAAAGTTATTTTATTATACAACGCAGGTAATAATGGAAATAACTAAAAGTAAAGAGTGAAGAAAATATTATATGCATATTCTAAGAATTCTCATGTAGTTTGATAACGATATTATAACGCTTAAAAATGTGTAAGTTTTACAAAAGTTTAAGAACGGTCAATTTGACCGGTACTTGGTAGGTTTAGTGTTAAGAACGTACTCGAACGTACGTAAAATGGGTGGAACTAAAATGTCGATATCTTGACACATTATTTCTGTTCAGAGCAAGGATTTATTTCAAGTTTATTAACTTTGTAAAAAGATTACTCAAAAGTAGCATTTTTAATTTATATACATGAAAGATAAGATATTTTTGTTACATAATTGAGATTATATTATAAAATATTGGTATTTCAAAGTATGCATTGTTTTAAATACATAATATATTATTCATTATATACTCGTATTTATTTTTCCTCCTTTAATACGTAAGTAATTATCTTGATGTTATATTAATACTTACTGTTTAGGACAGAGGAAATATAAAACTAATAAAACATGTTCTTTAACTAAAATAGTTAACAATTATATATATATATAATTTAAAGAATTTATTTTGTTCTAACTCTTTGAACAGCAATTACCAGTAGCAAAGAATAAAAAATATTTTTTATAGATCGACTCATTTATCGAGGAAGTTTATGGGCTATAATTTCCTAATAACATATTTACAACCAACGTTAGTGTATTTATAATAAAAATGAGCGGATAGTGCTATTACTTAGGTTATTTGATCAGTAGGTAGGATATGTAGCGCCCAGTCACGGACAGAATCACGAGGCACCGCTAGTATTTATAACGAAGCGCCCTGATTGAGCGTCTTGAAAGAAATCATCAGACAAAATGGGGCATGCTGTGTGTGTGTGCGTGTATCTAATAGATTATAACCGAGTGCATGTGTGTATATTTCCTAATTTAGGATTTTGTATTTTTATAGAGGGTAGGTAATATTTTTATGGGTCCATACATTGTTGATATTTGCGAATGACAGCTGTCAATTATTATTAAAAAAACATTGATTCGAATTACAAACAGCAGTATCTATTCCGTCGTTGTTTTAAATGAAAAATACGAGTATGTTGAACGATCTACAATATCGAACTACCCTCATGAATTCACAATTTCAAAATTTCCCAAAAAAAAAAAACATCAGAAGAATGCAAAAGTCATGTATGAGTGCGAGTGTCTACATAAATAAACTCTAAGAAGTGTGATGAAAATTTATATTGTAATTGTAATTGTTTGCAAATGAAAAGTTATTTCAGATAAAACCTTCAGATTTCATTCCTTAGTTTAATGGTAATGAAGAAAATATATAAAATAACAAAATACTACACTACATTCAGTGTTGAAGAAAAACATATGGAATGGCGTTCCTGATGGGAGCACTGTTTCTTATTAACTAGCTTAATAAAAACAAAACAGTATGTTAAACTTGACCTGTTTTTGTAAATTTTAATACAAATATATAAACATATATATAGAAAGCGGACTCCCAATTCCATCCCTTATCGTATAAGGACGAAGGCGTCACAAAATACGACCCTCTTGTGTAATCTGAGGCAGTAATGAACAGACAGAGTGTCTCCCAATATTCAATTAAGCTGACGAAACCTACATCTATACTTAGATGCATACGAAAAATGAAAGAGAGTATGATGTACTTCAGAGTCTAAGAGTATTGATTGTAGGCCTAGTTTTCTACTGTTTCACTTTATACTAGCGTTTTCAACTCCGTCCTCGTGTAAGAAGTCATGGTCGGAATTTTACTTTACAACTACATCGAATAAGTACAATTCTTTCACTTTCTACTACTAGTATTAATTTATGTTATATTTAATTTTAAAATCGTTAAATAATGCAAGAAAAATTCTCAAATACGACGGATAGTAAGCGCGTTTAAACAAAATACTAACGCTTCAGTCATTATCTGTTACTGAAATTTATTTATATTAAAAATTATAAAATTTATTTTCTTATCTCGTCCCCTAAGAGGTATTCGTTTTCGATTTCGGTTATAATTTTAACTTTGTTACTTTGAATTTGTTTTTCAGAATCTCACCACTTTTCAATATTTTATAAAAATGAATTATATAACTCTTAACTAAATAGTTAGAAGTGGGTAGTTTTTAGGTTCTAAAACTATTTGTCTATTTACTAGACTAGGCAACTATATATATTTATATAGATTATGTTGCTAGGTGGCGACAATTTCTATTTTTCTAAAAGACTTTAGACAACTGAAATACATGACACTGCCGACACAATGAAACCAAGACTTTACAGAACCAGGTTACAGTATATTCAGCAGGCGTAATTCGCGTGGCTTACATAACACCCAGCAGTCCTGTCTAATCAATACGACGGCTGAACTGAGGCTCTGAAAAATAAAAGCTCTAGTACCTACAAGTCATATGTAATAACACTTGAAATAGTCAAACTTTTCAACACATTTCCATTGCGTGGTACTAAAAGAGATATTATCAGTGAAATGTTCTTTTAACTGCCCGGTAGTACTAAAATATATATAATTTGCAATTGGAGATACAACGATAACGGAGTCGATGATGATACTTTAATGTCTTCTAGGAAATATGACCAGTTTCTAATTTATTAGCAGAAAGCTTATTTAAGTAATTACTATATTTGATAACCGACATATCTTATTACTTAGCAACGTAAACGGATACTGTCACAAAAAATATACTTAGCTATAGACATTTTTAATATGGGAAATTATATGAACTAGTTGTTCCCACAACTTCGCTCGCCCGGAAAATGTTTTTTTAATAAAAATAGCCTTTGTTACTTCTTATAACATCAGCTATCCGCCAATGAAAGTTTTATATAAAATCGGTTCAGCCGTTTCAGAATTTAACCGGAACAAACAGACATAGACAGAAATAAATTTTATAAATTGATATTTTCACGAAGTACCGTATATACTTTCATATGAATTTAGTGAGAAGCTGTTAATTTGGTAATACAAACATACACTTTTTTATATGTATATGATTATTAGAGTATTAGTATAAATCATTTCTTCATTATGGCATTAAACAGCTAATTATAAAGTTGTAGGTACAAACTATTCAATACACACTCACCATCGTAATTAAAATCATGACAAAATTGTTTTCAAATTACAATGAAAGGCATGGACAAATGTCTATGGACATCACGTTAAAAAGAGAAAAAAAAAAAAAAAAAAAAAGAAAAAAAAAAAGAAAAACTTTTAAATATACCACTGAATAGGAATTGCCGTATATAAACATATATAATTCATATATGCTTTCCTGTAGAATAAATTGCTAATAAAAGACGTGATAAAAAGCGTTTTATTCGACGAGGGTGGGCGCGTCCTCCAACTGTTTAATCTTTATAGTAAACTGACCTTCCGAAGAAAATAGGTTCTGCCTACTCATTAAAATGTACCCTCAAACACATTAATCGAGTTCGTTTAAATTATCCAATATAACAAGACCACAACCTTCTATGTATGTATATACATACACATATATATGTGTTTGTGAGTATTGAATCATGATTTGTACAATTCAACTCCAGAGTTGGAGTTTTCATGCCCTCAGAAAGCCCTATATACAAAGATTTAGCCGCCATATAGAATTTTAGTCGATTTCAAAAATTACAACATGGGTTTTGAAAATAGACTTCAATACCTTTCCATCGACTAACAATATACTTTAATTAGATTAAACAAATTTTTAGGCACGGGGTTATTCGTTAAAAAATGACATATATATAAATATATATATGTACCGTATTTATATCTGTATCATCTGTCTCTATAAAGCAATTTGTCGAAAATACTCAAAAGGTTACAACCTCTGACATTTACGTGTGATAAATTGAAAACAGTAAAATATTTTGCTATCCATTCGTATAATTAATACCAATATGATCATTCACATTCTCTACTCTATAACAGATCGAGGTTTATACCAACTACAGATAATAAAAGTTAAAAGTTGCGTCAGTGGCATATAAAACGATGCGATAACTATGGCGCCGGTGCATCTACCCCGGCTGCGCGATCAATAGCGACCCCTTCAAAGAACGATGCACCCCTAACAACCGGGGAAAACCCGTCTTTATGTCTTATTATGTAACAATTTCAAATTTACATTTTAATGCTATACAATGGTTGTTATAACGGCGAGATTCTCTCCAAAAACTACTGTCCCACTTTGTTTTTTAGTACTTTAGTCTTGTTTATTCGGAAGCTGTATAATATTCGCATAATAAAGTGGAACGAAAAGAATGATGACAAAATACAACTCGCTAGATTGAGTTACAGTCGACCCGAATCGATAAGTTAGCTTCGAGCTCAACGGTTCATATTTCTACCATTGATTGGGATATTTCTATAGAATACCTTCAAAACGTATTTAACACTACACTTACCAAGTACCTGTCAAATTGACCGTTCTTAATCTTTTGTAAAACTTACACATTTTCAAACGTTATAATATCGTTATCAAACTACATGACAATTCTTAGAATATGCATATATTTTCTTCACTCTTTACTTTTAATTATTTCCATTATTACCTGAGTTATATAATAATATAACTTTTAATTACCGGTCAATTTGACCGCGTGCGGTAGGAACAGGTATACAAGAATTGTCGGTAGGTTTAGTGTTAATTGTAGGCTTTGCGAATCTAAATTCGCCTCTCTTTATATGTAAAAGTTTTTTTAAGAAATATCTCATCAAATAATCTTTTTTAATGGTATTTTACAAAACAGTATTCTATCGATAGATAATTTCATAGCACAAGAAGAATTTATATATTACAATAAGTGATTCTTATAATCCATATATAAGTTGGATGAAAGACATCTTTATATATTAAATAGCAGTGTCCACGATTTCGTCCACGAGAAAAGTTTTGTTTTTAAATAAAAATAGCCTAAGTTACTCATTATAAAATCAGCTATCCGCCAATGAGTGCTGTTAAAATCGGTCCAGTCGTATTATATTAACCGGAACAGAGACAACCAAAAAAAAAAAGATTTTGTTTTATGGAAGTACCGTATATAGTTTAAGTTTCTATTAGTGAAAAGCTGTTAAATTGAAATTACAAATAGACACTTCAATTTTATTTATATGTATAGATTGGAAAGAGCGAAGGCACGGTTTTCTGATAACAATAGCAGTGTATCTAACTTAAAATATTTTTTCATTTCATATATGTATGTATGTATGGATAGATGGTTGGATGGATGGATGGATGGACGGATGGATGGACGGATAGATAGATGGACGGATGGATGGACTTCTCAATAATATACCTTATACGTGAGATAAACACTAACGCTATAATATATAAAGATATATTGTTGTAAAAAAATATTTCGGCGTGTGTCCAAATCCGTTAGAAATACGATTAAACACCAGAGGAAATGAAATGTATTTGAAAATATATAAAATGCCTTAATAAAAAAAATCAAAGAACTCTTTACAATTTTTCCTATATTTACTTATGCCAAGCTACAGATTAATTTTAAAATAATATTAAAGGTTTTTGAAAACGAACATATCTGTCAAACTTAATATCGACAAAATACATTAAAAAATTTAATATTTTTCTATTTGTAAAGACAGACAAATAATGTAGAAAATATTTAAATATAAAAAAAATTTTGATATAACATTTTTCTGACTGTCTGCCTCTAGTTATTAATATAAAATAGATCAAAATCAGTTATTATATTTAGAACAATCTGTTGTCAGCTTCGCTTGGTTTATATTTAGAGTAGAAATCCATTTAGATTTATACATAAATGAGTTTTTCCTAATTTTTAATGAATTTTCGGTTTTCGTGGTGGAATATTTCTAGCATAGAAAGGAACCTATACAAAGTCTCTATATCTTACCGGAAGTGTCATTAACATCGCTTAATCGTTCCAAAGATTAACCTAAAAAAGACAAAGTAAAAACTACGTTTATAGCAGGATATATTATAACCAGTGAAGAAATACGTAAATAGTAATTTTGGTAGAAAAGACACACGCTTAAATTTGCAATTGCTATTAAATTAAAAATCCATAAAAAAGAAATAAAAATATTAAATGAATGATCAAAAGAGCACTTGAGAATTATAAGGCTATCTTGATTGACTCTTCGAATTGAAAAACAATTTAGAGAAAATGTGGAGGTTAGTAATTATTAATTTCTTTAGTCATGAATAAGAAATTCTTTCTTAATTAATGTCTGAAGACAGTAAAAATTACTTCAGAAAAAAAAAACGTATTTGTAAATATTAGTTTATAATAAAATTATTATATAGAAGACGCTACAGTACTAAATGATAATGATACTCAAATAATCTATGATAACAACTCCCAGATTAACAGATGAAGTTAATTTCTCTTCAAACAAAACTCGAAAGATATATATTGATTGACTGGAGTTTAAAAAAATCATAACACAAACCGACGAGGTTTGTTGTAATAAAAAGTTTATTATTGAGTTCGTGTATCGATAAATCTTAAGTGCAAAGCATCCCTTGTCTGTATAAATTCTGAAAGCTCGATCAAAATTATATAACCCCTCAAGGCTCAGTACCCGGAGCGTTACGTAAAAGCCTACGAGCCTGCGTCTGGCAAGCGTATACTTTATTCCATATCCACTGATATCGACCTTCTGCTTCTGCTTTGATATTATATAAAATTCTAGATTCTCAATACCAAACGTAATCGATTCTCTCATCAGCTGCCGCATTTTTATTACCTTTTTATCGTTATTCCATAAGACATTCGTTGGCACGGAGTATTGTAAAGAAAAATAAAGTTGACTGTCCCAAAAATTTAATGTTACATACATTATTTATAGCAGATTTGCATTAACCGTTACCGTCTAACTAACAACAGAGATATGTTAATTAAATTCTTATAATCACAGCGCATTGCGACCGACGTTAGAATAATAATCTCATTACGTTAAGTTATATAACTAACTACCAACATAACGATATCGTGCCAAAAATGTCTTAACAATATTCTCATAAAAATCTACATTACATATTAAATTTGACCATTAAAGTCGACCGGATTCAGTCGCCAACGGCTACCCACGGCAGTTTTATAAGGACACGCTCTCATTCCCGACATCCTACGGGAAGTACGACAACTTGCGTCAGCAAAAAGGACCCGTGTCCGAGCTAGACGATCAGTCAGACATTTATCTATTCGTATCGCTTACTATTAACATTTAATATGTCAACGTGTGCATTTTAAATAAAATTCATACATTTTAATAATTCAATTTTATGTAAAGCAATTTTTTAATAACAATTAAGCTTTTCAATTTCGCCGGCACATTTGAATTTATGTCTCATGAAAAGCACCAACGCTGACGTGGACACAAATGAAACTTCCAAGCCATTCAAGCAGCCCAATTCATCCCGTGCTGTGTGAAGTGATTCATACAATGCTGGGTTGGGTTGCTAAGGTCGCACTATTCACGTGTTGGCAATGAGTTTTTATTGCATTGATCTATTCAAGCCATGGGTTCTGGATACTTGGTATAGTAGGCCATGTATGCCAAGAAATATATCACCATCTGCGGCATCATAAATTTTATATACGTAAACGCTTAACATTTGAGTCGAGTTGCTGTTATATATTCTTAGTAACATATTATAAAACATTTTTCATACGATTATGAGGAAACGGTGAGAACGTCCAGTGAGATTTATTATTATTATTAAGATCGATATATCCGTAATAAAATACAACCTACTCGTTGACGTGTAGTATTTTTCCTACGAGTGTGTGCGAGGTAACCTTGGGATGAGATGAGCACGTCTTGGAGCCTGTCCTCTGAACAATTGCGGATGCGCTCAATTGTCGAGCTCAGTATCGAACAGCGCTAAACACCGGGCAAGGCTGCACGCGGTGTATGAAGGTGCTCTAGTACTGATCTGACTTTTATATAAGATATACGAAGCCATTATTGAATAAGGAAAACTCCGTAATTAGAAATATAATAAATTATTTAAAATCTTTTAGTTTTTTATATTTCAAATATTACATTGCATTTATAAAAAAGTCAAATTCTAGTCGCACGACTTCATAGGGAAGGTCCACGGAGAAATAAAAACGGGCAAGAAATTCCATGAACTCTTAATTTATTATTAATATCTAAATTTCATTTTATACTCTATTCAGTCAATCATAATTGATGTTAGAATATATAAGAATGTAAATAAATCTTGGTACCAAAGAAGGGATGAAATAAAGTTGTTTTTAATTTGGTATATTTATATTTTTTTGAGTATACCTAATTTGTTCTTATGATTAATAAATTAAATTGTTGTGTATAATAGTTAAATGTTATAACAACCTTTAATAAAATTGCTATATTTTAATAAAATTTTTCTGTAGGGAGACATGATGAGCGTACAGAGAAATTAATAAAAAGGATTATACAAAGAAGTACATAAACGAAAATAGAATGAAAAAAAGTGTAAAAGAAAAAAGAAAAGAAAAGAAAAGAAACTTCAAGCGTCTGTGGTGAAAATCATTTATTAAGTATGGCCCCGTCCTTTCTTCGCCCTTGGAGAGGGTTGCGAACTGTAAAACTCAATTCTTGAGGCCGGCCATAAAACGCGCTGTATGTACGAAAATTGGAACACGACAAAATTGGATATACCTATACGAGATACAGTATAACTGTTTTATTTTATATGATCTAGGCACGATTTGTATTTCTTAGGCAATTTTATTATATATTACATATAAAACAGGCAGAAAATGATGCATTTAAATGTAATTTAAATGTAAATGTACATATGTATGTATGTTTATAATTCAAGTAATTGTCAGTTTAATTTCAAACTAGCTGTTAGCTGGGACTTCGTGAGCCTTCCTTATGCTCCATACACAAAGTCGCTATTAAGGAATATTTGTACATTTTTGGTTTGATTACAATTATTTACCAACCGTAAAACCATTTCTAAAAATATCTATCTATTCATATCTGTTCATTTTATCTCTCTAACTATAAAATCTGAAGTAAAAGGAATCCTAATGTTCACTAGACCAATAAGATATCACCAAAAAATAATATTAATAAAAACCATCCAGCAGATAGTGCGAGTCAGCTCACTGAAAATATCTTGAAGATATTCTTTACGAGTAAAGTATAGGGCAAACTAAATGCACGTGAATACATACAATACATATATATATTTGGCAATTAATAATATAATATGTACATATTACTTACTTATGTTACGAGTTATATATATATATTATTTATCAAATCAAATAGTAATCAAACAAGACTCATCTTGCATTGAATAAACTTAACCGTCTGCATAAATTAATTCTGTTATAACACAGAAATAGTTTAACAAATTACTTTAATGAAGATAATGTTGGTATATTTTATAGATGGAACTCAATTAGGGTGGAAAATTAAACATTTTTTCCCAGTAATCAATAGCGGTGCTATTTCTATTATTATTATATTAATAAAAATAATGATATAAGTAATCCGTGTGTTTAAAGGGTTTATTAAATATAATGGACATAATTGGATTGTTTTAATTAACAAAGGCTGCTTCCGGTTCAGTTCGGTTCGGATAAAAATATTTCCAGTATCAAGTTTTATGCCTTATCAATTAATAAAAATTCTATTTTGAGATATATACTCGGATATATTACATTTTAGATGATTTGATTTATTGAGCTGAGCGTAAGCGAAGCTTTCTACCGTTTGGGAAAATTCTTTTCAACATCACATAAAAACTACTGAACTGATTTGAATGAAAATTGGCAGAGCTGTAGAGCTTGGGAACGGGCATGTTTTAAAAAAAACAGAGTTAAAATGTCTTATTACGGTCAGAAATGATGGTCAAAAAACTGAGGGGGATCAACTCAACTCCCGCAGCACATGGGGGCGGATCCTAGTTTAAAATTTCTCCTAGATTACATAATTTTTTAATAACGTTGATCTGGGTAATTATTTCATTATATTAAGTACTGTGCTATACTGTACATACAATTAAAAGGTTTTGTACTGTAATATTTAGTTTTTTATTGAAGATTTAAGTAGAACGTTGCTGAATAATGATTAAAATTAATAATAATGATAATACTGACTTAAAATCTACTCCTATAATATACAAATATTACATTATCTTTGGTAATAATTATGTTCATAAATTTGTTCTCAAAAGTATCAATATTAATAATAGGGGCATTTCAAGCATTTGGATCCTGAAATATGTTTAGTTTCATTTAATCCCTGATTTAGAACTCATGAACTCCTGTTTCACTTATTATACTTTGCTAGTCAATTACATGGTTTTGTTCTTGAAATAACGTTAATAATAAGATATATTTAAAATAGAAAATATGTTTTATTTGACGTATTTATAAACACTTTTCGAAAAACTAGTTTTTAAAACCGATCATAGTACAATAACAATAATTGGAGTCCCCATTTCATATTTATATGCGGCAAAGAGTGAATAAATGACTAAGTAATCAATAAAAAAGTCCATGCAAGTAGCACTTTTAATTCATATAACTCCAATATTATTACTTTCATTCATAAATCATATCGAAAATGCCGCTAAATGCAAATTTCTTTAGTAATCGTTACATAGGGCGTGGTCTAAATCGATTTATTCTGTATATTATGACTGAATCGGTATTTGATTTTTTGTACAATTCATAGCATAACATACGGAACTATAAAAAAGTCCGTTTTAACCCTATTCATAACAAAAACAAAATAAATTTCTACTTACATCAAGAGATTCCTTTGACGCCATTTTCACACACAAACAATTTGACGTTTAAAACTTTGTTGACATATGTATCAAGATTTTCCAAATCAATACAGATTAAAAAATCGGATTCACGTACAATATATGTTTTTTTTTTTAATATCATACTACCTTAATGCTTTCTTATTATTTATAACTAATAAAAACATGAATATTTTTTTAACAATGTTAGGATAATGCTGATTATAGAAAACCATCATATTTATTTTTTTATATTTAAACATGTCCGGATGTCAAAATATTTGACAGTACTTAAAATTTTTAGTGTAAGAATTATGCAAAAAACCTTAGTAGCAAACTAAAAATAAATAAAATACGCCGACAAGTTTTACATTCTTTTGTGAAAGTGCTAACTTTATATTCTTTAAATTGTTTTAACATTTGCAGAAGTCCAATGTGTAACAAGTGTGTCAAATACTGTAAATAATCACTAATATTTTATTTTCGATCTTCTTATCGGCACAATAATTATTGATAAAAGTACAAGTTCAATAATCACTCTACCTTAAAAGTGTGAACACGTATATTAATATAACCATCATAATATGTGTAAATTTTTAATTATATATACACTAATTTAAGTTTTAACTTCAATATGAGAATAAGAAGATTATCATATTTTTTTTGGGCAACATGCATTATTGCGTTTATATTTATATTATACGTGGTAACAGACCTTAGCTTTAAACTGCCCAGCATTAAGCCTGCGATGGTGGAGCTTGATGATGTAAGTAATTTTATATAAATTTTATATTTCTTTTATTATTTGCTCACTTGCATATAAGATATTAAAAATTGCATGGCACTCGAGAGCTCTTTCTTAGATATAGTGCATTTATTATTTTGTAGATAATTTTGACTACTTTGCCATCTAAATCATATTCATATAAAAAAAAATTGAGTATTAAAGGTCTGTAATAATTTTAGAATAAATGGACGGCATTTGAATCAAAACTTCAAAAAATTGAGAAAGAGCTCAACCAGCACCATGCTGTAGTCGGGGAAATTAAACATGCTATGGATCAGATTGTAGAGCAGTCACAGGAGTTCCACCCACCTCAAAAGAGGCCCAACCAGTACAAAGAAAATAAGATCAGGGAGTTTAAAGTTGTAGGAGATGAACCACCGAGGATGCATAAGAAAATTAACATGTCATGTCCAGCGATACAGACTTCAGCGAAGACAGATGTTCAGGTATGACTGTAACTATTGATTTAACAACAGATATATATATTTTTCTAAAAAAAGAAATATAAAAGATGGTTATTTTGTATTTCCTAATGTTTAATATAAAAATATATAATAATTTATAATTTTAGATGCTGTCCATGTATGACCGTATAATGTTTGATGATATTGATGGAGGAGTCTGGAAGCAGGGCTGGAATATCGAGTATAAAGACGACCAGTGGAGTAGAAAGAACAAACTTAAAGTCTTCATTGTACCTCATTCTCATAATGATCCAGGTTAGTTGCTAATTGTTATCGTAAATAATATTAATAATTAATTTTAATTTTCTGGATGTTATATATATTTTTTTCTCTATAACAATAAAAAAATAAAATATGTTGAACCAATGTTAAAATGTCTGAAGATTCAGAAATAAAATTTACGAATTTTATTTTTATTTATTACATAAAATGCTATAAATAGTCAAAAATTTAACTTTATTGGGAAAGCAATTTAATACTAGTGAGTTTAGAAATAGTATGAGTTATTTTTTAAACAAAAGAATATATAAAGTTGCAAAATCACTATGTATGAAGAGGAAAATATTAACTAGTAATAATAAAAAAAATACATGGAAAAAAGTAATGAGGAAATTGAAATCTAAATCTCAGTGGAATGATTTTAAACATAGACAATAAATGTGTTACTGCCGACCTTGAGATGCAACAGCTTTTAAAAAGTTCTATAGTGAAATTCCAGTTACCAATACAGATTATTAAAACTCCCATAGCCAAACGCTACGGCCCCTGCATACCTCTTTCGCCTCGGCCACAGACATCAACCTCTTCATACATGCCCTCCGAGGGGTCCTCATGCTTTTTACGTGACCTTCCTCCAGTATCTTAGATACTGTGTTTTCGAAGGTCACACGAGGCCTCACCCTGTCTCTCTTACCGCTCACTTTTCTTATATCAATCTTTTTTACCATTTTTTCATCACTCATTCGTTCGACGTGCCCAAACCACCTGAGCACATTCTTCTGCAAAATACAGTAATCCCCCCTATAACACGGTAGATTCGTTCCGCGTTATAGGAAAACGCGTTGTAGGAATATTCTTGAATATCGCGCTCATGTGACCGTATAACGCGTTATATACAAATAATTCACATTTAACTTTTCTCGTTAAAGGCGGTTTGAATGGAATATTAAGAAAGAAATAAATTAAATTAAATTTTTAATTATCTTTATTTAATCTTAGAACAACATAAAGTGCAAAGGTAAACGAAAATAATTATGAACTGTAAGAAAATATAAATTTCATAGTAAATATAACATACTAAATCCCCGCGTTATATGAGGAAAAACACGTGTTATGCAAGGGACTGTAATCGCGTTATATGAAAACGAGTTATAGGGGGATTTACTGTACATATATTTTTATTTTAATAAAGTTAATGGCAAAAAAATAATTAATATTTTTAAATTAACTAGTGTTAAGGAGGCAGGTGATTTATGGGGCAAATCCGTTAACATACTTAGGCAACTAATAGACATACAGCTGCCAAAAATATCATTAATATTCAATAATAAAATGTGGTATATTTCCTGATCTAAATACACAGTAAAATATTTATTTATTTTATTACCAGTGATCACTTGTGTACGTCAAATGAAAGTTACAGGAGGGCCTATTTTTTGAATTGATGTAACGCCATTATTTAAATCCGACAATACATTAGATCCAACTAATTATAGACTACTTTCAGTATTACCCACATTTAGTAAAATCTTTGAAACAGTTATTCCTTGTGCCTCAACAACCGAAACTGGTGTTGAGTTATTATTTCCTGGGAGGAATCACAAAATACTCTTGGCATTATGTGATTGTGCACAGGATGCGATTCGGGAAAGTGGAAAATATACGAATAAATAAGTAAAGGAAGCATCATAGATAATAGGAAGACACATTTCCGTCACGCAAAACGTTCATAAATATTTTCAGGATGGATCAAAACATTCGAAAACTATTACAAAACTCAAACGAAAGCTATATTTACAAACATGGTTGAAAAATTGTTCGACGGCGTCGGGAGGAAGTTTATATGGGCGGAAACAAGCTACCTGGCCTACTGGTGGACATCCGACGCAACGGAACAGGAGAAGCTTGCCTTTCAAAAGTATGTGCAAAATTATCTCTCTCTACCCCCCCCCCCCCCCCCACTTAAATCGCTAAGTAATCCATGTACGCAGGTTTTGTTGTGTTTTCGAGTTGAAAATAAATCCCGTGTAAAAAAAAATACCATACATATTGCAAAAAAATATTTCTTACCGTTTCGATTACGATTAACCTTCTACATTATTTATTACATATTTTTATGTTTACCGCTCGTGTGTGTTATTTTTATTAACATTACTTTATAATATCTAAATATGATAATACATTTATATGGTGAAATAATAATATTCAATACATGTATGTACTTGAAGTGCCCACGATAGTTTGATAAACATAGAATTGAATATTTCTTATTGGATTGTCTAATTTTGACTTATCTTGAATTAATTGAAGAAGTTTCACTGTTGTCGATGCAGTACTTTCTTGCTGTTATGTAAATATTTTAATGTTTATTTGATAACTTTAATTATACTAGTTTTATATTTTTATTATATATTTATTATTAGTTTTGTCTCGTGACTTTTCCTTCAAACGAAAACAAATTTTAATAACTCAAATGTCTATTTATTAATTTATTTCAATGTAGAAAAAACTCGTTACTTATTTAATATATTTTATTACGATTTATATATATATATAAATTTGATTCAGATTATTAAAATCGGGACAAATCGAAATAGTAACCGGAGGGTGGGTCATGAACGACGAGGCCAACTCCCACTGGTTGTCCATAGCGCAGCAGCTGACAACCGGCCACCAGTGGCTCATCGATAACTTGGGTTACATCCCCAAAAACGGATGGTCCATTGACCCCTTCGGATATTCCAGTACCCAGCCGTATTTATTAAAATTAACCGGACTTGAGAATAGTGTGATACAACGGGTGCATTACAGAGTTAAGAAGGAACTCTCATCAAGTAGACAGTTGGAGTTCAAGTGGAGACAGCTGTGGGGTAATATTAGTTACAACACAATATTATTAACCTAATATTATTAATTATATGCAGTAATCCCCCCTATAACACGGTACTATTATAAAGCGATATCCGTCCCTCGTATAACAAGTTTTCCCCATATAACCATATAATATATTTGTACATAACGCGTTATAAGGTTATATGAGCGCGTTATACAAAGATATTTCTACAACGCGTTTTCCTATAACGCGGAACGAATCTACCGTGTTGTAGAGGGGATTACTGTAATCATTTATCAAATATTAACATTTCTAATTTGAAAATTTTACGTAACACTTCAATCTCTATCCTCCCCCCTCCCCAAACGTTTCAATACTTAATAATAACATGATTTATAAACGACCCCCAATCTATATATCGTTAATTTTTTATTGTTGTTGTAGACGGTGTTGGTAAGACTGATATGTTCACTCATTTGATGCCATTCTATTCGTACGACATTCCTCACACCTGCGGACCGGATCCAAAGGTTGGTTTAGAATTTATAATATAATGTAATAACTGTATAAATGGAAGAAAGAGTTGAGGCAGAGTTGACGGAAGACTGGAGTTTGTGCCAATTATTTAAAATTGGATAATGGTTGTCCTTAAATCACGTAATGGTTTTTAGCAATTTTTTGACCCCCTTCTCACATCTTTTTGTGGTGTTTCATGATAAATACTGCATTACATTTGTCAGGTATGTTGTCAATTTGACTTCAAAAGGCTGCACGGTAACGGTGTGACCTGTCCGTGGGGGGTGCAACCGAAAAAGATTATTCCAAAGAATGTTGAAGAAAGGTATGTAAACTTTATTGAATATAATGGTCCACGTATTCTTCTCCAAATCCTCACTCATCATCAGACGTTCATTTAGCGACTGCATATAAGATCCTTCAACTTCCAGAGCAAGCGTGATTCTGGATCAATGGAGGAAGAAGGCCCAATTGTATCGCACCAACGTGGTGATGATACCGCTCGGAGACGACTTCAGATACGACCGAGCCAACGAGTGGGATAACCAGTACTCCAACTACGAGATGCTGATCAGCCACATCAATGAGAATGATGCTTGGAACACTGAGGTCTGACGAACATTTTTCGACATTTTAGGGCAAAATAATAATGTTATAATAAAAATTCAGGTACAATTCGGTACACTGGAAGATTACTTCAAGGCTGTACACGAGGACGTCAAGTTATCAGACTTCCCTGTTCTGTCCGGGGACTTCTTCACGTATTCTGATCGCAACCAGCACTACTGGAGCGGCTACTACACCTCCAGACCATTCTATAAGAGCATGGACAGAGTACTGCTCGCCTATGTCCGGTAATTAATCTTTATATAGTAGGTTTTGGTGCCTCTTAGTGCTTTAGTAGTTTGCCTTCTGTTTTAAAATTATGCATCTCATAGTAACTTTGATCAGTAAGTCATAAAATATGTTCGAAAGAAAGAGAGAGAGAATAGAAAGAGACGCTCCGATTTCTTCAATATCGCATTTCCTGAATTTTTAACTACGTTCTTCGTTTTAAGCCAACTTTTTATCATCTTTGGTTCCTCCGAAACCTACGCTTTATGTTTCCTTTAAAAACCCAAAACCTACCCACCATCGACAGACACTATAAAGCGAACTTAAAAACTTCATCATATAAGCCCTACTTACCTTCACCAGTACAATTAAAAGAAGGAGACGAGAAAAATGCTAAATGCCTCTCTTCCACAATTTGTCATGCTTGTCATAAAAAAGAGATATTCAGAGACATTAACACTACCACCCATTTCACTGTTTTAAACTAACAGAGCTGCAGAGCTGATAACGACCCAAGCGTCAGGGATTGTGAGCTCCCTGGTGGCGCTGCAGCTGCGGGAGAGGACGGACAGCGCGCGGAGGGAGCTGGCACTGTTCCAGCACCACGACGGCGTCACGGGCACGGAGCGGGACGAAGTCAGGGAGGACTATGCCAAGAAGTGAGTTTATACACAACTGGGACCATTTCAGTTTACCAACATTTCTTTTTTCTGTAATTGGAGGGCATACGAGCTTGTGGATCACTGGATATAGGTGATCACCGCCGCCCATGAACTCTTGCAACATCCGAGCATTCACAAGAGCGCTGCCGGCCTTCATTACTTATCATGAATTTCCAGGATGTTCCAAGCCATCAAGCACAGCCAGTCCGTGATCCAGCAGGCCGCCTTCCACTTGCTGAAGCAGCCGGCCATCCGGGACCAAACGCAGGAGGACGTGTACTTCGAGGTTGACGACATTTGGAGGCGGCACGACGAAATCCCTACAAGAATAACCATCGCCCTAGACGCGCTATCGCCCTCGAGACGCGTTGTGCTGTATAATGCGCTCCCGTTCAGAAGATACGAAGTGTTCACTGTGATAGTGTCTTCACCGCACGTTGAGGTACGGACCAGATAAAAAAGATGCTTTTCAAAAAGATGTCTTTTTACACCCAACTTCTTACATTTTTACACCAAACTTAATTATGAGGGTAAAATTTAAAATTATTAGAGTACTTAAACAAACAATCTTGGTATGTCGTTAAGTAGGTCTGTAAAAAGTATCGTGAGTCTGCAAACTAATTTCCACGGAGATATTCATTAGATTCATTTACCCTTCCCGCACCCCTCGGGTTAAATTATTTATTTTGGGGATGTGAATACTATCATTTATGAATATATTATTATACCGATGCAATTATATAGCAAACGTTGGCTATATTTTAAGAGATCAAAATAATGTACTTAGTGTATCTACCAATATATCTACAAAAATTCAATAAACGTATATGTCTATCTATCTATTATTCACAACTACGGAACTTAACATCGCGCAGGTGTTCGACGCGGAGGGCAGCCCCATGTCGTCACAGGTGTCCCCGGTGGTGGCTGGCGAGAAGCGGCTCGGCTTCTCCTCCAACAAGTTCCAGCTGTCATTCCCGGTGTCCGTGCCCGCTCTAGGGCTGGCCGTCTACAGCGTGCGTTTGAGGGACAGCACCACGCTCAATAAGTTAGGATCACAATTAAGGAGTGGTATACCGTAGTGAATGTTACTGCTGCGTTATGATCATACACAAGTTGTGCAGGGCTTAACCTATAGAATAGTGCGCAATGCACACGGGCGCTACACGAACTAGAGCCGCCCCTGAGTGTGTGAGGGCTAGATGTCAACAAAACAATTGACTTTACAATCCTACTACCAATGGTCGCTGATTACCAGTGGAGATATCACATACCTTTAACTAGAGAGAGATAACGCTATTTGTCTGTTAAATTGAAACACTAGTAAACTAATAATTATAGCAGTAATTATTGTAATTTACTATTGATTCACTTTAGAAATTTTATTTAATAGTTAATGCAACAATGATGTAAAACTAGAAAACCTTAAATTATTACTTGTACACATAAATCCAGGTATACCTCGTACGCCCACGTGCGTATCTACAATGCGGACTACTGGTCGGTGGAGCTGCCGCGCGTGTTCCCTGTGGAACAGTCATCCGGCCACCTGGCCGATGACGTCACATTGCGCGCCAACACCACGCGCCTCGTGGTGACGCGCAACGGACTACTCAAGGCCATCGTGTCCCGCGACGGACGCACCACGCCAGTACACATGGACTACGTTCAGTGAGTACACACCAAAGTATATATGTACTACTTACAGTAAGTACAGACCACAGTACACATGTACTACGTGCAGTAAGTATAGACCACAGTACACATGTACTACGTACAGTAAGTACACACCACAGTACACATGTACTACGTACAGTAAGTACACACCACAGTACACATGTACTACGTACAGTAAGTACACACCACAGTACACATGTACTACGTACAGTAAGTACACACCACAGTACACATGTACTACGTACTGTAAGTACACACCACAGTACACATGTACTACATACAGTAAGTACACACCACAGTACACATGTACTACGTACAGTAAGTACACACCACAGTACACATGTACTACGTATAGTAAGTACACACCACAGTACACATGGACTATGTACTGTAAATACACACCACAGTACACATGGACTATGTACTGTAAGTACACACCACAGTACACATGGACTATGTACTGTAAATACACACCACAGTACACATGTACTACGTATAGTAAGTACACACCACAGTACACATGTACTACGTACAGTAAGTACACACCACAGTACACATGTACTACGTATAGTAAGTACACACCACAGTACACATGTACTACGTATAGTAAGTACACACCACAGTACACATGGACTACGTACTGTAAGTACACACCAGAGTACACATGTACTACGTACAGTAAGTACACACCACAGTACACATGTACTACGTACAGTAAGTACACACCACAGTACACATGTACTACGTACAGTAAGTACAGACCACAGTACACATGTACTACGTACTGTAAGTACAGACTACAGTACACATGGACTATGTATTTCTAGATATTATTTAGTCTAGATTATTGATTATCGTTTTATTAAACACTATTAACTCGTTCTTTATCTTATTTAGAAAAAGACACAGTGTACACTATATTTAAGATATATCATCTATTAATTGATGATTGATTGATTGATTGATTAAAGTGATTGATGGTTATAATTTTCAGCTTTGATCAGTAATTAATAATTGTTATAATATCACAGATACGACACCCAAAAAGGTCAAGACAACAACAGCGGTGCGTACCTCTTCATGCCTTCGGGACCCGCCGTGGAGTTCAACGCGGACCCCTACCCCGAGATAGTGGTCGTGGAGGGTCACTACAAGGCCACCGTCTACACCGGCCTGGTGGGACCCAAGGAGGCGGAAATCATCCTGGCCGTAAGTATTTGATTTGATATGAACCGAATATATACTTTTATTACTCGGAGGAAAATGGTTGTCAACAAAATATAACTCGGTGGTGTTAACAATTGAGTGTTTAGATTTTTTAATTTATCGCCTATAATTAACGTTTAGAGCGGTACAAAATGCACCACAACATGTAATACATAATGTTTGATCTATATCACTCTTTAGAACGGTACAAAATGTACCACAACATGTAATACATAATGTTTGATCTATATCACTCTTTAGAACGGTATAAAATGTACCACAACATGTAATACATAATGTTTGATCTATATCACTCTTTAGAACGGTACAAAATGTACCACAACACGTAATATATAATGTTTGATCTATATCACTCTTTAGAACGGTACAAAATGTACCACAACATGTAATACATAATGTTTGATCTATATCACTCTTTAGAACGGTATAAAATGTACCACAACATGTAATACATAATGTTTGATCTATATCACTCTTTAGAACGGTACAAAATGTACCACAACATGTAATATATAATGTTTGATCTATATCACTCTGTAGAACGGTACAAAATGTACCACAACATGTAATATATAATGTTTGATCTATACCACTCTTTAGAACGGTACAAAATGTACCACAACATGTAATACATAATGTTTGATCTATATCACTCTTTAGAACGGTACAAAATGTACCACAACATGTAATACATAATGTTTGATCTATATCACTCTTTAGAACGGTACAAAATGTACCACAACATGTAATATACAATGTTTGATCTATATCACTCTTTAGAACGCTACAAAATGTACCACAACATGTAATACATAATGTTTGATCTATATCACTCTTTAGAACGGTATAAAATGTACCACAACATGTAATACATAATGTTTGATCTATATCACTCTTTAGAACGGTACAAAATGTACCACAACATGTAATACATAATGTTTGATCTATATCACTCTTTAGAACGGTACAAAATGAACCACAACATGTAATACACAATGTTTGATCTATATCACTCTTTAGAACGGTACAAAATGTACCACAACATGTAATACATAATGTTTGATCTATATCACTCTTTAGAACGGTACAAAATGTACCACAACATGTAATACATAATGTTTGATTTATATCAATCTTCAGAACGGTACAAAATGTACCACAACTTGTAATATATAATGTTTGATCTATATTACTCTTTAGAACGGTACAAAATGTACCACAACATGTAATACATAATGTTTGATCTACATCACTCTTTAAAACGGTACAAAATGTACCACAACATGTAATACATAATGTTTGATCTATATCACTCTTTAGAACGGTACAAAATGTACCACAACATGTAATATATAATGTTTGATCTATACCACTCTTTAGAACGGTACAAAATGTACCACAACATGTAATACATAATGTTTGATCTATATCACTCTTTAGAACGGTACAAAATGTACCACAACATGTAATACACAATGTTTGATCTATATCACTCTTTAGAACGGTACAAAATGTACCACAACATGTAATACATAATGTTTGATCTATATCACTCTTTAGAACGGTATAAAATGTACCACAACATGTAATACATAATGTTTGATCTATATCACTCTTTAGAACGGTACAAAATGTACCACAACATGTAATACATAATGTTTGATCTATATCACTCTTTAGAACGGTACAAAATGTACCACAACATGTAATACACAATGTTTGATCTATATCACTCTTTAGAACGGTACAAAATGTACCACAACATGTAATACATAATGTTTGATCTATATCACTCTTTAGAACGGTACAAAATGTACCACAACATGTAATACATAATGTTTGATCTATATCACTCTTTAGAACGGTACAAAATGTACCACAACATGTAATACACAATGTTTGATCTATATCATTCTTTAGAACGGTACAAAATGTACCACAACATGTAATACATAATGTTTGATCTATATCACTCTTTAGAACGGTATAAAATGTACCACAACATGTAATACATAATGTTTGATCTATATCACTCTTTAGAACGGTACAAAATGTACCACAACATGTAATATATAATGTTTGATCTATATCACTCTGTAGAACGGTACAAAATGTACCACAACATGTAATATATAATGTTTGATCTATGTCACTCTGTAGAACGGTACAAAATATCCCATAACATGTAATACATAATGTTCAATGTCCCAGATGTCGGTGTACACGAACCCGTCGCTGTCCCACAGCGAGGTGGAGGTGGTGAACACCTTCCTGCTTGACTCCGCGGCGAACGACATCGAGCTGGCCGTGCGTCTCAACACCAACATACGGAACGGAGACACCTTCTATACAGACCTTAACGGGATGCAGGTACGATTCATTCATTCACTCATTATTCTGTTCATTCACTTAGTGGTGGTAACTGTCCATTCATGTTCAGGATAATTAAGAAGGATATAGATTCTAGATTAGAATTTTAATGAGTGAAACTATGAAAAACTATGAATTGTGTAAAATGTGTACGTATCGTCCCCACAGATGATAAAGCGTCGCTACTTCGAGAAGCTTCCACTACAAGCGAACTTCTACCCTCTGCCCGCGGCGGCGTACATAGAAGACGATAATATGAGACTAACAGTACTCACTTCCGCGCCGTTGGGTACAGCCGCCTTGCAGCCCGGACAGATCGAGGTAAAACTTTTGTTACTCTGTGTTTTTGATGTGTGTTATTTAGAATCGTTTTGAAGTTAGATGTAACGCAAATGCGTCACGATAAAAAAATATTAAATAGTTTCTAAGCTTCGTAAAAACAATAAACCTTACTTCTGATACTCTGTATTCATTCTCAGTCTCTCGTAAGCTACTTTTAAGAAATTTCACTTCTTTGTGTGAATTGCACACATACACATTTTTATTTATATGTAAAATATATCAGTGTATAATAATAAATATAATAGATAATGCAAGACCGTCGTCTGAGCCGCGACGACAACCGCGGAGTGAACCAGGGAGTGTTGGACAACGTGCGGACACGACACACGCTCCGACTGGTGCTGGAACACGCCAAGGGATGCACGGTGCGTACTGGGACAGGGATCATACCAGGGATAACTCACGAAACTAATAATCAATATCGATCCAATTTACACTACTAATATTTGAAAGATATGGAACCTAAATATCAGAATATTAATTTCTGCAATTAAATCACCTTTCCATTAACCTAAGTAATACAACTCAGTCCAACACCCCGGATCGGACGAGCGGCCACCTGACTCTGGGCGCCCACGTGTCGCAGCAGACCCTCCTGCAGCCACTGGTGGCTATGCACTACGCGCCGGCAGACCGCGCCCCCCAGCATCCCCCACCTCCGCCCGCTCCGCCCCTCACACCCCCAGACCACGCCCCCGCGAACGCGGACCTCGTGCTGGCCGCCTGCCGCTCGCACGTCACCACCAAGGTGAGAGATATATTATTTGCAGCAAAACTATGATTAAAACTAAACATAAAAAAATCTTTTATTTATTTTCTTATATCTTTTCCACTTTGAATTGATACCAGTGATCACTTGTGTATCAAATGGGAATGTCAGGAGGGACTACTTTGATTATCACTGACTGACGAACTATATAACAATTTCTATATATATATCCTTCCGTCATTCCGTTATTGTTAGTGATTAATTATTTATTGAGCGTAGCGAGCGGAGCGGTCTTTCTACTGGAGACTTTTTCACATTCTTTGTCACGAATAGACTCGCAAACTACTTGACGGAAAATTAGGAAATTTTGCAATCAAAAAGACACATTAGGTGATGGTTATAAAAAAATTTTTTGAAAAATGTTATGTCGTTGAGGAATAATCGTCAAAAAACTGATATCCCATTGAAGCCAATGGGAAACGATGAGTCATTATACTGGGCTCTTTTCGCTCAATATGCAAACGGCACCCGAGATTTTGCGAGCGAGTCAAAATTGAGGGTCTGTTGGCGTCCTTAGTTTTAATTGTTATTGTTACTTTTAATATCCAGAACAAAGACGGCACAACACACCACGGGATAGGGATGACGCTCCAGCGGGTGCACCTGGACACATGTTACGGAAATGACACTGTCAATAAGTGGTATCCCGCAGGGGACGGACAGGTGAGTACAGTTATACTAGTGTTTAAAAATGATTACATTTGAGTAACATATGTTTCTGCTAGATCTCGATCGAGGAGCTCCTGGATATCCAGACGGATAAGGTGTTCGAGAGTTCGTTGACCTTCGTCCACATGGGGGGTCCAATCCCGGACGCCCTGGTGACCCTCTGCCCTATGGAAGTTCGTTCAGTCTTCATCAACCAGACCTTCAGATACACTTGAATATTGTGATGTTTGAATGAAAGTGGTTTTTTCAAATTTGTTTTTGGTAATTTTACCATTTTTATTTTTAATTGATAGAAAAAATTATTGTCTGTAATATATATTATATGAATGAAATAAGAAATATCTTCATACATTATACTACTTACAATTATATATATATATATATTATATAAGTATATGTTTGTGCCAATATGGAAATATTTGTTATTTTATTCCACATAGTTTTTCAGTTATTTTTGTATTATTAATTAATTGTACTTAGATAAATTATTAAATTAGGTACCACATGTAACATTACGCACAAAATAAATTATATATATATATATATGTATATATATATATATATATATATATATATATATGTATATATATATATATATATGTATATATATATATATATATATATATATATATATATATATATATTAATATTGTGCATAATAAGTCGATTTGAAAATATTATTATTAATAGATCTTAATCGGACGTCCATTATATTTATAAACTGAAATAAAAATTATAGAGTATTTGTATAAATATAAGACAGGAGCGAAATTACCTTATTTAACATTCCTTTAAAGATTTTTTAAAATATTTTTTTATACTTATTTCGTTTGTCATTTTTGTCATTTTTCCGTGTTTTTGTAAAATGTTGTATATATTTGTTATGTAATGTTACTTTGTGTTATTTTCACCGAGGAGGTGAAGGTAACGTTATTTTAATATAAGTAGGAGTATTGTCTAATACTTCGATGTTTGAGATTTAGATGAAAAAATATATATTGTATATGTATAAATTGTTTTATTACTCTATATTCTTAGTTCCCAAAGTGGGGGTAGGGGTAAAAAAAATATAAGTTCAAAATAATTCAGTACTATTAATCCGTGGTTGGAATTTACATAAATAGATATAATCTTCACATATTTTGACGATTTTTGTGAGTATAGTAGAAATGACCTTGGGTCCACCGACAGGCAACAACCAAATTTTGAAACTTGTCTGGGAACCTCTGCTCTAAATATTATAATTAACAATGTTACTTATGTAGAGGATAAAAGTAAAATATAACAACAATTTTGTATCTGTTTTATTAAATCTTATAAAATAATCAACATCTAAACCAAACGGACATACGGCTAAAATAATAATGACTTATTTTATCACAGGTTATTTGTAAATGGTATTTACATGTAAATGGAAATTTTAAAGGGTTTTTCAGAGAGTCATACACACTTATATGCTGGGATAATACTAGGAATAAATACTTTTTTAACTTTTCACTACTTTTGATACCCACTTGAGATAAAAATCAGCAAAATAATCCTATACAATTCTATTATAAGCAAATACATTTAATTACAATTATATATTAAACGAATTAAAACTAATTTTTTTTAGTTATACACCACTATGTCAATAGTTGCATCATTCATAGTAATACTAATATATATATATTATATAAAATGCTACAATTTAGACTTAAGTGTATCTTGTTTTAATAGAACCTTGTTATTTGTACCATATTCTATTTTGATATCCGGTAGAACTGAACTAACAAGTCGAAGACACTCCTCTAGTTTGTGTGGTACCGCTTCATATATCACCTCTTGTTGGCTGTAAAAAATATTTATTTTAATAAAACATGTGGCCAATAAAATATTGGGCACTTATTAAATATCAAATCATTAATATCTCATAATGGACACAAACAATGAGCCCTAATATATGCGTTCCAGACCCCACACCCACACACACGCCTCCTCCCTTCTACACACTCAGATGTTCCGACTCGTGTGTGGTCCTCTCTTCCCCAATAAAGGGGAATTTGTATTATTCCCCCCTCCAACACTCGCTTTTGTTGTGGGAGTGCTCCCCCTCTCCCACACTCACATGTTCCGTCGTGTGAGCGCTCCCCCCTCCGCAAGCCCCCGCAGGCAGCGCGCTGTAGTTTCCAGGCTGAGACAATAGGGATGAAGGGCCTCGCTCTCCGCTCGCTCCTGCACACGCTTCAGGGCCTGCTTCTCGTTGCATTTCTTAATCTGAAAGAGAGTTATGGAAGATGTGTTTAACAAACGAGGAACCAACGATATATATTCGAAATAGATAATAAAATAATAACTTTTTATTTAATTTCTATATATTTGCGCGGTCTATTTCTCTTGAACTACTAGTTTATTGTATCTATAAATCAGTGTTAGAAACTTGTTTGAAGAAACTGCATAACAGCAATGCAAGAGTCAATTATTATATGACGCTAACCTGCAGCATGGCCCCCGCGCACGCTCCGAGCGAGGCCAGAGCAGGCAGCGCGACGGCAGACAGCAGCGTGGGGAGCGATGCCTCCCGCGTTGAGTCCCCCCGCACGTCGAGAAGCCCGTCCTCGGCCTGTACCACCGCACCACTACCGACGAGATACTCCAGGGCCGTCACAAATGTCTGCAATTTTTCACATTACATTTAATATTAATTATAAAGTGTATATAAACTTTTAAATAAATTGCAATTAAATATTTAATTAATAAAAAAAAACTTACATTTTCTTCGTTTGTTTCTATATAAAAGTGTTCATTTTTGAGTAGCTTTCTAAGTCTATTATAATCAATCACCAATTCATCTGCAACGGACAAAATATATATAGATATATATTAATACTAGGATCCGCCATCTGCGCGCGGCGGGTTTTGAACTGAGCCCCTCTCCTTTCTTCTTTTCTTGATAACTTTTGAATGGCTAAACATTTTTTAAATCTGTTTTCGCTATAACATCCTCGTTCGGCTCAAACATACATGAGAAAATTATTAGCTAATTATCTCGTCGCATTCTGGAGACAACAACAAAAAAAGGTATCCCAAACGGTTAAGAGCTTCGCTTACGCTCAGCTCAAAAATCTAAATTAATATTATATTTACTTTTAGAAGTGGGTCGTCGCTTCGCTATGAGGTATATCAAGGCGGGCGGCATTAGGTTGTGGGATATTGGGTTCACGTATAGCTGAAGTTCTATTATCGGTGTCGCGTTAACCAGCGTCTCCGCCTTCAAGATATGACCTGGAAAGATAATCCTTATCGTAATGTTATCATTTCCTTATAAAATTTTCGCCCAAATTATATTTTAACTTTAAGATTACGCGTTGAAGAAACTATAAACTTCAATTTATAATAATTATGATAAAAATATTTATTTATAACGAATTTATTCTTATAATATAAATTATCAGATTGTAATTAAAATTTTAATTTACGTAAATAAATTTATTTAAACAATGAAATATTAACTACTGTAAACCCTGACTACTTTCAAAAATTAAATGTTTTATTTTTAGAAATTCATGTTAAATGGCTTGCAAAACTCAAACTTCAATCACGATCAAAACTATTAATTACAGGCGATCGAAAATCATGTGTCATTTTAACGTCATTAACATGACGTAGATATATCACATATACTGATATAGTTTAAATCACGTACAAAATTTACGTCAATTTTATTTATTATAAGATAAGGTATTATCTTTTAATATTTGCACAAAGTTCATATACTTTTATTATCATTTCCGTAATAATGAGTTGTTATCTTTTTTATACGTTCGCTCACACAATCACTCTTTTAAGGTATACGTATATATTTTTACATTTTATGTACGGATATACTCATTACTATTTTGATATAGATATGTAAGATAAGATTTTGATGTGTAAATTATTTTACGTAACGAAACATGTAACCTTGAACGTAAAAAAGTATTAATCATTCAAATTATTTAACATAATTGACACTCATACTAATACAATTAATATAACTAACCTTTCATCTTCTTCTGTACGTCTGTATTGATATCCATTAAGACACCGGAAACAAGCCTCAATCTATTATTCCTATCGATTTGCATCAAATTCTTGTGGACAATTAATATTCTCTGCAGGCTTTCTTTAATTTCGTTTTCCACAACAGTCGCTCCAAACGCTCGCAACACTTGGACCAACCACTCCAGCTTGGTCAGAACTTGATCCAACGCCACCGCCTCGTTTTCCATCAGGCTCACCATCAAGACTATCGCCACCAAGTTGGTCACTGTCACCACTGTGTACTTCTGCTGTAATGTCACTATGTAATTCGCCACATCCTGCACCATCTTGACCTGCTCCGTCGTCAGTTCGTGCA
Source organism: Melinaea menophilus ssp. n. AW-2005 (assembly GCA_918358695.1). Lineage (NCBI taxonomy): Eukaryota > Metazoa > Arthropoda > Insecta > Lepidoptera > Nymphalidae > Melinaea > Melinaea menophilus. The sequence goes on along the minus strand of OU911041.1, from coordinate 27,595,356 downwards.
ATTCCGAAGGATTCAACATGTCCGCGGATAAATGATTATCTTCACCCAAATATTCCTTTATTGATATCGGGTCCCCTATATTCACGTATATGTTACCGTAGTGATCGTTCAACATGCGAAGCGATTTTAGCAGTCCCTGTGAATATGGAAAGTATTGGATTTATATATATATATATTCGAGTCATTATTATGTCAGTGGGAGGTCCACGCACCCCCGTGGACTCTTTAGGCTTTGGTACTCCGAGGTGCTCGAATGCGAACAGTCTCTGCTCCATGAGGCGGTCGTAGCTGATGTGAACTGGCACCAGCGTGACGTCACGACACTCGCGGGAGAAGTACGACGCCAGCGCCATCGACAGCATACCTGGAATAGAGTTATTTCATTAGGCGTGACCGTCATAAGTGAGTGTTTTTCCGCGTAATATTTTAGAGTACCGATTCTGAATCTATTTCATAAGCGTATTAAGAAATAATAGAATAAAAGTACATACCGTACTTGGGAGGTAGGCTCTTGTTGGATCTGCTGCGGGTGCCCTCTATGAAGAACTCGAGTGGTGCAGTGTGCTGTGCGAGCGCGCGCACGTAGCGCCGCAACGTCGCTGCGTACAGAGCCGCACCATTTAACGTGCGACGCATGAAGAACGCACCCGTGTCCCGCATACCCTGACCCAACATGGCCATCGACGAGAAATCTAATAAACAATTGTCCTAATTCATTTTTTATTACAACTAATTGTCAGAATATAACATTATACGTTTTGTCCAGAGGCAAACGGGGGCCAAAGTTTAGTTTATAATCATCCTTCCCTTATCTTATTATTTGGGGTCGACGAAATATGAGAATTTCTTTCATGCTCTTCTATTTTCTATGAGTCACTTTGGTCACTGTTCTTTTATTTCATACTTAAAATTTCTCATATCATATCACGACAAACAGTTAGTATATAATATAATAAATGATCGTACACATTACGTTCACAATATCTTACATGTCAGTATTATCAAGGTCGATGTATTTATATATGAATGCACTTAATGTTTTTCTTGTGGACGAGTTTACGAGTACTATGTACATACATGTACATATATGTACATAATATCAACACGACATGTTGTAGACATTGAATAAATTATATTTACCTTATAATAATATTACCACGTTATATATTGTTCATTAATTTAGTATTTTTTCTTTGACATCAAAAAATATAATCCTAAATTAAGATAAAGAGGATTTAAATCTTTATTTTTTAAATAACTAAATAGGATCAATTTTGAATTCTATTTTAATGTATAATTTAACTCATAAATGAAGATTTTAAATAATGATTTAAAGATACAAGGGTGCGTTTTTAACTACGCAGAATGGAAGGGATGGAGGGTGGCCGGAGGGAGGGTATGTACCAAATATTATCATAATCAATTTAATAGTTTATATACTATTGTAGATCAAGATATTCAATCCTGAAGAAATTGTGAAGTGATGGCATTTGTTTAAGGAGACTCTAAACGCGAAAAGACCGTGGTATACTTGTGGCACAATCTTTTTAGGCAAGGTAGGGGATCAATTGAAGACAATTCCCCACCTGGGTTCACCTGTCTGTTGAGGTATGTCCTCTTGATCTCATAAAAAAAACTCGAAATAATATTGAAGGATGCACGTTGGAAAAAAAACTCCCAGAAATGGTTATTTGCAACAACCATTTTTAGGGTCCTGTATAATTATTTCTTCATAACAAAAGTAACACCGCCAAAAAAACAGCAGCACGTTGAATGTTCCCGTGCGTCTTTGAACCATTGCAACGGAGAGGAAGGATTTTACAGCAAATTATTACTAGGGACGATCGTCGGGCAAAATTATGGCGACAGTTTTTTGGGACACAAAGAATTTTGATAACTATAAGGAAAAGTGTGTTTCTATAATCGGACAATATTACGCTTCCACTAGGGCAGTTGATAAAGGTTATCAGAGAGCAGCCAAAGGGGTCTGTTCTTGCCTGATAACACTTTTATTCACAAGAGTCAAGTTGTATTAATTGCTTTAATTAATCACCTTATATCTCAAACTTGGTTCCCAAAGACATCTCAATCAAAATGTGATTAAAAAGCTTCGTGAAAAGATATTTTCTATGATGAAGAAAGAAAATTTTTAACGTATTTTTAGACAAAGATATATATATTTATGAAGAATATAATATAATAAGAATATATATATTATGAAGGTATTTTACAAACTAACACAAATCAAAGCAATAAAAATATATTGTATTATAGTATAGTATAATTTACTATTATTTCTTCCCTTGCTGTGTCACGCCGCGAACAAATAAGCAATCAATTCCATAATTTAACACTAAACCTACCTACAATTCTTTTATACCTGTTCCTACCACACGTCGTCAAATTGACCGGTAATTAAAAGGTATTTTATTATATAACGCAAGTAATAATGGAAATAACTAAAAGTAAAGAGTGTTGAAAATATTATATGCATATTCTAAGAATTGTCATGTAGTTTGATAACGATATTATAGCGTTTAAAAATGTGCAAGTTTTACAAAAGATTAAGAACGATCAATTTGACCGGTATTTTGTAGGTTTAGTGTTAAAGTGAAATCACTTGAAAATTGAGTTTATAATCAATTATTTAAAAATTTTTTTTGTTTTTATTTTTTTATAAAACAAAAAAATACTAATTATATTAAGCTATTTCTTAACAGAATATCCTCTTTTAGTTTTTTGAAGACGACCTTAAAGTGAAATACAATTAAAATATTATTTAAAATAAATTGCATGGTCCGAAGAATGCGTATAATTATAAAATGGAGAATTAAATTTTAAACTCTTTTTTTATTATATATTTTTTTACCTATTTTGCAAACAATACAGATTCAACGTGCTGTAGCTCACTGTGAATTAATGTATTAATTTAATATAATATTTTTTTATAATCCCTTTTTCCCCTTTTCTTATTTTTTAATTCCCTATCTCAAGTCCTACAACCCTTTAATTCGCTAGAAAACCCAACGTATGTCCTTTCTCAAATTTAAATCGAACCCCACAAACTTTCATTAAGATAATCTCAGATTAAAAGTGTAACAGAGCGACAAACTAAAACAATTAGGGTTATAATAAATAAATCATGTAAATACGATTAAATATGGTTAATGAAGGCTCACCCATTCCAGCTGCGGCTGCTGGTAGTTCTATGTCATAATGATAGCAGAGGTACGTCATCAGACAGAAGTCCGCGTAACTCCTGTGCGTCGGCAGGAAGAGGACTGGATTGCTACCCATTGTTGACTTCAACTGCACATAATATATTAATATAATAACACAAATAACAAATATTTAGTAAAATAATAACTACAACTAGGATCCGTCGCCGTGCGCTGCGGGAATTGACCTGAGCTCCCTCAGTTTTTTGACCATCATTTCTGAACGGAATGAGATATTTTAATTTTGTTTTTTTTTTAAACATGCCCATTCCCAAGCTCTACAGCCCTGTCAATTTTCATTCAAATCGCTTGAGTAGTTTTTTATATTACTTCAAAAGGAAGTTTCCCAAACAGTTAACAGCTTCACTTACGCTCAGCTCAATAAGTATATTTAACTTAAAACTACTTTTAATCAGGAAAGATATTTTTTTTTTATCATCTCAAAACGATTCAAAACTAACATACAATTAAAAATTTATTTAAATTCATATTACATTAAAATTATAAACTTAAAACTAAATACAATATAATAATTAGTTTTTTTTTTAAAGTATGTAAAACAATTGTATTCATACTAATTTAGGTGGTTTTCTGTTTTAGAAATCGGGGAATCATTTATTATAAGTATAATATTGAATAAAATTGACGACGCTCCTTAAACTCTTTACTTCTCAATTTCTTCTTAGAAACGTGATATATTATATTATTAATTATTATTTTTAAAAAGCTTTTTTTTTAAATGTCAAAATACATATTATTAAATGTGATATTATGTATAATATATTTTTATATGATTGATTAATTGATTGACATTTGAAGCATATCCAGATAAAGACTACTGGCCTACAGCTGCAGCTGAATCTTTTATAGCTATTATTAAAGTCAGATACATAACCATAAAAGTATAAATTAGATAAGACGGAAAATGTCATTTTTAAATTTGTGCGAGATTCGAGGTTAATGCAAATTTTTAACGTTTTTTTTTAGTTTAACATATTTTTATTGTATAATTATTAATTAAAATTATATTTAAATAACTTCATATCTCTGTAATCTCATTTATTATGGAGATTTTTATTTATGTATATACATCATTAATGGTATTGGTTGATGTAATTCCATTAATAATAAACCGAAATAACACACAAGAGCGTTGACAAATTCAATTATTAATATCATCCATCACAAATAATGAGTTCTTTTATGTCCTCAACAGACCGACCTTGACCTAACAGGTTAACGATACTGAAGTGACGCATTCAAATTAACAGATCTTGGCGTTCTATTTTTTTTTAAATATTTTATAATCTATTGTGCATTGTTATTTTGGCGCCAAATGAATGTTGGAGCTAACTTTCATTACCGCTTTATTTATCTTTACAATATTATTTTATCGTGTTTAATTTATAAATATCCTAATTACTTTTTCCTGTGTAACACTAGGAGATATAAATGAAACTCACATAGTTTACATTATCAATGAGAAATGAACAGTTTTTAGTGTTGAAAATGAAATGTCATATTTACGGTTACGATAATTTAGATACAATATTGCCAAGGTTTAAACACGAAAGTGCAGGATACCGGAGTTATGTATGTAGCTAAATATAGAAACAAGAAAAAAACAATTGTAATAATTTTATCAGTTTTTTTTTGAAAAAACAATTACTAGACCCAAATACAAGAGTGCCACACACTGCAATCTACTCGTAAGTACGTAAATTAAATTAATAAAAACGTAAGTAATTCAAATTGAATATTTTTTAATTAAAAATTAACTTTCATGAACGCCTCTTCAAATCAATGTAACAAAAAACTGATTATCCAAATCTCAGTGAGACGGATTCGTGATTAAAATAACAATCTATTTTTTATTGTTTATATCAATTAATCAATACATATTTTAACAAAATTAAAATACAGTATTTTATAATAATTATGCTGTTATTAATAGTAATCACGTAAAAAGCATGAGGACCCCCCGGAGGGCATGTATGAAGAGGTTGATGTCTGTGGCCGAGACGAAAGAGGTATGCAGAGACCGTAGCGTTTGGCGCTCCGTCGTCTCTGGCTACCCCGCAAGGGATATGGCGTGAAGGTAAATAAATAAATATTAATAGTATACCTAGTATTGAGTTTAGAAAAATATAAAAATAGTTTAAAAAAACTTATCTATTGTTTAACGTTCTTGTTAAATTTTTTTATAATATCTTTTTATTATATGATGACAAAGCAAAGTCTGTAAGTTCATTGATTATTATTAATTTTATTTCATTACTATGGAAAAACACATCATATTTTATAAAATTTAATACTTTTTTTATGTCATTTTTAAGTCTTTATCGGAGAAAACTGTTGGATGTGGAATAAAAAAATTAAAATCATCATAGAATTATTTTAAATATTTTTTTTTCTCTGATTGGAAAACACAACATTTAAATAAAAATGTGTTACATTATTACATAAGGTAATAGTTCAATAGGTGTTGAAGGTTGCTGGCAAAAGCTAGTTTTTTAAATAAAAATATAGGTACCGATACGACAAACATAAGATTTAACATGTAATACAAAATTGCTTATATACATTCAGTTAAACAGTGGCTTTCTTATCCGGATGAATAATATCAATGATTAGTCTGCTTTAGTTTCATGTTTACCCCATTTTTTAAGATAAACAAGTTAGATTCCAACCAACCAACCAACCAAATTATTCCAATAATCCAACCAACCAAATTATTTTATGTTACCAACCAACAGAAAAAAAGTAATAAATTTTGTTATTATTTAGTAAACATTGAGAATCAGTTCACAGCAATGCAAGAAACATTATATATAAATAACTAGCTCTTATCCGCAACTTTGCCTGTGGTATATAAAAAAAAACTTTGGATTGTTATTAAGTTGCTGCATGAAATTATAACAAAAAAGCTGACATAAAATACTAGTTGGGAGTCAAGAACTGTATATGTTATTTTAAGTCAATATGTAGTCAGTTACTAAGTCCATACTTATTATGATGTAACAATATTTACCTTTAAGTCATTTTCCACTCAATTTCTCAAACTTATTTTCTAAGTAAATATTATTTAATAGATACCTTTAATATTGCCGCTTCGTTAACGAGCACTCTGATCTTCATCAAGAAGCATATCTTTAAGAACAGTACTCCCATCCATCTAATAACATGCATTTTTTTATCCATTGCCATTTCATCTAAATATTCTAATATTTTCTTCCTCAGCTGTTCTTTATTAACACCAGTTCTATTGCTTTCCTAAAATATTTGATAACAAGTTTTAATATCTATTGATCTTATCTAATTTATCTAAAATATTTACTTCCATTTCATCTTAAGACTATATCTAAGCAACATTTTTTTATTGTTAATGAGATGAAATAAATAAGCCATTATTTAATTAAAGTAATATTTAAAAAGTACTAAGACAATACTTACCGTATCCAATATAGCATCGATATAAACGGATTCCGCGACCACTTTCTTCAAATCTTGGGGTGAACAAGGGTTTTCTAGGTTCAATGTTTTTTTCGGTTCCCATGATCTCGTCATAAATTTTAATATACCGAATTGTGTGTTCCTCGGCTCCAGTATATCAATAAAATTCACATTTCCATTCATTTTAACCCAACTTTATACTAAACATTCACGAAATATATTTTAAATAAATTGTAAATTTTATATTTAATATATAAAATGATACTCTCTTACAAAAATATTTAAATTATCAGTAATTTCTCTAATAACTAATATATAATAGGAAATAATATAACAAATTAATTATTGCAATTTAAAACCCACACACAATCACTCGTCTATAATTTTCAGTGACTGTAAATTAGTGTTGCCAATTGTCAGTTGCCGGCTTTTATTACTCTGTGTTGCCGTCTAAAGAGTCGGGAGTTGTCAGAAACGAACAAAAATTCTTTATTTCTGGATAAATATTAAAACTCAATTTTATTGTATAACTTCTTTAAATTTATTAATAATCAAAAATCTATTATATGATTTAATAATAATTGCCTAAAACCAGCAATACAATTGACATTGATTATTTGTTTTCTGGCTTTTATTATATCGCGTTTTAAGGAACGATATAATTGCCAAATAACTTCTCAACAATATTTTCCAATATTATTAGCGAAAAGGGAAGCAAAGAAAAACGATAACCTGTTTTTGTTAACCGTGATATAATATTACCCTTTATTCATTATTGTGCTTATGTATTGAATATATGTACACTGATTGTATATTTATTGATATCCAAAATTTCGTATTATTTAAACATTGTATTGGTCTCTTAACTATTTCTAACGAAAGGATTAATTTAATACCAAAAACATTGTTCAATAAGTTCCTATTAGAAAAAAAACAAAATAAGCTACGAATAAGAAGAAATATCTTTATTGTTGTAGGACTATATCAATAAAATAACAAGCTTCAATGAAATTAAAGGTATATTTTAGTAGAAGATAAGGTTCTGCTTCGCAGGTAGTGTTATATAAAACATCATTGGTATATTATATTACTCGTCTTTTTACATTTGATATAGTGACAAAATAAAAAACGAAGGAAACCCAAATATGTTGTCACAAAAATCTAAAATCATTTGCAAAAAAAAATAAACCTACAATCAAATTCCAATATATTTTATCCATTATTCATGATTAATTACATACATTAAAAAATTTGATAAATATATATTTATATTAAAATTACACTATATAACTTATTTTTAACTGAAAAGGTAATTTACCTCAAATGAAATACAGTTATTCTATAAACATATTTATTTTAATAAAGTGGTCACATACATGGTTTTAAAAATCTACAACAGCTCTGATTTTATCAATATTTAGTTATAAATGACAAACTTATCTAATATACCGAATGTACTTAATGATTCTCAATGGCCAGTCTCTCAAAGGATTATTAATTAAAAATGATTTTATAATACTGTTGTGTGATTGGTTGTCTATCACATAGTCAACCAATCAGAAGTGAGAACTTACAAGTTATTTCTTATCAATAAGCCTTCAAAAAACCAGGTGAAACAGACATTCCTAGCGGTAATTGAATGCAATGTACTTAATTAATGCCACAGCCGGTTTCTCAAAGGATTAGTAATAAAAAATTATTTGATAAAATCAACCAATCAGAAGAGTGACAAACAAGTTATTTTTTATTAATAAGTCTTTAAGAAACCAGGTGAAAGAGACAAGGATAAGGAATGCAATGCAAGATCCGGTTTCTCAAAGGATTATTAATAAAAATAATATGAGTAATGAACTAATCAGAAGAGTGAGAATTACCAGTTATTTCTTATTAATAACTCTTTAAGAAACCAGGTAAAAAAGATATTCTTAAGAGTAAGAACATGCAATGTACCTATTAACTCCCACGGCCAGTTTTTTAAAGGTTCATTAATAATTAATTATTTGATATATCAATGAATCAGAAAAGTGAGAACATACAAGTTATTTTTATTAATAAAATCTTTAAGAAACCAGGTGAATCAAACATTCCTAGCTGTTAGCGAATGCAATGTACTTAATTATTGCCACAGCCGGTTTCTCATAAAATTAATATAAAAATTAATTTGACAAATCAACCAATCAGAAAATTAAGAACTATAAGTTATATTTAATTAATAACCCTTAATGAAACCAGGTGAAATACTTTCCTAAAGTTAATAAAATAGCAGTGCATTTAATAGTTAATCTAATCTAATAATTCCACATTGGAATGTGACATATATTCTAACATACAATTACTTAATTATATATAAAATATTTTGGTATAATTAAGATGTCATGCAGTCATAATATCAGAATATTAACATTTAGCTGACCGGTGACGAGTTAACTAGCCTTTTCATGTCCAAACGTTGACCGGTGACAAGTTAACTCGTCATTGCACTTGCATTATCTGTTTCAATTTATAGCACCAATGGCGGTGATATGACAGTTTCTGTGTAAAATTGCCGGTCACCAAAGTGTTAAGATAAATCAAGGATTATTATCTTAATGTCAAAAATATAATATATATATAATATATTAACAGTTAATGGTATATCACTTATATAATTCTATTAAATGTTTAATTTATATTTGAGTATACTATATATTCAATAATAGTTTGTATGCAATAAAAATTGGATATATATTAGAAAAAAATAATAATAAACCTTATAATATATGGCGTGTAACAAGTTTATCAATGTTTGAACGAAACCGGCTCTTCCTAGTGATGTAAAAGTTTCATCAGTGTATTGAGATGTTAGAATTCGTTACAAAAAGGACATTCAAGATCAATTTACATCACTAGAAAAAGCCTCAGTTCCCTCAAAATAAAATCACAATTCAAAATAATATCCCTACTAACTATAACCATATAGTTTATAATATAATAACAAAAATAGCACGCATTTAAACAAAACATGTCTTATTAAATCAATATGTCAATTTCTATTTATCTAAATATTAAAATTTACAAAATCTCTCAATTTCTCACCTCGTCAAAGACATCCTAAAAGCTATTTTAATATCACAGGAATACTTTTTGTCGAAACTTAATTTTTATAAAATAGGCATTAATGTGAAAATTAATTTGAAAAGAAAAATAAACATTTTGATTAAAATTTAAACAAATTTGAGCACTCAACAGTAAGTAATAATAGTTTTTAAATGTAAGTTGATATTATCTTTACCTAAATATTTTCCTCTTAAGACAGTTCTACACATTAAATGCTTCTACATAACAAAGTATTTTTATATGATTTGTTAATCTTATTACTACACCAATAATAACTATAAAATATTAAACATAAATGACATTAAAGAAAAATGTTAAAGATATGATAGAAATTGTGAAATAAAGATAAAGAAAGAAAAACAGCAAAAAAATAAGGAATAGCAAAACAGGTATGTTATATTAATATACGTGAAATGTATATAAAATATTAAAAATATTTTTTCTTTAGTTTAAGATATTATATATTAATGTTTAAAATAATTTTTCTCCTGTTGCTCTTTTGTTGGCTTTATGAAGTCAGATAGGCGGCATTTTTGGAACCTTGTCCGAGCTATTTCTGTGAGGAGGCGGGAGTCCCTCTCCAGCTGTTGAGTTTCTTGGCCATAGTACGATTCATGATCCTGACACAGAGACATGTACTTCCGCCATTTTAAATCACGAATCAGACACGCGGGGTTGCCTATTATAATCAGCTTTGCCTTGGCCCGGGTCAAGGTTACATTGTACCGCTGAAAATATTATAAGGTTTTTTCAGGTTAGGTGGATGGACAAGAAAAATATATGCATTCATAGTGAGATTTCTTACCTTGTCATCTACCAAGAAGCCCAGACTGTACTTAGCGTCATAATCCAACAACCTGCAGTTGGCTCTCACCGTGGACACGAGGATGACGCGCTTCTCCTTCCCTTGGAACGACTCCACAGTGCCCACCTCTATCTCATTGTAGTTTTCACTCGCCAACCAACCTTTCATTTTGTATACCTAAAATATATTAACAGTAAGATCAGTTGGTGATTTTGTAATTAATACTGTCTATTGATATCAATAAACCTAAATAAAATGGTAACATAAGTATGAATTTCTCAAACATTACAATAGACTTCACCTGTCTAATATACGGTGCAATAATACCAATATCCTTAGGGGATACTTTGTGCCTGTCAATCAACGCCTTCGTGTATCTCTTGAGCATGTCCAACTCCTTCTCATTGTAGTAGCTGCAAACAGAATAACAATAAGTAAAATTAACGGCATATATCAGCAGATGTCATATCTATATCCATGTTTGTAGAAAAAAATAACCTCCACCCATCTAACATCAACAGAATACAGAGTGTACAGAAAACGTACCTGGGCGATTTCCCCATGCGTTGTTCCCGCGAGTGCACTGCGTGGAACACGAGCGCGCTCTCCCCGCCCGTCCCCAGCACGCTGATGCGACTCAGCGGGTCCGGGTCCGCACACGCCTGCACGGGGTTGGAAGGGGTTCAGATACTTCTCATTAATTTCCTTTATTCATTTAGTGTTTCTTTTACAGTAGCCTTTCCAAGAGTAATTGGATTTGAAGGGACATTTTTAAATGTATATATTATCTGTTCCAGAGCTAGGTTAATAGATGAAAGATGTTTTGAAAATATACTGAGATAATATTCTTATAATATTGCCTTTACTAATAATTTTTTTACTACAAGTCACATACCTGCAAACAATTATCATAGAACAGCTCATTGGGGATCTTCAATATATCCGGGTCCGAGCGAAAGTTCTTCACAAGCATGGTTATAAAATTAGGATCCTTGTACAGATTATTGTAGGTTTTCTTCAGGCGCTCCAGGAGGGACTCGCCTGGAAGCCAGGACTACAGTGAGTTAAATCAACACGTTTTCTTCGGCTTTTTAGTAGTTAAAAACATACATATCAAAGATTTTGTGGTCATTGATAAAACCTGCCGGGCCAAAGGTCGCGAGTTTGATTCCCACATGGGACAGTTGTTAGTAAGGTTAATCGTATTTGTGGTTCCGAGACGAGATTTACATAGAGCAAATAAATTAAATGAAAACTCCTAAAGGTTATTCTCTAAAATCAACGCGTGTAAATAAATCCATCGAGACCGACCTAGGCCCCGATCCTTGGCCTCCCTCGAGATGCACACGGGTCCCAGCTGCTGCGGGTCCCCGGCTAGCACCAGCATGCCGGTCGGCGCCAGCAGGCCGCACACCGGCACCAACGCCGCCGGCTCCGATGCCTGACCCGCCTCGTCGATGAACAGATGGCTCATCTGCAGTTTGTGTTGCGCCTGGCTGCGGAACCTGCAGCGTGGGGGAAAAAAGGGGGGGATTAAAATGTTCTGTATCATTACAATGAAGAAATGACGATCTGGGGATGGTTGTTGTAACTCCTATAATTGTTTGAATAATTAAAGGTTTTACTCTTCATTATAAAGAAGATTGTCAAAATATACCGTTATAAAACTGTTCCTACGATCCCAAAATATACATAGTTCAAGCGATTTTTTTTGGAACGTATCCCTCGCGTAAAGCGGGGTATTACTGTAATGCAATTATGTTATTATATTAAAATTAATTGATTGAGTTTGTTATGCTTTATGTACTTAAATTTTGTATGTATGAAAATTTTCATACATGCTGACTACACTAGGTGTTCCATGATAAGAGTTAGTCATAATTCATGTCTCTAGAAAAGTCCACATATTAAGTACTCTTCTGCTGTTGGTTCTGTATATTGGCCAATAAAACTCACGATCCATATTTGGCGGCATGCAGCAGCGTGGTGACGAAGATCCTGTACCCGGCAGCTTGCACGTTGCTGACGGTGTGGAAGGTGGTGTAGCTGGTGCCATTGGATACCGGCGCCAGCGCGGTCGGCATCACACTCCTGAATATTGTATGAACCATTTCAGTATAGATTATTAGGTATTAAAAATTATTCCTACTTTAAATTTAATATTTTTAAATATTTTTTTTTATATAAAGTTTTTCAAAGTTCCAGTATTATAAATGGAAAAGTTGAAATTATGTTTAAAAAGTAAAAATTTACTATTACTTATAAACATATATCAAGTGCAATAAATATGTACTAATATATGAATAAGTTAGATGATTAAAACAAAATATTAGTAATACGCAGGTTCATACCATTCTCTAGATTGTGAGTTGGCTCGGAAGAGGAAGTTACTGATGTTAAGCACTTTGTTATATTCTAGGAGCATCAAAGCAATGTGATCAGCGGCCATGTTGGAGTCCGTGCAAACCATCACACGGTTCTTGTGATTGCGTACTACTATCTGCGGACAACGACCCTCTTATATACTGCTAACAATTGGGGAGGAAAAAATTAGATTAAAAATTAAAACAAAATAAGTATAATTGTACCTGAATGATAGCTTCGACAATGGTCCTAGTTTTGCCGGTCCCGGGCGGTCCGAACACTATGTAAGGCGCCTTCCCGGATGTGCCCGACACTATATGCTCCACAGCGGACTTCTGCTCCTCATTTTTTGCTATCAAAGGGTTGTAGAACCTACACAGGTTTTTCAAGAAGTAGATATTACAGTACTAAGGATAGAAGGCGATAAAGATTTATTTCAATTTCAGACCTTTATTATACTTTTCAATAATTCCATATAGTTTAGTATATGACCCAAAACCCTAAGCACTAGTTATAAAAGTTGTTTACTGTTTGTTTCCCTGCTCTGACAGGGGCTATTTTTAATAATGATCCAAGGAGCTCACTTGTCAATCGCTCTGAGAGGTATCCTTCTGGAGGGTGCGACCGGGAACACGCGGCAGTCCTGTCCCGACGCAAACAAATTGGACACGGCCTCGTGAGCGCGCTCCAGTGGCACACGAGACATTATGAAGCGTACGTCGAAGCGCGCCAGCGGCCCGTAGTGTGACCAGAACCTGGGAACGATGTGTGGTGGTAAATATACTGGGCACAAATATGGTATGGTATCTACGTTACATAGAGGGAATAAACAGGACACAATAAAAGAATCTATGGGACAAAGAGGGAAATAAACGGGATGCCATTAGGCAAAGAGTTAAATAAATGGGATACAATGAAGGAACCCACGGGTCAATAACATGCATTCTGCAGGGGATGGTGCAGAAAGCCCCTGGTAGCCTGTTTATGTGACCCTTTGACTGCTTAAAACACTGTTCTCTTCAGGTGAACAGAACAATGTTTTAAGTATATAGATTATCTATCTCCGTAAAAATATCAATAATCACATACATTATTGTCTCTCATTATTTTTAATATTAAGTTATTTTTATATTCAAAAAATGATTAACGTAATAGGATTTGGGAAACATACATATGTATTTCATTTTCCTATTAATCTTTAATTTATTATAAAATTAAAAAAATTCTTTGACAATTAACCATCAATACATTTTCATAATAAAAATTATTTTTGAGAAACTCACATATCATCCACATTAGACAATTTTACGAAACTATCTTCGATTTCTGAGATGATAGTTTCAAACATCACATTAGAACTTTCCTGGGGTCGGAGATAAACACGATCACCTGAATCAAATAAACAACATACATTTTACTTACAGAAAAATATTATACTCAAATAATGCTTTTGGCTTAGTAAACAAAATATTATTTTAAACAAAATTATGTTACCTCTTAATAGAGATGGTCGTTTCTCAGCCAGCCCGGGTACTTCTAATACTAAACACTCATCTTTAATTTCAAGTTGAACACCGGCCATGTTAAATTTCTAGAAATGTTATGTTTATTAAAGGAAGTACTAAAATATATTTATAATAAAATGATCAGCTAAATAAGTACCCGTAAATTAATTCTGGCAATGACCTCCTCCCACCATAATAAATGGTGAAAGTACATCATGTAGTTACTTTTTGTTGGACCCTCATCAAAGATTGCTCTGAAAATATATTTTATTAATAAATACCACCTTGAATTATATAAAATTTATATTTTAATTTTATTTTCACTTTTAGTTATAAAACAGACATAAACTAATATTAGAAAAAGAATATATATAACCTTGTGGATATTAACAGATGACGCAATTGATCTATAACATCCTTGGGCATCTGCAAACCCTCCAGGGCCTTTTCCTCAAGGCCACGAGGGAGGAGAATTTTCAGTAGCTTAGGAACTTTAAATTTTATTGGGAAAGGTCTGCAAAAGTATAAATCAATATAATCAATAACCTAATTACACGTAATAGGAAAGACTTGAAAAGTATAAATAACATTTATTTAATATTTATTTCACACATACACATGCACAGTTGAACGTATACAATGATCAACTTTTTCCCAATCTTTGTTAGTGTATGGGCTCTTAGTACTATTGTACTCTTCCGCATATTCCTGCACCATCACAACCTAGAACAATAAAATCACTTTTAAACTGAAACTCACTTTCAAATCACTGACATATTTAACAAACTTACCATTTCTCTAATAAAAATGATGTTCTTTTCATCACTTTTTCTAAAGAAGGTGAACATGACGGGCATTTCAAAATGACCAATATCCACAGAATGGAATGTTACACCAATCTCTTCTTTTATTGAAGATTCTATAATTCAAAATGACAAAATCTTAGTACATATATTTAAAAAATGTACTTTAAAAAATTAATATCATTTTGTGTTTAAAAAAAAAAACTTACTTTTCTTCAGAATATTAGCTTCTTGTCCAAATTGGTAAGGATGGTCATTCATCACAAACTGTGGTTGAGGGTGTCCCAGTTGTATCCCAATAACCAACACATCCTCATTATTCATATCATTTGTGATATTGAACTTAAAATATCCTTTTTGATTTGGTTTTACCTAAATGAAGTAAATTATATATTAAAAAATATAATAATATGATGCTGTGCTATGCTATTAGTTAATAAGTAATAGTAGTGTCATTATTTAGTTAAAACACTGCTCAGTTAATGTGCTCTTGCTGTTCCAGAAGTTATGATATATTCCTTTATTATACTGAAAAAGTTAATATTTAATATAAATTAAAAAAAATATACACACATATATTCTGATTTTACTGAGATCAGTGTTTTCAACATTCATCCCTTTTTCGTCACCGATAGCCTCACTCGAAGCACTGCATAATATAATCATTCCATCCTTATTCTTAGAAAATAATCTCCTAAAATAATGAAATAATATTAATATTGCCAATATATAGTTATATTAGTTTATTTCTATTACTGCATGCATAGTTTAAAACTTAAGACTAACTCTTTGTTAAGGCCTTTGTGTGATAATGTCATTAAGTATTTTATTATAACACTACAAATAATTGATAGAATCATTGGTATAAAGATGTGTAAGTGGCAATTAGTGCCTCATTAATTATTAAACTATAAAAAACCTTTCCTATTATAGTTATACACACATAAAAATAACAACATTATAATGGATATATGAAAAAATGTCAAGATAAGCACAATACCAAGTAGGTTTTATCGTAAATACCTACATTAGTCATCCCTAGAATACTAAAAGATACTTATGGTGTAAATGTTAAATATATATGTAACTTACTTATTGTTTTTGTAGTTCAACAAGATCAAATTGCACTGATGTTTTGCTGTTTCATTATGCTGAACACCAGAGTTTTCATCATAATGCTCGTCCACAACGCCGCACACTGAACAATTCATGTTGACTGCTGGATCTGATTGGCACATTAATGTTGTATTAATTATGACCAAATTAATTGAAATATTAAAATAACTTTTAATTATATGAATCTTATAAACTTTTATTTTCAACGCGCCGACAGCCGGATGACACTTGACAATCACAAGTACTAACTATAGTAGCTACGTGATAAGTTCTTGCATGCTTATAATATTGTATATTTTTACTTACCAGGTTACTCTTCAAAATTTTAAACAATAATGAGAACAATATAAATCTAGACAACTAGATTAGACTAATCACTATAATTTGTGGTAAAAATAATCTATAATACTGATTACGTGTAGTTAGATATCAGAAGTTGGAAAATCCCCAAGCTGAATATTTAAATGTTGCTACTTGATAATAATTGTTATAATATTATAACTGGCGAGTTTTTTTTCATTCCGTTATTATTTTCAATAATATTTAATATATCTTATAGCACAAGTATTTTTAATAGAAAGGTTATTTTTTACTCTAATTTTGGTACCAAAAGTTTTTTGGTACCTAAAATATATCCAATATTTATATATATATATATATATATATATATATAAACTTTTTATAAGAAGACCTGTAAAGAAATTTTTCAAAAATTCGAAAGTCGGTTACATCTGAATGGGCAGACCGAATTCTTCGAGGTCTACCCAAAATGAACGTGATTAAAGTAGTAATCATTAAACTCCGGAAATTATTTTATAGTATTTGAATGTATAAAAAAATTGCCAAAACATACTTGTTTCTTGTGGCCAGAACACTTTAAATATTGTTAATGATTGTTCTTATTTAGTTAGGACTCCAAGCTTATGAACGCCACCACCTGGAACACCAGAATCCTCAAGGAAGCAAGATATTATGATATATATTCCAGAATCGTTGGATTGGATGCCTTAAATTCCAGTCTTGAGGGACTAACTCAAAAAAGTTAGGAATACGGAAAAAAAATCTATTATTGAGACTTTGCTGAGGAAAGTTCGAGAAGGAGGTAATATAAATCTCATTCAGTGTAACAAGAAGATTTAGCAAGAGGCAAATTAAATTTTGTTCACTTATCCCAAAGAAGATTGTTTTATAAAGGGAATAAGAGCCTTTTGCTAACGATATTGACTGGAAACAAAAGCTGTTCCGAAAGTTATTAGTTAATAATATTTATTTATACCTTTTCAAGATATAACTCTCCGACCTCTGTGCATTCGGATGAACTTTTGAAACATTTAAAAAACGTCTCTTGCGATAAACCAAAGAATAACCGTCAAAATTTTTGACAATGTTTTGTCAAAGTCAAAAATTTTCCGCATCTGGCGTATTAAATTTTTTTCTATTGTGAGAAATAAAAAGATATCGCACGGAGGATGGGGTAACTTTTGTACTCCTAAAGAAGTCAAATAATCGTTGGTGCCATAAGCTATGTGACGGACGACGCTCCTTGGGTGCTCGCTATTTACTTCCACGAAAGGTTAAGGCAGACAAACTTCGTAATACCACTCACTAGTATGATTCTATGATATTTTAGTGAATTACTGCTACTGGTCCACTCTGTCAAAAAAAACTGTTATAATTTTTTATTAACGCTCCGACCGCGAACAAGTTTTGTGGACAACTCGTCCTCTTGTCGTCAAACGCGCATTGCGTAGATTGCTGCTTCTTAAAAGGATTGTAGCTGTAAAGCGAAGTTTCGTCATTTGTAAGGATGTAGAGTACGTTTTGCGATGATTGTCCTTCAAGCTATTCCAAAATAAATTTGCACCAATCAACATGTCGAAATTTTTGATCTTCGGTGAGAAAATAAGGTATCCATTGCAAGGCAACCTTCCTAATTTTCATATGTTCATGCAGGATTGTGGAAACTTCCTATCTGTAATTTAGTCTAAATCTAAATGTGTAGTGTTTTTTTTCCCTCAAAAACCACTCCACCTTGATGATGATGATCATTTACATGGGTTATTGCAACTATCGGAGCAGACTCCCCAAAATTAGTATGTAATTTTACGGTTTGAAGTTTAACATAAAAAATCATCCTGGAGGCCCTGTGCCTGAAGAAGGCGTTAACATCGGAAAATATGATTTCTCCATGGTCACAGAAGGCAGTTCATTATTAAATCTTCGTCGTAAGTCGTCAGAAACTTATAAAGCAAATTAAAACATGTAGGAATTAAACATAATACACCTAATTCATCAATTGTAATATGTGAATGCAATGAATCAGACGAGGGAACAAATTTAAAAAAACTTTTTGTTATACCTGACAATATGCCATGGCTCACCATAAGGCAATCAACTTACCACCCCTCTCATTTGATCAATATACTATATATCGAAAATACGAATAATCTGATAATGTCCCTATGTAATTAACATTCAGAAACAGTCTGCGGGTTTAGATGTACGTACCTCTCTCAATGCAATCTTGGCCATCTACTAAAATGACACAATGTTCAAATCATTGTAAATGGTCGTCTTTTTCTACATTTAGTGACGCCAATAATTTCATAGATATCCCAATCTTAGCCACATATCAATAAAGCTTTTATTTCTCGTTTCAATGTGTCACGAATGGGAGTCGTTATAGGTACCCGTCCGTAATCTACTTGGTCAGAAGAAGAAGTCATAAAAAAAAGAAAATATTGGCGTTCTCAATGACTGTGGGAAAATTATAAACTCTAGAAGGATAAAAAGGAACACAATTGTTGATGGAGTGGTAGTTTTTAATATTATTGAAACAGTAGTTTTAACACTTGATGGCTAAGTCCTACAGAAACATATTTATATCAGCTGTGGCACTAAAAACTGCATTGGCCCCGCAATCGTTCTAAGCCGCGTTGTTTTAAGTGTGGTAGAGATCATTCTGGCGATTAATGTGATACTGATTCACATAAAACGTTTCCTTTGCCGTCTTTAAGTGATGGTATTGATGTCATTGCTGTAATTGTAAATAGTATATGTTTAATGTCCTTGTATATACCTCATCTTTCTTTGTATATTTTAACTGAATTAGAACAGCTTTTTTTCTATTTTACCAACTAACCTAACTTTGAATAGTACTCACAAATACCTTGTTTCACACGTAAGCTTCTAAAAAAGAAGAAATTCCATAGATGGAATACATTTTGCGCCTCAGATTGACCACATGTATGTCCATCCTTTGTTTGCCAGAGTATCAGACGTTTTCGCTCTATTTCTAACACAAATTTCTTTTCTAGTTATCGTCATGGATAATAATTATAATCAATGTACCGTTGCGTCTTCAGTAACTTAAGCATCTAACTTTAATTTCTCTTTTTCTTCACTAGAGCTTATATTATAACATCTACACATCTCAGTACAATCGGCTGGCTTGGAATTGTCTGTATCATAAAGTGCAATTGTTTTGTTTGAGTTTCAGTTGTTTATTTGATTTGTTTGAACTCGAATTGTTCCAGAATTTTATGTTTATTTTAATGGATACATTCATATAAAATCACAAAAATAAAATTTTTGGGTATCGGTCTTTACTCAACTTGATAGGATTGTAATCATGTTGCTGCCAAATCAGCAGACAAGCAATAAGCAGAATCTTAATATTCTTAGATGCTTGGACGGCGTGTAGTGGGAAGGGAGCTCACCCATTTTGTTTAATGTTACTCAACATTCTTTTAATCTTCTTTTAAATACAAAATTTTCTGATTTTCACTACGTTTTCTGTGATAGCTCGAAGCACTCTTGGGATGGAAATGTAGGTAAGGGGGTTTTTTACAATATAATAATTCATTCAAAAAATTTTATTGCCTCTAAAAACTTTTGTTTTACACGAGAGTGGTTTGGTTTGTTTAAATCTGTTGAGTATGTCCTTTTGGCATAATTGAAATGTTTTTATATTTTCAGATTCAAAGAGCACTCAAATTCATATTTAAGTCTAAAGTAATTTGTCCTATTGTAATTCAAATAGGAGAACTTTTGCTTTCGTGTTTCCTCAGTGGCTACTCGGTGCTCTTTGCTTGGATATGGTATTAGAAAATGCTTTCATCAAAAATATAGAAAAAGTAGAAATGGCTATTTTTTATGTAGCGATAAGCGACTTCATAATATTAGTAATAATAAGGATGGGATTAAAGTTCTGAGTGTGTATCGTCCTTCTAAAATCCATGGGGCAAGGCTTGGAATAGGTAAAAATTTTTAAACCAGTTATAAGAGGCTATAGTTATGAAGTGAATTAAAGGAATTTATAGAAGTAAACTAAACACTTAATTATATTATAGTTTATTAATTCTTGAACCATGTGTCAGTAAGAGTCCAATTATGATGAGCGATTAGGCAAGGTAGAGTGGTTTATCTTCTTCGTTTTGGATTGGAAAACTTGAGACGTGTTTGAGCAGCCACCGCATGTGACTATTCACGGTGAAGCCATACCCGGTGCAGACGTGGGTATCATCGCAATTGTACCCGTAGGCACACCTCTGTCCGTAGTAGTCGTTTTGCATAGACTCCGTGCACTGTTCACCGGGACCCTTCATAAAAATATATCGATTATTTATTTAATTACTATGAGAATACGCCACACATATATTATATTTACCCTGAAGCAGTCCAACCGGTTGCCGCAAACAGAATTGATGTACTTTCCCATGTGACATTTCTTGTATGTCTTAGTACCGATAGTAATGTTGCATTTTTCGCGAGGCGGCAGCCAACTTACTGAAAATTCGCAGACCGGACACTCAACTAAACTGTGGAAACAAGATTATTATTAAACTATTCAGTTAGTAAAACGTCGTTATAAGCTTTGACTAAACGCCAAATAAAAGAAATGAATCATCTAAAAGCTTACTTATAAATAAAAAAAATAATGAACAAAGGAAAACCTTTAAACATTTTACTGTTACAATCATAGACAACAGTGTTATAATAATTATTATTTATTAAAAAAATATATAATTTGATATGACATAAAAAATAATACTTATTTAAGAAAGAAAACATAAAATAAATAAAACTAAAACATACCATAATAAAAACACCGAATAACAGTTGACACAATTACCCAGCCATATCGTGTGGTTCCTCTCTGATGATTTGGTTTCGGGATTCGTATCCCCCATAGTGAGCCACAGTCAGACACACGGCACTGGCGAAGATGTAGATGGAGAGATTCATGGTGTTCAGAGTTCTATAAAAACATTACACAAAAAAAACTTTTAAAATACTCGAGCTAAGCCACAACAGAACAAACACATCGTTAACGTTATTTGGAATAAAACTACTATACCATAATATGTAAGTTTCTTCACATATTCAGATAATAATTATGTAAGAATCTACACAAATATACATTTAAGTATCTTTTAAGTTAAATAAAATGCCATGTCTCGTTGGTAAATAAACTCCAATTTCAGATTCCACCACTAACAATTTTGGCACAAAATTGTTCATATCTGATTCTACGAATGGTGGTATCAGTCTTTCATATTGTAAAACGACTGATAATTCATATTATAAGCACTACCTTCTTCAGAATCTAGATATGATATGATCTAAAAGATTAAATAATAATTCTACATAAGAAATTACTAAAATATCTAACGTACTCATATATATTTACTTTCACCCAAAATTATTACGTGTTTTAAGAAGTCGGGAATAAATCGAGTCAGTATCTCAAAATATCTAGACATACATGTCATACATTCCTTTTGAAGTACTAATAATTGTAGTAATCACGAAAATCGACATGTTTTATAGCTGAAGTCCTATTGTTCTCGAATAAACTTCGTGAGCTCAAACGGGAGCAGTATGGCATGGGTATAGGTCTGAAAAGGTAGGTATTATGAGGTAATATTTATTATTTTTACTTTTAAGAGATAGAATATCCAACAAACATAACTAGTAAGGTACAACTAGTTTCCATAAAATAAAAATTATAAACTTTATGCCACTAAAGAAACGTAACGAAGATAATATTAAGAAGGCGCATCTTTCCCATATCTTAAATTTCTTTCCGCGAGTCACTGACACGATATTAAATATAAATAAATAAAAAGTCATTCCAATTTTAGAACGAGCTTTGACCGCGATGATACTCGCTTCAAAACATCGAGAGTGCTGCATATGTTTTCAGTTCTTTTGTTTATGAATATAGAAAAACAGCTTTGGAATCAAAAATAATACTAATATATTGGCACTAAGGCGAAGTGGAACGGATACATGCGCACGCGCCGCCCGCGAAATACGCATTCGTAAGACATACTTCGCGCAGTAAGGGTGCTATCAAGAGTACTGAATATAGTGAATAAATATTATACAGTATTAATATTAGGAGTATCAATATTTAATATTTATTAAATATTTTTATTATAAATTCGTGCGTTGATATACTATGGGCATGATAACGAGAGTACGTGGTAGAATCAGAAGTGATTCCTTCTCGAAGATTCATACTAATAAATCCGAGGATAAAATTGCAAATATTGGTATGTTAAAATGTATTTTTCTCATACTTTCTAACTCCATTATCGTACATTAATATATAATTGGAGAAATTATCGTAAAAACAGTTTTCCTTACCATAGTAAATATATCTATTAAATTCGTATTACTAAATATCCTAAATGATTATTTATTTATATTTTTGTATTTATCTTAAATACGTTTTTCTTTAAATTACTTTTTATTTCGTAAACATAAAATAAAAGGCAAAGGCAAAAATTTTTCAAGTATCGTGTGGTGACGGAACTTTTACCATCTTATATATCATTATTTCTGATTATGTATATTTATTTACTTCTACTCAGTGCAGAGAAACACAATATTTATTACTGAGCGAGCATTATCCAAATATTATTTCAGTATGGCTGATTTCGCTTGTCCTTGTCTTGCCGTATTGGGCACCCCGAGGGTTGCTGGTTGCGTTGGGTGGAGCGTGGCTCATGGCGGCTTATACCTGTTTGGTGGTACCACTATTGATCTCAGCCAACTACCGCTACCCTGCGAGGTGGTACCCTGCCGTCGCGAAAATCGCAAGAAGTAAGTACATGTAGAAAATATTTCAATGAAAACAGTCCATATCTTCTACTCGATGCATTTGTTATAGTAATCGTAAATAAAAACATCGTAAGTAGTTTTAAAACGCAACACGCTGTAAACACGACTCGTGCCAAACTGACCACTCCACCCACGTTGTTTATTATGAAAATAACATTTTTAAATCATCCTGATGAATGACGTTGTGACGTTTTTCATTTCCTACATTGACATATTAAAGTCCAAAATAATTGTATTTACAATCACGTCAAATACGATTTAAGTGTAATCTGACAAATTTGGGACGCGCCGAGCGGTTTTGCAAAGAAACCGAATTTGCAAAGAAAATTATCATCTCAAGATTTTCGAAAATATCTGTTGTTTTATATATATTTAACGTTTGGTATTAATAATGCAGTTTTCCTGAATCATAAACATTTTAGTGCTGAAATGTCTAGGACAATTACAATAACATTGAGAGAGATTTAAATTTAGTCAATATAATAAAGAGAAATATCTAGACGAGTGCACATTGTAAGAAAACGCATGACTACGACTGACTCATAATGAATTTAATGTTTGAATAATAACAGTACTTCAATTAAGATAAAAGGATTTAATAATAAATATCTAAAGCCAAAATTATCTATAGATATAGTTATCTATCTAATTCGTTCTATGGAGATATGATTTTGGCAAAACTAAACTTAAAGTGTATAAAGATGCAGGAATGAACTTTATAGCATCGTCACTCTCAATAAGACACATCTAGCTATGTGGAGAAATCAGTTCATTGTCGAGAAGCTGAATGGAGAGACGAGCTGGCTTCACGCCAACCTCTGTGCGTCAGTCGGGTTTACTAATATAAATATCTTAACATCTTTAGGCTTTACATTTTTTAATTATATAAAAATATATGTCAAACATGTACTAAATATAACCTGATCAATATTATGACTTTCATATTTATTGTTTAATAAAGATTGCAATTAAAGGATATTTCAGCCATGTAAATATATCTAACATTATACTATCTTAGTTTTTAAAATATCTAGTTATCAGAGCATAAAGTATTTGATACATAAGAACGGAATATCTTTTCGAATGTCAACGATTCGTAATGAGGCTTAAATTTCAAATACAATGCAGTAAAGAAAGTTTTGACTTCAATAGACAAGTAGGAATAACAAATTAAAATATTTTTAAATTAATATTTGTACATTTTAAAATCACTTACCAGAGCTTTGCTGCTAAATCAGTAGAAGATGGTGTTTTCAGTGAAGAACTGCTCTGAACTGGCCTTACTGAGGCTGGGTTGACTCTTTTATAGTTAACAACCCTTTAGGTGGTACCTATTGAAAATATTCAGATAGACACTATGCAAGAATGTAGCAGATTAAAAATATAATAATACAATCTCCTAATTTAAGTACACACGCACTGAAATCTAGATCACAATATAAAAAGTTTAACTTTATATATAAACTTACATGAGGCAATAAAAATAAAAATATTATGTAAGAAAGAATTTAAATTCACATCAAGTTAAATATTTTAAAATAAAAAATTGATGGTTACCTATCGTATTACTTATTCAACACTTTTCATTATAATATTTTTTATATTATTAATGTTACGAGTCCTCTGAATCGGAAATAAGCTTTGGTGAATACGTTGTGACATATTTTTTTATAATAATTATCCCTTAGACTTTTATAATAACTTGTATAATCCCTCAGCTCTGGTCTCAAGTTACGGTATATTGTGAAATCAATAAAATAGAATGGGCCCTTATTTTTTGTAGAGGTAGCCCGTCGTCTTCGAGCGCCCACCAAACGTTTGTTGCGTGTTCTGAAGTCTGCTTACGCACCTGTAGACCGAGCTGAACGACTGTTCCTGCAAATGAATAATCTTTCTACAATGATCAGTCAGGTATATTCAATTTACTTTTATCTATATCAGTGTTATGTCACGAAATAATCTGTCTTTAAGTATTAAATTAAATAAACTAATTGGTAACTAACTTTGTTGTTTCTTATAGAGATTGTCAGATGAGAGTGAAATTCAGTGACGCCATTAATGGCTGAGAAAGATATACCAGCAAATTACTTGCAAAATTCAGAGAGAAAGTAACCTCGTTTAATTTATTTTAAAATTTATTTCTCTTTTCCAGTTGCTGATCTTTACAGCATGCGACCGTCTCCTTGTCCTGCAAGGCAGATTGACTTGTCTCTACTCACTTATGTTCTACAATGTTATAACCTACTCCGTTAATTATGTACGGGAAATTTGTACAAAAGAAGACTGGTCTCCTTATGTGAACGTAACACGTCACTCCAGAGTCAAGCATCTCGCTATGTCCGCTACCAAAATAGTATTAGAATGGACGAAAGCTGTTACTTTCATAGTAACGATGACATTCATTCTCTTAACCCTGGGATTGGAACAGGGCTTGGAACACTTCCGTCCTACGGCGCTATACACAATCATCACAGGAACATTTTATATTCTATCAGAGAAAACCTTTCTGGAGCTGTGGCCGTTGGTATTTTCCGCTTTGAAGCTGGAAAGTCTTGAGGGTATGGAGGCTTTATATTGCGGGTTCTGGTCCAGGGCAATCACTACAGCTATAGCGGTGCCTCTGGTTCCAGCACTTGCATGGCACGAGAGATATAGGTTGGCCATATTGATTTTGTATATATGCGTCTTTGTTCATGGAAGACATAGATTAGGGGAAGCTCTAATGAAGTTAAATGAGGCTCGTGGATCTCTGGCAAGATTTCGCCGTGCGACTGCAGAGGAACTATCCACATTAGAAGATGTTTGCGCAGTTTGTCTTGGTACCATGAAGTCTGCTCGAGTCACACCCTGCGCTCACTTCTTCCATGCGGAATGTTTGAGAAAATGTCTAGCAGCGTCCGACAGATGCCCAATATGTGTAAGAGAATATGTCTTCTGTTAAATCTCAACTTCTTTAAAGACTATTTGTCTTACTATAAATAACATTCGAGTTGGTTGGTGATGTGGAGTGATAAAAAATGGTAATGTGATATAAAAAATTTAGGTAATAAGCGATCGAACAGTAGAGGGACCGGTACGTCTATCAGATTTAACTTTTATACGAATAAATTTGAAATTTAAAACAAAAATTAAGTACTAATATGATTTGTTTTTTTAAAGATGTGTTTGATATATGTATCTATCATACGTTACTCTGACTCTTCAAAAGCTTTAAAATATTTTCGTAGAAACTCGTAGGGGTTACTAATATGTTATTAATAACTTAAGCTGACGGCATTGACGTACTCCGAAATTTATTTAACTGTATAATCTATATTAATTCTTATATAATTTAATAATATTTTATTTATATTTACAATAATAATGTTATAAATACCCATTAGTGATATTCGAGTAAAAATTATATATTTTCAAAAATTTACATATATAAAGTTGTTGTTGTTAACACAAATAAATTTTAAAATATCTTTTTTATAAGTAGTACAAAAATATTTTATAAAATTTTTAGTTTTCCTCTCATACCCATATACTTAATACTGATGTGGGTCCAATTGTATGTAATAATATAATATATGTTATAATATAATAAGTATATTTTTATAAAGTATGTGTTGTTTTTTTTAGTCCACTTATCTTTATAGTTTGTAAACCTAGAGTCTCGTATTTCTGGGAGCACGAAAGATTCCCAGGTCTATGAAAAACCGGCCAAGTGGGTGTCGCAATATAGTGTTCCGTAGTTGTCTATAACACTCATGGACTTTTTGTAGATATTTTTGAGATATATAATTCTATAGTATATTCTTTAGATCTATCTTCTAAGATTTAACCAGTTTTTGCTAATTACTAAAATAGCTTTCGAAAACTTGTGCAGGTGTACAATTTCCTGCGAAGTTACCATCGCAATTAAAATCATGACAAAATTGTTTTAAAATTACAATGAAACCCATGGACAAATGTCTATGGACATTAAGTTAAAAAAAAAAAAAAAAAAAAAAATATGTGCACAAATATATATATTCTTCGTTAACTGCCATTTAGTTGCGATAGTTCTTTTAAATTTGTTATATGTAATATTACGGTAAATTTTTTTCACACCTCCAAAATCAACCATTCAACTGGCGGACCCTGACCAAGGACGGAACGCTTGAATCTAATATAAATTTTCACTTTAAATCTTAAATTGTTATCGCAAACCCATCATATTTAAGATTTATCTAACGATACCTTACAATATGGAGAGACAAAATACATCACCACTTTAAATGTAGAGGAGGCACCCTAAATAATATTTACTTTGTCGTATGTCTATGTCAAATTACAGCTTTTTTTTCTACTGAAAGTTCTAACCTAGGCTGCGGACAGACGGACGAACGAATATGACATTATAAGGGTTCCTAGTGCAATACGGAAATCTAAAAAGTGGAAAAAGCCAAAGCTAAAAAGTGGAAAAAGCCAAATTCTCAGCCCTCTATATTTCAATTGTGGGTTAAATTAACATTCCTGACCCGACTACCAGCTGGATCCAGCTCTACCACTCATTTACAATATTTATCTAAAATAAAATGGAATTATTTAATACAAAGTTGGTTTGTCACTGACATATCATCAACATTCTAACAAATATAAGTCCAATATTAGGCTATACATTAATACAGCGAAATCTCCAAAAGTCGTCAGCCGTCGCCATAACTTATTGTACGATTTTAATTATATTAATGATCAGCCCAAACTCACAAAATATTAAACAATAAATAGAAATTACACAATATGAAACTTTTAGAATCGATTTAAATCAGGTATAATTAAAGACTTTTATACAGTAATAACCCGCTTTACGCGAGGGATACGTTCCAAAAAAATCGCGTTAACTGAAATTCGCGTATAACGAGGTTTATGATTAAACATAGTCAAAAATTATTACAAAAAATACAAATCATTTTAATCAATCACTTTAATTCTAGGAACACTTTATGCAATACATACTCTTATTTTTTACGGAAAAATACATCTATTGTTGATGACTACATTATATTTATACACACTCTTTCGCGTAATTCGAGGCATTTGAGCGCGAAATTTGCATCCGCGTTATATTGAAACAGCGTATAATGGGGTCGCGTAAAGCGGGGTATTACTGTATTTATCTTTAGTTTTAACTCGTACAAGACGTGCCTTGTCACTGCATACTGAAATTAACGCCCGGAAATTACCAACCGTTGCAAATAGATAACTAATTAACTGACTCACTGACATATAAACCTAGACTTTGTTGCAAAACAATATTAAAATAGTTTATAAAATCAATATATAAGTGAAAATCTTAATAAATTCCTATAAGAAATATAATTTTTATAATTAATTATTATTATTTATATAATCAGCGCCATTTATGTTAATTTTATTGGATATAAATCGGTTAAATTCCGTTATAATTTCAGTTGATCCTCGCTTCCGCCAATTCATTCATTCCAATTTGTTCGAATGCATGAAGGACCCCGTATAAGGACCTCATGTAAGCACCCTGAAATTCTGATATAACCAACGTGAGTAGAAGTAGTGAGTAGCGGATTAAGAGTTAAATTAACAAGAGTTGCATACGAGTAAGAGAGAGAAAAAGAATGTTAATACTGTGCGCTGTTATTGAAGGAGTCATGAAAACGAAATAAAACTTAACTAAATAAAACTCTATTCTATAAATTTTGTTGTATTTTTGTCCTGGGTCCTAATAAGGGCCGGTTCCGAAAAAGGTCCATCTTTTTTAACTTCCCGAACTTAGTATTTATACCAAAAAGGACATTGTGCGGGCCTTAAATATGCATATACTTGCTTTGTACAATATTTTCTATTTAAATATAAAGAATATCTGATCATGATGTCTATAAATTAACACATCCCAAAATATATTTATTTTTTCCAAAAACTTTATTAGATGTCTTTACTTTAAAATGCGTTTACTGAAAAAGACTATATACATATATCCTGTAATTAAACATAATCTGTACATTAAATGCAAAAAGTTATTCATGACTTAACACGAACAAGATAAACATATTTCAAAGCGCCTATTTGTAATTTTTGTTGTTTGTTCATGTGTCATTCAAAAAGTATGACTGAATTTTGTATGCGTATGATTAGTGCCTCGGTCAACATATAATATATTTTTACATTGGTATATTTTTCTTTTTAACGGGAAAACACAAAAACATATGTTGATGATATTTAATATTTCAGTCCACATATACAAAACATTCTCAAATTTTGAATAGTTAACAAAAAATATGATTTTAAGGCTTAACAAAAAATTTTTCAATAAGTTTTGAATCTATATCTATTTTAAACTAATGTTAAATATCATCTATCTATCTGATCTTATTTCAGCCATCGGTTGTAATTAAAGGATCATGTTTGTGTATAGAATATATTACTGTATAACGACACTAAGAAAGTTGTAATATAAATTTTCCTTGCTACTGCGCATGTCTCATCTATTATCCTGGCGTAACATTGCAGTTATTACATAATTATACTCCAAATAATATATATATATATATACTATAAGAAACTCTAAGTGGAACTAAAGTAACTTTACGCATAACTAGCTGATACTAAATGCAAATATGACTGCATTTCCTAACAATAATTTTCCTTACAACGCTACCTCATAATATATAATTATGCAATAA
The DNA here is from genome assembly GCA_918358695.1 of Melinaea menophilus ssp. n. AW-2005. Classification (NCBI taxonomy): domain Eukaryota; kingdom Metazoa; phylum Arthropoda; class Insecta; order Lepidoptera; family Nymphalidae; genus Melinaea; species Melinaea menophilus. The sequence goes on along the minus strand of OU911041.1, from coordinate 27,565,182 downwards.
TAAAAACGTTACTTAAAAGGCACATAATAACGTCAATAACAACAAGAGGATCGCACATTGCATAATCATAATATTATAATACAATTAATATAATATTTACATTTTAAACACAACGTTGCCATGACATCATGTAATACTTTTGAGATACACTGAAACTCTTGCAAAGCTGTGAATATAACTTTATCCTTATCACTCAGTATCCGAGCAACCATGAACCATACAAAATGAATTACTATCGTCGTCTCATTTCAACCCACGTTTTTATTATCATCTATCTCTGTCACTCATAAGACTTGTTCATACGAGGCGACGTCTGACAGCTATAACGAGATTTAGCTTTAGTCGCCATCCGTGTTCTGTGGTTAAAACGTGTTCACGAACCAGTGTATTTAATAAGTTATTTTATAATAATATTTATGTCAATGAAAATATATATTTAATGGTGTTTTCGTTCTGAATAATTTATTATTGTGAATGCTGATAAAAAGGTAAGAATAAAATGATATGTTGCATTTTTATGATAAGGAATATGAACCCAATTGATAAGTTGGTGTTTGTAACAATTATATTATTATATATTGTTATGTATATTGTTTTCTTTTGTTTCATTTAAATAAAATATAATATTAATGAATTGTGTTTATGTAATATAAAATCAGTAATCTGTGTAAAGCGTGAAATAATTATCAAATAATCTTTATTTCTGGAAATTTGATATCAAAAACCTAAAACAAAGTTACATATCGCTTTTAATTAACAAACATTACTAGCTTTTAACTAACGGTTTAAAATAAACATTTAATTATCTTTTTTATGTATTTATAATTTTATTGATACAAGTAACTTTTATTTATTATATTGCAAATATATACAGTAACTTAGTTTAGCTGTAAGTTTCATTTGTATAAAGGTTTCATGCCCTAATCATTATTTTTTTGCTTAATTTTTTTTTAGTTTCTATTTATGAGTCAATGATCTGATGATAAATGAGTAATTTCTCATAAATATTATAAAATATCCTTGGTCATCTGTAACCTTGTAACAGTCGTCAAGATGAAATGACGTCACTCAGAGGACCTCGTTATTTCTTAGCTTTAAGTGATGTTACTCAATATACTTCTAGAAACTTACAAACAATAGAATATGAGCAAAATAATGAAGTATAATTATCTGCTACATATAGTTGTTGACCTTCGATTTAGGAAAGATACAATCACATATAAATTAATTTAATCTAACAGGGGTCCAATAATATTTTTTTGTAACTTTTTACCCCTCCCTGGAAATGGTGAGGTTTCAACCCCCCCCCTATGTTACAATTTTCATAATATTTTCTATAAATATAGATATGATCTAGTTTAATTCTTATTGAAGTCGTGTGTTTAGTAAAAATTCAATTCAACCCACCCCAACTCCCTTGTGTTTTTTCGTGAATTTTAGGGCTCACGTATTCAACAGACCCCTAATGTAGGAATACATAAGAGAATACGTATCCAAAAAGCAATCATGATTCAAAACGCAACAAGATTTTAAGTTAAATTTTCGATATTTCGCTGCATATCCGAGAACACTAAATCTAAATTTTCTGTTATAATATTATATTATCTTTCTAGTCTGCAGGGATAATGTAAATGAATTGTAATAGACTTAGACATATACCAGCTCTTGTCTGCGACTTCGCTCACATTTAGTTCTATTAACGACTTTATCATATATATCTTTTCTTTCACCCATATATACTGAATAACTGATTTAAAAAATATTTTTCCAAAAGATTATAAGGATATAAAATCTTTCATAATGTTCATAACACCTTTATAGAAAAATGAGAAAAAATTTGACCGACAACTATACTATTTCCATTTCTTTAAGTTCTCGATGACAGTCAAATGTGAAAACTTGAACGATCGTCTTTTATTAAATTATGTATGCATTATTTTATAAAATTATGACGTTTACACACGAACAAGGTTATACCGTAGTCGAAGAAACTGATAGGGATGGAGACCTATCGATAAACATAACACGATAACAGACCCGATTTTTTTTTCACAAAACGTAAGAAACTAAACTAGGATCCGCCAATCGTGCGTGGTGGGCGGGTGTTGAGCTGAACCCTCTCCTTTCTTCTTTTCTTGATAACTTTTGAATGGCTAAACATTTTTTCAATCTGTTTTCGCTATAATATCCGCGTTACGCTCAAACATACATGAGAGAATTTTTAGCTAATTATCTCGTCGCATTCTGGAGATAACTAAACACAAAAAAAGGTCTCCTAAACGGTTAAGAGCTTCGCTTACGCTCAGCTCAACTACTGCCGGATACTCTTATACAAATTTATTAACTAATATTATATTTTCATAACAAGATGTTGATGTACACGTATTAATTCTTGATCGATAATGCCCACTTCTTTAAAATTTTCGAAGCTGTTGTAAAATAAGTAGGTATAAGTAGATACTAGACAATGAACGAAATAATTATAACGACAGGTAATCTTTATTTATTTATTTTTATCAAAATCTAATGAATCGTCATTGTAATTAATATATGCGATCGATATCATTACTTATTTGGTAACAACACTACAACTATCAAATTAGAACTGTCATCGAGAGCCTAAAGAAATGGAAATAGTATTATAGATTTATATTAGTATAAATTAGTTAATCTCTAGTTAGATTTAAAATAAATCAAAGTAAATTGAGCTCTATTACACTATCGAATTTTGTATTAGACTCACGGCCTGATATGGAAATTGGAATGACTTTCTCTGTTAAAAAACACATTTCATCGCAACACCTGCAAACTTATCTACAACTTTCTCGAAAAACGTACCTGGAATCTGTGAATGGGTTAACTAAAATAAACTTTTAAATTAAATTTAAATATTTTAAGTATGATATTCATTTATCTAAACGTTGCTTGATAATGTAAATATTTATAGTGCTTTGTAAGTGTAAAAGTAATTACGATTTAAAACTGTCAAAAATACGGTTTGCGGTACATTTTTGACCCTTGTAAATAAATAATATAGAGAACTATGGCTAGAGTGCTGAATTTACAATTAGCACTTAAGAAAACAATACGTAAATACTAATCTACTACACAACAACCTTATAACAGACATGTGCAGTTGGAGAATTAACCTGAAGTATGTTGTTATATGAGTGTACATATTTTGAACTACAAAGTTAAATTTGTAAAAATTTGGAAACTGATTTGATGGACCAGTGATTTACATATAAATTAGTATCTCAGTACTGCATGAGACTTGCACTTGACCAGTTTTATTGAGCGAAGCGAGCGTAGTGAGCGGAGCGTTCTTCTGGAGACTTTCACATTCTTTGTCACGAATAGGCTCGAAAACTACTGGACGGAAAATTATGAAATTTTGGAATCGAAAAGACACACATTAGGTGATGGTTTTAAAACGAAAAATTTTTAAAAATGATTATTTTTTAAAATTTCATGTCAAAAAACTGAAATATCATTGAAGTCAATGGGAAACGATGATTCATTACACTGGGCTCGCTTCGCTCAATATGCAAAACAGCACACGAGATTTCGCGAGCGCAGCGAGTCGAATTCGAGGGTCTGTTGGCGCCCCTAGTCAGTTATCAGCAAACATCTATTTAGTATATGTTAACATTAACAAGATACATTACTAAAATTATCAATGTTCTAATTCGACTAAAAGAACTAAAATAGTACCACAATTGTATTCCTAAAACGTTAGCCACAATACAATGTATACATTACGTCATAAAGTTGAGATTACGAAACACAATGAACACAGCACAAGTGCTATATATAAATATATGAAATCGTCGCAAACATGCCTCAGTACGTGATTTTTTTTGCAATAACTACAAAACTACATCGTATACATGTAAAGAGATGTGAGTGTAACAATCTTTTATTAGCCACAATAAAATACTCTGTTAAAATGCACCCAGTAATAATAAAAAGACGATTGTTTTACGAATATATTATCGATATTATATGTTTTGGTTATACATTTTATAAACAATATAATAATGTAATGTAGAGACAAATATTAAATCAAAATAATTAGTTAATAAATGTCAATAAAGATACAAAGAAGTAATGCCACCATTTCTTTTATGCATTTAGCTGAAAATTATTAAATAATTTATATTATATTATTGGAATAATTATTAATCTTGTGAGATCTAATCGCCTTTTTTCTGATTTTGAATCCGTTAGCCGTTAAATATTTTATGCATTTTAGTGATCAGTGAAGATAAACATTGCAATAACACAAAACACGGCTACTGATAAGATCTAACTATAACTCAATTCATAAATTACTAGACTTTAGCCTTGGATTTACTCTCGTCTTGATCTTTGTTGAAATCCAGTCGATGCTGTAGGTTCGAAGTGGTCGTGTAAATAAAGTCTAGTTTCAATAGAACGGCAAAGATGAAAATAAAACATACTCAATTTATCATTAGGTAAAGTTGATAAAAATAAAATTCTCACACTGGTATTGTTTTCTATATTATAATGATACATTAGTATTTAGGATCAAACCTGTTAACCTTGGCGGGTGTGTCGAACTGTGTCGACTGACGGCTAGTAGTGACATCATGTGCAAGATTTGAACAATTTTGTAACAAACACACTAATTTGTCAATATTTGTGGTTCATAAAATTATACACCAACACAAAAACAAGTTAAATAAACTTGTTTAATAAAACAATAATGTTACGAAATTGTTTTTGAAATATGTCATATGCATTCAATTTATACATAACCTATTTTAATTGGATCAATAAACAATTCAGTTAAATGTTTTATAGTCTATAATAAACATACTTAATGGAGCCAACCCAAACCCAAGGGAAATCGAGACGAATATAATTTCGTTTATTCAAACTCTATAGTCATAGCATGACTTGCTAATATTATAATACATATTTAAATTAATCTCATGATAATTTAATTTATTTATTAGAAGTTTTTAATATATTTAAATGGTTCACCTGTCTGTATGTAGTCACCGTGGACAATTATTATAACTAGGATCCGCCAACCGTGCGCGGTGGGTGTTGAGGTGAGCCTCTTCTTCTTTTCCTCCCCCTTTTTCCTTTCTTCTTTTCTTGATAACTTGAATGGCTAAACATTTTTTCAATCTGTTTTCGCTATAACATCCGTGTTCGGCTCAAACATACATGAAAAAATTTTTAGCTAATTATCTCGTCGCATTCTGGAGACAACTAAACACAATAAAGGTCTTCCAAACGGTTAAGAGCTTCGCTTACGCTCAGCTCAATTAGTAAGGATTGTAAACTTGAGAGTGATTAGATCACTTCAAGTTTACTTCAGCTCGTATTCGGGCCGGCTCGACCAGTACTATTAATGTCATGAAGATATTTAAGTTTATTTCGATTGAAATAAAATGTATTTAATGCAATAAGACGTTTGTTTCAGAATTAAAATGATGAGTTAATCAGTCATCAGTCAAAATGACTATACTACTCCATGACTACCGTGAACTGGAGGAACGAGCTTCCAGACATCTCAATGTATGGAAAGGTATTGAAAATTGATATCATTAGATATCGATATAACTCGTTTTGATATTTGTATCATAATAAAAAACTATTTCAAAACAATTTTGGAACATTTATAACCGAACGTCAAAGGTAAATTCTAAAAATATTCATTGCGATATAGGACGTGTTATATTTAACAATGAGGTCGTTCTGTTACGGGTTTTATATTCGGTTTCTTTATATTTTTTACACCATACAAACATAGGTACGTGTTAATTTTTTATACTTCATTGATGTTTAACATTATAACCGTTCTTTTGGTTAATTTTACGTTGTTACTTAACATATTTGTTTGTTACAGCCTGGCATTTGATATTATACGCTCTAGCTGCAATCTTCGGAATACTTAATTATGTTTTCCTTAGAAACACAATGCAATTGGTTGGAAACAACTGTGTTTTGTTTCCACGACAATTATCATTTACTCTGGTGGAGTTGTCTGGTGCAGCAAGTATAATAGAAAATAATGATATAAACAATGCAACTTTACTTATTAATAATACTGATAGAATTGTGACGAATAGCGCCAGTGAGAATGCTCAAAATTTTGCCGTATTGAATGAAACAGATGGACTGAATGATAGAAGTAATCAAAACGATACCAATTCTAATATAACTGAAGGTGAGATCTACATTTGTTCACACAGTTATTGCACTAAACTAACATTAATGTTGATATGACTATTTCATTAGCAGTTAACGTAACTCATCGTCTGATGTTGGACACTTCCCGTACTCTTTTTGGATATGATAGCGACTGTCAGTTCGCGGAGTACATGCCGATTTTATCTACAATTATTGCTTCGACATGGATCACATTCTTCATAATGTGCCCCAGTGGTGGTTATTCAAGATCTGGGTAAATAAATTAATCACTTAATAATTTGTATAGTGTAGTAAATTGAGGGATATACAGGTAGAGGACGCCCGAAGAAAATATGGATGGATTGCGTAAAAGACGATATGGAGAAGAAGGGAGTGTGTACAGATAAGACGAGTAACAAGAGCGTATAGAAGGAAAAAACATACTGCGACGATTCCAAAATTGGGATAAGGGCAAGATAAATAATAATAAAGGGCAAGATAAATACATACTCGTACCTATGCATCTTTACTTGAAGTTTGAAGTTGTTTGCTATTTGTTGTAATATGATCTCAAATCATTTTGTTATCACAATTATCTTCAGTCTCCAACAACCTTGGCGTATATTGACACCGGCTCTGCTGTTCGCTCTCGTTATGGTTGGTCTCACCGGACACAGCTTCACCAGCACCAACAGCGGATTGTACACCTTCTGTTCGGCATTTTACAACATTACCAATTCCACAACGTAAGTATTGTTTTGTCATGTTTTGAACTATTATACACGCAGACCACTGTTTATATGATTAATATATAATATATACTTTATAGTATATTTAATTTATAAGTATATGTATGTTTTATAGCATACAAGTCGGTATGCCTGTGTCGGAATGCGCGAATGTAGTTGTACATATATTGCGCTCGTATTATTAGAATAGTTTACACTTTACACATTCATCATTGTATGTTCATACGAATAAATTTATATAATCCATTCGTACGACCGCTTCGATCTTGAAAAGTATATTTTTAAAAGCTAATACAATAATGCCGTTGATTCAATGAAATAAAAGCTAGTCTGTTCTTCGTTAATAATTACATATTTGCCATTCCGCCAATCTTTGATTCAAAATAAACAAATATATAGTCTTTCCGTCCGGTCGTTTGCAATGATGTAAGCGGTATTGAATTAAACCAAAATATGTGCTAAAACCGACACCATCGTATCGTGTTCATCAACAGGTGTTCGTCAGTTAATCCTCACCTGACGCTGTTACCCTTGCGCTGGTCGTTCGGGTCCCGTGCGAGCGCGACGCGTGCTGCCAGCGCTGGTGCGTGGGCGAGCTGGGCGTGCGGGGCCGCATTGTTGTTGGCGCGCTGCCTCGCTGCGCCCGACTTTCGCGTCAAGCGGACCGCTGTCTTCCTTAAGGATCCTCAACAGGTACGGTTGATGACAAGCGAACGTATGGACAGATGTGAAGGAGAGCGGTGAGGTAGAGTTTAATATGTAACGTGTGTTTTAAGGAGTGTAACTTCTTGTTAGATATTATTATACGAGGGTCAAACTAAAAGTTCTTAGAAAATCAAAAAATATACAAATTAATAAATTATAAGTATCATAAGATTTTTTCAAAATGTGTCCATTAGTACATCGTTGCATCCGATAGAATCACCGAGAAAAGCACTTTCCCACTCGTCCTCAGAGGTCTCCTCGATGGCGTTTTGAAATGCAATCATTGCCTCCTTGGCGTCGATTAAATATGTTTTTCCAAGTTTATTGAGCGAAGCGAGTGGAGCGCTCTATGTGAGACTTTTTGCATTCCATGTCCAGGGTTGGCATGAAAACGGCTTTACCGATCTTCATACAATTGCACATTTATAGCGATGGTTATAAAAAAAAAGAGAAAAAAAAACTCTATGTCGTTGAGGAATAATCACCAAAAAATGACAATCCCATAGATTTCAATGTAAAAAAATATTTTTGCTTATGATTGTGATATTTGATTATTTAATATTTTTCGCCCGTCGGTTTCAGCTTTGGACGCGGTGTTTGAAGATGGGTTACTCGCTTCGCTCAATTCGTCGAACTCTACCGAGATTTTGTGAACGCAGCGAGTCAAAATCGAGGTCCGGTTCGCGTCGTTAGTCTTTTATTTATTTAGGGCTATACGGCGGGTGACCCAGTAATTCTACGTCTGTCATCCACAAATAGTCGATCGTTCGCTTAGCGGTGTGCAATGCGTTGTTGTGGTGAAGGAGGATTCTACTCCACGGTCGTTTCTTCTGATTTTTTTCCAAAATAAGTAGCAGACAATTTTTAGTATACCATTCTGCATTAACCGTTTTCTGATCCTCTTAAACAATTAACGCATAACCTTCCGAAAAACGAAGCCACATTTTTTTTCCTACATTTCGAGCCTACTTCACTTTAGTTGGCAATTTCTGGGAAGGAAATACCCACTGAGCAGTCTGTTTTTGTCTACGGATCAGTAAATCCAGCTTTTCTCACCCGTAAGTATGTCGAACACAGCATTTGAGTCACCTCCGTTAAATCTTTGACCAAAGCACCAATCAATAGTATCGTAGTTTTTGGGCCTTAGTCGAACTATAAGGTATCCTCCAGGCACAAAGCTTCTTGGCCGCTAACTGTTCATGAATGATTTTGTACACTTGACTCACACCGATGCCTAAATCCGAATCTGCTGATAGGGCACTCTTTGTTAGTCTCCATCATACGCTGCACAAAACTGATGTTATCATCAGTCGTTGCAGTAAAAGGCCGTCCTTCACGCATCATCATCATCATCATCGGTGAGATTAGTGCGACCATATTTAAACTCGTTAGACTGGTTTCGAACCCTACTCCATTTTGAACCCTTATCCCTTTTTGATCTACGAAACTAGGGTCCTAATTGAAATTGAGAATCATTAAATATTAGCCATAGGTATCTATAAATATAATTAAAATTAATAATTATATATTTTTGATTTACAGAAAATAACACCCTATTTGAAGAAATCGTCGCGAGGGCGAAACTCGAAAAACTCGCCAGATAAACGTGACGTCACATCGATCAGATCCGAGCAGACTCTCACCACGGAGCTGGTCACAGCCTCAATCGAACAGGAACAAGACACGGCGCCCACGTCACCACAACTGACTCCCGCGAGGCAACCTCACCACGAGAACATTGAGATGACCACCTCACCCACGACCGGCCATAGACTAAATGCCAAAATAATACATTAATTTATAACTATTATAATATTTCTTGTTAAATTAATATGAATATTATTGGTTGTATATTATAATACTGTTTTGAAACTTAACGTAATAAATGACGCATTTAATATTTTTAAAAGTGTTAATTTGATTAAGCACACTGATATAATATATTTAATTTAATCTAAGCTTTTTGGATTAAAATTTTATTTTAATAAAAAGTAATTTAATTCAACATTGATATTATTTTTCTGTTACTTTAATCCACATCTCACCTGTTTCGAGTTTTCGTATTATTATTAAAAATATTTAATACTATTAATATATGTATGTGATAAATCAATACACGTGTTATATACTATAATATAATTTTAAACAAACAGAGAGGAAACAGACTTATTAGCCACTGGCAGTGATTTTAAGTCCACTTAAGGGAAGACATTTTGCGTTACTGTTCTTTATCGATCAGCTTTTTTTCTATAACAGGTAAAAAATGTAATTCGATATTTTATTAAAGCAAATATCCAGTAATTTAAAACGAGTAGATATACCCATGAAAACTATAAATTTCTTAAAGAATTACTTAAGTGTTATTTTTATATAAATGCATAATAATTAATATTTATTTAGTGTTTACTTTTAATTGTTAAACATGTTAGCAGCAATTTTAGTATGCGTCGGTAACAGAAAAATATACGCAGAATATACGCATAATTCATTTTGTGAAATAGTTTGTATCAATGTGTAGTACTGACATTTTAGACAACATTACGCTTGTCATAATTTTAGTTAGTTTATTTTTTGGAGGCTTATATAATCCCATAATGGTATGTTAGTATCTGGAATTGTATGCAAAACTAAGCTTCAAACTCAAAAAATTATAAAAATAGATATTTCAGCGAATATTCAACTACCCTCAAACGTCAACGTGAAAAGGTAAAGTTAAACTATTTTTTTTATACTTCTTGAGGTATTGTCAATTTAAAAGACTTATTTTTTGTTTGTGTCTGTTTGGTCGAAATAAAATTTTGTTTGAATGATTATGTGAAATAGATCTTTTGCTCTAAACTCAAATTATCTAAATTAGAACTCTTATATAATTGGTAGAGAATAAATTTGGAAGAGTTTCCCAAAACCTAGCAGTAATTATTCGGAAGAAGGAGAACCAAAAAGAAAATAATTTTCTTATTAAAATTTTAAAAACAACAGCGATATGCTTTACTGAAGCGGTTTATGAAATTCTAATAAAAGAAAGAGTTCTTCTGAAGTATCTGGAGACATTATTGTATTGTATATAGAGTTTGGATTATTGGTAATGCTACAGCGAATGAAAGACACAGTTGTGTCCATACCTCAGCTACTATAACATACTTGTCAAACCAGGATTGTGAACTAATTGCTACTAGAGAGGTATAAATATGTCAATTTCCTGCAATACTACATCGGTACAGCGGTGGTGCAGTCATAAGAAGCATCATCATCATCATTAAGGCTGTGATTTTAGAATAATAATAATAAAATTATACAGTTATTAATATATAAAAAATAATTATATAAAATTATATTACAGTTATCTTTAGCATGTAATATGAAATCTCAGTACGTCCGAATTATTTCCATGTTCTAGATAATAATAATAATAATAATAATAAATAATAAATAATAATAATAATAAGAAGAATATTGAACATTATTCAAAATAATATCATAATAAAATCTTTGTCAGGTATAATATTGTAACAGTTGTTAGAAAGTAGCAACACTTAAATATTCGGCTTGGGGATTTTCTGAATTCTGACTAATGATATTTAATTTGTAATCAGTATTAAGTTGTAACTACTCGGGTAGTGATCAGACTAATTTAATTGTCTATAATTATTTTCTTATTCGTCTTTAAAATTTGGATTAATAATATTTTAATATTATAAATTTCCAAGAACTTATCGCTTAGCTACTAGTTGGTACTTGATTGCTAAGTGTCAGTGAAGTGAGTTAAATCTTAATGTTTTTTTAGAATTAGGTTATTTTATTATTTCAATTAATTTGGTCATAATTAATGTGTCAATCAGATCCAGCAGTCGACATGAATCCTCCAAAGGGCGGCGCTAGTGACAATCATTGTGGTAATGGAGAAAAGAAGTCCAATTTGATCTTGATAAAAAGCAATGCAAAACAAAACAATAAAAAGTAAGTTAAATGTTTATTAATATTTATACCATGCCTACATAAAGCTTGCAGTTATTTTTACCCAAATTAATTGTTATATTATGAATGGTAACGGAATTGTATTTATTATTGATATAAAAGTATTCCGTTTTTAATCATTTAGAAATCTCAATGGCTAAACTTTAGTTTACTGTCGTACGATTATGGGATGAAAGGCGTGGTCATTTAAAAGAGATCGGTCTCCCCTTTTTATTAATACCACTCCCGGGACACCCTTTATTTCATGCATACATTTTTAGTTTTGGAGATCAACAGATTTTAAATTTCGAAAAAATAATTCACAGTTGTCAAATGGCCGCCGTGTGACAATAGACAAAACAATGTTTTTCTGCGCATTAAGTGTTGTTTTGAATGAATAATTAAATACATTGAAATTATTATGTACATGTCTAGATTTTTTTTAATAATATCTGTAAAAATTACGATGAGACAAAATATCGTAAAAAAAAAAATAAAAAAGAATACGCTTTCCCATAGGCTGGGAGTGGTATGAATAGAAAAGGGAGATCAACCCCTTTCATCCCCAAAATGTTCATTAAATTAACCCAACCTGTCTCATTGTCTCTGAAAGTCATATAAATAAAATCGATATTAATTATATTTTCTCTCGATAAGAACAATAATCGATTAAATGACACTAAAATGCGTTCCTATTCGTTGATTTCGTGATTCTTCGGCAATACTCGGTACGACAATATCTTTCTGTCATGCTAGCATTATTTCAACCTCTCTTCTATGTACTAGCAACTACAAAAGTGTTTTGACGTTTATATTTTTTTTTTTGGTAATTTTCATTTTTTTCATTATAGATTTGTTTTAATTGTATTTATTACATTCATTAATTTAATTTAGAATTTTTTTATTGAATTAAATTTCCTGGAAAGCCATTTCCACTTGTATTGTTTATATTTGGTTTTTGTGGTTTGGTTATTAGTTGTAATTAATTTACAAAAAAAAACTTGTTATTATTAAAAAAAAAAAACGTTAAATTTAAGTAGAATAGAATAAACGTAGAAGCGAGCGGAGCGCTCTGCTGGAGACATTCACAATCTTTGTCACGAATAGGCTCAAAATTACTAGGTATTTGACGGAAAATTATGAAATTTTGCAATAAAAAAGACACTCATTTGGTGATGGTGAAATTTTGAAAAATGTCATGTCGTTGAGGAATAATCGTCAAAAAACTGATATCTGAAACTGAACTGAACTAAACTGAAACGATGAGTCATTACACAGGGCTCGCTTCGCTCAATATGCAAACGGCACTTGAGATTTCGCGAGTCGAAATTGAGGGCCTGTTGGCGTCCTAGTATTATATGGACGCGAAAGTTTGGAAAGTTGGTTATAATGGATATAAAAATAACAAATTAGTTGCTATTAAAAAAATCCCTTCAAATCTTGATCGTTAATCGAAAACAAAGTTTAATAATTAATTTACAATATATAACATAATATGGACAATAGCAGTTCTCTGCGCGAGTGTACATGCGCGGAAGTTTGAAGTGTATTGTCAGACTGTTCATGACTCATCGGCCCTAAGATGTTTTGTATTCTAGGTATGACTTATCTTATCATTTCTCCTTGTTTATTATAATGTTGTTATGTATATAAGAATGTAATAGGTATGATTTTATATAATTTAATAATTGAGACACTCATTGCTAATTATTATGAGTTATGACTGATAATTTATGATTTATTAATTGCCACTCATAAATCAACAATTATCAAAAATGATATCATCAATTATTTGTAGTTTTATTATAATATATTTCAGGACGCGTTTACATAATTTATGGTTATGAAATCGCATCGCTACATTAACAACCTTGAATACGAGCACACACACACGCGCACACACGCACACACTTGCACACAAACACACGCACATACATATATACACAAACACACCCACACACACACAACTGAAACCAGTACAATTTTATAATTACGTTTAGTGAATCATGGTGTATAGACAGAATTTATTTAACAAGTAAGGAGTATCAATCAATTCATTATTGATATTGTATAAATAAAATCAACTTTGTGTTCTCGCCTCTGTTCTTGAAAAGTTCAAATTAGCATGGTCTGAATTTTTTTTTTAAACATTTTAAAATTTTTCGTTGTTGTTTCGTATATTATGGCATATTAGCATGAACCTAGTATTGGGGATTCCAAACGGTAGAGACAAAGCTCCTTAGCATTCCATGGATTCACCGTGCGGGTGCCGGGCCCATCGCGTTGCAAGAAGAGGAGCGCAAACAATGCCTGGGACTTACGACCTAGGTGTACGTTTAAGGGGCCCCTTTACTATGCGCATACACGCTCACCTTCACTGTTCACGCTCCTCTCCCTACCTAAAAAAATATCGTAAGAACAAGAAAATATCAAAGCCGCCTTTGAAATACATTCCAGAAATGAACTGATGATCGTTCTAGAAAGGCCGAGATCCTTAAATAAATTGTAGAGAGATTTTGCTGTTATACCTCTCGCTCCTACTTCTACAGCGTACAAATTAACAATAAATTTAGTCCTGATCAGTTCGTTACATAGTTCGTAATACTTGTTAAGCTTAAATGTATGTTTCTTATCTTTTTTGTATCTTTGGGTATGTTTGTTTCCCAGGGTACAGTAAGCTCCACAAGTATAACGCGACTTAGTTGTTTTGAGTACAGGAATAAGTCCGTCCTAGATGACGAGACACCAACATCCCCGGGGATTTTGTATTGCCTTTCATACGTGTCCAGCGTGACAGTCCAATCCAAGGTTTTAGTTTTGATTTTTTGGACGAACCTGCCTTTACGAACTCTACTTACCAACCACCAACCACGTACCAACGTTATAGAATCCGGAAGAGGTATTAATGGACGTTTACTATTATTGGACCGAAAAATTATTAATTTCGAAGATAACGTTAAAAATATTTATTATTTTTTTTATGTAAGAAGAGGGCAATCAAGCTGACAGGCCACAGATAATAAGTGATCACCGCCGCCCATGAACTCTTGCAAAACCACGTTCAGTCCAACCCATTTGTATCATCGCTCTTAGAGAGCACTACTCTCATTGCCTCGCCAAGTATCAGAGTACTTGGTCTCGACATTTCGAGCGATTGTCAGTTTCGTGGTCATCTGGAGAGCTAGGCCAAGTTGGCCTTGATGAAATTGAGAGTGATTGATAAAGCGAGGAAGTATTTCAAACCTGGCCAAAGACTTGCCTTCTATAAAGCGCAGGTCCAGCCACACATGGGGTACTGGTACTTATTTCAGGTGCAGATCACCCCAATATCCACTACCACTTGACTGCATACAACGGAGAGCAGTTTGGATTGTCGGGAACCCGGTGCTCTGCGAAGGGCTAGACTCTTTGGCATTGCGTAGTGACGTTGCTTCTCTGTGCGTCTTCTACCGCATTTACCACGATGAGTTATTTGATCTGATGCCTACCGCCGAATTTCATCACCGCACAGCGCGCTATCGCTTCCGATACCATCCGTACCATCTGGATGCAAGGCGATCCTCCACTTTGTGGTTCTCAAGGACCTTTCTTTCACGTACCACTCGAATGTGAAACTCCCTTCGGCGGTATTTCCAGATCGGTACGACATGGGTACCTTTATAAAAGGCGTCTACTGCCACCTCCGAGACTGGCAAAGCTCTTGTGAATCCTCAGATGTTGCAAGAGATCATGGGCTCAGGTGATCACGTATCACCTGTAACCCGCCAGCTCGTTTTACCTCCTCTTATATTAAAAAAAAAAACTTGTGTGTATAAATAAATGTTAAATACATGTATTTACTGTAATTAAGTGGTAGATTTTATCAGTTTATTTTATTTCAGGCCATTCCCGGTAAAGTTTAAAATTCCTGTGCTCCTAAAAACTCTTCTCCCTCGTGGCCTTGAGAAAGAGGCCCTTGAGGGTTTGCAGATACATGGGGAGGATGTTTTAAACAAATTGCGTGTTCTGTTAATATCCACCAGGTTACATATATTTTTCTTCTAATATTTATTTTATGTCTGTTTTATAGCTAAAAGTGAAAGTAATGTTAAATTTTATATAATTGAAAGTGGTATTTATTTAAAATTTATTTTCAGAGCAATCTTTGATGAGGGTCCAACAAAAAGTAACTACATGAAGTACTTTCACCATTTATTATGGTGGGAGGAGGTCATTGCCAGAATTGATTTACGGGTACTTATTTTGCTGATAATTTTAGTATAAATATATTTTTGTACTTTCTTTTATAAACATGTATTATTTCTAGAAATATAACATGGCAGGTGTTCAACTTACAATTAAAAAGGAAATAATAGTATTAAAAGTACCCGGGCTGGCTGAAAATGGACCATCTCTAATAAAAGGTAACATAATTTTCTGTTTAAATTAAAATTAATTTACAAAGCCATAAACATTTTTTGAATTTAATGTTTTTTTTTAATAAATAATAACAAAATGTATGTTGTTTCAGGTGGTCTTGTTTATCTCCGACCCCGGAACGGTTCTAATGTGATGTTTGAAACTATCATCTTAGAAATTATAAATAATTCTATTCAATTGGCTAACGTAAATAAAATGTAAGTGGTATTATTATTATATATATATTTTTTTATTTATTGAAAACTCATTGATGGTTAATCGTGAAAGATCCAATTTGGCGACTGGATGGGTGACCAAGCTTCAATAAATATAATTATAATAAATATTCCTAGATTTTATGAAAGTTTATTAATTGGAAAAAGAAGTCAATT
Source organism: Melinaea menophilus ssp. n. AW-2005 (assembly GCA_918358695.1). NCBI lineage: Eukaryota > Metazoa > Arthropoda > Insecta > Lepidoptera > Nymphalidae > Melinaea > Melinaea menophilus. The sequence continues at coordinate 27,548,816 of OU911041.1, read as the reverse complement.
CTTATTTTGTTTCAATATATCAAAATATGGAGTGAAACGAATGAATGAAAATGGATCATAAATCCTATTGTTCAATAATTATTAAAAATAAAAATGTATAAAATAAATTATCATTAAACATAGTAAGTGTAGATAATTAATCACAATTAATGAGTTTTGAGTTATGTTTTTGTTTTTTTGTTATGTACTCGGGTTGCACTAGGATAAAAGACGTGAGGATGGACCTCACTGACTCGTGGATTCCTTGATTGTGCCCCGTGTATTTCCCTCTTTGTCCCATGGATTCCACCTTCCTGTCCCCTAGATTTGTACCTATACACTGTTCCCAGGTTCTTTTCAAACTATTTGCCGAAGACGCGTTTCGACGTGAGCTTCCAATTGTCCCGCTGGCCGCTGGAGTGCGCTCACGAGGCCGTGTCCAAAGTGTTCGAGTCGAGACAGGATTGCCGCGTGTTCCCGGTCGCCCCCTCCATTAGGATACCTCTCGAATCGATCGACAAGTGAGCTCATTTGAACATTACAGCTTTGAATATTTGAATATTATTTTTCGATAAGAGCGACAGAGACACTCAAAATTACTTAACTGGAAACAATCAAGTAAAAATATACTATTGGTCTAAAATTATTCTAAATCTCTATGCGATATCGACTTCTTTCTTAAATACTCAAAAAACTTTTATAGGTTCTACAACCCTCTGATAGCAAAAAATGAGGAGCAAAAGTCCGCTGTGGAGCACATAGTGTCGGGCACATCCGGGAAGGCGCCTTACATAGTTTTCGGACCGCCCGGGACCGGCAAAACTAGGACCATCGTCGAAGCTATCATTCAGGTACAATTATACCTATTTTGTTGTAATTTTTTATCAATTTGATTGATGATTGTCGTCCCCAATGTTAAACAGTATATAAGAGGATCGTTGTCCGCAGATAGTAGTACGCAATCACAAGAACCGTGTGATGGTGTGCACGGACTCCAACATGGCCTCAGATAACATTGCTTTGATGCTATTAGAATATAACAAAATGCTTAACATCAGTAACTTCTTCTTGAGAGTTTACTCACAATCTAGAGAATGGTATGATCCTGCATATTACAAATATTTTTTGTTTTAATCATCCAACTATTCATATTAGTTTTTGCACTTCATGTACCTTTACTTACGTAATCGTACATTTTAACATCATATATATATATGTATTTTTAGAACATATAATTTTAACATTTTTGTGTAATATTAATGGAGGTTTGGAAAGTTTTATTATAAGAATTAGATATCATATGTTTACGTTATTTAAAAATAATTAATTTAAAGTACTTTTTTTAACAAAATATATATAATTTGTGCACTTAATCTATACTGAAATGGTTCATATGATGTCCATCATCCAGGAGTTTAATGCCGTCCGCGCTGACGCCGGTTTCCAACGACACAGGATGCTCCAAGTTCTGCAATATCAGCAACGAGGATGCTGCCGGGTACAGGATTTTGGTAACCACGCTGCTGCATGCCGCTAAATATGGATCGTGAGTTTTGTAGACCACTGTACTGAACCAACTGAAGAAGAGTACTCAGTTCAATTTAAGATACAAATATATCTCACCTTAATATTTGGACTTAACTTAACCAGTATTGTTAGCATTAATATTAAAATCAATAATATGTAAGCAAATTTTCATGACAGGTACAAAGTTCAAATACGTAAAGCATAACACACAAACAAATAAACTGATTTCAAAGATAATATTTGCGTGGATATGTAGAATAATATCGGTTTGATCGGCACAAACGTAGTGTTATTATGGTACATTTTGAAAAGCATATCCAATAACGAATAACGAAGAAGAAATAACATTATAATAAAGTAACTTAACAATGACGTTTGAGTACTTGGAAGCCTCTTCAATTGTAGGTCATACCGCTCAATCCAGGCGACAATCTGGTGATCGTCATTTTTTCATTGTGTCCATTTTGAGAAATACAAAAGACAATTTATTCCTCCTCTCCCCGTCTCCCCATAACTGCAGAGCCAGAAGCCAGGCGAAATACAAGCTGCAGATGAGCCACATGTTCATCGACGAGGCGGGCCAAGCGACGGAGCCGGCGACGCTGGTTCCGGTTTGCGGCCTGCTGGCACCACAGGGCATGCTGGTTCTGGCCGGGGACCCGCAACAGCTGGGACCTGTGTGCATGTCGAGGGAGGCTAAGGATCGAGGCCTGGGTCAGTCTCGCTGGATACATTTACAGGCGTTGATTTTAGAGAACAATCAACAAACAATACAAATCAAAAATACAATTAATCATACAAACTATTGTCCCGTATGAGAATCAAACTCGCGACCTTTGGCTCGATAGGTTGGATCACTGACCACAAGACCAGCAGAATATATTTGATATTTATGTTATTAATTAGTAAAAATCCTATGACTCCTTGTTGGTTTAACTTATTGTGTCGCTCGCTTCCAGGCGAGTCTCTTCTGGAACGTCTGATGAAAACCTACGATAATCTGTATAAGGATCCTAATTTTATAACTATGCTCGTGAAAAACTTCCGCTCGGACCCGGATATATTGAAGATACCCAACGAGCTTTTCTATAACAATTGTTTGCAGGTGAGTGACTTCAATTAAAAAAATATATGAATAACAATATTATAAGAACATAGCAACATTATCTCAGTATATTTTGGAAATATCTTTTCTCTATATTCTTTGCACTAGAACAGACAATATCCCTTCAAATACTACCACTACCATCAAGGGAACACTAAATGAATAAAGGAAATTAATGAGAAATATCTGAACTCCTTTCAACTCCGTGCAGGCGTGTGCGGACCCGGACCCGCTGAGTCGCATCAGCGTGCTGAAGTCAGGCGGGGAGCGCGCGCTCGTGTTCCACGCAGTGCACTCGCAGGAACAACGCATGGGAAAATCGCCCAGGTAAGTGTTTAGTAGACCCTTTTTTATATATATAAAAATAAATTAATGTCCACGGACATGTCTTACATGTTCTTTGTAATTTATATATATTTATATATAAATTAAAGTTGCCATTATTTTTACTATGACGACAACTTCGGAGGAAATTGTACACCTGCACAAGTTTTCGAAAGCTATTTCATGGTCTTTAGTAGTTCTAAATAAACCTAATATTATTGTTTTTAATTAATATCTATAACGTATACGTTTTTATTGCTATTACTTTATTATATAAAAAAATAGTAAAAATAAGTAATAAATTTACTAAGAAAGTTATAAATAAATAAGACATCGCCAAATTATTTTGAGAGTGGCTGAAATTACCATCTTGAGGTTGTGCTCTATAAGATTCTTATAGGATGTTTGATGATGATGATTCTTTGATAACGAATGCAACATCGGGCTAGGATGGCATTTCCTGTAAGGTCCTAAAAATTTTCAAGAAAGATCTTGTTGGCTCTTTGACTCAAATCTTCCTATTCCTATTTGTTTTAAAAAGCTGGTGGATCAGCAATACCCAAACAATTGTCGTCAAATTTCAGTTCTACCATCGATATCAAAGATCTTGGAAAAGTTCATAAACAGACAACTCGATCTTTATTAAGAAAATATTAAACTTTTTTATATCAACTAATATGGTTTTCGATCTTGTCACTCGACTGAAGATGCAGTTATCGAAGTTATAAATCATAAACGTCTAACCTTGACAAGGGCAACAAATGTTTAGCTATCTTTCTAGACTTAAAGGCGTTTGACAAGACAACTTGCACTGTTTAGAAATTTCCTTAATAACACAACGTAATGTGTTGAGATTGGTGAATCTATAAGTACGGATCAAAACTTTTGCGGTGTACTCAAAGGCAGTGTGCTAGGTCCTACCGTTTTACTAACTTTCATAAATGATCTTTGAGGTTTAAATCTTTCTGCCGGTAAGATTAATTACTTTTGCTGATGACACTATTCTCCTGTTCATTCCTGACTCATGGGCTAAAATAATCTACAGAATAATCAAATGTCACTTAACTGTGGGAAAATATATGACCTTTGCTACCAGAAAATCAGCTCTTCCAGAATTTTGTAATTATTCCATAATTACACATGGTCGTCTTATGACTCCTTATGTAATTGTCTGAGAATTGGGGCTTCCCATAATTTTAAATACCTTGATATTGATATTGAGAACACTCTCTCTTTAGCCCAACAATACAAATCACAGACCAAACACAACAAAACTGACTTATTATGCTATTTGTCAATCGATCTTAACATACGACATCCAAGCTAAGGGTGGTGCTGTAAAATGACATCTTATCATTCTGAAACGGGCACAGAGAGCTGTTCTTAAAGTAGCTTTGTTCAAACCTTTTGAATTTCCTTCTAACCAACGTTATAAAGCCGGTAGAGTGATAACAGTTCGACAATTATTTATTCACCAAGTCATTCTTCCACAAGATTCGCATTTACTTTATCATCAACTACATGAATGCCGAAATTTCGAAGGACGCGTTAGTAACGCGTCCTTCGAAAAGTGCATTTATCAAAATGTAGTTCCCTTTCCTAGGACCTTATGTATATAATCTTTATCAATATATCCACTTTTTTACAAAAACTTTGACTAGCTTGAAATAATAGACTATGACGAATCAGAAAAATTGTTGCAAACTTCAATTGAACATAAAATAGTAGTACATAGTAGTAATATTTGTTATGATATACAACACTGTGTTTTCTCTTAATATGTATTTTTGTAGCTGCATCCAAGTTTGTTACATTTATTGTACTGGGATCCTGGCGACCCGTGATACTGGTTTATACAGGCACCAGGCTCCCACAAATGATTTTTTGACTACGTTTTTAATTTCATATCTTCTCTTACCTTCTATCATGTACAAATGGATTTGTAGTGAGAGAAATAAAAATAAAATCATTCGGATTTTGGTCTAGTGTCTTTTTGATAAGGGTGTGTTTGTTCCTGAGCACTAAAGCTGCCTCAGTCATTGTCGTTGCTAACAAGTCACGGTCAAAAACGAGGTCATTTACTACTCAAGTCGATTTTCCACATCCATGAACGCCATTGATCCAATGGAATTTTGGTGATTTCCATTCTTCCCAGGGCCTTGCTGGGTCTTGGATTCTTCGGCGGTCCATTTTTAATGCTGTAAGCCGCCATGTGGGGAACTCTGGTTATTTTACCTCGTATATATTCAGATGTTGTGTTGTTGAAAATGGCGGCTTTTTCTTTAAGTAGATCTTCGTTTCCGAGTTAGAAGGTCCACCTGATCTTTTCGCATATCGTAAGATTGGTTTTGATTGTTACGTTACGTAAGGAAAGTTACGTCTTTTCCGCGGTCTTCATATACAACCACCTCGCGATACCTTGGGGCATTTATGGACCATATAAAATCTGCTACAGTAGCCGATTCGCATAGCGTCAGTGTCAGTGTCATAGCTTTGATAATTTCAGCTCCTAGTGTGTTCAGGTAATCGAGCACCTTGCATGCATTTGTGGAAGGGGACTCCAAATATTCTGCATCTAATAGTGCGATGATCTTGCTCTTCTTCCGCATTATTAGGCAATCTCAATCCCATAATGTGACTTTAGGGGCATGCTGTCATAGTCCGATATCTTCACTGTTGCTTTATCGGTACTTTCTTTGGTGAGGGCAGCTAGTCTGGGTGAAATGTAAACCCAGTTTTCGGTCCTACTCTCGTTCGGTCAGTACTATTGGTCGCCGTTTATGTAGAGTTAATGGTCTGGTCCACAGCCCTGGTGTACAAGGTTGTACATTACCCAAAAATCGTTGTAGGTTCAACTTGTAGGTGTCCCTGTAGGATTGGTAGATGTTATTGGAGTGAGTGTGATAAGACTCTTGCTTTCAAGAGTTGTTTTCCATATTGCTATTTTGCTGCCATTTCTTCTCATGGCAAACAGGTAAACGTCTTTTAGAAAATTTAGGAGAACTGGGCGTCTTGGACCATCGCCCATGATAGTGTAGCTGTAGTTATTTAACTGCAGCTCGTATTGGGCTGGGTCGACCGGGGAAGGACCACCCTCTCACGGAAGATCGACGTGTAGTAACCAAATTCATTTGGTTATGTTTCATCGGTGAGTGAGAGAAATCGGAAGCCTAACCCCCCCCCCTCCATCCCGCCAAACATAAAAGCGATGCGTAAAAGAAAAATACCCTAGGAGGGTACCGGCTTTGACGAAGCCGGGGAACCGCTCCCCAAACAAAATCGGGGAAATAATTCTCGGATTTTGCTCGGGCTGTCCGTCGTATCTGGGGCGGGCAAAGTATCGCCTTTTGTGTTTTTGAGGGCAAACGACGAGTCAAAGCAGCGGCACCCCGACTCACTCTAAATGTGGACTTTTGCAACATCCGGGGACTTCATTCCAACTTGAACGCCGTCCACTATCATCTAGAGACGGCGCAGCCGGCCTTTTTGTTTCTGACGGAGACGCAGATATCTCAACCTAGCGACACAGCATACCTGTCATACCCCGGGTATAAACTAGAACACCATTTTATACCACACGCCGAGGTATCTGTGTTCGTGGGGGAGGATGTCTGCTACCGTCGCCTTCAGGTTTTTGAAGGTCGGGATCTGTATGTTCTCTCTATGGATCTGTTGTCTGCACGTGGACATGGACGACCATGTCAGAGTCTACGCGTGCCTCTACAGGTCCCATAGTGGTAATGCAGAAACGGATCAACTCTTAGGCCTTGTTCAGAAGAAGATTGACGATTCGACGCTTTCAGAGACTCCCTCCGCCGAAGTCGTAGTCCTCGGGGACTTCAATGCGCACCATGCCGATTGGCTTGGGTCACGTGCCACCGACTACATGGGGAGATCTGTGTTTGACTTTACTCTGGCAAATGGTCTGTCCCAATTGGTTAAGACGCACACTCGTCTACCGGACGTGGACAGCCATATGCCCTCTTTGTTGGATCTTCTGCTGACTAAACATCCCGGAAAGTACCAGGTCACTGTAGAGGCTCCATTAGGGTCCTCTGATCATTGCTTGGTACGGAGTGTAGTGCCCATTGAACGTCCAGCTCGTACAAGACCTGCGACACGACGCACTACAAGTCAGCGGATTGGGATGGAATGCGGTCCTTTTTTGCATCCTACCCATGGGGGCCGATTTGTTTCCCTTCCAATGATCCTAGTGGCTGTGCTGCGGCTGTAGCTCACGTGATACTTCAGAGCATGGAACTATTTGTACCAAACTCTGTGGTACCACTTGGTAGATTGCAGTCTTGGTTTGATGTATTTACCTCGGGGATCAGCAGTTGATCAATGACCGGCAATATGGCTTTCGCCATGGTCGATCGGCTGGTGATCTTCTATATCTTACGCTTCGTTGGGCAGCTGTTGTTAAAAGCAAGGGAGAGGGTCTGGCAGTTAGTCTGGATATGGCAAAATCCTTCGATTGTGTATGGCACAAGGGGCTTCTTTCGAAACTACCTTCTTATGGACTTCCCGAGAGTTTATGCAAGTGAATCACCAGCTTCCTCACTTGGCGTAGCATACAGGTCGTTCTCGACGGTTTTTGTTCGGACCCCAAGGCCGTGAACGCTGGTGTACCTTAAGGCTGCGTGCTATCCCCAACTCTGTTCCTCCTGCACATCAATGATATGTTGGATATTTCTAACATACATTGTTATGCGGATGACAGCACTGGGGATGCGGTATATTCCGGCCGTGCACGTCTCTCTCGGGAAAACGTCGACGAGTGCCGAAAGAAACTTATTTCAATCCTGGCCAAAGACTTGCGCTCTACAAAGCGCAGGTCCGGCCACACACGGAGTACTATTCTCATCTCTGGTCCGGATCATCCCAATATCAGCTATATATCTACCATTTGACCGCGTACAACGGAGAGCCGTTCGGAGTTTCGGGAACCCAGTGTTTTTACCCAATTATCCTGTATAAGACAAGTTTTTCTGCTCGTCGCGCTGACTCAGACGAGCCCAAAGAGGTCTTGAGGTCATGAGGTCTTGCTAAGCTATTTATAAGCTAGATGCAATGGGGGATGAAAATGAGTTTTGGGAAGGGGGAATTACGTGGGTCGACGATTAGTCTAACATTTTAATGAGGGAGGGGGGGGGGGGGGGAAGATCTCTTAGCTCGCCGAATGAGGGTCTAAAAATTTTCCACTTAGTGCATATGGTCGTCTGGTGGTTTCCTCAGACTGGTTTCGAAGTAGGCGCTTGGCTATTTTACGGTGTGCTGGTGACGTTTGTATTTAAGTCACTAGCGTGCCGGCTGAAAGCTCGTGGAGGCCACGTCGTTTTATAGGTTAGACAAAGTGAATGCGCACTTCCGTAAACTCGTTCACTTTAAACGATTTTTTATGATATTGATATTGTCGGATTGCTGACAACGATACAAACGTGGAAAGATTCAGATCTTGTCGCGAGCACTTCAAACTTCGGTCTTGTACTCGTATTCTTAAAGGTCCGGACCCTGGAGAGATGATGACTTGCGAACATAAATCCTTGGTAATTAAACTAGGGAAAACCGTTTGAAACACTTCATACACCTGTGGCTCAAGAAGTGGAATTTTGGCGATTAATTTTCACATTGTCTGTGTTTCTATTGCATGGAGTTTTCTGAGACCGATGATGTCAGTTGGGCAAAGGTTGTTTTGATTGTTTTATAAACACGGAAATATATACACCATATAGATGTTATCTGCTGAGATATATCGTACGTTTTATATATTGTTATTCTGTTTGCAGCTTTTTCAATGAAAAGGAGTTGGACATGCTGAAGAGATACACGAAGGCCTTGATTGACAGGCACGAAGTGTCACTTGAGGATATTGGTATTATAACGCCGTATGTTAGACAGGTGAAGTCTATTGTAATGTTTGAAAAATTTATCTTTTTGTTACCATATTATTTTGTTTTATTGAGAGATATCAATAAATACATTAATATCTAAAAAATCACTAACCATAATTATATTTTAGGTATACAAAATAAAAGAGTGGTTGGCGATTGAAAACTACGATGAGATAGAGGTGGGCACTGTGGAGTCGTTCCAAGGGAAGGAGAAGCGCGTCATCCTCGTGTCCACAGTGAGAGGCAAGTCCAGTCTGGGCTTCTTGGTAGATGACAGGGTAAGAAAATATATATATAAACATAATGAGATGTGTTATATCGAGTTACTTAACCACCCAACTAAAATCTTATAACATATTTTTTCAGAGATTCAACGTGATCTTAACCCGCGCTAAGGCAAAGCTGATTATAATCGGCAACCCCTCTTGTCTACATCGTGATTTTAAATGGCGGAAGTACATATCTTTATGCCAGGAATATGAATCATACTATCACCAAGAAACACAACAGCGCGAAGAGGTCTCTATACAGGGGAGGTGGACAAGCTGGAGGAAAGCGGCTCCTTAATAGAAGTAACTCGGACAAGGTCCCGATAATGCCGTCTATCTGACTTCAGACACAAATTGCTATCAGAGAATCAAGTGCTCAAAATTAATTAAATTTTAATCAAATTGATCATTTTTCTTTTTTGTACTTTACATTACTTTTCACATTAATTATATTAAAATTAAGTTTAGAAAAAAGGATTTCTGTGATATTAAAGCTTTTAGGATGTCTCTTTGACGAGTTGATTTTGTAAGTTTTAATATTTAGATAAATAGAAATTAAGCATATTGATTTAATAAGACATGTTTTGTTAAATGCGTGCTGTTTGTCATTATATTATAAACTGTATGGTTTCAGTTAGTAGGGATATTATTTTGAATTGTGATTTTATTTTGACAGAACGGAGGCTTTTTCTCGTGATGTAAATTGATCTTAAATGTTCTTTTTGTAGTGAGTCTAACATCATTAACATCTCAATACACTGATGAACTTTATATTCTACAACACTAGGAAAAGCTGGTTTCATTCAAACATTGATGGTATCCCTTGTTACATACCGTATTATATATGTTTAAGTTTATTTGTGAACAATGATTATTGTAAATTCATATTATCGACGTCAAAAAAAAAATCCTTGACTTATATTAAAATTCTGATATTTTGAGGTAATGTTTTCATATGACGTAATAGAATAGTTAGGATTTCTTTTATTATACCAAATATTTACGATGAAAATAACTGTGTCTGTAACTGTATATAAATATTACCTATTTTACATCTTATTGAAGACAGTGACTTTGCAAACGCTCCCGGCAACATAGTTTAATTTCAAGATAATTTATCCCATATCTTTCTTTTGGTATCAAAATATCTGTATACAAAATATGAAGGCATAATAGACAGAAAGAGTTACTTAATAATAAGTTGGGACCGCCTTATAAGGGCCGTTTCTGAATGGACCTTTCATCTTTTAAAACTTTCCCCTCTTAATATATAAACCAAAAAAAACGAGAATATAATATATTTTTGTAACCAAAAGAGTGCGGGCCTTTTTTAGAAATTAATTATAAAAGCACCCCGAACTTTATTGCTTTTTAAGTAACTAAAATTATTGCCTTTATCTCGATTTTGTTTGTTTTCCTCAGAACGTATCTAATTTCCTAATAATGTCTACTTCGTTGTCTCTAAATAAGGCCCGGGCTTTGTTAGGGGTACTAAGTTTTTAACCTCCGATCAAAATAAAATTTACCCATTCGTTTTGAAGTACAGTAGAAAAACTCGTTAAATTAAAAAACAGAGTAAAATAATACTGTGACCATTCGTGTATAAGTATTTATCAAGCAGCAGTGGTTGCCATGATTGTGATTGTTAAACACCTAATATGTTCCATACTACATTTAAACGATTGTATTACCTTATAACGTCCAAGGACTGAAAAAAATATTGATTAATATTATTTTGTTACTGTTTTTATTAGAGTTAATAAAAAATAGCACAAATCTACAATTTCTTTCAATTAAAAGTAGAAAATAGGAAATGTACATAAATTGTAGCTCATCTAAGATTATAAGGATAACGACAATAATTTCTATGAATTTCTTTTTTATTATTCGAAAACTGGCAAATTAATAGTATTTTAGTCGTTGCTTTTTTAAGATATGATTTTTCAGATATACAAAACCTTAAATCGTCCAGTTCAATAATGGACCTTATTAAAAACCTTTTTTTTAATAGGTACCAGAGGCACACTTCTATAAACTATTTTTATAAGTAACCAAGAGGTGGTACCGTATTTTTGTACAAGATTTTCTAATTAAATATTAATAGTTTATCTGATAATGATGTCTTATAATACCAACACCCCAAAATTGATTTATAAGGGTTTTTAAAAACCCGGCTTTTTCAGATACCGTATTAATAGTCTAGTCTTTTGTCACTTGAGTTTGCAAAGTCAATGTGTATGTGAGACTTTATGCATCCCATGTCCGGGGTGGTTATGAAAACGGCTTTACCGATCTACATGAAATATTGCACATTTATAGCGACGGTTTATAAAAAAAAGTGAAAAACTCATGTCGTTGAGGAATAATCACCAAAAAATTTGGCTATGTGATATTTGATTATTTTATATTTTTTGCCTGTCGGTTTCAGCTTTGAACGCCGAATTGAAGATGGATTATTCGCTCCTCTCAATTCGCCGAACTCTACCGAGATTTTGCGAGCGCAGCGAGATAAAATCTTCGAGTTAAAAAGTTCTGGTTCGCGCCCCTAGTAATATTATAGTTACAATAAAATGTTATTAGTAAACTAACACAAAGACTAAGACAAAGTGGTGACCATGGCGAAAGCTATATTGCCGGTCATTGATCAACTGGTGATCCTCGAGGTACGTTAGGACCTGTCGGTTGATAATAATCTCCATTATTTTGGAGAGAAAGGAGGTAATGGCGATAGGTCTGTAGTTAGCTGGGTCCGAGCTATCACCTTCTTTAGGGATCGGATGGACAAGGGCACACTTCCATGAGACCGGGACTACGCCTTTAAGGTAGGAGTACAGAAATAGACGCGTTAGCACTGAAATCAGCTCAGGGGCACACGTTCATAGCACCAATGGAGAAATGCCATCCGACCCATTCGACTTATGAACGTCCAAGGAAAATAGAGACTGGCTGATAGTTTTTTTCCGAAAATTTTTTCCGGCATTGAGCTCTGAGACCGCGGGATGATAGGCGGTGTCTTCCCTTGGTCGTCCAAAGTCGAGTTGGAGGCGAAAAGAGTGCCCAGGAGATCGGCTTTCTCTTTTGTGGGGGCCAGAGAGTCATTCCCCATGTGCAACGGCGGTAGGGACGGCTGGCTAAAGTTCCCCAGAGTGGCCTTTGAAAGCGCCCAGAATTTGCGCGTGACAGGCGGTTACTTTGCCAACTGATCCCCAATTTTGACAACATGCTTGAACTTTGCTCTAGCGATTTGCCGTTTGAAGAATCTGGAGGCAGAGTTGTATTTCCTCTTCAGAACTCTAGAGTACGGATCCTTAGTAACTAACTAATGCATTGGGCCAAGCCAAGCCTTGATAAGCCTGCCGTTTGCCAGCTGCTGCAGCCCTGACAGACGCATCAAACCAAGGCCGCGATCTGCCACCAAGTGGTACCACAGAGCTTGTACAAATAGTTCCGTGCCCTGTAGTATCACATCAGCTACAGCCGCCGCGCAGTCACTAGGATAGGAAGGGAAACAAACCCATGGGTCGATTGCAAAAAAGGACCGCATTCCATCCCAATCCGCTGCCTTGTAGTGCCAAACGCGTCGAGTCGCAGGTCTTGTGCGTACGGGACGTTCAATAGGTACTACACTCCATACCAGACAATGATCAAAAGACCCTAAGGGAGCCTCGACAGTGACCTGGTACTTTTGTGGATGTGTAGTCAGTAGAAGATCCAACAAAGAGGGCGTGTGGCTGTCCACGTCCGGTAGACGAGTGTGGTCTTTACCAATTGGGAGAGACCATTTGCCAGAGCAAAGTTAAAAACAGATCTTCCCGCGTAGTCGGTAGCACGTGACCCTGACCATTCGGTGTTGTGCGCGTTGAAGTCCCCGAGCACTACAACTTCGGCCGAGTGAGTCTGTGAAATCAGATCGTCAATTTTCGCTTGAACGTGGCCCAACAGTTGATCTGTTTCTGCATTACCACTATGGGACCTGTAGAGGCTCGTGTAGACTCTGACGTGGTCGTCCATGTCCACGCACAGCCAGAACACGGACAAGTCCCGACCTTCAAAGATCTGAAGGCGACGGTAGCAGATATCCTGCCTTACGAACACAGATACCCCGGCGTGTGGTATAAAATGATATTCTGGTTTATACCAGGGGTATGATAGGTACGCTGTGTCGCTAAGCTGAGATATCTGCGTCTCCATCAAAAACAACAAGGCCGGCTACGCCGTCATAAGGTGGTAGTGGACGGCGTTTAGGTTCGAGTGAAACCCCAGGATGTTGCAAAAGTCCACATCTAGAGTGGAGCGGGGTGCCGCTGTTTGCTGTCGTTTGCCCTCAGAAATCATAAACTGCGATACTTACAGATTCGACGGGTAGCCCGAGCAAAATTAGAGGATCATTCCCCCGATTTTGCTCGGGGAGGGGGTCTCTGGCTTCATCAAAACCGAGGTATCGCTATCATGGTGGGCTTCCGGATTCTCTCACTCACCGACGGAACATAACCAAATTAATTTGGTTACTACACGTCGGTCTTCTGTGAGACGGTGGTCCTTCCCCGGTCGAGCCAGCCCAATACGAGCTGCAGTCGGATAACATACATACAGCTAGGCTCTACCACCTAAATTTTTTTTATATTATGTTACATTTTATTAAACATAATAACCACAGTATTCTTTATTAATGTAAGCATTAATATAAAATAAACTTTTTACGCTTACAATTAGTTAATTTTTATGCATATAATATTTTATTTAGATATATACATTTTAGCTAATTAGCTTGGTATACGTATTCGTTATAAATAAATGAATCTCCATATCAGTCAAACATTAAAATATTAATTGATTACGATCATACTGTAAAATTGTCAAATTTGTAGGTCACAAAAGGAGCTTAAGAAATAACGTTTTTTAGTCAGAAAATTAATTACCCAAAACTAACAATACTATTATGTCATATTTATTTTATCAATTAAATTATATTCAATAATGTCGGTTATTATTTCTTAACAATTTTATCTTACCGAGTCTTGTTAGTTTAGATTAACTATTGGGCTTTAAAGAATTCACTGTAATGAAATTCTCGGATTTTCTTATATTTTAAGGGCCGGTCCTATTTTAAAATATTTTGAATACTCTTTATAAAACGGATTATCCGTTCAGATAACTACGACAAGAATAAGTACCAGTCAGCAACGGTACTTTGAATTTTGCTTCTTTTTAGAACCACCACCAATAGTTTGGTTTTCCACCCGGTGACGCTGTCATGGCCAGTAGGGCTAACAGCAGAGACACACAAAAAAAAAAAAAAAAAAAAAACCCAATAGTTTGAACACTGTGATACATATTGTCACTGTCAACGAAACAAATCCTATACTACTTTAATTGTCAATCTGACAGTGGCGTTATTCTTAGAATTTGGACCAATTGTAGTTTTGTTATTATTTATTACAATAACAATAAGTACTTAAATAGCGTGTTAATTCAATATATGTATAATGATATTTTATCAGGTAAATAGAATTATATGCAAACGTAATATAATAAACCAATTTCTACGCAATGCGCACAGTGCAAAAGTATCACCGGCTAAAATATTATATCCACTTCGAAGTCGGGCTTTACTTAAAATAAAAGGACAAGATGCCTCAGTTTTTTTGCAGGGATTAATAACCAACGATATGAAACATTTTGAAGAAGGCGCCAACTCTATGTACGCAATGTTTCTTAACAATAAAGGGAGAGTGTTATATGATACTCTAATTCACAGATGGAATGACGAGGAATCTTTTTTGATCGAATGCGATAAGAACATAATTAATCAATTACAAAAACATTTGAAAATTTTTAAATTAAAACGAAAGGTAGACATTGAAGATGTAAACAAAGATTTAATGTTATGGGTTTTAATCAGTTCCGTTCTACCAGATGTGTCAGATATAAATAATAGCATAACCATTTACAAGGATCCTCGTCTAGCTGAATTAGGACTAAGGATTATTTCACCAGCAACTTTTCCCGAATCTGATATAGTGAATCTCTTTGGTGGTGACACTGTTGCCGAGAGTAACGAAGTCGGTTATAGATATTTAAGATATAAATTAGGTGTTAGTGAAGGATCCGATGACTTAACCCCTGGCAGTAGTTTTCCTTTAGAGGCCAACTGTGATTATCTGCATGGAGTGAGTTTTCACAAGGGGTGCTATATTGGACAAGAATTAACTGCTCGGGTCCACCATACGGGTGTTGTGAGAAAACGAATTATGCCTATTAAATTTAATCAACAAATACCGGAAAATATAGATCAAAACACTGTTATCTCAGCTTGTGATAATCCAAAAAGTAATTTAGGGAAACTGAAGGGTCTATTTAATGATTACGGGCTAGGATTGATTAGAACTAAAGAAGCTCTTGAAGCTAAAGTTTTAAAAATTGGAAATTATTCAGCAGAACCAGTGAAGCCCACATGGTGGCCAATGGAAGCTCCTAAGGAAATTCAGAAAATTGAATAATACCCATAGACATCATAATATAAAAATATCTTGTTTCACATTGACTTAGGTAATAAAGTCACATCATTAAACAGTCAGTCAGTCACATCATAAACTTGACTTAGGTAATAGTCACATCATCACACATCATTAAATCACAAATTATGTTTGTTAGTTTTGTTATATTACAAAACATACAAATCATATATTTCAAGATATTTTATGTCCATTTGATTATTTTTAAATTAAGAATGGGTTAATATCTAATAAGTTATTTTCATGAGTATTATCTTGTTTCAGAGGAATGGATAAATCAAAATCGCAAGAGTGCTCCCAAATTACATATGATTTTAAGTGTTCACAGTGTGGTTTATGTGAAACTGTTCATTACAAAGGCAAAAATCCACCATTCTCAAGAAGAATAGAATTAAAATATCCAAGCTACATTATGAAAGACCCTTTCAGTCCTCCGGGGAAAGGAGAAATTCTAATTTTGGGAGCCGATTGCGCAATATGCGAGAAAACAGTGTGTATAGATAAAAATTGTAGCATATTTTATCTAAAAACTTTCTGTATAGAATGTGTAAAAAATTCTTCAACAAAGTTTCCAGTAGAAATTATAAATAAATTGAAAAATAAACAGTAAATGTGTTATTCATTACATATTATAATTCAATAACTTCTGTTAATATATTCTAAAAAGAAAACCCACATATGATATAATGTTGAATAAAGAAAGGTAAGAAAGAAATAACTTTTTATAAAATACTGTTTACTTTGGCTTTCCAGTCCGATTTACAGTATTTTTATGAATTTTCACAAATTAATTCAATAACACAGTTATATTTGATCAAAAGTTACCTTTCAATCAGTTTTTAGGTATTATAGACAAATTCAAGTAACCATTTCAAGCCAAAACGATTGCAACACTTAAAAAGCAACCAGCTCATGACGCATTTCATTAGAGACATAATACAATCTTAAAATTATTAAAAAGATAATTACATCATATCTTCAAGTTATATATATTAGTAAGCTCTAAAATGACAAAATCAAATACATGTTTTGTCTTTAACGCCAGTCACCGTGTTCTTATTGATAGCACCACAATACATCATAACCCAACAAATATCACCACAAAACAGCTTAAGACAATGCATGTATCGTTAACAGCAAATATATTAGTTTATACATATTACAGATTAGTATTATTGCTTCCGTGATCCTATTTAGCTATTGTTTCACTTTGATTATTCGAGAGACAATTTTATAATAATTACATTTTTACTATTCCGTTTAAAAATGTATGAACAAGCTTTTTAATGTACAAACACGTTTTTACAATTAGTTGGTGATTAGTTAATTTAAATGTATGTTTGTATGTTACTGGGCAGTGTACTATTCCACTATATTTTATAAAAAATTTATTATATTCTAGCCGTTAACATATTAATTGTAAAAATCTATCTGACAATATTAGCATTTAACTACATATTTTTAAATTAATATTACAGTAATTATTTATTACATAACAATTAAATTTACCATTCTATATATTTATGTACTGTTTTACTCTACGGAAAGGATTATATTAAAGAAAATATCTAACTAAAAAGATGCTGCCTCCATCCGAGTACATACATGTTTACAATATTTTTAACAATTAAATGTGGATGATAAATATTTATAACCAACTATATGTACTGGCCTAGTTTTATGTTGCAAAACAAAATGAATGAATTTGGACGGGATTTCACTTATAGTAGGTATAAAATAAGACCTCACTCTAGATATAAGATTACACTGGGATATTATAAGTATTAAGAACAAAATATATGTTTTTATTTATAATATACTACACTAACAAAATTTCACAGCCGAAAAAAATAATCATAATTTTGATGAAAACATATTATTTAACACCATTTAAAATAAAAACCTGTGACATATACATTAAAATGATAGTATTTGAACATTCAATCAACTATACTAATCTTAACACTTAGTAGTAGGACGATGTTTACAAAGATCTCGTGGGGGAATCAATTAAATCGATTCCATATAATACATTATATCTGATACACGGGATACAGTGTGACCATCTCACTTACACTCAGTACACAATGGTTTGACTTAAATCATTACATATGTACATTGGGGTCGGAATGATGTTGGAAAATTACAATAGAAAATATACAAATAATAACATACATATTAAGTTTAACAATTCAAAACGTCTACAATAACATATCATGAGATAGAATGATATATTGTACATTATATTATATTATATTAAAGTATTTCTAATGCCAGTGCTTCAAACAATGGCATAAAAATATTTTATATTACAAACCTCAATTTACACATTCCGACCACAGCAATAATATATTTAATAATTCGTTAACATGCTCTCATACACAATACTTGAATGCAAATGAATTCGAGGGTAACCATAAATGTACATTCATATTAATATCTCTTTGATGGTCTTCAAACTTAATAAACTTTTTTCCTATTTTTTTTAACCTGCTTTGCTATTAAGAGCGGAGCGAAGCGGAGAAGAAATAAATGGTTACTCAAATATAATGGCATTTCCCTTTCAGTCTATATTTTAAATGGTTTAAAAATAGAGACCAAAGAAGCCAATCAAGTCTAAACTAATTAATAATTTAGTGTGTATCTATTTTACCCGAATAGATGTTTTATTTTACAGTACCAATTAAAAACTTCTTAATATAAGATATATATTTAATATTGACAAAAATTACTTTTGTTCAAAAGTGTAATCCACATTTTATTTCTACATGCACTGTCAGAACTGATAGTTTTATCAACACTTCCTTGTCTGAAGGCCTGTTGGCTTTGTATCCGATGAATTTAATCTTTTTGTAACAAAACACATCATATACAGTAAGAATCTAATATCCATCACTGACACGGCGGCAACAATTCTCCACTATAAACCTCACTAGCAGAAGTAGTGCGGCGGATATATAGTGAGGGCCGGCATGAGATAGTCTCAGTCGTCCGGCGGCGCGGCGGCGGGCGAAGCGGCGGGCGAGGCGGCGGGGGAGGGCGCGGGCGAGGCGGCGGGGGAGGCTTGGAGCTGGTGAAGGCGGCGCAGGGCGTGCGACAGCAGCGGCAGCAGGTCTGGCGCGGCTGTAGGGTTTGGGGCGCCGGCGTTGGCGGACTCGGTCGACTCCTCGCTGTCATCCAACGGCTCGTCGGCCTCGCTGCCCTCCGCCGACGGACAGCGCGCCTCCCCCGACGATCCGCCACCCTCCACCTCGCCGTTCTCCTCCTCTGCAGTCAACATTTATTTTATTAATAAGCAATGTTCAATTGTAACCAATTTCTATGGATTGTATATGATCGATAAACGGAATATAGCGTTGTGCTTAAGACCAATTGACATAAATCCACACACGCACCGGTGGGTCTGATGAGTCGCTGATGCAGAGCGGCAGCCGCGCGATGCAGCGCTCTGGCCAGCGTCGAAGAGGGCGCGGGGTTCGCGCGTTCCGCTAAAAGCTGCAGCGCCCGCGCGGCGCCCAACAGCGCTGCGAGCCCGGCCCGCGCCGCGCCTCCCGCCACCTCTTCTGCCAGCGCCTCCGCGGCGCGTGCCGCCCCGCACACCGCGCCCGCGCCCGCACCGGACCCGCTCGGTATCGCCACTCCACCCAGCTGGGGGTTGTTACATTAAAATTGGATGTCTAAACTGGGAGGAATTTTAATAAAAAAATATATAACTCACCTTAGGGTAATAGTGCTGCATAAACTCGTATATGGCCTGGTCGGCGAGCGACTCCCGCTCGTCGAGCAGCACTGCGTCCACGTATTCGCTCACAACGCTGCACTCTAACAGCATTTCTTCTAGCTTTGTGTCCGCCTGCAATAAATTACACATATTTGTAAACGTCCTAAGAATATATTAACATAGAAATTATTAAAATATCAAACATCTAAGTAATAAGCTATAGCGATATAAATATATATCTTACTGGTGAAGCGGCCACGTCTCTCCAGAAGGCCGCAAAGTAGTTAAAGCGCAGCGGCACCGCCTCGAGGGCGCACAGCGCCGACAGCAGCACCAGCTGCTCGGACATGCACCGCTGACTGCGCGCTACGCGACAGCATGTATCTGACACACATTTGTTTATATCAAAATATTTTTTAATATAATTTTTTGCAACATAAGGAAGAATTTTTTGTATATATTAAGTCACCTATAAATTTATGGTATGGCCTATAGAGCGCTGGACGCGGGTGTGGGTGCGGGTGGGGATGAGGCGTGCGCAGACGCGGGCGCGACGCTGCTCGAGCGGCCGCGTGCGCGCCTGCCGCCAGCGGCACCAGCGCTCCCAGTGCCGCGCCACCGCCGATCAGAACAAGTTCGCGCAAGACTCCTGTACAATTTGGACCTAAGTCATAATAGAAAAAGTATATATATAACCACTAGTGGATAGCTTACCCAGGGCAGCGTGTGGAAGGCGCGGCGTCCGCTGGTGTAGGTTGAGCAGCGTGAGCAACCTGCGAGCGCATTCGGGCCAATCCTTGCAGGCCAACAGCAGTGCCCGCGCCTCTTTGGCGTCGCGGCGCAGACGCAGCGTGCGGCACAACGCACGCGCCCAGCGCAGAGCCGCACCCAGCTCCGCGCGCACCGCAGCGCCTCCCGCCCCGCCCGCGCCGCCGCCGCCACCGCCCTCCACGTACACAGCGTGCAGGCTGTGCAACGCCTGTAACGAACATCAAATATCAAAACTCAATATAAAAATAGATGTTTTGAATAATATATAAGGATATTTCTTCAGCGAAACGGTACGATAAAAAAATAACCATAAAGTAATGATGAATTTTACGAAAGATATTAACTTACTTCAAAGGTCATTTGTAATCCACCGTTGTAAACTACGTACAGTCTGTCGTCCTCGGTCTCAACGAGCGTGCAAAACGCCGATATTAGGGTCGTCCAACACGTCCGACCGTTCAACCCTGGAATATTTTAGATTTTTATGACATACTAAAATAGTGAAGGATGCGGTTGCATAAATCATAATACTAACCTTGTAGGTAGGCGGAGAGCGTGCTCCTTCTGAAGGCGGCGGCCTCACGAGCCTCCACCCCCTCACCTCCGCCCCCTCCGCCGCTGCCCCGAGCCGCCAGTATGCGCGCCAGCCTGCGGATCGTTGAACAGTTACATAATACATAATATAGCAACCTGCAATGTTTGCTTTTAATTTTATTAATATTTATACAGTGAAAACATATTTTGATAAATATCAATAAATGATAAAATCGATATACTTTTATAAAGAATCCTCAGTACCTGAGCAGCTCGTCGGCAGCTCCGGGGTATAGGTGTGCATGGGGCGCGATGTTTCGGAAGGCCCAGTGTATGTTCTGATGCTGTGCCAGCGAACGTGCGAAGGCAGCGGAGCGGCGGCAGCACAGCCGTAGCAGCGCGTAGTACGGAGGCAGCATGGCGCGGTTGTACGCCACCACTTCCCCGTCTTCGTGGTCAGCTCTGAAGAGTTTAAAATCGTTGTAATATTAAAAAATGTAATCACCGTTCTAACATTTGTAATATATGAGATTATAGACAATTTTCATATTTGCAATACGAAATGCAGCGTAAATAGAATCAATCATACTCTACAAGATAAAATCAATAGACTACAACTAGCTATATAATTGTAAAAAGCCTGTAATCAAAACAAAAATAATCAAATATACTTACAGTATGTAGTTAAAGGCGATATGTTTGATGAGCCGCTGGTTGGCGAGCATGAGCTGCACGTTCTCGGGGCAGTCCAGCGACACCGCGTGCCAGAACGTCAGCAGGGCCTGCTTGTTGGGGTGCACGGCCACCGAGGGCTCCGAGATGGCGGGGTGGTACAGATCCCATAGGTCGGGGAAATATTGACCGAACTGAAAAATGTATAATTATTGGAATTATATCTCGAGAAAATGATGATGTTTCATAATTAAAATCAAATATACCATTAACTTTTCCACCCTGCTAACCACGCAGTACGACATGACGCCAAAATAAGCCGTCAGTTTCATAGTGCCGTGAACCGCTATGTCCGTATACTTTCGAGCCGCTTTTAACTTGCCCAGCAGCATCGTATACACCTAAAAATAAAAATTTATATACCACACATTTACTTTTGAACGAAAATATCGGTAGGTAATATTTGTCGCGGCGTAATGCGGTGTTACCTGGTGCAGCGTGTGATGCGCCGTGTCTGGCAGCTTAGCGAGATGCAACGGCTGCGGCGGCACCGGGGCGGGCGCGGGCGCGGGAGCCGCGGGCGGGCGGCGGGCGTACCCCGCGCGGAAATGCTGCGACGGCACCAGCGCCACCAGCAGCAGCGCGGCGGCGGCACGCACTCGCGCCGCTCCCGCCGCCAGCAGCTGCGCCTCCACCCAGCGGTCGGCCGTGCGCAGGGCCCAGGCGTGCGCAGCCTTGTTCCTCGGCACCTGCATGGCGAGCCACTCCAGCGCCGCGTGCGGGCACACCTCCCCCGCCTCCCACAGCCGGGACAGCACCAGCTGCGTGAAGCACGGCAGGCCTCCCGCCGCGCCCCCGCCCCCACCGCTGCCCTCCACCAACAGCGTCAGGAGCTTGAAGAATGGCCCGCAACTCTGTAACGAAGACATGTTGCCACCTTATCGATTTATAGATACTATTTAGAAATTGAAATCGGATGTCTACCCGCGAAATTTCTCTCTCAAGATGGCCGGTGAGGAATGCAATAGAAAGTACGGTAATATTAAAAGCAGTACTCACTTCTGAATGTTTCGCTATCGCCTGGAATATCATGTTAACAATCTTCTGCGCCAGCGCCTCGTTCCACCGACACAGTGCGAAAATTAGCGATCTGGTCTGTTGCAAGTTTAAGCAATCTCTGGTTTGTTGGTAAATGAAGGGAAACCCCTGAAACGAAATTATTTAATGAATCGTTTAATTCGAATGGTACACATATATATAAACCTAACCGGCGTACCTTGGCGTGCAGCAGCGCCCGGGCGTCCGGCTCGTGCAGCGTGAGGTGTCCGGCCGCGTCCCTGGAGCGCTCCACCAGCCCGCTCACGAGCGCAACCATCTTGTCGAGGGCGCCGGGCCGCAGCTTGTCGCAGCCGTCCGCGGCGCCGCTGCCACTGCCGCTGCCGCTCGCCTCCTCGGACGGGGACTCCGCCTGCACGAGACAAGCATACCTTCATCAGCTCCAATTTAGATACTTTAGGTACACTTTGGACCTTAGAAGATCGAGACATATTACAATACTTTCATTAGCTCTAATTTAAACACTAAGCATATTGTGGCCAAAGGATCATAGACAAAATATTATTGAATAAGATATTTGACAATTGGTCGTACCGCATTAGAATTATGGCCCAAATAAAAGTTGAGCATGGTGGATATGGCGTGGGCGCGCAGCATGAAGCGTCCCTCCTCCTCCCCCATCTTGCTGAACTCGTACAGCAGACTGAAGTACTCCGTCAGGTGGCGCAAGTGGGACCGCGCGCCGCTCTCCATCTGCTCATAGTTATCATTAACGTTACGGATATGACAAAAGTGTTACGTATACTGATGTTATTAACATATCATTTAAAAAAAACTCACCAGAGATAACAGCATCCTTATAAACCTAGTAACACAGCTCGCCTCTCCCAATTTACTATTATCGGACTCCTCACTGCCCTGTAGGTATAGGGCGCAATGACTCGACCTACAAATTAAGATTAATAAGATTATTAAGTGTTGCAATACTACTGTAATACCAGCCTCATATCAAAATAAGATTCTGATAGTTCCTTTTCGTGCACAGATACTATTAAATATCATATTTTTTTTACCTAAAACATCAGATTAATTCATAAAAGGAACAAATATATAATTTCAATATTTGAATTCCAGCAGTTTCGGATGTTTTGATAGGTCATTAAGTTAGCATAAATTATATAAAGATAACGTTGACTTATTTGAAAACTAGATAACGCCGACTTATTTGGGAAATCTCAACTATCAATTTACAGTTCCCTTTAGTGTATGTTAACTATGAAATATAAAAAAATTAACTCACCTCAGCCTCTGTATGACATGCATACATAGCCTCTGAAACATCTGCCGGACCATTTGATTTGGACACTTTATTAAAACCTATAAAAAGATACGATTAATTCTAGATTCTGAGAAGATATCTTATATAAAGAATTTGAAAAAGGTAATATGTTACCTGCATCGGCCACCAGGTGTCGTCGGCCATGTGACCCAGGAACCACTCCGAGGCGGCGGCGGACGCGTTGAACTGCTTCGTGACCAGCTCCACCCACGACACCATAGTGGGCTGCGCGTTATAAACGATACATTATGAGTGTATTTTATTTTTTGTTTTTTTTATTACTAGGATCCGCCGCCATGCGTTGCGTGAGTTGAGCTGAGCCCCCTCAGTTTTGTGACCATAATTTCTGAACGAGATATTTCGGAATGAGATATTTTAATACTGTTTTTTTTTAAAACATGTCCATTCAGAAGCTCTACTGCTCTGCCAATTTTCATTCAAATCGGTTCAGTAATTTTTATGTGATGTTGCTTCAAAAAGAAATTTCCCAAAAGTATTAGGAGCTTCGCTTTCGCTTAGCTCAATAATTCAATATAAAAAGCTTCAAACCACCATGTGCTATTTATAGCTCATAAGCTATAGATTTAGAGCTTATAGTCACTTATTATAATGCTCTAGTTTACACTTTCTAATGTGAGAAGTCACAATTGTAGTTCGCTCCTTAACAATTAAGTGTTAGAACTGATTGATTTATAGAGCCTCCGTAGGTTATTTATAACTTAGAAGATTCCTTGAGAGGTGTTTTTAAAGAAATTGGTATTGTTACAGTCGCTTCTCAATACATATTTAATAATATTACTTATACACATGATAAATACAAGAAGTAAAAATAAAAACTAACTCGTAAAGCCTAAATTTAGTTTTTAATGACTTAAGTGGAACGAAATGTGTGAACTTATGTTGTGGACTCATTTGCAGAGACGATATTATAATATTCATCAAACATTATTAAATTTAATTTAAAAATAGCAACTGTTGAGTTTCCGGCTGGTTGAAATTGTGTACCTTCTCCTTAGCGTGAATGAAGGTCTCTATAAAGAAGGAGGTCGAGAGCCTGGCGGCGACCTCTGTCACCTCTGGGCGGAGCGTCAGCAGCGACTGCGGCACCGAACTGCACATCTGACCCATGAACCTGTACATACACATTATATATTACATTATTACAGATTATATATCTATCGCATCTACAAAACTATAATTATTAGGGTTCTGATTATTGTAAAATCCGTAGATAAATTATAGGTAGATTGCTTTGTGATGGAACATTGCGCAGTAATATTGCGCAATCGTTGAAACATATTTGTGTAGCACTTGGTCATTTTTGCTCAAGTCGCCGAACAGTACGGACCTAGCTGTAACGTTCTTACTTTGTCTGTGGAATATACGAAGTTCATCAAGTAATATCGAAGTTTATTATTATTATTACCTAGAAAATATCAATTGTGATAATAATAATAATATGACAATAGTGTAGTGGAGAACGCGTGTGGACGGTAGTCGGGGATTTTTGTCTTGTCAGTCGGGGCGGGCGTAATATTTTTGTCAATAAAATTGTTTTTATCGTGTCGTTGGAATCAGATTTACTTTATCGGTTATAATACTTAAGTAATTGTTTAGGATTTGTTAATTCAAAGTGTAAAATTATTAGATTTTATGTTAATTTATTAAATTGATCCTTGAATCGTGTGTAATATTATTAAAAGAAAACCTTTCATCCGATTTGCATTTCTAAGAATATATACATATATTTATATATATGCAACTAACGTGAAGTACGCGTGCTGGAAGATATTCTTGTCGTGTAGGAAGGTCATGTTGTCGTCCCATATCCAAGCGAGTAGATCCGGAGGTAGGAGGGAGGGCGCGGGCGCGGGGGCGGCGGCCTGGCGCTCCGGTACCGGCGGACTCTCGGACGTGCGGGACGACTGTGGGGTTAAAATGAAGTGGTAAAACAATTACATTCAATATTCTATCTGTTATAAATAAAAAGCTATTGATCGAACCCGGGAAACAAAGTATATATTTGTTATATTAATACGTGCAGAGGCAACTTCTTAATTTTGAGGCGTTTGTCTCTAAAGAATGTTTAATTTCACATAATTAAAATTTATGTTGAGAAAGATTTCAGAAATATAAGTTTTCAGAAATATAGTTTTAGACCAGGACGCGTTTGGAACCTTCATAGCTTTAACATTAAGTTGGAATGTGCTTTTTTTACATATATCGAAATAGACCCTCCTGACACTTCCATTTTGACGTACACAAGTGATCACTGATAATGATTCCAAGTGGAAAAGATATAAATAAATAAATGAATGAATGAATGAATGAATAAATAACTAAATAAATAAATAAATATGTAAAATGTCTTAGTGTAATATAAATTAAGTTATTTAGAGTATAAATATATTTTTTCAGTATAATATACGTCTATCAGTAGACTATCGTTTGTATGTGTGTGTGGCCATATGTGTGGCCATGTCACCTGCGCCTCCTCCTGCTGGCCGCAGTCAGAGCCGCGCTGCGTCCTCGGCGGGCTGAGCTCGTAGAACAACATGTACGCACTGTTAGTCTTCTCGAACGAGAAATCCATGAACTTATCCGTCACCGAGTCGTAGGTTTTGCTCTGTTAACAATATAAATTAATATAATCAAAATAGTCCTGACGCTCCCATTTGATACACAAGTGATCACTGGTATTTATAAAAAGTGAAAAAATATATAGGCTGAACCAGCCAAATAAATTATTTCTAGTGAATATTATGTATATAAAAAATATGACTGACTGATGAGAATAAGTAGACATTTATTTACATGCACTTTTGAATCAATTATCACATTAAAAAGGTCAGTGTATTCAGTCCGGAATGCTGATCTGCCGAGAAGAGATTGCTAGAAACTCAACAGTCATCATTATTGTTTTTAATGTATAGACAATAAAAATAAAGCAGTCCTCACGGTCATCTCCCCTCCGAAGCACTCAGCGGCGATGTGTGCCGGGTCGAAGGGCTTGACCTCCGCGTCGTTGAAGAGCAGCCAGCGGTCGTGCTCCAGCTCGCGGTCCCTGATGAAGGAGTAGTAGTGACCGCCGTCAGCCGTCCCCGTGTGGACCGTCACGCCTATCAGCTCGTATCTGTAAATATATAGCGATTTACTCCTATTGTCTATAATCCCTTATTATAGACTACAAGACAAAATAATTAAATTAAAAAGTGTAAATAATAGAAAATGTATTAAAGAGTGGGGGTGCTTGGTGTCGATAGATTAAAAAAAACAGTTTACTTTAAATTTATTATTATTTTTTTTAGTTTTTTCTATTATTACATTGTGATTGGTCCTTCCATCCTGAAGTACATACAAACATAATAAATGTTTTTTATACTATTTGTGATATCTGTTCTATGCGCATATAAAGTCACTCACTCGTAATGTTCTTCTGTGTCTGAATCCTCGGCGTCTCCTTCCTTCTTCTGCTCGGCAGACTTCATTTTCTCTTCTGTAAACGACATATACATTAAATATTAATCCCGTATACACAATCAATAAAGAACGTGGGATTGGTGGTGCCATTTGGGTCCTATTTATCCAACTTACTGTTTAATGACTCCAATAAAATCTTCTTAGTCTCTCCACAGACAAATATTCAAGTAGGCATTTACAAGCACTTTTGCTTCATGAATTATTACATTAAAAAGGACAGAGTAGTCAGTCCGTGTGTAAGCTACCACCGGAATGCTGCTCTGCCAGAACAGAACAGAATAGAACAGAACCATAACTGAATAGGACAGAAATTCCACAGTTGCTAAATGATGACTTATAAACAAAACACATTGTAAATATCCTAATGCTTCATTCTTCGTCTTACTACCGCATCCATATTTCATACTATAGTTACAATACCTTGGTACTGCGCGGGCATGAGATGTTTCTCGACATATCCGGACATGTCCAGTCTCATGGGGAAGGAGAAGTGCGTGTTGACCTTCTCCTTGAGCATCGTCAGCATGTTGAACGTGTACCGCATCGTGTTGAAGCACAGTATGCGGGGAAGCTTCTTGAAACACGCCCTGAAAATATATTATTTCATATGATTATTGTATTTGCCGACATTGCCCTATTAAATTTATAGTTATAAATAATAACTTGAATCAAATTCTTTCTATATAAAATCGGACAGAACCAAAGAAGAAGGATAAGATAATAAAAATAAAACTTTTAAGGTACTAGTCCAAAAAAAAGCTACTAAGCATTTAGTTCAAAATAATTATTCATACCGCTTCTCCGCCCGGACCTTGCTGGCGCAGGTGCTGCAGGTGTAGCAGTTATCCCCCTCTAGGGTATCCTTGACGGTGACCTCATCCAGGGACTGGTGCAGGTTGCGCATGTCGGCCACCTGGCACCGCACCGTGTAGAACTCCTCCAGCGTGCGGGACACGTGCGGACAGTCCTGGATATAGTACAGAGATATGTACTTCATGTACAGGCTAATATACGTCATGGCCAGTAACAACAGAAACAATACAAAAAGAAGAGGAAAAAAAAATACACACATCGAACAGCAAATTATTATTTAATATCTCACCAATGACACCACATTGTTACTGAGCACTCCGCAGAACAGCGTCTTAACCAGCTTCTTCAGCTCCGGGGTCATCTCCTCCAGTTTGGATACGAGGTCGATGAAGAACTCCGCCATATCCTTCTGCTCCCCCGTGTTCAGAGGCTGGTGATCCATCTGGTACACCTTGCAGAAGCTCCGTGGATTGTAAGCCTTCCGTTCGCTTTCCTGTAATGATTTAGGACTTGTATATTTCGATAGTTTATTTGTCCAATGAAACGCAGAGCAGACATTTTTAGTTTAGTTAGAACTATATCTAACATATATAAGAGGTCCCAGGTTTGATAGGAATATGAAATCACTCACCATGAGGTATGCGAACATGCGTTGCATTTCGTGCAGGGCGGGCGCGTGCCTGGAGGCTGCGGGCGCGGCGCGCAGCACTGCGGCTCGCGCCGCCGGCATCATGTACAGGTGTTGCATGCACGACGCCATGTAGCACGTGGCACCCAGGTTGGTGAGGCCCACGTAGCCGCACTCCGAGCGGGACTCCTCCGCCGGCCAGTAGTCCCAGGGGTACGAGGACTGCGGACCTGGATGGAAGATATATATAATATATATGTTAAATATCTAATATATAAAATTTATTACTGTAATTCTATTACTGACCGACCATTCAGTTTGTTAACGAGTTGTCCTTCTCACCTGGTTTATGGTGTTCCATGAGTTTGTGATGCAGCACCATGTAGTTGTCGGGTGCGGCCCGCACCAGCTCCACGAGCAGATCGTAGGCGGCCGCACGGGACTTTTGGGACTTGCACTTGGGTAGGTTGCGTTGGGAAGGATTCGCTACATCGAACAGGAATCCGAACACCTATGGGCATAAAATGTGTGTATATTTGATTTTATTAAATAAAAAGATGCAATAGATATATTTTTGACAATTACGAAAACAGAATAAGAGAAATATAAAAATGCACAAGTTGTCCATTTTATCTAACCATTCAACCAGATCACCATTCAAATACAGGGTGGGCCATGAATTAGTTAACATTTGAAAAAATCGTATAAAAAAAACCATTTAACATATTTTAGAAATAGTTTATTTACGAGAAAGCTAATTAGTTGTAATTTATTTTTTTTAAATTATTTCGTCTAAATGACCACCGTTTTGGTTTTTGCACTCATCTAAGCGAGTCCTGAAGTTTTCGAATACTCTTCTGCAAAGAGACCGCGAGATCGCCGACATCTCTTCGATGATTTTTTTCTTTAAGTTGACGGAGTGTATTCGGTTTATCAATGTAGACACGACTCTTTAAATAACCCCATAAAAAGAAGTCTGCTGGGGATAGATCTGGACTTCTGGGCGGCCATGGGATGTCACCTCGTCTGGAAATCAGCTTTTCCGGAAACATTTCTTTGACCACCGGCAAGGACTCCTTCGATGTGTGACACGTGGCTCCATCTTGTTGAAACCATGTGTTACGATTATAGCCAGCAAATTCCAGTAGCATCGGTGCTAAAAACTCCCGTAACATTTTCACATACTCGGCAGAATTAACAGTAACTGAACGGCCTCAAAAATCTTCAAAAAAGTAAGGTCCGATGATTCCTTTTGCTGAAATTGCAGCCCATACAGTTACCTTAGGAGAGTGAAGTGGCCTTTCATGTTTAGCTTTGGGATTTTCGCCGCTCCAATACCTGCAATTCTGTTTGTTTACATGTCCATTTAGGTGGAAATGGGCTTCGTCAGAGAATAAGATGTTGTCAAAATTACTGAATCGAGTTAACATTGTTTCGGCATATGACTTACGCAAATTTAAATCATTAGGGTTTAGTTCTTGCACTATCTGGATCTTATATGGATGTAATTTCAAATCTAATTTCAAAATACGGCGAAATGATGTGCGGGATAATCCTAATTCAGCCGAACGTTTGAGCGTCGATAAATCTGGATCACGTCGAACAGAAGCGGAAACTTCCTGCACGTTCTCTTCGCTTCGAGAAGTCCGCGAGCCGCCGGTTTGTTTCACATTTAGTGTAGATCCCGTCTCTTCGAACTTCTTCACCCATTTCTTTATTAAAGGAGCACTTGGACACACTGACTTAAGTCGTGTAAACCATATTCAACGCGGAATAAGCGTCTCACAGTAATGAGCGAAACGTTGTTTAAATAAAACTGTTTCACACAGTAAGCGCGTTGTGGCCCCGTGAAGCGATCCATTGCGACTAAATTTCCAAGAAGCGAGCTATTGCCCCCGCCCGCGCCCGCGCCCCGCGCGGCAATAGTTTGCGTGGTAAGTTACATTTAAATGTTAACGAATTCTTGGCCCACCCGATAGATCATCCATTCAACATGTAAATTGTTTGTCATTCAACAAGTCACGACTAAAGTGTTTTACTTACCATTTCGAGTGTCCTCGTACCCTGCTCGGAAGTTTTGAACCTCAAGGGGTGTTTCAGCAAGTGTGTGAGGAGACTCAGCTGGCCGTAGAGGCCATCGTCAGGGGTGCACGGCTCCGAGCGCTTCTCTATAATCTCTCTCTTCTCAAGGGAACAGCTGATTTGTTCGCACAGTTCATTTAGGTCTGGGGCACCACTGTCTTCTGATAACGCTCCTTCTGATATACAAAACAACCTTAATCACTATATTGTTGCATTATGTTCCCTGAAAACTTTGAATGGTAGCAGTGTAAATAACTTTAAAGCCCTTGCAAATGAGTCGATGATTATTATTATTTTATTTATCTCCAACCCATATCCCTTGCGGGGTAGACAGAGACGAAGGAGCGCCAAACGCTTCGGTCCCTGCATACCTCTTTCGCCTCGGCCACATTTTTTTTTTTTTTTTTTTTGTGTGTGTCTCTGCTGTTAGCCCTACTGGCCATGACAGCGTCACCGGTGGAATGGACGGGTGCAGAGACCCGTCCTTGAAAAAGGGGGCCTGAAGGGCCCCAGGGGAACGCGCGTCCTGAGGGCGCCTCCTGTGAGGCTCGGACCACGGCTCAGGTGGGAAGCGAGGATTGGATGTGGGTTAGGATTTGACACTAACGTCCTCCGACGGCAGAACGCCGGAGCAACGTGCTTGGATGGGGGCCTCGTCTTCGCCGGCGAAGACGCTGTGTGTGTGTGTGTATGTGTAGTATTTATGTACGCTTTGCCGCTTTTACGTAGCGTTCCCTAACGTAATCGCGTCGTCCGGATCGAAAAGTACCGACTTGGGTCTTCTCTTTCTGACTTTAGGAGTCTTACGGGCCGTGTATCCTGTGGCCTTAACCACCAGCGGGTTTGGGTGTCCCACAGCATTGTCAAAGTAGCTTTTGGAGAGCCCCTTGAAATACTGTGCGATCGTCGGTAGGTCTAAGTCTCTGTGCAAGTCGATATTACGCATAAACCACGGTGCCCCAGTGGCAAGCCGCATGAATCTGTTCTGAAGCACCTGTAGGGGCTTCAGGTTCGCGTGAGCGAAGGCACCGCTTGCATAGGACATGACGGAGCGTATGCAGGCTTTGTAAAGTGTGACCTTATTTCTAAGGGACATTTTACTCCGCTTGCCTAACAGGGGATAAAGTCGCCCTAGGATAAAGGCCGCTCTGTTGCGAACGTCCTCGATATGTGAGGTGAATATTAGCTGTTTGTCCAGCGTCACTCCTAGGTACTTGGCCTTGTTTTTCCAAGGAATCGGTTTGTCAAAGAGTTTAATCTCCGGGCCCCTTGTGGATCGTGACCGTTCAAAGAGTACCGCGGTGCTCTTCTCCGGGTTCACCTCAATCTTCCATTTCCGAAACCAGTTCCCGAGGGAGTCGGCTGCGGATTGGAGGCGTTGAGAGATCTCATAAGGATCCCTTGAGGATGTGTAAATTGCGGTGTCATCCGCGAACATTGCTAATTCTACTTTAGAACGCGGCCTAGGAATGTCGCTGGAGTAAATTGAAAACAGAATTGGTGAGAGGACTGAACCTTGAGGGACGCCCGCCCTGATGGGGCGGGGAGTCGACATCACGCCTTCCACTCTGTAGCGGAAGGAGCGATTCGACAGGAAGTCCCGTATGATTAGTACGAGTCTGTCCGACACCCTGAACTGGTATAGCTTGTACACCAGTCCATTGTGCCAGACCCTGTCGAATGCCTTCGCTACATCGAGGAAGAGCGCTCCTGTCCTACGCAACTTGCGGCACAAAGTGGCCCCAGAAAGAATGTGCTCCGTGAGGCGTTGCACCTGGTGGGAACTGGAATGATAGGCTCGAAAGCCAAACTGCTCATTTGGGATGATGTTCAGTCTCTCTACTTCTGACTTAAGTCTACTGAGGATAATCCTCTCATAGATTTTCCCTAGGGAACTAAGGAGACTAATTGGACGGTAACTAGTTGGAAGGTTCCGGGGCTTACCCGGTTTGTGAATGCCTATCACTATTGCCTCTTTCCACTGGTCCGGAAACCGGCAACCGGCCAGTAGAGCATTAAAAATGTTAACCATTAGGTAAAGTAAAGGAGGCGGAAGGAGTTTGATCACTTTGTTGGTGATCCTATCTGATCCTGGCGACTTTTTGGCGTGAAGCGCCTTAACTAGGGTCGTCACCTCTTCGAGGTTCATTTCCTTTATGGGGGGACCTGCTGGTGGTTGAGAGCACATGACTCGAACAGTGTTGTCGACGACTTCGACATGTTCGCGTTCGACCGGTTGCGTGCTAATGCTACACTGGCTCTCTAGGCTGTCGGCTAGACATTCCGCTTTGTCTCGGTCGTCGAAGGCGGGCGTGGAGTTAGGTCTATCGAGCGGGGGCATTGCCGAGACAGTTTCGGCTTTCAGGGCTCTCTGCAATGACCAGTAAGCCTGGTGTGAAGGAGAGAGCTCTGAAAGCTTCTTGTCCCAGCCTCCATCTCTAAAGGTGTCAAGAGCTTGTCTCAACTCCCTTTGGAGGCGGCGTAGCTCCCGTCGATATTCGTCTGTCGGATATGTGTCATGGTTCCTGATCGCGGCGTTTTTACGGTTAACTAGGTGCCTAATGTCCGGAGGGAGTGCACGGCTCCCATCGAAGGTTGCGCAGACCTCCCTCGAGGACGTTCCTATTATGTCTGATAGATGGTTTGTGAATCGCGTCGCGGCTTTTTCAGCGTCCTCGACCGTTACGATCTGGTCAGGTATTTCGTCGAGGTGCACTGAGGCGGGGGTGTGGAGTTGCTCTTCTAGCTTTCTCCAGTTTATTATAGTTTTTAACGCGGGTGCCGTAGGGTGGAGGGGTCCTAGCTGGATTAGGACTGGTCGATGGTCGGAGTCTAGCTCGGATAGTGTCTCGATTGATCGCAACTGAAGCGTTACGTCTTTCAAGAGCGCTATGTTGAGCACGTCAGGTGTGTCGTGTCGGAAGTCCGAGTCAAAGTATCGCGTGGGGCTCAAGGGCGCTATGATCTCAAAGTTGAGACCAGGCGTCTTGCTTAGCCTATCAAGAAGACGTCCTCTAGTATTTACGATTCTAGAGTTCCAGCGGGGATGTTTACAATTTAGGTCGCCGGCCAGAATGGTTGCGTTACCTAATTGGAGTAGGGACTTAAGGTCCCCCTCTAGTAGATTCTTATTCGGGAAGAGGTATACTGATGCTAGTATGATCGGCTGATGGCCAGTCATACCCACCTGACATAGTGACGCCTCTATGTTAACTAGTGGGGGCGGATCGAGCGGGATAGCCTCGGCCACAGATATCAACCTCTTCATACATGCCCTCCAGGGGGTCCTCATGCTTTTTACGTGACCTTCCTCCAGTATCATAGATAAAAACATAAATTACTTAATTACATATTATTAAAATAAGAACCTTTAAAAAAGTCCTCCGGCAACCCATCTATTAATCTGCAAACCAGCCAAAAGTAGTCTCTACACGCGGGACCGTAGGGTTCCTTTCCTTCCTCAGCGTGATGATGGACTGCCTGTAAAATACATACATACATTTTTATTGTGAAATTTCCTCTATAACTTGATTTGAGGTCAAAGACTTCATTTTACTCGAAATAAAATTGAAGATCAAATTTAATAAAATATCTTCTTGTAAATAAATTTTGCTGTCACTTTGGCTTTCTCTCTTTCTCGCTCCTGGCCAACTCTTTATCATCTTGACGTGGCCTTGAAAGTTTAAGTCCCCACAATGAAATTAACTTAAGACAGAACCAAAATTGGACTAAGAATAATAAAGGTCGTGGTTGCGGACGGTACCTCGTGGTGGTGGTGCGGGTGTGGCCGCATGTCCGCCGCGCGCGGCATGTGCTGCAGCAGCAGCGTCAGTAGCGGGGCCAGCACGCCCGCCTCCCCTCCCGCGCACAGCCGGTACAGCGCGCTCCCTGCTTCGCGACGTACCTACGAATATACATACATAATAATCATACACTCACTAACCAACCGACCATTGCTTATTTAGTGCAAGAAACTGTATATATTTGTACTATACAATGGAAAGATAAATAAATAACAGTTGACTCACGGCGGGGTCTGCATCGTCCAGCAGCAGTCGCGGTGCAGCACGTCGCAGCGACCAGGCCAGCGACACCGCGTCACCCCCTCCACGCGCCCACGCCACGCAAACACGCATCGCGTGCTGCACCACCTAAACACACACACACGCATATGTAAGGCAAATATCGAGGAAGATTACTCTTTATGTGACAAACAATATAATATGTATATACCTGCGCGCGACCCCAAAAACCAGTCTTGTAGGTGGTTGGCTCCTTCACGGTTGCGGCTTCACACAATATTGATATTAACCTCTCAGTCGTTTCCTCTACGTTCATAAGTGACAATAGAGCCTGGAATCAAAGTAATACTTTTAGAAATGTATACATTAATAGCTATCGCCCGCGACTTAGTTTATGCTTGGAATTACGCGTTCCAGATAAAACATTGTAACACTAATATTTTCTAATTCGTCTATTAGGTACAAACATGAATTTTATATATATGGGTAAAACCAACCGGATGTAATTTAGGCGTTTGTCCGGATTCAGATGGAGGGAGAGTGCCGATACGACACAGGAGCTGTAGGAGTAGCGCGAGACAGTCCTGCCGCCATTCACTGTCGTCGTTCCTTTGTAGAACTCCTATAAAACGTTTAATTAGTTTAGTATTAGCAGATCATGATTAAAAATATATAATATATTCCATTTTCTAATTCCTCACCTGACATCATTATGTCATATAGCAACCTAAGTCCGCCCTTTTTAATGAAAAGTTCGTTCCAATTCTCGACGCACACTTTCTCCTCAGTCTTATCCAGAGTACCCGACGAATCCTTGATAGTGGAACTGTTGTTGGAGCTCAGTTTATCAATTATGTGTAGCGAGTACATCAATTTCTGAGGGCTCGTAGGATCCAAGAGTTCTGGAAGTTTGTTCTCCGAGGGGTTTTGGAACGCTTCCAGTAGCGTCGGGTTGAGAGGCACCGCTTGAAGGATGTCCCACACCCGACGCGAGAGGAGTTGCGCCTTCGTGTGCGCCACCGGTTCCTTAAACAATACATTTAATTAAGGTAACTCTATACTAATATATTCATATACATATATATATAACATCCTATACTCACGCCCGTGCCGGGTTCTCTCATCTGCCCCAAAGCCTGCATGAGCGTGAAGAGGTGGTGGAAATACGTCGGGTCGAGCAGCAGATGAGTGGGCAGCCTAGCTCGCGCCGGCGCCGGCTGCGCGGACGGCCACTCTGCCCACGCGCCACGTCCGCCCACGCCCACTGACACGAACACCAACTACCGACCGCAACAACGGGGTCAGACTTCGCTCCAATACAACGCTCCCGACGCGTCATGAATAATTTTACCTGATTGTCTTTAAACCCCATATCGTACAGCGTCCTCTCGTCGTAGTCAATGGTCAGCTCCTGTCCCTGAGTTATCATCCTCAGGGGACCGTCCGTCGACAGCGCGGTTACGCCGTCTTCTCCTTGTATCTATTTAATATAAATTTGGAATAAACTGAACGATAACTTAAATTATTCCTAATGAACAATTAATCCAAAACATATCGCGCGTGTGTGTATGTATGTGTGCGTGTTCGTGAGTATGCGTGTGTACGTGCGTTTGCGTACGTGCGTGTACGTGCTGACCTGCCGCTCCCACCACACGTGCACATGTGCGCGCAAGTGTGCTACCAGGTCTGCCTGATGCAGCGCAAGACAAGCCCGCGGCCCTGCTCCGGCGGGCTGCAGCGTGACACGCACGGAGCCCGCGCCACTAGCCGCACCCTCCCACGCACCGGACTCGCTCAGCGCCCAGCGGCGCAAGTGATACGCGTACCTGGGACACGCATCAACAATTACAGTTAAATATTACTATATAAACTGGAAGATAAAACATATCTTGGTTAAGTAATAGATGACCCTTTAATACTAAAAGACCATACCTCCTTTTAAATGTATCCAAATGAGTTTTTAACAATAATAAAGCTCTCTGTATGCACTGCAGAGCTGCCTCCTCCGTCATGTGTTCATATATATTCTGTTTATCAATAACTTTCTCAGTCTCTTTACTCTCATCGAGGGTCACGCTTGGGGTCAGGGAGGTGCCTTGGCAGTCATCGTTCTTAGATATAAGTCTCTCTGCGGCAGAGGACAAGTGGAACATGCATTTTGATACGAAATCGTCCTCCTGTTGTAGTTGCTGGCCCATGTAGTAGCTGTTCAGGTATTGGATCGCACCCATAGATACATCTGAAAGAAACAAATGATTTTAATACAGATAACATGTCTAAACTATTAGAATTGCTTATTTTTGTAGTAATTAACAAATATAAATAAAATACTGTCTATTTGCCATTTCGGGCTTATACTCAAAACGGTTAACTACTTTTAGGGCCTTGGAAGTGACTAGAAGCTCATCCTTGACTGTAAAGACATTTTTAAAGTCTGTAGTAACATTTGAGATTTTTAGTATTTCTTTAAGTAACTAAATAGTTTAAATATATACATTACCTGTGCTATTTGCTCTAAGAGCGATCTTCCACAAATGGTCCATGGCGAGTGTGTGCGGGTGGTGTGGGTGATGAGGATGATGAGGGTGATGAGGGTGCGTGTCTCGGGAGTCGCCCGCACCCAGCGCCATACGGGCCAGGTTGCACAGCTGCTGGTACAGGCTGAGACCCATTATGCTGATGGTCTGCAATCGTAATTCACAAAAGATTAATTATCAATTGTATTTACTCCATGTCACAATTATGAAACTCACTCCTAGTCTAGATTAAAAAAGTATTTATCTAGTATTATGTAGTATCTAACATTATGAAGTATTATGTAGCATTTAAAATTATCAAAAATAAACTACAATATGATAGTATCTCAAAAATATGACCTCAGGATCGAGGGTGGGCATCTTCTCTACGTAAAGGAACCGCAGCGCGTCCAAACCCAGCGCATGCTGATCGGGGGACTTGGTGTGCGACAGCAGCCAAGAGTACAGACAGTCCGCGCACTCGCCGCCGCCGCGGACCACCAGGCACTGCCACAGCTCCTCCACCTGCTCCACCGTCAACCTGCAAACCATGCACTTGGTACACGTGGTACACTTGGAACACTTAAGCAATAGTCTTTTGAAATATTTCTCTTTAAAAACAGCTTAGGAACTTTTGAATAACTTCCAACCCTATAATAATATATAAATTTATCAATGTTACATTTTAACATTGATAAATTATAGTAAGTAACCAATATTTTTAACTTTGTACTGTAGAATAAGATTGAAGAGGCGCCACAACCTAAAATAATATTTGATATTTCCTTATAAACATATTTAGTCATATTATGCATTACAATTTTAACAATAAAAATAAATATTTAACGATAGTTGGAGACATTATTTCCAAAGAAGCCTAATAGATGTCGTCAAGAAGAATATATAAAT
Organism: Melinaea menophilus ssp. n. AW-2005; assembly: GCA_918358695.1. NCBI lineage: Eukaryota > Metazoa > Arthropoda > Insecta > Lepidoptera > Nymphalidae > Melinaea > Melinaea menophilus. The sequence continues at coordinate 27,510,660 of OU911041.1, read as the reverse complement.
AGAATACTAAATTCATCTAGGCGGGTAGGGACACGATAGCTCAATTGTGAAAGCGTCGCAACGATTTCCAAGAGATCGTGGTTCGAGTCTTGTCCGTGTGTTGAATTTTTTTATTGTATATTTATCTTTAAATGCACTATTCTTGTACTGAAGATAATACTGAGAACATTTGGCTGTTATAGCGAAGTAAGACGTAGAAATGTTAGCAGGTTGATTATTCATGTCTTGGATAGTATGAAAAATCTTACCGAAAATGATGAGGCGAGCCAACGGGCGAGAAGATGGCCGTCAGGAAGTGGAGACGGACGGTGAGCTCGGTGATGTGCGCGTAGTGCGGGTCGGCGGGCGCGCGCTGCACGTAGTGCCGCAGATCCTCCAGGAACAGGCGCATCATGCCGCGCTCGCGCTCCGCCCACATCACCACCTTCATACACGACTTGGTGAGTTACATATATTTCTCTTTTCCCATACACAAAGAACTTATTACGCCTTCAACATATAATAGAGCATTGTTGACTTTTGTTAAGATATATGGAACAAAGAAGTTAAATAAAATAGACCAATTTCTATTTTATTTAAATAAATTCCGAGATACCGGTTCCACTAAGCCGTCTGACTTAGTGATTATCTGTATGCCTAGTGCGATTTTTTTTATCAACTCGCTCGTTAAAATAAATTTCGATTTGTATGAAATAAGAACAACGCCATCTAGCGTCACGAATGTAAAATTGTTCTACCAACTAGGATTACTTAAACTAAGATTAATTAGTATTCATGGTAACCTGATGCATATCCATCCCACGTAATTGTTGAAATGATGAGAACAATTTCGGTAATAGACGAAGGGACACTGCGACCGATCTGAAAATAGATATCATAGTTATTTAGGATTTTTTATTGCTATAACTACATTGTACTGAATTGTACCTGTGGTTCGCTAAGTTATCAAGGCATCCTTCAATGAATTTTATTCTTATAAATTTATCTGTGCTGAAGCACAGCAACGCGCAGAGAGCCTTTTCTGCTTCCAGGGCCAAACCCTCCCCGAGTTGCTCCTGTAAAACGATTGAAATCGAAAATTCTTTTGTAATTTTTGTTAATAAGGCTTGGGTTTTTCTAGCATATAACAAGCATTGCTTCTCAAATAGAACAAGTAACTGCAGTAGTCAGATTATTATGTTTACTATTTGTGAAGAGATAAGAACAAGAATAAATAATAATAATCAATTAGTAAAAAGTAAAAATAATAAATAAATAATGATAATGGTGGGTCATACGACTCACAATGGCGCCGTCCTGAAGCAGGTCCCACAGCAGCGTGTTCCCGGGGCGGCAGACGTCGTCCACGCTGAAGGGCAGCGCGGGCGCCGGGGAGGGAGAGGGGGGACGCGCCTCCCCCGCAGGCGACACGCCGTACTCCGTCAGGCACTGAGCCTTTGGACGTTTTGGGTACTTTTAAACAATAAACATGATGGTTTCTACATTAGAGAACTCCAAAACCCAATGATTAACGGATAAGGTCACATCCTACCATACCAATGTTATCTATTAGCTTTATAAAGAGATGCTTTGGAAGCAGTTTTTTCAGCAGAAATCAATTACATCCTTTGGAAACCCTCCCAGCCATGAGCGTTGTGACGTCACAGGTCGTACCTGTGCCGCGAGGCGCGCCAGTTCCTCCTCGCAGGCGGAGTCGTCCTCGTCCAGGTCGGGCAGGTGGCGGTGGGAGTGCGCCGACAGCGCTGACGACGCGCTCCCCTCCTCCTCCTCCCGCCGCTTGTAGCTCTCCATCAGACGGAGCTCCATCAGGCGACGGCTGGGATTCAATTAATATTTGTATATTGTATAACTGTAGTATGGAACTGATGTATGCGGTTGATGATGATGATGATAATTATGCGTTATAGTGTCTTCCGAATAATATAAAATTGTATTCTCACCTGGCATCCACGTTATCGCATAGAAGTTGGCAATGTGCTGTGTCACTGCCGGATGACTCTTCCTCTACTTCCGACACTGACTCAGCCAAATCAGCATTCTTGAGCTGCGGTGCTACTGAATTATATATTTATTAGTAATGATAAGTTATAAGTAATAATTAAATTCAATAAAACAATACATAGATCCAATGTTGTGTATGGACCATGCACTCACGAAAATGGCGAGGCTTGCCGGGCTTGTGGCGCTTCTTGTAGAGCTTTTTCTTCCGTGGTCGGAGCAGTTCCTCCGCCCCGCTGCTGGCGCTGCCGCTGCTGCCGGCCCGTTTGCTGCGCCTTGAAATAAACGTTATTGTAGGATATTCAATGATTTGCATTTTTTAAAAGTCGGACAGTGTTATGATGTTATTATCGACATCGTAATTACGCCTGCTGCCACCGCCCAGCCCGCGGCACCACTGTCAATGCCACACGGTCGAATCGCGCGCTCATGTTTCCCGAATATTATTGAATTTATCTTGTCGAAATTACGCATGCTAATAAATTATATTTTTACAATTTGTTTTACTATCTATAGTTTTGTTCCGGAATCTATTTAAAATATTGGTGAGTTTTCTTGTAACAAGACATATTTTTAATTATCAAACTTTAGCAAATAACCACACAATTAAATATTAATATATTTGTACTATTAATAATAATAATACAAAAACAACTCACTTTTGACAGGTTTTTATGGTAAGACATTCTTTCTTAGTTAGCTCCTCCCCTTCTCGGAGCCATTCTTGTTCGGCTAAAAAAAAATATATAAGAATTATTGGATGGTTCCAAACACTTATTTAATGTAATATTATATTATATTTCCAACCCACCGGTAAGCTCCCGTTGGTGTTTGCTTTGCTTTCGCGGCGTGGGTCCCGCTTCCTCACCGGAAGTACTGAGCTCCTCGCACTGGAACACATAAATTAATTAATATTCATGAACTATCACAGATGTATATTGAAGGGGTCATACCGGATCATCATCAGAGTTGGTCTGGTCCATGCTGACGGAGGCCTCCGAGGAGGAGCGGTGCGGCTTGCAGGCGGGGGGTGCCAGGCGCGGTGGTTCCGGCGCCGGGGAGCCGCCGCAGCCCCCGCGCGCCCACATAGCACGCATCAACGCTGACGCCAGGTACAGGCTCTGGATGGATAGGAAGATTTTTATTTACTGCACACCGAAATACACCACAAAAAAAAAATATGCAATAAAGCAGTCTTATACAAATTTATCATACTGGAGAGGAATGAAAATTAACCATACTTTATTGCTATTATAAACAAATAATTAGGCTATTTGTAAAAGCCTTACAGAAACATCCATAAACACTTACCTGTTCAGTATGTTCTTTAGGGGGCAGAGAACAGAGTAAACCGTACAAGTGTGCACACGGCTTTGGGGCCAACGCCCTTATAAACCCCGGTAGCAAATCGTACACTTGCCGCCCGCAGTGCTTCAGTTGAGCGGCCGCCCACACTAACTCAACGTGCTCGGGTGTAACCCGACCTTCTACGGCGAGGAACTTCAGAATCATATGTGATTGTTTTATGACCTGCAAAACAACATTTTAAACAAATTATCATTTACCAAAATTATTTATTTTTAAAATAAAGTTATAATAAAAACTTCTTACAAACCTCAACATGTAGATTGGGACCAAAGAGGTGTTCTATAATGTTATTATTAGTTAGCCAAGTGGCCAGCTGTTGTCCGGCCAGTTCTGCATCAGCCGCCGGCTCTCCAGCACACAGTTCGTTATGAGCTGCTATGTGAGCATTAATCTGAGCTACTCCGGCTAGTCTCATGGTAAGTGTACTGCTATTAAAATATTTGAACGCCAAAGCGAGGCCATCCCCGTCAAAAGCCAATGGAGCGTCAAGTGGTTCTTTAGCTGCCCCCCACATAAAATCTACAACATTATTGATATATTCAGGTAATGAATTTATAAAAGAAATAGATTAGAGTGTATCCATTTTGATGACACAAATATTAAATATGAATTTTGAAATAATTCTATATTTTATATATGTACTTATTTATTATTCAAACTCATATATACTACTTTTCACATATCTATTTATAAATGATTGCTTTTCAGTACAAACTATCATCCCCTATAACAAATATATACCAAAAGTAAAACAAAGGTTTAACAAAACTAACCCAACCCTCAAACTAACTTCGAATCAAACTTCATCATTACTAGCTTAGCAGTTTAATTGAAAAGTGAAATGGACAGGGTAACTATCACATATATAACTTTAGTAAAAATAATAGAAATAACTAATCGAGCTACTCTACAGTCATAATTTAATTGTAATCAAACAAACTGACAAGTAATATTCATTTATATTTTTTATTTAGTCTATATTTTTCTGTAATACTAAGATTATTATAGCACATTTATCTATAAAAGAAAGACATCTATATTCTTATAACGCTTTAAGATTGTTATATACAAAGATATAACTTAACAGATTTATTAAATTAACACACATCTATCGCCAAGCTATCAATCATTACTTAGCTATCATTTTTGTATTTTCCTATATGAATAGAAAAAAAACCCACTTTACCTGCCATTGATTTGACTGCTGGTACCCTTAAGTCTTTATCTTCTAAGCTGCACATGTACTTTAATATTTTGCTTCTAAGAGGCATGAAGAGTTGAGCTACCGCTCTAAAATTCAGCCAAAGTTTCAAATTTCCCACAGCTGCGACTATGGCATGGGCCATAGACAATGGTAGAGTGGCTGGTGTTGCACTCTCAAACACAGATGTCATAGCACAAACGCCACCCAATTTGCAAAATAAACTTACATTTCTTAACAAATAGGCTGGTATTTCTGTATCATGAAGGTCACAGTATGAGCTTAGATTTGATATCTCCTGTGCTGTCAAGTCGTCCAAGCGACTTAAAGCTGAATGCTTACAGGCCAGATATAAAGGAAAATTGAGTAGGAATATTTTTGACACAATATGCATTAACTTTTCTTTCTGTTGTATTGACCAGAGTTCACTGTCACCACCAAATGATACTGGTTTTTCATCCAATGAATCAACATTTGTTTCAGAGGGTTCAGCAGTTTTTGTACTCTCAGGTTCTGAATCAATATTCTTTTGAATATTAGTATCTTCAATTTTAGGAGTGCTTGTCCCATCTTGCTGCCTTTGTTCTTGGCTTTCTATACATGGTGCTGTTTTTGCAGATGTTACTAATTCATCTTTTAGTTGCTTGAGTTGACAGACAGATAAACACAGAACGCTTTGGACTACTAAATAAAATCTTTCAAAATTTTTTACATCTCGATAGCAGCACATACATTGTCTAAAAATTTAATTAACAGATATTACATGTATTAATATAGCGATACAATATTATAAATATTATAGACAAAAGTATAACAGAATAACTCAAAGTGTTAGATTGAAGCTATGAGATTACTAAAAGGTGTTAAAAACAAATTGTACTATATGTAAGGTTTCATATACTTAAAATTATGGTCTAATAGAAGTTCTTACCTCTGAGGCCAAGAGAGAATGTAATTTAAAACTGTTTCAAGCTCAGATTGACTTATTGTTGGGTATTGAGACACATCGTCGGTTAATCTTGTTTCACCTAAAACGAAAACAGTATAACAGTAGCGAACAATATATTACAATTATAGATAACAAAATTGTGTCCCTCGTATATTTGCGACATTGTTATATTAAAAAATATCTGTAAAATTAAATGGACCTCAAAATTTCGAAACAATGTAACTTACAATTTATTAAAAGCTGTGAAAATTCCGAACAAACATCACACATTCTCAATGTTTAGAGTCAAGATTAAGCGTAATATTTCTAAAATATTATCGCAACTGTTATTATTGTTAAAACATTGAACATTATTGATATTTTCGTATCAGAAAACGAACACTGCCTTGGAAATGTCATAGAATCCGTTCCACCATTGTTGACGATTGTTGTCAAAGGGACGTTTAGTTACTGTTAATTGTTGGTTATGTACATTTTGTAAAAGTACACCGAAAATAATATTGAACAGTTTTAATTAAAGATAACTTTGCTTTTACATTAAAATACATTTACTTGTATTTCAGGGTAAAAATTTATAATTTCAACTGATATGCTGAAAAAATTTATTTAAAAGATATTAATATCACTTATAAATAAATAGTAAAAATATAAGTAAAGAATATATATTACATAATATATATATTTAATAATTTTTACATCTTTTTGAGTTATTTTAGTACTATTTTGCAACGTCGAAAATACATATTAATTAATTTGACTTTTGCGAATTTGACTTTGACAGCTCACCTATCGAAAGAAAAAAATATACATATCGGAATAGTAATGGGTTGAGTTGTAATTTTAGTTTTATTAAATGAACAAAATGGTTCAATTACTATATATTGTTGCTAGTTTACATGTGCTACTATGTCCATTCACTAAAGTGGAGGAAAGTTTTAATATGCAAGCAATGCATGATATTTTGTACCATCGGTCTAACCTATCAGAGGTATAAAAGGAATTCTAATTTTGGATTCATATAACTCGCACTGACAGCTTTAATAATCTATTTTTTCCAGTACGATCATAATGAGTTCCCGGGTGTAGTACCGCGCAGTTTTATTGGCCCACTAGTGATATCTGTTTTATCCTCACCTGTTGTTGGTATACTACATTTATTTGGTATTAATAAATTTTGGATGCAATATGTCGGTGAGTAATTGTGCCATCAAATTCAATACATTGCAACAGTGTAATTATAAATTTAATAATAAGTATCATTATTTTAGTACGACTGACTCTAGCGGTGTCTGTAATAGCAACATGGTACCAACTTCGAAATTCTCTGAAAAAGCAATTTGGAAACTATTTTGCTTGGTGGTTCACTTTAATAAGTGTATCGCAGTACCATTTTATGTTTTATATGAGCCGTCCATTACCTAATATCATGGCATTACCACTGGGTAGGTTAAGTTTTCTATTTATCTTAAAAACATTTAGGTATTAAACATTTATTTTACCCTTACTTCTTCATGGTAGGATACTTAGTTACTGAAGTTCCTTCAAACCTTGATTTATTATTTAAAATAGAAAAACCATTACTTTTTTAGTACTTATTACTGTTTCCAACAATATTAACATTATTATAAGTAACACAAAATAATATACATATATTACATTTCAGTACTTCTAGCTTTTGAAGGATGGTTGACTGGAAAAAGTAAACAGTTCCTCGTATCGGCGGGTGCAGCTATTATTATATTTCGAGCTGAACTGGCCATGTTGTTTGGATTGTATCTCATTATAGATCTTTATTTTAAAAAGATTGACATCATATCGTAAGTCGTACATGGAATTACTTTTGCCGCAACATATTATTTGATTCATTTCAAATAATATATAAATCAAAATACAATTGTTTTATAAATGATTTATATGATATTAATGTCATTTATTATTTCAGATTATTTAAAATAGTTGTTCCTGTTGGATTTGTATTAGTTTTAACTACAATAGCGGTTGATTCAATGTTCTGGGGACGCTTATTGTGGCCAGAGGCAGAGGTATTCTGGTTCAATACAATACTGAATAAAAGCTCCAATTGGGGTGTATCCTTTAATAATACATCTCCTGGCTGATATAGCTGGGCCTTAACACGAAACCTACCAAGTACCGGTCAAATTGACCGTTCTTAAACTTTTGTAAAACTTGCACATTTTTGAATGTTATAATATCGTTATCAAACTACATGACAATTCTTAGAATATGCATATAATATTTCACTCTTTACTTTTAGTTATTTCCATTATTTTGACGGCGTGCGGTAGGAACAGGTATGCAAGAATTATCGGTAGGTTTAGTGTTAAAGTAATTTAAATGGAAAGAAATTCAATGATCAATATTGATACACCAGAAATTGTTGATTTGTCAAATTTAATATTGTTCTTTCATTATTTATTTTGTCTTAATTCATTTTCTTAATACACAAGCAGACTTCCCCATTCCTCTGGTATATTTATTCGGCTCTTCCACGTGGTCTTGGTCCCAGTATAGTGTTACTGCCCATTGGCTTGTATTTGGAAAGACGACTGGTCCCGATAGTAGTACCTGCAATAGTTTACATCCTACTCTTCTCTTTTCTCCCACATAAGGAACTTAGGTTTATTATTTATGTCTTTCCAATCCTCAATATGGCATCAGCTGCAGCGTGCACATATGTGTGAGTATAATTTTTTATTTACATATTTTATGAGGTAGTAAATAACTTTATTACTTTCCTGTGTGTAAATATGAGCATTGTAAGAATTATATTGTTTTTAATCACACTGTTATACTAAAATATCTTTAATCATGTGAAAATTTAAAAATAAGTATTTTTCAAGAATTAATTTAAATGATATCTCAAATTTTTCAGATACATAAGACGGACAAAAGCTCCGATATATGAGCTTCTATTTTGGGGTATCGTAGTAATTGTTACCCTTAACGTAATATTCTCTGTTGCATTGGTAATAGTCGCCACCACAAACTATCCAGGTGGAATAGCTATAACGAGGTACCACAAGTGACACAACAAAATATTTATAATGAAAGAATGAAATTAAATAACATTTTTTTTTTACAGATTTCACAAACTTTTAAAAAATGAACCCTACGTTCACTTACATATATGCAATCTGGCAGCTCAGACCGGTGTGACAAAGTTTACACAAACGCACACAGACTGGAAGTACAGCAAGAACGAGTCACTCAGCGTTGACCAGCTACAAGAGTTCACTCATTTACTTATAGAGGCAAAAAGTAAATATTCACCTGTACTAAAATCATTTACTCAAACGCATACAATCCTCAATAGCGTTGAATCTTTTCATCAGATAACAATGAATTACAAATTATTACCACCTTTCAAAATTAAAACAAAGCCATCTTTATTTATATTGGAGAGGAAGAATTTTAGAGATACCATCAATTCTGATAATATTCAAGAAGAAATTACTGATATTAACTCTATTGAAACAATTGATGAACAAATAAATGAAGTTGATCCAGTAGAAATAATTGCAATTAGTGAAGAACACACTTCAAGTGAAATGCAAGATGAAACAAGAGCAACCACTGAAGACGAAGTCTCTATAGAACCGAGTAGTGAAGTTTTCTTAGAAGAGCCCACACTGACTGTAGTGGATAGTAAGGAGAATTATTCAGAACAAGAGTTTGTAGATACTAAGAAAACACTAGAAGAACCAAAGACATTCAATAGACAAGAAAGAAAGAAAAAGGCAATAGCAAAAATTAAATCAGAAACCCGAAAAGAAGTTGTCGCTTCAGCTAAGGAAAAATTAAAAGAAATAATGAGACATCACAAACATCTTGCAGACGACCTTACAGAGAATGTAACTATTGGATTAGATATAGATAAAATTGAGACTGGTCGGGGTGATATACCTGAAGATGAAGACACCCTTGCAACTGAAGAGATAAATACAGAAACTGTAGATACCAAAGTAACTGAAAGTACAGTAACCGATGCAGTGGTGGATGATAAAATTGTAAATATAGATTTAGTTGTAGATGAAGTAATCGCGAGACTAATAGATAGAAAAATATATGACGACAAAACGAAACCTGAAGACATAAAAGGCGAAGATAGAATCATGATACAAAAGATAGTTGAGGAAATATTAACAGAAAAATTCAATATAACAAATCCTGAAAATGCTAGCAGTTATAATGTGTAGTGTTTTGTCAAATGATTTTATTATATTTAAATGGTGTTGTATTAATTGTTTAAGAAAGAATTTAATTAAAATGTGCAATTTAACTTCTGTGATGTTTGTTGTAAATGCTTAAGAATAAAGTCTGAAAACTATATGACAATTTCATTGAAGGCAAAAGGTGTATCTTTTTGATGGTAATTTAACAAGTAAGTAAAATTAATTGATGATAAAAAAGTAGTTTATTATATAAGTTCTTATATCGTAGTTGTAGAGCTTGCCTAATTTGAAAATGACATTTCTATATTATATTAACGAGTCGCAACCTCAGTACAAAACAAACATGGCGGTGCAGATAAAAAAGTTATTTAATTGATTAATCCGAAAGTCAGAAAATATTTTTAAAAAAATCATAGATTTTATTATAAAAAGCATAACTTATGGAAATAAAAAAAATATGAATATTTAAGGTACAATCTGAAGACTATTAATAATAATTATATAGATTTAAACTTTTTTTAAAAATATAGCATAGACAATACAAATATATGAATATTTATGATATAATAGCCTAAGACTTAGTATGGATATATATGATATAATCTGTGATTTAATATGAACCTTTTTGAGATAATTTGTGGTCTGATTTAATATGCATATCTATAATATAATATGTGATATATTGATATAGTTTATTTCTGAATATGAATTTTTATGATATAATCTGTGGTCTATTGATATAGTCTCTCGACGTGCAGCAGCTGCGTCCAGTCGTATCTGTTCGCGGCGGTGTTGGCGTGCGGCGGGACAGGCGGGCGGCACACGCTCCACGGCGGGCCTCTCAGCGCGCCCACCGCGCAGTACGACACGTGCAGCAGGTCCCCGAACTGGTACGGGGGGAACTCGACCCCCGGTCGATTCAAGCGCTTTAAAGCGGATACCGCTAATTCCAGGGTCGTTGCGTGACCCACGAACAAAATGTTTTTACCTAAAACAAAACAAAAATAAATGTTATTTTAGTTTTTAAATGAAATCTACTCGTTAAAATAAGATTTTTTTTCAATATTTACATTAATTTAATATATGTTGCGATGTTATTAAAAAATGTTTTTGGTTTTATAATATTTTTTGGAAATGGCTGTAATTTTTTTTATTGTTTGACTTACAATTTTTTTTATTTAACTAAACATTTTGCATGAACAGACTAAAATTTATTTTATGATTTATTAACGAAAATTTTTCAAATCCCTTTTTTAATCTGTATTAAGTAAATAACATATGTTATTTTATTGCTTGTTATATAATAAGGATACCATCATTTTCTTTGTCCTTGACTGCCGAATGCATGACGAATTCGTGTCTTTTATAAAATTCTTCAACAGTTTCAGATGTTTCCCCATCCAGATACACATAAGGTTCGTAACTGAAACATTATTTCTGTATGAAACAAAAGTTATTTCGAATAAAAATACTCAAAATGAAAATAAATTATTTCGTTTACATATTAACAAAAAAAAAAATACATAAAAGGTGACAGAAGCGACTGCAGGTTTTTGTTATACTTTCGAAATATCTGTGATTATTTGTAACTTATCTGAATAATGGCTTATTAATTCTTGAAAACCTTACAGTAGAAGATCGCCACCCATTCAGGTGGAACAGATGGTATAGCAGGAATGTTATGTGGTGATGAAAATCGGTATGTAATAGGTAAATGCGGTAGAAGACGCACAAAGAAGTTTTTACGGAATGCACAAAAGTCCAGCCATTCACAGAGCATCGGATCAGGAAAGCGTGGCCGAATCTGCGCCTAATAGGGCGCAAGCATTTGGCTTGCAATAATGCCTCACTGTTGATCACTTGAGACATTGAGTTGGATGCTCCCGAAGAGCGCCGTCAAATGGGGCTTTTTTGGTGGTAAATGCGCAAACTTGTGTCTTTTGTTGATTAAATTAACAGACATTCAGTTCACCACATTCTGAGACCATTCCTATGGAAGTCTCTATTCTATACATAACATTCTACACAAGTTTCTTTCGGCATTCGATGACGTTTTCCCGAGATAGCCTTGCACGGCCGACATATACTGCATCCCCAGTGCATGCCAATGTATGTTGAAAATATCCAACATATCATTGTTGTGCAGGAGAAAACAGACTTGGGGATTATCACGCCATCTTGATGTACACCAGCGTTCACAGGCTTGCTGTCGGAGCAAAAATCGTCGAGTACGACCAGTATGCCTCTCCCAGTGAGAAAGCTGGTCATCCAGTTGCATAAACTCTCGGGAAGTCCATAGTAAGGAAGGTTCGAAAGAAGCCGCTTGTGCCATTCACGATCGAAAACCGTCTCCCTTGCTTTAAATAACAGTTGCCCAACATCGGCTGAAGATCACCATCCGATCGAATATGGCAAAAGCCCTATTGCTGGTCATTGATCAACTGGCGATCCTCCAGGTAGATCAGGAGTTAATGATGTTCTCCATTATTTTGGAGAAGAGAGATAATGGCGACAGGTCTGTAGTTAACTTGGTGCGAGCTATCGCCTTTTTTAGGGATCGGATGGACAACGCAGATTTCCATGAGACCGCGACTACGCCTTTGAATACGTCAAAATAAACGTGTTAGCACTGCAGTCAACTCAGGGACAAATATTCGCAGCACCATCAGAGAAATGCCATCCGGCGCACTCGGTTTATGAAAGTCCAAGGTTAGATACGCTGTAGCTAGGTTGAGATATGTGCGTCTCGGTCATAAACAAGACCGCCTGCGCCGTCTCTAGGTGATGGTGGACGATGATTAGGTTGGAATGAATTCCCGGATGTTGCAAGTCCACATTTAGAGTGGAGAGGGGTGCCGCTTCGTTGACTCGTCGTCGTCGTCGACCTGCAAAACGGCGGGTCATCTCCGGTCGAGCCAGCCCAATACGAGCTGCAGTCAAGTGACTACAGCTCGGCTCTACCACCTATTAAACCACCCATAAACTACGATGCTAAAGATGTTAGTGTTATCTATGCACCAAACTTTATCAAAATCGGTGCAGTCCCTACAACTTTGAAACAATATTCACAAAGTTTAATATTAATAGCACATTATTCTCGCACCTGAGATCAACATTCAGTCCTGCCTTGTGTAATTCCAGCGGGGTCATGAACGTGACCCCGTGAGCCATGGTCCATCCTTTGTAATCATACAGCCCGGGCTCGACTTTTATCTTGATAGACGGGTCAGCTTGAAGACCTGCGACAAAACAACAAACATGCTTTAAATATAGTAATTCAATAATTTAATACGGAAGTATTATTGATTTTATAATTATGAGTAATTTTTCTTTTACTCATAGTAAAGAAATATATATCAAATATATGACTTAACATTAATATGTATCTATTACATTATACAATTTACAGCGCGCTAGATCAATTAGCACACTAACAGTCAAACTAAGTTAGGTAGCCTGTGTTACCATACCTCGCTCTTTAAGGTTATTTTAATAATAAAATGTACGTATAAAACGTGCAAAGTGTTTTTTGTACTTAAACTTTCTTAATCACCGCGATCTCAGCACGCAATGGGATCGAAGGCAAGCAAATTCCGATATAAGCCGAGTATAACGCCGGTTATTAAATGTTGGTATGTTTCATTTCATTCCGTCCTCCCCAACTTCAGAAGAGAGGCAGATAGTTTATTTTTAATAGTTTAATTTGCTTGTAAATCTTAAAATAAGATTCGATAGGGCTGGCATGATAGAAACGAAAACCATTAAATATAGAGAAATTAAAAAAAAAACGATCATTATGAGTACCAAGTAGCAGATGGTGTGCAGTCTCTACGGAGCGTAATGCAGCGGACGCGTACACGCAGCCTAGCGTCACGTTCGCTTCACGCAGCGCCTCGCCCACGAGCCACGCCTGCAGCGCGCCCACGCGCGTCAGGGGAGTGTCACGGGCGTACGCAGCGCCTCCGCCCACCCTGACACCGTATACAGTGTGCTCTTTAAGTAATTCTTTATACTCATATAATATTTTTAAAGAAAAACAGCTAGATTCTGACATTTGGAACAATCCATTTGTAACGTGAGCATAGAACTATTTTCGAAACCAAGAAACTGAGGAGTTAATTTGTATAAGTTTTTGTTCTTGGTCAAATTATTAATAAATACAGAGTTTTGTATGAATACATGAAAATGAATGTTTTTAACATTCATTTTCATGTATACAATATTAAGTGTACCCATAAATCTCATGCAAAAAAAAATAACAAGAAAAAGCATCCTATATCTATATATAAAGCAATATAACCTTTCCGCCAGCTTCAAGGGCATGTTGAGGTCCCTCCGCACGTAGGTGTCATCGTCCTGGAAGCAGTGCGGCACCCACGACCCGTATGTGAAATCGACACGCTCGCCGTGTCTCATAGCAAACACCCACCGACCTTCACCCTCATTAGACGAGCCCTTATTTCAAAATATATTTTATAATAATTTTAAAATCATATAGTAAAAATTAAATACAAGATTAAATTACCTGAGATTTCGCTTTAGAATCTCCATTTGTTTCCGTTGGATTATTTGTCAAGTCTTTTAATCCTACAAATAAAGTATTTTTTATTATTACATAATAATAAAAATAATTAAATTTGGCTTAAGTAAATACGGCCATTTAATGGCGATCGCGTAAATTTATGTTCAATTGTGCATTTTTCAAATATGGCGGATTCCTTTTATAGCGTGGGAAAAGCTACTTTTATAAAAAAATATTTATCACTCAGTCAAAACACAAGAACTTAGAAAGTTCGCAATAAACAAAATTACATAAAAAATTAATAGTTTAACATTATAAATAATTCAAATGTTAATTACGGTTGTGGTATCTTTTTAAATTATTCTAAATATGCTTAATCAAAGATGGCTTAAGCACTCATATTACCCAATGAACCGAGCACTAGCACTATAAACCAAGCACTAGATCAACTAGCACACTAACATCGCACAGTGAATAGGCTGATAGTTAGCTGTTAGAGAGATTGTGATTGGATTCTTTATCTTGCTATTTTTGACGTCAAATATGTACTTAAAATTGAATAATGAAATGGGCCCATAATGGATGTATCATCTTCTTGCCCTTATCCCAATTTTAGGGTCGGCTCAGTATGTTTTTTCCTTCCATACTCTTTTGTTACTCGTCATCTCTCTACACACTCTTTTCTTTTCCATATTATCTTTGACGCAATCCATCCATCTTTTCTCCGACCGTCCACTACCATACCCAGCACTCTTTTGGTTACATGCTTTTGCCATAATAGATGTCACTTACGAATAAATATCCTGACTAATGTCTTATATATATTGAATACTAAACTGAAAACTCATCACTTTTGCTGATAGCTCAGTTGACAAGGCGAAGTCAATATCAGAGATCGCAGGTTCAAATTCAATCATGCCCATCATCATCATGAATTTTTTTCAGTTTATAAATAAACTTACCGTTTGTTGCTTTTAAAAAATTTGAAGTTTCATTCTGTGCATAGAATGTCTGCCATTCTTTGAGTATCTCCTGTGTTTTTTCATACGCGAAATCCGATGACTCCTCGTTTAAACTTTTTGCCGCCATTGTGACGTTTATATTAGTATCTGACTTGGTTATACCGTCTGCATCTACAAGATAAACTATTAGGGATATTTCCACTAACAATATAACTAAACCAAAACGCTTCATGTCGTAAAAATTCTGTCATAGAATTAACGGATAAAAACCTATTAAACAGATATTAGAAGCATACCGTATTTATATTAAATAGGTGATTGTATAATCTAAATATAATAATAAATGTTTGTATTTATTCTCTATTTGTCAGTGATAAGTTAACTCAAATAGAGGTTCTTAATATCATGTGAGTACTGGCTGGCCCCGTTCGCTTCGCCATGTCAAGCGAGAGAAATTTTTTTTTTTGTTATCTAGCGAATTTTGTAAAATTAAATTTTTACAAAATTAAGACTTGCGATCTTATAAATTTACAAACTTTTTAATTCAGAAATCTGTTTTTTTTTAATTAAGGTCCTTGTAACCCCCATGTAGGCGAAATTACCGTAAAAATTCGCTCTTATTTGACCTCTACTCGCAGAATATCTTAGTGCGATCTGTCGTAGAACCTACATTTGTAGTAGCAAGAAAGACAGTGTCCATAGATGATAGCTAATTAATTAATAGCTTTTTCGATATGCGATCTTAGTAGGCTACCTGAAATGGCTGAATTACACATTATGGTCACACAATTGCATTAGTTCTGCGTGTTATGCCACCAACATAGCGTAGTGAAAAAGCTGTTAGTGAGCAAACTTGTGATTGGTGGACACTTCGCTATGGTTGAGTTTAAAAAAGCGGTTAAAAAAATGAAATGGGCCCATAACTGAAAAACAATATCTCAGGCCGAGTATTACCAATCAAACAGTAAGTTATTAAATCGATTTTCATTTTACTCGATGAAGAAGAAAAACTCAAATCCGACGTTATTTTTGTAATTTACACTGATATTGTAATCATTTATTATTATATCACTAATAGTAAATTAATTTTTATGATAATATAATAAATTTATTTGGTCAAAAATTATATGTTAACTAATTTTAGGTGATTTTTATCGATTCCAAGACAATGATCAAGAATACGTCAACAATTCAACTAACAACAAACAAATGTACCTATACTTACATAGATTTGATAATGGACACGAATAACATAATATAATAAATACATTAACATGTTTTTAATATTGGTAAATTATCTCTTTCATTTGACTATATATATATAATTAATAATATACTTACAAAATTGTTTAAATCTAGACTTTTGTAACACAAACTAATTTGTAAACAATAATTTGATAGCTGTCCCGTTGCCTAAACTATAGAGTGCATTATGCATAGATGCATCATTCACTGCAGTACGGAAAAAAAAAGTTACAAACTTATCTTTGGCAAGTTTGGTAAAATAGCGCCATCTCCAATTGCTATTAAGAACTATATCTCCCTAAACTGCCCTTCTGATTCATGGATCCTTCTATCATCACTTCAAACAAATAATTTAATGATTCCCTAATTAATTTTTTATTTATATAATAAGCAAATTTTAGTGTTTTGTCATAAAAATAATTTTATTTTCCAGGGTACAAACAATTAAGCCAAGAACTATCAGTCAAATAATAAAATTTAAAGGATAAAAAGGTTCTTTTCCCTGAAATGCGGCGTGTACTCATGATGAGTACCAGACGCTAAAAAAAAGGAAAAAAAGGTTATTACGTAGTAATATAATTGTAAAAATAACTAACTATAAACGTATCTAACTATTAATACTAACTAAGGTGATAATGAAAATATATATTTTTTTAATCCGTCCATCCTTTAATCCTGTGTTCTCTGGGTAACTGTCCGGTTACTCTTAAGATTTGGTGTCGCTACCCATATCGATGAATGTAGCATTCAATATATAATCGTGTTTATCGGCTATCGAAACTCCTAATTATTGTAAGGAGCAGTAATGTTAGGCCAGGACTCTAACTTGCGATCTCTTGAAAAAGTTGAGATGGCTAAACATGTTTTATAGAAAATTTCATACAAGAACATATTCAATTAAACGTAAAATAAACTTATTTGTGAAAAAATTCTACGCATGTTGAATGGTGAATTATAAAAACCCCTGACTTATTAAAATAAAAATACTATTCTACTTTTTATAGATATTATTCAAATCGAATTAAGTGGAGTCTAAATTGAAGTGTTTATAGTCAGAACTATATACTTTATGTTTAAATTTTTAAAGCTCAATCATTGTAATAATTAACTAATAGGATCAAATTGAGAAATGTTGATAAAATAATTAAAGGCTGTATGACTCTGTACTATTGTCTGCCTTTATGTAATTAAAAATGAAGTGTGAACAACTTGTACGTCAATCAACAGTGAAGTGTCAACACTCAACAGTGACATACCATCTGTATGTTATCTCAACTTACAAATGTCAACACTTAACGGGGGTTTGTGTTTCGAGTTTCGACGTTCGAGAGAGAAACTTATGTTGTGACTTTTTAAGAAAACATTCGACGACTGAAGATTTTACTAGAAAACTATTATTAAACTACAATTTAAAATGTATCTCAGATATTATTTAAATGAAAGTGGGGACCGACAGTATACTTTGGCGGTGCGTATTGAAATACATAACCTAACTTTAGTGTTTTGACCACATGTACTTTACAAGTGAAATCCAGTAATAAAATGATTCTAATTTTATTTCAGACGATAGATCCTCAGGGCAAACCTACTTTATCTGCCCACCCAGGTATTGTACTAATAACATGATTATAAACTGTTTATTATGATTAATTTGACGACAATATCTGTAGCTCAGTGTTTTTGTTGACAGCTCGCTTCTCTCCAGAAGATAAGTACTCCAGGCAAAGAATAACAATCAAGAAGAGATTTGGTTTGCTTATTACACAGCAGCCTGAGCCCATTCATTAATGATTATGATTTAGTGACTTTAATAAGATATTTTAAATAAACTTTATTTTTTAAGGATACTTGTATTTTAATTAATTTTAAGAAAATTCAAATTAGCCATTCCCTGTTGTTTAATTATTAATAGAATAATAAGGAAAGTTCAAATAACAAACAAAAGTATTAAATTTTGCAAAAGTCATTTTAGTTTGTCCAGCTGCCAAATCTTTTAAATTGTTTATAAACTTTTCACAACTTTTGTTCAAAAATCAATGTGATACAAAGTAACACATTGATTTAATCGGAATTTGCCATATTAATTTATCTGTTCACATTAAGATTTGTGCTTGAAGCTTAAGTAATGACCCAAATTGGTTAGAAACTAGTCTACTTAATTTATATGTAATTACCATAAATAGAAGCAAATACATATAAAAGTGCAAATTTTTAAAAGAAAAGATGATGCAAAACTAGCAAGGTTGAGAATAATTTTTGTAAAAAGCTTATTTTTATTATTATTCATTCATTCAATATAATTTAAATAAAAATAAGACAACACACAATGCTCATTCTTTAAATCTCAGCCTATCACTCTTATAAAATATTACCAAGGATTAGAAATGAATTCATAACAGATAATTATTTCAATGTATATTATTGTTACAAGTTATCTTCAGTATACAGGGTTACAGGTTAAGTCAACCTAAATCCTTTAAGGTGTGGTAGTTTACATCATTCCTGACTGATTTCACTATGGAATCCCATATCCCAAAACTAACCGTTCTCCAGTTAGCGGCCTTTGAAATTATTTTATAAGAATCCAGATTTTTTCTATTGTCCCCTTTTTTTGTGTTTTGTGTCTCAATTTTGTTTTGTTTTTGCTTTTTTTTGTATAATAGATTAGTTGCTTTATTATTTTAAATACTAACACTGCAACTAACTGTACCACCTGAGTCGTTGTAGATAATCAATTGATAAAAAAAATAAACTTTTGTGAAAACAAAAAATTCTTTGTAAGATATTTAAAAAAAGTCTGTGACAATTGTGCTGCAGCTGTGCGTAAAAATATCTATACGGTTCCTCAGCTTTCTGATAAGGTATAACATGCTAGGGTATTTATTGTAAGGATCTCGGCAAAAATTTTAATTAAAGACTTCCAGGAGTTGCAAATAATAAATGTATTTCGATATGTTGCTACCAGTGCCTATTGTTCTGCAATGGGTAGAGGAGCGTACGAGCGGGAAACCTTACAATTCAAACGGGTGCGAGTGAGACGAGTAATTCCATGTAATAAGTATTTTGTTATTGTTGTGTTTGGTTATCTATATATATATATACACATATATATGAAGATGTATACTTAATACCTTACTGTCCCCCGCCCTTAAGATTTATGTTTAGTTAGTTATTATTCTCAGCTATCCACATCCTAGGAATAATTAGAAAAATCATAATATTTTGTTGTTAAATTAATTTTAAATAAATTAAATTCTAATTATTAAGCATAAATAAAATAATCAGGCTGTTATTATTAATATATCTTTTTTTAATTAACTCTTTTTTTTGTCATTTGATTCTCTTGAAAGTAATTGAAATAAATACAGATTTTTAAAAAAGACATTAAAATTGTTTTACTCCTAGTCCAAGCACTTAAAGAAAAGAAAATAAAAGACCGCTATCGTATATTTGTAGTACTCTGTGGCTACCGCTTTTGTCAACTCCACGGCTTCCAACTACCGCATCCGTTTTTACTTCCATTGCCTCTACCGTTTCAGTTTATATTTTTGTTCGTGCTTATTTTTCTGTTTATACCAAGGCTTCAAGGAAACAGATTATTTTTTAATTGAACTACCTAAAATTATATTTTTTTTAAAGATAACAGCTTAAATACATTAAAGGCCACGCTAGTCTTTCTTTTGTATGGGTCGTTTTCACAAAAATTGTACATTAGGTTTTTGGGCTGTCCCATGACTTTGTTAAAGTTTTATTACATAATTTTTTGGTAAGTTTCATCAAAATTTTACTACAATCAAATCTATGGCTTATTTTCTTTTAAATTTAGGATATTTCACTTAGATTTTAAATATTTATTTTTTAATTTTATATCAATAATGGTAGTCATTTTTGCAGTGTCCCATACCAATTCAGCGAAGTTCAAATAACAATATCGGCTTTCGTTATAAATATATGAAGTTGAAATTACTTTTTTTAGAAAATTTATAATCTTTACTTGTATTCTATTGAAATACTTCGGTTAAAAGGTAGAATATGTAATTTTAATTATATAATTACTCCGAAACACAAAATTGGTCCCTATGGAAAATTCCATTCCGTAACCGTATTTTATTGAACCTGTAAACAAAAACTACTAATAGAAGTTGTTTAATTATGCAAGGCAACTTAAACATTAACTTTTAAAACAAACTGTTCTTGTGATTCGTTCATTTTGTGGCGACAATTGTTAAAAATAGGAGTGTCGGCCGCGGTGGTCCAGTTTCAACGTTCCATAAACCGAAACCAATACTACGGTAAGTGGTTTAGTAACTTTTTTGCAAATTATACTAATTGTTTATAGATTATCAATAAATTTAAATCAAAAGTTAAAGTGAAATTAATGGTCTTAACCTGAATGTAGATAAGACGAAGGTTCTGATATTTGAAAGAAATGAAGAAAGAACAGAATGTAAGATCAACGTGAATGATAACATAATAGAACAAGTGAATGAAGTGGTATATTTGGGAAGTATGTTTAGCAGAGACGGAAGATACGAAATGGATGTGGAAAGGCGTATTGCTGCTGGTAACAGAGTCAATGGTGCTTTGACTGCATTGTTGAGACGGCAAAACGTCAGTATAGCTGCACGTTTGGCTGTACACAATGCAGTTTTGCTACCGACACTGTTATACGGCAGCCAAACGTGGGTAACACAGAAGAAGAATGTAAGAAAGATGAATGCTGTGGAGATGCGATCTCTTCGCAGAATATGCGGAGTCAGTCTAGCTGATCGAATCCGCAATGAAGAGATCCACAGAATGGCAGGTACTAGCGAAGATGTCACGGTGAGAATGAAGAAGAACGTGCTCAGGTGGTTTGGGCACGTTGAACGAATGAGTGATGAAAGAATGGTAAAAAAGATTTATATGGGAAAAGTGAGCGGTAAGAGAGACAGGGGGAGGCCTCGAGTGACCTTCGAAAACACAGTAGCTACGATACTGGAGGAAGGTCACGTAAAAAGCATGAGGACCCCCCGGAGGGCATGTATGAAGAAGTTGATGTCTGTGGCCGAGGCGAAAGAGGTATGCAGAGACCGTAGCGTTTGGCGCTCCGTCGTCTCTGGCTACCCCGCAAGGGATATGGCGTGAAGGTAAATAAATAAATAAATAAATAAGTTTAATAGTTCATTGTTTTAGTTCCTTAAAAGTTATTTAATTAAATTCAAACCAAGGTAAGTGTCCGTTACTTCCATTCTGAAACCAAAACACTGGTAACGTATAACGTGGAACCCAAAAGTTTCGGAGTGGAATTCTTAAGGAGTTGATACAATGATATAATTTATACTTTCAGTAAATGTTACGGGTGTAAATATCCTACTTCAATTGATAACAAACCGGAGCATTCTGTAGTATATAATAGAGCTAAACTGACGGATTTACTGCATTTTGACTTTTTTTGGTGTCAACGATGCACTATTTATACTATATATGATCACTATTGTCAAGATGAATGCGATTATTGTAATTAATAATTATATTTTTTTTACGGATACATCATGAACAATATAACAAAGTTTTTTCGCATTTAATAAGACGATCGCAATAAGACGCCACTTACATCCATCAGCAAATACTAATAGATCTTTTGCAAATTTGACGCTGACCCCGATTAACTCACATTTATTGAGTGACAGTCACGATTTAAATAACATTGAAAAATTATTGGATTTAGACCTGTTATCCATCTTGGCAGTTTATATTTTAAATAATACAGAAGAGATACATTTTGATAAAGGTTACTTATGTTCTGAAAACATTTTTGGAAATAATAATTATTTAGTCCAATCTATCCATCACGAGGATGTGTAGGATTAGAATCTGAAGAAAATGATTAAACTGGCTGTCAATCGTTCTCAATCAAATCAATCTAACTTTGTATTGTGTGCCATATCCTTAATTCTGATAATCTCTTTTGTCCTATTTTTTTAGATCAAATTTGTTAATGTAATTTTACATTGGAAGCGTTCTCGTATTTCTTGTTTTCAATAATATTTAATATATAATGTGTTCTTGATTGCGTAATTGATAAAAAGTTCCTAATATGCTAAGTATTCCTTAAATAAGAAAAATTGTGATTATTTTATCCAAAGAGTAACGGATTGGAAATTAATAATGATGCTATGACTGCTAATTACAATTGATTACACTTTTGTTGTTTTGTTATTAAATTCTGTATTTAGGTTTATTAAAATACACTACGGGAAACAACTTCAGGTTACGTTTTATTTAATAAATCTGAGTGTTTTTAGTGGTCACGGAATGGAATGATTTTCGAACCTGGAGGCTTAAAAATAATTATAAGTCGAGAAATACATAATTCTAATATATAATTTTAGTATTTTCAAATATTCTAATAAATAACTAATCTAGATAAACCGCAAAACATACATTTTTCATAACTTGAAAAATTTACATGATATTTTAACTTTGTACACTTTTTGTGAAAATGACCCGTATATGATGTAGTATAGTTTAATAGTCTATGTAAAGTATCGTCTGTACAATGATTTAATTTTAATCTGTTTTTTTAAACATTGAAGTGTCAGAGAAATATTTTGAATTTTATAACAATTGTTGTTGTGATCTAGTGCTAAACATTTACAAATTAATACTATCAGTAAATTGATTCTTTATGCAATTAAATATAAAATGGCAAGTAGCAGAGACGAATTGAAGATATATTGGAATAAAATTTGTTATGCATTTCCAATTTTGGAAGATATTGTATTTACGGACTGCACAAATGATGAATATCCAGAAATTCAGGAAATAATAACAGGATTAGGTATACAAATAAAAATCCGTGACCTTATACTTGTTCATATCGAAAAATATTTACGACAACATGTAGCTCCCTCTTTTTGGTCAAGATTTACTAAAGTTGAAGAAGAAGTAAAAGGTTTCCAATTGTTTAAGTCAGCTGTAAAAGACCTTTATGAATCATTAACAAATTTTTCGCCTATGTTAGCGAAGCTCACTGTGTTAAATGATAGTTGTTGTGATAATAAACCAATTTTCGGTGAACGAGATGTAATGATGGGTTTTAAACAAATGCTACGAGCGACTCTACTCTCGCAACTGCCACTTGATTTTCCAGTTATAATAAATCACTTTTATAAAATCTCATTTAATGTCTTTGATAATGAATATGAAAATTCGGAAATGGGTGAAGATGTCATGTGTTCAGGATGCTGGAATGAATATTCCGATTGCAATTGTGCTTATATCGTGAAGGTGTTTCATCACACTAACAGGAAGCTAGTAGAACTTCAACTTCTAGAAAGGTTAACTGGACAAGTGTTGACCAATTTTATACAATTAAGAATTGAATCTCATATCCAAAAAATTTGTACTGGTACTTTTGATGTTTCACATATAGGTTTTCTTGAAAACTGGCTGGACACTACTGTTATGTCCTGGTTAACCAGAATATACTGTGGAGGTTCATCTAAACCACAGCCTGGGGATCAAAACATTTTGAATGCTATATCTAAGTTTAAGCAAAAGTTAAGCTACTTCCTGTATCATAGTTATACTAAGTTAAGAATTGATCAGTTATTTAACATAATTATTGAATACCCGGACTCTCAACCCGCAGTGGATGATATAAAGTTATGCTTAGATAAAACAGATTTAAGATCTACCTTGTGTAAAAAACTACAAACTGCTTTAGAGACAAGGTTATTGCATCCTGGCGTCAATACTCCTGACATCTTGACTGCCTATATATCTACAATACGAGCTTTGAGACATTTAGATCCCTCTGGAGTAATTCTTGAAACTGTCACTAAACCAGTTAGGTGTTATTTAAGAAACAGAGAAGACACTGTCAGAAGTGTTGTTAGTAGTTTGACTGAAGATGGTGCTGGAAGTGAACTAGCAGAAGAATTAGCAAAATTTGCTGCAGAAAATGACAATGATAATGATAAAGAAGAGGATTGGGACGCTTGGGAGCCGGACCCCGTGGATGCCGACCCTAAAGTAAATTCTTGTGATAGAAAAGCTAATGATATTATATCAATGCTAGTAAATGTGTATGGTAGCAAAGAATTATTTGTTAATGAATATAGAACTCTTCTGGCTGATAGATTACTTGCACAAAGTGTAATAAATACAGAAAAGGAAATCAGATATTTAGAACTGCTGAAGTTAAGATTTGGGGAGTCACAACTGCATTTTTGTGAAGTGATGCTTAAAGATGTGTCAGATTCAAAGAGAATTAATGCTCTCATACAACAGGATAAGAACTTCGAATCCTTAAATAACAAATTTTCTTCCAATGCTATGATTCTTTCTGCACAATTTTGGCCTCCATTTAAAGACGAAAGTCTTGAACTACCGGAGGAAATAAAACAACACTTTGATGCTTATACAAAATCTTATGAAGCCCTTAAAGGTAATAGAACTTTAAGTTGGAAACCACATTTGGGTAATGTTAACATTGAAATTGAAATAGGCACAAAAAAGCTAGATTTAACAGTTTCGCCGTTCAATGCCACATTGATAATGCACTTTCAAACCAAACCAGAATGGTGTCTTGAAGAATTGCATCAAGCAATGAAGGTACCTATTACAATTTTAAGAAGGAAAATTACATATTGGCAGTCTCTTGGTATTATAACTGAAAAAAGTACAGATAATTATGCCCTTGTTGATGGAAGTGAGGCAAATAAACCCAGTGGTAGTAGAAATCAAGTCCAGGATATGATTTGTGAGGATGAAGAAACGGAGAGTGTCATGGCTTCTGCTCATGATCAGAGGGAAGGAGAGTTACAAGTTTTCTGGTCTTACATAGTAGGGATGTTAACTAATCTAGATTCTCTACCTTTGGAGAGAATACATCAAATGCTTAAAATGTTTGCATCTCAAGCTCCGGGAACTGAATGTAGTCTTCAAGAGCTGAGACAGTTTTTAGATACTAAAGTGCGAACACATCAGCTCGTTTTACAGGCAGGCATGTACAAGTTACCTAAAACTTAATAAAAATAATGTGAAACTGAACTTTTTTATTTTTTCTCCATATATAGCAGTAAAATTTTAAATTTAATATTGATACCATACTTTGGACAAATATTTTGCTTTACACTAGAGAATCACAAAGGCTGTGACGTCAACTGGGATTGCAAATCAGTTATGAACAATAAAATATGATGTGTATTTTTAATCTACATAATATATATGGCCCATATTACTTTAATTTTTACCTATTTGGTGTTAAAAAATGGGAAGAAATCAAACAATCGTACAATTTAACAGACTTTTAATTATTGGTAGTGTTTATATATAAACATTTGGTTATCTTAATTTCTGTGGGTGTGGGACATATGCGTTAAATAAGGATAGATAACAGATCCTAGAAAGAAAATTAAAATTATCACTAAATATAATAAATACCACCAATTTGAAAATATGTTTTAATACTTTATTACAATATTACTTTGTCAGTCTTAAAATCTATATAAAATACTGTTAATAATATGTAGACACTGATACAAGCAAATACTTATAATGGAATGCGTTTTGTAGATATCTCAAGTTAGGGCATGGTGAGATGCAAACTTATAAAACAACCTGTGCCTTTTGGCTTTCCTCACGTGTTGCTATTAATAAAAATTTACCCCCAACACTTTATAACAAATTAATACGCTCTGCTTCTTGGGCTTGACTTAAAATAAATATATAACAGAAAATGCTGTCAGAAACTACAATATATTATAATGTTAAAACAAAAAAAAGCTTAAAATTTCGGAATGTTAACCAATATTCTTGTAGCACCAATACTAATAATTATACTGAATTTTTTAAAGAAATCAAATTAATATTCTCATAACAGATCAATCTCATTTGTATTAAATACTTAACAATAAAAAAAACTATACTAATTAAAATTGTTTTAAGTTTATTTATGAAATAAATCTATTTAACTATAATAAAAAAAAACATTAAAAAATTAATAAGAGGTAAGTGGTGCAAGGTTAATATTAATTAAATATTTTAAATTTAAAACTAATATCCAAAAAAAATATATACATATATAAATTTGGTGTAATTTAACCTAAAATCAAAGTGTAATAATCACTTAATACCAATAATCAATACAAGTGTAATTAATGGAGTGAAAAATAAAAAATATAAGCTTATTTTATAGCCTTTAGATATAAACATTCAGTATCTAATACATAAATAAATAAATAAATAGCCTACAACAGTTAAAGCTGTACAAGTAGTTTACATATGTACATGGGTAAGTGTAATGGCAATAAATATTAACGGATGACACCCGTCAATGTCACTGAGTACACTTTAAACACTTCTTTATATATATCTTATATATATATACTTTTCAATTTTGTCTATTGTAAGTGTTAATGTTTTTAAAGGTTACAGTAAATAAAAAATGTTTTTGGAATACACTTTAAACACTTTTCTATATATCCTTCTCAGTTTTGTCTGTAAGTATTAATTTAATCTTGCAAGATTATTTCAAACGGTGTATTATTTTAGATTATTCATAATTTATGTACATATTTTTATATATTTCCAGAATTTTAATATATATTCAATATTCATTTAAGACAAGATACCATAACAACTGAAACTCATTCCGTTAAGTGTATACCACATTTATAGAATCCTTGCTCGGTATTTGTGTTTTTTAAAACAAAATATAAATAAAATTTTATACTAAACATTAAATATGTAAATGCATTAACATATTAAATTATATTACTTATTAATAAAATTATTAAGTACATAGTTTCATTAAGTCCATGTTTTGTTAACTCTAATCTCATGTGGACGTCTGTAACTATCAAAATTCATTCAATTCTAATTGTTGTTAACATACTTCCAAGATTTTAGTAAACTTAGTACATCTTTTTGTAATATATGTTAATATATTATGTACTATTTATCATTACATTCATGTAAATATACATTTTGTAAAAAAGAAGGCAAATCATATAAAAAATCTTCTTTAAATTCGTGATTCTCGACTTCATCACGAATGAATATGTTTTTCAATAATACTCAATTCTCATAGCGATTGCTTAGGTCCTTCAGGTTGTTAGTATTTACCGGTTGTGTCTGTTGGGTTGGGGTTGGGGGGTAGCGGGGTGGGGGGGCCGCTTGAAGGGCCCCAGTCGCCGGGCGGGGCGGGGGGAGGCGGAGGGCTCCCCGCACGCGCCCAACGAACTCGCACCGTGGTCGATGAGCGCGTTGGCGAGCCGAGCGGTGCTTTGATCTACAATCGTTTATAATAATTAGTTTTTATGGATAACCAAGCAACAATGAGTAGAAAACTCGTCATGCCTAACTTATAGCATGTTATAATTTAAAACTCTTATTATAATATATTTCAAGAACTCTCCGTGCATAGTTTAAATTAGTAAATTTCGCAGATTGTTTTTAAAGATTTATAATATCACTGAAACCATTTATATTTAAATCATCTCGGTTGTAGATAAAGTATACAAATGTGACCGCCCCGGGCGCCTCTGGTCCGGTATTCCATGGGCCGGATCGCATAACGTGGGTGGCGCCGTTACATCCACTATGGATAGCCGTATACATATATTTAAAAAAAAGCGTTACCTGGGGGTCGGTCGTGCGCGGGAGGCACGGGGTCCCTCAGTCGCGCCACAAAGCCCTCGAAGGTGGTCCGCTGGGTGTGGTCGGCGACGAGAGCGTCGAGGGCGCGGCGCCGCTCGGAGCAGGCGTGCTGGTAGAGCGGCATGGTGGCACGAACGGCTCGCCCGCCCGCCCACGCCGCCCCCCGCACCAGCGCCGCCGCGCACGACACACGCACCACGCACTCCTCCCACACCGGACCGCACGCCGACACCTACCGGGATATATATATTAATCGTGTTCTACCGATAGTAATAAAGGGAACGGAATTAAATAATTTACTGTAAATGATATTTAAAAAAAAAAAGAACTATATGTAGGCAAGGTTCAGTTATTATTTATTTTATGTGAATAAATAAAATCAAGACAGTAAAATAATTTAGTAGATTACAATTTATATTGTAGTTTAAATGAAGTTTCAACGGCACGATCTTAGTGAAATAAAAAAGCATGGCCAATCTAGATAGACTACATTATTCACTTCATAATATATGTTATTCATACGTCTGGTTTCCTGGAGACAGTGCACCGCAGCAGTCCCCCTGGCAGCGGGTACAGCACCAGCAGCACGTCGCAGAACTGCGTCGGCAGTGTGTCCCTGCGGTAGGCGCGCCAGTGCTCGCTCCAAACCACGTGCACTTCATCGTTGCCGAGGTG
This sequence comes from Melinaea menophilus ssp. n. AW-2005, assembly GCA_918358695.1. Classification (NCBI taxonomy): domain Eukaryota; kingdom Metazoa; phylum Arthropoda; class Insecta; order Lepidoptera; family Nymphalidae; genus Melinaea; species Melinaea menophilus. The sequence goes on along the minus strand of OU911041.1, from coordinate 27,481,898 downwards.
ACGGGTCTGGGAGGGGAGGGGGGAGGGCATTAAAAATTAGTCTTGGGCTTCTGAACCGACAATATATTATTTATTTCGCACTCGTTGTTTTCTATCATCGCATATAGAGAGACTTAGAGGTGAATAATGATTACGTTCATACCTTGTTGAGTATAGCGTCCGGCGTGTCCGCCGGCATGCGGGTGGCGACGTGAAACAGCGCCTCCAGTGTGAGCGTTGCTATGTAGGGAGCGCTGACCCCCCCTCCACCGCCGCCGCGGAGACCTCCCGCGAAGCCCACGTGGCTCTCCAACTCGACCTGGGTATGAGAGATAATATTACCAAATATTTAGTATATGTATTGTTATTATTTATACGTACCTCCCAGGCCAGGGCTGCAAGGAATGCCTCGTACGCCGGGCTGCCGCATCGGTTTGATAGGATTTCGTTCCTCGTCTCTTGACCTTTACCAACGTAAATGACGGCAACTTTGTGGGTCTCTCGGCACCTGAATTTTTGTAGCAGTAGTGATAAATTTTAAAATAATATTATAATATAGATAAATATGATAAATTTTATCCATATCATTTAAACAGGGCAAACTGTATAGAATTCTAAAGAAGGACAGTAATCTTTCAGTTTGTCCGTATTTATATGGTCTATTAGTTGATACATGTAACCTCTGCGCGTCCAGGTTGCGCAGTTCCCGCAGCAGTCTGTCGGAGCGGCGCAGAAGGTGCGCGTGCGGGCGCCTCGCCGCCGCCAGCACTCCCAGCTGCGCCAGCAGCAGCCGGCACTGCGAGAACGGACCCGGAGCGACCGATGAGGGCGGGGGAGATTCCGCGTCTGACTCCTCATCGCTAAATATTATAATTAGGAAATACTATTTATTTTATGGTCTTGTTGGTGATATGTGTTTTATCTATTGCTGTTTGGAGTTTGGACGTAGTTTGTGATGTTATTTGACAATTATTATAATACGGGAATGCTTAAAAACCTTACTAATAATGAAATGAGAGTGGGTATATATTTATAGGAAGGAGAAAGATAGTATCACCTGTCTCTGTTCGCGAGGTAGGCCCGCTCTGCGTTCCGATGAGCGACGAGCGCGCACACAAGCTCGTCCTCCAGCCCCGGCGGCAGGGGTGACGCCCCCGCCTCGTCCAGGCGCCTCCCGCAGGTAACTTCCGGGGACGTGCGACCGATGTACGCCAACACCTTTAAGGATGAAGTCAATTATTGATTCAATTATCTTACATGTGGCTTAAATATGAAATTAAGTACAACTTAGTTTTCATGGTACAATTTCCTTACATGATCCAGCTGATGTTTGTCGGGGGGTGAATTTTTGTGATCCGGGAGCAGGTCAGGCGGGAGCGGAGGAGGCAGAGAGGATAGCGTGTTATCTCGAGGGCTGTCGATCCTTTAAAAAAATTTAAAAATGTTGTATAAATGACTCATGAATTTCAAAAACATTAAACTTGAAAAGTCTTACGTTATAGGTATCGGGAGGGGCTCCGGGGGCTCCAAAGAGGCGTAGGGGTCGTAGTGGAGGGCGGAGGCGTCCCAGCAGGCTTTGCCGCATATGTCACGCAGCAACACACGCACCTGGCGGTCCGACGTCATAAGTCCTGGGGGATATAATTTATATTAACACTTATCCGACCGAACGGAGAGATCTTCCCGTTATCAAATAGTCAGTGAACCAATCGTGATGTAGGGTAAGTTTTGCTACCAACAACTGGTTATACAAGATACGTTTATTGGTAATGTACCACTGCATAAGCAGGAATGATTTCAAAGATTTCATACTTTAAAAAAATATATAAAATGTAATTTGCGAAAAATGCGCGGTGAACAGTGAAGTTGGACTCCCACGAGTCAGGTGGAAATCGTACAGGTCACGGGCAGCTAAGTGTTAAGTATAACTAGAAAGCTGGTCAAACAAAAGCAGGATCTAGGAGTGTTCTCCCCGGGCGTACTGCTGGCGCTGTGTGGCTGCATGGCGGGCAGCTTCACGAGGCTGGTCAAACAAAAGCTCCAGAAGGATCTAGAAGGGGGGAGTGGTTTTAACGGGGGCGCTGGCGGCGCTGGGCGGCTGCATGACGGGCAGCTTCACGAGGCTGGTCAAAACAGAAGTTCCAGAAGGATTTAAAAGGAGTGTTCTTACCAGGCGCACTGCCGGCGCTGGGTGGTTGCATGGCGGGCAACTCCACGAGGCTGGCTAGCGCGGCGTCCCCCAGCCTCATGAACTGCACGTGTGGCGCTCGCAGCACAGCGGCGCCCAGCTCGGCGCCCAGCGCGGGTCCGTCGTGCTGTTCGCACGCGCCCGACGACGTCTGCGCTCCCCCCCACAGCGGCCACTGGCCCAGGTACAGCACCAACCGACCGCATAACTGACCCAAACCAGTACAATATCAAATAAAACATAGTTATACTATCGATGGTATATACTTTAGAACCGGCAACGAAATTTTTTTGATTTATTACTTTATTATAAGTTTCTTTCAAGACAAGTTTCTAGAGATACAGATAAGTAGTAATTATCTATGATCTAAAACCCTAGCCTTGTCTGAAGTCGTTATATCGTCGCTTAAATTGATATATCGTCGCTCGCGTCGTTATATGGTCACTTACCGTTTGAGCCCAGAGTTTGACGTCGATGGTGGAGGCCGGCGTGTTTTTGGGAGACAAGTTATCGAATTGAATATTTGGATCGAAGTCCTCGTCCACGGGCAGCGAGAGGGCTTCGATTTCGGATCCGTTTGCGCCCTTCATTACAGCGTATAGCACCTGAAAATAATTATATTTTTTAATATATAAAAAATATTTTAAATTACATTTTTTCTAGACAAAACCTTAAATATTTTATTACAGTATAAAAAAAATACTAAAGGCTGAAAAGGTGAAATGAAAATAAAAATGTCAAGGTTTCTTCGTAGTGACATTCTAATAAAATTTAGATACTTTTACGTAAGTTATTACTATTCAGTGGACATTTTTGTATTACTAACGTATCTTCCTCATTAGCACCGAGTTACGTGTGAAGGGAGGGAGTTTTGACATCGCACAGAGTTGAGAGTTTAAAATCTCTCCGCTCATGAGACACTGCACAGTACATCGGATCAACTCACCGACACCACATCACTTTAAAAGTCAAAATCACCAAAACATAAACATGCAAAAAATCGTAAGTACCTATATAGTCGTATAAACTATTTTTTTTTAGTTTAACGGTTATTTTTATAAATACTTTGTGGTGTTAATTTATATTTAATAAAAGTTTTTTTTTCTTCTAAATTTATAATCTTTTTTGTTGTTATTACTGGGTGTTATATAATAACATTTATAGTAAAAAAATATTTTTTTTTATTATTTTTTTTTTACTTGTTGGGTTTTTTTTCATTTTTTTTCTAAATTTATAATTTTTTTTGTTGGTATCAGTGGGTGTTATATAATTACACATATAGTGAAAAAAAAAATTTTTTATGTAAAATTTTTTTTACTTGTTTGTTGGGTGTTTATGACATATTTAATGCTAGTACCGTAAAATTGTATATTTTCGGTTTTGTTTCTACTTGACCAGTGTTAATTACACATTCAGAAAAAAGTTTTTTTTTTAATTTAACGGTTTTTTGTTTATGATAATGACATATTCAACGAAAGTACAACATATATCTTAATAAACGTCACCTAGACTTTAAAACTACCGATTGTTCTGTACGAGACGGAAAGGTGCGAAATGTGAAAGTGATTCCGTAACTCTCACTTCACACAGGCACTGTGCACTCTGGCCCTGGTGGTTGTGGCTCTAGCGGCGCCCCAGGACTCCCACCCCGCGTACATCGTCAAACAGGAGTCTGACGTCAACCCTCAGGGATACAACTTCGAGTGAGTTGGAATTTTTTAATTATTTAAAAAAAAAAAAGGTTTCATTGGAAATGATTCTTGTATTAACTGTTGTGTCTAACTTTGAACACACTTTGAACTTCAAGATGGCGGATTGGAAGGATCGACGAAAATGCAATAATATGAAAGAATACAAACTAAAAAATAAATAATAGTAATATTTTTTTTACATATTTTTTTTCTTATTTACACTATTCTTGATTAAGATTTTTTTTTATATTTATTTTGGTCAACATGTCTGGACATACAATATAAATAATAATTTCAAAGGTTCGAGACAAGCGACGGCATCACACGCCAGGAGCAGGGCACCCTCAAGCAGATCGACGACCACCAGGCCATTGAGGTGCAGGGGAGCTACAAGTACACCGCCCCCGACGGACTAGTCTATACCGTGACGTTCCTCGCCAACGAGCACGGCTTCCAGCCTCAGGAGCACGTCGAACACCCCGGACAATAATATTTATAAATACCGCTTTTTTAAATACTTTAAATAGTCTATATTGAGATTTTTCAAAAAAATAAGTCTTCAATATATTCTATCGTGTAAATATTGTCTTGGATTCGTTTTTGTAATCCCTTTTACGATTTTTTTGTATGTTTTTAAATGATTTTGAATAAATATTCGTTATATTAAAAAAAAATTTTTTTTTTTTTTAAATGCAATCCTTATTTTCATCTACTATTTCCATTTAATGCACTCACAGTAGAAGCGGCAACGATAGTTGTATTCGTTAAAATACTATTTTTAGAATAAACATACAATAGTTCCGTTAAAAAAGAAAAAATTAGTCCCTAATGAATTCCTTAACAGTACTTTAAAATTCACCAATACATTACGAGCACCAAATTGTTATAGTAGTGTATATAGTACGAGGCTAACCTTGAAGACGACCAGCAGCAGCGAACCCCCGTCCTCCTGGTGCTGCAGCAGCCGCTCTGGGCCGCACCGTACGCAGTACTCCGCCAGGCACAGCAGCAGCGAGCCGGCCAGCGGCTTCACCGACTCGCGGGAGCTGATGCTCGAGATTTGAGCCAGACACGCACAGATCCACTTGATTATCTTTTCTATTGAGCGAGAGAAACCGTTAAAATCTTATATTAAGGTAATGTCTGAATTAAGGCGATCCGACTCACCGACTAGCCCGGGATACATTTCCACTATCCGGTCGGTGTAATCCGCCAACGCCAACACGGCGTCGCTGACCACCTTCGCTATTGTTCTATTCTTCATCTGAAAAGCAATAGTTATTAGCGATTTAGACGAATGTGGTGTGATCCGTGTCCAACTCACCATGAGCATCTGGAGTAGACAGGTGACGTGCGCCGGCAGTCGCGGTGCGTGCGCGCGCTCCGCCAGCACGTGCGCCGCGTGCGCCGCCAGCGCACACGCGCCCGCACACCGCGCCGCCGCGCACCCCTCGCGACGACACACTCGCACTATTATATTGAGCACATGCTCCTGGAGGGAATAATCGTTCATATCATTTCCGTTGAGTAACGGTTTCATCAGTCCATGTTACCTTTAGATCCGGGCAGGACACGGTGTTGTATTGGTGGGGGTAGGGCTGCAGCATGGGCGCGTTCATCAGCTCGTCGGGAAGGGCGAGCAGGGATCCCAGAAAAGTGACGGCGGCAGTGCGAGGACACTGGCAAAAAATGAATTTCTTACACTAAATCTAAACTTATCTGAAATATAGATGAATATAGGTGTGGTACCGATGGCCCCATGTCTGAAGAGTTGAGGACGACGGTGGAGGCGTGTACGAAGTCCAGCAGCAGCAGTGAGTAGCCGTCCAAGGCCAGGGACAGGTAGCGCGGGGCGGCGTGCTCGACCAGCACGTCCACCACGGACCGGTCCTCGCCCGTTAGACCTGTTAAGGGCAAGTACGTGACACTGAAGGACTTATGTTTCTTTTTTTATACAATGCCACATCAAATGATTATTGAAAAAAAATTTTAACAACGGTGCAAAACATTAGAAACTGATTAATACAAAAAAAACATTAAAATAGCCCGGAATTTTTAATTACTGTAGTTAAATAACATCGATTTCATATTATATATCATCAAAAATATTTGAAAGGAAAATTGAGTAACAGTACAAGAGATCAAATTTTGAACAGATATTTAATGTATATGCGTGCGTGTGTGTGTTGTGACGTGTGGTGGTGTGCGTGTACCGTGATGCAGCGCCCGCTGGTACAGCTGCAGGTGTGCGAGGTGGGGACGCCCGCTGCAGGCGGCGGGTGCTCCCGGACCCTGCGCCTGCGCGATCGTCGCCTCGCACAGCAGTCGCAGCGCCACCAACTTGCCGGTTCTAGACACGGACATACATTACGCACACTATTGTCTATTGATACCATTTTTATATTTTACGACTGCATCTTATATAGTTTTAATTAGGAAACTGGTAAAAAATACTTTTTTTTTACGTATAAGATTCTTTAAATTGCATAATAGTATTGTTAAGTAAATCGTCTAATATTAATAAAATAAAATGCGGTTTATTTATTTATTTTGTAAATTATTTATTTATATCTTTTCCACTTTGAATCAATACCAGTGATCACTTGTGTATCAAATGTTAGTGTCAGAATTGTCTATTTTGATATCATTCTTATCGAAATAAGCCCTTTATTTAAAGAAATAAAACTTTAACTATATCTATAAGTGCAGAAATCAAATTGAAACAACAAATAAATCGCGAATCAAGGAAATAACAATGTTACTTTAATACCTACTATAAGGGCTGCGTGTACTTTAATTAACAAAAATAGGGCTTACCGATGCGAGGGCGGTAGGGCCTCTGCCTCGAGACACCACCCAGCCACGAGGTTGAAGGGAACGTGTATCTCCGTATTGCCATTTAGGGTTTGATTTGTGCTTATCTGCAGGACAGATGTTCAAATATATAAAAAAAACCATAACCTACATAACAAAATCACGAAAATAACAAAAAATTCAAAGTTTTTTTGAATCATTGAATTATAATATAAATAACAATCGAATTAGTTGCAAACAAATTCCTCAAATACGAATTATAAATAATAAAAACAATACGTTCCACTAAATCACTATCAGTGAAAGTTGTAAACTTTAAACACATCGGATTAAAATCATTTAACACAGACATATACATAATTAAAAATAAATAACTCTAAACAATATTATAAAGAAAGAATACAAAATTATAACATTTTTATTTTTGACGTTTGACGTAAAACAAAGTACCCTCCTATAATATAATTTATTGAGCTGAGCGCAAGCGAAGCTCTTAACCGTTCATTTTGCTGTTACGACATCGGTAATTTTAAAACCTATAGATGTATTTTTTTAGAATTTGGCACATGGCTAGATCGTTTACTAAAGATGGTTCTGCAAAAAACAGAACAAAAAAATTCAGTCTACAAAAAAAAAAGTAGAGATTCATTTAAAAGACAGATATGGCTTTACTTTTATTGATGATGAACTGATTTTCTTTTCAATTGAGATTCTAAACCTATACTTGCTGAGCATGTTATAGAGCAATATAATATGCTAAGTTTGTTAGCATTAAGGAAAGAGGGCGCTCAGCTCAACTCCCGCAGAGCACGACGGCGGATCCTAGTATTAATAATATCGTCAAGGTGTACGGTACACTCGTTTAAAACCTTACCTAAATAATAAAACATTAAAAAATAATAATTTCGAGTCGACAACATATCTCCGCTAAATTCTGATTGTCGAGTATTTTGTTAAATTCTAATGTTTCAGACAGACAAATCACAGTCGCCATATTGGATACTAGAGAAACGTCACTGATACTGGACGCCATCTTGAATTCGTTAAGACCGTCACACGTATCAGTGAAGTCACAGTTCAAATAATAATAACAATATTCTTTGAAAACCGATAATTATAAAAATATTTACCTTTTTTTTTTTTTTTTTTTTTTTTTTATGGAAGAGGAGGGCAAACGAGCTGGCGGGTCACAGATGACTTGTGATCACCGCCGCCCATGAACTCTTGCAACATCCGAGGATTTACAAGAGAGTTGCCGGCCTTGTAGGTAGGAGTAGACGCCTTTTTTGAAGGTACCCATGTCGTACCGATCTGGAAATACCGCCGAAGGGAGTTCGTTCCACAAGCGAGTGGAACGTGGAAAAAATGTCCTTGAGAACCGCACAGTGGAGGATCGCCACGCATCCATTACCTACATTTTGTAGCTTGTGTACGAGTCACATTTTACCAGAGCGAAGCCGGATTTTCATCTAATATTTATATAAACGAGTATGTTATTAGTTATTGTAAATATGTCAAATATTTCATCATACTCAGGTCATATTAACACTTAAATAAAGATACAATAGAATTAAACATCCTTTGTGTATATACCACTTATATGTTAAATATGACAACATATAAAATAGAGAAACATTAATGAATTTTAGACATAAACTAATAAACAATCCAAAAAATTTTTTTACGTATATTTATTATTTAGCTTCACGCCATATTCCTTGCGGGGTAGCCAGAGACGACGGAGCGCCAAACGCTACGGTCCCTGCATACCTCTTTCGCCTCGACCACAGACATCAACCTCTTCATACATGCCCTCCGGGGGGTCCTCATGCTTTTTACGTGACCTTCCTCCAGTATCATAGATATTGTGTTTTCGAAGGTCACTCGAGGCCTCCCCCTGTCTCTCTTACCGCTCACATTTCCTATATAAATCTTTTTTATATAGGAAAAAATCTTTTTTGTATATGTATATATATTATTAAAATATGTTATGCAAAAGTGCAAGTAACCTAAATTACCTCTCGCCTTCGACGACGTCTCAGAAGCCTTCTTTTTCCTGCACCTCTTTCGCATTGGCAATCCTTGAATAGCTTCGATTTAGAGAACAGTTCACAAAATCTTAATAGAACCATACAAACGTGCGGACGGCTCAATGAATAATCGCGTATAACATATATATATATATTTTTTAAACAAAGGATTTATTGAAAACAAAACACAATCCAATAGAGATAAAAGTATTCGGTTACCGCATCTGTCGTATGTCAGATATTATTGATAACTGGGTGTATTTGTTATATCAATTAACGGGCGTTTTACGTTTTAACTTATACGTTTACGGTGTTAAAATAATCATATTATTCATGGACGTGGAAAAAACGTGTTATGAAATTCCAGTGTATAGCACTACATACATACACATATATATATTTAATTTACCATATTATATATATATATATATATATATATATATATATATATTACGTATTGTTTTTAACATTTATAAAAACTATTTTCTCTACTACAATTTTATCAAATTCAATATCTAAAAGATAAGACAATGATCCAATACTACTATTTACAAATAATAATCTATTTTTTTTTTTTTATGGAAGAGGAGGGCAAACGAGCTGGCGGGTCACAGATGATTTGTGATCACCGCCGCCCATGAACTCTTGCAACATCCGAGGATTTACAAGAGTGTTGCCGGGCTTGTAGATAGGAGTAGACGCCTTTTTTGAAGGTACCCATGTCGTACCGATCTGGAAATACCGCCGAAGGGAGTTCGTTCCACAAGCGAGTGGAACGTGGAAAAAATGTTCTTGAGAACCGCACAGTAGAGGATCGCCACGCATCCAGGTGGTAAGGATGGTATTGGAGGCGATGGCGCGCTGTGCGGTGATGAAATTCGGCGGCAGGCATCAGATCGAATAGTATAATATTGTATAAATTATCTTGCGTTTATTTCATAGTGCACCTCACTATTGCATTCATATTGCATAGTGAGACGAATTTTACAAAAGGTGGATTAGTAACGGAGTGGTATACGATTATTATAATGTTGAACTATTTTTTACAGATTTATATATATGTATATATATATATATATATATATATATATATATATATATATATATATATATATATATATATATATATATATATATATAAGGTATTTATCACTCACTGACTCATCACGAAATCTCTGAAATTATCTGTCCGATTAACTTAAAATTTTAAATAGTTACTTCTTTTGCGAGTTAGACGTCCATTAAGAACGGATTTTACGGAATTCCTATTCCATAGGATTTAATGTTTTTGCATTTCGTCAAGTTTTAAACCTGTAGGAGCTATACATTTAACGCGGGGGTAAGAGTTACTATAGCAACGGTTACGATGACAACGGATAATATGACAAAGGTTACCATGGCAACCTAAGTTCACATGCAAATTAATAGTGTGTGCGTGTGTGTGTGTGTGTGTGTGTGTGTGTGTGTGTGTGTGTGTGTGTGTGTGTGTGTGTGTGAGAGAGAGAAGCGGGATGGAATAAGCTAGTTTATAATAACATCCACAACATATTATAATCTATGATTATATTATAGGAGAAATATATATAAATTATAATGACACTGCACTAATTTATATGTAATTAAATATAAAAATGTGTTCTTATATCGTGAATGAATATATATGGGTGAAAATTAATTGATCGCAACCTGTAGTTTAATATCATGTTTTTTTTATTATTTACGTAATATAAGTGATGTAATAAACCACGATATTTTTCTTTTATAATTGTTTACGGCAAATATCAAACAGCTATCAGATAAGTATATGTGTACGCATGCCCGCACAAACGCACGCACGCACGCACGCACGCACGCACGCACACACACACACATACAAAACTGATGTAATAACATTTTAAATATTATTAATCAATTATTATATGTACGAAATACTATTAATATACACAGAACTTTGTTTGTTTGTACGCACCTTGCGGTAAAACTACTTGACATATTTTGATGAAATTTTGGTTTGTTATAGAATATTGATTTGGATTACCTTTGAGATAACAAAGCTAAGGCAAAATAAGGTTCTTTTCACCTCCTAACATTAATTTATTCTAACGGAGAAATAAAAATTGGACAGGTAGAGGACGAAGAAAAGATGGATGGATTGCGTGAAAGAGATGAAGAAGAAGGGAGTGTGTACAGAGATGACGAGTAACAGGAGAGTATGGAAGGAAAAACATACTGCACCGACCCCGAAATTGGGATAAGGGCAGGAGGATGATGATGAGGGAGAAACAAAAATATTTTGACTATAATAACAATATAATATAACGGATTGATTTTTATGAATTTTGAATTTAAATGAATGTTAAACAACAAAAATTTTTTTTTTTTAATTATGTCCTTAATTTTTTTTTCAAACACTACACAAATATCACGTCAACAAAATCAGTACTAATATGAACATAGTATTTTATTATAAAATACACACATATAGACATAAGATATGTAAATTTATAATATATATAGTTTATGTTAACCTTGAATTGATCATTTCCATAATAACATAAAAACATTTAACGTAATAGGTAACTTACGTCATATAAGCACCCACACATTTATATACACACCCACACTCTTATATCAAATACTTATCTATACTAAAACAACGCGTACCTTGACCAGCGTCCCGTTGAGGTGCACGAGGTACTTGAAGAGGTTGTGGTGGGCGTGGGGGTCCCTGAGAGCGTTGGGGTCCCCCAGCGCCGCCAGCATGCGCCGCCACAGCACGCACGCTACGTCCGGCAGCCAGCCGCGAGCCGCGCCGCCCAGAACCACGCCCACGCCCGCCCCTGCCCCCGACCCCGTGCCGGCGCCCACGTTCACACCCGATCCCGCGCCCATCAACCCGCCCGCGTTAGAGTCCGTCTCCGACCATTCTAGACCAACAGTTCCTTATAAATGACCGTTCCACATTTTACGCAGATTGCAGTAAGTTCTTGGTAAATTCTTATAGTATATGCCCATTGATTCTTGGTTACTATATTAAACAAGTATGAAATCGGACTGCAAACGAATTAAAACCGGAGCTGTGGTGTCGACGGCCCTTATATGTATCGTTTATAATTTTTCACTTACCGACGTTGCCGCCGTCTGATGCTAGATCTATTTGTAAAGGAGAGTCCTTTATAGAACTGCTCTCGACGCCGCTAGAGGGCGCCGGCGAAGGTGACCGTGAGCCTACAGAATAACAACACATAAATATACAATTTGTTACATCATTGCGTGTTTTTTTTAAATAACCCTGTGGCATAAACACACTAATTAATAATTCCTTGAAAAATGCAATAAAAGTAATGTTAATAAAGTTTATATTGTGAAATTCGTGCCTAAAACGGTGTCTTTGTAATGGCGTTCGCCATTCGATTCTTGTGACGTCATAGGACAGTAAACAATGTGTAACTACAGTCGTTGTAGCTATTTTCGTTATTTTATTCTAAATTTATTGGACCAGAATAGTGTGTACAACAATGTTTAAATACTTCGATAAAAGATGAACAAAAAGGATGTGTCTATTTCAACAAATCCTAAAAGCTGAATAGTAAAAAAGGGGGTAAAGTTAGTTCAGGGAGAACAAACAGTATATCATTACTTCAAATAATTAATAATTTAGTATTTTAGAAAGACAATTTTGTTCATAACATCATAAAATTTTCTAAAACTATGTGTAATGGTATAAAGATTTATATATATATATATAATTGAGCTGAGCGTAAGCGAAGCTCTTAACCGTTTGGGAGACCCTTTTTTGTGTTTAGTTGTCTCCAGAGTGCGACGAGATAATTAGCTAAAAACTATCTCATGTATGTTTTGAGCCGAACGCGGATATTATAGTGAAAAAAGATTGAAAAAATGTTTTGCCATTCAAAAGTTATCAAGAAAAGAAGAAAAGAGAGGGGCTCAGCTCAACACCCGCCGCGCACGGTTGGCGGATCCTAGTTTCAACGTACATACACAGCAGTTACATTTATAAGCTTTGAAGCATAGTGATCTACTTTTTAAAGAATCTGGCAATCTTAAAAACTTCTAGATCTGATAGGTTTCTATCATCTTTTTGCACGAAATTTTTACCCATTTTCTCATTAAATGTATTATATTATATAAGTAGAAATAGAATTATCACGAAATTATAAGAAATTAACTCAAGAATCAGTGATAGAATTATATAAAACACACAACATAATACGCCAAGTCGATGTTTACTGTCATGTGACGTCACTAACGTCCTGACCAATCACAGAGCGGTTTTGACCTTCAGAAATAAACAATATATTTAATAAAAAATATATACAATTCAGTGTAATTTTGTTATAAATAGGTTTTATTACACTATCATGTAATGAATGACAATAATTCGTAGTATATTTTCAATAGTTTCAAAAAGCCTACCACTGGCGGAATCTCTCTCCTCTTGCTGTGACGATTGTCTCAGCGAGTCCAGAGAATACCAACGCCTCGGTTTGATGTTCACTGTTTCTTTGGTATCATCTGAAAAGAAAACATTACTGTAATAATAATTTATTAATCTTCCTGTGCCCTTATCCCAATTTCGGGGTCGGCGCAGAATGTTTTTTCCTTCCATACTCTGCTATTACTCGTCATCTCTGTAGACATTCCTTCCTCTCCGTATCGTCTTTCACGCAATCCCTATTCCATGCTGAAGCATATAGTAGTATGTCACAAATACTTTTAATTATCAAAAACTTATATTGTATTATCTGTCTATTGAATTATATACAATAGTACTTAATGTAAAAAAATAAAGTAGTTTTGGATCAGTGTACACTTATCCCATGAACTTAAGGAATCTTTAATTCTTTTTTATATATATATATATATATGTATGTCTCTCACCCTGTCCATGTGTCTGTGTGTCCGTGTGTCTCAAATGCGGGTCGCTGCGTGCTCTGGCCAGGCGTCGGGAGCCCGTCTCCTTACGGGACGTCTCCCCCGACAGACGAGACTTACCTGACAACGACACTATACTTAGTAATTAAAGAGATTTTAGAGGAATAATGTAGATATCTATTATTTACATCTCTTCTCATATCCAAGATGTGGTAGGGTTTATCGCCATATTGGACCCAAAACGAAAAAAAAATAGGTAAAAAATATTAGACCAAAATATCAAAGCGGATCCGAGTGATCGGCATTTAGGATTTTTTTAATATTACGAAAAATAAAATAGTTTAATTTTATGTCAGTACACACCCGGGGTACGCGCTGGCGGGCGCAATGGCGCGGGTCGTGATGGCGGGGGTGCAGGCCCGGGGCGCCGCCCCCGCCCGCGGCCCTCAGTTGTCGCCTCCGACAGCTCCAGCGAGTACACGTGCCGCGCCAGCACGCGGGTCAAGGTCTCCATTGTTTTCTGTATGTTTCAAATAGTATTTTAAGTCTTATATTTTATTACTGCATAATTGGCAGTGTGACAATCTTCGAAAGAAAAATCCCTGGCGACAATAACTTTTCTATAAATCCAGTAAACGCATTTCATTTAGACAACTAGGTGTACAATGAATATATGGAAGGTGACAAACCGCACGCATCGACAATTTTTTTTTATTTTTTTATTAAATTTTAATTTTACAAATCTCTTTATATATCTTATCTTAAACTACCAATACTTGTATCCTCACTCACCGCCCATTCCTTTATAAGATCTTCCCAGTGGGTTAGTCTCGTCAATAGTTCCATGAAATTCTGCCAGAGCTCCGGTTTGACGGCTACGTTGAGATTAGCTTTTATCCACGTCACTATTAATGTTTGAAACAACGCTGGAGCCAGAAACCCACCTGCGACATATTATATATTATAATAATCAATCAACTATATATATTATATTAAAATAAAATAAGTTCTTCACACACACACACACACACGCACGTACGTACGTACGCACGCACGCACGCACCACAAAAAGCATCTCAGTTTAGGATAATATTTTTAACTTTTTTTTCTTTTTTCCTATTATTACTTTATTTATATATGTAGTAATATTTCTTTATTTCTTTCGACACAGTTTTATAACTAATGCAAGCATTTTCTATCACTGATTTCTTAATTAATTATAATTGCAAATTATTATTATTGAAACATTACCCAGGGTCTCCTGTTTTCTTTTGGGTGGTACTTTTGTCAAAACCAATGAAGTTATCTGAAGTAACACTAACAATAACTGCTCCCTGAAAATAAAATAACATATAATATTACAAATATAACTTAAAATCTTTTATAATTGATTGGTAGTGTTTGATGTCTAACGGAGAAGGAGAACGGGATTGTGATATGTGTACAGGAAATGGACAGAGAGCAGAGGGGTCCCTATACCAGGCACGGAGGAATGATAAGTATACAGGGAAGGGACAGTCTATATCTACAGGAAAGGGGCAGGGGTCCCTATACCTGGTAGGGAATTTGACATACCAGGAGCTGGCGTCCATGGCGATATGCATAACCATATATCTGTATATGTTCAGGACGCGTTTGCACGTGTCCGTCTGTTCGTCCAGCGCCTCCACGCCCAGAGCCACGAACACGTTGGCCGCTTGCGTCATGAACACTTGTAGAACGTTCTGTGATATCATATGTATAATTAAAAAAAATCACAGCTATAATCTCTCTCTCTCTCTCGCAGTCTCGTTCCCTTTAATTCTTCGCGTTAACTTTCCGTTAATATTTTTAATATTTTTATTTACTCAATTTCGAGAACAACTCGCTCTTATCCAGACATTTATATTGTATGAAATTTTCAAAAAATATACTTAGACATGACCATGTGTTTTTTGTCATTTTAATTATAGAAGACTTTCTAAACGAGAAGATTTACAGTTTTAGCCTTTAACGACAATTTATACTAATTTTTTAACAGCTGAAAATCTCGTCTGTTCAAACCATATAAGAAAACCACTTATTTATAAAAACAAATTGGAAATTCAGCATTCACTTACAACTACAATGTGTGGTTGGAACTATGAACGTTATGTTTTTGATTTTCACATTTTTTATAACTATTACAAGTGTTTTTTTTTATTGTCATATTATATGCAACCTATTACACTTTTTGTAAAGAATTTTGTAAGATTCAGCATTACCTGCATGCCGGCCCGCACCATAACGTTGTCCCTCCCGAGGGCACCCAGGTAGGAGTCGTTCCGGAGTCGCCGGGGGGGCGCCGAGGGTTCCCCCGCCCCCTCCAACGCACTCTCCATCAAGAAGGGTGGGATTTCCGCGACCTAATTTAAATTTTGTCATCTATATATATATATATATATATATAAATAAAATTGAATTGTCTGTTAGTAATTCTAAATTAACAGATTTTCGCTCATTTAATATGAAAATATATAGGGTATTAAAATAAAAAAAGAGTAGTTAAAAAATAAATCTCTGTCAGTTTATTTCGACTAATCCCTGAAATGGTTGGACCGATTTTAACAGGACTTTCAGTGGCGAATAACTAATGTCATAATTTGTAATTTATTTTAAAAACATATTTTAGCGAACAAGTTGTGACCACAGCTAGTTATTTATAAAAATTTAATAGCAACAAATTTTGATTGAGCTGAGCGTAAGCGAAGCTCTTAACCGTTTGGGAGACCTTTTTTTGTGTTTAGTTGTCTCTAGAATGCGACGAGATAATTAGCTAAAAATTTTCTCATGTATGTTTGAACCGAACGCGGATGTTATAGCGAAAACAGATTGAAAAAATGTTTAGCCATTCAAAAGTTATCTAGAAAAGAAGAAAGGAGAGGGGCTCAGCTCAACACCCGCCGCACACGATGTACGGATCCTAGTTACTTTATGACAGGAATGAGTAATTCATATGATTTGTATGGGAAAGTTATGGTTTATTATTATGGTGAAACTGCGTCACCACCATGAATCAGATCGCTTGAAATGTGACTTATATATAATATGATATACACCAATGTGTAATAAAATAGTACAGGAAAAATTATGTACAGAAATAAATATTTGCTTGCGAAATTCAGTACGACTCATATATCAAAAATAGTCACGATATTACACAAGTTAATATTAACTTATACATAAGTATAAGTATAAACTTATACTAATATTATATATATATATATATATATATATATTATATATATATATATTGAATATATATTGAAATAATATATAATATTAAATATATATTGAAATATAAACCTTATTATATTTATGACGAATATTTTGAAGGATAATTTGAATAATACTGTCATACAAATAAATTAATTACACGTTCATTATCAATTTAATATTATTATTATTACATTTCAATTTAGATAAAGTTTAGTTTTCCTGCTGCCGTTTCTAACAACTGTTTTAATACCTTCAGTAACGGAAAGATAATTATTTGATATAAATATTTATTTCAATATATATAATAATAACTCTTGCAATAACTAAAATGTTGTTGAAAATTATGACGTGGGGGGAGGGGGGGGTTTACGTTAGATTGCGCTCCCCTATGAATCGTTGAAGTGACGTGAGGTGGCACGTTGCCTGTTAAGTCGGATCGGGTTTCCTTGATTCTGAGTGCGGCTTGCTGTCGGCTAATGAAGAAGGATGTCCAGATCTGACTCGTTTGGCTTGGGGGTTGTAGGGGAGGTAGGGGAGAAACAAGCCAGCCACCGAAGTGGGGCGCAGTCATATCAACAGTGTGTGGCTCAAGCAAGCGATTCCCGGGTCGCTTCTCAATAGAGCGACGTGTTGAATGTCTGTTTTAATATAACTACTCCCTATATACACGTGTGTAACTATAAAAGGTTTCAGTCGATAAAAAAAGACTTATGGGCCTGAAAGGCCCGGGGACACGTCCATTTCAAGAGTGACTATAAAAGGTCGGACCTCGGTAGCAGACAATAGACGGTGTTCTGCCGTCCCCCGATGGCAGAACGCCGAGGTAACTTACATATAGTAGGACCTTTCCTTCGATGCCGAAGGTGGTGTGTGTTCATGTGTAGTGTAGTGTGTGTGTGTGTGTGTGTGGAGAGCCTAGATGTCTGTTGTCAATCGTTATCTGTATTGAGAAGGACCGATTTGGGTCTGCTCTTAAAGGCTAAAGGGGTCGGAGCCATAACATTATCTTATACACATAATATTGATAGAATATATATACATATATATATATTGTTTGCAAAAATTGCGGTTTGTATACTACAAATAAACATACATTCATCTGTATCCAGTCCTTGTAGAGCGCGATGACGCGCCTAGTGGCGGCGGCGTGGGCGAAGGGCAGGAGGAAGGCCTGCCGCAGCACCTCGATCGTGAAGTCTACGTGCTCACGGGACCCGCAGCACAGCACGTCCCGCACCGCCTGCTCCGACGACAACTCCTCCAGGGGACCCGCTGGTGGGTGGGCAGGTTAAAACATAAACAGTTCAATAAAACCTCGATAAATGTATACCTTGTCAAATTGTACTTCAGGTCATTAACAATACATTACATACCCGAGTCCAAACTGGGATGCGGTGTCATGGACGCGGAGTCGTGAGAGGACGCTCTGCTGGAGTCCGAGGGATGCCCCACGGTAAAGGAGGTCTCCTCCTCATGGTGCAGTGAGGTGGCGGGTGTTGGGGTGCCCGAGTGCGGCAGCTGAGAGCTCGTGCTGGTCATGGAGGAGGGCTGTCCCCCCTCGCTTCCCCCGGCCTTCTTCATGAAGTGCGCGTAGCTCGCCACCCACTTGATAAGCGTCACTCGGCAATGCACGAAGTCGTCCTCCAGAATAGTGTGTTGGACCGGCAGCTCTAGATTATTATAAGGACTTTTGATTGAGCAGTTATAAACTAGCATCTAGCATCATCAATCGAGCGTCAATCAAGCATCAATCAAGCTAGCATTAAAACCGTTATAAACTTATGTTATGCTTCTTTTGACATGTTAACGGTAGTGATTTATTTGAGATAACTTACCTAGGTTCGGTTTGTATAATGAGTTCTTGTGATTGAACTGCGGGCATATTACAGGTAGGTAATATATCTTAAATTTCTCTAATAGAAATGCGAAACATCTCATCGCCTTTGCGTGGGAGCGATCCTTCCATTGTATTTTGGTGACCGATGTGGCCATTCCATCGAGGAGTATTTCAAAGAAGTATTTCGTTTCATTGTCAACGACTTTTTCGTTTGCATTCGCCGTTAATAACGGCTGAATATCCACACTTTGAACTGGGTTTAGAGCGTTGGTGTCGTGGAATATGGACGCTGATACATTTGCTAACTTCCCCATAATACCGGTTGGGGTTTGCTCGACAACAACTTTCTTGGCACTGTCCGTCGATAAATTGAAGTTGGGATGATGCATGATATCCTCCATTTTGAAGTCTCCAGAGTCACTAGAGATATTAGTGACGACGTCGAAAGGTTTCGATTTAAAAGGCGATCCGATTGGTACACAAGTATCAGGTAATCCCGGAACAAGGGATGCAAACATTCTGTGCGCTTCGGTGGTAGCATTGTCGCCGAGAGCTTGATACCATAGCAGGAAATACCTGAAAATGTTTCAGTTATGTGTTGTTCCAAACAAAAATGAATAAAAATTAATCTTTTTGTACCGTATCGCTTCCGCCCTTAGCTTCTGTGAGTTCCCACTGTGGAGTAGTTTTGAGAATATTCTTGTCAATGAATGTAACTGCCATCTTTTACCAATAAGCTCTGGTAGAAGACATAACACTTTCTCAAGAAGAGACAAAGCTCCTTCCAACTCCTCTCTGCCTGCTTTGTGAACTAAAATTCACACATAATTAAGAATAAGAATCAAATTTATAATTTTTGATAGTAGAAGCATATTTGTATGGTGTAAAGCTTGTGTCCACAACCGAAAGCACGTTTTACATTATAACAATCCATGCATTCGTTATTTTTAATATTATAGTATTTGCATGTCACATATTTAATTAATGACTAAATTATTTAATGAATAATTTGGAATAAATGTTATTTTTATAGAGTAATAAATTGAATAATTAATAGCTTGATACTGCAATTTGATAATAATTAACTCTAAAATACTGATGAGATGCTGGTGAAGGCATATTATGGGTTTAGATAAAAAAAAATGAATATTCATATTAAAATATTCAATACATTTAAAAACTAAGTGTAAAAACCAAATCATAAAAGCAAAGTGTAAAAAATATTAAAAATTAAAATGGATATACAAAATACACTACATGTTATTATGTTAGTAATCTATACCAGATAGAAACCTCACTCATAATATTGCAACACCCAAGACTCACCTAGATGAAACGGAAGTTCTGTTCGCCAAAAACATAAAAAGAATTACAAGTCAGTGTGCAATTTATTATTTATGTACATGGGTGGATATAAAAAGGATAATATAAAAGAGGTTTTATAGAACTTTAGATATAAAATATACAAAGATCTTGCTTTGATTATTTTTTAAGAAAACACCTATCTATACTTTTTATCAAGTTCTAGTTAGTTAAGTATACTTTTGTATTAGAAAAGTATTATTTTTGTTGACCTATTTATTGTATATATAAACATACCTCTTTGTCTTAAGTTATTCTCAGCTAGTATAAAGTTGTCATATAAAATAAAATAGACATGGCTAAAATTATTTTCAAAATAATTCTTTGCTTCATCCACATCATAATGTTCTGAAATTAAAATATTTTACAAATCAACAACATATCCTCCTGTATATCGCGGCATTTGTTGTTATAATCTATCGAAAATAAGCAATTAGTACCTCAGTACAGATAACAGTACACAAGTAGTATTGATATCTTCAAGAAAACGTTACTTCTCAGTAGATAACTACGAACACCACTAGATACTTCAATTACAGTTATTCTCAACTAATTAGCATGTTGTACGCAATGTAGCGTCAATTGTTTTTATACTTTCTGACTATATATTTAAAAATACAGATTTTATAAAGGTATAGCTATTACTCACCTAATACGATTTTTAAATGTTTAAGTCTAGTTGTGGAGTCCTTTTTGGAATCCTGTATTTTAACAGTAGATTTTTTGACATCCTGATGCGATTTTTTAGTAAACATTACGCCGGAATTAAAGAAAATTATATCAAAGAATTTTCACATGATTATGAAAAGATAACTATTGATTTGATATCGATTTTTGAAAAGTTTATATTGCACATAGCTTTCATTTGTGCATTGAGTTTTCACTTCACAATTCACATCACAAAAGTCATCCGACATACATGATGACAAGTTGACGTAAACCATTTCTTGACTTTTCACTTTGTGACTTAATCGTTCGGAAACAGCTTTTCCTTATTCAATAATATATTTAGGTAGTTAGTTAAATATTTTTACATTATTTTGTCAATATATACTAAACGTTACTTGTAAAATTCATGTAGTATGACTAGGATTTGATTATTAAATTATTGTATAGGCATATTCACGTTTTTTTATGGGAGAAGAAGGCAAACGAGCATATTTTATTAATTTATGTACCTTAATCCGTAATTCAACCTTTCTTTATGCATAAGGTTTAGTTTTTATGGAATTTTTAACTGTTATTTTATTATGCTTATAGCATATATTTTCTTATGCACGAGAAGTGATTTATGGCTTTCGCAGCTCATAGACTTTGCAAATATAATGGGTAGTAGCTAATGGGTTGCTACTCTAGAAGGACAGGCAGACATGAAAAAAAAGAGTCACTGATTGAAAGGTAAAGGATTGGACATCATATCAAACACTATATTACTAATATCTTAAGTTTATTACATTCTTATATATATGTAATAAATATATAAAAATCTAAGGCAATCGTGTTCATTATAGATGTTTTCAAAGAAATGCTTAAAACAAGGAAAGATAATCTGACTATTAGAATTTTTTTCTTATTTTAACACGCATTACGCAAAAACAACTATATCGATCGGAATGGAACTATTTTCATTTAAAAGATAAATTTAGACTTTAAATCGACATTGCATAGCCTAATCGGAAGAACTTTATAATTTTATGTGTCAAAGTATTATATACTCGAATACTTTAGAAATACCAAATGCAATATTAATATTATATGAAATTAATTCAAATCTGGGTGGATTAACCAAACGCTTAAAATTTAATTAGTTTGTAATTTAAAGAGGTGATTGTGTCGTTTTTTCGATTGTTGAGCCGCGGGAGGGAGGGGGGAGGGGGGGGGCTTAAGACTGACGCTGGAAATAGAGAAGAATATCTATATTGTAGATAGATAGTATTCAAAATCAGTTTTAAAACATTTCTTTATTTAATTAATAGATTATATCAGTTTCGTTCTCCTCAATAAAAGGTAGAATGTGTCTGTAGCCATATGAAAGCAGCGTGTTCACGTGTTGGCATGGTTCGCCTGGCATTGGTGTATCCCTTAACAAAAGATCGGTGTAAAATATACATTAAAGTTAGGTTCATGTCAAAAAGAGAACACCCTTATCCTCTTCGTGCTACTCTAATTCCTCCATACACATTATTCACGGATAACATGCTATTTGCTACATTTTATTCTTGCATAAATCTTCTTGCGTTCATCATCAGATGGACGGAGTTATTTAAAAATAAACAATTGTTAAGTTGAAAAGTAGATTAATCCGTTTCTTTATCGCCGTCTAAAAAGTGCAAAACCAAAACTGCATCTTAAAGAAACAGAAAATAAATTTATGCTACATACAATTCTGAAGAACATATGTCACTTCATATAAAATAATATAATATTAACTATTATAATAGAATTATTTGTACTGAGTCTAGCAATTTTAAATCTTTCCCAAGTAACTGGAGGTATTTAATTTAAAAATTAGAATGCTTTAGAACAATTACGTCAAATATAACTAAAAAAACTACCTAAGTCATAATCTGAACTACTTACTTTATCAAATATTATTTGTTTCAAAAGTCTATAGACTTATATGAAATTAATAAGATTATTATAATGAATGATAAGTTTATTAAGACACGGTAGCTCGGTTTCCAGTGGGACGAGAATAATATTCCATAGGTCGTAAGTTTGTTGACTACTCGTTGAATCGTTTTGTTTTCTTTTTCTTGACAGTTATAAAGCTTACATATTTTATAGGTATTTAATATGAAATACAGAAGAATACGAGGGTCAAACTGAAAGTTCTTAGAAAATCAAAAACTAAGCATTCTAGCAAGTTATTAGTTTTATTGTAACTTTTCAAAATAGCGTCCATTTACATCAATACATCGCTGCATTCGATGGAACCATTGAGAAAAGCACCTTGCCCACTCGGCCTTAGGGGTCTCTTCGACGGCGTTTTGAAACGCAGCCACTGCTTCTTCGGCGTCTATAAAACGTTTTTCTCGAAGTTTTTCTTTTATTTTCGGAAATAAATAAAAATCGCAGGGTGCGAGGTCGGGGCTATACGGCGGGTGACCCAGTAATTCCACGTCTGAGGTCACCAAATAGTCGATCGTTTGCCTGGCGGTGTGCGACGAGGCATTGTCGTGATGAAGGAGGATCCTGCTGCGAGGTCGTTTCTCTCGAACTTTTTCCAAGACAAGTGGCAAACAATTGTTAGTATATCACTCTGCATTAACCGTTTTCTGATCCTCTAAGACTACTGTCGCGTAATGACCTGTCTTTCCGAAGAACGAGGCCACCATCTTTTTTCCAACACTTTCCAACACTCTTCACTTTAGTACGCAACTCTTCGGAAGGAAACACCCACTGAGCAGACTGTCTTTTGGTTTCCGGATCATAACAGTAAATCCAGCTTTCGTCACCCATTAGTATGTCGAACACAGCATTTGAGTCACCTCCGTGAAATTTTTGGATCATTTCTCGGCACCAATCAACACGGCGGAATTTTTGAGCCTCGGTCAAATTATGCGGTATCCAGCGGGCACAAAGCTTCCTGACCGCTAAATGTTCATGGAGGATTTTGTGCACTTGACTCATACCTATGCCTAGACTTGTCCGAATCTGCTGATAGGTCACTCTTTTGTCAGTCTCTATCATACGCCGCACAACACTGATGTTATCTTCAGTCGTCGCTGTAGAAGGCCGTCCCTCACGCAAATCATCGGTGAGATTAGTTCGACCACGTTTGAATTCATTAAACCAGTTGTAAACTGTGGCACGAGATGGGGCTTCATCGTGAAAAGCCAATCGAAGTCTATCATAACTTTCTTGTTGACTTAAATGACATCGAAAGTCATAAAAAATCATTGCACGAAAATTTTCTCGGCTTAAATTCATTCTGACGTGCACAGACAATATTCAATTTGCCGCCAAATCGTAAAACAAATGACAAATGAATGAAATGTACACTCAATAATATTGGTAAAGAGTTCTATTTTCAAAATTTAAACTATTTTTTTTAATATAATGCTTTTAAGTGGCCAGTTCTAAAAACTTTCAGTTTGGCCCCCGTACAATAATAACTAGGGATCCCAAACGTCCCGCGTGAGACGGGACGTTCTGTTATAACGATTCCAATATGACCAATCTTAAATCTAGCACAGGTTAGAAAATATCCTATGTCTGATGCAAGAGTCAATATTGGATTTTGCGAGAGTTTTTTTTTTTTATTAAGTAGGAGGGCAAAGGAGCGTGCTGGTCACTGATGATAAATGATCACCGCCCACGAACTCTTGCAACATCTGATAAATCGCAACAGCATTGCCTGTCTTGGTGAGTGTATAACTTTTTTAATTTAAATAAAACTGCAAAAAAAATATTACTTTTTTTCCCGTTCTTTACGTTCTGTAGATCCCAGTTTTAGGTCTACTCCCGCATTTATAGTCCTGGTTCGTCTGCATAAGCGTTGGTAAACTAGACTGAAAAACTTGTTTATGATATAAATTCCTACAAACATTTTTTATTTTGATTGTATCTTCATACCTGTTGTATAAATTTCATTCAAATTAAATTTCAATTATAAATGAAAACCCGTTATCAAATATCATTGACATATCTAGTCAGTGACCCTGATTGATAAACTAAAGATCGTAGGTTCGATTCTCATGTGAGACAATAATAGGTGTGATATTTTATACCAAGATTATACCAAGACTGATATTTCATGGTGATAATTTTTATAAATAAATTAATTTAAACATTAAATTGTATATATGTATTTTTTTATTTAAACAATGATTTTACAAAATACATATTACTTGAATGAATTGAGTCACTCTTTCCAAACATCAAAATGTATCACACTTAGAGTTAACAGTCATGTAACAGGTTTTGATATAAACATTATTTTGATTTACAATTATATAAAGCTTCGCATCTGACTAGTCGTATCAAATCCTCCAAACCCATTACTCGTTCGTTAATATTAACTTATTAGTATTTTATTTTAAGTGCTAGTGTTAATTTGTTATTCCAAAATGGTTTATTATAAATGTATTTTTTTCTTAGTGTTCTATATTATGTTTAATATTGTATCGAGCATGCAGATTGTTGAAAAGAATACACATGACGCAATAGGTTTTCCTGAGATCGAGGAGAATCCGCGGATGGTGAATAAGCAAGTAAGATAATTAATAAAATAATTTTTTATATATATTCTAATTTAATATTAAAAATAACTTTAAATGTTAATGAAGGTGAGTTTTTTGTATTTTTTTTCCCACTGGTAGATTTTTTGTCAAGGTATTGTTTAGATTCACTTACTGTGAAAAATAAATGATCAAAGATTACCAAACACATTTTTAACGAAATTATAAAATTAAAGTTCGTAGTTTAAAAATATCCAACATGGAAGTGTTATTTAAATTCTTATATTCAAATAATTTACATTTAGGAAACGTTATTGTATGAAAAGAAAAAAATAGTTTTTTTGTAATTAAAAAAAATATTTTTGCGACTTCATCTGAACCTTTTTCCTGACGCAAATCTATCAGTCGAAAGGAATCTGTACAAAATTATTATATTTACAGTATTATTGTAATTAAACTATAGTTTAATTCTTATTTATTCTCGTTGAAATGGGATCATTGAAGGTGTTAAAGATTCAGCTATTAAATATATTATTTAGGGTCAATGTTTTTTTATTATTTACTAGGTGGTCAATATTTCGTTTGTGCGGTATATTTTTTTTTTAATCAAAGTAGCCAAAGGTATTCATTATAATATCAGATATCCGCCACTGTTACAATCGGTTAAGTCTTTTCAGAGATTCGGTCCAAAGAGACAGACAGAGAAAAATATTTATATATATTTTTTGTAAGAACTGAAGATCCTCTCAAATGCATTTAGTGAAAAGCTGTTAATTTGGAATTACAAACCGACACTCCAATTTTCTTTATATATTATAAAGAGTTTGAATAAATATTGAACAAATTGCAACCCGTTATTAAAATTTCGTGTAGATATAGTTTGCAAAAACAAAATTGTTTAAAACTTTACTTATCTGAAATAATGTTGCTTCTAAATCTAAACATTTTTTTACAAGTGATTGCTAGTTACTAAATATATGACCTCAAAAAAATGTTTTTTTCACTTATTTTTTTTTAATATTAAAGCTATATGCCAAAAATACTCAATTTTTGAGGGAACGGGTGTCACAAACAAAGTAGCTTTTACTTACAAAAATAATATTAATGAAATTAGTATCAACATAATAATCAATATAACTGGATTGACTTATAATAAATTACAACTTTATGTAAAGAACCTTTTTATAATACTTTCCTCATTACACGTCATTGTTGTGGAAACTCTTGGTATTTAGGGTAATGGCCGCGTTCAAAAAGTACAATCGCTTGTAGAAAAAAAGGTATTAAAATTGTGTGTACTTAAAGTTTATAGTCTGAGTTTATTACATACTTAATTAAAAAAAACTCCTATATTAAAAATAGTATTGTAAAAAAGGTGTCATTCAACTTGTTGGAAAATAATTATAAATATATAGTAATAGGTAAAAAACTTTAAAAAACACGCGATCATGAAATCCAAACTAAAAAATATAAATTTAAATTAGGAACAGTGTAAATAAATCAGTGTAAAAAAACAGTGCAATTTGTAAAAAAGCGTTTGGTGCTTTTTACATTATTTTTTACTCTTCTATTTTTTATATTATTGCATTATCATCATAAGTATGCTAAGTTTCAAATTAATCCGCCATCTTGAACGTCAAAAACAACTGAAGCTAATAAAAGCGTGTTAAAAACAAGTAATTTTGAACAAAAAATGTGTGACGAGTGTTGGCTTATTGCGATGGGTATAATTATTATGAGATATATCACCTCACAGTAATTATACCTTTTGCTACATCACAAGCAAGGTTTTTTATTTGAAATACGCAAACATATATAGTTATCGCTTCGTGGAAATTAAAATCATGTTACAAGTATCACCCGGCCAAAAGTAAAACCAATCCTACTATTTCTAGGAATGGTAGAAGATTAAAATTTTCTTCTGAAACTGAAGTGATATAGAAATAAAGAATATCTTTCAGTCTTTATCGCCATCGTCTTCATTAGCAAATCCAAAAGAGCATTACATGAGGCATTTAGCAACTACGAAATCCCCTTATTTTGTACTAATCGCAAAATTAAGAATGATTTTTATACAATACAATGCGGTATGGCGGTTGACCTTTGAACGGTGTCCCTGGATCTCTGACCTCTGGTTTATGACCCATGACCAGTTGTGTTAAAGCTGTCATAATTGCTTCAATTTAGTTATAAAATTGTTGTAATATAATGTTGTCTATGTATGAAAACTGTATGACAGTGAGTAAATTTTTCTGATTCAAAAGTATCATATTCTTTGGCTCAATATATAAGTTACTACCTAAACAAGTTGTATCAAGAGACTATTGAATAATAAGAGACACAAAGGTTATAAATGCTTGCTGTTGTCATCCATTTCAGAGATTTTTATTTTTTTATTTAAATCTAAATTATAGTTTTTTGAGGTACTTTTAATTTTAAATTTGAGGTACCTTTAATACTATAATATTCAAGTATTCTTTTTATTACAAGATATCTCGCCACCTCGACTCCTCGTCACCTCAAACGCGTAATTAATTTTCTTCATAGTTTATTTGAAATGTATCAAGTGTGTAAACCAAATTTGAAAATATTTTTAATGTAATAACGACATAGTAGAACTTTTTTGTAGTGGTCCTATATCTATATATATAAATTAGTGTCTGTCTGTAATTACTAGTTAACAGCTCTTCACAAATTACATGTGTACTTTCACATGCAATTTGTGAAAAGCTGTATATACCGTACTTACATAAAAAAAACATTTTTTTTTTCTTTGTCTATCTGTCTGTTTGTTCCGGATAATCTTTAAAAGGACTGGACCGACTTTAACAGAACTGATGTTATAAGGAGTAACTAGGGCTTAAAATAAAAAAACATATTCAGCGCGAACGAAGCTGAGGCCATAGCTTGTCTTGTACAACTCATCCCACCAACTCACATCTTAATGATATTTTAATTTATTTTTAATATCCAAGCATACACGTTGTAACATATATTATTTTTAGAGTATTTTTTACTCACCATATCGTCTGTTTACATTTAAAATCTTAACACTAAACCTACCGACAATTCTTGTATACCTGTTCCTACCGCACGCGGTCAAATTGACTGGTAATTAAAAGTTATTTTATTATATAACGCAGGTAATAATGGAAATAACTAAAAGTAAAGAGTGAAGAAAATATTATGTGCATATTCAAATAATTGTCATGTAGTTTGATAACGATATTATTTAAGTTTAAGAACGGTCAATTTGACCGGTACTTGGTAGGTTTAGTGTTAAAATTTTAAATATTATTATAGTAGCAAATAAATATAATTTTAATATATACAGGGGTATAGAAAAAAAAACAACCTAAACTGCATGTTACACGAAAAAATATGTGAATTAAATTAAGTCATAATTATTATTGAACAAATACCCATTAAGTACCCCCCTCCCCATCCCCGTTAGGATTCAGGAACGAGGTTCGAAGTTCGAAGTTCGAAAAAGGAACAAATTACAACAGACAGTTTCATTAAATATTTCAGGAAAAATATTTTTTCATTATAAAATATATATCGCTCCAAATCACACACATTTGCTGCGGTTTCAATTTCTCAAAAACTTGCACTAATAACGCAATATTCACTTATGATCTAATACAAAACATAAGTACAAAATTTCCATATCTATCTGCACAACCTTGTGTTGAGGTTATGGTGAAAAGATACAGGGACACACAGAGAAAGAGAGAGGGAGAGATAGAGAGAGATACACGTACACACACACACAGAACATTTCGTTACATGATTACAATAAAAAAATACAATTTTCAAACAGTAGATAACCCATTCTTCTCCAAGGACTGCCCTAAGTGATTTTAAATTTTCAAGAGAGAAATTTTCGAAGTACTCATATGTCGAGTAATATTATTATATGGAGTATGAAATAAAAAATATCTATCCAGTAGATTTGCTGTATTAGACAAGTATTTCAAACTATTGTTTTGTTGTCTGTCCCACGTACTAAATACGTAGCAAGTTTTAATTTTTCGTATTTTGAATGTACATATTTTGCCGTTATTATTTTATTATATATCAAAGATTTTTTATTTTCAAATTAGATGTCTATCTTAACCGAATTAGTGAAAGAAGGAAAGAAAGGGAAATAAAATTCGTGTACTGTTTGGTGGTTAGACTTAGCATTCAAACTATTTAAATCTCTTAAATAATAAAAAGTGTAATAGTGTAGATTTATTAACACTAAACCTACCGATAATTCTT
Organism: Melinaea menophilus ssp. n. AW-2005; assembly: GCA_918358695.1. NCBI lineage: Eukaryota > Metazoa > Arthropoda > Insecta > Lepidoptera > Nymphalidae > Melinaea > Melinaea menophilus. The sequence goes on along the minus strand of OU911041.1, from coordinate 27,452,415 downwards.
GTATACCTGTTCCTACCGCACGCCGTCAAATTGACCGGTAATTAAAAGTTATTTTATTATATAACGTAGGTAATAATAGAAATAACTAAAAGTAAAGAGTGAAGAAAATATTATATGCATATGCTAAGAATTGTCATGTAGTTTGACAACGATATTATAACATTTAAAAATGTGTAAGTTTTACAAAAGTTTAAGAACGGTCAAATTGACCGGTACTTGGTAGGTTTAGTGTTAATAAAAGTCAGAAGAACTTTTATGATAAATTAAGGCAAATAATACAAAAGATAGCCATTACCGTATTGAACGCATTTCCTTATTACCAGAGCCAGAGGAAAATTTGTATATATTAATATAGATTATAGTCATAACTTTATCCTTTCAACGGTTTGTTGGAATTAAATATTGTACATATTAATTAATATAAATGTTATGATTACTTTGTTTATGTCAATTCTCAATAACAAAATGAAGATAAAACAATTAATTACTTCCTAACGTTATTTATCGGTTGTAATATTAATATTAGTAATAAGGATATAATAATATTATGCCTCTACCCACATGTAATGTAAATTACAATTATGGACACTATCAGGTCATGGCCGCTGCCTATTTGCATAACATGATTTCTTTCTGTTTATATCGCATGAGTTTCACCTTAGGTGTAGGGATTTTTTATAGTTTTTCGCTTATACCAACATAACTTTGATGCAGTAATAATATAATAACATATATTATACATTATACTTGTTTTATTAGAATTAATTATATGTTTATAAATTATGTATGTTTCAGAATCGTCAGCCTGTTTTCATTCCGTCGATATGTCCAGAAAATCAATTGCTTTATCCAGGAGATCAAAGCGATGATTGGATTTGTGATTGCCGTCCAGGTTATTATATGTTTTTGTTATAAAGCAATAAAAAAAGTGATCTCTCGATCCTCGGTCATCCTTCTCCCAATTTTGGGGTAGGCGCATTATATTTTTCCTTCCATACTGCCCTATGGGGATCTCTCATCTCATCTCTTTACACACCTTTCTCCTCCATATCGCCTTTCACGCAATACAACCATTTTTTTTTCGGCCGTCCTCTACCTTTGATTCCTTCCACTTCCATATCTAATACTCTTTTGATTGCATGCCTCATAACATCCCCAAACTATGACTGCCGACTACCTCAAAATTCTGACACTGGCGTTACTCAATCCTCGATAATTGAAATAAAATTAATGTTCCAATATTTTTTCTTATATCTTAAAAATGTTCAAACTCCTCCGTAGATGCGACTTATCTAACAATTGAAAATTTACCTCATTATTTTAGGGCACTTATACCACCCGAAGACGGATAAGTGTTGGCCTGCATACCAAAGAGGGCCGTGTCAAATCAATGAATATTTAGTGTTAGGTGAGACGTCAGCAATACCCACATGTGTGCTGAACCCGTGTAAGAGGGATGGAGTGGTGGTTTGGGATGGGAAGTGCGAAGCGATTGGAACGCGATGTGTAGAATTTCCCGTCGGTGTTCTCTGGGTGAATGCGGTGACAATTAGCATTGATTGTGTGAAAGTTGATATTGCATCACGATTTTCATCAGATTTCAAAATAAACTGTCCCGTGGGAAGTAAAAGGAACATCCAGAACAGATGTGTGACGTGAAAATATATTTCATTTATTAAAAGTCAGCAAACTATAAATGTCACAGTATTTTTTATACAGAATAAATATTTATGTTATTTATTTTATATGAATAATATATTTTTCCAGTTTATAATCCTTCCTGATGATATAATTACATCTGTAGTTACATTTTTTTAAAAGAATTGACCTCTAAAACTTGTTTAGTACAAACCAGTTAGGTTTAAAAAAATATATGGTCTTAATTTTATTAATGTGTATTCTCGACACAATGTTATAAAAAAATAATAATAACATTAAAGTATTGAATTGTTGCATACCATTTTTAAACCACCATTTTGTCTTTGGCTTCCCACAAAACCTTTTACAGCCTCGGAATTATTTTTTATTATATTGAAAGCATTTATAATATAAGTATTTAATGTCACTTATATTAAATAGAAAAATGTTTGCATTTAAATACATTAGAATTAAGTTAATAAAATTATATAGTTTTTAAATCTTATTCTATTTTCATTTATAATATTCCTATGATTGAGTAAATATAGCTTCTAAAATAATGACTAATATTATGGTTTCATAATAACATAGTAATATAATGAAAAACACATCGTGTTTTCGATTTTTCATTATTATTAAACACACTTTTGATTTTACACTGTAAAGATTATTTTATTTAGAAATGACGTGTATATTCTGTTTAGAAATATCCAACCCTTACAAAATGTTCACCTTCAGATAATTGTTATGGATATTATAACCATTAAAGGCGTTTATTGTACAAAATTTATCTATGGCAACAGACAAGCGTCCCATCAGTAGCCATGGTGATCGCCACATGAGTACAACTCAGAATTATTATATTTTCATTTAGAATGTTGTGCTAACTTTAGTTTTGGAAGTGTTTTTTACAAGTTACTTGTTAAGGTATGATAAATTTTATAAATCTTAATTTATTCTAGATTGTGGTATTCGTTTGAAATAACTTTGATATTGTATGTGTTAATTATTCTCCCATGGTATTATAATAACCTCTAACATATAACGTTATGTGACCTTCAGTTAGAAAAACTTTTAATCTTATAAATATTTTTATTACCGTCATACATTTATTCTATAATATATTCAAAGAAATTTAAAATATTAACTTTTGTATTTAATTATTAGAATAAACATTTTTAATCTTAATTTACTGAAAAAAAAATTCGGTAATAAAAATAGTAGAAAAATCTCCTGAATATGAAGGAGTCTTAATATATGTTTTCATACTTTGTCTGTGTTATTAGTTGGAAAAACTAGTCGTATTTCAAAAAATAAATCACTCCTAAAACAGTGACACCTCGAAAATTAAAATCATATTCCATCCTCATAGAAATTCGATTTGACACACTATATACAAAGATTTATCGGATAAACTACTACCTTGCATCTCCTGAATGTTTTATTGCTCGTCCTTACCACGGAAAAGACATTAGAATCTTTTATAAGACCCAAAACACAAACCCACTGATGATTAATGCACAGTATTCAGTGAATATATGATTTTAATTCGATATTACACATAGCACAAATATAGAGGTGGGTCAGAGAGCGTTTATTTAAAAATACATTTTTGTGACGTAAAATATATATTTAATTTCTTAGCAATTATAAAATTTTACAGATATTTATGTAATATTAATATTAAACTGTTATATGATATTCAAACTTGTTGGATGATAAAATAAATAATTAATAATATTCATACAAATCATTGACAACCTTCCTGTAAAACAACTTTATGTCACTTTGATATCATTATAATGAAATGACGACATGATAGGTATGTTACCATATAACATCATATAGTTAAGTCATAGTCTTATGTACATAAGTAAAATTATTAGTCCTATATGAGTCATATATGATAATATTATCTCTAGTGAATTACAACCACCTCAGTTGGATGGTATAATTATATAAAACTAGTAGATGGATACGTACGGATAGGGTTTTAGAATCTCGTTCTCACCGTATATTACAACTAATCTACGTTGGATTGGTCGTTTGTGGGACAGTGGAATATCCTGGTAATCTAACTATATCCTGTACATCAACCAGTACATCATATGACTACAATTACAATTATTCTCCACCACATCCAGGGGAATGATAATCAAATAGAAGTTAAACTTATTGAAAGTCCATTTTAAGTAATAAAGACTTTAAAAGCATCAGTCACCACTATTTTCGTCCAGAATATTTTATGTATTGGTACCAAATGGATTTAAATAAAAAGCTAAATGAATCGAAGGGATAAGAGAAAAATGTTGATAGGCGTCAAATTTCTACTAAAGTAGCCAATAACCGACTTAAAAGGAAACGTATTGTAACTAAGTGTCAAACAGCTAAGCCAGCGTAACCAAGACCTTAAATTCAGAGTTGAAAGCAATTGGCAGTGGTAAGATGTTGCTATCGCATAAATAGACAGTGAGACATCTAAGACTAAAGAGACGAAGCTTCTTAGCATTCCATGGATTCCCAGTGCGGGTGCCGGGCCCATGGCGCTGCAAGAAGAGGAGCGCGAACAATGCCTGGGACTTGCGACCCAGATGTAGGTTTAAGGGGCCCCTTTACTATGCGGCGCATACACGCTCACCTTCACTGTTTACGCTCCTCTCCCTTATACGCTACGCTTATATGTATATAAATATACTCGTATATATGAATATATATCAGGAATAGAGGGAAATTCAACACATGAGAAAATATCAACTACTTATAATTATAGATAGCATATAACAACATTTGTAATTAAAATAATAATTAATTATCCAAGAGGTAGTAAGGATAGCCAACGGGAGATTACGAGTAGTGCACCGAGCCACGCCAGAGACAGGACTGCTTATCCAACTTTTTTTTTATGTAATGTCTCTGCCTGCGAAGACGGTGTGGGTGTGTGTTTGCTGTTTATGTGTCCTCTGCCGCTATAACGTAGCGTTCCCTAATATAATCAAATCATCGGAGTCGAAGGGTACTAACTTGGATCTTCTCTTTTTGACTTTAGAAGTCTTAGAGGCGGCGTATCCTGTAACCTTAACCACAAGCGAGTTTGGATGTTCCACAGCTTTGTCAAAGTAGCTTTTGGAAAGCCTCTTGAAATACTGTGCTATCGTTGGTAGGTTTTTTATAGCCGTTGAGAAACAAGTCGAATATTGGAATGAGTGAGGATTGATGACGCGCTTAACAGTGGCGTCATCGGTTTACGTGCCATATGTGACTGCAGCTGGGTATCCCTGACAAGCAATTCGTTCGACGCTGTCATATACATTCTCAGAAATCGGTACGGAAAATTAAGAATAACATACATTATCATTATAAAAGAAGACCGAATAATAAAAAACAGTTAACTACTTTGAAAGTTCAGTCTTTTGTAACCGATCGCTGATAACTTAAAATAGCTAAACATATAAAACAAAATATAACTGAACTTATTCTTAGTTGTTATAATAAATCTAATCTATACTAAATAAAAATGAAACACTTACAGTGTTGAGGGACTTGAAGAACTAGAGAACAATTTCACTATTTTAGAATAGTTTTTATATAAACGTTTCGAAGTGATGTGAAAAAACGAAAATTTATCAGAAATGTTGAAGTCCACATTTATTTTTTCAATACAAAAGTTAAAAAAAGTTAAAAGTTAATAGGCTACTCCATTTATATCGTTGGAATCAATTATAATTCATATAATGGTGGTATGTTGTACGATCGTTAATGTGATGCAGATGATTTATTCATTACATTCATATACCAATTATCTATTTGTAGTAAAAATAATTCTAACAAGAATTCTCTGGCTGGTTATCCATTGATTGACATGACGTCATGACAAGACAATTATCGAAACAATACCGATAATATTTATGAGAAATCGATGTCTATTAGGTTGACCTGTCAAAAATATATTGTCTTATAATTTCTGTACTTTAAGCACGATGAGTAAGTGTCTTTTTTTCCTTGCGTCCTATCTTCCTCCGTCCCTCACCAAAATGGCGATGTATTGTTTGTTTGTTTTGTGAATGTCCAAGAAGACTCGTTTGTCATCTAATCCATAAAACAAATCCAATGGGATAGTATGTCACACCGATCACCGAGTGTAATACACTATTAACTTTTTATTCCTTGCATTTTATTGGTGCCAGTGTAGGTTAACGAACATTTGGTTTTAAGGCAATTGTGTTTCATTATGTAAAAACATCTTAATCTTAAGCTTTAGATCAGCAATGGCTATACAAATGTGGGTCAGCGGTCAATCGCGATAACGTCTTACCAGCTTGGTCGCGATTATATGAAAATTAATTGGACCTAGATTTAACCACCTCAGGCAAATCTTGCTCTGATCGTAAATGACGCAGATTACCAACACCTATAATAAAGATATAAAGGTAATGAAACGTATCTAAATTATTACAATATGTTTTGTGGATTTAAATTTGAGTCACAAAAAACACTCATGCTTTTTGAGTACGGGAGTAATGTCAAAGAACCTGTAGGTAGTTGACTGAGTTGTAAACTATTTAGGGATATTAGGGTCATGGACGGAATTCGACAAATAATTTTCTTCCACCAAAATATTTATTAAGCTTCCTTTTAATTTAATTAAAGAGAAGGAGATATTAAGCATTTATAAGAGATATTTTTTTAATTATTTCACTTTTTATTCAAAATTATTTTTAAAATTTCATTTCATACATTTTGCCAACTCATTTCATCTTTCGGATAATCTACATCTTCTACATTTCTTAGAGTGAAAAACTTGTGAAAATTGAACCAACCATGAATTTGGTGGAATTAAGAAGTAAGCATTAACAGTCAAAGAAATTGTATACATGATACCCTTTCAACGCGGAGATCTTGTTATTACTCATGATTTTAGCAAAGATGTTAAGCTGCAATTGAAACAAGTGAATAAATTGAAAAACTGTAAATGATGTAATATGAAAAATATGTTAGAATTAATTGTTAAGTTATCTAAGCAAAATAAACAAGCAAAAAAAAGAAAAACAGACAAAATGAGATGAGATGAGAGATTATGAGATAGTAACAAGAGACGGCGACAGCTGACACTGTAAGAGATTAAAGTTATCAAATAAGTTTTATTCCAAAAAGAAAGGTCAACCATCGTTGCTAGGAATCTAGGAATCTATTTTCAGTCCATCTTTTCACTAAAATAATAATTAAATAAAAGCTATTTCGCGCCGATTTTTTGTGAGAGAGTGGAACCTTCCCAATAGAGCCACTCGTAAATAGTCATTAGCTAAATTTTTCTATCGGTTCTTAAATACTTCGAAAATAAAAGTTTTCGTAACGAAATTGAAACACACATTTATATATTGTAAATAGATTGGATCTATATTGGGATGCATCTAAGTAAAATATTCTTCTAAGTAATTTTTTGACATTTACCTAACTTAGGTCAAGATCCACCATCACCACCATAAACCATTATAAACGATAATATTAGTTAGTTTGTAAATCTATTAGACCTTCATTCAAAAACTATTACAGTATGCGTTACGAGCTGGTATGGTTGTTGCCTCGATGCGTCAAGAAGTCACATACAAGACATGCCAGCACAAGCAAACATGGCCCTTAAAACCAGGTTAAAACATGACCCACTTCGCTTATAGATTAGTTTAATTTAAATTGTATTATAATTACTTCACACACTTTGCCCATTAAGTGTCGAGTCGATAACTATCATGATTTAAAAAATTATTTCTTCTCTACGTTCATTAGTTATTCGTAATATTAAGGAATCTGCTCATTTGCTAAACTAAGGGCGATTCCAAAATGTCTTTCATTATGACCTACTCATAATGAAAGACATTTTGGAATCGCCCAAAGTGAAGTTTATCTAACAAATTACAAAGCCCTTGAAAAGTTTTAGTTTTGTTTGGCGAATTATTATTTTACATAAAACCAAAGTAAGTTCAACGATTACGATCATGGGGTGGTCTACGTCACGCATCGCTCCATTGCGATAAGCCAAAGGCAACTTCTCCAACTTAATGACTGCCTAATAACCGACCCAACAGTTACCGAGGCACCTGCCACAACAGTCATGCGTCTTTAACCTTGTCCCGATTTTTGAGAAATGTCAGACTATATCGAAATCAGTAGGTAAATGGGTATACCTGTGTTATTTGTTGAGCATATACAAGTAAATTCAAGTATATATCGACTTTAGTCTCTTTTATTTTCACACATATTTGTTGTGTTGGTCAAAAATCTTAAATTGCAATTTTTTTATTTTGATCAGATAAATTATATGATTAATGTTAATGGAGCCAAGCTACATCTTAATAGCCTAATAACATTGAAGTAATTTATTAGTTTTTCTTTTATTTTTTAGCAGAAAGTGGTTAACTTCACACATTAAGGTCCCTTTTTAATTAGGGAGACGGTGACCTGGTTCGAGCGAAAGTTGAGCATTGCGTGTTACAGTAGCTCCAATGTCCGAACGGGCAGTAGGTGGCCGCCTAGCCCCGGCTAGAGCCTCGAGGGTCAGTCGGAGCTTCGCGCCCACAGCGCTCGCTCGTCGCGACTCGCTTCACAACGATACTTACCTAACACATGGCACGCACGCCACTCTAACCCCCTTCTGTTATGGAAAAGCGCGCAGTGAGCGGCCGGGGCGAGCCCATCCCTAGTATCCTCAAAAAACCTAAAAAGCATCGGACAGGGGACCTTCTCGATAAGAGCACTAAAATTAAGCGTGAAAATAAAAGGGGTGATGTAAACATCCCTCTACCTCAAGGCTGCACGCCGCTTATGTACGCCTGTCAGCAGGCGAACTACAAGTCGGTTATCGAAATTCTTAACAAAGATGTAAGTTGTGCTAGGTTCATTCGTTTTAAGCTGTGGTCGTTTAATAAATATTCAGATTGTTAATCGATTTTTATTCTCAACATGCTGTATAGATTATAAAATAAATATTAAACACTATATTTGTTTTACGTACTAAGCAACGGCACGCGATAATACTGGCGCGTCTCAACATTGCATCGTCTTGTAAACAATGAAAGGGTGTAATGAACACGAAAAGTAATTTATTTTATAATTATATATATATTTCTTATTGACTTCTATAGAATGTTTGTAACGTTTGGACGCAATAAATGAATAAATTGAATAAAAGATATAGCATAAACGTTTTGGTCTGTCTATCCTATATCTTTTATTCACAATGAAGAATTATATGTTTTAATGAATATTAACGGCACGTTTTTTTTTGTACACCTATTAAAGAGCAACGCTCACATATATACTTGGGTGTCGATGTAATAGACATTCACTTAACATCAACATAACAATTTGTTATTTTAATTTATACCACGATTTTATCACTTGTAACAAATTTAACATTGATTGATAATACCGTGAGTAAATAGCGTGAGGAAGCTATCATACTGGAAGGCTTTCAAGGAAATGCACCAAGAGGGGTGACGTAGAGGCGCGGGGAATCCGTTAAAGTCAATCAATAGGCAAAATCGGTTCTGTACAACGGTTAAAGGTTCTTATGTAGCCCTTCAGGGTTACGTTATGTCGCTATTAAGTTTATATTTTTAAATATGCAAGATCGTTACTATGTTTAACGGTAGTTCCAAGATACCCCAAAGAAAAAAGATTCTAAATAAGTCTGTATTTTTGGAAACCTATTGGAAAGTTAATTTATAAATGCATTCGACGCCTGACTTTTGTAATAATGTTTTTTAAATAAATATTTTAGAAACGACTTAACATGTAAGTCATTTTAAACTTATTCAGTAGTTTAAATATTGTTACCGACGATATTACAGAGGCGGCGGGTTCGAATCGTGCCCGTGTTGTTGAATTTTTCATTAAATATTATTTAAAGATAATTAACACTAAACCTACCAAGTATCGGTCAAATTGACCGTTCTTAAACTTTTGTAAAACTTACACATTTTTAAACATTATTATATCGTTATCAAACTACATGACAATTTTTAGAAAATGCATATAATATTTTATACACTCTTTACTTTTAGTTATTTCCATTATTACCTGCGTTATATAATAAAATAACTTTTAATTACCGGTCAATTTGACGGCATGCGATAGGAGCAGGTATACAAGAATTGTCGGTAGGTATACAAGAATTGAATTGTCGTGTTAAATATAATATTATTGTAATGCCTGATGTATTCCCGTCGAGAAACTACATTGTAATTATAAAGTTTTGTGAGTAGTATTTAGTATTATTGGCTAAGGTTTTTATATTTCTCTACCAGCCATCGTCGGTGCGAATCAGAGACCGAGGTTTGCGGTGCGCTTTACACTATTGTGCGTCGAGCGGCGCGGGCGTGAATCAGGCGGCTCGAGCAGCCTGCGCAGACAGGGTGCTGATGGCAGCAAGCACTCTTGCTGACGCCCGTGACGCTGACGGCCTGACGCCTCTACACCTGGCAGTGGTGCATGGTAACGTGCCTTTGGTGCAGACGCTGCTGGCCGGCGGAGCTGACGTCAATGCGAAGGATAATGAACAGCATACTGTCGTCCATTGGGCAACCGGTAAGAATGTTAATTGTGATAATTTAATTTATATATTTCTCGAAAAATTATAATCAAAACCGATATTCGGTTTTTATAATAATTTTTCGAGAAATCTAATGAATTCTTCTTTATCATCTTAACATCAAAGATAGTTGGGAGATACGTGTTTTAATAAATGTGGTGTCGTTTGTCACAAAGATAGAAGTTACCAATAAATTAACACCTAAAGTCTCTACTAGTTTGCGGATAAGTTAATGTGTAGAGAAGACATAAAGGTGTCTTTGAACGTCACTCGAGCACGCAACTGTTCACTTATGAACTTCAAGATGTCTATCAAAGTTTTACAAAATAAGTTGTTGCTTGTTCTATTCGCAAAGAGAAAATAAATTGTGATTTTTGTTTTAATCATCACTTATTACTTCCATGCTTGTTATGATACATGTATTTATTTTTTATTTACTTATAACACTTTATTGCACACAATATATGTATATAAGATGAATAGTAAATTTATTGCTACAAAATTGGTACAAAGGCGGCCTTATAACTTCGAGTGAGGCAACAGGCAACCTACAACTATAAGGACATTTATTTAAAATTAAAATTGCAGTAGGGGAGCCCGGGGATGGTTGACCAATTTTCAGTTTAAAAGTTAATATTTTTATTGCTTTCATGATTATTTTTGTGAAAAGCAATTCCATTGATAGTGACACTATTCAGCTCTAGAAAGAAATTACAATAAGCTCGATACCTATTAAAACATAGTACATAGGCTCGATTTTATAGAACGGGAAAAACGAGTCAACCTACCCCGTGCCTGGGGCAGGTTGACTTGTCACTAGGGGTAAGTTGACCTAAGAAGTAATGAGTACCAAGACTACGAAGGAACAAGATTTAAATACTAAAGTAAATGCAATCATCATTTTTAAGAACATCTTCAACAACAGTAAACACCGTTAAGAACCTATCGGTCCACCTCCAGTCTAAAATAGTCTTTGATAGTCCTTTAGTCTAAAATAGTCAAAATAGTATTTATAGTGAACACGTGGGAAAACGAAGAACGGAAGGACCATATTGCCGAGGCCAAGATAGCAACTGCGACTCTCACCAGCGAAACCTCGGTCAGTAGACGTCTTTTTCCCAATTTTTTGGTGCCAAGATGAGCTATTACTCTATCTCTCTACTCTGTTTCATCTACATTCTAAATATACCCAGGGCTTACATTTAAACGTAGGTAAACGGTTCTTAGGTAATCAAAGAACAACTGCACGATGTTTTTGTTGAAAGAAGTGGTTCGAAATAGTAGCTTGAGGAGATCGAATAGAGAGAATAGGATGACGTTTAAGCAAACTCCCTACCCAATCTTCATCAGCAATCTGTTTTTTATCCCATGATTCAGGAATAGATTTATTTATTTTTTTTGCAAATCCCGAAAATTAGCATATGAATGCTAATTTTCGGGACTCGTAAGGCGTTAATCCATAATAAACATCATCAGCTCCCTTATGGGCAATTTTCTGATGCATGCTCTTCCTCGTCACTGAATATTTGTCTGTTTTTTATGTAGCCAACGCTTTCCAAGGTCAATTGAGATCTAGACAGTCCGGGATTGCATTCTTTTTTTTTTCATATTTACTACATGGCGATATTTTATATGGTATAGCAAATTCTTTGAATTGATACTTTTTTCGGCGAAAATAACTTGTCGACATACTCTCTCCAGTATGTCTTTACGTCGATTTGACTTTCGTTTATAGATTTGCATCGTTCTAAACTGGAAATGTTAGGTTAAGAACAATAATTTTTATACCAATTTATATTTAGTATATCCAAAATTGTATGGGGCAGGTTGACTAGTTAGTCAACCAACCCCTTTATAAATTAGTCAACCAGCCCCAAACGATCTAGTCATTTTTAACTACGTGCCAAAACCTTAAAATGGTGTCATAATTAAAAATAATAAGGAAGCATACAAAGTTCGGAAATCAAACATTCGTATTAAACAGTTTGACAAGCAATCAAAACAAAATGAAAAGTGTTATAACAAATAGAATTAAGGCAAAAATAGTTACTTAAGTGTCTTGTTTTTGAACAATAGGCTCTAGCTGACAAACGGTTTGGGTCTGCTCCGCGGTTTTTCTGATGATTGTGCGCGGGGGAATAATGGATACGCTCACCTAGTCGATTTTTGCAAAAAGTTTGCCTAACTCGCGTTTTTGACAATTAGTCTACCTGCCCCTATAGTCAACCAGCCCCGGTCTCCCCTACTTTGTGCCTAAAATAGATTTAAAAAATTATATATATATATATATATATTATTTGGGTGTCTTTCGGTATTCAGTATAAAGATAAACTTTTAATATTTTTTCATGCGCAATTACATTACGCATTACAAGACACCGTATATTGTAGTCACAATAGAACATGAATTTAACTTTCATCAATTTCATAATTGCATTTTGATGTCATTTTAGTTATTTGTTATTTTAAAGACGTCTTGTTATAAAAAAGGTTGTAAATTGGTAGAAATATATAGTTTTACTAATTTACAATTGGCGTATGCAAATGAATAATAGGAATAATATCACCGGAAATGTTAAAATGTTGCTTACGATATTAAAAAAAATGGCCCTCTATTGTGGCGGTCGATCAAAATGACCAAAGTTTGTGTGTCGTTGTTAGGGAGTCAAGGGGTGTCTAGCGGACATTATTGAGCGACGACAAAGGCCGGACCTTGAACCATAAATCAACCTTATCTAGGATTTCCATTTAGGTACACCTAAAATACTGGAGGTCAACACTAGTGATGTAATATCAAAAGGCTAATCAAACGTTTTTGCTGTCAAATATATAAAAAAAATACGAAATTTAAAATATGTTACTTATTTGTTAGTAAACATTATATTAGAATTTCCAAAGTCAGTAAATTTATGGCTTTGTCAATGAATCATTAAACCAGAGTACTTGCCTAGATCATAAATAGGTTTACTTATTTAGTACTTTACTTATTTCACCAGACATTTCATTAATATTGTTCTAGTGTGTGGCGAAGTGGGTGCTCTAAGGGCGGTATTAGCATCAGGCGCCGACGCCGCTACGCCCGACCAGCACGGGGGATATCCTTTGCACTACGCTGCCCAAATGTGTGGAGCGCCTGCGGCCACTGATCATCAGGTAACTTAGCTTATTGGTAGTATTATTTTTTCCCTCTGGATAGTATTCTTTTATAACGGGGCTAGTTTGAGCTTATTTGATAAGTCTCCTCTTTATTCTTAGTAAATAATATATAAATATTTTTAGTTTAATACCCAAATATTATAGGGTCGAGGTGCCGCTTTAGAGGTGCTACGTGCACTGGTTAGAGAAGGTGGTGCACGTGTAGATGTGCGCGATGCAGATGGACGTACACCCTTATTATGGGCCTCATCTGCAGGCTCAGCTGCGGCCGTATTGGCCTTGCATCAGGCAGGAGCTAGTGTGGATGACGCTGATAGGTAAGACAAAGCTTAATTTTTAAACGTACAAATAGTCTTATAATAATATTAAACATGAACTGAAGTTGACATTTGCTCTCCTTTTTTAGAGATGGCTTGACCGCTCTACACTGCGCAGCGGCTAGAGGGCATACTGAAGCACTTGAGACATTAGTTGGTCTTTGTGGAGCTCGAGTCGATGTTGCCGACTCACACGGCTGTACACCATTACATTATGCAGCAGCTTTAGGTCACGCTGATGCTACTTCATCTTTACTCGTTCATGGTGCAGACTCTCATCGACAGGATCGCAGGGGAAGAAGTCCTGCTCACACCGCTGCCGCGAAGGGTCAAATAGAGACAGTCCGTATACTAGGTAAGAAAAAAATCTAATATTTTATTTTCATATAATTGTTTATATTTTCATTGTTTTTTAAATTATAATTTACAGGAGCAAGGGGTGCAAATTTATGGTTACGCAATTCTAAAGGTGACTTACCATTGCACGAAGCGGTTGCTTCAGGGCGCAGAGAATTAGTAAAATGGCTATTAGATGGTAGACCTTCACAAGTAAATGCTATGAATCATGAAGGACGAACCCCTTTGCATATAGCAGCAGCAACCGACAATGCAGATTTATGCCGTCTATTGCTAGATCGTGGAGCTGAAGTGAATCCAGTTGCTAGGTCGTCGAAGAATGAACCGTTAACGCCTTTAGATTGTGCAACAAGTAGAGGTCATAGAGCCACTGCTAAATACCTACAAATGCATGGTGGTACACCTGCTTCCAAACTTTCAAATACTCAAATTGTAATAGACGGTGCTTCTATTACAGCTTTACCAACAAGAAAAGTAACTAGTACAAAGATTGATGTTCGAGATCGAATTCTAATAGAAAAACGTGAGGTTCTAGAATTATCAAGTCCGATAGCTAACAGAAGAAGATTGAGAAACCAAAACATTACAGATTCTAATAGTAGTCCATCGTCAGAAGAACGCAAGGTGAAAAAAAAAACTCAAAATAAGTATGCGGATAAATATGCTGAACGTAGAAAAAGGTTAACAGATAAGCAAAAAAGTTTTAGCGACGGTTGTGATAGTGAATTTGAAGATAAAAAGAAACATGAAAAATACAGACATATTCGGAGAAAACAAAAAGAGAAGAAAAATAGATCAAGAAGTGAACCTTCTAGACGTAGTAAAAGTAGTACTAATCATGGTAGATATTATAGATCTACATCAGAGAGTTCCTCGGAATGTTATACTAAGAAAAAGAGAAGTAAACGGCATAGAAAACGTAACAAAAGAAAATCTACAACATCTTCAGAAAGTACGACATCAGAGACAAGTGAACCATACAGTTCAAAGCGAAGGGAAAAAAAAACTTCTATTCATATAGAAGATGATGAAAAAAGACAAAGTGTCAATATAATCAAATACAAAAATATAGAAGATGTCCATGAAAAAGATAAAAACATTGAAAATACCTCAATAAGTTTACAATCACAACAAACAAAACCAGAAGTAGAATCAAAGAAAGATAATCAGATATCAAAAAGCAAGACTCATAGTGAAACGGAAACTGACACTGTGTCTGTTAAGACTAATATGGTAATAACAGAAGCTCAAATCCACATGGAGCGAGAATCTACTCAACATGGCAGTTCAGAAATGACCGTGACTATGGATTCTTTGAATAACGTCTCAATAGAAACAAGTAATTTATCTGTTACTCATAAAGATATAAATAAAGAATTAGTGCAAAGTATTGACGAATCTCAACATAAATCAGAAAAAGATACAGATGTAATAAATGATGTTAATGAAGAAAGTGGTAAGTCAGTTGAAAATAAAGTATCTATTGAAAGTTCCACAGGGGGAGATAAAAGTTTAAGTATCAATGAAGATACAAAATCTAAAGATGAAGCAAAGCAAAGTGAAACAGAAAAAGAAACAGAAGGTGAGATTAAAGAAAATTTGCCATTAGACGAAAAAATTATTAAATCGGATTCTCTAAATAAAGACGCACTCGAAAAAGAAGTGTCTCTTAGTGGTAAGGAAGTAACAAGCACTGAACGGGTTGATAATGAATCATCGGATAAAATTCGAAAACAATCCTTTAAGGTTCTTTCTGGTCCTGAAGATATTTCAATGGAAGAAAAGGTTACCAAATCTATTTCGGAAAAAGAAATTTCAAGTAAGGAATTAAATGAAACGAGTGATAAAGTTATTTCTGCAGTATCATTTTCGGATAAAGATGAAGTATTTAAAATTAAAGATAATGAAACGACAGCAGAGCAATCAGATAATACAGAAATAACAGATAAGATTAAAGAAGATAATGAAATATCTGGTAATAATGTTGTTGAGCCTGATGAAAAAAAAGAATACGTTTCTATGACTAGTAGCGAAAGTAGTAAAATTATGGATAAAGGCATAATTACAATACTGCAAGATGATAAAGCAATGGAGGCGGATGAAAAACAAGCTAATTTAAAACAAGGATCTAGTGAAATTGATAGCAATACCCCTTTCCCACCAGTTTCACCAAGGCGAACTTCAAAATCTTCAAAAGATAGTCAAGCAAGTAGCAGAAAAAGTAGCATTTATGAAACCGAAAGTTACAAAGTCCTTTCTGAAACAGTGAGCACTGGTGAATTTACTACAGGTATTTTAAAAAAGTCAAGTTTTGTACACGACGAGAACGTGGACGGGGATGACTTTGAACAATCATTACGGAGAGATAATTCTTTTAGCCGAATTCCCAGCGTCAGTGATAATGAAATTTATTATAGTCATTCAGAAGCAAATGGGCGAAGAAAACGTTTTCGTAAAAAAGGAAGGATGAAAAGTCGATTATCACTAAGATCAAGAAGTGAAAACTCGGAAAGAGGTTACGAATCTAGTGGTTTCATGGACTCTGGTTTCGAACCTAGTCCGCGACCAGTTCAAAGGCGCATTATGAGTCCACGACTCAATGCTTACTATCAACAAAGAAGAAGCGCTAGATTAACGGGAAAAATTGATAGTAAAATACCTGTCCGTAAACCTGGAGACAAAAAAGCTGTAGATATGAGATCAGTCACCCAACGATTACAAACAAATATGAGAAGGTACACTGTATTGAAATTGATTTACATATAATATTTCTTTTTATACAAACATAATTATCATAATCAACAATTTACAGATACTACTGCGAAAGAAAAATATTTCAGCATCTTTTAGAATTAAAACGTTTGCAAATAAGAACGAGCAAAGCAAATGAGGCAGTTCTAGTTAAACGAGCGATTGAAGAATATAACAAATCAAGTCTGGCTAACGTCGGTTTAGGTCCATATAATAATACAGACTACTCATTTAGTAGCTTTGAAAAATTTCTTTATGAGAGTTTGAGAAAATTACAAAAAAGCGGTAAGAAACATCTTGACAATTTACCTGAAAGACCAATTGACTTTGATTATGGGGAAAGTGAGTTGTATAAAATGAGCGCAATCCCGGATAATCCTTGTTTATGTACAAGTAAAACTCATCGATGTTTCCACGCTGTCCATGCATACACCGGTATACCATGCTCCGCTTACAGTAAGTAAATCATATTTATTTTAACATTGCGTATAGAAATGTAATAATAATATTGTATTCATTTTTAAGTTCCGTATAAATGGAATCACCATACAATGCCGAAACCTGCAACCGCTGGAGCAACTACAAAATCAAAAGGCTTCTTACCTAAAATAAACTCGAAGCCTCCGTCCGGGAAAGCTCACGTTACACTCGAAGTCTCCCATGGTACAGAGAGGCAGCTGATTGCTTTACCGGCTGAAAAACTCGATAAAAACAAAAGATATTATGTAACCTTTACCGTCAAAGGTTCCGAACCGCCCTCAGACAATGATAATGCTTCCCCCAAATCTTCTAAAACTGTTAAAAGTGGCTAAAATCTCTTTATTTTGGTGTAATAATTCGTATTATATGCAAGGTTTTAGAATAGAATAGAAAAATGATTTGCATTATGTCCCAATAAAACGTGTTTAAGATATTTAAATACGTTTAGAACTCTCATTAATGTATAAAAATATATATTTAACGGTTGTGTCTGATTTAGTATTTATAGTTATAATGAAAACGAAAAACTTGTGTTGGTAGCAAAATGTAGTGCGCACAAAATAAATGTAAAAAGTATTTTCTTATATGGAAACCATATCGAAATAGTTAATTTTGTAATCACAAAACATTTTTGTTATTACTGTAGATATTACTATATAGATATGTATCTATAACAGAATTTGTATAATACTATTTTTGATATTTTTAGGTAGACATACTTTAATATCTTTAGATATGGAAAAGATCTTAGAATCAATTAACAATCCAAACGCTGGCCTCCTAAAAGTTGGCTCGGGATACTATGAATTAAGTATTGTTCTTTAGTTTATTTTGCAAGTTACTTTAGTTTAGTAGTTTAATTTAAATAGTTCATTTTCTGATTAAAATGCCCGTTTTCTGGCCGCCAGTTAGGAGCAATGAAATTTATTTAAGTACATGTATTGGAGCCAACTTCTAGATTTTTACTTGATTCTATAATTGCTATAATAAAGGAAACTATATTTTTTATCGACTTTAGATCAATTAATGATGGGTTACAAACACGAAAGGTATATGTTCAGAAAATGATCGAGAGCTGTCCAAAAGGAAATAATTACTGATTTTTATTGCGTCTTTGTCACTGCCATATTGTAAGTATCGGATTTTAATATATATTATTAATTTATATGTTTGAATATTAATAATGTTAAATGTAACTCGCAATCTTATGTAACCAAAATTATTCTATTTTCTAATCTAGTCTCTGGTGGTTGAAAAACAACAAAATATTAAAATATATAAGAATAAAATATATTAACTTATATTACAATTAACATAACATATAACTTTAATAACTGCCTCTTGTGTTTTAGAAGTTAAAACTTCACCTTGACATCTGTTTAATATAGGTAATTAAAATATTCGATAAATAACTATTTTGTTTTGTTATAATAATAAAATATTAATATTAAAAGAATCTTTTAAAATATATTGTTGTTTTAATTTCCTTTTGCATAGAATCATTCTCATGACAAATTATTAGTTGTTAGATTGAGAAATTGATATAGGATTTGTTTTTGAGTTTGTTAAGGAAATTTATTTTTATATTCAATAAGATTTAGATATATTTATTAACAACCGACGATCCTTTGTTGTATTTTTAACATACAAACCAACATTATTACATTACTATTCTATTGTGTGCACCTACTACACTCTCACTACCACCACGGGTCGACTGGTAGAGAATGCCATTAGGCATTAAATCCGCCCTTTGTATTCCTTAGTTTTAGGTTTATACAATAAAGTTTAATAAATAAATAAACAAAAATTATTGTAAAAATCCGAATATTAAGTAGAAAACTTTATAAAATTGATTTTAATTGAAGATTGTCACGTCAATCTGTCGATAAGCTTATAACAGCATTTAAAAGGTGAAAAAAAATTTTGCTATATGTTTTTAAACATTCCAAACTATATTTGATAATTTTTTGAAATTTTGTAATTTAACTTTAAATTTAAATTTTATTTTTAAATTGTAACCCCTACTTTGTGATATCATATTAAAGCCCATTTCAATAGCTTTAAAATAAAACCACTCTCAGGTTTGTATCATCACAGGTTGCCAGCCTACAGGCAACTAAAGATGCCAAAACATGCCATTTTTTGATAAAAAATATATTTTTTAAAAATTCATAACTTCGAAAATAATTGTGATACGCAACTGAAATTTGGCATTTTTTCTCAAGTCTATGGTATATTGCTACATACCAAAAATCATGAAAATCTGAGACATCAAGTTTGAATAACTCTGAAAAATGTGTTGATTTGACATGGAATGACCCTGTTTTAAAAATTGTAATAATATGAAGTTGTGGAGCAGGGCTAGCTGCCCCACAACATCGTTTCTCGTAGCCTAAATTACTCGTTATAACATCAGCTTTTCGTTAGTGAAAGTCCTGCTAAGATTGGTCCAACTATTTCAGAGATTAGAGGGAACAAATAGACAGTAGGACAAAAATATTAAAAATAATTTTTTATGTAAGTACCGTATATACTTTCATATGCATTTAGTCAAAACCTGTTAATTTGGAATTACAGACAGACACTTCAATTTTATTTGAATGTATAGAATGTAATATAATTGTATTTTTGACTATGGTTAAAATACCGACATATTTATATTTATATTTTTAGATCCTTTATATTTTATAAGACCACAAAAGTATTTTTAAAGGTGCATAAAAAAAAGAGTTTTTAATGAAAAACATTTATTAATGTGACTAGCTAAAAAATAAAATAAAACAAAGATGTAATTGACAACAATAACACTAGACTAAAGTAAAGATTATATTTTGGAAATAAATATTTATTTAAACCCCTAACAGTAGAGCGACTCCCGCCAGTGTCCAGCGCGTCGGCTTGTCTTTCGTCTTCAGGTTAAAAGTCCACACGAAAGTAGGACCTCGCATTCTACGAGAATTATACAAGTATATTAATTTAAGGTAGTACTAAACAAACATGAGCAAGTCAAGATTATCTTTAGGCTTTCGAGTTTAAAATGATCAAATAAACACTGAACATATCACACAAATCTACGTCATCATACGTAAAACAAACAAAATTAAAAGTTTCCCCGAACCGGATCTTGTAGACGGGACACTCGTAAACGTTCTTGGTGTCCTGTTTGTCCTGGGTGACAGCCTTAATGTACATGACGGGCATGATGGGGAACAGGTCCATCATATGCGACTCCACGATGCCACCCGATCCCGTGTCCCAGCGGGCGCCCTCCATGTACAGCCCGTGGATGTTGGCACCTTCGCGGGGAGGAGCGCTGGGGATATTGTTTTTGATTATTTGATATTCAATCACAGAGTAATATTGTATTCAGCGAGACATGCTCCCAAAGACGGGACCCATTTTCGCGGCCATCGAAACCGGGATCGCTATGAAGTCGATATTTCAATTCCGGTTAAGGTCAAACCTGAATTTTTTTAACAGCAGTATAGAATAGAAGATATGATAATATTATTAAGATTGCCAATCACTGTTCTGTTATCATGTTAGTCAACCAGATGTTAAACGAACAATAAAAACTTACATAAATCATTAACAGGGATGTACTTACTTGAAGTCCCCACGATTCTTTTTGGTGACGTCACAGTTGAGGCACATTTTGTCGAGCGGCCACTCGTTCTTGCGAGCTGTCTGCTGCATTATGGCCGTCAAGAACGACTGAGGATTAAAGAAGCCCGCGAGCCACACCGCCGGCGGTAACTAAAATGTATGTTTGAGGATTAAAACGAAAATTAGATCTTAAAACGAACATTACCGGCATCCAAATTTTTAGAAAGGAAATAGGGATTGTGATAATGATTATAAATAATACTAACATTGAAATCCCCGGACCAGTTCTCGAGCTCCGTAAGCCTGAGACAAAGATCTGAAAACCACGCGGCGAGTCCCAGGAGGCTGGGGTAGGCCAGGTTGGACCAGGAAACCGGTACATGGTCCATAAATAAAGATTCCATCAGCTTCTCCATATCGCTACTTATGGTCAGCTCGCCCTAGGGGTCGTTGTCATTAGTATTATTATTAGGGGGGTATTTAGTGCTGGATTTTAAATATTTATGCATTTATTAGAAATTAACCTTTTCTAATTCGCAAAGTGCTATAAAGTACAACTTCGGCAAAATACCTTTAGCCCGAGCTCGCACTCCTTGAGCGAGCGTCGTATCTCGCCCATCAGACGGTTCATGCGTTCACATTCCTGCAGCGCCACGATGGTGTATGGGGTCAGCTCCTCCACTTTTCCCATCAGCTCTATCAGGTTGAACGGTTCTGGCACTCTGTCCATTATATCATCTATAATATATCGAACCTGCAGATAGTAAATTGAAATTTAAGTAGATGGCCAAAAAAAATATAATTATATTATTTTATATTTTACCATTTCTTCCTTAGTAGCTCCACCTCCAGCCTGAGCTCCGGTGTCTCGTGGTTGCATTTCAAATACCACCTGTAGTAAAAAAATATAATTAAAATGGTAAAAAACAAACAAACTGTCCAAGTTAATAAAAAATGTTTACTTACCTTAAACAGTCTCTCAGAAACGGTAGTCAAATACCCAATTTCTGCATTAGGATGCAGCCCGTATAGATAGGGAGTTTCATCGGGAAGGAAATCATCAATATACTGATGGTAGCCGACGTAGTCAGAGTTGGGTGGCGAAATAAACCCTTGCGCCAGTTGCAACTCTCCATCAACCTGTCCATCATTTAATAATGAGATATAAAAAATATTATAGGATTGGGGGTATGATAAATATTAGTTAAACAAAAAAGTCAGTACGTAGTAGTAGTATAACTCACAAGTTCTGGCTGCATGTACTCCAGCAGGAAGGTCCTACAGAGCCGCCTGTCCCAGTCGTCGGTGATATGCCCCCCGTACATGATCTCCCCGAAGAGATATCTCAAGTCCTCCCACGGCACGCGTGGATTTGCCTCCAAGTAGTTGTACAGTACGTATACGCATATTGTCAGATCGCCGAAGTTAAATGGATATACTCTGTAGTTATTATTAATTTCATCAAAACTTCAACATACAATTATTATATCAAGGAAAATAATGGAATATCAATTTTAACTTACCTATTCCATCCTTGAGGACCGAACTTGCGCCTTTCAGCGACTACAGCGTGGAAGTAGCAGAGAGCAAACAATATAGACTTGAATTCTGCTTCCTTGCTGCACATCTCAAGAGTCTCCTGACTGAAGTTATCTAAAGCCTACATAGTATAATTGAGTAGTTTAGAGGTGAACATTTGTTTCACAAAATTTGTTTTTTTTTTCGAATTGTAGTAGTGGGACAAAATAGTTGAACTATTTAAACATATATTGATGTTTTGTCTCATGCTCTTAATAAACATTTCACAGCTCTTTTATTACCAAATTATGTAATTAGTAAGCATCCTTAGTTGTTTATACGATTTTAAATATTATATTATATTAAGCATTGAGCTATAATTAATAACCAAAAAAAATCTGTGGACATTTTTATGAAAAGAACGTTAAATACGAGATATTAATACATAAAATACTAACGTTTTTTCTCATTAGTTAAGAAGATTTCAAATATAACAGAACTAATGAGAATTAAAAGTTTTACTAAATCAACCATTAAATTAGGAAATGACTAGTGACAGCTAATATTTTGAAACTGTACTTTATCTTATCTATATATATTATATATTTCGTCCCAAATATAATCTACTGATAGTTTTATATGAATAGTACATTTACTACATTACTATTAGTTATTATGTATATGTATTTTAATACCTTGTGCAAATTTGCCCACATTCCTATTGGAGGCTCGTTAGTAATTTTGATCGCAGACTCCAGGATACCCTGAGGTATGATGTGATAGGCCGGATCGGCCGCTGGCTCCGCGCTCAGGTACAGCCTTAAAAACACACGCAGCAATATTAAAACTAATCCAACTTTTTTTTATTGCATTATAAATATTTTTTTTGTATAAATGTAAATAAAAAAAAACAAATGAATAAAATCAAAGACCTCCGAATACCGGATGAAATTTACTTATTGGACTCGTCCATTTTATAACAACGTAAGACAAGAACAGACCTATAATCCTCTAGCGGATTTTCGAAGGTCTCCTCCATGCGCTTCTCGAGCGTCGATAGCCACTTGGCCACAAGGTGCACGTTTTGCAAGATGACCCAGTGACCGTTCTCCGAAGCTATGCTCATCGCCTCCTCCGCCACCACTTCCTGGCCTTGACCCAGAGACACGATATGGAAGTTCTTCTTATCCGTCGAGAAACCCAACTTGCGACCCAGTTTCTCTACATCCTGTAATGATTTGGATCACTATATTTAGAATCTGTATGTATTTATGTAAATAGTTAGACAAAATATACTGTACTCTCACCAAAGTAAATAATTCCAGTTTATCATATATCTTTGTAGCACTTGTTACTTACTTTTACGGGATCTACTCCCGGAGATAGAATGAAGAAGACTGGTGTGGTAGATGTGCTTTCTTCGTAAGATTTCTCGAACGGAGGTGTTCTGGCCTCAACGTACTTAGTGCCGAGATTCTCTTCACAAAAAGCTCTGAAATACACAATCCAAAGTAAACATATTAAATTCGATGAGGGATTTTTACGTCAGTATCAACTTACCCTGAGGCGTATGACATGCGGTCGGGTCTTAGGGCTCTCAAAATACACAGCCTCTGCAAAGGTGTCTTATTCTTCCACTCGCCCGGTAACTTGTCTCTCTCGGGAGCCTCACCGTCCGTGTACTTTTGCCATCTACATTTTAAAGTAATTGCTATTTCTTATACTATGTATCTGAGATAAACAGACAATATCTGTTTAGGTAAGTAATACAAATTATTATAATATGTAATTATTAATACTTTTTACTGTTTTATTATATAAAATTAGGCAACTTGTAGATTGATAGTAATTTAATTTATTACTAAATAGGATAAGATAGGATAGTTAGGATGTTTATAAGAAAACATAATTATCCTAACTAAATATATTTTTATAAATGCTATCACATGTGTAATAATGAAAAAAAACACTTGATTTTGTAAGAGTTAAGCAAATAAACGAATTTAATACTCATATTACCTTTTGCTAGCTCCTTCTATGTCTTTATCGAGATTCTCGAAGGCGTCCATTTTAGATAGCGCCATGATGCCTCCAAATGAGTTGTTAGACAGCCAGGAGTAGGGCGAGTTGGCGGGCGCTACAGCGAATTTTAGCAAGAAATCTAACTCTCTAGGGTCTACTTTTCCTTCTGCTTGTAATACCTTTGACAAAAATATGTAGTTAAACGAACTATATTTAGAAATTATCGATACTTTAAACTGTGTATATATCATTTATACAAATACGCATAAGTCAAAAAAATATACAAACTTGCAAAGTGATGAGGAATAGGAACACCAATTTATCTCTTTCAAACAATCCCCTGCTTGTGTACACGAAGACTGCGAACGTGATGCTGTCCAACAAGTTCATTACACGACCCTCCAATTCCTCGGAAACTTCGGCCTTAGCGAGGGCGTCCTTGAACACCACGCTGTACGCCTTGAGAGAGAACTGATACATTGGGTTTATTTTATACAGATCGTTTAAGATGAAGTACAAAATGGACGCTCGGGTCGCTGCTCGTCTGTGGAAACAAAGAAACAAGATAGATGGATGTTACAAAAATATATTATTATTCTATTTTAAATTATCACCTATATCTCTCACGTGCTTCGTCAATTTTAACGGCTGTGACTTTTCCTTCCTCAACTTTCACTTCAATATCGGCAGCCGTCTTCTTAGTTGTTTCCAAATTGATCACCAATGCCGAGTCACTAAGAATGTCGGGTCCGGCGGACGATAAACGTTTTAAAAGATCGTCTTCTAGACTCTTCAAGGTGATTTTAAAATCGTTCTGTTGTTTCGTAAGTCCAGCTCGCAACGCCTCTAAATCTGGTCTTTCAGCCTTAACCACCTCCCCTAAGAGTTGTTCTTCGAGTCTGTGTAAAAAAAATAAGAAAAATTAAGAAATATCTTCCTTAATGATATAGGGAAAAAATATTTTTAAATTTTACCCGTCTCTTGTTACTGTAAAATTTATAAGAGTACACTGCGCTTGCATCTCCGGCTGGTAGTGGGGATTGGCTAATTTAGTTTGAATTACCAGACGGAAATTCTGGTGATAATCTATCTCTCTATCACCAATCTGAAAAAAGAAAAAAAAAGAAATTAAAAAAAAATCTAACCACGTAATCGTGTAGTGCATGTAACCTATTGACGTGAAGCGTCCATAGGTTCCCAATGCCTACTATGTACAGCCAGTCCCAAAAAATAATTAACTATATTCAGATACCCAAAACCGCTACACTCTAACAAAAATCACTAAAAAAGATTAGGGCAAGAGCTAACTTTACAAAATATCAAAATTGCCTCAACATCAGATTATAAAAATAGCTGAACACTTTATGCCCCAAAATATTTTGTCGTCTAAGTCGTAAAAGTCATTAAACAATATTATTGTTTCGGACCTTGAGCACGCGTCCCTTGCGAATAAGCACGCGTCCCAGTAGCGGTTCGAGCACGGCATCTACCGACTCCCCAATGTTTTCGAGCAGCACCACGTCCCCGTTGGTGACGGCGCGCTCGATGCGGTCCAGGTAGTTACGCTGAGTCAACCGTATCACCACCAGCGCGTCGCCGTATCGTGACTTTATCCATTTTATTCCTTGTCTGTTCATGTTAGAATTTTATATTTTACTCATATTTCTTGAATATAAAATTAAGATTGCTCTATATTTTAACATGGTTACATATTTTATTAGAAAGATATAGCAAGTGTATGATTTAGATATTGTTGTAAATATACAGCTGAGGGTCGATCATGAGCGGCCAGCGCGCCGAGTTAGTAAGTATGGTGGCGTTCTCCGTGCTCATGGTGTCGGTGGGCAGCCCCTCGTTGTTCCATGTGGCGACCTGCGCGTCGTCCGTCAGCATGGATAATGGCTCCAGACCTTCTGTTGTTTCTATTTTGGGCTGAGGGTAAAATATTAGAAATACTTATTCAAATCTAAAGATTTATGTTTTCGTAGTAAGAATATTGACAAAAGAAACTTTTAAACCTACATCAGTTTTCTCCAGCGATGGCAGCCAGTCCTCGTTCATGAGCAGCAGCCGATAGCGGCGCGTGAAGCACCCCACGTATGAAATGAAGGCCGTTACCACTAGCACATCACCCGGCAGCATCACACCCGACTCCTTCATGTTCACCACTGTTGCTGACCATCTAAAGTGGAAAGCAAATTGTTTAAATTAGTAATAGTACAATTATTAATAATATAAATAGAGTATATCATAAACAATATTAAAATATTACGCTTATTTTTCTATAAGTATATCTACAGTACCTTATTTTCTCAGAAGCCAACCCATTCACAAGTCTGTTAGCCAAATCAATTGTGTAATTCGTAGCGTCAGCTTCCGCTTGACATTTCATTTTTTCGTTAACGGCTTCTTGGAATGCTTTAAGCAATTCCTCTAATTTTTCTTCTAATTCCTAAAAAAATATACATTCATAAATAATTAGAAAAATATATTCTATAATCAGATTCAGGGAGTACTTTGATCTGTTCGGTGAGAAATCCGAGCTTGTCCCTGGCGGCCTGGAGCTCCGCGTTGGCTGCATTGAGAGCCCGCCGCTTAGGCTCCACCACCACGTACACGTCGTAGAACTTGACGATGTTGATGACCCACGAACACAGTCCGGCCGCAGCCGCAGACTTTGACATTATGAACTCTGCGTTGAACTCTGGGTTCTTAATGTATGGCTGCACTGCCTGCAGACCGCGTAGGGATTATTGTGGATACAATATAATTAATATTGTATTTGATGGTCATCATACTCAACCGCTTACCTTGATAACATCGGGATGGATGTTTTCTTTATCGTAATATACCAGATCGTATAAGAATTGATCGACTTTATTCATCATCAACTGTAAGATTAAAAAATATATTTACTTTAAATCAACATTATTTAATTCACTGGTCTTGTTTAGGCCGCTGTAATTACCTTACAAGCCTTCCACGACCTATCTTTAGGTATTTTTCCCTTTTTAGAAAACAATACAAGCACTGCGGCAGTTACGTTTACGACCGCGTCGGGCGGAGACCCAAAAGACTTTAATTCTGTCAAATTATTCTTATTCAATGTGTTCAAAGCCTCCTGAGCAGCAATCAATGCTGGCTCTGCTTTTGCCAGATCGTCCGCGCAAATCTTAGCTTTAATGGTTACGTCTTCTTCAATCACTTTCACTTTCTTTTCCTCCTCGGCCGCTGTATAGAAAAAAATAATTTGTTAATTTAGATTATACACAACAAGCCTAAAAATGAAAACAGTTGAAAATATTACCGAATGCCTTTTCTTTTGACACTTTGTCACTTTCAGCACCAACAACTTCAATTAGTTCTTCGGCGGCTCTGTTTTTAACTTTTAATACTTGTTCTTGTTCGGCAAGTGTTACCTGAGTATATAAAAACAGTCACATATGTACGTGGTTTTATATTATGAATATTAAAAACTCAGCAATATATAAATATTTTTAACTATTCTTCACCTTTAATACAGCGACATCGGCAGCACAGGAGGCCAATTTCTCCAAACCATTTTCTAGTCTGTATATCATCATCTTCAGGTTTTTTGTTTTTTCATTTAAAAGTTTGCCATACAAAGAAATTTGCTCCAAGAATGTTTTGGGTGTCGTGTAATTGTATCGACGTTCATTTTGAAAATAAATAGCCGACATTTGATTCACACTTTGGTGAACGTGTGACATAAAGTTCGATATTGGGTCTACTAAGTGTACCTGAAGAATCTCTTAAATGTATTGTCACATAAAAAAAAACAAATAGAACAACAATGAAATCAACGTAATAAGCAATTCAAAGTAAATATTATTAAGCATTCACCGGCAGAGATTCAACTTCGGAGATGAATCTCTTAGATACAGAGCGCAACGCCTCCCGCGGCCATTCGTGGAACCAGTTGATGGCGGAGCAGTTCACAATGGATGGAAATTTGCGCGCGCGTACACGCAGGGTGGCGCCCACCGGGGAGAAACACAGCACCACCTTCATAGGTATTTGATGTTAACGTGGAAATGTGTGAAGATATTTAGAACAACTATATACAACCTTCAGCATCGTCCGCACTCTGTTAATGAAGAACCTCCAACAGTTCTCTCTTGTATCGGGCACTCCGGAAGCTTTGGTCTGTTAAGTATAGTACAAGTTAGAGAAGGAAGATGTTTGTTACATTTTTTAAAACCAATTTATTTTTAAGATATATTTAATTTTAATTTGGTTTTAGTGAATCAATAATTAATAATGCAATTAGCAGCAATTATACAAAACCCACCTCTCCCCTAACTCCATTGATGATATTTTCTATTTCATCATCAGCAAACAGTTCAGGTATTTCACCGGACGCAAGCAGATCATTAATAAGTACCAAAAACTTTTCGTCCGCCACCTGCCCGTCTGTCATTAGAAAAACGCTGCCGATGTTCTTCAGACCCGCTTTGATGTTTAGTGCAGCTGTTTGTTATTACATCGTATGTTATATATTTAGTTATATATCAGGTAGTTTTAAGGTATATAATGTTATAATATCTTACCAAGATCAACCTTGAGGTCGTTGATGCTGTATCCTTTACGTAGCTGGATCTGAAAGACTTCAAGTGATGAGATAAAGGCCGAAAGACGGGACAAAGACTGCTTTCCTGAACCTCCCACTCCAACTAACAGTGCATTGCCACGCGGTGCTTCAAGAATGCGGTTGATCCTAAAGATAAAAGTATTGTTTGAATATACTTTTATTAAAAGAATGTTTAAAAATTTATCAAATTTATTTACCTGCAAATATGGAACATAGCATCTTCGAAAAGCACTAGATTCATAGTTGCCACCAAATCGTTATAAGAGGAAAGAGATTCGTCTAAAAGTCGTTTTATATGTGGCCAATCTTTTATTGGGAAATATTTGGGATCGCCAATGCCCTCCGCAAAATGACAATAGATTAAAGGCTTTTCAAAAACTACGTTCTCATCAAAATCCTACAAGTAATAAATATTAAAATCGTAAGAATAGAATATATATTTGCAAAATAAAATTTACAAATATTACTTACTTCACAATTTTTTTTGATAGTATCAGTAATGAGCTTACTAAAGTTGTCATTGTCAGTGGAGTCTACTAATTTATCGGAGTAAACTCTAAACGCTTCGTGCATCCACAACCTTATTAATTCCGACTGTTGTTTTATAGCATCACCGGTTGTAAATAATATGCCCTGAATTAAAAATATTCAATCAATTATATTTGTTGTTTTCTATATTAAAATTTTATAGGCAGTGTAAAAAGACATTTTTTCAATAAGCTATAAGTAAACCTTGAGATTTTATCCTTTAATAAATATTAAAATACTTGTTAAGGAACATTTGAGTGCTATAAGAAGCTATATTAATTCTGAATATTTAGAACATGATTTAACCTGCGGTATAAAGCGCCGGCTATTAGACTGCTTAAAGATTTACTAGACATAATTTAAGTTAAAAATAAAAAGGAACATAAGACAAGTCCTTCGAGTTTTTGTCGCCAGCTCTTCTCGGGTTAGTAGCAAATAACTTTCTGGTGTAGCTTTGACAATGAAAAGATGTTTTGCATAAAATTTCATTTCAATAAAGTTTTTGATTTTGATTTTTAATTTGGAATAGGGAGTGACAGAAATGACTATTATACTACAAAGCCGGGAAAGAAGAAGAGTTGGGCCTTCAGCCATCTTGCCATCTAACAAAAGGTTATGCGTTGTATCAGATAATAGACATTTCTCTGAGATTGTCCTCTACAGGTCGAGTCTTGAAGTAATCATTTTGCAGGCCAGCAAATAAGAAAAAAAGATCTAATTTCAAAAAAGTAGCTTAACTCACCTGAAATATGTTAGAGAGGTCGCGCAAATTAAAATTATAATGGAACTTAATGGCAGTCGGCAAGAAGCTTGATGATAGTTTATTGTGTAACGCCAGTGCCGCATTGACCAAGGGTTCACAGTAGCGCTGTACCGCGATACCAAATTTATTGAGAGGGTTGGCGAGATGCTGGGAGAGGATCTGTTTGTAGATGTGGAAACACGCGTCCAGACCCGGGAAACTGGGACACAGAGATGATTTAATAAATAAGTATAGTAAAATTTATCGAAAAATGTTGTCATTATACATTTTAACTTTGATTTACACATCATTATTATTGTATCATCAAAATATCTATAAAATTTTCGAAGAATAAGTGATTGATTACCTGACAGCGAAAGTGCAAAAGTGTCTTTGCAAGCGTGGATCAATGGTAAAAGATCCAGCTGTCGGGTTCATGGACGATACAAACATACAGTTCGATATGTCCTTTAAGCTTAGCTTTTGTCTGTCATACCTTTAATATGTATTAGATGCACTTTAGAAATGATAAATATCATAATTTAGTAGATCCTATGTGATCTGATATCTTACCAGTGGCGATAGTCCATGAATTGTCGTATTAGGGTGTGTGGTTGCACTGTTCCGTAGGTATCTACTTCTGGCATATTGAGATCATCCACAAAGTAGATCATAAATTTACTACCTGGTGGGCCGAAATTTCGGCCCGATTTCTTTTCCAGCGGTTTTTCTAGTACTTTCTGAATCATTTCTGTTAAGTCGTTTGAAAACATTAACATTTAGATAATTTTATTTGAGTAGAATTCTATTACAAAAACATCAGAACTAAAGAAATTGTTACCTATATTTTAAAAGAACAACAGTCTGTATTAGCAGGCTGTTGCTCTGATTTAAGTTTTGTAGATCAGGTAATATCTAATTCGCAGATACCAAAAACAACCTGAGGTAGTATAAAAGTTGAGCGGCGCGTTGGTGATGGCGAAGCTGTCGGAGAGCGCGTTCAGCTTAGCGGCGACGCTGACCGTCTTGCCGCTGCCGGCGCTGCCGACCAACATCACCGGCTTCTGCTTCGCGATCAACAGGTCCATGAAGAAACGGATGCGGGTGGTCTCGGATGTGGACACTAGACAAGACTGAGGGAAAATATTATCAGTATTGAAAGTTTTTCGACCATTGTTTTAAAGAATTTATGACTAACCTGCAGCGGTATGTCCGGATCTAACTCAAAGCTTTCTACTTTTTCCACCCACGGTAAAAATTTTTTCGTTTCCGGATCGATGAAGAACCCAAATACGTTCCCCGTAGATGGAAACTTGATCTGTTTAAACTCATTGCAAAACCACTTGCTAAATTCATTTCTCCAATCCACCAACTGATCTTGGAAAAGACCGGATCCAAAACCCCAGACGATACAAAATACAAAGTAAGTTTCATACCTTAAATTAAAACAATAATTAATAAATAAGTATAAATATAAACAAAAATTAAAATAATAATCTTACTGTACCATTCTTTAGGACAATCGCTAGGTAATAAACTTTTATTCAAAAAACACTCCAACAAATAGCATGTCAGCTGAATTTGTTGCAATTCGCTTAGAGGGGTAATACGTTTGTATTTCTTACAGGACTCCAGTAGAGACGGTATGTACTTATCAAACATAACCGTTAACATAGCCTTCTCGGACTCATCATCGCGAGTCGTTTCGATCCAGGACGCTACAAATCTACAATAATAAATATACAAAGATTATATTCGAGAAAAAAATTAAAAGTTCATAAATGTATGATTAATACTAACGGATTCCATCCCAAGTCTTGTGGATTAATATAAAGGATACCGGCTCTTGACACCGTGGCAGGAGTCGCAGTACGTAACGTTGCTATTTCAAACAACAGTCTCATAGACTTCGTCAGCGCTATGCGTTCATTACTCGCCAAAGTTAACACCTGTAAGGAGTAGGTAAATTTGTATACAATTTAATTTTAAGTACAAAATCAGTTTACAAATGATTTTCAACATAATGTAATTATTAGTTGAATTTTGCCTTATTGTCATCCATCAAAGTGTTCAAGCTCTCAATCCACATGGGATCAATATCACCGTCGAGTACAATCCACTTGGGCCCGTCGCCAGGCATGTTTGCCATATCTCGCATAATCGTAGAAAAAAGACCATCCTTCCATTCTCTTGTTGCTGGATTGATGATACCGAATAATTCGTCATTGGTCACGGCCTTAGGGTCGAGGTCGTTATAATAAGGCTTCAACTTAAGCATCTGATAGGTTCTGTGAAGACACTGCCACACCATAGATTTACCGGTACCAGCGAAACCATTAATAAATACCGAGTGACGTACGGCAAATAATTCTACCAGTTGCACCATCTGTAAGAGTAGTATTTATATTACACTTCCACCAAAAACACCTTTTTCATGTCTACCGATTTATTATTTTTCTATATGTTACCTTCAAAATAAATCCCGGTTCTGGTTGTAGTTTCATAGAATTTGCTCCATCTACGAGACATTTTTCAAAATCTAAATCCCTTTTTCTAGGCACATCAAGAGCTGGGAATAAATCACCAATAAGTCCCATGAAGACTGGCATGTCATCCGTCACTATCTTAGGTATGTTAAAATCACGTAAGGCTCTCATTAGCACTTGGTCTTCTGGTCTTAGACGATCACCTCTCTAAATTAATAATCATTAATTAACACTGGCGAAAGCATTTCAATGCCACGAGCACATCCGATACATTTATAAATAATGAAATCCAGATTAGGTTATAAAGTTAAACCATACCTTTAAAGATCCAGCAACTACCAACACAGACTTGATTGCCCTTAGACCCCAATCGTAATGGTCTTGTTTAGAGAGTAGTTCCCTACACAGCATGTAGAGTGTAATGAACTTGCGAGCCAATAAACGAGCGTCTTGGAAGCCCTCCGCTACTAACATGATCTCGCAGATCAGTTCAAAGTCAGGCACTACCATGGCGCATGGCCTACAGGTAATAAAGTCCAAAGGTCAGTAAATAAAAAATAACTACATTTACCATTAATATTTATAATATTTATCTTGTACCTAAAAAGAGCTTTAAGATTCTCAGGTAATTCCGTTCTCCCAGCATAACCAGGGTTCATAGTAATGAACATCCCAATAGTAGGAATTAGAGTTATGACTTCTCCCATAAAATCAAATTTCTTCTTTTTGGCTTTAATGGCATCAAGGACACTTTTAACTTGAACTGACACTACTGACAACACTTCCACAGAGATTCTATTGAATTCATCGAAACATCCCCATGCTCCAGTTTGGGCCAGTCCTAAATGACAATCATATCTATTTTGAAAACTGACATATAGTCACTAAAAGAAGTTAGATATAAATGTAATTTGAAAAAGCACATATTAGGTAGTTTAGATATACTACATGTATCTCACCCTTGTAAATATTGCCACAAGACTTATAGTCCATCTGCTCAGAGCAATTGAACACATAGACCATAATCCCGAGGGCTCTCCCGAGGTCCTTGGTGGTCTCGGTCTTGCCGGTACCGGCGGGTCCGGCCGGGGCGCCCCCCATTATCAGATGAAGACTCTGAAATTATAATATATTATTTTATAATCATTTATATCCATTATAGGCCTTTTTTTAAGTTCATTTAAAAATCTCACCTGTGTCAATGTGATGTAACACCTGTCGGTAAGTGGAGTGATGACGAGCCGCGGAGTATTACCCAGATATTCATAGTCGTAAAGGAACTGAGCGTCGCAAATATTAGCAAAGCAGTTGTTTAATTTTAAGTCCCATCTATGTCTAAACATATATTATTTGTAAATTTTACGAATTAACAGAATTAATTTAAGTATAATAATTACTATTCATCTTTGTTCAATATTTACCTCAATTGACTTTGCCATTGAAAGGCTGTAGATGTCTCCACTTTAGCTACAATAAGCTTGGCTACAACATCTCGCGAATGAACGTCAATGGTACAAATAGTCATAATTTTCTGTCGATCACCGACCGTTAAATCTCCCAACAGCAATACAATTAGTGCATTTAATTGTGCAATTTGTTTCTTTTGATAGTCTTTAAGTGCATTTTCATATCCTGCAGTGATATAAAATATGTGATGAAATACCTATCGTTCACTCACTCATCCTATACTATGAAGAACTCACCCTCCTCCAGCTTCTCAAAGGCCTGGTTGGTCTCCGTGGTCCACCATATCTGTGTGCCGACGAGCGCAGGCTGCGCAGGCCAGTCGAACACCCACTCATCACGTGGCTTGTCCTCGTATGATTTCACGCTGTGCTCGAAGATATCGCGCAGCGTCAGACGCATGCAGTCAGTAACACGGTTCAGCCACAGCTCCACCTTTATAATAATAATAATAATAATAAAAGCCTTTATTCGCTGATCTTACTTATCTAACTACATTTTACATTTAAATAACTAGTTTTTATAAAATTCTTAAACTTTATATAATACTGTTCATCAACCAGTTTCTTGATCAGGTTGTCTTTCGACATAGGCCTCCCCCAGTTTTTTCCACTCATCTCTGTCTCGTGCTATCTTTCTCCATCCTTTTGGAAAATCATCCTCCCATCTTTTGATTTGACGTCCTTTATGTCTTTTCCCATTTCTGGGATACCATTCCACTACATCTTTAGTCCATTTTTCTCTTTCTGTCCTCATTATGTGACCGGTCCAGTTCCACTTGAGTTTTCTTACTTTTTCTAGTACATCGCTCACTTTTGTCTTTTCCCTTATTTTAGAAGATGTCCAACGATCCCTTAGTTTTATGTTTAGCATGCTTCGTTCCATGCTGCGTTGACAAACTATGAGTTTTTGGTTGTTTTTGTTCGTAGCAGGCCATGTTTGACACCCATAAGTAAGACATGGAAGAATGCATGTGTTGTAAAGTTTCCTTTTCACTGACATTGGTATAGCTTCGTTCTTAACTAATTCTTTTAGTGACCAGTACCGTTTCCAAGTGTTACTTATTCTTCTATCGATTTCTTTAGAATATTGATCTTTAACTGATATTAGTTGTCCTAAATATATATATTCAGTTACATATTCTATAACCTCTTGTCCAATTACTATATGTTCCCTTAGCGCATTTGTCATTACTTTCGTCTTCGTTGGATTCATTGTTAAACCTGCTTTCCTGCTTTCATAATCTAATTGTTGTAACATAATTTGTAGTGTGTCCGGTCTCTCAGAGAATATCACAATGTCGTCAGCGAATCTTAAGTGAGTTAGATTTGATCCGTTGATATTAATTCCTAACTCTTCCCAGTCTATATTTCTGAATATATTTTCTAAAACGGCTGTGAACAGTTTTGGCGAGAGTGGATCACCTTGCCTGACGCCTCTTTGAACCCTAAATTCCTCTCCTTGTTGTTCGAGTTGGACTGTTGCTACGGTATTTTTGTAGATTTTTTTAATGATTTTTATGTATTTGCTTTCTACGCCTTGGTTTTCCAACGTGTTCCAGATATAGTTATGACTCAAGGAATCAAAAGCCTTATTGTAATCGACGAATGCCATGTAATACTGTTGCCCATACTCATTAAGTTTTTCGATGATTTGTTTCACAACATGAATGTGATCAATGGTAGAATAGTCAGCGCGAAATCCCGCTTGTTCTCTAGGTTGATTTTCTTCAAGGTGTCTCGTTATTCGCCCAAGTATTATTTTAGAAAAAACTTTGTATAGGTTGGACATTAAGCATATAGGTCTGTAGTTATTTATTTCGTTTTTATCTCCTTTTTTGTGTATCAAAACTATAGTGGACTTCGTCCATTGGGTTGGTATTTGTTCGGTAGCCACTGTTTCATTGAAAATATGTGTCACATATTTAGATATTGCGGTTAGGAATTCTTTTAGTAGTTCGTTTGTGATTTTGTCATCTCCTGGTGCTTTGCCAGTTTTTTGTGATTTTATAGCTTTTATGACTTCGCTTTCTAATATGCTAGGTATTTCTTCCTCGTATGTATCTTTTCCTGTCTCTACTGATATTGTTGTATCTGGGTCCATGTATAATGTTTTGTAGAATTCTGTCGCGACTTTAGCTATTGATATCCTTTTTGTTGTCGATTTCTCGATTTTCTTCTTATTTTTAGTTTTCATGTTAGGTATCCATAGCGTGTATTCTCTTAATTGTTTTAGACCTTTTTTAATTCCACCTGTTTTATCTATTTGTTCTCTTAATATTTTTAGTCTCTCTGCTTTTCTATGGTTCCTTATTGATGTTTGAATTTTTTTGCTAATATTTCTGATATTTTGCTGGTTATCTTTTCGTTTCTCTAGCATTTTGTTCCTCTCTTCCATCAGCATTAACGTCTCTTCTCCTAGCTTATTTTTCTTCTCTATTTTAGTATATAATTTATTTAGGATTATCAGTTGTTTCTCCAAAAAATCGTATTTTTCCTGCAATGTTTTATGTTTTTCACTTTTATCTAGTTGGTCCTTTACATCCATTACTACCTTTTGTGGTATAGGCGATATTATCTTCATGTTTTTAGTTGAGTTTGTAATATACTTCCTCGATTTACTATTTGTTTTTTGTATAACTCCTCTTACCATTCTGTGGTCTGTGTTAAAATTTAGCGTGTTCACAACGTCGACGTCACTGAATATGTGTTTTTCTCTTGTGAGTATGAAGTCGATTTCATTTCTATCCCTGTCGTTTGGTGAAATCCATGTCCATTTTCTAGATTTTCCTTTTTTGAAAAAACTATTCATTATTTTAAGATTATTTGCGAAAGAAAATTCTATAAGTCTATGTCCGTTGTCGTTTCTAACACCATTACTGTAATCGCCTAAGACAAATTCATCTTTGTTTGATTTAATGCCCAGCTTGGCATTAAAATCTCCCATCAGGATTACGCTTTTGTTCTTCTTTTGCATCAGCTGTGTCAGGTCTTTGTAAAATGTATCTTTCGTTAATTTTGAATGTTGTTCCGTGGGTGCATGTACTTGGATAATTAACGATGGTCGTTTGAGTTCTGGTAATTGTATATTAAGTACTGCAATTCTATCTGATATTCCTTGGAAACTAATTATTTTGTGTTTTAGATATTTTTTTATTAGAAATCCCATTCCATAAATACCTTGTTTTTCTCCATAGAAATAAAAAATATGTTCGTTATATTCTCTTATTTCCTCTCCTATTCTTCTCACTTCACAAAGACCAATGACATCCCATTTTATAAGTTTTATGGCTTCTTGCAGTTCTTCCAATCTATCATCTGACATTAGTGTTCTGACATTTAGCGTTGCAATATATAATTTATTATTTCTTTTTTGGTGTAAGGGTATGTTTTTAAGGGGGGGTGGTGGTCTTATAACCCCACGGGGACCAGCCGGATTGGGGTTATCCTGCCTCTGGTTGCTGATATTTAGTGGCTACTTAGATTGTTCTGAAATATTAGAAAATGAGTTTGATTTAGGTCTCATCAAATCGAATGCATTCCTCCTGTTATCTTTTATTGATGAAGCGTTGGTCACTGACTTCTTGGCCTGATTCTGATTTTCCGGCGAAGTTAATAGGTCTCTTTTCCTTTTTTCATTGTTTGGATTTCCCTCTTTCACTACTAATTGATCGTATTTTATGTATGCAATATTTCCTTTCGCTCGTTCTTCTATCAGTTTTGGTTTCAGTTCTCTTCTTTTTTCTAACACTTCTTTGGGAAAATCTTCGGTAAAGTATACGTCTTTTAGGTTTTTCTTCTGTTTTAGAACCTCTCTTTTCTTCCAGCTGTTTGCAAACCCAATAAGAACAGGTCTTATTTTATTTTCTTTGTTAGGCCCAATACGATAAATTTTTGACACATCGTATGCTTCCAGGGTAATTTTCAGATCCGATTTAAAAATTCCCTGTACTCTTCCGAGCAACTCCGATGAAGATCTCTCGTTCTCCTCCAAACCGAAAATTAGAATGTTATTTTTTCTCTTTTCCTTTTCTAAATGCTCCATCTTCTTTTCCAATATTTCTATTTTATTTTTCATAATTTTGTTGTCTTCAATCAATGGTACTAATTTTTCGTTCATTTTTTCAAATATGATATTTGTTTGTTTTTCCATTTCTTTTTTCATTTGGTCGAAAAGCATTTTAAATTGTCCCTCCATTATGGTTCCTTTTATTTATTTATTTATTTTTTTTTATATTTTATTTTATTTTATTTTTTTTATTATTATTATTTTTTTTTTTTGTGCAGTGGCAACACTGAAACGTATTTGACGCGTGTGGTTGACGTTGGGTGGTTGGTTGGGTAGTTGGGTGACACTTTCACTATCACTGTCACTATCACTATTGCTAATGTCTCATTTAACCTCAATGATTAGAATACAAAATATGATTTTACACTGTTTCTTGACTTATTTCACTGTTTTTGTATATGAGAGTGTTCTATAGCACTAGATGTCTATGTTCACTACGGTAGCTGTTAAAATCACGTTGATAAACTATTATTTTACAATTATTTTCGACGGACGAACTGTAGGTGATGTTTACTGTTTGACAACCAAAGACAGAGTTCCACCTTTATTAAGAATTAAATGCTATAATTATAACAACCACTGTATATTTGTTTAGGACAGAACGTTTCAATGCATATCCTATATCACTAAGTGATAGGTGAAGTTGTGATTGCTCATAATAAGACACTCCCATCCAAAGAATTCTATGGCAAATACTATTCTAATATAAAATATTGTTTATTTTTAAATATATATATCATCTCTACCTTCCCGGAACAGTCGCAGCATGGAGCTTTAAATGGCACGTGTTCCTCGTTCTCTTTTGATATCATTTCGAAAGCCTGTTTACTCCCGGGTTTTACGAATACCAATTTAGCTAAATTGTCATACAACTTTGATAAATGCCGACAAACAGCGGGCGGGTTATTTCCATTAGAAAGAATATCTAAAATTATTAAAATAATTAAGAAATATGACAAGAAATGATAATAAAACTAATATGTAATGAAGGTTGACATAATACCGAGCAAATCGGCAGAAGAAACGAAGTAAAAACGGGGATAGGCCAAACGTTTCGTTTCTAAGTAATCATTAAGAGCCTTCTCGCAGAGATTAAGAGCCGACATTAGTTCTTCAAGTTTGTCGAGAAGACCTGGCTTGTTAGTAGCTTGAACAACGTTAGGGGTCGCAGCTACATCTTTCAGCAATTCCTAAAAAGGGTGGTACTATTATTATTGGTTAACATTAATGGTTGAAATCATAGATTAAAATTTTCTAAAAATTAATATCATTCATATTTGCCTTCTAAAAAGTACCTTAAAAGTCTTATCAATATGGTCGAATCTTTTGGAATCCTCGGGCAACTGAGCTCTTATATCGTCGGAACCCACAAAGATGCTCTCCAGGTATTGCCACTTGCGCTGGACTTCAAACCAGATGGCGATGACAGCGTCTGCTGTGCCGAGTTTTTTCTGCCACGCGGTCACCTCTTCCTCGTAAAAGCCGATGAACTTCGATGACATCATGGTTTGAACTTGGTTCTAAAATTATTGTCGAATTTTACCACATATTAGATACTTTAGCTCTAATCCTAAAGCACTGTTGTTTTACTTACTTGATTATCTTCAAGAGTCTCCACAAGTTCTTCACTAGCCTTGGGAAGCTTAACACCGGTCCTGTCATGAGGCATATAATCGAACTCCATAATGGCCCAAGTCGCTTCCAATTCCCTAAAATTTTTAAATTTAATATTAGTTTCTCATTTAATAATTAATTACATATATGGTCTTGGAGAAATTACTTAAGAGTCTTCTCCATTGCAGCTTCTTTGACAGACTTATCGACAATAGTCTTGACCTCTTCTTCAAACTTGTGGAGATTTAATGCTAATAAGTCAGCTAGTGTCGTGTCATCGTCAATGTGGAATTTAACCTAAAATAAGAAATAGAGCTGGTA
Source organism: Melinaea menophilus ssp. n. AW-2005 (assembly GCA_918358695.1). Taxonomy (NCBI): domain Eukaryota; kingdom Metazoa; phylum Arthropoda; class Insecta; order Lepidoptera; family Nymphalidae; genus Melinaea; species Melinaea menophilus. The sequence continues at coordinate 27,412,149 of OU911041.1, read as the reverse complement.
ATTGTGGGTAAAAAGTGGTGTAATGTAATAACATAATTCACAAGAATTATTATTCTTAATACACTGTGCACAATTTATTATATTTTTATATTAAAATTTTGGTGATTAAAATAAATCTGTTAAAGTTGAAACAAAAATCATACCTTTCTGATCTTTGGAAGTTTATTTGATGATTTCTGTATATACTACTATTTATTTACATCAACTACAATAATATTTACAATACAGTTAAACTACATTTACAAAATGAATTCTGATAAAATCAATGAATGGCTTTGCGTCATAGTCTGCGATCTTCCTCTTGATGGCATCAGTTGCAGTCCGTTTTCTTTAATTTCGTGCAAAGTATAGGATCTGTTGAGTTTTGTAAGCCTATAACTGTTTATATGTTCTTGTGGTTTGGGTCTTCGAAAATCTTGAAGCTGAAGATACTTCCGGTAGTCATCATTAACTCGTATTTTCTTATTAGCCAGCTGGAGCGTATCCTCTAAGGAGTTAGCTAACTCTTCCAAAGACTTAAAATCGTCTAAGATCTCGGACAGCGAGACCCGACTCCTCAAATTGTGTTTTAATGAAAATGGTGCGGAACAAATATGCTTAGTATCGACGGACAGGATGAATGAATGTGCGGCTCTCTACGTATGAAATATAAAAAAAATGAAAATATAGGAAACACTAAATAAATTATAAGGAAACGGTAATAAATAAGAAGGTTTACTTTTGTAGCCATCATTAGTTCGATCCAATGTCTATCCTTAATGGCCGGGTTCTGCAGATCCGTCACAGCTCTCAATGAGGTCATCAAATTCTTGATTGTTGCTTCTATTGATAAGTAGGGCTCCCTGGACGAATAATTAAATAAATACTACTAAATTTCGTAACTAGGCGGATGTTTTTTCATATCCACTTACCATACTCTCATATCTTTATCCAGTTGCCTTAGATCTTTAGTGAACCGCTTGCATTCCTGGTCCATGCCATCAGCATCGATCTTCTTCCATGGTGATTTCTTCCAGAACTCTATCGTACCCATTACTAAATTGTAGTAATCCCATAGTTGCTGTTATGGAGAACATCAAATAGTTTGTGACTATAATACAAATGTCTTATATAATGTAAAGTAATACGCAAACAAATTAGAACAAAAAATACCTTAACAAGTTTTAACTCTCGTCGACACTGCTTCAAATTCTTCTCGTCCGGAGGCTGTATATCAAACAAACCGCAGGATTTCTTCAAACCCTTAACTATATCTTCAAACTGTTCCAGTTCCAGATTAACCTTATCAATTTGACGATACGGTTCTTTACAACTTTCGAGGAACATCTGCGTAATACTACATATTATAGTACACGGTATACAAATAGCTATAACGGAGTATAAAATAGGACCAAACAAGTCATCAGGAGTTTTTATTAATAAAATACTGGCCTCTTTGAGTTGAAACTGATCCCGGTACATAGCGAGGCGTAAATTGAGGAGGGCCACTCGCTTCGCGATGAGCGCCGCCTGCGCCGCCTGCATCGGGGCCACCTCGTTCTTCATCACCGTCGCTTGCTTCACCAGGTTGCGCCACCGCTCCGGAAGTACATCCAACTAGGTAGGGTTTAGAGACAATCTCTAATAAAAATGAGTGGGGCATTTTTAGTTACGTTCTAATTTGTGGTATTATCAATCATGTTTGAAAAAGTCATTCTGCATTAGATATTTTTTTAGGCAAGTAAGGGTTATCTACGACAAAACATTTCTTTAAAACAGTAGATAAAAAATATTTGAGGGTAATACAAATATCGGGGACCGATGTTCTAATATTCCGAGCGTGTCAAACAACGCGGACGTAAAACAGTTAATATAATACCAACAAAAACGTGAGTCATATATTTATTACGATTTTTTAAGTGACGTATATTAAGCTCATTCACTATCCAAGAACAAATAGGAACAAAATTTATAACCATTCTGAAAATATAACACAAGTGATCACTGTTATGGATTCAAAGTGGAAAATATATAAATAAATAAATAAATAACCTAACAATATCTTACCAAAGTATATACAGAGTATTGATGATTCGATGTGTACTTCTAATATCCAATGTAAAGCACAAGAGAATAAAATAATAATATTGTTTTATTAGAGCAAGTATTAAACAATTCTTATCCATTCCTCTTTACCTGCTCGTAAGTCTCTTCGGGGAAGTCCACGCCGTACTCTTTGAGCACATACATTATGTCCCTCAGGGGTTCGAACATGTGGTCGGTACCGGCGTCCATCTTGGCTTTCACTTCGTTGAGTACTCCCATCACTTTCAATAAACCTTCGTAATCATCCTCCTCTAATTCGACTGATAACTCTTTGGACGCATAGGCGATGAATTTCTCCAGCTCGTCCAAACTGTAGATGGATTTAATATATATATATATATATATATATATTTATATATATTTATATATATATATATATTTTCCCTTAAATAAAATTCAAGTATCGAATGAATGCGTATGAAAGTAAATACAGTACTTAAATAAAAAAACAATTTTTAAAATTTGTCTTTCTGTTCGGTCGGTTTAATCTCTAAAATGACTAGATCGATTTTCACTATCGGATTATATTATAAGAAGTAACTTAGGATACTTTAATTTAAAAAGGAATATTCCTTTATTTTATAAGCAACAGTTAAAAAATTATTATGAAATTTCATTTGCATATCCTGCAATAAAAATACTAAAATATAAAGACTCAACCTCGTTTGGACATGATCCTTCAGATTTTGTTTGTATAGATTGCTCCACTTGCAGATAATGTTCATGATGGCTTGGTTGAGTCGCTTAAGATCCAACTTCAGCCAGCCGTTGCAGAGGTAGTCGGAAGGCAGGGACGATACTTCATTGTACAAGGCGTTAAACTTGTCAATCTAAAAAATAATATATATATATATATATCTGTCATAATAAAATCGATTACGGTTTATCTTTCTTGCACTACTCCTCCTAAACCGCTTATCCGATTTTTATAAACAGGGTATCAAATGAAAGCTTATAGTCTAACGATGCCAGGGTTATGTTTTGGTGACGCTGTAAGGTCAATAAGGTCACCAAATTAAAAAATAAAAAAAACGGCGAGCTAAGCGAGCCTTACGGCTAGTATATATGTATTTACAAAAATCTATAAATATGTGTTATGTCAGTTATACCTCCTTTTGGTATTGTTCGAGCTTGGGCTTCACTTCTGGAGGATCGCATCCGTTCTCATAACGATACTTGTCAAACTCCTCGGGGGGGATCACGCGTCCATATTTCAGGAACCCGGCCAAGACTTCTTGTCTGTCTTCTATCCACAGAGGCGCATATTTCTCGTATTTCTTAAATGCATTAATTATATCACGATTATGAAAAACAAGGAGATATGTGGAAACAACACAATATATTCCTATAAAGACATACCGAGGCGTATTGTACTACATCGTTGATACTATTTTCAATCCTTTTGAGTATCTCGTGGTATAGGTCTATCATAGCGTCTTCCTTTTTTATATCATCTGCAAAATCAATTTAGTATTTACTACCGTATTCTTTCAGTCGCTTAGTTAACACTAAACCTACCGACAATTCTTGTATACCTGTTCCTACCGCACGCCGTCAAATTGACCGGTAATTAAAAATTATTTTATTGTATAATGCAGGTAATAATGGAAATAACTAAAAGTAAGGAGTGAAGAAAATATTACATGCATATTTTAAGAATTATCATGTAGTTTGATAACGATATTATAACGTTCAAAAATGTGTAAGTTTTACAAAAGTTTAAGAACGGTCAATTTGACGGGTACTTGGTAGGTTTAGTGTTAATGATGTTTTCACTCACCCTCGTAACTAGCTATGGGTACAATTGGGTCGATGCGAGGAAACATGGTCGCCTGAAGAAACATGTCCTTCATCATTTCCTTCAAAGTGTCATACAAGCCGCCGGCATCATCAAGATCCAAGGACGGGGAGAAGTAAATATCTGAAAATAATATAGATTCCAATACTTATCTACTATCAGAAGAGAAATAGAAAACATATGTATATCTATACAAATATGTTACTTTCATAATAAAAAAAACCATGAAAGAAAAATTTGTCTATCTGTCTGTTTGGTCTGCCTAATCACTGAAACGGCTCGACTTAGGCAACTTTAATTTTAAGAATAACTTAGGCAACTTGAATTTTAAGCACAGCTAGTCAAACATATAAATCACCTGGATCTCTAAGCTCGGCAATGATTTCCATAAACGCAACCCGCGGCCCCTTTTCCAGATCCGTCTGTTTTTCAAATAGATCCAAGCTGGTTTTGATAGCTTTCATCACTTGCATCGAAACCTACCAAAACAATACAATAATTTTATATACATCCCTCAAACCAGCAGTATAATGGCATCTTCCTTCTGTCTTCCCTCACCAGTTCATCCACATATTGCACGTATGCAGGCCAGCGTGCTGCGCGGAACGCTTCCTCCTCCATCTCGCGGCGTTCCTCCTCGATATCCGCGAGCTCCTCTGGGTCCACCTCCTCTTCGTCCTCTACCGGCGACTCCACCTCCTCACCTGCGGTCAATATATTTATGGTAGTAAACGTGAATCTTATAACATTGTTTTCCAACATCAATCCAATAAGAACAAAATTATTAAATTGCTTAGTGCGAAACAATAAAAAAAATATTATTGTATTCTTCAACACGGATGCATTTCATATCATCTAGGGTGGTCATAATAGGGGTCATAATAGGTGTATTAAATTGATAAATGGATAATAAGTTACCTGCATCTCTGAGTTCTTGTCGTTCTTGCCTTTCAGCTTCTTTAGCCTCTCTCTTCAGCCTCCGAGCCTCTCTTCTCTCAAACTTAATTTGAGCCTTTTCCGCTTTTTCTCTGTCCCTCTCCATTTTAGCTACCCTCTTCGCTTCACGCTCCTCCATCTTTTCCTGCATTTTCTGTGCTCGAGCCAGACGCTCTTCTTCGTCCATTGTAAGTTCATCAACTTCATCTTCTTCTTCTTCTGATTCAACATCCGACTGAAATTTATTTTGGGAAGTAGTTATCAGTACAAAATATTTTCGCTATATTCATGAAATATATCTTTTTACCTCTTCATCTGATTTAATGTTAAAAAACAGTTTATAATTTTCCTTGAGTATATGTTCAAATTCGGCATGACTATCAAGAATCCTTGCCCTCCTGCAAAATAATATAAATTTTTATTCTTTATTAATAAAATTTTAAAAATTAACAAAATTTTCATACCTTGCAACCAATCTCGGGTTCCTCTCATTGACAGCCAACAATTCAAGTTTCTCGGGATTTTCTTTTCGATTGTGCAACGGCTTGTCTCCCCACGCAGCGATGTTGCCGAGACCCGTTTTAACGTTATTCTGAGCCGTCAGCACCCGCTCTTGTAATGTATTGATTGCTGCATATACTTCTGCCATCCATTCGGTGACTAAAGACAATTTAATTTAAAACACAATTACAGAAACAGAAATGTCAATGCAAACGTTTCGTTTTAACAACCATACTAACAGTCATCATTCCAAGTGAGTTCTTCAACACCTCTCCCGAGCAAATTATCGATGGCAGATATTTCTTTCTCAATCAGGGCCACCTCAGTTTCGTGGCTTCCTTCACGTATAGCGTTATACCACGAGATGGCGCGGTTGAGGCGATTCATGTCATACTTCATTAACCAATTTAAATTTAGTCAGTTTCTAAGTATAAAAAATTCAACATTTCAAATCTATTTAAAATACCTGAAGTTTTTCATTTCTCGCATACAAATCCAAACCATCCTGAGGAATTCCCTGTTTCTCTAAATATTTCATATATCGTATCTCTCGCAACAGCATCACCAACTATTATGACATGGAAAAAACAAAGTGCATTAGGCACTTTAAACAAAAAAAAATACCAGAAATTTCAATCTACCTCCGGACTAAAGTTGTTCCTCACAAACGGAGGATCTCGGTATATAAGGTTCTTGGCGAGATGCGTCTTGCATATATTCGGCACGGTGGCGCACCACTGCTTGAACTGCCTGTCCTCTAGCTGGTTGAGGAAGCCCAGCATCTCGTGGTGTTTCTGCTTCATGTAAATTGCGTTTTCACATTCTACTATCCTAAAGAAATATTTTAAAAGTTTCACATTAGCGTCCCCTATAAGAGTTATTAATAAAACAGTCGTTACGATTGAGTTATCAAAATCTTTTCTTAAAACTTATATTAATAATTTCTATAGATATATTGTGACGTAATTACAAATCATTCTTCTGCTCTTATCTTATCCTAATTATAGGGGGTTGGTTTATTATATTGCATGAGATTTGGCTAATACTTTTAAGACCAGCTTTGTGAAATCAATCCTCCTTTGGAAAACGTATTTATAAGATTGCCGGAACCTTTCCGATAAACGGTATAAGATATTCACATAGGCATTTTGAATGTCTGTGCAAATAATTGAATAATATATTTCTTCACACATCCCTCCATTTATTTAACTCCTTTGGTTTTTGTCTCCAAAAATCTATGTGAATTAATTAATTTTTTTTACATAATCACACTTACGGATCTTCAAACAGAATGAAGTCTTCCATTGGATTTTGTATCCGCTTACGTAACTTGTAGATCCACCACATGACGCCCGCGACTGGCGGCAAATATGGATCGACCATTGGTCTTTCAACGCCTTTTGGATTGATTTTCTGCATTAAAATATTCGTCAACGTGTCAGTTTTTCACCATATTATAAATTTACTTTTTACTTCAATTAAAAATATATGTAAAGTGTAACTTACAGCCATTTCTTCGTCAAATATCTCCTTCACTGCATCTAAGTTAGAGTGCATGAAATCCAATAGCTTAGCAACTTTTGGTTTTAACTCTTTTTGTATGATGGGTCGGCGGTACAAATCCCCAATGATTTGGAAAAACTATAAAAAAAATAGGTTTAAAAATTTTATGATACTTTATCAATACATATACGAGTATAAGAGTTCAAAACACCTTAAAGAAATGTTCCATATCGTGACATTCATCGAGTCCCTGCGCAAATAATGACGCGAGTCTTCTGTCCATATCCTCAAGTACTTTCATATGTTTATCGTAATCTGCTAAGAACTTTGTATCTTCAGGATCCGCGGGATCGTAAGTGATATTACCGAGATTTTGATAAATAAACGTATATTCTTCCAGCACCTTGAAACGATAAAGAATAATAAAGAAATTAACAAAAACAGTGGAAAAAATTAGCAAAAAAATTAATACGGTCAATTTATTTACCTTTATACACTCAGTGCTCAATATCTTTCCCCGTAGTCCGCAGAACTCCACCTTCTCCAGCTTGAGTATCTCCACTGTGGCCTCCACAATGTTTTCTATCATCTTTAGCCTGTTCATGTATGTGTTGAAGCGACTGAAGACTCGGTCGAAGTCGAAAGACCAGCGCACGGGCAGCGCGCCCGCCGGGAAGAACGTGTGCACTTTGTCACGATTCATCTCGTACGTCTCACTGGGATGGTATTCAAATATATTGTATTGCTGGATAAGGGACGATTATTGTTGGATTTTAATATTGATAACTCACATAAAATGATTTAGAATACCCATAGCCTTTTTTAGTTTCAACAATTGCTCATCGGCGTCCCCTTGGAATATTGACGAGGGATCGATAGAGTTGGTGCATTGCATTATCACCAGGTTGCACACTTCGCGCAGCAACGCTGTAAATCAGTTACACGACAAATAAATACTTAATGAAGTTGAGATATATCAAGCCACTAGCTTTTAAAGATATCTTACGAATTAGTTTCTCGACGCTGCAGTAGTATCGCGAGTTGCCCCACAATAACCCAATGCAGTGAAACATCGGACGTATAAGACTTTTAGCGTCAGAGAAATCAGTGCCTTCAAACATCTCGAAATGTACCAGAAGTGGTTTTTGGTACACATAAATATCGCGACATTCGATTATTGCTAAAAATAAAAATGACAATTTCCGGATTAAAAACAAAACTTTAGCACAAAATGGTGCTCAAAAATTAGTTATGTACAAAAAAAATATTATATCAAATTCAAAGCTAGGAAGAAAAGTAGGATTTAACATAATAACGAAACCAATCGAATCGAAAGCTCTCAAATCATGATGGAACAACTCACCAGCGACAACGTTGGTGAGCATGGATTTAAAGCATTTCAAGTAGACGCTCCTCGTGGACTCCAGGTAGTGCGCCATACGTTTGACGCGCGGGTCTCGGAGCTGCGAGTAGATGCAATCGAGATTACGCAGACGATGGGCGTAGAAGTCGATATCCGCGCTTGGAAGCGGAAACTTAGTTCTTTTGAATGCTATGTCGAGAATATTATTTATTAATAAGATTATAGGAGATAGGAGGTTTTATACACTATACTATACATTGGGCCACTTTTTACCTATGTAAGAATCCTCTTGTAGAAGATCGTGAACTTGTTGGGTCCATTTAATAATTGCGCCCTCTATATTTGTCTTTAAATATAAATCAACGTCTTCAGAATCGCTTAAATTTATTGTTTTAAAGTGATTAAGCAGTTAGGTATATAGAAAAAATATTAAAATCATCGTATCACTGTTTACCTTTCCTTTAATCTAGCTTCTGCGTTATAAATATTTTCCACACCCTCTGGCATGGGAAGCATAATTTGGCTAGACATGTCACCCTTAAGCTAAGCCGAAGAAATAATTAACTTAATAATAGTATTACTAAATAGCTACTTAATGTGTTGGTAATACATACTTGATGCATCAAATTTCTCAGATCATTTACGTGTCTCTTCATATCATTCTTAACTATCTTTGGCCAGCCCTTTTGATTCTCAGGGTTACAAAGCAGAGGACCGATCACTTCATCGGCCATCACGCTCAAATCCATCAAGACATTACCTGACATCTCGCCTATTGTGAGAGCCTACAGAAATGAGATGAGCAAAGATAAATTAACTCCTTTAGATAAATTCAAATGATTTTAAATAAAAACCCTCTTAAACTGAGCTTTTAATCTTCTTTACCTGACGAAAATTTGTTTGCGTTATTTTGTCATCAATATTCCTGAGAAAGTAGACCATTTTTCCTCTACTAATAGCAGGAAAGTTTGTTGCACACGTCAATAAACCAGAAGCATTCATACGAAACACGATTACTTCGAATTTCGACATTTCGAAGAATTTGAACAGTATGTGCTGTGGATATGCAAAGATTATTTAAGGTTCATGAAGTTAACGATTTGAGAGATTTTACAAAGTTAAATAAGTTAACAGGGTGTTTGATAAAGTTAAATATTTATTTTTACCCTCTCGTCGCCAGTTATGAATTTTGTCCATTTTTCAATTTTTTGTTTTAGAGATTTGAGAATATATTCACTCATAAACTCTAAACGAGTATCGACATCTTCCTTCTGCAATTTTTAGAGATATGGTTGAAGAATATAAGAAAAAAATTACAAGATATATATATTAATACTACTTACATCACCCATGCTGATGGTCGATTATTCCTCAGCCAAAAGGTAATAAATAGCTCAAACCTTATATGAGTAAATTGAAGCTAATCTTACTTTTACCATTAACTTTTATTTTATTCGTTTCAATGTTCAGCTAGTTTTGTCAGTTGAACAATAAAAAAATACATTTACTTTGTTGCCAAGCAACGTATTTTGAGTTTAGAATGTTTGTCGTAAAGCATTTTAATACGATATTTCTTAAAGTATCGTTATATGTTGCTGTGTATATTAACATATATAACTTTTATTAGCTAATCTATAACACTTAAAACGTTATTATTTTGAATTTTTCTTCTGATTGCTATAAATGATTTTTTTTTGATACAATAATAATGTAAAATCAATTTATTATTTAAATAGTTTTAAAATTATAATGAAAATGAGGATGGAAGTTTAAAATGCCTGACTAAGATTGGTGTAACCACGTCCTTTTTTTTAATGTCACTCCCCCTCATGATATGTGTTGGTTTTGGACTACACCTACATAGCACGTGTACTATTTTTATATAAAAAGCTGAACATTTTTACTACCTTTAAATATAGGTAAAATATTATTAAATTTTGTTTATTGAAGGTTGCAGAATTTTTGTCAATGTCTAAATATAATAATTGAAATTGTGCGTTCAACAAAACAACACATACTCGAGATATATCACAATCCCTCTTCTCCCATCCTCATTTTGTTATATCGAAATTACTTTTAACCCATTCCCTCTTTTGAACGAAATAATCTACACTCCTTATGAAAAGTAAGTCTTTTTTTATTATAGAATATCTCATCTAAATTACTAGGTTTATATAATTTTATCTGTGTATAGTTTCAAATTTCACTTCACTCACTTGTCAAATGTCAATTTTCGCGCCAAACAACAAATATCAAAAGCAAGCTTATTATTATCAACCGACGAAATTTATTGTATAGTGTATACCAAGGTTTTTATGTGAGAATTTGAACGACTATTGTATAAACATTTTAACAATATATAAGTTTTAAATATGGAAGGATTTGACGATCCTGGAGTATTTTTTTCCGATAATTTTGGTGTAGAGGAAAATGAGAGCCAAGATCAAGTTAACCTTCAAGCAGTTAAAAAGAAATTTAAAGAGTTTATTCGTCAGTTTCATACAGGCAATTTCAATTTTAAATACAGGTATGGCAAAAGATTTCAATTCTTACATATTTTTTTTTGTAATTACTTATCTTTTAATGTAGAATGCATATCTATACTATGACAGTAGGAAGTGTATCAATTTCTATTTTTTCTTATTTCCAGGGATGCTCTTAAACGTAATTACAATTTACGTCAATTCTGGGTAGAAATAAATATTGAGGACTTATCTAGCTTTGATGAAGTTCTTGCTGAAAAACTATATAAAAAGCCAACCGAACATTTGCCCATATTGGAAGAAGCAGCAAAAGAGGTAACCTTTTATTTTTATTTCGCCTCTTTTACGTTCAATTTTTGCAATAATTCACCTAGGTTTCATTGTGTTAAATGCATAATATCAATACTGTGCTTAATCTGTAGTTAGCGGATGAGTTAACAGCACCAAGACCGGAAGGGGAAGAAAAGGTGGAAGATATTCAAGTATTGCTGTCTTCTGATGCACATGCAGCAAACTTAAGAGAGCTCAAGGTAAGCAGGTTACCAACTACTATGGATAGTTTCTATAACCCTTAATAAAAATTGATTTACAGCAACATAGTTACATGTTGCTGTAAATCAATTTTTATTAATTTTTAATTCATGCTTTAAGACTTTACAAAAACCTGGTACATAGATATGGTGTTTTAAATTAATTAGTTAAAAAATTATTTAAATCAAAGTATGTTAATAATTATTTCGGTAATAAAGACTGCTTTTCCATTATTTTCAGAGTAATTAATTTGATATGCATATTGAATAACATAATTTTTTTTTAATTATAAATATATTAATATAAATTTTATTTATTTTTTAGTCCGAGACAGTGTCACGGCTAATAAAGATTCCTGGAATTGTTATATCAGCCTCGGGAATCAAAGCTAAGGCTACAAAAATATCCATTCAATGTAGATCATGTCGGAATGTTATCCCCAATTTACCAGTAAAACCCGGTTTGGAAGGTTACGTTATGCCAAGGAAATGCAACACGTAAGTTAAAAGATTTATTACTCACTTAAATTTGTTTCTTTGCAATTGTAACACTTAATTGTATTTCAGGGAACAAGCCGGAAGACCAAAATGTCCACTGGATCCATATTTTATTATACCAGACAAATGCAAATGTATTGATTATCAGGTACTTAATATTTTAAAAATGATTTTTAATTATATACTATATAGGTAGTATTATTTATATACAATTTTTATTTAGGTTTTAAAGCTGCAAGAGGCTCCAGAGAGCATACCACAGGGTGAGATGCCCCGTCACCTGTCTGTGTACTGCGAGCGCGTGCTGTGCGAGCGAGTGGCGCCTGGTGCCAGAGTGACTGTGCTAGGAATATATTCAATCAAGAAGATTGCTAAAATTGGGGTAACTATATTTTTAATTACTATACACATTTACAATGTTAGTTAAGGTATAAATTTGTATACACTTCAAGTTATTTGAAGTTTATTATTAAAGTTTAAAAAACATATACAAAAATCCCTGTTCCAAAATAAATGACCTAAATGTTGCTATTCTAAATGTACAGAGAGAAGGACGCGACAAGGGCTCGGTAGGTGTCCGTTCGTCTTACTTACGGGCGGTAGGACTCTCAGCCGAGGAGGGCGTGGCGGGCGGCCTGCAGCCCTTCACCACAGACGAGGAGGAACAGTTCCGTCGACTGGCCGCCTCGCCTGATGTATATGAGCGTCTCGCCAAGTCCATTGCGCCAAGTGTCTTCGGCGCTGAGGATATGAAGAAAGCCATTGCTTGTTTGTTGTTTGGAGGTAATTCTGATTACGTTTCGATGATATTTTGTGACCCGTTCATGGAATATAATGTTATATTTTTTATTTATTTCTATATAAACATAATTTATCAGGATCCCGCAAGCGTCTCCCTGATGGCCTTACTCGTAGAGGAGATATCAATGTGCTGCTGTTGGGTGATCCCGGCACAGCAAAGTCTCAGTTACTCAAGTTTGTGGAAAAAGTAGCCCCAGTGGGAGTGTATACCTCTGGGAAGGGCTCCAGTGCGGCCGGTCTCACTGCCTCTGTTATCAGAGATCCAGGCAGCGTAAGTATAAGTAAAAATAATCTTAATAAATAGCAATGTCCACATTGTTTTTGATCTATTTTTTTCAGCGCAATTTCGTGATGGAGGGCGGTGCTATGGTGTTGGCGGATGGGGGTGTGGTTTGCATCGACGAGTTCGACAAGATGCGGGAAGACGACCGCGTCGCCATCCACGAGGCAATGGAACAGCAGACGATCTCCATAGCTAAGGTAAATTGTCGAATTATTAGTATATATACTTGTTTATAGCTATTCCACTTTGCATCAATACTAGTGATCACTTGTGTATCAAATGTGTGTACCATACTTATTTGTGCTATATACAATATCTCAGGCCGGTATAACCACTACCCTGAACTCCCGCTGCTCGGTGCTGGCGGCCGCTAACTCTGTTTACGGTCGCTGGGACGACACCAAGGCTGAGGACAACATCGACTTCATGCCCACCATTTTATCCAGATTTGACATGATCTTCATTGTCAAAGATGAACACGATCAAACCAAAGATATTGTATGTCTTCATAATTTATATTATTGTATTTAAAGAAGGTCATGAGATCAAAAATAACTTTCAATTTAATAAACATATACTTTTACAATAATAAAAAATATTTAAAAAAATTCAATTCAATAAAAAAAATAAAAGTATACCGTGCACCTAAATATACGTTTGCAGAATTTTGCTCCTCCATATATCCAAGGTAAAATAAGTTTCTATCCACCCGCAGACGCTGGCCAAGCACATAATGTCAGTGCACATGGGCGGCTCCGCCGGTCGCGAGACGGCCGGCGAGCTGCCGCTGTCGCTGGTGCGCCGGTACGCCGCGTATTGCCGCGCGCGCTGCGGGCCCCGCCTGGCCGCCGCCGCCGCGCAGCGCCTCGCTGCGCGTTATGTGCTCATGCGCTCCGGGGCCGCCTCGCACGAACGCGCCGCTGACAAGCGCCTCGCTATACCCATCACCGTCAGGTAACACCCACTACTAACTACAAGAAAAGCTGCTCGACATTACAAGTTGCTCTACATGAGAACTGCTCTACAAGAGAAGCTGCTCTACATGAGAAGCTAAAAATATATTGTTAAATGTTAATTTACTTATATATAGTGGTTATGATTATTGTTTCCACCCATGTATAGAGTACTTTATATTTTTGATTTAACCAATTTATTATTATAAATTATGAAATACTTTCAACTTATGTGTCAAATTCACTAACCTAACATTTCCAAATGTATTAAAATCAAAAGAATTGTCTACATCAATGGAATCAACAAGGAGTATTGTTACTCATTACACCAAGTCATAAAATAGCTATGTGTTTCTTATGTTATCAGGCAATTGGAGGCCATTATCAGAATATCGGAATCTCTGGCTAAAATGCAGCTGCAGCCCTTCGCTACTGAAGCCCACGTGACCGAGGCGCTCCGACTGTTTCAGGTGTCTACGTTGGATGCCGCCATGACCGGGAATCTGGCTGGTAATGTCTATTTCATTGGATAGTAAAAAGCAAGATGGAAAAGTTTATATTTCTAGCAGTTTTCGACAACTCTTAGCAGTTTTTTATTTAAAAAGAAAGTATTTTTGTCTAATAGTTGTTTTGTTTAGGTGCCGAAGGGTTCACGACGGACGAGGACCAAGAGATGTTGTCCCGCATCGAGAAGCAGTTGAAGCGCCGCTTCGCAGTAGGGTCCCAGGTGTCCGAGCAGACCGTCCTGCAGGACTTCCAGCGTCAGAAGTACCCCGAGCGAGCCGTGCTCAAGGTCATACACACCATGATCAGACGGGGAGAGCTGCAACACCGCCTGCAGAGGAAGATGCTCTACCGACTGTCTTGATTTATTAGCGTGGAATAAAACACGGATTATAATTATAATTTTTTAATAATACTATCACATTTAGATTTATAATCCATTTGAGTATAGGAATGGATGACCAGTGATTGTTCGACGAAATTCATCCTATAAAGCTATAATATCACAAACAATAATTTACTGTTAGGTTTCCTAACAACCTAGTCATACTAGGAAAGCATTTTGTATCTTAATGAAACTGACTATATATCCATACATATAAATAAAATTGTGTCTGTTTGTAATTCTAAATTCACAGCATTTCACAAATGCATGTGAAGGTAAATGTTGCATAAAAAAAAGCTTTAACAATTTGTCTCTTTTGTTTTTGGTCCGGCTAGTCTGAAACGGCTGGACCGATTCCAACAGGACTTTCACTGGAGGATAGCTATAAGGAGTAACTTAGGCTACTCTTATTTTATAAAACCAAGTAGCGTAGCTAGTTTAAAATAAATTAGGAGGTAGTGATTGACTAGAATAGGGATACAACTTGAGATGCCGCATATTCATTGCAAATAAATTAACGGCAGTGAAAAAACCTATAATTAAAATAAATGATTAAATTGCCAATTTGTATGGATACTCTGGATGATTTTCCACACCCTTCCAGAATAGGAAGTTAAATATACGTCCATTCTCTCCGGTGTCCAACTTCTTCAAGCGGTTCATTTCTGACGGTGTCAGTTCAAAGTCATATAACTCCGAGTTTTCCTGTAAATAGCAATATATCTATATAAATAAAAATGACTCTTCTAAATACGCACACAAAAACTGCACCTAGTTGGATAAATGTTCAATTTGTTTGTTATTGTTAGTTTTGTTAAAAAAAATAATAGCAAATATTTAAAAACTCAGAAAAGTGAGTGTGCGAATGAGAAAAACTTGATCGTTTTTAATAAATTGACAATTTTTTTATGAATCAGCATAGTGAAGTCGCTGACAACAACTACTAATGTTCTCTTATTGAGCGAAGCGAACGAAGTGAGCGGAGCGTTTTACTGGAGACTTTTTACACTCTTTGTCACGAATTGGCTCCAAAACTACTTGACGGAAAATTATGAAACTTTGCAATCAAAAAGACACACATTAGGTGATGGTTTTTTAAAAAAAAATTTTTTGAAAAATGTCCTAAAAAAAAAATTTTTTTTTATGTCATGTCAAAAAACGGATCCCATTGAAGTCAATGGGAAACGATGAGTCAATACACTGGGCTCGCTTCGCTCAATATGCAAACGGCACCCGAGATTTCGCGAGCGCAGCGAGTCGAAATTGAGGGTTTGTTGGCGCCCCTAGTAAAATTACTGTTTTTGATATTATAAATTTATCAAAGAAAATAATAGTACTATTAAACTATCGTTTAATTGACAGAGCGATGGCGATGGTTTGCGGTTGAATTCATTTTGATACATTTCATATGCCTCACATTGTCAGCGTGTTTGTCTGTTGTTACTATTGCTGACTACACTAATAATAAATAATAAAATTTGCAATCAAAATATTGTGATACCCGTATTTACAGACAAACATTAAATAAACTATTATATATGCACTCGTAATTAATATAATTTTATTATCTGTGGAAAAGTGACAGATAAATTTATAAAAAAACGACACCAAAAAGTTTTACTAAAAGCGACATATTTATATTGATTATTGAAATTAATAATTTTAACTCACCTTCAACCTCTTTTCACTCGTACTTTTTGGTATGACCACAACTTTTTGTTGGACTAAAAAGCGCAGTAACACTTGCGCTGTTGTTTTATTGTGACTCTTGGCTATATCCATTACATCTGAATGCCCAAGTAAATCCGGAAATGCATCAGGACTGGAAAAACAAATTATATTAAAAAAATATATCTATAATTATTTTTTTTCTAGCAACACAAATATTATACTTTTAAACAATCACCTGTAATTATACTTGTTGACAAAATGGTCCTTTGCTCCCGGGGATCCCAAGGGGGCGTAAGCAGTGACAACTATATCGTGTTCTGAACAGAACTTCCTCAACTCCAGTTGTTGAAAGTATGCATGCAGTTCCACTTGCAGCACTTGAGGTTTTAGGGTTGAAGCTGCAAAGATCTTCGCTATTTGAGACTCGTTGTAATTTGACAACCCTAGATTTCGAATGCGGCCTTCTTTCTGACATTCTTCCATAACCTTAAAAAAACAGGTTAGTAATTTAGTGAAACTACATCTAGAAGGATTGAATTTTAAAGCTGTATATACCTTCCATGTGCTGATATGATCAGTATCTAAGTCCAGGTCATATTCTCCAGTGCTCTTCACGACCGGTGTCAACGTTTCCGGGTCACAACGGAAACCGAAGGGCACGTGTATCAAATATAAGTCAACGTAATCAATCTGCAGCCTTTGCAATTGTATGTTGAGGAATTTTTTTACGTCTGACGCTCGATTGCCAACGTGAGGCAGCTATAAATAAATTAAAGTTTATTTTTTTATACGTAAGCCTTCTTACTATATAAAATATTTGGGTATTGGATGGGCAACTCAATAATCTTATTCGACGAAGGGCTTTGTAGTCATGGTCAAAATAATAAAATATTTTTATGGATTATTATTTTATATAGTACCTTAGTAGTAATAAATAAATCCTTCCTGGTCCCTTTTCCATTATCAATCCATTTTTTTATTGCATTACCGATTGCCTCTTCATTATTATAGTTAAAAGCGGTATCAATGTGACGATATCCTAAGTCTAAAGCTTTGTAAACAGTCAACTCTATCACTTCTGGTGATGCCTTAAAAAGATAAGTTATGAATCATTAATACAATAACAAGATAAGACGATTAATAACTATTTGTGAAGAAAATCAAATAAAATATTATACTAACTTGCCACGTGCCTAGGCCTAACGTAGGCATTAAATCTTCAGTTTGTGAGAGTTTCACAAATTTCATATTTCTTAGAATCCTGTGAATACTGCAGAAAATAGGTAAATAAAATTTGTAGCTCTTTCCTGACGCTGGTGAAAATTCACTTCTTAAAAATAATCTGACGGACATGAAACCTTGGCTTGATGCCAAATTAGAATGTTGAACAATTCAGATCTTAAAATTAAAATACAAGGGTTGAAATATAATGTTAATGTGAAAAGCTAAAATAAATAGACATCAGCGATCTTTCGCTGTATTGATTTTCAGTGATGTAATAACTCTGCATTTCAAATTTCGCGGTTTTAGATAAACAATGTACCTATTATAAAAATAAAATTTTAATATTTTACAATTTAAATAATGAATAATGAATATATTTAAAAAAAATATATAAATAAACTAAGTAAAAATTTTACTAGCATTTTTGTTTTATATATTCTAAACGAAATTGAAATGTCAATAATCACTACTACTTTGCCGGTCTACATTATTTGTCACTTACTTTGATATTATTGGATTGTTACATATCAAGAAAATATTTAAGCCAATCCGAAAAGAGCAAACAATATTTCAGCATCTGTGGTTAAACCGCGGTTTTGATTAACGAATAATCATTATTTATCAAATCAGATAAGTTTTATGCTGTTTAGTGTTTACAATTATTTAAAGTATTCTGAAATCGTTCCCGCCTATTGTAAAATCAATATTTTACGCTATACTTATACCAAATATCCTTGTTCTTTCTAAATATATATTATTGACAAGAAAAGTTCATAAGATGGGGGTGAGTATTTGCTTATCGTAGACATACGTTTTTGTATCAGTAAAAGGGATCTAAGGACTGTTAATATTAAGTTCATTGTTATAATTATAGTTGATGAGTACCTAAATTATCAATTTAAATTCATTACTTTAACTTTTAGTTTATAATTTGTCATTTTTCATAGAAAAAAACGATCGCATCTTCTAACAAGAGTAAAGAAAAACGCCAGGCCAGAAAGCAGGAGCAGCACCGAATAGCAGATGGGATGTCCCATGTCACATCTGCAAATAGACTTAAAGACTTAGCCCCTTTATGCAAGGAATTGCTTGTGTATACAAATAAGGATTTAGAAATAGATATGTACATACAAAAGGTCACTGACCTTAATAAAAGTGTGCTGGAATGGGCAATAGATCTGACAGAAAGAAACATGAAGAGGCTGTAAGTATTTTATTTTCTTATTAGAATTTATAATAAAATAATAATGAAATTTTAATTGTACTTTTAATTGGAATAAAAATATGATAAAATAAAACTTAAAACTTGTTATTTCAGTTACGAAACATGTGCATGGGGATGGAATAAGGAGCGCAAGGTTGAGGAGATGACGGATGATGCAGCCTGGTACCTCGTTGCTAAGGACAAAGACAATGCACTCCAGGCCTTCTCACACTTCAGATTTGATATGGACTTTGGGGACCCTGTGCTGTACTGGTAAGAAAGTTCATTTAATGTTTATATTCATACTATCAGAATCTTGAGGGCTGGTTGTGTATAAAATATTATTTTTTTATTATATATATAAGAATTAATTTCATAATTGCTATAATAATGTTGAAATATTATAAATTTTACACATAATATTGGTATAATTTCAAATATAAATATATACAAATTAATTTAATAAATGTAGTGAAATATTGCATGCATTTATTCTATCTTTGAATTGAAGGTATGATGGTAGCATCATGTATGTTTGTTTGTGTCTTCTAGCACTCAGATACACGTTAAACTTTCCCTCGTCTTTATATCAATATTTAATCACTTACATTTAAATTATTATTCTTAATTAATGGACGATTAAATCATTTAAAATATTTTTTTTTATTGATTTGTTTAATGTTATGATATACTATAAAAGGTATGTTATGATAGTTAAAAGTTATACATAAATCATATTAATTACAAGCTGTTCCCCCGACTTTGTTTGCATGGAATATGTTTTTTCAAAAGTAACCTTATAACATCAGCCATCAATGAGTCCTCTTGAAATTGATCCAGCCGTTTCAGATAGACAGAGAATAACTTTCATATGCATTTAGTGTAAAAGTTAATTTGTAATGACAAACAGACACTCCTATGCCATTTATATATATATTATGGACATTACGTTATATTCATTATAAAATAAAAAAATGTACAATAATATATTAATATTTATTCGATTGAACACATGTTATACCTCAATACCTTGAAAACAATACGGTTAAATTAAAAATTACATTTCATAACAGCAAAATAATAAATATCTTACTATTATTATTTACAATATACAGTGTAAACTATATAACGACACTCGGCTTTGGTTGTTTTATCTTGTCTATTACTTACATAATTAGGTAACTGTTAAGCTGGGCGTAAGTGAAGCTCCTAACCATTTGGGAAACTTTTTTTTTGAAGTAACATCAAATAAAAACTACTTAACCGATTTGAATGAAAATTGGCAGAGCTGTAGTGCTTGGGAATGGGTATGTTTTAAAAAAATTAAAATATCTCATTCCGTTCAGAAATGGTTGTCGAAAAACTGAAGGGCTCAGCTCAACTCCCGCAGCACACGGAGGCGGTCCCAGTTAATGGTTAATTTAACTGGTAACTTACTTAACCAAGAGTACATTTTACGTTGCCATAATTAGTAAAAACTGAGCACAAAACTGTGGTTTTGTCTTTATCCCAGCCCGTAACGAACTTGACTGTCAGTATCGTGCATGTTAAACTATCTAAGAAATTCGTTCTTATGTTTATGAATTGGCTAAATTATTAGATCTGGAAGGAGTACAATTTTTGGAAAACTACTTCCATTATCATAATATGAATAAAATAAGTAAAAAACAACAAAATTACTGATACAACAAAAGACGTCAAAAAAAGACAACGCATTAGCGTTCAAATGAGATGTACTAACACTAATCTCAGATATTCTTCAGTGTCATTACATATAGTTTACACAGTACTTATTTAAAACTATAAAAAAAAAATCTTTAATTAGGTTTCACTTTGTAAATCCAAAGGAAACATTGAAATAAACTACTATTACGTCTAAAGAGTTTCTTTTCTATTATAACATCTGTGAAAGACCACCGGATGCATCGTGTACATAGATATCTGAATAGTTTATGTAGTATGTATATTGTTGTTGCTGTGAGAGCTATGATGAGAGCGGCTACATCCAGCAACAGGTATTGAGGGTAGGTGAGGTCTAGAGCTGGCGATCTCAAGTGTAAACCGCCCTTATGCCTCAGAATATATTCTATCCAGTACACCCCCGTATCCAGAGGGGGTAAGGGACGATCGAGGAATTTATCTCTCAATTTATCAGCGTTTTCTTTATACCTGCAAAAAAGTTATCAATTCTCACAATATTGCACTAATTATCAAGTCTGTGTCAGTAATGTTATCGTCAGTCAATTAATTGTGTTTTTTTTAATGATAATTGCATTTTATCTCTTACGCACTCTTCTTTTGTGTGGTATACGTTTTGATTTACATTTATTCTAGTTAATTGCGTTCTATAAAATAATATCGTAAACTGTGAAAATTTACGTACTGCAATATAATCTTTTATTACCTAGTATCGGTTAGTAGGTGGTGGAACGCTTCTCTCCAGGAATCTGTTGTAGAATCTCGTAGTGATACTATCCTAGCGACACCACGGTCGCTCATTGCTCGTGCGTTCAGAGCCTGGTCTGCGTATAGCGGAACCATCAAAGTGGGCACACCACATGCTACAGCTTCTTGCGTACCAAGTAAACCTCCGTGGGAGATAAATAGTTTAACATTCGGATGACCTGAAATAGAGTAACTATAAATTTAACTCTTAATATGAAGTAAATATTACTACTAAAGCTTACTTACACAATGTTTTATACTGCGGTATCCAGTCCATGCTGTAAATGTTGTCAGGGACCGTTAGGTTTCCGGCCAGCATCTTTCTATTCATTCTCACGAGAACCGTCTGCGATAGTTCAGATATTGCTGTGAATATTTGGTTCAACTTCTCGTATGGAATAGTTTCGACACGCGACATGGAACCGAAACTCCAATAGATAACTCCTTCGTGAGCGTTGTCCAGCATATCTTTTAACTCCTGAATAAAATACAATATATTTTAATACAGCTAAAAGTCCTGAAATGTCTATGTTATGATAAAATTAGAATTAAAAACTTTGTAATGTAAGAAAATGCTTAACACTAAACCGATAATTCTTGTATACCTGTTTCTCCCGCACGCCGTCAAATTGACCGGTAATTAAAAGTTATTTTATTATATAACGCAGGTAATAATGGTATTAACAAAAAGTAAAGAGTGTAGAAAATATTATATGCATATTCTAAGAATTGTCATGTAGTTTGATAACGATATTATATCGTTTAAAAATGAGTAAGTTTCACAAAAGTTTAAGAACGGTCAATTTGACCGGTACGTGGTAGGTTTAGTGTTAAAGAAAATATAAGACGATTAATATAACATACCATTGTGTGGATAGGATGAAAATGATTTCGATGAACCTCGATTGATTCAAACATGTATCTTACGATTTAGGTTATGAGATAAGAAATTAATTATTATAGAATTAATTGCCACTTAAACTATTGTTTGTTATCAGAACTAGACGCACTTTATATTATATTATCATTACCTTTGATAACGTTTGAGAATTGTCAAGATGCAGACCCCCCACCTCTACCATGGCGGGTACTAACGGTCTCACTTCATTAATGCTAAAATGACTGTTGGATAGCACTAGACTGTAGTTCTGGGCCAGCATTTCGAGCTTTGGACCCTGGCCAAATAGACGGTCAGCAATCGTCTATATAAAAAAGAAATTCAATAAATATATGTAAAATTTTAAACATTTTGTGATTAAAAAACCGTAAATACCTGTGATGGTAATTGGGATTTGTTTCTGTACATTATCTTAGCCCAAAGCACTGCTAACGTGTTAACGAAGCGCTCCCAAATATTCATTCGTTGTCCATATCCCATCATATAAGCGGGAATATAGGCAGTTCCTTCAGGATTACCCAACTGGTCGTTGATCCACGGTAGAGGAACACTCGACAGAAGCCCAACAACTGGAGCCTTAAATCTATTCCCGAATGGTAGAAAACATTCACTCCCAAATACTTCAACTATGACCAAGTCGAAGGATTTTGAGGAGTTGACCAGAGCTTTGACTTGGGGCGCCCGTGATACAACGTCGCATGCGTGGACGCACTCTTTGATAATACTTTCAAGATTTCTTATGGGATGGGGCATAAAGGACGTTTGGTGTTTCGTCAAATTATTGGCCAAATCAGGAATCGTGCCGGCTAAGTTGATCTCCTCCACGTTGGACGGTGGATTTTTCTGTAAACAAGGAAAATATCGATAAATGTTTAAATATTATCTTCTATTCTATATATATATCTATATATATAAGCAATTTACTACTCACTGACTCATCACGAAATCTCCGAAACTATCTGTCTGTATAACTTAAAATTTTACATAGTTACTTTTTTATGACTAAGACGTCCACTAAGAACGGATTTTAAGGAATTCCTATCCCAACGGATTTCAACTTTTGGCATTTTGTCAAGTTTTAAACCTGTACCGCGGGGGTAAGAGTTACTATAGCAACGGTTATCATAGCAACGGTTACGATGACAACGGATAATATGACAAAGGTTACCATAGCAACCTAAGCGAAGTGGGAGGGAATAAGCTAGTATAATATAACGAGTTTAATTAGTGAAGATTGTGAATCGCGTGAGAGATAAGATGTCCGACAGACGCATAGGTCATGGTGACAGTTGACATTTGGCTATCGTATCTAGACCTTAAGTAAGACCTAAAGTAGTAAGTCTTACAAACAGTATGTAGGGGAGACCGGGGATGGTTGACTATAGGGGCAGGTAGACATATTGTCAAAAACGCGAGTTAGGCAAACGTTTTGCATCTAGGTGAGCGTATCCATTATTCCCCCTCGCGCAATCATGTCAACCGCGGAGCAGAGACACACCGTTTGTCAGCTAGAGCCTATTATTCAAAAACAAGACACTTAAGTAACTATTTTTTCCATAATTCTATTTGTTATAACTCTTTTCATTTTGTTTTGATTGTTTGTCAAACTGTTTAATACCAATGTCTGAATGTCATTTCGCATTTGACAATCAAATGCAGACCTAAAGTCTTCATTTTTGATGTAAACGCGATAATTTTTTTTTTTTATATTAAATAATGCAAAAAAATGTCTCGTTTAAACGTAAACATTGCGATAATATTGTTGAGAACGCTCCAATGTCGCTAAATGTCAAATAGGTTAGAGAGATCGATATTATTTAACACTAAACCTACCAAGTACCGGTCAAATTGACCGTTCTAAAACTTTTGTAAAACTTACACATTTTTAAACGTTATAATATCGTTATCAAACTACATGACAATTCTTAGAATATGCATATAATATTTTCTACACTCTTTACTTTTAGTTATTTCCATTATTACCTGCGTTATACAATAAAATAACTTTTAATTACCGGTCAATTTGACGTCGTGCGGTAGGAACAGGTACACAAGAATTGTCGGTAGGTTTAGTGTTAAATTGTAATACTTGTAATATATAAGTCGATAAAATTTCGATTTTGTTTCAAAATAAAAATATTTTATTGTAACTATTAACGCTATATTTAATATATAAAGTTTTTGTATCCTTAAAAAGTAAAATATTTTTTTTTTGCTTTCTCGTTATCGTGAAAAAAACTTTTTTTAAATAGTGCACCAAAAAATAATTCCTAGATGTATATGTGTCATCTTTAATATTATATTATAAATTTGTTTGTACGTCTGTTTGCTTATAACTACTAAAGTGTAAATTCTATCAAATCTGAATTGTCAGCGAGTTACAAGGGATTTTTTCAATACGAGGGAAATGGGAGTATATTTAAGAAAAAATACCAACAAAAAATTAAAATCGTAAACACCCACTAAGCTAATTTCACAACAAAATAAAACTATTTGATATCCAGCGAAGTGGAGTCGGCCGAGTGCTTAATAAAGTTACTCGACATAAGATGGAATATTAATTTTATAAAGATCTGTATAACGAATTTGTTGGGATCAAAGTCACGTACTACACTTTTGTGTAAGCTTAAGCTTTTGTCAATTTAATATATTAAGTAATTATATAAAATAAAATAACAATTTAAATTTTTCATACAGACATCACTATATATATATATATATATATATATATATATATATATATAATTTGTAGCAAATGCATATTATCTCTTATCACCAATTATTGTTTGGTTTTTAAATCTATTAATTAAAAATATATATATTTTTGCAATATACTTTCACCTTAATATATCTTGTTACATATATATATATATATATCAGACGTTTTGATGTTACCTATATTGATAAAGTTTTTACGTTTTCGAAACTAAGTAAAAATAACGTAGAATAATATTTAATTTTTTTAAACGGAAAGAAAAAGTTTTATCATATTTTAATATCAATATTTGTTATTAAATAATCTATCTTTAAAATAATATGTGTATATAATTTATTTTAATTTACGTGTATTTATTTTTTTTTAAACGATTTTCTCACTAAGTAGATTTTTACAAATATAAATATATTATAATAATTTATAGTTATTATTTTAATTATATAAACTTTTTAACACAACCTCTTTTTCCACCCGCACTGTATCGTACTTTAAATATTGTAATATTTTATTAAGTGTATTATTTATTATCTGTAAAGCTGTATTCACCGGTAGTAATTTTATTGTTTTTTTTTTCACATATAAAAAAAAATTATATATATATATTATGTAAAGTACGTACCATAGTAAAATGCGTGACGACGGTCAAATGATGATCGTTCCTCGCTAGGGCATCAATAAGTCGACCGTACATCGCGTAGTGGCTCTTGGTGTTGGTTGGTAGTACGGCTAGGATGTTGGCAGCGTGCGCTGATGCGCAGCACAGCGCCAGCACCATCACCACCTGCGCCCGCATCCCGCTGCAGCTCGACACGGATTGCGGTGACGGCTCACTCACTCAGCGCATACCGCATGTATATAATTCAATCATGATAAGTGTTTGCTGTTTTTTTTTCTTATTATTATCCATTGATTTAATGAGTGTTACGTTCTCGGAAAGAATGTTTTTATGACCGTCCGTCTATCTCTTTGATTTTAATTGTATATGTAATAGTTTTATATAATATTTTCCTTGTTTTGATTTATTTAGTATCTTTGTGGAGTAAAGATCATGAGATGAGATTCTATATCTATTTGTCATCGATTGATGCATTTTCCTGTATGTTATTTCAGTGGAAATCAACCCGGTCTGGGGAAAATGTGTTTTGTGTTTCGTAATCAGGGTTGGTTGCTATTTACTAGTTGCTGTTGACCCGTATCAGATTAATCATTAATTTTAGATTAAACAAATAGTATTTCATGTAAAATTCTTTGAAGTGAGTTTCTTAAAACATGTTAGTTATACTTTCTTCGGATTTTTTTTTGAAGTCGTTTTAAAAAAAACTTTTAACCCTTTTAAGTAGAATGTATTAATTTTTAAACATACATATATACAATGATCAAATCATGAAAAGTTGCCGTATTTTCGACCTCTGAGAAACCTCGGAGTCTGGCATAGCGACTCGGAGGTATCCCAGAGGTCGAAATTTAAGCAAATTTATTTAAAAAAAAAAAGTTTATTGATTACATCTACATAAGTTATCGCCCTCTTAACACATTAGGGATCGTCCATTAATCATACAAGAGGGGGGGGAGGGTTGGATATAAATCACGGAATATCACGGTGTTTTTTTTGAAGACGATTTTAATTTCTTTTAACCGTAATAAAACATAATTAAACTAGGATCCGGTGCCGTGCGCTGCAGGAGTTGAGCTGAGCCCCCTAAGTTTTTTGACCAGCAATTCTGAACGGAATGAGATATTTTAATTCTGTTTTTTTTTAAACATACCCATTCAAAAGCTCTACAGCTTTGCCAATTTTCATTCAAATCGCTTCAGTAGTTTTTATGTGATGTCGCTTCAAAAAGAAGTTTCCCCAACGGTTAAGAGCTTCGCTTCCGCTCAGCTCAATTGTTTATGTTAAAAATATGTAGATATATTTTTTTATGTAAGATAAAATGAAGACAAGCGATTGACGTACATTATATTAATGTTGTAAATGATTTCATTATATTTTGGAAATTTGATGATGTAAAAAATTTAAAAAAAACAATTAAAAACCTACAATGTTCTCAAATATTTAAGAAGAATGAATGGTTGACGTATTTCTTTTTTCAAAATAGTTTTCAAAAATATAATTTCCAAATAAAAAAGTTTTGGATACTACGTGAACTTTCACATACACGTTACATCTACAGCTTAAGCTTTCTATCAGTGAAAATGTATTTTAATTAGTTCATTAGTTTATAGTAACATCAAAATCAACAAACAGTCAACATTATATTTTGTAAACTATATTGTTAAGGTCTCGGATGATTTCATTTATGTACAGTAGCGCTCAAAAGTATATTGACAACGCTCATTTTGTTATTATCTTGTTTCTGTTCATCTAAATAGCTGCGATTATTTACGATGCACCTTAAATAATGTGAGGTACTAGTTGGAACATGTTTCTTTGCTTTCTGCATAAACACGAAAACACGTTCTAACTTGCGCTCATAAGTTTGACAACAGTTCAGCTCCTGTTTGTCAGCGGTACTACCGGCCCTGTAATCAGAATTTCCTTTTAAGTAATTAGTTATTTATTAAACATGTTCAAGATTAATGAATATTTAAATGATTTTAAAAATGCTATGATAACCACTTTATAAAGTGGAATAGCTCAAGCAAAAGTTGCTCGATTGTTTAATGTCTCGACAATTTGTTAGTGTGTGGAATAAAGCTTATAATGAACGTAAAACTGTAGAAAATAAGCCTCGAAGTGGCCGTCCGGAAAAACTACTACGCTCGATAAAAAGTTTATCGACTAGTGATGTTCGAAAATCCGTTGTGCAAATAAAGAACGAGTTACAAGAAAACCATGAAATTAATATACATGTTTCAACTGTGAAACATAGATTAAAAGAGTTCGGATTGTATGGACGATGCCCGACTATGAAACCCTTGATTTCTGCAAAGAACAGGATATTGTCTTGGGTTCGCAAAACAGTTCAGATCATGGACGACTTCAGAAAGGTCCATGGTGTAGTGGAGCTATGAAAGCAAATTTAATTTAGTATCATCTAGTGGCGTCAGTACGTGCGAAGTCCAATAAACAAAAAAAAATATGTTCGAAACCAAATACCCACAATGAAACATGGCGGTAGCATTATTATGGTTTAAGGATGCTTTTCACGCCACGGAGTTGAACCATTAGTTAGAATATAGGATAAGATGGATCGTCTTGTGTATGCGGAGATAATTAAGAAGCAAATGCTACCATATTCTGAAATGAATATGCCGCCTGGCTGGTATTTTCAACAAGGTAATGATCCTAAGCACAAGTTGAAGCATGTAAGTGACTTCATGAAACTCGCAAATATTAAACTGCTGGAGTGGCCAAGCCAAAATGCTGACATAAACCTGATAGCGCATCTTTGAGAGGAACTGGATTGCTTAAGATGTCGGAATTATTATAACAAGGAAGCTTTGTATGAAGCATTAACTAAAGAATAAGCCTAATTCCTATTGACCGTTTGCAAATAATAGTCGATTTAATTCCGGCGCGCTGTGAAGCGGTATTGAATTGATATGCAACGAAATACCCACAAAATATCCTAAAATAATTAGCTACATTAAATTTAATATAAAAAAAGGAAAATTGTCAAAATACTTTTGAACTGTCCTTAAACAAAATTTAGTTATTTTTTATTGTTTGCATTTTCATACCTTTTAGGTGTCTTATTTTGTGAAACGTAACATCACTTTAAATATATTATTAATTTATTTATTTATCTTCACGCCATATCCCTTTCGGGGTAGCCAGAGACGACAGAGTCCCAAACGCTACGGTCCATGCATATATATGCCCTCCGGGGAATCCTTACGCTTTTTACGTGACCTTCCTTTCCTTTCCTCCTTTCCTCCAGTATCATAGATACTGTGTTTTCGAAGGTCACTCGAGGCCTCTCCCTGTCGCTCTTAGCGCTCCCTTTTCCTGTATAAATCTTTTTACCATTCTTTTATCACTCATTCTTTCGATGTGCCCAAACCACCTGAGCACGTTCTCTTTCATTCTCACCGTGACATCTTCGCTAGTACCTGTCATTCTGTGGATCTGTTCATTGCGGATTCAGTCAGCTAGACTGACTTCGCATATTCTGAGAAGAGATCGTATCTCCACAGCATTCATCTTTCTTACATTCTTCTTCTGTATTACCCACGTTTGGCTGCCGTATAACAGCGTTGGTAGCAAAACCGCATTGTGTACAGTCAAACGAGCAGTTATGCTGACGTTTCGCCGTTTCAACAATGCAGCCAAAGCACCGTAAACTCTGTTACCGGCAGCAATACGCCTTTTCACATTCATTTCGTATCTTCCATTTCTGCTAAACATACTTCCCAAATATACCACTTCATTCACTTGTTCTATTATCTTACCATTCACGTTGATCTTACGTTCTGTTCTTTCTTCATTTCTTTCAAATATCAGAACTTTCGTCTTATCTGCATTCAGGTTTAGACCATTTTCACACCCATCTTTCAGAGTGGTGAACAATGCCTGCAAATCGCATTCTGATGATGCAATGAGCACTGCATCATCTGCATATAGCAAGCAATGGACCTTAAGGTCACCTACTTTCACTCCCATGTCACTGTCTTTCACGCCTTGGAGACAACTATCCAAATACAAATTGAACAACCAAGCTGACATAGCGCAACCTTGCTAAACACCCGATTGGATGTCAAACCAGTGCGACATGTTAGCTCCTACTCGCACACAGGCTGAGTGATCTCTGTAAAGAGACTTTACAGCCTGTAGCAAGGATCCGCTCTCATTGTATCGGGACAGTATCTCACATAATTTCTTTCTCACAACCCTGTCAAACACCTTTTCCAAAAGCACAGAAAACCTTTTGGTTTAGGACCAAAAACTTTTAGCCCTATAGCTTGCACAGTCTACCTGTGAACCTTTGCCTGTATACAAAGGTACGATGACCGCACCAATCGCCAATCGTCTGGGAGCTCCCCTGATTTCCAGCATAAAGTGAAATAAATAATTTTAATCGAAAACAATTTTTTCTTTTTCAATATGTTGTAAATAGTACAGGTCAAAATAATTTTGAGCGCTACTGTATATCGAATTAACAGATATATTAGTTAGTATATATAGTATAGTGCAAATATCAATTTTATGCATATTATATGTAAGTGACACAGTTATCTATACTGTTATTATCGTAGTTTTCTCGTTGCCGTATCTCGCCGGATTTGACAATTAAAATTAAAAATGACCTCCGCCGGGACGGTGAATATGCACGCATGTTATGTAAACACTCAACCAATTAAACTGCGTAAATTAATTATCTATACATATAAATAAAATTGGTATGTCTGTTTGTCATTCCAAATAATATTATTATATGTCTGCACGCCTGTTTGCTCCGACTAATCTATGATTTATGAAGCTGGATCGATTTTAACAGGACTTTCATTGACCGATAGCTGATATTGTAAGGAGTAATATAGCCTACTTTTATTTTTAAAACATTTCGCGAACGAAACCTGGGGCCCATCTAGTATATAATAAAAATAATGAGAAATTTTATATTTCTAAATTAAAGTAGTTTATGTATTCTGATTATTAATTAGAATAAAAATAAATATAAAAGTTAGTTTTATTATTTGTTTATCTAACACTAAACATTTACCAGTTAATGTCAGACCTAATTATATTGTTAAATAGTTTATTAAATATGGAATCTTTTAAACCGACTGAAGTCATTACCGTAGCGTAGTATTCGCTCGTCTCAAAGTAGTTTTTATCATGTCTTCTTAGTGTCGATGCCACGATTATCGAAAATGACATTCAAATAATTATAACAGATTCATTTACGAGATTATATTTATATATACATATAAATTAAATTTAACTGTCTGTTTGTAATTCCAAATTGACAGCATTTAACTAAATGCATATGAAAGTATATAAAATCTGTTAAGCCCGGGTAATGTTCGAAACGATTGGACCGATTTTAACAGAACTTTCACTGGCGTATAAAAAAATATTCCGCACGGACGAAGTCGCGGGCACAGCTATATAACATAAAACCCTCCAGCTACGAGGTCCAGATCGAGGAGAGAGGACGCAGGCAGGGCCTAGGTCAGCGCGTGCTGTGCGTGCTGGAGCGGCTGGCGCAGGCAACACGCATGCGTTGTGTGCGTCTCACCGCACTCACACACAACCCTAGCGCGGCGGCCTTCTTCAGAGCTTGCGGGTGAGTTTTTAACAATGAAAAAGTATCTAATATAGACTTTTAAAGATGGGTTTAAGACATAATAATATAATACTTTGTGTTTGTTGCTATCACGTGCTCAGAAAATTGGAGGTTAAGGTTAACATATGCATTGGAACCGATGACTTCTTTATCTCTTTGTATTCCATGATATGCCGCATCCAACATATCATAATTAGTATGAACCTAACTTTAAAACTACGAGGTGTTATCTCCGATGAATTTGAGATATAGACTACGGAGAGTATAGAATTGTCTATAATCGGAAATCTAATATATCATCAGTCGATAATAAATCGATTATTATTTCTATGTGATGTATAAAATATTTAATTTATTATAATATATTAAATCGATAGTCGATGCGCGCGCGCATGCACGCAGTGCGCTCGTGATAGATCATCTCACGTGTGGTCGTCAGAGTATCCGACATCGGCAAGGTTAAAACACGACTTTCGTGTGTCAGTCGTGAAATTTGATAACAATATGTATTTTTTGACCTTTCTCTCTTTAATTACTAATCGATCTGATACAACTTTTACTACAAGTGATTTTTTAAGTTAAATATAAGTGAATTTAGATTTTTTATTTGTATATTCGACTGGTGAAAAGGTTCCAAATATTCTTGTGGGTGAAAACCTCCAAATTTTTCTAGTGTTGTTAATCATCGAATCCAGAACTTTTTTGCTTTAATAGCATATTTTTTATCTTTCATGTCTTAAGGTTTTAGGGTAATATTTTATAGCCCTGAACCTGCCTCAATAAATTTATTATTAAATAAATACACTAAATCTGCTTAATTATATTAATTTTGTATTATTATCAGTGTTGAATTACTGTTACTGCTTACTAAAGATAATGTAAACTTGTATGAGTTATACGTATACATACACGCACACAACCAAACACAAATAACTATAACTATGACGTTGTAGTGAAGTAATAATAATTTGATATATATTTTTCAGATATATCACAGATGAAACAAGTCCTCCGAAAGAAGAAACGAATCACTACGAGATTCTAAGTAAGGCTTCTGAGCATATGGACTGTAACGGCTCGAAGGACCAACTCCCAAATCCTAGATCATTAGAACTAGCCGGGTCTTAGATTAAATTATCTGCGTCCTGAATTATTTATATCTAAACTGAAATGTTGACGCCAAATAAAGTAATTATTATGGTACAGTCGTTTTAATGACCACTATGCGTTAATTATTATTTATTAAAAGTTAAATGATTTAATATGAACAATAAATAAATACACAGAAAAAAATAATAAATAACTCACGTGTTTCTGAGAAATTTATTTTAATAATATTTTATTTTATTTATTTATTTATTTAGCTTCACGCCATATCCCTTGTGGGGTAGCCAGAGACGTCAGAGCGCCAAACGCTACGGTCCCTGCATACCTCTTTCGCCTCGGCCACAGACATCAACCTCTTCATACATGCCCTCCAATCCTCATGCTTTTAATAAGTATACATGTATATATAATAATAAGGCAAGTACGTGAAGGTTCACGCAATATAGGGTTCCGTAGTTGGTGGTGGATGACTTCTATTTACTTATATCCCCAAAAAACATGCCCATACAGGAAATTGTAACTGAGGAGTTTCTCACTACTTATATAAGTATAAAGGGATGCAATCGATCCAATGATCAGAAAAAGGCTTTAAGCGCTTCCTCTGTTCCCGGATTTCCAATCTCTGATATTTTTTAAGATATAATTTTTAATCTAGAATAAATGTACAGCAAAACTCGCATATTAATTGGATAAGAAATCATAAAGTATTGTTTGAAAATGATTTACGAAGCATTTTACTCATCTATTTATTAGGAAGACAAACATTATATAGAAAATTTTAATACACATAATAATATAACGTAAACCAGTTGTCTTCACATTATTTAAAAAACAAACTTTAAAAGATTTGAAAAAACAATAGTTACATTTAAAGCAAATTAAAATTAAAACCGAGGTTAATCAAATTAAAATAATAATAAAACCAATAGAATTAAAAATGCTAGGAATATTAAAAAACCGGACCAAGATTTTGACTCGCTACGCTCGCAAAATATCGGTAGAGTTCGGTGAATTGAGCGAAGCGACTAACCCATCTTCAATTCAGCGTTCAAAGCTGAAACCGACAGGCAAAAAATATAGAATAATCAAATATCACATTTTTTTACATTGAAGTCTATGGAACTTATTTTTTGGTGATTATTCCTCAACGACATGAGTGTTTTTTTTATATACCATCGCTATAAATGTGCAAAATTTCATAAAGATCGGTAAAGCCGTTTTCATGCCAACCCCGGACAAAGGATGCAAAAGTTCGCACATAGAGCGCTCCGCTCGCTTCGCACGATAAATAATTCAATTGAAAAATGTATACTAATTCAGAATATTACATATTGGGTATTTAATTTATTACTTTAATATATAAAATGTCAATATGTACAACCTCAAGATGGCAATTTCTCACCGTGACTCCGAGGCTATGAAAAAGCTAGTGAACTTATTAACCTAGCTTACTATTACTACTATTTACTTTATTTATTATTACTATTAATTACTAAAATAGCTTTTGAAAACTTGTGCAGGTGTATAATTTCCTGCGAAGTTACCATCGCAATTAAAATCATAACATTTTTTTTAAAAATTACAATGAAAGGCATGGACAAATGTCTATGGACATTAAGTTAAAAATTAAAAAAAAAAATGACTATGTTGAAATTAACATTGTGAAAATTTCAAGCCCAGTACATAAAAGTATTGCGTGTATAATTCGTTTTAGTGTTTGGTACAGAGAACAATATTTGATTATAAGTTTGTAATCTAGGACACCCTAAACTCATATTGTTGACAATAAAAAGGAGCTTCAATGACGATGATTATATTTTAAAAAGAAAGATCTCACTCCTTGTTACTCGACGATTCCTTAAGGAATTAAGAGAGGGAATGAATCTTGAGTAACTGCCTTAAACCACAAGTGTTTATAAAGTTTTATTTGTACGATTTAAACGTTATCAATATGTTTGCTGTTTGCTATAATTTGGATTTCTTATGGTAGAGGCATATTGAAGAAGAGATCGAATAAAAACACTACAGTAAAATAATAACTGATATCTTTATCTTTATCCACCCTTAGCTTAAAACCAAGCATGCGAAAGAATCTATACATAAAATAATCAATATGTCAATTAAATAAAAGTTTATCAACAACTACCATTCCCAGATCTCTCATCACGGTAACCTTATTCAATATAACATTGTTAAAATTATAATCATATGTTATAAAGTCACGTTTTAGTGAAAATGTGATAAAATTACAATTATTGATAAATTATTTAAAACTATGACGTGAACAATATTGACTAAATCTAAATCTCTTTGTAGAAGTTTACTTCAGGTGTTTTAATTACCTATAAAATTTTCTTGTCATCTGGGTATAAAAATAATTCCGAATATTAAAACCAAGGATAATGTTATTAATAAAAAAATTAAAACGTAGAGGACCGAGGTGAGAGCCCTGAGGCACTCCTTTAGAGAGTGGAACAAAACATGAACAAAAACCTTTAATTGTGACGGCTAACACTATCTGAACTCACTGACTAAACTGAATTGACTTCGGTGTTTTGAATTTACACCGTGTATACCAACTTCTTCAAGTCTGCGTATTAATATTGAATGCGAAATTTTATCACAAGCCTTTACGAAGTCTGTATACACGTCGATAACCTCGTAACTATTGTAAGGGTTACATGTTGAGATAAATAAATTCAATAAAATTGGTTTCCGTGCGTTTTTTGTTTCCAAAACCATGTTGCCGTTTAATAATTGTAAGTCTCAAAATTGGAAAGAATAATTGATAGAAAATTGATAGAGTCAGCATAAATCTTTTCAAACAGTTTAGCAATGGAACTTAATTTTGAAATAGTTCTAAAGTTATCTATCTACGTTATGTTTGTTACCAGATTTGGAAAAAGGAAGTACATACGAAGATTTCCATTATGCCAGTTGTAAGCCATTTACTAAATAATAAGAAAATTCAGTCTACACTTTTTTAGAAAGTACGGTGTAATAATGTCGATGCCAAACCCCTCGTTAACATCTAATTTCAATAATAATTATAAACAATATTAGCTGATATCTCAATGATACCAATGGATACATTAGCACTACAACCAATCAATAATCAGAATCTGAAGTATTAGGTCAAAAACTGATTAAAAATAATTATTAGAGAGAAAACTAATTTCTTAACAACTAATGGCGGATACATCACCCACAAACTTATACTCGGAAAGCCATCCGATGTCGTTGACTTAGCGAAGGTTCAAAAATATTTATTACATGTCAAAATGTTATCCACAATTTTTTAATACAATTATAATAATAAAAAGCTCCCATTTTTGCCTAACTCTTAATACTAAATCATAATCTTTGAATCTACGATAAATTTTCCACTTTCGATGATACTTCACTACCAATGAGGAAAATTCTTACCATTCTTGCATTATTTATGAGGTACGTGTTATAAAATCATATTATTAATGATATAATAAAGATATCTACGGTCTTTTCAACATCCAGATTAGAAAGTAAATCATAGCAATAAATATAACTAATTCTATCATTAACAACATTATAATCGGGGCTTTACGATACAAACGCACCGTATCGGGTTATGAACGATGCATTTTATGATAACAAAGTCACCTGATATTTTAATTGCTGAATGATAATTATCATCTGGAACAAGATAAGGAAAACTTCGATATATTAGTCAAGCAATAGAAGTTACTTATAATTAAATTCTGATATTCATCATTAACATTGGGAATACAGCTATAATTATTTCAAATAGAAAAAGCCAAAAAATGTAACAAGCGTACAGTAAGTTGTCACTTAAGTTAAAATTGTTTTAGGCAAATTCACTACAAATTGTATTCAACAATACCAATTGGCGTTTGAAATATTAGAATCGTCAGCAATAAAATAATAATCCAGAGGAAGATTAATTATATCATTAGATATTGTTTTAAAATAACTACAAAAAGCTTTATATTGTAAGTTACAGTGCGGATCTTAAGCAGCCATGATATTTGGTTTAGATTAATTTTAAAAGTGATAATATCAGCAGACGCATCGATTAACGGTATTAAAAACACGACACCACTGAAATTATCACCACGAAATGTATAATCCGTCACATCTGTAAAAAACACACCTAGAATCGAATAACATTTTATAATATATACCATCCAATAACCAGGTTTCTGCTAAATAAATTAGATGATATTTTTTTCCTAGTAAATGACGAATAAATGCACCTGTTTCCGAACGTAATATACAAACATTCTGATATTAATTGGAGATATAGTTAACAATTCAATAATTACTTATTATTTTTTATAATATGCATGTGTAAGGTAAAAAATGGATACTGTGTTTTCCTTATAAAATATACACATTAAACATACAGTGTCTAATGTGTGTACAATCGCGAACTGTTTCATATTTATTTTTCTATGGTTATCTGTATTTCTCACATCTCAGTTTTCGTTCAAACATCGATATTAATTGATTTGTCTAAAACATGAAGAATAAATCTGCATTAAACGTCTCACGGTGACGAAGAACAAATATTTCCTGCAATATTTTCGAAAAAGAATGTTGGTTTTTGGAATGGAGATATGATAATTTTGTATCATGTTATATCTGTATTTATAATAAAATGTAAAGATGTTATTTTTATACATAAAATATATCTCTTGATAGTATAAAATAAAAACCTATCCTTCAGTCTGCCATAACAACTACACACTAAGACAGAAATATAACGCAAAGTCGATTATAAAAAAAGTGAGCAATAATCTTATCAATTAATATTTTTTGTAATCACTTTTACAGTTATCTAAAGACGAATTTAGTGATAATATCGACGATATTAAAACTCAAGGATTTACAGAATGGAAGTCAGTAGAAACAGAGTAAATCAATAATTCCGGGCTATACATATGTATTTGGTTTGCAATCATTTATTTTTTTATAATTAAAGTAATATTTACAAAAAATACATGACTATCTCTTTAAAATAGTCTTTAATCTATAAATATTTAATTGTTTTAATGAAAAAAAAAACATGCTGTAGCTAAAAATGATGAGCAGTAGCGTCTTATCACAATTATTTTAAAAATTATATTTAATGATTTGAAGTGAAAAAAATAATCAAATAATTAATAAATAACTCAACCAAAAAATTTGGATGTAAAACAAGACCAGGGAAAAAATAAAATAATAAATTCTAACGAATATTAAGAACTTAACAAATAATAGGACGTTATGTTTTCTATTATATAATATAAACTGTATCAAAATCACATTTACGTACGAGTATTATATGGGATTTAACACTAAACCTACCGACAATTCTTGTACCTGTTCCTACCGCACGCCGCCAAATTGACCAGTAATTAAAAGTGATTTTATTATATAAAGCAGGTAATAATGGAAATAACTAAAAGTAAAGAGTGTAGAAAATATTATATGTATATTCTAAGAATTGTCGTGTAGTTTGATAACGATATTATAACGTTTAAAAATGTGTAAGTTTTATAAAAGTTTAAGAACGGTCAATTTGACAGGTACTTGGTAGGTTTAGTGTTAAATATTGACTTCTCAAAATATATGAAAAGGTTATTTGGAAAAGAGTCATCAAAG
This sequence comes from Melinaea menophilus ssp. n. AW-2005, assembly GCA_918358695.1. NCBI lineage: Eukaryota > Metazoa > Arthropoda > Insecta > Lepidoptera > Nymphalidae > Melinaea > Melinaea menophilus. Next base: position 27,374,385 of record OU911041.1, on the reverse strand, counting down.
TGTCAACTAATATACAAAAAGATCCAGTGCTGCTGTCTTTAAGTATCACAATGAGGCTGTCGATTATAAGAATCAATTATTACTACAAAAAAATTAAATATTTGAGGAAGTGAACTTAATAACTTTACAGTAATACAATCAATCTTTTTAATACAAATATTTGAATGATAAATGAAATTTTACGATCCTGTTACAGACCCTACACGTTTAGAAATTTCAAAAGGTAGGGTATTAACTCCATTACTATTTAGAAAATATATTAACGACTTGTCAATCATACTATTGTTGTTACGTGTAAATCGCAACTAAAATCTAAATAAAAAATATGTATCATTAAAATGAACCACAAAAAATAAGAGTAATATAAAAAAAAAACTGGAAACTGGGAATAAATTCTATGAGTTTGTATAGATTCCATTCTAAAAGTATGTGATTAAGAATAAACCAAGAGTCTTATGTTCTCTATATGTTACGATAATTAGTTAACAAATTAGCATTAGTTATTACTATCATGCATATGTAGTCTCTATGTAATATGATAATCTTTTCATTGCTATATATATATATATATATATATATATATATATATTATGTATATAAGCAAAGAGATAGTTGTAGTAAAGAATTAAAAAAAGTATTACGTTGTTTATTATAAATATTTTTTATAATATAAGTAAATAGTGCATGCACAACGAAAAAAGAATTAAACCCGAAGACAACGTATCTAATCAAAAAATCTCCACAGCTAGGTTGATGTACAATTCACGTTTTTAAAATATGATTACGGCATTATTCTCTGCCTCATATTTCGTGTATCGAACAAAAAATGTTTGCCGTCACACGTTTGCCGCTTACCAACTGCTGCAGCCCTGACAGACGCATCGACCTGAGGCCGCGATCTGCCACCAAATAGTACCACGGAGCTTAACACAAAAAGTTCGATGCTCTCTAATATCACATGAGCGACAGCCACAGCGCAGACACGGGATTCATTGGAAGGTAAAAAACTAGCTCCCAAGGGTAGGATGGAAAATCCATCCGGATCCGCTGAATTGTAGTGAACGCTTGGAGAAAAAAAATCGTACCCAAAAAGTTGGGGATCAGCTGGCATGGCACGCCACAAATTCTTGGCGGTTTCTGATGCCACTCTGGGCAACTTTTGACAACCGTCTTTACCGCCATTGCAGATGGGGAATGACTCCTTGGTCCACACGGCAAAAGAGAAACGGCCGGTTTCTTTGGTACTCTTTTGCCTCCAACTAGAATTTGGACGACTAAGGAAAGACATCGCCTACGATCCCGCGGTGTCAGAGCTCAATGCCAGAAATAATTTTTCGCCAAAAAACTATCCGGCAGTATCTAATGCAAGTTCATAAGTCGATTGGGCCGGATGGCATTTCTCCATTGGTGCTACGAACATGTGCCCCTGAGTTGACTCCATTGATAATACGTCTATTTCGGCACTCCTGCCTTAAAGGCGTAGTTCCGGTCTCTTGGAAGTGTCTTTTTTAGGGATCTTTTAGGGAATTTTAGAAGTTAGCTCGGACCCAGCTAACTGAAGATCTATTGCCATTACCTCTTTTCTCTCCACAGTAATAGAGAACAATATTAACCGATAGCTCCTAGCGTACCTCGAGGATCGCCCGTTGATCAATGACCGGCAATATGGCTTTCGCCATGGTCAATTGACTGGTGATCTTCCATATACCTTACGCACCGTTGGGCAGCGGTTATCAAAAGCAAGGGAGAGGGTCTGGATATAGCAAAAGCCTTTGATCGTGTTTTGCCATACATACAAGGGGCTTCTTTCGAAGCTTCCTTCCTATGGGCTTCCCGAGAAGTTATGAAAGTGGATCACCAGCCTTCTCACTGAGCGGAGCATACAGGTCGTTGTTCAGGTAAATGACAGCAGTGGGGTTGCGGTATTCTCGGGCCATGCAGGTCTCTTTCGGGAAAACGTCAGCGAGTGCCGTAAAAACCTTATGTCTTCTATAGACACCTTTTTGGGGATAGTCTCAGAATGGGGTGAACGGAATCATGTTCATTTTAATCGCCTAAAGACACAAATTTGGGTATTTACCACTAAGAAAACCCTATTTGTCTTATCACCGCTCTTTGAGAGCACTTCTCTCAATACCTCGCCTAGTATCAGTATACTGGGCTTCGATATTTCGAGGGATTGTCAGTTTCGTTGTCATTTGGAGAGCAAGGCCAAGTTGGCCTTGATGAAATGGGAGTGATCAATATAACGAAGCAGTATTTTAAGCCTGGCCAAAGTCTGTAGACACATGGAGTACTGTTCTTATCTCTAGTCCGGATTACTCCATATTGGAGTATGCTTATATTGCTTTTACTTTTTGACCGCATACAACGGAAAGCGGTTCGGATTGTCAGGGACCCGGTGCTCTGCGAACGGTTGGACCCTTTGGCATTGCGTAGAGAAGTGGCTTCTCTGTGCTTCTTCTACCGCATTTACAACTGGGAGGGTTCCGAAGAGCCATTCGATCTGATTCTGATGCCTGCCGTCGAAATTCATCATTTCCCATTATGTCATCGCCTCCATTACCATCCGTCCCACCTGGATTCGTAGCGATTTTCACCTGTATGGTTTTCAAGGACTTTTTCACGTTCACGTTTCACGTTTTTGTTCCACGTTCCACTGGAACGTGGAACGAACTTCCTTCGATGGTATTTCCGGATTGATACGACATGGGTACCTTCAAAAAAGGCGTATAATCCTACATTCAAGGCCGGCAGTGCTCTTTTGAATCCTGAATCAGACGTTGAACGAGCACTTTACTGCTTTTCAGGCAATGATCAGAGGAGAAATGTGTTTGAACTTATAAATACATCAATTATACATCCGAGGTTACTTAACTTTTATACATACTTAAAACGTGCAAATCACTGAAAAAAAATTGTTTTCATTAAATTCTTAAAGATTTAATAAATAGATAAATGTTTAAAATCGGAAACCAAAATACTTCTTATCCTTTCAATTAATTATTGATAAAATGAATAGATTTCATTTAATCAGTAATTAAAATTATCTAGTTGAATTGAAAGAATAATCACTAATAAATACTGTATATAAACGAACACTAAAACATGGTTAGAGTAAAATAAAATCTATCATGAAAATCTTACTAATTCTGGTGCTGGCTGTGGCCTGCGTTGGTAAAATATGTTTATAAATTTATTTTGATTTCAACTTGAAGTTAAATATAAATCATATTATTTAAAAACAAATAGATAAAAAGTGAAATAAATTAAAAATGCCTTGTTGTTTCAGTTTCAGACCATACTCCCGGTTTAAGGGGTAAGTTAAATTTTCTTTTATATGAATATAAGTTATTTTAAATTTAAAGATAAGTATTTAATTATGAGAAAAGGAAAGAAACGTGTAAGTAAATTAGTTATACCTACACCTTCTTTTCATCTTTTCGTGAACTGGATTTTTTCAAAGCTTTAAACTTCGGTTGCATAGTTAAAATTAAAACACGTGTTTTTAAATAATCGAAAAATAATAATACAATTATTTGTTAAAATATAAATGTCTTAACAATTTTGTATATTTTTTATATAATTATTTTGAAAAAATCTTAAATTTTATTTCTGTTTCTTACGAGTCACAATTTGCATTATATTATATTTAAATTTTTATAAAGCCTGGTTTGTTTGTATATATATATAATATCGTATAAAAAACTAAAATATATCAATGTTAATAAAGAATATTCGTAATTATAGAAGAGCTAAATGAGGTAAAAAAATATTATTATTTAAATTAACGTGTTTATTTGTTGTGGCATTATATTCTACATATTGTAATCGTACCCCGAGTAAAAAAATCTCACCATTAAGGTACTGTCCGAGATTTTGTAGATACACTTTGTCTTATGTTAATAAAATCAATAAATTTAAAATATAAATTATAATTAGTATTAGTAATAAAAAATAATATTAACAATATTATGAATTTAAATATTATTTTTGAAATCCTCAATATTAAAATATTTTTTATTACAATTTACCTAGTAAAGTTCAGTTATGGATTGAGACCTGGGACCGACTTCTTTTTTGATGTTCCCCGCAGTATTGGCCAGGCTATCATATCCCGTTGGACATTGACCCCACGTCTCAAGGGACATTTGCCCTCCCTCTCTCTATATTGCCACAGCGACCTTACCGTGTGCGGCCTCTTTGATGACACAGGAAGGGTTGCTGGTTTACAGATCGCGGTAAGTTTTAATTTTATCATATCGTATCGTATATTAAACAGTGAGAAATTGAAAAATAATATTATTAGTTTTTGTTACATTACAGTTGGATCAAAATGATTTTACGAAAAATGCCTTCGATATGACAATCACTGGCTTTAAAGAATGGGTAGTCACCACCAGCAGCGGCCAGGTCAGAAAATTCTGGGCCATCACAGCATACTTCGTTTCTGAAGGTTTGTAATGTATTTATTAATTATTGCAGAATTATTGTTGGATTTGCTAAAAAAGGAGAATTTAAAAATTCTTAGACTTAAGAACCGATCTCCATAATTTGGTAATTCTTAACATCTTTGACACTGATTGCAAAAATGTCTGCTTTATTTGTTTGAATATAAATCACATTTCGTTAAAAAACTAAACATTTGACAGATTATTTGCGACTACCCGCCTCAGAACGCGAGGCCCAATATGATACATCTAAATTCCTGCAACAAGATGCGGTCTGGTTCACGGGTTTCAATGGAACTATTGATATGCTTTCCGCCAAAGATTCTGAAATACAAAAGAGTATCTTTACCAAACAATCCTGTATCCCATGGATGGGTAGGTTCTTTCAATTTATGCCATTTCAGTATGAAGTTTTCTTAACAATTAATATAAAAAAGTGAAACATAAAAATTGTAATAAAATTATGTATAATTAAATGTAAAACGTTAACATTTATGACTAAAAAAAATAATAGATCCTAATTACAATTACATTCTGAAAAAATATCATTTCCTAGGACGCCATTACTATTACGACACGAGAAAAGATTCAGAGTGCCGCGCTGACACTATTTATCCCTTTTTCCCCTTAACGGACTCGGGCAAAATGATGGGAATTGGTTTAACTGTAATCGGTACATATCCAGTCAAGGACCGTGATTGGTTTGAGCATTCTTCTAAACTAGCTGTAAAGGTAAGACCTCTAATTAAGTTGTCTTTAATAATCTTAACATTATATAAACTGCTTGCAACATGCTCGGGCTTCGCAAGGAAGATTTTTTTTGTCATTTAGATTTCAAGACTACGTAATTGTAGTTGTAATGCAAAACATTAACATTTCCGTATATGACTCCGAAAATTAATAATTAGAAACAGCTTACAAATAACTAGTATTACAAATAACTAATATATATCCAATCTGAGGGGGAAGCGTCCCGCCAGGTAGAGCAAAAAGGCACGGCCGCACTATCGTATTCTGTAAGCACTTCGGGCCATTTTCGAACCTTTGTAACTTTTTTCTAACGTATCTAAAAAGTTGAAACTCTCAGTGACCAAGACAGTATTATATCGCTATATACTCGTATATTTCCAAAATATATTTAATCTTAACCAGTAGTTTAGAAACTATTAGTCCAAATTTCTTTATTTTGTCGCTAATTCACTGATTCATAGATCATAAAAATAGAATTGGTATTCTATTTTAATAGGTATTAATTAGGTCTTAAAGTCTAAGCAAAGGAAAAAAAGTAGCACATCTTTGGAAATCGAAGATGTGATGATCGAAGAGTATTTGATGTAGAATCCTAAAGGACAAACAAACTATCGGAGAAACGGAAAAGCATTTTCTTAAGTAACATAAAATAATATAATGACGTGTTGTGTATACATACATTTAGTTTAGTAAATATTAAGGTTTTTAAACATTGTAATAAATACATTCCTTTTAATTATTATAAAACTCGAAACAGTTAGTTACGACTTGAGCATTTTTTTCATGTTTTTGACGGATTGCAGTTAGTTTTAGTTTAGATTAAAAATTATGTATCTAAATCTTTAAAACCTAAAATATTTTCCAACTTAGTTTCCACCATCTAAATAGATATTCATTGTTTTTATCGATTTCTAGGTTATCGTTCCTAATGGACCAGAATGTCTGTACGATCTGACGGAAAATCACGGAAGAACCACCATGCACGTCTACTTCATCAACAGACCTTGGACTATTGGATGTCCGCTTTGGAAAAAATAAAACTTTTTAACTGATGTTTAATATTAACTACTTTATTTATGTTAATAATAAAAAGAACGTAATTTCATCGTATTTGAAATATTTATTATAAATGTTATATATGTTTGCTCTCTGTCTCTGTATTAGGTGAAAACTACTGACTGATATTTGAGAGATGGTGGTTTATATATCTTTTGTAATATATTTTATTGCTGGTGTTAAATCTCCTATTAAGTGATTTTATAAATTTTTATGTATTTATTTCTATCTTCTCCACTTTTAATCAAAACCAGTGATCACTTGTGCTTTAAGTCAAATGGGAATAGCAGGAGAGTCGGGCCTATTTTGTTACCATACTTAACGAAATAAGCCCTTCTGTAAAGACAGTCGCCAACTTAAGAAGAACTACACAACTTATTCAGCCGGGTTTTTTTTTCTTTTATTGTGATCACTGTTTCACAAACATCAATATATTTAGTCAGAAATGTACGAACAAATAGAACTATCGCAATCAATTTGATAAGATGTAGTAATAATAAGAAAAAAGAAATCCATGGCTAGCAAGACGACCATTCAGCGCAAGCACCACCCGTTCATGAACATAACGTAAAGGACAGCCATCATCCCCTTCGCCATATTTGAGGAAAGGGGGCAATACGGCCTCCATCGCTACCGTAAGTAATGACTTCTAAGGGAGTTGTGTGATGCAACCAGCAAATCTAACAAGAATAACAACAGCGTCAGAAAAAATTGCTTAGGTTACTATTTTATCGCTAAAATACAATTCACTCCCAGAGCACACTGTCGTTAATGTAATCTGTTACACTATAATATTTTTTAATAAATAATTTGAATTTATTTAGAGAAAAATTAAAGACTTTACTAGGTAGTTTATTGTAAAAGCTTATACAATGAACCCTAAAGGAATTACCTATTTTATGGAGCCTAGTGATTTGCTTAACAAGTTTATTTTTATTTCTGTTAGTATTTTTGTGTATATCAGAATTTAATAAAATTTTTTATTATCACAATTAATTTTAATATAATATCTAATAATAATATATTTTAAATTAATAAATAAATTTTTCGTAAATATATTGATTATATACAGTCATCATTTTGAATTTTTTGAATATGTTACACAAAACTCTCGTGGCCTTACACCTTGTTATTGCTTAAATAACCCTTATTCTGCAGTACAAATATAGTATCAATGACAAGATACTATGAAAGTAGCTAATGTACACTTGTCTAGGTATTTCAACGTTTGTCAACCAGCGTATTCTTTGAGCCGCGTATGTGACAAAACTGAGTCTTTTTTGACAAAACACATATATGAATGCGCCATTGCAATTTTGCATCTAAGGTAACCGAAAGTCCAAAAACACAATAGAATTTACGAAATCCAGTTCCTCATTATTTAATTGTACATTAAGTTTGACTTTTTTGACGTTTGATAAAGTTAATTCAATATATTTTGTTTTTCACATCAATACAATTATAGATTGCTGTCTATTAATTTTAAAAGCAAGAGAAGTATCATCATCAACCTTTTTTAACCCATGTTTTTTCTCTTACAAAGTAAGGCAAGTCATTTATGTAAATGAGGAACAAAAAAGGTCTTAATAAAGAGCTTTGTGGGCTGCCCATATCGACATATGAACCAGGGGAACGCTTTTCATTTACATCTACTTTTTTAAATCTTGAACTAATCAAATTAAGGGCCTTATTTCATAATGATGTAATTTTTTAATTACTATCATACTGTATACAATCGGATACCTTCAATAAATCACGGAATAGCCAAGATCATCTTGTGATTCCTCCAAGACCTCGAAAATATTCAAAAATAACTCAACACCAGCATCTGTTGTTGAACGACCAGGAGCGAAACTGAATTGTTTTTTATGCATCAGGTTGTTTTTATTAAAATGTTAGTCAACTAGTTAACTAAGAATAGTTTTCTCAAAGATCCTATTAAATTTACTCAATGACAAGAGAACATTCCGATTAAAGTTGAGTTATCATCACGAGTACTGAGGCTCTGTGGTATAATTGAGTGTGAATCAATATTAGCACTGAGGTTTTGTGATACCATTCTGTGCTGAGACTCCACTATTATTATTATGGTTATTTTAGAGTAGGGCAAACGAACTGGGTAAAAGCATTGTTGAACCCGGAGGAGAGAATAGACGTCTTTTTTAAAAGTACTCATATTGTATTGATTCGAAAACATCTCCAAATTAAGATCATTCAACTTCTTTGCGATATGTGGAAGAAAGTTGCCAGAAAATAGCAAAGTAGCAGATCGCCACGCATCCAGGTTATACGGCTGGTATTGCAGGTGGTGATATACTGTTCGGTGATGAAAATCGGTGTCAGATATCAAATCAAATAACTCTGTGGAACACTTGCTGGTGTAAATGCCGTAGAAGACGCACAAAGACGCTACATGCCAAAGAGTCCAGCCGGTAATAGAGCATCGGTCTCTGATAATACGAACGTTTCTCCGTTGTACACAATAAAAGGGCGGAAGCTGGTATCTGGTATAAGGTGATCCAAAGCAGAGATGAAAATAGCACACCGTGAGTGACTGGACCTTCGCCATATAGACCGTAAAATTTAAAATACTGACCCGTTACATTGAACACTTAAAATTTTTCTTTTGTAAAAAACGCACATATCTTTGTCGTTTGGCGATTAAACTGAACGAGGTTCAGTTTACCCCATTTTGAGACTATCCCCAGGGAGATAAATATAACACAAGAGTCACTATAGAGAACACTATTTTCCTTTTGTACTCGCCGACTTTTTCCCAAGAAAGCCCTACACGTCTGAAATATACGGTATTCCTAGAGCTGTCATTTAAGAGTTCGAGCAAAAACCATCAAGAATGACTTGTATGTTCCGCTGAGCGAGAAAGCTGTGATTCATTTATATAAACTCTCGGGAACCCCATAGGCACTAACTTTCGGAAGAAACCTTTTATGTCATACAGTATCGAAAGCTTTCGTCATATCTATGCTACCTGCAAGACCTTCTCCCTTGCTTTTCAACAACGCTCAACGTTGCGTAAGATATATCAAAAGATCACCAGCCGATCGACCATGGCCTAAAGCTAAATAGAAAGTTATTGATCAATTAGTAATCCTCGAGGTACGTTAGGAGCTGTCGATTAGTGATACTCGCCATTATTTTGGGGACAAGAGAGATAATAGGGCTTTAGTTAGTTGGGTCATTGAATTCAGATACTACCCGTTGGTAGGCGTGTCTTCCCCTGGTCGTCCAAGGTAAAGTTTGTGGCAAAAAAGTGCCCAAGATATCAGATATTTAAATTTGAATAATAATCCTGTTGCTTTCTTAAAACTAAACTAAAAGCAATTTATGATAAATTACAATCAAATATTACTTCCAGGTCGTTACTACTACCACACTATGACAAAAACTACCGAATGCCGTGCTGACATTTTGTTCCACTGTTACCATTAAACAGATTTAGGCGATCTTATGGCAGTTGGTTTAATGGTCATTGGTAAAATCCGGTCAAAGACTATCCTTGCCATTGGTTTGAGCATCCAACTTGATTGACTGTTTCGGTAAGCCATCTACAAACAAGGCGATATTTTACATGGCTACTTCTACTTCAATGTCTTTGAGTAAATGTTCAGATTTACCAAATAAAAATATTAAAATATATATGAAACGTTTGTGTGTAAAGACTACAATGTTTGATAACTTCTAGAGCTTGATGCACCGTCAACATGAAACGCTTGCTCGATACTGCTTAATTATGGATTTATAAAAACAAAAAATAACATAAGACAAGTTCGCTGAGTTTTTGTTGCCAAATCTTCTTGGGTTTGTGGCAAATAATCCGAGCTGGTGATAGCTTTTATAATAAAAAAGCTATTTTCTTTAAACTGCTTACAACCTAAGTTCAATAAAGGTTTTAGAATTTGCTGGTATCACCTCAACGAAATATTTGCATTGATATTATCCCTTTGTTATGCAAATTACGCCAGTGCCAAATGGAAATGCAGCTACAAAGTCGACCTCAAATCTAAATTTCTTAAACAAGTTGCATCTTCCCAAATATATATTGTTATATACAATTAAATAATTAAAGAAATTTAAAAAAACAGAAAAAAAATATCTTGATGTGACCTTCAGAAATATAAAGATCCTTTGTGAACTAAACTTTAAAATCAGTAACAACAATATAAAAGGCAGTGGATAACAAATCTATCAATAATATTGAGTTTTATTGTGTGTTACTGAATAACTAATTACTGAACAACATTTGAATGTTATATAATACAACAAACAAATTATACAACCGCAAGCTTAATCACTTACCATATATAAATATTATATTTGCAAAAATATATATTTAGCGCGTAGCATACCTATTGCAATAACTATTATACAATAAATTGATAATCCGAGATAAACTGTATCGGACTGCATAATCACTGGTATCTTTTATATAAAAGCAATGAAATTAACAATACAAACGAGAAATTCTGATAAATTTGAATGAAAATTAAGTTAAAATCATGAAAGTTTTAATTTTTCTGGTGTTCGCTGTAACCTGTGTCGGTAAGGTCCAAACATAAACTTTATTCTAATTTGAAATAATACTAAATATAAAGATTCAAATGGGGAAATTAATATTAGAACATACCAAGAATGAAATGTTTAATTCATGAATTTAATATTTAGATTTTTAAACGATTGCATAAGTCATACAATGTCCACCAAGTGCAATAAAATGATTCCTTCAGTGTGGTGTTAGAGTAATCCCATTACCGAAGTGCTGATGCGAATATTTTGGTGTTGCGTTGTTGGCGCAAACGAATTTCTTCGCTGTTGCACAGGGTACTTTAAAGTTCAAATACCGTACTGAAATGGTAACACGGTAATGAAATAAAGTATTAGTTTTATAAATTTATATATTTATTTAAAATCAGTTACCATTTAATTAATTAAAGATGCATATTATTGCAGTTGCAGCGCATGATCCAGGTCTAAGGGGTAAGTTTAAAAATAATATATATTGTAAATTATGAGGTTGCTTATTTTATATAAACATTGTATAAAAATAAATAATATTAATCCAAAGCTTATGTTACATTTTTAATGAGGTTTTAATTTATACAGTCAAATTTGATGTCGGACCGAATCCTGGAACCGACTTCTTCTTCGATACTCCCCGCACCATCGCACAGGCGATCACATCCCAATGGACATTGACCCCCCGTCCCGAGGGACCTTTGCCCTCCCTCTCTCTATATTGCCACGGCGACCTCAACGTGTGCGTCCTCTTTGACGACACAGGAAATGTTGCTGGACTACAGATCGCGGTAAGTGCCTGAATACCCTTTTTAAGTCATTTACTGACAGCCATCTCGTATTGCCGTGAACAATTACTGTGAAGGAATTAATGTAAATAATGTAAAATAAAACACCAATAAAATAACATCACTAGATATTATAAAACAAAGTCCCAGGCGTTATTCTACAATCTGTAATAACTGTTTAAAAATAAAAATTATATACTGATAAAAATAGACCACTGAGTCATATCGATGGATTAAGATAAAATAAGTAGGTTATAATCATAAATCATTTTTGTACTTATACAGTTATCTAAAGAAGAATTTACGGATAATGTCCACGATTTGAAGACCCTCGGCTTTACAGACTGGGAAGTCCGTAGAAATGGAGTAATTTTAAAATTCTGGGCTATACAGATGTACTTTGTTTCCGAAGGTATATTATAATCACACTAATATTAAAAAAAATTGATATCCCTAAATTAGTTTAAAATCCAGAACTACTGATATCATTTCTTAGAATACTTGAAAATACCCGCCTCTGAACGCGAGGCCAAACGTGATAAGACCACATTGCTACAAGAAGGCGCTCTTTGGCTGACTGGAATCCGTGGACAAATCGAAAAAGTGCCTGGAAAAGATTCTGACATGCAAAATAGTATATTTACGAGACAAGCCTGCACACCATGGATGGGTAGGTTTACTGTTGTTCTCATCACTTAGCTTATTCTTAGTTTGAAGGATAAGTATATTCTTTGTTACTAATCTTAGTAAATAATATATTTATGTGTTTATGTAACTAAAATCAAATAATTTACTTATTGATATCCGAATAATAATCCCGCAGCTTGCTAAAAACTAAACGATAAACAGTTTACGGTATATAACATTAGGTATTAGTTGTAAGTAATATGGTTAACAGGTCGCCACTACTACTACAATATGACAAAAAGTACCGAATGCGTTGTTGAAAATTTGTTCCCCTGGTTCCCTTTAACGGACTTAGGCGATCTTATGGCTGTGGGTTTCATGGTTGCTGGAAAAAATCCAATTAAAGAAGGCGTTCGAGACTGGTTCGAGCATCCATCTAGATCTACCGTTGCTGTAAGTCGTCTATAAATATGACGATATTTATATCACTACGACTACAATAATGCAATATATCATAAATAATTGTATTTATTTCCAGAATATCGTTCCTAACGGTCCCGAATGTCTCTATGAACTGGCCGACAACCCAGGAGTAATTACCATGCATGTCTACTTCATCGACAGACCTTGGGGCGTGAGTTGTCCTGTTGAGTAAAAAATAGTATTTTTTGTCCCATCATTAATTCTGTGTTAAAAATACATTTTAATATAATTTAATTACTTTTACTAAATAAATCAACTTCCTTTTCTTGAAATTGTTCTTTTCCTTATCCTAATTATTTCAAATTGATGCAGTTTTTCAAATATTTTCACACTCGTCATATGTAGCAACTTATATTTTGGTCATATAATGCTTTACGCACTCCATCTGTCTTTTTCGGACGCTCTTTTCTCTCATTCATAATTAAAACGTAATAAATAAATTTAACGGGATATAAATTATTATGAATATTAATCGTATTATTAATTTATATTTACGAGTAGCTTCCTTTGGTCTCAATCGCCAATTATTCCCATTACCTGTTACTTCATTCACGGTAGGTTTGGTCTATTTCACCATAATTTCAAACAACACCTTAACGCGATATAAGCTCTAAACCGTAATCGAAAAAATAGTAAATTACTTCCTTTGTTTAAAAATGGTGATAGACTAGAACCCGGAAAAAGTTTGTTTATAAGCGGCAATAGACTAAAACTCTAATTTACCGACTTTATAACTTCTGTTTAATTTTTCATTGAAAGTAATTCTTAACCAAATGACAGACTTTGTTTGTAGCAATAATCATGCACAGGGAACAATATGGTGTCATATAAGCGTATTTACGACGCATTGGAAAAGTTATGGTTTTGCCAGGTTACCGTTATGGTTTGCGTAGGTCGAGGCTTGATCCTATGGCCTCTTACCTGTATTAAAAGCCCAGTCGATTGATGTAAATAATTCTAAATCAGCTGGTTCTCATCTGGGTGTTCCACAAGTATCTATTCTTGATCCCTTTTTGTTTTTACTTTATATTAATGACTTTCCCTATGTTACATCCCTCGCTTATTTAATGTTAAGCGTAATGACGAAGTCAACAGTGCTCTGTCAAGTGTTCTTTATTGGTTCAAAATCTATAATTTAATCTTAAATGTTAAGAAAACTAAATGCATACAGTTTATACTTCTAATGTAAATAGTCAAAACTGTAGCTTACTCCGTAATAATGAAATGTTAGAACTGACTGACTCAACATTTTTTTAGTTATAACTCTAGATAAAAAGCTCCACTGGACAAGGAAAAGTGAGACAATTAACGGATGTTAATATGGCTAGTCTCGTTTATTTAAGATATGTTCATAGTATCTTGTCTTATTTTATTTTATAATGGGGCAGTGCTGCCCTGCATTTGCAATGCAGCTTTGAGCAGCGGTTATTAAAAGCAAGGAAGAGGGTCTGGCAGCTAGTATTGGTTTTCGAAACTTCCTTCTTCTGGCTTCTCGAGGGTCTCTGAAAGTGAAACCGTCTTGGTATGATCTTCTACTGAACCTCGTTCAGTTTAATAGCCAAAATATTGAAGTTTGCGCGTTCATCAATAAAAAAGCCATTGTCATCGTCATCATCATCATCGCGTGAAATATCATCCGTATCACCTGGATGTGTGGCGATCTTCTAATGAGCGGTTTTCGAGGAGCTTTCTTCCACGTTCCATTATGATGTGGAATGAACTTCCTTCGTTGGTATTTACGAGTATGGGTCGCCATAAGTACCTTCAAAAAGGCATATTCTTCAAGGCCGGTAACGCTCCTGCAATTTCCCGAATGTTGCAAGAGTTCATGGGCAGCGGTGATCACTCCTCATCATCATGACTCTAGTTTAAGAAACCGACAAAGAACTGCTTAGCTAAACTTTAAACTTATAATTAATTTACGTATTTGTATCGAGTTATGTTCAGACGATAAGGAAAAGGTTTATTTTGAAATTTAATTATATAAAATTAAAAATTAAGAAAAGTTGTTTTCTTAAACAATAGTGAGAAATTAAAATATGAAATAATTAAGAATAAAAAAACTAAATAAGAGTAATGGATTCTGCGCCTCGTCGTGGAGTCTACAATTCAGCAGCTTTACGGTAACGGTCGTTATCAGGAGGTAACGATAGTCACAAAATATATATATTTAAAAACAAATTAGAATTTTGTTATATAACAAAAAGAAGATTAAAATAACTAGCCATACCATTCTTGCCTCTTGCCATGCCATTCTTGACTATTGGTTTATTCTTAACCATAATTTTTAGCTATGCTTACTAAAACTGTCGAACCTTAGATCATCTGATTTTTATTGACAAGCTATTAATATATTAGTTAAATAAAAATGGGGCTAATAGGCTACCATGTGAAGTTCTTAAATATTTTATTAGCCTATTTGTTTAAAATTGTCATCTATTGATAAGGAGCAATAAAACAGTATAAGTAATTTTGATAGTTACTGTTAGGTTAACTCTCTCGTACCCTACACATTTTAAGTTTAATAATAATAATTGATTAATTATCTATATATATAAGCGATTTACCACTCCCTGACTTATCATGAAATCACCGAAACTATCAGTCTGATTAACTTAAAATTTTACATAGTTACTTCTTTTGTGACGTAGACGTCCAATTTTACGGAATTCCTATCCCAACGGATTTTAACTTTTTAAATTTCACCAAGTTTTAAACCTGTAGGAGCTATACACTTAACGCAGGGGTAAGAGTCACTATAGCAACAGTCACCATAGCAACGGTTACGATGACAACGGATAATATGACAAAGGTTACCATAGCAACCTAAGTTCACATCCAAATTATCAGTATGCCCAGCGAAGCGGGTAGCGCTAATACTAATATAATATAAGAAATCATCACTGAGATTCTCAAAGGAGTATAACTTTTTTTCTGTTTATATTTGTAGACTTTGATGACCGTTTTCTAAATAACTTTTTCCTATATCTCAAGACATGACATTTTAACAAAATTTTAATGTACATGTTTTATTACATTATTAAAAAATATCGTCATATTATTTTTAGAATTTGTTATATTCTATTGTTTTATTGATTCCGATTTATAGTTTTTTGATTGAACTATTTTTCATCTGTTCGATTTTCTATTATTTATTGGTAGTACTTTATTTTAAAATTGTTATTAGATGCTGATCTATATTATTTAGCTATAGTATACTTAATATCTTTAAAATTATTTATTTAGAAACTGTTACTAGTACTAGAAACGTAAACGTATAATTCAGGTATGTGAGCACTATTGAAAGTAATATAATTAAAGTAACATTATATTTCTAATACAGAATTAATGATGAATTATAATTATTTCTTCCAAAGAGGACATCCCACGCCCCAAGGTCTGTTGATGAAGTAGACATGCATCGTGGTTACTCCAGGTTTGTCGGCCAGATCGTAAAGACATTCGGGACCGTTAGGAACGATTGTCTGGAAATAAGTATAATTATTTATAATATTTGACGTTATAATAATAGTATTCATATAAAATACCGCCTAATTTGTAAATGACTTACCGAAACAGCTAATCTAGGTGGATGCTCAAACCAGTCTCTAACATTTGGTTTGACCGGATTGTTACCCGCGATCATGAAACCCACTGCCATAAGATCCCCTAAATCCGTCAAAGGGAACCAAGGGTACAAAGTGTCGGCACGACATTCGGTAGTTTTTGTCATAGCGTAGTAGTAGTGACGACCTGAAAATTATATACGATTGTAATATATACCTAATATTATCATAAATTACGTTTAGTTTTCTTTTTGAGAGAAACAGGATTATTATTCAAATAGCAACAAATCATAAGCACATTAGTTAATAAGATTCGCTACAAAAAATATTCCTATATTTTAAGCTAGTAAGAAATAAAACTAAATGAACCTACCCATCCATGGGATGCAGGCTTGTCTGGTAAATATACTTTTTTGGATATCAGCATCTTTTCCGGGAACCTTATCGATAGATCCATGGAATCCGGTAAGCCAGAGAGCGCCTTCTTGTAGAAATTTGGTGTTATCGCGATTGGCCTCGCGTTCAGAGGCGGGTGTTTTCAAATATTCTAAAAAATATGCCTCATTATTTGAACGTAATACATTAAATATTAGTTATCTTTATATTCTGAAAAATAATTATAAGTAGATAACATATTTAGATAATGTATTTATAAATGTTACTGATAAGATACCTTCGGAAACAAAATACATCTGTGTAGTCCAGAATTTTCGAATCACTCCATTCCTATTGACTTCCCAGTCTGAAAATCCTTGAGTTTTCATATCATAGACGTGATCCTTAAATTCATCTTTATCTAACTGTAAAGTGATTGTAAATATTAATTATAATTATTATTACATTTATTAGAGATATGACGTTTTGTTCTATTTTTATTGGTATCTATATTAAATTATTATTAGTCATTGTAGAATTAAGCATTTTTTTCAATTGTAGCATGTTCTCGTCGAAAGCCATAGATTTTTCTCGTTATAAAGATAGTCAAACAGGTGAAGATGGGGACTTTATTTTATACTATGTGCTTAATATAGATATTATTTTATATTGGGACAGTTATATAGTTTTCATAGAATGTGAAAAAAGAAATAAATCAACTTACAATAATAAAGTTTAAAATGATCTATACAAGTCAGTTAAAACCGTTAAAATATTTTTACAAAACTAGAAACTCACCGCTATCTGTAAACCAGCAACGTTTCCTGTGTCATCGAAGAGGGCGCACACAGTGAGGTCAGCGTGGCAGTAGAGAGAGAGGGAGGGCAAATGACCCTTGGGACGTGGTGTTAACGTCCAGCGCTCTACTACTGCGCGTGCGATAGTTCGAGGCACGTCGAAGAAGAAGTCGGTTCCAGGATTTAGGCCGACGTTAAACTTTACTATATAAATTAAAAACAACATTAAAATTTCAAAATGTAACATAATTATATTATTTTATAAAAAAAAAGATATTAGGTAGGTTTTTTACGATTTAAAAGTTTAGGTTTTTTTAACTCACCCCTTAGACCCGGATCGTGCGCTGCCACTGCAATCATAAATTATTTTGGTTAAGTAAATGGAAGCTGATTTTAATGAATAATATCGTGATAGTACTAAAATAACGTAAAACCTATATTAGTAAAAATTATTATTTCTTTAATATCTGCCCTTACAAGCTGGAGCACTTTGCCTTCAGATACAACAGCACATTGCGCGATAGTAATGAAATCAATGAAAAGATCGCATAAACCACCTCAGTAACGAGGAAGCCTGATGGCATGTAATCATATTACACTCCGAAAGCATTGTAAAAGCAGTAGTGTAAGAAATCTAAATTATAAATTCACTAAATAAACATTTGATTATTTAGTAAGTACCAATATTGACAACGACACTATAAAATATACTTTATATTGAAATCTTACCAACACAGGTTACAGCGAACCCCAAAAATATCAAACTTTTCATGATGTATGCTTTTCTCTCGCACAATTATTCATCTGTAACGGTCGATTCTCAGCTTATATACTCATATAGAAGATAAGACTGATTATGTAGTCTGATACTTTGTATCACCGATTACAATTATTAATTGATATATAGAATGATTAACATCACTCATTAAATATATATAATATAGGAGCCAATGTCTAAAGTTGACCATTTTAGATTAGGTACTTAATACAACATCTCTTTGGATAACGCATAGCTCTGTAAAGGTTATTCCATATTCCAATATGGAGACACACCGATGATCTAAAACTAAGAAATGCTGCAAATTTAATAATTAGTTACCTTAACATATAGAGACCATAAGACTGTTGAGTTAATCTCAATTGCAAACTTATTGTCTGTTGCTTTTAATTCAGTGATAAGAATATATACAATTTTAGGAATTATGCCATGTGTGTCATTTTTTATCAGTCTTATTTCTTTAATTAGTTCTAGAAGTTAATTATATTTTGGAATATATAAATTTAGCGGTAATAATAACAAAATAATTGGAAAGTTATTAATATTTACGATGATAATACATTTTATTATACTATAACTAACTATATCAATAAATATATAGGATATACGAGGAAAGGAATGGTAGTGCCGTGGCTTTTTATTTGACTTGGCGGAGTCACTTTCGCGCCCGCAGATTTGTTAAATTATAAAGGAGCTAATACGCAACCTTGTCTAACTCTCAAATGTATGCGTTTTATAATCGGATCTTTATATTTTTTTCAGCCTAGTATTTATATGGTTGCATATGTTTTGTATTGGTAAAAATAAAAAAAAAATACGAGAGCCTTCGAAAGCCGTATTTTTAATATAAATCCTTCCTGTGATCCACAGAAAGGGTTGAACTGAATTTTTTGTTGTTTGTTAAGAAAATAAACTTTGTGAACCTACCCATTAATGAGGTACAGGCTTGTCTTGTAAATATACTTTATTGGATATCAGATTTTTTTTTCCGGGAATCCTATAGAAACATCCATGTAATCCGGCAACCCAAAGTGCATTTTCTTGTAACAATTCGGTATTATTACAATTGGCGCCTTGTTCAGTGGCGGGTATTTGCAAGCATTCTAAAATATGTTATTTGATTACTGCTATATAATATATAGACATAAATATGTTAAACTGTAAGGCAGACATGACCACAATCAGTCTCTATTTTAGAATTGATTAGATAATAATCAGATACATTTCAATGTTCAATATTTCTTCATGTCTAATATCTCATAATCTCTTCATTTCTATTAACTTCCCAGTATGTAAATCCAGTAGTTTCCATACCGTAGACCTTATTCGTAAATTAATCTTTAGATAACTGTATAAGCGATTATAAAGATAAATTATGATAATTATTGGAAAAATACTGTTAATAAGCAGACGCACGAAGAATGGAATTTGTTTATATGTTTATTATTTTTATTATGTTCATACCGTAAGAATCTTTTGCAGCATTTGTGTTCAGGAGAAGATGAAATGTAAATCTATTAGTAAATGAGTTAATATTCTAACTCCCAGGCTTTTCCATAAAATTGTAGAAATGCGTTTATATAAAGTAATTATTAGAACCTAAGGAGACTTACGGCTATCTGTAAACCAGCAACGTTTCCTGTGTTATTAAAGAGGGCGCACACAGTGAAGTCACTGTGGCAATATAGAGACGTGGGGTCAATGTCCAAGATATTATGTTATCATATTCAGTCTATCGCTTCTGCGATGCTGCAAGGATCATCGGAGAAGTCCGATCCAGGTTAAGACGATAGCGGAACTTAGTCCGCCATTAAACTTTTAAACGCTCATTACATTTCATTTAAAAACTCATAAAAAATTTAATCAATTTTGTATAAATTTTATTTATTAATACGACTGGTTACTCCATAAATATAAAAAATTGTCAGTACGTTCTCTTTTTTTACTTTGCATCTGAAACAACCTACTTCACCGTTTATATATGGAAGATAGGAGTGATTATGGAGTCTGATATTTTTATTAATTTAGGTAGTTTTTAAATTTTGATTTAATTAGCAATTTAACACAAAATATATAAACCAATATGGGTGTTGTTATGCCAATATATACGTATTTGTTAGTACAAACCTGGCAACTGTTTTTCTATTCTCACATTGAAAAAAGATAAGATGTAGGAGACTGTCAGTTAGTCATCTAATTAGCTATCCATCTCCATCAGCTACTTTGATGTCTTATAATAAGACACGCAGCTCTATTAATTTTTGGATTTATATAGACAGGCGATTTTCATGATCACGCTGACAAGGCATTTGCTATTTTGCAAAAAAATGTTTTGCACGTCATATGTTGTATTCTTTGGACGGGATTATTAGTATTTATCTTATTTATACAATTAACAAGTTCTGAAAACAGACACATGGAGAGCTAATAGTTTGAGATTATACAAATATTCACCGCTATCCGTTTGTT
Organism: Melinaea menophilus ssp. n. AW-2005; assembly: GCA_918358695.1. Classification (NCBI taxonomy): domain Eukaryota; kingdom Metazoa; phylum Arthropoda; class Insecta; order Lepidoptera; family Nymphalidae; genus Melinaea; species Melinaea menophilus. The sequence continues at coordinate 27,353,712 of OU911041.1, read as the reverse complement.
TTTACGAATAATTCAAACGCCTCCGCTTTCTTCCGTTAAAACTTCATATTTAAGAATAGAATTGTCCCCTAAAAGCAATTTCATATCTCAGTGTGCAGCAGACATACCATAATAAGAGACTAGTACCTGCTAATTATTCAGCTACATTCATAACGGACCTTATTTATTCCTTAACTATCAATATGTTGTTTCAAATTGAGAGATAGTCCTGTATTAAATGCAGAAGTTTTTCCGAGAGAAGAAGGGACAAGTCATTAATATACTTCTTAAATAATAATGGACTAAATGCGGTACCATGTGGAAATCTTAAATATGTAACTCTATAATAAGTTATATTGAATTTTATTTTTCAGCCTCATACTTTTATAATGTTGAGCACATTCTTTCGTACTGCGTGCATAACCAATTTTTTTTATAATAATTTATATAATCAGAAACGTCACTGGATTCCTACGTAGAGAGGAGTATTTTTTCGTTTTAAAATTGGTATATATGGCTATCAGTCTTTCCGCTTTTCAAAAAAAGCTTAATTATAAGCTTAGTTAATCCATGATCTAAAAAGTCATGGCACGGCTTCTTCAATGCCGCCATTTTTAGAACTATCAACGAAAAACAACGGTATGATACTCGTGTTCCCACTCGCATCTAAATCTACTAATAATCTAGTTTATCATAGTAATACGCGTCACAGCAATCTTATACTTAAAGTGATAAAATACTAATTCACTGATAATACCAAAAACAGTGCAGTCAAGCATAACATTTTAATCTTTACATGTAATAAAATAGTAATTAGATAAAATCTAAAGGTACATTTATTTCTATGTGCAAAAATGACGTTTTAAAATTTTGTGTTTTGTTATTTTTTCAAAAAACTCACGGATTTTAATAAAGTCTTACGCATATTTGCGAACCTATTTTTAACTCCTTCAAAAAGTTTAAAACCTTATGTGAATATCTTACCCAATACTCTATCTGGAAATAAAGTGTTTGGATTACAGTTGACATGTTTCATTTTCATTCTCTTGGTTATTTCTTTATAACTTTTGATTTAATCAATCTATTTTCATTCTGTTTTTTTTCTGTAGATGCTTATTTATTAGTTCTACATTCTTGCCAAATTTTACTAAAATCGCTCCAGTAGTTTTTATGTAATGCAGCGACTCAGCTCATTTTGAGGAAGACGATCGGCAAGCGCGCGAGAACAGTTAAGCTTAAGTCTATGGGAATTCAGTTTTTCGACCATAACTTTTGATCAAATCAATATTTTATTAATCAGTTATTTTCTGTAGAAGCCCGACAACAAGAGCTACAATGCCAATTTTGATGAAGATCAACTGAGTAGCTTTTATGTGATGTGGCGACATAAAACTGATTCCCATACGGTTAGGAGCTTCGCTTACGCTCAGCTTAATCACAAAAAGTACAAATTTACGGTTGTACCTATACTTTTTTGTTTTTTTTATCGATGCAAAAATTTATCATATTCCAGTTACCAAACATTGCTCACAAAAAAAAAAATTCTTTAACCAACTCACTAAAATGCTGAGATGGTTTAGAACCATTTCATCATCGGTGATAGTTCAAATATAGTTCCCTATTTTGTATGTAAAGGTGACATTTTCTTAATGTAAATGCTTTGCCTTGTAGTCTCCAATCAATCACTTAAATATTAATGCTTTCTAATTTCATGGAATGTTTTTGATAAAAATACTTAATTCGAACTTAGCAGCAGCAGTTAAATGTATTATAAATGTTGGATATACCACACCATCATACCACATCTATTAAGTAGATCCGTAGATCCTTAGTATCCGTAACATATATAGAAACAGTCAAAAAAAAGGATTAAGACAGTCATCGTGGATTATACTATATTTAAAAATAAGGTTAAAATGATATTAAGTTGATGAACATGAATTAATTAATATTCAACGAGAGTCGAAACTCTATTTTTTCCAAAGAGGACACCCAATTGTCCAAGGTCTGTTTATGAAGTAAACGTGCATGGTGGTAATTCCAGGATTGGTGGCCAGATCGTAAAGACATTCGGGACCGTTGGGCACGATAGTCTAGAAAAAGTATGTTTATTTACCTCTTCGAACTAAGTTGGAACACATTTTATAAATAATACATTTTAATTATTTTAAATGAAATAAATATTACTATAAGTAATCTGTAAGCATGTATGTTTGTAATTATTAATTTCTAGAATCAATTGTCTGGTATTATGGAATACAGAATACGTTCAAAAATAAGAGAATTAATTGTCTTACCGAAACAGCTAGTCTAGGTGGATGCTCAAACCAGTCGCGGGAAACCTTGACTGGGTATTTACCCATTACGGATAAACCAAGTGCCATCAGCTTGCCAGAGTCCGTTAAGGGGAACCAGGGGTACATAGTATCAGCACGGCATTCTGTATCTTTTCTCATGTCATAATAGTAGTGGCGACCTAGTAAAATTTTTTAACATGTATTTAGTATATTAGGATCTAGGAGTTTTCTAAACAGTTATAAAAGTTGAAAAAAACATATCACCGATTCATGATTATATTTTTTAAGTAAAATGCGTAGAAAATCATACTGAGATGAAATAAATTGGGAGAACCTACCCATCCATGGAATGCAGGCTTGTCTTGTGAATATACTCTTTTGTATTTCAGAATCTTCAGCGGAAATCTTATCAACAGTTCCATTGAAACCGGTGACCCAGACTGCGTCTTGCTGTAGCAATTTAGATTTATCGTAATGGGTGTCGCGTTCTGCGGCGGGTAATCGCAAGTAATCTGTCAAATACGGGATGATTATTTGAATGCAATGGCATTTATGTTCAATTTTCAAACAAGAAGCAGACATTACTATAATCAGTGTTAAGATAAAACGGTTAGGAGTTATTTAATTAAAGAGATCAGTTCTTATGAGTATAGATTTTAAAGTCCCCTTGTGCGACAGATTCATGAATAATTTTGCAGTAGATTATTTTATTAACAAACCTTCAGAAACGAAATACATTGCGATAGCCCAGAACTTTCTGACCTGGCCGCTGCTAGTAGTGACCACCCATTCTTTAAATCCAGTGAATGTCATATCGTAAGGATTATTCTTTAACTCATTTTGATCCAACTGTAATTTAAATATTATTAAAATTATTATCATTTCCTCATTATTTTCTTTATTTAAGTTTATTTTCAAGATAATTGAACACTTACCGCGATCTGTAAACCAGCAACCCTTCCTGTGTCGTCAAAGAGTGCGCACACTGTGAGGTCGCTGTGGCAATATAGAGAAAGGGAGGACAGAGGTCCCTCGGGACGTGGGGTCAATGTCCAACGGGATATGATAGCCTGTGAGATGCTACGGGGAACTTCAAAGAAGAAGTCGGTTCCCGGTCGCAGTCCAATATTAAACTTCACTAAAAAATAATAATAATATTTTAAATGTTATTTCCTAACAAAAGTTTTTCTTGAAACTATATAATAAGTTATATTTTTATTTGTTTCACATACAACCGATTCTCTAAATGTCTCTAATTTCAGAATATCAAAAATGGGGATTTTTTTGTAGAAAAATATAATAACCGGTATATAATACCGGTATAATAATGATATCGGTAAGGTAGTACCGATATCATTATTATTTATTCTGCAAATCTATTAGAAGCTATAACGATATTCTTCGTTATCTTTTCAGAAAAATATCCTTTATATCGAACTAGCAGGTCACCCGTGCTACGCGACGGACGGCGAAAGTGATCAAACATTTTGTTTGAATTTCCACACCACCTAGGATCTCTTGTTTCTCACATCGTACCGTGTTGAAAATAAACGTAGTAACTGGCCAAATAATTTTAATTTCTACTGCAATGCAATGGGAGAAGAGAGGGAGCGGGGGGTAAACTTTGCAGTTTTTTAGCCGTAACTTTGGAACGGTTTGGACCTTTGCAAAATTCTTTCTTATTAGGAATATTCTTATTCTTATTAGGAAGGATTAATATGTCAGGAGTCTTGTGTCCAAATTTCAGCTTTCTAGGTATTACGGTTTGGGCTGTAGAGCGATGAATGAGTCAGTGAGTCAGTCAGTGAGTGTCTTTGTGTTTTATATATTAAGGTGATTCCAGCAACCACTTTATTGCTCCTAGACAAAAAGACGAGGTTTATCTTTTCTCACAATTGACAATTACCTAAAGTTATATGAAACAAAATTTAACTTACCCCTTAAACCGGGAGTGTGGTCTGAAACTGCAACAATACATTTTTATTTATATCACATTGTAATGAGTAAATTTTTTTATCTATAAGTCAAAATGGCATCTTACCCACGCAGGTCGCGGCGAGCACCAGAATTAATAATGTTTTCATGATGGATCTGAGGTCGCTCTACTCGTGCTTTAGTGTTGGTTCATAGTTTATATACAGTAGTTGGTAGTGATTACTATTTATTATTCAAATAGATCATTTTAAATACTGATTAAATGAAATGTATTTATTTTATCAGCGACTAAACTAATGGATAAGAAATTTGTTTTTCTATTTCAAATTTATCTATCTATTATATCTTGAATACTAGATTTTTCCAGTTGATTTGCCCGCGCTGGAGGTATGTAAAATTTATTATTTCAGACGGTTCATAAGTTATTTCTCAAATAATACTTTTTACCAGGATGAGAGGCAAATGTATTATACATTTGTATACGACAATTCTATTTGTGTAGTTTTTAGAGATCGATTTAGAGGCAGGTGCACTAAATCTTGTAATATTCTTTTATAGCATTGTTATGTGCAATATTGTTTTATATAAACTAGGACCCGCCCACCATGCGCGGCTGGTGTTGAGCTGAGCCTCTCTCCTTTCTTCTTTTCTTGATAACTTTTAAGTGGCTAAACATTTTTTCAATCTGTTTCCGCTATAACATCCGCGCTAGGCTCAAACATACATGACAAAATTTTAATTTTAATTTTTTATTCAAAAAACCAATGTACGTTGTTAACGTTGTTAAATTTTTAACCTAAGTTTTTAAATTGTAGGTCATTTTTTGTTGTCAAATTATCGAGAGTACATAAAATAGATTCTTTCGGTATAAATAAAGTTATAAAAATATGACAAACATGTTTGATATTTGTCATATAAAATTTTGTATGTGGAAAAAATATATTTTTCTATTAAAGGATTCGCGTTTCTTCGGAATTGTGTAAATATTTGTTATTGCATAACAAGGGTAGATAAAGAAGTCATTGTTTTAATCATATTTCTTATCATCTTTGATTGACTTGATAATCCTTTGATTATAACAACACAATAATATCAAAATATGAGCCTTTCTTATATTAATGAACAGTTGTACCTAATATAATAATTTTAATATTTTATTTTGATCCATCACTTAGACAATAATAATATATGCTATGTCGTCATAATACATTGTTAGATTTGGATTATGCATTTTGCATCTAAATGAGAAAAAACTCCATTAACCTAGAATAAAAGAAAATTAGACAAAATAAATTCAATAGTTCATCATCTTCCTGCCCTTATACCAATTTTGGGGTCGGTGCAGTATGTTTTCTCCTTCCATACTCTCCTGTTACTCGTCATCTCTGTACACACTTCTTCTCCATATCGTCTTTCACGCAATCGATCCATCTTTTCTTCGACCGTCCTCCACCTGACCATCCCTCCACTTCCATACCTACTGTTTTGGTTACATGCCATTCCTCCTCATAACATGCCCATACCATGACAGACGGCTACCTCTAATTTTTCTGTCACTAGCGCTACTCCTAAGCTTCCCCTAATATACTCATTTTTTTATTCTATCACTTCTTGTCACCCCACACATCCATCTTAACATTCGCATCTCCGTTACATGTATTTTTGTATTACTTGTAACCGACAAAACTATATATTCCTCCAGAACATTCATTCAAAACTGTCATAACGATCAAACCATTAATTCTTTCTCTCATGGTCAAATCATCAGTTTACCTAACTATTAGTCATAGACGTGAAAAGAGCGGATGACTTAAACTCTAACTAGTAGAAAACAAAAACAGAAATTCCTAGAACTAACTGTGATATATATTTCCTGATAACTTCTAGGTTTTTCTATGATAACTTTTTGACTCACATATCAAAAGTATTAATATTAATTATTAGTAGCATAGCATAATTGAATTAAAAAATAACACTTATGTCTTTATAATTACTGTAAACGAAATTTATCAATTACATCCCCATATATTTCAGTTAAAAATACTTAATAAATAAATTTTATTTACTAACAAACCTCTAGCTCTTCCCTGCAATTCCAATAATCCTTTATTTCCAATATGACCTTAATTTTACTTATTACGGCATACAGACAGACGGCATCGAATTATGGGGATCGGCAAAACATTCTAATATAGAGATAATACAAAGATTCCAAAATAAAGCAGTAAAAATAATAATTGATGCATTACTATTTATCAAAGTGAATTGTTTGAGTACACAGAAATTAAAACTGTGAAGAAAGACGCCGAATACAGAGCGAAAGCATACAAAGACTATAAAGGCTCATACTAATACTTAAACAACACTCCCATGGTAAGAAGAGAGCTACCTCACAGGGGGAACAGCTTTCCCTGTCACTTTATTAACAAATCTGTTCGGGGCTTACAAAGCCGATAGCAGGATTATAGTAGAAAAAAATATATATTTTCGATCCTTCGGCGTGGACTACGTAATTTGCAATAGTTACCGAGCGAGATAAATTACTGCCTTTATGGCATCACGTCACGCTGTCCGTCAGTAAGTCAGCGTGTTTCATTGACGTAGATTCTTACTTTGCTGTTGGTTCGTAGTTTCTCGTAAACATGTCAGCGTTATGTTACTTACAACTACTATTACACCATAACAAGTTTTGTATTATAAGTATATGCGTGTATGAATTTTATATGAAAACATGATTTTTATCGAGTAATTTTGTATATCTTTGCAATGGATGAGTCAAATTTGAGGCCGTATTTAATACTTGATGCATATATCAATTATTAAATAATTTTAAAGCCTATCAAATAGGTATCTGTAAGATTTGCCCACATATAATTTTATGGTTTTATTTAATACGAACCCACATATTACACATTTTCAGTTTGTTGTAGATAATTGAATGTTTGTCTCTGCCCTCATGATACTTCTCCCTTTTATTATTAGATTGATCAAGTAATTGCCTTTGAAGGTGTATACAGGGTGCAAAAACGTCCAAGGCAATTTCTTTATTATACAGTATTTATTGTACTTCATTTATTTATTATATTTTTTATTTATTATTTCATTATCATTTATATACAAGTAATGTCTTTATGATGTCATCTATATACCATTAAGTTATATTTGTGATACGATGACCTATTGCTATAAAGCGATTATTATTTATTTCACTTAGGTTGAGCGTTCTACTGAAAGTTCGTTTTCGGTCGAGTTTCTGCAAAAAAAACAAGTCATTTTAGCTTCGGTTTCCGGTGAAACCGAAGTTGTTTTCGAGAATTCTTGTTATTTTGGTTTATCGATAATAGGTAACAACTTAATAAGTAAATTTATATTTAATATAAATGGGAGGCTGTTATGTTATGTTATGTTCTGTCAAAACATGATCCTTGTAAAAGTTTAAATTTCGGTTCCACACTAGAGTGCGTAAATTGAAAATTAAGTTAGTTAAAAAGAAAAACAAATATACAAATTCAAACACATTTATTGTGTCAATTATTACATTTATGATTATTTATTAATATATTCTTAAGACGTGGAGAAGATTCTTTTCAGTTCATCCACTACCACTGAGGAGTATCTGTGTCCGTTCAGCATCAGGCGGTCCAGGGGCGATGCGGGGGCTATTGAGTCACCGGTTCTGAAAGTTTAATAAGTTTCTATACTAATATGTAAGACTACTTAAAAGAGTAAGGTGTAAAGAGATTTTTTTTTTTGTTTATAGATAATTTTTAATATTTACCGGCATTTAATAGTCCAGGGTTTGTCTATGTAGTAAATATGCAAGCTGATTGTCGGGTAAGTGTCCACGAGCTTTAGGAGACACTCTGGAGCGTACGGTATTGCAGTCTTCAAATAAAAAAAAAAATAATAATAATTTTCAATAATATAAAGAGGATGATTATCACAGAAGAAGAAATATAAGAATCGTAAGTACGATAGGCAATGATGATATGTTGGCATATTGTTTATATAGTGTATTAAGTTTATTTGTAGCTATTAATGTTATAGTTGTCATAAAATGATGCTTCAGTTCGAATGTGCCTAAACATTTATTAATATATCATTAACTAATCATTGGATTGGTTCTAATTGTTCGTGCATTGCTCACTAAATATTGACGCTTGTGATACAGCGATCAAAATAAAGAAATTTGTCCGAGTTTGTGTGGTTCTTCTCAGAGCAGGGCGCGTTTGGAACACTCGGAGTAGTATTTTAAGTTGGGGAGTGTGTAACATAAGGGTTTATTTCGATAAGTGATAGATGATATCAGAATAGTTCCTTTTGACAAAAGCACACCTCTATAACCATTATTTATATATATTTCATTCATTTGTATTATATATATCTCAATATAAACTTTAACTTCGTATTTAAAGACCTCCGACAACAAAATGCTTAAAAAGACAAAAGTTCTCCAAAATGATGACTTAAGATTATAAATACCTTGACAAGTTGTCGTTTCCCGTTGAAAATCTCAAACCATTCCTTGCCAATAGTCGGCTTATTCAACTTCCCGACGACTTGGAACCCCACCCCCACGAGGTAACCCTTGGTGGTGATGGCGAACCAGGGCAGGAGGTTATCACAGCTCGTCTCACGCGTCATATTGTAGTAGTAATGAGTACCTATTTTTTATAATAAAAGATAACTATTATTTGCAAGATTGCAAAGAGCTGAACGGTTCAAGTGGTAAGTGATGCGGCTCATTTGCATATTGCAAATGCAAATAAAATGAAGTAATTGTTAAAAAGGATTACAAGTTTTAAAGTTATCGTAAGAACATGGCTATAATATTATGGCTTCTGTGAGAGTATTCTTACCTATATATAACTTTTACAAAATTGTAAACATTCAAAACTTAGCTCGTGTTTAATTTATATCTTTTAATCATTAATCAACTCAAAGTATAATATAAAGAGACAAAATACTGCGTTGTCTGAAGCCTTCTTTCACAGAGGTAATTCTATATTAATAATTTCGATGTAACCTTCGCCTCAATAATAAAAGATAAAAAAATAAAAAATTCGAATCGCCAACATGGATACATGCAAACCACGGATTGTCGAGTATTTTGTTAATTTCTAATGACGATGACAGGCGAATCAATAGATGAAATTTAGTTTCAAACTGTCCTCTGCTCTAAATTCTCTTCTTCCAGATGTGCGAAGCCATGGGCATAAGCTAGTTAGTCTAAATTTAAATTGTTGCTTTATGAGAGAGTAGAATATTCTATCTTATCAATTTTACAATAACAAAACGATTATGATAATTTGTAAAAATCATATGAAATTGACACAGTGATAGATTATTGTTTTCAATATATTTATTATACTAGGTGAAAACCCGACTTCGCTCGGGTGAGATGAGTCTCATACACAATCTTTTACAAGATGTAGATAGATATCTTTGTAATTATTGTTTTCAAGGAATATTATTATTATTATTATTTGAGCTGTGACTTCGCTGATACGTGTGACGGCCTTAACGATTTCAAGATGGCGTCCGGTGTCAGTGACGTTTCTCTAGAGTCCAATATGGCGACTGTGATTTGTCTGTCAGAATCATTACAATTTAACGAAATACTCGACAATCCGATTTTGCGGATATATATATGTTGTCGACTCTAAATCATTATTTTATTATACTTCATTATTCAGATAAGATTTCAATCGAGTCAGACCTACACCTTGACGACATGATTAATGATAATATATGTAGGTTATTGAAATATAACAATTATATAAAGTGTACAGTTGTGGAACCTAGCATTTGTTATATTGAGAGAACCACGTATTTTACAAAAACTATAATAGACATGCAGATAATTCATTTTCATTTCAATAATATAATCTGGAGATTTTTTCCAAGAAAAAAAAAAAGTATATTTATTACTGAAATGCTACTTTTTTACTCTTGACAAGATATGAATATTTAAAGTTTTTCAAGGTAAACTAAAAATATGAAAAAGCATAAATATTATACGCCTTTATGATCAAAATAACTAAAATAATAAATATATTTACGACAAAAAACAAATAGTGCTTTTTAAGCGATCACACACACACAATTCTGCCCGCTATTTTAATTGTTTTTTAGTTTTTTTAACTATTATATATTCATATTATTGCACTTGCACGAGTTCTCGACGGGTTCAAATTAATCCACCATCTTGAACGTCAAAATCATGTTCAAAGTTTCCGTTATTTTCTTATTTCCAGTATTTTCTTATTATTGACTCAACTTTGGGTTGGTCGGTATATGATCCCATATTATACATGTTACAATTTACCAATGATTCTATATCTACAATGTATCTAATCTAGCACTTGATTAATCTACTTTACCCATGTTAGGGACGCAGTTTTGTTTCTTAAACTGAGTGGTATTCAGTTCTGCTTCCGTGCTTGGCACTCTAATGTACTGCCCCTCCAGGTCCTTCACCCACACACCGCCATCCTGCAACGTGGCGCCATTCTCCACTTGTGGACCCGCCCCAGCTTTTAGTGACTCTGAAAAATATAATTAAAAAATCTTTAATGGATATCATTTTGTTAGTTGTATCAGCTTTTTTTCCACGTATAAAAAATTTGCATTTATAAGTACATTTTTTATTACAAATTGCTTATTCAAAGATATTTTCTCTTGGCTTTTTTTCACCCACCAGACCAAATAATTTCAGGTTTTATTAAACAAATATTTTTGTCTAGCCCTAGACTGAGTCCACAACAAATGAATTGAAACACAAGCTTTAAAAGTATATATTTTGAAATGCAACTGTTAAATTGTTATGATATTTTATTTCCAAACCAATATACTAATTTGATCCGAAATTACATACCAATAATACCAAAGGTACCAACATACCAGTAATACCAAAATACCTTCAGATACCAGGAACTGTGTGATAGTCCAGTATTCCTTCGCTGGTTCCCCGTCCGACGCCGGGACGCTCCATTTGACAAATCTCTTATCGGGCTTGAAGCTTGGTGTTATTATATCATCAACCGGGAACTGATAAAAAATGTACAATATATTATATAGTCCATAGTCATAGTTTTAAATAATATAGTCCATAATAAAAGAGTCCAAAATCACATTTAACTTCACAGCTTGTAATAATTAGATCAGTATTAGATTATTTCTCCGATAATTTCCTTTGATATGGAATATTTGATAGGCTGATCTTTAATATGTATTATGCTTAATGTAATTGACAATAGTGTAATATGATCTTGGTTAGAGGTCTTCACAATATAAAGAAGTTTAGATGACGTGAGGTCAATCCTCATTGAGACGGTCCGTAAAATAAATTAAATAAACGTTAGCATTGTGAGCATTGGTTCCATTGTAGTTTTGTATTCAAAATTATACGTCATAATCAAATTTATTATAATAAATTTGTAGGTATATACGTCATATCAGATATATTTGATTGATTGATTGATTGATTGATTATTTACACGATTAAAAGATTAATTAAGAGCGATAATAAAGTGTGCTCTATTAATTTTTTAATACAACAGAAATTTTAGCGGTTGATACATAGTTTTAATGTTATATTTAAATATCAAAATGAACGTGAATGTATAACACCCACGTCTTTTACACCCACACAATATGTAAAGTTAAGTTAAAATAAATTTAAAATACATACGAGTTAAATGAGATATGTATCATATAAAATATCAAATCATAATGATTGTATATCTTTTAATTATCAAGAAATATAATTTAATTATAATTAAAAACAATTTATATAACACTAGCAGGTTACCCGTGCTTCGCGACGACGGCGAAAGTGATCAAACATTTTGTTTGAATTTCCACACCACCTAGGAGGTATCAAACAGGCGCGTTATATTTTTTGCAGTTTTTTAGCTGTAACTTTCGAACGGTTTGGATTTTTGCAAAATCCTTTCTTATTGCACCTATTCAATATGTCAAGAATCTTGTGTCCAAATTTCAGCTTTCTAGGTATTACGGTTTGGGCTGTAGAGCGATGAATGAGTCAGTGAGTCAGTGAGTGTCTTTGTGTTTTATATATTTAGATAATTTGTCTACCTACCGCGAGCTGCAGCCCGGCGACGAATCCGGAAGGGTCAAATAGCGGGCAAACGGCCCTACCGGGGGGACAGTACAGTCGGAGCTCTGGTAAGGGACCAGGGGGTCTTTCCATTCGGCGCCAGCCTTCGCTCTCAGCTTGAGAGAGAATTCGGGGAATCTTGAAGAAGTATTCCTTATCCGCGAGCGCGTCCGACCAACCGAACTTAACTGGAACATTTAACCTTTAATCGCTTCTTGGTTATAGTTATATAAAAGTTGATAAGCGCTTTTACATTTTCGCTAAATTCAAAACACAATAAATTTTGGACTATTTTTGAAAATGTATTGTATTGTACAGTAATACCCCGATTTGCGCGAGGGATACGTTCCAAAAAAAATCGCGTTAACTGAAATTCGCGTATAACGAGGTTTATGATTAAACATAGTCAAAAAAAATATAAATCATTTTAATCAATCACTTTAATTCTAGGAACACTTTATGCAATACATACTCTTATTTTTTACGGAAAAATACATCTATTGTTGATGACTACATTATATTTATACACACTCTTTCGCGTAATTCGCGTTATAGTGAAACCGCGTATAACGGGGTCGCGTAAAGCGGGGTATTACTGTATTGTATTGGATCGTTATTGTAGTTTTTATTTTGAATCAGGTGTATCATACAACTTTGAACTCCGATTTATGTAATAATGTTCTAAACCACTCGTTATTTTTTTACATATATTTTTATCTCAAGGGTAATAAAATTTTTAGATAATTAATTTGTATAAATTAGCTTTAAAATAACGTATTTTATGTAAAAAAACCTCAATGGTTAGGTAACGTTAAATAATCAAGTCATAAATGAATATGTAATTTAAATATTATAGTTATATTATACTTTTTACCTCTCAAGCCATTGTACTGCATACCTGAAACAACAAAAGTAGTTATTAATGACATCATAGTGACGTAAATGTATCTCGTATCTTGATAATGTGTTAATCAATTAATTTAAGAGATGCTAAAACGATTGTGTAAAAGAGAAAGAGAGAGAGAGAGAAAGAGAGAGTTTATGCTTGTTTGTAACACAAAACACGATTCGAACTAACTTAGCTTCGCATCTTGTATTTCGATTACGAAGCTACTCTATGCGATTTGTTTGAACTCCACCTAACATACTTTACATTTAATAAAATTCAAACGTAAATACATATATATATATATATTAATAATACAAAATTTTATTCATATATAATTTTTTTTATTTTGCATGTTTTTTTTATGTTTTTAACCTACCAATCCGCATTGTCATTTAAATTTTTCCTTTTTGCCGAAGGGTAACTGGCAGAGATCTCTTAAAGAGATAAGTTAAACCTTTGTACACTTTTTTTTTTGTCATTGTATATTTTTCTGTTTTTTTTGTAAGTTAATGGTACATAAATAAATAAATAAAAGTAAAATATATATATATATATATATATATATATATATATATATATATATATATATATATATATATATATATATATATATATATATATATATATATATTTTACTTTTATTTATTTATTTATAATAATAAACAATACTTCTTAAATTTAATCAGTTTATTCTACACGTCTTGTTCTTGTGACTCGAGTCCGAACGAACTCCAAAAGCATGTAAAATAATTTGTTCTGCTAAATAAAACACTATTCCTTCGTTCCAGTGCTTAAATGTCTATTACTTTTTTGGTGTTAATCTAAAAATCTTAGCTATAATGGTTTAGATTACTTTAGTTATATTGTTGGGTGCTAAGTTATATTAGTTTAGATCTTGATGTTGTTGGAAAGACGCTGTTAATACATAATAAAGACTGGTAATTTTAAGACCTTCATATTTTGTTTGAGAGAAAATATATAATACTTAATAATATTTATATATTAAGGCTCAGAGCAAAGCAAATTTAACAACGTAAAGGGCACACAAAATATGAACCAAATAATACAGAGAACGTCCAATTACCAAGCGTCAGCATCCAAGAGTTCTTTCAAATTACCCATTGTTCATGTTATTAATCGATTACAAAATTAAGTTTTATCATTACAAAAAAATATCAGAGGTCCATTGACACCCTTCTCCACAATTGTAATTATATGACGTTTGAGAAGTATTAATTGGAAGTATTTTAACTATTTAAAAATCTGTTAATATGTATATATATTAACTCACCAGCAGCCAAAGATATAGTGATCACAAAAACAATAAATTCCTTCATTTTAGTACCGATATAGACAATCGACCACACGACAAGGAATGAAGACCGACTAGCGTTAGTTGTTAGCGTTAGTCAATAAACCAATTGAAACTGGTTAAGGAAGGATGACTGTATGTGGGTATGTAAAAAAATATAAAAAAAGTATAATTAAATAACTGTTTTTTTGTTAAATTTATATATGTAAAAACATTTTTACCATATATAAATTTAGTGTTTTTGGTTGGATGTGTTTTTTTTAAATTATATTATGTTTTTTTTATTATGGTTATATCATAATATACTTTTTTTCCAAATGATCATGGACCAAAAATGTATTTTTATTATTATCATGCGAATGTGTGTGTGGGTGGGTATGAATGTGCGCTATGGGTTGTCAACAACCATTTCTTTAACAACAGGCAAAACCGCAGACAAAAACTATTATTATAATTTAATACGATGTGTAGTCTCAAAATAAACGATATTGTAATGATGAAATTTCTCTATATTCCCTAGTATACTTACTCCCTAAAATATTTTAAGGAATTTCAAAACATTTAATTGTAGGATATCCCTATAACAAATTATTTTCTAAGTATAATTTAAAATGTTAAATATATTTTACGCTTAAATGCAATTTGACCTTTGGCTAGCAGTTATTTTTTAGCCTGCAAGAAAATATTAGCAATTTTGCAAATAAGTCTAAAGAAGTAGCGGCGCCACACTTTTTATTATAACAGCTTGGCTCCGAGCCCGGGTAAGTGAAGCTTAATCATAACGTACTTTTCTATCTTAGAATTTAAAATTGGAACGCTTTTTTAGATGAAGCCTTGATTTTTTTTTTTACTTTTCTGATTCTGATTTTTTTTTTGTTTTATTAGTTTATGGTTTATGAGGTTGTCAGATTTTACTCAAGTTATTTATTTCAGGTTTTATCTTAATTTTTTTAGGGTTTAAGTTATAGTTAAAGTTTTTTATATCAATAAGACTTACATTGCACTTACGGAATGTTGGACTCTAGCTGCATGGTTCTAAAGGGTTCTAAGAAGAGCCGTCAGGAGATTTCGTTGATACTTTGAACTTATTTTGTAGCATTTCCTTTTAAACCACAATCATAACTGACATGTGTAAATAAATTATAATTTTATAAGGCGTAGTATCAGCAAATAAAACCAAGTAAACAACACACACATACACACACACACACACACACACACACACACACACACACACACTATTATATTACTTGTAAATATTGTTGTTGTTGTTGTTGTATTGATACAGTGTAGCAAAATTGTTACAAATTTTAGCCATTTATTTTCTTGAGGTAATATTTTGAAATTTCTCTTACAATAAGTCCCTTTTTTGTTATATATTAGTTTTTTCACACATTCCTTAAATTTTCTAATATACAAACAGTTTAATTATTATACCTTTCGTCGTAGGAAAACAATGTTGATGTTGACACATATTTATGAATTTGAAACACGAGATTCGATTCATGTAAAACACAAATTTTGAAATTCTGCTAGTATTATTTGTGTTATTTATATCAATAAGAACTATATATAATATAGATTTCAATTATTTTATTACGTATACATATAAATAAAATTGTAGTGTCCGTTTGTAATTCCAAGTTAACAGCTTTTGACTCAATGCGTATGAAAATATATACGTTACTTACATAGAAAACTGTTTTTAAAATTTTTCTGTCTGTCTCAGTTTCAGGACAGGACTTTCACTGGCGAATATCTGATGTTATAAGGTGTAACTTAGGCTAATTTTATTTTAAGAAACAATTCACGCAAAGTTGTGGACATGGCTAATATTGTTAACATAATAACTGTTAACGCTTTGAGAATGATAAAAAAACACTAAGTAGATACCAACCATGAGGATATTAAGCGTAGCTACAAATCCTGAAGTCATCGGTAATTCCCATTACTTAGTACTATTGTGTTTTCCAAGGCCCGAACCGTATCGTCTTGACACAAATTTCAAATCCGGTATTGTTTAACTCTGTATAATAGTTTTCTCTTTTTCTAAGGTTTATTTTTTGTATAGATTATGACTTACAATATTTTTAACGTGTTTTATGTAACCTTCTTACAATGAAAGAAAATGATAAATTATTGCAAGAATCGTCCATTCTTTTACATCACTGGGTATTAATAACAAGGAAAATTGAGGGGTCAAATACGAATCAAAGCAATATTATGGTAATATTGAAATTGAACTTTCTTGAACTACGATTTTATAAGATATTAAGCTTGCTGATCCAGCTACTAATAAGTATATTGTCTTCTACTATCCGAAATAGTGAAGATCACTATATTAATAGCCAGCGTCTGCAGTAGGACGGTTGATCGGTGTATAGTATTCCCTCTCCACGTTTCCTAGTTTCCGGCATTCCTCCCTATTCCTCACGTTTGCATTTCGAAATTTCCTATATATGAATATAAACCACTATCAAATAAACCAACTGCTCGGTTGCCATGTTAGAATGCGTTTCTTCCAACACTACCGCTGGTTATGGTGGGAGAAACGCATTCGCTCTATTATTTTAGACGTCCTTTCGAACCACTCCACTTTAAATGTGGATTTCGGCAATGATTGTAGTGTTGCTGATGTATATTGTACACTAACTTAAATAGTTCGATGCGTGTGTTAGATCAGATTCTGTTTCAAAACGAGAGGTAATACATTTATTAGCGGAGGCTTTAGATATATGAAATTTATTTATGCAAAATATACTAACACTGCGCCACTGCTTCACACCGGCTTTCTGTGCGAGTTTGGTACAATGGTAGTCGACAGCCCATTGATGCTGCTGGCACCGGAATCATACCAGATTTTGGAACTGTTAACGACTCTTATTATACTTACCAGAACTGGTCATATTCAGACATTCATCATCGAATCCATTCGACATCGAATGAGATATTTGAATAATTATATCCTAGATACAAAGGAGTAGACTTTTTCTCTCTAAAAATATTCTTAATCAATAATGAAATAATGGCGTTAATGAAAAGATACACATAAAATACTTCAGTATAGATGCTCGCACTAAAATATATATATATATATATATATATATATATATATATATATATATATATATATATATATATACTGAAGGGTTCTTCCCTATATATAATATAGGGAAGAACCCAAAAATTATCGTAGCGATGCTTTTAAAATGTAAATAAATAATCCTTCATTTTATTAATTCGCTTTGACGGTTTTAATACGAAGTGATTCGTAATTAAATTTAATTAATGAAATATAATAATTCTTAAATGTTTAAACTGTTACGTCAGTAAATAAAATAATTTATAAATATTTGTTCGTACAAAAACACATTCGTTCATCGATTTTGGTTAAAAAATTTGGGTATTTCACAAAATTTAAAACTATGAGTAAACTGACATAAATCAATCTTAAACATTTAGGATGGAAAGAAACTATAATGATGAGGGAAATACGATTTTATGTCTTAATACAATGTACATATTCTTATTATATATTATATAATAATAAAACCAGGCTTGGTGCCTCATACAACAGAATGTGCTTAGTCTAGATGATTCGTAAGTGGCTTACAGTATAATAGCCGTCCTAAATAAAGGGTGACTCTGCAAGAGGGTTTAAACGAGCGAATTATGAGATACCAGGGTATAGCCAGATTCATGTCATACTTTACTTATTTCTTTACTTATTTCTTTAATAGAATTATGAGTCTTGATTAAAATGATCATTTATAATTATTGCAGCTTAACTACTACTACATATACAGATATTTAAAATAACTCTGGATTTGTATAATCCTTACAAGTATCATATCAATTTAATTAAAAATAAAATATACTTCATAAATTATATTCTTCCTTAAACTTTTTATTAAACTTTTTTTATTAAAAGACTGCAGACATTATATTAAAGGGACGTCTAACGACGCGTGAACAGGGAAAAGGAGGAGAAACAAAAGGAAATTAGAATAATTGATGTCCGGGAATTCTTTTTGGTAGAAATATTATACATATTTATTAGCCCTTTTATTAGCCCAAATAGAGCTTAAAGAATACTAAAACTACAATACAACAATACTACAATACAATACAGTACAATAACTTTGTTAGGTCTCTTGACTTGTCTAACAAATTGCAATGTTATTTATATTAAAATGTTTGTGTATTTACAAAATGGACTAAATTTTGCAATTATATTATGATCATAAAAAGTTCCTTCAGTAGATGGGACTACTTTCTTTATTTAATATAAGATCACAGACAACAATATTAATATATATATATATATGTATATATGCATTATATGTTTTAAAGTAAATCATAATACTGTTTTATAGTAGATTACGTATCTGTGAACATCCTAAAAGTAGTAGTTACTTTTTCTCGGCTTCATTTGTTACTCTGTACTTGAATTATAATTTGTTCTAACACAATTAAGAATGCTTCCTTGTCTGTCGTGTTGGTAGCTACTGATTCTTTTGATATTATTAAATAATCATTAAGTTGGTTTATCGAATTGATTGTGTTGGTTCTAGATCTTCATTACATTTCTTCATAAATGTTGATTTTATACAAAATTGAAACCACCCCCACCCCCTCGTAAGGGATGGTTAGGGGGGGGGGGGTATTGAGTAAAAGAGGTATCAAATTCACTTTTGGTTGTCATTTTCGGTTTCATCATACCAAAAAACATAGAAATACACATTCATCTTTATTTTATACAAACTCATTTCACTCCCCGTAAGGGGTAGTAATAAGGTGTTAATGGGTTATGGAGGTCTTGAATTAATTTATAGTTATAGTAGAAATACACATCTATCTTGATTTTTTACAAAAATTTAAATTTTCACCCCTTAAGAGGTAGGAAGGTGGTGCTAGCGGGAAAACGGGCAATTAAAATGAGTTTTTATTGTCATATTCGATTTCAGTGATCGATTTTTGTGTGCCTGTGATATTAACGTTTGTGATACAATTTTAAGTTGGAGTGTCTTTTCAATACGACTTATTTCAGTAAATATTATATCAAAATAGTCCTGACTCCAATTTGATACACAACTTATCATTGATACAAGGAAAAGATAAAATAAATAAATAAAAACTCGATACAAGAAATATTTATTCATGGAATTTCTTGCAAACCTTTTGAAACCGTGCAAGATGCATTTATCGTTTTATATAACGAGTATAAATGTAATTTATGCATTTGTTATATAAAACTTCTGTATTTTTAAGTATTATAATATATTTATTTAATTCTATAGATCACGAACACAATAGGTATAAAGAGAATATATACTCCATTTACGATATCTCGACTCATGTAACAATATAATGTCCTGTAACATATTTACCGACGTGGAAAAATCAACCTATCAAAATTACAATAATAACAAACTGACAATATATACATATATATATTATTTAATTTTTGTCCTAATATCCTAATATTTTAATACCAGCAGGTTACCCATACTTCGCAACGGAAGGCGAAAATGATCAAACATTTTGTTTGAATTTCCACACCACCTATTAGGTATCAAACAGTCGCGTTATATTTTTTGCAGTTTTTAGCTGTAACCTTGGAACGGTTTGGACCTTTGCAAAATCCTTTCTTATTGCACCTATTCAATATGTCAGGAGTCTTGTGTACAAATTTCAGCTTACTAGGTATAACGGTTTGGGCTGTAGAACGATGAATGAGTCAGTGAGTCAGTGAGTGTCTTTGTATTATATATATTAAGATTAATTCAGTTACCTAAAATATTCTACGTAAGACCTAATTATGTAGCAAATACTCTTAGAAACTGAGTTTCCAGTAGCATTAGGTATCAGTATGTAAGTCACATAAATTTATGAGTAAACCAAGAAATGATCATATAACTAACTGGATATCAGAAACGGGAGTTCTACAGAAGATAATGGTAAATTTATATATTTTAAAACATTATTTATGAGAACTTAACTTTCATTTCATATATATATGTTTAATAGATATCCTAACTGACTCATCAGGATATCTCTTGAATTATAAGTGATAGAGGATGAAATTTTGTAACAAAATTCTTTTCGCCGGGTAGACGTCAGCTACGGATTTAACGAAATGGTATCCACGTGGGTAGTTGCGGGGGCGTTGATTAAATCAAATTATATTTTTAACTATAGCTCTTATAATAAGTATAAAGCTTGGCCATAATATTCTTTTTGGCTTGTAACAAATTACCAAGAACTCACAATTGCTGCTTGGAGACGGGCACAACTAGTAAATAGTATTAGCTAATTTAAAACGTGTTAACACTACACCTTCCGGTCAAATTGACCGGTACCGGTCAAATTGACCGTTCTTAAACTTTTGTAAAAAGTTACACATTTTCAAACGTTACAATATCGTTAACAAACTACATGATAATTATTAGAATATGCATATAATATTTTCTACATTCTTTACTTTTAATTATTTCCATTATTACCTACGTTATATAATAAAATAACTTTTAATTAGCGGTCAATTTGACGGCGTGCGGTAGGAATAGGTATACAAGAATTGTCGGTAGATTTAGTGTTAATAAGAAAATTTTGAGGAAGGATTCTTATGTAAATATAACTATTGAATTGATTCCTGAGGGAAATCAGGACTGGTAAAATGGCCGTTATAAAAAAATTATCTAAGAGCACTAGTATAATATTTTGAATAACTGTATAACAATTACAATTATATATAACAATTTAATATCGATGCGGTCGATGCGACGGCTTCTTCACACCAAGGGTATTGACAGGATACTTCGCAATATTAGTATAGTGTCTCCGAGATTCCCAATCGATCTTCAGCGACGGTTCCACGTCGTGACAATATTGATGGTCGTCCAGAGCTCTTTGAGTGTCGTCCAATTTGTCAACGCCAGAACTAGACGGACCTGAATCCCTAAATACGATATTTCCCACTCGCTGAGGACAGTGCCGCATATTTATACATATATATTTATTTCATTTCGAAATGTACTTCAAATATTTGTATTTTTTTTTCAATGTAATTAATTTTATACGATAATATCTAAATGGATTTTATTTTATCTAGCTCTGCCTACGACTCCGTTCGCATAATGTTTTTTTTATAAAAGTAGTTACTCCTTTCAACATTAGCTATACGACAATAAAAGTCCTGTTATAAACGGTCCAACCGTTTCAGAGATTAGTTGGAACAAACAAACAAACAGCCAAAGACAAAAATATTTATTTTATAGGAATACCGTAAATATACTTTCATATGCATTTAGTGAAAAGCTGTTAATTTGGAACGAACGGATCCTTCGATTTTATTTATATGTATATATATTTTATCAGACTTCAATTGATCAATAAAAAAGGTAAAAATGGCGTGGGAATATTATTAAAATTTTGTACATAATTCCATAAATAGATGTGCTTTAATTTCACCACCAAACCAAAGTACAATGACAAGCCGTTTTTGTTGATTCCCTTATCAATCACTCCCCTTATCGACACCTTGAAAAGTATGTTATATGTTAAAAAAAGTAATTAACCTATAAAACAATTTATATATTAGTAAATATATGTATAATTTTAATATATACATATATGTTGTTACTAAAATATAAATTCAATGAAGCCTAACAAATGATTTTATGTTTTTTGTTCGTTATTTTCACTTTATTTTTATTTTATGTAATAGAGATTTATATCTGAAATTTTATGGTTAACAAATTTTAATCTACACTTTTTTATTTTACTATCTTGATTAACTTAAATATATTCAGGAATTCAGGTATAAATATACAAAATTAACTAGGATGACTTTATAAGTAGAAGATTATTAAAATGCAGCTCGAATTCAGGCTCTCTTCATCAGATTGTACCTGAGAGAGCGGGATACAAACTCCCTCTTTCCTTCCATACCCTAGTCTTCTCCCCCCCCCCCCCCCCCATCCTACAAGAATAACAATGCATTTATGTATATATTTTCAAATTTCTTTCAGCGACAGCTCTACTTGCCATCATGACTGCTTTGCCAAAATAAAAAATCATGAACACATGTTTTTATTATTTAAACCACTGTTAGTTCAGCATCACTTTAAACACACCAAATCCTCCACAGATGGTGTATACCAACTATTTCAACTAACTTTGTGTCATGAATAATTTATTTGCAATATTAATACGTCACCGCTGACAATGACCCGGTTTTGGTTTCGGTAATCGCAACCGGATTGGAGCCGGAGACCGGAGTTCAATTTCATGACGTTACAATGCTTCAATAGTGTTTCGAAATGGGATTTAGTATAATGATTTTTACTTTTAAATGTTGTTGAAGAATCATAAATATATTATGTAGTTTGTGCAAGATTTTCTCCGATAAAAGATTTTGATAACAAAGATAGTCAAAGGTTTTCTATGCATAATCTTAAAAGAAAAAAGATCGAATGTTGAACACTGTTGAACACTATTTTATAATAAATATTCTGTTACATCTCATCCGTCAAGATCTCTCTTGATCCCATTATAACAGAGATAATAAATAAATTGAATATTAATCGAAATATATCAAAACTTTGCTGTTATATTTAACTTTAAATAAAATTATAACAAAATATTTATTTTTCCAATGTTACTGTTAAAAAAATTATTAAACTGATTTTGAGCATAATCAAAACACTATAAAATTCGGTGCAAACCGGTAGTATCACTTTCCATGTCTCCAAGTCATCTCCAAGTGAGTCAGTTTTTGGTGCTTTCTCCCACACCTGTCCCATCACGGATACACTTTCCACTGGGGGGAAATGGGAGCGACGTTTTGCGTGGCCCCGTTCCAACAGAAGCCTCTAACGGCTAGTCTCTCTCAAACCGCCGAGCGGGTTACACGTATACGATAAAGATTTTATCGGCGCGAAAATTTTGTGACTACGTGTGTGTTGTTAATCACAATCTGGAGCCATTGTCTGTGTGGAGGTGTGTTTTATTATTTATAATAAGTGACAGATATTTAACCGTGTTATTATATATCGGTGGTCAGGTAAAAATGTGAAAGTCTAGCGAGATTACCAGCCAACGTCACGCCTGATGGTTTAGCAATATGTGGAATTTATTAAAATTCTAATTCGTATTGTGTTTATTCGTTTATTATAACATTAGAAAGTAAACAATGGAGCTTACGTTGGTATATGATCAAACAGTACAATAACATATTTAATAAACATCAAATTGTAAATATAAACATAGTGTACAAACATACATACAAGCAAGTAGTTTAAAGATATATTTATACAATTCAATATATATTTATTGTTATATTGTTGAAAGGTTTCTTTAATTCGCGTTTCGCATGACACGAAGGTCAAGCAATTAATATAATATAAAAAAATAATTTTACATTCTCATGCGACCCATGACAAAGCTTTTGTTATATTTAATATAAAGGTTAAAATAAATTAAAATATTATATATAATATAAATAATATTTAAGTGTCGGTTTGTGATTCCAAATCACTCGCTACATGCATATAAAAGTAAACATAAAAATTACTTTCTCTGTCTGTTTGTTCCATTATATATTATCAAACGGACAAAATCGTGGACAAAGGTAGGACAAAGGACAATGAATATATAGATTATTATAAAAAACACAAATATATAACTAATATGGATTTTAAAATATAATCAATAATTCAATATATATTTTAATTAATTTCAAGATTCTAATGACTCTACAGATAGAGTCATTCCATTCATGGTAGAGTCCCTGAATTATAATAGACATTATTCGTGTTTCAATAATTTAGAGTCAGCTTATAGCTATTGAGACAAAACAATTGATAATTTTGTGAAAGTTATCTCTGCTCTATCACACTATACATACACACCACTATATATATATACATATATATATATGTATATTGTATAAAAGTAACAATAACAAGCCAAAACAAATATAGAAATATGAAACAATACCCAATAAAAATACATCCATACATATAAATATAATTGAAATGTCTGTTTGTAAATCCAAATTAACAATCTTTCACTTAATATTTTTAAAGTATTATACGGTATTTGTAAAAAAGAAATCATTTTTTCTGTTTCTGTTTATTCGGTCCAGGTAATTTTGAACTGAACCAATTTTAACAGAACTTTTACTGTTATAAAGAGTAATTTAGCCTACGATTAATTTAAAACGCAAGTCACGGGCGCAGCTACTATATTTGTTAATATAATTTGTTATTGTTAAAATTCTTTACCCCAAAATTTTTTTAGTGAAAAAAAAAAATTATGAATAATATCATAATTTGACCTTTGACATTAACAATTAAATAGTAAGAAATAAATTAAATAATTCATTTTAACCTACGTCAGACCAATTAATACATCTTAAGAATTCGTGAAATAAAAAACCTTTTAATTAGAAAAGGGCCTGATGGCGTTAGACGAGTAAGTTAAACGATGACCAATGGAGCGGTAACTGACGAAGCCTTATTATTTTATGTAAGCTTGGTGACTTCATACTAATTTGATTTCACAATTTTTACGTTTTCATATCAAACCATATTATCATTTGATGAATTTTAATGAATTATTCATTACTTATATTAATTATATATATACTAGGATCCGCCAACCGTGCGGCGGGTGTTGAGCTGAGCCCCTCTCCTTTCTTATTTTCTTGATAACTTTTGAGTGGCTAAACATTTTTCAATCTGTTTTCGCTATAACATCCGCGTTCGTCTCAAACATACATGAGAAAATTTTTATCTAATTATCTCGTCGCATTCTGGAGACAACTAAACACAAAAAAAAGGTCTTCCAAACGGTTAAGAGCTTCGCTTACAATCATCTCAAAAAAAGCTTAGTTAAGAACATTTATCCTCAAATTGCATATTATAATTAAAATACATATATATCTTGAAATATATTAATTGCTACCTTGATAAAAATGAATTGTGACTTAAATTTTAGTATAAATGATACTAAATTAACTCTTGAAGATATTTTTAATTTTAAATTCAATTTGACTTCAAATTTGAGCACAAAAGAGCCAAATGTGAAGGATTTATATTAAAGTTATTAATTAATTATTAATTAATCTTTATATATATATATATATATATATATATATATATAAATACCGTGTCACGATGTTTGTTTGTTAATCTTTAAATAGTTGAACCGATTTTAATATAAATTTGTAAATCTATTATTTGGTCAAAGTTCAAAATAGGATAGTTTTTAATATATATATTTTTAATTTTTTATACATAAAGAATTTAATTCACTTCTAATTTCTATTAGATTCAAATAATAGACAGACAGAGTCACTGTCAATAAGTAGTATTATACATCTATATCTTAATTAATCTAGAGACGGTAAAAAGACTTCGCTTGGACGAGTATCTTATAACATTCACGAAATAGAACCACCTACCTGACTTTTATCATTTATAATTAAGAAATCAATTTATTTACTTTTAATAATTATTGAGCGAAGCGAACGAAGTGAGCGGAGCGTTTTACTGGAGACTTTTTACATTCTTTGTCACGAATTGGCTCGAAAACTACTTGACGGAAAATTATGAAACTTTGCAATCAAAAAGCCACACATTAGGTGATGGTTTTTATAAAAAAAAATTGAAAAATGTCCTCAAAAATTTTTTTTTTTAATATCATGTTAAAAAACTGATATCCCATTGAAGTCAATGGGAAACGATGAGTCAATACACTGGGCTCGCTTCGCTCAATATGCAAACGGCACCCGAGATTTCGCGAGCGCAGCGAGTTGAAATTGAGGGTTTGTTGGCGCCCCTAGTTTATTATACTATTAATATAATTGTTATGTTGGAAAGTGTCTTTACAGAAGGGCTTATTTTAATACATACGATATCAAAATAGGCCCTCTCGTCACTTCCATTTGACGTACACAAGTGATTATTGGTATGGATTCAAAGTGGAAAATATATAAATAAATAAATATTTAAAACTATATTTCTTTATACATTTTTATTTTAATGGCACACTAAATTAAATTTTTACTTACATTAACTACAAAATTTTATACGTAAATAAATATAATATTTAAAATGATGATTAACAAAAAATTTTGGTTTTAAAATGATATAAAAATATAATTTAAGTAATAATTATTTTTTATATTAATCGTCAGTTTCGAGTAAATACATTCGCTGTAAATGTTTTGAATTTTCCTCTCTTTATTTTATTTCAAATAGAGTTTACAGATAGTGAAAGAGTTCATTTCTACTGAATAGAGTCATTTGCGTAATTACCTATTCGATATATACAGTAGCCCCCCTATAACGCGGTACTCTTATAACGTGTTTTCAGTCCCTCTACTATGAAATTTATATATTTTTTACAGTTCATTATTAATTTTACTTACCATTGCACATTGTGTTGTTATAAAATTAAATAAAATTAAGTAAAAATTTAATTTAATTAAGTTCTCTCTTAATATTCCATTTAAACCGTCTTTAACGAGAAAAGTTAATGGTGAATTATGTTAACATAACGTTATACGGTAATATGAGCGCGTTATGCAAGAATATTCCTACAACGCGTTCTCCCATAACGCGAATATACCGTGTTATAGGGGGATTACTGTATATGTAGTTTTATAAACGTTTAACAATAATATTCATGTTTATTAGTTGTTATTTTGTATCATGTTTAGATATATCGTATCGTATCGTATCGTATCGTATCGTATCGTATCGTATCGTACCGTATTCTTTTACAGGATAATTGTTTGTTTTCAAAAATGTTATATTTTCAATCAATATGATATGTCGCTCCAATTAAGCTTGTTGATACACGGTCCAGGTATTACGGCATTTAAAAAAACATTGACTTTCTTCTCTCTCTCTCTTTATCTATCTATCTCTTTCCCTCCTCTAAATTTTTCAAAACAGACAGATCGAATTTTAGATATATGTGTAAAGTTTGATTAATGTGTATATTGAAAGTTTGTATTAATGCTTTAATTCACGGGCGAATCAGCGGGCAAAAGCTAGTTAGAAATAAAAGTTTTGAATAAGTTTAATTTACTTATAAATATTTTAAATTGTTTACAGACAGATCAAACTTGCTACTAAGTTATCTTGCTGTTAGAGTTACCCTTCTAAATTTATTCTAAGTTATATTATATATTTCTTTTGTAGGTAATAAATGTAATAAATTCTTCAATTATGTTTCACTCGTGTCATATATCCCTCACACGTAGTCTTGTACGAGGAGGCATGTCGTTGCAACATCAGGAATTTACGACACACGCACACACACACACACACACACACACACACACACACACACACACACACACACACACACACACACACACACACGCACACACACACACACACGCACGCACATATAAAACATACACACACACAACCTATACATGTGGTTGAAAATGTGTATTATAGATAGAATTTCATTGTGAGTAACTCTTTTAGTAACGATTCTAATTATAAATAAAATATATTAATATTCAATTAATATTCAATATCCGCTTATTTAAGCCACGTCATTATGTCAAGGCTTGAGAGGAATAAAGATAATCCACCATCTTGAAACGTCAGCCATATTGGATTTATAAAGTCAACAGAGCACCTACAAGATGTAAAAAATTAAAATTTATATTGGAGAAATTTGCTAGTTTATATGTAATAGTTATCAAACATTATTTATTATAAGATAGCATTAATATGGAATAGAAGTATATTGTCAAAGCTCCTGTTATTTTTGATATAAACACTTAACACTAAACCTACCGACAATTCTTGTGTACCTGTTCCTACCGCACGCCGTCAAATTGACCGGTAATTAAAAGTTATCTTATTATATAACGCATTTAATAACGGAAATAACTAAAAGTAAAGAATGTAGAAAATATTAAATGCATATTCTAAGAATTGTCATGTAGTTTGATAACGATATTATAACGTTTAAAAATGTGTAAGTTTTATAAAAGTTTAAGAACGGTCAATTTGAACGGTACTTGGTAGGTTTAGTGTTAAATGCAAAGCACAAAGTTGTTGAAAGCTTTACCTGAGATCAAACAGCTAACTTATTCACAAAGGACTGATAACGGAATACCGGCACGTGTTGGATGTATACCCCTCTATATATACATATAAATAACATTGTAGTGTCCGTGTGTAATTCCAAATTAACTGCTTTTAATTAAATACATATAAAAAAATACAGTACATTTTTTAAATTTTTCTCTGTTGTTTGGTCTTATCTCTGAAACGGCTGGACCGATAATAACAGAACTTTCACTGACTGATAGCTAATATTATAAGGAATAAGTTTAGCTACTTTTATTTTATAAAACATAAAGTGCGAACGAAGTCAGGGCGCAGTTAGTATAAGATATAATTAAGAAGACAATACTGACAGATATTGTCAAAATAGTTTTAAAATATATTTTAACTGCAATTCTAGAGTAATTCAAATAAAGAACAGCAATCAAGAATTCCGATTGGTTGTGTATAAACCAATCAGAAACGTTAAAATATTTAAAATTTTATATTGACAGCTATTTTTATATATACATATTTTTTATCACTCTTTAGAGCTGTCTTTATATGATTAATTATTTATTTTTATAAAATGAATAATAACGAACCGAATAAGATACTTTTCTTTACATTTGCCAACTTTGCTAAATAACTATTTGAATCTTATTGCTATAACAATAAGGTTTATTTCGTTTCTTACATTTCGTGTTGAAACATTACCACATTTTGATAAATGGGGTTGCGGGTTGGAGCGACGTGTGATTTAACCCCAAATTCATACAATATTTGGAAATATACATGTAGATATGTATTTTTAGATAATGTATATATTATATTAATTATGTCTTATTAAATTTAGAGTCCATTCAAAAAGTCGTTTAAATCTCGAAATAAATTTAGTTAAGCAACCGTGGTTCAAGGTGGACTTATGATGGGTAGCCACAACAGGCTATGCTCCTTGCTATTACTCCTCTCATATTAATTACATTAAACCTTTACAACATATTTTACTTTAAGAAGATCATATGTAAGTGATCTTCAATTTTTTTCTCTCTCTTATTTAAACTAACTATTTCTCTTCTTATCTTTCTTATAAAGCATATCAAGTCAAAAATAGTTTATACGAACAAATCAAAAGAAAAAGAAAAATACACAAAAATGTAATAAAATATTAATAAACAAAAAAATAAGGAAACCATGAGTATTAATGTTGTTCAAAAGCTTTTGATGGGAAAAAAAATCTTCTTAATAAAGAGAAACTTATTTCAATGAAAAATTCTTTCAAGTTATATGTAAACCAAGATGGCCTTAGGTCTTAGAATCGATTTGATGTAGAGATGCTGATGCTCTTAATGAGTTTGAAGGTTGAGAATTCCTTCTTCAAACTAAATAGTATTCGATTTGGTCCCAATGGTTTAGTGGTAAGTGACCTGACCGCTGAGTGTGTGTTTGATTCTTGCTTTAACACTAAACCTACCGACAATTCTTGTATACCTGTTCCTACCGCACGCCGTCAAATTGACCGGTAATTAAAAGTTATTTCATTATATAACGCAGGTAATAATGGAAATAACTAAAAGTAAAGAGTGTAGAAAATATTATATGCATATTCTAATAATTGTCATGTAGTTTGATAACGATATTATAACGTTTAAAAATGTGTAAGTTTTACTAAAGTTTAAGAACGGTCAATTTGGCCGGTACTTGTTAGGTTTAGTGTTAATACTGTGGGAACCAGGACTGTCGATAGATGTATTTTACTATAATTTTAATATTTTTATTATTTACTAAAAAATAACAGACAAACCCTGGTAAACGTTGTGGAGACCAAAACAAATGAACAATACAAAACTATGCAAAATTATTTTTATATTAATTTCCATAACAAATATCACACTCAATTCCTCTTTCCTAGGAAAATGTCTGAGTAAATGTATAATAATTATTATACACACAGACACACTATTGTCATTGTGGGAATACATATAAGGAAATACTTTTCCGTGTCTATCTGTTTCTTTAAATGAGTTTTTCTACTGCCATACATATTATATGTAAACGCAAACAAAATTTTCTTTCATCGTATATTTTTCTATTAAGATATTTTAACTATTTCATTGCAATTAAAATTCATGTTTTTCAATCAAATTGTTATCTAAGATATTATGTCAATAATTTATGTAAAATACTAATATATATAAAAAATTTATATTGTTTTACTAATATTACATTTCAAACATAATATATATATATATATATATATATATATATATATATATATATATATATATATATATATATATATATATATATATATATATATATATATATATATATATATATATATAAAGTGAGATTCGAATGGTCTTACAATACAGAATAACGGCGCCTCAGCAGCGAGCCAACAAATAAACTTTCACAATACCACTTTATAATATACTAGCTCTGCACACGACTTCGTTTAAACGGATTTTTTTTTAATCATAGTAACCTAGGATCTTGTAAGAGCTATCCGCGAGTGAAAGTATATTAAAATCGGTCCAGCCGTGTCAGAAATTAGCGGGAGCATATATATATATATATATACTAGGATCCGCCAACCGTGCGCGGCTGGTGTTGAGCTGAGCCCCTCTCCTTTCATCATTACAACGTACAGAAAATATCGATTTATTAGGACTAATTGTCACCTTCTAGCTCAGCACATTGCTCGCACGCGCAAGTCAACTCTATTGTATTGTCTATAGCAGGAGTAATCTTTTTTGATAACTTTTAAATGTCTAAACATTTTTTCAATCTGTTTTCGCTATAACATCCGCGTTCGGCTCAAACATACATGAGAAAATTTTTAGCTAATTATTCCGTCGCATTCTGGAGACATCTAAACATAAAAAGAGGTCTCCAAACGGTTAAGAGCGTCGCTTACGCTCAGCTAAATAAGTACCGAATATACTATCTATAATAATTAATATATACTATATGCATTTAATAAAAAGCTGTTAATTTGAAATTACAAACAGACTACAATTACTTATATATATATATATATTTATTATATTAATAAAGGGTAGAACACACGTGGTGCAACAAAGTATCAAATTTATTTATAAAGATGCATGCACACGCATAATATATAATTATGCGGCGACATGACTTATACTTAAAGTTTTGATATATGCATTACATTTATATAATTCTGAACCTCATTAGAATTTAAGTTATAATAAATGTCTGTAATCTTGACTATCGCGTGACATACAACACGGTCGCTAGGGGGACCATAAACAGAATTATACAGGATATTATGGAATAATTTAAATTTAAATTACATATTTTAATTTAAATTATAATTGTAATTTATTAATTTAATCCCCGATGAGAACCATTTATATATAAAGTGTGGCCATAAATTTAAAATCATAAATCTAGGATCCGCCCATCGTGCGTGGCTGAAATTGAGCTGAGCGCAGGAAAATCCATTAGAAAACAATAAAATAAATTAAATATTTAATAACAATAATAAACAATTATTGAAAAAGTTTGTCGCCATAAAAGTTAGACTACGAGCGACACAATCACGAGTCTCTTCGATCTATGGGGATTCAGTTTTTCGACCATAACTTTTGATCAAATCAAGATTTTATTAATCATTTTTTTTCTGTAGAAGCCCGTCAACAAGAGCTACAGTAATGCCAATTTTGATGAAGATCCACTGAGTAGTTTTTATGTGATGTGGCGAAATAAAATTGATTCCCAAACGGTTAAGAGCGTCGTTAACGCTCAGCTCAATAAAATTGAAATAATATAATAATTTCAAATTAATTTAACTAAAGAATCCCGCGACGTGGCCACAGAACTAATAAATGACAAGATAGTTCAACGTCCCAGCTGGAAACACTACGGTCTGGTATAAATTATTTGTTATATCAAGTCATAATTAATATCTTCACCACTTTACCTATTATTAATGATTAAGAACATTAAATTGAATTATTAATTGAATACATATAATTGATTAAATCGAATTAAATAATTTCCTAACAATTTTTTATGTTATATTAATTATTATTATACAAATAAAATTGTAGTGTCCGTTTGTATTTCCAAATTAATAAATGTTCACTAAATGCATATGAAAGTATATACTTACTTACATAAAATAAAATATTAAATTTTTTACTGTCTGTTTGTTGCAAATAAACCTGAAATGGTTGGACCGATTTTGACAAGACTCTCACTGGTATATAGCTGGTGTTATAAGGAGTAACTTATCATATTTATTACGCGTATCCGAAGCCGCAGGCATAGTTAGTATTTCTTAGACCACAATAACAAGTTCTCTACCGTGTCCCACTGACCCAAGTGTCTGCATATCATATCACATCCAGTTTCTACTCGCTATTACACTTGGGAAATTGTTCTATAAAACATAATAGTTTTAACCGCGACTTGGTTTGATTAAATAGTTATTTATTAATAAATTAAACCCTCAATTTCGACTCGCTGCGCTCGCGAGATCTCGGGTGCCGTTTGCATATTGAGCGAAGCGACCCCAGTATATTGACTTATCGTTTCCTTGACTTCAATGGGATCAGTTTATTGACATAATATAAAAAAAAATTGTTTGAGGACATTTTCTTTTTTTTTTAAACCATCTCCTTATGTGTGTCTTTTTGATTGCAAAGTTTCATAATTTTCTGTCAAGCAGTTTTCGAGCCAATTAGTGACAAAGAATGTAAAATGTCTCCAGTAAAACGTTCCGCTCACTTCGTTCGCTTCGCTCAATAATATATTATTTTATATAAATTTTGTTAAAAAGCTACATACAAAGTTATAATTATTTTTGTCACAATGAGCAGAAAAACTTTTTTAATCACAAATACAATACTTGTATATATAGGAGGGGTTGATCATATCGCATGTATTTGTTGGGATATGTACGAGTTTTTGTTCCAAATTTTCTATTAAATTAAATTCAACAAACGTACAGGACAAACACCTTGACATTTTATGTATATGTGATTGTAAACACCTCGTCAATAGGTTTTTTTCCAATAGGGTCTAGCTTCACTATGGTCCAGTCTTTCACCATGAACCATACTTTATACAATATAAACTGCTATATTTTGTTGTACTGTAATCTACATTACGCATAACCTAAGTAAAATACGATCTCAATTCGTAAAATCAAATATAAAAGCTGCATTGAAAAATAATTTCTATTTAAAGCTCAAAAGGTGACCCCATTCAACTCTTCCAAACAACCTTTGGGTACAGGTCTTTATAAACGACTGACATTTTAATAATAAATTTACTATACAATCGAATAATACCAAGCAATAGCTCACTTAGGAAGTACTGCTATATTATATTATTGCCTTACTGAATAGTTTTAAGGTCCCTACTTTAAGCAGAGGTATGTTAAAATACATACACATAGAAAAATATATACATATATAATATATACGGATATACTGTTCTCTGATACGTTCTTTTGTGTGCGCTCATTTTGTTACTGTCTTTAGAACACGCACAACATAATTTATACACACACACACACACACACCTACACATACACACACACACACCTACACATACACACACGCAAACAAACAACAACCATTAATACAATAATGCTAAATTTATTACATCTTGTTATTTACAGTGACAAATTGAAATTCGTAAAATCAATGGCGGAATGTATTCACCATTTTATATAAAAATGTTGTCCTTATTTCTAATTAAAACAGAAGTTGTTGTAGGTCGTATCGTAAAACGTTATAGCCAATATCAAAACAACGACGTAATAAAAATTGTTAGCCTGACGGTATTTTATAGAAATAATTTCGCAAATAAAACTGACAGCTCGCTTTGTTTTCATTTCGTTCGGCCATTGCTGTTCATTCGATAATAAGGTTAGTGTAACACACCATTGTGTGATGCATTCAGCAATACCGTATCTTTTATTATCTGTGCAAGTTATTATTAATGACCAAAAAGATATCTATTATTTATATAATCTGTGTATTCATGGTACTAAAGACCAAAAAAAAGTATTTAAAAAAATAACTTTTTATAATCTATAAATAAATGTCACTTAAAAAATATTTTTTTTATTAAATATTACTAGATACAAAAAAATAAATGCCATGTCATTATTTCATTTAAATAATAATTAATTAGACCGCCATTTTTTTGTAGTTGTAGTGATAATCCAAAACCAATATCAGATTTACAGGGATTTACTGCGTGATAATTCAGTTCGTGTATCGCGTGTCTTGGAACAGCTCCGCTGTGGGTACCGCTTTAACGGGCTAGTCTACTAAGCTACACCTACTTTATACATGCCTACCAACATTACAACTATTACACTATTTTTACATAATGTTGGTAGTTCTGTTTAATTATATAATACGTACTTAGTATGACAAAATTTATTTATTACGTGTAGTATCATTTATCATTATGTATCCTTGATATGAATTATAAAGAATTTATGAGGTTAAATACACTAGGATCCGCCAACCGTGCGCGGCGGGTGTTGAGCTGAGCGCCTCTCCTTCCTTCTTTTATAACTTTTGAGTGGCTAAACATTTTTTCAATCTGTTTTCGCTATAACATCCGCGTTCGACTCAAACATACATGAGAAAATTTTTAGCTAATTATCTCGTCGCATTCTGGAAACAACTAAACACAAAAAAACGGTTAAGAGCTTCGTTTACGCTCAGCTCAATTAAAACTAACCTAAAATCCTGTTGTGATGTTTAAAAACTTTAAAATTGCTACATTTATATATTTTAAAATATAAAACTCTTAACATTACCACTCTTTCAAGCTCGTCTAGTACTTAACTTAACTTTTGAAGTTTCAAACCTTGTATTTTACTACCTCTATACATTTTATTTAAAGAATAAATTGTAGTTATAATATTACAGATAATTTTTTACTTACCGTATATTTTTACATTTAATTTATTGTTAAGATCGTATAACGTACGTAATCTTTGGATAGGTTTGAAGAGAATTAATATTTAATAAGCATACACTAATTAATTCATTACTCTCGGATTATTCTAGAAACAATTTAATTAATATTATACTAACTTGTTCTTTATGATCCCAACTTTTACTTAAAAGGAGAAGAAAACGAAATAAAACTATGTTATTTAATTATATATTCAGTATTTCCATCACCGAATTAATTATTTCAATTTAACTATCCCGGTATTATCGCTAACGGGACGCAATAATCACAATATCCACCATCGCGTCTCTCGCACGCCTCGCCGCCGCCGCCATTTTGCAAATAAAATGATCGTAATACGGCGGGAAATTAAAACGGTATCTGTGGTAAATGTTTAACAATCTACCCGGTAACGCCATTATTGAATAATTTATATCGTATTCGAGATGTTTTTTATCGTATTCTTTTTTTCAACAATGTTTTAATAACTTGTAATTTTAATAATACGTTCTAAGGTTAACCAAGTTCAGAGGTCATTTGTGAACTTTAATTCCAAGACCCCATTAAAAGTCTGTGTTATTACATTGTATCACATTGACCGGACTGCGTCATTACTGACTGACCCAAATTCCCTGTTATATGAATGACTAAACGCCAAAAACTATATATATATATATATATATATATATATATATATATATAATAACATTTTTCTACTTTCCTTATGTGTTATTATTTTTATTATATTACAGAAGTATATACAACGACACAGATGAATTTTTTAATCTTATTATACCGCCTTATAACAATTCCTTATGAGGAAAAATTTATTAATTTCTATAGAATAATAAACAATGTGAAATTGGAGATATCATTAGGAGTTATAAAGATATTTGTAAAGATATTTTCTGGGTTATTTGAAGAGGATCCCGTTATTTTATATAAATGAAATTGGGTATTAAAAGACGGGAACACATGAGAGTAGGGAGTGGATTATTAAAAAATTATTTTATCCCTTTTGAATGCGTTTTTTGATATCTTCAGCATTGTGAAATTAGCCTTATTTACTCCTACAACATCAGTTATCAGCCGTTTCAGAGGTTAGCTGAACCAAGGAGATAGAGAAACAGTGATTTTTTTTTTAAATATCGCATATTTTCATATGCATTTAGAGAATGGCTGTTAATTTGAAATTACAAACAGACATCAATATAAATTATATGTATATAGATATATAGATAGTGGAGAGATATGATTATTGAGCTGAGCGTAAGCGAAGCTCTTAACCGTTTGGGAGACCGTTTTTATGTTTAGTTGTCTCCAGAATGCGACGATATAATTAGCTAAAAATTTTCTCATGTATGTTTGAGCTGAACGCGGATGTTATAGCGAAAACAGATTGTAAAAATGTTTAGCCATTCAAAAGTTATCAAGAAAAGAAGAAAGGAGAGGGGCTCAGCTCAACACCCGTCGCACGGTTGGCGGATCCTAGTTTTTATAAAATTAAATCGTGATATTGTTATAATTTTAGACAATTTAACATTTCCATATAAAGTGTTAGAGGATTTAATCACAGTAATTAATATATTTGTGTCAGATAATTTAATATTTATCACAAAGATAGCTTTGTCATGTTATTCCAATTGGAATAGTTATAATACTAGTTGTGAACACGACTTCTCTCGCGTTTGTATGCTGACTTTTAGTTAATAATTTATATACATATAGTTAGTGTTTCAGGCAAATCTGCATAATATAATATATTTGTCGAATGTAAACAAAGATACGATGCATTTTTGTTTATTGATATTTAATAAAACAAATATTAAATTTTAACTGACAGTTCAGTAGAAACCGCATACAAATTTGATAAGCCGTTACAGGGTTTATTCGCACAAACACAGACATACGAATATTTTGGATTTTATTATATGTACAACCAGCAATCAGTTACAGATTTATCCTATGTATATATATTAATTATAATGGTACAAAGTTGAAATGATTTTATTTATATATATATATATGTGTGTGTGTGTGTGTGTGTGTGTGTGTATGTATGTAAGACCAGATTTGACTTCTCGTTTTGGTATCGTAAGTGGGGCGCTAAAATGATGATAATTTCTCAAAATGGCGCTTTCACTTCGCGACTTTCTTGAAAAAAAATATTTTTTGTTTCATTTCTTAATATCTTTTAATGTTTCTTTTATCGTTAAGATTCAAGGTCTCTAAAGATTTTAATGTACGTTCCAAAAAAAACATTACAATTAGGGTCGTCGTTTATGAAATTTATTTTAGAAATTATTTTTTACGTTATGTGTAACATCGAAATATTAGCGAAAAATAATAAAAAAATTTATCACGGATAACCAAAACAGAGTTGACAACCCTAATTTGAATCCAAAATAAGAAATATATTTTGTATAACAAACACATGACCCGCATTCACGTTAAGTTTGGAGCCGCATCCGTGTCAGTGAACATCGCTAACGCAATGAAATCATTCCGTCTTCGCAAGTTTCTTGTACCTTATTTCTACTCACTATTATTTAACAGTCCAATGTTTTCTAATTTATTTAATTCATCAGAATAATACCACTTATAGTTTATACGTGTTATGTATAATTTGGAGGTAATATTACTTATAGGTAAATATTCGATTCAATTATAATTTTATGTAAAGCGAAACTTATGATAAATACTGACATTATTTGAGTTGAAATATTAACCTTGGATTATTTTATATAACATGAAACTAAAGAAAAGAAAATAAAGATATTGTATAACGGGGTCAAGCTGCAGGTATCTTGAGGTGAGAACCTCTCTAAAACCACGGGTTGCATCCACCTTTCTTTGAGGCCGCCGCCATGTGTGCTTAGCGATTGTTGACTGTGACCTTTTGTATTTTATTTCATTTTCAACATATACTAGCGGCGCCAACAGACCCTCAATGCGCTCGCGAAATCTCGGGTGCCGTTTACATATTGAGCGAAACGAGCCCACTGTATCGTTTTCCATTGACTTCAATGTGATATCAGTTTTTTGACGATTATTCCTCAACGACATGACATTTTTCAATATTTTTTAATAACCATCGCCTAAAATGTGTCTTCTTGATTGCAAATATTCATAATTTTCAAACAAGTAATTTTCGAGCCTATTCATGACAAAGAATGTGAAAAAGTCTCCAGTAGAACGCTCCGCTCGCTTCGCTCAATAATGTGTTTTAATTAACATATACGAATATGTAATATATCTTATTGAAAGAGATAAAAACATATATATATATATGTTTCTGGAATTTAATATAATTCATATATTTCGAGTCTACTAAAGGATTAAATCGGCTTCACCTGTCATGTTTTCTGATTATATTTTCACGTAATGAACTAGGATTACTCAATAAATTGCTCAATTACTGAGCAATACTCGAGTATCTGAGCGTAATGACTAATATTACAACGTCATGTGACTTGGTACTTTCAATACATTTACGTCATGAGTTTCCTAATTATTGTATTTAAATAAACACTCTATTATTATAATCCTAATATATATATATATTTATAATATATTATAAATATAACCTACTTTGGTCCAATGATACAAACTCTCTAAAATGTTAAGGCCCATACCACATTAAATGTGTACTGATCGGGCGTTATACGATTCAGTAATTCAAATCTGTACGGGCGATTAGTTCATAGTAATCCGCTACCCGCTCCGCTCGTGCACTGTGAACAGGTTCTGACGCCTGCATGTGAGTCAAAGTGAAAGTGTTTATTACTATGTATACTTGGTACATACATGTACGTGAAATATATATGTATGTGTGTGTGTGTGTGCGTGTGTGTGTGTAACAAACCAAACTTTGCGTGATAATTAATTGTATTAATTATTAATATAACTTTGCGGGTAAAACGAAACAAGCAGTTACAAGGACGTATCGTTAACGAGAACGTAGGATACATTACATTTGTGTAATTATAAAAATAAATGAATTATTTAATGTAAATAAACTAGGATCCGCCAACCGTGCGAGGCGGGTGTTGAGCTGAGCCCCTCTCCTTTCTTCTTTTCTTGATAACTTTTGAATGGCTAAACATTTTTTCAATCTGTTTTCGCTATAACATCCGCGTTTGGCTCAAACATACATGAGAAAATTTTTAGCTAATTATCTCGTCGCATTCTGGAGACAACTAAACACAAAAAAGGTCTCCCAAAATGTTAAGAGCTTCGCTTACGCTCATCTCAATAATATAAAGTGATCATGTAATATGTGTAACGCTTAATTTATAATCTAAGTTGTGTTTAAGCTATTTCAATTTCTCCATACTATTAAAAACTTTATCAACACGCAAACCTACCTGAGAGGACAGCCAGAGGTCAGATTCGAATCCCGTTCGTATTTTATTTGTTTATTTCAAAGTCATTTCAATGTCAATTTAAAGTCACTAATACAAATACAATATCTTTAATAACTTTAGGAAATATCTTTATATTTTTATTTTATTATAAGCCAACCCAAATATCAAAAGAAACTAAAGTGAAAAATAAACAGATATCCGTTTAATCCTTTGAATATAAAAGTTGTCATTCCCAACGAAATGGCTCGACTTTATCATTATCTCGTCGCCTGCGGGCGACGCTCGATAAGACGCTGATCCAAGTGCTCGAGATTTTATTTACCCTCGCGGCTCGAGTTTATAAGCGCATCTCTACCTCTCTGTGACGTCACTAAGCTGTTTTGCAAATAAAAGAAATATTAGTGGATTTTCGTATCTTTTATCTTTTACTTTCTTAGTAAGATATTCTTCAAGATTATCTTTTCTAAGACTTTTGGGAGTGGCACCTACATGTGTAAATCTATACATATAAATAAAATTGAAGTGTCTGTTTGTAAATCTAAATTAACTGGTTTTCAATTATCGTATTCGATATTTAAATAAAAATATATATATGTGATTATATTTTTTTTCGCTATCTCTCTGTTTGTTCCGGTTAATCTCTAAAACTTCCGGACAGATTTTAACAGGACTTTCACTAGCTGATAACTGATCTTATAAGTAATAAAGACTACTTTTATTTAAAAAAAAAAACATCAAGAAGAAGTCGTAGGCACAACTAGTGTTTAAACATCACGGATTTATCACGCGTTCAACCCGACGTTTGAGTGAATGAGTTGAGTTGAGTTGAGTTGAGCGAATGAGTTGAAACGTCACTATAAATAAATGTAATAAATTATACGTAAAATACTCTTATTATAGTTTCATAACATCTATTAATAATTGTACATAAGTGTAGTTTGTAATTAAGTAAACCACGAACAGTGTTAACTTCGCCCGCTTCCGTTGAAGAATGAGAAAACTTTCAAACTACTCGCATTTTGGTAATATTATGACGCATCATGAGCTCACATTATAAATATATAAGTATAACATCATATAAAACATATTGGTACGTGTAGTTTATTATAAATTAACAATTATTGTATGTATTGATATTTTTAAGATTTAAAACAAGATTCAAGAATATATATGTATAATATTATACTCTCTCTCTCTCTCGCACTCTAATTATTCGTTCGATTTTGTATATATTGTCTGTTAAGATATTTAATTTCATTTACAAAAAACAAAAATCGTTGATCTGAAACAAAAAACGTAATATATTGACATTAAATTGAAATGTTCGTTCTATTTTAAGTTTAAAAATATGTAAGATGTTAGAGAAAACGTGAAAGTGGAGCTACAATGACCCTGCAGCCATGTTTGTGATCCTCCATTATATTAAGATATCACAGTATCAAACATTTTGCTTTCAAACAATGACATTTTAAAACAAAATGGCCGCCCGCGAAACGTCAAACGTTTGGAGAAACTTATAGCGATTTTAGCGAATTATAGCGTAAAATACAGTATATTACGCAATTTTGTAATCTGTATACACAGTCCGGATTTTATTAAAAGGTACGCGTGGAAAATAAAAACACCAAAACAACCAGTTTATGAAGCCCCACTCGTTTTTTGTTTACAAAGAAAACAATGGAGTCCCGAATGTCGATGTAGGTATGTAAGTTAACGTGCGCGTTATGCCAATATATATATATATATATATATATATATATATATATATTTGATTTGTCCGTCTGTCATAACTGTAGTGTAGTTTTTTTTATATGTTGTATATTCCAAACAAGTATATATATATAAATATATAAGGAATACATTTTTAAGCTTTGTTTCAATGAGCATCATTACGAAACATCGCTAAAAAAATTTTTTTTGTTAAACCTAGAAACATATAATTATATTAAATTTTTTAATGAAATTTATCCGTGATCTTATATATATCTACAAATACCAGAAAAACAGACAGACATTTTTAACACATCAATAAAAATTACAAAAGACACCATTTCCTTTTTGATGCTAGTACGAATATACATCTTGTTACTTTGAATTCTCTAAAAGAATTAACATACAATTGAATTCACTGATAGTTTTATAGATAATAACGATCACATTTAAATACATACAAAATATAATCATCAATAAGAATAGGATTCAGATCTGTGACTTTTGGAGCTCTGTCTACTGAACTATCGTGTATACGTATATATTATCTTTAGCAGCTGGTTTTAAAATCCCTTTACTACATTTTCGATAAAAAATTATCAACACGAAATTTCTACACATACTATATCCGCCAACCGTACGCGGCGGGTGTTGAGCTGAGCCCTTCTCTTTTCTTAATAACTTTTAAATGGCCAAACATTTTTTCAATCTGTTTTCGCTATAACATCCGCGTTTAGCTCAAACATACATGAGAAAATTTTTAGCTAATTATCTCGTCGCATTCTGGAGACAACTAAACACAAAAAAGCTCTCCCAAACAGTTAAGAGCTTCGCTTACGCTCAGCTCAATAATTATAACACATGATTCATATTGATTGATTTAAATATATTTATAATAAGGGGTCACTGACCCCGCGTCCACGTTTGTTTGAACAAAGTGAAATTGTTCACGACTTATTCCGAAGTCGTCTCGGATTCGTCATCGTCACTCCATAAAAGACTCGCTTCATTTCACTTTCTAATACAAGTACATTGTAAAATACTATTCATTTGATAGTATAATTGTATCAAATGTTTTTAATAGAGAGAGAGAGAGAGAGAGAGAGAGGGAGATAGAGATATATACAACTATATTTAAATTGTACTAAGCACTAGATTAATAAATACAACAAAATATAAGGTTGATTGTGATTTTAGCTTCTATTTATTCATTTAAAAGTCTGTCTGTGTCATATAATTGTGTTCATTCTATACTATAATAAAACAGTGTAGGTAGATGAGTAATTACTTCACTCAGACACCTACACCTCGTCTTCTCTTGAACACTTACTGCAAGACATTTGACGTCGGGTTAAAATACGCGAACACAGTCCGTAAAAAATGTTTAATTAAATCTTGGATAAATTTCAATGATTTTATTCATTTGATAACTGTTTTAAACGACAGCTCTATGATAGTTTTAAAATATAAGTATAGTTTTTTATATCTGAGATTATATAATTAAGGTGAAGAT
Source organism: Melinaea menophilus ssp. n. AW-2005 (assembly GCA_918358695.1). NCBI lineage: Eukaryota > Metazoa > Arthropoda > Insecta > Lepidoptera > Nymphalidae > Melinaea > Melinaea menophilus. The sequence continues at coordinate 27,310,547 of OU911041.1, read as the reverse complement.
AATTTGTTATATACATTTAATCATAAGTAACAAAATAAATAAAAAAGATAATTAGGTAAAATATTGTTAATTTTACCTAAAAAATATATTAACTTATGTTAAATTAGTAACAAAATATAAATACGTAACTTCGTAGTCCAAATAACAAACACTAAAAGATCTCAACTAAGACCTCACACACACACACATATATACACAGATGTGTATATCTGTGACTGTGTGTGTGAAATGAAGATTCATTTATACGTTACAAAATATTGACGCGAAATAAATTACAGCAGACCCATAAAAAGAAAAACAACACCTATTAATAAACTTTTTATTTGAATTCTGTACATTACTGACGGCGGGAACGTTTACGTCATCTTTTTTTTTTAATGACAATTTATGGTTTAAGCTTTGGATTCATATAATTTGTTTTTTTTAAAGTTATATTTTGTTACTATTATTAGATTATATTTTAACTTTACTATTATTTAGAGATGTATTTATTAGCTGTAATTTTGGTAGAATGCGGTAGGTAGCATTCAAAGGCAAAGGCAAGGTTACGAAGTACCTTTTCTTGAAGAATTTCGTTATATTTATGAAGTCTTATATATACAGTCTGTATAATATAAAACTAAAAAAATTCTTAACATAATCATTAAAATAAAACATACAAAATTTATTTTATATAAATTTCGTTTTTTTTCTCGACTAACCCATTTTTCTCAAACCCATTCAATGGCTAGTATTATAAATAAGAGAATAATCTTTTACGTTATCTATAAATTTATAAGAAATATCTTTCTTATCAAATATATAATAAATTTATCTATTTAGCAAGTAAAAAAAGAAAAAATATAGTAACTTGCCTTCCAACCCATCCTTACCGAAAGTCTTTACGTAAATATATCTATAGACATTTCGAAATATTCTTGTAGCCTTAACTTAGTATGAAGGCTTGGATAAATCAGGATAAAAACTGCTGACGTATATCCTAACTCGAGCTTTAAATCTACAATACAAAAAATACGAGCTCATGTGTCTACACTTACAACAAATATATTTAGTGGGATTAACTTTTTAACAATAAACCTACCGACAATTCTTGTATACCTGTTCCTACGACACGCCGACAAATTGACCGGTAATTAAAAGTTATTTTATTATATAATGCAGGTAATAATGGAAGTAACTAAAAGTAAAGAGTGTAGAAAATATTATATGCATATTCTAAGAATTGTCATGTAGTTTGATAACGATATTATAACGTTTAAAAATGTGTAAGTTTTACAAAAGTTTAAGAACGGTCAATTTGACCGGTACTTGGTAGGTTTAGTGTTAAATAATCTTTTAATATATTGAATGGTTATACAAACGTTAATTTAATATTATAATGAGGTGAAAGCTTGTCGTTATGACAATACTCTTAGCATTACATAACCGTTCGTGTACACTGCGTTTAGAAGCAAAAAAATATATATACTTACATTTGTGTATCGTTACTTGTATATATATACAAGTAATAAATGTATTCTGTAAATACCTATATTTAATATTACACTACATATAATAAAAGATAAGTTATTTAACATTTTAGTAACAAGTTTTCTTTACATCTACTTTATGATGGTACAAATTTTTAGGTTATTTAAATGACAGAATCAAATGACAAAAAAACATACCAGTTTTTAAGTAAAATATAAATACCTTAACACTAAACCTACCAAGTACCGGTCAAATTGACCGTTCTTAAACTTTTGTAAAACTTACACATTTTTAAACGTTATAATATCGTTATCAAACTACATGACAATTCTTTGAATATGCATATAATATTTTCTACACTCTTTACTTTTAGTTATTTCCATTATTAAATGCGTTATATAATAAAATAACTTTTAATTACTGGTCATTTTGACAGCGTGCGGTAGGAACAGGTATACAAGAATTGTCGGTAGGTTTAGTGTTAAAATTATGTTTTTTTAAAGATATATTAATATTTATTAAGTAGAAGAAGCTATTAAGCAATACATTAACGAAATAGCGTGATACCATACGTGCCATCTTACGTGCTGACACGAGATAATCATATAAATCATAACTAATTATTAACTGATCGCTCTCACTGATTTATATTAGTGTTAGTTTATTCATTATAGATAAATTGGTTTTAGTAATGTAACTCTGTACTGTAAATTAACACATGTAATGTTTGTGAAAGTTGTTATTAGGTAAATAATTTTATTAATGGTTTTAGTTGATCGTAAATTGATTTTAATGTTTGTGAAACAGTGATCACAATAAAGAAAAACTGAGTTTGCTGTGTGTTTTTATCAGAGCAGGGCAATTTTTTTTGGGTGTGAGGCTTTTTTTGTGTTTTTTTTGTTGTGTGTTTTTCTCAGAGCAGGGCGTTTTTGAAACCGTACATTTAATTTTAAGTTGGTATCTCACAGAAGGGCTTATTTTAATAAATATGGTATCAAAATAGTTCTGACACTCCCATTTAAAGTTAATTGCAATTTATTTTAAAATAATAAGAAAAAGATAACATATAAATATCAGAGTATTCTTTAGTAATACATAAATTAGATACATTTCTTTAACTCGACCTCATTTGCACTTGGATCCGACGATAGTACCGTCTCTAAATGCTTTTGAATTTGAATCGTTAAATCCTATAAGGACTCATATTGATAATGTTTTATGGATATGTTCATGAGTGTTGGAAGGAGTATTGTCCTAGATCCTAGATCGATATAGTTCTCAAGATGGCCGACAAGCAAGCCTTCATTTTCTGTATAATTCTAAACACGTTGCTGACATTTATCTACTGATAATCTCTTTTATATATTGTATGGATTTAACATTATTATTATACCAATGGTAATTTTTTTATCCCAACTTTCACTTGAAGTGAAATTGTGTAAGATGTTATATATTACACGCACGCAAACCTTAGATAAGTGTGTGCCCGACTTAAGATAGGTGCATATTATTATATGAAAAGTTATTTAATACTAGCTCTGCCCACAACTTCCTTCGGAATATGTTTTTTAAAATAAAAGTAACTTGTACTTCCTGTAATATCAGCTATCTAGTGAAAGTTCTGTTAAAATCGGTTTAGCAGTTTAAGAGATTAGCCAGACCAAACAGACAGACGAAGACAAAGACAAATTTTAAAATTATTTTTTATATACTTGCGTATGTATATAGTGTAAGGTTGTTAATTTTGATTTACAAACAGACACTTCGATTTTATTTATATGTATATATATATATAATAATTAACATTACATATACATTAGTGGATGCCAAAGAATACACCAGATTTAGTAAATTCAAGAAAAGTTCGATTAACTTCAACTTTGTCTTAAGTTCGATCGTTATAAGTTTGTTGTTCGTCCCATTAGATGTCTCGTCTAACGAGAACTGTGCACAAGTTAATGTCATATGTATAAAATATAATATATAATATACAATTATAGAATATTGAAGATCTTAGGTCATTATTACTCATTTCTAAAGCTATTAAGCAATGATGGACGGGTTTACACAACTAGACATTAATTATAATTTAGTTTAAATGGGTTTTTACACCCATTCTATCCCAAAGGACAATCCTCATCTTTGCGAAGGGATGGGTGACTTATACATAATTGATGTATAATTATTTTCTTTCATTTGCATTATACAAGATGTTTTATTTCAACAGTGGGTCTAAGTGTAATGCAACGATGGCGTCGAAAGCGGTGAGGGTGGTGCTGCTCTGCGCGTGCCTGGTGTTCTTACAAGGTACATATAATTTATGTTTGTATGGAATTCGAGTGTCCTTTATCATTATTATAGATCTTAACATATGTTTATTATCATCATACACAATCCTTTCAATCAGTGAAGAAATTCAGAGTTTAAAGCACGTTGATTTATGTCTTTTCGGTGTTAGTTATATAATGTATAGTTCAAAATATTTTTTTGTATTTATCACACCCGATTAAACATCATGTTTGTTATTCGAAAATTAGCAAGCGCTGAGCTCAGAGGCCGGTGTTCAGCTGAAGAAGCGTGTCCAGCTCGAGCCACGCCCTGCAACGATGACAATGACTGCGGTGAACAGATTTGCTGCAACACGTCATGTGGACGCTCTTGTGTGGACCCGCTGTATACTGGTAATTTTCATTTAAATATCAAGCGAAAAAAACGCTGTGCTTCTTTATAACCATTAGCCTATATTCATATTACAGCTTGTGTAATCTTTCCTAGTTTGTGCTTAAAGGTCACGATAATATTATGAAGCAATTTCGCTTATCTTCTTGACGATGGTGATATAATATTAACTTTTTAATATCGCATCGTCATTATATACTAATTATCTTTAATTAATAATAAAGTTGAAAAAGTCATCAAATAATCAAAACATATACTTATATAAATATATAACTATGAATAATCCTTACCAGGCTGTGAAAATATAAGACTGTCTTCCGAGCGGATTTCTCGTGCTCTCGCGGCCGAAAATAGTCGGAGTGGACGAGCGGTGACTAGCTCTCTGAGGTCCCCTCGCTGCAGGGTCTCGGATGGAGAGTTTGAGGAAATCCAGTGCGACAATGAGATCATCAGCTCGTGCTGGTGCGTTGATACAGCAGGTTTTGAGGTTAGTTATTATTAAATGTATTAAATCTCCACTCTTATCGATTTGTAATCACCATGTGATGTTATTCCACGTATAGGTGCCCGGTACCCGCGCCCCCGCAGCGGGTCTGGTGAACTGTTCGCGGTCAGCACCGTGCGCTGCGCACACTTGCCGCATGCTGTGTCCGCTCGGCTTCGAGCTGGATCCGCGAGGGTGTCCGCTGTGCAAGTGCCGGGACCCGTGCTCTACAATCACATGTCCGGGACAACTATCCTGCCAGTTGGAGGAGACCCCTTGCTTGAGGCCTCCCTGCCCCCCGGTGCCGACTTGTGAGTGACTACTTTTCTAACTAATTTAGTCTATAATATGGTGTATGTACGGATAATGATTAATATTTACAATTCTTATCGTGATGAAAATTTAGAGCTTCAAATATATTCACATTATTGTTTCGAAACATTTTCGTGGCATTAAAACTTTGTGTTTAATGTCCAAAGTTTGTTTATATAACAAGTTTGGAGTCTCGGTAACAGTTTCAACATGCGAAGTTAATGATTTGCATGTTCTGTTTATTTTTAATTATTTTGCTCGGGGTTCCGTTAGTATAATAATGGATTACAAATGATATTTGTAGGGTAATTTTACAAGGTGTTTTTCTGCATATTCCTATATAGTTTGTTAAAATTCCAGGCAAAAGAGGGCGCAGTCTCCAAAACATTTGTCCAGTGGGTGAACCGCTTTTAATATCTGAAACAAGAAGACCGTTCCTATGCGGTACTGATCCAGGAAAACCAAACTGTCCGCCGCTGTACCGATGTCTCGTTGAATCGGGTAACGTATTGTATTCGATCGACCATTGTTCGATATACGTGCTTGGAGACACAATGATATTTTTATGTTAATTCAAATTCAAAATATCTTTATTCAAGTAGGCAGTTACATGCACTTTTGAATCGTCAATTATTAAGAAGGTCAGTGTAGTCAGTCTGTGAGTCAGGTAAAACTGGACTGCTCTGTGGAGAAGAGCCGCCCAGAAACTCAACAGTTGCTCTTTTTAAAAGAAATTTAACAATGTCAATTGTATGCATTATATGAAGTGAGTCAAATGAGTCAATAACTAAGTTTCACACTAAAACTCTTGAATATTGTAATACGATTTATTCAATAATAAACTTTTAATTTTAGATTCATAACTAAGTAAAGGAAGGTCTAAGACATGTTGTGGAACTTTGTAATGAAGACGGTTAACTTTTTGAAGACGAAACTGTCACTGTTTTTGATATTCAAGCTTAAGTCGATTTTGTAAAATGGCAAAAGTAATATTCTAAATGAAGGCTATTTGTAGGTAACGATTACGGCGTCTGCTGTCCAGCTTCACTTGAGCTCCAAAAAGCTGGAACGTGCCCCGCGCCAAGCTCCACTGAACTGGACTGCGGCACACCCTGCGCTCACGACTTGGAGTGTCCTTCCATGCAGAAGTGCTGCGATGGTGGTGAATGTGGAAGACATTGCGTCCTACCCCACAACGTGACAATGTGCACTCAGCAGAAAATGCTGGCAGAACTACTAGTTGTAAGCGAAAGAGAGGGCAGAGGATATGTACCACAGTGTACGTCCGATGGATCCTTCTTATCCAAACAGTGTTCCAGAAACGGATTAGTATGTTGGTAAGCTGGCAAAAAAAATCCTTGAACCCGAGTTACAATAGAAGTTACTAACAATTATTATTTTCCTAAGGTGTGTGGATACAGAGGGCAATAAGTTAAGAGGATCCATGGGTCCTGCGGCATCAGTCCACTGCTCCCTCACTCCTCACCCGGCTCGCTCCGGCGGTAGGAGTCTAACCTCTTGCGCCAGGGCACTATGCGCTGGCGTCTGTGAATATGGCTACAAGACCGGTAGTGATGGGTGTCCAACTTGCGAGTGCGACGATCCCTGCGCGGGTTTCCCCTGTGCACAAGGGGAGGAGTGTGTGCGTGTCCGTGATGCCGAATGTTCGGGGGAACTGTGCACTGGATATCCCGTGTGTAAGTGCAATAGGCGAATCAAACAACACGTTAAAGAAAACTGAAAACACAGGCGAGATTAATTGGGGGAGCAAGTCTTAATGATTGTGATAATGCATTTTATTCCAGGTCGACCGAAAATCTCGTACGACAATCCATGCTCAGTGGGCGTGCCCGAGACGGACGAGCGGGGGGCGCTGGTGACGTGCGGGGAGGGGGGCGGCTGCGGGGAGGGACACGTCTGCGCCCGCGCCGGGAGACGCTCACCCGCTGTGTGCTGTCCATCAAGCGACGCTGATGCCGACAACACTACTGACTCCGAGATACTCGAGGTGAGGAGGACGCGATCCAGATCGATTTTAATTTTGCTATAAAATTTATAACATATAACAACGCGGTACCTTCATTAGTATATCGACGGGACCTATCGTGACGTCTTAACAAGACTAGACATGTTATAGCCAATTTTAAACGTACAACGTTTGACAAACAAACAGATTAACTTCGAATCCTGCGTCCCGGAAGCGGAAGCGTTGTGTGGAGTGAACTCGACGACCAGTTGTGCTGATGGTTTGTGTGAGGATGGCCTAGTGTGCTGCTCCACGGCGAGCTGTGGCCCTGTGTGTGTGGATGACGACAAGCTGCGGCTGCAGACCGATAGAGTAGATGACACACCCTCTAGTAAGTACTAAGTGCTCTTCAAAGCTACCTATAATTCTGATCGCTCTAAAGCAGAGGTTCCCAAAGTTATTTCTAACGCCCACTCTGAAAATCAATTTGTAGCGCCCCTTTTTTACCTTAAAAACCACAATAACATTTTAATTTAGTCTGATGTTTAATTAAACCTATATTTTAAACGAAACGAGAGTTTTCCTTACCAGAGAAAAATAATAATGCTACTTTCAATATTAAGAGCATCTTAATATTGTAAAGTAAAACCAATCAACATTACACCAGCGTACCCCAATTTTTTTTGGCCCCTTCCCCGCTACGCCTCCAGCGCCCATAAGACGGCGTTGTTGAAAACTATGTAAAAAAATGAAGAATGAAATTAAATTAAATTCAATCTTCCTACAGTGTGTGAATACCTCCGAGACTTTGATGAGAAGATGGAGGGCACAGTCGACGGCATGAAGCTGGCTCTGCCGCCGCCGACGTGCAGACCGGATGGTGGCTTCACGTCTCAGCAGTGCGCTAACGGCCGCTGCTGGTGCGTCGACTCCTTTGGAACCGAGATTCCTCAGACCAGTAGTAGAAATGCTTCTGCTGTGGATTGTGATAAGTAAATGACACTCTTATTATTAAAATAACTTTATATTTCAAGCTATATAACTCGACATATACTTTCAGAGTGCGATCAGAACTATCCTGTCTGGAGTTAACGTGTCGTATGGGTTGCGATTACGGGTTCGAGTTGGGTGCGGGTCGATGTCCCACGTGCACGTGTCGGGACCCCTGCATCGGGGTCACGTGTCCCGCGGGACGCGCGTGTGCTCTGGTCGATGTCGCCTGTGACGCGGACTACTGTCCTCCGGTGCCTGCGTGTAAGTTATGGATGAAGAAAATCGAATGTTTATCGTAATAAAAGTTAACAAATCCCCATGGGCTTGAGTGTAAGCATATAATAAAGTTCCACAAGATATTTCAGACCTTCCTTTTCTTTATAATATTCAAGAGTTTTTAGTTGATCGAATTGTGTGGAACTTAAATTGTGGACTCATTTACAGGTTTGATAGTATAATGTATACATCTAACATTGTTAAATTTCTTTTAAAAAGAGCAACTGTTGAGTTTTTGGGCGGCTCTTCTTAGCAGAGCAGCATTCCGAGTCGGTCTTTTTAATGTAATAATTGACTCAAAAGCGCGTGTATATGCCTACTTGAATAAAGATATTTTGAATATCTATATACAATTTATAATTTGTTATCCTACTCTCTAAATGTTCTCAGGTCTTCCCCGAAAGTCAGGCCAGTGTCCGTACCTGGTGCCGTGGACGGGGTCCTGCGAGTGGTCGTGCCGCTCTGACGCGGAGTGTAGTGGAGACGCGAGGTGCTGCGCCACGGGCTGCGGTACCGCCTGCGCGCCCCCCGTGCGGCACACGCGCTGCCAACACACACGGTGACAAACTTGTATATGCAGATGGTGGCACAGTTGAATTTGGTTAAATATTTCAAATTTTCGGATTAAAATATTTTGCATATAAATTTTAGCTGATGCAATATGTATTGAGCTATACATAAATGTGAGTCTAATCCCAATATACAAGATATACAAAATCTCAACACAAAATATAAGGACTGACTGTTGAGTCTAAACTGTTAGCTGTTAGACATCAGACATTTACGGATAAATGTCATTTTGGACCAAAATATAGCAATATTAAAAAGAATCGAATGGAAACAATCTGTAAAGGATCTTGTATAGCTTGTCGCTTGAAGCTGAAGCCGATCTCTTAATGTTTTTGATTTTACAGTGCCCTAGCTCTTCACACTGCAGCGGAGAGTGGTAGCCCGCCGTCGTGGTCGTGGGTGCCTCGCTGTAAAGAGGACGGCAGTTACGAGAGCGTACAGTGTCGCGGCTCTACCAACATCTGTTGGTGCGTTGACGACGTTGGCAATGAGGTTAGTTCAGCGGCCATATTGGTTTTGAAATGCTCTTTCGAACCCAGTAAACTCATGGTTAAATCTTCTTAACAGATCCCCGGTACTCGATCGACGAACTCTACACCGAACTGCACTGCACCAGCTCTATGCCCCGACCCTGAATGTGATGAAGAAGTAATATGTCCACACGGTCGAGAATTAAACGACAGGGGCTGTCCGACGTGTGCATGCAAAGACCCCTGTGCTGAAGCAAAATGTCGAGAGGACGAGTCTTGCGAGTTGGTGCCATTGGAATGCGAGGTTTTTATCTTTATATGAAATATGAATACATATATATATAATATAATCATTATATTACACACCGCCCTGTCCACTCCAGGGTGACTCTTGTCCCCCGCTGGCGCGCTGTTCCCCGTCGCCGCAGTGTCCCTCGGGCGAGCCCCTGCTGGCCCCAGGCGGAGGCGCCCTCCCCTGTGGGCCTCGAGCCGCCGCTTGTCCCTCTACGCACGCGTGTCGATTCGCCCCCCACGACGCAAAACCCGCAGTCTGCTGTCCAAAGCCTAGTAAGTTGAGATCTCTTTTTTGTGTTTTTTTGATAAAAACGTTTATTTTAAATATTTATTTATTCATGTACCTCATTTTTACATAGACACTTAAACTAACTTAATATTTTTTAATACGATTATTGATCAAAGGACCAATTTATCGACCCATAGTCAAGAAAATAGTATCGACTGCTTTTCGCTAAATGCTACACGGGATTTAACTAATAATATTATCTAGGATCCGTGTGTATGGAAAGCAAGGACGAGGGTCCATGTTTGGATTCGGGGTTGAACACCACTCGTTGGCACTTCAACCCTACTAAGAACCGCTGCGAACGCTTCCAGTACCAGGGCTGTTCCGGGAACCACAACAACTTCCGTACTAAAGAGGAGTGCAATGCAGTGTGTCCTGGTTAGTATTATTATTATGGAAAATGTACAGACTATACTCCTAATGTACAGCTGATGTACACCTGATGTAAAGTGGATGTACAGCTGATGTACAGCTGATGTGGTTCTTTATATTAAGGATTCCTTATCAGCCATAGGCAAGAAAGAATGACTATCAGTAAATAAAACTACAATACAGACAGTACAGGGTTTAGTCTTGTAAACTAGCTAAATTTTATCTTTAAACCTTTGAACTGGATGATATATAATAATTATATATGAGCATAATTTTTTTTCTATTATAAGCAGATAAAAAGCATCTTCCATTTTATTTAGGACAAAGAGCTATATAATATTACTTTGTGAAATAAATATTAAATCTTTCGACAGTTAATAGTGAAACAGCGACTGTAGAGGTCAAGGTCAACGACATTGGTTTTGAAGGCATGGATATTTTTCTCGTTTCATTGTGTTTGATAACAGCGTGTGATAGCATGAACCTATATTATAACGTGATTAAAAAGATTACGAAGAAGCATTGTTTTTACTAACTAACTTTTTACTGCGTCTTTGTTTTTGAGAGTTTCCTGTCGCATGTGAATTAAAATCTTATACACACTGACAATCTAACCACATTTATTATTTCGTAAGCATAGTTTTAATTATTCTTTCTTCAAAGTATGCTATATTTCTCAGGGTTCTTCAAACTAAGTTACAACTAAACAAGCTAAATAAGACAGAGATTGATGATAGCGATCCAACTTCGGTTTCTGTTCTTCGACATTTTTGTGCTTTTGCTTTTATTATAATGAATTATTATAAACTCTCTTACAAACTTTTTTATCGATATTACAGTACTGAGTCCGTGCGAGAGATTGAGAGAGAAGAACGAGGCGGTGGCACTAAAGTATGGGAAGGGTACGTTCGTGCCGGCGTGCGACGCGAGCGGCGCCTGGCAACCCGTACAGTGCATGACTCATATTGGTATGAAGATATTACTTGAACAATTACTATACAACTATACATATAATACTATTATATTCTGAGTATTCATTTGTCAATTACTAAAGATATTTGTAATAGTAATTTTGAATCTTGCCACTTTTGTCAACAAATGATAATGAAAACAAAATATTCCTCCTAATTATCGTATTAAGCTATAGTTTTTTTGCATGAATATTAAATAAAAAATATGTGTTTTAACTAATCTACGGGTTATACTTGTATACGGTTACTATAAAATTGAAGTTACTATAAAATACTATTAAAACTTTATTAACAAAATTAACTCACACAGATGTATGCTGGTGCGTGAACGCGCGTGGCGAGCCTCAAAAGGGCTCCCTCCTTCGAGGGGGGAAACCCACCTGCAATTTCAGACAAGCACGAAAATGGCTACCACGAGACCCCCTCGATGAGAAGGCGAGAGCTGATGAAGGTATGATGCATAGAGAAAAAACCTTCAGGGCTTACATTTAATTAATGAATTTGAGTTCTAAATTATAACATGTATTCCAGTATTGGAGGAGCTAATTAGACAGATGACAGCATACAAAGTAGACGACTTCGATGAACAAGACGATATAGATTCAATAGAGCTGGAGGCGGAGCACCGTGGAGAGGACGACCTCCAGGATGTGTCTAGTGAAGACAGCTCTGTGCTATCTGAGGTTATCGAACCAAAGTTAGCAGAAACAGTACGAAAAATACAACCGGTGGAAGTGACACCGGTGACTGAATCAGCCATTTTCAAGACAAAATGTCAACTAATGCAAGAGGAAGTCGATAACGGTAAATGAAATTAATACATTCACAGCTCATCACTCAAAGGCAAAGCCCTAGTAGCAGTGCCTCCCACTCGGACCCGTTCATTTTGTGGTAGACAGTAAAGCGTCAGTTTCGCATGGCAATGTTGTATGTTAGTGTCAAAACGTGTTAAATAAAGTGTGTTTTAAGATGTTTCTGGGTAAAGATTATTATAAATAAATTAGATATCGGAAGGGATAATTTAAGGATTCAATTAAATAGAGGCATATGACTGTGGATATAATTTGAATGGTACAGCGTAAGAAGAAATCTGAAAGTGCTGGTCTAGTTATAGTTACATATGTTACATATAAATGTACTTTTGTGTATGTGTGTGCGTGCGTGTGTATGTGTGTGTATTTAACGCCAGGCCTTATCATACTTTACAACTCAGGCGGCGAGGGTTACCGTCCCCGGTGCCTCCCGGACGGATCGTTCGCGGCTCGTCAGTGCGCGAGGTCGCGGTGCCGGTGCGTGGACGCGGCGGGACGGACACGACACGACACGATCCACGCCGACCGATGTGGTGAGTGCTTTATACGTATATTGTGTAATACGTGGAGGTCAATGATGTTTTGATCAGGAATGTATTTAATTATTTAACGTTCATATCAAAATAGTTTTATATTTGTTCTAGAATTTTGTTTATACATTTTCAGAAATTACTCAAATAGAATCTGCCCTTCTGGAGTTAGAAATAATCGGTACAGAGGACGCCGGGAAACGGACTCAGAGTCTCCTCACATCAAAACTATCAGCGTTGGGAGTTCCGGTACCAGTGACGATGACGAGTGATAAGGGTGTGGTGACGCTAAGAGCGGTTCTGCCGGGACCTAGAGCTGCTGATGTAGTCTATCACGTTGAGACACAGGTAACCAAACCCTTCTCCTTCCGTCGTTTTTCTCACTATTGAGGATTGTGTTCTCCTCTTCCACGGATCACAAAACATTTTAAAAATCATATTTTCACCCTGAAATAAAATGTATATCCAGGTGAAAATGGAGAAACTATCATCTGCCAAGTCGGCTGCGCTGGGCGCGGCCGTTATCCGCAGCGAATACCGCCTGGCACCGCGCCCGCTGCAGCGAGAGATACTCAGCGAATCCACTGTGAGTTATGGAAAAGGATCAAACAGTAGATTAATTAACTGTTCCCTTCCATGGACCTCTTTTTTCGGTACTATGCTAATCCAGAGAAACATATTAAACATAACAGTTCAAGGTCACTAAGGTCATAAGATACCATAAAATATCAAACGATCTAGTGCTCCGATTGGAGTGATCCAGTACATCTAAAATGTAACGTTTTATTTCCATAGGTATCAGCGGCGACTTCGTACCACACTGCGTTGATCGTGCTGGCGGCGACCTCCGCGTTCATCATCAGCGTGTTATGCGTGTTGGTGATGTTGTACCGTGCGCGGCTGCAGCGGGAACCCCACAAGGCGGAGCGTTTCCTGCCACCCGCACCCCCTGTATACGTGCTTTCCGCGGACGAGAAAGCAGAACTGGCGAGGGCCCTTCACGCTCCCCCTCCCCCCGTACACCCCATGCCTTCAGATGAAAGAGTGTAGTTGAGACATCCCTTTATCGGGGACAAATTGCTCTGGTTTTAAAAAAGAAATCTGTGAATGTATCCTGTCTAAGCACACGTTATATTTATAGGTGGTACACAATTTAATAATATCATTTTTGTAATCTCTTACTTATATTTAAATAAATTGATACATGGGTATGTCTTCCTGTGTGTCCTTGGGTTAAGAGGCAATAGATTCACTTTTTCTTTAATCTATGGTTAAGACAACTTTTGACAGTCAATAAAAATGACGTTTGGATACGTGTTCATGATAATATTTAAATGTCTAGTATTTTAGCTATAGGGTCCAATTGGCTAGAAAATCGTGATGTTTATTGTAGCTAAAACTTTCTTAAAGTGATAAGAAATTCATCTGTATATAGAGATCTAAACGGGCCTTGAACGAATTTAATAACTCGTTAAGTTTTGAGAGTTTTCCAATATAACAATTCACCATACACTTTTAAAAGCACAATTTTTTATATTATATCGATTCACCTTTAGCATACAGAATAAGACTATAAAATGTACCAATAATTAATATAAACATAATAAGATCTTATGTATTTTTCCTTCAAGACATATTCATTTCATTACCTTCTTAGTAAGTATCTAGTAGCTAAGTACTGTAAGGAAGCGAAGCGGCGTGCGTCGGTACGAGCGACGAACGCCCATCGCACCTTTAGTTCCTCTATTCTGGTCGCGTTTGTTAACATTCAACGGCGCTACTTGATGTAGAACTAATCTAGTCTTTCACTTTATTAACACTTTTATAATATTTAAATCATCATTAAAAACTAACAATCACTTTCTTGTAAATAAAATGTTATTAAAAAGTATTTATTCAATGGTAAAAAGTTTTTTGTAAATGTACTTATTGTCACCATGTTTTTTTTTCAGATATCATAAGTTAGTATAGTTTAAAAGATATATGAAGTTAAATTTAAAGTATTATGTGTTATGTAAAATAAATATATAATTTTACACTCGCTTGTTTCAATTTAAAAAATATACTGGTGAAAGGATATTAATAATACGCTTAATAATTATATTTATCTGATTATTTATATAAGGAGAGAACCATTTAATTTGTGTAATAGAAACCCTTTACTTTTTGCATAATTTAATGGTTTTTACATATACTCTAGGACAGTTAGGGACTTTCAAATTATATAACATTAAAATATGTATATTATCTATATTTAAATTAAAATGAAAATCGGTGCCCATTTATGACTTTAGATATGTCAAATCAAGGTATTTTTACTTTGTCATAAAGAATAAAAATATATAAATTAAAGAGTATTTTGAATGTTACTTGTTTTCTAAAAGGATAAAAATAATGTTTCTAAAATCTATTTGAATATTTAAAGATTTAACTAGAAACTGGTTTTGGATAAGTTGCCGATTTTTTATATAGACGACATTCTAATTCGATAGTCTAGTCTTTTCTTCACATTTTATACGATAAATAAATATATATATATATATATATATATATATATATATATTTATAATTTCTAATCTATTACCATAATTATATATATCGTATGTTAAGGCAATTTTTAAATTAGGTCAAAAGTAGAATAAATAAACTTAATATTTTTCACTGTCATAAAATATATAAAGAAATTAAATTATTCTTATTTTTGTAATAGAAATATGTTTTATATATACTTTATTATACTAGGGGCGCAAACAGACCCTCAATTTCGATACGCTGTGCTTGCGAAATCTCAGGTGCCGTTTGCATATTGAGCGAAGCGAGCCCAGTGTAATAACTCATCGTTTCCCATTGACTTCAATGGGATATCAGTTTTTTGACGATTATTCCTCAACGATATTACATTTTTCACATTTTATTTTAAACCATCATCTAATGTGTGTCTTTTTGATTGCAAAATAATTTCATAATTTTCCGTCAAGTAGTTTTCGAGCCTATTCGTGACAAAGAATGTGAAAAAGACTCCAGTAGAACGCTCTGCTCGCTTCGCTCAATAATATGATACAAGAAACTGTTTCAGCTTTAGTAACCGATATAACAATATATTTTAATATTATTATCCGAACGTACAAAAGTTCTTAATTTACTCGATTCCAACACCTCAAATCCTTGTAAAGAAATAAGATGACGTTTCGATTTTTGATGACAGTTGTAATTTCAGAGGGGCCGGTCTATCGTAAAATCATTTTAGAATCAGAATGAATCAAGAAGGCGTACTCGCGCGTTGCGCCGTTTGCAATAAGCAAACTCAACGAAGATGTGGTCGCTGTTATAATGTTTATTATTGTAACACAGAACATCAAAGGCAAGATTGGAAAAAGCATAAAATTATTTGTACACCGAAGTTACAAGTTCAGGGTTCTAGTAACGTAAAAATTACTGAAAAACTTACTTCTCAAGAAGAATCAAAAAAGGTACTCAAAAAAGAAGAAATAATAAACACATCTGTGTCTAGTAACAATAAAGAAGAGTTGATACAAGTGGGTAGTGAAATAAGACGATTAAAAAAATATAAAAAAAAAATTATCCTGGAGGGTAGTGACGTGACTAATAACAAAAATACCTCCCAGATTAAAGAAAATAGTAGTAAAAATACAGTGAGTACAAATAAAGTTGATATAGGAGAGAAAAGTGTATTTTCAAGCGTTGTTTATACTAATAAGGACACAAACAAGATAAGTGCCATAACTCATGAGGGATCTTCAGAGCAGGAGATCTTGAATGAGAAAGCTCAGCAATTGAGCAGTGTTGACTTTGCTGCTGCTAGCACCCCTAATGTTTTGAAAACAAATAATAGAACAGATATAAAAATGCCGCCCATACCTATTGAGCAGTCCACTAGAATAAAGGAGTATCCTGAAGCTTCATTAAAAGGAAGCGTAGCTCCATTCAATAACATGTTGAATAGTTATTACATGGACCCTAGTGATCCTTCCTACGATATCTGTCAAAGGGTTATCACAGATATGACACAGTATGGTGTGTGTGCCATAAACAATTTCCTTGGTAAAGAACGAGGACTCCTAGTGTTGAAAGAAGTGCTAGAAATGTATAGATCTGGCATATTTACAGTAAGTATTTTCTTTTATTAAGTATTTAACATATCCAGCTACCATAAATGAATTGCTTGACCAACTAAATTATGACATAGATTAAGTATTGAAGTTGTCAAAGATAAATAATATTATTAATAAAAAAAATCAAATTCAAAGACCTTTTTGGGTGTAAATTTTACATAATAATAAATAGGTACTACCTGTTTTGAGGGTATATTTGTGTACATAATAAATTCTTTCAAAACAAATGAACACTAGATAATAACATATCACAAATATAATAAAGAAAATTATAAATTATATGTACTAAAATTAATTGCCGAATAACATAAATATTTAATATAGATATATTTTTAAATAAATAACAAAGAAATGTAAACATGCCTGAGTTTATTGTTATTCTGACATAGTTTATTAATAAAACAAATAATACAATTGTTTAAATTTCTTTTCATCATAACAGCTTCAGGTATTTCCAACGTGCAATACTTATATCAGTTATTGTGTAATAGAGATTTATGCTAGTGTATAACATAAATGTTATTTGTGTTATAGTCTGCAAATTCATCAAAATGATACACTAATACTAGTCATTCATATATTTAATGTATGTTTTAGGCGGGTCAGCTAGTATCAAGCCCCGGTAGCACAGAAGCACGGACAATAAGGTCTGATAGGATCACATGGATCGACGGCAAGGAATCACAGTGCACTCACATAGGACAGTTAATAAATCAAGTATGTATTACTATTTAATAGTCCAAAAGAACATATTGTCATTTATAAAAATATCTTGTTTACCGAGCCAGATTTAAATATAAATTAATATTTAGTTTTTCTTTAATCCTAAAAGATATATTGCCTAAATTAACTTAGCCTATAATTCAGTTGTAAGGAAAGTTGTTATCATTTTAAAAAGAGTAGAATGCCTATACCACCTCTATACCAATATCTATTGATTTGGCACACCTATGACAAATCAATAATGTATTCAAAAACGTAACATAACAAATAATATATCCGTTACTTAACTGTTGTTTGAGAACGCCATCATATTAATTCAACGAGCCTCGCAATTCCGTATGATTTGAATGAATTTGTAAGTATTTGACACGGAAGAATATTTTTTGTAATGTTGATTTTGACAGTTCCAACGTTTTCCCGCCAACAAAAGTTAGGATCGGAAATTCTAGAATTTATTATAATGTTTCATATTTCTACTATAATAATTTATAACAATTGACCTGAATAATTTTTAATTTTGATAAAATTTCTGATATATATATATTAAATGATAACATATGTGTGTATTTTCAAACAAAAATGATTCAGAACATCGGAATGTGAAAGATATATGCGTCGTTAGAGACTGAACTTCTTATTGATATTTCATTTCGCGTACGATAATATGTAGACAAGATAAGAGTATCATTATAAAATATATCACACGTTATCGCAGATAAATAATAGGAATGGCGCCACCGATTGCGGTGGGACTTCCAAGTTCAGGTGTTGTTTTACGATACGTGTAAACGCATCCGGTTTTGCTTGGTCGTATGTAAATATTTTGAAATGATTAATATATTCTGTGTTTATTGTAAGCTTAAATAGACTAAGTACTATTTCTAGTACTAGATAGGTACTGTTTGCCGAATATTAACTCGCCATGTCATATATATATTTATATTTATATCTATTAATATTTTTTTTGTTTGTAATAAATTGTTTGTATAATCTTTACAAATGCGTTTTAGACTGTGATCAAGATTTCTGCAAAGCATTTAATATAGGTTAAAATTAACAAATATATATTTCGAAAAATGTTAAGAACAAATATATATACATATTTAGCATCACGTATCCAACGTAAAGTCCTTAATACAAACTGAATTAAATATCAATCACATGTATGTTTTTTCATTGACGTTGAGGTAAAAACGATTCTGTTTGTTCAGACACACGATAGGGAAAGGGTCACCCGTCACGTACGCGTTTTGTTACTCACTATTACTAATAACTTAAAATTTTAAAATAATAAATAAATAAAAAATAATGATTTCCGAGTCGACATCATATATCCGCTAAATTCGGATTGTCAAGTATTTTGTTAAATTCTAATGTTGCTGACAGATGAATCGTAGTCGCCATATTGGACACTAGAGAAACGGACTGTCACTGACGGATGCCATCTTGAAATCGTTAAGGTTGAATCACACGTATCAGTGAAGTCACAGTTCCGTCCGGTCCGATACAGTACCGCTATATTTTCTATGAACGTATCCCTGTCACTCAGTGTCAGTGAGGACACAGTGTTCTGATAGTGTAAAAGAGCCTTTATTGATTGAAATTTCAAACAAATATTTATTTTTTACATTTTGTAAAAGATTATGTATTATGAATGACATTTCACCTGACCGAAGTCGTGTTTTCATCTAGTCATATCAATATTTGTCGATGTAAACTATTTTTTATTTATAATTATATAAAACAAAGAACCACTAATATGTACCTTAATTGTATTTAACACTAAACCTACCGACAATTCTTGTATATCTGTTGCTACCGCACGCTGTCAAATTGACCGGTAATTAAAAGTTATTTTATTATATAACGCAGGTAATAATGGAAATAACTAAAAGTAAAGAGTGTAGAAAATATTATATGCATATTCTAAGAATTGTCATGTAGTTTGATAACGATATTATAACGTTTAAAAATATGTAACTTTAACAAAAGTTTAAGAACGGTCAATTTGACCGGTACTTGGTAGGTTTAGTGTTAAGTGTTTGTAATCAATAAAATCAGTTACATGTTATATGATGCAGAAGTGAAGGATAATTTTAATATTTATCTATATTTTCTTTAGTTTGTTCGCAAATCTCTAAACCGTTGCACAGATTTCAATGTAATTTTGCGTCTGGATAGATTGGTAAATCAGAAAAATATAAGATCAAAATTTCGTAAAAAAATATTTATTTATGCACCATGAAAGTTAAAAAAAACAGTTATAAAAGACACACATAGGATGAAATTATCTCTACAAAGAGATCTCTTCCAGCTTCCCTTACAGTTTTGGACAGAAGGTTTAATAGGGTAGTGAAAGGTACATAGATATTTTATTGAGCGAAGCGAGCGGAGCGTTCTACTGGAGACTTTTTCACATTCATTGTCACGAACAGGCTCGAAAACTACTTGACGGATAATTATGAAATTTTGCAATCAGAAAGACACATTAAGAGATGGTTTAAAAAAAATTGAAACATCATCAAAAATATATATATATTTTTTTAATGTCATGTCAAAAAACTGATACGCCATTGAAGTCAATGGGAATACACTGTGCTCGCTTCGCTCAATATGCAAACGGCACCCAAGATTTCGCGAGCGCAGCGAGTCGAAATTGAGGGTCTGTTGGCGCCCCTAGTAATAATATATAGATACATACTAATAATACTATATAAAAATAATACATACATTTATACCTACATAAATTAAGAAGTACATACATATAATAGTAATATGTAGAAATACATACAACATAATTTATTCCTGTAAGGTATTTCCACATAATGCAATTTTAAATTGCAGTTTGTGTAATCGAGAGTGTCAAACGCTATCGCCTTAACTCGACGGCCATTTTTTTTCAGGTCGACAGTATAATACTGAAGGCGAATAAGATGGCTAACAACGGTAAGATGGGCAACTACAACATCAACGGACGGACAAAGGTAAACATATATATATATATATATATATATATGTATATATATCCCCTACCTTCACATATGTTATTATAAGTAAATTAGGGATATGTGTAATTTTACATCAATTAGGATATAATTGATGTCGAATTTTCGAAATTAATAATCTATCCTGATCCCATTTTTTGATACTGGTAAATAACCTACCTATTAAGTTAGGTAACAACCTGAGATTGTCTCCAATCTCGGATTGTGGATCGCTTTTTTATTACGACGGTTATATTTTTAGATTAGAGATTGTATAGTATTTATTTAACAGCTCGCTAACAGCTCACTATTAGTAGTGTTACTAATTAGTGTGCTACTTGACCTAGCGTGCGATATATTGAATAGTGAAGGGATGTATACACTAAGACAGTATAACGTCCTTTTATCCCAAAAGGTCAACGGTTATCAATTAATAACTCAATTAACTTAACAATCGATATTATATTCAAAATATAATAATTCAATTCTATTGACATTTATATTGAATGCACGAACATTACTAAAAAAATAAATCACCAAAATGATTGAAACGAACGAACGAATTTTTCATATTCTATTTTCAAATTATAAATCGTTCAATTCAATGAAATATTGTGGATTTTTAATTTCTTCATTTATTTCCATTGTTTTATTTCATTTAAATTTCACCGTAAATAATCAATTTGTATAAAGTTACAATGAAATATTAAGAAACTAACTAATGATTCCATACATTATTTAATATAAATCGATGTTTATTTTTGACCTTGTAATCTTTTACGCCCTTCACTTGAACGTATGAAAGAAATGTAACGTACGAGGTACGAGGTACGTCTTTGAGAGGACACTTATTAATACCCTCAAGTAATGGAATGTGGAATCTCCTCAAGGATATCTAGGTTATAACAATGTAAGATTGTATAAGTGTAGATTTAAATTATAAAGCAAATCAAATGGTATCACTAACTACATTTTGTAACGTCGAAATGTTTTAAAAATAGAATTGCTAATACAAATAAAAACATAATAATCTTGGCGCCGTCCGTTGGACGTATCGTTTCGTTTCGTTTCGTTCTATTTCTAGGTGTTATCAGTATCAGTGCGAATGTGTATCGTGTATGGGATCGCGTTGATAAAGATGGCGCGCATGCGCTCCGCTCGGGCGGGCGTACGTGATCAGCGGCATGGCGCCCGCGGGGGGGGGAGTGGGTGGAGGGAGGGGGTTTATAGCGTAGTACTCGCGCCCCTTGTGAAGTTTTGTTTACATTTCACAAACATTGAAGAGTCACGATGCGACGTTAATTCTAATATTAATTTTGCACGTTTTAATACTGTTTATTATAATATATTAAATTTGATTAATATTTTAACATTTTTTTTAAGTTAAATCATTATTCATATTTTTAATTAGTTAATAATATATGTATGTATTTTTATTTTTATTGTACGTAAAAAAATACAAAAGGGCGATTTAAAATTTTTCAGAAATTAAGATGCTTTGACAGATTTTTATAAATTATCTGTGGAAGACAAGTTATTTCTTAACTAACGTGTAAGAAGTATGGTACCAAATATATCCAAAAGTCCCTCAAGTTTCTCGTAGAGTTGTTATTGAATACTAGCAGTGCAGACGATTTCTTTTGCGCGGAATATTTTTTTTAATAAAGGTACCTTAAGTTACTCCTTATAACATCAGCTATCCGTCACTGAAAGTCCTGTCAAAATCGATCCAACCGCGTCAAAGATTTTTCATGCGAGTACCGTATATATTGTGATATTCAGTTAGTAAAGGTTAATTTGAAATTACAAATGGTCACTTCGATTATATATATATATGTATATATATATATATTATTGTATTTTATTGACATTGCCAGTCGTCATAGACGGGTTAAATAAAGCGTCGTGTACACTTGGTTTTGACAATCGTATAATAAAAACTCAAAATAATCGTGTGTACACAGATTATAATATAAGCTGTATGTACAAGTGTTAGATATATGAAGTACGTCAAAGTATTTATAATGATATCTTTGTTTGTTCTACATTCTTATTATTTCAGGCCTATGTACTTTTTTGTTATTTGCCTACCAAAATAACTCCACTCTACCTGGTATTAACACTAAATCTACCAAGTACCGGTCAAATTGACCGTTCTTAAACTTTTGTAAAAGTTACACATTTTTAAACGTTATAATATCGTTATCAAACTACATGACAATTCTTAGAATATGCATATAATATTTTCTACACACTTTACTTTTAGTTATTTCCAATATTACCTGCGTTATATAATAAAATAACTTTTAACTACCGGTCAATTCGACGGCGTGCGGTAGGAACAGGTATACAAGAATTGTCGGTAGGTTTAGTGTTAAGATGAAGTGTTAAGATGAAGAATGAAGAATGGTGATCCCCACTATGGCGGCCTTGTCAGATGCCTTTTCACGTCCCGCTTAAAAGACCCAGGATCGTAGCGGTATGGAGACACGTGGCACGGTAGTGAATTCAACATTTTGATGGACCTCCATTAATATGAAGTAAGTGCTGAATGGTTTGGTTTATTTACCAATAGCTGAAATTGTATCGATTTCATCGTCGACGAAAAGGCGGAAAAGTCTCCAAGAAAGCAGTAATGTTTTGAAACGGTCTGTTATTTAACAAACATAGATTTTCTTGTTTATAACCGACTGCGAGGCGGATGTTTGGTTATGTTTACTTCGTCTGCGTTGGCGCGTTTCCGGTATTACGATCCGATGATTGCGAATCTTTCGATTGAGGATATCGATATAAGTATGTTTTAAATTGTATTTTAATAACTGCTTTGATTTGATGGAAGGCTGATAAAAATTCAACTGTTAACGTATGTACGTGTACGTGTGTGTGCGTGTGTGTATGTGTGTGTGTTTGGGCGTGCGTGCGTGTGCGTGTGTATACGTGTATCTGTGCGTGTGTACATGTGTGTGAGTGTGTATGTGCATGTGTGCGTTCGTGGGTGTGCGTGTGTATTTGGGCGTGCGGGTGTGTGCGCGTGTGTGCCTTTGTACGTGTATGTGTGTGTGTTCGTACGTGTGTGTGTGTGTGTGCGCGTGTGTGCATGTGCGTTTGTGTGTGTGTGTGTGTGTGTGTGCTTTTGAGAGAGAGTGTGTGACGAGCGAGCGCAACTTATAAGAGAGAGAGAGTAGAGAGTTGTCTCTTCCTTTTCAATAATTCCTTCAGTAACAGACATTGGAAGCAAAATTAAGAAATTAACACTGACAATCTAATACATACCATACAATGTTTAAATATATTACCTATTATTTATCACTCTTTATAGTATGGGAATTACTTCACACAGACAAACATACGAACTAATGATGTCATCTATATATATATATATATAAATAAAATTGAAGTGTCCGTTTGTAATTCCAAATAAGAAGTATTACAATAAATGCTTATAAAAGTATATACGGTACTTACATAAAAAAAAAAACATTTTTTTGTCTTTTTGTGCCGACTAATTCGGCTGGACATATAAGGACTAACTAAAGCTACCTTTATTTATTTTTAAAATTCGAAATTTAAAATAGCGAACGAAGTCGTGAATATAGCTTGTTTATAATATATAATTGGCCGCACATAAACGGCACGTGCCATAAAACTGCGTGATGAATAAATGTGCAATGTATATTATGTACAAGGAATTATATAATTCATTTCACACGATAATGTGTCTTAAAATAACGTTATAAGGTCGAATTTTGCATAAAATTTTCGATATACTTGAAATAGAGTTGTAAACTGTATATCTATTTATTTAAATTAACATATACAAGATATGTGTCGAAAACTATATAAGAATAATAAAATAATTTGATTAACAAAATGCAAATTATTTTAATTTAATTGGTTCATTGTTCTAAAATAATACAATTAAATAAAGATTTTTTTTTAGATAATAAATATAATATACAAAAAGGAATTCATATATTCACAGCTGATATAAAAATTCAAATCAAACCAACATGGCTGCCAATAATCCCTCCATAAGTTTAAAGTTTTTAAAAGTTGAACATTAAATTAAGTTTACCACTTGTAAGATTTATTTTAAGATTATATGTATTTTTTGTTATATACTGTAATTGTAAATAAGGAAAATGATGTAAACAAAACGAACTTGGCTCTAGACTCGCTACAGTGCCGAGGGAAACTCCCGATAGCAAATACGCGTACAAGGTTACGTGTTCATTTAGAGGAGTGTAAACATTCTGTAACATTAGTTGTATATATATATTTTTCTGTACCTTGGCGCCCTCAGGGGGATTCTCAGCCCCCCCCCCCCTTTTTTAAGTGGGTCTCCGCACTCGCCCACTCCCTCTATGAAGCTAACAGCATAGACTTTACTAAATATATATATATATTTTTCGTTGTTGTTTTGTTTCTTTTAATGTGTTTTTTATATTTAAGTATTTTTTTTAAACACAGCTAGGAAAAGTTGTAATAATTGATTGTCCGTTGTTAGTTTTTAACTGTTAATGCCAAAATAAAAATACCATATATTTGAAAAAAAAAAATTGTACTTGACAATTATTAATGAAATGACATCAAAATACTAATATTTCACTAATAAACGAGATAAAACACACAAACAAAATTAATTCTAACAATCGTACAACCTCACTCGGATGTCATTCAAGAGTTGACAATTTCACTTTCAATTTTTACTCACACACATTTATAATATTAATTAATATATTACTCGACTGTGAATCGATGTGACAAAGGAGTAATTTATTTTACTCTTGGTCTACTATACTATATTCCTTTAGCAATAATCACTTAACAAACATAGCAAAATCACAGCAAATATTTCTCATTATCACACATCGTATCTACAACTAATTGACGCTAATACATCACGTACTAGATAGTCAATATTGTATTGTAATGATTGTACTGATATGTGATGTATGTATCCAGCGTTAAATGCAAATAATAACTTACTAGTTCCCCCTCCCACCCCCCCCCCCCGATTCGGTGAGGAATACTTTTAATATGGATTTGAACTTAGTTTGCTATGGTAACCTTTGTCATATAACTTACTAGCTTATTCCCTCCCTCTTCGATGGGTATACTTTTAATTTGGATTTCAACTTAGTTTGCTATGGTAACCGTTGTCATATAACTTACTAGCTTATTCCCTCCCGCTTCGCTGGGCACACTTTTAATTTGGATTTGAACTTAGTTTGCTATGGTAACCTTTGTCATATAACTTACTAGCTTATTCCCTCCCGCTTCGCTGGGCACACTTTTAATTTGGATTTGAACTTAGGTTGCTATGGTAACCGTTGTCATATAACTTACTAGCTTATTCCCTCCCGCTTCGCTGGGAACACTTTTAATTTGGATTTGAACTTAGTTTGCTATGGTAACCTTTGTCATATAACTTACTAGCTTATTCCCTCCCGCTTCGCTGGGCACACTTTTAATTTGGATTTGAACTTAGGTTGCTATGGTAACCGTTGTCATATAACTTACTAGGTTATTCCCTCCCGCTTCGCTGGGCACACTTTTAATTTGGATTTGAACTTAGGTTGCTATGGTAACCTTTGTCTTATAACTTACTAGCTTATTCCCTCCCGCTTCGCTGGGCACACTTTTAATTTGGATTTGAACTTAGGTTGCTATGGTAACCGTTGTCATATAACTTACTAGGTTATTCCCTCCCGCTTCGCTGGGCACACTTTTAATTTGGATTTGAACTTAGGTTGCTATGGTAACCTTTGTCTTATAACTTACTAGCTTATTCCCTCCCGCTTCGCTGGGCACACTTTTAATTTGGATTTGAACTTAGGTTGCTATGGTAACCTCTGTCATATTATATCCTGTCATCGTTGCTATATCAACTCTTACCCCCGCGTTAAGTGTAGCTCCTACAACTTGGTGAAATGCAAAAAATTTAAATCCGTTGGGATAGGAATTCCGTAAAATCCGTTCTTAGTGGACGTCTACGTCACAAAAGAAGTAACTATGTAAAATTTTAAGTTAATCGAACAGATAGTTTCGGAGATTTCGTGATGAGTCAGTGAGTGGTAAATCGCTTATATATATACATATATATATATATATATATATATATATATGTATTACCAAGCTTTGTATGCGACATTTTTAATTTACAACGTGATATATTATCAGCGAAAGATTGACTTAAGTGTGTCCTAGTTAGTATTTTGTTATCATCAGGCAATGGTGGCCTGCTATCCCGGCTCGGGGAGTCACTACGTGAAACACGTGGACAATCCCAATAAGGACGGGAGATGCATCACTGCGATATATTATCTGAATCTCGACTGGGACGTCAAGAGAAGCGGAGGATTACTTAGGTTTGTAATTTTACATATATATATATATTTCTCATTTGTACACATTGTACCATTGTCACTATAAGTTATTTTTTTTTTTTATTATAATAGATTCCTAAACACTTTTAATCTGTATATGTGAAATAAACACGGAATCTCCAATAAATTAAGACAATTATATTAAAAATTCTTTTCAATTAATCGATAATTCCATCACTTCTTGAATTCCCATTTTTAAATATATTTTTTAAGATTCATAAAGTTTTAATATTTTTTTTAAAAATTAATATAAAACAAAAAAAACTCGTAAATATTATCAGATTTGAACCTATGTTACGTCCTCTGAAGTAAAATGTTGTGAAAATTTATTAATTAATTTATTAATTTTCGAATTTTATGTTTATGCATTTTATATATTAATGTAAAATGTAGGTAAAGTTTGTTTGTATGTTAAGAGACATTACCCACTTGATGTTTTTTTCTTAATTAATATTTAAAAAAAAACAGTTATCTTTTAAAGCACTCGTTTCTCTCACGTTTGTCGCGTTATCTTTATAGGTTACCATATTAATGTTACGAGCAAGTATTTAATTATTTTATTATAAATTTCAGGGTATTTCCGGAAGGCACCAACCAGGTCGCCGATATTGAACCTATCTTCGATAGAATGTTATTCTTCTGGTCGGACAGGAGGAACCCCCACGAGGTCCAGCCCGCCTACGCGACGCGGTGAGCCTGAACATAACCTGTTACATTTATATAAAATACATTTATAATATATATTTTTGAGCGAAGCGAACGAAGTGAGCGGAGCGTTTTACTGGAGACTTTTTGCATTCTTTATCACGAATTGCCTCGAAAACTACTTGACGGAAAATTATGAAACTTTGCAATCAAAAAGACACACATTAGGTGATGGTTTTAATATTTTTTTTTTTTGAAATGTCCTCAAGAAAAAAATTTTATTTTTTTAATATCATGTCAAAAAACTGATATCCCATTGAAGTCAATGGGAAACGATGAGTCAATACACTGGGCTCGCTTCGCTCAATATGCAAACGGCACCCGAGATTTCGCAAGCGCAACGAGTCGAAATTGAGGGTTTGTTGGCGCCCCTAGTTTAATGTTTATTTAATTCTTATTTCAAATATTGATACTGATGTATACTTAAACGATCTATACTTTATTTTCAGATACGCAATCACCTTGTGGTATTTCGACTCTCAGGAACGGGAAGAAGCTCTCAGAAATTTCAGTAAGTAGTATTCAAAATCTTAACAAATATTTGTAGACTTAAATAACTCTTATATGAATTGAAGTGGGTTATTCTTATTTTTCTCCAGCCTTCACCTTCTTCTCTTAATTAACTGAACAGTAAATGCGTTCCCATATTTGTTAATGGACATTAATTGTTTTTAGTCCAGAAAGTAATACAATATGATCGTTTTGTATCTGATAAGATATTATAGAAGCAACAATCATTAATAATTGTTATATATACACCTATCCCTCTATTTACACTATTTATAAAATGTCTACGTTATGAAAATATTAGTTATTTTATAACACTAGGGCCCTTAAGGGATACTTTAGAAATTTAAAGCGCTCTTAAGCTAATATTAAAGTATATTTTGAAACAAATTGAAAATAGGACATCTTTTATGGTGTAAAGATGTTTTATTTTTTCTATTCCTATTAGGTTTTTTTTTAAATATTTTTTCTATACTAGGATCCGCCAACCGTGCGCGGCGGGTGTTGATCTGAGTCCCTTTCTTCTTTTCTTGATAACTTTTGAATGGCTAAACATTTTTTCAATCTGTTTTCGCTATAACATCCGCGTTTGGCTCAAAAATACATGAAAAAATTTTTAGCTAATTATCTCGTTGCATTCTGGAGACAACTAAACACAAAAAAAGGTCTCCCAAACGGTTAAGAGCTTCGCTTACGCACATCTCAATAAGAGAACGAATAGGGCACATTGGAAGTTTATTCTTTTGTCGGTCTTCAGTTTAAATTGGTGTAAAATGTATAAGATTTTTATATATATATATATATTATAGAACGCGGTCAGCCATCATCGAGCAAGTGATGTCGGAGAACCGGGCAGCGTGGACTGCTCGACCGTGTCCCACGGGGTAGCGAGGACACGGTAGGACACACGACGCTATCCCCATTACATTGTAGTGTGCGTCGTGTAAGAAGTGCCCGTGTGTGTGTATAGATGTATAAACTTTAACACACACACACACTCATGTCACTATATTTACTGGATTCTGATCCTTAAGTCAATGTGTATAAGGCGTTTGTAATATATCAAGTCATAAATATATATAATTTTTTTTGTTTTTTGTATTTTTTATTATATTTTAACGAATGACCAAGTATTATTTTTTTTATTATTGGTTGATTGATATCATGTAGTCGGTTCACTGGTGTTTTTCTTTTATCTTTTTCTTTTCTTTTCTTTTCCTTTCTTTTAAGCATCAGTGACAAAACGAAGACTGACGGATATCTTTAGTAAGTTAATGAGATTCGCTGTATATTTATTTATTTTAAATGAATTTTACTTACAAGTAAAGCTCAAGCCAGTATTTAATTAGTGTAATGTTGCCAGTTCAAAGTGAGAATGTTTGTTTTCTAATACAGATTAAATATTTATATATTATTGCTTGCAACACTCGGTCTTATATTGATGTAATTATGTAAATAAAATTTAAGATATGTTAGTGGCAACACTACAAGTATAGATAAATATCTATGAAACTATTAATATTTCTGATCTATGTAATTAGTTATATCTATAACTATTAGTTAAGTGTATTTGTGTTAGTTTAATTTTGTGATTTAACGTTAAGTTAAAATCAATTATGTGGTTATTTATCAGATTGTTAAACGCAAAGTTAATTGGACTGCATTAAAATTTTCTATATATATATTGTTTTATTTAACTCCTTGGTAACTGACATTGATTGGATGGTTGGATGGATTTGATATCAAATTATATATAAATTTATAATGAGTAAATTATTATAATTTGATTTCTATATTAGTGAGTTTAAGATTTTTTTGACTTAATTTGAAATAACAGAAGTATAATATAAGTTACCGTAAATGTCATTATGTTACGTCAAGGTCGTTCATTGATTACGTAATATTTAAGGGGGGTGGGGGGGGGATTAGGTTATGAATTTTACAATTTATTGTCAATAGTAACACTTCTTTAAAGAATATTTGATTGATATGTCAATTTCTTATTAAGGAGGGGGGAGTTATTGTAATCTTACTATAGGGGGGGAGGGTCAAATTAGTCTTAACCGACTTACGTAATCTAGGAGCTATCGACGTAACCACATTTTTTTGTTTTGGTATTTCCCACTTGTACTTTTATTGTTACAATAAAAATAATATAACTAAAATTTAAGTGTGTTTGTATTGATATGATATGATATCATATGATGATATGATGTGATATATGAAAGTGTAGTACTTCGATAAAAATATCATTTATATTTTTTCTCTGCCTCTCTGATTGGATCTGCTTTTAGCAGAACTTTTAAGTTATGTTATAAGGAGTAACTTAGTCTACTTTTAGTTTAAAAAACCTTCCGCTTGAACGAAGCCGTGTGGACAGCTAGTTAATAATAAAATCCTATTTCGACATTTAAAATTTGATTGACAAATGTTAACGTATATAAAATGTCATTATTGTCAAAATGACATTTGTAATTTTGTCACATTTTTTTAAATCCATACAAGGTTTTTGTATATTTTTTAATGAATGTTTTTTGAATATTTTACTTTGTATTATTAATATTTTTTAATGAACACCGCTCCGAGCACGCGCGTGAGTGCCGTCACTGCGTCCTGGGGGAGGGCGAGCCACTACCACCGCTGTCAGGGCTCCGAATACGAGGTGGACTTGGAATTGTAACATTATATATTAGTGAAATATTCCTTTTAGACTTTAAAAAGCAATTACCTTTTTATATTAGACGAAGAAAAGATGTGTTCTTCGATTTGGATATTATTGAAACTGATCGGTTGAATACACCTTCATTATTCATTATTTTACTGACATAGTATTTTTTACCATAAACCCTTTCCATATAATTTAATATTAATAGTTAAGTTATTAGAATCTTTACTGTTACAGGAACAGGAGCTCAGTGAAGAGAGTTTGCAGAGCGATTTTAAGTGAGTTTCATATTGATATTTATTTTGTACTATTCATTAATATATATAAACATTGTTTTTAAAGGTTGCCATATTTCAAAGTCTGTTTGTTTGCGACAGTACTAGAGGATGCCATCACTAAACTACGTATTCTGGGCAAGTATACAACAAAATGAACATAAAATTACTGAGATATGAACATTAAAAAAATATATTTTATTTGAGTTAATGTTATGTTTGTAGAGGAATGTAATACGGAATTGAAATTAAAGAAAATAACATCGGATATGATATCTTTGTTGGCAAATAAACATCACGTTGAGCCGAAGCCGGTGAAGGATGAACTGGATGAGATAGATCCCAAACGACTTGGCTGCTTGGAATATTCTCTGAAAAAACTGGAAGCAGATAGGTCTCATTACTGTTTAACACTAAACCTACCAAGTACCGGTCAAATTGACCGTTCTTAAACTTTTATAAAACTTACACATTTTTAAACGTTATAATATTGTTATCAAACTACATGACCATTCTTGGAATATGCATATAATGTTTTCTACACTCTTTACTTTTAGTTATATCCATTATTACCTGCGTTATATAATAAAATAACTTTTAATTACCGATCAATTTGACGGCGTGTGGTAGGAACAGGTATACAAGAATTGCCGGTAGGTTTAGTGTTAAGGATCTCAGCTAAATTGTCAAAATCTGAGCATAGTGACACATAAATTGTTTACCCATTAGCGTAGTATAAGTATAGTGTGCCGTAAATAGATAAAAAAGATAAGGTAGTCAGTCTTTCCGGAACAACCGGAAAGAGGAAAGAAATAGGCAGCAAAAAGGCGCTGCCTTATATAAAAAACATGTAGATTTTATTCGCGTCCAAACAGTGATTATTATTTCTTACCCATTTCACTAATTTAACGGCAGAGAATGGTTTCTGACCAATAAATATGTCATCAGATTATTATCAAGATTGTTTTTTTCCTTCATTATTACATTATAAGTGGTTCACGAATATAGTTTGTTAATTGATTTAAACAGCGTATCTCAAATGGATCGGTCGTAGCAAGGTTTAGTTTAAACACTCATATTTTATAAATATATAATTTTGGGTACTTCATAACTCACCATCGCAATGAAACACCAACAATTATATATATACATATAAATAAAATTGAAGTGTCCGTTTGTAATCACAAATTGACAAGTTTCACTCAAAGCATATGTTTATACGTTACTTAATAAAAAAATTATCTTAATGTCTGTCTGTCTGTTTCTTCCAGCGTATCCGGCTGACCATATTTTAACATAACTCACTGGCGGGTAGCTGATGTTATAAAGAGTAACTTTGACTATTTTTATTTTATTTTCAGGGCGTTCACAATTAAAGTTCTCAAGGACACCTATCTTAACCTGACAACAATGAGGCAATTCGAGTGTCTATCGCATTCTGTACTTGAGACCAAGGAGAGACGCGAACGCTTCCACCTGTTAATGGAGGAAGAGGCGAAAAATAAATGGTTTCTACTTGTATAATACTAGCAACTTTACGTTATTGTGTTGTTAAATGATTGCTATGTGTATTTGTCCCCCCCCCCCCCCCCCTTTATATAAATACTTGTATTAATTTAATTTTTAAGGTTGTATCGGGACAGCTCTCGGCAACTTCGTCAGCTACGTAATCATATAAAATCAGTAACCTACGACAAAAACAATGTCATTGAGATCCTCAAATCTTCTGTACAAGTAAGATATATATACGTATATGAACAAAATATTTCATTCAATGTTGTATAGAAAGAGAGATACAGATCTCCCTTTTTGCGTCCATCTTTTCTTCCTATTTCTTGTGTAGCTATTGCATTTTATTTACCATCACTTAGGTGTTTCTTGAAATTAATATAATTCCAAGGATGCGGAATTAAACTCTGCAACTCGTGGTCGCTACGTGACGGGCTGGCAGCGAGCGCGCTCGGAACAACACGCGCAGACTATCACGGACAAGGAGGCCTCGCCCGCAGCCAATATCGAGATATACAAAACTAAAATAGATCAAGAGCAGCACGTGCACTCGGAAGTGGAACTGCTCTTCAATATCAAGATTCAAGTTTGTCTTGTTTTAACCGTTTGAGCCCCGGTGGGTCGGAAAATTCCAAACAGCGCAAAGCGCTTTCCCAAGATAAGCAATAGCGCTTTTTAATTTTGTATCGAGAAATACCAAGCGGCGGTATTGCGGTTGTTAAATTGATTATAGTACTATTCTATCTTTTGGTATATGATATACTCGGTAAATCGATTTCGACAGTCCGTATAAACCTTCAGTTGTCCACAATGTTCCTAATGTGCTGGGTTGTCTCGACAACATCTGCACAGCGAGACTCAAACGGTTAACAAATTATTATTTTATAATTGATTTCGTTATAACATTATTGGTGCTGTTTAAAGGAAGTCCTCGAAAAAGTTGAGAGGTGGATGAAGAAATACGAGAAGGACATGGAAAGGATTGACTTGAAAATACAAAGAAGAAAGAACGAACACGAGCGCACTTATGAAAGAAGATTAAAACTGGAAGACACGGTTAACAACTTATATTTGATATTAATTTAAGAATTAAATTAATATAAATTTATATTTATCGTTTTCAGATTAAAAAACACGCAGTTCTGATGAAGAATTGGATTACATTCAAGGAAGAGAGAGAAGCGGCGAGGTTGTATCGCGAGAAAATGTTCAATTCAGCCGTCACAATACAGGCGTGGTGGCGCGGCCTGCTGGTCAGGAACCAACTTGGCCCCTACAAAGTTGCTAAGAAAAGGGGCCCCGCACCCAAATCTGAAGAAAAGTCAAAGAAGAAAAAATAAATTGCACCTCTTTCATAGATATTTTGTATTTTATATTAATTTCATATACATATTATTGTTTCAAATATATAATGTTTTTTTGGTGATCCATCTGATAGTGAGTTGTGCCATCTCGCTTTGACATTTTCGAATTAGACACAATTGTCTTCCAGGGTCGGGTACTAAAGTGGATAGATGGAGGACTTCCAGTTCTCATTGTTAAAAAATTGCTATAAAAACTGCATCACACCTGCTCTGGCACAAATGGCATCCGAGAAATAATTTACTTTATCAAGCATGTAATAAAAAAAAAATTCTACTTACGAAATGGTCCAGCTGAGACCTTTTTTTAATATTATATAATAACTCATCGGCACTCCACCCTGACTGAAACTTTCCAACTCCCCTCATCGCTCTAATATGGCGTCGCTATCGGGAGCGTGGATTTATTTAGACTAACTGAACATTTTTAAATTAATTGTTAAGTACAAGTTATATATATACTTATAACTGGGTGTCCTCTGATGTGATTATTCAAGCGATCAATCAATTATAAACTAAACAACGAAATAAAATACATATATTAAATACTTATTATTTAATTGAGATGAGCGTCAGCGAAGCTCTTAACCGTTTGGGCGACCTTCTTTGTGTTTAGTTGTCTCCAGAATGCGACGAGATAATTAGCTAAAAATTATCTCATGTACGTTTGAGCCAAACGCGGATGTTATAGAGAAAACAGATTGAAAAAATGTTTAACCATTCAAAAGTTATCAAGAAAAGAAGAAAGCGGGGATCAGCTCAACACCCGCTGCACAGGGTTGGCGGATCCTAGTAATTAGTAAACTGTACCACAACTATTTAAAGAATTAAGAAAATTTTATATAAGAACAGCAAAATCTGTCCATCCTTTTACAAGAAAAATTAAGAACAATAATATATACAGAATAAAAAATTACAGGGTAATTAACAAAGCCTCGCTGAATTATTTTAATATCTTTAGATTAGTAACAAATTGAGTTATTGAGTGTATTTTAACATCAAATAATCATGTTCAAAAAGGCAGCTGTGACCTCTTTTCACATAGACTGACTGGTAAGAATGTTTTTTTTTAATATCACTGACATTCTCGGAGCATGAATGAATTAAATGTAATTATTATTTGTTTTTTATAATGCCACGTTTAAGTTTTATTAATAAAACAGAGGCAAAGGGTACTTACACAGAATATAATGCACTTTCTCAACAAACGGTAAGTGTTTAATAATATCCCAATATAAACGACAATATTATGATTGTAATAGGAATCTTTATTTCCAATTCTATGCTGCACAAGCTGTTGCTCAGTTCCAGTAGGATTCGTCAAAGCCAATAGAGAAAGAGATAGGTAGGGCAGTAACCGTATAGAGATACAAACTTTAAAAAAGGTTACCTCCACTCGTTCTCTGGGGCTAAGGGGTACCTTCGTTAAGGCATATACTAAAAATATTTGGATTAATGAAAGGCTTGTGTGCCCTCCATCTACCTTGGTCAAGGCATATACTAAAAATGTTTAGATTAATGAAAGGCTTGTGTGCTAGTGCCCTCCATCTTTATTCTGGTCTGG
Organism: Melinaea menophilus ssp. n. AW-2005; assembly: GCA_918358695.1. Taxonomy (NCBI): domain Eukaryota; kingdom Metazoa; phylum Arthropoda; class Insecta; order Lepidoptera; family Nymphalidae; genus Melinaea; species Melinaea menophilus. Next base: position 27,275,244 of record OU911041.1, on the reverse strand, counting down.
GACGTCACTACAGTGAACCTTTTTTAGTCGGTAAAGGAATTATCGACTATAAAATATTGGTGTCTTTCCCAATTATCGATTGTCTAATTCATTGTCATCAAATAAAACAATCATCAAATAACCAAATTTTGGTACAGAATAATTTGTAATATGAATTCAATCTTGAATTGCCTTTATTACATGTATTGTATTTATTGGTTATTTAATAGCAATTAAAATTAATTATAGATTAACTATGTTGAGTATCAGAGGAATATATTTTTGTATGTATGTACATATAAATACTTAATCTAATTGTAGTATACCCCAACAGAGAAAATTAATAAATCTTTCATCTACCTTGTTAAAATATTTATTACAGACCTTTTATCCATCACAACAATTCGTAATTGGCCAAATGACTGAAAGCCAGAGACGCATCACAATCAGTAATGTCATAAATTACGAGACGCAGCAATGGTTTTTTTTTTAATTATATATGTATAATGTATAAAATATTCTACCTGTCAAATGACATTATATTTTTATTAATACTCTGTTATAATTGAATTGTATAAAATGTATTTTAATTTGAGATTATTTTTTTCAGTTTATCATACTTACAATCTTCACTATTTGCTACAATTTTAGAGGATACAATAACCGAAATGCGTATTTTAGGTGCCTAAAAAGAATTGTGTAACTTGTATAATGCATATTAACAATAGTTTGAATATAAATATAAATTTACAGTCGAATGTAATAATAACATGCGAGTGGAAAAGACGATGTCGGATATGGAACTTCTTCTGGCATTGAAGTTCCAAGTCTCTCAACCAGAAGTGACAGACGAGCTTGCGGGCATAGATCCTCAGAATCTAGAGAGCAGTGTTTATAAACTTAATAAACTAGATAGTGATAGGTTAGTAACTTATATAAGTTACTACTTGAATAATTAACAAGTTTAATTTGAATCATCTCCAAATAATTAAAACATTCAAATCTATGTTTATAATAATTTATATACTAATAATTCAATACAGGAATCTGCTTATAAATGCATTGATAGAAACGTACAAAAACCTTGTAACGTTTAAGAACTACAAAGCTCTGGAGGACAATGTTAACGATATCGTTAAGTTAGATAATTATCGCCTAGAGCTTTTAGAAGAGGAGGCAAAAAATAGAATGTACGCTATCAAATATACCTTACTAACTTTATCCAGCGTATTTGCCCGCTCAATACTATATAAGGTTTCCGATATTACGTTCATCACTAATATATTAATATAAAAAGACAGACAAACAAATAAAATATAATTTTTAACGATTTTATAACGTTTTTTTAATTTATAACTCTATAATCCATAGAACGCGAAGGGAACTAAACAAACAACTAAGACAACAGCGTAATCATGTTAAGTCTGTCATTTACGACACAGACGCATCAATCGAAGAACTCAATATCAAAGTTGAAGTTTGTATCTTATTATAATAATGAGGAATATCGAAGTTATTTCACAGTTACTTGTTAATGAGTTAGCATTTGCAGGACGCGAGCCTCGACTCTGAGATTCGTAGTCGTTATGTTGATCGTTGGCAAGTTGCTCGAACTGAACAACATCATCAGACCATCCACGATGATGAAGCAGTTCCAAATAGTGTTATAGAATACTACAAACACAGAGCCGACAGTGAACAAAGAGTTCACACTGAAGTTGAAGTTCTCTTTACGATTTCCATAAACGTAGCTCTCCTTTGACATTACTAGCGTTCACTAAAGGTAAATGTGGTTAATATTACTCACTGCGTTACAGGAAACTCTTGAAAAGGTAGAGGATTGGATGACTAAATACGATACGGACATGGAAGGAATAGATTTAAAGATACAAATCAAGAAAAACGATTACCAAGATATGCTTGATAAAAGAATCAAATATGAAGAAACGGTTGATTTTTATTTTACACTAAAAGTAATTTTAGATAAGAATAATATATTTATAATATTTAAATTGATTCAAGATCGAGAAGCATGATACTATGATGAAGGAATGGATCCACTTCAAGGAGGAACGCGAAAAGGCAAGGTTATACAGAGAAAAAATGACCAACTCTGCGATTATGGTGCAGGCATGGTGGAGAGGTTTGTTGGTACGTCGTCAACTGGGTCCTTATAAGGTTGCTAAGAAGAAAGGAGCTGGTGGAGCTAAGAAGAAGTAGTTTATATAATGTTTAGATACGGTTTTATTTTAGACATAATTCATAAATAAATATTTTGTTCATATGTTTTATTATCTATTTAATGCACATTGAAGACATACTTGTTAAAATAAAAAAAAATCGGTGAAATTACCTGAAAATTGCTTGTCTTACTAATAATTAGATATTTTCAAGGTATTTTTCAAAGATTGTGTTCAAAGTCGATTAACATGGTATAATATTATTAGCTACGTTGAATTTTGTTTATGTTAATTTCTCCTATTTATTTGCCGATATTGATCTTGATTATTAATATGAGTTGTAGCTCCACACATAAAAAAACAATTCATTAAAAAAATACATAGTAGAAACCTTCTTTCCTTGATAAATTATAGTTTCTGATGTTATGACCTACATTGTTTTGAAGTGTCATTAATATTAATTTATTAGTTTCTGCGTGATAGAGTAACAAACATCTTTACAAACTTTCGCATATATTATATTAGTAGGAATTTACAAAAAAAAATGTAATTGAAATAAATTACTCATTTACAGGTGATGAATTTTATTATAAATATATTATATTAAATTATAGAATCCCTTAGACCAGAGCAAGTTTTCTTTAATTAAAAAGAATCCATTCTTCCATCACATTCATCATCATTTTTCATTTCATTTAATTTTTCACGTGTGAGCAATGCTTGATGGATATTTGTCGTCGTTATCACAAATATTATAAATCTGTTACTACACATGAAACTACCAATCCTATTTTAAAAAAATATATCTTTTTGTTTAGTAACGCTTTTTTACACTGGTACGCGTAATTCTGACTTTGACAGTTGTATGTTCTACCTTCTCTGTGCATCTTAATTCTGTTATTTTATAATATATTTTGTTTAAGGTGTGAGAAATATTTAATTCTATTTTATAAAAACTTAAACAATTTTAGATATTAGTTACAACAATTCAATTTGTGAGCAATTTAACTTATAATTATATATAGTTTGGTACCTTTCTGAACATATATAACATTTATAATTGTTATAATAATTAATACAAGCACAGAAAAAAGTGTTCGGACATCAAAGAACCCTCTTTTTAAATAATACCAATTAAACTATTTCATTATTCAAAGTAAACAAATTTATTAATATAACGTTATATAAAGTAAAATATGTTTTATATATTAAAATAACTATAATTATAAATAAATATAAATTGTATAATAACAACCCGAAGTTAATTATACATTTTAATTAAACTAAATTTTACATCACTATCTTCATAAAGAAACGTCAATTATCCAATGATCACATGACAAGCTTTAACCAATCACATCCACAACAATCAACACAACTTTGATTTTTATGTTTGACAAATCAGTTATGTTTGACGTATTATTATTTTATTAAATTGCACGTTAATTGAGACATTTATTCAAAATTTATGCCAGAAAAGAAAAATATTCTATATAAGCCATAAAACTAGTCTTGCCATAACCGGAGTTCGAAGCGTTCTTGACAACGTGTAAAAAACGGTACTTTTAGTGTTGTCGGCGTTTACGATACGCTTCACTCGTGAGTTGTAAGCTATGCCATGCCATGTCAGTTTGTTAATGGTATGCGGTTCTGCATAATTTAAGTGTGTAACGACGTTTATTTGTGAACTAAACTAAATATCGGTGTTGTGAAAGTTCTAGTGGACACTGTTTAGAGAGGGCGATGAAGACTAAAAGTGATAAAAACAAGAACGGCGATAGTGACACAGAGGTGAGTAATTAAAGTACTTGTCAGGTCCTACAAGAATCTTATAAAAGATAATCTCAGGATGTTTCGACAGCAGCAAAAAATCCTCAGTGCATTTACAATACTTACACGTAGGTTATGATTTTTATATTCTTAATTTACTATTTACCGCCGTATTTTTGAAATAGTTTGACAGTTGCCCTGCGATTTGTCTATTTTTAGGTTCATTCATGTATTTCTATCGGGGCTATTGTTATGATTTAAACCAGATGTTTTATTTTGAATTCCTATGAAACTGCTTGACTGGAACTGGTTTACAGTTACTTGGCAATTGGTTGTATCCTCGTAATTTGGTCCATCAACTCTTATATAACAGTCATTGATTATATTGTTGTCATATAAATATGTTAACTTTACCTACATTCACTTTTAGTTAACACATATTATAAAAATTATTCTTTATTTATTTTATTTATTAGCTATGTAACTGAGTTTATAAAATTAATTTTTACTAATTAACTGACCAGTTTAGTTTAAAGGTACATCACAAGTAATAGTCAAATAATAGTTTTATTTTTAATGGGAATTATCCAACTTTAACACTAAATCTACCAAGGACCAGTCAAATTGACCGTTCTTAAACTTTTGTAAAACTTACACATTTTTAAACATTATAATATCGTTATCAAACTACATGACAATTCTTAGAATATGCATATAATATTTTCTTCACTCTTTACTTTTAGTTATTTCCATTAGTACCTGCGTTATATAATAAAATAACTTTTAATTACCAATAAATTTGACGGTGTGCGGTAGGAACAGGTATACAAGAATTGTCGGTAGGTTTAGTGTTAAGACACATTATTAATCAATGTGCAAACATTATAAGTAGTAAACTAATTAATTCAGCTCATAAGGAAGTAATGTTAACTGTTAATTACGATGAACACAATAAAAATGATAGTTATGTTTTTTTTGTTAATAAAAAGAAAATTAAATAGAACAAAAGACAATTGCTTAATCTATAGTAATATTATGAAAAGATAAGATTTGTTTGTTTGTTTGTAATCAATAAACTCATAAACTACTGGACGAATTTGAGAAATTCTTTCACTGATAGACAGGTAAATTACCTGCGGGTGAGATAGGCTGTCAGATGGACCATAGGTCTGTACCATAAGTGAAATCGGGGCAGGCAACTAGTCTCAATATAAAACCATCTCAAAATAAGAACTTTGTATACATTGTTTACATTTACAGAATTGATTGTATCAACAATCACGGCCACCGTCATATAAATTTTACATAAAACTAGCATAATTCAAATAGCAGCCGACTCGGAATTGTGATAATTATTATAAAGAAGACATCTTTATTAACTTTTTCATTTTGGTATCTCCGAAACAGTTTAGAGATTTAAATAAATTAAATTGTAAACAATTATTTGTTTACTGTTAAGTTTATGACATGACATGAGTGCTTTTCACCTTTTTTTATTAATAAGGTGCCCAAGCAGATGGTATATAAATAATATATATTCAGCGTGTCTGACATCTTGCTACCAAGCACAATATATTTGATGAAGTTAATACTGTGTTTTATTGAACATAATATTTACAATTTAATTTAATGAGAACTGTATATATTTTTAACACTACTCGGTGACACAAAATCTTAAAGTTAATTGTACGATTTTTTTTTACAGTAACAATTCTAGTTTGATTATCTCTTTTTTAATTTGATTCCTAAGTTTGATGAGATCAAATTGTTTCAAACTAAATTATTATTTAATTGATTTTATAATAGACTATTATTATTGTATAATGTGATATAAGATTTGACGACCAAAGTCATTGTTTCATTTCACGTCATTTATAAATTTTGTTATAATTATGTGTATATATATATATATATATATATATATATATATATATAATAATTTTCATATTTTTTTTTTTTCACAACCGTTGTACTTAGTTAATGTGATATAAAATTTACAGCATTTACATTGAAAATATCTTTTGAAATCTGTTTATATTTCTTATATTTTGTCATATTAAAACTTTGTTCGGAATCCCCGTGCAATAATTTTTACTTTATTACTTGATGTGATTATATCTCTTATATATAAAACATGTTATGCCATGTTCAAATTATATGATATATTTAATATTATATATTTTATTGCTAATATTTTTTTTTATTTTTGTACAACAACCTAACGAGCACTTTTGTTATACAATATAAATAAAATAACTCGATGCACTACAAATATTTTTATAATAAATACTTGGTACATCAAATTGCATTCCAGTATTAGGTTTTTAATTCCCTTTATCTATTATGAACCGTATATCACTAACAATAGAACGGTGCATTAACAATTGGTATGTCAATATTGTAATTTACATATAGGATACGAGTTACAAAGGTTTATACGATGGCAATGATTTGTTGTACGCAATTATATGATTTATGTTATTTAATATAAAGATTATTATCGCATGCGAAGTAACGGTACGGTAATATAATTTGTAGTTTGCACGGATTTGGCACCGTCCGATGTAAACACGATACAGTTTGTAAGCGCGTGTGCTCGCAAGTCCCCAGCACCAGGCGTTTCGTTAACGCGTTTCCGTGTCTCTCGTGTCTCGCGATACGCACACGTTGTGTGTTTAGTTTTAGTTTAGTTTTACGTGATCACTAAATTGTCTATACGAAGGTTTGAATATTTTTTTGTTACAACTTTTGGCTATATACTGAAATTTCTTAACGTAAATACTAATAAATTTAAAATGTATTTGATGAAATCGATTATACGTCGAACTGCGTTTATTAATAACATAACTCGAACGATACACGAACTCAATTTTAGGATATCATGGGAGGAGGGAAAGGGGGGGGGGATTAACGTGTTAAATAATCTTTTAACATACAGCCATATATGTAATACTAATGAGTTATTATTTTATAGATTTAATGTATTGTTAGAAAGAAGTTATTGCGTCGTAATTATATATTTTTTTTTTTAATTTCCGTTTAATTCTAATACATATATTATTTTATATATTATCTATAATAGATTTATTTTTGGATATCGTTCGTGATGGTTATTTGCGTTTGATATCTTACAGAAGCGATCTATCCTTGAATAAGCTATAACTTTTTTTTCTCATACAATAAATAATACAGGAAGAAACATTAATAGGGTATCGTCATATATATATATATGTATATATATATATATATATATATATATATATATATATATCTCGGTTTAAATTATATGCTTTGATTATAACAATATATATAGTTTAAGGAAAACACTTGCAGTAACTTGTTGCTAATAATAAATAAATAATATAACAAATACATAATTATATATGTAAAAGATCGCTGTCCGTGTATAAAATATATTTTGGAGAAATCATTACCGCTCCCGGCAATGGGGGGGGGGGTTGAGGGGCGTTAGTACACAGCACAGTAGTTTTTAGAATCTTGTTTATCTATGTGTTTGTGCGCGTCAATCTCCGGAACGGCTTGTTCGATTTTAATGTGGTTTTTACGGATTTTTTAACTTTCCCCTAGGACTTAGGATGTGTATTTTTCTACCTTCGATAAAATTATTATTAAGAGACAATTTTTTTGATGGTCTCGAAATTTTGCAATTCTGTATCCTGCAGGACAAAATAAAGTCCGCAAATGGAGTCGCGGGTAAAGGTAGTATTAAATTAATAGAATAATAAATATTATTTTAACATCTATAAGTTTCATAACTTACGTTCCAATCGAATTTTTTTTTTAATATTATTGATTCTGCATGACATTGCACGATTCCTATCATAAATGGTCAAGCAGTTTATCAACAGACATACAGTTATACTTGATATGTGTGAGTGTGTTTGAATCTTAAAGCATGAGGACCCCCCTGAGGGCATGTATGAAGAGGTTGATGTCTTTGGTCGATGCGAAAGAGGTATGCAGGGACCGTAGCGTTTGGCGCTCCGTCGTCTCTGGCTACCCCGCAAGGGATATGGCGTGAAGTTGAATAAATAAATAAATAATAAAGTGTTTGAATCTTATGTATACATATATATTATTTACATTAAACGTTCTAATAATAGATGTCTCCTCTGTGTTTATGTCTCATTGTCATGAGATACATGTGATTATTATGTAAAAATTGTATGTATTATTGTCTATTGCGACCACTGAAAGTATTGATTTCTTGTGGTTATACTACCTGCTACCCGGTATTAATTATTAATAATAGATAAGAACAACTCATTCAAGTAATAATAGAAAAAAAATCAAATTAAATTCCGTTTATAGGTTACCGGGTTACTATACCGCAGACAGATATACGTGTTAAACTCTTAACATCCCTCATTTTTTGTCGGGACCATAGTTATAAAAATCCTAAAAAATAATTTTTCTTTAATCTTTAAAATATTATCGTTTATAATGTTTTACTTTAATTATAAAAAAAAAAATCAAAGATGTACTAAAATATTATTAGTATTGTGAGTAATTTTTTTTTTCGAATTTCTAGCATTTGTGAACTTATTATAAGAAGAAGAAGAAGAACATATAAACTATAATTATGTTTAAAATAACATTATCATATCAATCACCATCATTTCACAGGTTAATGTTTGTCGAATAATCCATCAACACACACACACGCACGCACGCATACACACACACACACACACACACACACACACACACACACACACACACGCACACACACACACGCACACACACACACACACGCACACACACACACACACACGCACACACACACACACACTAATACACACACACACACACGCACACGCACACACACGCACACTCACACTCTAATACACACACACACACACACACACACACACACTAATACACGCATACACACGCACACACACACGCACGAATGATCAAAACTGTTTGTAGATCTCGGATTTGGCAATAGTTCTATCACAAAAAAATATATTAAGAAAATTTATCCTGTTCTAATATTAATGTATGTTTGTCTGATATTCGAATATTATATACTAGCTGTTCCCACGGCTTCGTTTCCGAGGAATATTATATTTTTTTTTAAATAAAAGTAACCTATTCGGCGGTATTTCCAGATCGGTACGACATGGGTACCTTCAAATAGGCGTTAATTCCTACCTACAAGGCCGGCAACACTCTTGTAAATCTTCGGATGTTGCAAGAGTTCATGGGCGGCGGTGATCACATCAATCTGTGACCCGCCAGCTCGTTTGCCCTCCTCTTACATAAAAAAAAAAAGAAACCTAATTTACTTATAACATCAGCTATCCGCACGTGAAAGTTTGTTAAAATCGGTCCCCCCATTTCAGGGATTAGCCTGAACAAGTAGACAGACAAACAATAATTTATATAACTATCGTATATACATTCAAATGCATTTAGTTAAAGGTTGTTATTTCGGAATTACAAACGGACAATTCCATTTTATTTATATGTATATATTTGTCGGAATGACACAATTAGATCAGGCTTAATTAAATGAAGGCGTGTCCATATTGCCAATTAAGTTTAGGAGGTATCGTGCTGGTCCGAAACAAGCTTCTATTTTTAGTCCAATTATCTATATCTAATAATTGTGTGGACAAATCTAATAAGTGTCCTCTTTATAGTTATTATATCTGTATCTATATATTAGATTAGATTAGTTTTCCCCATGGCGGGATATTTTACGAATTTTAGAGATTTCCTTACTTTTATCCACTTTGTTTCTAATTAATATTTTGTTTTTGTTTTTTTTGTTAAAAATGCATTTATTTTTGTTTAATTTATACTTTTTCTTAAAATCTTATCCTCCATTTTTATTTCGTAATATATTTAAATGTTGCTCATATTTTTTTTTATCATTTAACTTTGACAACCTTTGTACGTAAGGTTCTCAAAGTTAAATATTATTTCAATAATGTTCTTATATAACTTATGTTATTAACGAAGTACGCGAACTAATAGAAATCCAAGGATAGTTAATAGAAACTACGTTTAACGTTCTGTTCATAAATGTCCGTTAAAATTTTTCAGCTTGCTTTATTTTTATATGTTAATGCTAAACCTACCGACAATTCTTGTATACCTGCTCCTACCGCACGCGGTCAAATTGACCGGTAATTAAAAGTTATTTTATTATATAATGCAGGTAATAATGGAAATAACTAAAAGTAAAGAGTGAAGAAAATATTATATGCATATTATAAGAATTATCATGTAGTTTGATAACGATATTATAACGTTTAAAAATGTGTAAGTTTTACAAAAGTTTAAGAACGGTCAATTTGACTGGTACTTGGTGGGTTTAGTGTTAATTGAATAATTGAAAGAAATTGAATAAAATAATTAATTGAATTATTATGAAAGTAGTATTCTCGGTAATGACGCGTTCGCTTTCTCCGTGTCACGTGGGCGTCGGGGGCGCGTCACGGGCGGGATATCGATGCGTGTGCGCAGGTCACTTGCGTTATTTTGAGTGTTATTATTATTATTGTGCGCTTCGGAAATAGAAGTGTATATTTTTATTTCAGTTACATCACTCGATGTGTTTTTGAAAATATTTCTGATAATCAAAAGCATAAGCAATATACATATATATATTAACACTAAACCTACCAAGAACCGGTCAAATTGACCGTACTTAAACTTTTGTAAAACTTACACATTTTTAAACGTTATAATATTGTTATCAAACTACATGACAATTCTTATAATATGCATATAATATTTTCTTCACTCTTTACTTTTAGTTATTTCCATTATTACCTGCTTTATATAATAAAATAACTTTTAATTACCGGTCAATTTGACGGCGTGCGGTAGGTACAGGTATACAAGAATTTTCGGTATGTTTAGTGTTAAATAAAAATAAATTGTCGTTAAATGCAAGCGATGTTTACATTATTTAATTATATATAAATATATATATAATGTTGTCGCTAAATCGTTGTTATATCTGTCTGTTGCACATCAGTGAACGCTGTAAGTGTTTTCGGTGTATTTTAAACGGTAGTGTAGTGATGTCAGCTTTATAAGCTCCGTTCGTTAAGTAAACATAATTTTCACGTTTGATTTGCTCAAAATGAAACCTTAGCATATATTACATATATATAGAATAGTATGTATATATGTCGCGTTATTAATATCAGTAGTTGTTAATATATCTTATATATATATATATATATATATATATATATATATATATATATATATATATATATTTTTTTTTAATAAAAAATAGTCGTAAACCGCTCACAAGGACGCGTACGCGTAATCGTACGTCCCGTCCGTTAAATCTAATTTGGTTTGATCGTAATTAATTAATGATTTTAGTTTAGTGTTATAATATACTGTTGATCCGGTCAGTTGGTTGTGAAAGTGCGAAGAGACTGGATGTTGTTATCTTTCTTACATTAAACATCTGTAGTATCTTCTAAGATTTCTTGTGCATTAGGTACACTAGTATCGCCGGCGACTCCGCTCGTGTTGAATGTGTTAGTGTAATGTGTTGTGTTTAGTGTAATAATGTGATGGTTTGATGTTGATGTTGAAATGTTGGCGTCAGCTGCGACGGATTCCTTTACAGCGATGTTTCAGAAGCGACGATCCGTCGATCGACCGCTTATCATGGTGAGTATATATACTGATAGGTTTCTTTATATTATAAAAGTGTTATTACACGTCTCTGTTACACATTTGAATATATAGATCACGCTTAATACACATTTCGAATAAATAAAACCATAAAGAAAATATAGATATTTATTCTTCTTGTAATATTGTCCCATGAGATCGCGTGATGTACGATCTAAAAAGTAAAAAAAATAATAAAGTATAAATGTAAAAAATGTAATCCAATCTAAACCAATCGGTTAATCCAGTATCTATAGCATCAGTTATCCAACCACTTTGCAAATAACATTTTATTGTAACTATATAAATATTATATATTTTTTATATCTTAATGAATAGAGTGACTAGACAAAGACGCGGTAAAATACTAGACTTACTATTATAAATGCAAAAGTAACTCGTATCTGTCTGTCTGTAAAATATATGTTGATATCCAAGGAAAGACGTATGAAATTTTTATATCGAAATGAAAACTAGGGGCGCCAACAAACCCCCAATTTCGACTTGCTGCGCTCGCGAAATTTCGGGTGCCGTTTGCATATTGAGCGAAGCGAGCCCAGTGTGTTCACTCATCGTTTCCCATTGACGTCAATGGGATATCAGTTTTTTGACGTGACATTAAAAAAAAAAATTGTTTTTGATATTAAAAATTATTTTTTTTTATAACCGTCACCTAATTTGTGTCTTTTTGTTTGCAAAGTTTCAAAGTTTGCAAAGTAGTTTTTGAGCCAATTCGTGACAAAGAATGCAAAAATCTCCAGTAAAACGCTTCGCTCAATAAATATATAATATAAATACGAAATAAAATGATATTGGTACCCGTTTAGGAGCACCTTATTTTAACACAGAGGTCATTGACTCTATTAAATATTCATAGAGACAACTAAGACAACCAATTTTAATAATTTATTACTTTACCAATAAAATTAGGATATATAATAAATTTAACATAACAAGTTGTGAATTTGGACGCCATGTTGGACGATTCTCTCAAGACAGTTTTAAACTAAGAAGAATATATATAAATTAAGAAAAATGTATCAATTTATGATCTGTGTGTACAATCTAATTGTACAATACTTATTCTATTGTATTATAGTTATTCTTAATATACGTAAACGAAGTCGCGGGAAATGAGTAAATTAAAAATTGGTTATGCAACTCTGATAGGAGAGGGTCCCTTTGTATCTGAACTGTTGTCAACATTATAATCAATGTTTGGGAAACAGTGATCACAATAAAGAAATTGACTGAATTGTTGTGTGGTTCTTCTAAGTCCAGGGTGCGTTTCGAACTCTCGTAGCCTTATTTTAACACATTCGCGACCATTGACGTGAATTCACGTCATTTCAAATTTTATCCTCGTTGCCGCTGACGTGAATTCATGTCATTTCAAATTCTATTCTTGATTGCCGCTGACGTGAATTCACGTCATTTCAAATTCTATTTCTCGTTGCCGCAAACATTTTTTTAAATTTTTATCCTCCGCTTGACGATACAAGTTTTGCGGCAACCAGCTTCAGAATTTCATTATATTGGCCGGTACACAGAATTAGAAACGTAGAAAATTAACCGGGCTCGAATGTGTTAAGTTGGAGAGTGTCTTTAGAGAGGGGCTTATACTATAAGTAGGTATGTTATCAAAATAGGCCCTCCTCACACTACCACACTACCATTTGACGTACATTTTTGAGGACCAAGACACTTGTCTCCATGTTATCAGCCCTGGTAGTATAGACATGTATGGAATTCTATTCTTCTATTAAGAAGAATAATTTTCTATTTGACTCAAGTTAATGAATATCTCTATAATGTATTTAAGTATTTTAAAGTCACATCAACAAACACTATCTAAATAGGTTAATAATATTAATACTAATAGGTACTTCTGAATAGGTAGAGGTAAATACTCGCGTCGCCACGATAAAGTATTAGAAATCGTACGAGAAGCGCTTTTTCTCTCTGTAGCTAGAGCGCAGAAGGATATAACAACCACCAAAATATCAATAAAGTTGGTAAAGGCAGGTTCGTCCAAAAAATCTAAACTAAAACCTTATTCCATCTTGGATGCGTCTCCTAATTGGACTCTCATGATGGACACGTATGAAAGGCAATACAAAATCCCCGGGGATGTTTGTGTTTCGTCATCTAGGCTGGACTTATTCCTGTACTCAAAACAACTAAGGCGCGTTATACTTGTGGAACTTACTGTACCCTGGGAAACAAACATACCCAAAGATCATACATTTAAGCTTAACAATTATTACGAACTATATAACGAACTGATCAGGAATAAATTTATAGTTAATTTGTACGCTGTAGAAGTAGGAGCGAGAGGTGTAACAGCAAAATCTCTCTACAACTTATTTAAGAATCTCGGTCTTTCTAGAACGATGATCAGTTCATTTCTGAAACGTATTTCAAAAGCGGTTTTAGTAGGTTCTTACGATATTTGGTTAGGTAGGGAGAGGAGCGTGAACAGTGAAGGTGAGCGTGTATGCGCATACTAAAGGGACCCCTTAAACCTACACCTGGGTCGCAAGTCCCAGACATTGTTTGCGCTCCTCTTCTTGCAACGCGATGGGCCCGGCACCCGCACGGTGAATCCATGGAATGCTAAGAAGCTTCGTGTCTTTTAAATCAGATCAGATTTTTTTTTCTTAAGTTTTACCTTTATAAGATAAGGAAATAGCTGATCTCCTGCATTCGTTTCCGGCGCTATTCGGATCGAATATGTTTTATAATTATACAAAACTATAAACATGTGATAATATATATATATATATATGTATAACTTTGAAAAGCACACACACACACAACACACACACACACACATTTAAAACTACATATCTATATATAAAGATAAGATTATTTAACTGTAGATATTTATCAATTCATAAAGTACTCGGTGTACAAGAGGGTAATAAATGCAATAACTCAAGTGGACACTTATCATGTATGAATTTCCTGAAGAACAAATTTATTATCTTTAATTATTTCCATGTTTCATGGAAAGAACATGCACCTATACATACATATACATACACATATATATATATATATATATATATATATATATATATATATATATATATATATATAATGGAATATCTATAATCAGTGTATGTATGTATATCTAACCCTGCTTCAAATTATATATTTACAATTGATATTATAAAAAAAATGATTCAATATTACAGATATATATAATGACTAGGTATTATTTATACTACAGTAAACTATTCCAATGGTAAATACTGTTTTTATAATCTAAGTGATTTTCCATTCGATTTTTTTTAATATAATTGATTTTCTTTTGTTTTCACGGTCGTGGAATGTGGTGTTATTCTTACTTTTCATATTGTATATATATACATATAAATAAAATTGTGGTGTCTGTTCGTAATTCTAAATAGACAGCTTTAAATTTTCTTCTCTGTCCACATGATCTCTGAAATTGTTAGATTTTAACAGGACTGTCACCGGGGGAAAAGCCGATGTTAAAAAACATATTCGTCGAACGAAGTCATGGCATAAGCAAGTATTTTAATATACACTAGTTTAAAGCTACAGATTTACACGTGTCTGAAATGACACTTTATTCTCCTCTCAACAGACAAACAATCCGATTAACTTAACACTAAACCTACCAAGTACCGGTCAAATTGACCGTTCTTAAACTTTTGTAAAACTTAAACATTTTCCAAACGTTATAATATCGTTTTCAAACTAAATGACAATTCTTAGAATATGCTTATTATATTTTCTATACTCTTTACTTTTAGTTACTTCCATTATTATCTACGTTATATAATAAAAGAACTTTAATTACCGGTCAATTTGACGGCGTGCGGTAGTAACAGGTATACAAGAATTGTCGGTAGGTTTAGTTTTAAACGATGTATTATTATGGTGTGAGGAACTCTGTTTTATTTAATATTATTGTCCGTCTGTACGTAATATATGACTTAATGCATCATCCAGTATTATATACTAGGATCCGCCAACCGAGCGCGGCGGGTGTTGAGCTGAGCCTCTCTCCTTTCTTCTTTTCTTGATAACTTTTGAATGGCTAAACATTTTTTCAATCTGTTTTCGCTATAACATCCGCGTTCGGCTCAAACATACATGATACAATTTTTAGCTAATTATCTCGTCGCATTCTGGAGACAACTAAACACAAAAAAAGGTCTCCCAAACGGTTAAGAGCTTCGCTTACGCTCAGCTCAATATATATATATATTTGGTCTACTAAATTGTATCTTATCTTGTTAAAAACAAAGTTTTGATTAGCAAACTAATATTACTGCTGCCAGGTATATACGGTAATCCCCCCTATAACACGGTTCTCTTATAACGCGATTTCAGTCCTTCGTATAAACACCTGTTTTCTCCTATATAACGAGGGGATTTCCCACGTTATATGAGATTTATAATTATTTTTTACAGCTTACTTTTGCTCATTGTGTTTTTATAAAATTAAATAAAATTAAGTAAAAATTACATTAAATTAAATTCTTTCTTAATATTTATTCCATTTAAAACTCCTTTAAAATGTTAAACTTGTATTATTTGTACATAACGCGTTATACGGTTATATGAACTCGTTATACGAGAATATTCCTACAACGTGTTTTTCTATAACGCGCAACTAATCTATGTTATAGGGGGGATAACTGTATATACGAGGATGTGTAGTTATTCTAAGTTCAGGCTACGTTTGAAACTCCCGTAGTCTTAATTTAAGTTGGAGTGTCTTTGGGACTTATTTCGACAAGTATCTTATGTATAGTACTGAAACATTTGATACAAAAGTGAGCACTGGTATTGATACAAAGTGAAAAATATATATATATATATATAATCATCATCTTCCTTCCCTTATCCCGTTTTGGGGTTTACATTATGTTTTTTCCTTCCATACTCTCCTCTCCTGTTACTCGTCATCTCTGTACCCACTCCCTTCTTCTCCATATCATCTTTCACGCAATCCATCCATCTTTTCTTCGGCCATCCCTCCACTACCATACCCAGCACTCTTTTGGTCACGTGCCTTTCATCTCTCAAGTGAAAAAGATAAATAAATAAATCAAAGTATTATATGAAACTGTATTAAAACGCGAAAATATTAGATTTAATTTCTCAATAAACTATTTAAATTAGTACTTAATTATTTTTATCAATGATTAATTCTCCCATACATAATGTCATTTGAAAGTGTGTGTGAAACAATTTTATTATATGATTTAATAACTATTAGCTTCATTTTAGAAAGTAAATGATGATATTTTGATATTGTTATATATATTTTATTTACTTATATCTTTTTCACTCGTGTTTCAAATGGGTGTGTTAGGATTATTTTGATACCATACTATCTTAGGCCTTCTAAAGACACTCTTAAACTTAAAAATAAGGCTACGAGGGTACCAAACTCGTCCAGCTCTGAGGAAACACACAACAAGCTAAGTTAATATTCAGATTTCATTTATATTATCGATTAAGATATGTAGCTTATTATTATTTTATAGTTCTGTGACATACAAA
This sequence comes from Melinaea menophilus ssp. n. AW-2005, assembly GCA_918358695.1. Taxonomy (NCBI): domain Eukaryota; kingdom Metazoa; phylum Arthropoda; class Insecta; order Lepidoptera; family Nymphalidae; genus Melinaea; species Melinaea menophilus. Next base: position 27,258,094 of record OU911041.1, on the reverse strand, counting down.
GTTAACTTCGTTCCACTTTGGCGGCAAGTTAACACCGTCTACGATGCTGGTAGTCGCAGATTCGATTCTTTTTCAAACATTTTCATTATATTAACACTAAACCTACCAAGTGCAGTCAAATTGACCGTTCTTAAACTTTTGTACAACTTACACATTTTTAAACGTTATAATATCGTTATCAAACTACATGACAATTCTTATAATATGCGTATAATATTTTCTTCACTCTTTACTTTTAGTTATTTCCATTATTACCTGCGTTATATAATAAAATAACTTTTAATGATCAATTTGACGTCGTGCGGTAGGAACAGGTATCCAAGAATTGTCGGTAGGTTTAGTGTTAATATGATTACAAGTGTGCTTATTCATTGTTTAATTACCTTTATATAAATATATAATAATATGTTAAATAATAATTGCGACACTGTTAATCACATTTCATTCCTCCTGTATCCTTTATAACTTTCAGATATGCTACGTTATTTCATATATATTAATATTTTCATTTAAGTAAGGTAGTAGTTTAAGATATAAAATTATAATTTTCTCATATAATAGATATCTCGTTACGTATTCGTCTCACCGCAAGTGTCCTTCGTATAACAGTTATTATTGCCAACATACATATATATATATATATATATATATATATATATATATATATATATATATAGATATATATATATATATATATATATATATATATATATATATATATAGTAGTGTATAGTTATTTTGTTACGAAGTTCCATTAAATTTAAATCGTTCTGAAACATATCTCTTTAAAAGTATTGAAAAAAACAACTTCTAGATACGTTAAAAATATATATATATATATACTCATGAAATATATTTAGACCGTATGTATGTTTTGCTCCGTAGGTAACCTTGTCTCGGTTTACAAGTAAAGTATGAAACTACTAATTGGTCGTTATCATAATAATGTTAAAGCATTAACATCTCTATTGTTGTATATACAAGATATGTTATTTGTATTTGTTTGTACGTTAGTGTGTTGTGAATCGATTGACGGTGTGCTAAATCGTAATGCCATTCCGTTTTGGTTTAGAATTTGTGTTTTTAAAGTAAATTCTGTTATTTAATGTGACATTTTAGTTTGTTTATGGAATCTTTTTTTTTTTTGTATTATTTTTGTGTTTAACTATATTTGAATATTTTTTTTATATTGTTTAGTTTATTATTTATTTCATATATGTATATACAGTAATACCCCGCTTTACGCGACCCCGTTATACGCGGTTTCACTATAACGCGGATGCAAATTTCGCTCTCGAATGCCTCGAATTACGCAAAAGAGTGATTGATTAAAATGATTTGTATTTTTTTTTGTAATAATTTTTGACTATGTTTAATCATAAACCTCGTTATACGCGAATTTCAGTTAACGCGATTTTTTTTTGGAACGTATCCCTCGCGTAAAGCGGGGTATTACTGTATATATGTATTAGGTTTACGTATTAGAGTGTTGTTATGTATATGTATGTATATTGTTATATTGTATTGCATCTGCCTATATCATCCGATTTTCGTCTACAATTCTTTTAACCCTAAGGTCGTCTGAAAGAAATCGCCGTTTGGCGATAGGACCGCCTCTTGTATGTTCCCAAATGTTTATTTTCTTTTTGTTTCTTTTGTAATTATTTTTTTTGTGTGGTGAACAATAAAATATATAAATAAAAAAAAATAATATTTATATGTTAGAGAGCCTTGAAAAATATGTGTATAAGATTATAAGGAAATCCTTATAATCTTAACACTAAACCTACCAAGTACCGGTCAAATTGACCATTCTTAAAGTTTTGTAAAACTTACACATTTTCAAACGTTGTAATATCGTTATCAAACTACATGACAATTCTTAGAATATGCATATAATATTTTCTAAACTCTTTACTTTTAGTTATTTTCATTATTACCTGCGTTGTATAATAAAATAACTTTTAATTACCGGTCAATTTGACGGCGTGCGGTAGGAACGGGTGTACAAGAGTTGTCGGTAGGTTTAGTGTTAAGACTTAACTCGTAACAGATGAACTGGTATGAAATATTATTCATAGTCCTGAAGGTCCAGGAAGAAACGACCAGTTTATTATGTCTTTCTCGTCAAGGTCACGACTGTTTATGACTCTTGTTTTTATTTATTATCTTATTCGTTTCTTATCAGATTATATTCTTCATCGTCTTCATTCGTGGGATGTTGTTTTTGTTTCTGTATGAGTAAAGTTTTATCAGTCTGTCTGTCCACATATAAATATATATATATATATATATATAAATAGTTATTTTGTAAACAAATATATGTTATGTTTAATATACCGTCAAAATCTTTGGTAAAACCTCTCATTTTTCGTCCCACACGTATTTTCTCCCTTTGTTTTTATTTTAATCTGAACGATGTTGCACCAAGTGACCTAAAAAGATCTCGAGCGTACGTGAGATTAAAGCTTAAAGCTTAATACCTAGATATTTTAATATTAAACGTCATATAGAAAGTTATAAGTTACGTATATCATATCTTGAACAAAATAATTCCAAAACTATCCTATCCTAAACTATCCTATCCTATCCTATCATATCCTCTGTCGAGCTGACGCTAGGAGTACTAACTTGTATGAGGTTGAAAGTTAGATTTTGTAAATCATCGAAGTTTGAAGACAAGTTATAGTAACGGAAATTCTCATATTAGAAACGAATCTCCAAAAATAAATAGCTCTATTTGAGTAGTAATGACATTGGGAGATCGTGAATATATATCAGAGATGGGGCCTTTAATGGCGTCTAAAAATAACTCGATGCGAATGTCAAACGCATTAGTACCTACCTACTCGCGCGCTGCTTGCTATATTGACACTACATGGTATACAATTCACTCGATGGCCTGACGTCACATGACCTACATGTGATCCGAGTATGATGTTGTACGTTTACAGCAAAAAAAAGAGAAAACTCGAACTCAAAACACTATAAATAAATGTATTTGTATAAATTTCTACAAAGCCGTCATTCTGGAGATTCACTTTGAAAACAAAACGGTTATCTTGTTTAAAATAATGTATAATTAATTTGAATTATTTCTTCATATATAATTAATATGTATCCCTGTATTAACGAGCTGATCCCGTATACTTGTGGTTGTTCCAGAGAATTGATTGTTTTATTTAATATATCCGGATACCGGGACTAAGTTTAGTTAAAATATAACTAATTATTAATGTTTATAGATTTTTTTTTTTAACATCACCAGACTCGAACCTGCGATCCCTTAGATGCCGTACCGTCGCTCTCCCAACTGAGTTACTGTGTCTGCGTCTTTATTAATCTAAAAATGTGTATTGACTTTGAAAATTTACTTCTTAATAGTATTATTGGATTTACAATGTTTTTTTATTTAACCCCCCCCCCCCCCTCCCTTTCCAGATCTGCATATTTTATAATATACCATTTTATACAACTACAATCCGTTTCAAATTAAATTTTTATATGTTACTTAAAACCCCATTCCCTGATTACTTATGTTTAAAAAATTGTTCCAGAGTCGTCCAGAGAAGCTGTCGCTCGGGAGTCGTCCTCCTCCTCCTGCGGCGATTGTCCCAAAGTCAGTGGACGGCCCTCGTCCTCCCGGCTGGAACGGACAACCACGCCGGCACGGCTCCAGCAGGTTCAACGTACACAACCACAACCAAGAGCTCGTCAAACTACCTCCTATTAAAGGTGACTTTATTTATATTTTTAATTTACAAAATGGGAATTGTTTCATCGTGGTTGTTTCCATAAAAAAGGAAAAGTACACAGAGCCATTGCTTGACCTGAGATTCGAACCTCTTTGTTACAAATGCAACATTTTAACCACTAGACCAAAGAGGTAACAAAAATCTACAGAGTTTCTCAATATCCTCTATATCTTTGTATATAGTATTAAGTATATAACACAGTGTAAAGGGATTAAACTAGTATTAAGCCTACGATACACACCCGAGAACATCTCTATTAACAATGTCACATGTTGGGTGTATCAGTTAATATAAACAGTATATGAATGTGTTGTGAAAATTTCTGTACTGTGATTGGTTATATATCACATTTCCAACCAATCAGAGAGGTTTGACAGCGAATGTTTAAATTTTATTTAAATGATTCTATGACGAGGAATTTAACACGATTGACCGTTACCAAACGCTAGGTCAATTAGCACGCTAACATCGCATAGCGAAAACATTGGTGACACATTTACTGCACTATTTTTAGCGTCGAGTGCACTTAAAATTGTATAATGTACGGGCCCATAAGGATGAAGGTTGTTTCGTTAATGACGATATTTCCCTTTATCTTACGCTGTGTGTGTGTGTGTGTGTGTGTGTGTAAACTCTATTCGAGCGTCAGAGGAAGCGGAACTAAACACAAAGCGAGTGATGCCGTGCAAAAGCCGGGAGCAAGGGTACTTCTCATTAACGGGAATAAACATTTTGTATTATAAAAAAAAATAGAGACGATGTATTGTTTTCGTTAAAAGTGAGGAAGTTTAATCACTTATCCGGTCAATGGGTGTGTGGCTTGTTTTAATTTTCACCCTTTTTTATATATTTATTCATAGCTAGTTAATATGTGTAAATTTTGATAGGTCGTTTATAATTCTGAGACAAATTAAGCTGAAATAATTTAATCTTAAAACTAGTTGTTCCTACGACTTTGTTCGCACGGAATATGTTTTTATTAAATAACTCCTTATAACTTCAGCTATTATCCAGTGAAAGTCCTATTAAAATCGATCCAGCAGACAAACGGACAGACGAAATTAATATTTTTTTTCAAAGTACCGTATTTATTTTGATATGAATTTAATAAAAAAAACTATTTATTTGGAATTACAAACATTACAATTTTAATTATATTATCTATATATATATCAATACCATATGTACCCTGATTACCGTTAAAAGAAATGTCAGTTTAAATGTAAATACAGGAACCATTTCAAATTAACAAAAAAAAAAAAAGATGTAAAATCGTGTCAATGATACAGTGGATCCATTGAATGTGAAGCCGACGGCCGAGTGAGCTTACTTTGACACGGTACTATAATAATTCTCTTGCTCCATTGCGGCTCTAATGGTGTATTTGCTTTGATTTTTTTCTTATTCTAAAAGTTTTGACGATAACTTGACTTGTACTGATTGTCTTTAGGAATAACTACAGTATATAATATAAATTCAATGAATGAAGGCATGTATGAAGTGGTTGATGTCTGTGGCCGAGGCGAAAGAGGTATGCAGGGATCGTAGCGTTTGGAGCTCCGTCGTCTCTGGCTACCCCGCAAGGGATATGGCGTGAAGATAAATAAATAAGTTTAAGCGTAACATCGTTTGTGGGGCGAGTGGATATAAACGGAGCACTCGACTTTCTTTCATTATATCGGAAAATTTCAAACCAAGAATGGAAAAGATTATGACGCAAACCATATCATAAATGTAAAATTTCATTCAAAACAATTGCTCAGTCTCTGGCCGGCTCTTCTATTACACCGACTGACTACACTGACCTTTTTAATGTTATAATTGATTCAAAAGTGCGTGTAAATGTCTACTTGAATAAATGGAGAAATACAATTTATAAGATGAGAACAATCTTTGTAAGTTATAAATAATATGTTTCAAACAAATATTATAATATAATATAATGTTTCAGCTTCTAGTATTGATTTGCATAAGGATGTGCTAAAACTAGGCAATTAGGCAAATTTGTTTTGTGTCGTTATTAGATAATTAAATATAATTTTTCCAATTTTAACCTTTTGTAAGTCAAACAAGTCACCATGTACCTAATAATAGCATCTTCTCGAGCAGGATTTTGAAAAAAATTGGTTAACAAAGCAAAGATGTAGGTTTTAACAGTAGTCGTTTCTAGCATTAGTAGCTATTTACTGTCAAATAGAGCTGCTATCTGACCTCGAGACTCGTTAAGGGCAAGCCAGTAAGAAGTTAGATTAAACTAAGAGCAAGGTGGCGATTAGTGTCGGTTGGTAGTGATAATGATTGCGTCGTCGACATACATGTCAAGCAAGCTGTAGTGTAATGAGGAGCTGGCCGACATCGAGGTCACCTTCTATAATGTGATGAACTGCTCTGAGCTTACGTTAAAAGGAGTCCTTAAACATTCGTTTAATATAAATTAGACTTATATTCTTATCATATCACATGGCGTTATACGCACGCGCACACACACACACACACGCACACACACACACACACACACACACACACACACACACACACACACACGCACAAGTACACATCCACACACACATACACACGCACGCACACACACACACACACACACACGCACAAGTACATATGCACACACACATACACACGCAAGCACGCACGCATACACACGCACGAATGCACACGCACATCAGATACACTTACACACACGCATACAACAGATACACACACACACGCACACGAACACATGAACGACACACACACAGACCTAATTATTCACTTATTATTCAAGTTTTAAAATCATTCTAAGCGCTTTAATAAACGAAATCCGACGTCGCTAATTCTGTCCAAACTAGGCTTAATCACATCCTTTATCTTAATTAAACCTCAGGGTTTAATTAAAGGTCAGCCTTATCATCCGTTAGACGAGGCATCACCATCGCGACGTCTTCACCACAAAGCTTAAGTCATTGTGTAGGTACATGGATAAGTTTTATACAATTAATAATATCTCCATTTGTCCTTTGTGTTACCTTATCTGTTAGATTGTTGAGTTTATTTTTAACACTAAACCTACCAAGTACCGGTCGAATTGACCGTTCTTGAACTTTTGTAAAACTTACACATTTTCAAATGTTATAATATCGTTATCAAACTACATGACAATTATTAGAATATACATATAATATTTTCTTAACTCTTTACTTTTAGTTATTTCCATTATTACCTGTATTATATAATAAAATAACTTTTGATTACCGGTCAATTTGACCGCGTGCGGTATAAACAGGTATACAAGAATTGTCGGTAGGTTTAGTGTTAATATCTCGTCATACTTAATTTTAAAGTTTTTATTTAAGCGAACTATTTACTTGAGGAATGTACCTCCTACTACGGTTGTTGATTTAAAGTTAATATTTATACCTTCTTATAAAATAAAAGTAAGTTTCTTCAGAGTTCTTTCAACCAAGTTTCTAAAGAAACTGCAACGTAGGTACCTCTTCTCATAGTTTTCATGACCTAAATAGATGCTCTTGCAATATAAAATATAATGTTGACATTTCTTTACTCTCATTTTCTTTTGAACCATTAATTACAATTTCTTCGAGTCTCGTCAATTTTCATATATATATATACAAGATATATATGCTATACAAATATGTCGAGAAGAAGATAAAGATATGTGGTGTTTAAAACAAATATATGTGGAAAGGAAATTTTTGAATTTATCTCATATTAGATACATTTATTAGTGAAATTTATCTCACATTGAATAATTTATTAGGATACAGTAATACCCCGCTTTATGCGAGGGATACGTTCGAAACAAAATCGCGTTAACTGAAATTCGCGTATAACGAGGTTTATGATTAAACATAGTCAAACATTATTACAAAAAAATACAAATCATTTTAATCTAGGACCACTTTATGCTATACATACTCTTATTTTTTACGGAAAAATACATCTATTGTTGATGACTACATTATATTTATACACACTTTTTCGCGTAATTCGAGGCATTTGAGCGCGAAATTTGCATCCGCGTTATAGTGAAACCGCGTATAACGGGGTCGCGTAAAGCGGGGTATTACTGTACTTTATAGAACGGTCATAACTTTTCATCCCCTATGCCCTTTATTTAAACGAATATGTTTTCTAAAAATATGCTTACGTTGCATAGTCATATCGATAGAATTGTAAATGACAGACACTAGTTGTTACAGTGTTTTCACGCTTAATTTAATGTTGTGTTTACCTGATGTATAGTTATTTATAATGTAGATAAGATAACCATCGTAGGTATGTTTGTTTTTGTTATTATGATGCTGTGAAAATGCGATAAAATTATTAACTTTTGGTCAAACAATTGTTAACTTTGTTGTAGGATCAAAATGTTAATTCTTATTCTAAAGAACAGGAACTCTTGATGTGTGATCCTAGACGAAGTGTAATTATGAACAGACACTATCCAGATGTAAAGAAACTGTTAACAGTGTCAATAGTACTGGTCTGACGTCCTAATTAGTCTGCATTATTTATAACAAACTTGGAGAGAAAGTACAAAGAATGTGGAATGTGACTATGTGGACAATTTACATAAAATCCTTTTTGAACGTGACTAAGGATATGACAAGCCCAAAGCGATCGATGGTTTAATCAAAGGGGAAGCGGAACACGTCTGCCGCAGGAATGCTCCCCCTCAGACGTACCCCATGGATACACCCAAACAAACTTTGATCCGACGATTTCCAGGAATTTTCCTCCCCGGGGGGCTCTTTATTTATGACCCCTAAATATTTTTTGTTGTCAAAGCTTTAAAAATACATTCGTCTGCCGGTAGACATTATATCGATCACCACCTCTCACTCACCTCAAAATTTCGTACCACGACACCCTCGAAACAATATTACCTTAATAATGTTTTGATAAGAAGTTTTGATGACGTCATCCTATATCATTCATTATTTAAAAGACACGGTGTGAAAGAGATGCAGCTATACGAACCGGAACCGATCTCTCGTTTCCTCTTGTAAGGAATAGATAATCATAACGTCATTTTACTGACTAAGCGGGAATAAAACGAGGTGGGAAACAACGTAATAATACTACCATATTGAATTGTAAAGCAAATTCGGTACCAAGTGATTTGGTGTGAAGATGTATTGACATTATAATTAAATAAAATCAGATAATTTTTAAACCCTAAGTCACAAGAGATGAGAGAGTGGCTTCACTACAAGGGGGGGGGGGGAGGCTGTTAATTGTTTTTTTAATTCTTCAATCCAGGGTTACGCTTAAGGAGCTCCCAAAAACAATTTCTTTTAGCATTACGGTTCAGAATATATTGGTGAATAGCATACTGCTGGTGTACAAGTAAAGAAAATTAAAGTAATATTAAACTGATATGAATATAAGTTCAATATAACTTTCTATCTTTATTAATGGAATTAAGGTGTATACAAATGTATGCATTGTACAAAATGATTCAATTAATTGTGATAATCATAGTTCTTTACTGGTCCTTGTTAAATTAAGTTTACTAGATATAATTACATTTAATCATTTAATGCCTTGATACTATTGTTAAGTAATTAGTGACTGTTATAAAAAGCTTTTACGGATACGGATCCGTATCGTATCGACGATAATTAATTATCTGAATGCGCGAGGCGTGTAACCCGAGCAGACTGTAGACAAATAATAATAATATATAAAAAGTAAAGCATTTCGTTCGTATACTTCAGGAATACTTTTCCTTGAATTGGGGGGTGCATGGAGCGTGTGGGGGTGTGAGGGTGTCGCGGGGTGAGGGGGGGGGGGGTTATGTGCGCGCGCAAGACGCGGCGGGGCTGCGTGGCGCGGCGCGCGGCAGTCCGGCCGCCCCCGCAGCTCGCACCGGTACCGGCGCCGCCGGCTCCCGCTCGGATGCCGCTGCCGGGCGCCGCCTGCGATGGTCCACGCCGGGCCGGCCGCACGCGCGCCCTCCCGCGCTATGTTCGCCGCCGCCGAGACTAAGCCGCGTCGCGCCGTCTCGCCGCTCGGTATACCCAAGTCGCCGTCGTTTCACTCGGGGCTGGATCTCGTCGCCAACCAGGGCGCCAAGCGCTCGGAGAGCGTATCTGACGTTGCACGTGCGTTTCGGTTCGCGCTGTTCGGTATGGAGGGTCAGGGGCCGCCGCAGAAGGCTCCCTCGCCTCCGGACGCCCGCTCCCCGCCGCCCCCCGTCCCCGCGACCACCGTCGCAGCTTCTCCGGAGCGCCCGAGTCTTATAACCGACAAGGAGAGTTTGATGGTGCAGCTGCCGCTGCTCAAAGGTTCGGACGAAATGGCTCTACATTATCTTTATGTCTTATACTCTATTGTCATATAGTGTATGGATTGTTTTATCACAAAAGTAACGAAAACGACTTATCACTGTTAACAATGTGATTTTATCGACCGTACAGATTTTGTATCAAAAGCCGCCCACGCCTCGCCGGCCTAATCAAACTGATAAGCATTAGGTTTCAAAGCTCTTTTTCTATTTAATTTTAAACAGCGAATATCTCAAAGGCAGAAGCGATCTAACTAGCTTGTAAAATGGCGAGAACGCCGCAATAGTATATCGACCGATCGCCGGCCGGTACTAGTTAGCTACATTAGTGAGTACTGTTCACGGGATACGGTATGAGACGGCCTTGGGTTATAAATCATGTATGTATAAATTAACTTATACACTTTGTTTATACTTATAATAAATATATACTTTACGTCTCGATGTTAAGATATAACATCTTTAATCATCGCCTCTTAGATCATGAAGATGTTATACACTTACAATATTAACATTTGCAACAAATATTTGTCTTGGTTTTAAGTAAGATATTAGGGTTTTGATTTAAGGGAAATTAAAAAAAAGAGAGATAACGATAAGTCTATTTCATTTGAATTCAATGTTATATTATTATATATATATTTCTCATCTGTAATAGGTATCTGTTATAACAATTAGCACTTCCAATAATAGATATTCTTGAAAGATGTGTCGTGTTTATTTATCCGACAACGGCGAAGCGAAAATGAGTTTATGATTCTAGCATATTAAGTGTGTTTATCTGTTCCCACAAATCTTTTAAAACTACCATCGTAGTTTGAAAAATGAGGTATCGGTAGCTACTGTTCAATATTACCTGGTACTAAAAATAATATAATACATTTGACGTATACGAAGTGTTATCAACGAAAAAGTCATAATTATTCAGTAGCAATTCTTTTCGCTTTAACTTTTTCTTCAAATGCATTTTAGTGTTATGTATCGATTCTAAATGCTAATGTGTTTATAGAACATCGTAGTATCCGTGTCTTTGGTATGTCTGTGTTAAATTTAAAAATATAAGTGTAATATATAATTGATTAGTTTCGCTAACGAATATTTTCATGTTATATACTTTTACTGTTTCATCACTATCTATTTTTGTGTTTTTGATAGATATATAGATATATATCTAGATATGTTATGATTTATGTATTATTTGGTTGTAATATCATATACATATATAAAGTATATATAGTTACTGTTTTTGAAATTATAATTTAAGTAAAGTCGATCATGTAAGGAATTTCTGTAAGTATGGAGTACTGAAGAGTTTGGAGATAGTTATGCATTTATTGAGCGAAGCGAACGAAGTGAGCGGAGCGTTTTACTGGAGACTTTTTTACATTCTTTGTCACGAATAGGCTAGAAAACTACTTGACGAAAAATTATGAAACTTTGCAATGAAAAAAAGACACAAATTAGGTGATGGTTTTAAAAAAAAAATTGAAAAATGTATTTAAAAAAAAATTTTTTTTTGACATGATATTAACTTTTTTTTAATACCATGTCAAAATCTAATATCCCATTGAAGTCAATAGGAAACGATGAGTCAATACACTGGGCTCGCTTCGCTCAATATGCAAACGGCATCCGAAATTTCGCGATCGCAGCGAGTCGAAAATGAGGGTTGGTTGGCGCCCCTAGTATATATATATATATATATATAAGCGAGGTTAGCAAAATATGTTTGATGCATTTCTTTGTCAATTTGTTGTCAAAACGAATGTCACATTTCTGCGGATATACAAAAATGAAAAACCCAAATTCTATCTTGTCGACTTTGGGTCGACTGGGGTGGTTTTACCAAAAGATATTTTGTGATTTTACTTTCACCCTACAAGTGCCGTCAATTTATTTATATATAGTATATCCTTTGGTTGATATAGCTTTATTCTGGCCTATTAATTTTTTGACAAACTTTTTTTATCAACCAATGTGACCTACTTTTTGTTTTTTTTAATAGTTTTTTACATATTAACGCAAGCAAATACTGATCTCGTGTTTCTCTTCATCATCAGATGCACCGGCGGCGGAACGCGAGCAGTTATTCGTCCAGAAGCTCCGACAGTGCTGTTTGCTGTTCGATTTCGCGGACGAGCCGCTGTCGGACCTCAAATGGAAGGAGGTGAAGAGGGCCGCGCTGCTGGAGATGGTGGAGTATGTCACCTCGCAGCGCGGCGTCATCACGGAGGCTATTTATCCAGAGGCGGTTAATATGGTGAGATGGCAGTGTTTGTATGTGTGTGTACCTATGTGTGTAAGGGTACTTCTGTGTGTGTGCGCGTTTGTGTATATCTCTCTCTCTTTTGCGGATGTTTGTGTGCGTGTGCGTGTGCGTGCGTGTGTGGGTGCGCGTGTGTGCTTGCTTGGTTTTGAGTATGTCTGTTTGGTGTGTATGTTTGTGAATATATTCACTGACATATCTTTAGTTAAGAACTTATATGAGTGTGTGAGTGTGTCAGTACACAGTTACGTGTTGTTGTGTTAAAACTTTTTATTAATACCTTAAACATGTTAAGGTAACGCCATCGTCACATTTGGTTTACTTAAATTTAGACCGACTGGGATCAATTTTAGGGTGTGGGAAGGCGGCTCCCACCCGAGGGGGTCACTAACCGCTGCTCATTAAAGCCCTTAATTAGTTTCTAAATATGTTATAATGCACTTTACTGTACCTTTACTGTACCTTTTAGTACTGTCCCATATATGAAACTTTATAATGTCTGTTTATAGAAATACATTTCCTTTTGCAACCTTTTAATTTAATATGCCACGGATTTATTTTTTTCTTATTATTAACTAATCATTAAGCCGGTTTATCGAATTGCTCACTAAATATATTAACGATTATGAAACAGTGATCACAATAAAATGAGTAATTGCATGGATTTGATGTTCCTAAGTATTATACAACTAGCTGGTTAACGCGAATCCGTTTGAGTTATTTACAGACAGCGGAACGCGATATATAATTCCCGATATATTGAACCTGGAAACAACAAAAACACGCTCTCAATGTTTTATTATATATATATATTTTAGATATTTTTCTAATATCTATTGGAAAGGTCTTATTTTATAGTTATTCTACATGTTAAAAAAACAATACGTTTGATAGTAGATACGAAACAGAGAAACAAAAAAACGTTCTTTAACGTAAAAATCTAAAGATTACATCAAAATCGTTACAGCTGGATCCAAACCAAACATTTTTGATTGTGCGAGGCGAGCGCAGCGAGCGGAGTGCTCTATTGGAGACTTTTACACATTCTTTGTCACGAATAGGCTTAAAAACTACTTGACGGAAAATGATGAAATTTTGTAATCAAAAAGACGCACATTAGGTGATGGTTATTAAAAACAAATTGAAAATGTCCTGTCGTTGAGGAATAATAGTCAAAAAAATTATGTCCTAATGAAGTCAATGGGAAAAGATGAGTCATTACACTGGGCTCGCTTCGCTCAATATGCATTGAGGGTCTGTTGGCGCCCCTAGTACACATTATATTTAATACTGCATTCACATTAGTTAAATTGAATAAATGTAATCATATGTTATTCAATGTTTCACCCCAAAGATAACTAAGCCCCAAGATAGCTAACTAACAGAACACTAAAAGCCCTTTCACAATGCTAATTAGTGTGCTACTGGATCTAGCGTGCGGTTGATTGGATAGTGAAAATTACTCATGAGCTAGAACCTAATAACCCATGCTATAATAGCAATAATCATGGATTTCAATACTAATAAACTAGGATCCGCCAACCGTGCGCGGTGGGTGTTGAGCTGAGCTCCTCTCCTTTCTTCTTTTCTCGATAACTTTTGAATGGCTAAACATTTTTTCATTCCATTTTCGCTATAACATCAGCGTTCGGCTCAAACATACATGAGAAAATTTTTAGCTAATTATTTCGTCGCATTCTAGAGACAACTAAACACAAAAAAGGTCTAGATCTCCCAAACGGTTAAGAGGTTCGCTTACGCTCAACTCAATTACTGACTGCACTCAAATCTTATTGACTGTGACCTATATAAAGTGTTTGATAGTGAAATATCTTGAGATACGTCCGTGTTTAATCGTGATCTTGTATATATATAATGCAGCTTCAATTTCGTCCAAGGATAGTTTATAATTTATTAAATTATACTCATTATATACCGTTTGAGGTCAAAACTTATTCTTAGTATATACGCATGTGTGTGTGTTATTTAGATAAATGTTTTATATGTGTGTGTGTGTGTTGAATTTTTTAGAGAGAGAGGGGGGGGGGGAGAGAGAGAGAGAGAGGTATATGTATTTAGAACGTTTCTTTTATATTTTTAGGGATATATTTCACAGTGACCTGCACGTCTTTTTTTTTTTCTTGTAAAATAAGCTAAAGATAAAATATTATTTTTATTTGTGTTATATTACTAACATGTTGTCTCTTAAACTTTTTATACAAATGAAATTTGTATAAAAAAATATTATACTTTTTAGAACAATAAGATAATAACAAAAAGAAAGGAAGGCAAAAAATTAAAAAAAAATGTAAAATAAGTAAAAACAGAATACGTCTAGAATAAGAATATATGACTAGAACAAACACAATACCTAAACAACGTAACACCTACCCGGTAATTCTACCTAATTTATACCTACGTAGTAATTAAAATATCTTGTTATATTATAATAGTAAATACAGCACTCGTACATATTTTTTACGTTACACTTTTCTTGGCAGTATAAATTTGTATAATATTATTGTATGTATGTGTGTGTGTGTGTGTGTGTGTGTGTGTGTGTGTGTGTGTGTGGGATAACACAGACACACACACACACACAAATAACGCATCCCTAAAGATCACGTTTTACGAACGAACGCAGTACGTACACTTTTTATAATGTATTTTGGTTTTACTAACACAATTCATCGAACAGTTCGCGATCAATCTCTTCCGGACGCTGCCGCCCTCATCGAACCCCAACGGGGCGGAGTTCGACCCCGAAGAGGACGAGCCGACCCTAGAGGCGGCCTGGCCCCACCTCCAGCTGGTGTACGAGCTGTTCCTTCGCCTCCTGGAGTCACCGGACTTCCAGCCCAACATCGCCAAGAAGTATATCGATCAGAAGTTCGTTTTACAGGTCAGTTTTGTATCATTATTACGGACGGAATAATGTTTCATTTTATTACAGTAATCCCCCCTATAACACGGTACTCTTATAACACGATTTCAGTCCCTCGTATAACGCGTGTTTTCACCCATATAACGCGAGGATTTTCGTAAAATTATTTTGTACAGTTCTTAATTAATTTTTCTTAATTTTGTACATTGTGTTATAAAATAAATTGAATTAAGTAAAAAATTAATTAAATAAAATTCTTTATTAATATTCAATTTAAACCTTTAGCCTTTAAGGAGAAAAGTTAAACGTAACATAACGTCTTATACGGTCATATGAGCGCGTTATACGATAATATTCCTATAACGCGGAACGAATCTACCGTATTATGGGGGGGGACTCATTTCACGTTATAATTATAACTTAATTGTAAGTTATTAATATTATGAATAAATAATTCAGAAGGTTTAGTTTTAATAGACAAATTTAAAGAAAAAATAAAAAATCGAAGAAAACTCAATTAACCCACATAGTAAACTTCCAATAGAGTTATCGGGCGCGTGAATATTTCGACGCTGGCAATAAAATCAATACATAAGGTACCCGCCCTTGACCGCCGACGGTACGTTGCAGACGAGACACAGTCCCTATTTATTCATTAATTCCCTTCTCATTACGTATCCGGTTACGAGATCGCACCTTAACACTAAACCTACCGACAATTCTTGTACACCTGTTCCTACCGCACGACGTCAAATTGACCGGTAATTAAAAGTTATTTTATTATATAACGCAGGTTATAATGGAAATAACTAAAAGTAAAGAGTGAAGGAAATATTATATGCATATTCTAAGAATTGTCATGTAGTTTGATAACGATATTATAACGTTTAAATATGTGTAAGTTTTACAAAAGTTTAAGAACGGTCAATTTCACCCGTACTTGGTAGGTTTAGTGTTCATTTATACTAGGATCCGCCAACCGTGCGGCGGGTGTTGAGCTGAGCCCCTCTCCTTTCTTCTTTTCTTGATAACTTTTGAGTGGCTAAACATTTTTCAATCTGTTTTCACTATAACATCCGCGTTCGGCTCAAACATACATGAGAAGATTTTTAGCTAATTATCTCGTCGCATTCTGGAGACAATTAAAAAGGTCTCCTAAACGGTTAAGAGCTTCGCTTACGCTCAGCTCAATAATCTTCACCCGTTGTATACAAATAGTGTTATTACGTTGTGTTCTCTTTATATATATATATTTGTAATTTTATTCTAGTAATATTTATATCTCTGCAATGGACTGTTTTTATTGATCTATTAATCTTACTTCTATTTCTTATTGTAGGTTAATATTTTTTTTAATTATAATTATTTTAATCTATAAAAAATTACAGACGTTTGAGTCGACCGTGATATTATTTATCTATAAATCTATAGGTACAACATTCTTTTAAACAAAATATATTTTTCTAACATAGATATAGTTACCAATAGATATACAGTCGTCACCCTCCCCCTCACTGACCTTGGCCCTTATTGACTTACTTGGTCCTTATAACGACTCTAGAACCGGATTCACGTACTGTAATATTATAACAAATTAGTTTGTTACGTATCAATAAGACAAAATGGCGTAGATTTTTTATTATATGTATTATATTACAAGCTGAATAAAAAGATACATTAAACACATTCAAGTGAGTGTATGTATGTGTATGAAATCAAATCTTTAAGATCCTACTCGACTTGTATATTAATAAAAACAATAGTTTATTTGTTATCTAAAATCTTAGATCGAATTCGCGGATCGGATATACGTACTAATTACTGAAAATTTTCAATCTTTTTTTTTTTTTTTTTTTTTCGCATGTTTTACGAAATAATTTTTCGTTCCCATTAATGTCAATGACCTCGCTCCCATTAATAACAGCCTTCATCCTGTATTTCATATTATATCTATATTTTATGGATTAAAACTTCGATGTAAGAATAAGAAAGTTGAAAAGTTATTTTACTCAACTAAGTATATAAATATTATTGTTTCATTGATTAACACTTAACCTACCAAGTACCGGTCAAATTGACCGCTCTTAAACTTTTGTAAAACTTACACATTTTTAATCGTTATAATATTGTTATCAAACTACATGACAATTCTTAGAATATGCATATAATATTGTCTTCACTCTTTACTTTTAGTTATTTCCATTATTAAATGCGTTATATAATAAAATAACTTTTAATTAGCGGTCAATTTGACCGCGTGCGGTAGGAACAGGTATACAAGAATTGTCGGTAGGTGTAGTGTTAATATTACTATATTTGGCGTTACGTAATTAAACACGTAAATATGTTTCTCACAGACGCGATGAATACGAAACCAGATCGATAACGATCGTTTTTTTATTCGATTCAGATTTCGAAACGCGTTGGTGAAAAATACTAAAAACAGATCGCATTTTTTTTTGGATTGATTTAAATAGATTTTTTATTCGATCCAGATATCGAAAAGCGTTTGTGAAAAATACAAAAACAAAATCGCATTAATAAATTAATTATTAAAATAAATTATTTATTAAATATTACATACAACGGCCTATTAAGTGCAATGTGTGTGCGAGTGTGTGTGTATGTGTGTGTGTGTATGTGTGTGTATATATGAATAATATCTCCCGTAATCAAAAAGTTTTAATATATTTATATTATTATAATCTATTTTCAGTTACTAGAGTTATTCGACACGGAGGACCCGAGGGAGAGGGACTTTTTAAAGACCACACTACATAGGATATATGGAAAATTTTTAGTTCTACGAGCGTATATTAGAAAACAAATTAACAATGTATTCTATAGGTAAGTGTTGTTCACTAACTAACTTAATTTCTCACTTCTCCTTCAAAAATATCATTACTTTATGGAAAGAATTTCATTTCATCAAAGCAATTGTTAGAAAATTGTTTTACGGTTAAAAAATATTTTTGTATATAAAGTGTGCTTGAAAATTGTACGCGTATTATCATTATCTTTTTATCTTTTATCTTTTGGTGGTAAATTTTAAAAACTAAAAAAATTATAAAATTTTATAGGTTAAAATAGCAGGTACTGTGAAAATAGTTGCAGAGAAAATCCATAATATATTTAATGTTAGATAATATTTGTCTACATTCCATACAAATGTGTATGAAGCGTAAATAACTTTGCTTTGATAACGTAACCTTGTGTTTTTTTTCATACACACATAATTTGAAGAATTCTCCACACTGTCGACCTAACTATAGTTATGGCGGCCGAGTAAATCAGTGACGGAACTAACGAATTATATTATGGTTTTGTTAAAATGAATAGTTTAAATTGTTGATTTTTATATACAATTAGATTTTCTTTTGTATATTTATACGTTATATATATTATTGGTACGGCAGAAACGATATTTGAATAATGAAACTTTAAAAAATAATAATTTCGAGTCGATAACATCCGCTAAATACGGATTGTCGAGTATTTTGTTAAGTTCTAATGTTGCTGACAGTCGCCATATTGGACACTAGTGACGCCATCTTGAATTCTTTAAGACCGTCACACGATAACTACAAAAATATCTACCTACATCTTGTAAAAGATTGTGTATTATGAGACACATTTCACCCGAGCGAAGCCGGGTTTTCATCTAGTTTAATATACTTGCATGTGTGTTACACGCACACACTCACACTAACATACCAGAAATAACAGCTGTTATTTAATATATATACATAATTTAACCGTACTATGTCCTCGGACAAAAGTAAAATCTACCATAAGGTTCACTGTTTACAAAAAGTATGTCAAGAAATCGAACCCACTACCTTTGTAAAATAAATAAATAATATATATATATTATTTAAAGGTTTATATACGAGACGGAACACCACAACGGTATCGCGGAGCTGCTGGAGATACTGGGTTCGATAATCAACGGGTTCGCGTTACCTCTCAAAGATGAGCACAAGATGTTCCTCCTCAGGGTGAGTCGCGGATTAGAGAGAGATGGCATGATACTCTGTATGTATTAGACAGAGATAAGTGTAGTTGCTCATTACTAGAAAGAGATAGCGTGACATTTTATATGTGTTAGACAGAGATGAATGTAGTTGGTCATTACTAGAAAGAGATAGCATGACATTTTATATGTGTTAGACAGAGATGGCTATTGTCGCTCATTTCATCATGATTTGTGCGAATTGACACAGAATAATATGTATAATATATGTAAATTGATGCTCTATCCTTATCTGATCTTTTTGTTAAAAAGAGATCGCATGTGTGTAATGATGTATTGCTAGCATATATATTTTTACATGGCGGTTTTTGTTAGACATTGTCTGTCTGTTTTTTCATAATGGTTTAGAAAGAGATAGCAATACCTTAATGTGATTTTTGAGTTAATATTATCTTTTTAATTTGCATTAGAAAGCATTCAATGTTTCAGTAATTACTACTACTATTTAATCTAATTATTGCTACTACAAGTGTTGTCTTTTTAATTTCTATATGCAATTTTGATACATAAAACCATATAAACCATTATGAACCACTCCCCAGGTGCTGCTGCCGCTGCACAAGGTGAAGTCCCTGTCCGTGTACCACCCGCAGCTCGCGTACTGCGTCGTGCAGTTCCTGGAGAAGGACCCCTCGCTCACGCAACCCGTCGTCAGGTGGGTACACCCATTGAATGATTGATTCAGTTCAGTCAATAGTGACATTTAATTGTACAGTCCATATTTACACGATAACATGAAATTCATCAAAAATATTGCCTAACATATAACAAAATGCAGGGCGTTACTAAAGTACTGGCCGAAGACCCACTCCCCCAAGGAGGTGATGTTCCTCAACGAGATGGAGGAGATCCTGGACGTGATAGAGCCGGCCGAGTTCCAAAAAGTGATGGACCCGCTGTTCAGACAGCTCGCCAAGTGCGTTTCCAGCCCGCACTTCCAGGTACATGATGATTGGTGATGGTGATGGTAACGATTCTGGAATATTAGTAAGTTGCTCGCTAATATGTTAATGTTTGTGAAACAGTGATCACTGTAAAGAAATAGTTGAGTTTGTTGTGTGGTTCTTCCAAGTCGACGGCGTAGCCTCATTTTAAGTTGGAGAGAGTCTTTACAAGGGGGTCCGATAAGTGTGGGATCAAAATGGTCCCGACACTCCCATTTGATACGCAATTGAACATTGGTATTCAAAGTAGATAATATACTAGAGGTGCCAACAAACCCTTAATTTCGACTCGCTGCGCTCGCGAACTTTTGGGTGCCGTTTGCATATTGAGCGAAGCGAGCCCAGTGTATTGACTCATCGTTTTCCATTGACTTCAATGGTATATCAGTTTTTTGACATGATATAAAAAAAAAATTTTTTTTTTAAACCATCACCTAATGTGTGTCTTTTTCATTTGCAAAGTTTCATAATTTTCCGTCAAGTAGTTTTCGAGCCAATTCGTGACAAAGAATGTAAAAAGTCTCCAGTAAAACGCTCACTTCGTTCGCTTCACTCAATAAATAAATACTTTTTATATTGTTATAACCCAAGAGTTCCGTCAGTATCTTAAAATATTACAATGTTATTTATTTAATCAAAGTTTTTTTTATTTTCTCCGTAAGGGGGTAATTATTTTTAAATATCAAGTAAAAGTTTGGTTTTGTAATAACATAATATACATAATATACATACAAATAAAATTGTAGTGTCCGTCTGTAATTCCAAATTAACAGCTTTTCACTGAATGCATATGAAAATATATACGGTACTTCATAAAATATATGTTCATCAATTTATTTAAGGATCTCGGCCTTTCTAGAACGATCATCAGTTCATTTCTGGAACGTATTTCAAAGGCAGCTTTAGTAGGTTCTTACGATATTTGGTTAGGTAGGGAGAGGAGCGTGAACAGTGAAGGTGAGCGTGTAACCGCATACTAAAGGGGTCCCTTAAACCTACACCTGGGTCGCAAGTCCCAGGCATTGTTTGCGCTCCTTTTCCTGCAACGCGATGGGCCCGGCACCCGCACGGTGATCCATGGAATGCTAAGAAGCTTCGTCTCTTTTTTGTTCTGGCTAATCTTTGAAACGGCTGAACCGATTTTGATAGGACCTCCACTGACCGATAGCTGATATATAAATGAAATCACCAGGTGGCGGAACGGGCGCTGTACTACTGGAACAACGAGTACATAATGTCCCTCATATCGGACAACACTACCCACATACTACCGATCATGTTCCCGTTCCTGTACCGGAACACCAAGAGCCACTGGAACAAGACGATCCACGGGCTGGTGTACAACGCGCTCAAGCTGTTCATGGAGATGAACCAGAAGCTGTTCGACGAGTGCACGCAGCAGTACAAGCAGGAGAAGCAGAAGTTAGACCTAATCTCTCTCTCTCTCTCTCTCTATTTAAGACTACTTACCATGTTTGTCAGACAATTCACAGGATTACATTTCAAAATGAATATTTTTTACTGTTCAATTAAAATCAAAATGTTTACCCCACCAGAAAGAGATAAACATTTTCTTACTATTATTGCTATAAAAATCATCTATTATTATAATCGGGACCTATATATATATCACGGTACATAAATCTGTCTGTACTCAGAGAGCGGGAGCGCCTGCAGCAGCGGGAGGAACTGTGGCAGAGACTGGAGGCACGCGCTCACAACGAGGTAACACTTACACACAATAAATACTTTCATCAGGACATACATAAATTGATTTGAATGTATTATTACATTCTTCAGAAAGCACCTTGGCCATGCTATAATAAAAAAAAAATACGTATGTCATATATGATTGCAGAGTCGGAAGCAGAACTACAACGCCAGCAAGCCCCTCCTAAGGAAGAAGTCGGAGCTGCCGGGCGACACGGCGACGGCGCGCCTCCTCGCCGACCACCAGCGCGCCGCCCCCTTCCTCTCCACCACGCACGATAAGGACTGCTAGCGACTCCGGCCCCTATCACCGAGCGACGGGTGCTAGTTTCGCGTGGCAGCGTCTCGCACGCACACAGTGATCGCTCTCGGACGCAGTCGTGCGGGTGTCGTGTCGTCCTCGTCACGTGACGTCGAAGCGTCGAAGACTTTCTCGTATCGGACGTCCGGTTATCGTCGTCGGGATCGCAGATTTTGATACTCATCCCGTCGAGATTCGTACGTGTATAGTTTGATAACTCCCGTGATCGATCTTGATACTTATAGTTGGTCCGCGTCCACTGTCGGCGGATGCGTCTGAGCTGATATATTTATACGTTTAGTTTTAATTTATCGCCATAGGGCCTATCGGATTACGTTGTTTAAAGCAGAACTATTATGTCTCAACTATATTGAAATTGTTGTTTCTAATAACACATTTGTCGTTTTTGACAACACACTTGTCGTTTTTAATAACACAATCGTCGTTTCTAATAACGCAATTGTCGTTTTTGACAACACACTTGTTGTTGTTAATAACAATTGCCGTTTCTAAATAACGCGATTGTCGTTTTTAACAACACACTTGTCGTTGTTAATACAATTGTCGTTTCTAATAACGCAATTGTCGTTTTTGACAACACACTTGTCATTGTTAATAACACAGTTGTCGTTTCTAATAACGTAATTGTCGTTTTTGACAACACACTTGTAGTTGTTAATAACACAATTGTCGTTTCTAAACAACACACTTGTCGTTTTTGGCAACACAATTGTCGTTTCTAATATCTGTCGCCATTATTGTATATTAGTGTTAAGTAGCCAGCACAGCTTTAGACATGTCGGTACACGGAGCAAGTGTTAAAGAGACTAACATTATATTAATATATTATTACCATATATGTGTAAATAGTTAGACGCTTGACCTGTTTAATATTAAAACATCAGATATAGAGAATAAACCGTAAAAATTGTGTTAAATTGTTTTTATAGTATTTTTAATAAAAATCATACATCATCGATAGAATTAATTTCTTTTCGCTAAATAATAACAAATCAGCACAGGAATTAATGGCTGTGTCAGTATTGAAAAAATAAAAATGTTATCCAATACTTCATTCCCGATTTATATATTTATTTAGTTCATTTAATTGTTTATTATTTTAATATATATATAATAATAATAATGTATTGAACATAGATAGCCTTTGAAGTACAACACGATATAATTGGATAGTAATATTGTTATGCTGTTATAAAATATCAAAGATGTCCTCTCGTTTATATAAAAATATAATTAATTATATATATGTATAAGGTGTGTAAATTAAAAGTGAATAAAAATTAATACACACACACAGTACATCAGATCGAATTTCACCGTTATCGGTCCAGCCGTGACGTCATCCCAAGCGAGAGGTATCTTAATGTTAAATATAATATATAAATTTTTGTATTTTAACTCCGAGACTAACTAACTGTCCGTTACATGAACTAGATATCATACTTTAAGTGATGGGGCATTCGATTTGATTGGATTGGATACGATTCGATTATAAAAAAAATCTAGAAGTTACTTTAAAATTACAAGAGTGCATTCTAGTTTCTTGGTAGGTGTAAAATTTTGTTAGTTTTTATTACAGGCGTCGTTTAAAAAATATTGTCGGAAATCACTTATTGTAATCATTGACATTAAAATCATATTTATTTATAAAAGATAACTCTAGAGATTAAATTAAAGATAAAATAAAGGCACGATCGCTTAAGCGGTATCATTGCGCGTGCCGTTTACGCCATTTTGTTTTTAGCACACACAAATATATGTAAAATTGTAATTTTTGCATTTGATAATAATTTAACCGTTTATGTATTATTTATTATACGGTTATGGTATTGAGTTTGATTTGTGTGGATGTTAAAATTTTTAAAATCACTCGTAATATATAAAATAAATTTAAAATTAAGTGTATATGAAATGGTGTATTGCTTCTGGAAGGCGCGTGGCGTGACTCTGCGACTGTCATCGGACTGACCATGTTAATGTTAGTTAATAATTTGCGACGCGGTTCAATAATAATAAATTTTTGTATAAATATTTATACCGATAATGTAACTGTTGAAAACAAATTGTAAATGACATATTGTAAGGTGCTTATGATTATCGTTATAATACAAAGTTGTGCATATGTTGTTTTATTTTTAATTTATTACCCCAAAGTTTTTGAAGTAACTTTAGAATCGATGTAACGGAAATGCGTCACGATAAAGAAATGTATAAGAGAGAATGAGATAGAAGACATTGCCTTCTGTTATGGGGGCATTTTGATTTTTAAACTAGTATTATTAGAGGCTTATATTGAACTTGTCAAAAACTGACGATAGATGGCGTTGATACTTATAAAATTGTTAGTTGAGGTAAGTTTTTTAGTATAAGCAGATTTATATGAAAACATATTCTTTCATATGATAATTATTTAGAATATATCCGTAATTTGACGTATACTTGTATATACATCATAATTTGATATCATCTTAATCTCTCGAACGAAGGATAAGTAAGTTCTGCGTGAATTGCATACACACACTTTTTTTTATTTCTTCGCTATATGATTCAGTTGTATCTATAATATAAAAATGAATCGCCGAATGTGTTGCTAAGCCCAAATCTCGAGAGCAGCTGAAACGATTTCGCTAATTATTTTTTTTATAATGTTCTTTGAAGTAGGATGGTTGTTACGTAGAGAACTATTTGAAAAATTGTCTGTAAAAGTCTAAAAACAACACTTATCTATATTCCCGTACAAAAGATTCCTAATAATACGTCAATTTGAACTTTATTACCATACCATAAAGTTTAATTATTAGTGGAGGGCTTCCGGGAAGGCAAAACAATTGAGTGACGTTGTATCGTATAAATATTAATGTCAATGTTTGTCAATATTACTCAAAAACAAATTGTAATGGTAAAATGTAAATTGTCTGTGATAAAATGTCACTTGAAATGTTAATGTCTCTTTGCCACAAATTTCTAAAAAATTAAAAAAGTTTTGTGTATTTGTGACTTACTAAATCTGCCTCCTATAAGACGAGGAACAAATTTAGGCAGAAAAACCCGAAATGCAACGAATCAAATTAATTATCAATTTAATCGTACTGCCCAGGAATGTGAAGATCGCAATGAACGTATAAGAATTGGGTTAAGACAGATCCATGAAGCGCATCATTCGACTATAACGGTGCAAGTTTGAATCGAGCTGCTTTGTTTTATGTCAATTGATTAGTTCCTACAACTATGATGCTATTGGACCTATGAACTCAGTTTGCCAATATTGTAAGGCATTGAAATACAAAAATGAAGCCAATGGATTGTATTGGACAAATACAATGGTGAAATTGATACCACTGCTTCCATCTCCAGAGCCATTGTACTCATTGGTTTTTAGAATAGGAACAAATTCCATACACTTTTTAAAGAATATTCAACAATACAATGACTGCTTTTAAATTACTTCATTTGGACCAAAGGTAAATTTCATACCAAATTTTAAGGTTTGTAATAGTATTTGCTGTTATAAGTTTATTAATCATAACTATTATAGTCTATATATATTTTTACAAAACATTTTTTTCCCTTCCAGATAGATACAAGGACAAATATATCACAGCAGGTTCTTTGTTACTAGTGCCAGATAGGGACTACAAGTTTTTGCTAATTTATTTTATGAGCAATTCTCTACAAGAAATCAATCTACGTTGTTCACATAACAATTCAGTGAAAAGGACAATAGTTGACCAATTACAAAACATTCACGAACACAACCAATTGATTATATTATTATAGCAATGGATATGCTGCCATCTGATGATCACAAAATTGTTATCGGAGCAGTTAAAACTCCTGTGGGCCAACATGCAGGATGTTTTAATGCACTAATATCAATGAAGTTGCCACGTGATATTGTTTGACATTGTCGAAATGTATTAAGGAAATATATTGCTCATATGATGCATTATAATATCCCATTATATTTTGGCAAGGTGAAGATGGCTATGAATTCTCAATCAAGATGATAAATCCCATTACAGGTATTTGAAATATTGGTTTATGAGGTGTCGCATCATCTACTATATTACCTACTAAATAGTTTAATTAGTTATATTACCTAGGTCTGGTGTCCCCAATAGCAGAATAAGTATTAAAAATATATATATATTGAAGAATCAATTGTTAGGCGGTACAAAGTTCACCGGAGAGTTAGTTTTATATAATTTGTATGACACAAAAACTAAAACACTAAACATATTTAAAAACTATTTATTATATAAATACATTGTATACCAGACTCATTTTATACATATAAATAATTACACGATTTGATTTAAAAAAAAAAATCTCTTAAATTTCCATTAATTAATACAATGTGAATAATTATATGTGGTTTGGAGCACATGTTTATGAAGTCCTTTACTTAATCCTAAAGAAATATTCTCATCTAGAAGTCAACTCCACATACATTTAATTTCAACTATATATGATATATCTAAATCTGTAAAACACTTAAAAAATCTAACACGTGCATTTAATTCAATTATTGCCATTATGAAATTATTTTTTGTTTTTCTTCAATAAGTTTACAGGTACTGGAAACATTTTCTAAACGAGGCAAGGCTCCAAATTATATGTAAAATTAAGCGCAAGATATGAAAATAATTTAGAAATTTTCTATTTCAATTATAGTTTTTGTTACTAGAAAAAAATATATGATTAACAACCATTCTTATAGATTTTAGTTCAATTAATAATTGAATAGGTGTTAACTCAAGTAAGTAGTTTATATATCAAAACTCAATCAATACTTTCGGACTGGTTGTAATAATATATCGTACTCTGCATCTAGTGCTCTAATTCACGCCAGTATGAGCACTTACACTATTTCAGACAATCAAATTAACTTACAAAGCAATATTGCATGTTCCAATTTCTTCCAAACGTAAATAATATTCAAGGAATGCAAATTGATTGGTGTTTAGCAAAAAACAAGTGCTACCAGCTGCAGATTAATTCTAACTATTTATTAAATAAGTTGCAAGGATCATGATGTTTCAGTTTCTTATCTTATGTATCACAATATTGCTGTATAACATGTTCCAATAATTTCTTAATTACTAACAACAGTAGCGTATTATATTACACTAATGATAGGGTTGACACTCAGAAATAGGGTTGACACCCGACAAACAAATATTGTTGACTCCGGCTTTAGGATATAATCTATTGCTGATTTATTGATTATACATTATGAGATTATTTTGAATGTTAAATAGATAACGGATTTTAATAATATATATATATTTCTCAATTTCATTATTTTTTCTTAAAGCAATATAAAAGTAATAGTGTAAAGTATATGGGAGCTAAATGTGTGAAATATATCAAAATCAAATGTTATGGAGACGAGGGTTAACAGTGACCTCTAGTGGTGCGGTGAGATCAATGAGTGTGTGTGTGTGTGTGTGTGTGTGTGTGTTTGTGTGTGTGTGTGTGTGAGTGAGTCTATTTCTTCCGTGCGAGTCTGTCGTGCAGCGCGGCGACGTGTTCGCTCAGCACACGCAACTGCTGTTCGTAGTTCCGTGACGTGGACTGCAGCTCCTCCTCCTGGAACGAGTGATGTATATATAAGTATATAAATTTAATTTAATTTCAGTACCGATAACATGCAAGTGTAATGTTTAATTCTTAAGCTACCAACTCTAAAAGCTTCATACAGTTATTTGCAGTATAAATGGATACCAATGCTTTACCGTTGTTTGGAGGTTGAAGATGATATATTAGTGTAAAAATTTTGAAATCAATTTTTTTTGTAACATAACATTTTATATGCATTTAGTGAAATGCTGTTAATTTGGAATAACAATCGGACACTTTAATTTATTTGTTTATCTTCACGCCATATCCTTGCGGGGTAGCCAGAGACGACGGAGCGCCAAACGTTACGGTCCCTACATACCTCTTTCGCCTCGGCCACAGACATCAACCTCTTCATACAAGCCCTCCGGGGGGTCCTCATGCTTTTCAATTTCATTTATATATAATATAAGGTATTATAAATATTGTTATAGTCACCAGTCTGCTGATGGTGTCGTGTTTGTCCTGGAGGGTGCGTGCGTCTGTTTCCTTCTCTCTCTCCAACTCGTCAAACCGCAGACGAAGCAATTCGCACTGTATATAGTAATTAAGTATTTATTAAATAACCATCTATACAAAAATTTATTTATGAAGAATATTTAAATTATAATTTTCAGTAATAATAGCAGAAATGAAACTTCTATAAAGTAAACTACGAGAGAGTGAGATGGATATATGTCTCTCGTACTCCTCATGCACTATAGTATAAAGTAGTATTAGTATACATGTAAGGTTTATTATTAAAAAAAAATTAATACTTGAATGTAAAATATTTGTTAAAGATTTTATCTAAACTAATAATTTTATAAAAGTACCAACGCCATCTATCGTTAGTTTTAAAAATAGGAACTACAATAAATGCCTCTAATGATACTTTAGTTTAAAGATTTATCAATAGATGGCACCACAACAGAGGGCCATGTCTTCTATCTCATTCCCTCCTATACATTTATGTATATATTTATCGTGACGCATTTCCGTTACATGGAGTTACAAATCACAATGACTGTAAACATAGTATTAGAAGATATAGACCTCCTTAGCGTAGTTGTCGGTCTTGCTGCTCAGTTCGTCCCGCTGAGCGCTCAATTTGCTCAGTTTGTGCTGGTAGTAGCGCGTCAGTCTGTCCTCCCTCTGCTGCATCTCCTCACTAACCAGGAACGGCACCTCCAAGCTGCCCAAAAGACCCGTTACTCTGCCTTCTGCATCTGAATTGTTTATATACATGGATAATTTCAATAAATGCATACTTTTTTGGATTATAAGGTAGAATATATTATGATAATGTATAAGACTTTTGTTATTGGAATAACAGTTCTCTTACCGACAGACGTTTCACTGAAGGTATTAAAGTCCCCGGAGTCGAGAGTGTCTCCGCGTCTCCTCTGCGAGGCCGCTACATATTTACTTAAATCTAATTTAAGGCTTTCGTTTTCCATTTGAAGCAACTCGTATTCCATACGGAGTTTTTCATTTTCCTAAAAAAATTTTGAATAATTATCTAACAAAATGTTGAAAAAAAAAACAAATATATGTAATTTTTTCATAGTATACATTGTTCCTGAGATAAGAGAATCAATATATTTTATATACTATATACTATGTATTATTATTATATATGTTTCAAGGTTAGCATAATTCTATGGACGGTTTGTTTACGGTACCTGTTCTAACGTGTGGGCCTTTGTACTGATCTGCTCATTAATATTCAAATCATCCACAGAACTGAGGGCATCTTCACTTCCAACCTGAAAGGATTATATTAAAATTATGCTGGTAATAAAGATTTTTCAGACTATTTAATTGATTTTAATAGAAACTTTATAATCTTTAGCAGGATAATGTTAAAGCGAACCCAAGGGTCATTAAAAAAAATTGTATGTAGTATTTTTTTATATAACATTGTGATTTTTCAATGGATTGACACAACACAGTAATAAAAATAATAATTGCTAAATAAATTGTGCATCTTCTATAACATAATTCGGGTAACTCACCAGGCTCCCACCTTCGGATGTGAAATCACCATTACAACTGGCGCTTTGATTGCTTAACGGAGCTTTATGTGCCAGCCCTAGCCTGTCTTTCTGCGTGTCCTCCAAAATAAACTGTAATTCTTGATTCTTATTCTTTAATTTAGCAATTTCACACTTATATCTACTATCACTTTCACTCATGTGTCTCTGAAAATCCTCTAACGAGGACTGCAGCTGCGACACTTCAAACGACTTATCTGAAAGCTTTAAATCATTTATTAAAAACAAATATTTTATGTGTGTATATTATTAATTTAGTTACTCAATAATCTGTCTTTATAAAAGAAAATAATTATATAGCAATTTTGGGTCAGTCCATATATTACGTATTACTTATAGTGTTTAGGGGAGGGGCTTGTAGAGTAAATATTATCAATTATTTCAACAGGAAATTGGGGTTTGAGAATCTCATCAAAAGTCTTACTCTTTATTGTCCATTTTTTTCAATATCTTAGGATATTAAACTGATTGTGATCAAAACTGTGATGAATTTATTCAATTAATATGATTGTAGTAAGTTAATAAGATTTACAGTAGTGACAATTATTTGTTAATAAAATGCGGTTTGGGAAGAAACATTTTATTTTATAGATCTATCAATTTCTTATAAGGAAGGTGGAGTCATTGTAAGTCTTATGAAATCTTACAATAGGGTCAAATAAGCCTCCAAAATGAATAATATAATTTATGAGTTGTTCATAGCATTCTTCGCAATCCTTAGCATTACTTTAAAGAGGAAACAAAATGAAATACCTGAGATGCATATTGAGCATTCTCAATTATCTTTTTCTGGAGTTCTTCCTGGAGAATTCCAGGGTCCAATGGAGCCACACTGCTTGTTGCCGGCTTATCTTCTTTGCTTTTAGATTTCTTTGTTGATTTTGTCTATAATCAATGAATCATAACAAAAATTAGTTATTACGGTGTTTTTCTTCACTTATTTGTAAAGCAGACATATGAATGTTTTGATAACATACTTTTTTTTTAATTGTTATGCTTATCAAATAGCACTACTTATATTCATAAGCCATCAACTATATTAGTATATATATTTGTTCATATATTAACACATAATTCGTATTTACAAAGATAAGGACAAAGTTTTTCAACGTAACTAAGAAATTATAATTATTATCATCATTTTTAAGGTTAAACATACCTGAAGAAGATCGAGTTCATCTTGAAGGACGGAAACGCGCCGCGTCAACTGCTGATTTCTAAATGTTAAGGAATCTATTTCCAATTCACCTTTTCGAAGAGTTTTCTCTTTTTCTTTTAACAATTCTCGGAGTTCGTTTGACTTTGCTTGCTCATCAAGGACGCCTTTTTTCAGCACTTTTACATGGACCCTCAACTGTAAACGGAAACAATAAATTTATATCAATTGTCGATCCGACAGTTTAGTTATACGAATACTGTAAACACTGTACCTTGGAATACTCAGCTGCTAATTTTTGATATTTGGCCTGTACATCACCTGAAGGCAATCCCTCCATGACTAGATTTCAAGAATATTTAACCATTGCGAGTTAAAACAAAAAAGTGTTTATTTGTTACATGAAATACTGTAGTGTATTAAACACCCACTTTCATGTAAAAATGACATTAGAGTTTGACAGTCATCTGACGTTAATGCAATTAAAAACATATTTTGATAGTTATACTAGAACTGTTAAAAATACTTTTTCTATTTGCCCTAATATTTATCTTATCTTTTCATTACAAAAATAGTTATAAAACCAAAACCATATATAATTTAAAATATTATATTTGATATGTTTATTAATCTATTTTATCTTATCTGTCTCTGTCAAGATATTTTTAATTTTTCTTCTGACAACATTTGCTCTGTTGATGTGTCGTGATTGTCCGATCTAAAATATCAATATTTTGGAATTTATGAGAGAAAAACAACAATTTCTTAAAGATATTTCGTACTTATTTATATTTAAACATTTTTGATACCTTTATGACTAAGACATGGACGACAGGTAAGGTTCTGATTTATAATTGAACAATATATCGCAACAGGTAAAACTTAGTCAGAACAAAGTAAATTATATTAAAATTGGTTGAATAATCGACAGGAACATGGATTCGAGCAGCTCCACATTTACTGAAATGTCAAGTGACCATTCTAAAAGCATAATACACATAGATGTCGATTGTTTTTACGCTCAAGTAGAGATGGTGCGAAAACCAGAACTGAAATCTCTTCCGCTTGGAATCCAACAGAAAAATATCGTAGTGACCAGTAATTATGAAGCAAGGAAGTACGGTATACGAAAGTGCATGCTCGTTTCTGATGCTTTAAAAGTGTGTCCTAATTTAAAACTTGTTAATGGTGAAGATTTACACGACTATAGAGCAGCCTCAAATAAAATATTTACAGTTTTACAGACTTGGAAGTGTCCAGTGGAAAAATTAGGTATGGATGAAAATTTTATTGATGTCACAAACATAGTACAAGATAAAATAAAAAATGTAAACATAAAAAGCATCACAGCGTCCGGTAATATATATAATGAGTCTAGTACAGAGTGTGTGTGTGGTTGTCACGAAAGACTGAAAGTAGCATCACAAATAGCGAATGAAATGAGACATAAAATTTATGATGAATTAGGTTTTACTACTTGTGCTGGGATAGCACATAATAAATTGTTGGCTAAGCTTATATGTCCGTTAAATAAGCCTAATGACCAAACAACTATTTACCCGGAGCATGGGGCTAGTTTTATGTCCACCTTGCAAAGTGTTCGCTCCATACCAAGTATTGGTTCAAAAACTACTGAAGCTCTAATTTCACAAAAAGTCATCACAGTAAGTGATTTGCAAGAAGTGTCTCTAGATGTTCTAAAAAAGCATTTTAGTGCTGATATGGCAGTGAGACTAAAAAATTTAAGTGTTGGTGAAGATAATACTCCAGTGAAACAGACGGGTAGGCCACAGAGTATAGGTTTAGAAGATAGCTTTAAGACTGTCAGTGTTAAAAGTGAAGTTGAGGAAAAATTTGGAGCACTGCTTCAAAGATTGTTGATTTTAGTGAGAGAGGATGGACGCATTCCAGTATCATTGAGAGTCACATTAAGGAAAAAAGATGTTAAAAGATTAAGTAGTCATAGAGAGTCGAGGCAGTGTCAAGTGTCCCCTTCAATCTTCACAATTA
This sequence comes from Melinaea menophilus ssp. n. AW-2005, assembly GCA_918358695.1. NCBI lineage: Eukaryota > Metazoa > Arthropoda > Insecta > Lepidoptera > Nymphalidae > Melinaea > Melinaea menophilus. Next base: position 27,225,052 of record OU911041.1, on the reverse strand, counting down.
ATAACGGCACATTGACAGTCACCGACTCAGGAAAACAAAAACTGATGAGCATAATAATGAGATTATTTAACAAACTAATTGACTTATCTAAACCATTCCATTTAACCCTAGTGGGTTTGGCGTTCACAAAGTTCCAGGAGCGTATGACGGGTAGAGGTTCTATTGTCAATTATTTAATGAATGATATATCTGTGCAGTCCGTCCTTAATATCACAAATGACTGTGACACATCAGCTTCTTCCATGGATTATTCGGCAGCGTCTCCTAGTAGCAGTACTACCACTGATCTTTCAGATGGTGAAGTGGAGCCATCACCTAAAAAGCCTAAAAAAGGAACATGGATAGCTAAAAGGAGATGTCTGTCAAAAGAAGAAGTTGCATCTCCAAGTAAACTTAAAGTAGGTGAGCTTAGGCTTAATTCAAAAGAGCTGGAAAAAGTTTCTGAGTTAAGGTTAAATTCCAGAGACAGGTCACTCACCCCTAGAGAAAGTCCAGCAAAGGACAATCTTTCAGATAACTCAGACAGTATGAAAGATGGGACCGACGGTAAATGTGATAATTGTCCCAGTTATGTTGACAAAGAAGTGTTTAATGCACTTCCTGAGGGAATGCAACAGGAACTGAAAGCCATGTGGAAGAATCCCTCCAGCTCGGGGGTCACCAGGAGTAGTCCCCGAACGTTGAACAAAGCAAAACCGAACACCCTTTTAAAATATTTTGTTCCACACAAATAGTATTAGTAAGATATTAACTTGTTAATTATTTAAGTGATAAGTGAATGGTTTCTATTTTTTCAAATCATACAATTTTATTAAGCTGATCAAATACATGTTTATGTTATATAAATATTGGTTTTTGTTATAATTCTCTCAAAGGATTCAAAGTCAAAAGCCAGAGTATAGAACTGGGCATATCATTTAATATCTATATTTTTTACAGTATCTGATACCATGGTAATTAATTTAGTTAGTTTGTGCACATTAGTTGCATAAAGAGACTGTGCCAGTTTGCTGTAACAAGTTACATCCACATTGAGTTGTAATCTTATTTTGTCCCCGTCGGTGACTCCTGTACTTTCACTGTTCTGCTGAAATGACGTATCTCTAATTTGCTTCAGTCTCCTTAGAGACTCTTCAGTTTTATAGACCGATACCAATACATCTTCAACATATTTATAGTACCTAAAACATACATACATATACATAGTATTTAATTAATATGTCAAATTGGTCTTAACACACAAAATTATACTTACGAAACAGTCATAACATTAAACAAAGCACTGTAAAGTTCAACTAAAAATTCATTATCCAATCTCTTGGAAGCATCTTCGTTGAATTCATTAAGACTTCTGGTAATAACATCAATATAAGAGCATGGTTTAGTGGGTATGCTGCGATTAGTTTTTCTATACAATCTTGGTATATCACTGACTTGCTTCAGCTGTGTGTTGAAATATTCATATAATTCAGTTACAACACATTCACGAATCTTAGTTTTTGATGCTATTAAAAAATCCTCCGATGGTTTTAGACTATGTCTTAATAATTCTTTCTTCTTCTGACCGTGCATTTTGTTTTCAACAAATTGTAAAAATTCTGGTAATCTTTGAAGCAACTTTTCACTGTCAACATACAGATTGATGCTGTACTCTATAAGGGTCTTGTTAATACCCGTAGATTCTACCTTTGGCCTAGGGGACTGAAAATTCATTTTTAAATATTTTATAACTAATACTAACTTATCATATATTAAGTATGTGTTCTTATTTTGAATTAAATAAAGCTTACCACAGAACAAATACTTGTTATCCAAGTGGCATATCTAGATATTAACTGAAGTGATAGTTTCCAGAATTTGTGGGATAATGCCTCAATATAAATGCCATCCGACCAACAATCCTGAAGAGCTCTCCAACACTTATAAGTTTCTAACAGGATAAATCCATCATTATCTTGAGTGTTTGGGCTCGATTTCAGTGATGATTCAAAACCCCCTAAAAATATGATATTATTAAAGATTAGATCTTAATGTTTTGTCAGCAAAGTATTATATCATATTTTTTCATACCTGCTATTTCCTGAAAACGGATTTGAAAATACACTGGCAAGTTCCATCTCCTAAGGAAACTCTTATATTCTGGAGTCTCTCGTAATAACTTAATTGTTTCTTTTGTAGAGCAGTAATTTTCTAATTTCCTTATAAAATGCATGCTCTCAGTGTATCTTCTATAAAACAACTGAGGATTGCCAGGTGCGAAAATGGAAGCTAGATTTATTTCTAGACGGTTTTCAACTTCACACCAAAAACAATTAACTAGAAATCTGTATTTTCTAGCGAGAATCATTAATTTGGAATGTCCTGTAACTAGTAGCAGCATCCTTAGCTTAGTATCTAATAATGACAGTATTCTGTCATATACTCCCTCAAGTCCGTCTTTGCATCTCTGCAATGCAGGTTCATTTATGATGTCTTGTAACAAGGGAGCAACTGCCTGCTTTCTAATCAGCATTTCTGTTTCATTTACCCTATCTAGTGCTGATAATGTCATAAGTGTTTTAAGTAGGGACTCTTCATTGTTGTCATTCCAAAATTGGAAAAGCAATTCATTTAAATTTTGGAATAACTTTTCTCCTATATCATTATACTGTCGCTTTTGCTCTGGTTTGAGCAGAATTTCACATTTTGATATTGAATACTTAAGTTGGTTGTATTGCATTGCAGCCCTATCTGCTATAACAATTTGCTCACAATTTCTTTTATTCTTGATATCATCCAGGATTCTCTCCAATACATGAGAACAATTTATAGCTTGACTGTAATATTTTAATAGCTGTTTTTTTTTTAAAAGAGCATGTCTCTGGTTAAGCCATAATGACAGTTCTTTCATAGCATCTTCTAAACATTGCTTGACACTCTAAAATAGAAATGGACAAATTTAAATAAGGTTTTATTTGTTTATTTAAGTAAACACTTTAAGATAACATACCAATACTTCTTCATTTAACTGGCTCAATGGAACTTGTATTTTGACAATAGCTTTGTCAAAACCGATAAGTGTAGCACACAGGTTCACGAAATTCGCGTAGTCCTTGTTTATAAGTTCTATCATAGCTAGCCTAAGAACTTTCAAATAAACGCCCAAATCATCTCTCATAGTTTCTAATGATGTTACATCTTGATGGTCTGCGAGAAAATTGTCTACCGAAAACGTTGTCTGCAATAAAAAGGTATTTCAAAAACGCTTATGAAGCGATTAATTAACACGATTATTAATTTTATTCAGTAATACCTTGACAAAATCGTTTCGATCAAAACATAAGCCTCGTGGAGCTGGTGGTAGAGTAAACTCCTTTGTATCACTATCCATGATGATAAATTTTGTATTTCTGTTAAGGCACCATTATTAAAAATAACGATTTAAAAAATATTTATCTAATAAAATCGCCTCTGTAAATCGAGTTCATTTTGACATTTATCAAGATCTGACGTCAGCTTGACACATTACACGTCAGTCATCGTTCGAATACTCGGACGCGGGTAAGTATTTATTTACACAAAAAAAAAATTGTATGGAATTGTATGGAATAGTTTACATACTGGCCATTTTAACTTTTACTTGATAGCTACAATACAGTGGACAGTCTTTGTAATTTCTAATGGCCGAAAAAATCTTTCTGTAATAAAAGAAATCTGTACTTTAAAAAATAAAAGAAATCATATAATATAACAATAGCAAAATCGTGATAATTCAGACCGCGATTGTTTTCTAAGTATCTGTCTGTTGTTGTTCTAAGTATAATGAGACCAAAAAAGTTCTCAAGTTGTGGATGGTTGCTATATATTAGTAGTTTTATAATGTTCTATTTAACCGTGAAGAACAGATGGTGCTAATACAAAACAGTTAGAATCATTTATTCGTCCAAGTACGGGTTAATTTAAGTGAACATTATATAAGATTTGACTTGACCTTGATAAAATGATAACTTTCAATTTGGCTGAAAATATGAAAATTAGATAAATCCGTCGTCCGTCGTACGAGATGCCAATGCTAAAAAATATTTTTGTTTGCCATCGTTACTCCTCTGCTCCCTTTCTATTGTAGATAAGTCGATACTATAACTTCCTTTTTTCCGCTCGCTCCTGTCATTTAGTGCTACGTTTACTCCGGGTTTGTAGATGGGAGTATACACCTTTCTTGAAAGTTCCCATGTCGTATTGATCTAGAAATAGCGCCGTAGAAAGTTCGTTACACATTTTAGTTTTTTGTGGAAGAATGGTCCTTGAAAACTTGACATTAGAAGATCACCACGCACCCAGGTGATATGGATGGTAAAGTAGGCGAGGCGAAGTAGACGTGCTGTGAGATGGTGAACTTCGGCAGCAGGGAACAGATCAAATAGCTCTTCGGAACACTCCCCGTTATAGACTTCAGCTTTTCATAGACCACCGGGATTTCAACAATCCTAACCGCTCTCCGCTGTACGCAGTCAAAAGGTAGAAGCTGATATTGTGGTGAAACGGATCCGAGATGAGAACAGTACTCCATGTGTGGCTCTACTTATAGAGCGTCTTTGGCTAGGCTTGAAATACTGCCTTGCTACAGATGGCCACGAAACCGACAGTCACTCGAGATGTCAAGGTATTATGATTACTTATTTATACCCAGTATTCTGATACTTGGCGAGACATCGAGAGAAGCGCTCTTGGAGATCGGAGATTTGACAATTGGGGTTTTTTTCGTGGTAAACGCGCAAAGTTGTATCTTTTGGGTTAACCTGAACGAGGTTCAGTTCACCTCATACTTATGCACCAGTGGCAAAGTTCGCCCAAGGTTTATTGCTGAATACCTTAAATGGTTTGAGGGCTCTAGACCGCAAAGCTCTGGGTCTAAATTCTAAAAAGAGTCTTTAATTAAGCCGCCAAGTCCTATAAAAAGGTATTCATCGCAACCGAATCAAAAAAAATGTGAAAAGCTCTTTGTTTTTTTTGCTAGTAATTCGAATCTAGACACTGGCAACGCTACTCCAGAGCATCACCCTCGCTGCGGCATCACAAACAAAGAAGTATGGAAAGCTCTCCCTCGTCTGGACGTGAATAAAACCATTGGTCCTGATGGTTACCAACAATTCTACTTAAGACCTGTGCCGCCGTGTTGTCCTATTTTGATACGTCTGTGTAGACTTGTCTTTTAAAATTGAAATAGTGATGAAATCCTAGAAGCTTGCTAATGTGTAGCCCGTGCCCGAAAGAGGCAGCCGTGCCGACCTTGCCATTTATAAACCGATCTCAATCATCTCCATACCCGGTAAGATTATTGAACTTACTTATTTTAACTTATTCTTGCATACCTAGAACGGTCGTATGTAGAGTTGTGCTGTCACACATTGACCTGTGAAACAAAATGTCTTCTTGCAGCTCTGGACTCAATTGAAAGGCAAGCAATCTTAATAACTTCTAGTCTACATTCCGTCCACTCTTACTTCCTGGACATTACTTCAGTTAAAACGAAGCGCTTTGCTACGTCGTTATATTTCGAAGGACTAGAACTGCTTGCCTGCCTTGGTGTTACCGATCGAGTACAGTGGGATCGAGTGGGTTGGTATCGTCCAGAGAAAGAGAATAGGCACTTACTAAGTGAATGCACTTTACCACCAATGACTTCATTTCCATTTTACATAAGGTGGAATGAAGCACTTATTGCAATGGCGCACCCAAAGAAAATGAGCTTTGACATCGCAGAATGGTGGTGGTGTCTTTAAAAAAAAAAGATTTTGAATTGTTTAAAGAATTGTAAAAAAAAATGAATAATCTGGAGAAGGGGTTGTAAGTCACATACAGAATAGTCTTTAAGGAAATATTAAACCCTTATAAACTTAATAAAGTATAAAGAATTTTATGTTTTATTTTCATTTATTTTCTGGGTGCAAGTAAAAGCCAGTATTTTTATTATAACTAGAAAATTAGGTATATTCAATTACTTAAGAAGAATAAATCACTATACAATAAACTTAATGATACTGAATTTGTTATAAGATAGAAAGTGGACTAAAATTAAATTACTATATACTTAGTATCATTTAACACAAACAATCAACCGTTTATGCATTGTAGGAACAATTTGTAAACGATACTAATTAGGGTGTTATTTACTAAATTATCTTGATAGCCCGATAATGTAAGTATAAAACAGAGGGTTCATGTACTGTCGCCATTTTAAGTAAAGATACGTAATACTTCTATCGTCCTATCACGGCAATAATGAAATCGGAAGATCTGTACTTGAATAGAGCAAAAATTGTAATGACATTTTTAGGCGTTTGGATCCCGCCCCCATTTGAAAAAAGAATTCATAAATGTTATAGAATATTTATGATGTCTTTACAGTATTTATTTCTACTTTTCCAAATAATTTATATACTACAAGTTTGGGGCGATTTAGAAGCTGTTTCCCAGGCCTCCTACCTCCTTTTCACACAGGCCTGTTTGTGTTTTAAAGTAACAGTTTTGCAGGTTAACATGGATTCACTGAAAGAGTTACTAAAACGAATGAACGACAAAATATTTTTGCCGCAGTCGGAGAAACAAGAGAGGTTTGTTAAAAATAAAGTTAGTTGTATAAATATTCTAATTTTGTTTTTGTAGCCTTAGGGCCATGTCCATGAAATTTATCATTAAACAGAAAAATATATTTAAGTGAAAATATCTGATAGTTCGGTTATTCTTTAGAATTTTGAGATGTCAGGCAAGAAGAATAAATCGCCTGCTTCTAGCATTTATGATAAGCTCACAAACAACTTGTGGTCTGTGGGCTCTGAAGCCTCTGTTCGACGACCCTGATAGCCGCAAGTTCCCATTTGACATGTGGTAAGAATCCTTACAAGCATCTGTTACATTTTCGTTATCGTTATCGTTATCGTTGTACATTAATATGGACATTTTAAAGACAATCCTTCATTTTGAATATAGGATGCCAGTAAAGCCAGAATATTCTCCGCAGTACGAGTTAGGCTACGCTTTTCAACTGCTGACGATTTGTATGAGCGCTTACATGTATTTTGGAGTGGACAGTGTAGCTCTTTCTACGGTTATTTTTGCCTGTGCTCAGATTGATATAATAAAGGATAAAATATTGAGTGTAAGACAAAATTCTTTTATAGTATTTTCTTTTCTTGATCAAGTAAGAACACTGCCCATCTTCTTATATCACTATACCTATATCATCTTATTATACCACTTTGCAATAGATTTTTAGATTATTATAGAATTATATTCAGGAATTGGAACAAGTGCATTGTGAGTATACTGTATGAGGTGCTAGCAGAGTCGTTTTGATTATAGTAATCGTCTTTTTAGATAAAGACTACACGCTCCGTATCTAACAAAAACGCGAAAAAAAAAATGATAGCAACAAATAATGAAAAGCTAATTGAATGTATAAAACAACATCAGGCGATAGTATCGTAAGTTAATTTACGATAAATCAATTATTTAGAATAATAATAATGCTTTCAATAATCTGTTTTCGGCTCCGTGTATTTTAGATTCACAGAGCTCGTAGAGAACGCGTACCACACATATTTATTTTTTCAACTTGTTGGAAGTGTTGGTTTAATATGTATGTCGGCACTGCGCATTTTAGTGGTACGTAAAACCAATTACGATAAAAATAAATTATATTTTAAAACGATTCTTATTTGGACAACTGTTACACATAACAGTATTATAATTGTAAGAATAATAAATAATGATTATTTATTATACAGGGTGGACCAAAAGTCCGTTTGTATTTAAAATGATGATTAAAGAAAAACTAATTACAGTAGATTAAAATTGTTTATTGTTTTCGATGTAAACAAAAGGGGAATTTATTTCTTAAAAATCACATTATCCATATGGATTACATATTTCTGGCATTGCTGCAATCTAAAGCGGAAATTTTCGATAACAGCTTCACATGTTTCTGTCCAGATGTTTTATTTAGATTTTTGTGCGAATACAATCCCTTAATTCGTCAAGAGTTAGTAGGTTGGTGTCGTAAACTTTAGCCTTAAGATATCCCCAAAGAAAAAATCCATTGGGGAAAAATCCGGGTCACGAGGCGGCCAGTTAATGTCCCCTCTTTTCGATGTCACTTTTGGGCCCAAAATGTCTCGAGCTGTCCTTAACGAGTCATTACATCTATGACAAGTGTATACCGCTCGGAATTTACCGTAACCGCACGTCCTCCTGAGTCTTCATAAAAGTATGGACCAATAATGCCTCTTGCTGATTAAGCAGCCCATACTGTTACTTTGGGTGAATGCAGGGGTTTTTGATGCTTTAATTTCGGATTAGTGTTACTCCAATAATATATTTTTATTAACTTGCCCATTTAGGTGAAAGTGTGGCTCGTCTGAGAAAATACTGTTTGTAAAGCTGGTGAACTTCTCTACTATTTCTTTTGCAAAGTGCAACCTAGTGGCATGGTCCTAAGGTTTGAATTCCTGCACCATTTGGATTTGATAGGGATGTAGACGTAAATATTTCTTGAGAATGCTGTTTAATGATGTTCTTGGCACGTTAAGGACAGAAGATCCTTTTCGAGTTGAAAATTGCCATGGTACTAAATTCTCATTGGCCGCTCTTGCAATGCGTAACCTTTCCATCCTCCTCTGCCGCGGATGCTAGACGCGGCAACCGATTCAAATGTTAACGGAGTTTTGGCCCACCCTGTACTTTTACAATGTTGTTTTCCGACAGTATCCTTCGTACAAATTTTACAATGATATTTGCAGGTAGACTGGAGGAGTATGCAATTTTTTTCAATACTGACCTACTTGTCGGTCATGATCAGTCAACTGTTCGTGTGCTGCTGGTGTGGACATGAACTGACTGCTACAGTACGTAGATTTATAAGGATTATTTTTAAATTATTTAATCATATAACGTGTATCCTGCGAAACTCGATATGTTACGTGTATTAGCATGAGGGACTGATTAAATTATTTTCCAACTTAGAGTGAGGATCTGCACACAGTGTTCTACACAAGTTCGTGGTACGATCAGGACTTCAAGTTCAAACGGTGCCTGTGTTTCGCGATGATGCGCCTGAGTCGTCCCATGGTTCTACGTGCGGGACACTACATTGCTTTGTCCAGACAGACCTTTGTTGCTGTAAGCAGATACAGAAGGATATATTAATATTTTACCTAATAGATATAGATGAATGATGATGAATATATTAATGATTAATGACAGATGTAAGTTTTCACTGAAAAAATAATCTGCGCAAAAATTAAATTAGCTGTCATTTCTGATAGTCCAAGAATTTGAAAATATGCTATTTATAAAATTAATATTTTTTTATGTATATTACAAATACCCTAACGTTTAGATAATTTATTTATCCAGTAATTTTTATTAAAATATACAATTTTATGTAATATACAGTACATACAAATTTACGTGTCTGTCTCGTTTCCAGATCCTTCGCATGTCCTACTCTTACTTCGCTGTTTTGAACCAAACAAAGTAATTATAAATGCACATTAAAATGCATCTTCGCACATTCAAAATAAATATTAAACATATTACTATTATATATAAGGACAATAAAGTTTTTAAAACTTACCGCTGTATAATTGTAGAGAATTAATATAATTATTGTGTCTCACACATTCTGTGTTAATTCTTACCTTCAGTTAAGTTTGTAAACAAAAGCCATTAGATTTCAATTTTGCAACTCGACTATTACCATAGTAATCATAGCGACAGTGTGTACTTTTATAGCGTACATTTTATTATAACACGTATCTAGGTCTATTTATATTAACCGGCTCGTAGGACAAAAAAAATGCACAATGTCTTAAAATTATAACATACTTATTATCTTTATTTTATAATCTATGGAGAGGTGTCGTTCTTAAAACACGGTGATTAATAGAAATGTTGAACTTATAAAATACTCAAATACTTAAAAGATATTTGTATTTTTTTTATAATTTTAAGATCATAAAAAAATAAGTATGAACACGATGTATAGGACATTCTAATATATATATACACAAACATATACACATATATAACATATATAAGGTATATAAAAGCAATTAAACACAAGGGTGATAAGGGTATTCTCTTAAACACAAACTATCCAAAATGGTCAACAACGTTGATATATTTCTAAACAGACCAAGAAAAATTCTATCACTTCTGGGTATTTGGGTGCCGCCAAAAGATTACATGATTTTACGCGTTCTATACAAAGCTGTGGTAATGCTAACTCAATACTCATTTCTTTTATTTGAAGTAATGTACGTTTTTTTCGTGTGGGGTGATATTGACGAAGTGACGGAGGCTTCTTATTTACTATTCACTCAGGCTTCTCTGTGTTATAAAACTACAGTTTTTATTTTTCACAAGAAAAATCTTATCATCCTACTCGGGTACATGAAGGATGAGATATTTGAACCGAAAACATTGTCACATGACCGGTGAGTTTTTAGTACAGGAAAATATATAACATTTCTAGCAATCAATCATCAATCAATCCAACAATCAATCAAATCAATGTTCAATCTACAAAAACAACACTGAAAATTCAAGAATGTTTCATTTACTCCAAAAAAAGTTTCACTCCATTATTAATTAAAATACATTTATTGTTTATATGAAGGAACATTTGAAAATTTTTGCAAACTAAGGATAAAAACGAAACAAAAAATTAAAGAAATGAATTATCAAGAATTTCTTTGAAATTGAATTACAGTAATACCCCGCTTTACGCGAGGGATACGTTAAAAAAAATCGCGTTAACTGAAATTCGCGTATAACGTGGTTTATGATTAAATATAGTCAAAAATGATTACAACAAAATACAAATCATTTGAATCAATCACTTTAATTCTAGGAACACTTTATGCAATACATACTCTTATTTTTTACGGAAAAATACATCTATTGTTGATGACTACATTATATTTATACACACTCTTTCGCATAATTCGAGGCATTTGCATCCGCGTTATAGTGAAACCGCGTATAACGAGGTCGAGTAAAGCGGGGTATAACTGTATTGCTAAATAAAACACGAATTACATTTATTATGTATATTTTAGAGTATTATACAACAATGCTCGGAAAGTGAATAATTTATGCGCTGTATTTCTTGTAAGCGCGCTCACAACCATCACTCTGTGGGGAGTCATACCGTTATTCGATACGACGGAGACGAGGTTCTTTCCTTTTAAAATTTGGTAAGATATTTCAATAAAAAATCTCTTCAACTCTGCTTGAATTAGTCTTGTTTTAGTTTTTAATGATTGATTATTTATGATGTATGTTATATTATGTTTGCTACATCTGTAAAAGTCTTAACTTAACTGCTACTACTCGTATTATTAAACTAGCTCTTGAGCGACTTCATCTTGTCATTAAAATTTGTATGTTACGTTTTCTGTGATACGTACTGTAACATTTGACATGTAACATTTAGATAAAAAAACACGATATACTTTGCCTCGTTAACTATTTTATGATATCTATGAATAACATATATAAAAAAAATATATAATTTATGTAAAAATATCGTAACAAAGAGAGTATTTTGGAAAAGTTGAATAAATGAAACGCATTAGTTTGAGTTACCTTTAGTTGAACTATGCTTTAAATCTAAATATAAATGATGATAAAATTGATGTTTATTTTTCATTATTTATTATTCAGGATGCCGATAGATCCTCAAGAGACGCCTCAATACCATCTCGGATACATCTACCAAGTAGGCAGCATCTACATAAGTGCAATGTTGTTTTTTTCTGTGGACAGTACCACTTTGGCGATGATAATATTTGGATGCGCTCAATTGGAAATTATGATCGATAAGATAGAACAAGTTTGTATAATATTTTTTATAAATTAATGAAATAAACAAATGAAGCAAGTAAAGTAGCACACTGTAGTCATTTGACTTCAGCTCGTATTGGACTGGCTCGCCCGGGGAAGGATCACTCTCCCATGGATGATCGACATGTAGTAACCAAATTCTTTTGCTTTTTCGATCTTCTATTAGGCAATAGACATCCCAGAAAGTTTCAGGTCACTATCGAGCCACTTTGAGAAAGACACTCTGGCCTACTCGCCAAAAGAGAAAGCCAATCTCTTGGACACTCTTTTTGCCTAAAGTTACCACCGCTTACCATCTCCGGCCGGATGGCATTCCCCAATGATGCTACGAACATATGCTCCTAAGTTGACTCCAGTGCTATCGCGTCTATTTCGGTACTCCTACCTTAAAGGCATAGTCCCGGTCTCGATAAAGTGGACCCTTGTCCGTCCGATCCTTAAAAAAGGTAATAGCTCGAACACAGTTAACTACAAATCTATAGCTATACCTCTTTTCTCTTCAAAGAAATAGTCTGGCAGTTAATCTGGATATAGCGAAAGCTTTCGATCGTGTATGGCACAAGGGGTTTCTTTCGCAGCTTCCTTCCTATGGGCTTCCCGAGAGTTTAGGCAAGTGGATCACCAACTTTCTTACGGAACATACAGGTCGTTCTCGACAGTTTTTGCTTACACCCCAAGTCCGTGAAGGCTGCTGTACCCCAAGGCTGCATGCTATCTCCAACTCTGTTTCTACTGCACATCAATGATATGTTGAACATTTCCAACATACATTGTTATACGGATGACAGTAAAACGTCGACGAGTACCGAAAAATAAGGTCTTTTATAAAGAATCCTGGGGATGGTCTCAGAAGGAGATGAACCAAACTTCGTTCAATTTATTCCCTAAAAGACACAAGTTTGGGCGTTTACTTAAAAAAAAAAAACCATTTGTCGTATATCCGCTCTTTGACTCTGTAACTATCAGATACTGAATCTTGACATCTTGAGCATTGTCGATTTCGTGGTCACCTGAAGAGCAAAGTCAAGTTGGCCTCCATAAAATTGGGAGTGATCAATAGAATGACGCAGTATTTCAAGCCTGGTAACAGTCTTGCACTTTATAAGGTGCAAGTCCGGACACACATGGAGTAATGTACTCATCTCGGGTCATCTCGGGTCACCTTGGATGCCTGCGAATTTTAAAAAATTAAAATTAAAAAAAAAAGCAAAATATTTAGAAAATTACTAAATATGATATGATCATAAAATATAAAACCAATCAATTAATCAATTACGTTGTATTTATCTTTAAGTATATTTTCAAGCTATATTTCAGATACAAAACGTACCATTGTCCAATAAACCTAATATTGAGAATAAGAAGAAAATTAATGAGAATAATAAGTTACTTGTCGACTGTATTCGTCACCATCAAGCTGTTATAAGGTCAATTAAGTCACTTAGTAAATTAATATTATAAAAGTGTATATTACAAAAAGTGTATATTGTTAAATTCTTCCAGATTTATAGAAATATTAGAGAACACATACCACGCGAATATATTTTTCCAGTTGAGCGCAACCGTGGGTATTATATGCATTATTGGACTTCGAATCTCTATTGTAAGATATATTAAAATGTACTATTTAATATTATCATTAACACTAAATGTTTATATTTTTTAATACGATACTTATAACCAGCAGCGGCGTTAGGGCTACTGACAGCCCGGGCAAAAATATGTAGGCGCCCACTTAAGGAAATCAATATCGAGTATTTATTATTTTGCTGAACCAAATCATCTGACAGCTGAACATAGTTGTGAATAGGGCACATAGAGCACAGTATTGAGGGTACACAGCGCGGAAGGCAGAAGGCCGAGGCCCCAGACCTCAGCGCCCCCCAAATTTGGCGCCCCGGGCTCCATCGCGCGCCCCCATAACGCCGGCACTGCTTATATCGCAGCTATTTATAAGAACAATTATGCGATCTAGCATTCCGTAATCAAGAACAAAACGAGTAATTTCTTAAAAATTATCGCGTTGTAAATACACTTTTATTTTTTATAATTGTGAAATTCCTGTAACCTATAATATTTCCTCCAAAGGAAGAGCCCAGCAGCGTGCAGTTTTACTCGATGCTCGACTACATGGTCACTATGCTGTCCCAGTTGCTCCTGTACTGCTGGTGCGGGAGTCAGCTCACAACCAAAGTATTTTTATTTCTTCCTCCTTAATTCGTATAAATACATTTAGGGTTGTTATTTATGTACGTTTATACTTCTCTAAGAAGAAATATTTAATACAATTACAAAAGGACTTATATTTGTTAAACTGTAGTATAGAGGGATCAGATTGAGTTTCTAATGAAAAAGTATTGATAGCATAAATTTTGATCAAATAACAATAACAATAAAACACTCATAAATTTTTAGGGAAAGGGTTATTGTTTTTTATTAGACCATAAGCACACACAAAACTAAAATAAGAGTGAAGTGTCAAAAATATTAAGGGCAGTATTATAATATTACATGATGACTAAAACGTAAAACCCACCGTAATTAACCTTAGATATTCTTGTATATACATTCTAATTTACGCTCTTTACAATATTATTGTGTGTAAAAATCCAATCAGCAAAAAGCAATCTCCGTCGACAACAAACAAAGCCTTTGTATTGCAGACGACATGGAGTTTATTTTTCTGACAACTTACACGTAAAGGCAAAATAATGTACCGGCTATAAACGTTCATTGATCCGATACTTAAAAGGTCTCTCTGAAATAAATGTTTATTTTTCCTATTCTTTTCTATATTATTTCTATATTAAAGGAGACGTAGACATTAGGTTTATTGTTATCAGTTTGGACAAAGAGTTTGTCTGTTTGTTATATGTTATAAAAACAATAAGCAAAAGTTATGTGTATCCTTGTTTATTATTTATCCGCTCAGGTAAATGCTGTTTCTAATATTTAATTCTGATTTTCAAAAATACGTAATGGTAATGGTCTTATACAAAATACATTAATTTTTCCCGAAGACATATGAAGTATAATTGTAAATTTATTTGAGGCTTAGAACTTCGTCACTCTAGTCTACCGACATCTCCATTGTTTATCTATATATTATAATAATTTCAGAGTGAAGAATTACGAGAATGTCTGTACCAGTGTCCGTGGTACGAGCAAGATGCAAAGTTCAAAAGATCTCTAATAATCGCTATGGAGCGAATGAAGAGACCTATCATATTTAAAGCCGGTCACTACATTCCTCTGTCTCGACCCACCTTTGTCTCTGTAAGTTATTATTCAACGGATATCACACACACAAGACGACTACTAAAACAATTGTAATATTTCAGGTCTTACGGTCATCATACTCATATTTCGCTGTTTTGAATCAAGCAAATAACAAATAAATATTCAATATTATAAAATGGATCAATATTTTGTGTACCTTATGTGTTAAATAATAAAATAATGATTTAAAATAATACTATTATTTACCGCAAATCCTCCTTTATGATGCTCTACTCTGGAACTCATTACCTCCTCACTTGTATGAAGACTGCCCCACTATATCTTCCTATAAGTTTAGACTGAACAATTATTTAATCTCCCTTTAAGTTTATGTACAACTATGCATTATATTTAATACGTGTCTTATATACTCAGATATAATTTTGTATGTACCTATGTAATTTGTATTTATTTATTATTATATATATACTGATATAACTTAATTGAGTTGCTTTTATTTATTTTTAGTTTTTTCCCGATACTCGTGTACCTATACCGCAAATATCAGAATGTTTTCTCCAGTGTGTTTGTGATAGAGATCTCTTTTAAGATATAAGTCATCCTTTGTATGGATTATATTTTATATACACTGTTATATTTATTTATTCCTGGTACATAAATTACTACTTTGTCCATATTCTATCATACACAGTGGGGAATGGGGCGTAGTTATGAAATATGTCATGGTGTGGGTGGATTAAATAAAACAGTAACTGTCAACTCCGTTCCTCCTGCACATCAATGATATGTTGAATATCTCTAACATACAATGTTATGCGGATGACAGCACTGGGTATGCGGTATATTCCAGCCGTGCAGGGTTCCCCGGGCCCAGGTCCTGTTCTCATCTCTGGTTCGGATCCCCTCAATATCAGCTTCTACCGTTTGACCGATGTAAAGAATTGTTTTGATTATCGGAAATCCGGTGCACTGCAAACGACTGGACTCTCTGGCATTACGTAGAGACGTGGCATCTTTATGAGTCTTCTATCTAATTTACAACGGACTCTTCCAATAAGATATTTGAACTGATGCCTGGCGCCGAATTTTGTCACCGTAAAGACGTCGTCTATTGCGATTCTCCGGATGTTGCGAGAGTTCGCGGGCGTCAGTGATCACTTGACATCATTGACCCGCACTTTCGTTTATCCTTCTCTAGCATTAAAAAAATTACATGTAACAATGAGTCGTGATAAGTTCAGTTCAACGACAACCGCTCAAACGACACAAACTAAACGCTGGTTATTTTAAACAGTCGTTTTAATTTACATCAAAATACCAATTGTATTTGGATGAAAATTCAAGAACATTCAAAATGTATGAAATTCAAGAAAAAAATAAATAAAAGGCTCAATTTTCAATTCGTTTTGAAATAAGATGGAAAGTAGACTAAAATGAAATTACTTTATACTTAATATAATTAAACACAAACAACCAACCGATGCATTGTAAGAAAATTGCGTCCTAAGTTGGATAAGATAGAACAAGTTTGTACAATATTGTTCTGTAGAAAGAAGTAGGCTTTATGTAAAAAAAAATAGTTGAAAAGTGTAAAAGAAACTTTATTTGACCTAAGTTAGTATAACTCCCTTAACAATATTATATTGTCTGGAAAAATCCAATCAGAAACGGCAATCTCTGTCGAAAACAAACAAATTCATTGTATTTTTTGATGGAATGGAGTTTATTTTTGTGACAACTTATACTTACGTAAATGCAAAATAATATACCAGCTATAAGCGTTCGTTGATCCGTTATTTAAAACGTTTCTCTGAAATAAATTTCATTGTTTTATGTTATTTTTTTATATTAATGGAGACGTTGAAATATTAGGTACATTATCACAACTTTTCCGAAAAGTTTGTTTAATAATTATTATAAAAAAAATATACGACCATGCAAAAAAAAACAATCATTTTGGTTATAAAAAATAATAACGAAAAGTCAGCAAAAATTATGGGGACTCTTGTTTAATTTCGATAGCTATCCGCTCGTAGCGATGCTGTTTCTAATGTATCATTAATTCTGATTTTTCAAACACGTATATGTATTATAAGGTAAATATATCATGAGGTAAAATTGTATTTTTCGCATTCCTTTTTTATTAGTCCTGCTGAATACTGAGACTGAGAAGTGGACTCCCAGGCGCATGTCCAGGCCTAGCCTTAGACCGTCGTTCTTTAGTCTGAGGACATCTCCATTGTTAATTTAACTGTGGTGGTGTGGTATTATGTGATCTAGCATTTCGTAGTTAAGAATAAAGCGAGTCATTATTGTATTGCGTTGTAAATATACTTTTTTTATAACTGTGAAATTCCTGTAACCTATACTTGCTCCAAAGGAAGAGCCCAGCAGCGTTCAGTTTTACTCGATGCTCGACTACATGGTCACTATGCTGTCCCAGTTGCTCCTGTACTGCTGGTGCGGGAGTTAGCTCACAAAGTATTATTATCTTTTTATCTTCTGTTAGAATAAATATTTAATTAAAGGTACTCATAGAAATAGGACTTATATTTTTGGTAAGTCTGTAGTTAGAGATACGAGTACATTGAGATTCTGATGAAAATGAATCGGTAAGGCAATTTCCTCTATTCAAACATAATGATAACAAAGATAAGGAAAGGGTTGTTGGGTTTTTTAGAACATAAAGAAAACCTATCAAAAACAATATGTAAAACAATGACCAAGCCTCGCAACGCTGTAATAAATTAAGAAATGCAATCTAAGCCAAGTCAGTATTACTTATCTATAGGAGCAGCTTACCAACCACTTTGTCAAAATTAATACCTTGTTACTTTAAAAACAACAATATATTGTAAATATATTAATATTGTTTTACATTTTAATGAGTGAGATTGATTTGGCAAATGCAGCACCTTAATAGTTATAAATTTATCTTATAATTTTTTTAATATACTTACATACCCAACCGACACAATAATATTAACGTCCATTTTGTTTTCAGATATCTCAATTTAAGAATAAAAATAGGTTCTAAAGTAAAAAATATATAAAACCTAATTAAATAACCGAAGTTATATTCGTATATATAATCTACTTTACAATATTGTTGTCTGGAAAAATCCAATCAGCAAAAAGTAATCCGTCGACAACAAACAAAGCCTTTGTATTGTAGACGGCATGGAGTTTATTTTTCTGACAACTTACACGTAAAGGAAAAATAATGTACCGGCTATAAGCGTTCATTGATCCGATACTTAAAAGGTCTCTCTGGAGGAAAATTTTCTTATTTCTTAACAAACCAAGTATTTAATTTTTCTTTACTAAAGCAGATGTTGATATTAGATTCATTATTACGACTTTTCAAAATTGTTGTGTGTGAATTTTGATTGTTATAAAAAAATGTAAGACCATTCAATTAAGAAATGTTTAATACTGAGAGTTGCTCATACCGATGTCGTTTCTAAAATATTAATTAATTCTGATTAGTATATGTAATGCCTTACACAAAAGACATTAATTTTTTTCAAAATATATTATTCATTATTTTTGTATTTCCTTTTTTGTTAGTGCTGTTATTGTCACAGCTTCGCCATTTTGGCTGGAATAATACTGGGACTGAGATGTGGACTCTAGGAGGGCTCACAGGCGAATGTTGATCGTAATGACGTTGGTGGCCTAAGCCTAGCTTTAGAACGTAATTTTATTCGAGGACATCTCCATTGTTTATAACTATCTATATATCAATTTCAGAGTGAAGAATTACGAGAATGTCTGTACCAGTGTCTGTGGTACGAGCAAGACGCAAAGTTCAAAAGATCTCTAATAATCGCTATGGAGCGAATGAAGAGACCTATCATATTTAAAGCCGGTCACTACATTCCTCTGTCTCGACCCACCTTTGTCTCTGTAAGTTAATATTCAACGGATATCACAAACACAAGACGACTACTAAAACAATTGTAATATTTCAGGTCTTACGGTCATCATACTCATATTTCGCTGTTTTGAACCAAGCAAATAACAAATAAATATAGAATGAGGAAAGCTGGATACTGTGTGATTGGGGGGAGGGGAGGGTGTTCTCTGTCAGAGGGAGGGAGATTAAAATAAAACACAAAATATCACAAATTAATTGTTTAATTAATACATAAACCGTGTATCACATATGCGTTGTGTTCACGACTTAGGCGAAGTGTGCTTAATTTATGAAAGTTATGAAAAAATACACATTTTTTTTTTTTTTGTTAACACGACACTGTTTAAATTACACAAAACCTGTAATCGACATTAAATTCGTGCGCTTAAATTAAATTAAAGGCGAGCGTGTACAACCATCTTTATTTTTATAAAAATTTAACATAACGCGGTTTTCTTTATGCTACAATTAACATATAGTGATATATTGAATTACATTTGCTCATAAATACAAAGAAATAATATTAAAGTCATCTTTCTTTATTTTCCCATTTGAAATTATCAATTTTTGACGGCAATCCAATACTTTTTTTCTTATAATCGATATATTTTTAATCACGCTGTAGCGATAGCGAACACCAAATATTCAAAAAATCACAGCCCGATAATAAATTCACAGCGGCGCACAGCAGTTGTGACTTAATTGTAGCATAGGTTTGATATCAAAAGGTCAATGACCCGCAATAGCCGGTTATCCACCAAATCAGTCGTTATAAGCTCAGATGAAACGATGACCGTCCGAACCGTCAGCTGATTCAAAACGCCGGTTATATTAAACGGTCGTTTTAATTTTCATCCAATTACAAAGGCAAGTACAGTACATTCAAAATGTATGAAGTTTAAAAAAATACATAAAATGCCGCTTCCATTTATTAATTTTTTTGTTCATTCATTTCCTTCCTGTGTTCGATAGAATTATTAACTTAAAGTAATTAGCTTAATAAAAATTACTATAAAACATTTTAAAAATATTAATTTTCAAACTGCGGATAATTTACAAAATAGATTGAGATATTTCATTTAAAATTAAATGTAATTAAATGTACATTCCATTCAATTTAAATAGACGTAGAAAAGATACAAAGCACAACCGAATAGTGTTAAAAAGACGAAATTCACAACTCCAACAACAATAAAACTGGTATTAGACCTTAGGATTATTAAAATACATTCACATTATTAATTTTTTTTTAAATAATTTATACAAGACACGATGGCTCAGTACAGAGAGCGACGAAATGATACTAAGGTACAAGGTTCCATCGTTTCGATAACACGTTCTGTTGAAGCATTATATTTTTGTGTAAATATGATAAAAAAGGGATCGTCTTTATTAAATTTTTAAAATATTAATTCGTTTTGAAATAATGGTATTAACTAATATATATATATAATCACTATATTACAAGCAAAATATACATAAAAACTACAGGCAACGTGACGTATTAGTAATAAAAAATTACTTAACTACATTTAAAAGAATCTAATTAATGTCCTAAAAAAAAATTCGTATCGATCCGTCAGTGGAGCATTGACAACTTTTCACAGAGTATAAATAAAACAATATTGAAACAGACAAAATGGCCGACAATGAAGTGTATGTACGTATTTAAATAAAACTATTTATATGGCCCGATCCGTTATTTCAATTTTTTTTTACGTCTGTACATCTAAAACCATACAAACAGTTTAATTTAAATTGTCAAAATATTTGACAGCTGTCGTAATGACATTGACAGCGTCACGCGGCGGGAAAAGAACTGTCAATGCTTCACTACAGACCGACAAAAATATAACACGTTAAATATATCTAAAGAGCTACTTTAAAAATATATCAGAACTACAAGAAATTCTACTAACTACGTCCCTGTTAAATGAATACAGAAATATTTATATATAACACGAGAAAACTACTACGGAACTAACTACGTAAGACTAAATAGTACTACGACTAACCCACTATGCTACTACTACCTCCACGGGTACTACCGCTGTAAAACAAATGTCATAATACGGTCTACTGAATTATTTTATATCTTATAATAGTACAAAATACATTATAACAAGTAATGCATAGTTTTGACAGCACATTTCAAAGGCCACGTTTTGCGGGTAGTTACTATTTAGTCATACGCTATATGTTGGGGCCACGAAAATGGCGTTGTGACAAAAAGTCACCATAACGTCCGCCATTCTCATGGCCCCAACGGAAACCATAGTAAAAGGGAACCATAAACACATGGTTCGGTGCATATACATTGCAAGCTATATATATATGTAATCGATCGAAGATATAGAATTATCAATATATATATATAGGCTCAAATCACGCATAATTTTTGAGCAAATCATCGCTTTTGATTGAAGCTACCCGTTATCAATGTCTTCATAGTTGATAAGAATCATTCAAACACACACACATACATCTCAACGTATTAATAATAATAAGAAATAATAATTAATAATCAACATAATTAGAATAATTACAATAACAACAACAAATTTAAAATAATTTTAATATTAGTATTGTGTGTAAAACGCGCGATGGCGTAGACAATATTTTATTTATCAACAAAAAGTTTTTATTCATTAAACTTACTGTATTATATATATACTGTTTAATAAAAATAAAAAAAAATCGCGCCTCTACACACAGCATATATAATTAATTTATCTAAATAAAAAAAAAACAATAGCCGAGAATACGACAAAACAACAATACTATAAAACATGGCGGACATAATGACACTTAACGCATAATAATAATAATAATAAAAACAAAATTATTTAATTAATATTGTTTAAATACATACATATTTTTAATTTACACATACACGCGTACACACACACACGCGCATAAAGGTTAACATATATTTGTACATCTGTCCAGGACGAGATTTTAAAATAAAATGGCCTCAAACACAAAATAGTTTTTTTGATATTGCATGCAACAACACAGTAACTCGCTTTTTCTATTGGGAATATTCCACTGCAAGGACAATACAACACCTAATCCTATACATTTAAGGTTCATTATCGCGTGCGTTTAAAATGCAGAGGCGAAAAGAAAATCAGTCGAAATAAGCCCAAGGTGTGATATGATAAAATATGTCTTATTTCCATTTAAATACGGTTCATATTTCAATGACTGCTTACTGGACGGGTTCGAAGCTATATAACCCGACTGAATAAAGTAGTATCGTGAGTAAGCGTCTCATATCTACAACATCGAAAGCGACTTCTCAATTCATCCGGATTATATAGCCGTATAGGGCAAGGGTTGGAGATCATACATCCTTGTAATTCAGTCAAAACCTGGATACTTGACTAGATGATTTAAGACGTTCACTACTACGTTATAATAATAATAATTAAAAAAATTGTCACTTTTAAATACTTGGGAATAACGGGAAATATTTTGGAGATTACTAAAATTTGAGCGATTTATAAAATTCTACCAAGTTGAGTACAATAAAAAAATTCGACCCGACATTAATCCGATCTCGATTCATCTTTTAATACTTTGTTCCACTCACCCCGGTTATATTATCTTTTACCTGAAAAAAGATATTATAATTATTATTCTTTTACACATAAAAAGTTACTAAAAGTGTTCTATTTATTTCTTTTTAAAAGTAGCTAACCGATTTTGGTGCGGTTTTCACGGTTAGATAGATTAAAAAAATAATTAAAAGGTAACATCATACACGTGTCTTCATCAAATAACGTTTATAAACTAATTATAGGGTGTAAATGGATATGAAAGTAATATTTATTTACTTTTTTTTCTGTTTATCTGTCTGTTTGGCCCGGCTTATCTCTGTAACGGCTGGACCGATTTTAACGGGACTTTCACTGGCGCATAGCTAATAACTTAGCCTACATTTATGTTAAAAAAGATATACCGCGCGAGCAAAGTCGTGGGCACAGCTAGTATATTTATAAATCTGACGGGAATCCTGTTTAATAACTAGCATTATATACATATCCCGTGTCATAACTGTCATTCAATACTTTGAGTATGAAACAATGAATAAAGAATATAAAACTTAATAAAACCTTGATTTATACCTTACATTCATACTAATAAGGTTTAAATTTCTATGCCACCACAATAGTACATTTGTCATTTAATCCTGAGATTGCATTACATATCATATAACATGAAATGTCCAATTGTACCTTATGTCTATACCGTTAAGGTTCAAACTCCGAGTTCCCCGTACTGCACGGACCACTTCTCGTACCCCACGAGGCTGAGCGGCGACACCGAGGGTCGGATACGCTTCAGGGAGTCCATGAAGTCCTGGAACGTAATGCTCCTCACCAGGGAGAGGTCCAGGCATTTAACCTCCTCGGGGTCCAGTTCTGTGAAATTATTACATACATATACTATATGATAAATATTTATTAAATAAAATATCCAAGTGATTTCAATATAATTGATCCAGAGAATCATGAAAGTCAAAGTGTGTGTGTGTGTGTGTGTGTGTGTGTGTGTGTGTGTGTGTGTGTGTGTGTGTGTGTGTGTGTGTGTGTGTGTGTGTGTGTGTGTGTGTGTGTGTGTGAGTGCGTGTTCGTGCTTGTTTGCCTGCGTGCATGCGTATGTGTGTTCGGCTCACCTCTGATGGGTCCGAGGGCGGCGTCTCTGCACAGCGCGGTGAGGTCGCTGCCAGAGTACCCGTCGGTGAGCGCGGCGAGGCGGGCCCGCTCGTCGTCGCTGAGCGCCCCGGCCGCCGACCCTCGCGCCAGCACGCGGGCCAGCAGAGCACCGCGCGTGCGCGCGTCCGGGAGGGACACGTACACGCGCTTGGGGAACCGTCTGCGGGAGATATAGTTAGAGAGTATGTCTTCTTGAATCGTAATGGACACAAATTATCGCATGATGTCGAGCATTTCAGATAAGTTGTATAAACCTCAAGGCGGCTTCATCCAGCTCCTGGGGCCTATTGGTGGCGGCCATCACGATGACCCTCTCGGCCCCGGCGGCGGGCAGTCCGTCGAACTCCACGAGGAACTCCGTCTTCAGACGTCGGGACGCCTCGTGCTCGCCCGTGGACCGCTCGCAGAGGAGAGAGTCCACTTCATCCACGAATATTATTGACGGCTGGGAAAATATTGCAATATTATTATTGATCCCTCGATATACGAGACCACGATTCGTTTAGATGTTTCAAATTTATTGAATTGATAAAGATGATAGACCTGCAGTTCCCTGGCGACCTGGAACAGAGCCCGAACCATCTTCTCTCCATCGCCCACGTACTTGCTGGTGAGGGAGGCGGCAGATATCGAAAAGAACGTGGCGGAACACTCGGCCGCCACGCACCGTGCCAGCAATGTCTTACCTGAGGGACAATTATAATACATTCTTTGATCCATTATGAGATAATTTAAATAGATTTAAATCTAGAATTTCCACCTTGATTTAAAAGTTTTAATACAGATATTAGATTGGATTAGATTAGATAGGTATTATGTAAATTAATTAACGAAATAAAATGTTGATTTCTGGAGGAATATTGATATAGTTTAAAAATGGACTACATGACTACTGATGCTTTAAACCCAAAAAGTATGACGCACCATTTCCAGGAGGACCGAAGAGCAGCAAACCTCTGGCGGGCGACCTGAGTCCCGTGAACAACTCCGGCCGGAGTGAAGGTAGTACTACCATTTCCTGAAGCGCCTGCTTAGCTGCCTGGAACAATGATTATTAATAATAAAAACATTACAAACATTATATAATACAAGATGCAATATACCTACCTCTTGTCCGGCGATATCGTCCCAATGCACCTTCGGTCCGCCTTCGACAATCTCGTCGAGTATAAGTTGGACGAGCTTGGGATCCACGCCCCGTACAGCTAGAGTGGGCTGGGGGGTTCTACTTCTGGTGGGGGTCCCACGCTGTGAGCCTCCCCCCACCGCCCTCCTCACCGGAGACCCATTCACCGGCACCTGATATGCGCTCTACGTGAGAGTTGTCCAGGTTAATGATAATGGTATGGTTAGTGAGTTAATAGCAACATATATTCCATATATATTATGAGGGGGGGAGGGGGGGAAGCGATTAGTGAAGCTTAATTAGTTAGAGTATTTCTATTATATAAAAAATCGGGTGACAACAAAAAATAACATGAATATGAGTGACGTGCCAATGGAAACAAAAGATTACTGGGCGTTAATAATTTTGTATATTTCTAAGAATATTATACGCGCTAGCCATTTTTACATATTAATAAACAAAGATAAATTTAACCTAAGATTCTAGGAGACAAGTCATGGATACGTCAGTGAAGGTCACATTTTTGTCATATATGACTGATTTGACTTCACTTGACTTCACTTACCGATAACTGGCGCTTGACAGCCGGTGGAGTGGACGCCGGCTTGACTGGATATCTGCTGTAACCGTTGGAGCTGTTCGGCTGTGATGAGGACCTTCCCATGGAGCGCGGGAGAGTCTGAGACTTCATCAACGGACCCCCCCCACCCGGCACCCTGCGACCCGCGGTCGTTAGCTTACGACCTGCGACTGAAGTCATACCAATGACCTTGAGATGACTTTTGAATTTTGGATATATCTTGTATTCTTGGATAAACACAAGTATCGAACCTGTGACTTTTGTGATTGCCAACTATGCTATCGTGACATATATGTCCTACATATATTGGACGTTGCTAATTTTGAACTTTATTAAAACAGCTGACATTTTGGCACGTTTAAATATAAATTTAATTAGTATTCCTTAAGAGAAAATCCGTCAGAATCGAAGGAATCGTTAATCGATGTGTTTCAACATATTCTACACAAATTACGACCATATTTATTTTTGAAAAATACCTACTGCATTGTAAACTTAAAATGCCTATTAGTATTAAATAATTCTAGAACCCTCAACCCGAAGGCCACGGCTCGATGATACCAAATTTATTCGTGATAGAAAAAAATGCATATTAAAGAGCAGATTAAAATAATATTTAAAAATGTTATACAACAGAGGTTTTATATTATTATACAGATAATAAAAATGTTTTCCCAATTATTAATATAGATAAAAAAATCAAAAACCAATTAAACAACACATTAAAGCTTGTGACATTTGGGCACACGGGTTATAAATTAATTTTGACAGCACGACCTCGCGTACACCGCCATATTTATTAACATCATTATTTTTTCCAATAACATACATATTACTAAATTAAAATGTCATTAACACTAAACCTATCAAGTACCGGTCAAATTGACCGTTCTTAAACTTTTGTAAAACTTACACATTTTCATTTATTTATTTATTTATATCTTTTCCACTTTGAATCATTATCACTGATCACTTGTGTACGTCAAAATGGAAGTGTCAGGAGGGCCTATTTCGACATCATTTATCGTAATAAGGCCTTCTGTAAAAGCACTTTCCAACTTAATGTTAAAGCTATGAGGGTTCCAAACGCGTCCTGGTCTGAGAAGAACCACACAACAAACTCAGCCGAATATATTTTTTTTATATTGTGATTTCAATTTC
This sequence comes from Melinaea menophilus ssp. n. AW-2005, assembly GCA_918358695.1. Taxonomy (NCBI): domain Eukaryota; kingdom Metazoa; phylum Arthropoda; class Insecta; order Lepidoptera; family Nymphalidae; genus Melinaea; species Melinaea menophilus. The sequence continues at coordinate 27,198,419 of OU911041.1, read as the reverse complement.
ACAAACGTCAATCTTAAAAGCTATTTTGGAACAACTAGAACCGTCGCAATAAAATGAAAAAATAATAATAATAATAATAATAGCAAAAAAAATAAAAATAATAATAATAATAAAAAATAAAAATCGGCCTGCTACACAACCAGTCACCGCAAGCAGCACCCGTTCACGAGCATAACGCAAGATTCAAACGTTATAATATCGTTATCAAACTACATGACAATTAATAGAATATGCATATAATATTTTCTACACTCTTTACTTTTAGTTATTTCCATTATTACCTGCGTTATACAATAAAATAACTTTTAATTACCGGTCAATTTGACGGCGTGCGGTAGGAACAGGTGTACAAGAATTGTCGGTAGGTTTAGTGTTAAAGCTCGAAATGTATTGTTAATTTAATTACAATTAAATATTTTATTTATTTATAGATAAATCTCAGCCCATTCGTATGAATTAACACACTGACATTTGATAGTCTTTGTGTGATCTAAAATTAGTTGTCACAGACCGTTTAGAGCTAGACTTAAACTACAAACTGTGTGATATGGGTCAATGAACTTTGTAAAGATAAAGATAAGATAAATATATTAAAGATTAGCTTGTTATGATAAATTTGTATTGTGATTAAAAAAAAAAATTACCGCTTCAGATGAGTTACGCTCAAATTGACGACATTATAATTGGATTTGGACTATTGTTTAAATATCATTTTTAATCTAATCTAATCTAATCGAGTTTATTATCTAACATATAATCTACTGCAGTAAATAAAATATAAACCGTCTATTAAATAAATATATTTATTTAATAGACGGTTTATTATATTTAACGAAAGTTCCACCTATTTTTAATATCTCAGATCGGATCGATATCAAATCTCAGATCGGCCAAAACGGATAGAGACCTCGGTATACGCCCACGCCCCCAGAAACGTACCTACTGATTTCAATCACTTGATCAAAACCAAAAGTAGGTTATGGTTTACGGACTGTGAACTCTATTATACGATTTGTCGGTAGTTTTAATAAATACTGCGAATCCATGAACTGTGTTTTAATGATGTTCATTTAAAAATATCAGAACATTAAATGATGTTCATTTAAAATTATCAGAACATTTAATGATGTTCATTTAATAATATCAGTTCATTTAAATATAGTTAGTTTATTGTTTGATACGTTACACTCAAGTATGCTCATGTGTTATGTGATAAGTTATCTTGTAATACTTATTATAGTAAGTTATACGTAGTTGTTGTTGTTATATATAGTAGTTATCTTTTGTGTCTTTACGACAGACACAACAATGATATTGCTACTGATACGGAGACAAAGATATAGACGGAAAGAAAGAGACAGATGGAGAGAAAGATACAGAAAGAGAGAAAGAGATAGAAAGAGACAGAAAGAGAGAAAGAGAGAGAGACAAACAGACGTACAGACAGACATGTCGTTACTCATATCTACTTTAATCAAAAACAACACTCCAGCTAAAGTTTTGCGAGTGCTGACATGTTACTTAATGACCGAGTTGGTCTTCAAAGTTTCCTCAGCGCGCCATGCCGCGTGGCCGTGTGGCCGTGTGGGCGAGGGAGTTATCTGTAATGTAATCGAAATGCAAAACCACCGCATATATCAACGTCGAAACTGGGACACAAATATCGTAACCTTTATGCAATGGAGACGACCCAATATATATATATACATACTAGCTGCGCCCACGGCTTTGTTCATGAGGAATGTTTTTAAAATAAAAGTAGCTAAGATATTCATAAAATCGGCTAACCGCGAATAAAAAGTCCGGTTAAAATAGGTTCAGCCGTTTTTATGTAAGTATGGCATATACTTTTATATGTATTGAAAGAAAAGTTGTAAAATTATATATATATAGCAACTGAACCGATTTCAGTTAAATGTAGATATCTATAGTTTGGTACTACTTAAAATATTGGATTGTTTTATCTCGATATTGAAATTTTATTATACATAAAAACTTTAATTCACTTCTAAGTTATATATTTCCCATTTTTCCATAATTACAATTTTAATTGCGATAAAACAGCAGACGAAGTCGGTGACGACAATTAGTATATATAGCATAAGATAAAGTGTTATATAATTTAAGAGCTCCGAGGCGAGAAATTAATTAACAATTATAATATTAATTAAAATCTATAAAACGAATGCAATTTACATATTAAAACAAAATATGAAGTCTAAGATCCCGCTGAGAAAGTTGTTAATCGAACATAATAATAAAATATATATATATATAAAAACACATTTGGTGTTACTTTTGACTGACTGACTCACACGAACGTTGTGATTTCGGGGAACACTATAACAACTAGGATCCGCCGTGGGCTGCGAGAGTTGAGCTGACCCCCCTCAGTTTTTTGACTATCATGTCTGAACGGATTGAGATATTTTAATTCTGTTTTTTTAAAAACATGCCCATTCCCAAGCTCTACAGCTCTGTAAATTTTCATTCAAATCGGTTCAGTAGTTTTTGTGTGATGTTGCTTCAAAAATAAGTTTCCCAAACGGTTAAGAGCTTCGCTTACGCTCAGCTCAAATATCTACCTATATTTGTCTTTTTCACTATTTTAAGACAGATAGAGGAATCATTATTACTTGTGCTAACAATAAAACGATTCAGAACCAAACCCATCAAATGACGTGTCCCCAGAACTAACATTTTTATTATTTTGTAACATCTAATAATATAATCGGAATTAGGGTATAAGAAAAAGTGTTGGGAAATCTTTTCACTCTATATAGTACAAGCTTCGCCCGCGGTTTTACTCTTAATAAACTTAATCTAGTGACTAATTGTCTGCCTTTTATAATATAAATCAGTTTATTCCGGGACAAAGCAGCCACGTCATCAAAGCGTGCGTGACTAACGGACAGATGTACTAGAATCAAACGTATTTATTATATTAGGAGCTTGCTATTTTGTTATGGAAACGTGATTTTTTCAGAGACAAAAATATTTTTAAGTTATTTATGAGAAGGGAGAAGGGTAACCCTTTACCATTGCATTCATATATAATATTCATTTGACTGTCAGTCATTGTGTTTATCAAATGGAGTGGAAACGAATAAATAATATCAAACAAATATATTATTCAGTATAAACTTTATATATACATATAATATAAAATTACAGTGTCCGTTTGTAATTTCAAATTAACAGTATTTCTATAAATTCATATGAACGTGTATACTGTGGGTATAAAAAAAAATGTCTATCTCTGGTCCGGGTAATCCGGATTTTAAAAGTACATACTTTCACTTTCACGTTGTAGAGGCGAACAAACTCGCGGGCGGAGCTTGTTAATGATATATGAAAGTTTTTAAACAATATACACTTAGTTTTATAATCGTTAAACTTGAGGTCACATAATTGTGTCGATTATATCAAGGTTTTACCGATTTCTGGCCTCACTTTAACAACGGCCGTCACGTCACGGACTGTTGCGTGCTTAATTAACAGACATACTTATATATTTAATTGAATTACAATATATTAAATATAATTGAATTAAAAAAAAATAATAATAAAGGATATAAAGCACAAAGATACTCACTCACTGACTCATTCATCGCTCCACAGCCCAAACCTTAATACCTAGAAAGCTTAAATTTGGACACAAGACTCCTGACATATTGAATAGGTGCATTAAGTAAGGATTTTGCAAAGGTCCAAACCGTTCCAAAGTTACAGCTAAAAAACTGCAAAACCCCCCGCTCCCTCTCTTCTTCACTTTCGCGGTCCGTCTCGAAGCAGGGGTAACCTGCTAGTTGTATATATACAGCTGTGACCACTACCTCGTTCGTTCGTTTCCGCCAGTAAAAGTTCTATTAAAATCGGTTCAGTCGTTTCAGAGTTTAGCCCGACCAAACAGATGTTTTTTTTAATATATTTTTTTAATATAAATACTGTATATACTTTCCTATGCACTTAGTGAAAAGCTGTTAATTTGGAATTAAAAACAGACACTACTTATACAAATTATTATATATTAATGTTATAATAAAAATAATTTTATAGAAAGTTAAAAAAATAACTGTAAAATAAAAAAAATATATATATATATGAACTGTTACAAAAACTTTCTTGATGACCGAAAGTAAACCAATTTAGCAAAAGTTATTTATAACGAAATGAAAGAAACGATAGAATACGATCGTGAGATACGAAATCTTGTTTTTTTTTTTATTTAGTTCGGTGATCGCTACAGAGTCTAACGGTTCAAATGGGAGACTAACTGTAAATTGATAAAAAAAGCACCTAAACAAATATTATATTCAAGTACACACTATCTCTACAGTGTTGGGTATAAGACGTGTATACTGATTTATGTCTTTAACATCTATTGTTCAAATGGGAGACTAACTGTAAATTTGTAAAAACGCACCCAAACAAATCAAGTACACACTATCTCTACAGTGTTGAGTATAGGACGTGTAAACTGATTTATAAAACATCTATTGATCAAACCGGTCCTTATATGGTCAGACGTATCAACTGTAAAACGACTCGCATTGTACCTCCGGGAAACAACATTACGTACAATCTTCTTCGTGTAACGTTATATTTTTTTGCTGGTATTATTTTACTAACCATTTTAGGAGCCGATGTAAAAAATTGTATATTGTAAAATAAGAAAGACGAAGTTCATTTAAAATAAAATTCGCGTAAAAAGTTTATGTTAAGAAGTATCTATCTAAATTTAAATTTCGAACGCTATATTTTGTTGACAAAAACGATATAATGAAAAATATAAAACCTTTGTCGCATTCTATTCATGTGACGTCAAATAGGTGTTCGATTTTTAAAACTATGTTATATTGCGTCGTCTTACTAAATATTTATTATTATTATAACAAAAAGCGTCCTTAACAGTAAAATATACATTTTTTATCATCAACTAACAAAGATTACAGACTAGACGTCGCGACTTCGTGTTAGCGACAAGTCAATATAACAAAGTCAATAGAACACGAGTAGAGGCGATAAATTATAATTACTTGTATCGGTTATTAATTACGTACTTAAATACGTTGAAGATGATTCACACACACACACACACACACACACGCACACACACACACGTATACATATATAAAGATATAATTAACAGACTATATTAGTAGTTAATATATATAACAATTGGGAGCGTTGACTTTGATATAAATAGATATAAAAAAGAAAAAATCATTTAAAGTGAAGTATTATTACTAATATATTAATTTTAAATGCGTATTTAGAGTATTTTGACAAAAATCCGTCCCCTTTTGAAATTAAATTATATAATAATTATTAAAATATAATAAATATTTTGTTTGCACTGAATCACATAAATAAATATTATTTTATTATAATTGTCAGAATATAATTATTATTAGAAAATGTTAAACACAAGTTATTTTTTGACTAAATTAAGTATAAAAAAAAGTAATTTTCGTGTGGGCTTATCAAATTTCATTGGGTCGTATTGATACGTTATCACCGGATCGCGCTTGACCACCCGTAACTTGATCTCATTGTAATATGACTAACGGAAACGACTGTGTGTCCGCCTCATTGCTTTCTCCCGACCCTTTTTATATTTACATATAATATTTATGCATGTTAACAAAATTTAAGTGTCTGTTTGTATCCAAATTATTCCGACTGTCTGTTTGGTACGGCGAATCTCTGAAACGGCTGGATCGCTTTTAACACGACTTTCGCTGCCAGATAACAATGTTATAAGGAGTAACTTGGGTACTTTAATTTAACACTAAACCTACCGACAATTCTTGTATACCTGTACCTACCGCACGCCGTCAAATTGACCGGCAATTAAAAGTTATTTTATTATATAAAGCAGGTAATAATGGAAATAACTAAAAGTAAAGACTCTAGAAAATATTATATGCATATTCTAATAATTGTCATGTAGTTTGATAATGATATCATAACGTTTAAAACTGTGTAAGTTTTACAAAAGTTTAAGAACGGTCAATTTGACCGGTACTTGGTAGGTTTAGTTACAAAACATATTTCGCACGAACCAAGCCATGGGCACAGCACACACACACAACACAGTTTCATGACATTTCTTTTTTAAGCTTTTTAAATCTTCAGTGTACTTAACCCAAAAAACTAAAAGAAATAGTAAAACCCCTCCCGATAGTGAATCATGCACTCAATGTTTTCACTCTGATCTTAAAAGAGGAGTACGTACTCTATACTTAGAATATGAGTCGTAAACTGATACGAGTCTGAAACACGAGTAAGATAGAACCGTTACAAATTGTTATATTTCAATCATATATATATTCACATGCGACTGAACTCGTATGAAACATTCATATATATATATGTATATATGCAGACTTTTACTATCCAAGGCGATGAACTTGTGTCGCTACCCTTGAGATGTGAGGGGTTGAGGGGTCATGACCGCTGAATAAACGATATATTACTTAAAATACTATTTTTATGTGTGTGTGTGTGTGTTTTAATGTATACCTCATTAAAACCCACACACGCACATAAAAATAGTATTATTGATATTTTTGTGCTCTTAACAGAGCAGCATTCCCATAGCTTACACACTGACTATACTGATCTATTTATCTAATAATTGACGATTCATATAGAATGTAAATGTCTACTTGAATAAAGATAAATTGTATTTGCATTTAACATTTCCCAGTACATAACATAAATAGTACATATTTAGCATTCATAGAACGAGGTTGTATACAAGACTGCATGTTAAACTCACATTCCACATCATAACATTCAGGTTTTATCTTTTGTCTTGTAACAATACCGGCTGCATTGCTGATAAAAGATTTGTTCTATTATAAATATAATACAATATTAGTATAGAACCTTAGAACCACATACTTGTAAAGTTTGTTAATATTAAGCTGGTAACATTTAGATATTTTAATATATAATTAATTTAGTTGTAATATTATACTTATATAATATATATATATATATATATATATACACGGAAAGCAAAAAATAAATTTCTTGTAAGCACAGTGAACCCATGCAAAACACTGCCGTACAAAAAAAAAGTCTTGTTTGTCATAAATTGTCGTTAATGTTGTTGAGTTATGTCGGGGGTTACGTTAAAGTGATATTTCCAAATGTTGCATTGCAATGGTTACGTCAAACGAAGCAAAGCAATGTTTAGTATTCTACCTTCGTTTGGTGGCTTCGTTTGACCACTGTTACTTTCTGTGTGCGCTAGTAGCGTTGTCTTGGACTTCTCTAATGGCCTTCTCACTTTAAGAGGAGACTCCGTAGGTTTTTTTTCACTTCGCTCGGGCTCACTCTCTACCCCCAACTTACTGAGGGCGACTAGGTTGGCTACATTGGGGGACAACATTTATATTAAATGACTTCAAAGGAGCGTGTCACATGAGTATATATCACTTTAGTAAACTAAAATAAACAAGCACAGCATGCGATATACAGCCAAGATCTAAAATTAAATAAAAAGCTTAGTCATAGAATAGCTTAAAATAAATATGGCAGTGTATTACGAATTACAATAAACAGTTACTTGTAATAAAACTGAATCATTTATTACCGAGGAAATGCAAACGATCCTTGGCCATCCCTAGGTTGGTTTTCATCTTATCGTGGAGCCTCTGTGCCCTCTGCCAGGCGTCACCCCGACCCCCCCAGCAGTCTACAGCTATCCCTCGCTCCAATTCATAGATACCTTTCTTGTACAGCTCTATTGCTAATTCTTTTTGTCCTGTGTTCAAAACAATTCAATCTAAATGCCTACACCTACTTAGATAATTTCATTTATACACCAATAGTAAACTGAATTAAATGATGGCTACAAAAAATAATTGCTAATAAAAATATATATTATTCAACTAATAAAATACTTAATACATAAAAAAATATATAAATATAAAAACACAGATATAAAGCCAATCTATACATGCAGCTTACCCTCATTTTCTTCATCAATCTTTAGAGCTTTCGATATGTACTCGAAAGCTTTCCGATGGTGATGTTTCTGTTTGGCCAGAAGAGGATCTCCTGGTCCCACATTGTTTATGTACGACATCTCGTCACTATGAGCGATCTCAGTTGACACAACACCGTCTTTTACGACCACTTCTAAGTTACATTCACCGTTCTTACGAGGCCTATGAATAAAACGGTGGGACGCCGAATACAAATATTTGAAAATAATAAATAACTGATATAGAACAGATCTTAACAAATTAAAAAGAATAATGATTGGAAAAGAAACAACATATAGATTCCTCTTGTGGACAGAAGGTTGCGAATCATTTCGCAACGCTGAACCCTTTGCTATGTCTGCATCGGTCTTCTTGGATTTTCTGTTTGGGGACCTAGTAGTTTTTCGCGATAAACGACCACCATTGAAATCGTCACCCGAAACCATCAAGAACACAAAAGCCCCGACTGGTTTAACACCAAATAGCCATAGACTTTATGACGAAGACGCGCACGTTTATTATTCTAATAAAATAATCTAAAAACAGCTAGAGTACATGGTGATGACTGAAGAGATATTGAGTATTGACAAATTTTGACGTTTAATATAAATTATTGTCAGAACTAAAATTAAAAGTATAGCCACTACAGATAATTATAAATAAGAAAAACTTATAAAACATTTAAAGTTACTAGAAAAGAACAAATAATTTAAAATAAGTTTTTTTCCAATAAATCTATTGATTTAAAAATATTCGATTGCATTAAAAGAAAATGTATCCTTTAAAATAGGAATAATATATAGAAAACATTTTTTTTTATTTACATATACATTTCACCAATATGTGATGTGAGGATAAACCAATTTAATTTCATATGTTTTTATTAATAATTATTTTGAATTATTTTTAAACGAATGCAGAAGACAAGATTGACATTGACTTTAGATGATTTGCGAGGTTGTCGCAATTTGGCAGTTTCGGGAATTCTATTAATTTTCGAGATAAAGTAATGAAAAGTAAGTAAAACATTGCGTCAGATAGAAAATTCAAATATAATAAATTGGTAAGTTAAGTATTTTATAATTTTAATATTTATTTTATATATAAGATAATGTCCACAATATTTGTAGGTTATATCATATTTTGTAATATAAGTTAATAATAAATATTTATAAATAATAATGTCCCTTACATTATTATTTATAAATATTTATTTTGTTTCGTTATGGCTGCCCTGCTATCTATTACTTTTATTAACTTACGAATCAGAAAATGTGTTATTGTTTTACACTTACCTTACAAAATACAATTGTATCCGTAGGCATAACCATGACAGAGGAGCAGATAAATGATTTATCAATCAATGAAGATGATGATGTAGTGGACCCTTGGAATGTAGCAGGAAAATCAGAAACTGGAATAGACTATGATAAACTAATCAGTAAGTATCCAATGCTTGTGTGAACACATCTGAACTCAGCCTGCTGAAGAAAGATTCTTAATTATACTTTTATTAAAATATATTTATAAATCTTAATATTATGTTAGTTATGTTATTAATATTAATTTGAAAATAAATATAATATGTGTCTATGTGTCTATGTCTAATGTGTAATGTCTAATCATTGTAATAAAATAAGTATAATGTAGTTAATAATGGTTTCCAGAGAGATTTGGGAGTCAAAAAATTGATGAAGAAGTAATAGCCAGGTTTGAGAAGGTCACAGGAAAGAAAGGTACACAATATTAATTATTATTAAGCTTTGAACATTTGGTTTCTTATTAAATATCTAATTATAATAGTATTAGTATATATTACTTAAATTTATTTGATGTTTTACAAATTAATAATATACTGTTTTGTGTTACAGCACATCACTTCTTAAGACGAGGCATATTCTTTTCTCATAGGGATATTCATAGTATTCTGAATCTGGTAGAGTCTGGTAAGAAGTTCTATCTCTACACAGGACGGGGTCCTTCATCTGATAGTATGCATCTCGGACATATGATACCATTCATGTTCACAAAGTGAGTTAACAACCAGTGAAATTATTGCAATATTTAAAATAACAACTTAGCAGTATGTAAATAAAATCAAAAAGTATGAATTATAAATATATATTAACAGCTACATTGTTTAGTAGCTATCATTTAGTAAGAAATGCAAATTATTTGATACAATTTTGCGTCTCACCAGTCTGTCTCTAAGGCTACCATTTTATCAAAAAATATAGAGACAGATCAACGTGTCTAAGAAAAATTACTACCTATATATATATATATTTTTATTTAGGTGGTTGCAAGAAGTATTTGATGTACCTCTAATAATACAACTGACGGACGACGAGAAAGTGTTGTGGAGAGACATCAAAGTGGAGGATGCTCGGCAGATGGCTTACAGTAACGCTAAGGATATCATTGCCGTGGGCTTTGATCCGTCTAATACATTTATATTTAATAATTTAGATTTTATTGGGTAAGTTATCGAATTTGATATCATATATATTGGTGACTCTTGCTAGCCTGACTTATCAAATTGATTGCGATGGTTCTAGTTGTTCGAACACTCTCATTTAAGATACAGTATTGATTCAGAATGGCAAAGATATAAATAAAATAGGAGCGCCAACAGACCCTCAATTTCGATTCGCTGCGCTCGCGAAATCTCGGGTGCCGTTTGCATATTGAGCAAAGCGAGCCCATTGTAATGACTTATCGTTTCCCATTGGCTTCAATGGGATATCAGTTTTTTGACGATTATTCCTCAACGACATGACATTTTTCAATATTTATTTTTTTAAAACCTAATGTGTGTCTTTTTGATTGCAAAATTTCATAATTTTCCGTCAAGTAGTTTTCGAGTCTATTCGTGACAAAGAATCTGAAAAAGTCTCCAGTAGAACGCTCCGCTCGCTACGCTCGCTTCACTCAATAAATATAATAAAGATTAGTTGATGGTTGGTATACTTTTTAAATTTGTTTTTTAATATTTTTTTTATTCCAGACAATGTCCAGCCTTTTACCAGAACATGTTACGGATACAACGGTGTGTAACCTTCAATCAGGTGAAGGGGATCTTTGGGTTTGGGGACTCGGATGTCATCGGCAAAATAACCTTTCCCTCCATTGAGGCCGCTCCCGCCTTCTCAACCACATTCCCTTTTATATTTGATAACAAAGTTGTAAGTTGTACAGTTTTTACTTAGTGAAGTATTTGAAAGTCTAATAATATTATTTAAAAGTTGTCAAATTGTAAATCATGATTCCCATTTGTCTTTTAGCTTTCTTTTTATTTATGAGACTAAGTAAAACATCAAGTGGGTTTAATTAAAACTAATTCAACTGTCGCACTCATACATATGACTATTACAGTCTTGTTTAATAATGCTATAATAAATAAAATACTTTATTTTGTACAAATCCTATAGTTCAGTTTCATTATATTTTATATAATACTATATCCTCCCTGTTCCAGGTGCCGTGCCTGGTCCCGTGCGCCATCGACCAGGACCCGTATTTCCGTCTTACCCGCGACGTGGCTCCTCGCCTGCGGCTGCCGAAGCCCGCGCTGCTGCACGCCACCTTCCTACCGGCGCTGCAGGGCGCGCAGCACAAGATGTCCGCCAGCGACCCCAACGCCTCCGTCTTCCTGAACGACACCCCCAAGCAGATTAAGAATAAGGTTAGTTTTCTGTGACAACCATATAGGGGATTGGGAATGAGGTCGGTTGGATGAGGTTTGGGGGAATGAGGGGTTGGATAAAGTCGGTTGGATGAGAACGGTGGAATGAGGTCGGTTGGATGAGGTTCCTTGGATGAATGAAGTCAGTTAGTTAGATACTTTGTTATTTGTTATTTTGTTTAATATCAACTAAAATGTGATATTTAAATGTGAAATGATTTACAATTATAAAAAAAGAACACGTAATCAAACAGAGTATGAAGGTTAATTATTTTGTTTTAATATCCACAGATTAACAAATATGCATTCTCCGGAGGCCGGGCCACTGTGGAGGAGCACAGGGAGAAGGGAGGGAATACAGATGTGGACATCTCATACAAATACTTAACCTTCTTCCTCGAAGACGATGATAGGCTTGCTGAGGTAATAAAAGAATGGAATTAGAGATTAGATATTCCACTAATGGGTGGATTGGATGGATTGGATGAATTTATACTTTAGTTATGTGATTTTTTTTCTTTTCCCAGATAGACAAAACCGTCTCATAACAATATATTAGTAAATATTGTATGAATTCTTAATAGTAATTTTCTATATTAAATACAACTTATTTTTATATTAAATTGTTATAACTAATTGGATTTGGATTGACTTTTTACTAATTAGTCTCAAAAATAGATAATTTATTAAAAACTGTATATTTCATACAGATAAAGAAGCTATACGAATCCGGTGAGATGCTGACCGGAGAGCTGAAGAAGATAGCGATAGACACGATCACGCCAGTCATCCAGGACTACCAGGCTCGCAGGACCACCGTCACCGATGACGTCATGAACCAGTTCTTTGCTATTAGAAAGTTGAATTTCTAGCATGTCTCTTGTTTTTATTTGTAACAGTATGTTTTTTTTAATAAAAATATCTAAGTTACTTTTTATAAAATGAGAAAGTCCCGTTAAAATCGGTCCAGCAGTTTGAGATAAGACAAACAGACAGACAGACGGAGAATCATTTTAAAAATTGTTATTTTATGTAAGAACCCTATATACTTTCATATGCATTTAGTGAAAAGCTGTTAATTTTGAAATTACAAACGGACACTACAATTTTATATATATTAGTTTATCTCTTTTTATATATAAAATTAGCATAATTTCATCAGAATGTATTATTTTAATGCTTATGGAATTTGTATGTATGTTAAGTGTATGAAGAGTGCTTGTTAACAATGTTACATAATTATTATATAATGTATATGTCGTAGTGTGAGTGCAAAGACAGACAGATGTATTGAGATCATTTAATTAAATATATTTGATCACTATAAATATAAATACCACCTGTAATAAGAACAGCGCCATCTAGCGTGACGAATGTAATTTTGTTTATGAAATCAGAACAATTTTACATTGGTGACGCTAGATGGCGCTGTTCTTCGTACAAATCGAAGTTAACAATAATATTTTTAATATTAAGTATGAGACATCTATAAATGGATAATTTAAAAATATTGAAATTCGTCAATATTTTAGATCAAAATAAGGTCATTAGGTCATAATAAGGTCATTGAATACTAATACAAAATATAAGTAGTGTTATTGTTTTTTATTTTAATTTATGTGATACGAACGAAATCAATAAACCAAAAGGATACGTATATTAAATATAAACCCCGACTCTGCCCGTGTAATCGTTCTAGATATATAATAATGTGTCTGTGTTTGTGATCGCACTACAACATAATCAGTCTGGTATAGCGGCTGTGCTTAAAGTAAATTATTTATTTTCGCTAATAAAAATAATTCCTTTTTAATTACATTTGTTTTATTTTCTAATAAAAATAAAAGACGACATTTCACATAATTTCAGTTAGTTTTCTTTTATTGCCTAAAAACCATATATTTTTACGACTACGATAGATTTATTTACAAATTATTGATTGATTGATTGATTACCTGTTTAATTACACACTTATTAGTGTTCCCTGATCATCAGGGAAATTATCATCCAGGAGTTAATATTCTACTGTGTAAATTATAAACGTATATTGAAATACGCACTTACAAATTTGTAGGAATTTTCAAACGTACTTGTAGGATTTTTCAATTTTTATTTAAAAAAAATCATTAATACTATTAGGGATTCCTGAAATAAAATGAATATTCTTATCAATTGTTTTTGTGGAGTTTTGCGGATATCATTAAAATTGAATTATATCCTAAGTGTAAGGAAATGCTCGAGTGACATTATTGTCTCTAACTTGAGATATGTATTATACTTTTCCATGCCACCCAAGATTTCCATACAAAGAAACATTCTAGTTTAGTATTAAACAAATCCAACAATACTAAAGAAGACAACGCAAAGCACTTGTGTACACAATACTTGCTTTGATCGTATATGCATTACAATAGGTTACGGGTAGCTGACACAGTTACGACCAACCACAGGTAGCCGTTGGACGATATTTATGTTATATTTTTGGTTAAATCACAAAAACTAACCTTAAAATACATGAAAAACCTCAAAAACTTCAACGCAGTGAGACACAAAGATGTACGGTGAAGAATTTCAAGAAGAGTCACCGATGCCTCTGATAACCACTTACACAGTCATAAAAGAGACGGACGTAGAGGATAAAAGGGAGATAGAAGACCGTGTTATATTGGAAATAGGAAGGCAAGATGATAAGCCAAAGGAGGAATCCACGTTTTCACACAAAAAATACGACAAAACCATATCACACCACCGATCATACGTGCTAGAAGATTATGAACCTAGAAGAATTACATACTTCAGACCCCAAGAGCTGGAGCAGTCTTCACACGAAGGTACCTCCATATATTAACTTTAATTAAAAACTTAAAAAGTATTCTTATTAGAAATTTCTTATACAAATGCGTATAAGAAAAGTCAAGTACAAGGATGTGAGTCACTATTACATTTTAAAACTTCTTATACAAGTATTTTAAAGGCTCTTATTATTTAATAAGAGTGTCTACCATCCCTAATGAGTGTTATATATCAAAATACCTTAACAATAGTGGTGTAAGGTCTCAGTGTTAAACATCTGGAAGCAAGTAACAAAAATATTCTGATACAGAATGCAAAAAACCAAGTAACTAGGATCCGCCCATCGTGCGTGGCGGGAATCGAGCTAACCGCAGGAAAATCCATTAGAAAAGAATAAAAGGAAATAAATATTTAATAACAATAATAAACAATTAATTGAAAAAGTTTGTCGCCATGAAAGTTAGACTACGAGCGATACTATCACGAGTCTCTTGGTTTTTTCTTTATAACTTTTGATTTAATCAAGCTATTTTCGTTTTGTTTTTGTTTTGTAGATGCTTATTTATAAGTTCTACATTCGTGCCAAATTTGATTAAAATCACTCCAGTAGTTTTCATGTGATGAAGCGACTCAGCTCATTTTGAGGAAGACGATCGGTAAGCGCGCGAGAACAGTTAAGCTTCAGTCTATGGGAATTAAGTTTTTCGACCATAACTTTTGATCAAATCAAGATTTTATTAATCAGTTTTTTCTGTAGAAGCCCGTCAACAAGAGCTACAGCAGTGACAATTTTGATGATGATCGACTGAGTAGTTTTTATGTGATGTGGCGACATAAAATTGATTCCCAAACGGTTAAGAGCTTCGCTTACGCTTAGCTCAATTATATTCAAAATTTTATATTTTCTATTGTAAATAAGCCTAATAAAAACTTAATACGTACAAATCTTGTAGAGGAGAAATATAAATTATGTACTTCATATTTATAATTAAAGAGACCAGTCTGAAATGGTTTTGGTTTAGACACTACTCTGACACTTTAGATAGTAAATAAGGTAAATAAAGTTCTCAAAACTACAGGAGCAAGGTACTACGAGAACGAGGACTACAGGGATGTCATCACGATAGATGCCGGTATTACCAAATCCTCCTTGGATTTTTCCCAGGAGTCGCAGGACAACAGCAAATTCTCAGACGACAATGACTCTGCATTGAATTGGAAGGAGAGAGCGATTCAGCTGGAGAAGGGTAGGTCTTTATGACTTATAATATTAATTTAAAATAATTAAACGAAACGTTCAATACTAATACTTCGCAATAATCGTTTGCCACCAAATTCACCAATCAATGGAAAACTAGATAGAGACTTAAATTAATTAAATTCTTCTGATAATCTTTTCTAAATTACAAAGACATTAATAATTATAATAACAGTTAAAGAAAGTTTGCTCATTTATATTAATTTTTGTAAATTAAACAATTGTTATAATATTCCAGAGTACAAGAAGTCTGCGTGCGACAGAGAGAGGACGCGTATGAAAGACATGAATAGAGCTTTTGACCTCTTGAGGTCCAAACTGCCAATAACCAAACCTTCCAAGAAGAAGTACTCCAAGATTGAATGTCTTCGGTAATATATTTTATTTATTAACACTAAACCTACCGACAATTCTTGTATACCTGTTCCTACCGCACGCCGTCAAATTGTCCGGTCATTAAAAGTTATTTTAATATATAACGGAGGTAATAATAGAAATAACTAAAAGTAAAGAGTGTAGAAAATATTATATGCATATTCTAAGAATTGTCATGTAGTTTGATAACGATATTATAACGTTTAAGAATGTTTAAGTTTAACAAAAGTTTAAGAACGGTCAATTTTACCGGTACTTGGTAGGTTTAGTGTTAATTTATCTTCGCATATAAACAAGTACGAAGACCAAGTATCTATGTATTTGAGGATTCCTCTTCATAGACCTCTCAAGGATTCATACAAGGAGTCATACATCCCTTCCTTAATAAGCATTATCATTATTACATAACGCGAACGCATCTCAATACACAGTACCTCATAGGTGAAGTGGAAATCTGTGTTTTCACTGAATGGCATTACATTTATCTATTTGTTTTTTTTTTAAATTACTCTAAATATACTAGGATCCGCCAACCGTACGCGGCGGGTGTTGAGCTGAGCCCCTCTCCTTTCTTCTTTTCTTGATAACTTTTGAGTGGCTAAACATTTTTTCAATCTGTTTTCGCTATAACATCCGCGTTCGGCTCAAACATACATGAGAATTTTTTTAGCTAATTATCTAGTCGCATTCTGGAGACAACTAAACACAAAAAAAGATCTCCCAAACGGTTAAGAGCTTCGCTTACGCTCAGCTTAAAAATAGAAATTAAACATTTTATTAATACAAGAAGTCTAAGTTCAAATCCAAATTAAAAGTGTGTCTGTCTGTCAGCTGGTATTATTTATTACTTGTACTCGTATCTTGCTTGTTGTTGTGTCCATAACAAAATTAAAAATCTATAAAATTTGGTATAATTATAGTTTTTTATTCTATTTAACATAATCTTTGTTCCGGATTATTTAATTATTTTCACATAAAAATTTAACTGATATAATTAAAATATAACAAACAAAATTTTCCGAATTAATGAAAGAAATGAAGAAAGAACAGAATGTAAGATCAACGTGAATGATAAGATAATAGAACAAGTGAATGAAGTGGTATATTTGGGAAGTATGTTTAGCAGAGACGGAAGATACGAAATGGATGTGGAAAGGCGTATTGCTGCTGGTAACAGAGTCAATGGTGCTTTGACTGCATTGTTGAGACGGCAAAACGTCAGTATAGCTGCACGTTTGGCTGTACACAATGCAGTTTTGCTACCGACACTGTTATACGGCAGCCAAACGTGGGTAACACAGAAGAAGAATGTAAGAAAGATGAATGCTGTGGAGATGCGATCTCTTCGCAGAATATGCGGAGTCAGTCTAGCTGATCGAATCCGCAATGAAGAGATCCACAGAATGGCAGGTACTAGCGAAGATGTCACGGTGAGAATGAAGAAGAACGTGCTCAGGTGGTTTGGGCACGTTGAACGAATGAGTGATGAAAGAATGGTAAAAAAGATTTATATGGGAAAAGTGAGCGGTAAGAGAGACAGGGGGAGGCCTCGAGTGACCTTCGAAAACACAGTAGCTACGATACTGGAGGAAGGTCACGTAAAAAGCATGAGGACCCCCCGGAGGGCATGTATGAAGAAGTTGATGTCTGTGGCCGAGGCGAAAGAGGTATGCAGAGACCGTAGCGTTTGGCGCTCCGTCGTCTCTGGCTACCCCGCAAGGGATATGGCGTGAAGGTAAATAAATAAATAAATAAATAAATAAGATACTTCTTAATTCGGAAAATTTTGACGCATGACATTAACAATTGTTGGTATATAGAAACAGTGAAAATAAAGAACAAAATCTTTATAAATTTTAAATGATGATAGTTTATAATTTAGCGGCAGAGTGAAAACAACAGAAAAGTCGAGGACAAGAATAATAAATTAAATAATAATTAAATTAAATGATATTATCTAAATATAAAAGAGTTTATAATATTTTTATGGACGCTTTTAATGTGTGATAGATAACTTGAAATTATTTAAATATTATATATATATCATATTTTAGGTGAAATTTTCTGAAGAATATTTTTCTGAAGAATAAGTTTTGGACTTTTTGCAAACAAAACATTACATGTTTACTTCCATTTACAAAGTGATTACATTTTAGCTTAGATCTTATCTATTCCTGGTCTTAACATTTATTATGTTTTCAGAATAGCAATCTGTTACATCCGCCATTTGGAGTACATCCTGGCGGGCGGCGCGGCGGAGGACAACACATTCTTTGACCCTCACGCTACGGACAGAAGACGACAGGAGAGATACTAACAAACTACTACCACTAGAGGTCTTGTCTTGTCTTGTATTTGCCAAATAGAAATTGTATATCAAACCATAAAAGCGATTTTATAAACTTTATTCCTAACATATTTAAAATATTTTTCACTTCCAAATTACATATACTCTTTTATTATAAAAAATATTAAGCTGATCGTTTCCTGATTTTTCTTTCTTTATCCAATTCCGCTTGTCTTCTTTCTAGGGCTTTGATATAATCGATATACGCACATTTTACTATTAACGGCAATTTGACGATACCTGCGAGAAATATTAAGTTATACTAACAATTTATATTAACAAAGGGAAGACAGGTGAAGTAAAA
Source organism: Melinaea menophilus ssp. n. AW-2005 (assembly GCA_918358695.1). Classification (NCBI taxonomy): domain Eukaryota; kingdom Metazoa; phylum Arthropoda; class Insecta; order Lepidoptera; family Nymphalidae; genus Melinaea; species Melinaea menophilus. The sequence continues at coordinate 27,179,654 of OU911041.1, read as the reverse complement.
TAATACCTTCAAAACCAGTGGTAATGAAACCTTTGTAGATGTGATACAGCGGTGCCAATAAGCTATCGCTGGATTCTTTTCTCTGCATAAAAAAAAATTTGTAACTTTATAAAATATTTATAAAATTATAATAAATTAGATGATGGTGATTTTAAAATGGCCGCTCGTTTAATTATGCCATTGTTATCAATTTTATTTATAAGCACTGTCAATGATATGACCCAATTATACTAGGGTATTATCAACGTCAAGGAGGCCACATCCTGCGCAAGGGTAACGCTTCGGAACTAGCGATGGCGACGTGACCGTGTCCCTTTTTGCGTGTCGCAACACATATTCATTCAAGGCAAAATTTAAATATTATGTACGCGATTGATAAATTAATACAATTATATAGATATATAAATCTTTAACGAATTTAATTGACTTATTTTTTTATACATTGATTCCTTTTTTGTTCACGGAAAAAGAGAGAGAGAGAGATAGATATATTTTTATATGAATTAGTTGAATAGTATCAAACCTCAATTTAATGTTAAAATGTATTTTTTAAGAACCGTTATCAAAGTTTCCTAGTTGGTATGGAATGAATGATAACAATGTGCGGAATCACGTCCCTCGTATGTCGGTAACGTGAAGTTACTGGGAGGGCATAGATCGTCAGATATCGTCTCCTACGAGAGACCTCTACAGGAACACAATATCATCTGTTCTATACGGCATGTTAATACTAGGCGTACAGAACCATAGTAGGTAACGAAACGAAGCTAGGCTTTCATTATTCAGTCTGCGGAAAGCTTCAACTGAGTAAGGACTTCGCACGGCCCGCTACTACGGACGACGTGTTTTCAATATTGGTTATAAGAAGGTATCGAGTACTAGGATTTCATAAAGGCTTAGGTGTTCGGCAATCAGGAACATAGAGTCATTCGGCCTCGGGCCCGTGGTTGGGGATGGACGCTTGTCGCTTGGTGTCGGCTTGCTCTAGCGTATCTCGATATTGGACTAAAAGGGTCTACGAGTACTAGGATAACATGGCCAATGTAGAGTTCTTGCTTGCAAATCTTGTTAAGTATTCATAGTAAAATTCTTCTGTTATTTTTTAATATGATTTTGCTATCAATTAGAGTTATAGAAATCAGTTTCTATCAAAAAAATAATATTAAATAAAATTTAAATTTCCGTATTTTTATTTCATATATCTAACTCGAAATTGGAATAATGCCTAAACGTATTTGAGAGTTTAATTACATATATATTAGTTGTCTCATTTCATGTAGAGTCAATTTTAACATAATTATTTGTTTAATATACCTTTAGGTATATTAAACAAATAATTATGTTAAAATGTATATTTTTAACTGTAACTGTAATTAATAGTTTTTTAAACTATAACTTTAAATATGAATATTTTTCAGTGAGGCCGCCTATTTGATTTTTTTATCGTCATAGTAACAGTAACCATGACTACTTGTTGTATTCGCGGTAACAACTGGTGACGTAACTAGGAGCACTAGGATTCCATAAGTTTATAGCGGTCTGAATTGATCCAAGCGGGCGAGGGTAAGAACTACTAAAGATCTTATAATACAATAAATACAATGGAAATTTACTCTTATATGATAAAACGGAAGGTTGAGTTTTGCTGTGAACTCACAATAACGTTTCCACACTGATCGAACGTAGGTGGGCGTCTAGTATTAATACTGCGAATATACTCCTGCCACCGGCGAATGCATTCAGTGACATCTTGTTGGTCGCCCCACAATCCTTGCGTATACGTAAAGTAAACAGCACTGACTAGGATACCAGCCTGCGGGTGAAGTACGCTGTTATGATGGAGTTGACTTCCATTGCTACTAATAGCTACGAAGTGCTTAGGAGGTATTTCATATGCAATCAGTGTTTATACGAACGGATATTATTTATTGCATATTATCAAAAACTAATTTATTATTTTATTACCAAATATCAAAATTTACTGATTCTCTGGGATAATCTAATACCTACTTTGACGAAGTACATTAGTTTCCCATGAGCATAGGGTAGGGATGGTGTTGGTAAAGCGATCTTTTTGCCACTTTTTCTTAGTTTATATTCTTCTTTGCTGCAAACTTTTATGCAAGTTGGGTGTAGGGGAAGTTCTGAAAACCATATAAAAACTATTAATTAACCCCATTTTAATATAATAGAAATAGTCGACATGGCAAAAATAAATTTATTTAAATTTACGACGAATAGACAAAAAAAATAAATAAACCGTTTCTTAGAAACCTGCTTTCCAAGACATTACATAACTTGTAATAAATACTAGGAGAACAGAAGCTTGGAGAGTTGTACGTAATTCGCATGTAAGACACAATGTGGCTCATTCTGTAGTGTGGCGAGAGAGAGACAGCTGTGTTATAAAGGTTACACGAAATATTTATTTCCAGATTTTTTTAAGTCAATCCAGATTGAATTGATTGATCGAGTTGTGAATCTTAAACTTAGGAGATCGCATTTGTGACTAAAATAAAAAGTGAATATTTGGAACTAACAGTACAGAAACGTTACACGTTGAAGAGAAGACTAAGAGTTCATCTTTTTTTCAAATTAAAAATGTCAGACTTTTAAATACTGACCTCTAGTAATAAGCCATTTATAATCATATTATAATTGTTGTTTCAAAACCGTAAAGTTCTTGATTTATTGGTTTTATTACAGTTTAAACAAGTTTTTTTAATGTTTAGATGAGATTTTTTGACATAATTATTATTATAGTTGGCTTATACAGTGAGGTATATTTCTTAAAACCAGTCTAGTGAGTAGCATTTGAGTGACACATGAACAAAGTCAAAAATACATTCAAAAATATTTTTGAGGTCTGTATATAGTTAAGTTACATATATATATATATATATATGTATATATATATATATATATATACACATATATATATAAATACAAATTTGGGTTTGTTTGTTTGTTTGCTTGTAGCATCACTACGTACGGTTCTGTTTCCTCACAATCGCCTTAAACGTACTAGGAGAGTAGAAAATAGTAGAAAGTAAGATTACCGGCGACTTGAGGACATATTTTTTGAGTTGGGCTGCATTTATCATATATCTGCATATCTGGTTTTGGCTTGTTGATGTGTTTAGCCAGGTTGATGGTCCTGCACGCCTCGCATCTTATGCGGTCCTGGCTCAAATTTTCACACATTTTATAATAATAACACAAGAAATTTAACTAAAAGATTAATTTATTCACTGACAGAGAATTTTCTTTATTTATTTCTATGGTAACGATTAATAAACGAAAAGTTTTTATTTGTCTTCTGCATTTTTCACACATTAATATTATTTATTAGTAGAACCAGATAAAAATGGGTAAATAAATAACTGATGTACATGCAATAAATTTTTTAGAAATTTTACGTTGTTTATAATAAATACTACGTTACTTCGTTAAATGCGATTATAAATTTATAACGGTTGTAACAAAAGAGCTAATTTATATAAATTCACAAATAGCAATGTGGATATCAATTCTAGAAGTACATTCATCCCTCCTATAACACGGTACTCTTATAACGCGTTTTCAGTCCCTCGTATAACACACCTGTTTTCTCCTATATGACGAGGTGATTTCTCACTTTATATTTATATGCTATGAAATTTATAATTATTTTCTACAGCTTACTTTTGCACATTGTGTTGTTACAAAATTAAATAAAATTAAGTAAAAATTACATTAAATTTAAGTTCTTTCTTAATATTTATTCCATTTAAACCGCTTTCAACGTGAAAAGTTAAACATGTATTATGTGTACATAACGCGTTATACGGTCATATGAGCGCGTTATTTAAGAATATTCCTACAACGCGTTCTCCTATAACGCGGAACGAATCGAACGAAACGTCTTATAGGGGGGATTACTGTATATGAATTATTGAATCATACACCATGACAAATGAACAGGGGGGCTGTGAATTATACAGACGAAACAATAATACTTCTTATGTTAGGTGTAGAAGAGCTGTAGAGATCCAGCCAAATTCATGTGCCAAATGTGGTACAGCTATAGAGATCTAGCCCAATCCATATGCCAAATGTAGTAGAGCTGTATAGATCTAGCCCAATCCATATGCCAAATGTAGTAGAGCTGTATAGATCTAGCCAAATCCATATGCCAAATGTGGTAGAGGTGTAGAGATCTAGCCAAATTCATATGCCAAATATGGTAGAGTTGTGTAGATCTAGCCAAATCCATATGCCAAATGTAGTAGAGCTGTAGAGATCTAGCTCAATTCAAATGATTTACAAGCAGATGCTAATTTCACTGGATTTTCTTAAGATATTTTATTTCTAGTTTTGTATTCAATTAATTCTAATTATAATGAAAATGGGCATGACACTGCTAACTGTAAAAATACTGTATAAAATTTAGATTTTAAATATCGAATAAATAGGTTTTGAAGCCATAAACAGTAGTAACAACATAAAATTAGATTCTGATAATTTGTTTTCGGCTTATTTTAAAGGAGGAAGTAAACTTATAATTAATTTATTATTATGTATCGAATTTTTATATTTATTTTTTATGAACGCTTTGATATGTGTGCATTGAATATAGTTATAAATGTAAATTGAAATAATTCAAAGTATTTTTTCTATATATATGTTTGTCTGTACATCACAAAGTATCGATCTAAATGACTTTTCATATTGTTATTTGAAGTGGATATTTTAAAGATATAATTGTTATATTCACTCAGTCCGAAAATATCCTTAATTTTATTTCACCATGTTAAAATAATGGGTTGTTCGGAAAGTAATGTTCCGAAAGTTTACAGAAGGGCTTATTTTAATACTTACGATATCAAAATAGGCCCTCCTGTCACTTCCATTTGACGTACACAAGTGATCACTGGTATGGATTCAAAGTGGAAAATATATAAATAAATAAATAAATACTTTATTAAATTATACATTGGCTATTCTGGTCCATCTTTTGCCATCTTTCTGTCAGTAACATAATTTCACGCTCATAAAATTGTTGTTCTTTGCTGGCAAAAAACTGATCGAGGTTGTTTTTGACTTCCTCATTTGAGGATAAGGTTTTACCGTTTACAATTTTTGGAGTGACCGAAACAAATAATAATCTGATGGTGCCAGGTCTGGAGAATATGGTGGATGTGGCATTGTTTCCCATTTAAGCTGTAAAAGCTTTTGGCGAGTGACTAAACTTGTGTGAGGTCTCGCGTTTTCTTGGCGAAACACTGCACCTTTCCTGTTGATTAGTTCTGGCCTTTTCTGTTGAAGTGCATTAATCAGTTTGTCTAGCTGAGGACAGTAGACTTCGGAATTAATCGTTGTTATCCGGTAAAAGCTCAAAAGAAACGATTCCTTTAAAATCCCACCAAACAAACAGACAGCATCATCTTTCTTTGGTGAATATCGGGTTTGAAAATGGTTTGAGCCGGTTCCTCTGTTTTGCTCCATGACCTCTTGCATTAGACGTTGTTATATACAAGCCATTTTTGGTCCCCAGAGATGATGCGCTTCAAAAACGAATCATTTTCGTGACGTTTGAAAAGGGAATCTGACGTTTGAAAAGGGAAGAAAAAAATGTCAGACGTCAATGCGGCGTGTGTCGCCGAATTGACGTCTGACATTTTTTTCTGTGAGAACGTGGGGAACCCATACATCGAGCTTAAGATAGTCCCAGGTCTTTCAAGTGGTCGTCATAAACTGTTGAATTTGATAAATTTAACCTCAATCCGATCTCACGTGTTGTTATTCGCCGGTTCGCATCAACTAATATGCCTTTGTCGCGTCTTTATCAGTTTCAACCGGCCTTTCTGAACGTGGTACAGTTCTGGCGCTGGGGTACTGTCAACACACCTTCTCCATACACATCGGTCAATTTTTTTCTGGCTTGAACAGCATTTTTACCCTTTCTGTAGTAAAACAGTAAGATTTCGAAAATGCTGCTCATCGCTCTCCATATTTAAAAGGGCACCAACCAAAAACTGTGTAGAATTAGTTTGTATTTTTCACACACAACCCTTGCTATATTAGCTTTTAAAGTATCTAAATTATACGGCTTAAGTGAGAAGTTGGGTGTAAAAACATACAATTAAATCCTCTGTCGGGAAAAAAACGAAATTACTTTCCGAAAAACCCAATAGTATTGAGGACTTATATTTAATTAGTTTATTATTAATTACATACATACATTGTCATGATATTAAATCGCAAAACTAATGACATGATGACAAAACCAAATTCTTCAACTATTATAAATTCAATTTTTTGAAGTCTATAATTACAATACGACAAATTTTCTGGACATATTTTGTTAAAATTTGGTCCCGTTTCAAAAATAAATTCTTATTAAAGTCTTATTTTTTCTGAGCTAATTTATAATGTTATATAAGCTTACATAAGCTTATATAAGCTTACCTTATAATGTTATATGTTCCTGGATTACTATAAATATATGAATTAGTATAAATTGGAGAGACCAATATATATATATATATATATATATATATATATATATATATATATATATATATATATATATATATATATATATATATATATATATATATATATATATATATAATTTTATTAACAATTAATTGTAGAACAATATAAAATAATAGCTACAGCATAATAATATGATATATTCCATAACTTGTATTATTTTTAAGGGACACCATAACTTAGAGTATCTTCAGTATGACTGCAGGACATAAATCAAAAATATTATTGATTTCAAGCGATAATAACTAGTATTTGTCCACGGCTTTTCACGGGTACTGATTAAGTGATTACCACATAAAAAGTGTGTGCTGGTGAGGAAGAGTTCAAAGTATTTAAGACAGACCATCCTATCGTATATTACTTTCTTGTAACTTAAGTTCTCTAGGGCATGATTTTTTCCGACTTACTTGATACGTATTACTAGGATCCAGTGGCGTAACTACAGGGTGGCAAGTCGGTAAAATGCCACGGGCCCCCAGCTGGAAGGGGCCCCCGGTCAGAGGAGAACCCCAACTCCCAGCATTTATTATTTATCATACATGTTTAGTAAAAAAAGTTTCGTCTTTGATTTTTTTTTACCTACTGAGTTGCATAAGCAAGTTCAAAAATGTATTAAAAATTCAAAGGATTTGTAAAAAAAAAGTTGTAACCCAGTTTTAGAACGTATCCGATGCCACGCGTGTTGGTATTACTGCGGATGTTCGGGGAATTCCCGCTGTAAGTTTCGGTCAACAGCGCTTTGAGTATACTTACCTACGCGTCCCGACAATTTGACGCTCTCGGGGAATCCCCGATTCAAGTTTGTATATAAGAAAGAGTCCACTATTCTATTATTACGCAAGCTCTCAAGCAGTTAGCTGTTTATTATTGTAAGAATTGGGTGTTTGTTGCAAGTGAGAATATATTTAATAAGTCAATTGGGAAAATAGGTTGACTATGTCTACGCGGTAAGAATTTTATTTTAATATTTAAAATAATTTATAAGATAACAATCATTTTAATTTTTAATCTACCTATAAAAGCACAAATCACTATTTTGATATTTCGTAACTACCAAAACTATTTACCTATGTTCATCGTTCTTTCAATAATTATAAAATTGCACGCTTGAATTAAGCATCGAACAAACTGGTGGACTTTCGTTACATACATTTGTACGGTCGCTTTTTTGGCATTTCTTAGCAATCAGATTTTTCATTTTATAAAAACTATAGTATTATTACAAACTTTTTACGGTGTTGTTTTAGAAAGTATCAGAGTGGAAGCAAAAAACGAAAGCGAAAGAAGGAGTCTGAAGAACAAAACAAAAAGTTACCTAAAATAAGTCAGTACTTTAAGAATGAAGATAGTATAGAAGAACAATCAAATGAACAGTGCGTCAGAAGGGCAGAAAATGATGTCGTCATAAGTGGTAATATCGCAGAGCCCGATAACAGTGAATATTTAGATTCAGAGCAACCACAACCCGGTACGAGCAAGTCTTCAAACGAATCATTTTTAAATATAGAAAAATTAAAATCTTTACCGTACGTTACTGATAAAGGTAACTTCAAAGAACTCAATGATCAAGTAAAACGGTTTGTGATCGAAAACGGACCCTGTAAACCAAAAGGCTCCTTTTTAAGGGATAGTAACAAAAGATCTTTCTTGGATAGATATTATTACAGTATTTCTAAATCTGGCGTAAAGTTAGAACGTACGTGGCTGTGCTATTCCCTATTGCTGCAAAAAGCATATTGTGAACCATGTTGGTTATTCACAAGTAGGGCATCTAAAAATATACAAAATATTTGGATGGAAGGCTATGATGATTGGAAACATATTGTGGAAGCCATAGAAAGACATGAGACATCGAAAGAACATTTGCATTCATGCTTTGTACATCGACAGTGGCAATTACATGGAACACTAGATGAAGAGCAAGAGTCCATTATCAAGAGAGAAAAAAATTTTTGGCGCCAGGTACTCACTAGACTCCTTGATGTTACTCTAACACTTTCAACTTGTAATTTAGCTTTTCGTGGCCATAGAGAACTGGTATATGCCCACGATTCAGGTCCAAAAGGAAATTTTTTGAGTATTGTTGAGTTATTAGCCAAATACGATCCTATTTTACAAGAGTTGCTAAGCAAACCTAAGGGCCAGATTAAATACTTAAGTCCAAAAATACAAAATGAGCTCATTGCTGTTCTGGTTCAAAAAGTGGAAAATGCTCTGGTAAATGAAATAGTAACCGCACCATTTTATTCCATTTTATTTGATACTACTCAAGATATTTCCAAAACAGATCAATTGTGTGAACTTTACCGTTACTGTATAATCGAGAAAGATGAAAATGGAACTCCAAAGACTCTTGTAATTAAAGAGTCATTTTTAGGATTTCATGAGGTTAAGGATCAAACTGCCTTAGCAATGTCCAAGCAGATAATAAAATCCATAAATGACAAAAGTATTTCTCTCAATAAGTGCCGTGGACAAGGGTACGACGGAGCTAATACCATGAAAGGCACTTATGGCGGAGTTCAAAAACTCATAAGAGATGTAGAGCCAGATGCAGTTTATGTCCATTGTGCTGCTCATAATTTAAATTTGGTGGTAAATGATGCAGTAAAAGAGGTCATAGAAATACAAACATTATTCGAAACTGTGCAACAAATTTATAATTTTTTTGGCCATAGTATTAAACGATGGAATATATTATCTAGTTTTATATCTGACAATAAAGGAGAGACCCGGGTATCATCAAATTCAGTAACATTAAAAACAATGAATCCAACTAGATGGGCAGGACGCTTCGATGCCATGTTTGCTTTAAAAGTTCGGTTTGTTGATGTTCAAAAAGCGCTTACAAAAACTATTTTATTAAATTCCAAAACAGATGAGAGAAATGAAGCTATCTTGCTGAAGAAGAAGATAGAAAACTACAATTTTATTATGTTGTTAGTTTTCCATTGCAAAGTCTTGCAAACTATAGACGCGGCTTCTAAAGCACTTCAGTCTAAAGCCATCGATCTTTCAAATGCTTCAAAGCGTTTACAAGTATGTCTAGAACAACTTGAAAAGTATCGAAATGAATTTGAAGATTTAAAAATGGAGGCAAATAGTATTGCAACGAAATGGTCTATAAACCCTGAATTTCCTAAAACTCGTCAGAGAAAAGTGAAACGTCATTTTGATGAAATTTGTGAGGATGAACGTCTCCAAGATCCTGAAAGGTTGTTTAAAGTGAACGTATTCTATCGTGTATTAGACATAATCATTAATCAACTGAGATCGCGTTTCCTTGGAATGAATGAAATTGTTTCCAATTTCAGTGTCTTGCAACCTGCCACTTTACAAAATTTGAACGATACTGATTTGTTGGAGAAGGCTTTAGCATTTGTCCATCTATATAAAGAAGATATATCCATCTCGTTTTGCAAGGAAATTCTCAGTTTTCGATCCTCTTTTAGACACGAAATAGAAACATCATCTTCTATAAGAGAACTTGCTGACTTATTAATAATAAAAAATCATTTTATATCTTCAAGCTTTCCTGAAGTGTGCACTGCATTTCTATTATTTCTCACCATTCCTGTGACTACGGCTAGTGCCGAGCGATCGTTTTCAAAACTGAAATTGATAAAAACTTATTTAAGAAATTCTATGGGACAAGACAGGTTAAGCAACTTAGCTATTCTATCCATCGAAAATTCTATGGCCCGAAATTTGAACTTTGATGATATCATTACCACTTTTGCTGAACAGAAAGTCCGAAGGAAGGAATTTTAATAATTAACATTTTATATTTTGAACAACTTGTGTGCTTTTAACAATATGATTATTCGGACTGCGTATATCAAATTGCTTTTTTTGTTGTTCAAATCATTTTGACTACTCTATGTGCCCATATCAATAAGATGCTGACTGTACTTTTTTTTTTTTTTTTTTTTATTTGAAATGGGCTTGCTCTTGACCACAATCATGTCTAAGCTATGATGTGGTCTACGATGGAGCGAGCTTACCCAGAAGATGCCTATTCACGTTACTTTTGAAACACCCAGGGTTATAATTAGGTATTTTTATTTTAAAGTGAATTATTAGAAAATCAAGTACCTAAGTATAATTATAAAGTTTGTATGTACCTACTTAACGTAGTGATTTATTATTGTACTCTTACAAGTAAAAGTGTATAAATAAGTATTATAAAATAAAAATATATTATTATTGTTGGTTCATTTTTTTTAAATTGGGGGGAGGGGCCCATCCGATGAATTTGCCACGGGCCTCGAACGGTATAGTTACGCCACTGCTAGGATCCGCCAACCGTGCACGGCGGGTGTTGAGCTGAGCCCCTCTCCTTTCTTCTTTTCTCGGTAACTTTTGAGTGGCTAAACATTTTTTCTGTTTTCGCTATAATATCCACGTTCGGCTCAAACGTACATGAGAAAATTTTTAGCTAATTATCTCGTCGCATTCTGGAGACAACTAAACACAAAAAAAGGTATCCCAAACGGTTAAGACCTTCGCTTATGCTCAGCTCAATTAGTCTCTAATATGTATTTATCTATAGATATGTCCCTAACACGTATCTTCTGTAATCCCACTTAATACCGGGTATGTATTATAAAAAAAATACTGCAAAAAAATATTCGAATATCAACCATACGGTTATTATGCGACAATCGAAATATATGATTTTTTTATTACAAAATTTAAAGAAATGAAAAAAAATATCCCAACTTAAGACATCAAAAGCGGGAAGAATAAACGGTAACCAGTTAAAATACGATATGGATATTTGTAATTTATTATTCCCAATGTGATAATAATACAAATAAAATAACCAAATATCGTAAGTGCGGATGTGATGTGATACGCCCACGCGCGTTGTTTCCGGCCGTTGCGCAAAACCCAGTGCTTCCTAACTCCACGTTCCTATATAACATAGACGAATTGCGAAATTTTGCCCAAATTATCATCACCTATACATAATTACACACACACACACACACACACACACACACACACACACACGCACACACACATAGACGATAATTAAAATGAATGATTTAATAACGTTATTCTGCATTAAGTGAATACTTAAAAAATACTGATAAAATATTTAAATTTCTAGAAAAATCCTTCTATTCACTAAAGTAAAACCAAAGAAGTAATATTTAAAATTTACTATTCATTTATAGTTCAAAAGAAAGTTAAAGGGGAGGAAAAAAAACACTTTTGTACTCCTCAATCACCTTCCTTTTGCTTATATTATTAATAATATCAAGATATACAAATATTCATATGTTATATATTTCATTATATGGTAATATCATTTCCTTCAAAAAGCTTCAATTCAATGAATTTTCATGAATGGCTGGGTGGTGGGGATCACGCTTGGTGTGTTCTTCCCGCGCCGGAGACGTGACAGTTCCCTGGTAGCCGCCGCGCCTGCGCGGACCCTGCGCTCCTTACGGCGGGAAATTCAAAATATTTTAATAAATTTTTGACAATAATCCCGTGGTGTTGTTTTGTGTTTTGGTGATTTGGGTGATTTTCTGGCATGCTGTTGTAATCATGATAAATTTAAGGTAAGATTGTTTTTACAATATTAATACAAATTATATTAATCAAATTAAATACTTTTTTTATTATAGTTTTTAAATTTAAATTATTAAAATAAATATTATTTATCTTCTTTCTTGTCATATTGTATTATTAATATAATAATATTTTTGAATTTATAATTTATATATATATGATTTTAAAAATTTTCTTCAAGAGTATAATATAGTTTTATATTTTTTATATGCTAAAAATATTTCAAGTATTAATAATAATAACAATAATATAATAAATAATTCGATATAGATATACTTAAAATATAATTTAAGTTTATGAAATATATATTTGCTATGAAATAGTGGTAGGCGTTTGAACAATTCTTATATATTTTTAGTAAATTATTGCTTAAAGGTTTAGTATGATGACTTATATTTTTTCTCCAACCCATTTATTAGTTTTTAATTATAATAAAAATCTAAATATAATTTCAATACATATTAAAAAAAAAAGTTTTTTTTATAATCTTATTTTATTTATTATTATAATATTACCATTAAAAGATCACTTTTTTTTTATTAAATATTAATTGTTATTAATCGGTTAATTATTTTGTATAAACTATAACTTTTAACAACTGTAAATAAGCTTAAACACAACTGAACTGAACTCTTAGTTCAGTAACTTTCAGTTCAATTTCATGTAAGCATTAAATTTATGGAGAAGAAACAGCAAGAAACTGAATGAATAAACGCATTTTCGCTTAAATATAATTAATATAACAAGGATAATTTGAATAATTGCAGACACAATGTGATGTCAATGACCTCAAGCGTCCCTTTAATTATATCGCAAGTAATTTCCTGAATTACCATCTTTATTCCTGGTGGAGAATAATTCGATCCCTCCATAATGTTCCTTTAATGTAAAAGACGTACTTATCTATTAACAACGTTGAGTGTCCGGTAAATGTCGGGGTAATTTGTTATAGCAAAAAAAATATATCTTTACATTTTATATTAAAGAAAGCAAAGTATTCGGTTTATTCTTTTATAGTTTACTTATAACATTGAAAATATTAAAGCTATAAATATAAAGAAATATTAATGGAGACAACTTTATATAAGATTCTCGCAAAATATTTTATAGAGAATCTTATTTATATATATATATATATATATATATATATATATATATAAGATTCTCGCAAATTGTAGAGCCCGTCATGTTAAAAGTGAAAAGGCGAGCGGGAAGCTGCCTCACGCGAACAGGATCTCCGAGGAACAGGAAAAAAAGGAGGCGAGATTAAAACTAACCCTATTGTTCCTTTTATAACGTCCCGACCGACGCAGCGGATTCCCACTCATACATAAATTCATTGCTGGCTCCGTGGCCACTGCTGGGTATAATTAAACGAGATTTAGATAAGGGTTGAAAATCCATTTAAAGGAATCTAGCAACTAACTGTATTGAAATAGAGAATTTATTTCCTTAACGTATTTTGAGATGCCGTTTTTGCGGACGGTAGCGTTAGAATTTTGCGCACGCGATTTCTTTGAAATTCCGCTTTTGGTATTTTGTTTTTTTGCGGCTTCTTTTAGGTAATCTCTGTCTGATGATACTTTTATTTCATCTATACTTGTGATTTAATCTTTAAGCCGGTGGACAAATAAAGACATAGTCAAAAAAGCGCTTTGCATAATCGAAAAGAAAAGAATCGTTCATAATATGAAAGTGAAACTTAAAGCAGAGGTTTCGTTGTTACAGAAGTAACAATTATGACCCCTATTCTTAGTGTTTCAAACATTTTGAGAGCCCTCATTAAACGAAATTAGGTCACTCGCATCAAACAATACTTTGGAACTGTACGAGTTGTGTAATCTAGACTTTATGTTGCTTTAAAATAAAATAGACCGCTATATGAATTGTCCGACGATAATTGCTTGGCTTTGAAATATATATTATAAGATCTTAAAGTAATTGGTTTGCAAAGAAATTATCGTTTAACAAATGAGACCTAGACTGAGAATCGTGCCTGAAAACCAACCTAGTGCTCACGGAGCTCTTAACTCTTATGTGATCCTAGTACTTGTAAGCAGAATTAAGACCTAGGTCTAGACTTTAGGCGTTGTAGCGTCCGTGCGTCTAGGAATTATTTTATAATCTAAATCTAGAAAGAAACTCGTTTTATTTCTTGATTAAATTATATACAAGCTATATGTCCTGACTCCGTCTGGTTTTGTCTGGTTTGACCGGGTATGCGGTATTATGTTTATTCATAGTATATTTCTGTTAATAAAATATTTTGTTCTGAGAAATATTTTAAAAACATATAGGGATGTAACAGTTTCCGCTTCAGTTCCCGGTATCAAGCGGCCATTAATAAAACGATCTTTTCATATTTCCATTTATTTTATCCCTAAAATATTTTTAAATAAACTTAAATCTCCCGGTAAAGGTGTATCCTTTACCGCGATTTCTGTACCAGTTCCATCAGAGTACATTCTTATCTTTTTTTATCATTACAAGTTTCTTGTATGTAAATTATATTTATTATTAAAATGTCACTGCAGTGAGATTGAAATGTCTAGACTGCGTTCATTATTCTGTATTATATCATTATAATGATATTATACTAGGATCCACCAACCGTGCGGCGGGTGTTGAGCTGAGCCCCTCTCCTTTCTTCTTTTCTCGATAACTTTTGAATGGCTAAACATTTTTTCAATCTGATTTCGCTATAACATCCGCGTTCGGCTCAAACATACATGAGAAAATTTTTAGCTAATTATCTAGTCGCATTCTGGAGACAACTAAACACAAAAAAAAGTCTCCCAAACGGTTAAGAGCTTCGCTTACGCTCAGCTCAATTGATGGTGACTCTCTTTCATTAAAGGTTACTTTTATTATCATATTCATATTATTTTATAATTATATATATTAATTTTCTATATATATATTCTAAGTGTATCTTGGACTTTATATATCCTATTATATATATTATTCCATAATATTTGCTTTCCCTTAACAATTATACAATAAATCCTAAAGAAAAGACTAAATTGTCAATAGACTATGAAGTCGTAAATGAAATGCAGTAAACACTTACATCTAAGTAATTTGTTTATGCAATAAAGTGTTTTAAATGGTTGGAATTCTGATGTTTTTAAACTACCAATGAGTTAATTCGGTCAAGGTTTGTTGGGTGAAGTATTTTTATTTCTATATATCTGGTTTGATAATTGAAGTTGGTGCAGCGTAGGCGTCGGGGTGTGTGGCTTTGCGTGGGATATAATGATAATATTAATATTATATTTTGATAGTATATAAAATAACGTGAGAAGTATGAATAAGTATGAATATCTGGTAGTATTAAGGATTTTATTAGTTCTGCAATATTATTTAAAACTTTATTTACTTAAAATTAGATTGACAACCCTGTCTAATAATTTATTTATTTCCTAATAATATTTGTAAACGACAATCTTATACCCATCAATAACATATTACTAATAAACAAGTGTACATTAATTATATAAAGTTAAACATTGTAACTCTATAACTTAATTAATATTTAATAACGTTTGGAGTGTTCTGAGTGGGACCTGCGACATGGGAACGAGGACCAGCCGGCAGCCACGTGTGTGCCTGGGGGGTGGCGAGATGCACCACGCCAGGGTTGACGACTGGGGAAAGTTTATTTATTAATAATTAAATAACATTAAGTTTTATGATGACGAAACAAAAATCTTAATAACATATTATATAATCAAATGAGAATGTCTGTCTGTAGTACACTGAACTTAACAGTCTTGGTTATGCCACAATACATACTAAATAATAATATTTATAATGTGCGGTAACCCTAACTAGTTTTATCAACAAAGCACGCTAAATCACCCGCAGAGCGCATCGCAGCGAGCGTGTGCTTTGACGAGCCGCTATACGTTTTATGACAAGCCATTGATGTCTTCCTGACTCCACCATTCCGCGTTTCCCATACTGGTGTGACATCGTTTGAAACTGAAATCGTACCTCCACGGTGTTTCTGCAAGCCTGGTACTTTCTTAACTAAAACTGAGACTTTTCTTAGCAATTTGGGGAAACCGTCGTTTTCTTTTTTCCCCCACTCAGACGGATTAAGCTAACGGACCATTTTATTTTATTATATTGGTTGTAGAGGTTTACTGCAATCGTGAGCACTCCTTCCATGTACTAGCAAGAATTTCTTGTTAACAATTTTTTGGAAGGCATTTTGCGAAGCAGCCTTTGTTACTAAATCATTCCTAGTCTACTATTATTGTAACAAGGAATTACATAAGATTACCTCAAGAGAAAATTACCTACCTGTGTTGGAAAATTTATTTCAAAAATGTATTGTAGCGTTTTTAAAAAACGTAAAAATATTTTGTTTAAACCTGTTCCTGACATTCAAGTTTAATCTTAAAGAATATGTATAATAAATTGCAAACCTTGTGTCTCAAGTCCTCTTTTATCCGATATTTATAAATAGAATTATATTTAATTTAACAATGTGCAGTCACGCGATACACGCACTGACTAGTATCAATAATACATCTTTAAGGTATAGTTCATTACATCGTGATGTCAAAAAGATAATAATAATGTAGAGAGAATTGCAAGTATTTTACGTGTTAGCCGGCCGCTCTGCAAATATTTCGGTCGGTCGACCTTATTCACTCCTCTGTAAATATGATGTCCTGGTAGATTTTACAAGATCTGTTACAAGGACTTTTGGGGTTTTAAGGATCCGTAATCGTAAGAGAGTCCTAGACTAATAAAATATTTTATTACTTTATAAGGAAGACTTTAAAAGTATTTTTTTTTATTAAAAAAATACAATATTTTAACATTAATTTGATAAACAAAGCCATCATGAGTTACTATCACAAATAAGATTCCAATAATTTATTTCTACGTAACTCCTACGGAAAGAGCTTAAACACCAAAAAAACACAATTGATATAAAACAAACAATAAATTAAAGTTACAATAAAAGTACATTGTGTATGGACACACATAATTTACATTGTAAGTACGCGACTGCACAATGTCGGTATTATTTTTTATTAATAGACTATTAATACAGGATTTAAACCGATAAGAGCTCGTATCTGTGGAAAATGTTGGTAATTCAGATGATTCATATAACATTTAGTAGACATTATCAGCAGAATTATTACTTATGTTGGGGGATTATGATATAAAATAATGTATTTTTATTATGACTATATTATTAAAATAAAACCTCTTTACATAATAAATCAACAAATTTTTATATTTTGTTTAAAACGATAAAATAAATAAGTTATTTTTTTTCTTTTAACCTCCACAAAAACATCTTTTTATGAATATATATTGAAGTAAATTAAATTATAACTAGAAACCAATAGTGAATGTTCACTATTATATAGACAATTAAAAAGAGTGACGAAAGTCAACTCCATAATTATCTAAGAAAGAGTCAGAAAAAACTGCGCGAAATTCAAGTTGGAATATTGGAACTAACTTTTCATATCTCCAACTTTTTCTATTCGCCGCGAGAGCCTCGCTCAATATCGACTAATTAATTGTCCCTCTCTATCACGACTCCCCAAGTCGCGACTCTGTGCTGGCTCTGTTCGCCTGGTACTTGCCGGGCGTTGGAGCACCGCACGCCCTCACCGCGCTCACATACGCATGCATGCACGATCATGCACACGACATTTCTTACATACATATATCATACACACACTAGCTTGTCACTGCTCTAGTAGTAAAATGAAATTTAGATCAAGCAGAACTATGATAATACTAAATATATATAATATATTTAGATGCAGAAAACAAGGGAAAGCTTCATAGTAATTTTGTCGCTACCCATGCTTCTTATACATACAAAAAACACGATAAAATTACAAATATCATCATTTCTAACTGTCGGTTTTTATAATTAATTGTCAATCAAAGTTATAAAAAGTATCTAACCGTTATGATAGTCCCGTTTTTGTGGTTGTGGTTCGCTTTATGCACAGTAAGGAAATAATTTTAAAATGGCTAATTATGTTATGTAACAGTATTAAACCACAGGATTGAACGGGATAAGTCTGGATTACAAAGGAGTCTGGGTATCTTGTTAGGTATTATAATTTATTTTAAACATGAATGAATAGTAAATAAATCACATTTGCTATTCATTAGGTTGGCAAACAGTTGCAAAATATTGTCCGAAATGTGTTTGTAAGCTGCGCTCTTTTGATGCTCTCCTGGTATTGTGGTTGACAAAATTTGATGGTGTGATTTTTTTTTAAATTTGAAAGGTTTGTTAGGTTTTTTTCGGTTAATTTATCCTGAATATTTTTTTTTATATAAAATACGAAATTAAAATAATGAACAAATTTTGCCTTAAAACAAATTAATTTTCAACTGAATAAAAAAAATACGTTTGCGTAAATTAATTAATTAATTAATAATATTAATCCTGTACAATGTAAATAATGTGCAAATAAGTATTGTAATTATTGTAAAGTTTGTTGGTGATGTCGCTTGAGTCACATCCTCGGAAACGGACGGACAGCGAAACAGACAACGGGTGACTATTATAAACTTTGTCAAGACTGACGAATGATGAACCAAAACAGACAGCCATTGTTCTGCCCTTGTATGGATTTCCGTTGTCCACCAAAAATTACAAAGTTGCTGTTTGGAGTACATTAAACAAGCATCAATCTTTTGACCTCCCACATCGATTTTATTTTAGGAATGGACCACTAAAAATATCTTTCTTACATTAATAACAGATATAGCTAAGACATTTCTATAGTAAAAAATCTGTATATATTTTTTAATATAATTAAATTTGCAAAATTGACGATAAAACGTTTGGTTTAAGCTTCATAACTCATGCGGATGGAGTCACGGGCAAGAGTAATGTCATTTATATTGTTTGTAAAAAATTAATATTCAGTTACTGTAACTCATTATCAAATATCAACTTAGTATATACTGAAATAAAAAAGTGTAACCCTATATTTTACTATTAACTTTGTCAACAGATGTGTTGAACTTTTAACTAAACAGTCTTGATAGTATTGTGCAACGACGGTCTAAAAAGGGAAAATCGTAAATTTTTTTTGGTGTTTACTTCATCTTTATAGTTCGCTATAACTCAACATAAATTTAAAAATTTATGTTGCATCTGTAAAAACAACTAACTAATCCAGTATATTACATAACTGGTAAGGTATTCGGCGTTCGCCTAAATTTTTAACTGATCTAAAAGGTGTAGTAATTGTTTTAGGAAACACTGACTGACGCTTGCGGTGAGTTGCTCTGAGTTAGCAATGTTAGTGACTATATGGGTTATAATTGGAGGAAATATTTCTTTGTTTCTAGCACGTGTCAAATCACTCAAGTTCAATAAACGACGTGGGATAGTTTGTTTTTCATACTAGAAACACTATATTAGTTGGAGAAAAGTTATAGATTATATTTTTTTGTAATATTTTTTTTTGTTGATAAAATTTTAGCATTCTCTTTTGAGAGCATAAAAATGCTTTACGTTATAATTACGATACAAAGAAGCGGCTGGACAGTTTTTGATAAAATTTGTTGTTTTATTGTCTTATTATATTAGTCTAAAAGAAATTTTAAAATGTATGAAATTGTACGAATTTTGAGATTTTGAGACTTTTGAGAAAAGACAGGTGCTAATATTATATTATTTGTAGTACGTTTAATTTTGGTTTAATAAGTACAAACAATACGAAAAAGTCTATGGACTGGTCTATTTGGTATAAGTGTATGTATGTATGTTTTAGTTATAAATGATGTCTAAAAATGCGTTTAATGTCCTATGATATCATTCCTATGTCATCGGAGTCATTGACCGAGTGATGCGCTATTGTCATGAGAATCTAGTGTCTCCAAACTTTATTTCAATTTATAGCTTTTTTGAAATATATTGATAGATAAAAATGGTATTCTTAATAACACATGTTTTTTGGGAAGCCCAGATATGTATAAAGTTTTAAATTTATTTTTACTTTTATAATCATGATTTTTAGAAGGCTTATTAACTAGCTTTTGTCAGCGGCTTCGCGCATGTTTTCGCGTAAAAGGTAGCAAGGTACGAATTATTAGAACTATTTATAACAAGGCAAGTAATTCTCAAAGGGCATGTGTTAATGAATTAAAAATAATTTAATTAAATATATAAAGTATATAATAGCATTTTTAGGACAATATTATATTGACCGGTGGTCAATAGTAACAGTTCTCTCCCTCCATTAGTATTGAACGCGGAAGATTCTGTGTATGAAGACTATTTTTGGTGCAATTAATTCTGAGCAACATTTTAACTTTCGGCGCATGCGTCCATAAATATTAGTACGGGAACCGATACAGGAAAGCGCTGTAAAAGTATGTCTGGCTTAAAATATATCTTCAATTAACAAATTTACGTAAGGAAGTAATATCAAAAAGTTATATTGTCTCTACTTTTGTTCAGACATTATATAATTATTACGTTCCGTCTTTATATTTGCGTTACGTATTAGGAACTTACTTAGTTGAAATACAAGTAAAGACAGAGTATATTGCTAATAAAAACAAATTAATATAAACACAGGTACTAGGCTAGCATAAATGATGTAAGCATAAATACCGCGGAAGCCTTCATTCATTGTTATTGTTTACATTTTCGTATTTCACTACCAGGATAGCATAAGCACAAAGGTAGTTAACAATCATAAAATATATTGTTACAAAATATTTACAAGTTACACAACTTTATTTGAAGTTTGAAGGATTTATTAGAATATCCAATTAAATAAAATAGTTAAGTTACTCCGAAGTTAATTAATCGTCACTAAAACGGGAACCGTGAAGGGATTTACATCGGAAACGTATTTAAACAGACCCAATAACTTTCATAGAACTAAAAATGTATTCCTAATGTTACTGTCCGTGGAATGGAATACACATGTTAGAAATGCTTAAAGATCGTCTTCCATGTGGAGCTATACTTAAAATTTAATAGATGAGACTTAATATAATATACATTGAAAGCTATTTTGGAAATATCTTGTTGAGCGAAGCGAACGAAGTGAGCGGAGCATTTTACTGGAGACTTTTTGCATTCTTTGTCACGAATTGGCTCAAAAATTACTTGACGGAAAATTATGAAACTTTGCAAACAAAAAGATACATATTAGGTGATGGTTTTTTAAAAAAAATTTTGAAAAATGTCCAAAAAAAAATTTTTTTTTAAATTTCTTGTCAAAAAATTGATATCCCATTGAAGTCAATGGGAAACGATGAGTGAATACACTGGGCTCGCTTCGCTCAATATGCAAACTGCACCCGAGATTTCACGAGCGCAGCTAGTCGAAATTGAGGGTTTGTTGGCGCCCCTAGTTTAATAATAGGAAAATATATATTTTAGGTGTGGTATATCTCCAAGTATGTACATTCCTTAGAGCGTAATTATATGTGTCAGATTTATAAAGTATCTTTGGTTTAAGATTAATGAGGCGGGTGAGACAAAACGAGTTATTCTCTTGTACCTTCCTGTGTCTTAATACAAACATGTTAAAAACTATTAAATATCTCTATTATGGATAATTAGTTATTCTAACTAGAAAACGTTTAGAACATATCTGTTGTGTAATATGTTTAAGCTTTGCAACTGGAAAAATGCTAAAGTAATGTTATTTTATTTGTTTTAGAATCACTCCATGTGTGTAGAGTTTTATAAATCACTTTACATGTGTGTTATCTTTTCTGAAACAATATAAATGTGTTAAATTTTTGAAATCACTCTACCTACATGATGTGGTCAGTATTTTAATCACTCTATATATCTCATATTGTGTGTTCACTTTTATGAAACGCCCTATAAATGTGTGTTAAATATTTGAAATCACTCTACATGTGTGTGGTCAGTATTTTAATCAATCTACGTTTTTGTGTGTTCACTTTTTTGAATCGCCCTATAAATGTCTTAAATTTTTTAAATCACTCTACATGTGTGGTCATTTATTTATATACTTTACATGTGTGTACTTTTTTGGAACTCCATAAATGTGTATAAAATTTTTGAAATCACTCTACATGTGTGTGTTTAGTTTTTTTTATAATCAAAAATATCAATTTGTATTTGTGAACAGTGTCTTTGTAACTCTAACTCAGGAATATAAAACTACTAATTTCCAAACTTATTAGTTTTTTTTTCTTGTTAATTCTTGTAAGAAATGTAAACACGACCACAACATGACACACATATTATCACATATATGACAATACATTACATATATATGACAACACATTATTATCAATTAACAAACTTTATTTCAAATAATAATAATTCAGTTTAATTCATTTAATTAAAAACTCATATTCGTTTACGAATAATAAAATTTAAATTGTGTTTAACAACCATGTTATTGCGATTATTATAGCATTTATTTCATACTTATATTTTAGTAGTGACGTACATAGACTTATTAAAAAGATGAGATCATATGACCTCGATCTAGACCCAAATTATTAATTTTATTGTTATATTAATTGGATGATAAGGGGCTTGTGTTGAAAATATATATTTTTTTATCGAATTAGAAAACAGAAAGAAATTCAATTGTAGTTAGTGTAAAAAATAATAAAAATTTGAAATATCTTATCTTTTTCTCATAAAATCTTTTATCTTTATTACAAAATATTCATCCGAGGTAGAAAATAAATATATTTCTTTCATTCTATCTGTCTTTACTCGATGGGTTGCATCTGTTGAAGTATGGACGTGACTGATTTGTTTATTTTATATATATATATAGTTGTCCGTCTGTACTAATATTGCCTCTAAACTATTTTCAATACTTGAGTGATAAAACCCACCCATTTTAAGTTTTAATTTATATTTATAGCATACCATAAATCTTCGTTCCTTATAAAGAGTTTTTATATGAATATTATGTAATATCTAATATATTATTATATTAAATGTTTAATACATTCGTGTCTTGTTTGTGACAATGCAAATTAGTGTCCATCGTCCCACCTTACCCTAATGTTATGTGATGCGGAAAATCTGATCTGGATCGTCCAGTTGTAACTTGATATTTTGTTTTAATGATGACAATACATACATTTTATTTATATATATAGCAAAAGAGTGTGGAAGTGGAGGGATAGACAGGTAGAGGATGGCCGAAGAAAAGATGGATGGATTGCGTGAAAGATGATATGGAGAAGTGTGTACAGAGATGACGAGTAATAGGAGATGTGGAAGGAAAAAACATACTGCACCGACCCCAAAATTGGGATAAGGGCAAGAAGATGATGGTACATAAACGCAAAATAAAATTACAAGAACTGACAACAGAAAAGAAAAGCTCAAGCATCTATGTGTATATATATATATATATATATATATATATATATACACATAGATATCGCTATTGTAATATAATAACTATTATCTTTAATATTATCCTCGAATATAAGTATACTTAGTAATTATTTTCTTATCATTATTCTAATGAAAAAGTTATCATTCTGAAGTACGTTTTATTCACAAAGTTATTAATACTATGTATATTTAAATAATAAATATATTTTTATATAATTTTATTATTTAATTCAAGTATAGCTTAAAATACCACATGCAATGAATAGTTGATTCAGCTTCACACAATGTAATCGAAGTCTTATTAATTAGGTTTGACGATTCAATTTGTATCGCGAACTATTACAACTATGTGCTTCTATGAAAAACCTTTAACGTAAGTGAAGGATATAGTAATTCAACGTGAAATTTGAGATCATGTTTTTATATAGGTTTTTACCTTAAAACTACTACTATCTAACATATAGTATATTATTAAATTTTTACTTTTATTACGACAACTTTGAAGCACACGAAATAGATACATGTTATTTTTATTTCAAGAAAAACCTCTTTTCAAAAACCTCTGCTGAATTCTGAATTTTTTTTTTAATGTCACGTAGATGTCATGTGATTATATAAAACTGTATAAAGTCGTAAATAATAGTGTTTAAAGTTAAAAAAATACAAATTTATTTTTTTAACGCCAACACTTAATGTTGTGTATTTTTATATTTAAAAACATTATTAATAGCAACACCATCACTAATGCATCTGCTGTTACATCATTAAAGTTACGTAAAGTAATGTATCGGATCGCGGCCATTTTATTTACCGAGATGCATGTGGCGCCATGTTTGGTAATTTATAATGCACTTCATATCAACACGACTTTTGATAAAAAGTTTTTAATATTAGTAAATAATTATAGTTTGGTTAGTTTTAGTTTCTTCGAAATTTAAAGAACATTTTCGACATGACAGGTTCTTGAAATGAATAGAATAGTTTTTTGTTTAAAAATATTTTAACGTTTAATAAGTAATTTTGAATGCAAAACGTAAACTAGTCCATACCTAATAGCAACGAAATAAGTTTTAAACTGCAGACTTTGTCATCATAATCTGAATATCTCTATAAATAAATTTAAACCTTACTGAAATTCAAGTTAGGTGATTAAAATTTACTTGCGTCGAAGGTTTTTCTTAGACGTACATAGTTTAATGGCTCGTTACCTACTTTTAGTTTTTGTGTTATTGTGTTATACAATACAGAGATAAGAATTATTAATTATAAAATTAGTCCTTATCAATCCTTATCTCTCTTATTAGTATTTGTATTTATTAATTTCCTTTTTCAAACCCTACAGTAATTGTGTGTTGAGTTTAACACTAAACCTACCGACAATTCTTGTATACCTGTTCCTACCGCACGACGTCAAATTGACCGTTAATTAAAAGTTATTTCATTATATAACGCAGGTTATAATGGAAATAACTAAAAGTAAAGAGTGTAGAAAATATTATATGCATATTCTAATAATTGACATGTAGTTTGATAACGATAATATAACGTTTAAAAATGTGTAAGTTTTACAAAAGTTTAAGAACAGTCAATTTGACCGGTACTTGGTAGGTTTAGTGTTAAAATTAGTCCTTATCAATCCTTATCTCTCTTAATAATTGTATGTGTTGAATTACAGTTAAAATTTACTATTTATTATAATAATGACTTTGAATATATATAATTTTTGTTAACGATGTAATTAATATATATATTATGTTTTATTCTAAAATAAACAATTTTTAAATGTTTTCTTGTAAAAGTATAATAATAATTCTTTGAAAACAACATTATTAATATAATTTGAATTTATTTGTATGTTTCGTTGTAAAATTTACCAACATGTGAATTTTAATTGAATTTGTAGAAAAAAACCGTCTACAATTTGGACCACATGTTAGTATTTAAGCTAGGTCACAAATGTATTAATTAGGTCTTTATTTTTTATTGTCTTCAGTCACTTGTGTTGTTCATATTATTTCATCCATTAGCACAATGAACAACACATGTGGTAATATTATATAGTCTAGACTGTTGTGTAGGCTGGTATCTATATATTTTGATGGATTTGATTGCGATAGTTGTAAAACGTAAATTTGTCACTAAATATTATAGTGATTTTTAAAGATATTTCCTAGAGTTTGTTGTGTGGTTTTTAGAAAAGTATACGTTTGAAACACTCTTAATATATTGTTTGTCACTAATTCTTATAATTTGTGAAATACTGATCACAATAAATAACAATAAAGATATTTCTTTGAGTTTGTTGTGTGGTTTTTAGAAAAAGATATATCTGAAACACTCAGAGCCTTAATATAGTTTGAATGTAAAAAAAAGCCAATATTCCAGAAATTCTATTAACGTGTCATTGACCGATGGATTAATTCAAAAGGTCATTAACCTGATACGATTTATATCTGCATTAAACCTTTCAAAGAACCCCGCAGTCGATCACGGCGTTGTGTAATCAAATCCAACAACCAAAATCATTTTAACTTTTTGCCTTATTCACTATCTTAACTATCTTTACCGCCGTTGTGCTCTCTAAATGCGCCGACGCATTTCAGCTTCGATTGCCTTACTCTAATCCATTGAGCGCTTTCAAACAACAGACACATTTTAGCTATGAGCAGTGCGTAATGATGAGTTAACACTATTCAACATCGTTCCCTACAATCCCTCAGCTCCCACGGTCGCACCGAATCATTATATCGTATTTTATTAAACACGGAAATAAATTATCTATAGATATGATTATTAATTATATCTATAATCTACAGTTGAGCAAATTCATTATTAATCATGGGAACAGATGTGAAGAAAATGTAATTCCATCATTATTCTTTCCTGAATACCATGGCTAAGTTCTAAATAATTTGCATGGGTTTTCGCGTTAAGGGATTAGATACGTGTTCCTGTTTATGTAATAACGTATTTAAGGTAATAAAATTAATATATATACGTAGTGTTATGCCTCTAAAAACTACTCTACATAAAAGCTTTAAGAAAAAATTTAAATGCACTCTTAAATATGCTTAAAATGTTTGCTGAAAGATAAGATAATAATATAATTAAAAACCGTGATTTATGTTTTTTTTTAGACTGATTTAAATAATTTGATGGTTATACCACAAAATTACAAACAAACATTTACTTTTATATGTAAATATAATATATATATATACATATATTTATTATGTAACTGCTCATCGAATACTCTGGTATTATAAGAAGCTTTCAATTATCAAAATCATATTTTGTTATAACTTTTATATAAAACTAACGTCAAAGGGTGTTAAGGGTCAGCACTAAGCTTTATAACAAATCATTGTAACTTATTTTGACAAAAACCTCCACGTTTTAGAACCTTCACGAAGTGTTTACAATGACTTATTCATAAGTATAGTAAAAGTTATTTTCACAAGCTTTTTATAATCTTCGGTTACGAAAGTACGAAGTATATATAATAAAATATTTTAAAGGCTGTATCTTTTTATAAAAAGATTATCTATAATAAATATAATAACATATAAATTATAATAACAGGTTGCGAGGATCCTTATCTTTGGGTGTCCCATAAAAGGTTTATAAAATAAGCCCTCCTTTATAATCTTAAAAAGGGTTTCCTAGAACCCTAGTTAAATATCACGATAAGGACTTTGAGTTAGATTTTTTTAGATGGAACGAGTTCTTATCGATAAGATATATGTTTAGTTAAAATTCTTACATATAATATATATATATTGTTCAATGTTCAAAATCTATCAGTAAATAACAAATGTTACATTCTATGATATATATAACAAATAAAGTACTAATAATATAAATATATTTAGTATATATTTATATATACGTATATATTAAGTTTTAGATATATACCACCCAAGCTGTAATAATGGCCTCGTCTCTAATCGGCTTTGTCCATTTTTTGCATCGGGACTCATCGGAGGAACCGTTTTAATCTCGACCGCTTCATTCAAAATCCTTTACACTTATTATTATTATTAATTAATTGTATTAATTATTTTATAATTCAATACAAATAGATTTAATTACTTCGCATTCCTTAATAAAACGTATTTATATAAATAAATGTTCTAAGAGTTTTTCAATTAAGACGATACTTATATTAAAAATAAAATTTGAATAAATTTAAATATGGTTGTAAATGTGTATCCATTCAGCGACCAATTTAGAAATATCGATAGTTAATGGACTGTGATCGTTACTCAGTGAAGTATCGATAAAGTTAAGAACTTCTCTATTTCGTAAGTCACTGCGTACTCACGTTGAGTGCATCTGAAATTATAAATATAGAAACGAATTATATTAATCAAGATTATTATATATATAAAATTATGGATGAACCACTAGTATAGAGTATTGTTTAATAAATAATGCATATAAATAATTATAAATTGTTTTATATAAAGTCCAACAACCTTTTATATATATATGACTAGCTATGCCCACGGCTTCGTTTGTTTGAAATATATATTTTTTATTTAAAGTAGCCTAAGTTACTTATAATATCAGCTATCCGACAGTTACGGAAAATAAAAGTTGTTTTTATATGATATTAGCGCGTATACATTTAGTGAAAAGCAGTTATTTTGGAATTACAGATACTCCAGTTTTATTTATATGTATATATGTATAATAGTATTTGCTTATAAAATAAACATAACATTTCTAATCCGTATTTAGGACACACGGTATTCTGTTCAGTTTCACTCAGATATCTGGTTATTATTCTATGTTACAAATTATAATTATTAAAAATTATTTAAAACGTGTGACATATTGGTGATTCTATATGTACTTTAAGAATTATTCAATATATAACTTTTTTTATAACTACACATAAGTTCCAAATTTCTATCTTTCTCTCCTGATTGTAGTTACCACTATTAGTTTGGCCTACTTGCGAAAACATCTTTGATACTTACATTTTTTCAACGCGATCTGCTTCGCAACACTCCTCGCCCGCAGCTCAATGAATCTCTGCCACTTGACAGTTGCTTACACAGACCTCGTTTTCGATCTAATTTTATATTGTTTAACTTGTTAACTAGATCAGAAGTTAACACATTTGTTGTTGCGATATACAGTTCCAAATAACTCCGCTTTGCTCTTTTATAGCTTGTTCTAATAATAATTTTGAATGTTGTTTGAAAATGTTTAAGTTTTTGACTAATTCAAAGACAAATAACATTTGATGACTTAGATTAAAATACTAGGATCCACCAACCGTGCGGCGGGTGTTGAGGTGAGCCCCTCTACTTTCTTCTTTTTTTGATTACTTTTGAGT
This sequence comes from Melinaea menophilus ssp. n. AW-2005, assembly GCA_918358695.1. Taxonomy (NCBI): domain Eukaryota; kingdom Metazoa; phylum Arthropoda; class Insecta; order Lepidoptera; family Nymphalidae; genus Melinaea; species Melinaea menophilus. The sequence continues at coordinate 27,150,816 of OU911041.1, read as the reverse complement.
GGCTAAACATTTTTTCAATCTGATTTCGCTATAACATCCGAGTTCGGCTCAAACATACATGAGAAAATTTTTAGCCAATTATATCGTCGCATTCTGGAGACAACTAAACACAAAAAAAAATGTCTCCCAAACGGTTAAGAGCTTCGCTTACGCTCATCTCAATAATCACTGTAAAAATAATATTTATTTATAGAATAGAAAAATCGTAAAATTTAGTTTGATGACGTAATACTTGTTTCACCTTTAGTACCAGGCGAACATGAATTCGCAGGAAGTTTAATTTTCGCTCCCGTCCACTCCTGTCTATCTCTGGCTATAGTATAGGAGCGTCGTATCTAATTACACTTCTATAAATCTAATTCCAGCGTTATTCTCCCACTAATTAAACTATACACAACCCCTTTTTGATAAATAAATAAGTTTTGTATAAAAAAATAAGCCATTAATCAAAGCTAACCAGTTTAGACAGCTCGTTAAAAAGAGATAGATAGAGGTGAAAGGCACAAACGCATTCCATCGGGACTCGCTCGTCTGGCATTCCAGAGAAAGGGAAATTTTTTAACCCTTATTAAGTTCTGTGAATAGTATTCATTATATTACGCTATAAAATGAAGGTGTGAGGAGTTTTTATATATATTTGTTTATGGTCAGATTAATTTAAATAATTGTTAGTAACTTTATGTATTGCCTGAATTTAGTTCCATTTGTTAGTCGTCGAGTTAACAGTTAAGTAAATGATGTATGAATTTGCATTCCTCTTAAGTTGAAGTTAACTCGTATATAGTACAAGTACGTACTTATTTGCAAACATTGCTCCGGTACAACAAAGTTTCGAGTGGCACAGTTTACGTAAAATTTTAACCGACTGTTTATGTAACTGTCGTTTTAAAATAAAGTATTACACACACACACACACACTCACACACAAATACATTGTGTCAAATTAATGGTAAATTTAATTTCTCTATATATAATAAGGAACGTTTGGCCGTCGATATATAATCAGCTCTTATAAAATACCAATAAAAACGATATTGTGTTAGACTATTGAACACTAAATTATTGTTAGACTGTATTATTTTATATTCTAAGACATAAAGAAACTTAGTGATCAGTATTATTAGTATTTCTATAATTTTGTCAAACAAGACAAGTCAAAACAGTAGTCTCAGGTAAACAATTAAATAGATTTACTATTTGTTGAGTGAAAGAGCACAATATTATTTTAAGAAACATCCTCTTCAATTGTTTATTTTATAAAAAAAAATGTTCATTTAAGAGTGTCGCAAAAATAGTTTGAAGAATTAAAAACTATTGTAAATCAAACACTTTCTAGTTTTATTAAAAACATAATGATCAATTCCAATAGGAAACTGTCCCTTCAGCCGTCCATCACGCAGCTGTCATGTAAATAAAGTCATTTAGCTAGTAATGTTCGAATGATAATGGTGATTTCGCGGTTGACTGGCCGTCGTTTTGTCCCCATTACCTTTGCTTCACAATGGCGCCCGATGCGTGTGCCCAATTAAGTCAATCTCAATAACATTCCGTGATTTGTGAAGCGAAGTAACGGGAAAGTTATAGAAAGTAAAAGTTAAGAAAACTTAAATGTTTATTTAACAAGCTTTGTGTTTTTTACAAATTCAAAAACTTTTTTCTTGTCAACTTTTTTAATTTTTAAAGAAAGTTTAATTAATGTTAAAATTTTGTTTATTTTGAGACTCGTTCATTCAGAGTTGACAACACCAGTGAAGAATACTTGAATAGTACACACAACACACACATACACATTACATTCATACTTACTCACTCCACGCACCCTTGAAACACAGAAATGGAGGCTTTTTTATCACTTAGCGCCCTTTTTTATCAAGTTTTGTCCTAAAATGGAAAACAAGTACCAGGCACCCAGAGCTCGTGAACAGTAAACGTGCGCCACCCTTAGAACGACGTCGAGATGCGACGACTCGAAACTGTCTTGGCGTTCACCGCAAAGCGTGTGCCATATCTAACTCCCTCTAACGTTCGTCCTGCAACTTGTTGTATGATCTCTTTCCCTCTTGCTTAGATAGGGTTGCGTTAGTACTCGTGTGAATGTGTGTGTTGTAGACTGTAGTAGGGTGCATGTGCGGCTACCCCTTGGATATACGACGTGACGCATGTGTGCCTATTTCGTGTGTTGATTCCATACGGAGGCATACATGAAACGACTTCCTATTCCCTTCTGTTATCCTGGTTCCCGAGTATGTGTAGAGATTAGAATTTGCTAAGCCAAACGCTTCTTTTTTCTAACACACCCCCATATGAGGCTAATGTGGTATTTTCTAATGTTTGTTTTGAACGTTTGCTGGTACGTTGATCCACATATTAGGAATTTACATAAAACGTAATGTGACGTAACGCGTTTGATAGAGGCTCTGTAGAGCTTAGATAGAGCGAGAGGGTTCTAACAGGTAGGTGTCTCTTTCACGCGCATCCCTATTCCCGAACACACACACACCCTTACGAACATTGTTACTTTATATGTCGGGGTTGAATAATGTATCATCTATTAAGTTAAAAACGCTTGTTTCAATCATAATTATAGTTCTCATTCCATTCAAGTTATTATAATTTTTATAACATATTACAATAAAACAAACAAATTAATTTACAATTATCTGTCACTAAAAGTTAGTAATGAAAATACAGTACAATAATTATTAATTAAAAAACGATTCATGTAATAATTACGAATCTTCATAAAATAAAATTATAAGTCGTGAATATAAAATTTTCACGACCGGAAAACTTCTAAATCAAAACAAGGCATTTTTAGTGTTCTGCAATATACAATATGTATAATGGGAACAAATAAAACAGGGAGAGTAAGTCATCAACATAATCTTATATCCCAGGTAAGAGTTCAACTTTGGGATCAACCTATTATCAGGAGTCTGGATTATGGTGAATATAATATAATCCCGTCGTGTGTGGTCCAATAGTGGGTATTTTTATCATTATGTGGTTCTTATTTTTATATCTTGATTTATGTATTTCGAGATCAAAAGTTATTTTTTTAATTTTTTTTAAATTTTCTACTAAATACAAAAGCGCGTGTGTTATTTCTGTGACTTTGTTTATGTAGAGTAATAATAGATAGGTAGGTAATAAAAAAAATATATAAAAAATATTTTATCCAATATGTTCAAAGTTATTTTTACGAACAAACAGACACAAATAAATAAATTAAATTGAAGCTCTCCATTGAACCCTTTCGATCGTCTAAAAAAGTACCAGAAAGACATAACACTGAAGGAGTATTCAACTATGATGCATAGCGATATGGAGCGGACGCCACCCTTCCGCCGCCCACGGTGTCCGCGCCTGGTCACTTCACTATTACTTTTATCAACTGACACATATTACAATATCACCAAACGAATACTTTGCGGAAAAAATACAACCCGAATATTTATTTTATTTATATATTAATTAAAGTAATAAAAATATTTTAATTATGATTAAAATAGAACAATAGTAATACAGGTGGTGTCTTATAATATCTAATACTTAAGTGAAAAGGTTTCGTCTTCCGAACTCAAAGGGCTTCTGGAAAGGAAGTTATTTAACACCAAAACGTCTTAATGTCCGTCCGTAGGTAATGTGTCATTCTTAATGTGTTTTTTTAACGCCCATGTGATAAAAAACTTTATTGACTCCATTTTTTTAACACGTATATCGAAGTAAAAGTATTTTTTTATTTTTTGAGGAAATTGTTATATTGAATTTAGTTATATTAAGTTTACACTAAACTTAAATATAGTTTGAGACATTTAAAACGATATATTTCGGTGTAAATTCGTAACGCAAACATCCTCAAAAGTTTTTGAGATCAAAGGAGCCGTCGGTAAATATTAATATACACCGGGGCTAATTGCTTTGCGCTGTTTCCAGAACAATCACCGGATTACCAATATACAATTATTTAATGTTCAACTAAATAAAACAAACAAAACAGATATGAAATTAATAAATAATTAATACCAAAGCCAATTAATATAATAATTGAGTGTTGAATAGAACGGTTGACTAACGGAAGAAATCACTAATACGTCTAAGTGTAGACGTAACTCGTGCCAATCATAAACAGAAACGGAACTGTAAACTAACAGGTGTAGTAAAAGCGCATGCGTGAGAAATCATTCCAATAAACGTTGACCTTCTATCTCTCGCTTGTTTTGCCGACTCATAACCGGTACGCGGAGAACAATGCACCCTCCGAGTGTCTAACGAAACTGGTCACGAATGACAGGTAGAACAGGTAGAACGCATGCGCCAGGTGAGGATTAAACCTCCTAACTGTTCCTGGCGGCCTGGTACTAGCCTGGCATCTTGCCACAGGTACGCTCCCAAATATCAGGTGATAGGGCTCTCACGTTGGCCTCAGTGACCCTAACCTTGACACGTTAACAGACAGTTGGGAATTTCACTTAGGGTAAGTCTGCACCCTGGCGTTATACGATTTTGATCCTTATTGGTATTAAATAAAGGATCATTATAGTACGAGGCAATATTTTGTATACTAGTTATATGAAAATACTATATTGAAAATGAAAACATAACTGACATTTGGAATAATTCCCTTAAACACATAAATTAAGTTACATTAAATATTGAAAACATATTAAACGAAGTAAGTAATTAAAAACGCACGTGTGTTAAGTGTTAATTCTTATCGTTATCAGTTATTGTTAGTCGTGGTTATCACTCGGACAGGCAGGTATAAAGATACGCCAGAGTTAATTAATTGCTAATATTTCTTGCTTGAAACACTATACTAATGGCGTCGAGTTAATCAGTCTTAAATGTCGATCGCATATTGCGTTCTTATTTTGAATTAGTTCACTAATTAACCGTAAAACCACAAACTCATCAACACATATAATAGAATCGCAAAAAAATATGTAAAAAAATCTGTCTCTGCCCATTTTAAAATTCCCTCGTATCAAATTACTAAAGACATTTTAACTCATGGTATTCATGGTGTTCAGAAATTTTATGATTCTATGTTTACAATTTTGTTTTTTTTTTCTTATCTACATTATCTACTATAAAAAGTTTAATTTTCGCGTACTTTTTATTAATTAATTAAACATATATATATATATATTTTTACCTTAAAACAATTCCGCCTTTGAAGAGGCCTTAATAAAATATGCAAGTTACTTGGTAGGTAGTAAGTATTATTTGCGGTCTTTCATATGTTTGTAATAATGGTATACAAATTCACTTACTACCAAAGACTTATTTGCCACCAAGTACCAATACCATTTACAAAAATCTTTAATCTATACATATAAATAGAAATTTAGTGTCTGTTTGTAATTTCAAATTAACAGCTTTTCAGTATTGCACATGAAAGTATTTATGTTACAAAGATAATATTTTTTTCTGTCTGTCTGTCTATTTAATCCGACTTATCTTCGAAACGGCTGAGCCGATTTTAACACGACATTTACGGGCGGATAGCTCATGTTATAAGCAACTTGGCTACTTTATTTTAAAAAACATTCAGCGCGGCTAAAAGAATACAAAATGAAAAAAATCATTAAAACTTAATTAATTCAAACTCTTTGGAAGAAACGAACTCTCAAAAATCTCCAAGAACTATACTTTTATATAACAAAATACATACAAACAAAATTCCTTACAAACTTCCCCTAAAGTTCAATAAACTATTAGTCGTTAATATCGTTATTACCCGGGTTCGATGCCCGAATCAGCCGAGTAAAACGGCGCGATACTAATTGATTACACTACTTTGTCTAGACCCGTGACCTATCTAGACACTAACAATTGGGCATAGTTTTTTAAATGACACTAAATCAAAAATGTAATTCCAGCCAATTGTTTGGTTCGACCGATTCAATCAACGAACGTGGGAAATGAAATAATTAAATAAAGTAATTAAAAATTAAATATATAAAAAGTTTTCCATAAAAAAATAAGCCGACTAGAAGTATTCTTACAGGTCGCAGGTTCCAATCCCGCCCGTTCCGAGGATTTTTTTCTATATTTATTCAGACCTTATAAGCATATAGACATTTAAAAATATAACTCTGAAAACAGCAAATAAATACTATTGGGAAATTTAAAGACAAAAGAAAAGAACGGAGACAGCAATTAGCATGTAAACATTATACCTTTGTTCAATTAACAAAGGTTAGTTAGCGAGAAGCCGGCGGCGGATCGATCACTTTGTTTTTTTTATTGCTTCCTTTTAAGAAACTGACTGTTAAATACTACTTTCATATGTTTCATCATTAAGAGTTTTATAAGTCAGTGAGATCAAGAATTAGCATAAAACCTTTTCTTTGGCGCAGTCGAGTAAGAAGTATTTTCATTCCTTTGTAAAGTTAACCAGGAGTTATTATTTATATGTAAATATAAATGAATATTTCTTACCTATTAATTTAGGTTGTGATATCGTTTAATACTAGGGGCGCGAACCGGACCTCGATTTTGACTCCCTGCGCTCGCAAAATCTCGGTAGAGTTCGGCAAATTGAGCGAAGCGAGCGATTGAGTAACCCATCTTCTATTCAGCGTTCAAAGCTGAAACCGACGGGTAAAAAATATAGAATAATCAAATTTTACATAGCGCATTTTTTTAACATTGAAGTCATGTGTATGGGACTGTCATTTTTTGATGATTATTCCTCAACGACGTGAGTTTTTTTTTCACATTTTTATTAACCATCGCAATAACCATTGCTATAAATGTGCAAAATTTCATGAAGATCGGTAAAGCCGTTTTCATGCCAACATGGGATGCCAAAAGCTACACATAGAGAGCTCCGCTCGCTTCGCTCAATTAGTGTAAATTGGAAACAGGCTAAGATATAAAACGATGGTTAGGATTTTAGAAAGAACCCTAACAATTTCGTTTCAGTCGTGATTAAGATGATTATGAAGAATATAAAGATATTTGTGTAGAATAGTAGTATAGAATATGTAGATTGTAAGATTTATCAAATTTACCGACACAGTTGCTCAGTTCGTAAAACGATTGGAACAGACTCCGACAGGACGCGGATTCGAGTCCTACCAGCGATGTAACGTTGGATATACTCATAAAGAACATATAAGAAAACAAAATCAATTCCCACGAAAAAATTAGGACACATTAAAGTCCAGCACTAAAATACACACCACTTAACAATAGTTTGCATAACCCAAATTGACTAACTAAATGGCCTTCCAGAACTACGTTTATGGCTCTATTAGGAATAATAAAAGCAAACGAAAATAGACCAAATTACAATCTCATCTCATAAAATAAGTTAGTTATTATAAACCTCTTTTCGACTTCTACATTCCTAGTACCTCTCGTCTATTCATTGGGTTTTAAACCAGACTAACTAAACTAATTCAAACTAAACTCAACTAATTCAAACCAAACTAATAAGCTAATTAATATAATAATCGTGACTTTTATATATAAATATAATTAACATAATTTAAATTTATTTATTTATATTATTTCCACTTTGAGTCAATACCAGTGATCAATTCTATACGTCAAATGGGAGTATCAGGAATTCGCAGTCAGATTTCCCCTCTTGTAAGGAAATAACAAATTAGATTTAAGTTTAAACGATTAATAATTAAAAAGCATTAAGTAACATTTATATTGAATTGATTGAGATTTTCCTAAGTAAAGACCGTTCAGTTCAATACTATCAGAGTCGTAAAATGCAATAAACACAATAAGTTCATAATTTGACCTAAGAGATAATCATTGATTTATTTCAATTGCGAAATTTGTTTTCAATTTTATTTGTTGGTTTTAAAAGAATAGACTTTAATTCTATTTAATGTCCTCACCCACACTGTTTGTTTGTAAGTAATGACCTCTTATTTATATCTCGTATTAATCAAAACTAAAAAAAGTCACTTTAGGAGTTCTGTTGTCATATGTTTTTGTCTCAATAAGCTCAGCACACTTTGCGATAAATAATGTAATAAAAAACATTGTGTCCATGCAAAGCTGGGGCTAATCGCTAGTTTTAATTTTTAAGAGCTTTCCTTCCTATGAATCATCCAATTTCACATCTATAGTAGTGTAAATAAAATTTTTTATTTTTATATTTATAGAAGTTAAGCAGCGAAATGTGTTTGTCCATTAAATTTTGTACTACATTCTGCCAAAAAAAAATTAACATAATACGAATACTAAAACAGAAAACCATTATTTTTTTATGAATAGAGCTGGGAAAAAGAACTAGTTTAACTTAATATAACCTATTATTTAGGATCTACCAAAAGATAATTTTATAAGAAATGACTATAAAACATAAACAAAACAAGGCTCGTAATACAAGTTCAATGTTCTACGTGACGTACAGACTTACAGACGTAAGGCGTGTCTTTATTATACATAGTTGGCTCCGCTCCGATGCACACGTGATTTTATTGTTACTGAGACTGTTTATGCGTCTAAAGATCCCGCGAATCTCTCCGTCGGCCGCTTTGAACTGCTTCCTGGAAATATCTTCTAAATAGACCAGTATACATCATTTGAGTCGGGATAGCCGGATAAAAATATTAAGATTTATATAACCGGTTTATAAATTAAATGTTTTTTAAATAATCATTAAGCCGGTGGTTCCAGTTGTTCGTACATTACTCACTAAATATATTGTTTGTGAAATAGTAATCATAATAAAAAACCCGGCTGTGTTTGTTGTGTGGTTCTTCTAAGACCAGCGCGTTTGAAACCCTCGTAGCCTTATTTTAGGTTGGAGAGAGTCTTTACAGAAGGACTTATTTTGATAAGTACATTATCAAAAGGCCCTCCTGACATTCCCATTTGATACACAAGTGATCAGTAGTAATGATTCATAGTGGAAAAAAATATAAATAAAAAAATTTGATAAATATTATATATGGAATAAGTAATTTCTCCTAAATGTATTAGGTAAATATAAACTACATAGATATTTTATAAACCTCCGGTTTTAGTACCAGCTGTATTTGGTTGCAGCTCGAAATGACTAACAGAAGATCGAAGTACAGGAGTTGTAATAATTGTAGGCAAACACGTACCTTTCTTCTCTTCTTTTCTTCCTATATCCACCTCTGAAGAGTTACAATATATCTGTTCATGTTTGCAACTGTCGATAAGTGAAGTCAGCATTTACTACGAAGCCCTCTTTGTTCACTCTGCCTGAAAATTATATATATATATAATACAATATTTTAATATGTGAATAACATAAAAAACCGTATAACATAAAAAAAACCGTATGTAATAAAAAAAATTATTCATAATAAACGACATAAACAATACTCTATATAAGATATAAAAGTTATTTATTTATATAAAGATAAATGATTTATCTTTAAACACGGCTAGATTTAGTCATACTCGTAGGTGTCATTGACCCCTGTTTGTGGGCGATGGTACGAACACTAAACCTATCTAGATCGGTCATCAATCTAATCTAACACTTAAATCGAATTCGGAAACATACAATGTAAACAGATATAAAAATAGATACATATAAATTCATTTATATATTTTTATTCTAATATTATCATGGACACCAGTCATAGTAAGTCCAATTGGTGTAATTAAACTATTCATAGAAACATATAATCCTAGCTCTTAAAGCATATAGTCCTAAATTAGTCGAAATAGTCTCTCACAGTCTAGTTTAGACTATTAATTAATAGCTAGACTATTTGATTGTCCAGAATTCTTAAGCGTTCACGTCATATTTGTCTAAATTCATTCTAACTCTAAACCAAACGTTAATTATAATTATGACCAAATTAGGACAAACAATTAATTTAATTTAGTCCAATTAATTGGTAATATTCATTATATTACGCAATCAATTAAGAATAAGAAATAAGAGATACAATATTTTAAACTATTGCTAGGACATGTTATTCGATGCAGACACATGGTCGTAGCGTAACTTGCTGTATACATATCATACATATAATATATTGCTACTTTACTCAACTTCTCCAATATAATGATTCATTAATTTAATTCCTAGCTGTATCTCTCGTTCCTCCGTGAAAACACCGAACCCCTAATTATAGTAATTACCCGTTGGAAGAGCAACACTAATTTACTTTTGTCTAAAGAACTGATTTCGCTGTCTGCTTGAGACTATTAGGTAAATTTATCTTTTATTTTGTATTTATATACTTTAGACATGTTAATTAACTATATATATATATATATGTGTGTGTGTGTGTATGTGTGTCAGTCAGTGGTATCCACTATGTCAATTATTTGGGTTCACTGCTAAAAGAAACGAATTCGGCAGCCAAGACATAATAAGGCATAAATTCCTTAATGAACCTTGAATATTTAAGGATATAAATCAACCCTTTCCGTAGACACGGGTAATTGACAGTCGCGTCGGATCGGATCCGTCACGTCGGGTGTCGGGTCGCCATCCTGCGGAACTTCCATATCTATAACACGCTATTCAATATTCTCTCTATCGTGTTCTGCTTTTAAATTAAATTTATTTGGAAATTGTATTATATTTTTTTCGAAATAGTAATTTTTGAAAACGATTTTCAAAACGATAATTTTTGAAAATGATTTTCAAAATGGTAATTTTTGAAAACGACTTCAAAATGGTAATTTTTGAAAACGATTTTCAAAATGGTAATTTGTATAAATAATTTACAAAATGGTAATTATGATAAATAATTTTCAAAATGGTAATTTTCGCATTGCAGAACGTACCTATTTTATTGCTAGTATTCATTCTGAAGCGCGTTGCTGATGTACTGTTCGTACAGAGACCGTTAAACTTAAACAAACTTCAAGGTCTATGTAAACTTTTATTAGCATTTCCCATTCCATGGTTTGTTTATTATATGGTTTACAGCTATACGGAGTCCCTTTGATAATTTATGAGACCGTCATATTGTGTTTGATGGCACCTCCTCGCATGCTAACATTACGGCTTCCATGATGATGTGTTTCATTGTGAATTTTATTAAATCATTTTCATTACGTCATTGTACAAAAAAAATCAATTTGGTCGGACCTAATACCCATTCTCTACCAACCAACCCGAATAACAATAAATAGAAAAGTACACAATAAGGCAGTTAAATATAATATATAAACACATATACACACATACAAATATAATCATATAAATCCGGATTAAACCAGATATTAAGTTTTAATATAAATTCAAGATGCGTCCACCAACACAACAATGGATACCAAAAAACAGAATTAGGTCATCATTACATTGTCATAATGTAACTATAATCAATTGTTTTTAAAACTATTTGATAGGAATATTTAATTGCAACACACGTCATGTGCAAATTTACATTTAAATATAATTAATTAAAATGCATTCGTTGACTTGACAACGGATCTAAAATTTTAATAATGATTCATATATTTATTTAAAGATAAGTCTCAAGATTAATTGATCAAAGCGAGCGTTAGCTAGCTCAGAGTGACGAAAGCACCCATAGTGCTGAAAGTCTAACTCTGTATATATACGCGCAATATCGATTTTTTTATACACGAGACCTTCTGGTATGAGTGTGGTATCTTTAGAAAGCCCTTGGCCCATAGACCCAGAAAATGCATTTACACTTAGCAATATACCTACCGCCTCACCTCTACGGCCGTTTGAAAAATGAGACTAAAATTTAGTTTTTGGCTCCGCACCAGTATAAAATCACTTATTTCCACCTTGAAAAGGATTTTCCTAAAGGTCCTCGTCGAGACCTTTTCAACAAGCCCAAAAACGCCAAAATCCGACCACCGGTTGATGAGATATGACATTTTGAAAATTTTGACTGGCGCCTCCATCGATGATTACTTTGTCTGTGTGTGGGTATATTCGTAGTTTCAACTGATTTTGTTTAAACTTTCAGAGATTGAAGTACATCAAAAACTAAGACTTTTTTGTTCTACGACATTTGGATTTGGCCGCCATGTTGGCCGTGGCCAGCCCTCGAAAGGCCAAAAATGGCCATTTTTCGTACAGGGACTGTGGCCAAACCAGTTGACGTACATTGACAAATTGGGCATCATTGGAAAGGTCTCAAGCTTATCTTTTAAATCATGTCCATTTTAATGGCAAAAACATTTGTTGGCGTGACATTTTTGGTCAAAAGACAAAAAATGGCCAACTGGCCTGGGACAGATCGGCCATTTTCTCGAAAACGGCGCCAACGATTTTTTCGAAAATTTCCTCATTCGTAGCCCCAAATTAGAGCTAAAATTTGGTATATAGCATATATCTGGGAAAACTCGTTATTTCGAGATATGGCCGTGAGAAGTTCAAAAAATCATGAAAAATGACCAAAAATTGCCAAAAAATGACTTTGAAAGCCAGAATCGTACTCACAACACGGTTAAAATTCAATTCTAGTTGCACAGTGAATAAACTCACTAACGCATTGCCGTCTGTAACAATAAAACAAAATTTACAGAAAAAAATCCGAATTCTGAAGAAATTCTGTTTTGAAGCAATAAATTAAAAAAATAAATGGAAACTGAAAAAATCAAATGAAAAAAAAATCGGGCACCTGTGGGAATCGAACTCGAGGTCTCGTCTTTGTCATTACAACGCTCATCCTCTGAGCCAAAACACTCTCATTTTGTCACAGGCAACTATTCCAAATAATAATAATAATAAATCAATTTATTTCAGATCATTCATCCATAAGTGTTAGTAACATTTTAACTTAAGTAACTAATGTTATAATAGTACTCGTAGTTAGTATTCAACATAACAATCTCAAATTATACAGAAAAATAAAATTAATAAAATGCACAAAATTCATAAAATTATTAAAATTAAATATAAATTCAATTCAAATAAATATAAATTAAATTCAAATCAAATATAATTAAAATCATAAAATACTATTAAAGAAATTAAATAAAATAAAATTCATGGAAATCATCGTTCTAATTATTATTATTTTTTTTTAATTCTACAAATAACTCAACGCAATACTCCTACAGTTAGTATACGCTACGCTTCGATGCTACGTGTACACTATCCCAGGACCTCCAGAGGGGAGCGTCTAGCTTTAACGCCAATATGCTGAGAAGACTGTTGGAGCTGTTCAGTAATCTTGTCATTGCGGACGCGGTCCGCTTTCGTATTATCGCATAGAAGTCGTCTACACGAGCCTCCGCAAACATTGCCGATGCACTGCAGTATCGAGGCTTCCTCAACAAAGCCCTCAGCACATTGTTGTACTGAACACGCAGTGCGCTATATGTCCGCCGCGTATAGTTCTCCCATAGGCTGCACGTGTAAAAGGACTGGCAATAGGCTTTAAATAATACATATTAATTTTACCTGTGTCGAACACCGTGCAAACCTACGGGCCAACATATTGCCTCTAACCGACAGAGCCCTGCGCTCCCGCTCGATATCACTATCATCACCCAGGCGTTCATTCACAATATGACCAAGGTATTTAAATTCAGATACTAGTTTCAGAGAAGTTCCACACAGATGTATTTTAGGAATGAAATTTAACTGTTTGTTTATTCCTCGAAAAATTAAAATTTCGCTTGTTTTAGCGTTATACCTCAGTCCATTCTCCTTTGCATATTCCTCACAGATTTTTATCAGTCTTCGAAGGCCACTGACCGACTGGCTCAACAGAACCATATCGTCTGCGTAACTAAAATTGTTCATCATTACGCCATCTATCGAACAACCGACGCCTGCCCCGCTAAGCCTCTCTATGAGCCCGTTTATGTAAAGATTGAACAATCTGGGTGACGTCAGGCCCCCCTGTCTTACTCCACACCCTAATTTATATGGTTCACTAAGTGCATCACCCCATCTTACCACATTACTTTGGGCACCATACCAGTACTTTAATAGTGATATCAACTCCGGTCTTAAACTGCTATCCTTTTCAAGCTTCTGCCATAAAATTTTATAGGATACGAGGTCAAATGCCTTCGACAGATCCAAAAAACACGCAAACACATGGGTCTTTCTATCCGTGTAGTACCTTACAGCTTGCTCGAGACACAATACTGCGCTCTCAGTTGACAGCTCTGATCTAAAACCGAACTGCGCATCGTGTATGTTAATTGTTCTGCTAAGTTGAGTATCAAGCAAGCCGTCAAGCACTTTGGCTATGATGGTAGCAAGAGATAGTTGGTCTGTAGTTGGTTCTGTCCGCCGCATCCCCCGCCCTATTCTTGATTATAGGCACGACTATTGTCCTTGTCATCGATTCCGGCAGAAAGCCGTGGCTTATACAAATATTGTACAACAAAACTAGGACTCTAGGAAGGTGCACACCAGCGTGTCGCAGATGCTCAACACTCAGGCCATCATGTCCAGGCGACTTTCCACGCTTCATACCCATTATTGTATCTACTACTTCGCTAGACGTGAAACGTACAAAGCTTTCCCCATTATTTATAATATCCCCCCTGCCAGCCTCGGTGAAATTGAACTCACAGGGATTCACTGTAAATTGTGTTTTAAACATATTTGCTATGTTACGGCAACCGCTCACTCCCCCTACTTCAGCCGGAATATTCGATCTTGTATTCAGTTTGTCTGTTTGTTGCCAGAATTTTCTAAAATGTTTGTTTCTATATGACGTAGCCAGTATGTCCATTTTAATCTGTTCTGAATTGTCTTGGCACCATTTAAGTTTGTTTTTAAAGGCCCTACGAGAGTCCCTCATGTCATTATAGATAGTTCCATGTGTTGGTCAAATAAATGAGTATATATTTGCATGAAAAATAATCGCACAGCATTTTGTTTCCAATCCTTTTACAAAACTTTTGATATCAAAACAAAAACTTCTCAACGAAGTAAATACCGAGTGACGAAAGCGAATCCACTGACAAAACTCCTGATATGAATTTTGCGACGAAAAAAACTACGAACATTTTTATTCACAAACGTAAACAAACACAAAAAATGTGAATGTGTTCGGAACGTTGCCAAACAAACAAACAAACAAAAAAAAATACAAACAAAAAATGTGAATGTGCTCGAAACGTTGCACAAATTGCATTTTTGATTTTATTTTATTAGATTGATCAAGGCAAGTTGGCAACGTTCCGAACACATTCACATTTTTTGTGTTTGTTTACGTTTGTGAATAAAAATGTTCGTAGTTTTTTTCGTCGCAAAATTCATATCAGGAGTTTTGTCAGTGGATTCGCTTTCGTCACTCGGTATTTACTTCGTTGAGAAGTTTTTGTTTTGATAGCACTATACCAAAAACAAAGTTACGAACCTTTATATTCCTGCAAAGTTATGTCAGACCATTTGAGACCATGTTAACATAGAGCTTGTTCTTCGATCATTATTTTAAAATTATCCTTTATCTTTATCTTTAATATAAAGATAAATTATCTTTATTAAGCATTTATTAATGATTACTTACAATGAGACCTAAGATAATATTAATTTATTTATAAAAGTTGTTATTGTTAGCGACTTTGTCCGCTCTTTTATAAACTATTACATGAATTAACACCGCCATCTGTTGGATACATATGGAACTTAAAAGTGAATTAAAATTTATAAAAAATTTATACAGATATGATAAATCAGATAAATAACTATCTCTGAAAAAGGTATACTACATATCGTGTCAAAATTTGATCTTAATCGGCGCAGTAATTTTGGAGGACCACACCAGACAACAGATTTATATGTACAGATAAAAATATCAAGAATAATTATTAGATATTTCTATATCCTCGATCGATTAGTAATTGGTTTTCTGACACTGGAAATGTTCTAAAGGCGATATTGACGTTTATCTAATTCGTATAATCTCGATCTTAACTCCATCTCGAGGCGATAATAACACACTGTTAACTGATCTTTTATTTTTAATGTAACATAAAACGTTGGACACCCAAGTCTAAAGAAATACATACATATTTAAGTACATTAGATATTTATGATTATTAACTCTCTTAAAATAAAAAACTAGGATCCGCCAATCGTGCGCGGCGGGTGTTGAGCTGAGCCCCTCTCCTTTCTTCTTTCTTGATAACTTTTGAATGGCTAAACATTTTTTCAATCTATTTTCGCTATAACCGTTGTGCTCTGCGTTCGACTCAAACATACATGAGAAAATTTTAAACTCTCGTCTCGTCTTTTCTCGTCGTATTCTGGAGACAACTAAACACAAAAAACAGGTCACCCAAACGGTTAAGAACTTCGCTTACGCTCAGCTCAATAATTTCTACTTCTTAAAGAGATACAAAAAGCTAAGTATCAGTTCACTCTAGTAGATGGCAAATTATCAATACTAGCAGAAATCAGCTCCTTGATAGTGGACTATTGTATTGTAGATTTGTATTTTCCGCATTATGGTTTTTCTCTGATTATATTAATTAAATGCATTACTCGTATACACGAAGATTTTGTGGATCTCAATTACAAATTATATTATTTAATAATTTTCCTTGTTTCAGATCGCTGCTCATAGCAGCCTTCATGCTAAGTAACGTCGCCTGGACGACCTCCAGACACCACTTCAGGCATAATGTAATTAATTTTTAAATTATATATAATATTGGTAATATAATATATTCTTAACCAGACTGTAGATTGCTGTACTTTTAGATTAGGATATACATTCATTTAATCAGTCATTGCTGACTTGACTTTATTTGAAATATATAGAGACTCGTAATATTTCAATTCATCAATGACTGTGACTGTCCTTATCACAGAACTAATATCAACTAATAGAAATAGCCATTACATTTACACGTACAATATTGTTAGTTCTTAGTAATTCTATTGATTTCAATTGTTATTAATCAGTAGACTATAGCGTTCTGAGAGCGATAAAATTGTTGTGTTTTAGATTTTTCTTCTATAGTTTATTTTTGTCTTACATGTATTGAACCTATGTTAACAATGCCTACTAAAATATAAAAAAAAACATAAAATATATCATTTATGGAACTAGAATCAATTACTAATTGAGAATATCTATTATAATAAAAATTTCTATACCCACTAACGACATGGTTATTAACGTTTACTCAATATATTAAAGTTGTCTTTTTATTAGATTTGCCCAAAATATTAATTGTTTTCAATTGGAGTACACACTAAAAGCCTCACATGTCATTAAAAATCTTCATTCAATAGAATATTTTTAATTTATTCTATAGATCATGTGTTGCAATAGACTTAGTAATAGTTATCCTATTTAGGACAGGTGCTCTTACCAAGTTAAGCAAGTAAAATATTATTACTTCGTCTCCACAAACACTCGTCCACAAGAGCCCCACATCCTCAACATTGAGTAATGCTTCAAATTGTTTATTCTCATAATATTTTATAAGACTGCCTGGTGCCGGTATTCTATACTGTCAATAAAAGACTTCCTGCATTCCCGACTATAACTATCTAAATACTATTTGTTTATTTTCTTAACTGTAATATATAACTCGCTCATCCTCTCTATCAATATATTTTATGTTTTTATAAATATACTGTTTGATGAAATTCAATAAAATATATCTAACGTAATCAATCGGTTGTTAGTTCTTAGATTTTTACGTTTTTATAATAAAATAAATTTACAGGTAAATGGTCACAGAAGTAGGCATAGGCGGCAAGATGCGGGGCTGTTTCATCCGGCCTCATACGTCATACCCGGGGGGGAAGGAACTGGAGCGTGGGGAGAATGGGGCAAAGTGTCACCCTGCTCGAGGACGTGCGGCGGAGGAGTTGCCAACCAAAAAAGGATATGTCTTGAAGTTGGGTAAGTACTATCATTAATCTTATCTGTTGTAGATAGAGCTGTATTAATTTTTATGTTTTCAATAGTCCCGACGGCCAACCTCTCTGTACGGGGGGAGATACCAAGTATTTCTCTTGTCAAACACAAGACTGTCCAGAAAACTCCGGCGACTTTCGAGCTGAGCAGTGCTCTGAATACGACCACCAGGCTTTTAGGGGCAGTGGAATAACATATAAGTATGTTTACCATAAAATATACTTTCCTTAATAGATTTGAAATATACAGTTTATTCGTAATAAATCAAATTAAAATTTAATTAATGTTTTTTTCAATGTATTACACAGTTGGGTGCCCTATACGAAGGCCCCCAATCCGTGTGAGCTGAACTGCATGCCCCGTGGTGAAAGGTTCTATTACCGACAGAAGGCTCAAGTTGTGGATGGTACTCGTTGTAATGACGAATCCTTTGACGTCTGTGTTGGAGGCGTTTGCCAAGTACGTTATATATATACTTCATTTTGTATATATGTACATTTCTGTACTGTTAATGCTTTCTACTATTATTACTGATGTAGATTCAAACTTATACGCAAAAGTAACAAATTTAAAATAAATAAGTCTTCTAGTTTATACTAATGTTCCATAGCCGGTTGGTTGTGATATGATGCTGGGTTCTAATGCACGAGAGGACAAGTGTAGGACCTGTCGTGGCAACGGAACTAATTGCTATACCGTCGCTGGCCTCCTCGACACCGACGATCTAAGAAAAGGTACGCGTTTGACGTAACGTCTTGAAAATAATTTGGTTTTATCCTGTTTAGTAACGAGGTGTAATAAACGTTGAATAAACACTCTTTATTTACATACCCTAAGCTATAATTATCATATTTTTTTATCAGGTTACAATGACATGTTACTGATACCACAAGGTGCAACGAACGTCTTCATAGAAGAAGTCCGAGAATCGAATAATTACTTAGGTAACAATATTACATGACGTCACTTCCATAATTCATGTCCTTCTATTAATAATTTTAATTATATTACAGCGTTGAGAGCTAAGCAAAATAATGTGTATTACCTGAATGGGGATTACCATATCGATTTCCCAAGAAGCTTGATAATCGCCGGAACTTTATGGCACTACGATCGCAGCCAACAAGGGCTGGCCGCGCCGGATAAGTTGAGGTGCCTCGGACCAACCATCGAACCGCTTTATCTATCCGTAAATATTTTTAATTGTAACATATCACTGAAGATTGTTTTTCGTATTTTATATTATTATTTTGATATTTTAGCTCTTATTACAAGATCATAATGTGGGTATTAGCTACGAGTACAGCATGCCGTCAGCGCTGGCACCTCCGCCAAACCAGCAGTACAACTGGGTTCACGAGTCCTTCTCTGAGTGTTCAACTACTTGTGGGGGAGGTAACATCACTTTGTTATAAGTTAGCTGATGAGTCAGCGGGTTAGTTGATATAATAAAATAGTAACGAGGTCGAATCGGTATAAAAATATTTTATTGTCTGTTTATCCGTCGGTTTATTTGTTCATGAATCACGCTAAAGTACTACATTTTATAGCGGTTATATTTTTTTATGTACGATTGTGTTTACATTTCGATGAAAACCTATTGGTTTCTAGGTTTTATTATCATAAAGTTACAACTGTACGGATTTTTTATAAATCGTATTTGATGAAAAGGTATTTAATAGATATTATAAATAAAACATTATACCAGGGTTCCAAACACGTGAAGTCACATGTCGGTCTCGAGAAGAACTAAATATAGTAGATGATATGTTGTGCGACGAGGGACTCAAACCAACTACCAATCAGACTTGTAACATCGAGGCCTGTCCACCTCGGTGGGTGGAAGGACCGTGGAGCCCTTGTTCAAAGCCCTGTGGAGACGGTGGCACCAGGTCACGGCAAGTTTACTGTGAGAAAATTATCACCAACAGGTATATGTTATTTTATTGATTTAATTTGATTAATTTATATTAATTATTCCAATTTGTTAAATAATACATTCGTGTATTCCAACATTGTAGAGAAACTTTCAGATTTCCTTCCATAGTAGCGGACAAGGACTGCTTCGATCTTCTCGGACCTAAGCCAGAATTGTATCAGCCATGCAACCAGAACGCAACCTGCCCTACATGGTTTACGGGACCCTGGAAACCGGTGGGATTTTTTTATTACCAGTTAAGTTTTGTATAATACGTGCTATTTTATTTACCTGTTATTTTATGGAATTGTAAAATTTCTCTAGTGTAACCGACTGTGTGGTGAAGGTAAACAAACCCGCCAAGTAGTATGTCATCAAAGAACCAAAGGGTTCGTTCAATTATTTGAAGATAGAGAATGCGAAACTGAAAAACCTGCCACAGAGAAAACATGCTTATTGCACCCATGTGATGGTGTTGACTGGGTTATTTCTGACTGGTCTGGGGTGAGTATCTTTTGGAAAGTTAATTGTCACCTTTTTCCATTTCCAAAAAGATAAGATCAAGTCAACATATTTTGATTATACAACAAAAAGTAGCGCCCATTCCAGTTAAAGTCATCTAAACATAGTTCTCTAGTTTTTAACGACAGCTTCTTATAATTCCAGTGTGACACTTGTCTGTCAACGGTCCGTACACGAGTAGCGCATTGTGCCACCAAGGACCATAAAATAATCGATTCCGAACTATGCTCATACCATCCAAAACCGGTGTTAAAAGAGCCATGCGACCGAACCAAGTTACCATCATGTCAGGTGCAATGGTACGCCACTCAATGGAGTAATGTAAGAAGATTTATCAAGTTTTTCTTTCTATGAACTTGTTTGAAGAATATATTTAATATTTTCATTTTGAATTTCAGTGTTCTGTGGAATGCGGCACAGGCGTTCGAACACGTAGAGTATTTTGTGGTCTTTTCGATGGTGCATCTGTTATCAAAGTTGGCGATGAGCGCTGTGATGAGAAGAACAAATATAATGACACTGTAGAATGTGTCATACCTCAAGAGAAATGTCCAGCCAAATGGTTCGCAGGGCCGTGGTCTGAGGTATATTGGGTTTGAATGAGAATTATTTTTTTATTACATACTGGTTGCGCCCAGTAAATTTAAATGAAGATTACAGCATACATCCATGTAAACCACATTCAAATCGGATAAGCTGTTCCAAAGATTAACACAAAAAAACGCACAGACAAACAGACAAAAGATTATAAAAACCATTTATTTGGGTTCTAATCATTAAAACCCACCACTGGTTACGTGTATAAATGTTAAAAATACGTATATTTCTTAGTGTACCAAAGAATGTGGTGGCGGTGAACAATATCGCCGCGTGATGTGTTTGAGCGGTAGGAAAGAAGTTCTTCAATGCGATGAGGACACAGTACTCGATTCTACACAATCTTGCAATTCCGGATCTTGTGATAAAGGTATTTGTTTTATAAATAAAAATTAATAGGATAATTAATTTTATTCAAACAGCTGACCACTTGATATTGAATTAGCTTTTTTATAACGACAACTCTGTTTTAATGAAGAGTCACATAGGTTAATTACTATTTAATAATAGTATATGTTTCTTCATTTTGTTTGGTACGTCTTGCTTTATTGCTTACTCAAAATATAGTATATACACTGGATCTAAGAATCTAATGGGTTTGTCAATGACAGCTATAACTTAATTGACCCATAGGTTTTTTACTTACATACATGCTATTAATATTATAAACCTTACTTATGATAGATGATTTGCTGCCAATTGATTCGAAGACTACACCAGTACTGGATGATAACGATGAGGAATATTGCGTTGAAGAGGAGGAAGAATACCCGGAAGCAGGAGCAGAGGCCTACACGCCGCCTAGCTACTACTCAACACTGGTTAGTTGCTTTTTTCAATTGATTAATTGTTTTAATAATAAATATATATGTAGTATAATATTTAATCATATTAAGTTCATTGATAAAATATATTTGTTCCAGGTTCCAGACTTCATTCCGCCAGAGGGTATGTGTCGTATATTCTGTCGCTTGTATTCTAGTTAATTATCGAATACAAATATTTTTTCTTTTACAGAATTATCAACGGAGACCGGCTCTGGATTTGGTATAATTTTTATTTCTTTATAAATTATTTGCAACACATATATGGTAATTATCGTGCATATTTTTATTTATGTATAACTTTGAAAGTTATACATTATCCCGGTGACAAAAAGGATAAAAGATTCTGATTGATCTTATGTAATCATTCAAAAATTGATAAATATCTAAATGTTTTATTTTTAATGGATTCTTACAGAATGGATTGATAGTACCACCGAATTTTACGATACATCCACAACCGAAGTTACTGGAAGTACTGAATCAACTGTTACTTCTTCTACAGACGGTAAATGTCTTTTTTTTAATACAATTTTTTACATATAATTTGAAAGTTGAGACATATTCATAAAAAAAAGTACACGTTTATACCCCGATGCTTATAGTATTAGCAAATATCATGGATTTCATTGTATTGATTAGATGAATGTAACTTGGTACAAGGTCCATAAACAAGAGAAAAACTGAGATAATAATAACTTGTACATCTGAAACCTTATAATAAACTTGAGATATTCTAACAATCATGTATTTTTATACAATCTACTTACAGAAGGAAGTTCAACAGAACTTGAGGTGACAGAAATTATATCAACAGAATCTAGCACTACAGATAACATTAATTCTATTTCAACTGAAAGTTCTGAAACCACAACCGATAGCTCCAGTTCTAGCATAACAGAAGATACAGACTTAACTACAGAAACAGATGAATTAAGCACAACAGACAGTGGATCAATAACGTCAGAAAGCGAATTCAGCACAACCGAAAATATTGATTCTAGTACAATAATTAGTACTGACACCAGTGCAACAGATAGCGATATATCTAGTACAACAGACACTTTGTTATCTAGTACAACGGAAGATAGTAAATCTACTATAACTGAAAGTGAAACCAGCACGACAGAAACCATAGATGGAGATATATCCAGTACAACAGAAACTTCGTTATCTAGTACAACAGATAATGGTGAAACAACCATTACTGGAATTGAATTATCAACGACAGAGAGTACTGATTCTAGTACAATAGTAAGTACGTTATCTAGCATAGAAGAAAGTTCAGACTTTAGCACCACATCAAATACAGAATCCAGTACAACAGATAATGTTGCAAGCAGCACAACAGAAAATGTTGAAACTAGTACAACAGATAGCTCTATGTCTAGTACCACGGTAAGTGATCAAACAAGCACATCAGAAAGTGCACTATCTAGTACTACCGAAATTAGCGAATCGAGCACAACAGAAAAAGATGCAACGAGTACTATAGAAAATATTTCATCTAGTACAACTGAAAATGATGAAACTAGCACAACAGAAAGTGTTGAATCTAGCACCACAGAAAGTTCGTCATCTAGCACAACTGAAAGTGTTGAATCTAGCACCACAGAAAGTTCGTCATCTAGCACATCTGAAAGTTCGTTATCTAGCACAACTGAAAGTTCGTCATCTAGCACAACTGAAAGTGTTGAATCTAGCACCACAGAAAGTTCGTCATCTAGCACAACTGAAAGTTCGTTATCTAGCACAACTGAAAGTTCGTTATCTAGCACAACTGAAAGTTCATTATCAAGCACAAATGGTGAGTCTAGTACAACTGAAACTACTGTATTTGTTACGACAGAAAGTGCTGCTTCTAGTACCACCGAAAGTGATATTTCTAGTACCACAGAAAGTGTTGTGTCTAGCACAACTGAAAGTACTGAATCTAGTACAACAGCAAGTGATCTGTCAAGCACAACAGAAACTGCGTTATCCAGCACAACAGAGAGTGGTTCATCAACAACAACAGAATCCTTCGAAACATCAGACACTTCATCTACGGGAGGTAATAATAATTTTCATGGTATTCAAATGTAATATTTTAGCTTATTATTGTGTTTATTTATATAATTATTAATCAATATATTATTAGCTTCTTTTATACATTACATATGATAAAACTTAAAGAATAAAAAAAAATGATATTTAACAACATCAACTTGATTGCCTTGAAGGTATAAGTGTATTTTCTAATTTTATTAATAATTTATTAGGTAGTACCGATAGTACAACATCCGAAAGCAGTACAGATTACTCAACCGAGTCAAGTACAACAGGCTCTGCGGAAACTGGTACAACAGGATTTACAGAAACTGAGACCATAGAAAGCTCAACGACTTCAGGTGCGATCTCTATAAAGAATAATTTAAAGCAAAAATTAAAATAATTAAAAATACTTTATATTATTATTTCCATTAAAGCAGGCAGCACTGATGCTAGTATATCAACTCAAGAGTCAACTACAGATGAATCTTCGGTTACGAAAACGAGTAAGAATTTAGAAATAATGTTTAAATTCACTTAACTTATAATATACTACTTAAGTTTTCCGGTTTCCAATATACCTTTATTTTCCAGTCTGATTTTCAATATAAGTGATTACGGATTAATTCTTATGCACGTTTAAAAAGTTAGGAAAAACTTATTACAAAATACACTTTCTGTTCAAGCACCATGGGATTGGAAGGCAACAGTTGAAGTATTTACTGAAAAACCGCATTGTAAGCCAAGAAAAAGTAGAAAATGTAACAAAAGCAAATTCGGTTGCTGCCCTGACAAAAAAACACCGGCTGCTGGACCATTTGATGAAGGTACGAACAATCAATGACAGATACTATATGGATAGATTGAATGCTATACACAGTGCTGGCGTTAGGGGGGCGCGCGATTGGGTGACGGCCCGGGGCACCAAATTTGGGGGGCGCTGAGGTCTGGGGCCTCGGCCTTCTGCCTTCCGCGCTGTGTACCCTCAATACTGTGCTCTATGTGCTGTATTCACAACTATGTTCAGCTGTCAGAGGATTTGGTTCAGCAAAAAATAAATACTCGATATTGATTTCCTTAAGTGGGCCCCTAAATATTTTTGCCCGGGGTGTCAGTAGCCCTAATGCCGCTGCTGGCTATACATTTGCATTATAAGTACTTCTTTTAGTTAATAAACCAATTTTATTTCAGGCTGTCCAAACCCCGAAACGTGCAAAGACTTGAAATTCGGTTGTTGTCCCGACGGCGTCTCGCCCGCAGCTGGACCTCTAGGAAGAGGATGTCCGATCCCGCCCTGCAATGAAACGCTTTATGGATGCTGCAGTGACAATGTTACTGCCGCTGACGGTAACAACCAAGAAGGTTGTCCACCGCTACCACCTGCATGCAAATCGTCTAAGTAAGTAATCTTCAATTTCAGTCAATCGAGAAAATTAAGAGAATACCGACATAAAGATACTTTATTTTGATTATAGATACGATTGTTGTGACGACAATAAAACGGAAGCAAAGGGTCCTGAAAAGCAAGGCTGTCCAGAAATGGGTGAGGTTTGGGTTATAATTTGGGTGAGATTTGGATGAAAAACAAACTAAATAGACAATAATTAATATATTTTATTATTATTCAACAAGACATTGTTTAAAAAAAAAATTATAATATTTATATATATATAAATATATATATTTTAGAAATCAATACCGAGAAGATCACGACAGTTGACGAAGGATGTGCAACTTCAGAGTTCGGTTGTTGTTTCGACAATGAGACTGACGCCGCTGGTCCCAATGGAGAGGGATGCCCGTGCAGCATCAGTGAGTTCGGCTGTTGTCCGGATGGTGTTGCTACAGGTTCTTTATATTTTAACTTTATATCATTTTTATCCTGAAATTTACAACACCAGGAGGTATGAAAAACTGAAATTTCTATAATATTTTGGATATTGTAGCAATTTCATATCAAATGAAAAAACTCCTTATAAAATAACTGTTTTTTAACATCCATGTTTTAGATAAGAAAATAAGTAATTAAAAAGTTGTTTGGTTTACCAGCTGGCGGCAGCAATATGGAAGGCTGTCTGATGTCTTGCAACACGTCTGCTTACGGGTGCTGTCCTGACGGTGAAACCCCTGCACATGGACCACAACACGAAGGATGTTGTCTTCAGAATGTGTTTGGGTGCTGCCCCGATAACTATAGACCAGCTGAAGGACCGCACCTTGAAGGTAATACTTGACTTTCATGCATATCGCTAATTAATTATATATTTATTTCATTCAATTTAAATCGCGACTGCATTCACTGAAATAACAATCTTTTTTCTAATACTAAATCTATATACAACACTAGTCAGGCACTAAACGATTATTATAAAGTTTGCCAACCTTTTTAGCTTCACTAATAGAATATAAATATTTCCATTTTTTGATAATAAAAAGAAAATCATTATTTCCCTTTATCATTAGTTCCTTTATTTACTTAGGCAATATTAGAAATACAATTATATTTAATGTATTGTTTTTTTACTTGAAAATCATATTTTTCCAGCAAACATTTCTTTACTTTCTTAAGATGATGCTCGCATCGTGATGATCACTTACCGATGTCCAAATTTTATAAATTACAGGATGTGAATGCCAAAATGCTCGCTTTGGTTGTTGCACTGATAACGTCACTGTCGCCCGCGGACCCAACATGGAGGGATGCGGCTGCGAACACTCGCAACACGGATGCTGTCCTGATAGGTATTTTACTCAAACTACCTACATATAGACAATACAACACCGGTTGTAATATATCTTTTTAATATTTTAAAACATTTTTAGACACACAGAGGCCCAAGGTCCAGAATTTCAAGGATGCGGGTGTCACACATATCAATTTGGTTGTTGCCTGGATGGTGTTACAATCGCTGCCGGTCCAGAATTAGAAGGCTGCCGCTGCGAGCGGTCCAAGTACGGATGCTGCGGAGATGAAACCACTTCAGCAAAAGGACCTAATATGGAAGGCTGTGATTGTTCTAATAGTAAATACGGTTGTTGCCCTGATGGAGAAACTGAAGCTAAGGGCGATAAATTCCAGAATTGTTCAGATGTACCCGTTAATAGACAGGGTATGGTCATATACAAAATATATAATATGGAGAGTTTTTGACAGATGTTTCAACTTTGTATTTATTTCAACAGCTGCTTGCGCGCTCGATAATGACAAAGGAACATGTCGCAACTACACAGTCAACTGGTTTTATGACATGCAATACGGAGGTTGTTCACAATTCTGGTATGGAGGCTGTGAGGGTAATGGTAACCGATTTGCCACCAAGGAAGAGTGCGAGGACGTTTGCGTACAACCATCACCTAAAGGTTTGTATACGGTACATTGATTTCGATATAAATATTTATAATTATAATTAATTGAAAATTATGCAATCATACACGGTATCCGCAGAGGATATAAATTACAAAAGTATAAATATATTTGAATTTCCAATTCCGGTGAATCCGGATATCTTATCAGGTTCTTAAAAAGCTATCAATATTTGTTTCGCAGACGCCTGCAACCTTCCAAAGGTGAAAGCGACATGCGAGGGGTACCACGTTCGCTGGTATTACGACTCAGAACGTGAACAATGTTCACAATTCGTATACGGCGGATGTCTTGGCAACGCTAATAATTTCGATACCAAAGAACTCTGTCAAGAACGCTGCGAACCAGAGAAGACGGAGGGTGCGTACATAATTATTTACGGTTTTAATGAATTAGATAGTGCACTACAATAGCAGGAGTCACTTAACAGACCAGTGCAACCTGCCGCTGGAGCGCGGGCCGTGTGCCGGTAACTTCGCTCGTTGGGGCTTCAGCGCGGAGCGGCGTCGCTGCGAGCAGTTTGTGTGGGGAGGCTGCGGCGGGAACCGCAACCGCTACCACTCCGAGGCGGCCTGCCTCCTGCGGTGCGCCCCGCCCGGGGAGCCGCGACGTGAGTACTGGCCTCTCTTCAAAATTTTATCTACTTTGACTTCCATTTTTCTTCTCGGTTATGGTTTGTTCTATATAATTTGCACTGTAGTTAGCATATACACTTACTTTTATGGGCATAATATAAGATAGGACCATTTGACATCATTATTTTGTTATATAATGTTAGCATATGTTAAGACGCAGCTAGTTAAAATATTATGCCGGTAAAAAGTCTACTAACACGCTTGCACGGTACAGAGGCATGCTCGCTACCACAAGACGCAGGAAACTGCACAGAGAAGCACCCGCTGTGGTCGTTCAGTCAGACAGAGAACCGCTGCGTACCCTTCTATTATTCAGGCTGTGGGGGAAATGACAACCGCTTTAACACAGAACAGTCTTGTGACGACAGCTGCCCGAGCGCCTATGGTGAGCATGGTGTTGCATTACAGGTTAATTGTATAGACTTAGAGATTCCTCAAAGTTAAGTATTGAACTTCAAGTAGGAATTCTATCTTGTGGCGATTGAGTGAGTATGGAGTGAGTGTGTTCGTAATCTATTAATCTTGTAGTTAGTAATGTAGTTAGTGAAATTTTTATCAAATAATGCTAATTTTCTTATAATAACTATCTTGACTAATATTAAAGATTAACATTTTTTGTTTATCATTTAAAAAAGAATTTTAACTTATAGAATTGCAGTAAGTTTTTCTAATGTTTGTGATCAATTAAATTAGTCATTTTTAGATAATTTTAAAAAGATTGTAATAGTCAATTATTACATTTTATACATATATTTTGTTTATAAAAACAATGTTATAATATATAAATAAAACATTTGTAGTACAAGAAATATGCACTCTGCCGGCTATGATCGGCGACTGTGCCGACTACACACAAAGATGGTTCTTCGATACTAGCCGAAAAAGGTAAAGTTTTATTCGATGATAATAGGAGTTCCAAAGCAAAGCTAAATAATAACACGCCCATATTTGTGATAAGGTGTCGTCTATTCTACTACGGCGGGTGTGGCGGAAATGAAAATAACTTCTTATCGGAGTCGGAATGCGAGAATCGGTGTTCGGAACAGTCCACCACTACAACTGCGTCGCCTCAACCACTGCAACCTCAAACCGAACCAGCCGTCCCGAGAGAACCATCGGGTATACATTCGAGCAAATCTTAATGTCTTATTGTTTGAGATGGATAAAAGGAATTGATATTCTATATTAATTCCTATTTTTCATTGATGTCAGAATTCTGCTTGCTGGATATCGACAAGGGTCCATGCACGCAGTCTCTCACGCGCTGGGCGCACGACTCGGCCAGCGGCGCCTGTGTAGAGTTCCAGTACGGTGGCTGTGGCGGCAACCGAAACAACTTCCCCAACCTCGAGTACTGTCAGCACTACTGCGGGTCCACACCGCAGCAGGGTCAGTATCCTTAATGCTGATGATCACATCTTAATTTAAACTTATTAAATATTTTCTCCTTATTGAGTACAAAGCAATATCTATTGTAGAAATAAATAATATATATTAACGGCCATTGTCAGATGTATGTCAGCTCCCGTTCGTGTCGGGTCCCTGTGACCAGTCCATAATGCAATGGTTCTACGACGCCGCCTCCGATTCCTGCAACCTCTTCACATATGGAGGCTGCGAGGGCAATGGAAACAGGTAATAAGGAGCCTCAGATAAAATTAGAAAATCAACACAAAGTTTTTGGACCAATAAAAGTATCATTAATTGCGGTGCAATGACTTTCCTATAATATTTTTTTTAATTATTAGGTTCAACAGCCTCGCAGATTGTGAGCGGCAGTGTCGAGCTCAAACACTGCCACCAGCTACCACCACCCCCGCCACCACTGCCAAAGCAGCAGTAAGAACGTTTCTTAAATTTTCTGATATAACTAATAAATTTTATTTAAATTAAATGGTTTGTATGAAGCTTAACAAAACTATCATTCTCTTAACTTTAATACGAAAGTGTGTTTATAGAGTTGTCATTTTTCAATATTTGATCATAAAAATATTCATCATAATAAAATGTTTGATCAGTAAGAACAGCTTTTCAATGTTATGGTAGATTATGAGCCATAATCCGCCAATCGGTCGGGTACTTTAAAAGCAAAAATAAGAAAAAAGCTATGAATTTGTAGAAATGCAACAATTGTTTTGGAGATTACATACAACATAAATCGAATACTGTCATCGTAGGAAACGATCCCGAGGGAGTGTGAAGTGTCCCGGGAGATGGAGGAGTGCGTGGAGAGCGGGGAGGTGTGGTTCCTGGACGTGGAACAGCGTGATTGCGTGTCATTCCACAACGAGGCCTCGGGCCCACGCTGCAGGCACACCGGCGTCTTCACCTCACAGGAGGCCTGCGAGCGAACCTGCGGCGCCTTCCGAGGTCTAGGTGTGTATCTTACTTATATTATAAAAGTGAAAGTTTGTGAGGATGTATGTATCTTACTGTTTCAAGCAAAAACTATTAAACAAATTTAGATGAAACCTCTCAATAATATAGTTTATATATCAGAATAACACAGGCTACAATTCATTAAAATTTGTAATTTGGTGTTGAAATTGTTCTAACCAAAGTCGAGCTTAATAACTCGATTAGGAGGGTTGTTGTTCTACTAAAAGTTATATATAATGATATTTGTTTAAAATTTAAACAACTTTAATTCGATAGATTAAAAATTTTAGAAGTCCAAAAGGTTTACAAGACGGGTTATATGGATGGTGCATGATAGATAGACATTATAGAATTGAATATGTAAAAAAATCGACGAGATTTGATGAAATTGATTTACTGTGATGTTACAATACTCTACTGAATAGACGTGTGTCGCTACTCGCTGGACCCGGGCCCGTGTCGCGAGGACGTCCCCAAAGTGTACTTCGAGACGGCGACGGGTCGCTGCGAGCCCTTCACCTACGGCGGCTGCCACGGCGGACCCAACCGCTTCTCCACCGTCGAAGAGTGCGAACAAATTTGCAGACCTAACGCAGGTGAGACTGGATTGATCTTCAATTATTTTAATTGACATCTAATAAATCTAAAACTCGTATATAATTATAATTATTCGTTCAGATCCCTGCGGCCAGACCCCCGAGCCGGGTAACTGTTTGGCCTACTTCGTGATGTGGTACTACGACAGCGAGAGGAACAGATGCGATCAGTTTGTTTATGGAGGATGCAATGGCAACGATAACAGGTCATTTTGAAACATTAAAATATTATGTAGAAAATACTTTATACTAACACTATTTTAGACTTGAATTCTTATCAACATATTTGAACTTCTCAGAATTTTTTTCTGATATATTTTAACATAGCGCTGTGTGCTTTACTAAGTGCGTACAATTATTTATACAGATTTGAAACACAAGCAGAATGTGAAGGTCGATGCAAAAAGGAAACGACCACTGTGTTTGTTCCCACCGCAGCACCATTCACCACGACGACCACAACAACGATAGCGCCCTCTCCTACTCCAGAATTTGTAAGCTTTTAGACACACTTAATTATTTTGAACCTAGCAGAAGCTAGTGTCTGTGACATACCCCTTAAAAATGATATAGGTCTTCAACAGCAACTATCCGTTACTGACGGACAAACAAGACAAGACAAGACATACAAACTTACACATTTATAATATTAAAATGATAGTTTCTCCCTTTCTGATTATATATTAGTTTAAGGAATAGAATGTATGAATATTGTACTTGAATAAAAAGTCCAAATACAATTACTTAAATTAGATTTAATGTTTTACTAAAGATCGCTGAAGCTGAATGTGCAACGCCAGTCTCATTGGCACCTTGCGGACAAAACGTCACCGTTTATTACTTCGACACTAGGACTCAAGCTTGCTTAGTTGGTGACTTTGGAGCCTGTCGGTACTCAAACAGCTACCGCACCGAAGAGGAGTGCCAGAGGAGGTGCGGCGCTTTCAGAGGACTCGGTCAGTTAAAGTACTTTTAATTCGAAAAATTACTTTCCATTTCAATTATTAACACGACCATGTTGCCCTCAGACGTCTGTGGTTCTCGTCTCGACCCTGGTCCATGTTTGAACACCATTCCCAAATTCTACTGGGATCCTCTCTCGGGCCGTTGTCTCGGCTTCGCGTACGGTGGATGTCACGGAGGACCGAATCGATTCTCCACCGAAGATGAATGCGAAGAAATCTGCGGTTCGACCGGACCGGGTATGACTGACTTGCAAATCTGCCTCTTCTTCTTCACACATCAAAATCTCTCCTTTAGTCCAACTGTAATCATAATCCTATCGCAGGCGCCAAAAGGTTCGGCTTATGCTTCCCTATTTTCAAGTAGTTAAAAAAGCTTAAAGTAGTTACTCTTATGATCTCTAACCCGGCTTGTGGGATGTGTGGTGGTGTGTGCGTGGTGGGTATCTAACCCGGTGAGGTGGTGGGCCAGCGCCGCGCTGCCTGTGGCCGGTGTCGTCGGGCGCTCCGGGGTGCGGCACCCCATCGCGGCGCTGGTACTACAACGCCGGCTCCGGGGACTGCGTCGCATTCGTCTACTCGGGCTGCGGCGGCAACGACAACAACTTCCGCACATACGACGAGTGCGCCCTCTGCAAGAGGGTTCCCTCTCCTATCTCCGGTACTTTGCGCTCTACGGCACCACCGCTTGCGCTAGCTCTAGCTGACACTTGGATATTTTATACTCTGTTTCGTTTCAATTCTTTCGATATGGCTTTCAGTTTGTTACGTCATAAAGGATGGGGCGCGTAGTGTTCGTAAAGAGGCGACGTCGCATTCGGCTTTTGCAGAACCATTCACAGCTTTCACGCTCTTCACGCTTGCCTTATTTTCGTTACGCACATTTCGCACTCAATGTCGCTTCTGTTATGCATTATATAGAAATAAGATCTACGGGTCATGGGTCGGAAAGAACTTGAGGTCTATTAGTTCAATACGATCTCTTAATAGACCCTCTTCACTGGATGTAAATGTAAATTTCTTAAGTAATAACTACTACCTAGGTATGTACCAAAATATTATTCACATTACGTCTTTTAGTTTATATTTTCGTCACATAGTAAATTATAAATCTTTCATAGAAATAAAATTATTTTCTGTTAATATGTAGATGTAAATTGTTTTGAAAGAGAGATGCAATCATATGTATTAGAAATGGTATTATAAAAACAGTTCCAATAGAAAAACAGTATTTATTATCTCAATTGTTTATAAAAAATCTATATCTTGGTCATTGAAACCTAGATCCTGCCTCTCTAGCAGGGTACTTCTTAAAGTATTATATTTACTAACAACTTTATAAAACAAATTTGGTGGTTAATGAATTTTTAAGACAATGAAATACTTTTATAGATTTTTCTAGTGGGCTTCCTTTATTTACATTGACATTTTTCAACATTGTTATTGTAATTTCATTTGAAATTCTAATCTATAATGATAACAATTTTTATGAAATTAATTGTTCACGCAAAATATTGTCGATAAAATAAATTTCAAAACCCATTTTTGATTTAATAAAAATTTTCGTTCCACAATGTGCAATCCTGTGGTACGGTCCTGTGGTACGGTGTCTTATTTTCGGAACATCTACAGAATCGGATACAGGCAACGAGGTGCTCCCAGACTGCGATGCGTACAACGCGGAGTGTGCAGCGCTGCACTGCGAATACGGTATCCAAAGAACACGGTCACGCAGCGGCTGCGAGCGCTGCACGTGCGTGGCTCCGGAAGTAAACTGCGCACAACTCGCCAGGGATTGCTTAAACCTCAAGTGTAATTATGGAATACAGAAGACTATTGACGACAACGGCTGCGAGAGGTGAGGCCGTGACCTCGATACCATTGCTATTACGTAATAAAATTGGTATACATTGTGTAATTAAATTTGTGCAGGTGTAATTGTATCGACCATCCCTGCGCCAATAAGCAATGTGCGAGCGGAGAGCGCTGCGTCGCTACACCATACAGAGACGCCATCACCAGAGATATCCTTTACTCCTCCGACTGCAGGCTCGGTAAAGATATACATCAAATATTTTCACCAATGCTCTGTTGTAAAATTGGTCAGATGTATATGTATCTTCTAGAAAACAAATCTGGCTCATGTCCATCATACGGCGTATCTGTGTCCTCGACGGAGGGTCGCTGCAGACGGCAGTGTAACGACGACGCGGACTGTCCCGGGGTGGGCAAGTGCTGCGAGCGCGGGTGCAGCCAGCTGTGCCTGGAGCCCGTCGCGCCCACCAGCCCCGCTCCATCACCCACTGCATACGTACCCGGTGAGCGACAAATACCATATCTCAAATTACCATCACGTAAAAAAAAATGTATTTTTGAGCCAATGAAAAAAATATGAGTAGAGTAGATTTACGACATTATTACCGTATATTTTTATCGTTATACCATTAACCAATGATGACTTAAAAGTCTATTCTCAACAAGCAGAGCTTCCTCAAGTACCGTCCGCCAATTCTGCGACGGAGCCAGAAGTACACGCCAGTCTCGGCGGGACTGCCACCCTGCGCTGTCTATTCCATGGCAACCCTCCTCCCAAGATCAGCTGGCAAAGAGGACAGATCACGGTACGGTTATATTAGACAGCTCGAACTTATCATTTCACCACAACTGAATCGTATATCTTATAGCAGTTAATTTAATGGCTCCGTTTATCTGCTAAGGTATATGCAACTGAATCGAGTATTATTACTAATATTTTATATAATAAGTATTTTAAATGTCTAATATCACAAGATCGAGGGCGACGTGGGGAGGTACCGCCTGCTGTCGGACGGCGCGCTGGAGATCGTGTCTCTGTACCGCAACGACTCCGGGGTTTATATTTGTATTGCGGACAATGGACTCGGTGTAGCGAGACAAGAAGTCAATCTGCAGGTTGACGGTAAGAGTATCAAAATATGGCTAGTAGTGGAACAGAGTTGAATTTGTTTATCTTCATCCATAATTAGTAACATATATTTGCATTGAATTGAACTTAGTAGTTTTATTCTCTTGTTAAAGCTTTTCTATCTCTTCAATCTTAACATCATAACTCTATTTAAATTGATATAGTCGAAATAAAAACAGATCACCGAGAGCCGAAAACATGTACTATTTATCAGTGTAATATGACACTAACAATGCAACTCGACCAACATGTACCGTACGAATAAGTGTTCCGACATTTAGACACAACTTTTGTTGACACAATTTTAATATGATAAGAAATAATCTGCAACGGAAATGTAGAATGCATTTTGTGACAAGCGAGCTATGACGCCATTATTATACTTTGTGAAGTTAAATTAAGTTACAAAATAAATAATATCTATCAGTAATTGTTATTTATTGATGAATATTTCATTCGGTCAAATTAAACGAAGTTTACAACGAATTTATTATCAATAGTCAATGATAAGAGTTTAACGATCTTTAACCAAATACACGAAATAAAGGATGTGTCAAAACGCAGTTTTTTTCCAAAGTTTAATATTAATCAAGTAGATAAAAACAACAACATATATATAAAATTCGATTTCATGTGCATATTAACATGTATGACAAAATGCATCCTTTAAAGTACAAAGTTCTTATCTACATTACAAGTACACTGAAGTTCACAATTTAACAAATATAAGTTGTGACATTTTGTCATCGGAAGTCCGTTATATTTCGCAGTCAACAATCTTTTATCTAAACATTAGCATTAGTGGTAGTGGACGCCTCTCGCTCGGACGGCACACACGCTACAGACATGTTGCGACTCGCGGTGATCGTTATTTTCGTGCTGGTGTGCGCAAACGCATCTCAAGGTTCTATTAACTGTGCTTTTGTATTTTAACTTTTAGATTTTCTAATAATTTGGTTAATTTATTGAAATGCATTAGACAATCCAAATTGATAATTTTATCTATATTTAGATTTTTGAGCTTGGTAGATAACTAATTGGTTTGTGGAATGTTTGGGAGCTAGTTTGAATCATTTTCAATCATTTTGGCTATGGGTTCATGGTTTCATATTAGTTATTATTTAAAATTGGGATGTCTGTTGTTTTATAATGTTGTTTATTGATTTTATAAATAACATCATTGATGTCATGGGTATTTATGTCGAATTAAAAAATACAGACTGCACTTACTAACCAGTCTACCTTACCCTGTAGCCAACGTAATTAAAAGCATATTACTAAAAGCTTACTATAAACCTTCCACAAACATTAGAAGTAGTCGCTAACAAGCGGGATGGTTAGATGGAGTGGAAGGGCCGGCCGGTATCGCTGGCCTGTCAGATGCCGTAGTGGTGGGCGAATTGGGACAGTCGCTCAGTATACGCTGCATGGCTTACGGGTATCCGACACCTTCGATCTACTGGTACCACGGCCGCAACGGACCGATGGTACCGTTTAGCAGCGTACAGTACGAAGCTAGAGATAACGTATTACAAATAAGAAAACTGACTGTTGAGACACTCGGTGAATACATTTGCCAAGCTTACAATGGAATCGGCAAGCCTGTGGACTGGTCGTTCACCGTTAAGGCTTACAGAATTGATGATGATGATTATGATAACTCGCCTTACTTAGTCTCTAGACTAAATGAAGTATTGGTGACGCCTCGACAACCTCAGACCGAAGCTACCACGACTATTGCACCGGAAATAGAGATTCCCGTGTACACCGGTAAGGCCGGACCTTATTACGAGATTCCTGTCCAATAATTACCAAAATGACCTTCGGCAAAAGTATAAATACTTAAGTTATATACTATAAGTTTTTTAGGTTATCATTGTGTTATAATTTGGTGCTTTCCTCATATTATTTTACACTTAAATTATTGTGGGTCATTTTTGTATGTTTTTTGGTATTTTATTTATGCATGGTTTTTGAAGTATTTGTTGCACGTTACTTACTTGCATGTTTTTTTTCACTTCGAACTTGCTCTAATGTAATATTATCTTTGTAATTACTGCTTTCTGGAAACACGGGTTATCAAGGGTTGTGGGGTTATCCACAATATTATTTCATTTTATCAGAAATTCTCCTGAGTAGTAAGATTATCCTACGTAATAAATGTCTGCTTACGTATTCAATGTTAAGGATAAGTATATGTAATAAGTTTTATTTTTATGTAAGTATGATAATTATTTTATCCTTCTAGGACAGAAAGGTATGTATTTATTTTAAAAGCTGTGATGTCGTGCTATATCGTATTAATACAACAGTTCCGGTGACGACGCGCATCGTGTCTGAGCGCACGCGGTTGGCGGCCGGCACCGAGCTGAACTTGCTCTGCGAGGTGGACGGCTACCCCGTGCCGGAGGTGTACTGGACCAAGGACTTGGCGGCGATCTCCTCCGACGACAGAATCACCGCCACAGGTTTGTTACTGTACCACTGTCGCAGTTCTAAAGAAAACCAAAAATCCTTCCATTTCAATATTATAATGTTACCATTTTATAAACTTGTAGAAACTCGTCTGACGGTGTCCCGCGTTAATACCAACGACACCGGCGTATACGGCTGCCACGCGTTCAACGCATACAACTCGCACTACTCCAGTGTACAGATCAGCGTCGAAGGTGTGTTTTATAATCATAGTTCAAATTAAAATATAGTTTGATTACATTTGAATACATCATTGTATATTTTTTAGGACTGTACATCCCACCCACGTGCAAGGATAACCCTTACTTCGCCAACTGTTATTTAATAGTACGCAGCAAGTTCTGTTACCACAAATATTACTCTAAGTAAGTAAATGTACCCCCCGGTATATTTCAATGTCATTTATTTATATTTCAATTATATTATTATTTATTATTATCAACAAGTAAGTATCACCAAGACGACAAGAACGCGAACTCAATTAACCTCGGCTCGCAAATAAAGATTTGTTTTTTATAACTGCTTAAAATATATTCTTTAATTTGGCGAATATAAAAAAATATATAATGTGATTCGATGATAAGTTGTGATTTCTATGTGAATATATAATGTAATATTGTATCCAGCTTCTGCTGCAAGTCGTGCGTAGAGGCGGGACAGCTGGACGTGAACGACCTGCAGCTGCAAGCCGACGAAGCGCTATACAGGAAGTAGACTCCGGTCTATTCATCGGTCTTTTAGTAGTAATTGTTAAAATTGATATTAAGTTTCGGTATATTGTTTAAATGTTAGTCGATATCGATACTCACGTGGTGCCATATTTTTATAAATTCCTTCCGAATAACTGAGCACTCAAATATACCAATAGAATAAATAGTTATTGTAGATAATGTCAGTGTAAATAGAGTCTACGTAACGACATCCATCTGTGATGGATGGTGGGGTGATTTTATTGTGGTAAGATACTCTAGAGGCTAGTTCTAGACACGCTAAGGTCATATTTGTTTAACTTCAATGATTTATATTCAGAAATGCATGAAACAGATAATTATTTTTTATATTGATACGAAAATATAGACTCGTAACATGTGTGCAATCAAAATAATAATGGAATGTATTAATTTCACAGTAAATAATAAGAATAATTGTGAGTCATAATAATTTGTGTATGACAATTTTTAATCGACACTGTAAATAAATATACCTACAATAAAACTCGTATAAGTATATAATTGTTTTTTTTTTTATAATCTACCAGCTTTATTAAAATAAATTCGATCGACGTTCCACAAAACAGAAACAGAAAAATTCAATAAAACAAATTAAAAACAAAATAAAACAAAATGATAGCAATAACATAAATTTTTATTTACATCCCGAATTTCACAATCAAATAGATAACCTGACAATGAAAGTACAGACAACATGAGGTACTCGGATGATTTCATAATATATACAATCACATTCCGTAATGTCGTCACTCGTCAACTAGTTTACAAGGAAATATCCGTCAAAACGATCCTTCGGCTCGGCGCTACATAATTTACCGCGGCTAACTAAGTCATATAATTCACCCCCCCTCGGGAGTACCCGGCGATACGTACATGTTCTTAATTACAAAAAATTAAAACGAAATAATAGTTTATATACATCAAATTATAATTTAATATACATAATACGGGTCGCGCGGACCGACCGACTCGCACTCGGACTCGTACCGACGGTATCACAATGTGTCTAAAGTAAACGGAGCGCCCGTCGGATGAAGCGAAACATTGGTAGAATACTGGTAATGTTAAATAGTTAGTCATACGTGCACGACCACCCTCGACGGATGCGCGGCCGCGTCGCGTCGTGTCGTGTCGTGCGGTCGTGTCGTGGTCGTGCCGTGCGGTGCAATCGCGTCGCACGTCCGGCGGCGCTCGCGGCAGGTACTACACTTGAGCTATTTGTACAAGTACTACGCAAGTCGCCCTGCACCGGTTCAGTCCAGAACCTGCGACACGATCTTCTCCATGTCGTGGTCGATGTCGTCTGCGGGCGGCGGCGGAGGGGAGGGCGGGGAGGGGGGCGCGGGGGGCGGCGGGGAGGGAGGGGAAGGAGCGGCCGGCAGCTGGAAGGGCTCGTCGAACTCCTCCAGGCCGGTCGGCACGGGCAGCTTCGCCAACTCCTCTTGTAATTTCACGTAGTGACGCTGGAATTGTAAACATTATACGTCAGTCGAGGTCGCCGTGCTACGCGCACCGAGTCGCGTCATGCCTACCTTGAGCGCCATGAGGTTGATCTGTATGCTGCGCTGCGTGCGCTCGTCGCCGGTCTGCCCCTCGAGCTCGGTGATCCAGTTGGCCACCGTCTGCATGATCTCGTTGCGCTTCATCCAGAAGTGTGTCTGTATTACCTGAACGCGTCGCCATTATTAGTGAGGTTAGTGCGACGACGACGGGTAGATTG
Source organism: Melinaea menophilus ssp. n. AW-2005 (assembly GCA_918358695.1). Lineage (NCBI taxonomy): Eukaryota > Metazoa > Arthropoda > Insecta > Lepidoptera > Nymphalidae > Melinaea > Melinaea menophilus. The sequence goes on along the minus strand of OU911041.1, from coordinate 27,111,317 downwards.
CGGTGGTCCGTACCTCCTTGAAGCAGGGCTCCGGCGCCCGCAGGTGGTCCAGCATGGCCCAGCGCACGCAGGCCTGGTATATGTTCGAGTTGTACTCGAGGCTGGCGCTGTTGCCGACGCGCGTGCCGCGGCTGCGCTCGTAGCCCGGCTCGTTGAAATAAGGTTCCGGGACCAGGATCAGGGACTGGATCGACACTAGCACCTGGGGACACACGAAGGGTTTATGTTTATTCATTACATTTCTGTAACGTCAGTCTTTTAAGTTCTATGAGATTATATATTTTGTCCGAAGTTACTAAAAGTGAATTAGTTTATTATGACGAAATAAATACTACCTGTAGGAAGCTGGAGGTGTGCGCGTTCCACTTCTCCTCGGGGCGTCCGTGCCAGGTGTTCAACACGGACAGACACACCTTGCCGTCGTTATAGAGGTTGGGGTTGAAACGCACGGAGTGGCGCCCCGTGGTCTCCAGGTTGATGAGCATAGGCACCGCCGGGTACTCCGCCGGGAAGTACACGTCCAGGATGAAACAGCCGTTCGCGTACGGTGTGTCCGACGGACCCGTTATTAGGACCTGCGAGCACGATTAACAGAGGCAATCAAAAATTGTAATAAATAATAACGTGGGATTCAAAGACGGGCACGCACCTTCATGACGTCAAGGCGGTCGGCGTCGGTGCGCACGAAGACGCTGGAGGAGTAGGACAGCGGCAGGCTGGTGGCAAGCGTGGCGGCCTCCTGCGCGAGGCGCTTCATGCGCGCGGGGTGGGCACGCTCGCCGGCCGCGCGCACCGTGCTCTCGAAGTGGTACGGAACCGTGAAGCGGAACCCACCCTCGGGACACTCCGCCATCATCTCGAAGGTCTCGAACTGCATGGTGCGCATGAGGTGTATGTAGCGCTGCTCGCGAGACACGCCGCGGGGGGGCCGCGCCGCACCCGCGCCCTCCGCCTCCCCCTCTGACCGACACATCAGCGCCGACGTCGCCTGGGGACACGCCGGTGGTTACTCTAAAAGCGCGCGCGACCGTGCGTCGCAGGCGTGGACGCTCACCTGAATGTCGGCGATCAGCAACGCCAAACCCTCGTCCTCTTCGGAGAGTTCCGAGTTGCTGGAAGCGTTGAATCTTTGGCTGTAGGTCATCTTACCGAATATATTCTTTTTACTCATTCTGAAATTACGAATATTTAGATAAAAATCAAAGATCAAGCTTCAATAAACGCGTCCCTATACATAAAAGATGTTACGAGCGACATTTCTATATAAAACCATTAGGTCGAAATCAAAGTAGTTCCGACCTGAGCTTTGTGGCGTACGAGTTGGTGGTGCGGCTCATGCTGGCCAGCAGGCGCGGCAAAGGGCGCAGCGCGGGCGCCAGGCGGCGGCAGCGCAGCGCCCGTAACGCGCGCACCCCGCGCAGCACGCACACGTACAGCGGGATATGGCGGGACATGTCCAGCACTGACACACAATGTTCTAATGTACTTGAATGTCATTCCAAATACTTAATACTTTGTGTGATTCATTAATGATAATTATTAGTAATTTTGTTTTTGAGATCGATCTCACATCATCTTAAAACTATTAGATGAATATTAGGACGGTTATGGTTCGTTCGAATCGAGATACACTAAATAATTTTAACAAACGAACAGAAAAAAAATGGTTTGGTTTACAATTACAGGACTGTTACGTAAAAACGACCGAAACGGGACTGATGCTGCCCTGAGTCATTTTTCAGTCAAGATTTGAACCAATAACCTCGAAAATTCTACTGGCACTTTATTTTGGACATAGTAATTAGACCAGTATTTCTACTTTGCCCATACTATAATAATATAAGATGTAGTGAATTTGTACCAGAGTCGTTCCTTAAGTATGAGCAGATGGCGGGCACAAGGGAGCTGCCAGCCACCAGGTCAATAAACTCGGAAGGTAGCTCTTTGGCTGTTCCCTCCTCCTCCTCCCCCTCTCCCTCCTCGGGTGCTCCTTCCTCGGGTGGCCATTTCTCGCCCGGGTTCATGTATGACACTAATACCTACAACATAAATATATTCCTATATATTCAAATGTGTCAAGGGATCAATGTGATGATGTACTAAGGTCAGAAAGTTTAAAAGAACAGACCTTTTCGAAATAAATCGATCTAAAAAGATAAGTCACGTAACCTGCAGCAGCTGCGTGACGTGCTCCTCCTCGACCCGCTGCCGCACGAGTGCCTGCTCCACGTTCCAGGACTGCTGCGTGGAGCCCGTGCCAAAACCTGTGCCCTTCGCCCAGTACAGCTGCGACTTCTCCTCCTTGCCGGGGCCCGTGCCGCCCGAACCATTGGAGCCTTGACTGGTTTGCTGCACGATATGAATAATTCAATATAGCCATTTGTAATCATGCATAACTGGTAGAGGGGAATAAATTAAAAGCCGAATAAGAAGTATAGAAAAATGAGCCACGCCTTTATGGCACAACGTATCCGTGTACCTGGGCCTGCTGCGGGCGGTGGTGCGTGAAGACGGCGAGGCAGGCCAGCACGAGTCGCACGGCGCCCAGCCGCAGCAACGCCAGCCGCAGGGCGCGGCCGGCCGGCTCCGCGCGGGGCGCCGCCTCCAGCAGCTGGGCCACCACGCGGAACGGCAGCGTGCCCAGCGACCCGCCGCCGCCTCCGCCGCTCACCACTATGTTCCCTGCGAGACGCGGTTTACATTACGCACATTCTGTATATGAAATAATATGCGATATGTTTTTATTTTGATCAAAGTGTAAAGTGTGTACTGACGTCCTTCCTCGTCGTGCGCGACGCCCAGCAGCAGGCGCAGCAGATGCACGGCGCGCGCGCCCTCGTCCAGCAGCGCGGCCGCGTACCCGGGCAGCTTTAGCAGCAGCGCCAGCGCCACCAGTGCGTGCGCCGGCACTCCCGCGCAGCCGCTTGTCTCCTCCGTGGCGGCGGCGGCGGCGCCGGGCCCGAGGTTGCCTCCGATGGGTATCACGGTGCCGGCCGACGTCACCGCCGTCTCCACAACCTCCTGTGTATATACATTTCGGTAAGATAATTGCGCAGACCTTGGTAAATACGTGATACGTCGGATCGCATACCTCATAGAAGTCCTCCAGCTTGACCCAGTCCATGTCGGTGTGGTGTGGCGGGGCGGGAGGTGGCGCGGGCGCGGCGTGCGGGCGCGGCAGGCGGGCCGCCACCAGCGCCAGACCCCCGCACGCGCCGAACTCCCGCAGCACCACGCCGCCCGGGCTGGCCGCGACCGCGCTGCCGCCCTCCCACATCGGACCCGACGACGTGTCTGTCGATAATTAGTTAGCTATTACTATATAAATAACAACCCCGACAGGGTGCAACTTGCGACAGAAAGGGAAAGATCAGCAACCGGAATCTGAATAAAAATGTTCGATATAAGCGAGGTAGTGTCTCGGGACACGTATGTATCAGCTCACCGTCGCTGGCACCGAGGTGCAGGTGCATGTGCAGCGTGAGGTGCGCGGCGGCGGCGGGCGGCACGGCGGCGGCCAGTTGCGCCAGCGTGCAGCCCGCGGGGACGTAGCCCTCGATGCCATCTACGTGCACGCGGATTATTGCTTCTATTAATTCTGGAAACAAAAGCATTTTGATTTTAGTAATTTAGATATAGGTAGGAAATTCGATTCGATTCAACTTATCAACTTTTGGGCCATTTACTTACAGCCCTACCATGCAAAATGATACCATTATATTTAAAGATATATCTTTAAAGTAATGTTCGTGACAACAATCAGAACAATTGGAGACCTTGGCCGTGTTTGAGATGTATCTGTTTCAGTGGTTGTTATTGGAGTCTCTTAACTAACCTTCAGTTTCAGATAGTTCGGTGGCCTCGCTGTTCTTCGTTTGTCTCTTCTTATTGCCTTGCTGCTTGAGCGTTGTGTTCTTAACGTCCTTGACTCGCTTGTCCTTGGAGGCGCTGGCGGCAGCCAGGGACAATTCCCAGGGCTCCGCGGCGGTCATGATGGCGGTGTCGGACGCACTCCGTAGCACTGAGCCCTGGCTGCTACTCGACGTGGAGGCAGTGCTCGTGCTTAGACGGATCGCTTTTTCTGGAAGGGATAATGTGATTTTTTAGCGGAACGAAAGGATAAAAACCACATATATTTCTTTGTAAAATAAATTTGGTTCTTGAATACTTCTCTCATTTTTTGTTTGATCAGTAAAGTAAAAGTGTAAAGAAAATAATGAATTTTTTAGAAATTCTTTACTATTTTGCAAGCTAATACGAAGAGGAACTTTAGAGTATATAAAAATAATAATGCACATGCCCACATGTACACGTCAGTTACCGGGTTGGAGATGTTCAGCGAGTAGCGTGCGCACGGTGGTGGTGAGCGGCACGTGCAGCGTAGCGTGTCCGGCGGCCGCGGGGTGGGACGGCGCCCCCGCCCCCGCAGCCTCCGCCCCCGGCAGCCCCGCCGCCTTCCCGTCCGACCACCGCAGCGACACGCTCACGCGCTCCCCGGACAAAACCAGCCGCAGGATCAGCGACCGCGTGAACCCCGTCAGACCTTCTGGACCTGGACACATTCACGACCGATATAGGAATATAAAAGGCGTTTGTTAAGGAATTTAAACAGAATTATTAAAGTCGTTACCGGTGTAGGGCATGGCTTCCAGTATGGAGTGCAGCGTGGAGGCGAACAACTTCTGGTTGGCGGCGTGGCAGACGGTCAGCTCCGCGAACAGACGTATCGTGTGCTCCTCGAGCGCAGCAAACGCGGCGCTCTCCTGCCAGGTACTGCGTACAAAAAACAAAAATTCACAACTATACCCTGGCAAAAACATATAGCAATTGAATAAATAATTAATCAGCGTTGAGACATTTTTTTTCCGTTCTCAATGTACATACATATCTGGCGGTCGCGGGTAGCACAGCAGCCGAAGTAGAGGTCTCCAAAACACGTTCCCCTCGGATCCAAGCCACTCCTTGAGCCGTCGCTCCGAGCACACCAACCGCGCCCACTCCACCGCGTCGCACACGCCGCGCATACACGACACCTCTGCGTGCATGCAGTAATATACGTATGAACTCAGCCACAGATACACGAACATTACAATCATTACTATGCTACCGCACAATATGGATGCTGTAAATAAATAAATAAATAATATATTTAAAGAATTTTTAAACTAAACAAACCTTTTGATCTTCTGTATTCTTCGCTGTTTGTATCCGTCATGTGAATGTCCTCCTGGGACCCCGTCTGAGAGATTATATCCGCTAACTTTGCTTCACTGAAATCTGAAAATAATAATTACATTTATACATTTTTACTTAACACCCATACAAAATAAAAAGCAATTATTATTGATTAAAAACCAGCAAAAAATATTTAATTCATTATACTAGTTTGACAATTTCATCATAAATTTGGAAAGGAAGATATTGATATCCGAACGACGACTGGATCGAACATTTAATTGAATTGAAGAATTATTACCAAATAAAACTCAATTACTTACCGGCAATGGACCGTACTAGGGCACCGGGTAGGGGACAGTGTATCAGGGCAAGCGTTGCCGCCGGAGACATGGCCGCCGCCGCTAGAGTTCGCAGCTGCCAGCCACGCAGAACAGGAGCCGGACCGGGACCGGACCCGGACCACTGCGACGAGCTCGTGGACGCAGACGGACGATTCACCTTCGTATCATCCGTGAGACCTTCCATGCTGAAAGCGATATTAAATATAAGTTAAACTAATAAATCTACAGCATTATTTAATCTTTAATTTGTACTAAATCCTACCTTTCCTCTGAATGCATCGGTATTTCCATTTGTTCTAATAATAATCTGAACAGCTCCGGCCGTATGTAGCACATGGAACATAATACTGAAATGGGATAAAATATTGAAGTTATATCAATGGAATATTATTAAATTAGGTAAAATAGGTAAATAAATTTACCTGAATCTAGTGACTTCTTAAGTAGATTTGTCTCCGGGATGTCCTTCACCCAGGTGTATATAAGTTCAAAAAGGTCGTCCGTTATGAGATCCTCCAAGTTATCTAAAAGCTTTTCTTCTTTGAGTGTCCACAGAACCTGAAAATAATTTATTAATAACATTAAAATATATATATATATATATTACTACTGGCATAATAACAATAAATATTTTGGCATAATTTTAGATTATTTTGTTTCGTCTGTTTACTAACAACAGTTCTCTAACTGTTACTCGGCTACACTCGGTCCTAGCAGTAGCTGTAGAAGTATTTTTTGAAAACGCCCTAATAGCTGGATGTTATAAACGTGATATGCATCCTATCCTTAATATCTTAGTAGACGACCTAAAATATTAATGTTATTTTTTTCTTATCCTATTAATTCGGCAAACACTAAATTGAATATTGGCAACAGACGTTAAACAACACACTAAGCATAGAATACCGTAGTAAAAAGGAAAAGATAATTTTGTATTGCGACAAAAAATCTCTCATTGCTAGCGACTAATTTGGATCATAATAATAATTAAATTAGAGTAGATTTCAAAATATTAAGCTAACATGGCTCTCGTATGGAGGACATCGATACACGCATTTAGTATTATATAAATATGAGTAGGAGTGTTTACTGTGGCGAGCGTGTGCACGAGTGCGGCGGAGGGCGGGTGGCGGTGCTGCAGCGCGCGCTCGGCGGCAGCGCCCAGCCAGCGCACGTACGCGCCGGCGCACCCGCTGCTGCACCAGCGACACAGCGCCTGCGCCAGCGCACACACGCCGCCCGGACCACCCGCACTCGACGCTTGGAATGCTGAACAATAAAGTAACAAACGTCTACAAGTTATTTTAGGTTAAAAAGTAAATCCCAACAGAATCAATGAAATGGTACGATTAATACATCCAACATACAACACGGTGCAAGTAAATAGGCGGTTACGGGCCACTCACTTGTTATGCATTTGTTTGCGTCGAATTCGATTCAAACAAATCTAAACAATAATGACTACTTATAGTGTTCACCGTGTGCGTGCGCGGTGGCGTCCATGTCGAGCAGGGCGGTGAGCATGGGAGCGCGCAGAGCGGGCTCTGCGCGAGCGGCGGCCAGCAGGGCGCGGTGCGCGTGCTGCGCCTGCGCCCCGCCCGCCGCCACGCAGGCGCACAGCGCGCTCAGCGCACCCGCCGCGCCGAACAAGCTCCAGCGCCAGCGTTCGAGCCGCCCCCGCGTGCACGCGTACACCACGCGCGTCCAGCGGTTTCTACACGGAGGGTGTTGCAGTGTTAGAAAATAATATTACATTCGCAAGTTATTTGATGTATAAGTATGTGTAATTATTTACTCGTGGCTATTTTTCGTGCTGTCAGTGGGCGCAGAGAACGCTGGCGCCGCCAGCAGGCGCAGCTGTAGCAGACCCATATTTGTGCTATCCCGCGGCTTGTACAGATGCAGAGTGACCGTGCTGACTACCAGCGGCCGCGCCAGGGCCAGCCGGATGAAGGTCATGCCGGCCGTGTTTTGCGGCGTGCCCAGTGGCACGACAGTACCGTTGCAGCCGGCTTCCACCCCGACCGCGCCGGGACACGCTTTTAGAAGATAATATTATTATCAATTAATAAATAGTCTAGGTATAATTTAATGTGAGCGATTATCGTCATTAAACTCACTAGCGAGGCTGGAGAGGTGCGGCTGCAGATGCACTTCGTGCAGCGTGGCGGCGTAGGGCAGATTGAGGGTGAGGGCGAGGGAGGCGTCGTCGACGCTGAAGAAGTGATAGGACCACGCGGCGGCACGCACGCGTCGCGCGGCGCACGAGCCCCCGCCCGCGCCGCCGCCCCCTCCCAGAAGCACGTCGGCCGCCTGCGCCGTCGGGTTGCCGCACGATACCGTGCCTTGTACAACAATATATGATTAGTTACATCTATCTATTTCAATCACAGTACTAAAAAATATACTTTTAAGTCAATTTACTTTTATTACAAAAAAATAGCGAATATTGACATAGGTAAATAAATTGAGATATTTAGTTAGGATTTGACTTAACACTGGCGCTGTGTCAGTGTCCTTAAGTTACTTACAGAGAGGCGCAATATTGATAAGGCCGTTGGTGGATTCGATGACAGGCGGCTGCGACTTCTTGTTGCTGGAGGAGGCGGGCGTGGACAGGTTGATTAGTTGCGGCGGCAGCTTCAAGTGGTTCATGAGAGACGACACTAGGCCCTGGTTGCTGCTCGGACCCGCCTGTTAACACCAATATATATATATATATATATATATATATACATATAGTGCGATTGTGAGCATGTAAATAAAAACCAACTGCACGTAACACAGATAAGCATGATAAAAGTAGACAGAGATAAAGTAATATAAAAATGAATGTACAAAGGAAAATAGAGAAGTGAAGAGAAAATGCGTGTATATGTTTTCTGACACTGATGTAGCGAGAAGTGTGTATGTGTGTGTGTGCAAACCTTGTGGCAGGCCTGCAGCTTGTCCAGCGCTAGCTCAAGCCCGCCGGCGCGTACAAAGGCCGCACACAGCTCGGGCCGCTCTAACGCGCGTACCACTAACTGTTGCATCCCCTGAGACAGCTTCACTACCTCTTCCTTTTCTATAAATATTAAAAAACAAAAAATACATAAAATTATTACAGTATGAACTGTGGAAAAAGTATTTAAAGATCTAAATCTTGAAACTCATTGTACTGTATGTAATCCTTCATTCATTAAATTAAGTATTGTTTACTCACATTGACGTTGAAAACTTCGAACCAATTCAAATATATATTATTATATAAATTATAAATTATTTGTAATATTTATATAAAGAATGTGTAAATTGATTGTGTCCAATTTAGGACTTGTTAGAAAAAACTGGTTAACAGCCTTAGTTACTTACGTAGGTATTCCATGAGCGACGGCAGCAGCAGCGCCGGGTCCGCTGCCAGGGCCGGGAGTTGCGCCACCAGCCAGAACACCTCCTCACGCAGAGACCACGCCTCGGTACCGCCGTCGCTCCCTCCTGTATAGGGCACCATTAATATCAATTAACAAAGTAGTTTTAATCGCAAACAACAATCAGTCTCAGGGAACGTCGGTCCTTACCGGAATTCAAAACTTGCGTATTCATACCATCGCAGAGAGACAGCGTCTTGTAGAATTTGTGCATTATTTCCGAGTGCTGCAACACTGAAAATATAAATATACATATAGTTAATATAATCTACTAATTATATACGAATATTATCTGTGACAACTGACCGGTGTCGGCGAGGCACGGTATCTTGGGGGCCTGCTGCTTCCGCTCATCCTCCACGTTGACGCCCTCCGCCTGTGCGTTGTTTTGCGCTTTACTCTCATCCGTCTGACTCTCGTCTGCTCCTCCCGGGCTGCTCGCCGACTGTATGGACAGGTGAAACGATTTTAGACAACTATTCCCCTCATATCTATTTACTTATATCTTTTCCACTTTATATCAATACCGGTGACCACTTGTCACTACGTCAAATGAGCGTGTCAGTAGGGACTTTTTTGATGACATACCTATCGAATATTAGGTTAATCTAAATCTATCTATTAATATTATATTATTACTATTACTATATAATTATGACTGTAATTTAACATAAAATTATTATATACAAAATATATATATTTATTTTTATGTTGGAGGGCAAATGAACTACTCGATGATACGTGATCACCGCCGCCCATGAACTCTTGCAACATCCGTGGATTCAAAGAGCGTTGCCGGCCTTGGAGGTAGGAGTATAGACGTTTTTTGAAGGTACTCATATCGTATCGATCTTTAAAAACCGCTGAAGGGGCTTTGTTCCGAATTCGAGTAGTACAGGAAGGAGAGGTCCTTGAAAACCGCACAGTATTGTAGGCGATGATGTGTTTTGAGGTGATGAATATCGGCGGCAGGCATCAGATCGAATAGCTCCTCGGAACATACTCCGATGTAAATGCGGCAAGAAGCAAGAGAAGCCACTTTTCTACGCAATGGCAAAGAGTCCAGCCGTTTGGCCCTGCGTCGTACACGGTCAAACAGTCGAATCTAATATTAGTGTGATCAGAACAAGAAATGAAAACAGTACTCCATTTGTGGCCGGACCTGCGCCTTACAGAGGGCCTCTGGCCAGGCTTGATATACTGCCTCGCTCTATTGATCACTCCCAATTTGATCGACTTGCCAACTTGGCCTTGCTCTCCAGATGACCGCAAAAGAGATAATCACTGAAAATGTCGAGGCCCAGTATTCTGATACTTGACGAGACATCGAGAGGTGTGCTCTCGAAGAGCGGTGATGCAATATAAAAACCTATAGAGGTATTATATCATTTCACAGCTTTTACTCCCTTTTATTTATAATATCATTACAATCGACTCTTAAAACACTTAAATCGACTCACAGGGTGAGCAGCATCACTTGCCCCGGGCGAGGCGGCGCCAGTGGCTTGTGCGGCGCCGGGCAGCGGCAGGGCCAGCAACTTGCGAGCGTAGTGCAACAGATGCTGCAGGAGCGCACGACGCAGTGGAGCCCGCCGCGCCGCACCGGCCAGCACATCCGCCAGCAGACCCGACAGACGCGCTTCCCCGCCCGCGCCACCGCCGCCGCCACCGCTCTCCGCGCGCCAGCCGCTGCTCTCGCGCACCCACCACCCGCACTGCTCCGCTGGGAGGGACAGGAGCGAGTCAGCGATTGGGAAATCATTTAAGTGAATAACTAATAGGTTGTGTATGGCGATAAATAAATATATTACAATCTGCTGTTACATAAAAAAAAACCAATTATATATTAGTGTACACACCGACGGCCTGTATTAGTGGCAGCGCGTGATGTACGTGTTGCGGGGCAAGTGCGGGCAACTGTGCATGCGCCGCGCGCAGCAACGCAGCGTGCAGGTCGAGCGCGGCGTGCGCCACGGGCGGCGCCCGCGCACCCCCCCACAGCGCTGCCACTGCGCGCAGCGCCACCAACGCGCCCGCCCCACCGCGAGTCTTCACAACCCGCGACAGCACAGACTGCAGAGCCGTCGCGGCGCCTACGCCCGCGCCGATGCTGGCACCGCCCTGAACACGTTGCAAATTCAATTCTGTACAATTCTCACTTAGCGAATCGTTAACTTCGACCCGCAAATTGATAGAGATAAGCAGAATTAGAAAATAAAATATTACTAGATAAGGTTCCGAGGAGACGACGGCCCCATCAGCGGTCACATCCATCGAGATGAACTTGACGAGCACCGGCACGAAGTACTCGCACTCCAAGATTACCCGACCCATGGTCTGGGCACTCCCCTCCGTCTACAGTACAATAGTTACATATCATACCCCCATTAAAGCTAACATAACAATAACAGAATAACGGCCGTTCTCTCACCTGCAGCGGTAAGCTGGCAACCCAAGCCAACGTTTGCATTGATAACACCCAACACCTCAGTGATATGTTGTCTAATCTGAAAAATATATTCATATCAAAAATTATATAACAATAAATATCAATGGGTATATAATGGCTATCAAAGTACTGATCATAACTAAGAACAGTAATATTACGGTACAGAGGTTTAATGTCATCCAAAAGCAATAACTTGAAATAAATCATTTAGATTTGTAAATACTACTTTAATATTAAAATTTTTTTCACGGATTTTGTCGCAGAGGTCATTTCCCGCATTAATATCAAAATTGTGCTAGTTTTGATTTAACAATGTGTCAGTGTCGATACGTACGTGACGAGAGCGCGCAATAGAGCCGTAACAGTGTCAACGGAGAGTCGCACACGCGGTACGTCGGGCGCCGCCAGCGCACCCAGCGCCGCCGGACCGGAGCCGTTCAGGGTCAGCCATAAGGATACAACGTTCTCCATGAACGTGCCGTCCACCTGGTGCATTAAATAACATTGTGATAAGATGTTGACCAGTTAGGAGATAATGCTTCAGACTACACATACTTGTTGATCAAATTCCAGAGCAAGATGTCTGAATACGTCGTAGAGCGTTAAGGCGAGTGGGGGGTGCCTGGCATCGTCGGCGGTGGAGGGCGGGGCGGCGGGGGAAGCGGTGGTAGGAGAGGGCGGGGAGGCGGGATCGTCGGGCGATGCGGGCGCGCAGGGCGGTTCCGGCGGTGGGCGGGCTGAGGGCGCGCGGAGGGCGAGCGGCAGCGCGGCGGCGGTGGCAGCCAGCACACGACGCGCGAACCCCTCCCCGCTCCCCGCCGTACCGGACTCCAGCCGCGCGTCCACGCACGTCGACAGACTACACGTTATTTTAATTCAACGTTAATTCTTACAAGTATTGTAAGTTGTCTTAAAGTATGTGATTCTAAATTGTCCTACCAGTTGCTACCGTCGCTCACTGGCTTCGTTCTCGATTCCTTTTTGACGGCCTCGAAGAAATATTGCTCCAGTTTTTCCTCCGATTCGGAATCGTCCGATTCGGAGTTTTGAGACGATATTTGTACCAGTTGACAATCCATGAAGTCTAGTAAACCTGAAGAGGCACCTATTTTAATTGAATAACAAATACTTTTTAATGCAATATACTTTTACAATTCAAGTAGAAACAGTAACATCAGCTATCCCGTACCCGATATATTAGGTCTCTTTGGTGGCACTTTACAAGAGGAGCTTAAGGTTTGGTTGACGCGAATAAAGTGCAGTTTGCCCGGGCCTCCCCACTCGTCACTAGGTGTCGCGGGCAACTCTCCGCATTCGTGCTCGACAAGATCCTGTCACAATAAAGAAAATAAATAAATATAATTACATTCAAGTGTGTGTCCTAGGGTTTGTGTGATTTGTGTGGTTTGTGGGTGTCTACAGACCTGCAGCAGTGTAGTGACAGCGTGCCGCGGCCAGGGCGGCAGCGCGACCGCGAGGCGCGCCAGACCCAGCACGCTGGCCGGCTCTAACAGCGCCGAGCCCCCGCACAGCGCGCACAGGCGACCCACTACCTACAATCATGTATTCCGATTTTATTATAAATGACAGAAATATTCTCTAAAATTAATCAGTGTCATAACAGACCTTAGCACACAACAAGAGATGATCGGCTAGCAGTGTAGAGTCCATGGCCAGCATGTGTGTCACAAGAGCGTGGGCCAGCGAGGCTCCCAGCGCTGGGGATACTAAGCGGGCCCCCTCCACCGCTGGACCCGTGCTGGGCCCGGCGGTGCTGCTAGAGCCAGTCAGCTTGCACATCATCGCCATCCGAGCTTTGAGGCTCAAGCGAGCGCGCTACGGGAATTAAATTTTAGGATATTAATAAGTAGAAATTTAAGATAATCAAACATATATATATTACCTGTTGCTCCTCCAAGGCGACTTGTATTCCTTGTCTGGCGGCGTACAACTCCTGCATCTGGTGCACGAGCTTCTTATGTAGTTTGCGACGGTGCAGCTTATCGGGTGCTCGCGGGGTGGGGGTGCCGCCCTCCGGCACCCGCGCCGCCCGGCCGCCCGTCACCCAGTCCCAGCGGTGCTGGTGAGCGGCGGGCGCGGGCACGGCGGCAGTGAGCGCAGCATCCAGGACGGCCGCTAGCGCAGTCAAAAGCGCCGCCAGCAGCGCGGGCTGCGGCCGTGCCTGCAGCAGCTCAAGCGTGCGTGCGCACAGCGCCTGAGTCACACCGCCTGAGTAGGAGCCGTGTGCGTACATGCTCTTGCGGGCCATGTATATTACGGCCACTAGACACCTGTTGAAGAATGTAATTAAATAATAATTTGTTAAATGAGAAGGAAAAGTCTCCGGAGTCTACTGTTTATTTATTATCTAGTTGTAAGCACCTGTCTAGCGGGTGCGGCGGCGCGTCTCGCAAAGCGAAGGCGTGCGCCAGCGCGTCGGGCAGGGCTGAGCCCCACCATTGCGCGGCGCCACACGCGCGCGCCAGCAGAGCGCCCGCGCCCGCACCGGCGCGCCCGCCCCACTCCCACGTCAACGGCAGTACGCTGCGGCACCACTCCGCACTCACACACCCGTATTGCTGAACATCACATTTAATATTTGTTACTCTGATTAATATTTCAAATACACATACACACACGTAGAAAAATCTCTAGTTTGCATTTATGTAAAATTCATAAAAGGCAGAATCATAGTTACATAACTTACATTTATTTTTTAGGTTAAACCAGACTTTATTTGAAACATTATCAATATTATTTAACATTACATAATAGTGCACACACAAAGACATATAATAACAGATATGAAACTTATAAATACAATAAATACATTAGTTTTCTAACTTGTCTGTGTGCAGTATTATACACTTTTAATTATATAAAGTAAATATTCAAAATACATACACTCACCACATCACCCTTTTGGAAATAAAAGTACAGGAGCAGGTCGATGATGTTCTCCGTTATCACCCGCAGCTTGTCGGTGGAGGCTCTCTCCAGCAGCGCCTCCGACGTAACCAGACCCTTATCTATCGCTTCCAATATCTTCTCATTACAATCCGGTATATTCTGCAATCTCTTCAATAAGTTCGTACAATTGTGAAGTTGCTGCTGCAGTTCTATACATTCCTGGTACGCCACCATCACTTTCGGATCGGGCTCGTTGGATTGGTTCAGGTAAGCCATCATGTGGGCCGCGTTACCGTTGTACAGATCCAAGTATGGATTCAGAAGGTCGATTAACTTGCCGGTTGCCAATCTGCAATCAATTTATTATTAATAACGCCTATATATGCTATAGCTCTAATTTTATACTCAATCTGAAGGACATCTTAAAAATAAGGATATACTTAAATTCCTATAATCAATCTGTTTCAAAAACAATTAAATACTATTAAGAAATTTGCAATAACAAATAAGTCAATTAACAATTACATATTGTTTTGTGTATCCGTACACACACTCGGGAACCCTACAGCATTCAACGTAATGTGTTAATATTAAATCGTACCGAAATCTACAGGAGAGATCTTCATACAACGCCTTGAGAGCGTTTACGGAGGCTTGGACATTGGTTATCTCCGCGATCTCCCCGTAGAACCAGCCAAGGGGAATCTTGCACTTCATTGCGGACATACCGTATCGGCCTATAGTCGTTATCTAGAAGTCATAACGACAAATACAATTGTTAATACAATTATAATTACTATTATATACATAAAATACCTAAAATTACTATTAATTCATATAATATCATATACACAAAGTATACCTTCATGTATCTGCAAAGGGGGGGTGGCTGTATGTCTGTGAGCACGAGGTGCTTGGTGGCTATATCTGAAGCGAAGGCCAATTTCACGCAATCCGTCTCCTCTCCGGTTGTCCAGATATCGATGCACAACGTCACGAGGTCGGAGCATGACGGAATTATCTGTGTCATATCATATCATATCATATCACATCACATCATATCATACCACATCACGTCACGTCACATCATATCACATCACATCATATCATATCTTAACATATAACATGAACACGTCACTTATCCAATGTCCGATAGGCATAGACCGGACATAGTAAGGTACATGATATATTTAACTACATACATTTAACTATTTGCTTTTGTATTTATACACGTATATATATACTTATATGTTATATTAGTATTCTATTTCATATATATTGCTATACATATATAGATTATGTCTATATATGTATAGCGATTCCCCGTCCATCAATGACGTTGTTCGTTAATATGGGTTACTGGAAAAGATCACTTTAGCGATAAGGTTGTATTGTTTTCTTGATTCTTTACTCTCAATGTATTATTATTTGTATGTGCAATAAGGTTTTTTAAATGAAATAAATAATATATACAAGATGGTAACCCACCACGTCAGTGAGTCGTACGTGGTGTCCAAAGTCCAGCACGATGTACCGCCGCGCGCCCGAGTGCATGCGCTCCACCACCAGCGTGTGCTGCGGCGGCCGCGCCACCAACGCCGCCCACGCCACCCCGCACGACGGCCACTGCTCCTCCTCCTCACGTAATTATACACATCATCATCATCATCATCACCACATATAATAAAGTTCCATAAGATGTCTTGTTCCTTCTTTAACTTAGTTTTGAATTGAAGAAATCCTGTTATAGCATTCAAAGTTTTTAGTTGATCGAAATGTAGAACTTAGGTTGTCGACTCATTTGCAAGATTGATATTATAATGTACATCATATGAGATTGTTACATTTCTTTTAAAAAGAGAAACTGTTGAGTTTCTGGCCGGCTCTTCTCAACAATGCAACATTCCGAGCCGGTGGTAGCTTACTCAAGAACTGACTACACTGACATTTTTATGTAATAATTGACGATTCAAAAGCGCGTGTAAATATCTACTCGAATAAAGATATTTTAAATTCACTATATCATATTACCTTTATTGTTTCAGCTGCAGTAAACTATTATCAATAAGTAAGCTTTTGTTGTAAGGAACACTTAGCTCATATTTACTATTTAAAGAGCTGTTAATGAGCACCTTAAAGAATTTGTCATCCGAGAACTCTGGTTTGTCTT
Source organism: Melinaea menophilus ssp. n. AW-2005 (assembly GCA_918358695.1). Classification (NCBI taxonomy): domain Eukaryota; kingdom Metazoa; phylum Arthropoda; class Insecta; order Lepidoptera; family Nymphalidae; genus Melinaea; species Melinaea menophilus. Next base: position 27,094,859 of record OU911041.1, on the reverse strand, counting down.
GCACGTCACACTCCATGAGGGAGCTGTCCACGTCTTCTAACGAGTCGGGATCCTGTGACGTTTGCTTTATGTGACCTTCCTTCACCATTGTCCATATCTGTAACAATGGACATTTTATATTATTGGAATACTAATTGGATTCCGTTGTTTGCTTGTTGTTGAAGTATTGATGTGGTGTACCTGGTGTGGGTCAGCCGAGTGCGCGCTCACGACGGCGGGTGGGTGACGCGCGGCCGCCGTCTCCAGCTTGGTGCCGTCGGACGCCAGGTGGCACGTCACATGGAGAGGACATGCCTCGCCCAGGCCTGCGCCTACCGCCTCCACACCTCCCGTTCCCCACCACGCGGTGCTGGTGGTCATCTTACCTTCTATTTAGGATAAAAATTTTGCTAATCAGAATATAATAATATAATTAATAATCATGCTACTAATATACATTTCTTAATGTGAGTACGGTAAGCTGTCTTAAACAAATTATGTTTGAGGTAGATACCGGCGTCAATTGGTAAATTGAGCAGGTCCTTCAGCTGACAGTGCTGCGGCGGGGTCGGCGCGGCCGGCGTGTCCCCCGCAAGGACGCTCGCATACGTCGCAACGGACGCACTGCCGCGGTTCAGCTCCGGCACCTCCGCGCCGAAACGTGTTCGCTCCAGCGGCAGACCGTAAAGGCCAAATCTGAAAGGCGACAATTATTGAATTAAGTACATATTCAAAAAGTTTTTTTTTTTTAAATAGCATCTCAAGGTCCAACCTGGCTCTCAGTAGTTGCTGGTACAGGTCGGCGCGTTCCCGCAGGCAGGCGGCGGCTCGCTCCAGAAGCGCCAGGCCGCGTGCCACTAGCGCCGGCGCCGCGGAGCGCTTGCTGCAGTGCTGCGCCAGCGCCGTCAGCCACTTGAGCGCTCCCGCACTCTCGCACGCGCCCACCAACGGAATACAGGCGATCACGCTGCTCGTCAGCGTTTGTTCGAAAGTTGACTTGAAGGGTTTCGGCAGTTCCATCACTCCTCTGCGAAAAGATCACGCGTTATATTATTTGATATTATGTTTTACAAAACTCTATAAATCTTTTAAATATATTCAGATGCTATCGTACGTGGAATGTATACTAGTATTGAAATTATGAAAGTAACATAATGGCATGTGCTATAAATTAAAAAAATATATACTCACTCTCTCGTTATCAGCATTATCTTGACACATTTTTTGGCAATACTTCTATTTGCGCAGAGTATGCAAGTCTTTATTAAAGCATCCGTATGTTTTTCGATAATAGAGATGCATTCGAGCTGTTGAGTTTCGACGGGATTTTGAGATTCCTTTTCTTTGCCTTTATCCGACTTGGCTAATCGCATCCGCTGCAACCGTATCGATACCACCCAGTTTAATAAATCCAATGCGTATTTCCTTTTCTCCATGTCACCTTTACTCACAGCCATTTCACAGAGAGAATTCAAAAAGTTATTTGATTCCAGCATAGCGATGCGCTGCTGTCTCTCCAGAGGCACTTCCGTGTGGGGACAAGAGCGAACGGTTATCGATATCTGATGCAACCAGTCGCAACCGATGAAACTAGACTTCTTTGAAGAACTTTCACTTTTAATAGATCCTTTTGATATATCTTTGGCGGGGTCGAACAATGTTTTTATGTGAATGAGAAAAGTCCTACCCCTCGCTCGATACAGTCGCGGACTGGTGAGTATTAGAGCTCCAGATTGTTGTGTGGAGTCCAACCCGGACGACAGAAATAGAGGCCCCGCCAAAATCTCCGCGTTATGTGCCTGTAAGTACTCCTCACTGTGAACTGGATTTACGAAACTCGATGTCTCCGACTCTACGGCCGTGAACCGCACCGGTGATTCCGCCCGGTGACCAAACAATGCGTCCTTTTTATACCCAATACCGTGCAAGTTCTGTTTCAGAAGAGTGACTTGTATTATCGGCAACTTCCCCACGGAGCTCGCTGTGTGTAGTGTGAAGCCGAATTCGATGTGCGCCAAAGACACACTATAGGGTAACGTGAGCTCCAATACGTGTTCATCCCATGTCGACGACGTGTTTTGTAAACGCCAGGATCTGTTGTTTTGGTGGTCAGATCGCGATCTCTGTGCTGGCAGTAATTCGCACCAAAAACCCGGAACTACCGCACTGTACGGTACTGTCGTATTCATACCATAGAAACCCGTGAGCGACATTAGAGTTTCCAAGTCCTTGAGGTCCAACTCGGGCTTGTTGGCTAACACAACGGGAGGAGGGGTCGGACCGCACACTTCGTCCCGGGGGGCTTTTTGCAACATGTCAAAGTCTAAGTTAGCAAATTCGTCTTCGTTGCCATCGCTGCCCGAATCTTTCTCTCCGTTATTGAGAGCATAGAAGTAGATCATACCGTGCTTGGTCGAGACACTGATTCGTTCAACGGACGCGCAATACACAACCGACGTAAACTGTCCCTTGGGCACTCGTTTTTCCGAGAGTATTTTGAAATCTGGTAAGCCGTAAAGCCGCATATTTCCGTCTAGACCCACCACCGCCATTGAATACTGGTCGTGCTTGTCGGCCGGCAGCAGACATAAATCTACGGGACTTTCGTTATATGGCAGTTCTTTAACCGAAACTGGATGATCGTCTAATGTGAATATACAAGTTTTACTATTTATTTTATAAAGTAGAAAGTAAGCTTTTGAGTCTGATTTATCAGTCTTATCTTGTTGGTCCGGAACATCGTCGACGTCCATCTTCAAATCGCAGTCGGCGTCAATTTCCTCCTCCTCCTTTTTAATCTTCTCTGGGTCTATGCTGGATATAACGACTAACAAATGCTCTTTGTCCTCTGTCGGTAGTAGATGAGTGACTGCGGCGTCTTCTCTTTGATTTAATTTCGATGGAAGACTTAAGCACTGAACGGCTATACCCTGCGTCACCGCCTCGTCCTGGGGCGGATCGCTGTCAAACCCGTCAATGTTGCTATTAATAACCGCCGTCTGAGTGCCCCCCTTGTCTCCAAATGTCGCAACTTTAATTTTCTCCGTGCTATCACCCCCTTCGTACCATTTTAAATCCGTAATCTCCAGCGGCCCGTTGCCGGTCATGTTTAGATATTGCGTGATGGGGTCCCCGTGGACTGCATCCGTTTGATCCACGAGCTTTGTGCCTACGGATTCTAGATTTCCGATTTTCCATCCCTTAAGCTGTGCCATTTTACCCACAAAGTCCAACATGCTGCCCGGTCCGGATTGAGATACTTCCGGCAGCAGGGCGCCCGGCGGCGGCGGGGGTTTCGTGAATATAATTTTCTTAGGCTCCCAAATTTTGCATTCCTCTTTACTGGATGAAGCGTTCAAATTGATTACGTTGCTAATTTGTTCGTCCAATAAACTGTTTGTGCATTGAGGAAGTTCCGTGTCTTCATCTGAATATTGTAAATACATATTATCATATATGTTACCGTCGTCCGGTCTCTGCACTGCACACACTTTCTTACTGCCTCCCGGTTTAGAGTTTCCGCTGCTGTTTGACGTGTGAACCACTGTGGTTATTGACCCCGCCGAAGAGCTGTGAATGTCGTACGTCAGTAGGAATAACATTTTGTTTTTGGGTGTCAAATTATTTTTGGCTTCATTTTGATCATTCATAGCTTGTATGCTCTCCTTAGATCGGTCGGGTGCTCCGGAGTCAAACAGCGCCTTGCTGGAATCCTCTTTGATCGGTTGGTCCGTTGGTGTGGAGTTGGTCCGTGTTACTATGACCGCACAGATTAGAGAAGGTTTAGCTTTGCTAGTTGTTGTTTCTTTTTCAATGTTTTCTAAACTTTGTGCATGTGGATATGGAGCCTCTTGTTGTGACGTCATCCCCACAAATGCCATGGCAGACAGTTCAATGCCATAGGTTGCTGAAATACACAAATAACCTATTAGATGTGTACATATAAGAACTATAACTATTTTTTAATAAGTATACTTACAGGTATCCTTTTCTAGGCTGGCCGACCAGATCTTATTGCAGTCTGTTGTCAATATTCCACTAAATATTGAGTCATATGGCGAGAGGTGAATGAATTTCACAAGTTTAAGGCCACAGTCAAATTTCCAAATGTTAACTTTTCCTTCAGTTGTGCCAGAAGCTATCAAATCTCCTGTGTTGCCTTTTGAAACTACCCGAACACTGGGAGAGGGCGTAGCGCAGGCGGTAGCATTAGTCACCTGAGGAAGAAAAAAAATAAATATTATGATCCAAATTTTAATAATCAAGAGTTCATTTTGATATAAATATAATGTTGAAACTGCTGACCGATATAGGCACATTATGCGTGTACTCTCCCCTTACGAAAGGGCAATTGGGGGAGTGACGCTCGTGCTCCACCCAGGGCTCGTCTGACTTCTCCCAGCACACCAGACAGACCATGCAGGTGAAGCACATGGCACGGTCGTCACCGCTGGGGGACGGCTGGTGGTAGAAGCCGGCCTGCGCCATGCGCGCGGGGAGCGCCCATCTGTTAAACAATGATGACATCATTAAACAAATGATGAATTATTTATATTAAATATTGTATGCAAAGGCTTTTCTTAACTATTTATTTATTTATATATATCACCACAAAGATGGGATATTAAATTAAATGTGTAGACAAAAAGTCATTTGTGGGGGCTGTATAGGATACACCACTGTCTCAGAGCAGAGACATTAAATGATACATATGGTTTGAAATGCTTTAAAAATTCGTATAATAATTAAAAACACCGACGTAAACTTACTTGTAATCCATATGTGGCCACCTCTTGAATGTTTCTTTCCTTTCGGCCTCGGAGTACATTAATGCTCTGGACTCCTCATCCCTCGTGCACGGCATAAGTTCATTTGCGCGTTGCCCCACCGCCGAGGCGATCGCCAATGCTGGTATCCGTCTGTTCTGGCCCTTGAGCTCTTGTACTACACCTGACATCACAAGCCGCAGTGTTGATTGTTGGAGCAATATTGTCACTGTACTCCACTGGAACACACACATATATAAACAAGTTATTTTATAAATAACAAAGGGTAAGAGCTATATAAAAACAGTCATCTTACTTTTTGTGCTTTAACACCTTTTCTAACTGGTTCAGCATCAATAGAGTTTTTCAGTTCTTTGACAAAGTCTCCTAATCCTTCTATGGAGTGGGGGTCTAAGTTTTGAACACATTGATACAGTAGAACAGCCTACAAAAACAATAAATCATATTATATAGTTAGAATGATACAAGAATTAAGTTCTTATTTCTTCAATAGTGTTGGATTAAATTTCGGTAATTCATTAATTAATTTTCTATCAATAAATTATTTTATTTATATAGATACTAGCACATATCTTGCAAAGGCAAGCCTAATGCTACAGGCATTATTACACAGCTAATAAAAACGTCAAATAGTAACAACATAGAGATACAAATATAAAATTATATAGAACAAAATATAAAGTCACCATAGTGGTGTCGTAAGCAAAGACAACAACAAATAAAATTCGATATATTGTAATTTAATGTATGTCTTTAAATTTTTGATCAAGTGAAGTCAAGCATTGATAACTTATGCGACTTAACAATGAGATAAGTAAAACTTAACAATTTATCATTTCCCGTTAATGTCCAAAATATCCAGCCTCAACATAATATATTTTTACAAAACGTGAGCACGGCAAAGCACTAATGATATATATATTTTTTGGGATTTATTTTTGAAATTTTACCACAAAATATTGCATAACATTTAATTTCCTTCTCTTTTATACTTGTTCTCTTGAGATATGATTATGTTTAGGACACATATATTATATAAATTATTAAGAAACATTCATAAACACATTAAAATATTAATAACAAATTAAATAAACATATTTGTAGACAATTGACACAACACAACACAAACTATTTTAATATACTTTAAATCTTTGTATATAAATTACAAAATATCAAATCATAGGGTTGATATACCCCATGAGTTAATTTTTTATATCTTATAACACTCAGTATTAAAAGCTGCAATATTATAATATGCAAGTCATGATTTGTTGGAAATTAAAAATATTTTTCAATTATTTTTTCTTATAGGAAGATAATAATGTAAGTTTTTGCTTTACAATATTTGTAGATTTTTTTTTATTATAAATTAATTGATTAGGAAATAATTATTTTTCTGTTCATCAAGTGTAGTTTATTATTAGCCATGAAAAATAAAATTAACAAAAGAAGACCAATAAAATTCATTTATAGAAATGGAAATTAAAAATTACCTCTGACAAGACCAATTCAAGCCTAACATTGCTATCAGGCTGTGATGAAAATAAGGGTCTCTGTAGGGCTGTGTGGAGGAGTAAAACCCCGTTATAGTCAGTTCGGGCGCCTACTCCACTACTGTCCCATAGGAACACACGGTCGGCACCCGACGCATATTCAACACCCAACGTACCCCCTTCATCTACAAATAAAATAAAATAAAGTCACATACCGTCTGCCGGTCAAAAGCGGTAGGAAACATTACAGTTTAATCGAAATTGTTTACTAGGAACTGTCAAACTGAACAATGTAGGACGAGATCAATTGGTATGTATAATATATACAATTTATTCATACAATTTCATCGCCTCTTTAAAGCATTTAAATAATCACGAACGTCGTAATTGGAGCAACAATTGGAGTTTCAAACTTACCCGAGGATAGACAAGAGGATTGAAGAATCACACCAGAATTAACATCCAAAACGTGCACACTACCTACATCAGTCTTCACTAATATTATATTTAAATTACTGTGATACGATAGTGAAGTAACAGGAAAGTTCATACGTATATAACCATCTTCTCGTAATATCAAAGAATCATCGCCCATCGTGGCCGTGAACACATCTGTCTATTCTACGTAAACGCCATTTGTATTTTTTTATGTCAAATAGTTCTACATTTCAAGTGGCCAGACTTAAAAAAACATTTTCATTATGGTTGCCACAGATAATGAAAAACTCATCCCTCACGTAGCTGACATCTACAATATAATATTTACTACCATTATAATTTTATTAGCACAAAAATTAAAATAAACAATAAAACCGAAAGGAATATTTCATACAACATAAAAACTTTACATTGTGTCGTATGTTTTATATATACATTTAGTAATATTTGAGACGTGGGTGAGATATCAATTCGAAAGCTTTTTTAATATAATTAATCCAGATCAGAGATCAAGATTCCAGAAAGTACGTACTAAATATAAAATATTTTTTTTTAATGAACAATTAACAGTTTTCAAAATAAACAGCAATTGAATATATTTGAGCGAAGCGAACGAAGTGAGCGGAGCGTTTTACTGGAGACTTTTTACATTCTTTGTCACGAATTGGCTCGAAAACTACTTGACGGAAAATTATGAAACTTTGCAATCGAAAAGATACACATTAGGTGATGATTTAAAAAAAAAATCAAAAAATATCCTTAATTTTTTTTTTTTTTTTTAAATATCATGTCAAAAAACTGATATCCCATTGAAGTCAATGGGAAACGATGAGTCAATACACTCGGCTCGCTTCGCTCAATATGCAAACGGCACCCGAGATTTCGCGAGCGCTGCAAGTCGAAATTGAGGGTTTGTTGGCGCCCCTAGTTATTAAAACTTTTACAGAACTTTTGCATATTTACATAAAATTTTGTAATATAAAGATTATTTATATTTCTTATTCATTCATCACAGAATTGGATATATTAGTAAGTACTCATATATGTTGTAGAAAAATATTTCAAAATATATAATAATTTAATATAATTTCTTTGAAACATAATATTTTAAGACCTAACTTAATTACAATTACTGCAATCAACAGATAGAATTTTGTGTTTGTTGAAGATCTAAATAACAAATTACATATAGTTATTATTCTGAATTGTGGCAGTGTTAGAGTCAAGCTAAAGTCATTTGCATTTAACCCGTACATAGGATGGTACCACCGGTGTAATATATTCCACAGTGGATTGTCATATATCCTAGTATCCTCGATCTCCCCATTTGCCATATCATTTTTGAGCTACGGTACCACTTATCATTGGATGGATCGTCTAAAAAAAGAAATAAAAGTGAGTGTGCAATTCACACACGGCAGAAGTGAAATTCCTGAAAATATTTTTTTTTTTTGAGTTTCTTTGCTGTTAGCCCTACTGGCCATGACAATGTCACCGGTGGGGTGAAAAGTATCTAGAAAGATTGATATGGGTACAGAGTATCAGGAGTATTATGATAAAGGGTTATTATTTTTTACCAAACTTTAAAAAAGTTTAATACTTTTTGCATTATAACAACATACATTTAAGATTTTATACCTACTAATAGTCTCAGATATACAAATTGGATGAAAGTGTATGAACATACAACTGGTCGTTTTCTTCAAATTTCCATTGATTTGACATCCATCATTACAATGACAAATTATTACAAATACTTATACAGGAAATTGCAGTTATAATCTAAAAAAATATCATATAAAATAATGTATTTTTATATAAAGCTGCTTATGTTAAAAAACTTACCTCAACTAAGAATTTTATAAGTGTCAACGCCATCTATCGTTAGTTAAAAAAAACAGCAATTCGTGCCTCATTCAATATCTGCCTCTAATAACACTTTAATTAAAAAAATGAGCAGTAGATGGCACCATAACAGGATCGGGCAATATGTTTTCTATCTCATTCTCTCCTGTACATTTATGTGTTTGTTTCTTTGTCGTTACATCGAGCTTCAAATCACAACTATTCTAAAAAGGTTATACTTCAAAAAAACAATTATAGTTTACTTTTTATTTATTATAAAAGAAAAAGATGTCAATTCATAAAATACTGAGTTATTTTTTATTAAATCGCTACAGTTATCCTTCCACTTTATGACATGATTTAAGAATTATTAGTATTGAGATTAATTAATAAGTAAATACAAACTGAACATCAACTTTTAACAAAATTATCGAAAATAAACATATTGAGAGTATGTCATGAATATTCATTCAACATATATTTAAATTTTTTTTTTTTATTAATTCCTTATGTAATATTCACTTTACTTTTTAGTTACTTTTTAAAGTTATACTATGATGCGACATTAATTGAGTACTTGGAAATATTATTTTTGTGTTACTCTCCATAGAATATAATTTTGTTTATACAACTCTTTGCGAAGGAAGTGGACAGTAGAAAAAACGGCCTAACTACGTATTTTTACTACGAAATAACGCGGATGCGGCTCGCCCACCAACATTCTGTGTTATAAAAATCAAAGAATATGAAACAAAGCGTGTGTGTTTTTTTTTTGTCGTAACTCCAGCGCTGTACATACTTTTGTATGAAGTTTGGATGAAAACCATTTGGCATTTATTTTCTTTTTTTTACGCTAAAATAGATATCCGTTGAATACAACAATTATCGTTAAAGCATGTTTCAAGGTGACAAATAGCCCTCGACATACGTAATGATCCAATCGCTAAATCTTTTAGAAATAATTAGTTTTACCAACGATTATTAAGTTTCATCTTTATTTTTAAAACTTGGTTAGTTATTATTTGATGACTGGCATGTTTTGACGTGTTTATAATATTTATGTATAAAGGGTTTTTTATTCTATGATATTTTTGATGAGTATCTAATGTATGTAAGATTTAGTTTGAAGGTATCAGTGAAAGTAGAGAAAATGAGAAGTAAATCTATGATCACGTAATGTCAGGGATAATAATAATGTATTCAGAATAGTATAAAAGGGCGAACAAGGATGGACAAGGATGGATTGATATATTGAAGAACCTTGTATGATATATGTGTATGAATTTTTATTTAATATACAAATTGTCTGAAACATCGTAAGATCCTCGCCTACTCTGACTCGAATATAATAATATATATTACACAAATCCTTGTTTTTTCGTTGCTCACGTCAGTTTACTTATTCCATGAAATATTTTTTGTATTTGTGTCATTCTGTTTTGACGCAGAACTTAATGTTTTTGAATTTTGGTTGTCCAGTTGTGTTTTGTATTTATAGTAGGTATAGATATTATGTGTATATTATCAATACCAAAACATTACATAAATAAAAAAAATCAACGAAAAAAGCAAATTAATCAAGAAATAGACAAGATGCACTAACATTAAATGTATAAAATTAAAATCACAAATAAATAAATATATCTGAAGGGGGGTCCTATTTTTATGAAATACTAAATTCATACACACACATACAACTATGGCTATTTACGGATAAACAAAGAAATTATTAAAGATATGTTCTATGGTTTGGTTTATTCGGTTTACCGTCTTGATAAAATCTATTCTATGTCAAACCGACTATATGTACCATATTAAAATAACCAGGTATTTAATATACACTTAGTAGAAACACAAATTAAGTTGGAAACTTATTAAAAAATGATGTTCTCTGTACATTCCGTAGTAAATCAATTACGATATAATAATTTAAATATATATGGTGTTTATATTGTTAATATTCACTCCTAAAGGAACTTTATGATTGTATGTATTATATCAATTGAGGTCTCCAAGAAAAATGTTTTCTCAGTTCGATTAAAGGTTCCAAAAAACTGTTAAATCCTTAAAAAATTTACTCCTTGTTGGGAACCGCCACTGCTGATATAACCTCAGTGATCAATAAATAATTTAGAATCTACTTTCTTGTTATATATTATTTAATAACAACCATAATCCATTAAAAACAGCGTTTTGATATTACTTCTTTAGAATCGTTGTGATTTGAAACTCGATGTAACGGAAATGCATCACGAAAAAGGAACAAACACAAATATGTAGGAGAGAAAGAGATAGAAGATATATTGCCCTCTGCAATTTTTCAACATAATATAAGCAGTATTAAATATTTCGTAGGCTTGGTAATAAATAATTAACCTTACATGTATCCTAATACTCCTTTATGCATAGAGTATGAGGAGTGACCGAGAGACCTATATCCGTCTCACTCTCTCTTAGTTTACTTTACAGCAGTTTCACTTTTCCCGTTTGTGAATTGCACACACACATTTTGGGTAGACCTCGAAGAATTTCTGCCCATTTAGGTGTACCCGACTTTTGAATTTTGGAAAAAAATCTTCACAGGAGATCTTCTTATGACCTGAGTACGAAATGACCATTAGTCAAAGGGTTGATATATATATATGTGTGCGTGCGTCCAGATTCGATTTTTGTCAGCACGGCAGAGGCCGCAGTTTCGCTCGGATCGCTTTCAAACTTTATACAAAATCAACCATCCAAAAATGAAGGTCAAGTTCGTTAACCAGAGAAATCCGGCCACGGGGGGCGCTAAGGCCTCACTTTTTTGATTTCAGTTTTTCGACCTTTACTTTTTCCCTATACAAAGTAGATCAATCGTGTTCATATTATATGATGTCTTTGATGAATACCTATAACTAATGTAGATAAACCGAAAACCTAACTTCAATAACTTAGGGGTGGGGGTAAAAAAACCGATTTTTTTTGGAAAAAAAGTCATAACTTTTTTCTGGTAAATATTCTTTCACATCACAAGTATTTTTAATAAAAAGTTTATTTTTTACTCTAAATTTAAGTACCAAAAGTTTTTCCGTAAAAGGTACCGTTTCCGAAAAAAAAAAATAAAACCGCTTTTAGCTTGAAAATTTAAGGTAGGTAAAACCACGCCAACTTTTTTCTGGTAAACATTCCCTCCTCGCAAATATTATTAATAGAAAGATTATTTTTTACTCTAAATTTAAGGCAACGCACTAGGTACTCCTTTGACTAAGCCAAATAAAATTATCACAGTTTATTCTCGCAAGGGGTGTTATTCTTAGGTAGTGAGTTATATTTTAAACGAGTTACACACGAGGTCTACCCACGCGTGTCCCCCTGCGGGCACGGATTTTTTTAATTAGTTGTATAACAGGTGATGTTATTATGAAATTAATAAAGTGATTCTATTTGTTTCCTTAAGATAACAATTAAATACTCCCTGTATATAAATTTCTTATCATAAAATCAATTATAAAATACATCATTTATTATGTGTATATCCTAATATAATGGTATATAATGTGCAGTAATAATTCTGTGTATCACAGCGATATCAAATCTCAATATGATTTGGGTTTACTTCATATACGGACTCCTGTTTCTTGCGATGTCTTATTCACAAGAGGTAAATATTCCTTTTAATATTATGTATAATTTTGTTTTTCTTTAAAAAAAAAAAAAAAAATCTTTATATGTTTGAATATATGGTAATCTCAAAAACTGGAACGGTTTTTTAATTTCTTTATTCTGTCGAAAGATAAATTAAAAGCGAGAAAAATAGGCTACTTCATATCATAATATTTTTACGGGATCGGGACTTTGGAGAATAAAATATTACAGGATACTATATTATAGATTTTTTTTAAATCCTAACAAAGTCTATCCCGATCCTAATAATTTTAGTGAATAAGGCTTTCATCCACTTTTGTATAACCTTTACAGATAACTCCTGAAAACGGTAATAAAGTACGAAGATCGGCATCATATTATATAACTGGACAAATTGTCCCTATGGACACGAATAGTCCCTTAGCTCAAAAGTTGGCGAAGCAGGCGCTGAAAGAATATGAGATAAAAAAACATACTCCAATACATCATGTGGTCTCAATGGTAACCAAAGCCACCGAGCAAGTAGTCGCTGGAACTAATTATGTAATAGATTTCATTGCTAAACCGGTGTTCTGTCAATCGAAGCATTCCTCAAAATGCTCTAAAGGGCACTTCCCGGTCGACTATGAACTGCTGTGCGACTCCGAAATATTTTCGCAACCCTGGATCAAGAGGAAGGAGATCAAAGTTGCTTGCAAGAAAGTTTATCCCTTCAAGAAACACTTAAATTACTAGATGCTTGTGTTTAGTAAATTATCTTGCGGTTGATATTTTGTTTTATTTAATAATTTTCCTTAAACAAGTAAGTTAAGCTAAATAAGCGTGTAATTCTAAGCGGTCTTCTCAAATCTATTTCAATAGAAAGGTAAACAATAAACAAAATGATGCACAAAAAGCGGGCTTAATGTCATAAAGACATTCTCTACCAACCAGCCTTAGGGTGTACATGGGAGAACGTTGTAAAAAAAAAGGTGGTGCAAAAAAAAAACTAAACTAAAAAATTTATTAATCTCGATATATCACCACAATCATATAATGTAATATAAAAATAAAAAAAATCAAAATATCTTTATTCAAGTAGGTATTTACACGCACTTTTGAATCAATTCAAAAGTGCGTGTAAATGCCTCAAAATAAATGTGTAAATCAAGTCAATTATTACAATAAAAAAGGTCAGAGTAATCAGTCCGTGAGTAAGCTCTCACTGACTCGGAATGCCGCTCTGCTTAGAAGAACCGGCCAGAATTTCAACAGTTGCTCTTTTTAATAGAAATGTAACAATTTTAGATGTTAGTATGTAACATTCTTAGATACATTATAATATCAATCCTGCAAATGAGTCAACAACTTAAGTTCCACTCATTTCGATCCACTAAAAACTCTTGGACGTTATAATAAGGTATTTAATAATAAACTTTTGATTTTAAATTTAAAACTAACAAAGGTCTAAGATATCTTGTGGAACTTTATTATATATGCTTATGCTCAAGACCATGAAGGATTTGTTCACTTTTTGAAGACGAATTTTTGGCGTTATGAGTTTTTGTTTTTATTTCTTGTATTTGTAATTGTCATGTAATTGCAAAGACGGCCCAGCTGAGGTTGGCTGCGAGTGTGCAGAGATGGGGATTTCACTGGAACTTTTTATCTAAAGTTATACCATATAAAATTTGTTAACTGAATTAGTTGGAACATTTCCTTGTTAAGGAGCATATTAAAATGTTTACTTTTTTCATTAGGAAGTGTAATCTCTATTGTTTTATTAGCATTTAAAATTAAATTATTAATTTCGAACCAATGAAGGACAGGTGATAAAGTACTGTTTACGTCATCATAATCAGTCTTAACACGATCAACTTCAAAAATAAGAGAGGTGTCATCAGTAAAAAGTACAATGTCACACAGACCTTTAACGAAAAAGGGCAAGCCATTACTATACCAAAAATAAAGGGGCCAAGAATAGATCCTTATGAAACACCCATCTTTAGGTGAGAATCATCCCAATTAGAATTATTAACGTAAACTGTCTGGACTCTTTGATTCCGGTAAGAGGCAATAAGATCAAGCGCAGCGCTACACATACACTGTAGTGGTTAAGTTTACATAGCAATTGTTGACGATCCACGCAATCAAAGGCCTTAGACAAATCGCAAAACACCTCAATTGCAATCTGCGACAACTCCCATGCGTGGTAAATGTGCTTAAGAAGCGCGGCACCCGCATCAGTCGTTGATTTGCCTTTGGTGTAACCATTGTTCACTATGCATGATCCCACAGATTAGATCCCATGATTTAGAATAATTTTCTCGAACATATGCATGTTATGTGAATAACATCTTACGTAAGGTCAATAAAACCGAGATAGGCCTATAATTCAAGGGTTCAAGTCTATCGCCACTTTTAAACAAAGGAACTACTTTACTGTTATTCATCAAATCTGGGAATATACCAGTTTCGATACATTTGTTGACAATAAGGAATAATTTTAGGGGCAATATTATTATATACCCGAGACATCACCGGACATTTTCTTCGGATTTAAGGTTCTAAATGTTTTAACAATTTCATCTGATGAAACAGGTAGACATACATATTAGACGCTATATAATATTATTCATTAAAGTAAAGTTATTTTACTTGGCATTTGAATGACTCACAAGACGGTGCTTTTCGTATATATTTTGGTAACTCGGTCCAGAGTCTGACAGGCAGTTAGACCAAATGAGTTAGATAAGAAACCAGTCTGATGAAGGGGAGTGTGGAGCAGTAAATTGTTAGAAGAACGAAGTAATCTGTCATGTACATCTGATAGAAAGGAGAAATTACATTTTAAATAGAAGACAGAATTCATACACTTCTCCTTTTAAAAATTGGCAACCTTTAATTATTAATAATTTATTCAAAAATAATACATTAAAATAAGTTTGAATTATTGACAATACGTTATGTAAAGCTTATACGAGGGTCAAACTGAAAGTTCTTAGAAAATCAAAAACTAAGCATTCTAGCAAGTTATTAGTTTTATTGTAATTTTGCAAAATAGCGTCCATTTACATCAATACATCGCTGCATTCGATGGAACCATTGAGAAAAGCACCTTGCCCACTCGGCCTTAGGGGTCTCTTCGACGGCGTTTTGAAACGCAGCCGCTGCTTCTTTAGCGTCTATAAAACGTTTTACTCAAAGTTTTTCTTTTATTTTCGGAAATAAATAAAAATCGCAGGGTGCGAGGTCGGGGCTATACGGTGAGTGACCCAGTAATTCCACGTCTGAGGTCACCAAATAGTCGATCGTTTGCCTGGCGGTGTGCGACGAGGCATTGTCGTGATGAAGGAGGATCCTGCTGCGAGGTCGTTTCTCTCGAACTTTTTCCAAGACAAGTGGCAAACAATTGTTAGTATATATTATATATACTCTGCATTAACCGTTTTCTGATCCTCTAAGACTACTGTCGCGTAATGACCTGTCTTTCCGAAGAACGAGGCCAGCATCTTTTTTCCAACACTTCGACCTCTCTTCACTTTATTTGGCAACTCTTCGGAAGGAAACACCCACTGAGCAGACTGTCTTTTGGTTTCCGGATCATAACAGTAAATCCAGCTTTCGTCACCCGTTAGTATGTCGAACACTGCATTTGAGTCACCTTCGTTAAATTTTTGGATCATTTCTCGGCACCAATCAACATGGCGGTGTTTTTGAGCCTCGGTCAAATTATGCGGTATCCAGCGGGCACAAAGCTTCCTGACCGCTAAATGTTCATGGAGGATTTTGTGCACTTGACTCATACCTGTGCCTAGACTTGTCCGAATCTGCTGATAGGTCACTCTTTTGTCAGTCTCTATCATACGCCGCACAACACTGATGTTATCTTCAGTCGTCGCTGTAGAAGGCCGTCCCTCACGCAAATCATCGGTGAGACTAGTTCGACCATGTTTGAATTCATTAAACCAGTTGTAAACTGTGGCACGAGATGGGGCTTCATCGTGAAAAGTCAATCGAAGTCTATCATAACTTTCTTGTTGATTTAAATGACATCGATAGTCATAAAAAATCATTGCACGAAAATTTTCTCGGCTTAAATTCATTCTGACGTGCACAGACAATTTTCAATTTGCCGCCAAATCGTAAAACAAATGACAAATGAATGAAATGTACACTCAATAATATTGGTAAAGAGTTCTATTTTCAAAATTTAAACTATTTTTTTTAATATAATGCTTTTAAGTGACCAGTTCTAAAAACTTTCAGTTTGACCCTCGTAAATTGATAAAATCATTTAATTGGAGTTAAATAACAGTTTCTATTAATATTTTGCAATGATTAAAAATTCGTTATAAAAAGTTTTTTTGGAAAATTTATTTGTAAAGGTAAAAATTGTATTAACTCTTGTTGACAGTTATGGGGATTTTGAAAAAAATTTAGATCTAGGAAATCGTTATATTTAAGTTCGTTATATTAAGGTTACACTATGTTAAAAACATGTAATTGCATTTTAATATTATATTTAACTATTCTTTTGTTCGTGTATGGTGTTTATTAAGGTATAGGATATTTTACAGCCTTTTATTTTGACGGGCAAATACAAAATTGACCTTAAAATATAATTATAATAAAATTAAAATTCATGAAGTTATGATTGTTGTCAAGAGAGAGTATGTAGCAGACGAAATCACGTCGCAATCACGAAAATCAATCAATTAGTTATAATAATATGCATGTATAGGTGCTTGTAAATTAATCGGTCGATTTATTAAACATTTTTTAATTAAGTAAAACAAACAGGGTGGTAAAGATAATTGTTTGGTATATTCCATGTACCGATGTAGGTAACAAATTTGGCGGAACTTAGCAGTGACGAAGGATAAAGGATAGGACATAAAGAAGTTATATCACCTGACTCTACTTTAGCAGACAAATTGTTGTACACACCACTTTATACAAGGATAATTTTACCCGGTCCTATCGCAAACATGACTGCCAAGCACCATAATGTATTTTAAAAGAATTTTGAATTTTGCTCCATTCTAGGTTTTATCCAAACCGGTACCGGCTTCGGTTGAGTCACCTTAAGCACGTGTTACCAGTATCTATCATTATCACTTTCTCTTTTTGTTGTTCGCAGTTAATTCTATGATTAAGGTAATTAAATAATACTGAATTGCTCAAAAAAGAAGAAAGAAATATTAATTTTTTTTTGGTTTTCATGTCCTTATTCATTAATTGTCTTTATTACTATATTGAAATGAAGTTATAATTATTACGTGAAAATAAACTAAAATATATAAACAAAAGTGTCATTAAAAGAACATCTACACATTAATAAAATTGTATTGTCTGTTTGTAATTCCAATTAACAGCTTTTCATTAAATGTATATATAGAACTTACATAAAAAACTATTTTTAATTTTTACTTGTCTGTCTATTTGGTCCACCTTAATTGTGAAACGACTAAACCGATTTTAACAGGACTGTCACTGAAGGATAGATGATATTTGAAAGAGTAACTTGGGATACTAATTTAAAAAATATAACCCGCGCGAACAAAGACGAAAGCACAGATAGTTATAGAATAAATAAAGATGGTACTAATATATTTCTATGATGCTCGCACATCACTAGATATTAAAATAATAATTTTGACAACCCATTTTATTCTGTTGCTAAAGAAAACAAATTGTTTACTTTAATTTTTTTTATGCATTTTAATCTAAAAAATCTTAACGGTGTATTAAATCAACGAATGTCTAGTTCATACTAAATCGATTATTTTGTGATAAAAATAATAACACATGTAAGTGTGTGTTTATTTTTAGACTTAATATTTAGAATATACAAATAGTTATAGGATTAAATACAGATGATAATATATTAATTATATTACAGAAATAACTGTTTGCAATGAAGACAAATTATACGAAATAAATTCCATTTTGTTTCTCTTTGTGTTAAGATGGTCAACAAGATGGCGAACATCAGGAGATGCTGAATGGAATCCTTCGCTGTTGGACTTTGGACTACGAAATAAAAAAGACTTGGGTTAATATTTCTTAAGGAACAAGCAGGGATGAAGGGGAGCAGGACGCAGGGTGATTGCATTTTTCCCCTATTTTCACGAAATATAGTTAAAAAATTCTTCACATGAGAGATTGGTATTAAATTATGCCAGCCATTACTAGCTTCTGTAAATAAAAAGAAGAGTCAACAATTGACCATCTAAATAGCAATGGCATGGAATTATTATAATGTCATTCTTGTTATATCTTTATTCTCCATTATCATTTAAAAAACCCTTTGATTTTAATATTGAGTTTGTTGATATATTATTTACATATAAAAGTTTGTCGTAAACAAAATTAATATCTATCATCTAAAATGAAGTAGGAATCAGAGTTATACCAAATATCAACAAATCTTGTAAATCAAATAGTTTTGTAAGTGCCCAATTATTATTTATTATATTTAAAAACTCCCTGTATAATTATAATATTTCTTATCGCATATTAATTTAAATTATATAATAAGACGTGCTATAACAAGTGTTTATATTAGATTAAGATTTACACTTCGGTATATATTAGAGTGTCATTGATTTTTTTATACAACGTATATAACAGTCAGTCGATATGATTTGGTTAAATTGTATTTTCGGAATCCTCATTCTGAAGGCGATCTCTTGTTCATCGGGGGTAAGAGTTTCTTAAAACTATGTAATGACAAAAAAAGGGTAATATAACTTAGACTTTACTTCCCAGTAATCTTATAAATGTAAAATTTATTAACTACTAAAAAAAAGAGAAAATTTTTTATTCAGTCCGTGTCACCCCTTTTCATTGGAAACCAATTCAGTATTGTACACGTTTAAGACTCAGTACCGAAATACCAGTAGCGATAGTTCTTTTAATATTTAACATTTTGGTGTTATGTAGGTTTTCTGCAAGTACCTATAAATCCGTAGGTTCTGTATTTATGTTTAATAATAATGTAGTAGTATTAATTGTTGTCTCTTTGAATGCTGTAACTCAAGAACGGCTTGACCTTACCGATTGAAAGTTGGTATATATTTACTAAAAATTTATGATTTAGTTAATATCGTTAATCTATACTCGTATATCGGTAAACTTTATACAGTACAGTGCGGCCAAAGTCGCTGACAAAAGCTAGAAATATTTAGTACTACCGATTCTTGAACTCATGGTTTTAACTTGTTCCCCAATATCCAAATACTAATTTAGGATTGTAATTATCATCTCGCAGGCCGGAAGCTTTTTGAAAACTACTTATTTCCAGCGACTCCGTTCACCACTCAATTAATAACTCCCATCACTTAAAATACAAATCAATATTTTAGATTTTATTATTTAAACCAAGAACTCGTAGCTATTGTGTTATCGCGTGAAAATTGTTTTCGGGGTGTGAAGTATCTACCTTTAAGAATAAGGGAACATTACATTAAATTTAATCACAGTTTTTTTTTGCAAATTATTAGCAAAATTTGTTTTATATGGTAAATATGAAATATTACAAAACTCATCCATAGTCCCATGTCCACATTTTTTTATTATCTAATTAAATTATTTCAGGTAACCCATGAGCAAAGCTTCAGGGTCCCAAGACAAATTGTAGGAGGAATTGTTGATAAGGATCCCAACGACCCCAAATATTACAATTTGGCGCAGATGTCACTAAATAAATACGAATTAGATCAAGGAACACCCCAACACCACGTGGTCTTACAAGTGGTAAGAGCTACTGAACAATTGGTGTCAGGAACAATAACCAGGCTCAACTTTTACGCCACACCAACATCTTGCAATTCTGGATACTATATATATGACAATTCCAACTGTCAGGTGCTCAACCCCTATGATTTATTAGTCTGTCAGTCGTCTGTATATGAACAGCCCTGGACGAATACTCTTGAAATAACTGTTAAATGTAACAGTTTGTGAGCATGTATTACTTAATAAATAAAAAATGAAATATAATAAATTTTATTCGGAACTATATGGGCTTTATTTATTTTTTTGTTATCACAATTAATTTCGCAACTCCCGAGAGAATTATACTTTGTTCTTTATTTTTATTTATGACAATTTAATACTTGAATTTGAGGACCGCGTTCTAGTCTATGTTAGTTTATCAATCGACTTATAAGTTTATAAAGTTATTATTACGGAACTTATTGAAACGATTGTCTTCTTAAAATAGTGGATATCGTTAAATGTATATCAAAATTTTTAGTGACGGTTACGCGTGACACAACTTAAATTTATATATTTAGTAACTCATTAAGTACCTAACTATACTCATTTACTAAGTAGGTGGAAACTTTAACCTCCTTTAATGTGAGATAATTGAGGTCGAGAAAATAGGTTGTATAGTCACGTCTAAAGTTTCTATTAATAATAACATTTTGCATAAAAATCAGATGCTAGTGTTGATTTGTGGCTGAATATTTTCAATGTCTCGGTGGAATCACAAAATTTATTTGTCTTTTTCTATGATTTATCGAAGGTGTTTCATTGTTTACAGCACTAAACTCTAATAAGAAAATTACATCATCAGTATTTAGAAATAAGGTTGCTTTGATTAGTACATATCGTAATGATAGAATTAGGGAAGTATATGTGAATGGAAAACGTTCCCCTGGTTCGTTTGTCAAAATAGGCGTGTCACAAAGCTCTATATTAGGGCCTTTCTTGTTCCTCATTTACATAAATGACTTGCCTTACCTTGTGAGGGACAAACATGGGATAGTATTGTTTGCTGATGATACTTATCTTACTTTTAAAGTTAATAGATAACAATCAGTAATTGACGACGTAAACAATGCTCTCTCCGGATGTTATACAATAGTTTAACGCAAATAATGTATTGCTCAACGAAAAAAAATGTATTAAATTCACTTTACCAAATGTCCAAAAAGTAAAAACCAATGTACAATTAAATAACGAGGAAGTGGATTTAGTTTATTCTACTGTGTTTTTGGGCATTACCTAAGATGCAAAATTGCAAAAGGGACACTCATATCTGTGATTTATCGAACAGACTTTGTTCTGCCACATATGCGATTCCTTGAAATACCTTGAAATAGCTAGAAAAGTTTAACTTTAGCTACTTTTATAGTATCATGATATATACAAAATTAATACCAGTAATAAAAATAAACTTGCTTTGCTAGGCTCCATAAAATAGGTTATTCCTTTAAGGTTAATTGTATACGCTTTTACAATAAACTCCCCCGTAAAGCCTTAAATTTGCAATTAAATAAATTTAAATTATATATTAAAAGGAATTTAATTTAAATAAAAAATAGTTATCGTAGTGTAAATGATTACATTAACGACGGTATGACCTGGGAATGAATTGTATTTTAGCGATTAACTAGTAATCTATGCAATATTTTCGGACCCTGTTTGTTACTCTCGTTAAAGCTACTGACTGCATTACACTGCTCTCTTAGAAGTTATTACTTGCGATAGCGGTGGGGGCCGGGTAATGGCTGACCCTTGCATTATGCTCGTGAACGGATAAAAATAATAAATAAATAAATAAATATCTACAACAACGCCTGTAGTTTTTAAAATTATTATATATTTTGTTCTCTACAAAAAATTGTTCTAGTAAAAAGTATTTTTTATATTACTTATAACAGAAACATTGAAGAAACAATTTTTGAACATTTTCTATTTTTACAACATTTATTGGCCTTTTATACAACAGCAATTCATTTATATATTTGAAATTAATTATTGCACAACAATGGTATAAAGGGCTCACAGCTAATGCCTTTTCTACCAGCCAACCAAAACGTGTAAGAAAACACATCTAAAAAAAGAACAGATAAGCAAAGAAAAAAGATACAAATCAATAAATAAATATCGACAATATATAAGTACATAAATACTTAAATACATACACACAAAGCTACACGAATATATTTAAATATGTTTATATGTAGGCTTATTATAAACTTAAACTTTATTATATTTACAGGGTTTTGCTGTCCTCGTCTGTGTTCTAGATAAAAAAATGACAGCCATCTAAAAGTTATTTTTCATCTCTGAAAGTCTCATTCTAAGTCTGATGACGTGATGACAAAATTTCTTGAAGATTCTTAAAAGCATAACCAACAAATTCGCATTAGTATATAATATTAGTTAGGATATCTATTAGGCCCTCATTATGATCATTGTATTGAAGTCTATCGATACGGGGTAAGTGTTATTACAATTTTATCTTTAATCAGATATGTTCCAAGTGGTTTTTATGTATTTATCGAAACTATAAAAAGAAATCTTATTTCAAAATTCGCATTTACTTGAAGAACTTTGGATTACGATATTATTAATCATGCGAAAGTGCTACTATCTCTTTTTATTCTTATTTTTAAGCATCGTGAATGTTTACGGAGTGAAATTACCAAAAGAATATTTATTTATGAAGAAACTTCAACCAAATTCTTCGCCACACTACATTGAGGTAAGATTGTTATATAGAAAGGATTTTTTTTAAATTAAAAACTCCGGCAATCGAGAAGATAGCAAGTACGTACGTAAGATTTTATAAGTATGGGTAGTTTAAGAAGTATTTTCAAATTTAAAGGAGAGGCAAGAAAGAAGGTTATAAGGAGTATGTCGAGAAATTGAGATTCTCTTTTGTGGGATTATGGAACTAATTGGGTAAAGCTACACCGAATGAGATTTAAGCAGTTGTTATTAAGCTTCTACATAAAACAATAAATTAAAACAATATAAAATATTTTATTTCAAATCTTTTTACTTATTAATCATAATATATAAAGGTATATATATTTTTAGAACGCGGTGGAACAGAGAACAAATAAAGATATCGATGGCGGAATAACCGAAGTGGATCCAAATGACGTTAAATATTACGAATTGGCGACGGAGTCGTTGCAAAAGTATGCGGAGGGTATTGGATCGAAGAATCATCACGTTATAAAGGTCACTAAAGCAACAGAACAAGTGGTTTCTGGTTCAATGACGAGAATAGATTTCGAAGCTGCACTCATCCACGATGAATTAGATAAGCTTAATGTGAACCACATTAACATTATCACCTGCCACGCCGAGATATGGGACCAACCTTGGATTAACTGTAAGATAATTGAAGTAGATTGTTGGAAATAAATTGCAAAATTTAATGTGTGTAATAAATTAAACTACTATTCTTTAGTACCATCATTTTAATCTCTATTTCCTAGTCAATTATACCAATCACTACTATCTGGCCGTCGAGTATCGGCAACTTAAGTATGCTCTGCACAAAATTCTAAGAGAATTTTCTTATTATCAAATAAATATGTAGTGTAAGTTTACCTACATGACAAAGATTTTTTAACGCTGAGAAACTTTAAGTTGCAGTGTAATAAATTCAAAATTACGAAAGTTCCATTCTAATCGGAAAGAAGTGCCAATTATTGATCAATAGTGGATTACACCTCTACAGTTAGTATATATAAATAAAATTTCAAGTACCTATGTATAATTATTAATTTATCTAAGATTAATATGTTATGTCACGTAAAAAGCATGAGGACCCCCCGGAGGGCATGTATGAAGAGGTTGATGTCTGTGGCCGAGGCGAAAGACGTGTGCAGGGATTGTAGCATTTGGCGCTCCGTCTTCTTTGGCTACCCCGCACGGGATATGGCGTCAGGGCCGGATTAGCAATCTGTAGGGCTCTAAGCAGTGAATGATATGGGGCCCCAATTTTTTTTATTCATAAATCTAAAAGTGAGAGGCAATTTTTTTTCTTTGTTGTATATTTTTTCTAAAAACAAACATTAAACTGATAAAATTTTTACATTTTTACATTCAAACGATCTTAAAAGTTAAACCTTCTTTTTTCTGCACTTTTGACGTGCAAATTTTTCGATAAAATCGTCAAAATTCATGCGACGCATAACATCTGATTCGATTGATAAAAGAGCCAACGAATTTAATCGATCTTGTCGCATCGTCGTCCTTAGAGGATTTTTTATCCTATACACCTAATCTCGGGGGCCCCCATTCCTAAAGTCATTTTTCCCACTTCTTTCAACTGACAAAAGACTCCATTTATGAAAATTAAAATGTTGCTATGGCTTAAAATTTGTTTTGAAACTAAGAACAAATTATACGCCTGAGCCCGAGCTTGAGGCCCCAATTTATTGGGGGCCCTAAGCAGCTGCTTAGTTTGCTTATGGGTTAATCCGGCCCTGTATGGCGTGAAGGTAAATAAATAAATATAAATAATATGTTATGTCTCATAGATGTATGGTAGGAAAAGAAACTGAACTTAAATATTCAGGTAGTTTACATATATTTCGATTACCTGGCAAGATAAAACTATTTTCTGGGTCTAGGTGTATTTTATGTCCGGAATTTATGGTTGTTTACCCCCTGCGACTAAGGGATTTCTGTCTAGGTGGGAAGGAGAGTGGTTTTTAAAATAATAATAATAAAAAAAATCTTTTAAGGAAACTGATGTTAAAATATAGTAGTCGTTAAATATATCTGTTACCGTTTTTCGTTAAATTAAATTAAGCAATGCTATTGGCCAAGGACGAAGAAGTTTTTGAAATCACTCAGAATAATAGACGAGTTAACTGGCAACTGTTAGTTAATAAATTAGTTGCTGAAAATCATTTTATTTCTCAACGTCACCTATTGGACTCAGCAATTTTTACTAATTAGTCCGACCCCGCTCGGTTTTTGTCTCTCTTTTTTATATTTCATAATGAATTATAATGATGATAATATTATAAAATGAATAATGTAGGGCACAAGATTTCATATTAACCCTTCAGATTTTATGTTTACTTAGTGTGCTCGTGTGTTGTTTTATTTTTACATAAAAGATTTATCAGTATTATAGTTTAATGTGATATATAATATTTAACGTCTGTTCACACGTTCGTTTGTTCGTTTACACGCGCTTTCGTTCGTTCGTTTACACGCTCGTTCGTTCGTTTACACGCTCGTTCGTTCGTTTACACGCTCGTTCGTTCGTTTACACGCTCGTTCGTTCGTTTACACGCTCGTTCGTTCGTTTACACGCTCGTTCGTTCGTTTACACGCTCGTTTGTTAGTTTACACGCTTGTTCGTTCGTTTGTTCATATATACGCTCGTTCGTTCGTTTGTTTATTTACACGCTCGTTCGTTCGTTTGTTTGTTTACACGCACGTTCGTTTTTTTGTTCGACATATCGTAGACACCAAATGTAAGTATTTCTTATTTGCATTGTATAAATATTAATCGTATTATTTGAATAATTACGATATCACTTTACCATTTGTTCAAATATTGCTACAACAATGAAGTCCTTGACTCGTCTCCGCCTCTTATCCTCGTTGAATGTTATCTGCTTGTGCAGTTATTACGTTCAAAGCGTCCACAATGTGGCAATATTTGTTTCTTTTTACAATTATATTGAATATTAGTGTTAGTGAGGCGATGTTTGTGGGAGGATATAAAGAGGTAGATCCAAGCGATGCTAAATATCTCCAGTGGGCTCGGGACTCGCTCAGACAATTCTTGCAAGACACCTGTTCAGAGCAAGACTACCAGGCGTTATCTGTGACGAAGGCGTACGTCCAAGTGGTGGCGGGTACCAACACCAAGTTATTATTTTTGGTTTCACCCACAGACTGTGGGCTTGACAATGGAACACCCACTTCATCAGATTGCGAGGTTTTGGACAAAAATGACACCTTTACTTGCCAGTCCATCGTTTTCAACCAGGCATGGCGCCATCACACCGAGATAACTCAAGTTATATGCAATCTGCCCGAATGAGTTGAATTGTTCACGTTTGAAAATAAAATAAATTATTTATATTAATATGTGATTTTTTATTAAAAAATATGAATATAATTTATGAATAGTCTTTAAAGTAACCTTCATGGACGGAATCGTTAAATTCATTAAATTAACACCCAATTCTATCACCTATATAATAATTTAAATATTAAAACGCTTACATGTAAAATCTTAAGAGATAATAAATAGAATACATGATCAATCTTAATACTTTTAAATTATTTTATAATCTATACATATAAATATCTGTAATATCTGTTTGTTATTCTAAATTAACTGTTTTTCCCTAAAGACGTATGAAAAAAATAATATACGTTACTTTCATAACTAGGAGCGCCAACAAAACCCTCAATTTTGACTCGCTGCGCTTGCGAAATCTCGGGTGCCGTTTGCATATTGAGCGAAGCGAGCCCAGTGTATTGACTCATCGTTTCCCATTGACTTCAATGGGATATCAGTTTTTTGACAGGACATTAAAAAAAAAATTTTTTTGAGGACTTTTTACAACTTTTTTTTAAACCATCACCTAAAGTGTGTCTTTTTGATTGCAAAGTTTCATAATTTTCCGTCAAGTAGTTTTCGAGCCAATTCGTGACAAAGAATGTAAAAAGTCTTCAGTAAAACGCTCGGCTCACTTCGTTCGCTTCGCTCAAAAAAAATATTTTAATAAAATTTCTGTCTGTTTGTTTCGTCCAATCTCTGAAACGGCTGTGCCGATTTTAACAATACTTTCACTGGCGGATAACTGATGTTATAATTAGTAACTTACTACTTTTACATTCAAAAAATCATTAAAAGTCGCGGGCACAGCTAGTAATAATTAAAACTCCCAAGATTCCAACCACTTCAAGCCAGTCATGGTGGAGTTGTCCTCGTGCGCCAGGGGACCGCTCATGCCGTACGCGAGGGGTGAGAACAGATAGAAACTGTATACAGTTGTAGATATAATGAGACCCATCACGCAGTGGTACAGAGATTTACCCAACTCCGGCCCCAGATAGCTCTTGATACTCTGCAGCAAATACACCGTCAGAGTACCTGAAAATATAAATACTCTTTTTAAACTATTTGCTTTCAAAAAGACAAGGAGATATCTCAAGAACGAATAGTATTAACATCGTCAGTACCAGTGAGCATGGAGCTGAAGACGAGCGCCGGGAAGTAGTGGTGAAAGTACAGCACGCGACCCATCGCCCAGAACGGGACGTAGTGCAGCGACCAGCCCGCGAACAACCACGCACACGACACCGACAGGGGGCGCGCTGCACGCACACGCACACACACACACATGAGGCTAGTCTTGCCATATCATGACATATTGTAATAGAAATTTTATTAGGATGTGCAAATACTATACTGAGTCAGCCATCATTAGTATATAAATATATTAGTATATAATTATATATAAATTACTTATTAAGATCACACAACATATTATTTAGAAGTGATTACCTTCTACGGGTGTCCCAAAAGCCTGAGCGCGTTTTTCTCTGATCGAATTGATTATGAACACCAGAAAGAACACGCCGAGAAACGCAAGATTCGCCCACCACACCACTGGATTGCCCAAAAGATATATTCTGTGGCCACTGCCAGAGAAAAATTGCCCCTAAAATATTAAATTGTTTTAATTTCTTCATAAGCCATATCATACTGTGAATACAAAAAAGGTGAATTTGTTTATAAAATGTATATTCTTAATTCATATTCATTCTTCTAAATGAATTTCATGCCCCTCTAAGTATTCCCCGTGCAATAGATATAAACTATTGTCAACGGTTTTCGAGTCTTCGAAACAGTCTAAATAGTTTTTCTGGTACAGTCGACCGTCTTCGATTCGGTTTTTATCCCCTCAAAAGGCGTCCCTGCATTGGCATTTTAGAGTTTGCTGAATAGCTAGAAAAATATCATGGTTGCGGAACGATATGAATCGAGTTCTTGGCAAAAATGTCGCGAAGAACCAGTGCAGCATGACATGGTGCATTATCGGTGCATTATCACGGCCGTTTATTAAAACTTTGACAATCAGATGGCTATGCAAATGTAATAGATAGTCGTACCAAAATAGATAAAAAAAATTACCTGCCTTCCCAAAACCCGGGAGCTTTAAATGACAATTTCACCTTACTTTTTGATCACAGTATCTTCTTACCCGGTAGTTAATAGGCCACTGCCATGGTTGAGAGGTGACCTCTCCCTCCTTGGGCTTAAGGCCCGCATTCCCCTGCAGCATCACGGCGTGGGACTCCAACAGGCGCTCCAGGAAGCCCGACGCGAACACGGAGAAATTCATCTGAGGTACTGAGGAAGAGAAAATAGGTATATTGGGGCTGATCTAAATCAAAAAACACTTTGTTGCAGTTCACTGAAAGTACCCAGTAGGCAGACCATTCTTCTGCTCCCGTCTCTCATAAACAAAAACGGTTATCACAAACCCTTCCCTTCCTTAATGAAAATAACGGCAGCAATTATTTTGATATCGCAGATTGACCCCTCATTCAATAAAAGAAAATAGATTCACACTCACACTGTTCAAATACATTATCTTCTACGTTCCAAAGCGCGTGCTTGTCCCTCAGATTGGGGTTGCAGGCCACCTCCTGTTGCTCGAACCCCCACTTCGGCAGTTGTTTCCCGGTCGTCGTTAGAGCGCACGCCTGTATTATAATGTTTATAATGACAACATGAACACTATTTTAATCTTATTCGATATATACAGGGTGGAAAAACAACGCTAAAAGAAATTTAACCCAGAATTTTTATGATATGTTAGTCCCAACAAAGCAAATAACAACATTAAAATATTTGGATGAAAGGCTATTATAAGACGTTTCTCAGATCTATGAATTAGCTTCACATAAAAATGTTTTATATTTCTCTAAAAAAATACGCTGAAACTTCACCCTTTACTTTATTGGTAGAAAATATGTTTCCTCTAAGCTCTGTTTTTAGATTCAGAAAGGAGATAAAAGTTGGTTGGAGCCAAATCTAGGTTAAAAGGATGATGGTTAAAACCACTTAATGCTATTCCACTCTAGTGAACAGGAACATTTTCGTGCAAGAGCAGCACACCTTTGTTTGACTTTCCTCTTCTTTTCTCTCTGACAGCCTCTTGCAACTGCACAAATATGGAAGCGTGATGTTGTACAGTTATAGAAGCACCCTTTTCTTACAAATAACAAATTTCTTTAAGTCCCAAAATATATTTGCCGTGACCTTACTCGTGAAACTTTGAATTTCTAGACAAGGGTGTGTCTTTTTAAGACCTCCGTGGAATCTTGCTTAGGTTCATGAAGGTATACCCAAATTTCGTCTCCAGTAATAATTCACTCTAAAACCTCCCTTGTCTTCGTTACAGTTGTTTAAAACGCAACTCTCGTTGCGCTGCTGTTTTTGCGGTAGTGCGAGCGATCTAGGTCCGACTTGTACTGATTTTGTCCCCATTTCTGCGATTTGTTTTTTTTTTTAACTTTTTTGTTTTTTTCAATAAGATCTGGAGTAGTGGCTTCAACAGACCTCCAAAATCGAGAACCGTCTTCAACTAATTATCTTCTTTGTTGGTCACTTGTATACTATCATCTTTCCTGGACAAGAGTCCCATAAGCAAATGACATCTCTTCCCATATGATTTGAACATTTTTTCCCGTTTGGTACACAACTTTACTACAGCACTGAACTCACTTTTCTCCATACTTCACATTACCTTGGATTGAGTTGCTTGATCGACGATAGTTCATAAACTAATGACTTCAATAACATACTACCATGTTTTAATACTTAAACGAGTTCTCCCTCACCCTCCATCCCTTCCATACGACAAACTTAAAAACGCTCGTATAAAAAAGCCCACGTTACCTGTAAATAGTGGACGAACATCAGTTTACTCCTCACGGTGAGTACTTCCTCCCCGTCCTTGGCTCCCGAGACCACAATCTTCCACACGTCGTTAGCGTCGCCCATACCGTCCTACGGGAAGATGACTATGAGTAAACTTATAAATTATAAAAAATATTCTTTCTGCACCACGGCTACTCTATTTTACGTGGTGTGTAAAGTTAATAAGTAAATAATATTTCTAGTTGACAAAATAAAAAAAAACAAAAAGTAATTGTAAAGAAAAACGTATATCTATTTTTTAAATCTTTTTTAATTAAGAGAAGGGCAAACGAGCTGGCGGGTCACAGATGGACGTGATCACCGCCGCCCATGAACTCCTGCAACAACCGAGGATTCACAAGAGTGTTGCCGGCCTTGAAGATAGGAGTAAACACCTTTTTCGAAGGTACCCATATCGTACCGATCTGGAAATACCGCCGAAGGGAGTCCGTTCCACAAGCGAGTGGAACGTGGAAAAAAGGTTCTTGAGAACCGCAAATGTCTATGTGATATCTATGTAAAGAATGTAATAGTGCATCGAACCTCTCCGTATCCCGTGACCTGCATGTACTTGTGTGTGAGCGGCGCCCTCTCGCGGTGCGAGTGCAGGTTCCTGCCCGTCTGCGCGTGCGTCAGTCGCACCAGGTCCCCCCCCCGCACCATCGCCACACCCACCGGCGCCTCGCGGTCGAACGGCTTTATTATCCACTTGTTGTTCTCGTCCTTGTGCGTGTATGTCGTGATCTAGATGATATAGTCTGTTAATAGATCTAACTCAATAGTCCTATATGTCAGTATGGGATCAAAGTGATATAGAGCGTTGTCGTGCGTTAAAAATTGACTTAAATAAATGGTGTATGTTAGATTTATTTTTGCGTTTGGGGAGATTTTAATGCATTGGACACAAAAAAGTTTTTATATACATCTGTAAAAAAAAATATTATATACATTTGTAAAAAAAACTTTTTGTATACATTTGTAAAAAACAGTGTTAAATGGCAACACAGGAATAGATTAACAAGTGGGGTATGGTAGGTTCATAGTGAATGTGATGTGAACACCTGCTGCTGCCTGGCGCCCGTCCCCGCGGGGTAGAGGTGGTGGTGGGAGTGCAGGTACCCCCCTCCCGCGCGGTGGTTCTTGAGCGTGACGGCGGCGCCGTATGCGAGCGTCCGCGGCGCCCGCGCCTCGCTTAGCGCTCCGCCCGCCAGAGCCGCCTGGAACCCTGACGAGTAGAAGCCGTCGCCGTTGCCGCTGATTGTGACAGAATTACTTCCATATAACATTTAAAAAAAAAATTAAAAAAAAAATATTTTTTACAAACGGAATCACGACGTTTTTGAAACTAAACTATTCCCTTATTTTTCTTGGACGTTACCTTGAAAACTAGTCTATCTGATGCCTAAAAAAGATAGCTCGGAAACTATAGACTATAGAAAACTACAGAATTTGGTCGTCATAGCCTCTCTCCTTTAAAACAATAGAGGATATCATTCATCAACAGCTCTAAATGTATATCTAGGATCACCAGTTGATCAATGACCGGCAATATGTCTTTCATCATGGTCAATCAGCTGGTGCTGTTATATCTTACGGACCGTAGGGCAGCGGCTATTGACAGTAAGGGTCTCTCAGTTAGACTGGATATGGCGAAAGACTTCTACCATTTATGGTGATAACCTATCATCGGAGACACTCTCGTTTGACCTTCTCTCATAAAACAAATACCTCAAATAATCAATACTTCACCTCTTATTGAGTACTGTGAGATGAATCCAGAAGAAGAACACGTAAAGCAGGACTGGCCACAGGATCAATGTGACACTCCTTCCAACCAAGTGCTTTACCGTTAAACTCTGAAATTTATAAATTAAATTAAAAATATATATTTTAAATTATATTGTTTGATTTATTGTAAGAAAATAATAAAATAATCTAATATTCAATCTATAATAATAGGTAAGAGAGTAATATTATCTGTGAGATAACATAATAACTCTTTAGTGTTTTTATAGCATTTTTAACATTTCCCCATTGATGCAAACCCGACACTAACATAAAAAAAATATGTTACATATATATTGCATTATAAAAACTTGAATTAATATTGTAGAATAAAAACAACTCACCACTGGTTTAGTCAAGTCTCCGAGTACATTCCATAGATCAGCTATAGTCCGTAGTCCAG
Source organism: Melinaea menophilus ssp. n. AW-2005 (assembly GCA_918358695.1). Classification (NCBI taxonomy): domain Eukaryota; kingdom Metazoa; phylum Arthropoda; class Insecta; order Lepidoptera; family Nymphalidae; genus Melinaea; species Melinaea menophilus. Next base: position 27,062,801 of record OU911041.1, on the reverse strand, counting down.
CAAACAAGACAACAAACAAGCCGACAAACTTGACAGACATCGTACAGGCCAGAGATGCACCAAGGAACAGCTGCCATGACAACATCCGACGAGAAAAAGGCAATGAACCCTCCTCTGTGAGAGAGTGTACCTGTAATAATAATTGAATAGAATTTATTTTTTCCTTTTTTTTTCGTAAGAAATGAGTATTGTTATGTAAAGTAATACACAAAATATTTTTGACTCACCTTAGCAGCACCATACAAAGAACAGCTCATGAAGGAAAGGAGAATTGGATCCAGTAAAATATATCTATTTAGAGTCAAAAAGCCAACATCTAAAAAAAAATGCTTAATTAAAAAAAAAACTATCAATTTAAGTTTTTTCATTGTCAAAAGTACGACCAGCTCAGATAGTTATTTACCTCTGCCCTGAGAAGAGCTGGCGATTGAAACTCAGTGGAAATATATATACATTTATTATTTACTTATACATACCACATAATAAAAGTAATGTTCCCAAAAATGTTGCCTCAATTGACTTTGTCATTTCCCATAGTGTCAAAAATGTTAAGGGTATGATAAGGGCTCCCAACGTAGTACAGAACTGTAAAACAATTATTGTATTTAATATAAGTTTTTTGCTTATTTATGAAATATCATATAGGCAACTAACATTAAATACATATATATATGTATTGTCAATTACTCACTATTATCTTATATATAGTTACAATGTTTAAATTTAGATGTCACTTTTTATTAAAGAATATATTTGTTTTATTGAATAAAGATTTATATATATATATATATATATATATATCTGTTACGTTAAGCACAAGTAAATTTACTTACAATCCTCATTCCTCCATACTTGGCTCCGTCATACTTGTCACCGGGTTTCTCAAATGGAAATGTACCATCATATCCAGTCAATTTACCAGACAAAGCAATTAACATCTATAATAAAATATATATATTTTCATAAGAAATTAAGTTGTTAACTTCTCCATATTAATTAATATGTTAATATAAATTTATTTACAAGGACAAAATGTTAAATCTTTGATATTGTTACATAGAAATAGTTACTTACCTTCCCAAGTGGAGGATGAACATCAAAAAAGAATGTTCGATTAATGTACCAGCTTGCCATTTTACCAAAATGTGTTTCATCCCAACTAAAACATATATTATTTTTGGATAATAACATAATATCTTATATGTGAAAAAAGGTACATATATTCATATGAATCATTAAAGTTTTAAAGCCAATGAAAAACTTAAGTAAAAGCAATACGAAGATAAATATACCTAAAAATATTTTTTTTTATAATAACTACTTTTTTATAAGCTTGGCTTTCAGGACATATGGACACTTTCATAATAAATTTGTTGTTACTTTTTTGAAATGGAGAGATGACGCACACTGTGATAGAAAAAGTTTGGGCTTTCTCATTCATCATAAAAAACTTGACTAGAATAACTTCTGTGAGCAAATTTTCTACAAGAGGCTGGTTTACCCCTGTTAAGACAGATACGAGCTGCAGTGAAATGAAAGCTCATAATGTTACATACCTTGTTTGTGATAGTGTTAAGAGATAAATGCGTTTATACTTAGAACTTACCACACATGGTCTGGCTCCAGCACCTTGTAAAAACGTGTCACAAACGTAGCTCCGCAAATTAATCCGAATGTTATCCACCATCTATAAAGAGGTAGTGTGTCCATATAAACTACATGTTTTTAAATGCTATATTTATTTTATATTAGAATAGTTAATTTATGCCGATATAATTAATTGGGCTATATATTAATATATTTAATATATAAAAAAATGTATTATCCTGTTGCTTTAAATCTTAAATTAATTTGGGACATAAAAAATTTAGTATAAAAGAATTCTTATTACTTACATCTTTTGACTAGTTGTTGTTGATAAACACTTTTTATTTTCCGTCATTTTTCGTTTTAATTTTCCTTGCAATTAATAATGAGATAAATATATTTCTAACATTGTTTAATAAATAAAAAAAATATAAATATAAAATTCAATAAGAAAGTAAGTAACGGTATTTTAAATTTTGTATCCTTGAGAATAGTGAATACGTCAGATATTGTCAGTGTCATATTTCCATATTATGGAGAAGCCAAAGGAACTAAGCCATACTGCCTTGTCTTCAGTAATATATCTTTTTCACTCATGTAATCCTATAAAACTCTTCAGCAAAGCTACTATAATCTGAAATTAAGTCAAATAAAGTAATCATCTTCAATAAAATCATTAAAAAAATCTACTCTTGAAAGAAAGCCTCATTTAAATATTATTTAATAAAATAAATTATCTTCATAAATTAGGATAAAATCTTCAGTCATAATTATTATTTGAAATATCATCAAATAAATTACACATTTTTACTTTTAAATCTTAATTAATTACTTAATTACACATTTTTTCTTTTGTCTTTTTGGCTTATATCATCTAAAATACAACAGTTTCAAAACAGTATATAAAGTATAGCATAACATTTAAGTTTTACATAGTAAACTAGTGTCACAGAGTACTATTACTTATTAGTAAGTAACATTTTGTGAGCCACAGAGTAAAAATGAGTGGTATTAATGAAATATTGATTTTGGAATCGATATTTATATCAATAACTTATACTTACTTAACTTAATAAATATACTTCCATATTATCGAGTAACAAAAATTTTAAGTATATCTACAACTAATGGTACAATTATTACCAGCTCATATGTGCTTAAAAGTCTTATAATTTTCAATCAAATTTTCTACTTAACAAAAAGTTGAAAACATTTGTCTTATGTGAAATATATTTATAGAGTTTAATTAAATGAAATATATTTGAACAGAAAATAAAGTTAGGTTCATGAAAATTAAATTCATAATTGTATAAAAATGTGCATAATTTAATTCTTTAGGGATCCCTAGAATCGTTTTAATAGTTTTTTTTAAATTTAGTTCCTCAACTTAATTGCTGGGTGAAGAGCTAACAACAAAGGCCACCATTAAGCGCTCATTTACGAAATGCAATAATAGCCGTACTCGTAGTAAATACACGTTGGTCATAACTTGGATGCGTCTATTTAGTTAAATGTTTAATTTTATTGAATCTGAAAAATATAATGATGATATAATTTTAAAAGTTACTTATTACTTGAATAATATATATATATATATATGTATATATATATATATATATATATATATATATATTTCTATACTAGCATTGCCATCGACAAAAAGTGTTTTTTTATTTTTATATTCTTTATTGCACTCCATACATATCATCAAAACAAGTAAAAAGTTATAACAACAAAAAGAATAATAGAAAACAATGGTACAAAAGGCGATGTGAAAGCCTAACGGCGTTTTCTTTCAGATAACGAATGTATATACTCGTATATGTTGAGATACATTTAAAATGCTATACAACAGTTGGTGACGTAAATCGTAGTATTCTCTAAGTATTGTAAATAATAGGCATTAAGACGTGAAAACCTGTTAATATGAAATTACAAACAGACACTACAACTTGATGTGTGTGTATATATTACAGGGATTCTTTTTTTTTTTTTTTTGAACTTAATGACCATAGACATTTGTCCATGCTTTTCATTGTAATTTTAAAACAATTTTGTTATGATTTTAATTGCGATGGTAACTTCGCAGGAAATTGTACACCTGCACAAGTTTTCGAAAGCTATTTTAGAAATTAATAGTAATAATAAATAAAGTAAATATTAGTAGTAGTAAGCTAGATTATTAGTTAGTTTATTTAGCTAGGTTATTAGTTTATTATTAGTTAGTAGTAGTAGTAAGCTAGGTAGATTACAGAGATTAAGACATGGTTAGGTTTGTAACACATATACATATTACTTATATTAATATATTTAATAATAATCGTATCCACTATTATCTTTTCAATTTTGTGACGCAATCAAAGGGTAATTTTCAGGGTTGTCACCTCGGGCGTCCCGCGATATTGAAGTGTCGGTTTTCCTCACTTAACGAGTCATTTCCTCTTAAAAATGACGCTTTATATTCAGATTTGTTTTTGCCTCCAGCGATGTGATGTTTAAATTTAAAGATTGATTATCAAAGCACTTCTCCAAAGAAAATCTTTTTATAATATGTATTGTAAGAAATAATGTTCTTATAGATGTTACTATATACCATATTTCAATAACTATTTGCATTTGTCTTACAAAGAAGTATATGAAATCAAAACATTAGTTACTATTTAGATTATTGTCTGTTATTTATCGATATCGATACAGATACGATCGGATCGAACGCGTTCACTGCACTCGCTCTTCGCTGTTAATTGCAGTTGCGGGCTATTTCCTTTTTGAAATGGAATTGCTTTTGGAGGTGAACTTTTCATTTACCATAAATCCAGTATTGATTTCATATCCTGTTTTGTTACTGTATACATCAAAAATAATAAAAAAGTCATCAATAATTAATATTTCCACAAATTTTATAGAGAGGTAAAATTTATAAAAACGTTTATTACTTTGGTTATACTCATAAGTTAAGAAATAGTTCACTGTTCTTATCTATCTTTCAAATTTACTAACAAGTAGTTAATAAAGTACTTATACTGTACAATATGTATAATTATCAAGTATAAATAATTTATTTCTAGGAATGGAAAGGATAGAAGGTGGGGGAAATTTGTTTAAGTCATATCGTGTTCAGTAAATAATTAATCCGCACTGTTATAAAGTTCCTCATCAAACTGGCAAAAAGTGTTCAAACCATATTGTAAGAGATGTAATCTGATTACGCGGATTCTATTCTCTGGAAAAGATTTATGTTGGTTTGTTACTTGCATAATGTAGTATTTCAGGATAAACCTTTTAAAGTAAGGCAGACAATCGATCTAAGCCGATTCCCGACCTGGGTGGTTTGCTGAGGTAACTATTTCAGATCTCATCGATAAAATAGAAGAAAATAATATTGGATGTTGCACGTGTAAAAAAAACAACAACTCGCAGAAGTTGTTGGAGTATCAGAAAATATGATTTTTATATCATCATATCATATCGGCATGACAAAAGTCAGTGCAAGATGGGTGCGTAGAATGTTCATGCCGCCACAAAAAGAAAGGTTTTTTAGAGCGAATTGTTGATGGGGACAAATTTTGACTTCATCGCTATGAATCTGTCTAAAGTCTTAAAGTCCATGCAGTGCCATAAAAAGGACAGACTCCAGCTTAACAAATTCACAATGTCACAGTCGGTGGGAGAGACTATGGCGACAGTTTTCTGAGAAAGAGAAAAAAAATTGCTAATTGATTATAAGAAAGAGAGTGTTTCCATAACCGGACAACATTACACTTAGAGCAGTTGCAAGACGCTATGAGATAGAAAGGAAGAAGAAAATTAAACGAATTTATCCTGCTCTTGTAAGACAATGCTTCCTAAAAGAGTTGCACAGTTGATATGGATCACTCCCCTTATAATCCAAACTTGGTTCAAAGCGACTGTCTTTCTCTTTCAACGAATTTTTTTCCAAATCCAGAAAAAGAAATTCGAAGAAAGATATTTTATACCGATAAAGAAATAGAGGATGCAGTTTCAGCGTATTTTTCAGAAAAAGATAAACAAATTTTTATAAAGCTAATTCATAGATCTGAGAAACGTGTTAGAGTGCCTATACTATATTGCAAAAGAAAAATTCAAATTCCAATTTCATCCAATTCAATAATTAAAGGCATTTCATCGGGAGAATACAAAAGCGCACCCTCTTATACATACTCTTTCTAATATTCCGATCGTTATTTTTGACCTTAGTTACAAATTCATACAAGAAAGAATGATGAATGGAATGTAACATTAAGTGTCACTTTGAGATAATATATTACTGGAAGTGAGACGCTTGATCCGTCTAATGCGACATACGATGTGAAAACATGAATTAATTGTTAGAGAAACATTATTTATTATAAAGTATACACATACATACGTCGTAAGTATATAAACTTTGTTTATTTTCTGTCTTGAAATCACCTTCATTTGTATGCGGCATAAAGCTGAAAACATATTATTATAGAATATTTGATATTATGCATATATAGTTAGCATTAAATGATCTAAAGTATGTTACCTGTACTACAACAAGTAAGTAGTTGAAGGTGAAGTCCAATACTTTTAAGGGTAATGATAAATCTAGTGTGTAGCTGGTACCGTCTATGTATTGCGGCTGTAACGCGGTAACACAGTTCAGCCACTCCTTTGTAAGGTAATATGATGGTAATTTTTCTAAAATATTTTATAAAAACATAAGTACTTTTAATTTTAAATTATTAATACATATCAGCAAATTTTCAAATAACATCTTTCTAATTTTATTATTTTTATTAAAGAGTGATCGGTGGAAATGTTTGAACATAATATGGAAGATATTATTTTTAAAGAAAATTTCTTATAAGGCCTACAAATAAGTTTCCGCCTTTTGATAAAAGGTAGCGCTACTTGTTAATTAAGGTCGAAACTGATGACATATTAGGCGTTATAGTTAGGCCGGAAATTTGTGAACAAGATAACCTCAAAATATAAGGGATTCTTTATTACTGTAATATATTGCTTTGTACGCGAAAATGTCTTTTGACTTATTTCTTTCATTTGAAGAAATCTGCAGCTGAGGCCCATCGATGGCTTGTAGAAGCATATGGTGAGGCTGCCTTAAGTGAGAGAAGTTGTTGTGAGTGGTATCAGGAGTTTAAAAATACTGAATCTGACATTGAATACAAAGAATGTAGCGGAAGGCCAAAAGTGTATCAAGACGCGGAATTTGAGGCATTATTGGATCAAGATTCGTGTCAAACTCAAGAAGAACTTGCACTTACATTAGAAGTGACTCAGCAAGCAATTTCACATCGGTTAAAATCATTGGGGATGATTCAAAAACAAGAAAATTAATTAAAACAAGACAATACTTTGAATGAAACATCTGGTATGCTTTTTAGACCATAGATGCCCTATTTTCAACATAAAGCAACGGAAACTTATTTGTAGGCCTTTTAAATACTCCTAGATCCACAAATACTTTAACTGGTATCGCACTTGTAGTATAGTTTTACTAAACTTTAATCAATAATCAATAAGTGTACAAAGCTCGAGGTATTGAAAGATATAATGAAGAACGTTTAGAAGTATTAATTATCAATTAAGTTATATTGAATTATAAATAATTACCGTTGGGAAAATCGAAGACTAATCTCGAAGACAAGGATCTTAACAACAGCTTACAATGCTTGCGAGTGTTGAACGCGGCTGAGCAGAGAAGCCAAAAAGAGTACAGAGATCTCATTTCACGCCAGATCACATAGATTAGAAATTTTTGACCCTGAAATATGAACGTATACTAATAGTTTTACTTTTTGTTAAATGTTTATAGTTGAATATAAAAAAATGTGTATAAAACAATATCATTTGATTATGTAATGCCTTTAATAATTAATTACGTAATGTCTTTGATTATAAAAGTATACTCCGGGAGGATACCGGTTTTGACGAAGTCGTAGAACTACTCCCCGACTAAAATGGGGGGAATGATTCTTGAATTTTGCTTGGGCCCCCTGTCAACACAGCGGACAACAAACGCTGCAAACAACGAGTCAACACAGCGATATCCGGGTATTTCATTTTTACCTGAATGCCATCCATAATCACAAAGAAACGCAGGGAAGCTTGAAGTTTCAGACAGTAACTCAGATATCTCAATCCCGCAACACAGCTTATAAACCGGGTATAAACTTGACAATAATTTTATACCACATGCCGGTGTATCTATGTTCGTTACGGAGGATATCTGTCTTGAGAATTTTGAAGGTCGGGATATATCAGTACACTGGCTGAGCGTCGACATGAATGGCCATGTCAGAGTGTTTACAGGGTGAGACCTGTAAACACGCGTGGCCCCAAGATTTGATCAAGTATCAAAACTTGGGAGATGTCCAGGCGAAGACTGACGACCTGTCTTCACAGACAGTATCAGATTCTACCCTTTGATCACGTACAACGATGAACGATTCGAATTATCCGGGACTCATTGCTATGTGAACAGCTGAACCCTTTGGCATTGCGTAGACTTGGTCTTTTTGTGGAGCTTCTGTCGCATTTACAACCGGAAGTGTTCCAAAGACCTATTTAATCCGATGCCTGCCGTCGAATTTTATCACCACACGTCATCGCCTGCAATACCATCAACACCACCTGGATGCGATGCGATATTCTATTGTACGGATTTCAAGGATCTTTCTTTCACGTACCAGGAAGATGTCTTATGATCTTCTTTCGATGATGTTTTCTGTTCAATAGGACATGGGGAGCTTAAAAAATCGTATACTCCCACCTCCAAGGGCGGCAACGCTTTTTTGCAATTCTCTGGATTTTGAAAGAGTTCGTGGGCGGTAGTTATCACTTAACATAGTGATACGCATAGTTGTGGTAATATACATAAATATAATCTACTCACCAAATAATCATATACAATCGTCAGTGCCGAAGAGTATAATAAAGTAGACAATGTCGTCTCTAGTATTAATAGGGATATCTGTAACCATTAATAAATCGTTTTTTAAAAAAATAAATATCAGATATGAATTATATCCAATAATAAACACAGGTAGTGGATATTGTTTGGGTACTGGGGTTTACACTAGCAACCAACTCGTTTGGGAATCGAACCCACCATCTTTAGTCCATCAATCAGGGCCACTACTTGATACTATGTACCATTATAATTTTAATTTAATTTTGTATAATCAAAATTAGTTAATAAGTTATTTTGACTTACCGAAAATGCACAATCTTCATTAAAATACGAAGTAGCCAATACAATATCTCTATAGATTTTTGAACCTGATTTCGAGCTAACTTTACGCAGCCCCGATAACTTGATATTGAATGATTTAATCAATAAAGAAATAAATATAAATTCAGTGTCATGAGCTGCGAATCCGATACTAAGTATAATTATCGCGCTGGGAGACACATTCAGAATATATAAACCAGTTATATCTACTACAACTGATAGTACACTCAAAACAGTAAATATCAAACTTCTTGTATCGAGTGTCCATTCATTCATTATATTTTTAACGGTTAAATCAAAATCACATTTTTCATCTAAATTCTTAATTGAATTTAGAATATTAGAACGTCTTGCAGCTATTAATAGATACAAAACTAAACAAGCTACTATATACTCAAATATGCAGGTATATATGTTGTTAAAAGTGTCACTCTTATTTGTGTTAAAAAAGAAATCGTAAATAATTGAACTGAAAATTAAGATGTAAGAGAATGCAAAGATACAGTTTCCGAGCAATTTGTAGTGTCTGTTATTAAACCAAAACGAACGGTTAATAGAAAATAAATTTTGCATCAATATAAAGTAACGAAGCTTACGTACAATATATTTTTCTTCCATTTTATAATAACGTTAAATTGTTTAGTAAGTTCACAAAAGAAATATAAAATCGAAGTCAATAGTGAAATAAATTTAAATGGCTCCTTCCAAGCACAGGATGTTAATGTTAATAAACTAAAACATATTGATTTTTGTAGTAATGGCTTCAGTCTCCCGAGACTTCATTAAAATAATGAACCGTAATTTGTAATTAATCATTTTTTGTATTCAAGATAATAAAATACAGAAAAATTATGTTAGTTAATTCGTTTTTAATTATGATACTAAAATAGGCAGAAATCTTAAACATATAAAAAATTATTCAGTACACATAATCTAAATCCAATAAGGAAGATGTGTCTAAAGCGGATACCGTGCCCAAAACTATCACTCTTAATAAGTATGCCATTTCAGAAATGAGTGAGCTCTTAGCACATTTAGGTAGTCCCTGTGGTCCACCCTCTTCTCATCATTCGTCCAGTTCACTTCCTAGCACGCTGTTAGGATTTTGCGTGAACAAAATATTTTAAGCGGGTTTCTAAAAAATATTGCAAGATTTAAATAAAAATACATTATTTGATTTAAAATATAAATCAATTTTATTTTATTTCGCACGTCTTATGGAATATTATTATTTTCAATGTTGAAAACGTGTTTATCATAATCTTTTATGAACTACGGATCCGAAATATATTTATAACACACAAAACTAAACAAAAAACATTTTGAACGGGTGGATATTTGTTTTGTCAAACTTTTAACATTCGCCATATTAGATTGTAAGAATAAGATATGACACAATTTATAATCATATTTGTCTACAGATTGTTACTTTGATTCGACAGTTTGTTTATCAAAAAATACAAAAACACGTTGTCACTACTAAGTATAGTATTAATAATTTAAAAATATATTAATATGTCGTATTTATATATAAATAAAGTAGAGAATCCGAACCGATATCACGTCAAAAGCAAAAGACATTACCCGTGATTTCCTAAGTTTAAGTTACTATCCAGCCAAGTGTTGCCTTACAATTCTTGCCTGAAAGGTTTTAATTTTTATAAAAGAAACAAAGGTCAGCAGTTCCGAAGTTAATTCACTGGAACGTTTAAAAACACTGTAATTTTTCTAGGAAATGTCGATATATTTATTAAACATTTTTGTATTTTTGACGGAGTATGATTGTAACGTATAGTTTGAAAGCGTTCTTTTATTATAACTATCACAAATGTGATCGATGTGAGTTTGTACAGCAAATAAATAACTGTTTGGAAACACAACAAATATTGTTTGCTTTTAAAAAGAATTTACTTACTTCATGGTTTCTCTGTTACAAAACATTAAGTGTTACAATCTTATTGATAATGTATAAAACAACTCTAAATTTGCTTTTACAAGATGATTTAAGTACTACTTAAAATTTATCCGTTGAAAATATCAGCTCAAGTCAATTTGCATCTCAAGGCAGTTCTGTTTAGTCGTCTGTATCATGTTTGTCTTACCAGACGTTGTTTACAGGAACTTTTTTTACGAATTTAAATAAGCAATCTGCATTTATAACAAGTTATTTTGAATTCCTTCCGCCTTTTAACAGAACAATAATACGGAGTATCAGTACACAATTGATGATGAAAAATTTTCCCTACATTTAGTATCTTAATCATAAATTAAATTATACCATGTATCTTCATGAAGAAATCAACAACGTGATATAATAATAATAATAATATAATTTCTAGTAACAATCGCACAGTGACCCACACGTGTCAATCAACTTTTTTAGTAAATATGCTATTAGGTGCAAAAATATTTTCTATAATCTGTTTACTAGAAAATAATGTTGACTAAACAATAGAGTACAATAATCATTATATATGGTTACCGAAATTTTTGTTGAATTTTGTTAGAGTTCCTAGAGCATTAGAAAAATAATTTTCCGAATAAATACATGTATAATAATTATTTATCTGTCAAGAAAACGAAATAATCGTGATAGATAAATGACAAATGGTAGGAACAAGAAATTTGGATTAAATGTGTTGCAAAAATAAATTGATAACAATATTTTAATTATATTTAACTAATACACATTTCATTATAATTTAAGTTGAAATATTTTTATACCTCATCCCTGACATACTCCGAAACTGTTCATTTGGTTTGAAATAAAATTTGGCATCACAATGAAAGTATTAAATTAAATAAGATAATTAATATCTTATCTATTGGGAAAAAAAATTCTCTTAGAACACATTATTAAACTACTAATTGCTAAGTAATAGTAAATATAAAACATATGGAGTTTGCATCACGTCATTTTAGGTCTGCATTAATGTATGTTGTTTGCTATTTTGAGTGAATGTCTTTGAAGCTCATCAGTTGTATAACATTGTGTGGTGTCTCTCAAAATTTTTAGACACAATAAAAAATTTAGTATTTTCATGCCATACATGATCAAAATCTACGTTCAACTAATCTAAAAACTGAAGTTCTTCCGTTTAGCAGCTCGTATTTCTGCCGCAACTCCGTCCCTGTTCAAGCCTCACTACTTTAGAATACCTTGCCTCATGAAATAAGAAAAGCACATGTTGAGAAGTCTTTTGAAAAACTTACTTACATTCATTTCACTCGAAATTATGTATAATAAATAATTTATATATATTAATAATATTTTATGGCAATAATATTTATAGTATTTATATTATATATTATTTTTGTTTATTTTATTCCCTTATTTCTTTAGTTTATTATAATTTTTTTAGCCTGTTTAATATTTATCCAACTATATTATACAAGTAATTGAATATGATTTTGATGATAATAATCCTATCATCTATTAACTATAAATTTTATATATATATATATATATACAAATTAAATATATATAATTTCGAAAAACTGTTATTGCGCGACAGACTAACATGCTAACGGAGGCTTAAACTTATAATTAACTAACCTCATTAATATTTCATTCCGCGCATTTTTGTTTGATTACTCGCTTACGTTTATTTTTTAATATAAAATTTTGTTAAAACTGCAATTTATTACCAATTACATCTTATTGGAACTTAAGTTAAAGTAACATGCTGATAAGTTACAAGTTAGATTATTATAATATAATAAATGAAAGTAGTATCTGAAGTATTATTAATATCTAAGGCCCTAAAACATTTTTAATTATATTAGAATTTAATTCTTTGAAATTTAAAACAAAACAACTTTTGTTACCTTTTATCGAAGTAGTTAATCAGCAGGAGAAGAAATTAAAAATAGAACTTTTAGGCGGTGGATTTAGTTTTTATTTTCAAAACAGAAGCAACTTCCTCGTTTGATTTTATCACTCCGTTATTTATGTGAAGAGTTAAATGGAAGTAGCGAGATTTGTTCTTGCTACATTCGATACCATTGTTGTCTGCTCTCGTGAATTCTTTGCTTCGCATATTTTTGAAACGATGTTATCTTAGTACCTTTTTAAAAAAGAAACGGAAATTATTTAAAATTATATTAAATTAATTAATAATTATCTCTTTTTCTATAAAAAAAAAATGTACGTATTTGCAACTTTCTTTTTATATGACAATTTTTTTTACTTTGTTTTTATTTTCGTTTGAAAAGAAGGAGCCCAAGAAATAATATGAAATTGAAATTGATACTGAAAGAATTAAGTAATTAATGTAAATATTTAAGTATATTTTTCGATTCTATTATTTCAGTATTATTTTATAAATGTTTATTTTGTAATGATATCATATAAACTTTGGCCATTTGTTTGTATAGCATTTTATCTTTATCTTACAAATATATTTATACCAAACAGAAATGTAAATATATTTTGAATTTTAAATTACCGCCGTTTGTTTAAAAAAAAAAAAACAAATATAAAATCATTTGTGGCGATAAAAACACAATAACAATCAAATCTAACAATATTTTTTGCTCGTAAATTTTCCTCTTTATTGCGAGTTTGCCACTAAACCACAAAAACCACAAAAAGTCTAGCCACTTGAACTTTACTGTTGTTTTAAGTTCTGTAAAACTTGACTTCCTTATCATTCTTTTGATACCCTCCTGGGGTATACTTTTTTGATGCATCGTTTTCACGTTTGGCGGGGGAAGGTTGAGCTTCCGGATTTTCTGACTCACTGATGGAACATAACCACATAAATTTGGTTACTACTAGACGTCGATATTCTGTGAGAGGAATCCCCAGTTGAGCATTAGCCTAGTTAGTTCTTTTTCAAAACAAACAAGATTTGTAAAAACAAATATACAATTTTGTGTTCCCTAAAAGTATATTATTTTCTGTACAAACTCCGATTTATAGGATTTTTGTTAGTAATAATAAAAATCCTTTCAAATTATTAATTACGGTCATTTTACTCGACATAGACTTTGCTTAGAAAGGTTAGAAAGCGTTAAAAATCCACTGGAATATCTTCGGAATTGCCGGCTTTTGAACGTTTCTTATGGAAAATTAAGGCCTTTCAGGTGAAAATTCCTGAGCACCGCTCGGATGGGTAGTGAGTGTAACTTAATCACGTATAATGAGAACGCTTTTCACGTGATATCGTGTCGGATTCTTTGATGTTTATATCTAAGGATGGGAGATTAAAGCATTGTGAAATTTTGAATGCTATGCTTCGTGATGACAACGTGTTTTTGTATTATTTCTTAAAGAAACTATCAAATAGATGAAACAACCAATAGAACACATATATGGTGTATCAGTTACTTTTACTATCTAATATGACGGATGTTAAAAGATTGACAAAACAAATTTCGAACCGTTTAAAAAGTTTTTGTTGCTTTGTTTTGTTCAAAATTTTGTGTAAAAATATGTTGGATCAGTGGTAGCACTTATTCCCTTGTTCAGTAAGTAATCAATCCACGCTATTATAAAGTTATCAAACAATGAAAGTATTCGAACCATATTGAAAAGATCATCATTGTCATCTGTCTACTTGGACTATCCAGCATATCTGTGTTCGTAAGCGAAGATTACTTACTGAATACGACAGGACTTAAACAAGTTTTCTTCCTTTCTTACATTCCGCTAAATTAAAAACGCAGTCTCGGATTTATAAAATAGGGTTCCTAAAATTATAATAGTGCGTAAATTTGAAAAATAGGTAAGAATAGATGACTATTTTTTAACTTATAACCAAAGTAATAGAAAAAAGTAATAAAAGTACATTTATCTGCCTCACTTTTAAATTAGGTTTTCCTCTGGAGACCGTCTCATTTGTTAGAGATAATTGTTTGAAATTTAACCTCCTAAAACAATGCCATTTCAAAAAGGAAATAGCCCGCCACTGCAATTAACTACAAATGTGCAGTGACCACGTTCGATCCAATCGTATCTGTATCGATATCGATAAATAAAAAACAATAATCTAAACAGTAAATTTAATAAGCTATGTTTTGATTTAATATATTTAACTGCAATATAATTTATTTTAAATCACTTTACTATCAACATGAAATCTTAAAACACTTTAAACTTGAAATCGCTGGAGGCAAATCTCCATATAAAGCGTCATTTTTAAGAGGAGATGACTCGCTAAATGAGAAAACCTGACACTATAATATCGCGGGACGCCCGAGGTGACAGCTCTGAAAATTACCCTTTGATTGCGTCACAGCTAAATTGAAAAGTGAATAGAAAAACGAGTATTATTCGATATATTCATATGGATAAGTTAAACAAACCTTAACATGTGTGAATGTGAAATATACTAATATAGATATATATTATTTAAAAAATACAATATAATTATATATTATATATTTTGTAATATTAATAATTTTATTCAATACGTTATATATTTAATATAATTATAGAAGGTATCGAAATCATTAGAAGCTTGATTTTAAAACCTAGTTATTTTTTAAAATAATATATACATATTTTTTATTGATATAAATAATGTTAAAATAATTAAACCATCGGCTATTTTTGTATTTTGTAACTGAACCTTTAGTGCAAAATCTTTGTTTTTAACACTTTACCCAGCAATTAAATTGAGAAACTGAAATATAAAAACTATATTAAGATGATTCTAAAGATCTCTAAATAATTAAATTATGCATATTTTTTTACAATTATCAATTAAAAAGTCAGATTAAAACATTAAAATTAAAGTCCACAAATATATTTCATATAACAGAAATGTTTTTAACTTTTTATTTAGTAAACGATTTTAATAAATACAAAAGTTTTCCTAAATAAATAGAATGTTACATAATTTGAACCAGCAATGCTTATATTATCGAAATTGAATATGTTCTATTCAGAGTATAGATAGAGAATTGTCTTTAAATTTGATAGTTACTTGTAATTCAAACAGGGTGCTAGTTGCACTAGAGTTTGATGTGAATACTTAAAATTTTCTTTAGTCGAATTATGAATATTAAAATTTCAAAATCAATATTTCATTTCTATTCTGCGACTCTCAGACCAATAAGTAAAAATAGTTTTATCACTCTATCCTACTAGTTTCTTCGTTGGGCTTGTAGAATTTGAAATGACGCGCCCTGCAACTAACTAGTTGATATTAATATATGATTGCTAATATATATAACGTAATTTCGTGCGAGCATCAACTTATTCGTGACTTACGATCTGTTTGCGAAATCGCGGTCGAAAGCGCTTGATAAATCTGGCAACGCTCTCTGTGAGGAGTAGCGTTAGCTTATTGTATGAAACAAGAAGTCCGTCTTGTTCAGAGAAAACTAAAATTATTGAACAAAAATTCCGAGACAAATCGTTCCTTGCAAGTAAAGCCAGCAATTTTTTTTTTGTTTGTTTTTTTTCTTGTATTAAAGGCTATTATTAAAAAACTTAATTATATTTTTAAACACCATTCTCCTCTTCATATTTCATTCGACGCTAAGCTTTCGCAATAAAATTGTTCCTAAAAAAAAGTATTGCTTATTAAAATTTACATAAGTTCTAAAAACTATTGTTTCAAATATTATACATATAAATAAATAAAAAGAAAATATTTTTAACCCTTTTCTTGATAATGTATCTGTGGAGATAGAGTAAAACAGCCAAGGCTAGCTATTAGACAGCCTGCGCCCATACAAGGAAAGCAATTGAATTTCCACTAGGAAAATAAGAAATTTGAACATAATGCCGAAATACACGATAAACAGTTACCAGTAGACAACAGCAAAACACCTCTAGAATATTTTTGTTATTTCTTTGATGATGACATCACATGACATGATATGATTACACAGCAAAGTAATTTATATTCACCCAACAACAATCAGATCGAGTCGACTACGTGGTGCAGAACAGAAACTGTTATCTGATAAAGCCCTCAAGAAGAAAGGTCGAGGATCTTATTCACAAGTGGTTTGCAACAAAAACAAAGTGTGTGTTGTAAAATGGCATGACAACAAAGTTGTCACTGTTGCAAGTTATGTTTCGGAAACATCTGTTGGAGTTATAAAGCGGTACAATAAGGATTTGAAACAGAGAGCTGCTGTCCCCTGTCCCAATATAATAAAGCACTACAACGCCCATATGGGTGGTGTCGACCTTGCAGATATGTTAGTGGCTTTGTATAGAATGGAGATGAAAAGCCATTGACGATACTTACCCAAATTATAGACATGTGCCTGAACAATAGCTGTTTATTTTATATCGCAGGCATATTGTCATAAATAACGTAAAACATATGAGTTTAAAGAAGTTTCGGCATCATATTATACAAGGGTTTTTACATTCTGGGCGATAGCAACCATTTGAAAATTGTGATTCTCTACCATCAGCACCAAAAAAAAATAATAAAAACACCCAGTAGTCTAAGGCCCACTCCAGACGTAAAATATGATGGATACAATCATTTCCCTACTTTTGAGCCCTAAGGACGTTGCAAGCTGTGCATCAAAGGCCAAACTGTTATGAGCATTAGATGTGGTATGAGGCTTTGTGTATTACCTGATCGGAACTGTTTTTTTAATTTCCATAACATAAATTTCCAAAATTAATTTGATTTTGTTTGATTCTTTTGCAAAAGAAGGTTCAATCCAAATAGTACAGACTACTGATTATAAACGCTATTTAATTATAATGATTTTAGTATAAATAAGTTTATAATCAAGTCATCGCTAATATGGCAATGTATCTGTAGAGATACATTGTTAGCGTAGTGTAATTATTAATGCTCTTGACAATGTATCCCACAAGATATATGTGATTTTTTTTAAACTGTCCTCATGAGATTTTTTTGTTATTTTTGGTCTTAAAAGTGAAGTGGTATAAATATTATTTTCATATAAAAAAACTGGCAAGTTAAGGGTTAAATAAAACTATACGTAAGTTATTAGTAAAATTTTATTTTCCCGACACTGAAGATGCTTTTTGGTAAACATCAGGAATAGGAAGAGAGTTAAAGTTGCATTGTTTTGTTAAGTTTTTATGTAATTATATATATGTATATGTAAAGATTAGTTTAATTAATAGTAAACAGACAGACAAGAATAAGTTCGAAATCGTAGTACAGAAACATGAGAGTAGTTGTAACACTCTAATATAATTGTAAAAGGTAAAAATCTATAAATCAACTTCAATCTTATCTTCACTTTCTACATCCCGTTGTAATATAATTTAATAAATCTTTAAGTTCATAATATCTTCAAGTTTTTACTGGAATTGTCTTCATTATTAATAAACTTTTTGGTATAACGACTTTAATTGACCATTAGTAACTTTACAGCGTGAAAGATAAGTAAGGTATTAAAGATAACTGTCAGTCATAAAGGCTCTCAGGAGTTTCAAAGATTGGGTCAAAAGTTAAGAATCTGCAGAATTTATAAGGAATATGACAAATTGTATGTTATTTTTTATGTATACGAGTAAGATAAGATAATCTTAAAGTAAGGAAAAAACTTTTTTTTTTATTTATGGTAACAAGGGTTACCAAATGCGCACAATTTGTTTCTTTATACTTTATGTGCAAACATTTTTAACCACTCAAAATGGCACTGATTTCCTCTGTAAATTATTCAGATTGAGTGGCACTGGGTTGTAACTGTACTTTTTAAGAAAGATTAGGGCTAGGTGGTCACTTAATACCTCTTTCTCTACTTATTACTCTATCAGGGAAAATTTGTGTAGAGCAACTAGAGAGTAAATATATTCTGGTTATAGTCAATCACGTTTTGCATTTTTATAGTCAGAAAAGTTCAGATTATGTGGCATTATCCTTAGACGTTGACAGTTTGACTGCGACCACGACCGTCTCAAGAAAGTAAGGACCGATAATTTGTACACTAGATATGGCACCCCAAAAGATTTTTTGAAAAGTTTTTTTGAGTGAAAAGTTTCTGATGCCATTCCTGCGGTTTATCGGGTACCCAGCATCTACAATTTTGCTTATTCCTTTGACCGTAATTATAAAAGTTCGTAATATGGAATCGTAATATCGTACGTATTACTGGTTCTCAATATCCTATAATGTTGATGGTTGATTTTTTGAGTATTGTTTCAGTCTCTTCAAGCTTATGTACCCAATGCTTGATTAAAATCATTTGATACATATTCCATAACTTTCAAATTAAAACGTGTTCTGAAGAGCCGCTAAACTATAGTTTAGAATCTTTATTTTTAAATCTTACGGACAATATAGCTTGAATGTATTTTATAAAAGCGTTGAAGTCTGGAAACGATCTATTGCTATTAAACTGAACAGACCTGACCTTTACTGTAATCTTAATACTTTTTGCTCTGTACAATTTTTTGCTACTAAATATAAAATGTATTTTTTGTTTAGTATACGAACAAGCTAATACTTCAATACCAAATACGTAATTTACTGCAGACCTTAGCGATTATAAAGAAAAATTAGATTATACATATTATTATATTTTGAAAAGAGAAGTTTAGGGTCCCCTCTCTCTCCTATGTATATTTTGGAAGAAATAGCTGCAATGGCTAATTCGCGCCTATTTCGGACTACCCCGGTCAGAAATTCCCAAAATAGCCATTTTTCAAATACTTAATCCTCTATTTCTACCAGTAGAACTTACTTGGTGGAAGTTCTTATTGTGCAATGATTGAGTGAGCAATATTTATAAATTTATTAAAAATATTTTACTAAATAAAACTACATTTTATTGAAGTAATCACCAAGCAATAGCAGGAAAATGTTTTAAAATATTCGGGTAGAACTACATTTTGTTTTTATTTTATCACTTGGTTATTTATGCGAAGATTTAAATTGAAGAAGCGAGATTTATTTTCACTAGATTCGATACCATTGTTGTCTACTTTTGTGAATTCCTTGATTTGTCTACTCGTTAAACGGTAATTTCTATGGTAAGAGTGTAAGTTTAAAAGAGAAAACGAATTTGAATTCTGTTTTTAATAAGTTGAATTTTATTTAATTGTATTGAATTTATTATGTTGCGGTCAAGGATTTTTTTATGTTCCAAATAGGAGCATTTAACGAAGATATTATTTTTAAACAATACAGGAAAAGGATCAAACAGTTGTTTTTTTGTTGTTTCTAATCAATATGTAATTAATTATCCGCAAAGTAAAATAATTATAATTTTCTTATATTTTTATAAGAATTTTGTAAAAATTGTTAATTCAGGTAGAAGTAAATTGTAAAATCATATAACATTTTAAATTCAATTTAAAATGTTATATGATTTTACAATGACCTTAATCTCATGATAGTACAGGATTATCTCGAAAGTTGATGATAAAGCCACAACATACAGTAATATTTTTCTCATTTGATATACAAAAATATATTGGAGTAATAGAAACACTAGCTAGAACTATCGGAACGTAGGAGACTCTCAATATTAGTGCAAGCAAGTGGCTGATTACTATGAAGAACTCTAAGACATAGGACTGGATTGACTCACAGAAGACTTGGCATGTGACTGTCCTAGAATGAATACGTCTAAAAACTATATCGTGGCTTTATACTTTTACTAACGTAAGTAGGTAAATATTTATGTATGAAAATCTTTTATTGGCAGACGATAATAGTAGACTGAAATAAAATTTAAATTTGTTAGTAATCAGGGATTATGTCGTTCAGAAATTATAATATAACAATAATAAATAAGAGCAAATATATTTATCACATATTATATTATTTGTATATTATTAAAAATAGGAATGTATAGATGTTTCTACTTTCGTTTTATATGGCTATATTTTTTACTGTCTTATAATCTTTAAAACTATAAAAAAATTGCGTTTGAAAAGAAAGCCCAAGAATTAGTTTAAAATTAAATGATTACTAAAGGAACAGATAAATTTAAATAATATTTTTGAGTATTAAATATCTAAATATTTCTTATAAATAAATATTTAATTTTTATACAAACATTGGTCACTTTGAGCAAATTAAAAGTTTAATAAACAAGTAAAACAAATTGTAAATTTTTATTTTACTTGTTTATTAAACTTTTTAAACTGAAAATGATTTTTTTTTATGATCACGGAAAAAAAATTGTTATTTTACAAATAATATGCCAAACAAAAAATAATATTATTAAATATAAATATATATTTTATATTTTTCATTATTACCTTAATTTAAAGAATTTCAGAATATCAACCATGGTGAAATTAAAAACATATAATAATCAAATCGTAAAATATTTCTGCCTCGTAAAATCCATCTATTGGGAACACAAAAAGTATAGCGACTTTTACTCATTTCATTTCTCAATATAAATGTAAGAGAATAAAAGTACATGCAGAAGTAATTAGCATAAAAAAAAGAAAAAATACGTAAATTACAAACACCCCAATTGAGACCCTCATTATATTGGAAAGTGATTTCTTTGTAACACGTACGTGACACGCATTTAACGTGTTTATCACAAAAGTAAAAAAAAAATAAATGATAAATTGAATATTAGATATCTAAAATAATTGATCTAGTCGCAATTAATTGAGTCAATTTGGAGTACTATAGAATAGTTGTTGAAAATTGACTGCAGCACGCTCGAGTTGATTCAACCCGAATACAATTCTTTCACAAGCCAGCCATTAAGTAGCTATGACGGCTAATGTATGTAAGGATTGGGGATTTTGTCACTGGTTCAGTTACACAATCTCCAATCCTTTCTTCCTATCTATTAATACTATCTGTTGCTCAAGCGTAGCAACGATTCCGTGACTAATATAGTATACATATGTATAAAAACAAGATTTCTATTGAATTATATGTAAGCTGTATTAAAAAATATTCTTGTAATATCTTCTTATTAACAAATAGACGAAATTAAAAAAATAGTTTTTTCGCCCAACCTACAACATTTTTAAGAGAAATTTAACACAATTGTGATTTTAATTCTGTTTACTTAAAGTTTACTTTAAATGTTTGCAAATTTTTAGGGACGTGCATTACAGTTTCTAAAATAAAAAGTTGTGGAAGCGTTCAAAATAGTTTTACAGTCCGGAGAACCCATCTTGTTAATATTTTACATCTATCCTTCACCCCTAAAGTAATACTGCTTTGAGGATAAACTTGCCTTATTTTTATAGGATTATTAATATAAATTACAAAATACTCGTCCCCCTGTTTTATGATTGATAACTAATTAAAACCGTATCAATTTTATTATAACTATATAATTATGAAATAATATGCAAAAGAGAAATAATTTAAGAGAATGAATGAATGAATGAAGAGCTTGCAGCTGATAGCAAAAGCTAACATATTATTTAAAATATACATATTATACAACTACTGTTAAAGTGTCTTTGCACCAAAACTACTAATGTTGGATATTCCCAACATACATTGTTATGCGGATGACAGCACTGGAGATGCGGTATATTCCGGTCGTGCAGGTCTCTCTCGGGAAAACGTCGATGAGTGCCGAAAGAAACTTGTGTCTTCAATAGAGACCTCCCTGGGGATGGTCTCGGAGTAGGGTGAACTGAACCACGTTCAGTTCAATCCCCTAAAGACAGAAAGACATGTTTGCGCGTTTATCACTAAGAAAACCCCAATTGTCATTGTATCACCGCTCTTCGAGAGCGCTCCTCTTATTGCCTCGCCAAGTATCAGAATACTGGGTCTCGACATTTCGAGCGATTGTCAGTTTCGTGGTCGTCTGGAGAGCAAGGCCAAGTTGGCCTCGATGAAATTGGGAGTGATCAATAGAGCGAGGTAGTATTTTAAACCTGGCCAAAGACTTGCGCTCTATAAGGCGCAGGTCCGGCCACACATGGAGTAATGTTCTCATCTCCGGTTCGGATCTCCGCAATATCAGCTTCTACCATTTGATCGCGTACAACGGAGAGCCGTTCGGATTGTCGGGGACCCGGTGCTCTGCGAACGGCTGGGCTCTTTGCCATTGCGTAGAGATGTGGCTTCTTTATGCGTCTTCTACCGCATTTACAACGGGGAGTGTTCTGAAGAACTATTCGATCTGATGCCTACCGCCGAATTTCGCCAACGCACAGCTCGCCCTCGCCTCTTTTACCATCCATACCACCTGGATGCGTGGCGATCTTCTACTATTTTCAAGGACTTTTTTCCCACGTTTCACTCGAATGTGGAACGAGCTTCCTTCGGCGGTATTTCCAGATCGATACGACTTGGGTACCTTCAAAAAAGGCATATACTCCTATTTCCAAGGCCGGCAACGCTCTTGTGAATACTCGGATGTTGCAAGAGTTCATGGGCCGGCGGTGATCACTTACCAACGGTGACCCGCAAGCTCGTTTGCCCTCCTCTAACAATAAAAAAAAAAATTAAAAAAAAAGAAATATTAAAACAATTACACGAACAACGGAATTAAACTTGCATGATTGCAATATTGTAAATATTTCCGAAATACAAAGATTATTTTACGTTGTTTTTCGTTCGTTCGTTCGTTGTTTTACTTTTCGCTACTTGTTTTAAAAGCAATTTAACAAAATCATGTTTAAAAAGAAAATTTTTAGTTTTTTTGTTAATTATTAAATAGAGAATTAAAAGAAGTAAACTAACAAGTTTTGTGAAATACTTTAATAAAATTCTTATGTTTCCATAAAGATACTTAGTTGCTGTTCAAACTCAGAGTGACCTAATTTGTGACATGTATGTATGTAAAAAAAATTCAAACTACATATGACATTTCTACAGAGTCAAAAATGCTAGAATAGTTAATAATTAAACACGATACCGACTTTGTCCAGGAAGATTAAACAGCATTAAAAAACGTTCCACTGAAATAACATCGAAATTACCGGCCTTTGAAAGATCCTTTAGACGTTTATTACATAAAATGAAGGCCTTTCAGGTGAAAATTGCAAAGCACCGCTTGGCTGAATAGTGACTGAAACTTAATCAAGACTAACGGGAACGCTTTTGACGTGACGTCGGGTCAGATTATCTTTTTTATCTCTAACGATGAAATACTTATATATTTTGAAATGAATAACACTATATCTGGTAATGATAACGTGTTTGTAATCTTTAATTGAGAAACTACCAAACCCAAGAAACAACCCATAGACCACAAACAGAAGTAAAAGCTTAACAAAAGGCAAGGCAATGGCAACCCATTTGTTTTTCACAATCTCAAATAAAATATTGTCGTGTCCATGATTTATATTACATTTTGATTTAACACGTTTTCAACTTTGATAATAATATGTCCCGTCAGCCGTGCAAGTCAAAATAAAATTGGTTTATATCTTAAATCATATATATTATTTTTATTATAATAAAAATAATGAAACCCAATACTTGAATATTGCCACTCGGTTGGAGTGAAGTTCCCGGATATTGCGAAAGTCCATATTTAAAGTGGAACGGGGTGTCGCTCTGTTGACTCATCGTTTGCCAACAGAAAACACAAAATGCGATACTTTATCTGCACCAGATACAACTGGTGGCCGAGCAAAATCCGAGAATCATTCCCCCGATGTATGTCCGGGATGAATTCTCTGACTTCATTAAAACCCTGCGAGGGTAAATTTTTCTCTGGCATCGCTTTTATTTTTGGCGGAGTATTGGGCTTCCGGAGCTTCTCACTCACCGACTGAACTTAATCAAATAGTAATGGTTAATACACCAAAATGTTCTGCGAGAGGGTGGGTGGTACTTCGCCGTTCAAGTCAGCCAAATACGAGCTGTTAAATAACTTCCACCTTATGATATGGTAATACTACTTTTATGCTGTTGGAATTTATATATAGTGTTCTACATATATAGCCTGTTATCCTTTAGCCTCTATCTTATTGCTTAATTTATTTTTTAACTTTCTCTCCAAGGTCACGCCATTTCGGTTTTTTTACAAAATAACGCCAAAAAATTTTTTTCAACTTTCCCCAACTGAAAGAAAGCGAGAAATTAAAACTAATACTCAGTGATATGACAATAAGGGGTGTATATTTTTTATTACTACCTTTTAGATATAAAAAGTTTAAAACCAAATAATATTAAATTATTGTAAAATATTCTTCTATACATTATAGAATAAACATTTATTAGAAAGTAAAACTATTAGAATATAATTTAATATTTAAAAAAATCTACTCTATGTGGTCTTTTTCAGCCGCCTTCAACAGTCGATCAAGCTGATAGACCTGGAGTAGTTTATATCGTCTTTGTCGCCTTTTTTGTGTAGTAATGCTTTTATGGAGTCCGTTCATTAAGTTGGTATTGTTTCAGTTTCGAGTACATCGATGAATATGTGTTTCAGTATGAGGTGACAGCATTTTTACATTTTATTAGAAGTCCTTCCTTTGCTCTTTTTTCCTTCTATGGAGGTAGAAGTTGCTTTCTTTTTTCCAAAATATCTTTACAGTAATCCTCTTTGATAAAAATATCAGATTTGAGTTTGTTTTTTGTTCTTAGGAATTTTCTTTTTCCTGTAATTGTTTATAAAATTTACTAGAATAGGACGTGTTTTGCTATGGCTCTTCGCCAATTCTAAAGGCGTTATTTATTTCGTGCGAGTTGATGAGGATAGCTATTTCTATGTAGTTCTATGTAGTTGTATAGTTGTTCTTCTTTCACACCATAGAAGATAAGGTTGCTTCATCTTTTCTCTTCCTGTTTATTGTTGTATACCAGTAAAACTCAACATGATCATTAATAAACCTTATCAGGAAATAAACCTGAAAGGTACTTTGTCTTTATTATAGTACATGCACAGCCACATAAAGTCAAGCACTGTTCGAAGGAGATTCAATTCCTGAAAAAATAATAATTTATTAACATCCTTCGTTCAAGAAATGAAATAAAAAAATGTATCTAAAATTATTTTGACAGAATTCTTTTAAATATTCATCCAGAAATAATCACAAATGTCCTAAATAGTATCACCAGACTTGCCAAAAAAGTTCTGAAGAATGCAAATTTCTAATATTTTGTTGCTACAAAGTTTTTTTTAATATTTTTTTTTATCCCCTCCTCCAAAATGAAATATATGGAATATAATTCCTTATTACTAAATGAACTACGAGGGGAGGTAAAAAAGTTCGTGGAATGAAAGGGATCTAAATAAAATAAAACAACAAAACTATTTTTCCTTTTCAATATAATCACCCTTAAGCTCAATACATTTATTAGACCTATGAATTAATTTTTCTAAACCACTATAAAAATATGTTTTATCTTTTCCGTCAAAATGAGCCGAAATTGCCTCCCTTACCTCAAATTTCCTTCTCCTTAAGTCTTTTTTTAAACTGGGGAATAAAAAAAAGTCACTTGGGGCCAGGTCTGGACTGTAGAGTGGGTGAACTAGGGATTCGAACCCATGCGTGTGTAGAGCAGCCATTGCAATTCTGCTCTTGTGAACCGGCGCGTTGTCTTGCAAGAGCAACACACCCTTTGTCAATTTTCCTCGCCGCTTTTCCTTGATGGCATCTTTTAATTTTTATAATATCGTTGCGTAGTATTCTCCAGTTATAGTCCTTCCCTTTTCTTTGTCCTCAATCAAAATGATCCCCTCACAATATCAAAAAACAGTAGCCATCATCTTTCCAGCCGACTCCGTCACCTTGAATTTCTTTGGCGGTTGTGTCCCCTTTTTATGCTATTGCATGGACTCTTGTTTGGACTCAGGCTCAAAGTGATGAACCCATGTTTTATCTCCCGTAACAATTCGGTCCAAAATCTGTGCAGGTGTATCTCCACACAACTCCAAAAAATGCTTTGACGCAACGACGCGCTGCTTTTTCTGAAACGGCGTGAGCATTCTCGGTACCCATCTTGCACTGACTTTTGTCATACCCAGGTGATCATGTAGGATTCGCAAAATGGTGGTATCTGATAATCCAACTAATGCAGATAATTGTTTTTTCTTCAAAAGGGCATCCTCTAGTACAATTTTCTCCACTTTTTCGACGATGACCGAAATGGTGGCCTCAACTGGCTTTCCTGAGCGGGGGTCGTCTTCAATTGACTCTCGACCATGTTTATAAAGACCATGCCACTTGTAAATCATTGATTTACTAGGGCACTGTTCCCTATAAACGACTCCCATTTCATTTAAAATGGTTTGAGCGTTCTTTCCTTGGTTGGTAAGGAATTTTATCACAGCGCGGTGTTCAATTTTCTCCATAGTTTTAGTTTTCTTCCGGATTGACTTGTTCAGCAGGCGACTGTTCATAAACGAATGACGCAATCGGGTTGAAACTCGGTATTCATACTAATGATGAGTCTCCGATTCGTATGACACCAAGCGAGCGCCCCTACCCCCGCTCCATCCTCTCCATTCCACGAACTTTTGGACCTCCCCTCGTAAATATAATACTCCCTACGAATAAGCATTGCTATTCAAAGGAGACTTATAGCCGGCGTTCTTATTGTTATTTCACACGGACGTGATCTGTACGGTAGCAAGTTTTATTACATATACTCGTATTGTTCGAAAATATTTCACCAGCCCCTGGAAGGTGGAAAAAATCTAAATTGAAAAAGAAAAGAAACGCCCGTTTATGACTCAAAAAAGCATATTCCGACACTTAAGGGGAACAAAATTAATAATATACTTGTCGCTAACTATAAAATTTTGCAAGAAACCTAATGACAAATCTTGCAATTTTTTTATATAATACAAGTTAAAGGAAAAACCTAAAAACTATACATTTGTAATTAATTAAAATAAATAATTATTAGTACAAGCAAAGTATCATAATTAGGATCTTGACGTGGATATTTCAAAACATACTTTATTTATATTGAAAAATATCATAAATACCGGTTACCGTTATAAATGTAACTTTCTACGGAGCCCTCAGTGGGCTAGTACGACTCACACTTGCCCGGTTTTTTTACATTGAAATAAAATTATAGATTATCACAATATTTATTCTCAAATACGAAAGAAAAACACAATTCATAATAATTTACTCCATTAAGAATACGGATACTATTTTTAAATTGACTTTCGGTGTCTAGAGATTAAAAATGTTTAGGTTATTTTCTTTGCTTGTTGTGAAATATGCAGCGCCATATAATTTATTGCGGGAACGTACTAGAGCACTTATATTATTAACTTTTATATATGTTTTTCTACGCTGATCAACAGTATCGTGGGATGTGAATTAGATTGCACAATAACATTTAAAATACCACGCTTTAACGAGCAATGCTAATGTCGAGAACTGGAAATTTATTAGATAGATTTATTTAAAGATAGTTCATGCTATTAGCCCCCGTCCCCTCGAAACCGAAAAAGATAAAAAATACAAATAATAAAATCGACCTATTCTTCCGAAATTAGGGCGCCTAAATAAAAAACAAATTCTTCACCTTTATCTTGCGCATAAACTAGTAGCTGTTAATGCAGATCGCTAATTTAAATTCATGAAAAAATTTCCTCAAAAAATATCTACTAAGACAAACACGGGACAGGCGGTTAAACACAGTTGCTTTGTGATGCAAAACCTAAATTTTTTTTGCACTAAATTTTCAGCGCTGGAAGATTCTACCGTTTGAATTTTAAGTTGTCCTCAAATTATATTTTAATGAAGTTTTTAAATTGTTTTGTTTGGTATTCATTAGAGAATTAAAAAGATACCAAAAACCTACAAGATTTGTGAAATATTTTAATAAAATTGTTATGTTTCCTTAAAGTTGATCTGAGTTTAAAAGTAAAAACTCATATCAATCAGATTTGTGATACTTATAATAAAAATTAAACTTCAAACTACTATTACAATGTTCCGATTTGGACTTCCGGATCCCGTCACTTACTGTCGGAACATAATCAAATGTTATTGGTTAATACACGTCGATATTTTTTTTTTACTTCCCCAATACGAGCTTCAGTTGAATAACTACAACCAGGCTCTGCCACCATATGGTATGATAATATTAGTTTTATGCTGTTGAAATGTGTATATATTGTTGTACACGTATAACATATTACTCTGTCTTATTGCCTAACAAAAAAAAATATCGTAATTTTTTCGAAGGGGTCACGCCATTTAGTTATTAATTTTTTTCTAAAAGATTTTCTTCATGAAGGTAAGATAAAGCGATAAATTGAAACTAATACTCAAAGATATGACAATAAAAATGTCTCGTACATGAAAAATATAAATGGTAAATCTTTCAGCATCTTAAATACTATGCTTTATTAACTACCTGTATGTAAATGTGATAGGAATAGATGACTTTTCCTAAACTTATAGCAAAAGTAATAGACATTGGCACGTTATTTATCTTACTCATTTTTTAAATTGGTATTTGCTTGTAATTGTATTTCCTTTGGAAATCGTCCATTTTGTCATTCGTATGTAAAGTCTTCTCCATGTCTATAACATTTACAATTCTTATTTATTTAAAATTCAGGAAATAATTTTGTATCCAATCTTTATAAACTTTACCTCTCTATAATATAAGTTGAAGAATGGATGAGACTTTTATTAACCTTGATGTATATAGATACAAAACAGAAAATGAAATCAAAGCTACATTTATAGATTTAAATTTAACATCAAAATTCAATGGCATTTTAAATACACCGCAACTGCAATTAACTGCGAGGGGCAAATGCAGTGAACACGTTCGATCCAATCGTATGTATATGGATATTGATAAACACGGAACAATAATATATCAAATATAATATTTATCTGCAATATACTTTATTTTATGTAAGAAAAATGCAAAGAATTTGTGGAATATGTTCTTATATAAGGCAACATTTACCAGAACAATATATCTTGTTAAAATACACATTATAACAAGACTATAAATAGTCTTTGGTGAAGTACTTTGATTTTCAATGTTTTAATTCTAAACATCAAATCGCTGGAGGCAAGAGAAAATTTTCATATAAAACGTTTTAAGAGGAAATGACTCGTTAAGTGATGAAACCTGACACTTCAATATCGCGAGACGCCCGAGGTGACAGCCCTTAAAAATTATTATTTTTATTTATTTAAATTCTTTATTGCACAACAAGGTACAAAGGGTGGCCTTAACGCTAAAGCATTTTCTACCAGCCAACCCAAAACGTGCAAGAAAATACGTACGAAAACGGAGTGCAAAAAAAAAAAAACTATACAAACTAGATATCGATATATAGATATAACATATAAACTGTATACATACATAAACGTACTTATATACTAACATACATACATAAAAAGCTAAAAATATATAAATAAATAAGTTTTGTACATATACTTAGATATGCTCAGATGGGAAAATAAAAGATTATAAGCTGTTGAGGTAAAACTATTTCACCTGTCTCTTGAAAGAGTTTGAAGATGCCTTACGAATATTTTCAGGCAATTGGTTCTAGAGTCAGACAGCGACAACAGAGAAGGAGTCAGACATGAAACCAGTGTGATGAGTGGGAACAGTAAGGAGTTGGTTTTCACTCGAGCGCAGAGGCCTTTCGTGAGCATGCGTACGAAGTAGGAATTTATTTAGAAGATATTTGGGATAAGAGGGATTGTAAAGGATAGAGTATAAGATGCAAAGAATTCTCATGTACCTACGTTCGCGAATCGGTAGCCAGTTATTTTCAAATTACCCTTTGATTGCGTCACAGTAAAATTAAGTGGTAATGGTGGACCCGACTACTGTTGGATATATTAATATAAGTAATATGGATACGTTTTCTAATCATGTCTGAATGTGTAATCTGTACATGTAAATAAAATTCAAGTGTCTGTTTGTAATTCCAAATCAACAGCTTTTCACTAAATGCATATATACCTACGGTACTTACATTAAAAATGAATTATATAAAGTAAATAATTGTAATAAAACATCCACGTAGTGACCATCGTGTATAATTACGAGTACTTCTATTTTTGCATTTTGTAAACGCTTAATATCTTAATTTTGTCTTTAGTTTTAGCTCTTCACCCAGAAATTAAATTGAGGCAATAAAAAATATATATTAAGACGATTCTAAGTATCTCTAAAGAATTAAGTTTCATACATTTTTATATAATTATTAATTTTATTTTCATGGTCCTAACTTAATTTTCTATTCAATTAAAATTCACAACTTTATTTCACATTACAATGCATGCTTTCAATGCGTTTAGTAAGCGATTTCAATAAAAAAAATACAAAATTAGCTTGCGTAGCATCATCAACAGAGAGCCTATTTTCTAAAGCTAGTCAGAATTTGTACCAGCAACGAGATTGGCTTATAAAATCGAAATTGTTTATATTCAGAGTAAATAAAAATAATAATTTTGATTATTTTTTGTTGTTTGTATTTTTGTTGGTACCTCATTTATTGAACAAGCCGATAAGTATTATACCATTTTTTTATGTTATTGTAATAAGTGATAAATGGAGACCTTTTTTAATGCATACTACCTCCAGAATCGCTAATGGTTTTTTTTAATCATTGTGAAAGTTGAACTTAGATGTCAAGCTTAAACTTATTTTTTCACTTTATGAGTTCTACATCAGTTAGGTAGTTCAGATTGTATCTAATTTTGCTTTTCGTGGCTTAAGCATGCATTTGAAACTAAAATATCATGAACATGTCTAAAATCATGAACCGGTCTAAAATGGATTTTAGAAATGTTATTTAAGTGATTAGGTACAATTTCGGTAAAAAACGAAAAATTAAAAAAAAATAATCTTTAAAAAAAAATAGGAGGTCAGGGTTTTTTTTGGCCAACTTGTATTCTCTAAATAGGTACTTGAACACGCTCACTTGGTTTGTCGGACCTTCTACAAAACACCCTGTATATTAAGGAAACTTCTAAAACGACTTTTTATTGTCTTCCAGAGTCTAACCAATTTAGTAGATTAATCTGGAACGGTCAAAATTATAATCATCATCCAAAAGAAAGAGAAGCTGCTCCCAACCGTAGTGTTTTACAGATATACCATGATCTGTAAGAGATTGTCGAACATGTTTATGCTTGTTTTCGATTTTTCATTGATTTTTAATTAAAATATGCTCTGCAGACACGCCAAACAATAACTTCGAATCTTTACTTTATAGCACACATCAGAAATATAGCTTGAATGTTTTTATAATAGCAGTAGCCCTTGAAACAATGTATCGTTACTAAACTAAACAGACCTGATCTATATTATAATATTATAAATATTAACCCGAAAAATATGTCATATTAAATAAAAAACGTAATTTTTCTATCCTAAGTCAGTAATGGAGTATTCGCTATATAGAATCAAAATATTATATACAAGAGAGTTCGAAAGAGACATTTTGAAAAAACCGACAGATGGTATACGTAGACTGTGCGCTGCAAAAGTTGAAACAGTACAACACATCATCTCCGGATGCGAATAAATAGCTGGAACTTCTAACATTAAAAGACACAATAATATAGTTCAATACATTTAATGGGCAATTGCTAAAAAACTCAATTTTTACGTTCATAAACTTTGATAGAAGGAAACTTTAGTATAACCACAAGTAATAGAAAACGAAGAAGCAAAACTAATGTGAGCGTTGCAAGCTCAAACGGATATTGTCGTGGCACATAATAGACAGAATATCATATACGAGCATAAAGTAGAAAATAAAACAATAATACCTCATTGACGTTATCACAGACTACAACATAGGAGCAAAAAAATAAAGAAGTTAAGCAAGTATGATCTCCTTAGAAAATAAATATCTAAACTTTGGAAAACTAACACAGAAATAATACTTAGTCACGGGATTTGTCGCAAAAAGCCTTGAGCGATACTGCAATCAACTAAATGCACACCTAGATATACATATAGTACAAAAATAAACAACAATACACACAGTTACAATAATAGCTAAAATTCTGGGAAATCCTACCATCATACCAAACTAGTTAGAAAGCAGAATTTCCCTTTCCTTGAGGGTCTCAAGGCAGGTGGTCAGCAAACTTCTGTCAACATTCTATATAATAACAGTACAACAAAAAATAAATTGCTAACACGTAGCTTGTCATATGAAAATATGTTTATCCTACTATGCTTTGTTTACTGTATATGAAACAAAACCATGTGAAAAAGCCTGCTTCCTTTCGCAGAGTAGAGTGTTTCATATTTAAATTTAATAGAATTTTTATACTACGAAAAAATAAAAAAAATACTCAACTGCTTCTGTGGGAATTATTCTGAAAAAAATACTGCTAAGACCGTAAAATTAATTTATACGACAATTTATTTTCCTTTTTTTAACACAAAATTTCCGTCACTTTCATGTTAAACACATGCTCGATCACGACTCATTCAACTCGTATCCGTTATTTATATTATACGATTTATTGTATAATCTTAAAACTCTTTATTTTACACAAACATCTTGTTATTTTTTTATTTTATTACACTTGTTTTAAATATATAAATATGTTTATACAAACGGTCAATTAAGAATTATTCCAGTTGTTAATATTACTTATTTAAATTGGTAAAAACCGTAAACGTCTTGTCGTACCCATATCATATAAAATTGACCTAAATGTGCTGACTCCACGCCGCAACGCGTTTACTTTACGAGTTACCGCAAAATATCTGCCCTTTATATGAATCATAATGTTATTATTCTCAACGATTGCTGGCTCTAGGACTCTCAGTGAAATAAGTTTTTCAGACAGACAGCGTGTGACATGTTTTATAGCTCTGAAGATTTCTTTCATAATTTATCTTGATTCTTGTGTTTTGTTATTTTCTTAAATTACTCGAATTTATGGTTAAAATAATTAGTAAATAACCATCGGTGACGGCACCACATATAATTTGACGGACCGTAAGTTCGTTTACGACCCTATGCCTAAAAAAAAGAAACTTGTTTTATAAGACTGAAGTGTATTTTAAAGCAATGAGTTAAATTATTAAAAAAAAAACAAATTCTTGACAGTGATACCTTTTTTAATTAGAAGTTCGTGAAATTAATTGCCTTATTTATTTACAAACTAGTTGGCAAAGATTGCAATGTGGTCACATCTTCGCAGTCATTGTAAGGGCTCTTAACCAATATCCAAGCGGATCCATGTCTCAAGCGAAGTGTTGAAATGTTATGTGATGACATTTACAAGTGTATTATCACCAGAGATGTTATGGAAATTTTGGTATTTACTTTGAATAATAAAAAAACCCAATAACTGCATTTAATGTGAATAAAATTTTGTGTTAATAATATCTATATAAATTGAATATAATATATATTCAGTTTATATAGGTATCGCGTAAATTGGTTACTTTTTAAGTTTAACCCGACGTATCAAATATCTTACAGAATTTGTGTTCACTGTAAGACAAGATTTTGATGTCTGTCAGCTCGGGTCAGCTCCAACAGCGATGCTCTTGTCAACAATAAGCGGCCCATGCCATGCCAGCTTTAATTTTCTCTCTATTAACTTCTATTAATATACATATGATAATATACATTACGAATCAATAACTTAAGTTCCACTCATTTCGATCCAGTAAAAATACTTGAATGTTATAATCAAATAAATACTCATTAGTTTAGGACCTTTGTTTTATCTGAGAGTTTTACTGCTCTTAGATATTATAATAATATTAAATTGAAGAAACAAGGTTGGTTGGTTATTTATTTATTTTCGAGTAAACAGATTAAAGAAAATATTTTTGCATTTAAAAGTATATTCATAAAGAAAGTTGAATAAAATTTATTATAGTTTATTATTAAAATTATAGCCAATCACTTTAATTATTTCTTCATGAAAATATATGATATAATTTAATTTATGATTAAGAAACTAAATTTAGGAACATTTTTTATCTTAACAAGTTCATCATCATCATCATCATTATCAGCTGTCGTGCGTCCACTGCTGGACGTAAGCCTTCCCCATTGACCTCCACCGCGATCGGTCCAAAGCGGCCCGCATCCATTGGTTTCCAGCTACTCTTTTCATGTCGTCTGTCCACCTAGTTGGCGGTCGTCCTCTACTTCGCTTGCCAGTAAGTGGCCTCCACTCAAGGACCCTTTTTCCCCATCGGCCGTCACTTGAGTGGGCTATATGCCCAGCCCATTGCCACTTCAGCTTACAAATCCGTTGGGCTATGTCGCTTACTTTTGTTCGTCTGCGAATCTCCTCGTTTCTGACTCTATCTCGCGGCGAAATTCCCAGCATAGCCCTCTCCATCGCACGCTGAGTGACTTTAAGCCTCTCTAAGAGTCCCCTTGTTAGAGGCCACGTCTCGGTTCCATAAGTCATCGCTGGTAACACACACTGGTCGAAGACTGTCGACTTAAGGCACTGCGGTATTCCGGACGAAAATACGCTCCTTAAGTTCCCGAACGCTGCCCATCCTAGTTGGATTCGTCGATTGACCTCTCGCTTGAAGTTGGACCTGCCCAATCGGACTTTTTGTCCCAGGTAGACATATTCGTCGACAACTTCGAGAATGGAGCTCCCAACGAATACCGGGATAGGTGCGACATGGACATTCGACATAATTTTCGTCTTGTCCATATTCATTTTAAGGCCCACCTGTTGAGAGACTCCATTAAGATCGCCGAGCATAATGCTGAGGTCTTCCAGGGATTCTGCCATTACTACTATATCGTCGGCAAATCGAAGGTGAGTTAGGTACTCGCCGTTTATATTGATGCCGAGTCCATGCCATTCCAAGAGCTTGAAAGCGTCTTCCAGTGCAGTGGTAAATAGTCTCGGAGAGATAACATCTCCCTGTCTCACGCCTCGTTGTAAATGAATAGCGTTTGTGCAATGCTCCTGGACTCGAACCGACATGGTGGCGTTTGTGTACAAATACTTCAACACTTCGATGTACCGATAGTCAATATGGCACCTCTGAAGAGACGACAGTACCGCCCACGTTTTGATGGAATCAAAGGCTTTCTCATAGTCCACAAACGCTAAGCATAATGGCCGATTATACTCCTCGGTCTTCTGTATAATCTGCCGCAGCGTATGAATGTGGTCTATGGTACTACAACCTTTTCGGAAACCGGCTTGTTCGGGAGGCTGGAAGTCATCAAACTTGCTCGTGAGACGAGTCGTGATAACCCTCGAAAACAGCTTATAAACATGGTTCAGAAGCGAGATGGGCCTGTAATTCTTCAGCAAAGTAGTATCGCCTTTTTTGAAGAATAGGGCCACCACACTTCTGTTCCATGCTTCCGGCGTTACACCCTCAAGCAGGACGGCATTAAAGAGCTTCTGAAGGACCCTAAGTACTGGCAATCCGCCCGCTTTCAGAAGCTCTGATGTGATACCGTTTTCACCTGGTGCCTTGTTGTTTTTAAGCTGTTTTAGGGCCACACTGATCTCGTGCAAGCTGATGTCCGGAATTTCATCGGAATAGTGCCGGGTAAGTTCCGCTCTTGGGTCTTCTGCTAAGCTATCAACAGGTTTAGCGACCGAGGTATATAAGTGTCCATAGAACCTCTCAACCTCCCTCAAAATGTCAGCCCTACACGACACTGTGCTTCCATCCCCCAATTTTAACTTCGATAACCGGCTTTGCCCAATTGACGAATCTCGCGCAAACACTTTGGAGCCTTGGTTCCGCTCTATCGTATCTTTAATACGGTTAGTATTGAGAATACGGATGTCGTGTCGCAGATATTTCCGTATGTGTCTGTTGAGCTGCCTATAAGTCTCGGTATCATTGAGGGACTGAAGTGCCAACGAGCGTCGTTCTGCCATAAGTTTGAGAGTTTCGTTGGCTAGTTTTTGGGGTCTATTCCTACGGCCGGGTCTGCAGAATTTTCCTCCGACCGTATGGACAGTTTCTACCAACCTGTTGTTAATTTGGTCCACGGATGCGCAATCATCTAGGCAAGCGAAGCGGTTCGATAATTCGAGTTGAAAGCTTTCGAGGTCTTGAATATGAGCTTTAGATGGACGGAGCGTAGACTTCACCAACCGAGATCGTTTCAGCCTGACATTGAGATTCAGCGTGCCTCTTACCATTCGGTGATCGCTCCCTGTTTTTACGTTGTTGATCACAGAGACATCGTTAAATATCAGGCGTCTAGTGGTCAAGATGAAGTCAATCAATCTCATTTCTAGTGGAACCATCGGAACTTAACCAGGTCCACTTCCTTTGAGGTGGCTTCTGGAAGAAGGAATTCATCATAAAGAGTCCCTCTTTCTCCAGAAAATCGGCCAGCCTCTCTCCCCTAGGGTTCCGCTGCCCATATCCAAATTGCCCCACTCTCAACTCATCGTCGCTTCTCTTGCCCAGCTTTGCGTTGAAGTCCCCTATAACAACATTAAAGTGAGTTTTTGTAGTATGTATGGCCCGACTAATATCCTCATACATAGCCTCTACTTCATCATCTGGGCGTGCGGAGGTCGGTGCGTAGACCTTCAACGAGTATTTTTTAGAAACTCTGAGTATAAGGTACGCGACCCTACTCGACACACTTTCAACGACCGCAATGTTGTTTATGAGGGACTTGTGGACCATAAACCCGACACCTCCTTGGGACTGTTGGTCGCCCTCCCAGTAGTATAGTAGGTTTCCGAATTTGAGGGTTATCGTATCCTCCCCCTCTCTATGGACTTCAGATAACCCTAATATATCCCAGCGTAACCTACTCATCTCTTCTTCCAGCTCAGCAATCCTATCGTCAGTCCGCAAAGTGCGGACATTGTGTGTTACCAGGGCCAGGTGTCGTTTGGGGTGGTAGCTCGATCCCGTCCGGAGTTTCTTAGCACCCCCTGCCCCACCATAACTACGGCCGCTACCGAAGCCGGGAACAGTGGGACTGCCGGGCACTGGGGGCCTGGTCTTGTTTGCGTCTGTCATATTTAAAGGGGAGAATTTGCCATACTCCCCACGCTTGGCAGACGGGTTGGCGAGCGCAGTGCGCAGCTCCTCACACCGGTGGCGCTGCTGCCCGACACCAGTCTATATTACTTCTAGCTGCACTGATTGTGATGGATATACCGCCATCGGTCGGTTGGAGGAGAATGGGATGGGGGTAGGTATATTCAAGGGAAAAGAAAGGAAAGGGGATATTGCTTACACGGACAGACAAGGGATTGTAAGCAAATAGCTCGAGCAAGTCAGGGTCGCGTACCTGTAACTCGGACTGGCTGATGCCGGGAAGTCAGAGTCCTCTAACTATGTCCTCTGACAAGTTCTAATATCATCATTATTTGTGTACTCCGTATTATTATTCTGTAATAAACGCGGACGGAATCCGAGGCAACTGCTAATTACTAATGCAGATTGCTTATTTAAATTCATGAAAAAAGTTCCTGAAAACAACGTCCAGTTAAACAAACATGAAACAGACGGCTACACAGAACTGCTTTGAGGTGCAAATCCGCCGTTTGAATTTTAAGTCGTACTTAAATCATCTTATACAAGAAAATTTCAAGTCATTTTGTACATTATCAATATTTTTGTAAAACTTAATGTTTTCAAACAGAGAGAGCATTATGTGAATATTGTTTTTAATAACAAACAAGATTTGTAGAATATTTTAGTAAAATACTTATGTCCTTCCAAAAACATATTTATTCGCTGTACAAACTTTGATCGATCACATTTGTAATAGTTATAATAAAAAGAACGCTTCCAAAGTATATATTACAATCACACTCAGTCAAAAATACAATAATGCTTAAAAGCTTTAAGCCACATCGACTTTTCCTAGAAAGGTGACACAATGGATTGATCACATCCAATAATTATTTAATGATAACATGTTTTCAGTTTTATGCCGCATACAAATGAAGGTGATTTTAGGACGGAAAATAAACAAAGTTTATATACTTACGACGTATTAATGTCCTTTATAATAAATAATGTTTCTCTAACAATTAATTCATATTTTCACATCGTACGTCGCATTAGACGCACCAAGCGTCTCGCTTCCAGTAATATATTATCTCGTAGAGACACCTAATGTTACATTCCATTCATCATTCTTTCTTGAATAAATTTATAACTGAGGTCGAAAATAACGATCGGATTATTACAAAGAATATACGAGGGTGCTCTTTTAAGATCGCCGGATTGAATACAAGTGCATGAAATAATATTAGACAATTATTTTTCTATTCTAATATATCCACCTGCTGGTGGAACTAATATAATAACTAATTAGTTTCAACTAATACGTATCTCAAATCTATGAATTAGCTTGTGAACACCTTGATAAAAAAATTGTTTATCTGACCCCAAAAAATACACTCAAATTGCATTCTTTACTTCTCCGTCTTCGAAGTTCTTTTAAAAGATTTGAAAAGAGATAAAAGTCACTGGTATAAGGTGGTTGATCAATTTTATCGAAGCCTTACTTACCTTACCCGTTTTAGTCTTTTTTCTAAATTCTTTTATCTAAGAAGAATGCAAAGAATTAATCATTTATGTCCTTATATAAGGTAATATTTACAAGAACAATATATCTTGCGAAAAATACGCAGTATAACAAGGCGAATGTCTTTAGAAAAGTGATTTGATTTTAAATCTATTAATTTTAAGCATCACATCGCTGGAGGCAAGAGCAATCTCCATATAAAGCCTGATTTTTAAGCGGAAATGACTCTTTAAGTGAGGAAACCCGTCACTATAATATCGCGAGTCGACAACCCTGAAAATTACTCTTTGATTGCGTCACAGTAACTTTTT
This sequence comes from Melinaea menophilus ssp. n. AW-2005, assembly GCA_918358695.1. Classification (NCBI taxonomy): domain Eukaryota; kingdom Metazoa; phylum Arthropoda; class Insecta; order Lepidoptera; family Nymphalidae; genus Melinaea; species Melinaea menophilus. The sequence goes on along the minus strand of OU911041.1, from coordinate 27,023,366 downwards.
CATAATCTACGATCTGTTTGCGAAATAACGGTCGACTAATCGCATGTCAAATCCAGAGACGCTAAACTAAAAATCAGAGAATATCCGTTCCTTGGCAAGTAAAGTCAGCAATTGTTTGTTTTTGTTCGTTTTGTTTTAAATAAGTAAGATAAAATTAAAATAAAATACAATAAAAAATTAAAATAAAATACAATAAAATACATAATGATATTTTAATTTCCCGACTGCGAAGTTTTTTGCGAATGAAGAGAGTTAAAATTGCATTTCAAATCAGCACTGAGCTATACTTAAGTTACACGTCTTTATGTAATCGTATATGTATATGTAAGCTGTAGGTAACTTACTACCAAACAGACAGACAAAAACTAGTTCAAAAACGTAATAATACCAAGTCTATTTATAAAGTATATAATTTAACTTAATTCTCATCTTCACACTCCGCATCTCGTTATAAAATAATTGAGTAATTCTTTAAATTCATAATATTTTCAAGTTTTTACTGGAATTGTCTTCATTATTAATAAAGTTTTTGGTATAACGACTTTAATTGACCATTAGTCACTTTACAGCGTGGAAGATAAGTAAGGTATTAAAAATAACTGGCTCTCAGGAGCTTACAAAGATTGGGTCAAAAGTTAAGAATCTACAGAATTTATAAGGAGTGTGTCAAGTGAAATCTTATTTTTGATATCAGATAAAAAAATAAAATAGTTGAGTTTCATTCGTTTCATTCACAATTAAATTAAAGAAATATAATTCGTTTTTATTTATGAAAAATGACAAAATATGAATATTTAAGAGAATTAAAGCAATACTTTTATGTTATGTATGAAGAGCCAGAAGGACTTGCATCAGAAGTCATTTTCGTGATGGTGGTGATGGTGATGGTGATGGTTTGATGAGCTTGTCAGAGTAATCGACAACCTCGGATACACGTATTGACAACGACAACCTCGGATACACGTATCGGCTTGGTTTAATAGTCAATCACATACACAAATATGATAATTAGACACTCAAACACTTTATCAAGATTAACTTCTGATTCAAGAATTAAAAAATAGCTGTCCGATGATTAAGGTACTCTGATACGTTACAAGCGTGGTGCGCGGGCGCCTTCTCGTTCCATAGCACGTTCAAGATGGCTGCTCGCCCTGCCGTCGACAATGACGCTTCTCTAGGTTGACAGCTTGTCAGCTTTCTATACTTAAACATAAAATATATATCTGTATTATTAAATAAAAACTAAATATTATCATAATCAGACTATATAATAATAACATGTAAATAAGATAATTAGGTTGCTAATACACAGCTCGTCCTGTATCAACATGCTTACACTTTGTTTACTATCTATGAAACAACACCAAGTTGAAAAAGGCAGCTTTTCTTTGCAGAGTGTGTTTTATATTTAAATTTAATAGAATTATTATACCACAACATAAAAAAGTACTCAGCTGCATGTGTTGGATTTTTTCTGCACAAAAAATACAACGAAGGCCCTGATATTAATTTATGCCACAATATATTTAGCATTTTCTTTATAACAACATTTCGGTCTCTTTCATGTTAACCACATGCTCAATCACGACACGTCTCGTAACCGTTATTTACATTATACGTTTTTTTTTGTCGGGTCCTTAATTCTATTTTTCACACAATCGCAATTACATTTTGTTTTGTATTTATTTTATAATACTTTTCGATTTAAATATATTTTTATACACTTCTTAGTGTCACTTATTTAAATTGATAAAAATCGTAAACATCGTGTCGTACCCATATCATATAAAATCAACCTAAATGTGCTGACTCCAAGCCGCAACGCGTGTGCTTTACGAGTTAACGATAATTATCCGCCCTTTATTTGAATTAGTGAACAATGTTATCATTCTCAACGATTGCCGGCTCTAGGACCCTCAATGAATGAATGAGACAGAAGGCGTGTGTCTTCGAAGATTTCTTTCACAATTTGTCTTGATTTTTGTGTCTTGTCATTTTCTTACTACTTTCTTGAATAAGTCGAATTACGTATAATGTATAAAAAGGTTGTGGTTAAAAATAAGTTGTAATTGAGATGCAACGTGGTCACAACTTTGCAGTCGCAGTAACGACCGGCCAGAAATGTCCCAAGCGGATGAATATCTCATGCGAAGTTTTTAAATGTGTTTAAATGTTATGTGATGACATTTACAAGTCTATTATCACCAGAGATGTTACGGATATTTGGTATTTGATTCAATTAAAAAATAAACACATATAAAGAAATCTTAATTTCATCTACAAATTAATCTTTAGAAGTTTGTATTTGAGTAACAGTGCTAAAATATTAAATTTACATAGATATGGCGTACATTGATTACGTTTTAGGTTTAACCCGACATTTCAAATCTCTTACAAGCAGGGGTTCAGCTCAGCTCCAATTCTTGAGACCACTTAAAATTAGCATTCCTTTACCATGAGGAAAATTTCGTGAGGATTTTTTATAGGTGGTAGAGCCTAGCTGCAATTATCTGACTGCAGCTCGTATTGGGCTGGCTCGACCGGGGAAGGACCACCCTCTCACAGAAGACCGACGTGTAGTAACCAAATTCATTTGGTTATGTTCCGTCGGTGAGTGAATCCGGAAGCCCAAACCCCCCCCCTCCCCCCCGCCAAACATGAAAGCGAAGCCCAAAAGAAAAATACCATAGGAGGGTACCGGCTTTGATGAAGCCGGGGACCCCCTCCCCGAGCAAAATCGGGGACATGATTCTCGGATTTTGCTCGGGCTGCCCGTCGTATCTGGGGCGGGCAAATTATCGCCTTTTGTGTTTTTTGAGGGCAAACGACGAGTCGAGTCGAGACGAGATGGATATTCTGCTGACTACACATCCCGGAAAGTACCAAGTCACTGTCGAGGCTCCCTTAGGGAGTGTAGTAACCATTGAACGCCCAGCTCGCACAAGACCTGCGACTCGACGCGTTTGGCACTACAAGTCAGCGGATTGGGATGGAATGCGGTCCTTTTTTGCATCCTACCCATGGGGGCCGATTTGTTTCTCTTCCAATGATCCTAGTGACTGCGCTGCGGCTGTAGCTGATGTGATACTTCAGGGCATGGAACTATTTGTACCAAGCTCTGTGGTACCACTTGGTGGCAGATCGCGGCCTTGGTTTGATGTGTCTGTCAGGGCTGCAGCAGCTGGCAAACGGCAGGCTTATCAAGCTTGGGCTAATGCGTTAGTCACTAAGGATCCGAACTCTAGAGTTCTGAAGAGGAAATATAATCGTGCCTTCAGATTCTTCAAACGGAAAATTGCTAGAGCAAAGTTCAAGCATTGGGGATCAGCTGGTAAAGTAGCCGCCTGGCACGCGCAAGTTCTGGGCGCTGTCTAAAGCCACGCTGGGAAACTTTTGTCAGCCATCCCTACCGCTGTTGCACACTGGGAACGACTCTCTGGCCTACACGGCAAAAGAGAAAACCGATCTCTTGGGCACTCTTTTTGCCTCAAACTCGACTTTGGACGACCAGGGGAAGACACCGCCTATCATCCCGCGGTGTCCGAGCTTAATGCCGGAAATAGTTTTTTGGCAAAAACTCATCCGAAAAGCCCTCCTTTCCTTGGAAGTTCATAAGTCGAGTAGGCCAGATGGTATCTCTCCAGTTGTGCTACGAACATGTGCCCCTGAATTGACACCAGTGCTAACGCGTCTATTTCAGTACTCTTACCTTAAAGGCGTAGTCCCGGTCTCATGGAAGCGTGCCCTTGTCCATCCGATCCCTAAAAAAGGTGATAGCTCGGACCCAGCTAAAAACAGACCTATCGCCATTACCTCTCTTCTCTCCAAAGTAACATCAATAAGCAGCTCCTAATCCACCTCGAGGATCATCAGTTGGTCAATGACCGGCAATATGGCTTTCGCCATGGTCGATCGGCTGGTGATCTTCTGTTATATCTCACGCACCGTTGGGCAGCTGTTATTGGAAACAAGGGAGAGGGTCTGGCAGTTAGTCTGGATATAGCGAAAGCCTTCGATCGTGTATGGCACAAGGGGCTTCTTTTGAAGCTACCTTCCTATGGGCTTCCCGAGAGTTTATGCAAGTGGATCACCAGCTTCCTCACTGGGCGGAGCATACAGGTCGTCCTCGACGGGTTTTGCTCGGACCTCAAGCCCGTGAACGCTGGTGTACCCCAAGGTTTCGTGCTATCCCCAACTCTGTTCCTCCTGCACATTAATGATATGTTGGATATCTCCAACATACATTGTTATGCAGATGACAGCACTGGGGATGCGGTATATTCCGGCCGTGCAGGTCTCTCTCGGGAAAACGTCGAAGAGTGCCGAAAGAAACTTGTGTCTTCTATAGAGACTTCCTTGGGGATGGTTTCTGAGTGGGGTGAACTGAACCACGTTCAGTTCAATCCCCAGAAGACACAGGTTTGCGCATTTACCACTAAGAAAACCCCTTTGTCGTATCATCGCTCTTCGAGAGCACTCCCCTTATTGCCTCGCCAAGTATCAGAATACTGGGTCTCGACATTTCGGGCGACTGTCAGTTTCGTGGTCACCTGGAGAGCAAGGCCAAGTTGGCCTCGATGAAATTGGGCGTGATCAATAGAGCGAGGCAGTACTTCAATCCTGGCCAAAGACTTGCGCTCTACAAAGCGCAAGTCGGGCCACACATGGAGTACTGTTCTCATCTCTGGTCCGGATCACCCCAATATCAGCTTCTACTATTTGACCGCTTACAACGGAGAACTGTTCGGATTGTCGGGGACCCGGTGCTCTGTGAACGGCTGGACTCTTTGGCATTGCGTATAGACATTGCTTCTCTGTGCGCCTTCTACCGCATTTACCACGGGGAGTGTTCCGAAGAGCTATTCGATCTGATGCCTACCGCCGAATTCCATCACCGTACAGCACGCTATCGCCTCCAATACCATCCGTACCACCTGGATGCGTGGCGATCCTCCACTGTGCGATTCTCAAGTACATTTTTTCCTCGTACCACTCGAATGTGGAACGATCTCCCTTCGGCGGTACCTTCAAAAAAGGCGTTTACTCCCACCTGCAACGCTCCTGTAAATCCTCGGATGTTGCAAGTGTTCATGGGCGGTGGTGATCATAAATCATCTGTGACCCGCCAGCTCTTTTGCCCTCCTATTCCATAAAAAAAATAATTAAATAAAGTATATCAAGTTGGCTATAATTGTTGGCTGTACATACAAGGGAAAGTTAACATTGAATAGACAAGCCGGATCTTTGATTTGATTTGATAATCCAAAGATTAATCCTTACTCTGGAAGATAGATATATACATATAATTATTCGCGAGGCTATAATATCCCAGGTGTTAGTGCGATTTTTCTACATCGTCAATTAAATAAAGCCAACAAAGAAATCGTCGGAGATAAATGACAATTTAACTAACCTACATCTTGTGTCTCGTAAATTTGATTTCTGCAAAGCATTTGAAACCTCGAATTAAATAAAGATATATACAAAATACGCAAGTTGAATTCCTAAATTAGTTTATTCAAATTTTATAAACGAACTATTGACTCAGAAAAAAAAAGAAAAAATATTTGTATTCATATTTTAAAAGTTACATTATTTCACTTTCATAATTTGTAGAATATAATTATTCTTAATGTATTTCTCTCATAGTCATATATTTATTTATTTATTTCTTTTCTGCTTTAGATGAATTCTAGAGAAATAATGTACGTCAAATGGAAGTGACTTATTGTGTATTAAGTGAATCATTATTTTAACTTTAATACTAATTCGTAAAAGATATTTGTAATTAATTCACGTTGCTGTCACACAAACAATTTTTGAAGACCAAGTATCGTACATGGTCTTCAAAAATTGTAATAAGTAATGAAATTATAAAATTCAGAATCACATTTAAAAGAACACATAAATGATGTACATTCTTTTTCATATAATTATTAATTTTATTCGCTTCATTTTTAATTTGTATCGTCCAGACGTGTCACGGAGCTGAACTGATTTTTTTTTAGGTTTAGTTTAGTTTAGTTAGTTAGTTTAGTTATTTAGTAGGTTTAGTACTTACAGATCTTTATTGATATTTAGTTCGTAAGTTTTAAGTTGTAAAAAATACGATCTGACACTTTTAAATGTCTTTATAAGCATAACCACGTACGTGAAACGTAACCACGCACTAGAATTCACAATTCTCTTTCGTATTCAGCATAACAAGATTTTTAAGTTTCGTATGCATTACCAATATCCGCTAAATTATAGTTAAGGTTGTTTTTATGCCTCAGTCTTTTAAAATTAAATATTTTATGCCCCAAGGGATAAGCGAAGGAACATATATAATATTAAGAAGAAGTGTTTCTTTGATCGAATGTGACATATATGTACTTGTTTCCAGTGATAGTGCACCACTAATAGTGTAATATTATCAAATAAGTAACTCTTGTAAAAATATAGTTTTCGAAAATGTCTTAAATTATTAACTTTGTTAACTATTATTAAAATTTTATAAATTTGTGACAAGTTGGTACTTGAAATAGTTTTTATAGAATTTTCTTAAATAGTCATCGAGAAATAACACCAAACGTCTTGAATGGTATCACCAGATTTTTCAAAAATAATGAAGATTATTTTATATATTGCTATAGATTTTTTTTACCTAATCTCCTCCTGAAAGGAATAAATGGAATATAATTCCTTACTAAACTAAATATGATACCCCCTAAGGATAAGCATTGCTATTCAAAAGAGAACTGTAGACAGCATCCTAGCCGCTATTCCACGCGGACGTGCTCTGTGCATCGGTTCCATTTTATTACATTTACATTGGTCGAAAATAATCTAATAAGAAACAAATAAATAAAAAAGTCAATTTTCTTATTTACATTTTTTAACTAAACGATTACTCTAAAGGGTAAATAACAAAAAATATTTAATAAAAATGTTTCACTTTATTCTCACCATTCACCAAACATCTCTCGTGAATTCAAATGACGCGTTAAAAATGGTAAATTCTTTTGTACAGAACGAAATACGTAAACTATACGCTACCCAATTGAGACACTCATTATATTGGAAATTGGTTTCTTTGTAACACGTACGTAACACGTATTTAACTTGTTTATTGCAAAAGTAAAAGAAATAATAATATTTAAGATATTTAATATTCGCTGTCTTAAGACAATTGACTTAGTCACAATCAATTAAGTCAATTTAGAGGACTAGAGAATAGTTGTTGAAAATTGACTGATGCACGACTGCTGCAGCTCCAGCTGGCACAACTTGAGTAGTACGATCCTCTTACAAGACATTCTCTAAGTACTGACAGCTACTGTATTTTTAACAATGAGGGTCGGTCTTTCTTTCCTACCCTCCCTTAACAAACGAAATACACTCATCTTTCAAACGTTTCACACTCTTCTGTCTCATTCGCATTTTCACGCTCACTTTTCTTGGATTTTTAAAAATTTACTATTTCTTTTTCACACAAACTGTCGCCTGAAAATAACAAGTGCATGAAATAAATATTTATTCAATTTACCAAACATCGCCATGATTCACTTCTACCTATTTAGATTAATACACAAAAAGTACGTAATCATTAAATATTTTAGCAAAATGTGTATATATTTTAATAAGAAGATGGGTTAGTTTTAAATAGACTCTCGGTCTCTAGAGAGGATTAGAAATGTTCACATTATTTTATATTTTGTTTTGTATACTTGATGTGAAATATGCAGCTCCATATAATTTATTGCAGAACGTACTAGAGCACTTACTTTATTAATTTTTATATATTTATTATTAATGAACTGGAATTTTAATCCTAAGATGAGAACTAATTTTTTTAACCCCTAGATTAAAACTATTTAATGTTTTTCCATATTCGTCAACAGTATCTTGGGATGTGAACTGTAGATTGCACCATATTATCTAAAATGTCACGCTTGAACGAGTGACTTGGTTGAAGCCAATGCTAATGTCGGGAAATGGGGATTTGGGTTCTTGAACTAACGTAGTATCCTATAATGTACACATTTTAAGTTTCATAGGGTTATTACTATGAAAATATGTAAAACACACGAATATATCTGTGGGGATATCAGTTAGTTGTCTTATTTTCCTAACCACATATGGCGCCGAACTGTTTGTTTAGCTGTTGATATTAACGCCCCACTGTAACTTTGAATAAGTAATCAAAATAGTATCCATTGTATTATACCTATATCATCATGAAACATAATGCAAAAAATATATATTTCAAGAGAATGCATAAAACTATAAATAGATATGTAGAGTGTATAGCAAATTACGGTAACTATCATATTATTTCAAATGCAATAAATTATACAACATGTTACTAACATGTCTCGTTGCGGCAAAACTACGAAAATGTATAACAATTGCATGAAACAACGGAATTAAACGTGCATTATGATATTATTTCCCAGCTGCTACGATTATTTTAAGTTTTATTTCTACTTTGCTGCTTTCCGCATTAAAAGCAATTTAGATAAATAATATAAATGTTACTCACATTGTGAAGCATCATCTATTATTAAAACATTTGTATGGATACATATATATCGCAGTATCAGTATTCAGGCGCCATTTGAGACTTCACAAGTTATTAATTAGACAGTGATGCGTTAATCAAAATTTTTTGGAAATGTCAAGCAGTATGCTTGAGTGTAGTCGATGTATCGCGACATGAAAATTGATTGGCAGTTGTCAGTGTCATGTGACAGCTGACATCACTTTAATGAGTGACTTTGATGGTGGAATTCATACCATGAGAGTAAACGGTTGATTTTTGGTTAATAAAAATGTTGAATTCGAATTCATCGCATTTCTAATCCCATCAAAATATATCGAATCCATCGTGTGATATTAATAAGTAAACTGTGCTGTAAAGTGATTAAACAGACTATTGTATTACGCGTTGAGAGTATTATTTCAAGACTACTGTTATGTCAAACCGTCCTGATAGTGAGCGGCTAGATCTACCTTCGTTATACATATTCACACACATCCAAAATATACACACATTTAATATACTAAAATATTAAACAGTCATTAGTATAAGATCTTTGTTCAATCTAAAAGTGTTGCTGCTCTCAAATATTATAATAAAATGAAACTAAAGAAACAAAATTGCTGGGTTGGTTATGTTTAGTTAACATTATTTTCTAGTAAACAGATTTAAGAAATTATTTTTGCACCTAATAAATAGCATATTTATTAAGAAAGTTGATTGAAATGTGTGGGTCACTATGCGATTGTTACTAGGATTGTTACAAGGTTACTATTATTATTAAAATTATGGTATAATTTAATTTATGAATAAGATAATAATGTAGGGAAAATTTTACATTATTAATTGTGTACTGATACTCCGTAAAGAATTGCTCTATAAATAACGCGGACGGAATCCAAAGCAACTGCTAGTTATTAATTCAGATTGTTTATTTAAATTTATGAAAAAAGTACCTACAAACAACGTCCGGTAAGACAAACATGAAACAGACGACTAAACAGTTTGCTTTGAGATGCAAATCCTAACACTTGACCTGAAATTTTCAAAGATTAAATTTTAAGTGGTACTTAAATCATTCAATTATTCATTCTTAAAATTTTCTAATAGACAAACCATTACGTGAGTAAATTATATTAAAAAACAAACAATATGTTAAATATCTTAATAAAATACTCGTGTGTTTTCAAACAGTTATTTATTATTAATTCATTTGCGATAGTTATAATAAAAAAAAACCGCTTTCAAACTATTTATTATAATAATAAGACAAGACGAATGACGCAAGGAGGGCGGACCACAAGGTTTTTTGAAATGGCAGATTTATTAACAAGAGTGACCTTTTTGGTCACGGTGTCCGCTTTAGACACATCTCCCCTATATTGGATTTAGATTATATGTACTGAATAATTTTTAATATGTTTAATATTACTATCATAATTGAAAATGAATTAACTAATATGACTTTTCAGTATTATCTTGAATACAAAAACTGATTAATTACAAATTACGATTCATTATTTTAATGAAGTCTCGGGAGACTGAAGCCATTACTAAAAAATCAATATGTTTTAATGTTTATTAACTTTTATTTGTGTGCTCGGAAAGAGGTGTTTAAATATATTTCACTATTGACTTCGATTTTATATTTCTTTTGTGATCTTACTAAAGAATTTAACATTATTATAAAATGGAAGAAATATATATTGTACGTAAGCTTCGTTACTTTACATTGATGCAAAATTTATTTTCCATTAACCGTTCGTTTTGTTTTAATAACAAAAACTACGAATTGCTCGGAAACAGTATCTTTGTATTCTCTTACATCTTAATTTTCAATTCAATTATTTATGATTTGTTTTTTAACACAAATACAAGTGACACTTTTAACAACATATATACCTGCATATTTGAGTATATAGTAGCTTGTGTAGTTTTGTATCTTTTAATAGCAGCAAGACGTTCTAATATTCTGAATCCAATTAAGAATTTAGAAGAAATATGTGATTTCAACAATTAAAATTATAACGAATGAAAAGACACTCAATACAAGAAGTTTGATATTTACTGTTTTGAGTGTACTATCAGTTATACACATCTTTGTGGTACGTGAAAGAAAGATCCTTGAAATCCGCAAAATAAAAGATCGCATCCAATCCAGGTGGTACGGATGGCATAGCAGACGACGACGTGCTTTGTGGTGATAAAATTCGACAGCAGGCATCAGATCAGATAGGTCTTTGGGACACTCCCGATTGTAAATGCGACAAAAGTTCCACACAAAGGCCAAGTCTACGCAATGCCAAAGGATTCAGCTGTTCACATAGCATTGGGTCCCCGATAATTCGAACTGCTCACCGTTGTACGTGATCAAAGTGTAAAATCTGACACTGGGGTCATCCGGACCACAGATGAGAACAATACTCCATATGTAGCCAGACTTGCACCTTATCGGGCGCAAGCCTTTGATCACATGTCATTTGTGACCCGCACGCTTTTTTGCCCTTCTCTTGCATAAAAAGAAGTAATAATAATTAGTATACGTGCATATTTCAGGGTCAAAACTTTCTAATCTATGTGATCTGGCGTGAAATGAGATCTCTGTACACTTTTTGGCTTCTCTGCTCAGCCGCGTTCAACACTCGCAAGCACTGTAACCTGTTATTAAGATCCTTGTCTTCGAGATTAGTCTTCGATTTTCCCAACGGTAATTATTTATAATCTAGTATAACTTAATTGATAATTAATACTTCTAAATATTTTTCATTATAACTTTCAATACCTCAAGTTTTATACACTTACACAATTATTGATTAAAGTTTAGTAAAACTATACTACAAGTGCGATACCACTTAGAGTATTTGTGGATCCAAGAGCATTTAAAAGGGCTACAAATATTGAAAATAGGGCATTTATGGTAAAAAAAGCATACCTGATGTTTCATTCAAAGTATTGTCTATCGCTTTCCACCACCTTTTCCATGTTTCTGGCAGCACATGGATGCCTCGTTAGATGAATTCATCTTTTGAGGCTATCCATGGATCGACCCAATTTTTGGTCTCTTCATGGTTACTGTTGCTCAGAAAGCCCATGTGCCATCGAACGAAATAGATGGTAATCAGATGGAGCTATGTCCGGTGAATAGGGCGGGTGGTGGTGGCGGGTAGAACTTCCCAATTAAATGTTTCCAAATAAGTTTTTACCGGTGCCGCAACATGTGGACGAGCATTATCATGCAATAGGACAACTTTGTCGTCTGGAGTAGTAGTGGGGGTGCTTTTCCTTGAATGCTCGACTCAATCTCAACAATTGAGTTTGGTAGTCAGCCACAGAAATGATTTCGTTCGGATTAAGCAGCTCATAGTACGCGAAACCAAGCTGTGTGCCAGAAAATCTAAGTTGTCAAAAATAAGTATTTAAACTGCGAGCTGCTCATTTAAGAGTTTGTAACATTTGGGGTTTCTGTTTCTGTGTTTAAAAATTATGACGACTAAATTGTTAAAAATTCTAATAAAGTTTTTGCAGATATTAGAACAAAGAATTAAAGAAAAATCAACACATGAAAAGTTATATATAAAGACAATGAAAATCTAATTATTCCATAGAAATGTACGTCGTATCGTAATTTAGTATATAACCCTATAATATAATCAATATGAGAACGTATTTCGTATTTTATTATATGCTTTCAGATAATTTCAGTGTTAGATCTTAACGCGGTTGCAATATATGAAAATTTATGTAGAAACCATAATCAAATTTAATCAAATAAGGTACGGCTTGACACAAAACGGACTCAAACGTCGCTACCCTTATATTCCTGATAGCATCTGACCTCGATGAACAACCTGAATATGCAATATAATAAGAAAATCGTCTTTCAGACGTGATCTAGTTACAATAACAATAAAAAAAACAGCCTTAACCTTCGTAACCATCCGACGAGCGTAAGCTATAAATATCAGTGCTCGAGGAGTACATTAGATTCTGGAATCTATGGCCATCAATCAATATATAAATAAAAAAATCGTATTACCCTTTATCTATCACTAGCGTCTCTAAGCCAAAATAAAAAATAGTACCCTTTTACTTTGCCATCCGAGGTAGGTTATGGGTTGTTTTAAATAATATAATGCATGGAAATGCTCTGGAAAATACATTTAAATTAGGATATTATGCTTCAGCTCTTTTGATTTGAGTTAATAAATGAAATAAGTACAAGCTACGTGAGTAATGTTAACAGTGGGTAATTACTTAAACCATTTAGGATCATTCATAATAATATAAAAATATTATACTTACTAACTAATACTTATTTTCTGCGATATAACATATTAATCGGGAGCGCACACTAAATAATTTGTTCTCCCTATAACTATCACTTATAATACACTTCAATAAGTAGAATTATATCTTTTATTCTACTTTAACAACTTATAAATTATTTTAAACTCATTTTTTTTTTTTTTTTTTTTTTTTTTTATGGAATAGGAGGGCAAACGAGCTGGCGGGTCACAGATGATTTGTGATCACCGCCGCCCATGAACTCTTGCAACATCCGAGGATTTACAGGAGCGTTGCCGGCCTTGAAGGTGGGAGTAAACGCCTTTTTTGAAGGTACCCATGTCGTACCGATCTGGAAATACCGCCGAAGGGAGTTCGTTCCACATTCGAGTGGTACGAGGAAAAAATGTACTTGAGAACCGCACAGTGGTGGATCGCCACGCATCCAGGTGGTAGGGATGGTATTGGAGGCGATGGCGCGCTGTGCGGTGATGGAATTCGGCGGTAGGCATCAGATCGAATAGCTCTTCGGAACAGTCCCCGTGGTAAATGCGGTAGAAGACGCACAGAGATGCAACGTCTCTACGCAATGCCAAAGAGTCCAGCCGTTCACAGAGTACCGGGTCCCCGACAATCCGAACGGCTCTCCGTTGTACGCGGTCAAATGGTAGAAGCTGATATTGGGGTGATCCGGACCAGAGATGAGAACAGCACTCCATGTGTGGCCGGACCTGCGCCTTATAGAGCGCAAGTCTTTGGCCAGGTTTGAAGTACTGCCTCGCTCTATTGATCACTCCCAATTTCATCGAGGCCAACTTGGCCTTGCTCTCCAGATGACCACGAAACCGACAGTCACTCGAAATGTCGAGACCCAGTATTCTGATACTTGGCGAGGCAATGAGGGGAGTGCTCTCGAAGAGCGGTGATACGACAAATGGGGTTTTTTTAGTGGTAAACGCGCAAACCTGTGTCTTCTGGGGATTGAACTGAACGTGGTTCAGTTCACCCCACTCAGAAACTATCCCTAAGGAAGTCTCTATAGAAGACACAAGTTTCTTTCGGCACTCGTCGACGTTTTCCCGAGAGAGACCTGCACGGCCGGAATATACCGCATCCCCAGTACTGTCATCCGCATAACAATGTATGTTGGAGATATCCAACATATCATTGATGTGCAGGAGGAACAGAGTTGGGGATAGCACGCAGCCTTGGGGTACACCAGCGTTCACGGGCTTGGGGTCCGAGCAAAAACCGTCGAGAACGACCTGTATGCTCCGCCCAGTGAGGAAGCTGGTGATCCACTTGCATAAACTCTCGGGAAGCCCATAGGAAGGTAGCTTCGAAAGAAGCCCCTTGTGCCATACACGATCGAAGGCTTTCGCCATATCCAGACTAACTGCCAGACCCTCTCCCTTACTTTCAATAACAGCTGCCCAATGGTGCGTAAGATATAACAGAAGATCACCAGCCGATCGACCATGGCGAAAGCCATATTGCCGGTCTTTGACCAACTGGTGATCCTCGAGGAAGATTAGGAGCTGCTTATTGATGATACTCTCCATTACTTTGGAGAGAAGGGAGGTAATGGCGATAGGTCTGTAGTTAGCTGGGTCCGAGCTGTCACCTTTTTTGGGGATCGGATGGACAAGGGCACGCTTCCATGAGACCGGGACTACGCCTTTAAGGTAGGAGTACCGAAATAGACGCGTTAGCACTGGTGTCAATTCAGGGGCACATGTTCGTAGCACAACTGAAGAGATACCATCTGGCCCACTCGACTTATGAACTTCCAAGGAAAGGAGGGCTTTTCGGATGAGTTTTTGCCGAAAAACTATTTCCGGCATTAAGCTCGGACACCGCGGGATAATAGGCGGTGTCTTCCCCTGGTCGTCCAAAGTCGAGTTTGAGGCAAAAAGAGTGCCCAAGAGATCGGCTTTCTCTTTTGCCATGTAGGCCAGAGAGTCGTTCCCAGTGTGCAATGGCGGTAGGGATGGCTGACAAAAGTTTCCCAGCGTGGCTTTAGACAGCGCCCAGAACTTGCGCGTGCCAGGCGGGTACTTTGCCAGCTGATCCCCAATTTTAACGACATGCTTGAACTTTGCTCTAGCAATTTTCCGTTTGAAGAATCTGGAGGCTCGATTATATTTCCTCTTCAGAACTCTAGAGTTCGGATCCTTAGTGACTAACGCATTAGCCCAAGCTTGATAAGCCTGCCGTTTGCCAGCTGCTGCAGCCCTGACAGACGCATCAAACCAAGGCCGCGATCTGCCACCAAGTGGTACCACAGAGCTTGGTACAAATAGTTCCATGCCCTGAAGTATCACATCAGCTACAGCCGCAGCGCAGTCACTAGGATCATTGGAAGAGAAAGTCATACTTATGTCATAACTTTGCTATATTGTTTGTTGTTAATAATCAGTATTATTAAATTGTTATTACAACTGTAGTACTTTTCTATGTTATAGAGATTGATAATATTAAATAAAATAACTTCTTACACAAAATATCCTTATCACATCAAACCGCAAGCGGTTCAGCGGATCAGTGTTAAACGCTCAACAGCGGTGTCATGCCGAGTAATGTCTCCTCAGTTCCCTTAGTATTCTAACTTGTTGCCCTCTACCGATATTTCACCCATTGAATCATCTCACGTAAAGTTAGATATCCAGATTTATCTGAAACTAAATCAAATATAAAACCAGTGAAGATGCAAATACCCAGGGTATTTATTTCCCGAACGAACTTTGACGAAATTATAAATGTTAATAAAAAAACTTTTTGAAATCCTTGAGATTGACTTCCCATTAAAAACTTCTTCATAAAAACTAAATCGATTGAACCATAAGACTTATCTTACTGCCAATGTCGCAGTAAGATTCTTTTTTTTTCGGAAGTATATGAATTTATTACTTAGAAATCATAATAACAATTTAAAATGTATGTTTGTTTTTTTTTATACTAAAATGTTGGTCTGATTTATTTCAGTATAACTTATATAATGTAATGCTAACCTATGGTAGTATGTATTTTTTTGTATTTATATATTCTTTTAATCATAAAACGTTACGGTTTAGGTAATATACATTAAATTTTCCTATAATTCTCAAAATGGTAATAACAGTTTAACCCAAATAATGGTGTAATTACGTTGTCGTTTCTTTCCACCAGTAAATAATGTTCATGAAATATTAATTAAGGTCCGATTGGCTGTCACGTGGCGTCACGCTACATGAATATTACGATCAACTTAAGTTTCAATTTGCGTGAAATGCCTTTAAAAGATAATCCAGAATTTTAATTTTAAGGAACGTGTGAAGCAACACGCAGAGTGCTTGATGACTAGAGATTGATATGAACCATAAACATGTATAGTAATCATAAAGTGGTCGGAATTTAATTGCTGTTTAATTTTAAATCAATTTTTTTATGTTCTTATTGCACTGAGATACTATTTCCGAAAAAAGACTAGAAAATGCAGTAAAAAATATATTTGCAATAGGGGACACATATAAGCTTTAAGTTACATACATTTACTTAAATAAATTAGAAGACTGTGCGTGGATAGAAGATCATTTTTGCATAATTCATTATTTCGACATACAGAAGTAATTGCGTGCGACTACTACCTATTTTTAGTGAAAAGTGACTCAGTAATCCTTTTTCTTTCAATCACCAATTTTTTTTCTATTCCTTAGTGCAAAGTACTTCTTTGCACCTGCTAATTTGATGAAATAGAGCAAAATTTTGATTCCTACGTCTAGAGACAAGAAATGTTATACCAAACGAGCTTTACACGTAGAAGGTTTACGATTCGTAACGAACTTAGAATAAAAAAAAAAAACGAATAAGCTCAACTACTGCTAGTAGCGGGAATTTTATTTCGTTATTTTTTAATATTTATGGAATTCATATATGAATAATTGACATATTAAACTCATATTTTTATGATTTTCTACTGAAAACGTATAAAAATATTAGGTAAAAAAATTTACTTTGAGATCAGTAAAAATAAATGTTACTGTTTATAGTTATCTATATTTTTAAAGATGCGAAGTATTGCGAATTATTCAAAAAATCTAAAGTTTATTATTTCTAATGTGAATGTGACCAAGTAACGGAACGTTCCCGAATTGTTGTTGCCTTGTTTCTTACAAGCTTTAGAAGGATTACAAAAAGCTTATTTTTTAATAGGGTAGAATTAGACATTGAGTTCAGAAGCATGTTTGAGTGTAAAATAAATTAGGAATAGTGTAAAAAAAATGGGAGGAGAATATAATTTAGTTACAATTTTTACACAAAAATCATTTTATAGGTTTTGCAAGGTAATAAATAATATATTTTGTAGGTTTATTAACAATTACTATTAAAGTATTTGAACTCTAACAAGTTATGGTTCTCAATAAAAAAAATATAATGGCCGACTATATTTAATGTATCATTAAATCACAGAACCACTTAAATGGAATTGTTTGATAAAAGTAAAATCGCTGACCGAACCATAGTACAAAGCCAACTCATTAATTTTCTTTTTTTTACTACATAATAAAAGTTTTGTTACATGTTTTAAGAGAATAAGTAATTAACAAAAGCATAATTTGTATTTTTCAGACACAAGTTAATAAAAAACTCGTATAATAATAACCTCCAACATCTAATGTTGTTGATTTTTTGTAACATGGTAACTTTACATTGCCACAGAAAAATTCAGGTCTCCTCAAGACAATAAATTTACTTGATATTTAAGCTCGATGAGATAAGTTAGTCACAACTACTCCACATCACGTAGTTTAGCAACTTTTGATAAATGAATTTCATGAAATTGACAAAAAATTTAAAAATGTTGTCTTTTTTATAATGTGTTTGATTTTTTCATCTAAGCAGAGACTATAACGATAGTAGAGAAATATAATTTATTTAAAAATATTTTTTACTCCGTAGTAATTTTTAACACTGCCGTAGTAATTATTATAACAATTAAAAATCGAATTGTAATAATCAATACTTGTTTACAATTCGCACGCTATTCTTGTATATATGATCCATATATCATTCAATGTGCCCATTAGCATATAAATTAAATATTGATTTTTCATTTCCATATTCACTAGAACAATTTTGTTGAATGAATATTAATGGGTATGAAATAACACCTACCAGAACTGGTTTGAACTAAAATAATGTCACAGCTAATTCAGAATTATTTATGATTTAAGACAACTATGACAATTAGTATTAGACTAGAACTAACATATCTTCAGAACCAGCTTATCATTTCTAGCAGACGGCCTGACGTTATTACCTTATTAAGTTATTACTAAGCGTTTGGCTTTTATTCCCTCTCCTAGCTTTATTTATTTAAAGGTTTTACTGCGTATATTAACAAGTATTTAAACATTTTTGCAATATAATTTTTTTCATGACTTTTAAAACATAAACTCCAAAGAAATTTTTATACTATTTTAATTCTTATACGTAATTTGTTTAATAAAATCGCTGTAAGTGGTTTTAGCAAAAGAACAGCAAAATAATGATTAAAGTTGCCGACATGCAATGGGGCATGAAATGTATGACATAATTAAAATGTAAACCAGAATATTGTGGGTTTTTTTTTGTTAACATGAGTGTATTTTAATGAAAGGGTGACATAAAATATATTGTCGTTTTAAAAGTAAATTTGTTAAAAGATCAATTTACTAAAATGCTATTATGTTCTTGAAAAGCATGTTACAAATCTATGATTTCCACCAGATTGCGTTTTTTGCTTGATATTACCTATTGCTTCATAAATTCATATCATACCTTATCTTCTGATATCGAAGATAACTTCTTCTTCTCCTGCCAGATGTCAACTGCAAGGCATAGGCCTTGCAGCTGACATCCCCCAAAAATCGTCAATATGAACGGTCTTGCACTGCCCGCATCCAGTGACTTCCTCCGATCTTGGTTATGTTCTCGAGCCATCTAGTGGGAGGCTTACCCACGCCGTGTCTACCGGTTCATGGCCATCCTTCGAGAACTTTTCACACCATCGACCGTCAGTTGCACAAGCAATGTGCTCTGCCAATTACCACACGAGCAATTCCTAGAGCTTGGTCGGTGATCTTGGTTTTTCTCCGGATCTCCTTGTTTTTTATACAACCTCGCAGTGAAACTCCGAGCTTAACTCTTTCCATTGCCCTCTGGTGATCTTAAAGCCATCCCATCCTATCGTAAACGACCACATCTCAGAGTCATAAGTCATCATTGGCAACATACATTAGTCAAAGACCTTCGTCTTCAGACATTGCGGTATTTGGTACGTGAAGTTATTTTGGAGCTTCCCGAGCATTGCCCATCCGAATTGGATTTGGCAAGTAATTTCTTGAAGTTGGACCTACCTAGCTGGACAGTTTGTCCCAAATATATGTAATTATCTACAGTTTTGAGTGTAGCACCTACAACAATTAGTTGAGGCTCATCTGACTGAGATCATCGATCAATATACCCAGATCTTCCATAATCTCAGCCATTATATCTACGTTATTGGAAAACCGAAGGATTAGTGATGTATTCGCCTTTTACGTTGATTTCGATCCCGCCTAGTCCATGAGCTTGAAGACATCTTCCAATGCAGTGGGGAACAGTTTTGGAGAGATAGCGTCTCCCTGTCTAACACCTCTCTGAAACTGTATTGTTTTCGAGTCCTGGTCCTGTAGCCGGACTAACATGGTGGCATTTTAATACAAGCACTTCAACACTTGGAAGTACTGATAATCTTAGTACCCTTGAAATACAGTCAAGGTTAAATCAAAGGCTTTCTCTTAGTCCGCACGCCAAGAATAATGGCCGATTATACTTTTCAATCTTCTGTATAATCTGCATCAGCGAACATTCGCTGATGCAGATTATACAGAAGATTAAAAAGCACATACATATGTGCCTTTAGAACTTCACCCCTAATTCCATGTTAATTAGCACCATGTTCTTCTTGATCTGTTTGAGAGCCAAATTAATCTTGAACCGATTAATTTCTGGAAGATCTTCGGTATAGCGTCGAGTCAATCTTACTCCTGGATCTTTGTCCAGATTTTTTCACGTATCGAATAATATACCGAACCCGTAAAACTTCTTGGTCGTCAAAACACCAGTCTTGATCAATATAATAAATAAAATAAAATAAATGCATAAATTATGCATATTTTATTTTATTTTATTTTATTTGTTTGATTATGCATAAATAAATTCATAATCAAACAAATAAAATAAAATATGCTTATTAGTAGTACTGACATTTTAACTCCTTTTAACATTATATTTTACTTTTATCTCTCCTGGGCACCGCAATACTATGAAATTAGTGGGAAAGTTCATAAGTCACTTCACTTTCTAAGACAATTATAGAATTTATTTCCTTTCCATACTAAAATAATGCTGGTACAAACTTTTTTCTATTTACTTCTCGATTTTGCCGATATCTGGTATTTAGATGCATTTGACGAGATAGTTGATAAGCTTGATAGACTAAAGAAAATTATGTATTTGTTTTATTCATTCCCAAATTTCACAATATATCTGAGTATCCACATCAATTAAAGTGGCTTCCTGTTCGTCTACAACGGGATGTGCACATTGTATCAATTCGTTTAATATTTTAAATTATGATTCTCCCTTTCAGTCTTAAGAGCGATTTCATGTGACACCACTGGTCTTGTCTCGTGAATGTGTCCCTTCGTAATCCCTAGTAGTGTTTTTTTAGATATGCACGTTTAAAAAAAAATTGCTCACCGCTAATGTGGCTCGCCTCTGGAACTCTCTTCCCAATAGTATTCTGGATGATAACCCTTCCTTTAATTATTTTAAGCTAAGAGATAAGAAACACTGTCTTGCCTTTCTTCGTAGATATAACTATAATACTATTTATTTTTAAGTTTGTAATTTGTTTTCTTTTTGTATATATATAAGCATTAGTACCTGTATTTTCTGTTTATAAATTACGTAAGTGTATATATATATATGTGTATATTGCAAATTACAATAAATGTATAGATATACTTCATTGTCACTATTATTTCTTTGTTTTCTTAGTCTTGTATTTTCCGCACCGCAATTTCTTTTACACACTCTCACACCGAAGGGTGTTGGGAGAGATAGATCCAAATAGACAAGTAATTATTTCTACTACATTTTATTCTGTTTCTGTATTTGTGAATTTTATTGGTACACAAATAAATGAATAAATTAATAAAAATTTTATAGTATCCACCCTATGGTCTATTTTGATAATGTTACATAATATATAATTATCATTTTAATTTGACACTATAGATAATGTATTCTTGTGATGGCTTTTGGTATTTTTAGAATCTATATTAGCAATCACAGGTAGACCTTAAAATATTTTTAAGTTATTTACGAACTCAATAATTGAAACTTAATATCTCTACACAATGACGGATATAATAAGCAACATACCATGTTATAGTATTCTAAAAATAAATAATATATCTGCATTTAAAGAAAATTTCTTATGAAATAATATTTTTAAATGTTTGAATAAGTATGGCAAAGCTTAAAATATTATTTATTAGTCTAAGGGGAAATACAAATTATTAATTTTAATTTGGAAATTTTAACGGAATATTGGATAGTAGTTTTATTAAATATGTGGTTAAATATTTAACAATGTTAACAAATATTTTATGTTGCATTCTCTAGCATAAAAATGAAACAGTTTATTCCTCAAAATATCCCAATTTTATTCATTCTTTTCCACCTCACATTGTTCTATAATTAGTATTGAAAGACAAAGAATGTATCAAACTATTCAATGTCTAATGACACGCGCAAGCGAGCGGTCGTTAATAGGAATTAACATTTCAATTAAAATGCTCAGGAGAGCTAGGTGACATTTTAATTGAAATATTCTCAACTGTGAAATATGTGTCATGTAATATAGTAATAAATAAAGTACTTGCCTTCATCTATAATAAAATGGATGTAATGGATGAAGAGAGTAATAGCCGCATATGCGTTACAGCATTGTCTCAAAGTGATATTACGACTGCTAAACGTCTACTGTTTGAATCACTATAGAAGCAGATAAAAACCAGGAAGCGTAATGGGAAGACTAGGAGAGTTATCGAGGACATCCTATGTACACTGAAGAAAGCGGATCCTGAAGTTCTGTCGATCTTTGTCGCACGGGAGTTGCAAAGACTACCCCCAGTTCTTTTCGACCATATCGATATTACACACAGGATATCAATAATATTTCTCAGTGCTGTGCATGTATGAAAGATCTAAATAAATTGAAATATAACATTAAAACGGAGTCTCAGTTGTAAATGCTAAAAATATAAACCTAAAGAGGGGTGCTTTTATATTCGAAAGTGTCGAATGTAACAGTGGTCCTGTGGGGTTGCATGCTATTTATAATGAGAAGAATGTTTGTGAAGGTGCCTAATTCCTATCAAGGGTAGAAAGGAAAAAACATCATCGGCTGAAGAGATGAATAACTGTGTGTTACCAGCGAACGTTATTGAGCTTAATCATGTGTCGTTTGCTTCCTCGTCTACAAAAAAGGTAGACGGGCTGTGTTACAATGATCGCAGACTGCAGGAGTTAAAATCATAGACTTAAGTTTTGAATCACGGCGAATGGAAATCTCAAGAAGAAAATAAACAATGTATATTGGTACAAAAAAAAACCCTTATGGAATCAAATATGAATTTTAAATCTGCGGACATACGAATTCTGTTGTATATTTATAACATAGCGAAAGATGTGACAAAAGACGATATTCTTTCTAAATTATGTAAAAAATAAGCCAGACGTGCCTGTTGATTTAGAACAAGGTATTATAAAAATGTCTAAAAGAATATAATGCATACAAAGTCTATATGCCTAAAAGTAAATTGTCATACTTTTTAAAGGATGTATTTTGGCCGGAAGTCGTTTCGTTTAAATGTTCTAAAGACTTTACAGGAAGAAATCGAAGAGGCCCAATACCAAGTAATTATCTTTGATCAACAACAGTGACGGATGTAGCTGTGTCAACTAGAATTATTAGTTTCAGCTGTAAGAATGTACACCGGTCGCTTGTTTGAGATCTCTCTGCAGGAATTCTGACATAATTGCCTTATAAGACATGGCTCTTACCACATGATGTTGACTCTCTGGAAAGTATAAATGATGGCTTAAGTTAAGAGGCACACATGTGTATAACCGTTTGGAATATGTACTTTAATACCACTCACAGGGAATCTCAGTTTTAGTATCAGTCTTAGTTACTATATGAAAAACCGTACTTTGGTTTTATTTATGACTAGCAGGTTACCTGTGCTTCGCGACGGACGGCGAAAGTAATCAAATATTTTGTTTGAATTTCCCCACCACTTAGGAGGGATCAAACAGGCGCGTTATATTTTAGAGGTTTCTCCAGTAGACCTATATCCTCACATCGCAGCGTGTTCAGAATACACATAGAGACTGGCCAAATAATTTTAATTTCTGCTGCAATGCAATGGGAGAAGAGCGGGGGGTAAACTTTGCAGTTTTTTAACTGTAACTTTGGAACGGTTTGGACCTTTGCAAAATACTTTCTTATTGCACCTATTCAATATGTATGAGCAGTAAGGGAGTGTGTACAGAGATGACGAGTAACAGGAGAGTATGGAAGGAAAAAACATACTATGCCGACCCCAAAATGGGATAAGGGCAGGAAGATGATTAATGCACAAAATAATGCTGAATTTTTTTTACAGATTTTGTAAAAATACAAACAAACTTCATCCAAAGTCGAGCCTCCCCTTGAGTTTTGTTGTTGTGCCAATTGTAAAAAAATAGAACGGGTACTGCCTTCGACTTATTCAATTATAAGACCTGTATCCTTGGCTACAGTTATAGTCAAGGTGATAGACGATTTGTTTGACAGAAAATTATCTAAAAACATTAACATCCAAGTCTTTCTGCAGCGTTTTCATTTTCTGTATTAAGTAGACCGTGCAGTACTACACGGCTCGAAAAACCCCAGTATATGCTTCTCTTTTAAACTTATCGAAGGCAATCCATTTCCTATCTTACAATTGTGGAACAAGCTACTGTGTGACACCAGTCTACCTCCGGATATCATATCAATATTTAAATATTGGTATGGCAACCAGAGGAAATGCATTAAATGGTCCTTCTCGATATCAGATGAGCACGGGCTGAGATGTGGAGTAGGTGGGACTTCACCAAATCATTTTAAATTGTATAACAACAAATTGATTGAGCGGCTTAGCAGTAGGCAGGACGGGCATCAATAACATTAGCTACGCAGACGATATGGTGCTATTGGGCCGATCTGTATATGCTCTGACTAAGTTGATTAAATACGCAGTGGCTCATGAGCTTAGATATAACGTTCTTAAAAGTAAGTTCAAGATTATAAAAAGTCTCCAATGAATATTACATTAAATGACATTATAACAGTACTTATAATGTATTTTAATGTAATAAAATGGTGATGCGAGTAACATTGCTGTAGAGCTGCAGCTAACCTAAACAGTGAAGATAAATAAATCTGGCATACAGAATCATAGCGAATAAATGCTATACATCTGGCGGGCGTTTATCAGGGAATATATTATAGCCTAAATTTAGCCCAAATGTAGTCAGGGGTTTTTGTTTTATCAGTGGGTGCGGTACAATGTGAGGTCATAATATTTTTGTCGGTAAAATTGTTTTAGTCGTGTCCTTGGAATTGGATTTACTTTACAAAAAATCCTACGCGTAGGATCCCAGGAGTAGGTTTACTTCTCTAATGCTTATTTATAGGGACATGTTGCGGAATCATTACACTGTAAGAGGGAGCGATATTCAAACGATATTTATTATAGATATCTAAGCTAATTTTAAGTAAATTATTTACAGTATTAGATTTCCATTAACCTAAAACACTTAGAAAAGTTGCACAACAAATTATATAATCGATAAATAACAATACTTCTTATACAATATTAATTCAAATTCAGGAATATCGCATCCATTGTAAAATATAATATTTTCATGACCAAAATGTGTAGGCCATATGAAAAGCCATAAGCGTAAAACAATAAGACACGATGAATAGAAATTCAATACATTTTACCCCAATACAGGCAATATTAGAAGATTTTAAAACAAGTTCTTGGACAGGAAGCAATGCAGAAGGCGCCACATCCGCTTTGAAAATTGTCCAGTTCCACGAGAGGGTACATTATTTGAAATATTTGAGATCATTATTGAGAATCATATATATTTTTTTATCCTTAAATGTTTAAGTATTTACTAAAACTTTTAAGAAACATTTTTTGTGCTTATAATATTATAAAATGGAAATCCCGCTAATGGAAACAAAAATTCGTATCTTATTTTATAGCTTATTACATTTAAGTTAATTTATAAATCTTGCTTAAAATTATTTTATTTACTGTTTTTGATAGCTTATAAATATAATTTCTGTAAGACCTATAGTAAAATTATTAAAATAAATATGAATAATATTTTAATAATAAATAAAGAAATAAAGAGAACGCAGTGAATATTTATTGTTCATTTACTACCTGACTCTTAAATTTGAGTCTTTGTATTTATTTACACTTTCGTATTTAGTTTATTTTATAGCGATAAGATAAATATGTTGTATTTATTATTCTTTTAGTATAGTATAGTATAGTATAGTATAGTATAGTATAGTATAGTATAGTATAGTATAGTATAGTATAGTATAGTATAGTATAGTATAGTATAGTATAGTATAGTATAGTATAGTATAGTATAGTATAGTATAGTATAGTATAGTATAGTATAGTATAGTATAGTATAGTATAGTATAGTATAGTATAGTATAGTATAGTATAGTATAGTATAGTATAGTATATTTCTTTTATGTGATTTTCTTTTATATTTTTTTTTGTTTACTTGTTACCCTCATTGTTTTTATCTTTTCTGTTAACATTGTTGGTTGACTGGTAGATAATGCCTAGATAGCATTAAGTCCGCCAATTGTACCATTTTTTGTGAAGATTTAATAAATAAATAAAATAAATAAATGAAGATTTAATAAATAAATAAAATAAATAAATAATGTCTTCCATTAATTAATTCGTTTATTTACTAAAAAAAATATTTTTTGATTTTATTATAAAATTCATATTTAATAAGGCTCCATCTAAGTTCAGAAAAATCCCAAGTATCCTGTTATGGACAAGTATAAAACATTTTGATTTTCATTAATGTTAGAACCTATCACAATACGGACAGCTCGTTCCAAATTGGGCAAATCCCTAAAAGTAGAAGCCTTTGCAACGCCCAACTCACTTTTGGATTAATAGTAATCATTATTCAAAGTCAGACCAATATTTATTGATTTGACTTATTTTACTCTCAAATGTTTTGATCGATTTGGAAAATCGCTAGTGTAAGCTAACAAAATGGCTTAGCTGAAATTTTAAATGATGGTGATCTACAAACATTTCTGGAAATTTAAAGTTTTAAATCCCTGTCAATCTTTAATAATAAATTTATCTATATAATAATCACAAACCGAATATAAAACGATTTAAATCTTTTAATGTTTTTTCTATAAACAATATTTTTATATTGTAAATGATGTATGCTTTATAAATACAGTCCACTTTTAAATAAGAATGAATGTAGAGGATTGTAAATTAAAAATATAATCATAAAACTGTTAATACAAATAATTGAAAGTACTAATGTTATTAAACTAAAGCATTTATAAACGCAGCTTTATTTTAGTACAATTGCATTCAAAGCTCTAAAATAAATGGATCACGTACAGGTAAAGTATGTATTGAGAATATAAAATAGACTTTATTTTAGTCGAACAGAGATCATTTATTACAATGCAACGGGATCTAATAAAGCTTAGAACTGGAGATCAGGTGCTTAGGTGCTGTGCTGGCAGCTAACCCGCTACCAACTGGCTGCTCGCCAACAACCCCTAGTAATGTTTCAATATTCGCAATTTATCCAAACCTTTATTCTAGACGATGCAATTTAAACCTTTCAGCGATATGAATAACAAATAAAAAAGTAAATATGCGGTAGTTATTTTCAAAATATGTAAATACACTTTAAATTGAAGATTAGAGACTACTAAAAATATTATTTGCTTATTGAAATTAAAATGTCTTTAAATAAATATATTTAATCAATGTAAAAACATAAAATTATTCATTATGCATACGGGCAGATTTAACACAAGTTCGTTTTAAATTAAATAAATATGGGATACCTATTTTTCTTAGTGCAAAGCCTCGAAAAGAGCTGCTTATAATTGCTACTGTCACGTCGAAACCGATTGATGAGATGTCATTATATTTTTAAGTGGTAGATGCAAATGAATATTTATATATTAGATTCTTTTGATATCAAAATATTTCATATAGCTTTAAGATTTATGTATTTTTATATTAGATTCTATTGATATAAAAATATTCTTTAAAAATACTGAATTGCATTGTATAAACATATTTTATCACATGACACAATAAGGATTATTACACAAAGTTAAGTTAGTAAATATTACAGTGTTCATATATGTTGCAAAAAGGAGAGAGTAAATGTATTTTTACAAAATAATTAACCCTGTTGTATGCTATCAATGTAATAAAAAGAAATATCTCGCTACAATGCGAGCACACACTGCAAACAGCAAGCATCATGCATACTTTATTTTAATGAACCATTACTGTGAATGGTACACATTCTATAATAGTTTACTGAACTGCTGTCATTAATAAATAATCGTTTATTAAAATTATATCCGATTTGGTCTTTTTCAGATATAATCTTAAGCTTTTGTTAAAATATCGCTTATACTCAACTGAGTAACATGCAACTGCATTTTAAGTTGACATATACAATATTTTTTTGTCAAAATTCTAACTAAATAATAAAATTAGAAGTAAAGAGGAGTGTTAAGATTTTTTTTACATATACTCATTGTTTTATTAAGTGAATAAACGATAAAGATCAAAGAGAAAAGTTGATATCTAAGGTTTATTTGGCAAGTATCTATTTGAAAGTTAAAACCATTTTGCTTGAGGCTATATAGCTAATTCAATAACTATCCGACTCTTCAAAGAAAAATTAAGCCAACCAATACTCGGGCGTAAGACTACACCAATTTGTAATTGACATTTTCAGTTATTATACACAAACAACTAAATTCAATAACTTTTCTAAAATTATTTTAAAATAGGAGAAATGTTTATTTTATTTATTAAGTTAATAATAATTAAGTAAAACTATTTAAGATTTATATAATGTTTCAAAGATATAAACGGACTTTTTTCTTGTCTATTCCTATTAATCAAATAAAAAATATTGTAACAAGTAATGCAACGGTTATAAAGAAAGCTAAAAAAAATCATTTAAATCTGATCCAAGTATTGCTAGGTCAAATTAAAACATTTCGAATTGTAATAAAAACTTTTAATTGTTTTCTCTAGATTGTCTTTTTTTTCTATCATGATTATTTTAACTTTTCTTTATTGTATACAAAAGAAAGAAAATATTATTTTAATTTATTTATATCAACAGTCAATATGTCGATAGTATTATAAATCAAAACTATGCATTTAAGAATAAGTTACTTGTTATATATAATATATTTCTTTTATCGCCCTTGCAAATAGTAATAATTATTACTTTAAATTTATTATGAAACTCTATCAAATAATACTACATGTCTTTTTTATAAGAATAATAAGTTTAGCATTCTTAGTTTCCACTATAAATTAGAAATGTAGAATTTGTAAGTTTGCAAAACTTTACTAATTCCAAATTAAAACAAAAAACGTTTATAACAAAAAAAAGTTACTTCAATTAAATATTGTTGCATAAAAATTATTCTTTACGTCACCATCATCTTGTACACTCATAAAAAAGTCAATAATTATGTTATTGCTTATTTGTTACTCAAAATGATTACTAGAATATAATATATAAAAGAATCAACCGTGTTTTTTATTACAAGTGCTATAAAAATGAACGGACGTATAAATACTGGATGAATATAATGACACACTATATGTATGTATTTCTTTTACACATTTTATTTCTGCTCGGGGAGTCTTTATTCTTCGTGTAATGCAAATTCGTTTAAAGCCTCGAAATAAATTATTACTAATAATTTAAAAATTATATTAAAGATTTTGAATCTTTAAAGCAATTTGGTAATACCTATTATTATTATTATTAAAAAAAAGCGCGGCTGTGCAGGGCTGTGAGAGCCCAGTATCACTGCGACCTGAAAGATCTATTGTGATCGCCACTGCCTACAGTTCACTGCATAGGTCTGCCACTCTGAGGTATTGCAGAATTTCCTTTGCAGTGAGGTGTCGGACATCCACTGGGTCCAGGATGTGTCTCCCCAGGATGTCGGTGCGTTTGCGCATCAGTAGGCCACACTCGCATAGCAGATGGAGCGGGGTTTTATCCGCCTCGTGGCAATATCTGCACACTTTTCCATCCACTAATTTGAGGGTCGCAAGGTGCTTATTCAGGCAACAGTGCCCTGTAAGCGCTCTAGTTATGATGCGTAGATTATTCCTGCTCAGCCCAATGCGCTCCTTAGCTGCTTTCGCATTAAAGGGTTTGATAAGGGCTTTGGAATGCTTGTGGCCCGGGATCTCCTCCCAACGCCTCATGGCCTCGCAACTAGTGAGGTTATTTAGGGTCATACGAGCTAGGCTGCTTGGAACACCACATATTGGTTCTGGACCATATGTTTTGCTCCTAGCTCCTGCACGGGCCAGCTCGTCGGCAATCTCGTTGCCGACATGGCCCTCGTGGCCCGGGACCCATCTTAGGACCACTCTGTTTTTGCAGCCCAGAGTGTTTAGTTTCGTCAGGCAGTCAAGCACCAGTCTCGACGTGATGGTGTTCGAGTTTAGGGCCTTTAGTGCCGCCTGACTATCCGAGTTGATGTAAATGGTCCTGTTCGTGTAGTTGCGCTGCAGATTCAGGGTCGCACAAGCGGTTATGGCGTACGCCATAACCGCCAGAGGTGTACACCTCTGCCTGAAAAATGGAGGCATATCTGCCCAGGCTTACGCTTTCCCTGTGGCCAGGGCGCTCTCCATATACCCCGCATCCTACATTAGGTCCCATTTTGGATCCATCGGTGTACCATACAAGGCACCCGTTCCTCCAGGGGAGGCCGGTCGACCATTCCTCCCTTGTCGGTATTTCCACAGAATAGTTCTGCACAAAGTTGCAGTGTGGAATCATGCTGTCGCCATTCATCGCCAGTACGTTGTCGCTCATGACCGAGTCCTTAAAGGTCCTCAGCCTGTTCGACATCCAGTTTGTACTGCCCTGGGCTGATACTCTGAGAATACTGCCCCTAGCCACCCTCTTGACATGTAAGTCGAGAGGTGGGAGATCCAGTAGGGCATTCAGAGCCGCTCCTGGGCAACTGGACATGGCGCCAGTCACCATGCGACAGGCAGTCCCTTGGAGGCTGTTCAGCCTGTCCCTGACCGCAACCTGCTGACACTTGCTCCACCATACCACGGATGCGTAAGTCACCACCGGCCTTACGATCGCGGTATAGAGAAACAGCATCATCTTGGGCTGAAGGCCCCACCTGCCGCACGCCATCCTACCACACACTCCCAAGGCCATCTTAGCCTTGGATATGGTGTTATCAATGTGGGTGTTCCATTTCAGTCTTTGGTCTAAAGTTACGCCTAGGTACTTGACTTCACGGGAGAAAGGAATTACCTTCCCATTGAGGACTGGGCACCGTAGACCGTCCAGACGCCTCTTATTTGTAAATGGAACAATCACCGTTTTATCCGCATTGATGGATAGCTCGTTCTCCACACACCAGCTTGCAACCAGGCTCAAAGCCCTCTGCATGATGTCAGAGACGGTCATTTGGCTGAAACCACGAACGACAATGACAAGGTCGTCTGCGTACCCTTGCACATCATATCGGAGTTCAGCCATACTGTGCAGCAGCTCATCCACCACCAGTGTCCATAAAAGCGGCGATAAAACGCCACCCTGTGGGCATCCTCTGGTGGATGTAAACTCCACAGTGGTATCATTGAGGGTAATAGTTGCCCTTCTGTTTGAAAGCATTGATTCGACCCATTTCACCGTGGTCGGGTCTGTTTGTTTGCACACAAGGCTCTTGACCAGGGATTTGACAGGCGTGTTGTCAAATGCTCCCTCCACATCTAGGAAAGCTCCCAAGGCAATTTCATGATCCTCAAGCGCCTTTTCGATTTTGTCAACCAAGTTGAGAAGGGCAGTTTCGGTAGACCAGCCCTTGCGATAGGCGTGTTGTGAGGGGTGGATAGGTTTCACCATTTGGATACTTTCTCTGATGTGTAAATCGAGTATTTTTTCCATCGTTTTAAGAAGGAATGAAGTAAGGCTGATTGGTCGAAAGGCTTTCGCTGTACTGTAGTCCTTCCTGCCAGCTTTTGGTATAAAAATAACCTTTGCATTTTTCCAAGAAGAAGGTATATATCCACAGGCAAAACTTGCCCTGTAGATTTTAATTAGATGCGGCCGCAGTATCTCCAATCCCTTTTGGAGGAGTACTGGAAAGATACCATCCAGTCCGCATGCTTTATATGGTTTGAAAGAGCCTATGGCCCATTCCAGCTGCTTCGGGCGGATTACTAAAGCGGCTCTTCTCCAGTCCTCAGTACGAGTTCTATGTTGGAGGGCCGGTTCGTTTGCAGCAGCACCGCTGCAATCCGCCCCAGGGAAGTGAGCTCTGATGAGCTCAGTCAGAGTTTCATGCTCACTTGAGGTGTGAGTTCCATCTGGTCTGTTTTGTATGCCCAGATGGCTGGCCTCTGACTTAGAGAGCATTTTGTGAAGTCGTGCTCCCTGAGGCAGACTCTCCACTTCCTCGCAGAGCGTCCTCCACGAAGCTCTTTTGGCTTTCCTAATTTCTTTGTTGTATTTGGTTAGAGCTCTTCGGTACTCCTCCCAATCGCGAGTCCGTTTGGCCCTATTGAATAACCTGCGAGTTCTCTCTCTAAGCTTTTGCAGCTTAGAGCTCCACCATGGTACCTTCCTCTTTGATGTCTTTGTTTTCAGCGGGCAGCTGTCAGAGTAGGCAGAACGTATGCCTTCCTCTAACATTGTCGTCGCTATTTCCAGTCCATCAGGAGTCTTGATGCTGCCAGGCAAGTCCTCAAGGTTTTGCTTTAAATTGGCACAATAGGATTCCCAGTTTGTAGATCTGGGATTCCTATATGCCATGACTTGGTCGTCGATTGATGCCATAAGTCCGAACGCAATGTGTCGATGATCAGACATCGAGGTTTCGTCGCTCACCCGCCAGTCAGTAATATGCCTCGCGAGATTTTGAGTGGCAAAGGTTATATCCAGGACCTCAGCTCTGGATTTCGTTACAAAAGTAGGATTATTGCCCCGGTTCAGTATGTAGAGGTTATTTACTAATAAAAAGTCATGGAGCAACTCACCTCTTCTGTTGATGTTGCTGCTTCCCCAAATTGTGTGGTGGGCGTTCGCGTCGCATCCCACCAGGAGCTCGGCACGGTGCTTGCGGGCGTATTCAACGACCCGCTCAAGCTCTTTA
Organism: Melinaea menophilus ssp. n. AW-2005; assembly: GCA_918358695.1. Taxonomy (NCBI): domain Eukaryota; kingdom Metazoa; phylum Arthropoda; class Insecta; order Lepidoptera; family Nymphalidae; genus Melinaea; species Melinaea menophilus. The sequence goes on along the minus strand of OU911041.1, from coordinate 26,990,958 downwards.
GCGGGGTTACTGTTCTCTCCGGGAAGGTAGGCCGAGCAAATAATGACTCGGGAGCCACTCCACCCTTTAAGATTGCAGAACGCTGCAACCAGGTCGTCGGTGCACAACTCTGAAATTGGTAGGAGCTGTATATTCTTATTATACACAATGCATGCTCTGGGCTTAGTGCCGTTGTTGTTAACAAGTATCTTACCCGCGGTGTTGAGTCCCAGAACTTTGATGCCACGAATCCAGGGCTCTTGGAGTAATGCGAGGCTAACTTTCCCCTCCTTGAGGCAGCACTCCATCACAGCGGTCGCAGCCACAGCATGATGGAGGTTAGCCTGGAGGAGCCTCGCTGGTTCCCCGGTAAAGGCCATTACTTACCGGGGCAAGGTTTGCGCGACCCGGATGGTTTCGGTTTGGGCTTTTGCTGCGGCCCCATCAGTCCACAGTCAGCCCTACCTCTACCCCGTGCCGCAGGGTTGCCCCTGTAGGCACCCCTACCGGCATATTTTGGCACTCTGCCAGAACCAAGAGGCGGTCGCACCGCATGAATCCGGGTGTTCGCCTCACTGGCCGGCTCCGTGCCGCCAGCCTGAGGGCGTACTCTTCGCTCCCCAGTGGGTTGTGGCTCGGTCCTACTCGGCCCGGGCTTTGGGTCTGATTCCTGACCACTCCTGACCTTAAAAGTGATGTTTTTAAAGCCAAGAGCAGCCATGAAATTTCGTCCACGGAGTGCCTCCACAGAGGGCTCGTCCATGGAGAACGTCACAAGCTGACCATTCTCCACAGCCCTACTGTGCAGAACCCTCCACAGGCCGACATTCAGACCCGTGTTCTGCTTAAGCAGGATTAGTAGAGCCTGCTCCACATTCTCCACCTCACTGGTGGGCAGAAATGTTACCGCGATGGTCGGTTTGGGCAGCTCACTCTCGGGTATAATAGAGAGTTTTGCCCCGTCCCAAGGCGATAGTTTAGGGATTACCTCCACAACCCAGTTCGTTGAGACCTGATCCATGCATGTGATCAGAATCCAGCCTGGCTTGTGGGTGAAACCTCCAAATTTTGGTTTTACGCTCTCCGATTCGATCCCAATGATGGCCCGAACCAGAGCGCTATGCACCAATTTCATCTGGTCCTCCGTCATCGGCGTCGTGTTCTGAACACCGATACGTGACGACCCCGCCACCTGTGAGAATGATGGAGGAGTATGTGCCTCGGCAGTGGCAGACTTTTTGGCCTGCGGCTGCGTGCGAGGTGACTCCTCCTCGGATCGAGTGCGCTTAACCGCCCTCGCATCCTCCGGTGGTGGTTTTCTGTCCGGAATTTCGACCCAGGTTTTGCGGCATAGGGTTAAGGCCTCTTCAGCGCTTACACCCGATGCTTTCAGCCTTTGTAACCGTTTCCGGGCGGCTCCTGATAATCGGAGTGGTCTACTTGCAGGGTCCGTCTGCGCGGTCCCAGGAGTCTTTCTGGAGTCAGTACTGCCTCCAGCTTCCTCCTGGCTCGTCCCAACGCCTGCCTCATGAACATTCTCCGAGGAGGCAATTAACTGCACTTCCGTCGCAGATGTGGTTCCCTCCATTGGCTGGGGGGAGGATAGTAGCAAGTTCTCAATGTCAAGTTCTTCCATATGAGTCCCACGAGTAGCTAGGGATATAAAGGTTGCTGACCGGCAGAGCCCCGCTTGCCGGCCAGAAGGGCATTGGATACACCCCGAGGCGCCCCGGTATCGGGTGGCACCGTTTGCGACTGTACTTCCCTACAGCCATGCATCCTTAGGCACGGTTCGCATCACACCATGGATTGGGTTTTGGAGCGGGTGTCGACAGGAGTTGTGAGATTGAAGGGAATAGTGGAAGGTGGATAGGTTGGACTGTTGGATGTAGAGGTTCGGCTTTGTGTTTTAGTTACGTTTGTTCCTGAGGGGATCAAACCAATAACAGGCAGCACCACGGGAAGGAGAACTCCATCAGCCTTGCTATGAGGATCTACACGACTTTTGCGCTCCCCCTCCTAGCCGTTCGCCAGTCTATCACTTGGAGGAAAGGTGAATAGACTGAGGACGCGTGCATCCTAAGGTAAAAGTCATCCATAGAATGCACCTGCCCCTGTCCTTGGTAATACCTAAGTCGCCTGCAGTCTCGTATTTATTAAATTAACTTAATTGCCAGAAGCAGCTTAAAGGCGGAAATAATTTAAATAATTTAAGCTGTTGTAAATGTTCATTTTTCTGACCTCAATACAATTTATTCGGAATGAATTGTAAAATATTTGTATTGCTCTGTAATTATGAACAATGCAAAAAAAAAACTAATTTAACGTTCTTTTTTTAGTTTTTGTTTTATTTATCATTGACTATTAAAAGCTTTAATCAAATATAAAAATGAACGCAAAATAGATTTTGTTTCGCAACAATTATGAAAATGTAATCTAGTCAAGAGAATTCTAAAGTATGATGGACAATAAAATTATTTTTCTGTTTACTTCATTGAAATTTCTGCCTTATATATTCTAGCAACAAATATATTTATTTGTGAAAATAGGTGAATGTTTTACAAAATATTCAAACAATATTATAAAACTAACAAAACATATTGTGTTGTATTTGGAATATAAGACAATATAGTCACTTAAATTTAATTACCGCACTGTTAAATACAATTCTTACTAGTTTTTAAGAATACAGAACATGTCACATTTTGCATTTTGTTAGATATGAAGAATACTTAAAAATATACCCCATCAAATGTAGAAAACTGTTATAATTTTGCAAATATAATTAATCTTATCTTATATTAAAAATAATGGATTTCATATAAAAAAAACAATTGAATTGTAAAATATTCTTACAAAAAAGAACTTAACAAAAAATTAACTCAGTGAACATCAGTGTAAAACTTCATCCGGCTCAATGTTGTTCACACTGGTTTATGGCACCTTGAAAATAATTAGCGAAAATTACAACGTTGAAACTCGTGAGCTTATTAAACACCTAATTTCGGAAAATGTAAATTAACGACCAAATTGCACCTTCCTAACGACTGAAGATCTCTACATCGTACTCGAGAGTATTTTACGTTAGAACACTCATTAGAATTTCTCGCTAACAATCATAACGCTTCGCACACTCACTAACCTCTCAATTTCAATGAAATAAAATATATATTAGCTATGTTACCAATTAAGTAAGCTTAGAGAGATGTTAAAAAAGTTGGTCTGTCTTTGTTTTAACTTGAAAGGATACGATGAAAAATCAAATTAGCCAATAATTTTAAGCCGAGGGAGACGTTACGCCGTCTCGATAATATCTTTAGTGAGTTTACAGTACGATCGATTAAAATGAAATTTCCAATACTTAAAATATAAGGAACAATATAACAGAGAGTCGTATTTGGGAAGACAAATATAAGAAAGCATATCGAAGTCTTCGAAATGTAAATACAAAGCAAACAAGGGCATTATCCAATTCAATGCAAATGTTGACGGACGACCCTACATCCCTGACTTACCTTTTTTATTTACTTTGTGGTTCGAGTGAGGAATGAAATTTTTACTGATACAATGGAAAATTGCTTTTCGACCAAAAGATTACGAAGAAAATATTATGAGGGAGGTCAAGATCTTTATACTCCGTAGGTATTTTGTTCTTTATTTACATTTTCTAATTTAGCAAGCCTTTGTTAAAAATATATTATAGTAATGTTCTCATAAAAAATAAGTTTATGACAAGTTTTATTATTAAACATTATTTTATACATACGTGTATTTCGAACTTTTTATGACTATAAAAATATAAAATTAGGACTTTGCAACCACCAACAAGTTATATAAGATACTGAGGAATGATCATTAAAAATTGTAAAGTAGCTGATATAAGTTCCTAACAAATCAACTGATTCAGTGAAGTGTTATTTATCTACAAGCTTTTATTTTAATTAAATTTTTTTTTCACAAAGAAAATTATATACTATAATATAATTATCCAAAACTAAATGAATTAATTACAAAACATTTATTTTTAAACATAATAAATTCAAGATAGTCAATCTAGCAATGCAGTTAATTAATATTGTTTTTATCTATTTATGCATCCTAATTGAGATCTTAGTTTAAGATTATTAAATTTATAATTAATTCTTTGAATGTTCTGAACTTCATTTTTACGAATGAATCAACTTACTTATAGAAATGATAGTAACGGCTTTGATTGGTTTGATCGGATAAATAATATAATTTATTAATAAAAATATAAAAATAAAAACATATAATAAAGATTGAAAATAAATAAAATAACTATATTAGTTGATAAACATGAGACAATATTTTGATAGCCATTGCAATAGTATAATAAAATGGCAATTAGTTAATAAAGTAAAGAAAATAAACATAAAGAAACAAAAACAAAAACTCATAAAATCCTGACAGTGCATGATCTCTTTTGAAATAAAAAAATCTGCAACTGTTATTATGGTTATGATGGCTGGTCTCTCCTGGTTTTGTGTATGCATTAAATGACTGAAGTATCGAGAAGAGTGAGAGTTCGAAGTTATTTTGATATCGTTCTATACCTTCAAAATGTAATTACACCCCACTGGAAATTTGTCCTTACTAACCGCAAAATATGAATGAATGAAAAAAATGCTCATGACATATTTTTTTACGAGCTTCTTCATATAAATATGTTAAGATTTTTTGATAAGTTTTATTTCGTAATGGAGAAGTTCAAAGTATGACTTGATCTGTTCGTACTATTTACCGTTCTAAATGAAAAATGCAGAAAGTGATAAATATGAGAGCATCATATTTTGATTCGTTTTCCACCATCCCTTGTCATCCTTATCTTGTTTCAAAATTTGAATTTTTTTTCATATAATATACAGCTCTTGTTAGCATTTGACCAGCCCAAAGTAACAATTTCTATAATTATACCTCATATTTGTTGTATGTAAACTTTGTTTGAATATTGTTATACTGGAAAATAGACTTTTGCAAATTTTCGGTCTGACACAAACACCAATACTTTGTTTGCGTCGAAATTAAAAAAATAAACTTTCATAAACATAACTAACAAAGGTTTAAAAATTGTTAAAAACCTTGCTTAAAAAGTATAGTAGAATATGTATATGGTTAGAAAGTTGACAAGAAATATATAACAGAAATAAAAGAATGTTAATCCAATAAACCGTGTTGCGATGTACAAGTAAAAGTGAAGTTTCAAAAATGTTTCTTTCTAAGAACTCCCACACAGAGCTTAGGGAGGATTATAAGTAGTTCAGCACATAAAGGTTAGAGAAGATTCCAGTAATAAAAATAATGTATATAGCCTGGATAAGAGATATGAGGTAATAGGTTATTTCAGAGGTCGAGTGGCGAACAGGCGGGTAATAGAATGGTATTAATATACATCTAAACAGTTCATCCACTTTCTTTACTGTAAATTCACTTCATCTTAGGAGGAAAATATAGATATTATATCATTTTGTTTATAAATGTCCTGATACTAGTGACTAGGTGTGCATGCCTCCGCTGTCACATTTTATTTAAATTTGACCCAATTATTTTCATTCCAAATTTAGAAATCCATTAACTTTTATTTCATTATAATTATAACCAAACCAAGTTTTATATTTTTAAATTTTTTTTCTTTAAAGATGTAATAAATTTACCTGACATTTTGACTTACCAACCATGCTAAATTTTATTAAAAGTATTCGTGATAAGCAAAAAGCTAATATAAAATCGGACAAATAGAAAAAAAAAATTAAACGATTATATTGATTTTTACATCACGTACCAATTAATACTTTTTTATTATAAAAAATATGCAATAATATAAAAAATAGCGCTGTAAAACAAATTCCATTTAATAGAAAAAAGCTTTTAACTACAAATCAAATTATTAAATCTTAGTCTAAAATTGAGTCCCTTAATATCATTCCGTTCTAAGAGCGCCAATACCATTAAAAATTGCATTATATTGCAAGTAGAAGCCTTTTAATAAAATATAAATGTATACGACTTGAAAAAATATATTATCACATTTCACATAATAGACCCGCGTTTGGCTGCAAACTAGATCGTCCTTAGGGAAAAGATAATACTTTTTCCATTTACAAAGGACCTGTTTTGAAGATAACGTCGGATTAGTATATGGTGTAGTGGTTCTTTAATATTATGGTTTTTGATGTGGGATTAACGTTGGGGACGCTTTCCGATTTATCGTACATTAAATAAGTGTGTCTCAGACAGCTTAGCAGCCTACAAAGAGATAATGGAAGTCTCGAAATCGAAATTTTATTTATATTTGTTACATTGTGTAACCAAGATTTCATTTATAACTTTATTATTTATTATAATCTTTGTTATTAAAAAATCAATAAGAAATGCTGTTTCGTATATTAATTTTAATAAATTTACTTCGTTACAGATATTATATTAAAATATATAATTATAATTCTTTACTTGCTAAACTTGCTAAAAATTAAACACAAGCAATTAAAAATCTTCTGTTTTCAAAAGATTGTTAATATGGTTTTTATCGCTTATAAGGTTCAAGGAATGTTACCATGAGAGAAATATTACGATGCTTAATGTCGTCACGGTTCTATTGGCCTTGGTGGATGATTCCACAGTTTTATTTAATATGTAACTTATTTGATGATCATAATATTTCATAATATATACTTTTTTCGTATATTGTACATTTCAATTTTAATATTAAAATAAAAAAATCATAAGGTACAACAAAATATGATTGTGTACCTACCTATTACATAAGTTAAAGAAAAGATTTAAATATTTTTCTCTAAATCTCATATTTTTTTATACTAAAAAGTAAATAAATAATAATCATGTTGCGTTTAATATTTTATAAGATATAATTATATGCTTGGATGCACAGTGTGGTTTGTTAGTTAATGTGTGCTTTTAATACACATTATTTATTGCTCTTTAATTATTTTTTTGTGATTTATAATGCAACCAATGTTCGTATATTATTTGTTGTAAAATGATGTCGGCAGTTTAAGATAACCTATTAACTCATTTCAGAAATTGAATTGAATGAAAATATTTCTATAATACTCTGAAATTTTTTAACAACTAGGATTTTACTATTTATAACCTGTGCTGAAACAGACTTGCTTCATACTTGAGAGGCATTTCTTTGAGTATTTAGAAAACTTTAAGAACTATTTATTTACTAAATAGTTACTTTGACTCATGAGTGTCTAAGGTCATATATATAATTTATTGTAGGTATTAAGTACATATAAAATTAAATCACGATAAATTATACATTATTCTAAATTATACATTATACATTATCCTTTTAAGCAAGAACAATAATAGTCAAGCGATTTGTTTCATCATATTTTATATTTTATATATTTTCTGTCCACGTAAGTAAGTACTAAAACGTTTCGTTTTATCTTCAATCCTGAATAACATGTTACACAAAATCGTTACGTTACATATTACCTACGCAAATATGCTATACAGAACCTTTATGTCTCAAAGAATAAAGATTACATTTGCACATGTCAATAAATACTTGTCCCCGACCGAACAACACGCGATACTATGTTATTTATATTCCTTATCGGTAAGATCTTTGGTAAAGAAAATATGTATGTACAATATTCACTTAGATTTCTTCGATCATTTCTGATAAGCTCTGCTTTATATGAATGTGGCGTGCAGGTGTATCGATGACATCGAGCGGATAACTGTTACAGTGATAAAATGGTTCAATTATTGAGATTATTTATATTAGAGAGTATTTTTATTATATTGTAGTTTTTTTATTCTTTGACACTTATTTGGAGGTATTTAAATTATGCATGCAAACGACGTCCGTTACGTTATTGATCTTGAACATAATAAAGTAATGATAACGATAAAATATTTGCTATTTATTACAATTACATTCATTATTTATACACTTTTCACTTTTTGATTATATCACATTAAGCTTATATCTTGCATTTGGCTAGTATTGCCACTAATTAATCAAACTAGGTTTTATTATGTTAATACTACTATAAATACGAATTATCATCTTACACTACAAGCACACAGACAGCCAAACAGATTGACCTGATATATTTTTTTTTATTTCAGTTTGGATTGGAATTGGTTGGAGAAGGAAGAATATGCCAGTAAATTAAAATGGATAGTTGTTGATAAAATGATATATATGGAAAGTGTAGATGGAACAAAATGGCGGAATGTATTAGAAGTGTGGCAAAAGATTTATTAGGCGAAACGAAATTAAGCGAAAATTAGGCGATAGAATGTATACTAGACAAGAAAACGTAGTGGTGAAATAGAGATGTGCAAAAAGTTCCGAAAGAGAAGAAAGATGCATTTAAGCAATGTCAGAAAGAATCGGATGATAATAAAAGTATGAAAGAGGAGACGAAAATGTTATGTAAAGGATGGACGGAGAGAGGGAAAGTAACTATAACCATCGCTAGAGCTGAGGCGCAAACCGAATTATAAGGTCGCGAGAATTTTCTTATGGTCAAAAGGAATTCTGCCTTGTAACAAAACGTAGGGAGAAGATTGCTAGAGATGTTCATGTAATATGTGTAAATGATGATAATGGAAAGGTGTTGACGAGAGATCATGATATAAAAGAGAGATGGAAGTAATGTCTAGCAAGGTTAATGAATTAAGAAAAAGATTGGAGTGGAGTGTTGTAAAAAGGGCCAATAAATGAAGGTTTAGTAAAAGAAGTGACCGATGATGTTGTAAAAGCGGCTGAGCAAGGTATGAAGAATGGACTGTTAACCAAAACAAAGCTCTTATTCTGCTTTTTCGGCGGTATCTCCTGTTTTTTTATATTTCGTTGGATGGAGTAAAGTTACCAGTTTTTATTTTTTATTTTATTAAAGGTAGCTTTTTGTTTTGCTACTGCTATAAGACTCCGTCTGTATGGCTGGGACGGAACTTTTTAAAACAATTTGTTTGTTTCTTTACAATATCATAAGTTTTTTGTTAACATTTACAATACTATAAACAATTGCATGTGTAGTCTGTTATCTATTATTACTTTTTTTTTTTTCCTTACACTTCTATGAAGTTAGTTATCCTATTTACGTTACCAGCTTTGAGACATATCAGAGATGCGAATGCTAAGATGGATGAGTTAGGTGATATGAAAGGATAGGATAAGAAATCAGTATATTAGGGGCAACTTGGGAGCAGCGCCAATGATTGAAAAACATTGAGGTAGTTGTCTGTTATGGTATAGGAATGTTATGAGGATGGATGAAAGTCATATAATCAGGAGAGTGTTGGATTTGATTTATTCCTAGATGCAAAGTTAGAGACAAGCGGAAAGGAGACAATATGGAGAAGAAAGGTGTGTGTACAGAGATGACGAGTATCAGGGACGTATGGCAGGAAAAACATACTGCGCCGACCCTAGAATTGGGAGAAAGGCAAAAAGATGACGACTTTACAAACCACTGATCTTTATTCTCTTGCTATTTATGTGTCAGTAATACCTTTTTTAACTTTGCAATGAAAAAGTGATCTCTTTTTTTAATCAGTATTATTATTAAAAATAGGCAATTATTTAATCTTATTAAATTGAGTATGAATATTTATTAGCCTTAGATTTATTACATTGATATATCAAGGTACATTCAAGACCAAAGTAAAGTTTTTTGGTAAAGAACAAAGCCACCTATTTAATATTAAAACCGTAAAATTTGTTGAACTTAATAAAACAACTCTTTTTAACCACTTTTAAAAAAAGGTTAACGCTAAAGTAATTCAGTGTCATTACTCGGCTATGAATAAATTACACAAGTCCCAGACTGCGCTTATTTCCAGAGGAGAGATATATTTAAATGTATCGTAAATAAAATGGTTGATTTAAATCGTAGTAGACATTAAGGGTTTTTAAAACTCTCCTCATTTTATGGTTTGCAGCATTTAAAATTTTTAGATATCTTTTTTACTATTAAACCATCTCTGTTTAAACTTGCACTTTTATAAAGTAACACATCTCTCACTCAAATTATACAACGCCGACGGCGAATTAACTTTGCAAGGCTGTGAGGCGGAAAATTATTACGCATAATGTTGTAATACTGTCCCTAAATTAGATTCGAAGAATCTAAAAACTAACTCAGTTGACTGACTTAACCTGAAGGATAATATAAATATGAATCAAATTGCATGAAGAAGACGTAATGCAGTATTTAAAAGTATAGCTTTATGATCAGGTATTAAAAATACCAAAATAAAAAGTTATAAGTTAGTCGTTAAGGAAAATAGTATCCATGAAACATAGTAATTGTAGACTAACTTAGAACACAATATTTTTATGAAAAGAATACTAAATTCTCGTTTACAACTAAAGCTGCACGTTGCTAGATGATGTTCTTTTAAAAAGGAAACAAAATAAATCCTGCTATTCTAAACTCTTTGTATGTAATAAGAATTTTAATTTATTACTTTTCCTCCGAGTAGCCTAATTACCTTGGTAATAAGAGAACTTTTGACAGTTTATAAAAATGTGAAATGAAGCTTTGGCTGAGCTCAGCAACATGTTTGAAATTAATTAAGTTAATTTTATCATAACGCCAGCGAAAATATGCTTTATCTTACATTACACAAATTATAACTTGATGCTTTAGAAAACAAATAATAATAATTATAGTAGTGGCACAAATTAACTTTTTTGTGAATAAAAACTATTTGTCAAAAACATTCGTAAAATATAATCAAATAATAATAATTATAATATTAATATAAATTTTTACATACGCTATTATTCTATTTCTTGAATGATGAATATACACAATTATAATTAATATTTTATATTGTAAAATTATTCACGTGCGAGTGATTTTATCTATAAAAAATTAATTTTAAAATAATGTCTTTATTATAAATTTCAATAATAAAATGACGTAATAACCATATTAAACAAAATTATTCCATCATTATTATACCCTAGCGTTTAAATATCCCGACAGTAACATTTACTCGTAATATCACAATAAAGCTATCCGCGAGGAATGAATAATTACTGCGTCTGTTCTTGACAAAGTTATTATAACTACAACCTTATTAAGTTTTCTGGAAAAATATTAATTAAACTTTTTATACACATAAGAAAAAAGTGTTTCAATTTAAATCTGGCATTAAAGAACCATTATTATTTTCCTAAAACTTTGTCTCTAATTTCTCAATTTGTTTAACGTGGTCACGAGGTTTGGTCATCTAACCGTGGTCACGAGGGTTGGTCATCTAACCTTACACAATTTACATCACGTAATAGACTCAATATATAATTTAAAATGTCAGTGTTATAAAAAGTATTCAAGTACTTCAGTCTTATGACATATATAATATGAATGGCTATAAAAAGTTAAATAAAAAATAACGTGACCTTTGCTTGACCTTTGCTTTCTTCTTGATATTTTTCTTAACAATTAAAGAAAGAAGTATGAAGTCACAATCTGCGCAAATAATCAAACTTATTCTTCTTCTTCTTGTCAGCCTATAGACACCCACTGCAAGGCACAGGGCACCCTCAAATATCACGATCCGTAAGGGAATATACCATTTTTAGATTTTAACTTTTAACAACTTGAAAAAAAATCAAACAAGCTACTTTATTTATAAACTATCAACTTTTAATTTCCCTCCGCACTCTTAAACTTAGAAACTAGGTTTTTTTGAGATGAAATAATTTTTATATGAAATACTATTTACGAAATATCATTTCCAACCTTAGAACCAGGTCCCGTGCTATAAATAAATTAGAAAAGTTTCTTCTACATCGAGGACATGAAAAACAACTTCATCAAATGGAAACTTTTGCATTTATTTTGAGCGAAGCATATTCGTGTAAATTTGTATTATGCTTCACGATAAGCTGCTTTGTTAGCAACACACGTACATAAAACGTAACAATATATTTACAAACATGTTTAAGGTTCTTTATGTTGTCATTTTCCATTGTCCAATAATATTTACCTTTAAATATAGTGTTTTTGACAACAAATTTTGTTTGTAAAAAAGATTTCTTGGATCTACACCTAACTGTCTCCAGCGGAAGTGTGTAAAATTTTTATATCATCGACACTACTCAGCTTTATGATGCCGACAGATTTTTATGTACAAAAATTCAAAATAACATGAACTTTTATTATTGCTTTAGTAATAAAAAGTTTGATGATGATCTCAGGAGTTAATAAGGTTTTTAGCGAATGGATACAAGCTGTATATTTTAAATCGCAGGACTTTTCTTTGAGATAAATTTTGCAGATTGCTGATTGTCCAAAAAGGGTCGAGTGAATGCGTTTCTTATGAAAGTTATGTTCTATACTTCATGGGAATAGAATCTGCAATAAAAGGGTTTTAATATCAATCCAAATATAGATATTCTTTCGCTTCGCAAGTAAATTAAAACAATAGCCTGATCTGAATATGTCACAAATGATCAATATCTAATATATATTTTCATGTTTTGTTTCATGGATTGTGCATCTATATCTAATATATATTTTAATGTTTTGTTTCAAAATTGCAGGATTATTCTCATTTCTATAAAATATTTTTTTGAGTTAAAGCATTAACAAATTATTTAAATATATAAAACCAACCAAATTTTTATTAATTTGTTTTCAATACAAATGTATAGAAATATAAATCCAATTATACATTAAATCTTACTTTATTTTATCTTAAGTATTCTTATGACTTTTGTTTCAATAATGTAAGAGGCATGTCAAAGAAATATTGTTAAAGATATAAATAACGTTATTAGCTCCGACGCTTTGTAGTCATTCTTTGTTACCATTATTGAACAAAGAAAAAATGTACTTATATTTATTTAAAATTATTGAAAAAATGTGTTTATATGTATTGTATGAGATTTTAAAATTAGGTGTTTTCCAACGACTTTGTTCGCATAAATTGAAGAAATAATAAGAAATGTACTAAATTTATAATAATTAATGTTATATCTTGTCTTAATGTCTAAATTAAACCACAATAATTTGATAATAATAATTTGTGACTGCAATTTTCTGCTGACTCAGTTTAATCGCAGTTATTGCAGATATTAAATAAGTCTCTTTGTTTGGTTTGTCACACCGGTCCTTTATTTTATTTTAATATGATGACCCATAAAGAGCTTTCATGCCAGGAGGAAAACAAACTCCAATTGGCATTACAAGAATTAAAGTTGGTCAAGGATTTGTATAAAAACGGGAACAGGATGCTATTCAAAAGGCACTATTAGAGGTTTTAAAGAGTAATCTTAAATTTAAAAACACTGTATCTATGATACTGGAGGAAAGTCACGTAAAAAGCATGAGGACTCCCCGGAGGGCATGTATGTAGAGGTTGATGTCTGTAACCGACGCGAAAGAGGTATGCAGGCACCGTAGCTTTTAGCGCTCCGTCGTTTTTGGCTACCCCGCAATACCCCGATATGGCGTGAAGATAAATAAATAAATAAATCTTCACACTCATAGTCTGTTTGAAAAGTTAGTTGACAACGCTCCTCAGTTGGTTATTGCTGACACTTAAAACCCTTTGCCACTACAGATTTAATAAATGACACATTACCGACACAAAAGTTGGTCAGTTATAGCAAAAACAAATTAAAAAGACATAAAAATTAAAAAATACATTAAGAAAATCCAAGTTTTTGAATTGAATTTTTTTTGTAATGTAGAATTAGAAATAATATATTTGAAATTGCCACACAATTATTAGAATCACACATAGCCTAATTACAAAATTACATCATTATGGACTAAAAAATAAAAAATAGCACTTGATTTGATTAGAATAAGTTATTGAATTAAAAAGTACATGTAAATGTAAAACGTTCCTCTGGTTTACTTGTCAAAATGGACGTGCCACAAGGCTCTATATTACTACCTTTCTTGTTCGTCATTTTTTCGTTGTTTCCTTGGTAAAGACAAACATGGGATAGTGTTGATTGGTGATGATACTTCTCTTATTTTTAAAATAACAACAACAATCAGTAACGGACGATGTAAAGAATGCTCTCTCTGATGTTGTAAAATAGTTTAACGCCAATAATCTTTTAGTGAACTGAATAGATGAATTTTATTTTACCTAATGTGAAAAAAGTCAGAACTAATGTGTATTTAAATAATGGAGAACTGGATTTAGTGAATTCTACTATTTTTTGTGCATTACCTTAGATGAAAAATTTCAAAGGGGCTCTCAGATCTGTGATTTATCGAACAGACTTAATACTGCCGCATACGCGATTCAAAGAATACGCTGGTTGACAAACATTGAAACAGCTAGAATAATTTACTTTAGTTACTTTCATAGTATCATATCAGACGGCATACTATTATGGGGAAATGCATCAGATATGGATACTATCTTTATACTGCAGAAGAGAGCTTTTCGAGTAAGTTACAAACCGAGACCTCGAGTCCTCGAGTCATTAAAAAATTAATTTAATGAATTAAAAATTATGACTGTATACAACTTATAAAAATTTAATTGATATTAACAAAAAAATATTTTAAAATGCAATAAAAAATGTTATATACACAATAATAATACTAGAAATAAAAATAAACTTGCTATACCCATTACTAGGCTCTACAAAATAGGTCTTTTCTTTAGGGTTCATTATATATGTTTTTACGATAAGTTCCCCAATAATTTCTTCAATTTGTCACTAAATAATTACAAATTATTTATTAAAAGCAATTTAATAAGAAAAATTATAATATTAAAGTAGCAAGCAAAAGATTACATTACGACGGTATGGTACGCAAGTTTTTCTGACGCCGTTTGTTAAACTTATAAGATCTACAGTATTACATCGCTTCTTTAGAAGTCAATACTTGCGGGAGCAGTGGGGACTGGGTTACCCCCTTCCCTCAAATACGGCGAAGGAGGTGATGGCTGACCCAAGGGTCATCATAAGGTAAGGGTAAAATCATTGTCTGGTCCAATAATTTTGTTTATAACACATATATTTTTTCGTGGCTACGGCATTTATTAAGGCCATAAACAAATATATTTCTTTTATACATTTCCTTCCTCTACGTCAAACAAATTACACGTTATTTAATATATTTTTGTTTTTTAATTTATTCGTTATTTACATTTTATTTTTTTATATAAATGTATCGTTGTATATTTTTCAAGTCACACATGTTGTAAGCAATAATTCTGTCCTAAACTCCTCGCAAGAACTCAACCATTATCACTACATTCATTTGAAATTTACATAATTTAATCTCTTTAAACGACAAAATTCAAACAATATAACAGATGTTGGAGGATCGATGTTATATGTGCCTGTAGATAAGCTAATTTACTCGTATTAATCTGATATGTTATTACTCGATAGTGTGTTTGTGAATTGATTGAGCTATTAAAGTTATTGTGTTATTGGATATGGAAATACCTTTTAACTTTATTACAAAGTTTCATTCTCAAGTTTATCTTTATTAAATATTTACATTAACTGATTCATTCTAACCCATTATATAATATGTTGTGTTATTAACGTACTTTATATAACAATATTAACAAAGTTATATTAAACTGTGAAACTAGGGAAAACCAATTTATTTAACTATACGGATTAACTGGAGCAGTCAATACTAATGAACGAGGTTAGAACTGGACGCTTGTTTCGTAACTAAATTAATATTTATGCGATAGGAGTATTAGAGACCAACGACGACAATTAGATAAAACTACTATTCCGCTAAGCCGAAAACCTATCATCTTGTTTTTACTGATGATTACTCGCTTATATTACCCAATACATCAAAGTACGTAAAGCTAACCATAAAAACGATATTAACTGGAAATTGAATTCTTAGATTAAGCAATTTTAATTAATATCGAAATAATAACAATAACTTACAAGCCACGTAATCTAAGCTTGAGATATATATTAAATAATATTCCGATTAAAGTAATTATTAAAAAGTGCTAATGTAAATCGGGTTTCAATATTCCTCGATGAACAACCTCTCAAAGTGAATTATCCTATATTATACTTGCAAATGATTAGCAGTGTGGGCTTGGATATGATACAAGGGGTCCGCTTGGCATTATAATACCTTGTAATCCATTTTTCGGTGATCGAATCAATTAGATTTAATATAATATAATTTTTTCTCAAAAAGATGATTATATTATATAGAAAGCTAAATTTATCGTGTCGGGACGGTTTCCCAGATAGCGCAGTTTCGAGCCCTGTTCGTGTTTTTGTTTCTTTATTCTATAATAATATAAAATATTAAAATAAGTATTTTAATTTAAAACACGTTTTTGTATAGACGTATGTACAGTATATAAAGCCTACATTGAACTGACTCACGTAAAGTGAGTATTTGGTATTATTCCGTCATCCATCATCAGTCAAGCGTTGACTAAGATGAGGACTGATATGATAATGACTGAAAAAAAATATGTAACCCAATATTTCTATGAGGGAATGTGTTGCGGATGGAATGCGTTATAGATTTATTTATTCGGCAGTTCGATGTGATTTCGATTTCTTTGTCTAATGTTTTGATTTTTTTTATTGAGCGAAGCGAACGATATAAGCGGAGCGTTTTACTGGAAACTTTTTACATTCTTTGTCACGAATTGGCTCGAAAACTACTTGACGGAAAATTAAAAACTTAGCAATCAGAAAGACACACATTAGGTAATAGTTTTAAAAAAAATGTCAAAAAAACGATGATGACGATGATGACGTCATGATGACGATGGCCCCTAGTATATTTTAATGAAGATAAGATATTAATGAGAAAGTAATCATTTATAGTATCAATAAATAAATAACTTTAGTCACAAATAAAATTGACAAATAATAATAATTATTTTTTTCTTATCTGGTATTATATAAAGAGTAAGAAAGAAATCAAATGAAACGTAAATATAATAAAGATAATAACATGAAATAATCCAACTCAACCATGCACATTATGAACATTAAAATTGTTAGGTCATAAAAACTTTAGAATCTGTACATAGGTTTTTGTATGAAAATGGAAAGAAAATGGTCTGTAGTAATTTACTGAAGGGGTTGGAACTGACAAGGATAAACAGTACTGCGTAGTTACTCGTAGCTAGTTGCTTTTTCCTTTATTGTATTGAATTAATCTATCTCCACGGTGGACAAGGTATAGGGCTTATTAAAATTATAAAACAAGTTTAAAAAAAAAATGTTTAATTATATATTATATTTAATTATTTATATATAATATATATGTTGTATAATAAAGAATTAATAAACTTCATAGATTATTTTCTCGAACCCAGTCTGAAAATTACTGACGCTGTTATTACAAAAACACATAAATTTGAAACTGAAAAACGCATGTTTTTGTATTTTTTGCCTCTATATTATTATGGTTGTACTCCACGATAGAATAAACGTAACTCGCGTAAAACTCACTTATTAGGTATTTACGTTAAAACCGATTGAATAAATAAAATAAAATAAAATTTTTATTGTAAAATGTGCCTGAATGTGTGTCCCAGAGACTTATTTCGGTTGTCCGCTAATTTTATTTAAAACCTGTTATAAAAGGTACTATAAAATGGACGATAAGCGTTCTAATAATTTGAAGAATATTTTTCAATCATATTAAATAGCTCTACACGAACAAGTTTTCAACAAATTTTCTCAGCGTGAACTCAAAATTCAATATCTAACACTATATTTCGATGTTAACATCATGGCACACTACAAAGTTTGGATTCGATCCTCCGATTTGTTGAGTCATCGGTCACCTTTAGAGCTTTCAATGAGGGTAATGTCAAATATTACTTACGAAAGCAAACTGCAGATACAGGAGTTCTGTTATAAGTAATTGAATTCATTTGAGTTGGAATTACAGTTTTTATACATTATAATAACATAGTCTCCACATATAGGTACGCGATTTTAATTATAATCTAAGGGAAATTTAATGTTCTCTTGACAATAACTATTTTAAATATAGTTTATTAGCTTGTACAGACTGAAAAAATACAACTACACTGCCCTATAAAATAATTGACTGATAGATAAAAGAAGGCTATGCCGCTAGCGGCATAAAACCCGTATAACCCTAGGGTTTAAGCGTTGACTGTATGTGTTCTTTATAAGATTCTCAATAATCTTATTTTCGATATCTAGAAGATTCAAAGACTATAATGAATTCATTATAGTATGTTAATTTGTAAATGTGAAACGAAAAAAGTGATTACTGTTATTTTCATTCATTCACTACGATTAATATTACGACGTCGTCATTCGTCATACTATAAAAAAAGATGAGGCTAAATGTATATATTAAGTAATTTTTGGAAATAATATTGCTATAATTACAGGAGATACCTTAAAATCATTATTATTAGTTTGATCTCTTCATTTGTTTAGAACACTACCTACTAAGCAAGATTCTCTTTATACTAGGTTTTAATTTCTACAAATATTTACTTACTATCTTAGTCAACAAATGAAATGCTTTCCAGGACTAAATATTATTGGATATGTATGTTAGAAAAGAAAGCAAAAACTGCATTTGATAGCAATATCTACAAGATAATTAAGAATAGGTTTATATAAAGCTTATCTACCACTCGGAAAGAGATCAGGCACTCTGATATTAATATACGAGTATGTAACAATATATAACACCAATGGTTATGGAGAGAATAATTGCTGTTTTTAATAAATAACTATACATTATAAATATCTGTAGAAGGGATACAAAGCCCTGTATATATCTGTGAATTACATTAACTTCACGCATTTCTTTCTCTAACAAACAGTTCAAATGTAGTAAATATAATATGCATAAACACGTTGGATAAAAAATTTATGAAAATATAAATATTCAGCGTAAACATTGATCCTTTTATCTAAATAAACTGTAACGCGTTACGTGACACCCAACGTCACGTCTTCGTAAAGTTACAAATACGGTTATATCCGAGGGTTGTAATGACGTCAAAGTTAACCGGAAATATCGATAGAAAACATAAAGATATAATATTGTATACTCTCCTTACTTCGTCTTCTATATTCGAATTATATTGTAAAGGTCGCGAAATAGACAACGTAACTTAAAACATACAATTAAAACAAATCAATAAAGAAACAAGACATATTTGTGTATATTATATACATACATACTAGTCGTTCTGTGAACAGGAGAACGTACTGAGGACGTTAGGGGATGAGATAGTGTGGGGAAATTATTTATAGTGGATTTCATGAGGTGCAGTGGTTACGATATTTCACCCCGAACCAAGTATGAGTGCCACCCCAGTAACCTTCGTACACTGGACCTAAAACAAAACAAAAAAAATATATACTTAGACGAAATCTGGCCGCCATTTTGGATTTTGAAATAACAAAAAAACACCTTAGATTTCGGCAAAGAATACTTAGACGAAATTTCAGCCCGCTAGCTACCGCAAAGTCCGTTTTTGTTTTACGGATCCGAAAACCGCCATTTTGAATTTTTGGCCCAAGCAAAAAAACGGCAAGACATAAAAATTTAAATAATTCAAGGAACACACTTACCAATTTTTGTGACGATTGTATAAAAAATACGTCTGCTACGCCAAAACAAAAACTTAAACTTATCACCGACATTTTGAATTTTTCCTCCCAGTAAGAAAAATGGCGGAACAAAAAAAAATATTACTCAAAGAACATGAGATCACCAATTTTTGTGGCGATCGGATGAAAATTGATCCTGCTAGGCCAAAAACCAAACTAAAAAACACCGCCATATTGGATTTTTTCGCCCAATCAAAAAAATGGCTCGACATAATTCAAAGAATACGCCTGCCGATTTTCGTGACGATGATGGGATGAAAGATACGCCGGCTACGCCGGAACAAACATTTTGAAATGCATACGTAAAAATAGCAGAATGGGCGTATCAAGTGGAATCGTAGTCCTTCGGATAAACGCATCGCTACACTCAGCATTCGTCCTTCGGTCAATAAAAGAAAAACAGATGAAGGTTTTGACGGAGATGTAAAAATTTAAACTATCGCCATTCGGGTAATTCTCTCATGAAAAATTTTAATAGTACAAGCCAAAGAAAATTACGTCAGTGTTAGGTTGTTTTATGTTTGCCGTACATGTTGAGTGAAACACCTTCACAGCTTGTGGAGCTAATATCAAGGGAATCATATGAACAATATTTAAAATTATACATTTATTTTCGATTGACAGCTTCATAACATTATATTATTCGATTTTTATCATATCCTTTTAAGTAATTTTCCTTATTTTTCATGGAACCTGTTATTTGCAGAATATACACGACTAAACTAAAGAAGTAGTTCAGATAAAATGCAGTCTATATAATTGAAGTTAACCATTAATGATTCTTGAATGTTAGTGGCAAACAATGGACTCAGTGACCGCGTGAGCAAATTCACATACTCTTTGATTAATTGTTCGACTAAAGGTAGCCTTGTCAGGTCAATATGGAAATCGTCAGTTGATTTCGGGTTATATAGCAATCCAGTAGCAATCCAGAGTAACAATGTTTATAACAGCCGAGGAAGAAAGTAACGTTAGTGAGATGGTAAAATAAAATAAAATTGTTAATGAAACACTACAAATACTGAAAATACTAAAAGAATTATAGATTCAAATAAGAATTATTATATGTATTCGCGTTACTGGAAGAATGAGTTATTGAAATGGAAAGCAAAAATAATATTTTTAAATTTTTTTATAAATATAGTAAAAATCTATTTAGTTTAGGACTAAAGTGCCTGGATTTAACTCATGAGTACCATGTTTTCTTTCACGATTTTGCTACAAATATTTTCTAAAATGCATCATATTTTTAATCAGACTTATAAATAATATTATTTGTTTTAAATTGTTATATATTTTTATGTTATTATTATCAAAAGTAACTAAAAAAAATTTTATTGCAAGTTGCAATCTTCCTTAGAATATACTTAAAGTAAATGGTTCATAGTGTTATAAATTTTATGAACTGATATTTTATTATTATGTCTATGCAATTATTTCTAACAATCCCTATGTCCAATTTTTACTGAAATAAACTTGAAATTTACTAAACCTCCGTTACTTAAGAGCTCAAATTTCAAATTTACAAATAATAATGACAATTTAGTTAATTTTATAACAACAAATTAATATCGCTGTAGAATAGAAGTATGGAAAACCATTAATAACCAATATTATTACGCATTTGTAATCATTATACTGATGGGTAAATTAATCATGAATTAAGAATGAATTATCTTTGACATCCCGTTTAAATCATAATATATAATTCAGTTTAACCTCGATAGGCTATTTGCATTTTGCATATAATTAAATTTGATACATATGGTATATTCCATGCAATCCTTACCGAAATCATGTTAGTGCATTTTCTTTTCCTCTATTTTATTATGCTGATGCAAGCTATCTAAATTTTATCAAAAGTCATCTAAAACACTGCTATACGGTTTATCTTTGGACTGCATAAGTGTGACCATATTTCAAGATTACGTCAAAAAAACAAATGGTTACCGATACGCTGTCGCCGGAATTCACATATTTTCTCTTCTGTATTGTCTATTAAAGGAAAACTTTAAATATTCGGGAACACCAGCTGATATACGATCATCACAGTCTTTAATTATCAAAATTACATCTCATAATACCGAATTTCACAAACATTCTTTCACAGTTAATTCCATCAAATTGAGAAATAACTTGTAATTTGCTATTCGAAAATTTAAATCTTTAAAAATGTTAAGGAAATCTATTAAAAAATATTTTCTACCCAAGGATATCTAAGATGTATATATTTTTATGATATATGTATATATTTATAGATATTGTAACATCATAAGGTCGGTTGTCTGGAAGCAACCGTCGTTAGGCGATAAGGCCGCCGTTTATATCTCAAACATTTTCCGTTTTTTTTTGTTCTACGTATTTTTATTTTACGTATGGTGTTAAATTTATATTTTGCTTTATTATATTTAGTTTCTTATGAAGATAGGAACATATTCAATATAGTGTAACATTCGCGTTACTTTTACTACTTTTTTATATTATGATAATTATCCTAAATTTTAAAGATTTTTTTTAATTTCTTTAAGTACACGCGATAAGAGTAAGAGTATAGTATTATAAAGTATAGTAAGTAAAACCAAAATTAGTAAATACATAATAAACAATAAATAATATTAATTTGAATTATTCGAGGCATATAAAATATAATGTTGGTAAATATTATGCTTTACTCATAATGGGAACACGACAGCTTGTAACATACAAGTACAAAAGGTATTCTGAAGCACAATGTGAGTTGAGTGTATACAATGTGAGTACATATATTTAGATTAAAATTCAATGGTCTTTTGCCTCCTATTGTATTCTTGAACAAAGTTTGAGTAAAAGGAATACACCATCTTATAATAATATATTATTTACAAAAGGAGATGTAATGTAGCTAAATTAAATATTCGTATTCCATTTTAAGTCAAATATAATTGGACAAATATTGTTTTTTATCCGTTGTATTTAAAAGTATCGAAAATGTAAAAAGAGGCTTATATAATATCGTAGTACACTCCAGTAATATTACAACGTTGTTAAAAAGAAATGGAATCTAGCTCACCTACAATAATTAAAAATTACTTAATTATAGAAGTGCAATATTTATTTATCTAAATGTATAATATTTTTATTTTTTAACTTCTATTAAACAAAAATATCTCGTTTAAGAGTGCTAGAATTTCCCATTTAAAAATAATTGACAATTAATCTTGTACTAATAAAACTAAGTGTTTATGTGTTAAAGTATTAATTGACAGAAAAATAAACCAGAATTCAATTGTTAAATCAATGGACTACTATATTTTCTAATTTATTATTTTTTATATTTTTTCTAATTATAAACAATCATTTTAAAACACTATTTTATTTTAAGTTATAAATAATATATAGACAAAAGATAAAGGGCATAGTAAAATATATTTTTTGAACTTTAACGCTAACTAATATAACAATTGTCAAATTGTTTTAGGTTATGGATTGGCTGATTAAACTAAGATACGACTGAAAATAGAAACTTCTGAAAGAGTGACGGCATTAAGTCATTTCTGATCATAAGCGCTTAAATTTTACTATTACTCAAATTTCTTTTCAATCAAATCAGGCTTTCCTTATAAAGATCAAATCCTGCACTACCTTTACGACCTCCCGCTGACTGAGCATTCTGTAGGAAACTAGGAAGATTTGATTAAAGAACACAAAACTGAGGAGGTACCGATTTTTATGTTAACGATGTTATGGTATCACCACCATTATCATTTCTATATTAATATTGTTTTCCAATATTGTATTAAAGTAAGTACCATATACTACCTAGTCAAAGACATCACAAAATAACGTTCAAACAATCCTTAACTTAATTTTTCTCTTTCCTCTCATTACTTGAACCATTCATCTATAAAATGGATAACCCTTTTTATAGAGATAATTCCTAAAAGACCATGAGATATTAAACTAGGTGTGAATGCGGATGAGTGATAAGATTACAATTTACGACTTAACTGATTTATTTAACAGCATCCCATTTAGTACTTTACTTTTCGAATTAATTCGTTAACGTTTGGAGATTGGTTTTTGAAAGTATAATAAAATCTTGTTGGTTATTTCTGATATGTTTATAAACATACCATTTATTCCATTATTTAAAGAATATTCTTTAAATGTATAAATATATAACATAGTAACCAACTATATTGTATATAAAAATGCTACAATTTGTAGTATTTTTCTAGTCACAAAAACGTTATAACGTTATAATTTACATTACATACAAATATTCTACAACGTCTTAAGTACTCTTAAGTCTGCACTTTCGGAATTACTGTTGACATTTTAATGATATCTTTACTATTAGTAATTTAAAACTATACTTTACTATAAGATAGGATTATAATAAAGCTTTGTTTTTACACTTTTTAATAAAACGATATTCTTTTATTATATTTAATTAAAGCGATCACTATCTATGATGTAACTTGGCATGCGATTAAATTTTAATCAATCATACTATTGAAATAAGCTGCGATAATCCAATACCATTAATAAGTTCATTGGTAGATATTTTTTTACTCTAATATTTAAATATTCTGGATAACAACAGCGTGTCAGTGACTATGGACTGAAATACATTTTATATTTTGACTATCAAAGGTAAACAATGTTCATGATATAAAGTTACTTTTAACAAATACATAGTTTTGCAAAATATTGAAGGAGTCTCGATCAAAGTCATAATATTGTCTTCGAAACCAGCTCTTTGTAGACACTTTTAAATTATATTTATCTTATTTCTATAAATTCTTAATCAATGATGAATCGTAATATGTTTTGATTTTGCTTTCCTATGCCCAGACGTGTAAAGAAAAAAATGTGAATAAAATTGATACTATCTATAAATATAACAAAGCTTGTCCTAAGTATCTGATCTATAAAAACGAAATCAAAATGTTAACTCAAAATATTTAAAAAAATATGCATCTATTTAGAAACTAAGCACTGATGAAAACAAAATTATTGGTTTTTCATCTCCGCAGTAGCGTTAAAGACTATCATTGTATAATATAATTTAGAATACGTCGAGATAATATCTAAAATAATGTCTCAAACAGATATCACCCTATATAGTCCTTATAAAGCCAGTTTCCCTTGTTTATTCACATATCAGACGTTCATAAATCTGTCTGACTCCGCCTTCCATTGCAATATAATTCAACAACTTTTGATCTATGGAGCATCAGCTGAGTCGTGAGAAGTGTTTCTGTTCATCTAAGTAAATGGAAATATCAAATAACTTGATAATTATTATATGGTCAGTCAAGTTAATAATTATCCAATTATTTGAAATATTATGAAAATTTATTAAATTCCTTGGTTTGTACCTACTTCAAAAGAGTTTACTTTTCGATAAAATACTGAATAATTAAGAATATTTATGTAGCTTTCTGATTCAATGTTATTTAAATAAAAAAAAATAATATGAATTGTTACTATTCACACTATTTAGTTATTTTTGGCATTCTTTTAACAGTAAACTTTAAAATCCATCACGGATTTAAGTCCATCTTAAACATGTTTGTTCACAAAATCATTAAAATTGAAAATCTATAATTAATCTATAATCTAGATTATACTAATCTAAGAAGCCTAAGTGCTTTTTAAGTCGGTATAGCTATTTGAGAGATTATCCGGAATAAACAGACAAACAGACATAATGAGGAAAAAAATAAAAATAGATATTTTTATTTAAGTACCGTATTAACTTTCATGTGCATTTATTGCAAAGCTATTAATTTGGAATCACAAACAGACATTTCAACTTAATTTATATGCATATATTAGAGTATGTCTGAAATAAACAAATATTCCTTGGTGGATTTTTTGGGGTTGCACGTGTTCACAATATGCATGAATAGCAATCAATTATTTTTCAGAACAAAACCAATTCATCTAACAGACCTTAGATTGAAATAACGATGATTGAACTACACGCATGCATCGATCGGATTTCAATCTTATTAACAAAGGAAAACTATGTGTATTAATTACATCAAACTGAAATATTGAAATAAATATGTACATTTTATGATAATAATTGTTTTTACTTAACATATATTAGTGTTTATAAAATGTATTAATACTTTTATGAAAACATAGATAGTCGATATTGTGTTTACTTTTATTTTTATATTATTCTTCGCTATAGTATCTAAAATACATGGAAGCCGTATAAATTGATACAAAGTATGAAACCCATACAGACACTCCCAATCCATCTCGTCAACTTGAAGGTTTAGATGGATTTATTGCTCCATCGTAAATTACATTGATGGTTATTGCCTGTTCACATTGCAGGTAGTGGATGTTACGATGCAGTGGATACCGAAGGAAATAAATGAATACATTAATCTTAAGTTAATTTATGTTTGTAAGTGAAGTATGTCAGGCTGGCAGGCAAGGCGCAAAAAAGCGAGATTATTAAAAACAGAAATTTGTAAATTATTACTACTATGGTTTGATGTCGGTATCAAAAGTGATACAATTTATGAAATAAATACGTCACGTCGCCCGTTCTCACACGTCACTACTTGCCGGATCAGCACTACTTCGTTGTCACCGGGCTCATGCAATCCTCTGTAATAAATATAATGTATTTTATATGTATTTGCATATTCTATGTATAACGAAATATATAATAAGTAATAGCTAATTTTATCTTGCTTTTAAATTAACAAGAAATCAAATAATTCTTTCTTATTGATCCTAAATATATCACTATTTGGAATCAAGTTTCAATTCAAAGTTTTATATATTTTTTTGTTTTTGAGAATCTTAAAGTTGGTAGTTGTTTTTAAATTATTTCATGTTCTAATATTATGAATAAGCTACTTTTTACATTAACAGTTTTCATTTCTGTGCAGTTGGTCAGTTATGTTAAAAAAATAAAAAAAAGTGATGTCAACGTTAAGTATATTAAGTAGTAAAGATATACCTAAAAATATTTTATTAATAGCCTCAATTGTGTACTTGTAAATAATTTAAATCGGTCTAGTCTAATATCCTTGTTCCTTAAAAAATCTTTTTGGTCCAATTTTGCTTCTTAAAAAGAAAGTAAAAATATGAAATAAATAATATTTAATGAATAAATAACTGCCATACAAACCAAACATTTAAAACAAAAAAATGGAAACAATGTATCATCTGAAAGTTTTACCATTTATTTTTATACACACAATTACGCACGCAATGTTAGTGTGGCATAAACTTTTTGATTTCACAGCCACAGAGCATTATTCTTTATAAGTGCTTTTCGACAGCGCAAAAACTTCTTAGTAATGGTTACGTCACACGGTCGCTATTTTTATCATTTGTGCGAATCTTTGTTCTTTTATGACGTACTTTTGTAATGTCCGTTCTTAAAAAACAAGTTTTGATTGTTGAACTCAGTGTGTCACCACTGAAAGTATCTTTTATAATAGTATTGAACTTTATGGTATTTTATTATGGAGCAATGCTGCCGAAACTATTTCTATATTTATCTTACAAAAAAGAGCTGTGCGGACTATTTATAACTTAAAAGTTATAGATCCCCTGAACGATGTTTTCAAAGAAATTCGCATTCTTGAAAACATCGCTTCTCAATACATATTTAATAACATATTATTTACACGCCAAAATTTAAATACTTATATAAAAGATTGTGACAGACATGCGATAAATAGGAAGAATAGAAACAAACTCGAAAAGCCAAAATTCCGTCTTCAAAAAGTTAACAAATCCTTAAGTTAACAAAAAGTTTACTCATATATAATATAATAAAGATATCTTAGACCTTCCTTTTCTTAGTTATAAATCTAAAATCAAAGTGTATTATTAAATAAATCTTATTGTAACGTTCAAGAGTTTTTAGTGGATCGAAATGTGTAAAACTTAAATTGTTGACTCATTTGCAGGATTGAAATTATAATGTACATTTTTTAAGATTGTTAAATTTATTTTAAAAAGAACAACTGTTGAGTTTCTGGGCGGCTCTTCTCAACAAATCAGCATTCCGAGCAAGTGGTAGCTTACTCACAGACTGACTATAATACCTTATTATTGTAATAATTGACGATTCAAAAGTACATATAAATGCCTGCTTGAACAAAGATATTTTGAATTTAAACATATACATTTTTGTTTTTGTTATAAAGCTGAATAAATATCATGTTTTCTAATAATTGCGAGAGAGGCCTTGGAGAAAGGAATATATGAATTTTTTGAAGGTACCCATGTCATATCGATCTGGAAATACCGCCGAAGGAATTTCGTTCCACATTTGAGTGGTACGTGGGAAACCGCACAGTTGAAGATCGCCACGCATCCAGGGGGTATGGATGGTAAAGGAGGCGATGGCGATGGATTCGAAAGAAGCCCCTTGTGCCATACACGATCGAAGGCTTTTGCCATATCCAGACTAACTGCCAGACCTTCTCCCTTGCTTTCAATAACCGTTGCCCAACGGTGAGTAAGGTATAACGGAAGATCACCAGCTGATCGACCATGGCGAAAGCCATACTGCCGATCATTGATCAACTGGTAATCCTCTAGGTACGTTAGACAGGTCCTAGGTTTATGATAATCTCCATTATTTTAGAGAGATGGCGGTAATGGCGATAGGTCTGTAGTTAGCTGGGTCCAAGCTATCACCTTTTTTAGGGATCGGATGGACAAGGGCACACTTCCATGAGACCGGGACTACGCCTTTAAGGTAGGAGTGCCGAAATAGACGCGTTAGCACTGGAGTCAACTCAGGGGCACACGTTCGTAGCACCAATGGAGAAATGCCATCTGGCCCACTCGACTTATGAACGTCCAAGAAAAATACAGACTGTCTAATAGTTTTTTGCCGAAAAACTATTTCCGGCATTGAGCTCTGACACCACGGGATAATAGGCGGTGTCTTCTCTTGGTCGTCCAAAGTCGAGTTGGAGGCGAAAACAGTGCCCAAGAGATCGGCTTTCTCTTTTGTCGTGTGGGCTAGAAAGTCATTCCCCATGTGCAACGGCGGCAGGGACGGTTGGCTAAAGTTGCCCAGAGTGGCCTTTGAAAGCGCCCTGAATTTGCGCGTGCCATGCGGGTACTCTGCCAACTGATCCGCAATTTTGACGACATGCTTGAACTTTGCTTTAGCGATTTGCCGTTTGAAGAATCTGGAGGCACGGTTGTATTTCCTCTTCAAAACTCTAGAGTTTGGATCCTTAGTGATTAAAGCATTGGCCCAAGCTTGATAAGCCTGCCATTTGCCAGCTGCTGCAGCCCTGACAGACGCATCAAACCAAGGCCGCGATCTGCCACCAAGTGGTATCACAGAGCTTGGTACAAAAAGTTCCATGCCCTGAAGTATCACATCAGCTACAGCCGCAGCGCAGTCACTAGGATCGTTGGAAGGGAAACAAATCGGCTCCCATGTGTAAAATGCAAAAAAGGACCGCATTCCATCCCAATCCTCTGACTTGTAGTGCCAAACGTGTGTGTTCAAGTTAGTTCTCAAGGTAGTAGTGGACGGCATTTAGGTTCGAATGAAACCCCCGGATGTTGCAAAAGTCCACATCTAGAGTGGAGCGGGGTGCCGCTGTTTATCGTCGTTTGCCCTTAGAAAACACAAAGTGCGATACTTTGCGTTTACAGATACGACGGATAGCCCCAGATATTCTGAGAAATTATAAATTACGGTGTAATATTTTCAAAACAATCTAATAATCGTTACAGTGAATATTTTATTAGAATATAGTGGTGTACAAAAACACCGCCTCACGACTTGACGCCTCCGTCACTTGGTGGAAGAACAATAGACAACTCAAACGGATGGTGCAAAATGTACGCCCTTTGTCCTTTACGCTATTGTCTTTTAATTAATAGATTCTTTTAATTTTTTTTCTTTTATCATTTTGTGTTTTATATTATACTTCTCAAATAGGGTGACTTTCATAGTCAATGAGTTCCTTAACAATCATAATAAATATTTTTTTTGTTCTCATAAGTACTTTATTGTATCATTTTATTTTATTAAACAGGTTATTGTGGTTTAGGAGTATTACATATACTGTTAAGAATCTATGTTATTCATGGAATAATTATTTATAATATTCAGTTAATATTATTGTCAAATTAAAAGTAGTCTTTTATTCATAAATCAACTAAACAACTTATTTAAAACTAATTAAGTCCCTAAGCCCTGGAAAGCCCTGTACATAATTTTGATAAATACTTTGTATTAAAGGTTTGAAAATTTACAAAACTAATATTTTATTAATATTTTAAGTGTTAAATAAATAAAACTATCTAAATAATAAAAATCTAACACTTACTACCTTAGAAAAAATCAATCTCGTTAATTTGTTTTTATTAATCATGATTTAATAGGTTTTATTGTAAATATCTGAATATATTTATGGCAAAATAACCACGAAAAAATATTACCTTAAAATGAAATTTATATTTAAGCGAACATTTTAAAGTTGTAAGAAAACAACGAAACGCTAAGCATCCTGAGGAGTACGAGGGTAAATATTAGACTTGTCGCGCCGAAAACAAACACATACTAACATAGACTCCACGATAGTAGGTAAGTGGAGACATAATGTGCATTGTAAGTTGTTGTATCTGTGAAACGTGTCACTATTTTTCACTTCATCCAAAGATAATATTGCCCACTTATAATAATAAATCTATTGTATTTGGGCAACTACAAAAATATATTATCCCCTTTTGTTCGTCCAAAATTATAAAATTTCAATAATTTCAGCTACTTTTATTCAATAAAAATAAATGTTACAAATATCATTCAATTGTTAGATTTTAATAAAATTTTGAATTTCAATTCAAGTGAACTAACTACCAACCGCTAACACGTAGCAACGTTGAACGACATTGATATTAAAACTAAAATAAACATTGTGTCAATTTTGATTTAATTCATACCACTATAATAAAAGTTAAGAGAGTGTTGTTGCGATGTCTTACAATTATCTTAATTTATTGCTTCAAGTGCTGTGGAGTGAAGGGCGAAGTTTTAAGAAAATAAACGTATATTCTCATAAAGTTTTCTAATTTGTTTTTTAAAAAATGAATAATAAAAAAGGTAAAAATAAATAATTTATGAAATATGAAATTGATGTAATAACATTTATCCATTAGCTATGAAGTAATCTTATCATTATAATTGAAAATTTTGAGTCCGAAAATACTCGTAAATATAATTAACATGACATGTTAGGTAAAAAACTTCACAGTATTATTTTATAATTGATTTAGATTTCTCAATATACCTGGAACTTGAAAATTCAATAATTATCTTTATGTGATCACAGTAAATTAACAAATACAAACATAATATTATGACCAAGCTAAAAATATAAAATGATTGAAATAGCTTCGTTTTGGTTTTGATTTTCCGATAGTAGACTTCAAAATAGGATCTAATCTAAGACCTAACATAATGAAGAAAAGGAGATTGATGATATTTACTTCGAGTGCACAGTCACAGCTACCTTTAAAACATAGCTGATAACTAATTATACAACCTCTTTTGTAAGCAACTTTATCTGTAAGGTTTTGAGTATTGAGATCTATGATATTGACGTTGTTATTAAAATTATTATCACAGTACATTATCCGTGCCACTGTTAGGTTAAAACGTTTGATACGCTAAGTTACTCATATTCTAATTAAAGTTTTGAATATTCTAAACAGTGACACGTCTTTTAGAAATAGAAATATAATATATAAAAATTATGAAGTATGATTTTTAGAGTTACAATAAAATATCTATTGAACATGGAATATGAAATGCTCTAAAACTGAAAACCCATAATTCTTAAACATAAGATAAAAATATGAGATCATAGCGAAGGTTCGGGCGTTTGTCGTTTGTTTCTAAAATGGTACATTTTATTTTCATAGTCGTAGAAAACTTTACTGAAGAAAAAATTATAATTATTCTCAATCAATATATTTTTAAAACATTTCAAAAAAGAAACCTCAGGCACTGTAGCATGATAATTAGTACCGTTATAGACGCATACGCATAATCATAATTCTGTTTTCAGTAGATACAAGACAACAACAACAAGACGTTGTAAATTTCGACTTGTCTCTGCTCACTATATCTTGTATGCCTTTCGGCATCGATGATCTTAAATGTGAATATATGTCACAAATGTTACTAATAAGGGAAGTATTGTTTTATTTGACTTCGGTGAGTAATAGTATTTTATTTAATAATAAAAAATAAGAAACGGATGTATAAAATAAATCTTTGGTGTTACGTATATACTAATTAATTTCTTCAAATAATGGTTTTATTTTTTTTCGGCCATTCAATAATCGTTCTACTTTTGATATAACTCTTTTTAATTTTTTTTAATTTTTTTTTTTAAATTTATTTTAAATTATTTTTACATAAACTCTGATGAAACCTTATCTTGTCTCTATCGAAAGATGCTATGCTATTGTGAGGAATCTGGGTGTAAATCCATGGATACACTTTTAAATTGTCGGTAGCTATGGACCTAACATATTTTCGGCGTTGTTTTCAATTAACGCATATTAGATAAGGTGTAGGTATCAAACAAAATCCGTTACGTAACTACCATTGTTTACTATAAAGATTATTGCATATATTTTGCATGCTAACGGGTTTCATAATTTAAAGACCACTATATCTAAATATAATGTGTGTGAAATGATTTGAATATTTAAAAAACTTTCAATTTCTAGACTACTTTTAAAAAGAGTGGTCACGGTCCAGTGCACTTAAAAATAGCATTATTTTATCAGTTTCTAGCATCTCAGATAATCGCAAGGTTTGTAAAATTTTACGGCGGCTTATATTTTTTTAAAATTTATATAAAGACGACTTGAAATGATAATGGCGTAATATTTTGAAACACTACCTTATTAAAATCATTGTGTTTAATTTAATCTACTTAACGTCAAATTTGGCTTTGA
Organism: Melinaea menophilus ssp. n. AW-2005; assembly: GCA_918358695.1. Classification (NCBI taxonomy): domain Eukaryota; kingdom Metazoa; phylum Arthropoda; class Insecta; order Lepidoptera; family Nymphalidae; genus Melinaea; species Melinaea menophilus. The sequence goes on along the minus strand of OU911041.1, from coordinate 26,958,389 downwards.
ATATTTGAAGAAAGATAACATTGAACATTGAATTTAATGTTCATTTTATGCATAATCTTGTTTGCGTGATAACGTTGTGTTACCTTTATAAATATCAAAATTGCTTGAATGCCTCAGTGGGTACTCCACTTAAGACTAAAATACCAACCTTAACCTCATCGCTCGAATGGGCCGCCAGGGATTATTTTTGCACTTACGGTGACTGCAATTTAACTAGTCCTTTTACATATATTGTTTACGTTAAGCCTACAAATAATGATTCTCAACATAATTCAATAATTTCTACAAATGTAAAAAAATATATAATTACTTTTAATTGTAGTAATTGGAAAAAATAGAAGAGATCTTCCTTACTCAAATTGTTCTTTATATGTGTTGATATAAAACATACAGAATAACAGTTTTATTACTGTTACTGAGTAATCATTGAATTATATAAATCGTAATTGAATTATCGTCTTTGTTTCTTCCAGTTGTTCAAACTCTAATTTCAGATTAAAATTAGATAATATGAATTAGATATATATTTTATACGTAAAATGAGAACAAGCAAATAATTTATCTTGTAATTAGTCAGATAAGTCGGACCAGATCGTAAACGAGCTGCAGCCTATATATTGCTATACATACATACGTTGTAAAAAAAACAACTTCAATTTTTATTTTTGTTGTTTGCACATAATATCATCGTGATTTGAAATTTTCTCATATTGAGAATATATCTCAATACGTTTTGTATATCGTATTAAAATAAGTTCAAAAATATAATTGTGTTTATGAATGGTGCATTGTGTTCATAATTCTTCTCTACCTAGAATAAAATGGTTTACAATAAATATCCTGCTTAAGAATTTAGAAATGTTTTTCCGTTTCAGAGTATATTTTGAACCGCAGACGTGAATTATGTGAAACAAACCGGCGGCCCGCGGACTTCTCGAAGCGAAGAGAACGTGCAGCAAGTTTCCGCTTCTGTTCGACGTGATCCAGATTTATCGACGCGCAAACGTTCGGCTGAATTAGGATTATCCCGCACATCATTACGCCGTATTTTGAAATTAGATTTGAAATTACATCCATATAAGATCCAGATAGTGCAAGAATTTAAATCATTAGGGTTTGATTTAAATTTGCGTAAGTCATATGCCGAAACAATGTTAACTCGATTCAGTAATTTTGACAACATCTTATTCTCTGACGAAGCCCATTTCCACATAAATGGACATGTAAACAAACAGAATTGCAGGTATTGGAGCAGCAAAAATCCCAAAGCTAAACATGAAAGGCCACTTCACTCTCCTAAGGTAACTGTATGGGCTGCAATTTCAGCAAAAGGGATCATCGGACCTTACTTTTTTGAAGATTCTCGAGGCCGTTCAGTTACTGTTAATTCTGCCGAGTATGTGAAAATGTTACGGGAGTTTTTAGCACCGATGCTACTGGAATTTGCTGGCTATAATCGTAACACATGGTTTCAACAAGATGGAGCCACGTGTCACACATCGAACGAGTCCTTGCCGGTGGTCAAAGAAATGTTTCCGGAAAAGCTGATTTCCAGACGAGGTGACATCCCATGGCCGGCCAGAAGTCCAGATCTATCCCCAGCAGACTTCTTTTTATGGGGTTATTTAAAGAGTCGTGTCTACATTGATAAACCGAATACACTCCGTCAACTTAAAGAAAAAATCATCGAAGAGATGTCGGCGATCTCGCGGTCTCTTTGCAGAAGAGTATTCGAAAACTTCAGGACTCGCTTAGATGAGTGCAAAAACCGAAACGGTGGTCATTTAGACGAAATAATTTTTAAAGAATAAATTACAACTAATTAGCTTTCTTGTAAATAAACTATTTCTAAAATATGTTAAATGGTTTTTTTTATACGATTTTTTCAAATGTTAACTAATTCATGGCCCACCCTGTATATAGTGAGCAATGTACAAAAACTGAACCATACTTAATAATAAAAATATCCGTGGCTAGCACCAGTCACCGCAAGCAGCTAGATAATAACGTAAGGGTCAGATCTGTGATAGTTTTACTAATTATAAAGTGATCGCGGAGTGTGATGTTAAGGAAGCAATTTTAAATATTAATTCCAAAGCTACGGTTAATGATACCACTAGTCGTGACAGGTTAGTTCCTATCCTTAATTTTTCTTTAACAGCCATTTTGTTAATGAAATCACTGAAACAATATCTTCTTACTAGCATCTTTATTTAGATGATTTACGATTCTACAGACATTTCTGACTAAAAGATAGTGATGGTACCATTTCAGATATAAATAATGACCTCATTTTAATAAAAAAAATGGAGTCTTTCCGTCTCACTGTGAATTCCACAAAAATCTTAATTTTGTTTATTGGTAGCAAATATCTTCGTAACAAGAAGTAATTTCATCAGGTCCCTAATATAATTTACAGTGATACGCTGATTCCTTATTCTGAAGAGGTCAAGAATCTCGAATTGATAATTGACAAATACCTAACTTGGAGAGCATGAGTCAATGAATGAGCCGTAGAATATATTCACCATCCTACTCTCTCATGCGTCTGGAGATTTTTTTTACTTTTGATAATTAAAATCTTGCTAGCTCTTGCTACTCTTACTATGCTGTCGTTTGTGTAATATTTTAGAAATTCAGCTCCTGTTAATTATGTGAAATACTTCATCTGTGCTCACCAAGTAGCCGTCCCAAATGCTCGTGTATTTATGTAAAAAATTTTAATGTCCCTACTCAAAATTCAATTTCTTTCTCCAGATCTTTCTCCATTCATTATTTGATACCTACCTAAGCCATAAATAGCCCAACTGTTTTGTCGTTTAAAAGAAAATCTTATCAAATCAAATCAAATCAAAAAACTTTATTTGGATATCACATAAATCAACATGAAACATAAAAATACATTGTAATAGAGGAAACAAAAAAAAAAAATAATAAAATAAAATTAACAAAATATCAACTATAGACTGTGACATCCAAAACGGTTGACCACTCAGCATTTACTGGAGTATATTTCTCCAGCGCTGGTTTTCAGTGGCCGCCGTGCCGTGACATAGCCCACACTAGTGACAGTTAAACATAAAATGACCAACAATAAACAAAATAAAATACAATTAAATATATAAGACATCTTTAATTTCACAGTGTAATGAACTTAATTGATCATAATAATAATAATAATACACTGCTTAACTGTAATAGAATAATATTAATAACAAAATAATTATAGTAATAATAATAGGTGAGTAGCGCTTTATTTTTCCCAATTATATATATACACTTTATTGACCAAAGGATGAATGCTGAGCGTAGCAAAACGTTTGTCCGAAGGACTACGTTCCCACTAGATAGGCCCATTCTGCTATTTTTCCGTATGCATTTCAGCATGTTTGTTCCGGCGTATTTTTCATACTATCATCACGAATATGGGTAGGCGTGTTCTTTGAATTATTTGAATTTTTATGTCCAGCCGTTTTTTTTGATTGAGCGAAAAAATCTAAAGTGTCGGCCTTTTTTAGTTTTGTTTTTGGCCTAGCAGGAGCAATTTTCATCCGATCGCCACAAAAATTGGTGATCATGTTCTTTAAGTTATTAATTTTTTTTGTCGGACCATTTTTCTTAAAGGTATGAAAAATCCAAAATGGCGGTGATTTGAGTTTTTGTTTTGGCGTAGCAGGCGTATTTTTCATGCAATCATCACGAAAATTGGTAGGTGTGTTCTTCGAATTATAAAAATACTAGCAGACCCGGTCACGCGTTGCTGTGACTATTATTTTTGATATATTACATTGTACTAAACTATTTAAGGGGTAACGTTCAGAGTACATCTGTCATGAAAACCATAATGTTTTCTTATAGTCGATATTAAGCAAAAATCAAAACAAAATAATTATAATTATTTTTTTAATTTTATCCAAGTTTATAACACTATTTGCATATTACAAAGTTTTTAGTAAATAGCTTGGAACACTAAACTTACGAATGAGGTAGGTAGGGCAGATACCTCATTCGTAATTACTCAATCCAGTCAATAGATACCACCATCTTTTAGAATTATTAGGAGCTAACTGCAAAATGATAAACTAATAATTTGCAATAAAATAATACTGCGACTATGAATTGAATTGAAAATTATTATATCTTTTAAGTTAGGTCAAACTGTACGTGGTGTGTAAATTTATTTAAATCAGTTAAGTAGTTTAGGAGTCCATCGCGGACAAATAACGCGACACGTGATTTATATATATTAAGAATTCTGGTGGATATTTTTTATCATTTAATATTATAATAAATAAATCGTAAAATTTTCCTTTTTTTTAATATGTTACTTCATCATTTTATTAAGACGTTCATAATTAAAAGTATTTGGTGGTTTTTACTAATACATACAATGAAAGTTAAACTCAAAACATTTAAATTTTAAAAGATTTTTTTTTTTAATAAATACAATTTTTATACAACTCGGCAGAATTCGTTCTGTCAAATAGATTTGGAATGTGGCAGTTTATATTTCGACCTTTAGACGTTTTTACTCTGCTGATCCTCACACATCGCCCTATCATCATGGTGACGGTTCTGTTCAGGAGAATTAAAGAAAAAGGTCAGCTCGGGTGACTTAAGTATCTTAGCTTCCACGAACTTTGGTCACCCTTTTGAGACCCACTAAAAACCCCGATTGGGATGTCTGCCAGAGGGCTTCAAACCAAGAGGGGAACTTAAGGTTCAAACCTGATTGAAAAATAATCTAAAGGGATAGTGGGAACCTAAAGGTGACAAATATTTATAAAGTGGGTGCTTCAATTACAAAGTATAGAGATAATTAATTATTTATTACTATTATTATTAACATAGGGTTCATAACCGATGAAATAAAAAATAATGAAATAAAACGTACATAAGTATTTTCAGTAATCGCGTTATTGTAAATCCAGTGAATCATAATTATTAACAAAAATCTGTTTTATTTTTATTTTAGTGCTTTATGATACACAATGTTTTTTGTTTGATTACCTGGTGAATATATAAATAAATCTGATGGTTTTCCAACACGGGAACAGGCAACATACAATTGACCATGTGAGAAACATGGGTTTTCTAGATTAATACCACAAACACCTAATGATTGCCCCTGGGACTTATTTATGGTCATAGTAAAAGCAAGCCGCACTGGAAATTGTAGTCGTTTAAATTCAAATGGTACATCAGTCGGAATCATTGGGATGCGTGGTATCAAAACGTCTTCTCCTTTATACTTTCCTTTCAGTATAGTTGCTTCTATCACGTTGTTCAATAATTTTTTTATCGCTAACCGTGTGCCGTTGCAAAGACGCGGTTGGTTGATATTTCTCAACATTATTACTACCGAACCAACCTTTAATTGAAGATTGTGAGGTGGCAATCCTGGTAAATCCAGCGAGTTTAAAAATTCAGGCGGATAGTTAACGACATCATCTTGGTTAGTAGCCGAATCAACTGATTTATATATCCTCAATTCGCCTGTAATTTGTTCTTGAATTTTGAAATTTAATTCACTTACATCTATGTTTTTTGCAGCCAATATAGCCCGTTCGCTCAACCAATCATGGTTTCTATAATTTTGAGCAACATCTGGAAACACCTTTTGAATAAGTTCATCTTTTGATCTAGTTAACTGACAAAAACCTTGAGGAAAGTTAATGCAACCAGTCAAGGTGTCTATAGGAAATTTGCCATTACCAATGTCAATGAGTTGTTTAGAGAATATGTCTCCAGATTTGTCATTTTGCAACTTGATACGCATATTCTTGCTTAAGTGTAATACCTTCACATGTTTCCACAAATTGGAGGACTTTAAACAGGCATTAAGTTCATCAGCTGGCGTTGATCGTGGAATCACTGGCAATGTTTGACGAAAATCTCCTGCTAATAAAATCATTGCACCACCAAATGGGTTATTATTGCTCCGGAGATCTTATAAGGTTCTATCTAAAGCCTCCAAAGATTTTTTATGTGCCATCGTGCATTCATTCCAAACAATCAATCCACATTGCTGCAAAACCTTTGCCATTGCAGAGTTCTTCGAAATGTTGCAGGTTGGAGTTTCGTTGCTTTGCATGTTTAATGGTAATTTTAGTGCTGAATGAGCTGTTCTACCACCTTCAAGCAAAGTTGCTGCGATTCCCGACGAAGCGAGTGCAAGTGCAATTTTATTTTGTGAGCGAATTGTTGCTAATATCAATGAAATCAAAAAAGTTTTTCCTGTACCACTAGGTGCATCTAAGAAGTAAATCCCTCCTCTTTTATCATTTATTACTTTCAAAAGTGTATCAAATACATACTTCTGTTGTTCATTCAATAGTGGAAGATTCGTTTGAATTAATTCTTTCAAAGTGTTGAGATCATACAGTTTTTCTCGGTGCAACTCTTGGTTAAAAGCATCATGCATTGGACGATTGGGTGCGGCCAGGCCTAATTGAAATAATAGTTTGTTTGACATCATCAAGCACATGTCCTCAATTGAAATCAATACTTCATTGTAAATTTCTTCGCTTATTTGTATATTTGGATTTCCCCTTCTAATCCGTATTTGATACAAAATATCATCACACATATTATCTTTGTACTTGATCCACAAATCCTTTGGGTTTGATGGGAAGCAGGTAGATATGATTATAGAAAACAATGTTCGTATTTGATGAGCTTGTGATGATATTACAGCATCATTGAGAGTTTGATCCCAATGAGCATCATTGTCTAGCAATCGCAAACGTTGGCAAGCTTCTCTATATGATCCACACAAATCACCATTAACAGTTCGTACATGTTGGAACGATGTTGGGCCACGTACATTGACTAATAGCAGTCGTAAATAAAAACATTCATCATTGCTTGGATGTACTGAATAAATTCGACCAATCGCATCGGTAGAAAATATATCTGGGTATCCTGTAACTGGTTTTCCTTGTTTCCGTCGTATAAATCTTCTTGAGGATTGATTCCAAGTATAATATTTTGGCATTTCAGAATATAACAATGTTTGAGCAAAATCATCGTTTTGACATATCTCAAAAAATCTGGTTAATGTAGTAGATGGTGGCTGTAAAGCTCTTTCTACTGCGTTCTGTGCTGTAAAATATACTCTTTGTCCATTTTCTAAATGAACAGCTAAATGAACAACAGTAGGGTGTCTTTCATGAATAGGAAAAGAAAATATTCGCCAAACTGCTTCATTACTACTAACATAGCGACCCATTTGGTATTTGGTAACTTCATCATTGGAATTCTCTGCATTAATACCAATCACAGCCATATCACTCCCTTTGGTTACATATTTGTAAATGTATTTAATAGATTTTACTGAATGGCAAGATTCAACGTTGATGTGCGCTTTGAAGGTCTTTGATAAAATGGGTGAATATGGAACAATCCAGCGATTATCTATTTCAATATCTTGTTGATTTATTTTGACAATTGTTGATCTTCCATTGTCTGCTGTCGATCGGCGACGATACAAAGGATAACCGTCATTACCAGTGATTGTTTCAGATATTAATGTCCGTGGATATCGCTTTGAACATTTACCATCCACCATACACGGTGAATTTTGATTAAGAGTTCCACAGGGACCATGTATCATGTTTTTATAACTACCTCATGCAATCCAGGATCTACTTCTACATTAGAAATTTCAGCTGATATTACTGCATCAACTTCATTTGGCCTTATCTTTTCAACTAACCAAATCAAAATGTGTGCATGTGGCAATCTCCGTTTCTGCCACTCCACAGAATACATCCAGCAGCGTGTCTCTCCAAACACATAATGTTTCACAATGAAATCCATCAAAGATTTCAACTTTTGTCTAATGACTCTGGCTGTAATATCATGACGATCAATAGGTGATTGCCCAGGGAATAACTCCTGCTTGATTTCTATCCAGTGTGGATTGCATGTAAATGTGATGAACAAATCTGCTGTACCATAATGACGAACATATGACATGGCATCTTGAGCATATTCATGCATATGTCGAGGGCTTCCGATGTATGTTGCTGGAAGAATAGTCATCCGACCAACATTCTGTGCATTTCCATCAGTATTAATTGCATCTCGAAGGTGAATATACTCTTCAGATCTGAGTTTGGTCTGATTCAACCTGATGAATGTTAATCTCTCCGTTTCAATTTTAACATACATGTCTACAACATACTTGTGATATAATCGCCGACATTTGAGTATGTGATTGTCTTCATTTTCACGAATCATTAGGCGGTAGGAATAATAGTTCATTGAACTGACTTTTTTGTTGGTTTCGGAACCTGAAAATAGATTTTTGTTTTCATAATATTGAAAATTAAAAAAATAATAATATAGTGACTGATAATATAGCTCCATAGCTAAACTAATATTTTTTATTACCTGTAATGGGATTTATCATCTTGTTTGAAAAATCATAGCCATCTTCACCTTGCCAAAATATAATGGGATATTGCAGTGCGTCATATGAGCGGTGTGTTTCCTTTATACGTTGTAATTGATCATTCCGACGATGTAAAACAATATCACGGGATTCCAAGTTTTCTCCAACTACAACGATGGCAACTTCATCAATAGTTGGTGCATTAAAACGTCTTGCATGTTGGCCAACAGGTGTTTTATCAGCTCTGATTACAATTTTGTGATTATCAGATGGCATCCGATCCAGTGCAGTTTTAAACAACATAACCAATTGATTGTACTCATGAAATAAAGTTTGTAATTGTTCTACAATAGACCTCTTTAGTGAATTGTTATGTGAACAACGCATATCAATTTCTCGAGGTGAATTGCCCATGAAATAAATTTGCAGAAATTTGTAATTGCTATCTGACACTGGTAACAGTGAACCTGCTCTATGATATATTTGGCCTTGTATCTGTAAATTAAAAAAAATGATTTTTGCCAAATAGAAATAATATTTGTTCCTAAAAAGTATATCTGTCTCTTAATTTGAATCACCAAATAATAATTGATATGCTTAGGTATGTCAATATGTAATAATTAGTTGTAACTAATATCCATCGTCAAATAATTATATTGTGTTTCAAAATAATAAAAGTGTTGCTAATACTGAATCACCAAATAATATAATGACTAAGTAATATATGTTTTGGGGTTTAGGAAACTGAAGGTTAATGACACATATTTACTTAGTTAACAGGAAATTTTGTTCATTAAAATAATAATGATTAACTGCTATAATACATACCTTAAAAGTTGGCATGAAATTTTCCCGAACTACGTTTGTTGCCCCAAATGATGTCATTTGAAAGCAATTGTTACATTGTTGAATATTTGACAAAAAGTGTATGGAATCTGGTTCTATTCCTGAAACCAATGAGTACAATGGCTCTGGTGGTGGATCCAATGGTATCAATTTCACTTTCCCATTTGCGCAACACAATCCATTTGCTTCATTTTTGTATTTCAATGCCTTACAATAAGAGCAAACCAAGTTCATAGATCCAATAGCAACACATTGGTGGTTACTGTAGTCAATTGACAAATCGTAATTGAAAGCAGCTCGATTCAAACTTTCGCGATTATTAGTTGAATCTCTCGCTCTCGCTTCCCGCGTTCGTGATATACGAATTCTTTCGCGTTCATTTCGGTCGTCACGTTCATGTGCAGTATGATAAGATCGGTAATTCATTTGGTTTGTAGCATTTCGGGTTCTTCTACTTAAATTACTTCGTCTTATAGGAGGCATATCGTATATAATTACCTAAATTTATTCACATGAAATAATTATTAATCACAGGTATTTATACAATCAAAATTAATTATTAAATATTATAAACGCTTTTTAACGCAGTTTGTTTGACAGATGCAATGACGTGAAAACTGATGACAATTTATGTCGCATTCCGAAACTAAAACAAAAGAAAGAATATTCCAAGGCCAATCAAATCTTACATTTACTTTTTTTGACTTTTCAATTTGGTCGGGTGTACACATTCATTTGATTAAATTTGAACGTTGTGCAGCGACAATAAAGCGCGAATTGACTCTTTGACGTTAGCAAGACACCTACATTGTTTAGACAACAATGAGTGCTTGTAATTTAATATCAACTTTATTGAATAGCAATACAGTTCAAATTGACTCTACATTTAGTTATTTATTCTACATTTAAAATATTTGTATAGGAAAAAGAAAAGGGCTTTTTTAGGGTTTCCCTGGAAATTATTCAAATTTTTCTCGCCGTTAGAGCCATCCTTGGACTTCAAGGAACATTTAAAAAAAAGAATTGTTAAGATTGGTCCATGCGTTGTTGAGTTATGCGCTTACCAACACATTTTGCGATTCATTTTTATATAATAGATTTATGTAGAGCGGTTTTTTGCTTAGGCGAAAAATTTCAAAATGTCGGATTTCTGATCCATACCACAAAGACGAACTTTGCGGCAGCTAGCGGGCTGAAATAGACGTACTTGTTTCACGGGTGAAATATCTTAACCATTGCACTTCGTTAAATTCACTATAAATAATTTCCCAACATTGTCTCATCCCCTAACGTACTGAGGTCTACTGTTCACAGAACGACTAGTATATGTATTTATAACCTATATATACTCGTATATGCATATGTTTTTTTATGTATCAGTATAGTTTATTTTATTAAATAAGTAGTTTTTAGTTATTTATATGTAGTGTATACTTATTTCTGCCCTCTCAAATCATCTTTATCACTCTCATGGGTCTCTTTTAGATATTTTTTTATTGCCGTTAATCTGATACATTCATAAATAAATAAATAAATAAATAAATTGCGTGACGGTACCGGCTGTGAAATCAATCTGATTGTTTTATTAGGGCTCGGTTATGTTACAGAGGTGGTTTATAAGATAAGCTATTAATTTATTATTATATTGAATATTGTTTTTATTTAACCACCTATTCAGTCACGAGACTGGGTAAAACCTGTCGTTTTAGTTATGGAAATGGTGCGTTGTTTAATCCACAACATCCTGTTTCTCATATTATGTATTCTTCTCCACTGACCGGAACGTATACAAAAGACGTAATCTCCATACCGATATACCGATACCTCCCGCAAAAGAAGGCGGATATCATCTATAAAAATCAAAGCCAATTATTATGTAATATTGTCGGTGAATTATTTTTGCGTCAGTAATATAAATTTAGAAACAATTAAAATACTAAGAAAAGGTCATGAAGACCTTGAAAAGGTCTTAATGGCCGACTTAAAACGGGTATAAGCTTTTCAATATCAAATCATTAATATTAATAACTTTGCGCTTTCTACAGAAAGATCCGACAAGGTAGCCCATAATGTTAACGCCTAATGTAAAGTTCGTAGAGCTCAATGGGAGATTTCATTTGGTAGTTATAACCTTAGTTTTATAAATTTAACTTAGAATGACATACGAGTAGAACAAAATTGTTATATATGTTGCTTATGTGAATATTTTATTGCAAGATTATGCCATTTGTATAATACTACTACTGATGTTTTTGTATATATATTGTAAGGATTAAAGACACATAATTCCAAATACGAAAACTGTATGTTAATACCGTTTAATTAACCTTAATTTTAAGAATCTTACAATGGAAATGACGTAACAACTATATAAAATATTATCATCCTATGCTATGCTATGCAATACATGTATGTATTTATATACACTATTTTGTTGTATACTCATGTACGGTTATGGTTTTAAAATTTATATTGTTAAGAGCATTAAGATGATATTTCTAAATGTAAATATATGCTCGTGAATATATATTTTATTATATGATATGATAACAATTCTACATTGTAAAAGTATGCAAATATTCTTTATATTCACAGCGCGGCCGAATTATATTCCACTAGTTTAAAAATTTTATAATTCCATTCGAATTTCCTAAATAAATCTTGCCGGATATCTAAACAACGATGCGTGTGAAACAAATAGCAGGATTTGAACCGTTCTACATTTTAGCACCAAAATTCAGCTTTCACCTAATCCTTGAAAACTCCATAATAGTTATTGCACGATCCGGTTGAATTAAACTGTCGTCATCCGGTATTGTCTGACATTATTCGAAATCGCCACATGGCCTATTGCATAAGTTGATAATGAAAGCAACGAAGATTTTCAAGAAAAGTTTTCAATATAAGGTTTTTTCTGGACGATTATTTATTTATTTTTCTTTTTGTATCAATACCATTGATCAATTATCTTAATCGGGAATCGGCAAAAGTATAGGACACGATAAACAGCTTTTCGGTGCTGTGTGGTGCGGTGCTTAGTGAGGCATCCATTTATAGATTCCTAACACTTCTGAAGTCAGTTTGACGGTCTTAAATGATGTAAAAGGGAACCATTTATATTATACTCACAGACTAAATTTGCCTGCGTTTTGAAATCTAAATCTGATTGTGAGTGACTTAACAATTAGTCTTTTAGTTATCTATTCATATCCGCCGATATTCCCGAGCTATCTCTGGGTCTTATATAAAAGCTCCGTCAAATATAAACGGATTGAAATACAATTTGTTTTAGTAGATTAGATATTATTTTTGGATTAGACTTATAACTAATAAATGGTGATTTGGAAACTTTAAGAGCTTAGAAAATTGTTTTCAGGTATTTCGACTAAGATTTACGTTTAGAATAAAAGTGTACATTTTTTTAAATTTTATTTAAATGTTGATTTTATTTTGACGCCTGTCACTCAAATATTTAATACATTTTTCTGGAATAAAATATACTTATTTTTTTACATCTACTACCAAAAAAGCACAACAAAAATAAAAATAACAAAAATATACTGCAATATATATAACGTACGTTAGGGTGATTCAAAAATGCATGTGAATTTTTTTTTTCTTTTATTTAAAGGGGCACCTTGTCATTTTGTTCTATTGGTTAAAAAACTTCCACCAAATTTTTTTTAGATTTTTCAAACAGGTTTTAGGGGTCGCTACCAGGGATGAAAAGTGTTCGGTTTTATGAACGGGTAAAAAATAAGTAATAACCAATTTTATTAAATAACTACAATAAAAATTTAAGGATAACTACTATTATAACTAAGACTAGTAACTTAAGATGTTAATGTAGATTTGTTACAATCGGGGCTTTTCGCGTAAAGTCTTTGACCGCCAACAATTCTGGTCTTCGTCTATCGTACGAAGGCGATTGTACTCTTCAATCAACGATACTCCCCCATCAGCTGTATCGTTGATAACTTTTAGATCCTTTACAACAGTCACACATTTTTTAAACTCACAATCGTCCTTCCCAGTCTGCATGTCCTTTTTTAAAAAATCGCAGGTGATGGAAATACTTTTAAAACCCGTAATGTTTAAGAAGATACGAAGTCCTCCAGGTTTTTTGTTGCAATAAGGTTTTAATCCAGGATAGCTCGCTTTGGAGAATCTTCTAACCCTTCTATTTGAAGAGCAGCAACCATCTTTCTTTAGTTTCCAAAGAAACTTGGTCATCAGAGATGGCCAAAGCTACAAGTTTTTCTGATAGGTACCAAAGGTGCCCCAACGCTTGTTTCATAGCAACTTTTGAAAGTGATTCATTCACTTTATTGTAAGCTAATAAATCCTTCAAAAGTCATTCCTTGGCGCAGACTAGCGCAAGGAGCTTGATACCAGTATTTGGCGTAAATTCGTACAGTAAAAATGCAAATTTCTTTGATTCCTATAATTTTCCTCTTCGTCAGTTCCAGTTCAGTTCAGTCCAGTTCCAGTCAGTCAGTTCAGTTGTTCCCGAAAAAGATATATTTTAAAAGAATAGATGGCCTTTGCCATCCACCTTGCCCGGTGAAGACCAGCAGGTTGTTTGAAAAGAAACACCTTTCTTAGGTGTTCCTCCCAAAAATATGATTATCAGGTTAAATAGTTCCTTATAATTGTCTCCTGGTTGAAACTCGTTAAGCTGGCTTTCAGCAAATAATGTCAGTTTCAGGGTCCACAGTAGCTGCCCTAAAGTCCTCTTTTAGTATTTTAGGCCAACGTTTTTGCAGTCTTTTGAAAATTTGTATATCTGGCCCACTAGAAGCATTAGTTGCTGAAACTACGATGGCTTCAAGCATCTCCAAAATGTGATGCCTGCATGGAGGCCATAATAATTTTTTCTCCAGCTTTTGGTCTAGTAAGGTACAAGCTCCATTGAATCGACCTGTATTTGATGCTGTGGTATCAAAACACATTGATTTTACTTTTTCATTCAAGCCCCAGGACAATAACATTTCATAAACAGCTCAGGCCATCGCCTGCCCTCTTCCATTCGGAAGTTTTGGAACACCCAAAAGCTGTTCCACTCCCTGTCCTGATACTATAACATGCAAGCGATCCACAACCTCATGTCCCGTTATGTCCTCGAGCATTTTACCATCCCAATGAACGGTAAGCGGAACCTCTGGCTTAAACTCGCTTTTTAGAGATTCTGCGATTTTTTTTCGCTGGATTCGCTGACGCCGAATAGAAGAAAAGCTAACGTTATACTTCGCAGCCTCACAGCCAGCGCTCTTAAGAGTCGATGTTAATAACACAGCAGCTTTTCGATCGCTTAACTTAGCAACATCAAGACTTACAGCCAAACGGTCATCGATTAATTCTTTCCTCCCTTGTTTTCGCAGTGGCTTCCAGGTAGACGTACGTACGACAATAGAGTAGCCGGCCGACTGTCTAAAGAGGTCGAAGACAACGACATTAAAAAAGGTTGGCTATAGTACTACTTACTTAAAAACTATCTCACACTCTATTGCGAAATTACAACTTTAATCTTTAAACCCTTTCTGTAGCTTAATAACCTGAAGACTGAAGAGGTTAAAAAAACGTGGATAGAGGATATGTACCAGGTACCTAACGTACCTTGTTTACACTCAGGGACAAAAATACACAAAGGCACCGCCACTTTGGTTCCCAAGGGGTGCTACCCCATTACCGTATGTAACGCATTTTTCAAAAACTTTAATGGATGGTAGCGACCCATCTTGACTTGGTTGACTTAAATTAATAGGTAATAAAAAAATATATTTTTTAAGAATTTCGTAGCGTTTGGCACTCCGTTGTCCCTGGCTACCCCGACAGGGATATGGCGTGAAGATAAATAAATAATAAATAAATAAATTTTAAGAATTTCCTGTTAAAGTTTAATTTATATCTTTATAATTTATTTAGTTACTTTCACATAATACATGACATTACTTATTTTATAAATAACAATTTAAGAGGTAAGTACATCGTTTACTTAATGTTACAGAAAAAAAAAAATAATATACTTTATTGCAACCACAATGTAAGATAACAGTACGGGTTGCATACAGAAGAGTAGCATAATTCAATAAATATATATATATATATCATATTAAAATATATATAATACTCTTATGAATACAGGAGACAGATTATTTGATATGTGCATGAAAAAACGGAAAAATACGAGATAGAATAATATACAGATATAAAAAAGCGTTGAAGGGTAATATATATAATTACATATAATTTACATTATAGTGATGAACAGAGGCCAAGATAATGATCTTTAACCAACCTCTTAAAAACAGTCAAAAACCTTGCTTGTCTGATGACTACAGGTAATGCCATTCCAGAGCAATATTGCTTGAACAGTAAAAGACTTTTTTAAGAAACGAGTAGAGTGAGGAGGTAAACGGAGAGTGAAGTTATCAGAAGACCTAAGAACTTTACTATGAGAGCCCAGAAATAAGATTTTTTCCTTTGAATAATACGGAGAAGTTGGATTGAATAACACACAGTACAGAAGTGAAAGGATATGTAGATTCCGGCGAAGACGAATTGGTAACCACTTGAGTTTGGATCGAAATTCAGTAACATGGTCATACTTGCGCAACCCAAATATCAACCAAGTGCCAAGCTTTGAAGTCTCTCAAGTTTATCAAGTTGTGCCTCGGTGAGATCAGGATAACTTGCGTCGGCGTAGTCAAGAATAGAAAGAAGAAGAGATTTTGAAACTTAACATAACTTTGGTGGGAATGGGAAGAAAATTTTGCAAACGACGTAGTGAACCCATAGCAGCAAAATATTTCTTACTTACCTCTTTAATGTGGTGAGACCAAGACAAAGTATTGTCTAATTGTAGACCGAGATTTTTGACATTATTACTGTAGGGTATAATGTCATGATTAATTGAAATTGGTGGTAAATTTGAGCAATCATGCCTGCCAGTCATGCAATACTCCAACTCAAGATCGATTTCAGATCTTTATTTAGTCGCGCAATCCCAGAGGGCAAATCTCTCTAGATAGATTGCGAGTAGATTTGTAAATCATCTGCATACATATGATAGGGAGATGAAATATTTTGAGTAATTGTATCGATGAAGATGGAAAAATATTTATGTTCTTTGTATTATAATTCCTGTTTTTGTTTTATAATCTGTTTATTGTTGAACTGTCTTGTAAGTACTATAAATTAAGTTAATATAATAACATGGTCACTATGTTTTAAGATTTTTTCATGTTAAAACATTGTTAGACTATTAATATTATAGTTGGTATTACTTAATTTCAAATATATGAATATACAATAGAGTTATTGGTACATATATTTATATCCGCATTACATTAAATAAAACTTCACGAACTTTACCAAGTTTTGAGCGTCTTAACATATAAATCCAATGCATCGAGTACATCATGTCGAAACTTTACTCGACGAGGAAATGAATACGAAACATGATACCAATAGAACACGTTTTACCTTTAATAAAATAATAAATTGTTTATTATTCCTCTTTATTATAAAAACCGTATTAATTTTTAATCGTGTCATCTTTATTTACCTCGGGAAAAATATAATAATGATATTTTGGATGATACTTATTTTTAATAATCAATAAAGACAATAAACTAACTAATTAACTATAATGAGAGAAGTGACATATATATAATTATATCCATATAACAAACATTAACCTAAAACATAACATCAATAGTCGGGTGTAAAACATTAATCTAAAGTAATCGGAATTTTAGCCAAACCAATTTATCATGGACGTTCTCACACAAGAAATGAATTAATCTAATTTCAGTGCAGGTGCAGGTGCAGCCGCATTGCCTTTAAAGCTGCTGGCGCTTCGCCTAAACTATGGTATCCTATAACTACTTATTCTCGAATATGATACTTTTTTAATGGTTTATGTCACTTCATAAAATATTATGAAAATTAATGGTTTCAGAAAAAAATATATATATATACAGTACGAAATTATTTCAGCATTTTGATAAGTTTAAAACAATATTGAATAAAATTTGATACAAGTTTCAACTAGATTGTAAGTTTTAAGGTGGCAATAGTAACGTTCTGTCGTTAAATTGAAAACAGATTCATTTGCTTCGGCCTCGGATAGACTAATAGCATCAGCTGAGGATCATTCCTCCAAAATGGATACCTTATTGTACTAGATGCTACATTCTCCATTTATTATATGCCACTTTCCTTTCGACAGAATTTAAATTTTATCCAGTAAATTTAGGAATTCTGAAAACCTTAATCCTGAAAAAGATCACTTAACACTTTCACTGCCAGCTCCGTAGCGTGTACGGGGACGCAAGTTTCACCCCGTGTTTCACCCCAGGGCCGTAGCATGTACGGAGCAATTAAAAGTCAATTTTTTATAGTATTTAATTGGCTCAAAATTTTTTTTTTACTATTTTTCCGTTTATTTAAATGCCTTTATGCAAACGTTTATATGAAAAATTGAAACAGCACACAGGGCTCAATTTCTGAAAATCTGGTGGCAGCGAAAGTGTTAAAATAATTGCAAATCGTAAACATCATATGATAATGTCTATTAAATGCTTAAAAAATATTTTTTTTAACTCTTACCTTACCAACTGTTACTATTTGATGTAAAAAATGTATTTACTAAGACAACAAAGAATTTATATTTCTTGAGACAACTTCAAGCCTATTTATGGAATAGGTAGAAAAGCTGTTGGTGTACTATTCATTCCAGAACCTTTGAAGAAACGGAGGAATACGGGCAGGCCTAAAGAAAGAAAGGAGGTAAAATTGGCAGAAACCAGGCTCTATATGAACGAGGAGAAGAAACAACCACGAGCCCCGAATCTAACAGCCAACGTATTATTTGTCGTTTTCAAAGGGACCAGAAAATGAGACGGTATTTATGTATATCTATATCATCTCTTACATCTACCTAATATAATTTCTAATATTACACATTTAAATTATTTTTTTTATTTTTTACCGTAATATGGCCTAAAAATACCTATTTATGCTAACAATATCTTTCTTTAGAAGAATCCTTCCTTCCTTCCTCCCTTCCATCCTTCAAAGGGATGGTCAGTTCTAATGGTGATTGAACGTAACTGAAGGTAGTTTATTCAGATTATGTACAAACACTAATAAACTGGAATACGCGTATTCCTCTAGAATTTTAATGATATCCTGCAGGTGCTGTTTATTTTTACCTTCTCCTTTACGTGCCTACACCTTGCACCGTTAATTTCTTCGTCTGTAAATGGACTTTGTAGTAAACTACATGATGAGCACTCGGCAACTACAATCGTTAGATATATTTCTTATTAACTTTGGTATTCAAATAATTATTAGCACAGAAGCACAGCACTGCACATGACAGTACATATGCTCGGTGTGTGTGTCATTTTATAAACACTGGCACTATTAAAGATATTCGATCTTCAGATGGGTTTTAGGTTTGTCATCTTTAGCGATAATTATCCGCTTTTGACTCCAGTTCTCACATTGATACATAAATAAGATCTATAAATTATTCGTTTTATTTTATCTTATACTTTTGTAAATTTTATGCTGTTCCTAACGGTAATTCCAGCTGGTAAAGGTAAGACAGTTTTCATATATTTAACCACCCGAACTCCTGAATACCTAAATTTTAAGTACAAACAAGACACGACCTTCGAAAAAATTTTATTCCACTAGGAAAGAAAATTGCGATGGTATTTATTATAATATTCAAAAGAGCCAATTTCGTTTGAGAATTTATGATTATTTGAAAAGTAAGACATTAGGCTAGTCCTTGAAAATATAATTTCAACGCACTGCGGAATGTACTTCATAAAAAATGTTACAAGATATTTTTTAATCTGCAATTATTTTCATATTAATTTTTCTAATTCTTGCGTTAATAGTTAATTGTTCTACAATGTTAATACAATATAAACGTATACAAAAATATAATAAATATCGCTGCCTGCTTTAAAACTTAATTAATAAATGTAAAATTCTTATCTTCTAACTCTAATTCACAAGTAATATCAAAAAATCTCTTGCACATGGTCAGAAAAATAGTACCACAGTGTGGAAGGTGCTTCGACAATCCACTATACTGTTATGAGTCCCACGAGCGTCACCTTTTATCTCGAATAACTGTAGTTTAGAAGAACAATTCACTAAGAGACAGGTTACTTTACCTTTAAGTATATAGTATTATAGTATAACATAATGTCTTCATTGGGCTTGTGCGTTGATTTTCTTATTACTATAAAGTTTGGGTATTAAATAAATCACCTGTTAATTAAATATACATATATTTGACTTCGTTATAATTCATTGTTATTTATGTTATATAAGCTCATTAAGTATACTAAATTAGTTTTCAGGTAGTTTGTAACTTCGTAGGAGTAAGAATAAGCGGATCCAAATAAAAAAATAATTTACATTAACTAAATCACAATGTGGGTAAAAACTCAAAACCCTATTCTGATAAATGGTAAAACGAAATTGAAATACAATAAAATACTAAAAACAATTAATACACAGCGAAACACGGAATTGCAAAAGTCAAAGAATTAAAAGCCTTACTTCTCTTACTGAAGCACAGCCCAGAAAACTTCATGCATGTTAAACTCCACTGCAAAACGACGCTTGAAGGAATTACTAAATAAATTTAAATGTTTAAAATAGGGACATTTCATTTTAGATTTTAATTTATTTTGTGAAGCTCAAACTTTTTAATTAATATTATTATGTTATACATTACTTTTTTACTATTTTGTTAAGGTCAATTTAAAAGATTTAAAAAAATATTTTGTTTCTTTGTTTTTTTGAAAGAAATCGATAGTTGTGGGTCACAGACTTGTTATTTATCTGCTTAATAATATTGAACATTGAATAAAAACGATATAATAAAAAAATGTGTCATGTGTGGTGCTGTTGAAGATATACAACATCTTTTAATGAATATTGTGATGAAGTGAAATGATGTGAGCAATCATAATGAAAAAAATATTTCAACTTACCAAATGTGGGTATTTAAAATATTGTCAAAGCACATAACAAAATTATATTGGAGCTATTTATCAATACCGTAACAAAAAAAAATAAAATTAAAGTATAAGGTTGCTATGGATGTAGTATGATCTTAAATAAACATAATATTTCTTAGTTTTAAGACATTTTTCAATGCAATGTTAATACAATGTTGTTTTAATTGCATCATTTTTTTACATAAAAAAACCAATGTTACATCATATTATTTAGAAAGAGTTTAGAAGAAATATATTAAATTAGAGTAATTATAATTCATTTTTAAAAATCATTTTACATATCAACTATACAATGCAACATTCATCAAATCAAAACACGTATTACGATGTTTTTCCGAATTGCAGATGTATTTCGATAAGTAGATTGTCCTTTTCGATAAGATTAAGTTATTAAAGGTTTTGTTCACTAAATATACAAGTAGTAACTGTATTTGTTTATTAACAATGATCATTACAATATTTTAATATACTATTGTAGTTATTATTGCATTCAGAACGGCTTAAATAAATAAGTTGCACATAAACTACAACATTTTTTCATAAAAAAATAACAACAACGCAATTACCACCTATTATTTTTATCACTTCACATATATGTCCTAAATACTATTAATATTAATAATTAGAATTCGCTCAACTTAATCCAAAGATCTTAAAAATTAAAGAACTTAAACCTTTGTTTTAGTTGAATCACCGAATGTATAAGTCTCTAACAATCCGCTTGAAAAAATTAAAGGAATTGATGCAAATAAAATTTTAGTATTTTCTACCAATGCGAGTGTTAAGATTGTCACTTATTGATAGTGGATGAAAATATATCAGATTTTAATAGTTAATTGTATTATTATTATTGTTCAGAATTATGATACAATTAAATATCTTAGATATCTTAGAACTGTCTGTTATAGATTGTTTTGTTACGCAGGAATATTTTAATTCCAAAAATATAAACTGTATTAAATAAAAAAAAATATTCAAACTTATTTAAGAGTAACATTGTTTTAGACATTTTTGTTACATTCGGTAGGTATATTCGATAATCATAATGTGAATTATTATTATAAAACATACAAAACAACGTCTAATACTATTAGTAAATAGTACTATATACGGAACTGTTACCTCAATTCAGTGTATTTCCAAGTTTGCAAGTCCCTTATGTTTGCGGCGCTCGCTATCGCGGCCGGTCACGTCTTAACGGGTTTAAGTTAATTTTTAATGGTTTTTACTTAAATCGTGAGTATATTTAATTATTAGATGGAACTCTTTTAAAAGCCAAAATTACTTTGAATCAGCTGCATGAACTACAGCTTCCGGTTTATATTTGTTAAATTTTTTAGACCTTTAACTTTTTTATTTTTGTACATTATCTTGTAAGTGCCACTTACTTTAAAGTGCTTATAGGGCTATAAATCATTTAGGTGCATATTCCATCACATCCTCTGATTTTCAACAACGATAAAGATTACATGGAAATTCAACTTAGTTAATAGAGCTGATAATAAATTGAAAATAAATAAAGATTAAAAAAATATATTAATAAAGTGCTGTCCAAATAAATCTATACTAATAATTTGACTTGAATCGTATTGATACAGATATTTATAAATAAATAGCTTATCACCAAGAACCTCTTAGCACCTATCTTAGCACCGCACGCAAGGATCCTTTTTTCAATTGGTTAAAATAGTTAGTAACAGTTATTCATGATGATATAACTCAATCATATCATCATCAATATTCTTAGTTAACTATAAGAACTGTATAAGAACTATATAAACAGCTCGATTTGGAACCAAGTTTAAACGGTTCGGGATATGATATTTACCCTGCTGCTTATGGTATGTATATCTGATATCGGTATTGTGTATTTATTTCTATGAATATTAAAATTAGCAAAGTACATGAGTTTGTCATGTGTAAAAGTTTTGTTTGTTTGTAACACTAGATAAAACATAATAAGTTGCCTTTATTATATCTTCTGAATTTAAGATTTTATTTTTTATATCAATCGACTCTTATATAAATCAGATTGTACTCAAACGTACTTAAATATTTTAGAGAAATTACTAACTTTATTAACCATTATCCTTACTTTATTTAACTGATAAGAAAACAATTACTAACCTGATAAATAGCACCTTAATATGTGTCTTTCTTATTAAATGATGTTTTATTATTTACTGTTACAAACATAATAACAGTAACTAATAAACCGAAATAACTGAAGTCTATAAAAGGGAATGATTTTTCATATTTTTCAATAACATAATAGAATATATTTTCATCATCCATGTCGTCAATTAATAAGATGTAATTTTGACATTTTCCACACAACGCAACGTAAGATTCTAGATTTTTTTTGTCGTTGTTTCCGATCTAGTTCGCAATTTATTTCGCCCTTTATAAACTGACTATTTTCCAATCAGTATTACCTCGATTTCTAATATCGTATGGATATTTTATACATAAGTTACAATAAATATGCTGTTTGTACCATTTTCTTGGTCCACCACGAATAGCACACATTAAAGTAAATAGGAATGTAACTTTAACATTTCTTTTATTTGAAGTAAGAATGTTAAATAAAATTTGTAGTCTTTTGGATACCAATAATATTATAATTTTATATCGGGTTTTGACAAATCGAATAATATAACATATTGTAGTTTTCATCCTTGTAAAAGTGTTTTAATTTTTATAATCATGCCTTTTTTTAATCAATAGAATATAAAAATTTCAAAAATACGTCATTTTCGTATGTAAAAATAACTGTTCATATTATTAAGCATATTTACCGAGTCAATATTAATTCAAACTGTTTGCATAAGCATTACGGCAAAATTTTGGAATGCTCTTAAAAATTAACAGAAACCCATCAACGCAGTTTCTTTGAGATACATGATAAAATCGCGACTAAAAACTACACTACTTAAGTTTTACATTAATTACAACAACATACAAAATCTTAATCAGTAACCAAAGTGTGTTATAAGACGATTATATTGAACAAATTTAATAAGCTTATCAATTTAAATATATATTTTATAAAAATAAGCGTTATTCTTATTTTTAAAAATACATTTTGAACGTATTATTTATTACCTATCAAGGAAAAATAACAGTATTATTTACAATAAAGAGTTATTTCCAAGTGCTTTGTAAACACTTCGATTAAGTGAGAAAGATGCAACTTTACTTTAGCAATTGCTTTTCTAACTTGCAGATTCCTATTTTCGTGTATTTATCGCAAAACCATTGCCAATTCGGCTGTAGCTGCAATCTGGTGAGTTATAGCGGGCATTTAGATAGCATACTTTACAAATGCCCGAACCCGAGTCAATATTAGTTCTTACGAAAATAAAATATTGAGTTTCTTATAATCATATCATATTATTTAAACAATTTAACTATAATAATTGTAGAACATTTGAAGTCAGCTTGTTAAAAAGTATCGTTTTAAAAAATAATCTGTTAACATAGGAAGGTTTAAATGCATTGTAACATACTCGTAGTAAATCATGTTACAATGCATTAAACCTTCAACTAGGGTGCTGAAAGTATTATTCACTTTTGCACAATCTTATACTCATTCGTGGCTGCAGCGTTCATAAAACTAAATTAACCGTCAAAGGAAATAATAAACATGTCGGAATAATTAAAGTACACATGTGAATTAACCAAAGTCGAGTAAACAAACTGTTTTGAATATAACTTTATTATTGTTGTGTAGGTTTAATAAGTGCAAAGATATTTTCTCACAGTTTCTCTTGATTTTTTGTTAACGAAACTCAAATCAAAGATGTCCGCACAAAAATATGTATTGTGAGAGATTATTATTGAATTTGCATTAAAGAAACATAACAAATATGATTAAAAATATTATTAAGATTAATAGAGCTTTTTGTAAGTTTTTAAAATTAAAAAAAATTTTCTTCGCTAATTTTTTTATTATTTATAAATCTATTTATTACCTCAATCAGCAATCTATTTATAGGCAATATTATTGAATATTAATATTTTCTACTCTATCTGGCACTAAAACTCAATTTTTAAGAACATATTCAATAATAAATTGGGTCTACACAGCCAAGTCACTAAAAACATGGAGGACATTGTCGCACTGTTTCGAGTCCCGAATGGACAATTTTAATAAGGCACTATCTCAATGACTTTCAACCACTAAACACTTCAAATGGCATTTCTGCACTGGCTAATGAATAAGCAATTTTTTAAAAAATTGTGTGGAAAACCTATTCATGCTTTAACAGTATTTGCAGCTTTGTTTTTGCTGGTTTTGATAAGCACGAAGTCGTCTTTCATAGAAAGGTTCTTCTATTTGTTTGAATATCCAAATTTAATATGATAATAATGAACAGGCCGAGATCTCAAGAAGGAATCTTCTAAATAACATTAAATTAAATAATGTTAACTTCTCTAATATTGATGTCTGTCATCATTTGGGTCTAAGGAAGCACAAACCTTGACCTATATCAGTTCGCTTCACTACCTTAAGGCAGAGATACCAATTGTCACAAAAGTCACAGTATTTAAATATGCAATCTTACTATGTCTTCTGGGCGGTACTACCATTTTTTAACATCTTTAGACTACGCCTAACTTCTACTACATCACCATCCGATAGTTAACAAATCTTTCATGGACTTGGATGTACGCATATTTAATAAAGTTTCACAACATATCTTAGACCTTCCTTTTCTTAGTTTTAAATCTAAAATCAAAAGTGTATAATTAAATAAATCTTATTACAGAGTATTTAGTGTATCGAAATGTGTTAAGCTTAAGTTGTTGACTGTATACATCAAACATTTTGTTTCTGGCCGTGTCTTCTCAACAAAGCAGCACTCGGAGCCGGTGGTAGCTTAATCACAGATTGACTACACTGATTTTTTTAATTGTAATTATTGACGATTCAAAAGTGTGTGTAAATGCCTACTTGAACAAAGATATTTTGAATTTGAATTTGATAATAATTAATTGCAATAATCATTTATTCAGCTTGTACTTCACTTCACTTCACTTTGCATTTCACCGCAGGTAAAATCTGAAATGACTAAACTACATTTCCTATTACACTACGTAAGTACTGTAACTATTTTATATTATACTGCATATTCGTCTATATAAATTTGCAAACACACTGTTTTAAAATATTTCATCATTCATATTGTTTTAATTTAATATCATATCATGATTAATTTTACCTGCGTCATTCACAGTTTTGGACTATCCCCCGACATTTATTAATAACCGTGGTTGAAAATCAGACAAGACCGAGTATTCTGGTAATGATTATAAGACCTTTAAACATTTATTGAAAATTTAAGAAATATCGTATTAGGTAATAATGTTCTTACTTTAATTAAAACTAAATATCATATGTTATACTTAATATTGCCTTAAAGGAAGAGATAAATTATAGGCAAATAAAAAAACAATATTTTTTTTGAATCTGAAAACCATAAAATATTTTTTTATCGAAACATTTACGCGGAACCCTAGAAACTGAAATTCGCCTATTTGTTATGTCTCTATATGAGAAATGCAACTGCACGGACACTACATGTGATAACCGCTCCAGCGATTATTGTGTCATGTGCGGTAAAATAATTAATAATAATGGAAAACTTTATTCTAATTTACTACTAGAAAAACTTTAGTCCGACAATGTATAATCTTTTAATAATTATTTAAATATGTAAAAATGACTAATTATCAATCAAATTTAATCAGTTATTGAATAAGGCTGCTTTTTAGCTTTAGATTAATTGCTACCATTTTGTATAAAGCAGGTGTGTTGCAAATAGGTTCAAAGATTTATGAGTTAACGACATCATAAGTCGTGACGATCCATTATCGTCAATAAATTACTTAATAATTAAATAAATATATTCATTTAGAACATCTTTGTTTAGACAAAAATAGAAAGCTAATTAATAATATAACCAAAATAGTTAAAAAACACACCACACCACAATTATTGAATGTAAGATATATTTTTATAAATTGTCTCATGTAAGTGTTGTATCAATACGTAACATGAACCCCAGGAATCAGGCTTGAAATTTCAGTTAGCAGTTTAGATTAGACGCAGATTGAGACATTTTTGATTTGAAATGCCTCTTTAAAGGACATAATAACACTTTGTAAAAGTTTCAATACAAGTTCAGTGTCATTCGACATTACATATGTTTATATTTATGTTCCGTTTTCACGTCAAAACTGACTTTTACTTTAAAGACGGATATAGACTACCTTGTGTTATAAAAATAAAACTTGAAGGAATTGAAATGGGGAATGCAAAGTACGAGTATGACTTTTAAGTTATAATTACAAACATACGTTTTTTAGATTTGGTTTTTCAATACAATCACCAAAACTTTACAATTTTGTTGTGTTTATAAGTAAAATCGTATTTTTATCACATAAAATAATTAGGATTACAGTTGAGTGAAATAAAAAGTTGAGTGAGTGACAACACTACCAAAATACTATGAATATAATAATGTGAACAATTTATTAATACAATGCAAATGGATACACACTGCAAACAGCGAGCATCACTATATATATGGCAATACGAGTATATAATTAGTTGGATCGACGTGCATAATTCATTTTCATGAGCCATTTCAGTGTTCTTTGTTTCTATAATTTACTCATTTGCTCAGTCGTCGATAAATCTTCTTTCAGCAAACTAAGTTGTAAAGAATAATTTATATGACAGTTAATTTCAATTTATTTATTTATTTATTTACCTTCACGCCATATCCCTTGCGGGTTAGCCAGAGACGACGGAGCGCCAAATGCTACGGTCTCTGCATACCTCTTTCGCCTCGGCCACAGACATCAACCTCTTCATACATGCTCTCCGAGGGGTCCTCATGCTTTTTACGTGACCTTCCTCCAGTAACATTGATACTGTGTTTTCAAAGGTAACTCGAGGCCTCCCCCTGTATCTCTTACCGCTCACTTTTCCTATATAAATCTTTTTTACCATTCTTTCATCACTCATTCGTTCGACGTGCCCACACCACCTGAGCACGTTCTTCTTCATTCTCACCGTGACATCTTCGCTAGTACCTGCCATTCTGTGGATCTCTTCATTGCGGATTCGATCAGCTAGACTGACTCCACATATTCTGCGAAGAGATCGCATCTCCACAGCATTCATCTTTCTTACATTTCTTCTGTGTTACCCACGTTTGGCTGCCGTATAACAGCGTCGGTAGCAAAACTGCATTGTGTACAGCCAAACGTGCAGCTATACTGACGTTTTGCCGTCTCAACAATGCAGTCAAAGCACCATTGACTCTGTTACCGGCAGCAATACGCCTTTCCACATCCATTTCGTATCTTCTGTCTCTGCTAAACATACTTCCCAAATATACTACTTCATTCACTTGTTCTATTATCTTATCATTCACGTTGATCTTACATTCTGTTCTTTCTTCATAATTTCAAGTTAATTTAGTTAATTTCAAGTACTATTATAACTTAATTCTGTCCGATTTGCTCATAATCAGGTAGAAATTTAATATTATATTTAAATATCAATTTCTGAAGTTGATAATTATCTAATTTTCACATTTAATTAATTATTTTTTTTTTATATTACAGGAGGGGGTAAACGAGCTTGCGGGTCACCATTGATATGGGATCACCGCCGCCCATGAACTCTTGCAACATCCGAGGATTCACAAGAGCGTATACGTCTTTTTTGAAGGTATATGTCATGTCATACCATGTCGTATAACAAAATACCTCAAGATCACATAAAATGTAGAAAACCGTAAAATTTTGGATATATAATTTACTTGACTTATTTTAATAAATTACCCGAGGGAGACATTATGCGATCTCGGTCACATGTTATACGCTCTTTAGCAATTTGCTAACACAATTAGTGAGTTTACAGAAAGAACAATTAAAATTAATTTCCAATGTTTGAAATATAAGAAACACTATAACTGAGAGTCGTATTTGGTAGGATAAATATAAGAAGGAAAGAAGTCTTGGAAATGCAAATACAAAGCAAACCAGATAATAATCCATTTCAATGCAAATATTGACGGATGACCCTACATTAGGGTGGAACGATTATGTATTTTCTTAATAAGAAATCAACATAAATAACAGAAACTTATTATTAGAAAACAAATTATGTTAACGCCAGCAAAGAGAAAGTTTATAACAGTTAATTGGAACGGTAGTGCGGAGACTGATCATTCCTAGGGAGAACTGACTATCCAGATGAAGATGAAAGAGTGGACAGTATAATAAATTTGTATTGAATCACTTATGTATGTACGAATAGGAGCGTGAGCAAAGTCGTTCTGGCTGGCCTGCTTAACCACACCACTACCACTCTTCCTCCTTCCGCCCGGGCCCCGCTGTGTCCGCCCAGTGCCCGCTGCTTGTCGTCGCCCTCGTCCCGCTATTGAAAGCAATGTGTGGCGCTTAACATAGATTCTTAACAATAATAATATAACTATTTTCCAGTAATTCCAGGTTCTTGTCATCAACAAGCTGCTTTTGTCAGCAGCGCAGAAACCACATTAATCCACACAATTGAGCTGCAGCACCATAAGTTAACGGAGTCATTGACAGAATAAGCAACATATATAATAAACTACATTAAGAGTGAGTCAATTCGTGAAACCTCTTCCAGCAGACCGTAGAGTAGAATTTATTTGCAATGAGCAGGTGTATGTTTGTGATTATCTAACATCCGTCATATGAAAAAGAACGTCGATACTAGAATTAGGCATTATATTATACATTTAAAAATAATTGTTAAAATCTACAGTCTATAAATATAAAAATGATAACCATTATTTATAGTTTTGATAGTCCAAATGTCATATTTTATAACGAGGTAATGTAGATAATTATAATGAATTTCCTTGATATAATATTTTGATGTGGGTAATATATCTTGTTTATATAACTATTTAATTTTAGTAAAACTCAATCATGTAAAGATGTTAAAGTATATTGCCATTGTATTAAATATATTTAAGAATTTACAATTACTAAAAACAATTGTTAGTAAGTTTCAACTAATTTTCTTTCGTATATTTTAATTTCATTAGACAGTGATTATTGTAGAAAATAAATAGCCACATTGTATGGGAACAGTAGCGATATATTCACAAAAAAAAATATAAAGATGTTTGATATCAAAGACAACTGTTGTTACTCAAGAGATTTTTTACAACCACTTGCAGTATAGAGCGATATATCTTCTGAAGAAGGTTTTTTCTCTATTGTAATTACAACGCACTTGGGGCTTTTAATTACTGCTTGATCTCGTATATGTTGTATGCGCTATAAATGCTTGGTTTGTAACCAATATATAGTCTTGTTATTCTGTTTTTATCTGGTTATGTTTCTAAGTAGCCCATTTAATAAAAGTGAGCAAAGCAATATTAAAACTTTATCAATGGAAAATGTTCTAATTGTCCCTTCCAGGATGATTTACGGAGGGACGAGTGTCCTAATAAACCGGCTAAACGAATCGACCATTAGCGCATCCTTCTCACTGTGGTAGCTTATTTTTATTTCACTTTTTACATAGAAGTATTACATATTCGAGACTTTTTGGTCATGGTGGGAATAAACTTTTCGGGGAAATAAATATTTCTCTTTGGTTTTTAGTGTTTATTTTCCAATCTGAAATTGGATTTCATAAAACAAACATTAATTCTACTTTATTAAGTTCACATTTTGTGAAATTTAAACATCAAATTGAAAAATCCTGAAGTCAGAAGTATTTTTTTATATTAATGAGTTTTTGCTTTCTCGGCGGTTTAATAGATAGACTTATTTAAAAAAATAATCTGTGTATTTAGCAGACTGATTTATTTTTGCTATATTTAGGATAGAATAGTCGAGGATAAAAAATATAAATACCGTTGAAGAGAAATAATATTTTACACGTTTATTTTAGTAAGCTGTCTTATTAGACAGACATAAACCTATACTAATATTATAAAAAGAAAAGTGTGTTTGTTTTGTATGGAATAGACTCAAAAAATACTAAATCTACTTTAACGATTTGTTCACTAATGTAAAGCTATATTATCAGGTAGTAATGTAGTTTATTTCTATAAAACTTAGACATGTGCAAAAACTGGTTATGTTAACCGAGGTGTAAAAAATCGTCCCGCATGAGCATTTTACATTTAAAAAATATTGAAAACCACTACATTATAATGATACATTTTGTAAATATTAGAATATATATCCTTATGAAATTAAATTTTACATTATCGAATTAATTACAAGTAGATAATTTTTTGTCTGTATTGTATACAGACAAAAAATTATTAGAAATTAGAATTGATCAATTCGTTGAGCTGATATCATTAATTATGAACATTTTCGAAGTTAGAAGCATAAAAGTGCTATACACGAATATATATATTTTCTCTATCTACACAAAAATTTAATGACTTATTTCACAGTATATATAGTACACAAATAGAATAACATATTTTTACAGCGGCCAAATACCTTATCTGATGGAAAAAAGCTAAGAAGTCAATACTTTTTAATTGGATGACGTTATCTTTACAGCTTGGTTTTATACAAAGTTCATGCAGGCAAGGCCGCGTAAGTCAAGTCGTACTTGATATTTTCCTTTTTAAAGTTAAGGAAACCATCATGATATTTAAATAAAAGAACTTATATTTTTGTAAGCTTTTAGTCGGAGCAACGTTTTAGGTAAATTTATTCATAGTTGGAAAGCAAGCTTGGACGCACCCAATGGATACTTATACAGTATAATATTGCACCGCATTAAAAAAACACATAAAATAAACAAAATGTTTTGTTTTTATTTGTTTTCTTAGTGTTTTAAATCGCTTTGTGAAAGTATTCTTTTGAGTAATGTACTAATAATTTATCCTTTTTAATGCTCAAAAGCTGTCTCATAAGATGTATGACTATCAATAGAGCCCGTTTCCTTAACGTACAAAGGATCATTTTACAAGATATAAATGCATAAGGAGCTAAGCTATAAGAGCATGGGTTTTCAGAGAAATAATAACCCTGGAAAATGTGATGTATTTCAAATCTTAATAAGGTTGCGTCAGGACATCTACTCATTAAAAGTTGAATGTTTATAGTTATTTTAGAACAAGAGAATTCAATCTCTTTTTTTTGTTTATTTGTCGCATTAAAATTTTTAAGCCTAGTTTAATATATAATAAAGATAAACGAATGTTCATCCAGTAAAAGTGAAGTTCTAAATATGTTTTTTCCAAGGGGTGGGAGACATGGAGCTCAGGAAGGGAGGCTTAAAGGGAGTTCAATCTGAAAAGATAATAAAAAGAATGCGTTAACCTAGATAAGAGATATGAGGTGGATAGACGTATAATAGAATGGTAATAACATACATCTAAACAGTTCCTCTACTTACTATACTGCAATATAACTTTATCTTACAAGAAAAAAAAGCATATTATAATATTTTATTTATATATTTTCTGCTACCGGTGATTATTTTTACGTTCTCCCATTTGAAATTTATAATAACCGAAGCAAGTTTCAAGATTTCAAATGTTTTATGTTTTGTGTCACATACTCATAGTAATCGTTTTGGATTATTTTTACACAATTTTATATCATAATTGTAGTTCACTTCATTTCGTTCAGTACTTTTGTTGTAGTGCGATCATAGCCTAAATAAGTTATTGGTTTTCCCGCGAAAATGTATACATTTCTTGAAGTAATTAATAAGTATAATATTATAGTAGTAATTTATGTTGACTGAGTTAACAATATATTGTATAACCTAAAATAAATAGTTGGATTTTCTTTCCAGAATTTTATAGAATGTACTGTTAAAGATTTGGATAAAATAATTAGAGTGAGATTAGATGAAGACTGTAATTCTAAATCGTAATTGTTCCGTAGTAATTTAGATTTCAAGTACTGTGGAGAAGAAGGATCATTTAAGATCGAAAATAACTGATATAGAGGTCTTAATGTCTTTGTTAGCGGAAAGGTAGCCATTTAAACTTTGAGCGGTATTGAGAGACGTGATCAAATTTACATAGATTTAAAATAAAACAACTAATTATAAGACGGTCTAATTTATCTAATATATGTATATATCTATTTTATACTTGTACTGTATTGTATTGTTGTAGAAATGAAAATTACCTATATTATAACAAAGTACTATTATATTTTTTGGATTTCTTTAAAAAATATTTTTATCTAACTTAGATAATACCTATAGGTATGATACTCGTAAGCAGGCGGGCGGTAATTCCTGAGCTGGGTGACATTTTTACAGAAATGTCGTCAGCAGTGAAATGTGTGTCATGTAATGTAGTAATTAACGAATACATACGTATGAAGGCGGAGTGCAAAAAAAACTAGATAACGATATATAGATATCAAATATAAACTCTATACATACATAAACGTACACAAATTCTAACATACAAAGGCACAAATATATAAATAAATAAGTTTTATATTTATACTTATAAATACTCAGACGGGAAAAAAAAGATTATTTGCAGCTGCTGTAGTAAACCTGTTTCACCTTTCACTAGAAAGGATTTCGTGAAAATGCTTTACAAATAGTTCCAAGTAGTTAGTTCCACAGTCAGATAGCGACAACATAAAGGAGTCAAACATGAAACCATTGTGATGTGTAGGAACAGTAAGCAGTTGGTTTTCACTAGAGAAAATTAATTAAGTAAATATTTGGGATAAGAGGGATTGTAAAGGATAGAGTATAGGGTGCAAAGTATTCTCGTACACTTACGTTCACGAATCGCTGGCCAAGAAGATCAATCTTATTAACTCTTCAATTATATTCATTTTCATTCGTAATCAATTATCAGCAAGCTGTATTTTATTTTGTATAGAGATTGTAAACTAACATAATATTTTCATGAAACTTCTTGAATTTGACAGCTTCAGCAAGAACGACCGCAACGATCATAACGATGTGTCACGATCCATCGTTCGGCTAAAATTTTTTACACGGTTACAAAAAAATATAGAAATTATTAAGTTTTAATTTAGAAGAACTTTGGCTAGTTGCTATCGGATACCAACTATAATCACCTGATATATGGAAGTTTTTATAGAAGTACCAAATCGATCGGCCCATGAAGATATGCGCATGAGATTAGAATTAATGGAGGAAATAGTTTGTTCCCAATTAGCGATAATAGTGTATTAATATATCTGCAAGACGTCGGCGTAAAGATGATAGTGTGAATGAATAGGGGAAGTAATAGCATTGTTTTAAGCTTTCACTGAATTAATAAATGTATAAAACAATAAAGGAGACAATATTCCGCCTTGAGGAAGACCAGTAGTGATGTCACACCAGTCTGATTGCTTTTGTCCAAAGCGTTTAGACTGCTTGCGTCCTCGAAGATAAGAAGAAAACCACTGTAAAGCAAAGTCTGGCAAACGCAGCAATGGTAGTACAGTAATCCCACCTATAACACAGTAGAATCGATCCGCGTTATAGAAAACATTTTAGGACTATTCTGGTATATCGCGCTCATATGGGAGTGATGGCTGACCCTTGCGTTATGCTCGTGAACGGGTGCTGCTTGCGGTGACTGGTCGTTTGCTAGCCACGGATTTCCTTTTTCTAATTATTATTATGACGGCTTATCGAATTGATTACCATGGTTCAAGTCGTTCGTACATTGCTCACTAATTATATTGATGTTTATGAAACAGTTTGTGATCACAAATAAAAAATAATAAAAAAAAACCGGCTGCGTTTGTTGTGTGGTTCTTCTCAGAACAGGGCGCGTTTGGAACCCTCGTAGCCTTATTTTAAGTTGGAAAGTGTCTTTACAGAAGGGTTTATTTTGATACATACGATATCAAAATAGGCCCTACTGTCACTTCCATTTGACGTTCACAAGTAATCACCGGTATGGATTCAAAGTGGAAAATATATAAATAAAAAATGTAATAAATATGTCAGTGTAACGAGTTCTGTACAAATTTACGTTTAACTTTTCTCGTTAAAGGCAGCTTTAAATGAATATTAAGAAAGAATTTAACTAAATTAAATTTTTACTTAATTACTATTTAATTTTATAACATCGCAATGTGCAAAGGTTATTATGAATTGTAAAAAATAATTATAAATTTCATAGTATTTTTATACTATATAACGTGCGAAATTCCCGCGTTATATGAGGGAAAACACATGTTATACAAGGGGCAGAAATACTGTGTTATAAGAGGGATTGCCGTAAAATGACATAATCAATGTAGTATTAAAGGCATTGCTAAAATTAACCAATGTCAATACTATGAGCTGTTTACTATTCATTGCTATTCGTATGTTATCAGTGACTTTGACCAGTGTAGTAACCGTATTATATATATATATATATTACCGGGAAGAAAAACCGAATTGAAAGGGATAAAGGATTAATTTTTATTAAGAAATAGGTTTAACTGTTTATAATCTAATTTTTAAAAGACTTTAGAAAAGAAGGGTAGAATGGAGATAGAACGAAAGTCGCTGATAACAGGTTTGCTTATTTTAGGAATACGAATAATTTGGGTCTGTTTCCAAGCTTCAGGAAATTTATTAGTAGAAAAAAAATGATTTAGGATGTGAAACAATATGGGGGAAATATAGGTTTGAGGTTAGCTGGGTCCGAGCTATCTCTTTTTTTAGGGATCGGAGGGACAAGAGCACACTTCCATGAGACTGATCCTTGGAATCCTAACAGGACAATTAGAGTTCTTTCGAAAAATCCTCCACTGTATAGGTCCGTCAAAAAACTAAATTAATAGTTTCGCGAACTTTTAACCAACTGAATTAGTTATTTGTATTGGTATTTTACGGTGATGATTGAAGCTTAAACTTTATGTGGAGTAAATATTAAGATATATTCATGTTTATCAACATATTAACATGTTCGTCCGGATATATATATTTTCCTATATCCATTGATCAGAATAATTATTATAAATTTTTGTTTTCTTTAATGAATAAAAAAATTATTTTGTAAGATTATTAATTAGAATAAGACATAATAAAATTGAAATTAGTATTTAAATTATATTGAAACCAATAAAATGTCGACAAAGTTTTTGTTGTCGAAAATCATTTTTCTCATAGTTGTTATAAATTCTAATATATTCCGGATTTCTGATTCATTGAATATTTAACAGTGAATAAATTATCTACAACACCGAGTAATTGGAAAATCGTCGCGTTTGCCCAAAGTAATAATTTACATTCGGAATTTATGAAACTCAAGAAATCGATTGGTTGTAACGGTCTCAATGAGTGCCAAATATGAATTATGTGAAATAAATAACAACACTTACTATACTATAAATTGCAATTTTCAAAATAAATGTATATTTAATGTATAAAAAATATTTTAAAAAAAATATCCTTCTCCAATAGCTTTGAAGATCGAGAAATTAACTTGCGCCAAATAAATATTTATGTGCTGAAAAGCACAAAAGACAAATAACTGGACCATTTTTCGGATTTAATTTTGCTTTCTTTTCAAAAATATAGAAGGAAGTCTGTCCTAATTTGCTTTTGACGAAAACTGGGTTAATAAATATAAATATTAAGATGTAGGTATAAGTGAAAGTTTTAGATGCTTTTTTATGTTTAGATAAGGCTGTGTGTATTTTTAAAACAACTAATCTTTCAATCTTATTTTACACTATTTGTATTTTTATACTTATATATACATATTTTCATTACAAAATGTAACTTTACAGGAATAAAAATAAACTCGATTTTTCTTTTTGTTAGTTGATTAATTCTCTTTTAAGCTTTCACGAAGGTTGTCTAAGTTTCACATCTTTTGCCTTTGGCATTAATATTTATATTACCTTAGTTTTATGAGTTAGTTTGTAAATGTGTTGTTGATATTGTTATTTTATATATTTCGGACCTATTACATCATACACCGATTTTGCAAAACGGTACTTACTCTACCTTTCTTTAACTGGACTACTTTTTATAGATAATATAGTTAGCTTTTCTTTATAGCAAAATAAATTAAGTTATAGCAGTATAGAAATAGATAAATTATTTTTTTCAGCATTTTTATTCATTCGGATACTTGTATGTCGGAACGAGCATTGATATGTTGTAGTAATGTAGGAGTTGGTCTGTCTGTACGTTCACTATTGTCTCTGGAATTATGGTTTAAGAGTTAATATGATTAACTATTCAGTCATAACTAATAATCATTACATTTAAAAATTATTTTAATTATAACAAACTTATGAGTCATTCCAATCACAATTAGATGTGTGACCAGGGGGCTGCCTTAAACGAAGTTTTTTGAATTCTAAATCCAAACACTTATATAGGCAGTATTTTCTGCACACAACCTGACTCACAGAATGATGTGACGTCAGTTGTTTACTCTTTTATCTAGCACCTGCATAACACCTACATAAAACTGGGTGTGAAGCCATACTCAACTCTAAAAGAAATAAATGTGTCAAATGTTTTTTATTATTATCTTTATATCTGTGTAAGCGATTTTCTTACTTTTAACATTGACTATTAAATTTAGGCCTCACTGTGTTCTGTTGGAGTGAAATTTGGTAGAATCGAAATGTTCTGTTCACCTAAAATTGCTTCTCTGAAGTAAACAACATTTATTATTAATGAGAAATTAGATTCACAATGTCTTTTTTTTGTGTCTGCTCCAAGAAAATCTCTTTATTAATAAATATATATCAGTAAGTGCACCCACACTTAATAAAATTTTATAATTGGCGCTATATTAACAGATTAAAACATGAAAGCTTTCTGATTGTATTTTTTCATTAAAAGTATTCAAAAAGTAAATTTGAGAAAGATGAAAGTCCTCTCCAAAAATTGTACCTCAATTTAAACTTGTGACATTTTAATCAAAAAGAATTTGAGGATTTGAATTTATCTGTGAAATGTATATGGTAACTAAATCCAACTGAAGTATATTTAACTATATTATATTACTTTAAGTTTTTTTTTAAATAGGATTTTTTCAGTTTATGTATCCAAATATTTATAGCATGCTATATAAAAACGTTAAAACTATTTAAATTTTAAAATTATTGATACTCATATTGCTTGAATATTAATAATCTAAGGTAATTTTAATTTACTAATTTAATTTTATTTAATTTACCTAAAATAATATAATATCACTAATGTTTACATATTCCGAAAATTCGTTTTAGTTTTTATGATAGCAAACAAAAAGTTATACTCTAACTGAAAAATATGCTACCGAAAGTGTAACTCGAACACCAACCGAACAAAAGGGGTGAGACAAAAGTGTGGAAATGCGTCCCAGAACTTCGTCTTACATTTTATTCTCATCTTACTTTATTTACTGTCTCTTAATATATGCGAGGAATTAAAATAAATAATAACTGATTACAAACTGAATACGTTTTCTTATTTCAGTGCTTTAATCAATTTTACTTTCAGATGTAGGAACTTGAACATAATCCAACCTTTAAAATTAGTACACTAAATTACTTTTGGGTAGACCTCGAAGAATTCGGTCTGCCCATTCATTTGTCCCCTACTTTCGAATTTTGAAAAAAATTCTTCACAGGAGGTCTTCTTATGACCGCCTGAGTCCGAAATGACCATTGGTCAAAAAGTTTATATATATATATATATATATATATATATATATGCGTGCGTGCGTCCAGATTCGACTTTTGTCAGCACGATAGCGGCCGCAGTTTCGCTCGGATCGCTTTCAAACTTTGCACAAAAATCAACCATCCAAAAATGAAGGTCAAGTTCGTTAACCAAAGAAATCCGGTCACAGGGGGCGCTAGGGCCTCACTTTTTCTGATTTCAGTTTTTCGACCATAACTTTGTCCCTATACAAAGGAGATCAATCGCGTTCATATCATATGATGTCTTTGATAAAGACCTATAACTAATGTAGATAAACCGAAAACCTAACTTCAATAACTTAGGGGTGGGGGTGAAAAAACCGAAAATTTGTGGAAAAAAAATCATAACTTTTTTCTGGTAAACATTCTTGCATCACAAATATTTTTAATAGAAAGTTTATTTTATACTCTAAATTTAGGTATCAAAAGTTTTTCCGTAAAAGGTACCGTTAACGAGAAAAAAAATAAAAACCACTTTTAGCTTGTAAATTTTAGGTAGGTAAAACCACGGCAACTTTTTTTCTGGTAAACATTTCCTCCTCGCAAATATTTTTAATAGAAAGGTTATTTCTTACTCTAAATTTAAGTACCAAAATGATTTCCAAAAAAGATACCTTTTCCGAGAAAAAAAATTAAAACCGCTTTTTGCTTGAAAATGTTTGATGTAAACAACGGCATCATGTATTATTCTTAGGTAGTGAGTTATATTTTAAATGAGTTACACACGAGGTCTACCCACGCGTGTCCCCCTGCGGGCACGGATTTTATTTTATATACATATGTGCGCAGCGAGCATAAACAGATATATTATGTTGAAGATTTTTTTTAATACCTTCCTTTTATATCGAAAT
The DNA here is from genome assembly GCA_918358695.1 of Melinaea menophilus ssp. n. AW-2005. Classification (NCBI taxonomy): domain Eukaryota; kingdom Metazoa; phylum Arthropoda; class Insecta; order Lepidoptera; family Nymphalidae; genus Melinaea; species Melinaea menophilus. The sequence continues at coordinate 26,919,546 of OU911041.1, read as the reverse complement.
AGTAAATACAATGCGTTGAATTATCACCCTTTTATCATTCAGTTGTAACTTAACAACAACAACCGAATTCAGAAATCAAAACTTCTTGAATTTAAAGTTGAGCTTTACATCATTTTCCTAAAATAAATAAAGTTTTTTAACGAAGACTAGACCATTAACATAACATTACATACTCGTAATATCAAAAATTAATTAAATATTTCTTGCGCCACTCGTACTTTCATTGTTTGCGCGTTCTTAAACGGATAAATTAACATACTTTTTGTTTGGTAACAAGATCTAGAGCTGATCTATATATAATATTGACAACATTTTGTTGTATGCGATTATGATATAGGTAAATCAGTTTACAGTTTATTCAGTATTCTAAACATTGTAGTTGTAAGTGTATGTCTACAATCGCCTCGTTTTTCCAGAGAATAAAATTGCTAATTACAATTAAAAGGTCTTGGGCTATAATCTTTGAAGTGGCATAATTACATTACATTTTGTACATTATTTCGAATTTATATTAAATATTCTAGAACAACAAATAAAAATAAGTATTCTTACTATACTTATACAAAATAACAATACATTTATCCCAAAGCTAGATTTTTAATAAACATATTCCAAAATTTAAATAAATTTGAAAGTCAATTTAAATATAAATATTTGTAAATATAAAATAAATGGAGATCGAAAGCATTGTTGGAAGTGCGCCAGGATAACTTAGTAAATATGATGTATTATACTTGTAGTAACTGTAAGTAAAGAAAAATTGAATTTAAGAAAATATAGGGCGTTAAAATATAACTTTTCGATATCTATACTTGAAATAGAATCTAAAACGTATATACAAAATATATTCAAGATTAGGAATCTAAGATACTGAGTTCGATACCCTGTTCTTATTTTGATGTATACTTACTCGTATTTCAGAGCAGGTTAGATAATACCTGAAATAGAACATCCCTCTATTCCTGGCTTATCCCGGTTTATCCAGCATCTATTTATCGATATGAGCGGTTATGGCAACGTTACTAGTTTTTTCTAGACAGGACTTAATTCCCGGTAGAAAGGCAACTTTTGGATAATTTAACCACAAACAATTTAGATTAAATTAATTTTACTTGTCTCATTTACGTTATCGATTTAATACAGGCAATTATATAGTTTACTTCACATTACGGTATTCTTTTCAATCTTCTTTCACTTACTTTCTTATTAATTAATTTACAGTGAGATCAATTTTGATTTATCTTCGACAATGGATGCTGTTAAAACAAGCTAAAAATAAGCCCGAAGCAAATAAATGAGTTTAAAACCGAAGGTTCGTTGTATTTATTGGTAACTTTGGTAAAATTATATGAAATTAAAAATTATAATCTCGTTTACTGAAAAAAGACAATATTTCATAAATATTATACTAAAATACATGTTACAATGTTATGAAAGAAGTTATCTCTAGAACAATAGATAGTTCGACCGTTCTAAAGGTATATATTTTAGTGTTATATATTTTAAAAATTTCATTGTTTACATTAAAATAAATTACAAAAATGTTTTCTTAAGAAGATGAAGTACTGTATAACCTTACCAATCAAGTGTGTGTAACCAGTGGGTGACTTTAAATCAAATATTCAATTTAACATTTGAGACTCAATTTATTAATACTTAAATTTAAATGAATACGATGGATAATATGCAAGGTAGAATCAGCGGTGGGTTACTTGAGGTATATAACTCAAATACTTAAATTGAATAAGATTTAAGGATTATGATCTCTTAAATTAAAGTCCTAAGCGTAATAGCGATAGCTTCCTAATATTTAACGAGGAGCAGACAATATAGACAATATATATATAGAGAGCAATATAAAGGCAGACCTCACATGCAGTTACAGCAATAGTTTAGGAAGCAGGAGAATGTACGTCGAATACCCCAAGTTACACGTATGCACGTGGTAAAGATTTTTTTATAAAAAGTAAACCTCAGGTCAAATACATGTTAAACTACGAAATAACACTAATCATGCTGTAATATATACAAATAATAACAAATTATAAAACCTTATGGAAGAAAGTTATGAAAACTAAGGGACACCTCCTTAGCGTTACTAAGAGCACTTATTACAACCACACTCACCGGAGGCTAATTAAAAAAGAATATCGGAAGTGATTCCGATAGAAAATAACTAGACAGGTCATGATCTTGAATTCTAAACAACCAATAAGCGAATAGTGATACTAACCCACGCTGAACGTCAAATTAAATGTAAGCAAATGCTTAATTATTATAAATTAAAATATTTAATTTAGTAACATTAAAAAAAAGTAGTTTGACTCTTTCGTTTACTTATTCCAGAAAGGAGTTGAGTTATAGCCCCTTAAATTATTGTTTCCTCTGTTATACTTTTACGCGACAAAGAGATTATGCCATTTATCTCGTGGTCCAGTAAATTGGTGTTAGTGTTAAAAATCTTTTATAATTTTATTTATGAGACATGATAAGATTATTAAGAGTTATATTTTTATAACATTTGATAGTTTTTTACTATTGTTTGTTTTTATATAAATTTTAATTATATATTATGCAACAATTTAGACATTTTTATGTTATTTTTATTATGATTAATGTTATCAAAAGCACTTTTTTTTTGTTATTTAGTTTTATAAATATTAGCAGATATTATCTTTCAACTTTTACAAAAGTAAAAATTACTTTTAAATATGTTCACGCATAATATTTTTGGCATTCCGAAAAAATATCCGACACACCTTTTCCTGCTACGTTTGTTATACTCGTATATGCTCAGCGCAATCCTGAAATTCAAAATACCAAGAGATGGAAAATATTCAATTAAATGTACCGTGGATATTACGAGGGAATTTTCCAAGTATTTCCAACCCTGAAATAAAGCTGTCTAGTGTAATATCATATACATTATGTATGAACTTAAATGCCAACCGCTTTCTTTGTTTGATTGCGTTGAAAATGATTTTGGCATTTCGAGTTACCAAAACATTGAATCATACATGCTGAATTAATTTATAATTATCAGTGTATTGCATTGATTTAACAAAAAATTCTTGGGTAGCTGCAGGACTAACTCCACCTGCTACTACAAGCGACATTGAAGAAATATTTGCCTGATTGTTAGTCAGTTACACTGGAGAAACCTTAGAGAATTAAATATTAAAGAATCAATACGAAGACATTTATGTTCTATTTTAAGTAGGGTCTTTTGTAAATAGCTTTTTAAAATTAGTAAACTTAGGAACAATAGAGATGTCAGCCGCAAAGTTGTATGAATTTATATGACACTTTTAAAACATGTTGACGATCTGTCACTGAATTGACTATTTTTAATTTATAGAATGAGATAGGTCTTTTAATTTTATATTATATTTTTCTGAGATACACTTTATCTAATTATCTACAGATTAACTTAACTTTACTCACTTTTAAAAGAATTGGAATATGGAAGGTATTGAAGGTCGAAGGTAAGCAACTGTTTTATTTACAACACAGTGTGTGATTGTTTTTGCTCTAATTTTACATTTATATTTGTAATATATTTTCTTAGTTTTGTTTAATTTCATCTCCTTATCATATAACTGAACGTGCCTACTCTAGCTTATAGCTTTAGTAGTAGCCAGTTTTCCCTTTGCGTTTTTATGACATTACGGAAATAGTAAGTTATATACAATATGAGTTATATTGTTATAACGAGGGCTTACAAAACTTTATAACGACAGAGAATAATACAAAAAAATAAAATCTAAAGATTTTAAAGATATAAAGATAAAGATAAAGTTCAATATCGGTAAATAACACTATTAAGGAATATATAGACCAGATTTTTGTTTGTAAATTTAATGTTTATATTTTTTAAAATAAGGATAAATAATTAGTAGCTGTTACCTGCCACATCATGTGATCATCATTGACGTCACACATTTTAAGCTGAGAACTACTGATCGAATCCAAAGTGAATATACCATTATCCGAATAAGCCATTTTTACTCTTTACAACTTTCTTCCAATTCTATTATTAGTTACTTGTGCTATTATCTCTATTATATATCTTAATCTTTCCTAATAAAAAGGCTATTAAAATCAAAAATAATTTTATAATCTGACCTTTAGCTTAAGAGGTTAGTGTTAAATAAACCCTTCACCTTTATTATTTTAGTTTTCATATATAAAAATCTTTACATGCAATGTCTTATTTAAAAATCCAATACTGCATCAGTTTTAAAATATTCCTTACTAATCTTTTCAGCTTTTAGGTCAAAAGATAAAAAATGAAAAAAAAGTATTCTTTGAAAGTAGATGTTACGAACATAGTAGTAAACATGAAGATATGAAAAGGACAATGCGGCAGGGGCGTAGGTTAAACATATCGATGCTTACATGATCGGTTATTGGATTTTGTCACGGAAATATTAAGGTTATCTTTATGTCGGTGATTCTGTACTTGTTTTTATTTATTTGTTCAGTGGAACTAACAACTAACTAACTTACAAAGTGTTGTATCAATACCAGTGATCACTTGTGTATCAAGTGGGAGTGTCAGGAGGTGCCCATTGTGATACCATACTTATCGAAATAAGTCCTTCTGTGAAGACACTCTCCAACTTAATATTTATCGAAATCTTTGCATATTTACTCGTAAATCAAAACTTATTAAATTTACTAATTTTATTTACAATTACATTACTACGTTCCATTAGCTTAGTTTATTATCAAGTAATAATAAATATCTTAAGCATATAATTTTCAGCGACAACCATTCCATTTTATATTATTACTACTGAACCCTAAACAATATTGTAGGCTTTATTTTATCCTACAATAAAGCAAAAGCTTACATAAACGGTTGATCATTAATATGCTCGTTTGTTACTTGTTTCCGCTTTTATTTGAAATAAGCATGCTATTTTATTGTAAATGCTTGTCAAAGTTTATACTTAGTTTTAAGAAATATTTTATTATTCTTTATTATATCTGCGTACCAATCGTTGGCTTAAGAGAGGTAATCGATTGATCAAGATGTTATTGTGACAGATGGCGGTAAAATGTGTTTGCATGATAAAAATCTAAATCAAAATCAAAAATCTTTATTGAAAATAAGTTTCATACAAAACATTTTTTCATTGTCAAAGCTACCACCAGCTCGGAAAAATATTCCCACAGACCTGAGAAGAGCTGGCGACAAAAACTCAGCGGGATTGTCATGATTTGTTTTTTTTTTTAATTAGATCTTAAATTCATTACATAAATACATTACACAATACTAAGTAAATAATCTTGAAGTGGCCTGGCAGCGATCGCTTCATACCCACGGTGCATTATCCTCTAAGTATTCAGATACATTGTAGTATCCTTTTGCACACAAACGTTCCTTAGTTATTCTCTTAAATTTGTTAAATGGTAATACTTGAACGTTTGCTGGAATTTTGTTGTACAACTGTACACATTGCCCCATGAAAGATTTACTCACTTTTTTAAGTCGAGTAACAGGTAGCGCGAGCTTGTGTTTGTTCCTGGTATTTATAGTGTATACGAGTATATCACTGTGCTTAATAAAATTGTCAGTATTTTTATGTACATATTTAAGATTTTCAAAAATATACTGACTGGCGACCGTAAGTACATTAATTTGCTTAAACTTATCTCTTAAAGAATCTTTAGGGCCCAGGTTGTAAATTGCACGGACAGCTCTTTTTTGTAAAACTTGAATGGTATTTATACCATACTACCATATGACATTATACTATGAAAATAACTATAATACACTAACTTAGCAGTAGTCTCGTCAGTTAGGATAGTTAGTTAGCATCTGATTATTTGCATAAAATAAATTTCTTGTCTATGACGTTTCATACAAAATAGTTAGTGTTTCATCTTCCGTGAAAATTCCCATTTACACCATAGAAACCGTGAAGTGTGAGGAAAGCCTTGAAGTATCCCAAGTATTTGCCGACACACGATTCTGTGAAATAGTACGTTAAAATCTTCCCAGCAGTTTGATTCAATATTTTTGTAATAATATAATATAAGGTTATATTGAGTAACTTTTTTAGATAAATTTTCTTATTTAATTTGAATTTTATTACATTAAAAAAACTAAACAAAGAACAAAATTATAAAATTTTAAGAAATGGTTATACTATCTGTATTTATTAAACATAAACATAAAATAAAACCATTTTAAAACTTACACTTTTTAAAATATATATCGTTATCCAACTACATGACAATTCTTAGAATATGCATATAATATTGTCTTCACTCTTTACTTTTAGTTATTTCCATTATTACCGGCGTTATATAATAAAATAATTTTTAATTACCAGTCAATTTGACGGCGGGCTGTAGGAACAGGTATACAAGAATTGTCGGTAGGTTTAGTGTTAATATTAAAAGCGAAAAATTTCTTGAGCTTAATAAAACAACTCTTTGTAACCACTCTTGAAAAGGGTTAACTCTAAAGTAATTCAGTGTCATTACTCGACTATGAATAAATAACACAAGTCCAAGACTAAGCTTTATGTGAGGTTCAAGATGAAAGAGTTATATTTAAATTTATCGCCAATTAATTTTTAATAAATCGTAGTAGATATTGTAGGGTTTTTTAAAGCCTTCTCAATCTATCGTGTACAATCATTTCAGAATATTTGTAAATGAGAAATGACTACACACATTGGTTTTGTATTACTGCAGCTATTTTTATATTTGTTTTACTATTACACTTTCTGTTTATAACTTGCACCGTTATATAGTAACACGCCTCTCACTCAAATTGTCTCGCTCCGACGGCGAATTAACTTTGCAAGGCTTTGAGGCCGAAAATATTACGCAAAATCTATAAGGTATCCCTATTTTATATTCGAACAATCTGAAAACAAACTTGTAATTGGGTTGAGTAAATAAACCTGAAGGAGATTATAAATATGATCCAAATAGCATTTATTAAGACGTAATAGACGTATTTAGAAGAAAAGGATTTGTGGTTTTTCACTATAGTGAAGAAGATAGCATGACTTGTTTTGTTCCTTTTTAAAAGGATTTTCATTTAATAACGTAAAATCTTTTTGGTGAAAAAATCATTAATTTTCATTTATAAGTAAAGCTGTACATTGCTACATGGTGTCCTTTAAAAAAGGAATGAAAGAAATCATGCTATCTTTAACTCTATTTAAATGCTTTATAGATTTTAATATATTAATTGTTTTATTTTTTTACTCTGATAATTAAAGAACTTTCAACAGTTTGTAAAGTGAAATGAAGCTTTGGCTGAGTTCAACAACACGTTTTGAATGAATTTTGGTAATTGACCGAAGGATGAATGCTGAGCGTACCGAAGCGTTTGTCCGAAAGATTACGTTTCCACTTGATAGGCCCATTCTGCTATTTTTCTGTATGTATTTCAGCAAGTTTGTTCCGGCGGCCAAATTTCGTCTAAGTATTTTTTTTTGTTTTGTTTTAGGTCCAGTGTACGGAGGTTACTGGGGTGGCGCTCATACTTGGTTCACGAGTGAAATATCGTAACCACTGCACCTTGTGAAATCCACTATAAATAATTTCCCAACATTATCTCTTCCCCTAACGTACTGAGGTCTACTGTTTACAGAACGACTAGTTATATCATAATAAATGTGATGTTTCTATATAAAGTTAAAGGTAAGCAATATTTAATCATTTTTCGTAGCAAGTTGACTAAATAAATGATAACGAAGCGATAGCCTGAGCTGATTTATTTGAAGTACTGTTGCTCTTTTATGACATAGAAAAGTCACAAGAGCTCCAACGAAAGATGTAAGCCTTTAAGAGATGGCATTTCTGAAAGCTTGTACATTTTTCAAAAAATTCGCAGACACATTTTATCTTGTTACTTTAAGTAGAAATTCTCATGACTTCTGTTCGAATAATGTAAGACGGATGTAAAATAAATATTGTCTAGAATATCAGCAACGTTATTAGCTCCGAGGCTTCGTAGTCATTCTTTGTTAACAATAATGGAACAAAGAAAAAATATATTCCTTTCTGCAATTATTGAAAAATGTGTTTGTTGATAATATTGTATGAGATTTTAAGATTTAAGTTTTTTCAACGACTTTCTTTAGATAGAAAAGTTTTCTGATTATATCCTCAATGTTAGTTCAGAACTACTGATCTAACAAGGAAAAAAGGTTGGCTATTTCCCCTCTTGCTTTATTTCCTTAATTATTTTTTCGTGTAAGATCGTGGCTTATGGATGCTAAATGCTAATGAATGAATATTCTGACAATTTTTAACATTTTACAGATCGAGATAGGTGCCTTTGAATAAACAAAATCATTTCATCAGTACAGATATATTTTTTTCGATGATTCAACACTTATTAAGGCCATAACCAAAGATATATTTTTCTATAAATTTCTTTCACTCAGGTCATAAATTTTACACACTTATTAAACGTTATTTAATATCAATAAAGTCATTTTAAGTACAAATAAATTGATATTGATAAGTTTAGCGGCTTATGTAAACTGTATTGTATATCTGATATACTTCAAACAATATAACTCTAGATTTTAGCAAACTTATGATATTTTGACGTTAGCAACATGGATATACAATTTCAGTACAGAACTTTATTGCATTATAATATTGCGAATTCCGTGAATTGTTTCAGAACATTTGGAAACAATAAAACGGTTGGGCGATTACAATCCATTTGCGGCGTCGTTTAAAGGACCGTTAAGGGACGTTTTTGCTTGATTAACCTAATTAATCAACGAAAAATTGTTCATTAAATGGGTATATCTTAAGATTAAGTCTGTCGGCGAATTGTGAAGTGACTTGTAAATCTCCTTTAGGTTTGTGAAGCTACAATAATTTTTTAGATATGTTTTCATCTTACCATTTGGAGTCATAGTTAATACACAGCTCATTATTATTGTAGTGTATGACGAGGTGAAGTGGGACACCCCCCGCACCTCTTCATAATGTTAGGTTAGGGATTTATTTTAAAAAAAGGATCATTGTTTACTCCGAAAATGGTTATTTTCACTAAATTACATATATTTTTTTACAATGTATTACACTGTATTGTAATATATATGATATTTATAGTGTAGTGTATTATTTCTTATTATATTTATAAAAAGAAATAATACAGTTGTGGGTAACAGGGGTTTAATAAGGTATCTCTTACCAATGTTGTAAAGTACTTATGTATTATTATCAAAAGAAATAAAATTCTAATTATAAAGAAATATATACTCGCATAATTCCGTCTGTTAAAGACAGCGTAATATCTGTTCAAAGCTAGTACATAATTAACACTAAATCTACCGACAATTCTTGTATACCTCTTCTTACCGCACGCCGTCAAATTGACCGCTAATTAAAAGTTATTTTATTATATAATGCAGGTAATAATGGAAATAACTAAAAGTAAAGAGTGTAGAATATATTATATGCATATTCTAAGAATTGTCATGTGGTTTGATAAAGATATTATAACGTTTAAAAATGTGTAAGTTTTACAAAAGTGTATGAACGGTCAATTTGACCGGTACTTGGTAGGTTTAGTGTTAATATCAACAGACTTTTGCTTTGAAATGTTAAAGTAGATGTTAATCTTAAAGTATCTGGTTCTTTCCAAAGTCTTCATCTACAGATTATATAGACCCATTGTTTCTTTGGAGATACTGTATTTAAAAACAGTTTTTATTTTTTTAATTTTTAAGCATTAATAAATAGTAAACTATAGTTAAAATAATAATTGTCAAGTGAAGATTTAATTTGACTAAGATTATAAATAACGTCTACGTTTGGAGACTATGTTATTTTTATATATACAATATTTGTTACAAAAATTATAATATTCGAAAAAACACTGACTCCATATCAAATCAAATCGTTACTCTTTATAACAGAACTCCTGTATCTGCAGTTTGCTCTCGTAAGTAATATTTGATAGCATCCTCTACGGAGAACTCGGAAGGTGACCGATGACTCAACACAACGCAGGGGTTGAGTTCAAACATTACGAAAAGATACTAATAATATAATAACATTAAAGCTTATATAGAATAGAATGTATATGATATGATATTTAAGCCTAGATAAATATATCAAACTTTATTGATATATACTTTAATAAAATTAAATTATAAGCGATAATAGGTATTGTAATCGCTATCTTTCATGATTTGCACCATGTAGTGTTACGAGATGTTTACACGGAAATTTCGTGTTGAATATTGAATATTGAGTTCACGCTGCAAGAAGTTGTGGAAATGTTGTCCATGTGTAGATGGGATTTGTATGATTGCAAAATGTTGTTAAAATTATTATTTCGCACATCTTCATTTTAATAGAATAACCCTTACAAGACTTATTCAATAAAATGTTATCATACAATAAATTATACTAGGATCCGCCAACCGTGCGCGGCGGGTGTTGAGATGAGCCCCTCTCCTTTCTTCTTTTATTGATAACTTTTGAATGGCTAAATATTTTTTCAATCTGTTTTCGCTATAACATCCGCGTTCGGCAAACATACATGAGAAAATTTTTAGCTAATTATCTCGTCGCATTCTGGAAACAACTAAACACAAAAAAGGTCTTCCATACGGTTAAGCGCTTCGCTTACGCTCAGCTCAACAATTGGCGGACAAACGAAACTTGTCGTTTGGGTACGTGTATTATGGTACATTTTACATTTATAAGGTTTAATTTATTTTTTAATCAGCAACATCGTTCAGAGCACAATTAATTGGTTAGTTTTACGCGAGATATATCTAATACATAGTTGTTTCCAATTGACTGGTACAGAGTTTAATAATATATATTTATGTATATATATATATATGTGTGTGTGTTTTATACTGCTATATGTAAAATATACGTAACTTATATAATTAGTAATTATTCCATCAATCAATTGTATGCAAAATATGTTTAAATATATGGATACATCTACGTAATAAAATCTAACGTCTCATTGCCATTTTTTAATCTAAATTAAGTCAATTTTATAAAAAAAAAGTAACAATTTCAATTCAAATTCTTCACTTTTTTTTATTACTATTATCAAAATTACATACATATATATTAACTTTTATAACAAACAACTTAGACATGTGAATCGTCTCACCTGAGAGTTTTGGGAAATGCGTAAAATAAATAAATAAAACAGATAGCATTTACTTACAAGTTTATGTAATACATACATTGAATTCTTCCTTTAAATGTAAAAAAATATTTTAGGATAAAATATTTAATATATAAAAGTGTTATCTTCTCTATAATTCGCAGTTTCCACAATTCAGTCTCTGAGCATATCTCTTGTCTATCATATACAGATGGTATACAAATATATGGTCATTCACACCTTGAAAATCATAAACTTGAGCGTTATTTATATATAAATGGAGTAAGCAGTATGGCCTGAAAGTAAATCCTGCTAAATATCATACAGTCATTATTGGTATTGGTTACAAAGGTTGAATCGCAAAACGTACCTCCCGATGTGTACAATAATGTTAAAATACCATATTTTTTGAATGTTAAAACTCTTGGCATCTTCTTTCATTAAACAATTGTTGGAAAAACGTTTTTGATTTATCTACTATTATTGCTATATTTTCTTCTAATTCCTACAAAAATGATGATAGCTCACTCTTTTCTTCTCTTTTTCAGATTATGCCGATGCAAGCTACACAAATTTAACCGAGAACTATCTAAATAAGCTTGGGAACCTCTAAAAACTGGTTAGCTATGAACGGTCGCCGGGAGTCACATATTCTTTCTCTCCTATAACAATACAGACGAGACTATTATTACTGTGACTTATTATTACTATTATTTCTTATGACTATTATTTTCCCCAAAATCACTCTACTACTAGAAGGAAAAATTACATTTTTAGGATCATCAGGTGAAATACGATCATCACAGTCTTTAAGTATCAGAACGCCAATTCATGGCATTAAATTTTTCAAACAAATTTTAAATTATTCCACCAAATTGTGAAGTGACCAGTGAAAGAATTGATAATAGAAAATCAAAATCTTTAAAACAGTAATTTAAAAAACCTGTTAAGAACTTTTTTTTGTTACTTATTTTTTAAATTTTTAATAAATCTACCAACTAATTGTATATACCCTACTTCATATTTAACAATCTAACAATTTTTAAATTAGTATATGTAATTATAAATAGTTGTTTTAGGAAAAGTTGAATATCAAAGCACCATATATTTTTCATAGGTTTATTGTAATATAATAAACAGGTATTACAGGTATATAATAAAAAAATATATCTAAAGTATTACAGCTATAAGTACCGAATGATTATTTTGTACAAATCAGAACAGAGAGCTTTTAATTAAAACCTCAGGCTGTTAAATGGATGGAAAATATATCGAGGATCCTGTTATAAAGCCCATAAAAACTCTCCGTGGGATAAACACATCAAGCTTATTTATCACCCCTCTGTAGAATTGTTCAAACATTAATATGCTCGAAAATGGCGGTTAAGACCCTATAATGAGTTCAATGCAGAGGGTCTAGGTATTATGATTGTCAATGTAGATAAACGTCTATCGCATGAATGTTACGTGGTTTTAAAATGTCTTATATTACTTTAATACTTGTTATACTTGTTTCTTAAATTTTTTTTTTTGTATATAAAAAAATGCTTTCTTCTTATATTTTAAGTTATAAACAATATAATGACAAAAGATAAAGAGCATAACAAAATATATATTTTTTTACATGAAAGCCAAAATAGTAATTGACAAATTGCAATAGGTTGTTCTAAGGTTAAAGATTGGCTGATTTAATTATGAAACAAATGAATACAGAAATTATCAAAAGAATAAACGAATTAAGGCATCTTTAATCATAGGCGCTTAAATATTTTTTCAAAAATTTTATTATCATTCAAATTTTCTTTAGAGATTATTCTTGTACAAAAATGTTGTATAAAATAATAATAAAATAAATTAATCATATTTTTGAATAGCCAACAACAAACAAAAGATTTCACTTAAAAATAAAGAAAAAGGTTAAAAAGTGGAAACAATGTACCAACATAAAGTTTTACCATTTATTTTAATACACATAATTACAGTTGCGTTAAAAGTTTTTAGATTAACTTTTTATTTCACAGCTACAGAGCATTATTCTTTATAACTGCTTTCCGGAAGCGTTAAAACTTCTTAGTACTGGCTACGTTACCTGATCGCCATTTTGAACGTTTGTGTGAATCTTCGATCGTTTTGATGATGTACTTTTCGTCCATAAAATCAATGAATATTTTGAAAGCTGTAATCACTATGTTACTGCTGAAAACATATATAAAGTATACATTTAATACACAAGTTAATTTAATTTCCCAACATTGATTATGCCTTGACTTCTAGTTAGCTTTGGTTTCAACATTAAAATTTTTAGTTCAAGAATAGATTTGAAGTATTTTAAATATTTATATTACTAACAATTTTATTACTTTTAATAAAAATGGTAATTTAAATTCTCAATTTACAATTTTACTTTTTTTAAGATAGATCTAATATTATTTTCCTTTCCTTACATTTCTCATAAATGTAGTATGTGTGTGTTATTTTTAAACAAATAAGTTGCAGTCTTAAGAACTTTAATCGCAATATTACGAAGTGAACTTTACTTGAGACGTTTTACCGCATGCTATCTCTAACATTATTCTCTTTTTTACAACCTGTTTGGTGCAAAGGGGGTTTCCAGATAATATCCATAATTTTAAAGCTATTGGAGAACGGAAGAAACTATTTTATATTTCCCTAATTAATAATTTCAAAGGTGATTCACATTTCTTGTTAACATGTTATCTATCCGTCTATCTTGAATAATATATCTTATTCTAAAATAAAATACTGTAACAAATTTCTAAAACTAATGTTACTTAATACAGAAATTTTAATAATGTTCTCTTGTAGTGTTAATTTCACCTGTTGTTTGAATAAACAGTAACATATTATCTGGAAGTTCAATGTTCTTGTTCAGCAATGCATACGAGTATTTACACTGTGGTGTTAAGAGACTTATTATTTTTATTTTTAATGAATTTTGAATTTAATGAATTATGTTCTTCTAATTGTGGAGAAGTTTTTTATTTGCAAATACCTTTCTTTTAAGGTTTAAAATTTAACTGAGAAAATTTTAAATAATATTACCAAACTAAGATTTTTACTTTATTAAAGATTCAGTTAAGAATGTATTCTGTAATCAAAAATGCAGCCTTATTATCATGGTAGTAGATTATACAGCATAGATAAACTGTGAATTTAACTCCATTGATCTGGAAACGAAATTAAAATTTAATTGTAATTAACAAGTAAGCTATTCATAGATATTATAAATGAATGACATTTTATTAAATATTGTAAGTTTAAGCCAAAAAATCAAATGAAAAACCAAACATCTACGTCAAAATAAAAAAAACATATATTAAATCGAAACATAAGACAAACATTTCGAAGTCACGTTTCAAGCGTCGTATAAATAAATATATAACGCATGTTATGTCCTTCATAAAAATGTAGGGTCACATATTTTTTCACTCAATAATATATCAATCGTGTCAAGCCACGCTCGGCAGGATGATAGTGGATGGAGAAATAATACCAAATATTCACTGTACGAAATAAGTCATTGTAAAGGTTGTCAGGTTAGTAAAAAGTATCTATACAAAAATATGTTCTACATTTTTACTTATTAAACTTGCTTTTGTAATTATAATTTGGAGATGGCTTACGTGAAGAAAATTTTATTTATTTATTTTTTTTAACAAGGATGCTTTTAAAAGACTTACTTTAGTATTTTATATTATTATTGAATAAAAAATATCGACGCGAGCAGGGGTTGAACCTGTGAGGTCTAAACCGTACCGCCATCCTGCCTATTACTATCACTAACAATTCTATATACATTAGTCTTTATCGAGTTGGGACCGAAAAGTCTCTATTAATATTAAGGCAATAAAAAAATTGTTTTACACGTGCTTATAACCAATTAAATTATTATCACCAAAATAAGAATGATAAAACATTATAATCAAGCAGCCCCCTTCTCTTCCATCATTTACAACCACACCGCTCATCCTTTACAAGTATAATATGGGATAATCAATTTACAATTATGGAACGTTATTCATATTATCGAGTAATATTGTAACCCCATTTACATGAGCACGTTTTAATTATGACTTTAATCTGAATAGAGCCATAGCTTGTACTTGGCTTGTTAGTTATTGTTATTATGTTGATGTTAATTAAGATTTTGTAATCCGCGAATTCAATTTCCAGATAATATGGTTTTGATGGTTAGCTTTACGTACTTTGTTATATTTGGTAGGGATTCTTAGCATTATTATCTCATCGTTATCGTTAGTCTTTAATCCAACCTCCAGAGTACCTGAGTCAGTTACATTTGATACCGTAAACCGTTCTTTGCCGATTTTAATGAGTTCTGAAATATTCGCTTAGATACCAATCCGGATTATTACTTTATAGAACGCCGTGTTAGTATTTTAATGAAATCGCACACGATTTTTTTTATTTATTTTCGAAACAAGCATCCAACCTCGTGAATTAATATTGACTGCTTCGAAATAAATTTGTTTTCCTCGGTTCCTCGGCTTAATATAACTTTGTTAATATCTTTGTATAAATACGTTAATAGCACAATAGTCACATGGAATATGCCAAAACAATTGTGGTAAATATTTAATTAAGATAAGCTTGAGAATGAAAATTTGTAATGGATTTAAAAGTTATTAATTATTATTAACACAACACACAAGCACACGAGCAAGTAGACACTGTTATGAACTGATCATTTATTGTTTATACATCGATTACATGCAATTATTATTTATATACCTTCACATCTTTCCCCTTAAATTATGAAAACAAAATTATATTATATTTTATACAGTTATGATGTAATTAACAATTAATTAACAAACAAAATTTAATACAAATGATCAAAATTTATAAATACATTAATATTACCAAAAAATTTCACAAAATATCAAGATAAGTAAACCATATTAGTTATATTATGATTTCTATTTTACACTCGGTACATTATACATTTAATTATTTTTTTAAATATATATATATATTATACATATTACATAAGTATGGCTTTACAATAAAATGTTTAAAAGTTATCAAACAAAACTTCAAGAAAACTCGTCTCATGTGAATCCCAATCTATTCGGAGGCCTCACTGTCCTGCCAGAACGAGTTACATAATTGTTATTATTAGTTTCAATGTTTATTTCTTTACTACAATTAATATCATTGTATACATAGCCATAGTGGGGCGTGTCATGTCTAATTGCCGTATCCGCAATAATATACCGCTTGTTACGAATTAATTTATTTCCGTTTGGCATACTCACTTCATAAGACCTAATACCTAATATACTGCTAATCGAACCAGGTATACCAGGTATATGTCTTACTACGTAAATCATAAATCTTTACACTTTGACTCTTACACAACTCTTTAAAATTTTTTGAGTTTTTATCATAGTAAAATTTCTGTGATGTGATAATTTTTGTTTTATTCCTTTATAAACCTTCTGCTTGAGTGATTTTTTAGACATTGGAAGAATACTTCTAAATTTTCTACTTTGTAATAACTCTGCTGGAGATGGTAACTCTCTTGAAAGAGGAGTATTTAAATATTCCAAAATAGCTAAGTAATAATCTGAACCCTTTTCCTTTGTTTTAATTGCGTTTATATGCGTTTTATAGTCTGAATCATACGTTCAACTTGACCGTTCGATTGTGGATAGTGAGGAGAAGAAGTTATATGATTAAAACACCATTTTTTTGCAAAATCTTTAAAGTAGTTGGAACTAAATTGCGAAACGCAATCGGAAAACAAAATAATCGTAATTGCTTAAAGACAAAAAATATTTTTTTAATAATTAATTACATATGCAGATTCCGTCGACTGTAATTCAATTATCTCGAATAACTTACTGAAGTAATCAACTATAATAAGATAATTAAGCTCCTTAATTTGAAACAAATCAACGCCAACTTTAATCCACGGACTGTCAGGAATTTCATGAGATTGCAATTCCTCTTTTTGATTTAATTTTTCGTGTGCCAAACAAACATACAGCTCTTTATTAAATTGCCCAAATTATTATTGATACCCGGCCAAAATATTGTTTCTCTTACTCTTTTCTAAACCCATATGACCAATACGTAATTTACTTAACATTTCTTTCCTTAACATTTTCGGTACTACTATCCTTTCATTTATCCAAATTAATCCATGTGCAAAAGATAAACTTTCCTTGTAATTCCAAAATGTTTTAACTAACTCCAAAACATCATGCTTTTTCTTCAGGCCAGCCTCTATTTTTTATTCGTCGTCGTCATCGCGAGTGACGGCGCACATCTCATCGTGAGTTGTTTACCCGGCTTATATATCAGTTTAAATGTTTAACTTTGCGTTCAAGAATATTCACTTGTATTTCCACTACTTTTTTATCTATATCGCAAACTTTACTATATATATCATAACTTCGTTTCCATTTCACCCATTTCTTGTTAAGGTTCTCGTTAATGTTAAATGATGGTGGCGGTGACAATATGCTTTCCATAATTAAGCTTTAAAATAACTCCTAATTACAATTATTATTAATATACCCTCACAGACACAATGTCCTTACACAGCAGATTTATTAGAGGACACTGGCTTATCTACAATGTATATATATACATTCGGTGTTCCAACATCTGTCAGACTTTGTGAATTGGGTCCATCAAAAGGATTAAATTATGTAAATTGCGGTATATTCTAACGCTAATGGTTGGAAAGTTTCGAAGAGTTTATATCGGAATTATTGCTTACCATGAATGTGACTTGAATAATCAACAACCTTTTTATATTTATATTAAATAAATATTGCCTAAAGATTGTATTCAATAAAAAAATAAAGTGATAAAAAATAACAGATGCGCTAAAATTATACTAATCTTTTTTTTAACTCCAAAATATAAGAATTTAAACATTTAAATAATTAACATTTATATTTGAACACCTTAAAATTGTTTTTTCAAAAATTCCTTACGTAGGTTTACCAACCTAAAGATGATTTACAAAAGCAACTGATTTCACGATACGCCGACAAAGTTCATCTTAAGAGATACCATTACAAAGACAATTATTCGTTAAAGAATTTGATTAATCAAGCTAAAACATCCCTTGACGGTCCCCTAGGCAACGCCGCAAATGAATTGTAATCGTTCTGTAATCTGAAACAATTTGCAGGATTCAAATGTCAGATTATATAATACTATGTACTCGTATAATATAATGGCATACATTTATTTACTAAAAAGGTTTATTTATGTTGTAAAAATGTCATAAGTTTCTTTGAAACTACAATTATTTGTACTTCGTTCAAGTTTAATTTTACATGACATGCGCTAAATTTGGCAAATTAAATTAATTTGTACTAAAACGATTTAATTGATATTACATAGTATTAATTTGTGTAAAATGCAGAATTATCAAAAAAATATATATCTATAAAGTGTGGAATGGTACAATGGTTTTGTTTATTTGAAGGCACTAAACTCAGTTTGTCATCTCAGTCTGTTTTTTAAAAATATTGACCATTCATCTATAAGCATTTAGCATCCATTAGCTGCGATTTAAGGAAATGACGCTATAGGGGATGATGCTTTCTATTTTACTTGTGATCAGAAAGTTTTTCTGCGGACAAAGTCTTTTGAAAACATTAAGCTTTCATATAATACAACATTCTCAATATTTTTTTTTTTCAATAATTGTAAATAAAATTGTAAAAAGAAATACTTTTCTCCTTTGTTCCATTATTGTTAGCAAATAATGACAACGAAGCCTCGGAGCTAATAAAGTTACTTATATCTTTAACAATATTTATTTTACATGCCTCTTACATTATTGGAACAAAAGTAATAAGAATGTATTCTTAAAGTAAAGAAAATATGTTCATTATTTTATATTTTTGTACTTTTGTATTTTGATATATAATTAAATTAAATGAATTATGTGTTATGCACTTCTAAATAATTTGTTAATTGCATAATTGAGGACAAAACTTGAAAATAATTAGTAAGCATAGAAGCAAATATATTAAATACGTATCTGCTGTTGCCCGCTTTTTTATAGAAATAAGAACTGTTTCCAATATTTTTCCGTGATAAGTAATAGTTGTATTATTAACGTTATTAATTTTCAAATAACTCCTATAAAGCCCACAAAAATCTAATTAAATGATGATGAAATTTGTATGAAAAAAAATTCTGGACACTTCTGGGCACTGTCTAAAGCAACTCTAAGCCACTGTTGCCAGCTGTCGCTACTGCATTACACATCGGAACTATCTCTGGCCCATACGGCTAAAGAGAAAGCTGATCTCTTGGGCACTCTTTTTTCCTCAACGACCAAGGAAAGATTCCGCTGTTTTAAAGTTTACTTACTTTTACTTATATAATAAATGTTCAGCCAAAAACTTTTATATCAACAATATGACAAATTTCACTAACACTCAGAAAGCAAATCAGTTAAATTAATATAAAATGTAACAAAATGTAATAAAGTGAATCTGTTTGCTTAAGTGCTTAGGATTCAATGATCTCGTAATTGAAATGTTATTGATGAAGTAGGATCACGAACATAGCATCTGATGGGAGATCAAATGTGATCTATTTGTCTTGCCTCTAGAGGAAAAAGAATCAATTAGATAATACTTTTGATCTAAATTAAAATTGGACAATTTCTATAGACATTCTTTTTCAGATCAGATCAACAAAATTAGCAAACATTGAATGGATAATGTTTAAATTCTAAATACCTTTGTTGTTTTAAATATAATCACAATAATAATTAACAAGGGTATTGTAGCAGCAGCTGAAAGTATATGAATACGAGTAACTACATAAATAATGATATTATTATTATATTTGTGAATTTCTGTATGTTTTCAAATAAATTAATTTTGCAATCATAAACATGTCTAACTTTGTTCAAATAATATATTATTTACTCAAAATTTCAATAATAATAAGTTTTGTATCATGTATTTAAAAATAACAAACATTTGTACATTTATTTAAGAAATTTATTGCTATATTTATAACATTGCCAAGTCATATAATAACTTAACTTTTTTTTTTTTATTATTGCAATTATGTCTTTACATAAATCATCTCTATTATTAAAACTTATTTAATTCCATAAAATTCATAATAATTGCGTTTTCAATATATTTAACTCAGAAATTTTATTAAATTATATTATAAAGGAAAAAAAATAAACTAATTGAAATGGTATATAAAAATTGTTTACATATTGCAGAGTATATTGCTTGTTATTTTATACTGGAAAGTAAGAAACATTGTTAAGGATTTTCGAAAGAAGTCTAATAAATGTTGTCTTTGTCCTGATATAGGAACTTATATATAGATAATATTATTTATCGAGGCTTGTAGCCACGGCATAAGACAACTCAATTGGCAGAGCCATTGCTATTCCTTACTTTCCATTGCCGCTGCCTGTCAGTATGATAACTATATCAGAGGATTAGCAATTGATCGACCATGGGGAAACAATATGGTCGGTCATTGATTCACGACCAACAAGGTAAGCCTAGAGGTGGCGATTTCTATTATTCTGAATTAATTTCGAGAGTTGGACTCTTTTAAGGAATGAGATGCCAAAAGACGGTCTGCAACTAGTTCAGGTTTATGTATTTTAAATAAGAGTGCTGTCAATTAAAGTAGCTCAATTATAACAATTTAGATATTAATATAATAAATAATAAACATTTGTTATCAGAGAATTAGTAAAAAACACACTTATATCCATTTGTAATAAAATAACTCGGAAATCTTAGAACACACACACTATACCAACTTCTAAATGTGAAAACAATTTAAAACTCTTGTTAACCTATGCAATCCTGCTAACAATAAACTAAAATAGCACCGGGAAACTTGTACTATAATTTTTTTAATGGCTATCAATAAACCCGAGAACTTTGAGTTCTTTTATCTCTGTGAGTTTTCAGATCAGCAAACTATTATTGTACGTAAAAGTTTTGTTCGTATTTCGTTAGAGATATCTGTATGTATTGTTAATAAAAATATCGCCAACAAATCTAACTCTGAAAGCTATTATCATAGACAAGTATGGCAAATGAATGAGAAAAAATATTATATTTTAACAGTACTCAATATTTGATACAAATATAATATATAATTATTTGATATTCGATATGATAACTCAATATTTTACGTAAAATAATTAATGTTCATTTTGCTTGGAACTTTTGTGTCGGAGTATAAATAAGTATAATCTGTTTTATGAACCAATGGTCAAATCTACGAAAAAATATGAACCTTACTTCTGGACTCATTGTTTATTGAGTTATAAAAACATTATAAGAAGTCGGAATACATCATCAAAATTCATGAAAAAAATACAAAACGATTTCCTCCGAATGGGAAAATACATCAAAAGCTAAGTTCAGACAGTCTGAGAGCTCAAAGCCTACGAAAACTGCTAATAATGAATACGGGAGAGGTATGTGTTGAGTAGGTAAGTAGGAAAAAATCTTTTCTCTTTCAATTTAATATGAAATGAGTTGTCAATATTTTAAGCGCTATAAATGGGTCGTGTAGTGGATGTCACTGACGAGTTAAAAATGCTGATGCTTGACTGCACTGCACTAGAAGAAGAGTTGGATCTTATAATATGAAAAACATTCGATCTATTTGACTTAATTGAAAGTAGAGTATGTTGCTTTTTAAGCTGACTTTTTGACTAGCATTATTTTGCGTGACTATTAGCTTAATGATAAGCTAGTTTCAAATACGCTTTTTTGCTCTTCCACTTTTCCTTTAGTTGTGACTGTAAAGCTATTCTAATTTATAGCACCTCCTTCGAGTAAACCTCAGATATATAAATGTCCTAGAGGATTTATTTTCTTTTTGAGAATTTCCATATTATTGCAATTGTCTACTAACGAATACAATACTGGTCCCAATCTTTTATAGTTCCTTCTTTTCTTTCCTATGTGATGAATTTTGTTTAGTTCATAATCTTCAATTTTGATAATCGGTGTGGAGTTGATTCTTAAATTTTTTGATAGATGATTCATTTTCTTTTAAGCCACATACTAAAAAACATATTATTCTTCTCTCCTCACTTAAATGTCTTATTTCATTTTCCAATGCTCCAAATTTTCAATCATCTTTTTTAAAAAACTAGCAATGATAGACTCCTCCAATTCCGCATTACGATTCTCTATATTCATTTTGTCAAATTTAATTGGACTTCTCCTTCCATGTTTATAATATTACAGGAATCCGGACGTATAAGATTTTTTTTTTGTATGTTTAGGTTAGGTATAATATTTTTTTAACATCATGTAACTCGTAACTACGCAGCTAATTGTAGAGCTCATCGAGCACAGAGTAACAAAAAAAATATAATTATATTTTTCCTTCTTCATAAAACTAAAAATCATTCTAACTTGCGGTAAATATGTTAAAACAAGCAAATATTTGCTAAAATGTAATTACTTTTTACTTTATTATTAAATAGACAAAAATAAGTCAACCTCTGTTATAAAATTGCAGCAAAAAGTACCTTCAATTTTAAAAAGACTAAATTAATTTTTTTGTTTTGTGATAAAAAATCATAAACAAAATAATAGACTTGCAAAAGAAATGAAATACTTAACATGGAATACATAAAATATTTTAATTTAAAATGTTACAAAGACTTGAAACATTTTTAAATGAATTCTATCTTCATCATACTAGAATAACAATAGCTGTGTTATTTTTGTGTCTTTATGAAAGTTTTAATTTTTGGAATCTAATTTGGCCGTAGCATTGTTAGTTTTAGGTAAGGTTCAAAATGCTTTGTGGAAATAAGCCCTTTATTAAATTGTCTTTTATCTGCTACAGAAAGTCAAATTAAAATTGAGTTTCTGCCCTAATTCTAAAGTTTTAGAGCTAATATTTGTGGTTTGGATAATCAATTGGAGAGGGAAACGAATAAAGGAAATAAGATATATATATATATATATATATATATATATATATATATATATATATATCTTATTTCCTTTATTCGATGATGATATATATATATATATATATATATGTATATATATATATATAAATAGCTAGAGTCAATCAAACATCTGATGAGACTCACTGTTTCACTCTTTCTTCATTGATTCTTCAGTTTGATGGTGACAATTTATGGATTTATTTACTGTCATCTTTTACTTTGCAAATGGTACCATTTATATATTTATATGGATTAGGTATTTTTCAGAAAAGCTGTAATCAACATTAGTGTGAAACTTTTCAAGACAAGACTATCTTGCTCGAAATGTTTTTGCTATTTCTACAAATAAACTCAATGCTTGTCAAAACTTATTAAAGCAAAATTTAGTAACTACATTAATATATTAAAATTATGTAAATAATATAAATATATTTTTATACAACTA
Source organism: Melinaea menophilus ssp. n. AW-2005 (assembly GCA_918358695.1). Lineage (NCBI taxonomy): Eukaryota > Metazoa > Arthropoda > Insecta > Lepidoptera > Nymphalidae > Melinaea > Melinaea menophilus. The sequence goes on along the minus strand of OU911041.1, from coordinate 26,895,978 downwards.
CTTAACTTATACCTGTAAGTCCTTTTATAATTATCCTCTCGCTCTGAAGCTTACTATTACACTTTATTATAAAAAAAGCAAGTAATAATATATTATTCCTTAATTATGTGATTTAAATACATGTTTTTATACAAAAAAAAAATTATAAAAATATGGACCGATAATAATATAGTCCTGTCCATATATTCTTCTGCCTTATTTCCCACTTTTTACATTCATTACGTTAATTACCACACACCTATAAGCGAGTACCACTAACTAGAAATCTATACGCAGCAATACAGACTTTAATTAATTAAGTCATTATAAGGAACAAATATTGCGATGATATTCATATTATCAATATTATTTGTTTTATACTAATATTGAATGGAAGAAATTATTGTAACAGAATCTATACTGTTACATGTGACTTGTCGAATTCTTTAATCTATTTTATTTTGGACGGTACTTTTTTAATTATTATTGTTGTACTGTACTGTACTGAATGTATTCTAGAATCTTTTTTTAAAAAAGACAATTATAGTAAATATATTCTGTCATATTGAAGAGTACTTGCTTAAAATAAAAAAAAACAATAAAGTGACGGTACCCAAATAGAATCTGAGATTGGAGTTCAAACGATAACTGAAAGCAATAAAGCAAGAATTTATCTACGAATTATATATTTAAATTCATCATTAATAACACATATAAAGAACAATTTAAGCAAGAAAGATCTCTTCTATTTTTTCCATTTGCCATAATGAAGAGTAATGATATATTTTTTTATGTTGTTATGTTGTATAAGTGTTATTTTTGCAAGCCTAACGTAAACAATATATGTTAAAGGATAAGTAACATAAATTTCCGTCACCGTAATTTAAAAAAAAAACATGATGAGGTTAAGGTTGAATTCAATTCTGATATTCATAAAGGTAACACAACGTTATCATACAAACGAGATTATGCATAAAATAAACATTAAATACAATATTCAATGTTATGTTTCTTCACGGACTACAAAGCCAAATTTAACGTTAAGTAGATCATATTACACACAATGATTTTAATAAGGTGCTTCTAAGTATTACAATATTACCATCCCAGGTCGTCTTTTTTACAAGCCTTGCATATATCTGAGATGCTACTGGTGAACTACCCTTAGTGAAAGTACTCTAGAAAATGAAAGTTTTAAGATGTTTTCATTTTAAAATGGTATAAAAATTGTTAATTTTTAGAATATTATTACGATTATATTATAAAAGATAAACATTTTTCAAGAACTTGGAACAATTTAAAATTTTTGTGTATGTTTGTTAAGATGTGCAGTATAAGCGTATCCATGGATTTAGACGCAGATTCCTCACAATTGACATAGCCTCCTTTGAAAGAGTAAGATTTCATCGGTTCAATGTTTGTTATAAAAAAAATAAGAAAAGAAAAAAAAAACTTGAACCTATAAAAAACAAAATAACAACATTACGAAAAGACAGTTAATTTCTATGTAACCAATACAAGATATATAATATTTTTATACATATACTTTATTACTAACATTCTTATCATATATTCACATTTTGTACCGAAACTTACATCATTGAAACCGAAAGGAATACCGGAAATATCATACATGCACATGGTGCAATTTACCGCGCCCTGTTGTATTTGTTGGAGCGGAGCTAATAACAGAACCATACCTTTATAACGTTACTAATTTTTATTCTACCGTTCATGTCGTTTCAGACGTAAAATATTAAAAACATATTAATTCAGAATAATTGGACGTTTGTTTTAGGTAGAGTTTTGTAAGACTGAAAATAAAGAAAAAAAAATTTTTGCTTTAATGTTAAGAATCTAATAATATTAACACCGCAGCGCGGTTCACTTTGAAGCATTTGGCTTAACGCACTTAAGATTACGCAGGAACCTCCGGTATGGTAGTCCTTGTTTTATGTTACGTTTGGGAATATTGGATTATTTGTATTAGAGCATTCTATATTTTATATTTGATAGAAGTTTTATTATAAAAATGAAAACTATATATACTAACTATACTTCAAAATATTATTAAATATATTTTTTATTAAGAGAATTTATTTCTAAAAGACGTATCAGTATATAGAATATTTATAACTTTAATTAGGTTATGAGTAAATTAGAATATCGAATGTTTTAATCTGACAGTCGCACCAATCTTACTCGGTGTTAATAATTTGAATAAAAACGTCATGCAATATATTGCTCTCTCTTAATACCTAAATCGTTACAGATAAAGTTGCGTATATATGTGGTTGTATATTTACCTCGTGGAATTCAACAAGTAATTGTGTGTGTCTCTGAATTAGCTGTGACTTTGATATCAAAGTCAACATCGTTGCCCTCCTTTATTTTATCAGTATATAGATAGTAAACCATCTTGAAATCTACTGTTAAAATATCCGTAACAAAAACATGTTATATAAAAATATACATATATATATTTTCAGTTTGGACATAAGATTATGTTTTTGTATTTGATAATTTACTGTGATTACATAAAGATAATTAAAATGTCAAGTCTCAGTTATATTAAGAAAACTAAACTAATTTGGAAGACTTCACAAGAATTTGAGTTTGTTTTCTTAGTACTTCAACCTTCATATTTTCTCATATTTATTATAATTATCCTTCACAAGTCTGCAAATCTCCACAGCACTTGAAAATTTTAGTTATTAACTAAGATATTTTGAAGACGTCGCAACAACACGCTCCTAACTTTTATTTTCATCATAGTTGTGTTATTACTTTTCCTGAAAAAATTTAGTCAATGATTATTTCGGTTCAAAAGTCATTATCGTTCTTATCGTTTTTATTGGATTAAAGTAGCGAAAGTTATGTAAAATTAGTAAGGCTAAACAACATAAAATTAATACGAACAAAAAAAACAATATATTTTTATATCAGTTACGATTTTCTAGTTTATTTTTATAGAATGGGTTATTTTATTTTTGGGTAAAGTGAACAATCGTGAAATGTCTCTCAGACACAGTAATTTACAACGCACATAATGTCTCTAACTATGTTAACATTCATTCTTATCAGTATATTGTAATAGTAAAAAAATTTTTACAAGATATTTCTTATACATTTGACTGCCATTAAAACTATAATTTCGTCACGTTGAAGAGACTCGCGCGGCTTCTGTAGTGTTAGTTTTTATTAGGAGTAAGATAGAAATCAAATCAACCTGAAACATAATAAAAACGATTAACTTAAATAACCAACCAGTCCGGCGTCCAGCTGCAAAACTTCATGAATATTGTAATTATTAGTCCATGAAAATTTTTTGCTCACTTTTGTTTTGTATGAAAATGGAAAGAAAACGGTCTGTAGTAATGAAATGAATAAGCAGTATTGTGTAGATAGCCGCTCTATTTTTTTATTGTATTTAATTTATCTGTCTCCACGGTTTGCGAAGAACTGGCTTATTAATTTATTTCACAGAACATCTACGACTTATTGGTATATGTTTATATATAAATAATATGTTCGGTATTCATAAAACACGTTTAGATTAGATTAGATCAGGTCAGATCAGATCAGATCAGATCAGATCAGATCAGATCAGATTAGATTAGATATATATACTGTTTAACTTTATATCGTTTTGGGTGAAAACTGCGATGCAATAATTATATCTCGCGTATAACGAAATAAAATGTGCCCAAAAGACGTGTTTCAGGCCGTTTATTGTAAATTTTTTAATAAATAATTTTGTAAAGGTTATTTAATTAACATTTTTATAAATAAATGTTATAAAGGTTCTATTAAAATGGGAATAAATTCTATTAAAATAGAATATGTGATGTAATAATTTAAACACCATTTTGCACGGATAAGATTTCCGCAACTTTTCGTAGCTAAACTCAAAATTCAATGTTCAACACGAAATTTCAGTGTAAACAGCGCGTGACACTGCAATGTGCGAAATAATGAAGTGTTCGCTACACTTAACGAATATCTGTCTGTAATATGTCGCTTTATAATATTATTTTATTAACATATGCAACAATAATGTGTAATATATTTTTTCTAGTTTTGAATATCATATCATTTAATATCAGTTCTAAGTAACCTTAAAGGTTTTCAATTATTTCTTACAGTTATAAAATGTGCTTATATTCTAAAAACCTATTCGTAACATTTTGAGTCGATCCTCTGTTGTGTTGAGTCATCGATCACCTCCAGAGCTCTCCATAGAGGATGGTGTCAAATATTACTTACGAGAGAAAATTGCAGATACAGAAGTTCTTTTGTAAGGAGTTGGGTTGAGACGAGTTAGAACCAGAGTCTTTTCTGTTTTTTTTTGCGTAACGTCTGACAACAAATATTGTATATATAAAAATAACATAGTTGTTAAACATGCGTGACTAATTACAACCTCAGTTAAATTTAATCTTCACTTGACAATTACTTTATCTATATTAGTTTGCATTCACTGAAATGATAGGAGTACACTAGTAGTAGGACTGACAGATAAAAGTAGGCTTAGCCTCTAGTTGTCGTTTATGAGATTTTCACTAAGGTAATTTGATACCTAAAAGACTCAAATAGTAAATGAAAGCACTAACTTTCATTACAATATGTCAATTTTAATAAAAGAAGTAAATATTATAAGCCAAAGAGTATATTTTTGTAAATGTAATTATAAATACCTCGTTCGACAGGGTCGATCGTATTAGGTAGATTCCCGTCAGTCGGATCGACAAAGAAAAACTAGCCAGCAGTATTCTACTGGTCACTACGATTCTTATGACGGGTCACTCTGCATACATTGGGTGAGCGGGGAACCACCCTCCACCCCTATTTCCTAAACGGGGGGTCGCATCAAAAAACTTTTCGAACAAAAAAGTTTCCTCTTTTAATTTGTTAATTTTCTAAGAATTTTCCGACCGCAAAATTTTGCCTTCTTCTATGACTTTTTTCGGTTTTTAACTTTCAACCCCCCCAGCTCTCCAACCCCCTGACCGATTTCCCCCGTTCAAGAACTTAACCTTCATTTTGTCCTTAAGAATGTGTATACCAAGTTTGAAAATCCTCCGTCAATATTTGCGACCTGTAGCGTGTCCCAAAGGTTTGCACTTTAACCCCCCCTCCCAGCCCCCCCTTTCACTTTTCCAAAAAAACGAAATGCTACGTTTGTCCTACTAATTTATCCTATCGACCTGTGAAGTCAGATTTTGCCTACGATGAATTTGGACTGATGGATCATATATACATATATATATAGAGGGATATATAATTTTTTTTTCGACGGATTCTTAATCTCCAGTTCATAAACGGCGTAGCGCTCCTACTCTGGAGTCTGGGTCCCGTCATCGCATCGATTGCAATAGGTAGATTCATCTATGGAATCTACCTAAAAATTGTTTTAGGAAAGGAGTCATCAAAATAAGACATATTTCAAAGTTTTACTGTAATATAATAAACAGGTGAAATGAAGGTATATACGTATTACGTTATAAGTGTCGAATGAATTTGATCCAAAACAGAACAGCTTTAAATTGTGAGCCTCAGATTCTCAATATCAATGAAAGGACTATAACATCGAGGGTCATGTTCTAAGGCCCATAAAAACTCTCAATGGAATAAATCAATTTATAGCCCCCCGTAGATTTGTTGATATATTTCTTCAGTTTTATATAGTAATTAGATTATGTCTGTAATGGTCTAACATTTGTTATATTTTTAGAGTTATTCGTATCCACAATTAATTAGACAAATTCCGTTGACCTCATTTAAATGAACTCCAATCATTTAACTTCGAATACAAAACCAATTTATCTAACGGCCATTATCAAGATGACGATGTACCATATAAACTACACTATCTAAATGCATCGATCGGATTTCATCGAACCTTAAGAAAAGGTAAACTACGTGTAGAAATTAAAATAAACTGTTAAAATTCAAAAAAAAAGTTTTATAATAATTATTCTTCACTTAACATATACAAATATATTACTATAGTTATTAAAAGCAGGCAATATTGTGATCGCTTTTATTATTCGATGTCATATAAATCTGTTTTCACAAGTTTTTCTTCCATATAAATTGATATAATGTAAGAAACCCATACAGATACTTCCAATCTATCTCTTCAATTTGAAGATTTGCATGGATTTATTGCTTTATCCTAAATTAGATTGCTGGCTATTGGCTATTCGCATTGGCAGGTGGTGGATGTAACGGTACAGTGGATACCGAAGTAAATAAATTAATACATTAATTTTAAGTTAATTTACATTTGTGAGGGTATAAAGCTCAGTTTTTGAATTATAATCATTATATCTTTTATTTGCCATAAAGCGTTGAACTAAGAGAAAGATATAACAACTAACTCCTAATTTTACTCCTAGTTTTTTTTATCACGCTGTTACATGAACAAGGAATTATAGAATTCACATTGATTCTAGGTGATTCGTTTGGAAAATCTATTGGAAAAATAAATTTAATATCCTTGAGGATTCTTTGTTGTTTCAAAAAATCTTAATTTTTTTAATTATTTTGTATTTCTAATTCTAATGTGTAGTTTTTCACATTAAAAGACATTTTACATTTTCATTTCTATCCAGACAGTCATTTATATTCTAAAATTAAAAGTGATGTCGACTTAAATATATTAAGTAGACTTTTTGAAAACAATTTTAAGAGACTCCTGAGGATCCATGTTATAACTAGGTCAAAACTCTTTTGTGAAATAAAAATAGATTCTCCAACTAGCCCAGATCCTTAGAGGATACTTTGAAAGCATGGAAAGTACAGCTAGCTAATATAGCGATATCTATATCTATACCTAATCAAATTTGTCGCTGAACATAACGCTTAGCTTTTCATAAAGGCGCCAAGGCAATTTTGAATACAAAAATATACCTAAAAATTCCACTAATAGTACCAATAATTACATTTTGGTCTAGTCTAGTATTCTCATTTCTTAGAAAATGTTTTTGGTACAAAAATGCTGTATAAAGAAAGTAAAAATACCTCGTTCGACAGGGTCGATCGTGTTAGGTAGATTCACTTCGATCGGATCGACAAAGAAAAACTAGCCAGCAGTATTCTACTGGTCATTACGAGTCTTATGACGGGTCACTCTGCATATATTGGGTGAGCGGGGAACCACCCACCACTCCTATCTCCTAAACGGGGGGTCGCATCAAAAAACTTTTCGAACAAAAAAGTTTCCTCTTTTAATTTGTTAATTTTCTAAGATTTTTCCTACAGCAAAATTTTGCCTTCTTCTGTGACTTTTTTCGGTTTTTGACTTTCAACCCCCCCAGCTCCTCAACCCCTGGACCGATTTCCTCCGTTCAAGAACTTAACCTTCATTTTGTCTTTAAGAATGTGTATGCCGAGTTTGAAAATCCTGCGTCAATATCTGCGACCTGTAGCGTGTCCCAAAGGTTTGCACTTTCACCCCCCCTCGCAGCCCCCCCTTTAACTTTTTCCAAAAAAACGAGATGGTACGTTTGTCCTACTAATTTATCCTATCGACCTGTGAAGTCAGATTTCGCCTACGATGAATTTGGACTGATGGATCATATATACATATATATATAGAGGGATATATAAAATTTTTTTTTTCGACGGATTCTCAATCTCCAGTTCATAAACGGCGTAGCGCCCCTACTCTGGGGTCTGGGTCCCGTCATCGCATCGATTGCAATAGGTAGATTCATCTATTGAATCTACCTAATATAATCAAATGAATAATATTGTTGAATAGATAACACCCCTACAAACCGAAACTTTTCACTTTAATATAAAATAACTGAATAAAAAATGAATACAATGTACCAACGTGAAGTTTTGCCATTTATTTTAATAAATGTAATTGCAGTTGCCTTAAAAGTTGTTAGATATGGCATTAACTTTTTTATTTCACAGACACAGAGCATTATTTTTTATACTGTTTTCCGTTAGCGAAAATACTTCTTTGTACCTGGATACGCGACGTGATCGCCATTTTCTATATTTGTGCTAATCTTTGTTTATTGAATGACATACTTTTATATTTCTGTTAGTAAAATAATTGAATGTTTTGTTGAAAGTTGTAATCATAGCTACTAAAACTAGTCGTTTTGTGAACAGTACACCTCAGTATGTTAGGGAATGAGACAATGTTTTAAGTGCCTTTTCCAAAAAGGAGTAAGTATACCTATGCATGTATGTAGGTACATAACTACCGAACGAAATTTGGCTCCACCAAATAACAACCGAGTTATTCAACTTTAAAATTTTTGATAATTCGCTGTGGCCGCCATTTTGGATTTTGAAATAATAAAAAAACACCCTAGATTTCGGCAAAGAAATTTCGCCCGCTAGCTGCCGCAAAGTTCGTTTTTATTTATTTATTTATTTATTTAACATTTATGTACACACAAAATATATAAAAACAGAGTTATTTAAAGATTCGTACAAAGGCACTGCTTATTTCAAAATGAAATCTCTTCCAGCAGAACTGTGAAAGGAGAGTAGAAAATTAAAGGCAGTAAAAGTGCGCACCGCATACAAAATATTTGAAAATCAAATAAACATAAAATTACAAAGACAAATAAATAAAAATTTACTAATTATAATTATCTATATAACTAAAATTACAAATACAAATATAAAAAATAAAATTTTAGATAAATAAACACTTACAAATACGTTGAATATATTTACATCTATATAGAAAGGTAGTGTTCGATGACTCGTTTTTTAAAGATTGTTACAGACTTAGAATTTCGAATATTGAAAGGAATTGAGTTCCATAACCTCACTGCTTGAACCGTGAAAGAATGAGTGTAAATTTTACTTTTATGTGTAGGAAATTTGAGGTTCGTTCTAAGATGTGGTCTACACGGAGATTCGGAACTGTGTACAAAAGAGAAGCGATCGCGCAAATAACGTGGGAAAGTGGGGTTAAAGAGAATGTTGTAAAAAAGACATAAAATGCGAGTATTTCTGCGAAAGCGAATTGGGAGCCACTTAAGCTTTTTACGAAAGTTGGAAACATGGTCAAACTTTTTCAATCCAAAAATAAATCTGATGGAGAGATTTTGCAAACGCTCAAGTTTATTAATAAGCTCCTCTGTGGCATCCAAATAGCAGGAATCGGCGTAGTCAATAATAGGCTGAATGAGAGTTTGAGTGAGGGATATTTTAGTTTTCATAGGCAGGAAGTTTTGGAGACACTTCAATGAATGAAATGCATAATGCACCTTGCGACTCGCCTCATTAACTTGGGTATTCCAAGATAAGGAGGAATCCAGAAAGATGCCTAGGTTTTTAACAGAGTTAGAGAAATTGATCACAGTGTCGTTAAGAAATAAGGGAGCAAGAGTAGGTAAGGAATTAAGTTGATGTCGAGTACATAAAAGCAATGCTTGAGATTTAACCGGATTCAGGATCAAACCGTAAGACCTAGACCAATTATATATCTGTTCAAGGTCTAAATTAATTGCAGCTATAGCCTGATTAACATCAGCAACATTAAAATGACGATATAACTGCAAGTCGTCAGCATATAAGTGGAAACTGGAAGAAATGACTTTAGTGACAGAGTTGATAAAAATGGAAAAAAGTAGTGGAGAAAGGATACCACCTTGAGGCACACCAGCCGTGAGAAAAGCCCAGTTGGAGAAGGAAGAGTCAAGACGAACACACTGTGAGCGACCTCGAAGATAGGAATCAAACCAAGCAATGGTAGAAGAGGTCATGTGGTGGTCATGTGGTTTTTGTGGTACGGATCAGAAATCCACCATTTTGAATTTTTCGCCCAAGCAAAAAAACGGCACGACATAAAATTTTAATAATTCAAAGAATACACCTACCAATTTTCGTGACGATTGTATAAAAAATACGTCTGCTACCCCAAAACAAAAACTTAACCACCGCCATTTTGAATTGTTCGTCCCAGTAAGAAAAATGGCAGAACAAAAAAAAAATTATTACTCAAAGAACATGATCACCAATTTTTGTGGCGATCGGATGAATGAATGAATGATGAATTGACCCTGCTAGGCCAAAAACAAAACTAAAAAACGGCGCCATTTTGGATTTTTTCGCCCAATCAAAAAAAATGCTCGACTTAAAAATTCATATAATTCAAAGAATACGCTTGCCGATTTTCGTGGCGATAGGATGAAAAATACGCCGGCTACGCCGGAACGAACATGCAGAAATACATACGGAAAAATAGCAGAATGGGCCTATCAAGTGGAAACGTAGTCCTTCTGACAAACGCTTCGCTACGCTCAGCATTCGTCCAAATTTTGTGGCGATCGGATGAAAATTGCTCCTGCTAGGCCAAAGACAAAATTAAAAAACGCCGCCATTTTGGATTTTTTCGCTCCATCAAAAAAACGGCTCAACATAAAAATTACAATAATTCAATATACGCCGGAACAAACATACTGAAATACAGGTTTGCAGGTTTGGTTTGAGGTATGCAGGGATCGTAGCGTGTGGCGCTCCGTCGTCTCTGGCTACCCCGCAAGGGATGTGGCGTGAAGGTAAAATAAAATAAATAAGTAAATAAAAGTGTTTTTTTAAATTCTATTTTAAGTTATTTGTTCCAACAAAGTCACTTTTTTAACATGGATCCAATATTATTTCTTTTTACTTGCATTTCTCGTAAACGATGAACGTTATGTTTAAACTATATTAATATTTTTAAAACTACCACATGTCTTTTTAACATGTTATCTATTATCCGTCAATCTTGAATAATATATCCCAATCTCAAATTAAAATAATGTATCAAATTTATAAAACTAACGCTACTATCAATACATATGTAAAAATAATATTGTCTCTCGCAGTGTTAACTTTACCTGTTGTTGATTAGAAAGGAGGATATTATCAGGAAAGCCATTTATAGTTCACATTTATACTATTTTTATGTTAAGAATTGTATTATTTTTATTTTCATTTCCAATTTAATTTATTGTGTTATGTTCTTTTAATTTTGGTAAGATATTAAATTTATAATTATCTTATTTTTAAGGTCTTCAATGTTAACTAAAAAGTTTTTAAACTATACTAGCTAATTAAAAGTAAGAGATCTACTTTATTAAAAATTTTGCCTGGTATGTATTCTCTAATCATTGTTGCGGCGTGCCTTGTTATAATGTAAGCGGGTTGTGAAGAAGAGCTAAATGGTTGTGAGATTATCTCTATTTATAGAATAACATGACTTACAATATTGAGATTTACTTCTAAATATAAGTTATACGAATATTTGTGATATTTAATTTGATTCAACCGAATATATTTTTTTAAGGTTGTGCTTTATTTCAATTCATATCGATAATTAGGTGCACACAACGATCAAAAGTCTGCACTTAACTACTTTTTTCCTTTCTCTTTTCCTTATTCTAATGCATGCTAATATATATGCAAAACTTAACTGCTTTTAATTGTTTTTCTCTGGTTTTGAAATAATTGACAATAAATTGGCTTCAAGGGTCGGCTCCTACCTTTTTATATTAATAATGGAATGAGTATTGACATACAGGAAGGGATATTCTGGTGTATGCTGTTTACTGGATTAAGATGGACATGAGGTACAGAGGTATCGTTACCACTCTTGCATGCAACGAAGATGCGAATGCTAAGTGTGGATTGAAAGGAAGAGGTAAGAAATAAGTATATTAGGGAAAGCTTATTGGTAGCGCAAGTAATCAAAAAATTGGCGGTAGTCATCTGTCATACTATGAGCATGTTATAAAGAAGGAAGAGTCATCTCTCAAATATTCATTAAAAGATATGTATATATATGTATATATGTGTATGTATGTATAAGATGACAATAAACATGAACTCGTTCACAAAAAATTACGCGTTAATCTCCTTTTATTTAATTGTCAGTGATCGCTTTATATTTGTAATAGTATCATAAATTATTTTTTGTTTCAATTATCTTTTGGGCTATTTGTTTATTACTCTGTTTTTATTATACCTTTGTTTAATAAGCGAAGCGCCAAAAATATATATGTATTTATATTGTAATATATTTAAAAAAAGCAAACAAAACGAAATATATATTTATAACAAAAACTGTATACTTTGTGTATATATTTACTTCGGAAACAGATTTCTGCAAGGTGGTCGAAGGTTCTTATTTATTGCACAATATCGAGAGTATGCTCGCAGATGTGTTTAATTACTCCAAACGCACCTGATTTATCTTCTACTATTTGGTTGTATGAGTTTGGGAGTACGCGACCAAACTTTAAGGAAATGTTCTATATCTTAATATTTATTTTATAGTGTTGTACCTATTTTTATGTGACCTTTATGACATTATTTAAATTATTTTTTTATTTTTATTTCAAAACCGACTGGACTTTAGCCGACATTAGCCTAATATAGGCCAATGTTAATTCAGTGCAATAAAATGTCAAATCAAGTCATTACATTTCGGGGTTCTGTCGAAATCCCGATAAATTCGAATAAAATTAGTAGGAGCAGATGTAACAAATCAACGTAAATATATATTTAAATATATATCACTTTATTTCACTGAGCATAGATACGATGATATACGAGTATATATACCTATGCTCATTGAAATAATTTACTTTAATATCAATGTTTCTTTAATCAGAGTAGTATTTATTTTTTGTTTTAAATAAATTTTAATTTCTGACCTGAATTAATTATTTTTTATGTTAATAAACTATGACGATTAATTAACAACGTCTAATATCTTGTTCTTATTTCAATGCTATAACAATTGTACGAATGCCGATTTAATTTTTTAGTAATTTGTTGTGAGAACAAAAAAAAACTGTTATTATTGTTATAAAACACTTACCTATGTTTTATTGGTATACCAGATGAAATGCACACCAAACTAAAAACTGCTGACGAGCTGACCACTCATCCAATGGAATATTCTGGTAGTTCAATATTCTGCCAGTACCTATCAGTCGTTTATTTGAATTAGACCAGTTTGTTTATAGCATTGTGAAACTCAGCACCCAGAGGTACTGTTGTAATTGTCAGTAAATCAGGGCTACAAGACTCTATCGATTTTCATGACTGGTTATCGTGATTCATATCTTTGCCGCTGTCTGTTATTGTTTAGAATATTTGTTTCATTTCATGTACTGTAATAAGAGCATATTTAATAATTTTTTTTAGTATATATTTAATGCATTGTAGTGATTGGTTGATAAATTATCAAAGAAGTTTGAATATTTTTTTGTCCATATAATTACACAACCGTTTTATGAGTAAGACACTTTTTAATCATGGAAATGTATTTGAATTTATCAAAATGCATTTAACAAAACCTACCATACAAACCAGAACTAGAACTACTGAGGTTATAAAATCAAGGAGGTTGAAGCAGCTATGTTAATGACTAATATTAAAAATCTAACATTTTTTGTCATCTACTCGTATCTCTAATACTTACTTCATCAGTTTAGGGGCAAAGATATCAAAATGCACACAAAACGCACTAAGAGTCACTAACAGTTTGGGTCAGTCATTATATTCACAGACGTGAGATTTTATAGTTTTAATAGTTTTCCGAATTATTATAGGATACCTTGGGATACATAATTTTTTTGTTCACACTAGACACTTTCGCATTCACATATTTTAAACGTCTATAAAATGTTCCCTAATTCCAGCACCAGTACGCCTCTTTGTAGGACAAGCCACAATCACAGTCATATTGATATACATATTATATTGAAAAGGAAAAGGAAAATTATGATTTTTGACACATACTTCAAAACTTTGCTTCTTCAGTAAGTAACCCTCTTCATACGTGTTGGAAGTCCTGGCTGTCACTCAACTGTTGATAGATTAATTATACATTAGGCATATACATTCTACAATAAGACCTAAAATCTAAAGGACACAAAAACAATTGAATTGTCATTATTATACAATTTCACTCGCCATTTCATTTGACACGAGACATCACGTAATGCTATCCAATGTCCGATGTATGTAATGTTCAGATTTTATGTTAACCTATCCTTTCTCACTATGATTATTTAATATTGTTTTTTTAACAGCTTTCAGAACGCCATGACATGTAATAAAGTTATGGACACATATGTAAAGTAAAGAGAATATATTTTAATACCATTACCAAAGTAAGGAAATTTATCTTTCTATCAACAACATGATTTATTTGTTTTTTTTTTTTACTGTTATTGAGAGACTTAACATCGCGTGCAAGCATACAATATGAGTATGCTATATCAATTCCAATGAAATCATCCATAGTTGAGTTCGCTACAAAAGATAACAAGACATTTCGTGTCCTGACACATTTGCCTACCCTTAGAACTGTAATTTCTTCATGTTGAAGAGACATTTCCAGCAGTTATAGTGTTAGCTCGCCCTTAAAATTTAATTTATTGATAGACTTTAAACGACCGCGAACTGCTCTGTTCTCTGAAATAATTTTATTACAAAATACTAAAATGATTTTAATTTTAATACAATTACTATAATATTATTCAGAATAAATAGCGACAATATGCCTGCATTTTATATAAGTTACATATAAACTTTTAATATAATAAATTATTAAAGTTGAATTAATGTAATATAAAACATTTATTAATACTGAAGCAGTAACTTTAAATAATATAATTTTATAAGAAGTGTGCGTTCTTTCATTAATAAAGACTGAGTCTTTATACAAGAACTAATTGTGAAATATAAAATATTTATACTTTATCAAATATTTATTCATTGTGATACTTTTATAAATAGGAAAATAGAATCTTGTTTGACTGATGACGTTATATAATCTTTATAACTATGAAAATTACTAGAATACTTAAGACAAAACACCAACCTTAACCTCATTACTCGAGTAGCTCGAGTAGCTCTAATAAGCCGTCACTGGTTTGTTTTTGCAATTACGGTATCTGTAATTAAACATATATTTTTACGTTAGTTCAGAAAAAATAATACACAATTTTTTTTAGTTATTGTTCGAATTTCGATTCATATCCTAATTGGGTTACGGGTCTTTGTTGTTTTTTTTATTATATTTTATTTTATCATTCCATTTGTTCGCGGACTGGACAAAACGGTCATTATATCAGAATTATATATTCTCTGTATTAAAAAAAATATTATTTACGTTGCAATACTTTTGACTACGTATTAATTATTAAAATTAAAACGGGCTAAGTATTTTAGTCAATTATTTTACAATATAATAGAATATGTATATTCAAATTGTTTTTTTATTAAATAGATTCTTGATAACATTAATTTTTTCATTATATATGTATTACCGACAAAGACCTCAAGTAGAATTATCTTAAATAAAAAAAAAAACAGTGTTCAATCTCAAAATCAAATACATATGTTTTAATTGAAAACAGATCTTAAAATCTTGTTATATAACAGTTTCTTCCAAGAAATTTTAATTGTTTATAAGAAATGTGTTGTTTTATCCAAGTCGTTCTTTAACCGCAATGAAATGTATATTAGAATAAATTTTAGCTTCTGGCTTTTGTTTTAAATGTATTTATTTTACATTAATATCCCTCTTAGCTTCCCACAATCGAGACCGTGGCCTTAAAATTACTCTTACATGAAGACGAAA
Organism: Melinaea menophilus ssp. n. AW-2005; assembly: GCA_918358695.1. Classification (NCBI taxonomy): domain Eukaryota; kingdom Metazoa; phylum Arthropoda; class Insecta; order Lepidoptera; family Nymphalidae; genus Melinaea; species Melinaea menophilus. Next base: position 26,880,377 of record OU911041.1, on the reverse strand, counting down.
AATTCTATTTAGAAAATTTTATTACGAGCTGGTGTAAATTAATACTTAAATAAGATTACATTTTCTTTACTTACATTACTACCTACAATGAAAAGTAACAAAAAATAAATAGTAGAGTTATTGATGTAATCTAATCCCGACATATTGTTATGGAAATAAAATGGCTTATTTTAGACACTTTACTAATTAATACTTCACTTCACTTCACTAACATAGGCTGTAAAATCCATGAATAACTAACTCATTAACTGAAATTAAAGTTCTTTTTTATTATAGTAAAAGTCACCATAACCCAAATAGAAGAAAACTAATTAAAATTTTATGTTTTATACACAACTATTCACGTCAGAACAGTGTTGGTTTTTGTTGCATATGGTAACTCCCGGACAGACAGTTTGAACATTCCGAAATAATCATCTTAACAACTGAAAAATGTTTATTTTAAATAAACTTTTGCATTTTTCGGCTGTTCTATTTTATATTTTTGTACAAAGCAACTTTTTAGTGCAAGAAAATATAATTTAAAAAAAATTATTACTTACGTCCATTGATATTTGCCTTATGTGTTTAAGGCAAAAGGACAGTAAAATTATTTTCTTAATAAAGTAAAAATTGACCAAGTGGATGAGTGAAAGAGGGTGATCTAGCATTTTATATAACAACACTAATATATTTTATGGACACATGTCAATTGGGGCTTTTATTTATAAAGGCCTTATGGTGAAGCTTACACGAAGTTATGACCGACGCTAAGTAACTTTGTAATGAAAGTGTCTGTTTTATATATATATATTGTTTACTATTATCTTCTTGTGAGGTGTAAATTAAAGCATTATTTTATTTATCTTATGTGATTTGCTTTTCCTTTTGGATGTAACACATCTCCAAAAATTTTTATAATTAATTGATAGTAAGAACTGTTGTACAGTTTAATTGAAATTTTTTATTGAATTTGAAATTATAAAATATGTTAAGCGAATTTGGAAATGTTATGATACAAAAAGTATGTTCTTTATATTAAGGAATGTAGCTACAAATATTAACCTCAAATCAGACATAAACCATACTAATTATTATAATAACGTTTTGTCCACCGTATTAACTAAATTAAAAAAACACCGTCCAAAACAAAAAAGATTAAACAATTCAATATATCACATGTAACGGTTAATTATATTAATGTAAAAATGGTACCATTTGCAAAGTAAATGACAGTACATAAATATACAATATGCCACCATCAAAGTCCAAGTGAAGAAAGAGTAAAACATATTGACTTTTATCGGATGAGTCATTGACTCTAGCTATTAGGATATATAAAACATTCATATATCTCCAATTGATTGCCCAAATAACAAATATTAGCTATGAAACTTAAGAAGTAGGGTAGAAACTCAATTGTAATTTGACTTTCTGTAGCAGATAAAAGACAATTTAATAAAGGGCTTATTTGCACAAAGCATTTTGAACCTTACCTAAGACTAACAATGCTACTGCCAAATAGGGTTCACATATTAAAACTTTCATAAAGACACAAAATTAACATAGCTATTGTTATTTTAGTATGATGAAGATACAGTTAATTTAAAAATGTTTCAAGTCTTTGTTACATTTTAAATTAAAATATTTTATGTATTTCCAGTAAAATATTTCATTTCGTTTGGTAAGTCTATTATTTTTTTTTCACAAAACAAAAACATAATTAAGTCTTTTTAAAATTGAAGGTTGCTTTTGTTGCAATTTTAATTTAGGGTGTGTCTGGTTAGCTTATATTTTTCAGTTTAATATTAAAGTAATGAGTAATTATAATTTAGTAAATATTTACTTGTTTTAACTAATCTGTTATATATACCTGAACTATGAATGATTTTTATTTTTCTGAAGAAGGAAAAATATTATAATTTTTTGTTTTCTATTTTGTTTCTCTGTACTTCATGAGCTCTACAATTAACTGCATTGTTATGAGTTACATAAACATTGTAAAAAGAACATTATATATAACCTAGACATTATCTTTTACCTGTCTCTTCTTGGAACTTTATGTTATCAAATACAACAAAAGTAATATATCAGGATAAAAAAGTATATTCCAGACCTTTTTAACTTGTAAAGAAACTTATTTTCTTGATAAATAATTTGGATACCTGGTTTATTTAATGAAATATTTTCGTTTCTTTGTAAAAGAGCGTTTTTATTAACTCAGTAAGATCCGACAGGATTTTTCCGTGACGAGGGTATAAAGGATCCAAAGTTAATTGAAAAGGAGTAACAACTGAATGGTATAGCTGCTGGTGTACGAACAGTAATTGTGAACGAGATTACCTCCGAGAAACAACCCGCAGGTGGCTTTGTGGAACCCCGTAACTGAAACGAATTCCAGAAAAAAATCCATAAAAAATCCAACATAACCTGACAATAAAATTTAATTTAATTTTATTTTATTTTATTGGTCATTAATTTTAATAAAATCTAATCAAACTAAAAAGCATCAGTTCTTAAAGTACTCATTTTGGCACGTAATGAAATCAATAATTGCGTTACACTATTTGTGGTGAAATCAATCGAATTGTTTTATTTGTGCTCGGTTATGTTACAGCGGTGGCTTACAAGGTAAGCTAGTAATAAATTTTTATATTCATGTTGTGTTTTTATTAAGCCACTTATTTCATGAGACTGATAAAACTTGTCGTTCTAGTAATGGAAATGTTGCGATATTTAATCCATAACACCATTTCCCTCACGTTATTTATTTTTCTCCACTGACTGGAACGGATACAATTAAAGCAATTTCCATACCGATATACAGACACCTCTCGCGAACGAACGCAGGTGTAATCTATAAAAAGCAAACCATATTACTATGTAGCTTTGTCGTTAACTATTATAATTATATCTTATAATACAACTGAACGATTTTTTTTTAACAATTGTTTTTTTTTTCAATATATTGTCTACTAGACTCCGGTGGTACAGTTACTTGCAGTATTAGTGTTTAAAATATAAAAGCAACTAATCTACTATACAAAAAAAAAACAAAAACAAAACAAAATTGAGACACAAAACAGAACGGGAGTTTTTATAAAATAATTTCAAAGGCCGATAACTTGAGAACGGTTGGATTTGGGATATAGGGTTCCATAGTAAAATAAGTCTGAAATTATGTAAACTACTACGTCTTAAAGGATTTAGGTCGACTTAACCTGTAACCCTGTATAAATATATATATATATATGTACATTGTTTAAACAATCAGAATTATCGTATCTAGTCTTTATCGCGAACAGATTTAAAACTCAAACAAGTTATTTTATTAACAAAAAATGCTCCAGCGCCCAATACAAAAAACTCAATACATACATGTATAAATCTTATAGTTTTCCGTCGATTTGTCACAAAGCTGATATTAAATTATTATTTTATGCACCCCAATGCACTTCAGTCGTTTTATTGCGTATCGTCGTTGAGTTATGACTTTTCAATAGAGCTTTATTACTTTTAATAGAATAATTGAGTTCCTAGTGGTATATATTGGAGAAAATAGTAACATACTCGTATATAAGACATCTTTATCAATGGTATAAGTGTTTTAATTTTATTTTATAAACTGTTATTATAATGGTAACAATTAATCTATATCCATTGAAAATTATTGCATATTATGAAAAATATATGTTATCTAATGTAATCGTTTTACACATTATTTTATTGTTAATGACAAAATATAAAAGTTTAAATAGCATTTATACAAAATAGTTTGAAAAAAAAATCTAATATTTTGAAGAAAAACCTAATTATTATACAGTTTATCAGTAATAAGCTTCATATTTCATTCGCTCCTCTTATACTACGTGTCGTCTCAGCGTAAACACGCAAATTTGAAAGCTTAATTCACCAAACCCTCAGTAAACGATGTAATCTCTGTAATTATGCCTCAAGCATTAACAGGTAGATATAACAAAATTATCATAATATCGACATTAACAAAACAGTTTATTATTCCATATTAAAATAGACGGAGATATGCTTAAGATATCTTTACATTAGTTTAATTCGGATTCTTCATTATTTTGATAAGATCATTCCTATCAACTATAAACATTAATTTTAATAACGATGCTTTGGTTTTTTTTTTATCAATAATGTTAAGTCGTTGTTTATTAACTTATTAAAATTATGTTTGCCTAGAGCATATACTCTGGTGGCGCTTATATGTCTACTGTGATAACGCGATCTAGAGAGTAAACAACAGTGGGCTTAATGCTGATCCTTGATGAACACTTATTTTCATTCGGGATAGGTCAGTGAGTTCAGATGGCTGTTTAACAGCCGTCTTTGTGTTCTGTCTGTTTTATAATGTTAAGCTAAAAGTTGCAATATCCAACAATAATTCAATCAATAAAAAGACAAACTGTGATAAACTAGTGAAATAATAGTTATAACTCAAAAGGTTTATTAGGATAACAGAAGCATCTTCATCATCATCAATTAATATTTAGAGTATATTTGTAATAAAAAAGGGTTACTATAATAATATCTTCATAAAACGCATTTACTCAAGTACCTTTTTACGTCTCCGACTACAACTAGAAAGTTAGGAGAAACGGTAATCTACAACAAAATTATGAATGTACATTTTGTCTTTACGCTCTTGTCTTTCTAAGTAGAAGGCGATTCATTCGTGTAGATAAAATCAACGTAACGTATGTCCATAATGAACGTGATTTGTTTTAAACAGAACTGTTTTATTAGCGGTCCATTAGCCGCTCCGCCCGCTTTCAGCCGGTTTTTTGTTCTGCCGTTCCGTCTACGATCACCTAGGGACCTTGTTTCGTATAATCTAGTTGTTTTTTTTCTTTTATTTGCTATATTTGGTTCAGCGAACTTGTAAATGTTGAGCGTCAACATCAAAATAATTGGAGAGATGCATATTTTTTTGCAAAATCAAAATATCCTTACGATGTAGATGGTTTGTTGATAATGATGGTTTCTAATTTTTTTAATCTCGTGCTATTACTGAGGATGTCACAAATTTCTATTATCAGTTGTCATACAAACTAAAACTTAGAACTTCAATTCTAAGTTTTAAAGTTTTTCTAAGTTTTTCTTAATCTGGATTTTCAAAGTCAATAAATTCCGATTCATTTAAAATGCAAAAAAGATTTGATGTGGTAATAAGTATCTTGTTAGACATCGCGTATTCATATTAATATATGATTATTATTGATTGTGAGACGAACGCTTGCGGCTATTTCTTTGGCACACCGAATATATGCATTTATTTCTTTAGAAACTATCGCTACAGCTCGTTTCTGAAACAATTAGTCAGTTAGTTATTTTTGAATTGATATGATTTGATTTTTGGTAGCCTTAACTTTATGTCGGTATTCTTGTTTAATTCACGTTGCCACTGTACACGTGGTGGAATAATAGATGAGTTAATAATTGCCATCCAGAATGCCAACTCTTTTTTCTTTATTTATTAAGTTTTGTTGTTGTTGTTTAAGTTGGATTATGGTTTAAGTATCATAATTAAGCCTCCATATTACTTGTAAAGTGACTTGTAGAAAGTCTAATGCAAAAGTGAAATTTGATATATTTATTGATTGTCCTTTTTGAAATAGGAACTGGTGTGGCGAATATTTGGACCGTTTATTTTGAAAGTGATATAAGTAAATTTTTTGAAGAAATTAGCTATCACGTAATTTGTTCTTAATTTAATGTTTATTTTTTATATGTAACCACTCCATGTTTAATTTCTTAAAAAATTCACATGTTTCGTACAATTTAAAATCGGTCGGTTAATGAAATTACATAGTCATTGATTATGAAATTGGTGTAAGTCCAATCAACAGAGGTTGGTTGGTGGCTTAGCAGAAGGTTGCCGATTTTTAGTCTGTTATTATTCATTTGTTTTATCTTACGTGTCATATTACGTGTGTAGCAACTCTTGGTTGTTAACTTAGGTTATAGTTGTTAATTTATTGCATTAGTATCTTAAAATGGACAACTTCATATTAACATCAGATACTGATATAGGTAAGAACAAATGGTAAATTAATATAATATTGTTATAACAATTGAAAATATTTATTTTACTTCATTATAAAATTCACAAAGACATATAGCAAATGAATATAATCAAATCAGAGAATCGTAAAAATAGAAAAAGAACTAGGACCCGCCAACCGTGCGCGGCGGGTGTTGAGCTGAGTCCCTCTGTCCCTATTTCATCTGAATAGCTACAGGAAATGTCAATTTATTAGGACTAATTGTCACCTTCTAGATCAGCACATTACTCGCACGCGCAGGTCACCTCTAATGTATTGTCCATGGCAGGAGTGATGTTTTTTTGATAACTTTTGAATGGCTAAACATTTTTACAATCTGTTTTCACTATAACATGCGTGTTCGGCTCAAACATATATGAGAAAATTTTTGGCTAAATTATCTCGTCGCATTCTGGAGACAACTTAACACAAAAAAGGTTTCCCAAATGGTTAAGAGCTTCGCTTACACTCAGCTCAATAATACAGGTAGAATCTTCATCAGATGAAAGATATGGATTTAAATTCTGTAGAACAAAGAAAGAAAAATATTTACAACACAAACAAAATTAAGCGAAATAGTGGACAAAGGAACTATACAAACAGAGGAAAACTCATTCCAGCAAAATAATTTGAATCCAAAAAATGTAATTGCTTGAAGAAATGTATAGAAGGTATTAGTGAAACACAACATATAGAAATTTTTGATAAGTTCTGAATTATAGGTGATTTTAATAAGCAAAATATATTTCTATGTGGTAGTGTTCAACGAGAATCTGACAATAGAAGAACACCTAGAAATAATGGACACTATTGCATATTTCCAAACACGGCCAAATGAAGAGCATAAGTAAAATCTATCCGTGTCTTGTAATTTTGAAAATGTAATTAGCGTCTAAAATTAAATTTTATGTCTTGTTATTATTAATTGTTTATTATTTTGTAAACAAAATTGGATTACAGTGAAGTAAATGTTAAGTTGTATTTGATTTTCCAAAATTGAAATTAAAGTATTTTTACAGTTGTCTAATTTTAAAAGTAGTGTAAGTCCATTTACAGCGTATAAATATATATTATTATAGTCTAATTCACCTAAAACAAATTGATATAATAAAACTAAATGTCGATAAAACAGTAGAAACATTGTCAAACTTAATATAATTTGCCTAATTTTTTTAATTAACAGATACGCTAACCTTTAATTTTATCGAAACAAGAGAAAATGGATTTACATCACTTTCAAAATAAACGATCGAATTATATATTCATTTTTCTATTATACATAATAATAAATATTTAGAGTGAGACATTTATTACATGAGATTGCTTTCTGTTTAATTATATTTTAAATAATAATAAAAAATAAATATTTTTAAAATAAATAAATTTCTTATTATAACTGAACAATCTTTGACAATAAGGATCAACATTTTATAATATTATACAGGTATTACAAGAATGATCATAAAATTACCTTGCAGCATTCCGTTAACGAAATTTACATTTTAACCTGTGATCAATATTCAACAGATTATGGAATGATTCTCGCCATAAATAAATAAGTTTTATATAAAATACATTATCGAAGGGCTTTGTAAAATCATTAAGAATTAACATTCCCAATTTTTGTCTTATTTGAAAACTTGGGTTATCGTTTATAAAGAACAAATATAACTATATCACATTTTATATTAAAATTATACGTATGACTTTATTATAAAATGTTATATAGAGTAGATAGATCCTGAACATTCAATTACAGAATATTTTTTTAATTTATATTATTTTTAATTACCTCTAAAATTAAATACAACTTTATTCCAAACCTTGGAATTATTTTCTAAACTGTCGAAGTTGACGGAGATTCGTCCCGTAGGTGTGTCAGTCATATTAATAACGTCCATAAAATAATTTTAATCATTCTGAATAACCGAAGCCTCGCGTGTCAATAAGAGTACTTTAGATCAAAGGATAACCGATTAAATGAAAATAAATATTTGTTTACTAATGATATTTTGTCAATAAATTATTATATACATGACACTGACCAAAGAGTTCTGGCTCCCTTAAAGCTTGTATGGTGGATCTTTTTATAAGAGTTTGATTGTATCTTTCCTAGTATAAAATAAAAAGAAAAATACTTACCTACTTTATGTCATTGTTACTGTTTTGTGTTGTTTTATAACCCCTTTAGTGTTGAGTCGGTAACGTCTTATAAAATATATTAAATAAATTAAATAATAAAAAGAACAGGGTCAATATATATTCAAAGATTTTTTCATGCTAAGGAAGTATTAGAATTATAAATTACTAAAAGGTCCAGGTTACAGGTATTACTAAAATATAAACATATGTACATCAAATAATATTATTGGTAGATACATTTGTATTTGTACTAAATTTAGAGCCTCTTATCATATCTAATGTATTACACCAAAGTATAACTGGACTAAGAAGTGAATACGAAGTATGACAATTGCAATAATATTTAAAATGTTGGCCTTCACAAAGAATATTTTGTTTATTATTCGTAAAAGGAAACAATGTTCATTTGTAATTGCGTCGTCTATATTTATCTCAGAGTAGATGAATGAATAAAATTTTAGATAACGTTTAGCTAACCAACAAACCACTAATATAAGACGATAAGAAGGACAGTGACTATATCCATACAACAAACATTACCTTAAAATATAATATCAATAGTCGGGTGTAATCAACAAGTCTAAATCAATCCGGACTCAAGTAAAACAAAACAATTTTTCATCGACGTTTTTACACAAGAAGTGATTGGTCTAATTTCAGTAAATCGAGAGATGAATTGCTCTCAATACGTTTATAGCGAAGTAAAAAGTGTGCAGCCGCATTGCCTCTAAAGCTGTTGGCGCTTCGCCTAAACTGTGGTGTACCATTTGTTTTCGTATATGATAATTTTTTTATTTCTTTATTTTGCTTCATAAAGCATTATAAATACACTTTGTGAATCACTTAAGATTAGAAAAATTCGGTGGTTTACTAATTTCAGAAAAAAAAATGTTATATCTAGCATAAAATTATTTCAGCGTTTACGTTATAATAGTACTTACGTTACGTGACTTTATAACAATATTGAATAAAAATTGATAGAAAATACAACTGGACTGCAAGTTTTATGGTGACAATAGTAACCGTAAGGTGTAAACTCCATCTACTATATATATGAGTGCTTCAATACAACTTTTAATCTGAAGATAAAACTAAAATATAGTCTTATTAATAGTCTAATAAGTTGAACATAAGATAAAGAAAACTTGAAATACTTTTTGTTATTTGCTGCTAAACGGTTATTTGCTGCAAATCATTTAGAAAGAACATATCATCGGAGAACAATATTACATTACAATTATTAGTCATCCAATAGAGAGTATTCTTAATATAAATCACGAAATGGTCAGCGAGAAACACCCATTTTTAACAATGTACCCGAAGAGAAAATACGTTTTAATTAAATTTTTACTACTACGTGATACATAAGAAATTCCAAGATCAGATATCCAGACACGAACACAATAATGATAAAGTTAAAAGAATAAAATATATCTATTACCTTATACAAAAGCATTTAAAGGAACACAGTCGTTCATATGACATAATGTTAGTCCTCCAGACATTAATTACAAACCGAATAAGATATTATTTAGGTTACTACTGACTCGTACCGAGAATCGTAGTTGACTATTTAATTAAATTAAAAAAATCATCCTCTCTGCTTTTAATGTTGCTCAAGCAACATTGCTAATTATTATTTGTTTTAAAAAGACAATTATCTGTGAATAATCTTCACAAACTATCGTTTGCGTTGGAAGTAAACTATAACTGATGTACCTTAAGATCCAGCCTTTTCATTTATTATTTTAAATCTATAAAGAATATTAGATATAGCGCTAATGAAATGTGTGATTTATTGTAGGGCTTTACATAACGCTTTTAATAAGGTTTTCTAGAAGAGCTAAATAAATGTTTGAACAACTAACACTAATAATTAAGTAGAAAAAGATTTTTATTGCACATTTTTACAGACAACCTGCTAATAAGAAACTGCCTTCTTACAAACTATTTTAACTATTATACTCGTATATAAATTTTTGATTAATTTAGGTTATCATTATTTAAGTTTTAAAAGTAGAATTAAGAATAAGTCTATATAAATTAAATTTAATTCACACATATTCACATTGAGGTTAAAAACCCAAAAAAAAACAATTCATATAAATAATAAAACAAAAATTAAAATACAACAAAAAACCAACAATAATTAAAGTTTTTAAATAATAAACAGTGAAACACGCAATTGCACAAACAAAAGATTTAAAAGCTTACTTCTCTCACAACCACAAGCCAGAAAACTTTATGGCTATTAAACTCCACTGCAAAACGGCGCTTTAGGGAATTACTTAATAAAATTTAAGTGCTCAGAATACGGACATTGAGTGTTTAATTTTCATTTTTCATTGCATTTTTGAGTTTAAATGAGTTTTAATAAGTTTACACTCTTAAATTAATGTTCATATTTAATGAACTTATTGTTTTCATACATTTTATTCTAATAACACATATTTAATAATCAGATTTAGAAAATATTTTGTTGTTATAGTTTAAAAACAAGTTTCACATAAACTACAACATTTATTTACAAAATAATGCAGCAATTACTATCTAACAGTACCTGTCTCTAAACAAATAACTATTGCTCATTTCATGAAACAATGCATAGAAATGGAGAACTCGCTGATTTCTGTCTGAACTGAACAATCATTAATTTGAAACAACAACGCTGTTAACGCTTCACCACCGTGTAACTAAAAAATAACGTGTCACTTAACACCAGCGCACTCTCTCACTCAAGTCAAGATTTTTTTAATCTGATACTTGTATTTTAATGACATAATCATCATGAAATAGCTTATATTTTTTATCCGCTGTTATTAGATGTGAATATATATATATATATATATATATATATATATATATATATATATATATATATATATATATATATATATGTTCTCAGTCATGCAAGTCTGTCATAATATCTTTAAAAAGCATTATTACTATCCACAACTTGCTCATCTTATTCCAAAGATCCATAAAATGTTTAAGAACGAAGGAACTAGTTTTAATGGAATGGCCGAACTTCTATTGCGACAAGTCTCTAACAATACACTTGAGAACAATGGCGAATAAATTTTTTGCATTTTCTTCCAATGCAGTAGATTAGTAAATATCAAATTTTGAATTAAAGTTAATTGTATTTATTATGTTCATAACACTAATGCCATTAAATAACATTTTTGATTTCTTGCACTAGTCAGGTGTACATTGTTTTGCTAGGTAGAAATATTCCAAACATATAAATTATAGGTTATATTAAATGAAAAAATAAAATAATATCATTATTATTACTTCTATATTATTAGAATTACATTTCTATAGGACTATTTCGCACTATTCGGTATATTCGGTAATCATAATGTGTATTATTATAATAAAATACACAATAAAACTTCTGATATTATTAACTCAAAAAATGAGAATCCTTATCGCTCGATTTATTCCCATTGCAGAACTGTTATAGAACTTCAGTGTATTTCCAAGTTTGCAATTCCCTAATGTTTTCGGCGCTCGCTGTCACGGCCGGTCACCTACTAACGGTTCTGCGATTCAATTTATAGTGGTTGTTACTTGACTCGTGAGAATAATTAATTCTTGGATGGAACTGTTATAAAAGTCTTATTATATTTCTTATCTTATTCTATTTCTATATTTTACGTTATATCACGCCATAATATTTCTTAACCGGCTTACCCCAAGCCGGTTGCGAAAGTATCAGTATAAGTCAAATATATCTATAAGGATTACTTTTTGCCATTACATGGTAACGATAAAACAATTATATTGTAAGATTATCGTAATTTTTTTCGTTGTAGGTATGTTATTTTATTTGCTAAATGCAAAATCAAAATTTATTTTTGAATAGCTTTTATAGCATTATTAATAATATTTAACGACATACATAATAAAATATCACCTAGAAATTGATTAAATAACTGAAATTGCCTGTCTATGTAACCAACAAATATAATACGATCATATAGAATGAGAAGATATTCTAACAAATATTTTTTGCCTGTTGATATGGAGCCACGCCGCTACAACTATTAATTGTTAATTAAATATAACGAATATAAAAATTAATCTTCTTAAACTCATTACAAAGAAATCCAATATTTATCCAATTATTTTCAAAATGAAAGTCTGCATCATAACTATTTCAGAACGCTAAGTCAACACCCGCCAACACATATCGCATGAGATGAAGTCGTATCTTTCCTTTGTGTGGAATTTAAAAAGAATAAAGTACTTCCTTTTTAAAATGGAAATCTTATTTCATACAGAATATGAGGTTAGTTCATTTATACTAGGTAGTGTTATATTTATCTTTCCTTATTGAGATACATCGCACAAGTCTTTTAAATTATCAAGGTATCCATACAATTGGTTAGTAATTGTTTTATATTACTTATTCAATATCCTAGTGACCACACTGACAACGAAGAGTGAACAATTACACATAGGTTTTCATAAAAAATATAAATGTTGTGGTTTAAATATATAAATATAAACCTGCCTATTAATCTCTTTTATTAATATATCTTTATTAATTTAGAAAATAGAATTAAGAAATTAAAAATTACACAAAATTAAGAATAACAATTAAGCGTTTCTTAAATGTAATTTGCAATGAAAATGTTAGGTGCATAAATTACAGAATTAGATAAAATAATACAAAGTGCTATGCTTACTTCTACAACTGATATTAAAAAAAACATTAAAAAACTCTAACGTATACGAAATTACTATATTCTTATTAAAAAAACTCATATTTTTTTGTATCAGTGTCGTAAATCCCGTGATGATGTGTTGGTGAGGTAAGTAAAGTTTATATTATTTTGTTTTAGTATAATAAATTCAAGTTGATTATATTCGAGGTTCAATTGAAATATATATTTCTCATATTTGAAGAAAACAACGATTTTATTTTTTAATGTTGAATAAAATTTTAATATTGTTACTGTAATATATTTGCAATATTGTATTTCGATAGATTTTTAAAATATTGCATGATTTTGTTCCAAAACTGGATTAAAATAGACATAATTGAAACTTGTATACTATTACTGGATAAGCTGAATAAAATATCCAATGCATTACATGCTATAGTTCAAGGATCCATTAATTCTATGATTGCGGTAACACCGGCACCTGGGCCTTGTAGCCGTATCATATAAATTAGGCTCGTCAAGGTTTGGGTTACAAAGATACGGCAACATATAGCGAACTATTATTTATTCCCGCCATTTTAAGCGTTTTAAATACCAATTTGTGGAAAAATTCTAAAAGAAACGTGTTTTCGATGAAAATGTGAAAAATCGAAATTGATTTCGTGCCAGCTTAAAAGTTGTAAAGATTAAAAGGTCATAAAATTCATAACAACGTGTTATGAGGTGGATATCCACAGATCTATGTCTTTGATAAGGATTATTGTAGTACTATTTATATCAACTATTAGGACGTCGGCGGCATCACGTTATTGTCTGACAGCAATTCATTGCAACAATAATTCAATCACTTCACTTCACTAGAAATTTTTCGCCAAATAAAACCTAAAATGACTAGACTAAATTTTCATTAAAAGAGGTTACATTCTTTACGATTACAATTGTAAGTACGATATTTAAACTATTTTATTTTATATTGCATATTTTACAATAGCCATTTTGAAAACGTCTGAAAAAGAATTTACCTACATTTTTAAAGTAATTCGTCTTACCTATTGTTTTATATTAATAACATATCATAATTAATTTCATCTGCGGCATATCATTTACAGTTTTGGACTATCTCCCGACGTTTATTTATTATTAAAAATTTATTATATTTTATTATTAAGGATCGGTTATTAAACCTTCCTTAAAAAACGGACAAGTCCGATTAGTAGTAGTAGTAAATATTATAGTCATTGACAGTTTATTGAAAATTAATTACAAAGTTTAGAGACTTTGAAATCGATATACCAATATTCGGCGTTTTTCAATTAATACTAAATATTTTAAATTATAGTCAATATTGTACTAAATAAAAAGAAAAGCCAAAGGGAAATAAAAAAATACATATATTATTTTAATTTTAAAGTCATAAAATATTTATTTATCAAAACATTAATACAGAACCGTAAAAACCGATATCCATCTATTTGTCACAACGTTATGTCTCTATATGAGAAATGCAACTGCACTGACGCTACACGTGATAACCACTTCAGCGAATTTTATTTCATAAAGAATAATTCATAGGTGTTTTTCAATTACACTTTTTTTGCATATTATTGTATTTTGTGTCGTAAAATAATTACAGTATTATAATGTTGAGTGTTATTCCTAATGGTAGTGGAGAACTTATTTTAATTATGTACCACAACTAAGACTTCAGTTCCATATGGTTTTAACTTTAAATGATTCTTTATATACAATAAAAATTGACTAATCAGTCATCCAAATAAAATCAGTTATTGAATAGCCCTGATTTTTGAGTTTGAGTTTTAATGAGGGTTCCAAACGCGCCCTGATCTCAAATAAACTCAGCCGAAAACTGTTTTATTGTGAACTGTTTCACAAACGTCAATATTTAGTTAGCAATAACTCACAACTAGAACCATCGCAACCAATTCGATAAACCGACAAAAAATACATGACTAGACGACCAGTTACTGCAAGTAGTACTTTATCTAGTAAAAAATATAAGCTGGGGAATTTATTGTAAAAACTTATATAATAACACCTAAAGAAATTTTATAGAACCTAGTAATGGGCATACAGTTTCTTTGTATTTCTTAAATTAGTTTTATGTGTATCACAATTTTTATTGAAATTAGAAATATTTTTGTGTACATAAACAAAATTTCTATAAGTATATTGTATGTATGTATTGCCCATAAAAATGTATATAGGCATCTGTAAACGCAGGAGGTGTTGGTAATTTGACTATTAATCAAGTGACCGCTTTCACCATGAGCACACACACTGCATCATAAATATGTCAGACTTTACTAATCGTTTGCGATTCTATATATGGTTAAATAATAACTTTAAGAATTTGTTACAAATATATGAAATGTATATTTTAAGTTCTTAGTCGAATACTTAAAGGTGAAGCAACAAAGATACGTAGAAAATTATAAAATGTATAATTAACTGCTGTATTTAAAGAATAATGTAAAAGGAAGTGCAGACATGAACCTCAGTAAAACATACCAAAATATAACTTTATGTTGCCATTACCCTTCTTACAGCCTGGCGTTGTTTTAGTATTAAGTGGATAATTTAAGCTCAAATGACAAAACAAATATCCAACCAATGTTCATTTTATCACGTTCTTACGTTTACCATAGATCAACCAAATACTAAAAACATACATTTACAAAATCGTAAGAACACAAATAATTAATTTAATAACAATTTTTTATTCATGATGTTGTGTGTAATTCCTCCACATGAAAAAGCTATTACCTTTATTTTATATTACAAAATCATACAAAACCTCCTGCAGTACCTAACGTGTACTGTTTTACGAGTCTCGTATTTTCTAGTATATTTAAAATGATTTCTCTCGTAATTAAGTGAATGTTTTTCAACAATTAATTAATTCTAGGAATTATGATGTACGCATAGAGAAATAATTTAAATTAAAATATTTTATAATGCTTTGGTCATACATAAGTAATACCATGACAAATTCATAGTCATGGTATTCGTATTTGCATTTATTTGTTTTATAGAATATACTCTAACAAAATAACTTAATATTTTTAAATATATATGCTCCTAAAAATATAATAATATATAATAATAATAGATAAGATGAACTAATATAAGATACCATTAATTTATACTCTTCAAAAAGCAACCCTTTTGTAGTGTTTTTCTTTTTTATTGTACATAATACTTTAAGAAGCTTCCTAATAAAGTATTACTCTTTAACACTGTCAAAAAGTAACTAAGAAACGTCTATGAGTTAACGTATACTGCAAAGTTGTCGATTGGCTGCCTCTTCTGTAGTGTGTGCAAATATTATATTTACGCTGGTTATTTGTTTGTGACATGGATGTTGGTTTTACCACCTTCGACATATCGTACAAAATTATTTTAAAAGGAAGGTCCACAAATACAATGGAGACGCGGAGGTGTGGCGATGTTACAAAGTGGTTTATAAATCACACACTGATTTAAGGTGAGTTAACATTTTTACTCTTTTTGTAATGCCTTGCGAGATTACCTGCTGATTAACAGTAATTGGGGCTATGTTAAAAATTATGATTGTCATTACTTTTCATTATTAATAATGATGTTTAATGTTTCCCTTTTTTTATTACTTAAATTATTTATGTGATTGTTATACATTGTACAGTAAAAATATAAAATATATTTTAACAATGTACAATTGCTAAATTTTCGGAGTAGACGCGATCGACGTGATCGATCAACATATCTGCGAAAAAATAATACGACATAAAATTTAATAAAATTAAATTAAATATAACAGAATGTTTTCTAAGCCAATATAATTTTGTATAGTGATATGTACATATCAGTTCGCATTTTTTAACAGTTGAAGATTGCATTTCTTTTTTATCTTTCTTATATTTCTTTCATGCATTTTACGAAATTTAGTAAATTACAAAGAATTTTGCAAATTGCATTAATTTAAAATGACAAACATCCTTTGAAAACATTCGAAATAAAAGCAATATCACCACACCCACGACTGAGCCATGTTCGCGTTGTATTTTATCGTTTTCTCTTTGTGTGTAAAAATGGTCCCAAGTAACTGATGTATCAATCCACCTGAACCCCCCCTGCCCTGCAATTAGACTTGAAATTTCCAGTTTAGATTATATGTAGTTCCAGACATTTTGTTTTTGAAGTGCCACTTCAAAGGGCATAACACTTAATGAAAGTTTCAATACAAGTCAGTTTTATTGGAAAGTATACATATATGTTTGTTTGTATGTTCCGTTTTCGCGTCAGGTTTTATCGGCAGACATAGATATTTGTAGTGAAAATAAAAGTGAAAGAAGTTGAAATGGGGGATAATATTTATTTCGCGGAATTGATCTTTTAAGTAATAATTCAGAATATAGATTTTTGATGTGAGTTTTTGATTTAATAATCAAAAATAGTCAATTTAGTTATATCTTATGTATGGCAAATACATAATTAAACGGAATTAGTTGCATAATTCATATTAACTGAGCCATTTCAGTGAACAATTCTCGTTCTCTGATAGTGTTTGCTGTTCTTCTTTGTTCTTATAATTTACTGAAGTGCTTTATGTTGATAAATCTTCTTTTAGAATACTAAGCTTTAAAGAATAATTTATATGACAGTTTACTTAAAGTTAGTACTGCTGTAACAAAATTGTGTTTGATTTGAAGACAGAATCTTAGTATTATATTGAAATGTAATATAATCTGCACTAAACATGTTGCAAATATACATATTAAAATCGACATTTTACTACAAGCTTTTTTTCATAACCTAGAATATAAATCAATGTGATAAAAATATTAATTAATACGCTATCAGTGATGTGGTAGTGCATACTAGTTAGGGTCACTAAGCCTTAGCTAAATTTATTGACGATATGAATGTCGTTTTTCTCTATAACTGTATTGCAAAACAAACATATAAAGTACTGTTGATAAACTACACAGCCTATTAGAAATGTAGGCAAATATATTGAAAAGGGTTTTCACTTAAAATAGATTCTCAGAGTGATATTCGTTTTGAGCTATCCATTTAATATATCTATTGTGATGTATGCGTTTTTGTCCCCTATTCGGGCTCGCAAATGTTTTATCTCGGAGAGTAACAGTATTTGTTTGAAAGCTATTAATTTTTTGTAAGGAGTTAATTTGTATCTACCAGCTTTTAGTTTATTGGATGTCAAATAGATGTCCATTTGATGAAGTTGTTAATATAATGAGATGTTGTATTATTTAAAGGATCCTTCACATGATCTAATCTTAGGATCAGCTTCATAAAAAATACAATATTTTTAATGTTGGGTTGTACTGTTTGATTAAGGAAGGAAAGCGAATCAATAGTATTTTCTTACTAAAAATGCTTTAAAAATAATATTCAAAGTGGATGTATGTCAGGAAATAACATAGAGTAATGCAGGTAAATATTGTGTACATTTTATTTATACTCAGGGAGTCCTCATTCTTCGCTTAAAACTAATTCCCTTAGTATTCATTATTATTAATTATTTTTATTTGAATACGTAATTAGTGGGTTGAAAATGTTATAGCGTTAAACCCATTTTTTGTACCTTTGTTGTACAAAAAAGAATTAAATAAATAAATAAATATTTTTATTAAATCAAAATATTTAAAGTCTTTGAATCTGCAATTTGGTAGTTCTTAAACAACTGCTTTAAGTGGACTGCAGACTTGTATTTACCGAATTAACTTAATTGCCAGACGGAGCTTGAAGACGGAAATAATTACATTAATTTTAAATGTTGTTAACTTTCATTTTGCTGGCGTTAAATTAAATATAAAATATTAAATAAAACCTATAAATTTGAACCATGACAAGTTCATATTATTTGACGTTTAAAACGTAGAAAATACATAAAAAATTAGTTGGTTTTAAAAAAATCTACAAAAGGAAGATTGTAATAAAATTTTCCAGTTGTCACTTTGAAACTATTAGACACCACACAAAATGTAGGCTCAACGTGGTTCGTACCGATTTTACCTTCAAAACACGAACGAAGATAACAACATTGAAACTTGTGAACTTATTAAAAATCAATGCCTCGGAAAATGTAAATTAACAAGCTCGTTGCATCTTCTTAACAACTGAGGACCACTACGTCGCACTCGAGAGAATACTAGGTTACAAGACTCATCAAAATTAATGCTTAAGAAACAATAACGCTTCGAACACTCATTGACGTCTTAAATTAAATAATATAAAACCTATATCAGATAAATTACTAATAAAGGTATGTTCTGTTAAGTGTTGTGTTACGAGATATGTCAATACAGTTTGTCTTTATTGTAACCTGTTCTAGAACACAATTGGCTGCGTACTATAAGTTTTCTATTATCTTTTAGAATAAATTTGATGAAACGAATATATGTTTTAATGGTAGAATTTTTTTCATAGACTAATTCGAATATTTGTCAGACCTCTTGATGTGGTAAATATATTTAACAAACACTATGAAAACAATGTAATCTTCCTAAAACTACATCGTCACAATATGGATTCAAATTATTTTTTTAACGAACTTGGTAAACATCGAGAAATCGCATTAGCCAAGGGTTGTTAGTCGACTAAGACGTTATTC
Organism: Melinaea menophilus ssp. n. AW-2005; assembly: GCA_918358695.1. Lineage (NCBI taxonomy): Eukaryota > Metazoa > Arthropoda > Insecta > Lepidoptera > Nymphalidae > Melinaea > Melinaea menophilus. The sequence goes on along the minus strand of OU911041.1, from coordinate 26,860,875 downwards.
TATCTCGGTCACAAGTTATATGCTCTTTAGCGAGTTGTTAACAGAGTTAGCGAGTTTACTGGTCCGCTAAAGTTGAACAATGCAGGGTACTATTCAGTGACCCAAATTTGATATTTCAGTGAACACAATACGGCGGAATCTTGCATGGACAATTCTACACAAAAGTTTTAGTTAGTCGTTCTGGTGTTCTAAGCCATTGGTAATAGAAACTGCGTGGTGGGATCTCGGTGTTCTAAGTTTGGAAAATAAGACGAAATAGACCGCTAAGTGAATAAATAGACGCTGCCATATTATACTATTATCAAGTGCATGTTGTATATTTAATAGATAGTTAAATTATATTTTTATCAACGCTCTAAGCCTACTCAAAATAAATTTCATTTTTTTTGTGCGACAAGTAAAATCTACTTATGTATATATATCGTTTAAAAATAAGCATAATTATAGTAAAATTTAACACATATGGACAATACCTGTTAAATACTCTTAATGTTTTGTGAAAAACCTTAAACACTCTTTTAAGATAACTATAATAAACACATAATATATTACTCACATTTGTGAATTGTATAGCTTTATTACATTCTTATTAGCTTTTCTAGACTTTTTACTTAAATTTCATAAAATTACTGGGCTACTATATTGAGATTGTAGCGGACCAATGAACAATATACAGCAATCTTTCTGAAAAGTATTAAAACAATAACATTAAAATCTCTTTTACTTTTTACAAAAAAGCTTTTACATACTTTGGTTGCTATGTTTTCAAAATATAAAGATAAGATGAGCTCCCTAATCCTTAAGTGTATCTTCCTTAGATTTCAACCTTTTAATGTAGAAACTGATGTAAATGGATTATATCTTATGTTTACCATATATAAATATGTTTACTATTATTAGGTTTTATGATTATCATTAGAACATAATATTAGATGGTCTAGGTGCAGCAAAATGACATCGCTTTAATTTAACAATAATAACTATATTGAAGAGGAAAACAATCGGTCTTGAAAATAGAATATTTGATTTACTAAATATAGTCAAAACTGGGACAGCTCTATAATTTTTCATTCATGATTTTTATTCAAATTTGTAAAGTGGAAGAATTCTGGCTGTAAGGAAAACTGCTATACTGCATCGATGTATTAAATTAAAGTAAAAGAAAAAGCTAATGCATCGCATCACTTAAGAGCAAAGAAAGAAGGTATACGAATACGAATCGTGTTGTAAAATCTTCTAGTAATACATTTTTTGAAAGTGTATCGTGATATTTACACCAAGACCTCAAAACAAATATATATTTTTTTTGTTTTAGATAAAGACTGACCTAAATTTAGTTTAGTTAAAGACTAACCTACAAATTTAGTCTAGATTTAATTACTGGTCAGTTTTACAGGTCATGGTTCTTCGCCACACGCCGATATTGTCTCTTTAGAATTTACTGCAACCGGTGGTTTGAACGCTGACTTGTAATAAATTTAATTATATTATATATTTTTATATTTTTTGTATTACCTAAAAGTTCATAATGTTCACACGTCGTTTTAAGCATGTTATCTAATCAAGCATAGTATATTACATAATTTTGAACTGTAGTAGGTCAGGCATGTACAAAATACAATGTATGTGTATAATTGTATTATATAACCATAGCTAATAATTATAAAAAATAAAAGTGAAGCTGAAGAAATAAATGATATAGATCTTTTTAAAAAACCATCGTTCTTAGAGTATTAAAATTTTTTACTCCGTCATTGATATATCACACTCTTACACTTAGTAATTTTAAAAGTAACTTTTGAGGAATAACGTTATTTATTTCGAATTTCCTTTAATATTTTCCAATAATTTTCCATTGTGCTGTAAATAAATTTAATTTTAGATGTGGACGTGTTTACATTGTGCCAACAAGACTAGAGGAAGTTGATGTTTTATTGAAACCGCGTAAAATAACAAACGAAGTTCCTAGAAAATAAAAATAAGTAGCTCGAACACTTCGCATCAGATTTGTTTGTTTATGAAACAACAAAAGGAGTTTCTAGAAAGTGACGTTTACTTTAAATGTAGGTGTGCAGTAAAATCTTCTAAAAAAAAAAAAATTTTTTTTTGTGTGTTTATTCCGTCTTATCTCCGAAATGGGAGAACCGATTTTAATAAGACTTTCACTGGCGGATTGCTTATGTTGTAAAGAATAATTTAGGCTACTTTTATTTAAACAACATATCGCGCACAAACGAAGTCGTGGGCAAAGATAGTTAATAATAAAATTACGTCTTCGATATTTACCACGCGGAGGTTCTTATTGCTTATTGTTAATTTAATTGCTACAATTACCCGCGACTTACGACAGATATTAACAACACTATTATTAATATTATTATAATATTATTAGGCTTTCTTTACTCTGTTTTTGAAAAAAACAGTTTGGCTGAAGTATACGATTATTGGTGGTCGCTTGTAGTAATGTTCTCATTTTTTATTTCTATAAGTAGTGTGTGAGGTCATGTTACGAGAATATTGTTATAATTTATATCTTTATATCTTTAGCTATGTTTTAAGGAAACCAAACGCTTTGTCAATTAATTAGTAAGGTAATTTGTGATAGAAATTACAATTTTATGATAGCATTGGAGCTTTTTCGTTATATTGTAAAAACAACCTTTTTTGTTATGTATTTAAACTGAATATTATTATTTAATCGATTATTATAAGTATAGAGGATATTTTTTTATTAAATTCTGACTGTCTGACTGACTTGAACTGAGAGGTAGTTTTATGTGAAATAAATCTGTTAACATCTCGGCACATGGAATTAATTTCTTGAGATAAAGGACTACTCTTTTTAATGGGTATACTTCCAATTCAATTCATGTTCACAATTTTGATAATTTATTAAGCTCTCGATTGGCACTTTTTTGATAAAATATAATTTTTATTATATTTAGATTATTTTATCAAATTATTAGTTAATAGTACACTTTTTTATTGTATTCGTTTTCATAATTATAATTATAATTATCTGTTTTACATATTATTCTGGATAGTTTTAGCGAGTTGGTTGCTTTTTTTGCTAAAGATACTCGTGGTATAGATTTAAATATAAGTTGATATAGTTATACCAATGTAATGTAATAAGTATCACTCACTGAGACTTTAAATTAAATTTAATTAATTTATTTGTATAATTAAGAGTGCTGTATTTACTTCTCCCATGAAATTACCAAATTGTCTCACTAACTAAATATTTGTTGTTGTTTATTGTAAACTCTAATTGTTACCCATTATTAAAGTCACATTCGCGCCTCAATTCTCGATTAGTCATTGATAGTTCTTGATTGAATCGTGACTTGTCTTTAATCAGGTCTTAAAAAGTAGTTTATTGATAACGTACAAAACAACTTAAAATATCCTTTTATAGCATGATTTAAGGACTACTTAAAATTTAAATTGCTGAATCTTTACAGCACTGAAAAATTCAGCTCAAGTGTTACATAAGATTTGCATCTCAAAGCAGCTCTGTTTAGTCGTCTGTTTCATGTTTGTCTTCATGGACTTTGCATGAGTTTTTTAGCTTTAACTTCATATTAATCTTAATTCATGAATTTAAATAAGTAATTTGCATTATTTGATTTGATTTTCAATTTTGAATTTTAAATTAGAGGTCCCTTCTAGTTGTTTCTCTCGGAAAAACTTTTTAATTAGCCTTAGGCGAGTTTTTGTTTTTGTGTGTAGTAGTATATTGAAAGAATATATCGTAATTCATTTGACTTTCTAATATAAATTAGTAGGTGTAGTGAGTACTTATCTTGTTTCAACAGCGGGAATTGTAATTTTTTAGGTAATGAAGTGATAAATATTGTTTTGTAGATCTACCACTATATTATACATTGCTGGAGTTTTTTTTTTATTTCAGGACATATTTCAATTTATTTTTATATTTTATAACACACGACAATTAGTATATTCCCGACCTGTAGAAGTGGTTGTAGCTGAGTGTAAAGCCTGCCATTAAATTCATGATTCTCGTTACCAAATTGAGAAGTTTTTATGTTTTCAATTACAACAAATATATAAATCGTTCAACTAATATCGCGATCGCGATTATATTTAGTAAAAGTGTTTAACTTACTTAGCTCAAGACTCACCGTTGAGTCTAGATGGCACATTTCTTTATGTATTTATTTTTAGAATACGGTTTTCAATTAGTTCATTAATAATAAAACACTAATTTAATTTTAAACATTAACAAATGAGCTAAATTTAAAACAAAGACGTTTATGTGTTTAGACTGAAAATATTAATAAAGAAACAATTGAGATTAAGTTGTAACATACAGTTCTTTTTCATTATAAATCTATATATATATTTCTATTTATAAATGTGAAAATTCATCAAAACAAAACTCTAAATTTCAAGTCAAAAACAAAGAGAACTGACAAAATAGTAAAAACCTCTCTATTGTTAAAGAGAATTGAAACACTTTGTTTACTAATAAATACATTTAAATCCTTTATATTCAAAATCATCTTCAAGCCTAAAGGCAAAGACAAGGCACCTTTAGCAATTTGAAATATTAAATTGAAAAATAAAAACACTATTTCATAACATTTATTTAAATAATACTCCTAACTAATACATACTTAAATGAAAAAGATGCCGGCGATATAAAATATTCAAATATTATTTGATATCTTTAAACACGAAATTAAATGGTGGTATTGTGTAGTTAAGGATACTGGAACGTACTTTCAACGGGGGACCGAACCATTCAACTTTGAAATTCTTAATAAGCGTGGACAAGAATATTTCTGTTTCCATTTCAGCAATCCGACGGCCTATAACGATATAAAAAAAGTCAAACAGGAATATAAAAACGGTTATTATTTTTAGTTTTTCATATTAAATACACAACCTCATTTGTCAGCTTTAGCTAACTTAGAAGTCGAATCCCTTAGTTTCCAACATTAAATTACAAATATTTAATAAAGATTACCTATACAGCTTCGAGCCCCAAAGCCAAAGGGACTATATGCCATGGGGTCAGCATTTCCGTGATATAAAGGATCAGTCTTATCAACGAGCCATCGTTCAGGAATATACTCTTGTGGTCTTGGATATTGTTCTTCTAGTAATGATAAGCACTGATGTCCAATTGACACTCGCATCTAAAATCAAATAGTAATTAATGACATAGTCCTTACCAAGTCATATAAACGTATTAAGTAAATCCCACTTACATTTTTGGGTATTTTATATCCCAGTATATTGTATTCTTTTGTGGTCACTCTCATATTACCGGGCAATACTGACATCTTCCTCATGGACTCTTTCAAGCAGGCTTTCAAATATCGAGTCTCTTGATTCGACATTATTTCTTCTCTTAATCTGTCTTGTTTTTCTTGGTTTACGGCAAGTAAATACAATGTTGCTGTTATGGTATTGGCTGCCTAAAATATTATTATTAAATTACTATTTTTTTATTAGTTTCTTCTATTACAATATTGGAGATATTACCGTGTCTACACCAGCAAATATCATGTCGGTTGCCATTATAACCGCAATATCTTCATCAATTTCCAGTAATTTTTCTAAAACACTTTTTTCCATATTTTTATCATTTTTATCCATCTCCTTTATAGCTTTTTGTATGAAGTACTTGCTTAATCTAAATGAAGATATGCAGGCATTAGTGATAAGACTGTACATAGTGTATATCATAAGTTCACATTGAATGTAACACATGTGCAAATTTTTATGTTATACTATTTTATAGATACAAGATACTTACTGCTCTTGAGTTTCGTAACATTTCATAGCTTTACGGAATGTTGGTGTCGAAATATATCTCCACAAGCTAGGTCTAACATCTTACTCCTCGGCTAATGTGAAAATGCTGTGAACTGTATCAATAAACTTTTTTTCTGGAGAGTCTTGAGGTAAGTCTCCTGTCAAACAATTCAGGCGACACCCTAAAGCCACAAGACATATAGATTCAAGAGCCCATAAGTTCATTTCAACATCAAAATTTCCTTCAATCATAAATTTTTCGTTACGTTTGTTTCTCATTCTGAAATATAATAATGTAATACGATTTGTAAATAATTGATGTTATTAAATAATATTTAAATACTGAAAAGACCTTGCAATCATATCTTCTGCAATTTCTTCAAGAACGCCACTATACTGTTTAATGGTTTTTGGTTGTAGCATTATGGGATTGGCGATAGATCTTAATTTTTTCCAAGCTTCATTTTGACTAAAATGAAATAGACATTATTGATTTAAAGTGAGATATGCATGATATATATTACAATAATTCTTTCTAGGTATTGATCTGATTCAATCATAATTGTAAACCTAATTTAATCATAGATTATCTTGTATATAACTTCTTTTAAATTATATACATTATTATTCTTCTTACATACATAATTCTACAAGGATCTTCATTCTTGTAGAATTGTATATGTAAGTGAAGTAAGTGTTGTGTATGTGAGTGTTTAAGCAATACGGTGATTCAATAAAAAAAAATAAAAAATATGTTTCTTACTCGGTCAGCAGGCCAAGGGGTGAATCTTCCTTTTTTCTATGCTTTTTTCTATAGTATTCCAGAGATCCAAAACCTGTACGTACAGGCATCCAGTTTTCGCTACGAAGTATCTGTTGATTGATTATTTTATATAAATATATGGTTCACGTAGTATAAGCACTGTACTATATTGAAAAAACTACTTACTAAGGCTGCTGCTTGAGCATCAAACAGCAGTACAGCAGGCGGAGATCCAAACATTGATTCAAGTTTGGTTATGGGTCCATAATTTTTAAATAATATATTAAACAAGGTATCGCTCTTGTTGTTTAAGAGCCCTAAAAATAAAAGATTTGTAATAGAAATGTATTTCTTATTACTAAACTTTTGATAACTGTATGGAAATTTTTTATGACTTATGACCTTATGTATTATATGGTTAATATTATTGATCTATTTGAGAAAGTTCCGTAATATAATGGAATACGTTAGCGCCCTATAACAGTGAGAAGAAAAGCAATCTAGTAGTAATAAGGAAACGAAAATAAGTTAATAGATACCTTCCGTAAGGGAGTAGTTACTTATGTATTCCAGTTCTCGAACGAAAAAACGTAATACCAAAAAATTGCATTAAACATAATAAGTTTTGCATTTATTCCGTCATTTTTATCAGCCTCCGAAAAAGAAGAATAATTAATTTTATTGCATTATCAATACAAAAATTATAAAAAATAGGAATACGATTAGTACGTAAGTAAATAATAAACAATTTAATTGAATGATTTTATTATGATAAACTATTCAATTCTTAAACTTAGTATATCTATTAACATATGTGATATATTTTGGGATTGTCTGTGATACAAACATGATTGTTTACAGAAATATATGACTGATATAAGATTAGTTAAATATAATTAGATAATAGATAAAAATATTGTCTATACTCTTAGGGCCCTTGATATCATCCTTATCATATCATTCTTATCACATATATCATATTTTGAGCATTGTTATCTATTTCTATTTGTGTTTCCGTCAGTTTTTTTCATGGTGGGTGTTGTACAGGTCTGAATGGACTTTCAATTATCAGAAGAAAAGAAGAAACCTCTGACTTTAGGGGAAAGGACATCCAGGATCAAGATGTAAAAATACATGAAGGACAAGATGTTCAACATTAACATTGGTTATTCTGATGCGGAGGAGCTTCTTCTTCCAAATAATTCGACTATAACTACATGTTGAGATGGTCATTAATGTTGAAGCACTCTAGTGATTTTTTATCTTAAGTGTGTCCTCAACATCAAGAACGGAAACAAGAATCAAAATATAGAAAGAATAAACACTTCTGAAGTGATGATTACTAATAAATAATACACACAGGTGGTCGAGATATTGCTCTTACGTTTTTATTGTAAGTAAAAATATAAAACTATTATAAATAAAAATATTAGTACATTTAATAAGAGCAGAATTACTTGTAAATCACTGAATATAAATTTAATAATAATAATTTGTTGTTCCTTAGGAGTTAAAATTACATTCTTAAACATAAAAGTTCATAAGCAGATAAAAAAATATTATTTATATATCGGGTTGTAGGTTAGACGTAAGAAGTTTATTATACTTCTATTATGCAACATAAAATATAATAACATATGAAACAATAAATTAAGGTGTATTTAAAAAATGTTATGCACGTTTCTATATTAGGCCGCAAAACCATCATAAAAATATTTAAAAAATCAGATGATCAAAAAAGTATTAGACTCTGGTGTAGTTATTGTCTCAGACAACATGTAAATTTATTTTGATCCTAAAAGTTCTCTTTTTTCAGAAAAAAGACTAAAAACTTATTCGGGATATAATTTATAATAAAATTACAAGGTGTCATTTTATGACGTTATTATATGTTGTTGGATAACTATTTAAATCAACATATAATATAGTTCACGCTGATTTGGTATCGGCTTGTGTTATCTTAATAAGTACAACTAACTAACGAACACAATATTTTGTGTTCTGGATGATACTTCCATTTCCACGCAAAAATTGTAAAATTTGTTTGGTTATTAGCCCAAGAAGCATTTTAATAAAATTTTATGTGATACTACGTACTTTAGTGACTTTTAAAAACTTTTGTTGTAGTAAAACTATCCTATAAAATAAAGATATTTGAAATGTCTTTAAATTGTGAATGATAACGACAAATATATCAAAAAATTACGCACCTCCTGGCAAGAACTGTAGTAATGGTCCTATGATGGGCAAAGAGAAGGGGCCGGGTATTTCCTTCCATGATTTAAGATGAGTACCTTCTTCTTCTGTACTAACAATGTTGCTCGTTGCCACCAATCTTTAATAGAACAGCATACAACATATTCATACACTAAGGTATTGATTTAATGAGTATACAAATTTTATTACTACAGAGAAATACTTTTGTTAATATTATAAAAATATACAAAAAGAATATAATATAAATATTTTCAAAGGCTTTATAAAACTTTTTATAATATTATTTGTTCCACAATATTTTTTATTTTAGTCAGGAAATACAAGTCATGCTTACTGCATTACAATTTGTTAATAAGCTAAAAATTATAGATACGTCACATTTTGTGATATTTCAAATTATAGGAAAATCTTATAAAACAATAAATTAAATTTATTTTTATAAAATTCAAAATGTTTTTGAATTATTAATTTCGTATTCTTTTCAACGCTCTTTTTAATGTCCTCTTTTTAAAATTATATATTAATCATCATTTACATACGCCGGAAAATATTATTAAGGATTCAGCTTTCTAAATACAAAGCCTCTATTTATAAAATGTTGTATATAAATTTAAACTCACCTGGGATACAACTTATTTACTGCCGCCAAATTCAAAGTTGATCGCCTCTGTGCCTGCATTTTAATATTAAACTATTTTTTTTAAATAACGAAACACTTTATATTAAGGATTACTATTTGTCTATGTCAAATGAAATGCTATTAACGAAAATGAGAAGATAGTGATGATATATATATTCCTTATCTGTATAATATACCGGAAACTGAGATATTTGTGATGTAACGAGTGTTAATTTTTGAATATTCACGAATCCGAATCCAAATACGAAATTTTGCTACCGACATTCGCAAATGGCATGCTAATATTCTATGTCTTTTAGTTCAAACGAGGTTTGTGTTAACTAAATAATACCAAATGACACATTGAAGTGATAACAAAGTTATGTTATTTTTTCTTGTATAAACATACTAAATGAATGGATTTCGATTTTTAACCATCTTCCAAAAACTTTGTCCTTTTTCTAATATTATTGTAATAAGAAGAGCACGTAGTTATTGTACCTCGAGTAATCAGTAGCTGAACTGATAGCGTACTATAAATATCTGCTCGTAAATTGACGCACTGTTGTGGATATAGACTTCTTTTGCAACCGGTACACTAGCAAAAATATTAATAGCCGCTTCAAAGATAGTTTCTTTACGATGTCCGAGACTCGGTGCTCTTTAAACACCTGGACTCCTTGGCATAGAAATGGCAACACGTCCGAAGAGCTATATGATTTGATGTCTGCAGGCGAATTTCGTCTCCGCCTTCACATCACCACCTGCAATACCATCCGTACCACCTGGATGCGTGTGGATGCGTGGCGATTATCTACTGTGTATTTTTTACAAAGACCTTTCTTCCACATACCACTAGGATATGTAACTTTCTTCGGATTTATTTCCGGATCTTACCTTACCCTCAAGAAAGACGCGTTTTGCCACCTTCAAGGCCGGCAATGCTTTTGCGATTCCCCGGATGATGCAAGAAATCTTATTATCTGTGAACACGTTCGTTTGCTCTCCTCTAACATAAAAAGAAGTTCACGGTTTGACGGTTGTCGTATATCACTATACAAATATATGAGGACTTATAAGACAGTTTTTTATGTTTAAAAAAATATTGAAAAAAGGTGACTGTAAAGTATGTATAATAAGGGAATCTGACGATACGAGCCTTTAGATTTCTGTGACTTAGAACAAAACAAAAGTAAAGAGACATTCTGAATATTTTGGGAAGTAGCAAATATGGTATAATATCATTTACAAATAATGTAGTATCTGCAGCTTAAAGGCAAACAGGCGATTACTAAGTGTGGTGATTACTAAGTGATAGGTGTCACAGGTGGATAGGTATCCATGAGAAGATTGAAAAGACACTTGTATTAGGTACTAATTGTTTGTGTATGTGCTATACACAAACTAATTTCATACAATTATCATAATATTATTATTCATTATTAATAATTCGTTTTCTGTTATGTTATCAAATCACAAGTCATGCTTACTTATTGAAAACATTATATTATATCTACATCGACGTCACAGAAGCATGATTTGTATAATATTGAAGAGCTCTTGCAAAAATAATACATTTTGTGTAAGATATATACTGGAAAATACATTTTACAAACAATTTTTCTCACAATGTCTTTTTTTTCGTCTCTGTTTTGTTAATATACATTAACTTGCGCAATAGCTTTTTCGATAAAATATTTATTTAATTTATTTTTATTTTGTAATTTTACACATATAAAGTTCTGGGTTAATTATAAAATAGTAACTAAATATTTACCTTATCTGATGCCGGTAGTATTTTATTACTTTTTTAATGTTGGAGTTGAGACGTAGAGCCAAAGGCTAGATCTAATGTCTAATTCATCAGCTAATTTAAATATATCGTGAACTATTTGTATTAGATTCCAATCCACGGGTTAGAAAATGAATATACACAGTCTTCTGATAGGTTTTGTCCTAGATATTTAAGTCAACCACAAAGAACTGCAATAAAACGAATAAAATCAAGGGCCCACAATTTCTTCTTGACGTACAATTTGTCTAAGCATATTTTTATACTGACGGATTTGGTTCATAATAAAGTATACCGTAAACTGTGTGGTAAAAAATATTATTTCAGGTATGATTCTATCCCTTTTATATTATAGTTTACGTATTACCATATCTTCAGCTATATCATTTAAAATGTTGCAATATAGTTGTGTTGTATTTGTTTGTAATAATACTAGGTTTATTATTGAACGGAACTTCTTCCAACTTTCACCCGGACTAGAAGTAAGATAATTAAACAAAAAGACATTGTAATTAAATGAAATAATTTTGATCAATTATTTAATATAATAAGGATTACTTTTTCACAAATCCCATTAGTTTATTTAGGTTCCGTACATTGTTGTATCTTATAAGGGGTCCAATCTTGTAATAGGTCCATAATTCTCATAACAATATTATACACAATACTCAATAACTAACCAAGCAATCTTGTTTCTTCAGTTTTATTTTATTATAATATTTGATACCAGCAAAACTTTTAGATAGAACAAAGATCTTATACTAATGACTGTTTAATCTTTGAGTATATTAAATGTGTGTATATTTCGGATGTGTTTGTATGTGAAGCTTCAAATGGCGCCTGCGACATGTATGTATCCATACAAATGTTTTTATAATAGATCACGCTTCACCCAATGTAAGTTATATTTACATTATTTATCTAAATTGCCTTTAATGCGGAATGCAGCAAAGTAGAAACAAAACGTAAAATAATCGTAGCAGCTCGGAAATAATATCATAATGCAAGTTTAATTCCCTTGTTTCATTAAATTGTTACACATTTTCGTAGTTTGCCGCAACGAGACTTTAGTAACATGTTGTATAATTTATTACATTTGAAATAATATGTTCAAATGTTCAAATTATCATTCAATGTTACAGTGGTGCGCTAATATCAACAGATAAACATTTTAGTTCAGCGCCATATGTGGTTAGGAAAATAAGACAACTAACTTATATCCCTACAATTGTATTAGTGTATTTTACATATTTTCATAGTAATAATTCTATTAAATTTAAAAGGTGTACATTAAATGATCCTATGTTTGTGCAAAAACCCAAAGTTATAATGATATTGAATCTAATTTGAATTTTGGTCTCAAGAACATAATAAAATAATATAATTTTATTTATATATAATATAAAAAAGCAGCAGTGTCTATTAAAATATAGAAAATTATTAATAAAACATGTACAGATGTTAAAAATTAAAAGTTATATAATGTTAAATAAAATATTTAATGATTAGATACTTTTTGTGTATCAATTAATCTAAATAAGAGATTTGAATCACTGTGATGTTTGACAAATTGGATAAATCTTTCTTTTGTGTCTGTCATTGTCAGGAAAAGGATAACGTGAAAAAAGTTATAGTAAAATTTAAAAAATCTCAGAAAAGTGAGACGTTTGACAGAAGAGTGTGTATAGTTTGTTGAGGAAGGATAGGTGAAAAGGTTATGAATTTTGTCAAAGACTCTCACTGTAAAAAATACAGTAGCTTTCATAGCTACTTAGAGGATATCTTAGTAGTACAACTCAAGTTGTGTCAGCTGGAGCTGTAGCAGTCGTGTCGTACATCAGTCAATTTTCAACAACTATTTTCTAGTACTCTAAATTGACTTAATTGATTGCAACTAAGTCAATTGTCTTAAGACACCTAACATAATATATCTAATATTGTTATTTCTTTTACTTTTGCAATAAACAAGTTAAATACATGTTACGTACGTGTTACAAAGAAACCAATTTCTAATATAATGAGGGTCTCAATTGGGTAGCGTATAGTTTACGTATTTCGTTCTGTACAAAAGAATTTACCATTTTTAACGCGTCATTTGAATTCACGAGAGATGTTTGGTGAATGGTGCAAATAAAAATAAACATTTTTATCAAATATTTTTTGTTATTTACCCTTTAGAGTAAACATTTAGTTAAAAATGTAAATAAGCTTATTGACTCTGTTATTTGTTTGTTTCATATTAGAGTATTTTCGACCAATGTATATATAATAAAAGAACATGAACATGATGAACATGTACAGATCACGTCCGCGTGGAATAGCGGCTAGGATGCTGTCTACAGTTCTCTTTTGAATAGCAATGCTTATCCTTAGGGGGTATCATATTTAGTTTAGTTAGGAATTATATTCCGTTTATTCATTTCAGAAGAGGATTAGGTAAAAAAATATATGGCAATATATAAAATATAAAAAAATAGCAATTTTCAGTGTTTTGGGCAAATCTACTGATAACATTCCAGACGTTATTTCTCGATGAATATTTAAGAGAATTCTATCAAAACTATTTCAAGTACCAAGTTGTCACAATTTTTTTTAAATTTAATAATGGTAAACAAAGTTAATAATTTTAGGTTTAACCTTAGGTTACTCAAATACAAACTTCTAAAACTTAAGATGTAGATGAAGTTAAGATTTCTTTATGTGTTTAATGTGATAATAGACTTGTAAATGTCATCACATAACATTTAAACACATTTAAAAACTTCGCATGAGATATTCATCGAATTTGTGACCACGTTGCATCTCACTTATAACTTATTTTTAACCACAACCTTTTTATACATTATACGTAATTCGACTTATTCAAAATAGTAGTGAGAAAATGACAAGAGACAAAAATCAAGACAAATTGTGAAATCTTCGAAGACACACGCAGTCTGCCTGAAAAACTTTTTTCACTTTGGGTCCTAGAGCCGGTAATCGTTGAGAATGATAACATTGTTCACTAATTCAAATAAAAGGTGGATATTTATCACTAACTCGTAAAGTACACGCGTTGCGGATTGGAGTCAGCACATTTAGGTTGATTTTATATGATATGGGTACGACACGAGGTTTACGTTTTTTATTAATTTAAATAAGCGACATTAAGAAGTGTATAAAAATATATTTAAATCCAAAAGTATTATGAAATAAATAAAAAACAAAATGTAATTGCGATTGTGTGAAAAATAGAATTAAGGATCTGACAAAAAAAACGTATAATGTAAATAACAGTTACGAGACGAGTTGTGATTGAGCATGTGTTAACATGAAAGAGACCGAAATGTTGTTATAAAGAAAATGTTAAATATATTGTGGCACAAATTAATATCAGTGCCTTCATTGTATTTTTTGTGAAGATAAAATCCAACACATGCAGCTGAGTAGTTTTTTTATCTTGTGGTATAATAATTCTATTAAATTTAAATATAAAACACACTCTGGCAAGGCAAGCTGACTTTTTAAACTTTATGTTGTTTCAGTAAACAGAGTGTGAGTACGTTTATACATGACGATGATGTATTAGGAAGCTAATTATTTTATTATTGTATAGTCTAATTATTATAATATTTAGTGTTTATTTAATAATACAGATAGATATTTTTTTTTAAGTAAAGAAATATCAATAGCGTATTTTAATATATAAAACATACATGTATTGCCTTAATTCTCTTAAATTATCATACGAGTATTTAAGAGAATTAATGTAATAATTATAGATACCACATCAAAGTTGTACTTTTCTTATTAATGTATCTGCGTAGTAATAATAGATTACAGACATTTATTTATAAATTACTTCTGTACCTTCTTTTATTACTTTTATTCCGTCAATATAAATATAGAAAAAAGAATATCAAGAAAAGTCCAAAGAAAATACGAGAACGTATAAACTTGAATTATCAACAAAGTTCAAGTAGCTAGACTTTTTGTTTTTGCGATAAAATTGCTTTACGAGCAATAAAGATTTTATTGTTAAATCTCCATTGTTGATGTGGAGGTTTTAGAAATAAAGATAGTATTGTAAAATATATTTTAAATGAATATATATTTATTTAATTCCAAACTACAAGTAATATATATCGCCAAATGTATGGTATATCTTAATTAACGTTGATTTCTGCCACTATTGATAATAATTATAGTGGGCAGTCTACTGGAAAATGTTAGTAGGAATAATTAAAGTGAGGGTAACTGACTAACTATTTTTTTATTGCAGTCTACAAATTAATAACGTCTTTCAATAAACGTTTTACTAAAGAAATATTCAATAAATAAAAGTATAATGACACAAGACCGTGTCTAGGCGTATTCACTGCAGGACGGTAACGAGGCAAGTCCTCTGTGAGTCAGTCCAGCCGTAACGTCTTAGATTCAAACTTACACTAGTATCGAGATTTTCCTACGTGCCGTAAGTTATCGCTAGTGTTGTCATTACTCCGATATATATATGTTGTAAAGAGCACAACGTAAACCAATACAGCGAACAACTGTATTGTATCATATGAGATGCATATAACGTTGCACAATACTACAATAAATTAATTTTGTCCATCTTTATTAATCTTCTTCGGTCTGTTAGTCTCTTTCGTGTGATAGAGCCGTAACTTGACTGCGGCTCGGAAAGGGCTGTCGTGATTGAAAAAGGACCATCCTCTCACAAAAGATGGACGTGTGGTAAACAAATCCCTTTGATTAAGTTTCGTCAATAAGTAAGAGAATCACAAATCCCTACTTGCCAAACATGAAAGCGATGCTTCCAAAAACTATACCCTAGTAAGGTACTGGCTTTGATGAAGCTGGAGGACGCTTTCCCCATCAAAATTGAGGGAATTATTAGAATAATAGGACATAACCTGTAGGTTATGGCCTTTTGCAACATCCCGGAACTTCATTCCTACCTAAACGTCGTCCACAATCATCTAGAGGTGGCATGGCCGGCCTTGTTGTTTTTAACGAAGACGCAGATATCTCAATCTAGCATACGCCAGGTATAATCGAGAATATCATTTTATACTACAAGGCGGGATATCCGTGCTTGTAAGGGCTGATATCTGCTACGTAGTCTTCAGAATTTTGAAGATCGGGGCTTATCAGTACTCTAGCTGCGCGTCGATATGGACGATCATGTCAGGATCTACCCGTGCCTCTCTAGGTCCCATAGTGGTAATGCAGAAACTCTTAGGCCACGTCTAAGCGAACATTAACGACGTGTTATCACAGATTCCCTCCTCCAAAGTCGTAGTAGTCGGCGCCGTTAATGCGCAGAATACCGATTGGTTAGGGTGTAGTACCACTGACTACGCGGGGAGATCTGTTTTTAACTTTGTGAAAATGTGATGTGATACTACAGGGTATGGACTTATTTGTAGCAAACTCTGTAGTACCACTTTGTTGCAGATCACAGTCTTGGTTTAATGTGTCTCTCAGGGCTGCAGTAGCTGGCAAATTGTGCCGTACCAAGCTTGGACTTTAATGACGAATTATCAGAACTCTAAATTTCTGAAGATAAAATATAACCGTGCCACCAAATTCTTTAAACGGCAAATCGATAGACCAAAATCGGCATGCCCAGGTTTTAGGTGCTTCCCAAAGCCCCTCTGGGAAACTTTTGCTGGCATGCTAGCCATGCTAGCCATGAAAATAACTATCTAGCCAACACGGCAAAAGAGGAAGCCGATTTCTTAGGCACTCTTTTTGCCACAAACTCGACTCTGGACGATTAAGGGAAGTCACCGCCTACTATTCCGCGGTGTCTTACTTTGCTGATCTAACGCCTGCTGATTATCTTCATAGGCATAGGATTAGGATTAGGTTTTCATATATGTAATTTTTCACAAATAAAAAAATATTTATTTTTTTATTTGTGAAAATTTAATTTAAAAGTGAATAAACTAAACTAAACTGTTGCATTTTTTATCTTATATCAAAAATAAGATTTCTTTTGACACACTCCTTATAAATCCTGTAGATTCTTAACTTTTCACCCAATCTTTGTAAACTCCCGAGAGTCTTTATAAACGACAGTTATTTTTAATACCTTACTTATCTTTCACGCTGTAAAGTGATTAATGGTCAATTAAAGTCGTTATATCAAAAACTTTATTAACAATGAACAAAATTCCAGTAAAAACTTGAAGGTATTATGAACTTAACGAATTATTCAATTATTTTATAACGAGATGCGGAAAGTGAAGATGAGAATTAAGTTGATTAATCGACTAAAGCGTTTCCGGATTTCACATGCGATTAGTCGACCGCTATTTCGCAGATCATGAAAAAGTTGATTCTCGAACTCGGACGATTTGCGCTGCTAATATTAGCACTCATACATTAATATCAACTACTTAAATAGTGGGATCGCCATTTCAAATTGTACAAGCCCTACATAGTAGTTAAAAGTATCACAGAGGAATATAATTATATTAAAATATTTCTTATTAGTCTGTGAGTCACAGAGTAGAGCTGAGTATTTATGAAATATTGATATTGCAATTTACATATTCATTTCTCGATATTGTCCACAAATTGAAGTTTTAAGTATTCACACCTAATAATAGTACAACTGTCACCATTTTGAATTACCTATAACTATCTACTTCAAAGACGAAAAATGTTCTATTAGTACTCTGAATATAAGGAATTTCAATAATATATACCAAATATCGTTACATGTACATTTTCAGATTGTCTTTAGATAATAGCTGAATTTTGTTGACGTTGTTAGTCAAGGTAATTTTGTAATGCATAATATTCGATCTGTTTATTAAATCTTTTGTAATTTTTTATTGTAATCGTGTACAAAACAAAAAGTTGTAAACATTTTTCATATGTGAAATATATTTGTGGACTTTAATTGAACAAAAAATAAAGTAAAGCATTGAAATAAAAAGTTAATATACAAAATTTGAGTTTGTTTAAAAATGTGCATAAATTAATTCTTTAGGGATCTCTAGAATCGTTTTTTTTTTTATTTAGTTCCTCAACTTAATTGCTGGGTGAAGAGCTAACAACAAAGGCCACCATTAAGCACTCATTTACGAAATGCAATAATAGCCGCACTCGTAGTAAATACACGTTGGTCATAACTTGGATGCGTCTATTTAGTTCAATATTTGCTTTATTTTATAAATTTGTCTTTAAATATTCAATGCATGTATTTTAATTATTATGAGAGATAAAAAAATATTAGAATTATGATTTTAAATACTATTATTACTTGGATAAAAGATATATATTTGTTTATTATATTCATACATGGTTCGGTTTTACTTTATTACTATATTGAATAATAGACATATCCACTATGTTTAATTTGCTGTGACGCAATCAAAGGGTAATTTTCAGGGCTGTCACCTCGGGCGTTCGCGATATTGAAGTGTGGGGTTTCCTCACTTAACGAGTCACTTCCTCTTCAAAATCAGGCTTTATGTGGAGATTTGTTCTTGCCTACAGTGATGGGATGTTTAAAATTAATACATTTAAAATCAAATCACTTTTCCAAAGACATTTCCCTTGTTATACTGTGTATATTTAGCAAGATATTTTGTTCTTATAAATGTTACCTTATATAAGGACATATGTAATAAATTCTTTGCATTTTAATTAGATAAAAGAATTTATAAAAAAGAAAAATCGAGTAAGGTAAGTAAGGCTTCGATAAAAAGAATCAAGCACTTTATACCAGTGACTTTTATCTCTTTCCAAATCTGGTAAAAGAACTTCGAAGATGGAGAAGTAATGTTATTTGAGTGGTATTCACAGGGTTATTCATAGATCTGAGAAATATATTGTTCCAGGTGAGTATATTGCAAAAGAAAAATAATTCTCTAATATTATTTCATGCACTTGTATTCAATCTCGCGATCTTAAAAGGGCACCCTCGTATATTCTTTGTAATATTCCGATCGTTATTTTCGACCTTAGTTATAAATTCATTCAAGAAAGAATGATGAATGGAATGTAACATTAGGTGTCTCTTCGAGATAATATATTACTGGAAGTGAGACGCTTGATGCGTCTAATGCGACATACGATGTGAAAACATGAATTAATTGTTAGAGAAACGTTATTTATTATAAAATGCATACGTCGCAAGTACTCGTATATAAACTTTGTTTGTTTTCCGAAATGAAGGTGTTCATTTGTAAGTGGCATAAAGGTGATAACATTTTATTATTTAATAATTATTGGATATTATCCATACATTGTGTCACCTTTCTAGGAAAAGTCGATGTGATATATAACTTTCAAAGAATTCTTGTATTTTTGACTCAGTGTAATTGTAATATATACTTTGGAAACGTTCTTTTTAGTATAACTATTACAAATAAGTTTTTGCACATAAATATTTTATTAAAATAGTCAACAAATCTGGTTGTTTTTAAAAAGAAAATTCACATAATGATCTGTTTGAAAACATTAAGTTTTACGAAATTATTGATAATGCACAAAATGACTTGAAATTTTCTTTTATAAGATGATTTACTGCTTAACCCTAGATAACTAAACTGTTTTCATTGTTACATTATTACTACACCTTCGTCCAACGGACTACGGTATAAAACAATGAAATATAATAAAAAATATTTAATTAAGATAGGAACTTGTTTCATCGCACAAAAATAAGGATAATAATGAACAAATTAAGTACTAATTAATGTTATAATATCAATTTACACAGTGACCACACATACCAACATTTTGTGGACCACAAATAGCTTTTCTACATCTGGTGCAACGGTGCTTGGTCATTCTCCGGGCCTTTGATGGACATAGGTAGCAAATTTTACGCGCGTTTGACGTAGAAGGAATAGGAGCTTCTATTGTTGAAGATTCGCCAAGAATATCCTCAATCATGACCCTTATATTACGCCCCAAACTCACGGTCTGTTATCGTTGCCGAAGCCAGGGTTCCATTAGCTGTTCTCCTAACTTCATTACAAAATCGCCCCCAGTCATTGGCTTTTTCTTATTTCTTATGTTGTTACAGACATGAATAGCGTAAGAATTAAGAACAAATATTGAGAATGTTATAAAAGTTACACACCGGCCATCTCTTGGTTTCCCGGTTAGAGCTTATATTTGCACACATTTGATCGACAGTGTCCACTGAACCTTTTGTGCTATTATAAAAATGTTTTATTTCTGGTTTTCATGTCGTTTCATTAATAATAGGTTGATCATGAATAGTTGACAATAAAAATACAACTTCGTTGGATTTGGCTTTAAATGAAAAAATATATTTCTCTAAAATGTCGTCCATTTCCGATGTTCAGCTGTCAGATCTCTCCGTCGATTCGCTTTCCGATGCTGACTCCAGCCAATGACGAATCTGATCCTCTTGATTCCTCAAATCCATCTAAAACAAATATAAAAAGTGAAAACATCTCTACATTTCTCCGTACCGTGTATCTAAACCGAACCAAAAATTTACTTACTACTAAATTTTGCATTAAACTTTCTATTTAAATCAATCCAATAAATTAAATTAGAAATGTAATAAATGCTATTCTACATTTATCGATAAAAAGCAGATCTACAATATGTAAAACAATAAATATAAGAATTTATTAATGTACGTACCGTAAGAATAAAGTTGTTTTAATAGTAGTATTACTAAACCTTCGTCCAGCGGACGACGAAAAGGTCACTGAGCACGTCCTATGATGCGCCTGGACCCAATAGTGTCACGGGCTGCACTGTTTATTCAAATTAGGAAGGTAATGAAAGAGTCAAGGTCAGGGGACGGAGCGAAGTAGGTGATTTCGAATTTCGTCAAGTGGCACGTCGTCGCCTCGACGAGTGATTAGTTATAAAGGGTTAAAATTAAAACGGCGGATTTGCACCTCAAAGCAGCTCTGTGTAACCGTCTATTTTATTTTTGTTTAACTGGACGTTGTTTTCAGGAACTTTTTTCATGAATTTAAATAAGGAATCTGCATTAGTAATTAGCAGTTGCCTTGATTTCCGTCCGTGTTTATTACAGAATAATAATACGGAGTACACATATAGTGATGATAGAACTTGTCAAGATAAAAAAAGAACCTAACTTTAGTTTCTTAATCGTAAATTAAATTGTATCATATATTTTCATGAAGAAATAAATAAAGTGATTTTCTATAATTTTAATAATAAAGTACAATAATTTTCATTCAACTTTCTTTATGAATATATTATTAAATGCAAAAATATTTTCTTTTTTCTGTTTACTAGAATATAATCTTAACCAAATATAAATAACCAAGCAATCTTGTTTTTTTCAGTTTCATATTATTATAATATCTAAGAACAGCAAAACTCTCAGATACAACAAAGGTCTTATACTAATGACTATTTAATATCTGATTATAACATTCAAGAGTTTTTACTGGATCGAAATGTGTGGAACTTAAGTTGTTGAGTCATAATGTATACATCAAAAAGTTAAATTTCTTAATTTTTTTTTATCTGTCTTTCTGGCCAACTCTTCTCATCAGAGCAGCATTCCGTACCGGTGGTAGTTTACTCACGGAGTGGCTATACTGACCTTTTTCTTGAAATAATTGACTTGAATAAAGATATTTTTAATTTAAATTTGAGTTTAATATTAAGTTTGTGTGTACATTCCGTATGTTTATTTGTATGTATCCGTAAATTGTTTTAGCAATAGATCACGCTTCCACCCAGTGTAAGGAATATTGATATTATTTGTCTAAATTGCTTTTTATTCAATTCAAGCAGAAAGGAATAAAGTAGTAACAAAATGTAAAATAGTCGTAGCAGCTCGGAAATATTATCATAATGCAAGTTCCATTCCTTTTTAACATCCAAATGTCTTAGTTTTAACGCAAGGAAACTTTAGCAACATGCTGTATCATTTATTACATTTGAAATAATATCTTACCTACCGCCTATTTGCTATTCGCTCCTATTTCTTTTTTGCATTATGTTGCATGATAATCTAGGTATAATACGGTTGATACGGTTTTGATTAATTTTTATTGAATGTTAGGCGCTAATGTCAACAACAAAACATTTCAGGTCAGCGTCATATGTGTTTAGGAAAATAAGACAACTAACTGATATCCCCACCTTTATATTAGTGTATTATATATATTTTAATAGGAATAATACTTCGAGAGTAGGACATAAGTCTTACCGCAAAGCAGTCCCACATCCTCAAATCAGTATTGGTTTAGGAATAAGGGGCAAAGGTAGAATCAATGTTTATTTTACAAAAGAGAGCTGTTCAAGCAATACAGCCGGAGTCCTGTGGACTCCAAAACGGTTTTAAAGATGCTTCAATATTTCCGCTTCCATCACTTTTTATTTTAAAACTTATATTCATATCCGTAAAAAATTGTAAACAACTAATTTAATAATATTTATAAAAAGTGAAACGCAATCCTATACTTGGCTTATTATAAAACTAAACATTACATTGATAATAGGGAGGCCTGACAATAACTAAGATATAGGTATATAGGTGAACTCAATGTGCTATATGTAAAAATAAAATAAAAAATGAAAAAAGCTGAAATTTAACATTAACAATTTTGTTATCATGCATAAACATGCATTATAAAAAAATGCATTTATTGAAAGTGAGCAAAAAGAAGTAAAACCAGGAAAATTAAGCACAATCAATCAAAATTGAAATGTTAATACTATATTATATCTGAAAAATTGCTATAATAAGTATTATAAAATGTCAGAGGACAAATAGAAATGGAAAAGGAAAGGTTAATTACACTAGACGCACTGTTAATCTTATAACGCCTTCGTAAGGGACGACAGAGTGGAGTAACGGATTTATGAGGAATTATAAACAGAATACGAAATTTTAATAGCGCAAGTAATCGAGCACAGTCAGTTTGATGCCATTTACCATAAACATTATAGTTTATACATAACATAGAAGTTTATAAATAACATTACGTCAAATTATTCTTAGTTTATCTATTGATTCTATATAAAAATAATGCAGGTTGCTTTTATATGAGCCTCATCTTTGTTAGTTTTTCCTATATAAAGAGCAAGATGTCAAAGAATTTTTCCAGACGAAATAAGTGAAACCCCTAAACAATAATACACAGTAGCTAATACAGAACAAATACAGATGTTAAAAATAATAAACTTAATTTTGCTATTGCGGTACTTTTGATAATTTCATTATATGTAGGTCAACATTTTGAATGTTTCACACTGTTTTAAATTACACCTTGGTCTTGTATTCATGCCACTTCTGTAAATTTGCTCCATAAATTTTGTAATTGAAGTTAATATATTTGTGGTTCCGAGAATATAGGATATAATGAAAATTTTTCGAATTATGCGGCATTTTGTTAAGATAACACCATTGAGCAAGGCTATTAATGTCATTGTACTACAGAATTATTAACTTTTATTTTTATTTTTTACGAACTTTTGGTTATCTAAATAAATAAATATATTGAAAGAGTGAAAACATTCAGCAATATACTTTATAAAGTAGTTAAACAACACAGGACCCAAATGCGACCCTTGCGAAACTTCAAACGTGGGCCAGGTTGACTTAAATCTGTTTACGAAACTATAAATGGACTGTCAACTAAGTATGAAATTATTCAATTAATTAAAGGACTTCATAACCATCGGTGTATGAATTATGTATTAATATATCATCGCATACCTTCAAAGATGTCGCTTATTCTGTCAATAATTCATTTCACATATGGCAGCAGTTAGCAGCCTCCTGCTTAACCGTGGCTTTTCGTGGTTTCTACGAAGCTAGCGTGGCATGGGCAGCTTATTGTTGACAAGTGCATGGTTGCCGGAGCTAAGCCGAGCTGACAGACATGTAAATCTTGTCTTACAGTGAACACAAATTCTGTAAGATATTTAAACTTGAAAAATAACAAATTTACGCGATATCTATGTACGCTGAATATACATTATATTCGGTTCGTATGGATATTATTTAAACAAACTTCTGAAAATATATTTTATTGTTATTAAATGCAGCTCTGTGTTTATTTATTATTCGCAGTTAATCGCAATTCGCAGGGTCGTAAATGGTCCATCAGATGATATGTGGTGCCGTTACCCATTGTCATTTACAAATTATTTTTAACCATAAATTCGAGGCATGTAAAAAAGTAACAAAACACAAGAATCAAGATAAATTGTGAAAGAAATCTTCAGAGCTATAAAACATTTTCCCAATATTGTCACACACAGTCTGTCTGAAAAACTTATTTCACTGAGGGTTCTCGAGCCGGCAATTGTTGAGAATGATAACATTGTGATTCAAATAAAGGGCGGATATTTTGCGGTAACTCGTAAAGCACACGCGTTGCGGCTTGGAGTCAGCACATTTAGGTCGATTTTATATGATATGGGTACGACACGATGTTTACGATTTTAACCAATTT
Source organism: Melinaea menophilus ssp. n. AW-2005 (assembly GCA_918358695.1). Classification (NCBI taxonomy): domain Eukaryota; kingdom Metazoa; phylum Arthropoda; class Insecta; order Lepidoptera; family Nymphalidae; genus Melinaea; species Melinaea menophilus. The sequence goes on along the minus strand of OU911041.1, from coordinate 26,836,261 downwards.
AAATAAGTAATATAAGAACTGAAATAATTCTTAAATGCCTTTTAAGTATACATATTTTTATTTTATTAAACTTTTGTTTTAAATATATATATATATATATATATATGTTTTATGTAAAAAAGAGACTTTTAAGATTATACATAAATCTTAATATATAAAATATAAATAACGGATACGAGTTGAATGAGTTGTGATCGAGCATGTGTTTAACATGAAAGTGGCGGAAATTTTATATTAAAAAAGTAAAATAAATTGTCGTATAAATTAATTTTACGGTCTTAGCAGTATTTTTTTTTCAGGATAATTCCCACACATGCAGCTGAGTACTTTTTTATCTTGTCGTAGTATAATAATTCTATTAAATTTAAATATGAAACATAATATGCGAAAGAAAGCTGGCTTTTTCATATGGTTTTGTTTCATGTACAGTAAACAAAGCGTAGTAGAATGAGCATGTTCCCATGGGATGCCATTGCCTTTGTTAGCTTGTACGTTTCTACATTTTTATAAGTGTCTCCTTCCTGCGTGGATCTGGTGGTCAACCCGGACGAAAAGTTCGGGCTTAAGAAGGGTAGTGTTATTATATAGTATAATATTATTTTGTATAAGAATATTTCTTGTTATTTTGATAATACATATTGAAATATTTTATATTTTATTATAAAAAAATACAAAGCGTATTTTAAATATAACATAACATAAAAATTTACATATTCATATCTAAAAGAATTAATTTTATTTATTAATTACTTCTGCAGCCACTTTTATTCTCCCTATATAAATCTATTTTGCAAAACTAAAATGAATAACATAATTCTCATCAAACAATCATAGTTCATAGTTCACAATATAGGGGTTTTATGAGTAATAAATATTTTACAATTTGTTTGTTAAATGTTTTTAATATCACCATGCTTGATGTTCCAAAACTTTTTGAAATAAAGGCAGTAATGAAAAATATAATATATATATTTACATGAAGAATGCAGATAAGACGATAGTTCTGATATTTGAAAGAAATAAAGAAAGAACAGAATGTAAGATCAACGTGAATGGTAAGATAATAAGACCCAAGTTTCTATGAAAGTGACCATTATTAAATATTTTTATAAATCTATTTAGAAATTTAAAGCAAACATAATAGAATCCAGATATTATTTATATGTTCTTTCAGTAATAGTTTGAATTTAAAATTATTTTTTGGGATCTTTCTTTTCAAAAGTTATGAATAGGTCTAAGGATTATAAGACAATAAAAAATATAGTAATACGAAACATTCATATACAACATACAGTAGTAGTATGAAACATTCTATTATTATTAATATATAAATAATATGATGTGTGAGAAATATATTTGCTCTTAATTATTATTGTTATTTTATAACTTCTGAACGCTGCATATATTATGTAATACGGTATTGACAAGACAGGACATATTAAGTTCCATTATTGATTATCCCCACCTTATTTATTGCTACCAAATTTTTCCAGTAGAAAGCACGCAGTAATTGTAATCAGTAATGGATAAAAATTACGAACAAATTTTTATTTTTAATAATCTACAAATTAATAACTTCTGCCAAAACGTTTTGCCACAGAAATATTCACTTAGTAAAAGTATAACGACACGAGACAGTGTCAAGACGTATTCACTACAGGACAGTAACAAGGCAAGTCTTCCGAAAGCCAGTCCAGCCGCAACGTCCTAGAATTTTCGATACTAATCAGCCATTTAGGCATCAGTATCGAGATTCTCCTACGTGCTCATAATTATATCTAGTGTCGCCATTTTTTGAAAAAGGACGTATATATGTAATATACTGTAATGAGTACAACGTTAGCCAAGCTCGCAAACAAATGTATTATATGAAAGGGTTTAGATCCATATAACGTGTGTTACAAAGCATTGGTCTATTAATCATTAATTATTGTTTAATTTTGGCAATCTTCATGAGTCTTTGTCGGTAAGCTAGTTCAATATTAAGTGTTGTATACTGTCACTACCGAACTAGCTATTATAGTAACCTGTGCAGACTTAGAACCTCTTATATTACAAATTTAGCGTGTACAGATTCCGTAACAGAGAGTAAACAGATACCGTCATATGATTCTTTTAAACTTGTCTTAGAAATGGTTTTATTACTGCTGATTGTATCTGAGAAAAATATTAAATATAGTATGTGGTGGTTTTGTCGCCAACTTTCTTGATAATTTCTGTACTACTATTAGTTTAAGGTCATTTTTAAATTATGTGACATTACTACTTCTACCTGAATTAACAATATTTTCACAATTCTTATATTAAAGTGTAAGAACATTATAATTAGGTATGTTTCATTCTGACCATTGCGAGTACCTAATATAATTTAATTACATATTGATTATAAACAACAAATAATAATAATTTTCTGATCCTTTTTCTGTACAGTTTAGTAATATTATTTTCGTTGAATACAATTCAAGTTTTTAAAAATTTTAATCAAATTCGTTTCCTCTTCTAAATATTCACTTTTAAATTGTAGGTTAATGAATGGAAAAAGCAAGAAATTTACAAGACAATAATGTTATTGAATTTAGTAAAGTAAACATTGTATTTTTTTTTTAACTCTTCACAAATGAGGTTGGTTTTGAAATTGTTTTGAAAATAAAAACAAAATCCAGTTCTACCCGATCTGATTTAATTTCTTTCCTTGCTATCGCTTAGTAATTGCTTTAATAAAATGTTACAAAAGGTAGTTATATTTAGTAAAATGTTTGAAATATATCCTCTTATATGTCACAAAGTAGGAATGAGTAATATTTATGAAATATTAATATTGAAATGTTAATATTCACATTTTTATTGTCATATCTTTGGGTATTAGTTTCTATTTATCGCTTTATCTTACCTATCATGAAAATAATCTTTTAGAAAAAATATATAGTTTGAAGCTTTATTTTTATTGTAACAATCACAAATCTGATTGATCTGAGAATTTAAAGCAAATAAAAAACTTTAAGGAAAATAAGATTAAACAACTTAAAAATTTAAATATAATTTGAGCACAACTTAGAATTCAAACCATAGAATATTTCAGCGCTGAAAATTTTGTGCTAGAAAAATGTTAGGTTTTGAATCTCAAAGCCGCTCTGTTTAGTCGTCTGTCTCATCTTTGTCTTAGTAGATATTGATATTAGGAACTTTTTTCTTGAATTTAAATAAGCTATCTTCATTAACAACTAGCAGTATTTGCCAATGATTAAGTTGAAGAATTTGTTTTTTTATTTAGGCGCTCTAATTTCGGAAAAAATAGGTCGATTTTATTATTTGTTTTTCCTTTTATGGATTCGAGAGGACTGGGACTAAAATAATATTAATCAAACTTAAAATCAAGTAAAAATGGCATGACCTATCCTTCAAATTCCCAGTTCTCGACAGTAGAATTGATCGTTGAAGCGTGTTATTTTAAATATTATTGTGTAATCTAATTCAAATCCCACGATACTGTTGATGAACGTAGAAAAACATATATAAAAATAATAATGTAAGTGCTCCAACGCACGTTCCAGCAACAAATTATATACACTGCACTGCATATTTCACTTCAAGCATACAAAATAACCTCAACATTTTAATTCTCTAGACACCGAGAGTCAATTTAAAAAGTACCCGTATTCTTAATGGAGTATATGAATTGCATTTTTCTTACATATTTGCGAAAAAATATCATAGTAAAAAACCGGATAAGTGCGAGTTGAAATCGCCTTCCAAGGTCTCCGTAGATAGTTACAAATAATCTTTAACTTCCAAAACGGTAAACAGTACTTTGATATTTTTCAATATAAATAAAATATGTTTTGAAATATCCATATCAAGATCATTCTTATGATACTTCACTTGAACTAGTAATTATTTATTTTAATTAATTACGAATGTTTAGTTATTAGATTTTTCCTTAAATTTGTATTATATAGAACTCATTCAAAATTTGCAAGATATATCATTATGTTTCTTGCTAAATTTTAGATTTCTAAGTTAAGAGTTAGAGTTCCCTTGAGTATCGCAATATGTTTCTTTGAATCATAAACGGGCGTTTCTTTTCTTTTCCATTTTAATTTAGATTTTACCAACTTCCAGGGGCTTGTGACCTTATTGGATATATGGTTTTAAATTCTACTCTTTATCTCCAAATTAAGGATCTTGACAGACAAATGACCAGACGGACAACAAAGTAATTCAATAGAGGTTCCGCTTTCTTTTTCAGTCAAGGAACGATAAAATAAATTGAAACAATATATTTTATTATAATCTAATATTATTTATATAATACTGTAAAATCTAAGACAATATTATCTAAAACCTAAGGCAGAGTTTTTTTATTTTTCCGTGAAAATGAGGTGAATACGTCGTCGTCGTCGAAGTGCTACGTCTAGTCTTAGAGATGGCATGGGATCACCGCCGCCCAGGAACTCTTGCAACATTCGGGGAATTGAAAGAGTGTTGCCAGCCTTGGAGATGAGAGTGTTCTTGCTCAATTTCTACGATTGTCAGTAAAGATACTCGCCTGCGAGCCACGCTTTAGACTAGTGCTGCTTTATTAAAGATTGCCATGCGTTTCGTTTATTGAAAACTAGTGCTAATATTGAAGATTTCGTTTTACATTTCTTTTCATTTCCTCGATTACCCAACGATAATAACGATGTCGATAGTTGCTACGCTGGAGAAACAAATCGTAACAAAGGATAGGAAAGAAGAATCGAGGATCGTGTCACTGACTCTTTCACTGTACAAGCACAGAAGCTGTCATAGCAATTAACGGCAATCTTAAGAGAGAATGGTACTACTCAGGTTGTACTCTTAATTGACTCAATTGGTTGCACCTAGCTCAGTTGTCTTTAGACAGCTAATATTCCATTTATCAAATATTGTTATTTCTATTTACTTTTCCAATAAACTGGTTAAATATGTGTTACATACATGTTACAGAGAAACCAATTTCCCTTAACGACGAACCGACGAACGACGACGATCTTAAGGGTCTCAAATGGATAGCGTCTGGTTTTAGCGCATCGCTTAAATTCACGAGAGATTTTGGTGAATGATGCGAATAATAGTACTATTATTTTTAATATTTTTTGTTATTTCTTATTTACCATTTAAAATAATGTATATGGTTTAAAATATAAATCAATTTTATTTCGACTTATAACGACGGAATATTATTATTATCAACATTGAAAAGGTATTAAATCAAAATCTTATGTAAATCATGGACAAGACAATATTTTATTTGAGATTGTAAAAAAATAAAACAAATAGGTCGCCATTTCTTTTGTTAAGCCTTTACTTCAATTTGTGGTCTATGGTTTGTTTCTTTGGTTTTGCAGTTTCTTAATCAAAGAATACAAACACGTTATCATTACCAGGTTAAGTGTTAATCATTTCAAGATATATTCATATTTTATCGTAAGAGATAAACAAAAAAGACAATCTGACACGACGTCACGTCAAAAGCGTTCCTGTTACTCTTGATTAAGTTTCAGTCACTATTCAGCCAAGCGGTGCCTTGCAATTTTCACCTGAAAGGCCTTCATTTTATGTAATAAACGTCTAAAGGATCATTCAAAGGCCGGTAATTTTGATGTTATTTTACTGGAACGTTTTTTAATGCTGTTTAATCTTCCTTGAAAAAGTCGGTATCGTGTATAATTATTAAGCATTATTGTATTTTTTACTTTGTACAACTTTCGGTTAATTTTACTTTGTACAGCAATCAAATATCTTTATCGAAACCGAATCAGAATTTTATTAAAGTCTTTCACAAGTCTTGTTTGTTTTTGGTACCTCATTTAATTTTCTAATTAATAATGAACAAAACAACTTAAAAATTTAATAGTTAAATGATATATGTGAGAGTTATATCAATTATATTTTAATTATTGAGCGAAGCGAACGAAGTGAGCTGAGCGTTCTACTCGAGACTTTTTCACATTCTTTGTCACGAATAGGCTCGAAAATTACTGGACGGAAAATTATGAAATTTTGGAATCAAAAACATACACATTAGATGATGAATTTAAAAGTAAAAAAAATTTTGAATATCATGTTGTTGAAGAATAATAATCAAAAAACTGATATCCCATTAAAGCTAATGGGAAACGATGAGTCATAACACTGGGCTCTCTTCGCTCAATATGCAAACGATACCCGATTTTTCGCAAGCGCAGCAAGTCGAAATTGAGGATCTGTTGGCGCCCCTAATTATTGTTATATTATAACTTCTGAACGACGCAATCGCTGAATATATTATGCAATAATTTAATCAATGGAAGGACTATAAATTATACATTTATTGGCAAAAGTTTGATGCTGACCAGGATCTATTACTTTATTGATTGCACCAATATTCTCCAGTAGAATGCTAACAATAATTGTAATTAGTATTGGAAAAAATACTAACAAGTTTTATTTTTATTACAGTCTACAATTAACGTCTGCCAATGAAACCTTTAATATAGAAATATTCACTTAGTAAAAGTAAAGTGAAGTTACACAATATAGTTAGTTAGTTAGTTAAGAGTCTCCTACGTACCGATAGTTATAGCTAGAGTTGCTATTGCTTGAATATATTTATAAAGAATATAGCAATCAGATGTATTATATCAAATAAGAAATATTAATCTATGTTGTGGCTTTATCATCAACTTTCTAGATTATTTCTGTACTATTATTAGATTAAGGTCATTGTAAAATTTTATTTATATTTTAAATTCGAGTCTACTTCTACCTGAATTAACAATATTTTCAAAATTCTTATATCAAGATATAAGAAAATTATAAGTTTTTTTATATTCCGGATGATTAACATAATTTAAGTACATATAGATTAGAAGCCACAAAAAAAATTACAGTTGATTCTTGTTCCTGAACAGATTAGTAATAATATTTAGAATAAATGCTCCTATTTAGAACCAGAAAAAAATCCTTGGTAGCAATATAATTAAATACAATTAACAATAAAAAAATACAATTAAATACAATTGAAGTTATTAAAAACAGTATTCAAATCCGTTTTCTCTTTTAAACTTTCACTCTTAAAAATTATCGTTTAATAAACGGACAAGGCAAGGAATTAAGAAAAGTAGAAAACAATGGTATCGAATTAAGTAAAAACAAAGCTCGCTTATTCAATTAGACTTTTCGCATAAATAACCAAGTGATAAAATAAAAACAAAGTCCAGTTGCACCCGATCTTTTTAAATTTATTTTCCTGCTATTGCTTAGTGATTACTGCAATAAAATGTAGTTTTATTTAGCAAACTATTTGAAATATATCTTTGTCACTCAGTCATTACAAAAATAGTAAGCAAGTAAGTAAATAAGTAACTGGTAGAAATTTTTGACCGGGATAGTCCGAAATAGGCGGGAATTAGCCATTGCAGCTATTTCTTCCAAAATGTAAATAGGAGAGGACCCTAAACCTCTCTTTTATGTATGATCATTTTTTTCTTTATAATTGCTTAAGGTCTGCAGTAAATTCCGTATTTGGCATTGAAGTATTTGCTTGCGCGTATACTAAATAAAAAAAAACATTTTACATTTAGTAGCAAAAAAAGTTCGAGAGCAAAAAAGATTAAGATTACAGCAAGGGTCAGGTCTGTTTAGTTTAATAGCAATAGATCGTTACAAGAGTCAACTCTGTTATAAAATACATTCAAGCGATCTGAAAATAAAGTTTCTAAAATATTGTTTAGCGACTCTACAGAACACGTTTTACTTTGGAGGTCATTGAATATTTACCAAATGATTATAATGAAGCATTGAGTGCATAAGCTAGGAGATACTGAAACACAATACCGAAAAAATCAACCGGGCATAAAAGGATATCGAGAACGAGTAACAAGTTCGATAGTCTGTAATGGTAAACTGTGGTTAGGAGCAGCCTCTCTAAATTTGTCTTATGATGTATATACAATTGTTATCGTTCAACGTTGATCTGCTAAAAGGATTAATTTCTGCAGAACAATAAAAAGTTAATTTAGAAGCTTCATAAATATTCACTACTTCGATGGGTCGAAATTTCTTAATCACTGTCAAAGGAATAAGCAAAAAAAATTTTTTTTTAATTTAAAGTGAATAAAACGAATGAGTTGTATTTTATTATCTTATGCATCAAAAATAACGTACAATTTAACACACTCCTTATAAATCCTGTAGGTTTTTTAACTTTTAACCCAATCTTTGTAAACTCCTGAAAGTCTTTATGAGCGACAGTTATCTTTAATACCTTACTTATCTTCCACGGTGTAAAGCGATTAATGGTCAATTAAAGTTGTTATGACAAAAACTTTATTAATAATGAACGAAATTCCAGTAAAAACTTGAAGATATTATGAATTTAATGAATTATTCAATTATTTTATGACGAGATGCGGAAAATGACGAAAAAATTGAAGTTGATTTATAGACTATATAAGTAGACTTATATAGTTGAAGCGTTTTACAATTATATTTTTAAAATGTTTTATTAAAGTGCTTCATGTATTCAAATTTTTCTGTACTACTATTTTTAAATAGTTCTTTTCTATATGTTTATTAGTAATTAAGTTAGAGTTTATATATACCTATAAATTTGAAATGTAGGTATAGCTCAGTACTGATTTACAATGCAACTTTAACTCTCTTCCTGATCCTGATCACCAAAAATCATCTTCGGTGTCTGGAAAATAAAATATCACCAATTACTTAGGTATTTTTATTTATTTAAAAATATTTTTCTACCTTTTTATTTATGTATATGTAATATTTTAATCACTATTTTTAAATCTTAAGTAAATTTTAATAAGTAATACTTTTTTAAGAATAATATTATCGCGAAAGTTTAGAATCGCATGAAATATGAAGAGGAAAATGTGTTTAAAAACATCATTTAGTTTTTTAATAATAGCCTCTATCTAATACACTTAAAAATAATACAAACAAAAAAAAATTGTTGCCTTTACTTGCAAAGGAACGATTATTTTAGGAATTTTTGTTCAATAAGTTTAATTTTCACCGAACATGCAAGACAGCGGACTTCTTGTTTCATATAATAAGCCAGCACTACTCCTCACAGAGAGCGTTGCGGAATTTGTTATGCGGTTAGTTGACTGCGATTTCGCAAACAGATCGTAGGTCACGAAAAAGTTGATGCTCGCACACACAGACAAAATTTTGTTGTAAATATTATACATTAAAAAACTAGTCGTTCTGTGAAAAGTAGACCTTAGTACGTTAGGGGATGAGACAATGTTTTAAGTGCCTTTTCCAAAAAGGAATAAGTATTCCTATGTATGTATGTAGGTACATAACTACCGAACGAAATTTGGCTCCACCAAATAACAACGGAGTTATTCAACTTAAAATTTTTTGATAATTCGCTATAGCCGCCATTTTGGATTTTGAAATAAAAACGGCTCAACATAAATATTTAATTAATTCAAAGAATACACCTACCAATTTTCGTGACGATTACATAAAAAATACGTCTGCTACGCCAAATCAGACACTTAAATCACCGCTATTTTTTATTTTTCCTCCCAGTTAGAAAAATGGCCAGACAAAAAAATATTTAAATAACTCAAAAAACAAGATCACCAATTTATGTGGCGATCGGATGAAAAATGAAAATTTTAAGTATTCACACTTAACAATAGTACAACTAGCACCCTGTTCGAATTACCAATAACTTTTTAATTTAAAGACACTTTTCTATCAATATCCTGAATATAAGCAACTTCTATTTATTTTAACGTTATATATATCATTAAAAATATGTATATATTATCAAAAAAATAAGTAAGTTTTAGAATCATACTCAAATTATTTCCTTACCTTCTATAATTTTATTAAATATATTTCGTATTAAATAAAATTATTAAAATTCTATAAATATAATATACCATTATATTATACTTTTTGAATAATATAGATCTATATTTATATATTTCACATTCAGACATGTTAAGGTTTGTTTAACTTATCCATATTAATATATCGTACAATGCTCGTTTCTCTATTCACTTTTCAATTTAGCTGTGACGCAATCAAAGGGTAATTTTCAGAGCTGTCACCTCGGGCGTCCCGCGATATTGAAGTGTCGGGTTTTGCTCATTAAACGAGTCATTTCCTTTTAAAAATGACGCTTTATATGGAGATTTGCCTCCAGCGATTTCATGTTTAAAATTAAAGATTGACAATCAAAGCACTTATCCAAAAAATGTCACCTTTATATAATGAATACATTAGTTATATTGTTCTTATAAATTTTACCATATAAGGATATATTTCATAAATTCCTTGTATTTTTTGAAGCATGTAGTAAAGTGATTTAAAATAAAATTATATTGCAGTTAAATATATTAAATCAAAACATAGCTTATTAAATTTACTGTTTAGATTATTGTCTTTTATTTATCGATATCGAAACAGATATGATTGGATCGAACGTGGTCACTGCACTCGCCTTTTGCAGTTAATTGCAGTTGCGGGCTATTTCCTTTTTGAAATGGCATTGTTTTTGGAGGTTAAATTTCAATCTAATCTAATTTCGATCTATTCTTACCTATTTTTTTCAAATTTACGCACTATTAGAATTTGAGGAACCGTATTCTAAAAATCCGAGGCTGTGTTTTTTATTTAGCGGAACTTCAACTTCAACTTTAAAAAAGGAGGACATTCTCAAGTCGATTGTATTTTTTAGTAATTTTGACTGGGTGAACCGATTTATATATTTTCTTTTTATATAAAATCTTCCCATTGAATCATATATTAATTTCATTGTTGTTATACTGAATTGTTTTAATTAACCAAGTTAATGCTCATATCAGTCTTTGCATATCCATGACTTTTTATTTAAAAAATTAAAGACTTCTCCAAACTTTGCAGTACTAAAAATAAACCAGTTTGCCGAATTTCTTCTCCGCATAACACATCACCGTCTGCAATACCATGCGTACCACCTGGGTGCGTGGCGATTATCTTCTGTGCGATTTTCAACGACTTTTCTTCCACATACTACTAGGATGTGGAACGAATTTCCTTCGGCGCTATTTCCGGATCTTACCTTACCTTCAAAAAAGACGTATACTGCCACCTTCATAATATATATAATTTATACTTAATAGATCATAGGATTTTTATCATCAAAATCATATTCAATGACTTGTATAATATTGTTGGATAAATATTTTTGAGTATAACTTATCGATTACACGATAAAGATAATTTAGAAACGATAAGCGTGAGGTTTAATAATAATCATATAAGAATGATACGGCACTTCAGCAATATCTAATATTTATCTATTTAGTCTTTATTGAATTTTTTTACAAAAGATGATCTTATTTCCAGTTAACCCTTGTAGATATTGAAAAATTGGCAGGCTAAAAAAAATAATAATAAAGAAAAGGAATAAGGAAATAAAATAAACAAAAATAACATATAATATAAAATGTTACTATTAATATTATTGCCATAAAATATTATTAATATATTATTATATAAAAATACAAATTTTTATTGTGTCTAAAAATTTTGAGAGACACCACGCAATGTTATACAACTGATGAGCTTCAAAGACATTCACTCAAAATAGCAAACAACATACATTAATGCAGACCTAAAATGACGTGATGCAAACCCTGTGCGTTTAATATTACTTAGCAATTAATGGTTTAATAATTTGTGTTAAGAGATTTTTCTTCCCGATAGATACTCGTAAGTTGGTAATTATCTTATATTTAATTTAATACTTTCATTGTGATGACAAATTTTATTTAATACCATATGAACAGTTTAGAAGTATGTCAGGGATGAGGTATGTAAACATTTCAACTTAAATTATTATTAAAATGTATTAGTTAAATATAATTAAAATGCAGTTATCTACCACTTATCAATTTATTTTTACGAGTTTTATTGCAGTTCTTTGTGGTCGACTTAAATATCTAGAACAAAACCTATCAGCAGTCAGTGTATATTAATTTCCTAGCCCGTGGGCTCGGAATCTAATACAAATAGTTCACGAAATACTTAAGTTAGTTAAAAAACAATAAAACACTACCAGCATCAGATAAGATAAATATTTAATAACTATTTTATAATGAATTGGGTTCATTATAAAATAGTTATTAAATCTCTAAATCTATCTTTACATATTTTATTAATATATGTGGAATTATAAAATAATTATAAATTTAATAAATATTTTATCGAAAAAGCTATTAATGTATATAAAAAGAACAGATACAAAGAAAAAGGCATTGTGGGAAAAATTGTTTGTTAAATATGTTTTCCAGTATATATCTTACACAAAATGTATTATGGTTGCTAAGGCTTTAATATTATGCGAATCATGTTTCTGTGACGTAAATCAAGGTATATAATATTTTAAATAAGTAAATATGACTTGTGATTTGATAACAAATATCATAAAACGAATTATTAATAATGAATAATAATATTATGGTAATTGTGTGATAATAGTTTGTGTATAGCACATACACAAACATTAGTACATAATACAAGTGTCTTTTCAATCTTCTCATGGATACCTATCCACCTGTGACACCTATCACTTAGTAATCGCCACACTTAGTAATCGCTTGTTTACCTTTAAGCTATAGATACTACATTATTTGTTAATTCTATTATATGTGCTGGTTCCCAAAATATTCAGAATGTCTCTTTACTTTAGTTTTGTTATAAATCACAAAAAGCTAAACGCACGTATCGTCAGATTGTCTGATGGTCATAAGTGTACAGTCCTTGTATAATTGTATAGTGATATACCGACAACCGTCAAACCGTGATGTTCTTTTTATGTTACAGGGGGGCAAACGAACATGATCGCCGATGATAAGATTTCTTGCAACATCCGGAGAATTGCAAGACCCTTGCTGGCCTTGAAGGTGGCAGTACACGTCTTTTTTGAAGGTAAGGCAAGATCCGGAAATAGCGCCGAAGAAAATTCGTTCCACATCCTAGTTGTATGTGGAAGAAAAGTCCTTGAAAATCGCACAGAAGATAATCGCTACGCATCCAGGTGGTACGCATGGTATTGCAGGCGGCGATGTGCTATGCGGAGAAGAAATTGGGCAAACTGGTTTATTTTTAGTACTGGAAAATTTGGAGAAATCTTTAATTTTTTAAATAAAAAGTACTGACTGACTGACATGAGCATTACCTTGGTTAATTTCCAATAACACAATGCACCTCAAGTAAAGCAATTCAGTATAACAACAATGAAAGTAATATGCAATTCAATGGAAAGCTTTTAAATAAAAAGAAAATATAATATAAATCGGTTCACCCAGTTAAAATTACTAAAAAATACAATCGAATAGAGAAAGTCCTCCTTTTTTAAAGTTGATTAAAAATAAAAATATATTCATATCTTATGTTTTCTTCTACAAGAAAAGTAACATAACCTAGTAATCACTTCAAAGTTTCATTTGGTATTATTTATTTAACACAAATCTCGTTTGAACAAGTCTGCCACCAAGCCGTAGTCTGTGGACGTCACATTGTGGACATATTTGAAAAAAAAAGGGAATATTCGAGTTGTCGGTAATAGAAGTTTGCATTAGGATTCGGATTCGTAAATGTTCAAAAAATTACACTCGTTACATCACATATTATATTAATATTCACTCCCGCTTAATATCTCAGTTTCCGGTATATTATACAGATGAGGCATATATATATATCTGTCACTATCTTTTCATTTTTATTCGTTAATGCTATTAACAATTTTCAACGACGAATTCATTTGACAAAGACGAATAGTAATCATAACATGAAGTGGGACGTTATTAAAAAAAAATTAAGTTTAATATTAAAATGCAGGCACTGAGGCGATCAACGTTGAATTTGGCGGCAGTAAATAAGCTGTCTTCAAGGTGAGTTTAAATTTATATACAACATCTTATAAATAGAAACTTTCTATTTAGAAAGCTGAATCTTTGATAATATCTTCCGGCGTATGTAAATTAAGATTAATTTATAATTTTAAAAAGATGACGTTAGAAAGAGCGTTGAAAAATATAAATTAATAATTTTAAAAACATTTAAGTTTTATGAACAGAAAATTCATTTTTTGTTTTATAAATAGATTCCTTACTATAAATTGAAATTATAATATAACTAAATGTTACTTATCTATTCTTTTTAGAATGATAACAAATAGTAAGGCAGTAAGCATAGCTTGTATTTCCTGACTTTAATGAATAAGTATTGTGGAACAAATAATATAATAAAAATTTTTATAAAAATCTTTAAACTATTTATATTATATTCTTTTTGTATATTTTTATAATATTAACAAAAGTATTTCTCTGTAGTTATAAAATTTGTATACTCATTAAATCAATACCTTAGTGTATGAATATGTTGTATGCTGTTCTATTAAAGATTGGTGGCAACGAGCAACATTATTAGTACAGAAGAAGAAGGTACTCATCTTAAATCATGGAAAGAAATACCCGGCCCCTTCTCTTTGCCCATCATAGGACCATTACTACAGTTCTTGCCAGGAGGTGCGTAATTTTTTTATATATTTGTCATTATCATTCACAATTTAAGTACGTAGTCTCACATCAAATTTTATAAAAATGCTTATTGGGCTAGTAACCAAACCAATTTTAAAAATTTTCCGAGAAAATGAGAGTACTATCCAGACCACAAAATATTCTTTACTTGTTAAATTTACACAAAGTGATATCAAATCAGAGTAAACTATATTATATGTTGATTTAAATACTTAGCCAACAACATAGAAAAACGTCATAAAATGACGCCTTGTAATTTTGTTGTTTTTTTTTTATATCCCAAATCAGTTTTTAGTCTTTTCCCAAAAAAGAGAACTTTCATTATCAAAATAAATTTACATTTTGTCTGAGATAATAATTACACCAAATCTGTGGTTATTGATTTGGTCAGATTTCATCAATAGAAGTCTAGTACTTTAGTAAAAATATTTAATATGTAGATTTTTCTGCCTTATATATCATTGCCACTATAGAAACTTGAATAACATTTTATAAACACACCTTACTTTATTGTTTCATATATTATTATATTTTATATTGTATTTATTATATATACTTCTTACGTCTAACCTATAACATGATATATAAATAATATTTTTTTATTTGCTTCTGAACTTTTATGTTTAAGAATGTAATTTTAACCCAACAAATTATATTATAGGTATGAAAATAAAAAACTTTATATTAAGTCTGTATTCTTAAGTTTAATTTTATTTATTAACAATCAGTTATTTACAAGTAATGCTGCTCTTATTAAATGTTATAATACTTTTATTTCTAAAATTTAAAATATTTTTAAGCGCAATTTTATATTATTTCTGCTTTTATAAAAACGGTTTTCCTTTTTTGGATAAGATATTAAAATAAGTTGCGTATTTTCCTCAAAGCCAATTTTCTAAGCAATATTAACGATATATAATCCTGTAATTAATACTATCTATAAATCCCATGAAAAATACACATTTTAATAAAGCTGTTTTTGTTCTCTACTTCATAGCCTACTTTCATATAATTCTTAACATTTTTGATAAATTGACAGTAAAGAAATTTTCAAAAAGTTTTATGTTTTTACTTACAACAAAAACGTAAGAGCAATATCTCGAACACCTCCGTGTATTATTTATTAGTAGTTTTCAGCATCAAAACTGTTTATTCTTTCTAGATTTGATTGTTGTTTACGTTTTTGATATTGAAGACACACTTAAGATAAAAAATCACTAGGGTGTTTCAACATTAATGGCCATCTCAAAATGTAGTAATAGTCGAACTATTTGGAAGAAGAAGGTCCTCCTCATCCGAATAATCGATGTATTATACCTTTTTGGTTAATAGTGAACATCTTGCCTTTCATGTATTTTTACATCTTGATCCTGGTTGCCATCTCCCCCAAAGTCAGAGGTCTTCTTCTTCTTTTCTTCTGATAATTAAAAGTCTATTCAGACCTGTACAACACCCATCGTGAAGAAAACTGACGGAATCGCAAATAAAAATAGATAATAGTGCTCAAAATATGATATATGTGATAAGAATGATATGATAAGGAGGATGATACTAGGTGCCCTAAGAGTATAGACAATATTTTTATCTATTATCTAATTATATTTAACTAATCTTATAACATTTATATATCTCTGTAAACAATGTTTTGATGATTATCGTGTTTGTTTTAAGTCCAAATCACAGACAATTCCACAATATATCACATATATTACTAGATATTCCAATTTTTACAATTTTATAGTTTATCATAATTAAATCATTATATAAAATTGTAAGTTTAAATAATTATTAGCTTACGTACTATTCGTATTCGTATTTGTTACAATTTTAGTATTGATAATGCAATCATTCTTAATATTATTATAATAATAGTATTGATAATGAAAAATTAATTAAAAATTATTCTTCTTTTTCGGAGGCCGCTAAAAATGACAGAGTAAATGCAAAACTTATTTATTACATTTAATCCAAATTTTTAGTATTACGTTTTTTCATTCGAGAGCTGGAATGCGTAAGTCACAGTTCCCTTAGGGAGGGGATCTACGAGTATTTGCTACTTATTTTCGTCTCCTTATTACTACTAGATTGCTTTTCTTCTCGCTGTTATAGGGCGCTAACGTATTCTATTATATTACGGAACTTTCTCAAATAGATCATCAATATTAACCATATAATACATAAGGTCATAAGTCATAAAAAAATTCCATAGAGTTATCAAAAGTTTAGTAATAAGAAATACATTTCTATTACAAATCTTTTATTTTTAGGGCTCTTCAACAACAAGAGCGATACCTTGTTTAATATATTATTTAAAAATTATGGACCCATAACCAAACTTGAATCAATGTTTGGATCTCCGCCTGCTGTACTGCTGTTTGATGCTCAAGCAGCAGCCTTAGTAAGTAGTTTTTTCAATATAGTACAGTGCTTATACTACGTGAACCATATATTTATATAAAATAATCAATCAACAGATACTTCGTAGCGAAAACTGGATGCCTGTACGTACTGGTTTTGGATCTCTGGAATACTATAGAAAAAAGCATAGAAAAAAGGAAGATTCACCCCTTGGCCTGCTGACCGAGTAAGAAACATATTTTATATTTTTTTTATTTAATCACCGTATTGCTTAAACACTCACATACACAACACTCACTTCACTTACATATACAATTCTACAAGGATGAAGATCCTTGTAGAATTATGTATGTAAGAAGATATATATAATATAAAAGAAGTTATATACAAGATAATCTATGATTATATTAGGTTTACAATTATGATTGAATCAGATCAAGACCTAGAAAGAATTATTGTAATATATATCATGCATATCCCACTTTAAATCAATAATGTCTATTTCATTTTAGTCAAAATGAAGCCTGGAAAAAATCAAGATCTATCGCCAATCCCATAATGCTACAACCAAAAACCATTATACAGTATAGTGGCGTTCTTGAAGAAATTGCAGAAGATATGATTGCAAGGTCTTTTCAGTATTTAAATATTATTTTATAACATCAATTATTTACAATTCGTATCACATACATTTATATTTCAGAATGAGAAACAAACGTAACGAAAAATTTATGATTGAAGGAAATTTTGATGTTGAAATGAACTTATGGGCTCTTGAATCTATATGTCTTGTGGCTTTAGGGTGTCGCCTGAATTGTTTGACAGGAGACTTACCTGAAGACTCTCCAGAAAAAAAGTTTATTGATACAGTTCACAGCATTTTTACATTAGCCGAGGAGTTAGATGTTAGACCTAGCTTGTGGAGATATATTTCAACACCAACATTTCGTAAAGCTATGAAATGTTACGAAACTCAAGAGCAGTAAGTATCTTGTATCTATACAATAGTATAACATAAAAATTTGCACATGTGTTATATTCAATGTGAACTTATGATATACACTTTGTACCGTCTTATCACTAATGCCTGCATATTTTCATTTAGATTAAGCAAGTACTTCATACAAAAAGCTATAAAGGAGATGGATAAAAATGATAAAAATATGGAAAATAGTGTATTAGAAAAATTATTGGAGATTGATGAAGATATTGCTGTTATAATGGCAACCGACATGATATTTGCTGGTGTAGACACGGTAATATCTCCAATATTGTAATAGAAGAAAGTAATAAAATAAAATAGTAATTTAATAATAATATTTTAGGCAGCCAATACCATAACAGCAACATTGTATTTACTTGCCGTAAACCAAGACAAACAAGACAGATTAAGAGAAGAAATAATGTCGAATCAAGAGACTCGATATTTGAAAGCCTGCTTGAAAGAGTCCATGAGGAAGATGTCAGTAGTGCCCGGTAATATGAGAGTGACCACAAAAGAATATAATATACTGGGATATAAAATACCCAAAAATGTAAGAGGAATTTACTTAATACGTTGTTAGGACTTGGTAAGGACTATGTCATTAATTACTATTTGATTTTAGATGCGAGTGTCAATTGGACATCAGTGCTTATCATTACTAGAAGAACAATATCCAAGATCACAAGAGTATATTCCTGACCGATGGCTCGTTGATAAGACTGATCCTTTATATCACGGAAATGCTGACCCCATGGCATATAGTCCCTTTGGCTGTGGGGCTCGAAGCTGTATAGGTAATCTTTATTAAATATTTGTAATTTAATGTTGGAAACTAAGGGATTCGACTTCTAAGTTAGCTAAAGCAGACAAATGAGGTTGTGTTTTTAATATGAAAAACTAAAAATAATTGGATTGCTGAAGTGGAAACAGAAATATTCTTGTCCACGCTTATTAAGAATTTAAAAAGTTGAATGGTTCGGTCCCCCGTTGAAAGTACGTTCCAGTATCCTTAACTACACAATACCACCATTTAATTTCGTGTTTAAAGATATCAAATAATATTTGAATATTTTATATCGCCGGCATCTTTTTCATTTAAGTATGTATTAGTTATGAGTATTATTTTAATTTTTTAATTGATGATTAATTGATTTAAATGTATTTATTAGTAAACAAAATGTTTCAATTCTCTTTAACAATAGAGAGGTTTTTACTATTTTGTCAGTTCTCTTTGATTTTGACATCAAATTTAGAGTTTTGTTTTGATGAATTTTCACATTTATAAATAGAAAGATATATATAGATTTATAATGAAAGAGAACTGTATGTTACAACTTAATCTCAATTGTTTCTTTATTAATATTTTCAGTCTAAACACATAAATGTCTTTGTTTTAAATTTAGCTCATTTGTTAACGTTTAAAATTAAATTAGTGTTTTATTATTAATGAACTAATTGAAAACCGTATTCTAAAAATAAATACATAAAGAAATGTGCCATCTAGACTCAACGGTGAGTCTTGAGCTAAATAAGTCAAATACTTTTACTAAATATAATCGCGATCGCGATATTAGTTGAACGATTTATATATTTGTTGTAATTGAAAACATAAAAACTTCTCAATTTGGTAACGAGAATCATGAATTTTATGGCAGGCTTTACACGCAGCTACAACCACTTCTACAGGTCTAATTGTCGTGTGTGATAAAATATAAAAATACATTGAAATATGTCCTGAAATAAAAAAAAACTCCAGCAATGAATAATATAGTGGTAGACCTACAAAACAATATTTATCACTTCATTACCTAAAAAATTACAATTCCTACTGTTGAAACAAGATAAGTACTCACTACACCTACTAATTTATATTGGAAAGTCAAATGAATTACGAAATATTCTTTCAATATATTTTTAAATTGCCAGGCACTACAAAAACAAAAACTAGCCTAAGGCTAATTAAAAAGTTTTTCCGAGAGAAACAACTAGAAGGGACCTCTAATTTAAAATTCAAAGTTTAAAATCAAATCAAATAATGCAAATTACTTATTTAAATTCATGAATAAAGTTAAAGCTAAAAAACTCATGCAAAGTCCAGGAAGACAAACATGAAACAGACAACTAAACAGAACTGCTTTGAGATGCAAATCTTATGTAACACTTGAGCTGATTTTTTCAGTGCTGTAAAGATTCAGCAGTTTAAATTTTAAGTAGTCCTTAAATCATGCTATAAAAGGATATTTTAAGTTGTTTTGTACGTTATCAATAGACTACTTTTTAAGACCTGATTAAAGACAAGTCACGATTCAATCAAGAACTATCAATGACTAATCGAGAATTGAGGCGCAAATGTGACTTTAATAATGGGTAACAATAAGACTTTACAATAAACAACAACAAATATTTAGAGACAATTTGGTAATTTCATGGGAGATGTAAATACAACACTCTTAATTATACAAATAAATTAATTTAATTTAATTTAAAGTCTCAGTGGGTGATACTTAGTACATTACATTGGTATAACTATATCAATTTATATTAAAATCTATACCACGAGTATCTTTAGCAAAAAAAGCAACCAACTCGCTAAAACTATCCAGAATAATATGTAAAACAGATAATTATAATTATTTTCATAATCATAATTATAATTATAATTATGAAAACGAATAAAAAAAAAGTGTACTATTAACTAATAATTTGATAAAATAATCTAAATATAATAAGAATTATATTTTATCAAAAAAGTGCCAATCGAGAGCTTAATAAATTATCAAAATTGTGAACATGAATTGAATTGGAAGTATACCAATTAAAAAGAGTAGTCCTTTATCTCAAGAAATTAATTCCATGTGCCGAGATGTTAACAGATTTATTTCACATAAAACTACCTCTCAGTTCAAGTCAGTCAGTCAGTCAGAATTTAATAATAAATATCCTCAATACTCATAATAATCGATTAAATAATAATAATCAGTTTAAATACATAACAAAAAAGGTTATTTTTACAATATAACGAAAAAGCTCCAATGCTATCATAAAATTGTAATTTCTATCACAAATTACCTTACTAATTAATTGACAAAGCGTTCGGTTTCCTTAAAACGTAGCTAAAGATATAAAGATATAAATTATAACAATATTCTCGTAACATGACCTCACACACTACTTATAGAAATAAAAAATGAGAACATTACTATAAATAAATATTTAATTAAAAGCGGCCACCAATAATCGTATACTTCAGCCAAATTGTTTTTTTCAAAAACAGAGTAAAGAAAGCCTAATAATATTATAATAATATTAATAATAGTGTTGTTAATATCTGTCGTAAGTCGCGGGTAATTGTAGCAATTAAATTAACAATAAGCAATAAGAACCTCCGCGTGGTAAATATCAAAGACGTAATTTTATTATTAACTATCTGTGCCCACGACTTCGTTTGTGCGCGATATGTTATTTAAAATAAAAGTAGCATACGCTACTCTTTATAACATCAGCTATCCGCCAGTGAAAGTCATATTAAAATCGGTCATCCCATTTCGGAGATAAGCCGGAATAAACACACAGAAAAAAAAAATTTTTTTTTTTTTAGAAGATTTTACTGCACACCTACATTTAAAGTAAACGTCACTTTCTAGAGACTCCTATTGTTGTTTCATAAACAAACAAATCTGATGCGAAGTGTTCGAGCTACTTATTATTATTTTCTAGGAACTTCCTTTGTTACTTTATGCGGTTTCGATAAAACATCAATTTCCTCTCGTCTTGTTGGCACAATGTAAGCACGTCCACATCTAAAATTAAATTTGTTTACAGCACAATGGAAAATTATTGGAAAATATAAAAGGACATTCGAAATAAATAACGTTATTCCTAAAAAGTTACTTTTAAAATTACTAAGTGTAAGAGTGTGATATATCAATGACGGAGTAAAAAATTTGAATACTCTAAGAACGATTGTTTTTTAAAAAGATCTATATCGTTTATTTCTTCAGCTTCACTTTTACTTTTTATAATTTTTAGCTATGGTAGTATAATATAATTATACACATACATTGTATTTTGTACATGCCTGACCTAGTACAGTTCAAAATTATGTAATATACTATGCTTGATTAAATAACATGCTTAAAGCGACGTGTGAACATTATGAACTTTTAGGTAATAAAAAACAATTTAAAATGAAAAACTTATCCTCTTATCCGCAGTGAAGCAGATTAGCTAACCTACTCTCAAATATGTATAAAGTATGTCAAATTAATAGAATTATCGTCCTTAATATGGTGATGAATAATAATAAAATTAATTATTAAAATTCCAATTCCAAATTCCAGACAGTCAGTTAATTAAATTTATTACAAGTTAGCGTTCAAACCATCGGTTGCAGTATATTCTAAAGAGACAATATCGGCGTGTGGCGAAGAACCGACCATGACCTGTAAAACTGACCAGTAATTAAATCTAGACTAAATGTAGGTTAGTCTTTATCCAAAACAAAAAAAAGTTATTTGTTTTGAGTCAGGTCTTGGTTAACACCAATATTAACATATCACGCTACACTTTCAAAAAGTGTATTACTAGAAGATTTTACAACACGATTCGTATTCGTATACCTTCTTTCTTTGCTCTTTAGTAATGCGATGCATTAGCTTTTTCTTTTACTTTAATTTAATACATCGATGCAGTACAGCAGTTTTCCTTACAGCCAGAATTATTCCACTTTACAAATTTGAATAAAAATCATGAATCAAAAATTATAGAACTGTCCGTGTCGACTATATTTAGTAAATCAAATATCCTATTTTCAAGACCGATTGTTTTCCTCTTCAATATAGTTATTATTGTTTAATTAAAGCGATGTCATTTTGCTGCATCTAAACCATCTAATACTATGTTCTTATGATAATCATAAAACCTAATAATAGTAAACATAATTATATAACTGTAAATATAAGTTATAATCCATTTACATCAGTTTCTACATTAAAAGGTTGAAATCTAAGGAAGATAGAGACACTTGAGGATTAGGGAGCTTATTATATTTACATTTTGAAAACATAGCAATCAAAGTATTTAAAAGCTTTTTTATAAAAAGTAAAAGAGATTTTAATGTTACTGTTTTAATACTTTTCAGAAAGATTGCTGTATATTGCTCATTGGTACGCTACAATCTCAATATAGTAGCCCAGTAATTTTATGAAATTGAAGTAAAAAGTCAAGAAAAGCTAATAAAAATGCAATAAAGCTATACAATTCACAAATGTGAGTAATATATTATGTGTTTATTACAGTTATCTTAGAAGAGTTTTTAAGGTTTTTCACAAAACATTAAGAGTATTTAACAGTTATTGTCCATATGTGTTAAATTTGACTATAATCATGCTTAATTGTAAACGATATATATACTCGTACATAAGTAGATTTTACTTGTCACAAAAAAAAAATGAAATTTATTTTGAATAGGCTTAGAGCATTGATAAAAATATAATTTAACTATCTATTAAATATACAACATGCACTTGATAAAAGTATAATATGGCAGCGTCTATTTATTCACTTAACGGTCTATTTCGTCTTATTTTCCAAACTTAGAACAACGAGATCCCACTACGAAATTTCTATTACCAATGGCTTAGAACACCAGAACGACTAACTAAAACTTTTGTGTAGAATTGTCCATGCAAGATTCCGCCGTATTGTGTTCACTGAAATATCAAATTTGGGTCACTGAATAGTATTCCGCATTGTTCAACTTTAGCGAACCCGTAAACTCGCTAACTCTATTAACAACTCGCTAAAGAGCGTATAACTTGTGACCGAGATAGAATAACGTCTTAGTCGACTAACAACCCTTGGCTAATGCAATTTCTTGACCTTCACCAAGTTCGTTAAAAAATTAATTTGAATTCATATTGTGACGATGTAGTTTTAGGAAGATTACATTTTTTTCATAGTGTTTGTTAAATATATTTGCCACACCGAGAGGTCTGAGAAATATTCGAATAAGTGTATGAAAAAAATTCTAGCATTAAAACATATATTCGTTTCATCAAATTTATTCTAAAAGATAATAGAAAATTTATAGTACGCAGCTAATTGCGTTCTAGAACAGGTTATAATAAAGACAAACTGTATTGACATATCTCTTAACTCAACACTTAACAGAACATACCTTTATCAGTAATATGTCTGATATAGGATTTATATTATTTAATTTAAGACGTCAATAAGTGTTCGAAGCGTTATTGTTTCTTAAGCATTAATGTTGATGAGTCTTGTAACCTAGTATTCTCTCGAGTGCGACGTAGTGGTCCTCAGTTGCTAAGAAGATGCAACGTGCTTGTTAATTTACAATTTCCGAGGCATTGATTTTTAATAAGTTCACAAGTTTCAATGTTTTTATCTTCGTTAGTGTTTTGAAGGTAAAATCGGTACGAACCACATTCAGTCTACATTTTGTGTGGTGTCTAATAGTTTCAAAGTGACAACTGGGAATTTTATTACAATCTTCCTTTTGTAGAATTTTTTAAAACCAACTCATGTTTTATGTATTTTCTACGTTTTAAAGGTCAAATAATATGAACTTCTCATGGTTCATATTTTTAGGTTTTATAAAATATCATAATTTATTTAACGCCAGCAAAATGAAAGTTAACAACATTTAAAATTAATGTAATTATTTCCGTCTTCAAGCTCCGTCTGGCAATTAAGTTAATTCGGTAAATACAAGACTGCAGTCCACTTAAGAAAGTTGCTTAAGAACTACTAAATTGCACTACAGATTCAAAAACTTTAGATATTTTGATTTCATATATTATTTATTTATTTATTCAAATTCTTTTTTGTACAAAAAAGGTACAAAGAATAGGTTTCACGCTACAGCATTTCCAACCTTCTAATTAGGTATTCAAATAAAAATAACTAATAACAATTAATACTAAGGGAATTAAAGGGAAGCTTTAAACGAAGAATGAAGACTCCTCGAGTAGAAATAAAATGTACAAAATAAGATAATGCAGAGAATAAGAGCAATGCCTGCATTACTTTGTATTATTTCTTGAGACCTCCAGTTTAAATATTCTTTTTTAAAGCATTTATATTAAGAACCACCATTAACACTATTGGTTCGTTTTACTTTATAAATCAAACAAAAGCACATATACACATCATTAAAAATATTGTATTTTTTATGAACTGATGTTTAGATCCTTTGGAGTTAAAAATACACTTTCCACAACAATATTTAATTGATGCAACATTTCTTGTTCGCTGTTAGTATTTGTTGTTATAGTTGATAGTCGAAATTTATTGTTATATACAGACATTTGAAGTATTATTCGGTAGATGTTCATTT
Source organism: Melinaea menophilus ssp. n. AW-2005 (assembly GCA_918358695.1). NCBI lineage: Eukaryota > Metazoa > Arthropoda > Insecta > Lepidoptera > Nymphalidae > Melinaea > Melinaea menophilus. The sequence goes on along the minus strand of OU911041.1, from coordinate 26,810,988 downwards.
TTATTGGTTATTCAAAGTAAGTTATATTCATAAACCTCTATTATTTGCACGGGTGATAAAATAAATATATTACATGTATATTTATTCCGAATTTAATAGTGACAAGTTATTTGCAGTACATAAACTGCGGTGAAATTAATTAAAATAGATTTTTCTTCATAGAGCAAACGAAGTTGAAATAACAATTATAGCAAAAATAAGATAATGGATAGAAGAAAAATAACGAAAAGACTTTTTAACAATTTCAAAATATATCGATTTCATCTTACATAAACATTTGGGTGAGACCAAAATAGATGAATAATTTTCAGCTTTATCACGACCGTATTACCTAATACAAATAATAAATATATTTTCTCGTAGTTTAATTTTAATAGACAATTAAAAAAAATATCTCATCTGATCCATAAAATACAAAAGATATTTTTAAATTAGAAAAAATAAATCTTAAATGTTACTAACTTAATTACAATCAAATTTATTTTTGTTTCTATTTAAAATGTCTTTACTTTAAACGAAAATGTTAATTCCATCTCTGTTTTGGCCTCTCCCCAAAGAAGTAATATGCTTAATTATTTTTCAAGAGACAGATAGCTATTGAATTAGCAATCTATCCTCGAGCCAAGTAGGTTAAATTGTGGCAAGTGGAGACAAACCGACACTTGGCGATTAATTCTAGAGCACAATAAATATATGTTAAAAATGTATTCTTAACATTTAATTGACTTATGTAAGTTACTTTATCATAACTATTTGTAATAATCTATATATCGTTCAATAATAATACAATCAGAATTTTTTATAACAATGTGTTATATTTTAATAGAAGTCTGTAGTATATTCAAAAATGTTGAAGATGACAAGAATATTTCTGGCGTCCAGGCAATATTATATATTCATGCAAGCAGGCAAATTGAAGTAGTTTATTATGTGCAGCACAATTTCTTATTTTTATAATAAGACATGTATTCAATAAGTAATCAATATATCTAGGTATCGTATAAGTTATGAAGATATAGAAAAACAGTTGTCTAATGTTCTATCTCTTTTGTCTCTTCATAACATAACAAGTATTTTTAAATATTTAATACTTTAAATAATACAACATCTCACTGTCTGAACAAAGTTATCAAACGGATAACTATTTGATATCCAATAAACTAAAAGCTTGTACATACAAATTAACTACATTCAAAAAAATAATGGCTTTCCATCAAATACTATTACTCTCTGAGATAAACCATTTGCGAGACAGAATAGAGGACAAAAACCCACAATAGATATATTAAATGGATAGCTCAAAACGAATGTCACTCTGAGAACCTATTTTAAGTGAAAACCCCGCTTTAATATATTTGCCTACATTTATAATAGATTATGTAGTTTATCAACAGTATTTTATGTTTGTTTTGCAATACAGTATAGAGAGAAACTACATTCATACCGTCAGTAAACTCAGCTAGGGCTTAGTGATATTTTAACTGGTTATGTACTGATATAGGTAGGGTAATGATGTTAATATTTTTATCACATTGATTTATATTCTAAATAAAAATAAAGTTTGAACTAAAATAACGATTTTATTATATATATTTGCAACATGTTTAGTACAGACAATTATTACATAAACACAAATACCCTTTTTGTTATTTCACCCATATTTAAATAATTTTGTACCTGGGCCTTGAAATGTTATTATTTTTTTAAATGTTATTATTTATCAACTTAAGAAGCAATTGAGTATAACTTACATTTCAATATAATACTAAAATACTGTTTGCAAGACGGACACAATTTTGTTACATGAGCACTAACTTTAAGTAAACTGTCATAAATTATTATTTAAAGTTTAATATTCTAAAAGAAAATTTATCAACGAAGAGCACTTCAGTAAATTATAAGAACAAAGAAGAGCAGCAAACACTATCAGAGAACGAGTACCGTTCACTGAAATGGCTCAGTTAAAATGAATTATGCACGTGACTCCGATTAATTGTGTTGCCATATATCGCTGTGACAATCATGATGATGATCGCTGTTTGCAAGGTGTATGTCTGTACTTATGACAAAAATACGTTTCTATTAATTAAGACATAACAAAATTGAATATATTTGGTGATAAATTCAAAGACTGACATCAAAAATCTATATTCATAATTATAACTTAAAAGATATAATTAATTTCTCGAAATAAATAGCATCCCCCATTTCAACTCATTCAAGTATTTTTTTTCACTACAATTGTCTATATTTGCCGTTAAAATGTGATGCCAAAACGGAACATATTTATACTTTCCAATAAAACCAACTTGTATTGAAATTTTCGTCAAGTGTTATGTCCTTTGAAGTGGCGTTTGAAATAAAAAATGTCTCGAGCTACGTCTAATTGAAAATGACCATTTCAAGTCTAGTTTGAGGGGTTCATGTTATGGATTGATAAACCAGTTACTTGGAAATTTTTTTGCACACAAGTAGAAAACGATAAGATACAATGTGAATATGGGTCAGTCGTGGATGTGGTAAGAAAATATTGCTTTTATTTCGAACGTTTTCAAAGGATGTTGGTCATTTTAAATTCCTGCAGTTTATAAAATTTTTGTTCTTTTTAATTTATTACATTTTGTAAGCTGCATGACAAAGACATTTAAGAAAGATATGAAGATAGTAATGATATGCACCTTCAACTATATATATATATAAATGCGAACTAGTAGATACTATATAAATGCGAACTGATATATACTTATTACTTTACAATAATATATTGTCTTGGAAAACATATTATTATTATATTTAATTTCATTTCATGTAATTTTATGTCTTATTATTTTTACACAGATATGTTGATCAATCACGTCAATCGCGTCTACTCCGAAGATCTAGCAACAGTAGATTGTTAAAAAATATTTTATATTTTTATTGTACAATATATAACAATCACATAAATTAATTATTAAATAACAAATGTAAACATTAAACATCCTTATTAATAATGGAAAGTAATGACAATCATAACTTTAATTTAGCCCCAATTACTGTTAATCAGCAGGTAATCTCGCAAGGCATTACAAAAAGAGCAATAATGTTAAATGTTAATTTGTGTGTGATTTATAAACCGCTAACAGCGCCACACCTCCGTGTCTCCATTGTATTTGTTGACCTTCTATTTAAAATAATTTTGTACGATATATCAAAGGTGGTAAAACCAACATCCTCGTCATGTCACAAATAAATAACCAGCGCAAATATATTATTTGCAACACACCAGAGAAGAGGCAGGTCTGTAATGCTTTGAATAATCGATTTTTCAGTACTTAGTACTAGTAGTAGTAGTAAAAGTATTAGTAGTAGTGTCGTTACCTCATAAACATTTCTTAGTTACTTTTTGACAGTGTTAAAGAAAAATGCTTTATTAGGAAGCTTCTTATGTACAACTAGCAGGTTATCCATGCTTCGCAACGGACGACGAAAGTGACTAAACATTTTGTTTGAATTTCCACACCACCTATTAGGTATCAAACAGGCCCGTTATATTTTTTGCAGGTTTTTGGTTGTAACTTTGGAACGGTTTGGACCTTTGCAAAATCCTTTCTTATTGCACCTATTCAATATGTTAGGAGTCTTGTGTCCAAATTTCAGCTTTCTAGGTATTACGGTTTGGGCTGTAGAGCGATGAATGAGTCAGTGAGTATCTTCGTGTTTTATATATTAAGATAAAAAAGAAGAACCCTACAAAAAAGTTGCTTTTTTGCAAGTAATGGTAGCTTATATTAATTCCTCTTACCTATTACCATATCATAGTTTTAGAAACTATATATATTTATTTATATAAATATATATATATATATATGTGGATGATATTTATGTGGCATTACTTATGTATGTCCAAAACATTGTATGTATGATATTTTAATTTAAATTACTGCTCTGTACGTACATCATAATTCCCGGAGGTGAAAAAATATTAATTACGAGAGTTACCATTTAAAATATACTAGAAAATACGAGACTCGTAAGACAGTACACGTTAGGTACTGCAGGAGGTTTTGTATGATTTTGTAAAGTACAATAAAGGTAATAGCTTTTTCATGTGGAGGAAATACATACAAGGTCATGAAAAAATTGGTACAATGCAACTATTTTAAAGTATTTGTGTTTTTACGATTTTGTAGATATATTAAATTAAACACCAAATTTTAAATTTTTTAGCACTTATTGAATTCTTACGTTTTATCGCGCTTAAAATCGTTTAATATTACAAAAATATATGACTAAAAGTCACCAAAAAAGAGATAAAATTTCGACATATTTAAATTATTTTCTATATTTCTAACATCTAAAACTGGTTATGAACGTAATATATAAAAGTAGTACACATTTCTTCTGTTCGAGTTTACAACAAATAACGTCATTCTATCGAGAAGAAATGACTCACCTTATTGAGTAACATTTTGACAGTTACAGGAACAGACCAAATAAGTATATACCGTTTATTTTATTTTGTACTCGGTTGATGTAAATGGGAAAATACCTAAGATGAAATGGAACTTTGGTTGGATATTTGTTGTGTCATTCGAGCTTAAATTATCCATTTAATACTTAAATAACGCCACGTTGTAATAAGGGTAATTGCAACATAAAGTTACATTTTGGTATGATTTACTGAGGTTCATGTCGGCATTATTCCTTAAAATCAGCAGTTAATTATACATTTTATAATATTCTACGTATCTTTTTTGCTCAACCTTTAAATATTCGACTCAGAACTTAGAATATATATTTCATATATATGTAACAAATACTTAAATTTATCATTTAACCATATATGAAATCGCAGACGATTAGTATTTATGATGCAGTGTGTTTGCTCATGGTGACAGCGGTCACTTGATTAATTGTCAAATTGTCAACACCTCTTGTGTTTACAGAAGCCTATATAATTTTTTTATACATACATACAATATATTTATGAGAATTTAGTTTATGCACACAAAAATAAATCAAAATTCAATAATAATTATGATGTACATAAAACTGATATAAGAAACTTGCTATGCCCATCGCTAGGCCCTAAAAAAATTCCTTTATGTTTTATTATATAAGTTTGTACAATAAATTCCCCAGCTTAAATTTTTTCACCAGATAAAGTACTACATGCAGTAACTGGTCGTCTAGTCACGGATTTTTTTCTTATTAATTAATCATTAGGTCAGTTTATCAAATTGGTTGCGGTTCTAGTTGTGCGTTATTGCTAACTAAATATTGACGTACATGAAATAGATCACAATAAAGAAATACTCGGTTGAGTTTGTTTGAGACCAGGGCACGTTTGGAACCCTCATTATTTCCTAATTTTAAATTGCAGTGTCTTTACAAAAGGTCTTATTTCGATAAGTACGGTATCAAAATAGGATCTCTTCGCAATTCCATTTGACGTAGACAAGTGATTAATTCAAAGTTTAAAAGACATAAATAAATAAATAAATTATATTCAACGGTTTTGGCGCGTTTTGCCCTTAATTATTTTGGCTATATTATTCATTAGCTTTTGTCTGAACGAAGATGTTATTCCAAGTTAATATATTTATTTAGTTATTAAATACTTTATTGACGATAATGGAATGACACGACTTATGATGTGGTTATCCCATAAATCTGCCAACTCAAATGCAACGCACCTTTTTTATACAATATGGTAGCAATCAATCCCAAACTTATAAATCAGGGTTATTCAATAACTGATTTTATTTAGTTGAGTATTTTTTTGTATATAAAGAATCATTAAAAGATAACATAATAATAAAAAAATATGGAAGTAAAGTCTTAGTTGTGGTAAATTAGAGTAAGTTCTCCATTACCATTAGGAATTACACTCAACATTATAATACCGTAAATATTTAACAACACAAAACAATAAAATGAAAAAAAGTGTAATTGAAAAACACCTCTGAATAATTCTTTATGCAATAAAATTCGCTGGAGCGGTTATCTCCTGTAGCGTCCGTGCAGTTGCATTTCTCATATAGAGACATAACGTAGTGACAAAAAGGCGGATATCGGTTTTTAGGGTTCTGTATTAATGTTTCGATAAATAAATATTTTATGACTTTTAAATAAAAAAAAAATATTTTTTTTTTTATTTAAAATTTATTTTTATTTCCCTTTGGATTATTTTTCTTTAGGACAATAACTAAAACTTAGAATATTTAGTATTAATTGAAAAACGCCGAATATGGTATATATACTTCAAAGTTTTTAACTTCGTAATTAATTGTCAGGAAACTTTTATGGTTCTATAATATTTATTTACTGTTGCTACTCGGACTTGTCCGTTTTTTAGGGACGGTTATTAATAAACGTCGGGAGATAGTCCAAAACTGTAAATGATATACCGTAGGTGAAATTAAACATGATATGTTATTAATATAAAACAATTGGTATGACGAATTACTTTAAAATAATGGGTAAATTCTTTTTCAGACTTACTTGTTTTAAAATGTATATTGTAAAATATGCAGTATAATATAAAATAGTTTAAATATAGTACTTACGTGTAGTGCAGTAGCAAAAAGAATGTAACCTCTTTGAATTAAAATTTAGTCCAGTCATTTTAGGTGTTACCTGTCGAAAAATTCCTAGTAAAGTGAAGTGAATTTATGTCCAAGCTGAATGAAATCACGTGATGCTGCCGACGTCTTAACAGTTGAAATAAATAATACTGCAATAATCGTTGTCAAAGACATTGCCCTGTGGTGGGTTGGTTACCCTCTCATGCTAGGTTGTTAAGATTTTTGTAACCTATTGATCTTTATAACTTTTAAGTTGGCATGAAATCAATTCCTATTTTTCACATATTCCCCGAAAATACATTTCTTTTGGATTTTTTCTACAAATTAGTATTTAAAACGCTTAATATGGCGGGAATTCATTATAGTTCCCTGAATGTTGCCGTGCCTTTGTAACCCAAACCTTGTGAGCCTAATTTATATCATACGGCTACAAGGCCCAGGTGCTGGTGTTACCACAATCATAGAATTTATGGATCCTTGAACTATAGCATGTAATGTATTGGATATTTCATTCAGCTTAACCAGTTTTAGAATACAAGTTTCAATTGTGTCCATTTTAAATGAGTTTGGAACAAATTCATGCAATTTTTAGGAATTTATATTTCGAAAATCTATCAAAATAGAACATTTGCAGATATATTAGGGTGACGATATTAAAATTTTACTCAACATTAAAGAATAAAATCATTGTTTTAAACTATGAGAAATATATATTTTAATTGAACCTCGAATATAATCAACTTGAATTTAATATATTGAAGCAAAATGATATAAACTTAACCTCACAAGTACATCTATCACGGGAATTATGACAGTGATAGAAAGAAATATGACTTTTTTTAATAAGAATATAATTACACAGTGTTACAAAAAGTTCTTTCACCTAAGTCAGATTTTTATTATGGCTACAACTGATATAATAAAATGTGATGTTTTTTTATATATAATTTTGTATTTTTTTTATCTAATTTTGTTATTTATGTACCTAACATTCACATTGCAAATTATATTTAGGAAACACTTAATTTTAATTTTGTTTTCTAAATAAATGAAGGTAATAGGAGACTAATAGGAAAGTTTATATTTAGATATTTAACACACAATATTTATATTTTTTAAGAAAACCTATGTGTAATTGTTCACTCTTCGTTGTCAGTGTGGTCACTAGGATATTGAGTAAGTAATATAAAACAATTACTAACCAATTGTATGGATACCTTGATAATTTAAAAGACTTGTGCGATATATCTCAATAAGGAAAGACAAATATAACACTACCTAGTATAAATGAACTAACTTCATATTCTGTATGAAAAAAAAAATCCGTTTTAAAATGGAAGTACTTTATTCTTCTTTACATTCCACACTAAGGAAAGATACGACTTCATCTCATACTATATGTGATGGCGGGTATTGACTTGGCTTTCTGAAATACTCGTAGGTATGGTGGAGACTTATATTTGGATAAACAAACATTGGATTTGTTACTAATGAGCTTAAGAAGATTCATTTTTTATATAATTATTATATTTAATTAATAGTTTACTCTTTGATTTTCGTTAAAAAAAAAATAACATTTTAAAACTGATTCGTGCGGATGAAGTATTGTTGTTCTGGTCGGCAGTGCAAATCATCGGATCTTTTCTCGTCACTAATCTGTTTTTGACTTGAATAATTTAAGTAGAAATATAAACTTCTGCTCTATTAAAAGATATAGTAAAGTCCCTCAAAGTTATCATTAAAATTATGTATAAGCAACTATAAATATCTATGCCGTTATTATACATACACAATAATAAAGTTACATTTAAAAAAGTTAATATCCTCATCTCCGGTTAAGTCGCATGTGTATTTTTAATTATATCGTACATGTTTATTGTTTGCTTTGACGTTTATTTTAGTTTTATGAACGCTCCAACCAGGAATGTGTTATAAGATTGTGTAAAGTGTATTACACTCTCAGCACCCTTGTTAGAGGTTTTATTAATTGTGACATGATTTAATGGACTGTTATTTTAATGAATATTTCTAAGAAGCAAGTTTAATTAAAATACAGCGTATATTTCTCATTGAGACTTGATTGTAGCAATTAGATAATAAGTGGTGCCATCGCTTAGGTATGTCTGAAAATATCAAAAGATATACACGCTTGTCACAATTGAGAATTCAGAAATGATTCAAGAGATATTCGGAGCACTCACTCATCTTAGTAAATGTACGGAAGTTATTAAGGCCGATCTTTTTTAAAAGACGCAGTCAAATGACTGCAGTGATAACATACCACCATACAAATAAATAGTTATTTGACTTTGATTCTTTTAAAATGTTTATAGTTAGTTTACTGAAAGAAATACAGTAACTTATATACCGCAAGATAATGATTATTAGAATCTCATCATTTGGTATTCGAAATAAACAATGTGTATTGGGGTTAAAGGTGACATGTGTAAGGAATGTTAGTTAAATGTATATTATAACTCCAGACTGCAGCTACAATCGAATTTTCAATAGTTTGCCATGAATACACGAAAATAGGAATTTGCGAGTAAGGAAGTAGTTTTCTAAAGGAAAGTTGCTTCGTACTGGCTCAATCGGAATATGCTTACTTGGAATAACTCTTTATTGTAAATAACATTGGTATTTTTTTGTTTTAATGTAATAATACGTTCAAAATATATATTATTAAATAAGATTAATACATAATGATTATCTCCTACTAAATGTGATTGTCCTATTAAATTTGTTTAATATAAATGTTTTATAATACAGTCAATGATTCAGACTAACAATTATATCATATTAATTGTAATGCGGTGTAATTATGTATAATAACTAATACAACAAAATGTGTAATGTGTTGTTGTAATTAACGTAAAATGCCTCTGGTCTCATGCCGGAGGACAGGATATTATGTTTTGAATCCTTTTGTTCTAACCTAAGTTGTGTAGCCGCGATCTTATTACGTATCGCAAGGAAACTATGCTAATGGTTTCCATTAATTTTTAAGAGCGTTGCTGTATTTTGCCGGAGTGCTTATCTAACTATTTGTATTAATATTGTCTGCGTTAATAAGGGTAAATAATATGAACAGAGAGACGAGGCTTCTTAGCATTCCATGGATACACTGTGCGGGTGCCGGGCCCATCGCGTTGCAAGAAGATGAGCTCAGACAATGCCTGGGACTTGTGACTCAGATGTAGGTTTAAGGGGCCCCTTTACTATGCGCATATACCTCACCTTCACTGTTCACGCTCCTCTCCCTACCTAAAGTTATTCAGCTATACGTAATTTATAGATTTTTAAAATATATTGATAAAAAAGTAGGGCATAAAAACTAAGTTACGTTTTGATGATATATTATGACAATTAACGATAAATTCATTTGAAAAAATTACACTGACGTAGTAAAATGACTTTACGATTAAAACACAAACACTATTAATAACTGTGAAAAATTGTAGATAGTGAAAAAAGAGATCTCATTCCTACTCCGTGCCGTTAACTGGGTTAGTAGTGACACCTGTAAACACCTAACGCGGATAATGGTCTGAGTTGAAAATTATTGAATTAACATCGCTATTAAAAAACGATGTTGATGGAAGAAGGGTGAAAATTTTGTTTGTATGTATTTTTATTGTCACATAAAAAAAAATTAAAATTAAAAATAAAAAAAAAAATGGGGTGAACAACCCTTATCACTTGGGGATATAAAAAATAGATAACAACCTATTCCTAGACCTACTGAACATACACGTAAAATTTTACCGAGAATTTTATTTATTACATTTTACAGACATAGATTGTATGTTTATAATACAATAAAAGTATTATGGAAGATCCATTCAATTATCTGTTTCTCGATTTTATTTTACGCAACTGATTCCAAACTGTCTTGGTTTTTATAACAATTTCATCCAAGAATTAATTATTCTCACGAGTCAAGTAAGATCCACTATAAATTGAACCGCAGAACCGTTAGTAGGTGACCGGCCGTGACAGCGAGCGCAGCAAACATTAGGGAATTACAAACTTGGAAATAGACTAAAGTTCTGTAACAGTTCCGAAATGGGAATAAATCGAGCGAGAAGGATTCTCTTATTTAGAGTTAATAATATCAGAAGTTTTATTGTGTATTTTATTATAATAACACACATTATGGTAAGGGTAAAAGTATGAGAGAGATAAGAAAAAGAGCGTACAAGCTGCAAAAGCACAAAAGGAAAGCACTTATAAAGATGAAGCGTGAAAATTCTGAGAGAGAAAGGGATGAAAGGTTGACGAACAACTTCCGGGAAAACACGAAGCTTTTCTGGCGAGAAGTTAGTGGTTCCCGGGGTTGTTCGGTAACCTGTAGAATGAAAAAGGTGCTTTCGAAGAGCGGTGAAATTTTAACTGAGCAAGCACACGTTTTGCAGCGGTGGGCGGAATTCTATAAGGAGATGTATGAACGTGAGGACGCCTCGGTCTTGACTACCAGCGTAATGCTGAGTCAAGATGTAGTCGATGGTGAAATCAGTTTGGAAGAAGTAGAGAGCGTGATTCGAAGCCTGAAATGTGGTAAGGCTGCAGGAGCAGACGAAGTTACTACCGAGATGATCAAATATGGTGGGCCAGGCGTCTTGGACTTTGGTTCTGGTTTTTGTGCAATTTATGCTGGAATTAGGGGAGGTCCCGGACGATTGGCGAGGTGCAGTCATCGTACCTTTGTATAAAGGCAAGGGTTCACAGATAGACTGTGCAAGCTATAGGGCTAATCAGTTTGATCAGCTTGGGCAATAAAGTTTATGCTAAAATATTAGCGAGAAGAATGCAAGAGAGATCTGAAAGGATGTTGTGGGAGGCCCAAGGAGGTTTTAGACCTGGAAGAGGGTGTATAGATCAGATCTTTTCCCTCCGCATGATCACGGAAAAGTTTTGACCCTAAACCAAGAGGTTTTCTGTGCTTTTGTGGATTTGGAAAAGGCGTTTGACAGGGTTGTGAGAAAGAAGTTATGGGAGATACTGCCCCGATACAATGTGAACGGACCCTTGCTACTGTAAGGTCTTTTTACCGAGATCACTCAGCCTGTGTGCGAGTAGGAGCTGGCATGTCACCCTGGTTTGACATCCAATCGGGTGTTAAGCAAGGTTGCGCTATGTCAGCTTGGTTGTTCAATTTGTATTTGGATAGTTGTCACCAAGGAGTGAAAGATAGTAACATGGGAGTGAAAGTAGCTGACCTTAAGGTCAATTGCTTGCTATATGCAGATGATGCAGTGCTCATTGCATCATCAGAATGCAATTTGCAGGCATTGGTCACCACTCTGAAAGATGGGTGTGAAATTAATGGTCTTAACCTGACTGTAGATAAGACGAAGGTTCTGATATTTGAAAGAAATGAAGAAAGAACAGAATGTAAGATCAACGTGAATGATAAGATAATAGAACAAGTGAATGAAGTGGTATATTTGGGAAGTATGTTTAGCAGAGACGGAAGATACGAAATGGATGTGGAAAGGCGTATTGCTGCCGGTAACAGAGTCAATGGTGCTTTGACTGCATTGTTGAGACGGCAAAACGTCAGTATAGCTGCACTTTTGGCTGTACACAATGCAGTTTTGCTACCGACGCTGTTATACGGCAGCCAAACGTGGGTAACACAGAAGAGGAATGTAAGAAAGATGAATGCTGTGGAGATGCGATCTCTTCGCAGAATATGCGGAGTCAGTCTAGCTGATCGAATCCGCAATGAAGAGATCCACAGAATGGCAGGTACTAGCGAAGATGTCACGGTGAGAATGAAGAAGAACGTGCTCAGGTGGTTTGGGCACGTCGAACGAATGAGTGATGAAAAAATGGTAAAAAAGATTTATATAGGAAAAGTGAGCGGTAAGAGAGACAAGGGGAGGCCTCGAGTGACCTTCGAAAACACAGTATCAATGTTACTGGAGGAAGGTCACGTAAAAAGCATGAGGACCCCCCGGAGGGCATGTATGAAGAGGTTGATGTCTGCTCCGTCGTCTCTGGCTACCCCGCAAGGGATATGGCGAGAAGGTAAATGAATAAATAAATAAATATGATTACCGAATATATCGAGTAGTGCGAAATAGTCCTATAGAAATCTAATTCTAATAATATAGAAGTAATAATGAGACTAATAAATAATTATATTATTCTTTTTTTTTCATTTAACATAAGTTTTATTTTTGGAAGAAAATATTTCTGCGTAACCAAACAATGTACAGCTAACTAGTCCAAGAAATCTAAGATTTAATTTAATTGTATTAGAGTTATAAACATAATACGTTTAACATAAATTCAAATTTTGATATTTACTAATCTACGACCACTGCATTGGTAGAATATTTAAAAATTTTATTCGCCATTGTTCTCAAGTGGATTGTTAGAGACTCGGTGCAATAGAAGTTCGGCCATTCCATTAAAACTAGTTCCTTCCTTCTTAAACATTTTATAGATCTTTGGTATAAAATAAGCAAGTTGTGGATATAAATAATGATTTTTGAAGATATGGCAGATTTGCATGACTGAGAATGTATATATATAATATCAGCGAATTAAAAACATAAGCTATTTCATGATGATAATTTCATTAAAATACAAGTATCAAATTAAAAAAATCTTGACTTGAGGAGTGAGAAAGTGCGCTAGTGTTAGTGGCACTTTATTCGTCAGTTACACGCCGGTGAAGCGCTAACAGCGTTGTTGTTTCAAATTAATGTATGTTAAGTTTAGACAGCAATTAGCGAGTTCTCCATTTCTAAGCATTGCAGGATGTATGAATGAAATGAGCAATAGTTATTTCTTTACAGGAATTGTTAGATGGTAATTACTGTGCTATTTTGTAAAAAAATGTTATAGTTTATGCGGAACTTGTTTTATTTAAGTTAGCCTTTTGAATTCAATAATAAGTATAACATCAACCTAATAACATTACGCAGAATCTTATATGCAAATGTAATAATAACATATAAAGACAAAGTATTTTTTAGAATATTTATAATTATCTCAAAACGATTTTTCTAATATGCTGAGATAATGTTTTGGTAAAAACCCACATTTGCTAAGTTAATATAATTTTTTATGGTTGCTTTATTACAACACTACACAATAGAAAATGTACAAAATCATTTAGTACATTTTTTACATTTCAAACAACATTTTTAAATGATTCTTATTTATTAAATATTTAATATTATTCAGTAGCATGTATCCGCCACAACTATCAATATCCTTTGAAAAATCAAAGAAGTAAAATATTTTCTTAATCTGATTATTAAATATATGTTATTACAATAAAAATTTTTAAAACAATAAGTTCATTAACTATGAACATTAATTTAAGAGTGTAAGCTTATTAAAACTCATTTAAACTCAAAACTGCAATGAAAAATGAAAATTAAATACTCAATGTCCGTATTCTGAGCACTTAATTTATTTTTAAGTAATTCCCTCAAGCGCCGTTTCGCAGTACAGTTTAACGGCCATAAAGTTTTCTGGCTTGTGGTTCAGTGAGAGAACTAAAGATTTGAATTCTTTTGTTTATGCAATTGCGTGTTCCACTGTTTATTATTTAAACACTTTTATTGTTGTTAGAGTTTTGCTGTATTTTAATTTTTGTTTTATTATTTATATATATATTTTTTTTGTTTTTAACCTCAATATGAATATGTGTGAATTAAATTTAATTTATACAGATTTATTTTTAATTCTACTCAAGTTTTAAAACCTAAATAATAATAACCTAACTTAATCTAAAATTTACATATTGTTCGGAATAGTTATTAAGTAAATTGTACAGTTGCTAATAGCAATCGTCAGGCCCTAAATATATTTTAATTATTAACAAAACGAGGGTAGATGTTACGTTTCTGGTGGTGTGACAAACGCACGCGTAACGGTCGAGACAGTTCTCGAATATAGTTCTCGGTGAGCGGTTCTCGGTGAACCTTGGTGCTTAACGATTTTGTGGAGTAATCATTATCGGTTCTAGAAGTTTCCAAAAGAGTAAATTACATTGGTGTCGAGTGTTTGAATTTTTGGCTGCAGCGCTGAATTGGTGGCTGCCTTCTCACTCGAAGTGTGCGTGGAACCGAAGGTCACGCGACGGAACACTTAAGTATCAAATTCTTTGTCCCATAATTATTTCCCTTTTATTAATTTTATACAATTTATCCTATTCTCTGGGGAACCCCAAATCCTTTACTAGTACAGACTGACTATGTGACTTCCTTCTTTGAAATATAACAGAAGCAGACAGGTAAGTCGTTAATTTTAATAAGCAAATTAGGGAGTAATCGTATACGTAGCTGTTGATGACGTTGCCCGTTTAGAGGTTGTGTCGTGGGGTCAGCCGAGCCCCTTTGTACGATACACATATAATAGTTAAAATAGTTTGTAAGAAGGCAGTTTCTTATTAGAAGCTAATAAGAAGATAAAATAGCTGTATTCCTTAATAATTTATATTATTATTATTTATTATTTTAAATAGAAAAAAGAAAATTAAAAAAAAAAGTAAAATAGCAGATTTGAAAATATCTTCTAATATTTTTATGAAGCTTTTCCGCAGTGTATAGAAGTTAAATTTTTAAGAATTAGCCTATTGTATTATTTTTTAAATAATCATAAATCTGAAGCAAAATTGGCTTTTCTCAATATTATAATATGCATAATATCGCAATTTTCTTTTTTAGACGATTAGAATTTTTTCACGGTCCTGTGTTTTGTGTTCTAAAGGTTCAAAAGCCCGTTAAGGATAACGGGCTTTTGAACCTTTAGAATCAACTCAAGCAACCATTTCCCTTCGGATAGGAATCCGAAGGGAAATGGTTGCTTGAGTTATTATTGTACGGTGAAACGCATTAATATTCCTCATTATAATATTAATGATCATAAGCTTACAGGAATCATGATGAAGATGTTATCAAAATGAGCTCAAAACGTCAAATGTATCACGAAAAGGAAGTAATATAGCGGTGTACTTTGCACATGAATGTTATATATTCAATTTCATCATTTTCAAAACTACATTTCCGTAGTTTTTCTGTTTTCTTCTCTAATATCTCGTAATAATTTAACAAGTTAGAACGCTTCTGACGTTTAAGCATTTGGTTTATCTTTGGTTTATATAGGGTTATCACGTGCCCGAACTTCGGAGTTATTTGAAATAGCTTCCTAACAAATAAAGACGGTACTTACATAATATTATGTTGATTGTTCTCGGCTTAATTTTTTAATACCTTCATACTGTTAAAACAGCCTTTTTTTATCTTGGCTATCTTAATATACCGGAACACCCAAGATTTTGTAAAAAAATCCTTCCAATCTGCTAGGAAATGTTGGAAACAAGTTTTCGTCTAAATCGGGGCATTGTGAAATAATCACACCCTTCGAAATTTAGCATTCAAAATCACTTTCTTTCTTCAAAAGTCATTTTTAGCAGTAGTAATACTATAATTATTTTGTTTTGCACTATTCTGCATTTGGATTAACTACTAATTTTTAGCAGGTTGTCTGTAAGAATGTGTAAAAAGATCTTTTTCTACTTAATATTAGTGTTAGTTGTTCAAACATTTATTTAGCTCTTCTAGAAAACGTTATTAAAAACGTTATGTAAAGCCCTACAAGAAAAAAAGACATTTCATTATCGCTATATCTATTATTCTTTATAGATTTAAAATAATAAATGAAAAGGCTGGACCTTAAGATACATCAGTTATAGTTTACTGACAACGCAATCGATTGCTTGTGAAGACTATTCACAGATAATTCTCTTTTTAAAACAAATAATAATTCGTAATGCTGCTTGAGAAACATTAAAAGACGATGACCTTTTTAATTTAATTAAGTAGTCAAGTACGAATCTCGGTACGAGTCGGTAGTAATCTAAATAATATCTTATTCGGTTTATAATTAATGTCTGGAGGACTAACAGGATGTCATTGCAATCGAATGTGTTTTCTTGGAGGCTCTTGTATAAGGTAACAATTTTATTTTATTCTTTTAACTTCATTATTGTGGTGTTCGTGTCCGAATAGCTAATCTTGAAATCTCTTATGTATCACGTAGTCGACAGAAAATTAATTAAAAAGTATTTTCTATTCGGGTACAATGTTAAAAATGGGCGTTTCTCGCTGGCCATTTAGTGGTTTATATTAAGAAAACTCTCTATTTGATGACTTATAATTGTAATGTTATATTGTTTTCCGATGAGATGTTCTTTCTAAATGATTTGCAGCAAATAACCGTTTGCTTAATAACAAAACGCAGTATCTCAAGTTTTCTTTATCTTATGTTCAACTTATTGCACTATTAATAAAACTTTATTTTAGTTTTATCTTCAAATTAAAAATAGTCGTGAAGCACTCATATTAATAAAGAAGATGAATGTTTAAGGTCAGCCGCATATCCGGTTACTAAAATTAGCCACATTCATAGCATTTTGCTCTAAGAGTTAGGGAGAAATGTATAAATTAATTGAATTAATGTACGACGGAACTGATGAATGATACGATTTACACCGGTGACGCTGTCATGGCCAGTAGGGCTAACAGCAGAGACAAACAACAAAAATGATACGATAAGCAAATAAAAAATAAATAGGAATAGAGAATCTCCGGCTTGATGTAACGTTAGTTTTATTATGTTCTTTAACATGTTTTAGAGCTTTAATAAATTCTTAATTAATATAAATGCTAGATCATAAAACAACATCACGTTCAATAAAAAGTTTGCCAACGTACATAGTGTTTAAGAAGCTGGTCAGAGTAGCTAAGCAACGTCGGGCGTGGTTAGTACTTGGATAGGTGGTTGCCTCAGAAATATGTTGTTAATTTTTTTACAAACAACTTAAAATAAAGTTAATAATTTTTTGTATTTTTTATCTACCATAGGTATTATATTACATACCACCTACGATTTACAATCATTAAAAGTGTTTTTTTCAGAGTTCAAGTTATCCAATTTCCTAATTTTTTATGTTAAAATTAAATTTTGTGTTAAAAAATGTTTCATATAGTAAATGGAGAGTATCACATCTAGTACAATAAGGCATCTATTTTGTCAGAATAACTCTCAGCTGACGCTATTGGTCTATCCGGAGCCGAAACAAATGAAACTGTCTCTATCCGTTCCAATCTAAAGATAGAACGTTACTATTGTCATCATAAAACTTGCAGTCAAGTTGTATTTTACATCAATTATTATTCAATATTGTTATAAAGTCACGTAACGTAAGTATTATTATAACGTAATCGCTGAAATAATTTTATGCTAGATAAAACATATTTTTTTTCTGAAGTGGTTTACTACCACCGAATTTTTCTAATCTTAATTGTAATATAAAGTATATTCATAATGCCTTATGAAGCAAAATAAATATTACACTATTCGAAAATAAATAGTATACCACAGTTAAGGCGAAGCGCCAACAGCTTTAGAGGCAATGCGGCTGCACCTTTTCCACTTCGCTATTTTACGAATAATAAACAAATTATAAATTTTAAAAGCCTGTACTTTAAATATTATTGCAGTGGTCATACATCGTATTCACTTCTTAGTCGGGTAAAAGTTCGGCGTAATACACTCGAGGTATTGAATTTATATGTTAAGAAGCTCCAAACTTAGTACGGATACAAATTTATAATATTATTTTATGTACATATATTTAAATTTCAGTAATACCTGCTACAATTCTAATATTGTCTTAACATGAAAAAATATTGAAAAACATAAAGACCATGTTCTTATTATTATTTAATTTGTTTAATAAATTTTACAAGATATTACCGAGTCAACACTGAAGAGATTGTAAAACAACACAAAACAGTAACAATTACATTAAGCAGGTAAGTATTTTTCTTTATATTTTATACTAGGAAAACTACAA
Source organism: Melinaea menophilus ssp. n. AW-2005 (assembly GCA_918358695.1). Classification (NCBI taxonomy): domain Eukaryota; kingdom Metazoa; phylum Arthropoda; class Insecta; order Lepidoptera; family Nymphalidae; genus Melinaea; species Melinaea menophilus. The sequence continues at coordinate 26,792,535 of OU911041.1, read as the reverse complement.
TCAAACTCGTATAAAAACATCCACCATACAAGCTTCACAGAAGCCAAAACTCCTTGGTCAGTGTCATGTATATAATATTTTAGTGAGAAAATATTGCTATCTGAAGTACTCTTCTTGGCACGCAAGGCTTGAGTTATTCAAAATAATAAAAATTCGGCATGTCGTTTAGTTACTTAAAATATTTTTGCCTATTGATAAATTTTTACTTTACTCTCATATATAGAATATTTCTCATATATATATTATCCAACTTAAGAAAAACTTACAAAAACTTTAAAACATAGAATGTAAGTCTGTGACATCCTGAGCAATGGCACGAGATTTAAGTGTCTAAGATGCGGATTTTAGAAAAATTTAGGTCACATTTTATAATGTAAAATAATGAGTTAATATAGTTACTTTGGAATTAAGAAATTGTATTATATACAATTCCTTAATTCCTTAATTAAATAATTATAAAAAAAAATTATCAGTATGGTGTAGCAAAATTTTTAGAAATAAATTGTTTTAGTATTTTGACCATAATTGAGCGAAGCGAGCGTAGCGAGCGGAGCGTTCTACTGGAGACTTTGTCACGAATAGGCTCGAAAACTACTTGACGGTAAATTATGAAACCTTGCAATCAAAAAGAGACACATTAGGTGAGGGTTTTAAAAAAAATAATTTGAAAAATGTCATGTCGTTGAGAAATAATTATCAAAAAACTGATATCTCATTGAAGTCAATGGGAAACCATGAGTCATTTCTCTGGCTTTGCAAAGGGCACACAAAATTTCACGAGTGCAATAAGTCGAAATTGAGGGTCTGTTGGCGCCCCGAGTAATTTTATATAGACGAAATAGCTTTCATTTAAAATATATATTTTTAAAACTTGTTTTATTATATTTTGAAAAAGCAATGAAAACATTATTGCAATTATAAAATTTTTAAAAATAAAGTAATACAGTAATATTTGTGACATTACAATTAAAAGTAGGGACAGCAAAAAGTAAAGGATGTTCTACCTTAAATTGTTATTTGTAAAATATATAATATAATCTTTTATGTTATAGTAACTAAATAAATTTTACACATATAGATTGAATTGTAATGGTAAATTTCTGTAGAAAAATATAAATTACAGAATTTCTTATTTACTACAATTTTTGTTTCCACACTCGTTGATTTTCATAAAGCTGGGGCGTACTGAGTATTTAATTACGACGAAATTTTTTTTACTTCGAACACTTACATTTACATGTTATGAGAAACGTTTTATGAGTCTACGTGATGTCAGAAAAGTTCTTGTTTTAACCCAAATAAAACATATTTAGTACTTTTTATGTACACGAGGAGTTTTATTTATATATTTTCTGTTGTCCCCATTTAAAATTTTGTTACCTAATTATACCAAATTTTTAAGCACAAATCGTATTCTGCTGAGCAAATTAAAATTACATGATTCTTTCCGTTTACTTTTTTCATTATGAGGAAATGGCATTTTATCAATAAACCATCTACATTGTAAGGATATTTTGTTTTGCAAAAAATATGCATTATTCCAATTTTTTCCCTGTTGAAGCTCAACATTTGCAAGTTCGCTTAACCAAATATAACAAATAAAAGAAAAAATACAACTAGATTATAAGAAACAACGTCCCTAGGTGATCGTAGACGGAACGGCAGAACGAACAACTGACTGAATGAACGGGCGGAGCGGCTAATGGACCGCTAATAAGACAGCTTTGTTCAGTAAAATAAGACATGTGCATTATAGACACGTTACGTATTAATTGTAGAACTTTTAGTGATAACGTTGATTTTATCTACACAAATCGCTTTCTATTTAGAAGAGACTAAAGACAAAACTTATATTCATTATTTCGTTGTGGATGACCTTTTCTCCTAACTTTTTAGTTGTCGAATTGAGTAGGTATTTAAGTGATTTTGAATGCATTTATTTTATGAAGATATTATTTTAGAAACACTTATTTATTATAAAATATACTCTAAATATAAATTATAAGATGCTTCTGTTATTCTAAGAAACCTTATGAGTTATAACTATTATTATTTTACAAGTTTCTCAAAGTTAATATTTTTATTGGTTGAATTATGGTAGGATTTTTCAAGTTTCTAAAAAAGACAGCATACAAAGACGCCTGTAAAAAACCCAACTGAACTCATTGATCCATCCATCCATCATGAAAATAGGTGTTCATCAAGGATCAGCATTAAGCCCGCTACTGTTTAATGTCTTCATCGGCTATATCACAGTAGACAAACAAGCGCTACCAGAGAATATTCTCTAGGTAAACAAAGCTCACACTAATATTGAACATAATTTTAACAATAAACAACAACTTTACGTCCTTGATAAATAAAACCATAGCTTCGTTTTTAAAATTAACGTTGTTAACAATAATGATCTTATCAAAATAATGAAAGAATTAAACTAATGTAAAGATATCATAAACAGTCTCCGCCTATTTTATTATGGAATAATAAACTGTTTTGTTAATGTCAATATTATGATAATGTAGTTATCTTTATCTGTTAATACTTGGGGGCATAATTATTGAGATTACATCGTTTACTGAGGGTTTGGTGAATTAAGCTTTCAAATTTGCGTGTTTACGCTGTGACTACACGTAGTATAAGAGTAGCGAATGAAATATGAAGCCTATTACTGGGAAATCGTATATTAATTAGGTTTTTTCTTCAAAATATTAGTTTTTTTTTACTTTTTTTGTAAATATGCTATTTAAATTTTAATATTTTGTTATTAACAATAAAATAATGTGGAAAACGATTACATTAGATAATTATATTTTTTATAATATGCAATAATTTTCAATAGATATAGATTAATTATTAACATTATAATAAAGGTTTATAAAAAATACGAAATAAAAGAAATAAAAACACCTATACCATTATTAAAGATATCTTATATATATATTTATGTTCTTTTTTTCTCCCATATATATGACAAGGAAAATCCACTTATTCTATTAACAGTAATGCTATACAAACTCTATTGAAAAGTCATAACTCGACGTCGATACACAATAATATGACTTAAGAGCTTTGGGGTGCATAAAATAATAATTCAATATCATCTTTTGAGACATTTCGACGGAAAATTATAAGATTTATACATGTTTATATTGAGTATTTTATGTTATTATTCTGATTGTACAATGAAAATGTACAAATATGCGATTAAACAAAATTAGCTCACTGAGTCTAAGACATTCTAGAGACAATCTATTGCTTATTTCATATTAAATAGATGACACAGATTGGAAATTTATTTCTTGGCTTGAAAATATCAATTATGATGTATTTATAGAATTATCCTTTTAACAAATGATGATGTAAAAAATATCAAGGTAATGGAGCTTAAATAATTAATTTCATCCAGGTAGGTAGAGATACACGGATACCATAGAAGGATAATTATTTCCTGTGATTGTTCATGTGGCGTGTAATCAACAAAGGTCAATAACCTCGTGAGTGAGTTTCACTTATTTGAAACTAGTTTACGCATGTGAAGGAATCTATATAAATATTATATATATATATATAAGAATTATATGTTTAAAATAAAGATAAAAATATTAAATGATCCTTGTAGGAGACAATACATTTGACAGTATAATCCTAGTGATAAATTTAATCAAGCAGTGATTTGAGTCTATTGTAAATTGTCACATAATCATGTAACGTACAAAAATGTAAATTGGACATTATTAAAATACATAGACGAATTGTGATGAAATTCATAATTAAATTATAAACGATTATTGATATATAATAGATATGTTATCAATATAGTTTTGTTGTTGATATAATATTTCACTAATCGACCGTTTGACTTAATTGAAATTGATACATTAACACTTAACAGATCTTAATAGATAAAATTCATATGTTATTGGAATTGTGTTTAAAGTAATATTCCAATAATTATATATGACTGTCTTAAAATACATTAAACCGAAGTTAATAAATTACGTTATTATATATATACATAACCTATAACCCTATATGGGTTACAGGTTAAGCCGACCTATACCCTTTAAGACGTGGTAGTTTAGTCCAAATTCGCATTTTTTTGTCTATTATGCCATTTTTTTGAGTTTTGTGTCTCAATTTTGTTTTATTTTTGTACAGTAGATTAGTTGATTTATTATTTTAAACACTAACACTGCAAGTAACTGTACCACCTGAGTCGTAGTAGACAAATGATTGATAAAAAAATATATATACGTTTGTGAAAAAAAAAGTTCGTTTAGTGGTTACCTTATTTTCATTATAATTTATAGTAATTAGGTTTGCTGTTTTATGCATTACACCTGCGTTCGTTCGCGGAAGGTATATCGGTATGGAGACTGCTTTTATTGTATCCGTTCTGATCAGTGGAGAAAAGAAAATGGCTTAAGGGACATAGTATTATGGATTAAACGTCGCAACATTTCCATTACTAGAACGATAGATTTTAATCAGTCTCGTGAAATGAGTGGATAAATTAAAACACAACATGAGGATAATAATTAATTAGCAGCTTACTTTGTAAGCCACCGCTGTAACATAACCGAGCACTAATAAACAATCCGATTTATTTCACCACAGACAGTGTCACGCAATTATTTTTTTAATCGAGTCAAAATCAGTATGGATATCGTGTACCTATTTTGCCTTCTCTAATTGACTTTTTTAATTTTATTTAGATTTTATTAAAATTAATAACCATTAGTTATTTTAGTAATAATTCTATAAAAACCATTTTAAAGAGTGAAATGGTGTAAAGTGTAATGGTGTAAATTTGTATTTTTATGTTTTAAATAAATTATTGTATTGTTTAACGGCGTATATTATTTAAGTCTGGTAAAAAAATTGAAACGATAACTAATAGTTATTGTTCGATCTGTTGTAGTAATGTAACAAACTATATTAGGATTAAAGAAGGGTACAGAGCAATACCTCTTGAGATATAGCTTAGATTTAATAAAACAGCTCGTTATAAAATTTAGAGAGATTCCTCAAAGCCAACTGCAGGTTATTTCCCAGAGGTTACAATATTTTGATTATAAACAATTAATAAACTAATTATTGGGTAAAGGTAGTATCAAGTCAGTTATGTAACGCTTTCTTTCATAATGAAGATACAGGGGTTTGGAAAGGGACCAATTGGTTTAAAGAAACGGATGGAACGGCAGTACCTTCCTGCTGGACTTGTAAAATATGTTTGTAAATAATTGTGCTTTAACTATTTACGTATAAAGTAAATCTTATACTAATTAAATAAAACTTTCTCATGATACAACGATTTCTGTATATGAGTTAAAATATGTTTGAATATTTAATATAAATTATAAATATAAATCAAAATAGATTTTATATTTGAGTGGAGTTATATTCGTCTATAATTACTGCTCGTACACCTGCAGCCATAACGTTCAATTGTTAGTCCTTTTCAATTAACTTTGGATCCTTTATACCCTCGTCACAGAAAAATCCTCAGTCGGTTCTTACTGAGTTAATAAAAACGCTCTTTTACAAAGAAACGAAAATATTTCATTAAAAGAACCAGGTATCCAAATTATTTATCAAGTAAATACTTTAATAAGTTTCTTTGCAAGTTAAAAAGGTCTGGAATATATATCGGTTTGTTACTTTTTTATCTAATTGTTATTTTACTTTTGTTGTATTTGATAATATAAAGTTCCAAGGAGAGACAGGTTATTGATAATGTTTAGGTTAGATACTCATAACAATGCAGCCTATTGTAGAGCTCGTGAAGTACAGAGTAACAAAATACGATACAACAAATTATAATATTTTTCCTTCTTCAGAAAAATTAAAATCTTTCTAAATTCATGTAAATATAACAGATTAGTTAAAACATGCAAATTATTACTAAATGATAATTACTCTTTACTTTAATATTACACAGAAAAAAAATAAGTTCACCAGGCACCCTTTGATTTAAAATTGCAGTAAAAGCTACCTTCAATTTTAAAAAGACTAAATTATTTTTTGTGATAAAAAATCATAAACAAAATAATAGACTCGCCAAACTAAACTAAATACTTTACATGAAATAAATAAAATATTTTAATTTAAAATGTAACAAAGACTTGAAACATTTTTAAAAATAACTGTATCTTCATCATACTAAAATAACAATAGCTATGTTAACTTTGTGTCTCTATAACTTTTAATTTGTGAACCCTGTTTGGTAGTAGCGTTATTAGTCTTAGGTAAGGTTCAAAATGCTTTGTCCTTTATTAAATTGTCTTTTACTTTGTACAGTAAGTCAAATTACAATTGAGTTTCTGCCTTACTTTTAAAGTTTATAGATAATATTTGTGATTTGGATTATCAATTAGCGAGAAAAACGAATAAAAGAAATAAGATATATTTGTTATATATTGAAATAGTTAGAGTCAATCAATCATCTGATGATAGTCAATATGTTTCACTCTTTCTTCACTTGGACTTTGATGGTGACAAATTATATATTTATGTACTGTCATTTTATACTTTGTAAATGGTACCATTTATATATTTATATAATTAACCGTTAATCTATTTTGTTTTGGACGGTGCTTTGTTAATTCAACCAGTACAGTAGACAATATATATAATTATAATAATTGTCATTATTATGGTTTATGTCTAATCTGATGTCTCTCAAGCTTTATTGGGACACTTCAGAAATGTGCTTACTCTAGCAGTTCAAATAAATGATTGCTAAACCTCTGGTATTCTTTTTTGGGTAGACCTCGAAGAATTCGGTCTGCCCATTCATTTGTCCCCTACTTTCGAATTTTGGAAAAATTTCTTCACAGGAGGTCTTCTTAGGACCGCCTGAGTCCGAAATGACCATTGGTCAAAAAGTTTATATATATATATATATATATGCGTGCGTGCGTCCAGATTCGACTTTTGTCAGCACGATAGCGGCCGCAGTTTCGCTCGGATCGCTTTCAAACTTTGCACAAAAATCAACCATCCAAAAATGAAGGTCAAGTTCGTTAACCAGAGAAATCCGGTCACAGGGGGCGCTAGGGCCTCACTTTCTCTGATTTCAGTTTTTCGACCATAACTTTGTCCCTATATAAAGGAGATCAATCGCGTTCATATTATATGATGTCTTTGATAAATACCTATAACTAATGTAGATAAACCGAAAACCTAACTTCAATAACTTAGGGGTGGGGGTAAAAAAACCGACAATTTTTGGAAAAAAAATCATAACTTTTTTCTGGTAAACATTCTTGCAACACAAGTATTTTTAATAGATAGGTTATTTTTTACTCTAAATTTAGGTACCAAAAGTTTTTCCGTAAAACGTACCGTTTCCGAGAAAAAAAATTAAAACCACTTTTAGCTTGTAAATTTTAGGTAGGTAAAACCACGGCAACTTTTTTCTGGTAAACATTCCCTCCTCGCAAATATTTTTAATAGAAAGGTTATTTTTTACTCTAAATTTAAGTACCAAAAGTATTTCCAAAAAAGATACCTTTTCCGAGAAAAAAAATAAAAACCGCTTTTTGCTTGAAAATTTTTGATGTAAACAACGGCATCATGTATTATTCTTAGGTAGTGAGTTATATTTTAAATGAGTTACACACGAGGTCTACCCACGCGTGTACCCCTGCGGGCACGGATTTTTTTATTTCTTATCGTAAGTATAAGCTATCTTTTTTGACTTGCTGTCTAATGTATGTTTTAATAAGTAAATAAATGGAATACAAACAAATAGTTTGTCTTATTGTAAATGAGATAATTTCGGCGATTTCGTAAGCGAGCTGCAGTTAATGGGTTACAGTTGCAGCTAGGTAACACCAATTACTATATACTTTATTGAATCATATTTTAAAATTTAAGCGTGTTGTCCCAATACGTTAGATATTAAAATAATTTTAAAATATATATATGCGTGTATTTTGCATGAAAAATTATTGAATTAAATGGATTACAATAAATACCTCCTCAACAATTTTTTTTTATTTCATAAATGGTTTTTTGGTGTAGAATATATTTACAAACCTCAAAGTACATTTTGATGAAATAACTTAATTGCATGTAGTTTGAGTTTGGTGTCAGAATAGGAACGTCTGTTAAAAAAAAATGCCATATTTCATGTAATTATTGATGGTCTAATTGTGATTTACCGTTCCTTTTTTAATTTATGTTGTTTTGTTTAATATCATAATAAAATTCAGATTTGTTATATAATCCTTTTCTTACTTGCAATGAAAAAAATAATATTTATAATATATGTTGTTCCGTGTCAGTATATTATAATACTCGCTAAAGGAGCAACGCTAATGCTGATCAAATACTAGAAATGCGGGTTCCATTACACAGACACTTGTTAAATATAAAAGAAATTCCTAAACGATATTTAAATATTTAGTTTGTTAATAAAGCACAATGGTACAAAATTAATATTTAATATTTTATCCAACACACATATTCGTTGTCTTATTTTAATTATGTCACTGAATTACACAACAGTTCCCACTTTTCAGATGTCTGTTTGTCAGAGATTATTCAACAGTTTATCCTTCATATGTCTGATATTGACTTATATATTTTTGTATTAAGATATCACAAAATTAAAGTTAAGACTATATGACCAGGATAAAATAATCATTTATGAATAAAAATTATAACTCTACTACTTCTTTTCTGTTTCTTTTCATTATATGCAGTAATGTAGGGCAAGAAAATGTTATCTCATTTAAGTATTATATTAATTTTCACCAGCTCTTAATAAAATTCTTTAAATATATTTTTTCGTCTTCATGTAAGAGTAATTTTAAGGCCACGGTCTCGATTGCGGTGAGCTGAGAGGGATGTTTAATATATATGAATATATTTAAAATAAAAACTAAAATTAATCTCAATGTACATTTAACTAAAACGTTTAAGGAACACTTTTTTATAAACAATTAAATTTTTTCGGAACCAACTGTTATTTATATAATAAGATTTTAAAAACATTCTTCAATAATAGAACATAAGTTTTAGATACATTAATTAAAAACAGAATTGAAAACTGAAAAATTGTTAATTAAAGATAATTCTATTCGACGTCTTTGTCAGAAATAGATATGGAAAAATTAATGTTATCAAGAATCTGTTTAAAAAACAATTTTAATATTCCATTATATTGTAAAATAATTGATTAAAATACTTAGCCCGTTTTAATTTTCATAATTAATAAGTACTCAAAAGTTTAAAACGTAAATAATCAGTTTTTTAGTACAGAGTATATGTAATTTCATGATATAATGGCCGTTTTGTCGAGTCCGCGAACAAAGTTAATACAATAGCCAAAATAAAAAAACCAACAATGACCCGTAACCCAATTAAAATCTGAAATTGGAGCTCGAACAACAATTGAAAGAATTTAGAATTTATTTATTAATTTTTTGCAGGCGTAACGTAAGAAATATATGTAAAAGGGTTAATTAAATTACAGATATCGTAAGTGCAAAAACAAACCAGTGACGGCTTACTCGAGCTACTCGAGCTACTCCTGCTACTCGAGCTACTCGAGCGATGAGGTTAAGGTTGTTAAGGTTAAGGGTGTTTATCTTAAATGCATTTAAATAATTTTGATAGTTATAAGATAATACAACGTTATCAGTCAAACAAGATTATTTGTCTTGTTTATGAAAGTCTCACAAAAATTAATAAATATTTGATAAAGTTTAAATATTATATATTTTACCATTAGTTCTTGTATAAAGACGCAGTCTTTATTAATCAAATAACGCACACTGTTTATAAAATTATATTATTTAAAGTTACTGCTTCAGTATTAATAAATGTTTTATATTACATTAGAGGCGACTAAAAGTACATATTTTATGTTTGACTTTTTTTTGACAAAATAATTCAACTTTAATAATTTATTATATTAAAAGTTTATATATAACTTATATAAAATTCAGTTATATTATTGCTATTTATTCTGAATGAACAAATCCTAGTAATTGTATTTAAATTTAAATTTAGAATTTTGAAACAAAATTATTTCACAGAACAGAGCAGTACGCGGTCCTTTAAAGTCTACCAAAAATTCAATTTTGAGGGCGAGCTAACACTATAGCTGCTGGGAAAGTCTCTTTAACATGAACAAGATGCAGTTCTAAGGGTAGACAGATGTGTTAGTTATCATCTGTAGCGAACACAGCTATGAATTTTGTTATTGGAATTGATGTTTCATACTCGTATTGTATGCTTGCACGCGATGCTAAGTCTTTCAATAACAGTAAAAAAAAACAAATAAATCATAATTAGAGTTTCATTTCTTATTTAATGTTGTTGACATGAAGCTAAATTTCCTTAGTTTGGTAATGGTATTAAAATCTATTCTCTATAATTTAGGTATGTGTCATATTAAATTCAAAGCTATAGCTCACAAAATCAATATTAAATAATCATAGTGAGAAAGGATAAGTTAAAATTAAATCTGGACATTACATACAATGAAAATTGGATAAAATTACCTGATGTCTCGTGTCAAATAAAATACGTGTGACATTATTTTATAACGGCAATTTGAATGTTCTTGTGTTCTTTAGATTTTTGCTCTTATTGTATGTTTATGCCTAATGTATAATCAATCTACCCACAGCAGAGCGACAGCCAACACTTCCAGCACATGTGAAGAGAGTTACTGACTGAAGAAGCAAAGTCTTGAAAGTTCAAATATATTAATATTTTTATTAAATATGCTCTTATTACGGTACATGAAATAAAACAAATATTCAAAACAATAACAGACAGCGGCAAAGATACGAATCACGATAACCAGTCATGAAAATCGATAGAGCCTTGTAGCCCTGATTTACTGACAATAACAACAGTACCTCTGGGTGCTGAGTTTCACAATGCTATAAACAAACAGGTCTACTGGCAGAATATTGAACTACCAGAATATTCCATTTTAAGTGTTCCTCTCGTCGGCAGTATTTAGTTTGGTGTACATTTCATCTGGTGTAATTAATTTATCAGAATCTCTTCTCCAATTAGTGTTCCTAGCTAAATAGAGTTTCTTAGAGTAGGTTTTTAATGTTTTTTTTTTCCAGGACACATAATAAATATAAATAATTTAAGTTAAAAGATAATGTTCTAGACAAGATTTTTTTAGTACTAATTCACGGGTGATTTAGTTAAATATTTAATCTGATATTTATCCTTGGTACCTAAGCTAACCGCAAAAATATTAAGTCTCGTCGTGTCATATATTAAATGATGATTAAAAAAACACATTTAATAAACAAAATATAAAAAAGAACCACTGAAAAACGAACCACTAAAGAAATTAGAAATAACAACAACTTTAATATGTGATCTTTCAAAATCGTAAATTCTCAATGGGTGGGAGTCGCAAGACCTTCGAACACAACATTTTAACAAACTCGATTGTAGTAAAAAAGAACTGTGACGGATTTTTCTGTTACACCTTTTATGTTACCTAAAATTATTGGAGACTAGGAAATATATACTACTTTTTTATAATTGTATATATACTGTATAATATTTAACATATAATATTTGTTAATAATTGTATACTTCATTTAAGCTGCTAAATTTTCTGATTCCGTAAAATGAAATGAAATTTAGAACAAAAGTTATTCTTTACTCGTATTAATATTACTGATAAATATCACAAAATTATTCTCAACCCACAGGGTCGATCGACCGACCGAAATGGACATTTTAATTAACCTTTAGTATATGGCTTTGAAAATTAATGTATCCATCGATGATTATCGGATAACTTAATTTCTAAAACTGATTGCTAAATTGCTAATAATATAGATTAGAAAAATTAATAAATTTACTGAAATTGAAGTTTGAGATGGTACAAAAATATTGTAGTCATTATAATATTTCTAAACTCCTATTTTAATACCAGTAGTTTGACCAAATTACTAACAAATTAAATCGGCAGTCCTATTATAATTATGCCATTGAAATAAAAATAAGATATTAGATGTTATTAATTAATCGTCATAGATTATTAACAAAAAAATAATTAATTCAGATCTGAAATTAAAATTTATTTAATACAAAAAATAAATACTACTCTGTTTAAGAACACAATGACATTAGAGTAAACTATTTCACTGAGTATAGATAAGATGAAATATGTATATTTATGTAGATTCGTTACATCTGCTCTTACTAATGTTATTCGGAATTAATACGTCAGAATCACGAAATGTATTAAAATGACTTGATTTGACATTTTATTTCACTGGATTAACATTGGCCTATATTAAGCTAATATTAATCCAGTCCGTATTTAAATAAAAATTTTAAAAAATAAGTTAAATAATGTCATAAAGGTCACATAAAAATAGGTACAGAAAGAGGAAATTAATATTGAGATATAGAACATTTTCCGTGAAGTTTTGCAGCGTACTTTCAAACTAATATAACCAAATAGTAGAAGATAAGTCAGGTGCTTGGAGTAAGTAAACACATCTGCAAGCATACTCTCGATATTGTGCAACAAATAAGAAACTTCACTATCTTGCAGAAATCTATTTCCAAAGTAAATATACACACAGATAGTATACAGTTTTTGTTATATATAGATTTTGTTTTGTTTCTTTTGTTATATATATTTGCGCGAATCACCATAAATTACAATATAAAGCTGTAAAAAATACAGAGTAATAAATAAATAGCCCAAAACAAAATTGAAACAAAAAATCATTGATGATATATTACAAATGAAAAGTGATCACTGAGAACCACGAAAAATCAGTGAAGTTAAAATCAGTGAAGTTTTGCACACACGTAGTTACCATACCTTAGCATTAAAAAAGTTGTTAAGTGCAAACTTATGATCGTTATTTGCACTTTATTATCGACTAGCAGGTTACCCGTGCTTCGCGACGGGAATAAACAAAAAAAAACTGACTTTCGTGAGTGTTGAAACCATGACCCTACCCTTCAAACATACACGCACTATCCTCCAACCCATCATGACTCGCTATCAGTGCGAGAAAGCCTTGAGTTTGACAAATACAGAGTTTCATTCCTAGCGGGTTATAAGTACACTCTTAATTCTCACATCGCAGCGTGTTGAGAATTAACATAGTGACTGGTCAAATAATTTAAATTTCTACTGCAATGCAATGGAAGAAAAGAGGGAGCGGGGCGTAAATTTTGTAGTTTTTTAGCTGTAACTTTGGAACGGTTTGGACCTATGAAAAATCCTTTCTTATTGCACCTATTCAATATGTCAGGAGTCTTATGTAAAAATTTCAGCTTTCTAGGTATTACTGTTTGGGCTGTAGAGCGATGAATGAGTCCGTGAGTGAGTATCTTTGTGCTTTATATATTAAGATAGCCGTGCTTCGCGACGACGGCGAAAGTAATCAAATATTTTGTTTGAATTTCCACACCACCGAGGAGGTATCAAACAGGCGCGTTATATTTTTGAAGTTTTTTAGCTGTAAGTTTGGAACGGTTTGGACCTTTGCAATATCCTTTCTTATTGCACCTATTCAATATGTCAGGAGTCTTGTGTCCAAAATTTCAGCTTTCTAGGTATTACGGTTTGGGCTGTAGAGCGATGAATGAGTCAGTGAGTGAGTGTCTTTGTGCTTTATATATTAAGATATGAATTAAAATAAAGTATTACCTTAAAAATCATATTGTCTATTGAACCAACTTACTCCCAGATATTCGTGTAACGTATATTTAGAATAAAATCTCAATATTGTAAGTCATGTTATCGTATAAATAGACATAAAGTCACAACCATTTAGCTCTGCTTCACAACCCGCTAACATTATAACTAGGCACACCGCAATAATTAGTAGAGAATACAATTCAGACTAAATACTTAATAAAGTACAAAACTTACTTTTCATTAGCTGATACTGTTTAAAACTTTTCAGTTAACACTCAAAACTTTAAATATAAGGTAATTATAAATAAATACCTTACCAAAATAAGAAGAACTTAACACAATAAATTTAATTGGAAATGTTAATAACAATAATACAATTCTTGATGAAAATATCTTCCTTTTTAATCAAAATCAGGTAAAGTTAACACTGTAAGAGACAATATAATTTTACCGTATTTAAACTTCTGTATTGATTGCATTAGTTTTATTAATTTATACATTATTTTAATTTAAGAATATGATATATTATTCAAACTAATAGATAAAATTTTAAAAATCAATGTGTGGTAGTTTTAAAAATATTAATATATTTTAAAAATAATGTTCATCATTTACGAGAAATGCAAGTAAAAAGAATTAATATTGAATTCATTTTAAAAATGTGACTGTGTTAGAACAATTAACTTTAAATTTAAAAAACAATTTCATGCAACGTTAATTAAATTTTCATTTTTTGTCAAAAGGAACAAAATTAAAAAAAACGTCAAATATATTTCAATATTATATTTAAAAATAGAATTTAAAAGCTAAAACTAAAGCTAACTAGGAGTCAAAGCTTCACAAATGTTAAGAAATTTTGTCAATTTATATATTATTTTACAATTCATACATTAAGATATCTTTAGTAGCTATGATTACAACTATGAACAAAACATTCAATTATTTTATTGACAAAAATATAAAAGTACGTCATTCAATTAAAAAAGATTAGCATAAATGTAGAAAATGGCGAACCAGGTACAAAGAAGTATTTTTGCTACCGGAAAATAGTATAAAGAATAATGCTCTGTGTCTGTGAAATAAAAAAGTTAATGCCATATCTAACAACTTTTAAGGCAACTGCAATTACATTTATTAAAATAAATGGCAAAACTTCACGTTGGTACATTGTATCCATTTTTTATTCAGTTTTTTTTTTTATATTAAAGTGAAAAGTTTTGGTTTGTATAGCTGTTATCTATTCAACTATATTATTTACTTGATTATATTTTTACTTTCCTTATAATATATTTTAGGACCAAAAACATTTTCTAAGATATGAGATATGATACTAGACTTGACAAAAATGTTATTATTAAGACTAATAATGGAATATCTTTAGGTCTATTTTTGTATTCAAAAGTGCTTTGACGCCTTTAAGTGTTATGTTCAGTGACATATGTCAATAGGAAAATTAGACAGATAGTTGATATCGCTGTATTAATTAGCTGTACTTTATATACCTTCATAATATCCTCTGAAGATCTATGGTAGTAGGAGAAGCTTTTTCTATTTCACAAAAGAATGTCTTAGGTGGTAGAGCCTAGCTGTAGTTTTCTGACTGCAGCTCGTATTGGGCTGGCTCGACCGGGGAAGGACCACCCTCTCACAGAAGACCGAGGTGTAGAGACCAAATTCATTTGGTTATGTTCCGTCGGTGAGTGAGAGAATCCGGAATGTCCCAGCTGGTAAAGACGCACACTCGTCTACCGGACGTGGACAGCCACACGCCCTCTTTGTTGGATCTTCTGCTGACTACATATCCAGAAAAGTACCAGATCACTGTCGAGGCTCCCTTAGGTTCCTCTGATCTGGTACGGAGTGTAGTGCCCATTCAACGTCCTGCTCGCACAAGACCTGCGACTCGACGCGTTTGGCACTACAAGTCAGCGGATTGGGATGGAATGCGGTCTTTTTTTGCATCCTACCCATGGGGGCCGATTTGTTTCCCTTTCAATGATCCTAGTGACTGCGCTGCGGCTGTAGCTGATGTGATACTTCAGGGCATGGAACTTTTTGTACCAAGCTCTGTGGTACCACTTGGCGGCAGATCGCGGCCTTGGTTTGATGCGTCTGTCAGGGCTGCAGCAGCTGGCAAACGGCAGGCTTATCAAGCTTGGGCTAATGCGTTAGTCACTAAGGATCCGAACTCTAGAGTTCTGAAGAGGAAATACAACCGTGCCTCCAGATTCTTCAAACGGCAATTTGCTAGAGCAAAGTTCAAGCATGTCGTCAAAATTGGGGATCAGCTGGCAAAGTACCCGCCTGGCACGCGGAAATTCTGGGCGCTTTCCAAGGCCACTCTGGGCAACTTTAGCCAGCCGTCCCTTCCGCCCTTGCACATGGGGAATGACTCTCTGGCCCACACGGCAAAAGAGAAAGCCGATCTCTTGGGCACTCTTTTCGCCTCCAACTCGACTTTGGACGACCAAGGGAAGACACCGCCTATCATCCCGCGGTGTCAGAGTTCAATGCCGGAAATAGTTTTTCGACAAAAAACTATCAGGCAGTCTCTATTTTCCTTGGACGTTCATAAGTCGAGTGGGCCGGATGGCATTTCTCCATTAGTGTTACGAACGTGTGCCCCTGAGTTGACTCCAGTGCTAACGCGTCTATTTCGGTACTCCTACCTTAAAGGCGTAGTCCCGGTCTCATGGAAGCGTGCCCTTGTCCATCCGATCCCTAAAAAAGGTGATAGCTCGGACCCAGCTAACTACAGACCTATCGCCATTACCTCCCTTCTCTCCAAAATAATGGAGATTATTATCAACCGACAGCTCCTAACGTACCTCGAGGATCACCAGTTATTTATTTCCAACATACATTGTTATGCGGATGACAGTGGGGATGCGGTATATTCCGGTCGTGCAGGTCTCTCTCGGGAAAACGTCGACGAGTGCCGAAAGAAACTTGTGTCTTCAATAGAGACCTCCCTGGGGATGGTCTCTGAGTGGGGTGAACTGAACCACGTTCAGTTCAATCCCCTAAAGACACAGGTTTGCGCGTTTACCACTAAGAAAACCCCATTTGTCGTATCACCGCTCTTCGAGAGCACTCCCCTTATTGCCTCGCCAAGTATCAGAATACTGGGTCTCGACATTTCGAGTGACTGTCGGTTTCGTGGTCATCTGGAGAGCAAGGCCAAGTTGGCCTCGAAGAAATTGGGCGTGATCAATAGAGCGAGGCAGTACTTCAATCCTGGCCAAAGACTTGCGCTCTACAGAGCGCAAGTCCGGCCACACATGGAGTACTGTTCTCATCTTTGGTCCGGATCACCCCAATATCAGCTTCTACCATTTGACCGCGTACAACGGAGAGCCGTTCGGATTGTCGGGGACCCGGTGCTCTGTGAACGGCTGGACTCTTTGGCATTGCGTAGAGACGTGGCTTCTTTGTGCGTCTTCTACCGCATTTACAACGGGGAGTGTTCCGAAGAACTATTCGACCTGATGCCTACCGCCGAATTTCACTACCGCACAGCTCGCCATCGCCTCCTTTATCATCCATACCACCTGGACGCATGGCGATCTTCAACTGTGCGGTTTTCAAGGACTTTTTTCCCACGTACCACTCAAATGTGGAACGAACTTCCTTCGGCGGTATTTCCAGATCAATACGACATGGGTACCTTCAAAAAAGGCATATATTCCTTTCTCCAAGGCCGGCAACGCTTCTGTGAATCCTCGGATGTTGCAAGAGTTCATGGGCGGCGGTGATCATATACCAACAGTGACCCGCAAGCTCGTTTGCCCTCCTCTAACATAAAAAAAAAAATGTTGACCTAGTGACAACATGAATCCTCTGGAGTCCCTTAAACTGTTTTCATAAAAACTACTTAATTTACGTCGAGATCACTTTTAATTTTAGAACATAAATGACTGTCTGGACAAAAATAATTTTTTTAATGTGAAAAGCCACATATTAGAATTAAAAATAAATTACAAAATTATAAAAAAAATCTTTGAAACAACAAAAATCGTGGGACATGAAAATAATTTTTCCAATAGCTTTCCCAAATTTATCACTTAGAATCAATATGAATTCTATAATTCCTTGTTGATATGACAGCGTGATAAGACTAGCAGTTAGTTGTTTTATCTTTCTTCTATTTCAACGCTTTATGACAAATAAAAGAAAGATATACTTACTATACTTAAAATCAACAACAAACAAAACAAACAAACAAACAAACAAACAAAAAATCAACTTAAAATTTATGTATTAATTTATTAACTTTGGTATTGGTTATGTATCGGTATACCCACCACATGCCAATGCGAACAGCCAATAGCCTGCAATGTAAATGTATCCAAAGCTTCAGGTTAACGAGATAGACTGGGAGTAGATCTGTATGGGTTTCTTACATTATATCAATTTAAATGGAAGTCGTACTTTAGATACCAATTGGGAAGAATAAGAATCCGAAAAACTTGTGAAAACAGATTTATGTCACATCTAATAATAAAAGCAATCACAATATCGCCTGCTTTTATGACAATAATAATACATTTATAAGTTAAGTAAAGAAAAAATATTATTATAAAATCGACATATTTTTATTAGTAATTACATAATTTATTTTAATTTCTACACGTAGTTTACCTTTCTTAAGGTTTAATGAAATTCGATCGCTGCATTTAGATAGTACAGTTTATGCATTGTCATCTTGATAAAGGCCATTAGATAAATTGGTATTGTATTCGAAGTAAAATGATTGGTGTTTATATAAATTAGGTCTACGGAATTTTATCTAATTAATTGTGGATAAGTATAACTCCAAAATACAAGGAATATTAGACTATTATAGACATAATTTAATTACTATGTAAAAGTGAAGAAATTTATCTAAAAAACTATAGAGGGGCTATAAATTTATTTGACGTGTTTATTCCTTTTGAGAGTTTCTATGGAAGGGCCTTATAACAGGACCCTCGATATATATTCCTCTCATTGATATTGAGAATCTGAGGCTATAATTTAAAGATCAATGTTCTGTTTTGGATCAAATATTCATTCAACACTTATAACGTAATACGGATATATTTTTATTTCATCTGTTTATTATAGTACAGTAAAACTTTAAAACATGTCTTGTTTTGATATGACTCCTTTCCTAAAACATTTTTTTTATAATTACATATACACAAAGATAGTTGTAGTCATAATCTCTGGTATGTAAATATATAAATGTGATAAAAAGTTATTTTATTCCAATGTTTTCTTTGAGATTTGTTGGAGTTTATATTTATCAAACAATACCGACAACTTATTTGAGTCAATTATATTCAAAAATTGAATTCTGGTTAACCGTTCTGTCAATTAATAATTTAACACATGAACACTTAGTCTCAGTTAACCCAATTTACTTGTGAAATAATTCATCTGACCTTTATTAATAGCTTTAAAATATTTAGCTCTCTATCAACAGAAATTTTGCATATCAGTTAAAAAAAAACAATAAAATACTTGTACATATTTAGATATTGTATTTTATAGTTAAAAAGATATTAACGTAATTTTCAATTATTATGAGTTATATTTTCAGTAGCAATAAATTTTCCAGATATTACGTAAAATTCGTATTCTCATGTGAGCTTATGCTAGCCGTAAAATGTAACTCTTTCGCAGTTTAACTGTACTACTGTTATATGTTATATTTATTAAGGATGACTTACTTTTATATGGCTTATATTCTGCATCCATATATATGTATCGTTTTTGCGGTTTTGTAATATTCTGTGAGTAAATTTCCAATGTTTCTTAATAACGTTATAATATACATATAAATTATAGGAAATTGTAAGCGACTTTATATAATTATGATACTTTTGTATGCAGTAGATAAAATACAACATAACTTTTTTTCCAATTCCAAAGTCCAATACGAATCTTATTTTTAAAATCATATTGATATTATTATAAAATAACATGCTTTCCTTTTACCTTAACTTTTTTCAAGAACACAAGTTGGATTTCAATTAAAATATATTGTGTACTCGCATCATATATGCGTACCTCATTGGATTTCAGAATATAATTACCAACATTATACTTTATCTTTCAAATAATTCAGTGCTAACATTTGTTATATTGTGTCTACACATTTTCGTCGATTCTTTGACTGTACCACGGCAATTACTTACACGAATTGAAATAAAAACATCAAAAAATGAAGGATAAATATAATTAAAAAGAAAACGTAAAGTGACGCGAAAAGGACTAACTACGTTCTCTTAAAGCCACACTGTATTAAAATGTGTCTTTTCTCATAAAAGATTTGGAACTAAATATAATAGTGAATATTATAAATTTAATTATTTATTTATATGTTTACACTAAACGTAAAATACGACCAGTAAAAAGAACAAAAACTAAAAATTATGGGGACACAAAATATTGTCTTATCGCCTAACGACGATTTCATCCAAACAATTCACTTTATGGTTGAGATACATTTACATAAATTATAGAGTAAATATATTCACAGATATTGTTTACTTCTTTCCTTCAACAGTATTTCCGGATTGATACGACATGGGTAACTTCAAGAAAATCGTGTCCTCACACGTTCTAGGAAAATACATACCTGTACAACATTTTAGATATCTTTGTATAGCAAAATGTTCCTTAACAGATTTTTAAATACTGTTAATGATTTCGATTTTCATCATTTCAGGTGCGCACTCGACTGCAAATGAGGTAACTCCGAAACCAGTCTGTTACTTATGGAGATATCCTTACTATATAATAATGAGCTAATTGACTCTGTTTGCACGCGCATCACTTATCACCCACAAGTCACACAATAATGTGTAATACATCAAAAAAAAAGCTATTGAATCAGGCTACAAAATAGGGTGGGTGCCAACCTCATACGTGACCTTTGACCATTCCTGGCCCGAAGGGCCGGGAAGTTCCCTTGTATTAATATAATGTAGCAATGTTGAATGTAGCAAAATGTATTCTTTATTCAAATTATTGCTAAAACTAGTAACGTCAATACTATAAGCTGTTTATTATCCATTGCCATCGGTATGTTATCAGTGACTTTGGCCTGCGTAATAATCGTATTAAGATCGGAACGAAATCCGGATCGAAAGAGATTAAAGAGATAATTGTTAAGGAATAGGTTTAAGTGCACATAAACTATACTTACATAAACTATTTTTAATAGGATTTTGGAAAGGAAGACCAGAATGGACACAGGATGAAAGTCGCTGAAAAGCATGATTTGATTCTTTTGTAATAAAATGTAGTTGGGCCTCTTACCAAACTTCAGAAGGTTTATCAGCAGTCATTATTATTTCACGTCATAATATTTGTTAGATGCTATATCATAAAAGTATTTCTAAAAACTTTACTCTGCAGCCGTCACTCACATTTATTTTGCGGTAGCTCTTAATAAAAAAACGTTTTCATTTATAAAGTGAAAACGATAAAAAACAATAAAACTGGAAAAAAAAAATCATAGTTCATTAAATTATAATCATAGTTATTAACAAGCAAAAGAATATTTCCTGTACAATGATTTGATTTAAAATTCAACTTTTTTTCTAAGTTGTATAAGATGGCCTGTAAAACACACCACATTACTATTGAATATGTACCAGACTTTTACACAAACTTTGGCAACAATTTTGTTTCGGTCGTATATAGATTTAACAACCAGTTACATCCATAGTCGCTTATTACGATAACTACTAAATATAAATTTATCATTACGATAATTTCTAAACTAATTTATTTTTCACAGTATAGCAAGGAGTATTTACGGAATATGGAATGAATATGGAATATATTGCATTTTATAAAAATAAATGGTTTATAAAAGCGTGGAAACCGATTTTAGTATATTTAGTATATTCATGTACCGATTATGTTGGAGCTCCATTTCAATATCTCACCCTTTCAGCTTCGCGAATACATGTAACAGTATTTTACATTCTTTAGCATTAACTAAACTACAGTAAACTTTAAAGTGTCATGCTACTGTACGCTATTTTTTTTTATTATTATACTTTTTTCAGTTCTTGTCTAAAGTTACTTTAACAGTTTTATCTTAAAATATTAAATAAACTAATGCGTTGCATATTCACAACGAAACGGTTACCTTTATTTTATAATTAATTAAAATATAATATATAATTAATATATTTTTGCTACGTCGTCGGAATTCTGTGAAATAAATTAACCAGACAGTTCCTCGCAACCCGTGGAAACAGATAAATGAAATATAATAAAAAGAAAAGCGACTATCTACACAATACTGCTCACCCATCTCAGTTCCCACCCCTTCAGTAAATTACTACAGACCGTTCCTTCCATTTTCATACAAAACAAAAGTGAGCATATTTTTTTTTATGGACTAATAATTACAATATTCATGAAGTTTTGCAGCTGGGAGCCGGGGTGGTTATTTAAATTAATTATTTTTATTACGTTTTAGGTTGATTTGATCTTATCTAACTCGTACTCTTACTCTTAATAAGAACTAACATTACAGCAGTGGCTTGTCTCTTCAGCGTGAAAAAACTACAGTCTTAATTAGTCAAATGTATAAAAAATATCATGTATATATTTTTTTACTATTACAATTTACTATCAAGAATGAATGTCAACATAGTTAGAGACATTATGTGCATTGTAAGCTATTGCGTCTGTGAGCCATTTCACGATTGTTCACTTTATCCAACAATAAAATAACCCATTCTATAACAATAATCTAGAAAATTGTAACTGATATAAAAATATATAGTTTTTTTTGTTCGTGAAAATTTTAAGTATTTTATTTATCCTTATTAATTTTCAATAACTTTCGCTACTTTAATTCAATAAAAACGATAAGAACGATATTGACGTTTGAACCGAAATAATCATTGACTTAATGTTATCGGTAAAAGCAATAATCGCCACAATGACGAAAATAAAAGTTAGGAGCGTGTTGTTGCGACCTCTTCAAAATATCTTAATTTATTGACAAAGAAAATAAACTCAAATTCTTATGAAGTCTGCCAAATTCGTTTTTAAATATTGAAGTTTAATCTTATCACTATAATTGAAAAGTGTTAGTTTAAAATCAGTATTCTCGTAGTGATGAATTATTTTTATTAAATATACTTAACGTCACAGATTAATTAATAAAACTATATACTGTAATATTTTATAATTGATTTAGATTTTTGAATATATCTGAGATTTGACATTTTCATTATCTTTATGTTATCACAGTAATTTAATGACAACTAACATATTCTTATAACCAAGATCAAAATATATGTATATTTTGTATATAACTTGCTTTTATTACATGTTTTTGAACAGAAGATTTAAAGATGGGTTTAATCTATACACTTATAAAATAAAGGGCGACGATGTTTCTTTCGAGATCAAAGTCACAGCTAATTTATGGACACACACACCTTCTTGTTGGATTCCATGCCGTAAATATACAACCCCATATGTAAGCAACTTTATCTGTAAGGATTGAGGTATTGATAGCGAGCAAGATATTGAAAACATGACGTTATCAAATTATTAACACTGAGTAAGATTGGTACAACTCTCAGTTTAAAATATTTGATATGCTAATATACTTATAACCTAATTAAAGTTATAAATATTCTATATACTGACACGTCTTTTAGAAATAAATTATCTTAATAAAAATATATTTATTAATATTCTGAAGTTTGGTTTACATCTTTATAATAAAACTTTTATCAAATATAAAAGATAGAATGCTCTAAGACAAATAATCCATTATTCCCTAAGGTAACATAAAATAATGAGATCTACCATACCGAAGGTTCCTGTGTAATCATAAGTGCGTAAAGCCTAGTGCTTCAAAGCGTGAATCACGCTGTGGTGTAAGTATTATTAGATTCTTAACCTTAATGCGAGAAAGATTTTTTTTTCTCTTTATTTTCAGTTTTAAAAAACTTTACCTAAAACAAACTTCCAATTATTCTGAATTAATGTTTTTAATATTTTACGGTTCACACGTCATGAACGGTAGAATGAAAATTATTAGCGTTATATACGTCTATATTATATTGTTTCTTGGTTCTGATATTAGCTCCGCTCCAACAAATACAACAGGGCGTGGCAAATTGCACGATGTGCATGTGTGCTCACTATTTCCGGTATGCCTTTCAGCATCAATGATGTAAGTTTTTATACGAGATGTGAATATATGATAAGAATGTTAGTAATAAAGTATATATATAAAAATATTATATATTTTGAGTTGGTTACATAGTGATTAATTGTTTTTAGTAATGTTGATATTTTATTTTAGTGGTTTTAGAAGCTCAAGTCTTTCTTTTTTTTTCTTTTTTTTTATAACAAACATTGATCCGATGAAACCTTACTCTTTTAAAGGAGGCTATGTCAATTGTGAGGAATCTGCGTCTAAATCCATGGATACGCTTATACTACACATCTTAACAAACATAAACAAAAGTTTTAAATTGTAATAAGTTCTTGAAAAATGTTTATTCCTTATATTAATTATAATCCTACTAATATCTAAAAATTAACGATTTTTATACCATTTTTAAATAGAAATATCTTTGTCATATTTCAAAAATATCCTCAGTTCATAGAGACACTCAATTTATTGTAAGTTTTGATGACAATGAATATCGAATCTCAAAAAGAAAGTCAGCACAGCACTTTACCCAGCACAGATGTAAGAACATTTTTAAAAGTTGGACGGCTTTCAAACGGAGAAAACTTCCAATCCTGCAACACTGTGTGAACAGAATTATTTTACTGTTTCAAAACTAGTGCTCATTTTTAAATAATGAAGAGAACATAAGCGAAATGTCTGTATTTTATATGGGAATTGTCTCAGCCTATTTTTTATTGAAGAGAGTAAATTTTAGGGTTGTATGCTTAAGCCAATTTGTAGCCAATATGTAGGTAGTTACGGACCTCATTTATCTTCTTCATTGTTTTCAATGAACGCAAATTAGATGAGGTGTAGGTTTCAAATAAAATCACTTTCGTAACTACCTTTGTTTATTATTAAGATTATTGCATATATTTCACATTGGTGTGACTTGTTTGGAAATAGACAAATATCAAACAATCTGAAAATCGATAATATATTTTTAATTAATGCTATTTACTGGAATAATATAGATATGTTCAAGATTTATCACGATAACGGTTTTCTTAATTTGAAGACTACTAAATTTAAATATAAAAATATGTGATGACCTCATCACAGAGTAGAATGATTTGAATATTTAAAAAACTTACAATTTCTAAAGTATTTAACTAAGGGTAGTAATGGGTAGCATCTTAGATATATGCAAGCCTTGTAAAATTTTACGGCGGCCTATAGGTAGACGACCTGGGCTGACAACGTTGTGATGTTTTGAATCGTGTGTATAATTTAATCTGCTAAATGTCAAATTTGGTTTTAGAGTCTGTGAAGAAACATAACATTAAACTTAATATTTATTTTATGCATAATCTTATTTGCATGATAACGTTGTGTTACCTTTATGAATATCAAAATAGCTTGTATGCCTCAGTAGGCACTCCACTTAAGACTAAAACACCAACCTTTGCCTCATCGCTCGAATGGGCCGCTAGGGATTTTTTTTTAATTACTTGACTGCAATTTATCTTATCCTTTAAAATATATTGTTTACATTAGGCCTGCAAAAACAAACACTGAATATAACTCAATTCAATAATTTTATGCAACTTGTTGCACAAATGTAAAAAAAATATACAATTACTCTTGCTTGAATTGACTGTTCTTTATATGAGTTCTTGAATTTAATTATATAAATCGTAGTTGAATTCTTATTTTATTAAAAAAATATTTTTTTCATTATAGTATACATGACAGAATCTGAAAGAGAGTTATCCTTAAAATAATAACTTCTCCATTATCAATCCTGTCTCTAAGTATTTATTTATTGTATTTTTGTCAATGATAATAGATTTATAATACTGTATCAAAACAGACAAGGAACTAATTTTACATAATTATTAATTGTTAATAAAAATCTCTTTAGACTTACTACAGGACTTTGTGACGTTACAAAAATGTAACATTTGTTTTTTTCAAATACAAATATAATGAAATAAAACATATATTGTAATTAAATTTATATATCTGGTCTACATGAGGATATATAAAAGCACCGTAAATAAATGTATTGGTAAGTTATTAAAACAGGCTTTACGTCATGGTACAGATCCACAGGACCATGCCTAATTATAATAATAGCAGACGATTAGAAAGTCTGCATTTTAATCTTTGTTATCTGAAAATGAAATCTGAAGTTGAGCAAAGCAAGTGTGGAGTCGAAATACAAAGTTTTGTTTACATTTTTGTTCTTAATTCTTATCTTCCCATATCTGAACAAAGTATTTACTTATTTATGAGTATAAAAATTTGAACATTATTTGAACATTTATTTAACATTTAAATAAACCCATTATTAACGTCTTCTGACAAATTAAGGAAGGGAAGTTTTAACCAACTTATCAAAAAGGAAGAATTTTTCCAGTAAAATATAAGGCAGTTTAATTAAAACTTTTTTATGTTATAAAAAAAAGTCAACATAACAAAACAAAAAATAAATAATATTTTTTTTTAAAGCGTCTTCTTAGTGTAAGAAAAAAAAATTAATACGTTCATTTACTTTTTTTTTCAATATTTACCTTATTTGTTTGTGGGAAAAAGGACGATTACAATTTTTTTACTAATCATGTAAATATGTTGTCCAAGCGGATGAATTTATGAGTCATTTAACATTTTTATACTTAATGGACACACGTCAATTTAGGCTTTTATAAGGTCTTATGGTGAAGGTTATACGACGTTAAGACCTTCGCTATTCAACATAGGAATAAAATAGCAACACAGAGGACATTATATTCTTATGAGAAATATTTAATCTAGTTAGTGCTATTTTATTTATGTTATATGATTTAAATTTGCTTTAATTAAATAAGTTCAGATTAGAAAATGCGGCAATAAATATTTAGTAGTACTGCAACAAGTTGTAAATATAAATAAGAGACAAAAAAACTCCAAATATTATATTTTGATGTGACATTTTTTAGAAACAAAATATTTTTGCTTGGCTTTCGCATTTCTGTACAACTTACAATAAGTTTATGTAGTAAAAATGTTGAAATGTGTTGTATGTGTGTTCTAAAATGAAACTACTACTACTACTACTACTATAAATGAAATTTTCTCTTAATTGTATAGTTTTTATTTTGGCAATAGTAATATGTACAATATCTATTACCATGTTTGTGTACAAATATTTAAGGAATTTTAAGCGGTTACTTTCATAAAATATTTTCTATGCAATGAGAATTAAAAGTGTCATTAATAAAAAGACAATCTTCTTAAACAATAAATATACTGTCTCTGTCGGTTAGAGGCAATATGTTGGCCCGTAGGTTTGCACGGTGTTCGACACAGGTAAAATTAATATTATATAAAGCCTATTGCCAATCCTTTTACACGTGCAGCCTATGGGAGAACTATACGCGGCGGACATATAGCGCACTGCGTGTTCAGTACAACAATGTGCTGAGGGCTTTGTTGAGGAAGCCTCGATACTGCAGTGCATCGGCAATGTTTGCGGAGGCTCGTGTAGACGACTTCTATGCGATAATACGAAAGCGAACCGCGTCCGCAATGACAAGATTACTGAACAGCTCCAACAGTCTTCTCAGCACATTGGCGTTAAAGCTAGACGCTCCCCTCTGGAGGTCCTGGGATAGTGTACGCGTAGCATCGAAGCGTAGTGTATACTGACTGTAGGAGTATAGCGTTGAGTTATTTGTAGAATTAAAAAAAAAAAATAATAATTAGAAAGATGATTTCCATGAATTTTATTTTATTTTATTTCGTTAGAGTATTTTATGATTTTAATTATATTTGATTTGAATTTAATTTATATTTATTTGAATTGAATTTATATTTAATTTTAATAATTTTATGAATTTTGTGCATTTTATTTATTTTATTTTTCTGTATAATTTGAGATTGTTATGTTGAATACTAACTACGAGTACCTACTATTATAACATTAGTTACTTAAATTAAAATGTTACTAACACTTATGGATGAATTATCTGAAATAAATTGATTTATTATTATTATTATTAAATAAAATTATGCTTATTATATATACTTATAAGAAGTTTGTGTCCCTTTTTTTTTTATTAATACATAACATGAATTATATCACAGATTGACTTTGAAAACTGACTTTATCTCAGATTTAAGTTATAAGATAATATATAATAATATACATAATATTGTTGGTTTTTCATTACAAGGCAAGAAAGGATTGTTTAGCAAATATGCATTATATTAAAATAATGGTATATATTAACGATCCTATTCAAACTAAGGGCGAAACACAAACTAAGGGCGATTCTTATATTACGTCATAATATATTTCGGGTTTTGAAAATATACGCTGCATTGGAAAAACTATTCATAATGTTTCAAATTTCCTAAGCTGGATATTTATTGTAGACCACTTTGTTCAATAATTTTTAATGTGAAATTTATAAACGCACAATTTATAAACACAATTACGTATCTTTGAACTTAGTTTAATACGATATACTAAACGTATGGAAATATTTAACCAACATGAGAAAATAGGTTTAAATTTAAAAACACGACGAAATAATGTGCAGACAGCTAAAATTAAAAATAAAACTTATCTGACATATTACAAGATAAATTATTTGTTGAGAGTGTTTAGAGTTTACATATGAAATATGTAACAGATAGTAAGTCAGAGAGATGACATTATACTTTCTATTAGAATTAAATAAAATAATGCCAGAGGTTCAGCAATAATTTATTTAAATTGCTAGAGTAGGCACACTTCTGAAGTGTTCCAATTAGGCACGAGCGACATCAAATTAGACATAAACCATACTAATGACAATTGTTATAATTGTATTGTCATCATTACTAACTGAATGAACAAAACAAAACAAAATCTGTTCAAAACAAAACAAATTAAAGAAATCGATATGTCACTTGTAACGGTATAGTTTCTGTCACAATAATGCCTACTATCCAATAACATCAATGTCATTGCAGGTTTTGTTTTTTATAATGGCTTAATTAAGGTTTATATTGCTTCTTATAGATTTCCAGTTAATAGTACTTGCTTATAGGTGTGTGTTAATTAACGTAGTGAGAGTAAAAAACTGTAAAACAAATTCCGTATATGGACAGAACGTATTTTATTATTGGTCCATATTTTAATACATTTTTTTTTGTATAAAAAGATATGTTTTTAAATCACATAATTAAATAATATTTTTACTTGTTCTTTTAGTAAAGTTTAATAGTAAGCTTTGGAGCGTGAGGATAATTATAAGAGGACTTACAATTATAAGTTAAATATTTATTTCAAAATATAATTATATAAATTAAATAATTTAAATATAATTGATTGGTTGATTATTAATGTAAAATTAAACAAAACTAAATTCCTTGTTCCATTCCAAGTTTTTGAATTGGTTTAATAGAGAAATAAGAAATACCAAAACCATTTTAAGAAAAATAAAGTTGTCTTGAAAAGTTTTACATTAGTTCTGATTGCAGCGTTTCTGAAAAATACTTGTATTATATAAATATAAATGGTACCATTTACAAAGTATAAGATGACAGTAAATAAATATATAATTAGTCATCATCAAAGTCCAAGTGAAGAAAGAGTAAACATATTGACTCTCATCTGATGATTGATTGGCTCCAGCTATTTGTATATAGAAAACATATCTTATTTCTTTTATTCGTTTTCTCTCCAACTGATTACCCAAATCACAAATATAAGATATAAAACTTTGAAAGTAAGGCAGAAACGCAATTATAAACAGACTTTCTGTAGCAGTTAAAAGACAATTTAATAAAGGACTTATTTTCACAAAGCATTTTGAACCTTACTTTACTTGACTAACAATGCTACTGCAAATAGGGTTCACAAATTAAAAAATTCATAAAGACACAAAATTAACATAGCTATTGTTATATTAGTACGAAGAATGTTTCAGTTCTTTGTTACATTTTAAATTAAAATATTTTATGTATTTCATGTAAAATATTTCATTTCGATTGCTAAGTTTATTATTTGTTTATGATATTTGTTATCACAAAAAATAATTGAGCCTTATAAAAATTGAAGGTAGCTTTTGCTGCAATTTTAAATCAGAGGGTGTCTGGTTAACTCATATTTTTCTGTTTTATATTAAAGTAATAAGTAATTGTAATTTAACAAATATTTGCTATTCTGATATATTTACCTGAAGTTAAAATGATTTTTAGTTTTCTGAAGAAGAATTATGATATTTTTATCATAATTATTTATTGTTACTCTGTACTCAATGAACTTTACAATTAGCTGTGTTGTTATGAGTTAGACGAAAAAAACATATTATATCTAATCTAAACATAAAGAAAAGCAAAATCTTATACGTTCGGTTTACTACAATATTATAAAAAATAAAGCTGAATTCCAAATAAATTTGAAAAAAAGAAAATAGGGAAGCAAAGTCATAACATGGAATTGGAGGAGTCTATGGTTGCTAGTTTTATAAAAAAGAGAATGGAAAACTTGGAACATTGGATAATGAAATAAAAAAATTAAAGAGAGGAGAGAAGAATAAAATGTTTTTTTTATTATTTAGCTTAAAAGAAAATGAGTCATCTATCAAAAAATTTAAGGATCAATTCCACACCGACCTTAATTATCAAAATTGAAGATTTTATAATCCTATTTTTATAATCTACTTTATAGTAAACTAGTAGGAAAGAAAAGAAAGAACTGTAATATATAATAGGTTGGGACCGGTATTATATTTGTTAGTAAACAATTGCAAAAATATGGAAATTCCTAAAAAGAAAATAAATCCTCTAAGACATTTATATAGCTGAGGTTTATTCGAAGGAGGTGCTGTAAAATATAAAAACTTTCAAATCACGGCTAAAGGAAGAGTGGAATATCAAAAAAGCATATATGAAATATGATAAGCTTATAGTCTCGGAAAAAAATACTAGTTAAAAACGCAGCCTAAAAAGCAACATACTCTATCTTCAATCAAGTCAAATAGGTTGAATGTTTTTTCATATTATAAGATCCAACTCTTTTTCTAGTGCAGTGCAGTCAAGCATCAGAATTCTCAAGTCGTCATTGACATCCATTACACGACCAATTTATAGTGCTTAAAATATTAACAACTCATTTCATAATAAATTGAATGGCCTCTAAAGAAAAGTTTTTTTCTTATTTACGCACTCAACCGTCTCTCGAAGACATTTTGTGCAGTTTCTGAAGTTAGCTTTTGCTGTATCGTCCCATTCGGAGAAAATAGTTTTGTATTTCTTTCGTGAAATTTGATAATGTATTCCGATTTTTTATAATGTTTTTTAAATCAATACTAAACAATGAGTACAGAATTGAGGTTCATATTTCTCGTAAATTTGAGCATTGGTCCATAAAACAGATACTTATTAAAATTCGAAAAGTTCCAAGCAAAGTGAACAATATTTATTTAAGGTAAAATATTGAGTTATCATATCGAATATAATATAATTATATAATATATTTATATCAAATTTTCTGTAGTGGTTCTTATAATATCTAATTATTGTTTAAATATCATATTTTTTCAATTTATTTGCCATACTTGTCTATGATAAAAGCTTTCAGAGTT
Source organism: Melinaea menophilus ssp. n. AW-2005 (assembly GCA_918358695.1). Classification (NCBI taxonomy): domain Eukaryota; kingdom Metazoa; phylum Arthropoda; class Insecta; order Lepidoptera; family Nymphalidae; genus Melinaea; species Melinaea menophilus. Next base: position 26,761,103 of record OU911041.1, on the reverse strand, counting down.
AGATTTGTTGGCGATATTTTTATTAACAATACATACATATCTCTAACGAAATACGAACAAAACTTTTACGTACAATAATAGTTTGCTGATCTGAAAACTCACTGAGATAAAAGAACTCAAAGTTCTCGGGTTTATTGATAGCCATTAAAAGAATTATAGTACAAGTTTCACGGTGCTATTTTAGTTTATTGTTAACAGGATTGCATAGGTTAGCAAGAGTTTTAAATTGTTTTCACATTTATTCGTAGAAGTTGGTATAGTGTGTATGTGTTCGAAGATTTCTGAGTTATTTAATTACAAATGGATATACGAGTATATATATAAGCCCTAAAATGTTTGCAAATATTTTTTTGAATAATTCTCTGATAACAAATGTTTATTATTGTGCTATCTAAATTGTTATAATTTAGCTACTTTAACTGACAGCACTCTTATTTATAATACATAGACCTGAACTAGTTGCAGATCGTCTAACACCATCTCATTCCTAAAAAGAGCAACAGCTCATATCCGGTTCTATTGGAGCTACCTACCAACTTTCGAAAATAATTCAGAATAATAGAAACCGCCAGCTTACCTTGCTTGCTTGCTTGCTAAGCTAACCGAATCAATAACCGACCACATGGTTTCCCCATGGACGATCAATTGCCAATCCTCTGATATAGTTATCATACCGATGGGTAGCGACAATAGAAAGTAAGGAATTGCCATCGTTCTGCCAATTGAGTTGCCGTGTCGTGGCTACAACTCTCGATTAATAATATTATCTACATATAAGTTTTTACATAAGGACGAAGGCAACGTCTATTAGACTTCTTTCGTCCTTCTTAACAATGTTTCTTACTCTCCAGTATAAAATAACATCAAATATACTTCGCAATATACAATTTTTATACACCTTTTCAAACAGCTTTAATTTTATTTCATTATAACATAATTCAATAAAATTTCTGAGTTAATTAAAAGAGTAATGGAATTAATTAATTTTTAATAATAGATTTTATGTAAAGACTTATAATTGCAAATGTTGTGTATATAAAAATACATTTCTAAAATAAGGCTACAAATATGTATTGTATTTGTAAACATGACACAAAATTTATTATTGAAATCTTAAGTAAATCAAATATTACTTGAACAAAGGTAGACATGTTTATGATTTACAGAATTAATTTATTTGAAAACATACACCAATTCACAAAATAATATCATTAATTATGTAGTTTTTCATATAATTTCAGCTGCTGCTGCAATACCAATATTGTTAATTGTTATTGTGGTTATATTTAACACAACAAAGGTTTAGAATTTAAACATTATCCATTCAATGTTTGCTGATTTTGTTGATCTGATCTGAAAAAGAATCCGTCTACAGAAATTGTCAAATTTTGATCCAGACCAAAAGTATTATCTAATTGATTCTTTTTCCTCTAGAGACAAGACAAATAGATCACATTTAATCTCCCATCAGATGCTATGTTCGTGGTCCTACTTCATCAATAACATTTCAATTACGAGATCATTGAATCCTAAACATTTAAGCAAAACAGATCCAATTTATTTATTTTGTTATATTTTATATTAACTGTTTTGTTGTCCGAGTGGTTTTGAAATTTGTCACACTGTTAGTATAAAAGTTTTATGCTCAACATTTATTATATAAGCAGAACAAAAATAAACTCTAATATATGTATAGTGTGAAGCGAAGCTATCGAATCTACATAAATTGTCACACAATATGCGATAAACGTATTGTCTCGTTAAATAGTAAAAATATTAAAACGTAATAAAAGCCGTTAGTCTTGTTCTTATTCTAAGTGAATACTATTATATTCAGACTTCAGACTTCTTAAGATATGGAAAAAATATTTCATTTACCCCTTTTTAAGACAAGTTATTCTTTAATTGTGCTTTGTTACGATTTTGCATGAAATATTATAATTGTAATAATTCATATTTTGAAATGATTGGAAGGAAACAACACTGATCCGTAAGTGGTCGTAAGTTCTATGCATCCCATTAATTAGTGTTGAGGATAGGATTCTCAATAAAATCGAATCAGCGCTTTTGAACGGCATAACCTGTGTTTTGTTTCTTTTTTGAAGTATTTACTGTAAGTTTTCAATGCTTAGAATTTAAGACATTGTATGAGTCGTTTATGTTACGTAATGTTGATATTTAGATAAACATTTCTCTTTAGTATTTATTTAATTTTCTACGATTATTATCGTATATCGAATATAAATCAAAAATAATATCGAGATATAAAATATGTTGTGAAATATTGAAAGGTAATTGATGTAAATTATTGATGTGAAATTAAATGAAGGATCTCTTATGAGAGAGTACTATCCCGGTCGATTCAGCTCTTACAAGCTGCTGACAGTTCTTATAACATGTAAATTTAAGTATTCTAAGTAAAAAAATGTTCGTCTAAATTAAATTTTCAGCGTGCGCCAGCTTTATGAGAATCGACGAGTGTGCAAACGAGATCTGTAGTGAATAAGGAATGCTGTGCTTTTATTTTTCTACAAGAATTTCCCATTAAAGATTAATTGAGATTTTTATTCTCTATTCAGATACTTTTATATAATACATAATATTACTTATTTTTCAAATTACAATTTAAGATAGTAAGTACATCCTTTACTTTTTACTGTCCCTAGATTTGATTGTTATATTACTAATATTATTTACTCTATTATTGTAAGGGTAAAATAATTTATTTTGTACGTTAATTTTATATATTTTTATAAATAATAGAAATTGTTAAGAAATATAAAATTCACATTTTAAAATAAATATTTTGGAGGAAAGCACTTTGGCCAATATCAAGATATCAGTTCAACAAAGCAAAATACTACTATAATAATACTAAAATAATTTTAACAATTTTGCTACCATCGCGCGTGGTAACACCAACTTCTGTTATCAGTTGTCATACAGTCGGTCGGAGTTCTAAGATTTTCTACTGCTTACTATGAAAACTTTGAATGTAATTAAGTTAAATTGTGAATATATTAAGTAAGATATGAATTTATCGGTTTTCCTGACGTAATATGTTAAATGTTGAAACATGTTTTGAAGGTTATGTTTGTTCTATATTTTTAGAAACGTATTTGATAACCAGTTGACAATTTTAAGTATGGTGTAGGTCTATAAATATGTTTTTAGATTAGAAATTCATGGTGAAGAACAAGAAAAACCAAGCATACAAAACATTATTTGGATTAAAAAGTAACAAATCAATACGAAATAAAAAAAAAACACGTAAAACACCACAGTCTAACCGTGACATCGCAATGATGTGCGGTGTTACGACCATGATGAAGAAAAATAAAAATAAGTCTCCCAAGTTGAATTTTCCGAACCATTAATTTTCGTGTCATTTAAAATGCAAATTAACATTTGATGTAGTTAATAGTATCTCGGGTATCAATATTAATATATCGATCATCATAAATTGCGAGACGATTGCTTGTGGCTATTTTAACTGATTTGCTTGTTTCGGAAATAACTTTACAAATCGATATAACAGATTACCTGTCAATCAGAAGATAGTCTCAGATCCAGCCAATGGTAATTTTTTATTTATTTCAACTGAATAATGATTTAAGCGTAAAGATTATTATTAACTTAATTTATATTACATTCAAAAACCTTTATATCTAAAAACCAAATTGTCCCAAAACTTGCAAATGTTTTCTGAACTATGGAAATAGGCGGAAGTACATCCTGTAGGCGTCTCGCTCAAGATATTTATAAAGTCAATGGAATACCTTTTTGTATTGTAATTATTCTACAAATCAGTGTTGAATTTTTAGTTAAAATTTGTAATAATAAGATTATATTTATGAATAATATTTAATCAACCTAAATTTATTTCAAATCGTTCAATATATATTAAACAACAAATATTGATAACCAATTTAATTTCACTTGATGCGATAATAATAAAATAATAATAAAAATAAATTTTCATTTAATAAACAAAAAACATTTCATAAACATTAACTATATCAGCATCAATTAATTAAATTATATTATATTAAACATATTATTAATTATACAAGTAAACAACACATAAGAAACACGTTGTTTTCGGACATCGTTATTTCAGCATTACAACAATAACATACTAAATGTTATATATTATTTTAGAGTAATGTAAAAAATATTTAAGAGGTAAGAATATTATAAGTAACCAAACGACATGTCGAATTTTAATTATTTTGAAAGCCCATAAGGGTAAATAAATTAAAATAGTAATTTGCTACTAATGTTATGTTCTCAATAATTAATATTAAACTGGCCAAAGAGTTCCTAAAACGGCGTCAGTGAAGCCTAAATGGATCTTGTTGTGTTTCTTTTATACGATTTTGATTGTATTTTTTCCTTGTATGTTTAAATATAAAATATTTAACCACTTTATATTACAGTTCCTGTTTTTGTTGTTTTACAGCATGTTTTTTGTTGAACTGTCTTGTAAAAGATATGCAATAAATTAAATTAATATAAGAATAATCCTTACTATATAATAATGACCTAATTGACTCTGTATGCACGCGCATCACTTATCACCCACAAATCACACAATAATGTGTAATACATCAAAAAAAAGCTATTGAATCAGGCTACAAAATAGGGTGGGTGCCAACCTTATACGTGACATTTGACCCTTTCCGGCCCTTCGGGCCGGGAAGTTCCCTCGTATAATATATAACGGTATTAAGATTTTTTTTCGTATTAAAACAATGTTGGTAGGTATTACTCAATTTTAAGTATATGAACACACAATAAAAATATTGGTACATATATTTATAATATTATTATATCCGCAGTACTTTAAAACTTAAAATCTTCACACTACCAAGTTTGGAACCTCTTATCACACACATCCAATGCCTTGAGTGTATTACGCCAAAATTTTAGTCGACTAATAACGGTTCCAATACATGTTAAAAATTTAAAAAAAAAAAATTATAATTCGTTAGTGGAAATTATTTTATAGTTTTGTCATCTCTATTTGTTTCATGAAAAATAAATAAATTACATTTAAGATGATATTCAGTTTTTGATCTTTTAATGTTTAATTAACTCTTATTAATTAAGAGTCTACAATTAAGAACTACAGAAAAGACAGTAATCATGTTCATACAATATATGTTACCGTAAAATATGACATCAATACCATAGTCGTAAAATACAAATCTAAAGCAATACGAACAAAAGCCAAATCAAAACTTTGCTATCGACGTTTTCACACAAGAAGTGAATTGGTCTAATTTCAGTAAATCTAGAATCGAATTGCTTTCAATACGTCTATAGCTAAATGAAAAATGTGCAACCGCATTGCCTCAAAAGTTGTTAACAAGCGTTAAATTTTAGTGTCCGGTTCAAGGAAAAATATGACACTTTTTTATTAATTTACTTTGTATTGCACATTGAATGTTTTTCTAGTTCAAGAAAAAAGAATATTTTATATAGTGTATTTTATATACCAATTTTGAATAAAACTTCAAACGAAATTCACCTCGCCTGCAAGTTTTAAAATCACAATAGTAACGTTCTTTCGTTAGATTAGACCGGATTGCGACAGTTTCATTTGCTTTGGCTCTGGGTAGAGCAATAGAGTAAGCTGAGGATCATTCCAACAAAATGAATACCTTATTATACTAGATGTGACACTATCCATTTATTATATGCCCCGTTCTTTCACAGAGAATTCGAAATTAGCCTAAGAATATTTAGGAATTGGGATAACTTTAGTTCTGAAAAACAATATTTATGATTGCAAATCGTAGGTAGTATGTAATATAATAACTATAATATAAAAATAATTTCATATTACTAACCTTATAACAAATTATTTGTAATAAAAAATCGCAAAATGTCAACATCACATGGTCTTGCCAGACGATCATTTATCTAAATACAGCACGCCAGACTTTGCTTATCTTCTGTGACCAGAAGGTTCTCACTATAAACTAAGTGCAAAACAAAAAAAAATATAATATTACTACTATCAAAAACGGCTTTTGAAAATTAAAAGTGATTTTGAATGTTGAATTTCAAAAATGTGATTATTTTACAATGTCCTGATTTAGACAAAAAAATTGTTTCCTGCATTTCGCTACAGACTGGAAGGATTCTGCCAAAGGTTATTTTTACACAATCTAGAGTTTTGCGGTATATTATCGAAGCCAAGATAGAAAACACGACCCTTACAGTATGACGGTATAAAAGAAAGAAGTCGAGAACAATCCACAATATTATGTACATGCCGCCCACATTTCTTAGATAGCTATTTCAAACAAACCCGTCGTTCACATAATTGATGAAACCTTCGATACAAGCCAAAGACAAACCTGTTGCTCAAATTTCATAGCCAATGAGGATCTACTCGACCCTTTGGTGTTTAGTGGATGCCTTTAAAATGACCACCACCACCTAATCCTACGGCCACCACCTGATTGATAGGCTATAGATAGGCAACTGCCAATAGCCCTAACGGATTTATCGACATAAAAAAAACATTAATTTATAACATAGGTCTTCAAAATCTGCTTTAAAAATGTTTGTCTGTTTGTCTGTTTATTAAAAAAAGAAAATAGATTAGAAATAAATGTTGGTCCTAGTCAACATATAAAATACTTTTATTTCCGCAAATTACTTTAATTTTTACGGGAAAATATAAAACTTATTTGGGGTATGAATTTTATAAAACTAGAACTAAGAACATATATGATTTTATACATATTTTGGGAGAAGAGAGATTTAGCGTAGGTTGATTGATTTGAGTTTATGAGGAATGAGGGACACGATGTCGCTAACAACAACTCGTTTACAAAACAGTACTTAATTTCTATCAAACAACTATCATCTAATTTATGTAAAGGAGTAGGTTTATTAAATAGCATTGTTTTTAAGTTGCACAGATCCTCAAAATTTTGCTGTTAAATTTTTGCTTTAATAGCAAATTGTTCTATAGTTTCTCCTAACTATGCCTGTTTTAAATCTATGACGGTTATAATGTCATTATAAAATATAAATGGTTAATAAATGTAAAAAAATCTGTTTGTTGAATTTGATTTCTTATTTCTCGAAAGTTCGATTATTAAATATAATATGTATATCGGCATTTATTATTTAAGTTTTAAAACCTCGTCATTAAGTAAATTTTTTATTAGTATTCAAGCAGTTTATTACTGCATAGAATTAAAGATAAGCTTGTATGATTTAGTTAAGAAGTTTAAACTTAACAATTTTAAACCCAAACTACAAATGAAAAATGAAAATGAATGCATGAAATACTCAATGTCCGTATTTCGAGCACTTAAATTTTATTAATTAATTCCCTGAAGCGTCATTTCGCAGTGGAGCTTAATAGCCATAAAAATTTCTGGCTTGTGGTTCTGTGAGAGAAATAAAGATTTTAATTATTTTGTTTGTGCAACTGCTTGTTTCAGTGTATATTATTTAAACACTTTAATTGTTTTTAGTTTTTGGTTATGTTTAAACTTTGTTTTACTCTTTATCAGAATATGGTTTTGGGTTTTAAACCACAATGGGAATTTGTATAAATGAAATTTCAGTTATATAAGCTTACTTTTAATTTAACGCCGTAATAAAAAACTTTACAATTAACAAAAAATACTTGATGACACATTTTAAACTTTAATAATAAATGAAGAAGGTGAAATAAATATGCAATACAAATATTTAGTAAATAATATAAATTGACCTTAACACAAGATGTGTTGACTTGAAAATTTATTTCTAATAATTTTTTTTTCATAATAAGGTTTTTAAAAAGGCACAGTTTCTTATTGAAATCTAATAAAAAGATAATATAGCTGTTCTCTTAAACAATTCTTATTACAAATAAGAAAAATAAAATAAGCAAAATATTTAGCAAATTTTAAAATAATCATAAAATTAGTCTCATCAAAACAAATATGGCATTAATACTACGACACAAAGGCATCAACACTTTTTTACTTTAAATAACATATCAGAGATTGTATTTTGTAGTAATCTTTTATTGTAACTGTGTCTGTAGCACCTTTAGATGGTGATGATTGAATCGATCAGTATCTTCTGAAATAGAAAACATAAATTCGTTATTCTACTTCTATTCAAGTATGTCAATATGAGAACAATATAAGTGTCAATATGAGAACAATTTGCTGTATACCAAGTGACTGTATAAAATAAAAATAATGTAATTCATACCAATTATTTCTAAACAGGTCACCTTATTAATTGTGTCATCATATAATTACAATAACCTATTTTAGGTTATTGTAATTATATGATGATGATACAGTTCGTATTATTTCCATTATTAATACGAACAGTAAGATAAGCATTAAGGCAAAATTCAGTAAAGGAAATGATAAGCCTAGTTGCCTTAAGATACGTTACAACGAGGCGGCTAAAGACAACACAACTTAACAAGAACAAAAGGGTTAAAAACATAACGCCCGGTGTTCCGGATCGAGACCAAAGGCGTTTTACATTAATTACCACAAGAGAATACATCTTTTGTAGTATTATTTATTTTATCAGACGGCTGTATAGAGTATTAAATAATATGAAATAATTATTGCCACATTTAATAAGTAATTAACTATATGATAAAATGTTTATATTTAACAAATTTTGTCAGATTATAAACTTACAGCAAGTGTTGTTCTTGATTATATAACATATAGTTTGAAAGTATTTTTATATTACAAAAAAATGATAGCAATACTATTTACAATAAAGAGCTATTAACTATCTATCAGCAATGTAACATATCTCCAAATATTACATTTTGAAAGATCTTGAAGTTGTTCTAAACTGAATACAAATTAGTCAAACTAGTATACTAGTAACAGACATGCACAATGAAATCTCTAATGCGTTACGTGCTACAGGATCCATTAATTCTATGCTTGCAGTAACACCGGCAGCTGGTCTTTGTAGCCGTATATTATAAATTAAGCTCGGAAAGGCCCGGCTTACATAGATATGGGATATATATATATATATATATATATATAGGGAACTATTATTTAGAGCCGTCATTTGCGGCAAAATTCTGTGCTGATTTTTTTAAGTATACATCTCTATTACGTTTTTATGAAGATGTGAAAAATTAATATTGGACCGTCAAAAAGGCTATAGTAGTTAAAATGTTATAAAAATCTTGTGACCTCGCGACTTGAGTGCTTATTTCATAACACACCATAGAACGCTATTATCAAATTAGAAGAAGCTTTTCATAGGAAGTACGAACAGATCTATAGCTTTGCCGAAGCCTGTAGTATATTCCGATATTCAAATAACATATGGTATTTGTACTCCCACAAATAATAACATCTTGTCATGTTTAGAACATAAATATAAAATATTGAAGATGGTTATTTCTAGCGTGCAGACAATTTTATCCGTATATATGCAATAATGCAAGTAAATTGAAGTAGTTTATTATGTATGTATATCTCATTTTTATACTAAGACTAGACAATGTGACCTGAACCCTAAGGCATTAAAAATTCTCAGAATGTCGAGATTCGTTTATTTTTGGGGTTGACGAATATCTCACACTGAAAATTGAATCAGGGGGTCCAGTTATTTCTCCTACTAAATCCTAATCCTAATAATCTCTCTTCTGGGGGGATTATCATGTAGAATGCAAAATTTAAAAGAATTATTTATATGATAGTTTAAGAAAAGTTAAAGTACTATTGTAACAAAATTATTTCCGATTTGTTCTAATTCAGACAGATTTAAATTTTCTATTGAAATGTCAGTAATATTTAATTGTATATCAAGTTGAAAAATAAAATAATAAATGTAAGATTTAATGAAGCAATTAAATCATGATCAAATTTCATAGTCTAGGTATGAAATTTAAATATGGTGGAAATAGCAAAAGAGTGTTGGTGTAATTTGTAAATATCAAGATCTATTACACTGAACTTGTAGCAAAATATATTTATTAAAATCCTCATTTTATTTCAAGCTTTATTTTCCGTAATCTTAAATTTAAAACAATATGATTAAAGTATTATCAGTCTATTTCCGTGCATTCATTGCAGCTGAATTTTTATAGTATACAAATTTGAAAGTGGTTTCTACAAGATTTTATATAACTACTGCCGTTGAAACAGTGAGCCGCTTACGATGTTAGAGCGCGAAACATGTCTACACCATAACCATTGCAGACGGTGAAGTAATAGTGACGCCATGGATCGTACGAGGATCGTTCGCTATTGGATGTTTTCTTCAAACTCTCGCAACACTATTAATATTTTGTACAGTTAAATTTTGTATATAGATTTGCAGATTTAAAATAAAATTATTAAATAAGAGAATTCTTTCTATATACTAGGAGACTAGTAACTCCTTCGTAAATTCTTATTAGGGTTGAGGTATATATTGTGGGCGGATCCCCCCAGAAGAGAGATTATTAGGATTAGGATTTAGTAGGCGAAATAACTGGACCCCCTGATTCAATTTTCAGTGTGAGATATTCGTCAACCCCAAAAATAAACGAATCTCGACATTCTGAGAATTTTTAATGCCTTAGGGTTCAGGTCACATTGTCTAGTCTTAGTATAAAAATGAGATATACAAACATAATAAACTACTTCAATTTACTTGCATTATTGCATATATACGGATAAAATTGTCTGCACGCTAGAAATAACCATCTTCAATATTTTATATTTATGTTCTAAACATGACAAGATGTTATTATTTGTGGGAGTACAAATACCATATGTTATTTGAATATCGGAATATACTACAGGCTTCTACCAAAATATGGCTCCTTATTATAATAGGTACTGGTTGTATCATTATTCGGGGTCAAGTAGACTAAGACAGATGATTATGATCAAGTTTGTTACGTATCTCAACTAAAAGTAAAGTGTTTAATGGTTATTCGCCAAGTGTTTATTTGACTTTACAAAGTTTAACCCACCTTATTGGAGGGTAGATCGTTAATTCAATAATTGTCTATCTCTTGAAAGAAAATTAGGTGAACCAATTCTTAAGGAAAATGTTAGAACAGTTTTTGAATTAACATTTTCAGTTAAATCAAATAAGCAAACATGATTCTCTATATCTTCGGGTTGATAAATTTAGATATTTGATCGAAGTTAGTGCCCTTAGAAAAGAGTATTTGTATGTAGAGATAACGTTTAAAATATGGATATGATGAAATAAATGTTTTCTCAAATAAAAATATAATTAATTATAATTAATTTAATAATATTTATTTAAATAAAATTGAAAGAATATTTTATTGTATTGCCGTAATTTGATTAAACTTAATCAATAGGCAATTTAGTGTAAACATAATTTAAAACTATGAATAAGTAACTCGTTACATATTATATTTGTTTTATTACCCGTTCAAGTAATAGGGGTTTAAGAGTATAACCTAACTTTAAATAACTGCTAATTATAGAAATCTAACAAAATATACTCCAAATGTCCTTATGTGATACTAAAAGATTTAGCATGTGATTGGATTCAACTATTTTTTTTTATGTAATAGGGGGCAAACGAGCTGGCGGGTCACAGATGATACGTGATCATTGCTGCCCATGAACTCTTACAACCCCCAAAGATTCACAAGAGCTTTGCCGGCCTTGGAGGTGGGAGTAAACGCCTTTTTTAAAGTACACATGTCGTAACGATCTGGAAATACCGCCGATTGGAGTTCGATCCACATTCGCGTGGTACGATGGACGAAAAGTCCTTGAGAACCGCACAGTGGAGGTTGGTAACACGTTACAAAAGACCAAATATGGACAGCAAAATACTTGTATCAAGTTACACAATTTTATCAACTTACTTTTCTAAATTTGTCAAATCTTAATTGCAATAATAAAACAAATACGTTTTCACAAAATTTCCACGTATCTGTACAATCCTGTGAGGTTATATGATAAAAAGACATAGGGATAACGCGAAACACACAGAGAGAATTGGGTAATTAGCATGCATACACAAACACAAACACACACACACACACACACACAGCAAACGGCATTTCCTTACGTGATGATTGCTACTAATTCGTACTATCCGTAAGCAACGTTCAGAAATTTTATTCCAAAATAAATTTAGCATTGTTGGTCAATATCACCACCATAAAAAACAAAAAAAAGTATTTTTTATTACAAATGCTTTAAAAATAAATATACATATGTCTGTATATTGGATGAATATAAAAAATACCACAGTATAATATATAGTCAGTTATTTTCGTGCATTTTAAAATATATTTTGAAAATTATTATTAAACCATAAAATTCAAAGATTTTGCAGTGCAATTTGGTAATTCTTAAGCAACTGCCTTAAGTGGACTGCAGTCTTGTATTTACCGAACTAACTCAATTGCCAAACGGAGCTTGAAGACGGAAATAATTACATTAATTTTAACTGTGAACTTAAATTTTTGCTGGCGTTTATATAATTTGTCGGCAACAGATTGTAAAATATTGAATAAATGGTAAGTTTTTCTAGCAACAAATATATTTCTATATGAAAATGGGTGGCCATTTTATTTTTTGTTTTATTTACGACCACTACCCGCCTGGCATTGACTAGTTGTGACGCTGCGTTTTCGAACCGCAATTTTGAACGACACGATAGTACTTTCAAATACGCTATATGAATAAAACTAGTATGTATTATAATATTTAACTACTAGTTAGATATAAAAAAAAATATGTCTAAATAAGTTTTTTCGACTTAAATTAAGATCACTTTGAAGATAAATGTGTTATAATTATTATTCTTTTTTATTATGAAATCAATATTTTAGTCTTTCTTATTATTGGGTTGTTCGAATATGTAATTATGTGTGGACCTTATCTCTCCGTCTTAGATTAAGGGCAGATGCATCGTTGTGTTAGAATTCTTAGTATATCTAGCTATAGTATAGCTAGGCTCAATTAATTCATATTTAAACAAACTTCAGATTCAAGAACTATAGAACTTTGTAGCAGTCTGATTTCTGAACGCTGAAATGTCATAAAGTTAATTAAGTAACCGACTTCCGACCTTGCGAGAATTTAGAATTGGAATTTTGTCAAATAATTATATTCATAACAATTGTAAAGATAACTCATTGTATTTGAAGTACTCGTAGGTACTTGAGTCTAGTTTATCTAATTCTCTTCCCTGCGTGTTCTCCGATGAATTTGTTTTTATTTGTATTCCCTAAATTTTCATTATGTTACATATGTTTTTAAGTATAAATACCAATATCATATATCAAGAAAAATATTTGTTTGATACTAGTATTTTTTTATCACATATATTTTATAAACCTTATAACTGCGAGTTAAATTCACACACAATATAATTTATACTATTAACATATTTTTATTGCTATATTAAAGATGTATTTTAATTTACGTATAGGTTTTACAAAACAAAATTATCATAATAAATATAGTAGGCATTTAAAAAATACAATGTATTTGTACAATTATTCCTACTAATATTATAAATGCGAATGTAAGTCTCTTTGTTACGCTTTCCCGCGAAAACTACTCAACCGATCATTATGAAACTTTATACATATATTCTTAGGGGTGTTAGAAGTAATAAAGAATACTTTTTTATTATTTTTTTTTGTGTAGTAATTTTTAAAAATTGACAATCCCAGCCAAGCAATAAAATACACTTATCTTATTGATTCATTTCTATCGCAATGATCTCTAATACTTATTTAATGACTCAAATGCGAGCGAAGCCGCGGGTTACAGCTAGTAAAATATAATTGTAGCTATTATTTATGAGACTATAAGCGATAAAGCTTATTAAAACTAAGTGTAAGATTTTTTTAAAATAAACGTTCTTAGAGTATTTAAATTTCAAATCAATGTTTTCTACAAAAGCACAGCATTTCACGTATATTGAAACTTAAAATAACATTCTTCCAATATCATAATTATTAAAAAAGTTTTTCTAAAAGTGACTTTTTAAGGAATAGCTTCATTTGTTTCGAATTTCATTATATTTTTTAAAATAACACTCCACTGTAGTGTAAATAAATTTAATTTTAAATGTGGACGAATTTACATTATACCAACAAGACGAGAGGAAATTGATTTTTTATCGAAACCGCTTAAAATAACAAACGAAGTTTCTACGAAATAAAAATAAGATAAAGTAAGTTGCTCGAGCACTTCGCTACAGAATTGTTTATTTTATAATAGGAAGACTCTGTAAGAACTGTTTTTTACTCTTCAACACTCTTTCTTTTCTTTCTAGCTAATTTTGAGGCCGCAAACGTTTGTGAAGCCTGGTTAAATTCCCGATAATCGATATTGCAATGAGAAGAATTCTGGTTTCGTATAACATTATATATTAAAATTTAATCAACATTACTTATTATAACAGCTAAAGAACATAAGTGTGACAGCCATATGATAGTACGACATACAAGGCTGCTGTGTAAGTATATAGATGTATATAAATATATAAATGTAAAGAGTATATATATATATATATATGTATATGTATATAATATTAATATATACAATATTTCTCACACGAAACATTTTTTGTAAAATCAGGGATATCCAATTAATATTTAAAGCATAAAATTTCTTGAGCGTAATAAAACAAATCTTTTTAACCACTTCTCACTTCCACTTATCATAACACTCTCGAAGGTATGCTTTTTAAAGATATATTGAAGATATTTTTTTCTTTAATAACAAAATTTAAGACTTGATGTTTTACAAAACTAAACATAATACTTATATTAGTTTTCCGTTACTTGTGAAAACTTATGCTGCGTTACGAGAGAGCTGTTTTATAATTTACTTATAGAAAAGACAAATATGTAGTTTTATGTACAAGTGAAATTATTATTTCAAAATAATTATTAAAGACACATAAAACTTATGTGTAGTCTTATTATAAAATGTATGAAGAATAAAAGATTTTAAATTCAAATTAAATTTAAAATATTTTAAATTTAAATTTAAACTTAACCATTTAAAATAAGTTCTAAAGTGGTATTGGAATTGATATTCGAAACCATTTTACAACTTTTATGACCACTTAGATACGCTAGTTTTATTATCATTTTCTTCAGCAATCATTGATTTTATGACATTTGTAAATTCTGTTATATTTATTACATCCTAATATATTGTTTACTGTTAGTATATTTATTTTGAAATAGCTTACTGTATTAGCATACCTCAAATACATAAAACGTATCCACCTCTCAGAATATTTCATGCTCAATGGATGCAATGAAGGAAAATCAATCTGTGTGCGGATTTTAAAGATTGTATAATAATGGCACACACATGCTACTTCATCAAATGCACTGACGAATTAGTGTTGATTATTAAAATTGAAATAGATTAGTTTATTGTTAGCTTAAATCAAATAAAATTGAACATGCAACTTTTGTAACAAGGAAAAGAATTCCATTAGAACTAGAAATTTAATTACAATTAGTGACAACTGAAACCAATGCCATTTATTATTTCCAAGCATCAAAATTATAGCTTTTTGTTATTAGTTTTTATTATTTGTGTTTCATTTAGAAATAAAAATACTTTCTGTTAAAATAAATAAATTATGTTGTAAAAAACTTGCCAAAATATACAGAGAGCGAAAGCATATAAAACATATAAAACAAAAGTTTCCAGTCTTTTATACGTAAAATTAAAGATAACAGAATACATTCATTTGAAATAATATAATGAAATAAGTATTTTTGAGTATATATATTGTATTTATTCATTATTTATAGTAAGTTGTAAAATTATATGGATTAAAAATTTTCTAAATCTCGCATTTTAAGGAATAATGACATTAAATAGAAAACTAAGAAGATTGACAAGATATATCTCCCTTTGGAATTTTTTTATTATTTATATAAAAAAATCAAGAAAAATATATGTGTATGTGTATATAGATATATATTATCTTCGGCATTGATCTTTAAAACCGCGGAGTCTTCCCTTGGTCGTTGAAACTCAAGGTTGAGGCAAAAACAGTGCCCAATAGATCAGTTCTCTCTTTAGCCGTATGTATGGGGCAAGCGGTAGGGACAGCTTCCAACAGTGGCTCGGAATTGCTTTAGACAGTGCCCAGAAGTGGCATCTATGAGAACAATATTACTAAGATTATGAACTTATTATAAACGCTAATCAAATGCTAATTACGTTAATTTTTTTCGTACAAAATTCATTTTTATAAAAATATGTGGTCCTTATAGGAGTTACTTGAAAAAAAATAATGAAAATATTTCAACTATTACTTATCATGGAAAATTATTGAAAACTGTTCATATTTCCATTAATAAAGCGGGCAAAAGCAGATAGGTATTCAATAAATTTGCTTCTATTCTTATTAATTATTTATATACAAATTTTGTCCTCAATTACGCAATTAACAAATTATTTAGAACTGCATAAACAAAAATTCAAAACATTATTAATTTAATTTAATTATACATCAAAATACAAAAGTAAAAAAAAATAAAATAATGTACATATTTTCTTAACTTTAATAATACATTCTTATGACTTTTGTACCAATAATGTAAAAGTCATGTAAAAGAAATATTGTTAAAGATATAAATAACTTTATTAGCCCCGAGGCTTCGTAGTCATTCTTTGTTATCAATAATGAAACAAAGAAAAAATATATTTCTTTTTGAAATATTATTTACAATTTTTGTATTATATGAAAATTTAAGACTAGATGTTTTCCAAAGACTTTATCCGCGTAGAGAAAAGCTTTCTGATCACATCCGGAATATTATTTCCGAGCTACTGATCTATCAAGAAGAATAGAAAGCATCATCCACTATAGCGTTATTTCCTTAAAGGGGATCCGCAGCTAATGAATGCTAAATGCTAATGAAAGAATGGTGTCAATATTTTCAATCAGACTGAGATGACAAACTGAGCTTAGTGCCTTCAAATAAATAAAACTATTCTACTATTCCACACTTTATAGATATATATTTTTTTTATAATTCAATACTTTACACAAATTAATATTTTGTAATATCAATAAAATCACTTCCGTACAAATTAATTAAATTAATTTGCTAAATTTGGCGCAGGTAATGTAAAATGTAACTTGGTGCAAGTTCTATATGTTTTAAAACGAAATAATTGTAGTTTCTAAAAAACTTAAAAAATTTTAAAATATAAATAAAAAAAACAGTAAACAAAGGTATGCGCTTTATATTATATATAGTATTATATATTCCGATATTTGAATACCGCGAATTGTTTCAGATTACAGGGCGATTACAATTCATTTGCGGCGTAGTCTAAGGGACCGTCAAGGTATGTTTTTGTTTGAGTAATCAAATTCTTCAACGAATTGTCTTTGTAATGGGTATCTCTTAAGATTAAGTTTGTCGACGTATTGTGAAATCACTTGGTTTGTTTGTAAATTATTAGGTTAGTGAATCTACGTAAGGAACTTTTGAAAATACTATTTTAAGTTTTCAAATATAAATATAAATTATTTAAATGTTTATTATCTTACAATATGGAGTTAAAAAAACAAGATTAGCGTTATTTTAGCGTGTTTCATTTATTTATTGAATGCAATCTTTAGGAAAATTTTATTTAATGTATAAAGATGTTGCTGATTATTCAAGTCACATACATAATAAGTAATATTTCCGACATAAATTCTTCGAAACCTTCTAACAATTAGGGCTAGAATATACTGCAATTCACATAAATTAATGTTTTTGATGGACCCAATTCACAAAGTCTGACAGATGTTGGAAAACCGACTGTATATATCGTAGATAAGCTAGCGTCCTCTAATAAATCTGCTGTTTAAGGAAATTGTGTCTATTTGCTCGTGTGTTTGTGGATTACTTGAGATACCAAGGTTATTATGTTATTGGTAAAGAAATACCAAGTAATAACTTTAAATTTAATTCCAAATTTTCATTTTCAAGTTGACCTTAATCAAATATTTACCACAATAGTTTTGGCATATTCATTGTGAGTACTGTGCTATTAATGTATTTAAATAACGATATTATAAAAGTTATATTAAACTAAGGAGCAGAGGAAAAACAATTTATTTAGTAGCAGTCAATATTAATTCACGAGGTTGAATGCTAGTTTTGAAAATAAATTAAAAATTTCGTGTGCAATTTCATTAAAATACTAACACGAAGTTTTATAAAGTAATAATCCGGATTACTACCTAAGCGAATATTTCTGAACTCATTAAAGTCGACAAAGAACGGTTAACGGTATCAAATCTGCCTGACGCCATTACTCCCTTATTAGGAGTATTAGGGATCAAAGATGACAATGATATAAAATTACTACTCCACTATTCCAAAAAGTGATCACCTTGTTCTTATTTATTATTGTACGCTTATATCTATATGATGTTACGAATCCCTGCCAAATATAATAAATTACATAAAGCTAACTATCAAAACTATATTATCTGAAAATTAAATTCGCAGATTAATAAATCTTAATTACAATCAAGATAATAACAATAACTAACGAGCCAAGTACAAGCTTTGGCTATATCAAATAATATCAGATTAAAGTCATAATTATAACGTACTCATATACGTGCTCATAAATGGGGTTTCAATATTACTTGATAATATGAATAACGTTCCATAATTGTAAATTGAGTATCCCTTATTATACTTCTCTTTGCAAGAATAATATGGGATACTCAATTTATTATCATCATTTAATATTGTATTATCATCAAAGGATGAGCAGTGTGGTTTTAAATGATGGAAGAGAAGGGGTCTGCTTAATATTGTAATGTTTTATCACTCTTCTTTTGGTGATCTTATTAATTAGATTGAATATAAATCAGCAACGTCATTTATATGTTACTGTAAATGACTTTATTTTGTTTCCTAAAAGCAAGTAATTATAATAATTTAATCGGTTATAAGCACGTTAAATTGCCTTAAAATATATGTAGAGATTTCGGCCCCAACCCGATAAAGACGATTCTATATACAATACCAGATGCATAGTGGCAGTAGCTTAATTGGTAGGGTGACGTGATGGTTTCGGATGTTTCTTTATTCTTTCTTCCTGCCCTTATCTCACTTTTGGGATCGGCACAGTATGTTTTTTCCTTCCTTACTCGTCATTTCTGTACACGCTCCCTTCATCTCCATATCCTCTTTCAAGCAATCCATCCATATTTTCTTCGGCCATCCTCTATCTGTTCATCCCTCCATTACCATACCAAGCACTCTTTTGGTCATATACTTTTCATCTCTCCTCATAACATGCCCATACCATGGCAGACGGCTCATGACATGACATGTTGCTTTATTTTATAATAATATAAAATACTAAATTAAATCTTTTAAAAGCATCTCTGTTAAAACAAGTTAAAAAAATAAATCTTTTTCAGGTAAGCCATCTCCAAATTATAGTAACGTAAGAGAGTTTAATTAGTAAAAATGTAGGACATATTTTTGTAAGATATATGTACATTTTACCAACCTGACAACCTTTACATTGACTTATTCCTTACAGTGAGTATTTGGTATTATTTCTCCATCCATCATCATTCCGCGAAGCGTGCCTTGACACGATTGATATATTATTGACTGAAAAAATATGTGACCCAACATTTTTATGAGGGAAATAACACGCGTCATATATTTATTTATTCGACACTTGAATGTGACTTCGAAATATTCCTCTTATGTTTCGATTTAATATATATTTTTTTTATTTTGACGTAGATGTTTGGTTTTTCTTTTGATTAAGGTAATATTACAATATTTAATAAAATGTTATTCATTTATAATATCTATGAATAGCTAACTTGTTAAATAATTAAATTAAATATTCGTTTTCACATCAATGGAGTTAAATTCACAATTTATCTCTGTATAACCCACTATCATGATAACAAGGCACGCTGCATCTTTGATTAGAGAATACATTCTTAACTAAATCTTTATTAAAGTAAAAATCTTATCTTAATAATAAAAATGGTGATAATAAAAATGGTATTTGCTGATTAAAAACTTCTCCGCACTTAGAAGAACATAATTTATTAAATTGGGAATAAAAATAAAAGTAATAAGACTCTTAACACCACGGTGTAAATATGTTGAACAAGAACATTGAACTTCCAGATAACATGTTCCTATTTAATCAAACAACAGTTCAAATCAACACTGCAAGAGAACATTATTTAAACCTCTGTATTAAGTAACATTGGTTTAATAAATTTGTTACATTATTGTATTTTAGAATAAGATATATTATTCAAGATAGACGAATAGATAACATGTTAAAAAGAAATGTCTTTGAAATTATTAATAAGGGAAATATTTATAACACTTTAAAAAGAAAAACAATTATTTTGAAGAATATGAAATAGTTTCCCTAAATCTCCAATAGATTTAAAATTATAGATATTATCAGGAAGCCATCTTTGCACCCAACAGATTGTAAAAGAAATAATAATAAAAATAATAGAGATAGCATGCGGTAAAACGTCTCAAGGAAAGTTCACTTCGTAATATTGCGATTAATGATCTTAAGACTGCAACTTATTTGTTTAAAAATAACACACAAACATACATATTCACGAGAAATGTAAAGACAGGAAAATAATATTAGATCTATCTCAAAAAAGTTAAATTGTAAAATGAGAATTGAACTTACAATTTATTAAAATGTAATAAAAGTGTTAGTAATATAAATATTTAAAATACTTCAAATCTATTCTTGAAGTAAAAATTTTTAAGTTGAAACCAAAGCTAACTAGAAGTCAAGGCATAATCAATGTTGGGAAATTAAATCAACTTGTGTATTCAATGTATACTTTATATATTAATATGTTTTCAGCAGTAACATAGTAATTACAACTTTCAAAACATTCATTGATTTTAAGGACGAAAAGTACTTCATCAAACGACCGAAGACTCGCACAAACGTTCATAATGGCGACCAGGTAACGTGGCCGGTACTAAGAAGTTTTAGCGCTTCCGGAAAGCAGTTGTAAAGAATAATGTTCTGTGGTTGTAAAATAAAAGTTAATCTTAAAACTTTTAACGCAACTGTAATTATGTGTACTCAACTAAATGGCAAAACTTCACGTTGGTATATTGTTTACATTTTCATCCAATTTTTTTTTTATTTAAAGTGAAAACTTTTGGTTTGTTGTTGGCGATTCTCTATTCAAAAATATTATGTATTTGATTATATTTTAATTTTATACAACATTTTGGATCAAACAGTTTTTCTAATAAATAAGGACACTAGACTAAACTGAATTTTATTATTAACGACTACATAATTGGGACTATTAATGAAACTGTTTTAGATGTATCTTTAGATTTAAAAATGCTTTGGCCCGTTTATGTTAGAATACTAGCTAAACGGTTAGCAGCATATGCGATAAGGAAAATTCAACATATACCTGAAATCGCCACAGCTAGGTAGCTGTACTTTGCATAGTTTCATACTATTCTGATATATTTTATATCAATTTGATTATTATTATTTTTTTACCCTTCTATGCAAAGAGAATCAAACATAATACTAGGCCATGATTTGTTATATAAGATTTAAAATAATTTAAATGTCCTCAAAGAGCTTGTTTCTAAGATTTATAACTTTGACTTATAACTTTGATATTAACTAGGTTAAAATTTACTTTTGATTTAATATTTTGCATCACACTTTTCTATTTGAAAAGTAACTTTACCTTGTGAACATTGTTTACCTTTTTATAGTCAACGTATAAAATGTCTTTCAGCCCATAAAATCACCGGCACGCTGTTGCTATCCAGAATGTATAAATATTAGAGTAACAAAATATTTACCAATGAACTTATTAATGGTATTGGATATTGGATGGATTAATACATATTATTTAATAAACTATAATCGCATGCCAGGTCATTGAACGTTGAATCATAAATAGTGATCAATTTAATTAAATATAATAAAAGAAGATCGTATTGATAAAAAAATATATATATATTTAACACCTCTTTCTCTAATGATACCATCATAGTCCTATTAGCTCAGTAGATTAATTTTACTTTTACACTTGGTTTGTTTTTGTTTATGATGATACGAGTATATGCAATTGTAATAATCTGTTTATAGTAGTCTATGGTAAGTTTATATTGTCTGTACTAGAGGCCCTTTGAAATATAGAAAAGATGTAAGATAGTCGCTGTATTTTCTTGAATGTGTTATGAAAATAAAACCAAGTTTATTACACTGAAGTGAAGTGTTTAATTTAGAAAATAAGATCCACGAGAATCCTCAATAGTTTAGATGAAACTATAACCAAAGTAGTGTAAAACAAACTTATGTAATAGTAAACAAATAATCAAAATTTATACAATATTTTCGAAAACCGCACACATTAAGAATGTTTGTAATTAATCTAAATATATATTTATATTGTTATAAAGCTTCTATGACTATAGAAATACTTAAAATGTTATTATTCTCAAATATAGAACAGTTAGTAAGTATATTATATATACTATCATTTAAAGGATAACATAAAAATACAAATAAAAAATATCAGCATTAACCTAAAATATTGATTATACTAACAAGAAACCAATCTAGAAAGTTAACACGTTAATTCTGAAATGATATAACTAAATGGGTTGGTGTTAAATAAATCACTTAAGTCGTAAACTGTAATCACATGGTCCATCTGGCTCACACCTAGTCCGAAATCTCACGGTATTATTCATTATTCTATTTTATAGATCGAATGGTTCAAGTAATGAGACTTATATTGCATTTGTTATAAGAAATCATAGTCATGTCCTTGGATGGATAGTATGGTCTATGATACTTACTTTGTGCGAAGCAATACAACATTGGAAGAAATTCTAAATTGGGTTAATAAATTCATTGAAAAATGATAATCACTAATTCAACGCGTTGTTAACATAAAAACCGCTACCTCCTTAGTTTCGTGTTCATTCATCAAATCTTCCTAGTTTTTCCCAACAGAATACTCCAATAGCGAAAAGTCATTAAAATAATACAGGAGTTGATCTCTATAACGAAAGCTTGATCTGAGAAAATTTGAGTAATAATAAAATTTTCAAAGAAAAGAAGATGATGATATTTAAAAATAAAATATTAGACGAAATTGTTTTTTTTTATAATTAGAGCATATATAAAAAAATTATAGACATATTTTAAGAAACAAAAATAACAAGTATTAAAGTAATAGAAGATATTTTAAAGCCACGTAACATTCATTCAACAAACGTTTATCTACATTGACAATCATAATAATATCGTCTGCATTGAACTCATTAAAGGGTCTTAACCGCCATTTTCGAGTATATTAATGTTTAAACAATTCTACAGAGGGGTAATAAATTAACTTGATGTGTTTATCCCACGGAGAGTTTTTATAGGCTTTATAACAGGACCCTCGATATATTTTCCTTCCAGTGATATTAACAGCTTGAGGGTATAATTAAAAGCTCTCTGTTCTGATTTGGATTAAAAAAATCATTCAGTGCTTATAACTGTAATGATTTGGATATACTTTTATGTAACCTGATTATTACAATATTGTAATAAATATTACAACTAAACCTATGAAAAATATCTGTCGTTTTTCCTAAAACAAGTATTTATAATAACATATACTAATTTTAAAATTTTTAGATTGTAAAATATGAAGTAGGGTATATACAATTACTTAGTAGACTTATAAATAAATAACAAAAAAAATCCTTAATAGACTATTTAAATACTGTTTTAAAAATTTCGATTTTCGAATATCAATTCTTTCACAATTTGTTGGAATAAACATTAAAATTTTGTTTTTGTAAAATTTAAGACTATGAACTGGCATTCTGATAATTAAAGACTATGATGATCGTATTTCAGTTGGTGATCCTAAAAAAATAAAGTTTTCCTTCTAGTAGCAGAGTGCTTTTGGGGGAAATAATAGTCATAAGAAATAACAGTAATAAGAGTATCTTCTGTATTGTTATAGGAGAGAAAGAATATGTGACTCCCTGTGATAGTTTATAGGGATCCACTTGAGTATCTGACGAAATCAATTAAAATAGTTACACTTGCGCAAGCCATAAATAAACTGTATAGTAGTTTTTAGAGGCGCTTAAGCTTATTTAGATGGTCGTAGTTTAAATTTAGGTAGCTTGCATCGACATAATCTAAAATAGAGAGAAGAGAGTGAGCTAACATCATTTTCGTAAGAATTGGAAGAAAATATCGCAATAATAGTAGATAAATCAAATTCAAAATTGTTTGTCCATGAATTGTTTAATAAAAGAAGATGCCAAGAGTTTGAACAGTGGAAAATATGATATTTTAAGATTATTGTACTCATAAGGTGTTCACACACGTTTTGCGATTTAACCTTTAAAATTCTGGAGCAGTCAATAATGATTGTGTGAGATTTAACAGGACTTACTTTCATATTTTATATATGGTAATACTCAAGGACATGACTTTTACATGGGAAGACAGATTTTCAAGGTGTAAATGACGATATATTTATATACGTGTTGTCAAAAAAAATTCATTTCAAAATTCTATGACTAAATTACTTACTCTTCAGTACGCCGGTTACATGTGTGTTTACATTAAAGGTTTCACTTACCTCTGTTTTTATTCTACATTGATATCAGTTTAATGTTATCGAAATTAATTACATTGACAATATTACTTGTGAATTGAAACAGATAACATCATTATAAAGTCATAATATCACGCCGCGCAATAAATTTATATAGATATACCAAATGATGACATGATATCACGGTTAACCGAGGTTTATAAATGTTGAACTTATTTTAATAAGATTAGAATGTCCCATAATACATTGGTATTTAATCCCCCTTACGTACCTACATAAATTATTTGTCACAAATATTTCAACGTAATTACTAAATGAATATTATACGCAGCCATATCCGATAAAATGTTTGATTTTCCTCCCAGGCCTCATATATATGCTTTATAAGAAAGACGCCGGCATCCGTAGCAGAGCGACCTCTAGTAAAACCGAAAAGTGTTTATGGTGAAACAATTTAAATTTATTAAAATGGTCTATGTGCTGATTAAGCATGATTTTTTCAAATATTTTACTAAACGAAGGCAATGCTGATATTGGTATGTAATTAGAAGGCCTGATTTTAAGAGTGGTATAACTTTGCTATGTTTCATTAGGTCAGGAAATACTCCACAAGAAATACAATCATTAAAAATGGTCGCTAAGTAAGGCGCAACGAGGTCCACTATTGAGCTTTTACAGATATTCCCCATAAGTCCGGAGTATTCTTAATATTTAAGGTCCTAAAACATTTAATTATATCATTTGATTCAATTTTCTTAAATTTAAAAGGAATGTTACATTATTTTACATTTTTTTGTGGTAATGACTCAGCGACTACAGAAGAAGAATTTAAAGAAGAAGTGGTAGAAGCTGGATTTTTTTTAAATAATTTTCAAAAGCACAAGTTTCGTTTGTCCGTCGTGTATAAAAACTTTTTATTGAATAAGTTTAATAAAGTTATTCTAATAACAGATATGCGATCTAATAATTTAAACATTTTTCAATCATACAAATACCGTCTACACATGGACAACATTTCCACAACTTCTCGCAGCGTGAACTCAATATTCAATATTCAACACGAAATTTCCGTGTAAACATCTCGTAACACTAGATGGTGCAAATAATGAGAGATAGCGATTACAATACCTATTGTCACTTCTAATTTAATTTTATCAAAGTATATATCAATAATGTTTGATATATTTATTTAGTTTTAAATATGATATCGTGTAATTCATTCTGTTCTAAATAACCTTTAATGTTTTTATATTTTAAATATCTTTTCGTATTGTTTGAACTCAACCCTGCGTTGTGTTGAGTCATCGGTCAGTTGATTTGAGACGGAATCAAAGATTTTTCGAATATTTTATTTTTTGTAACAAATATTGTATATATAAAAATAACAGTCTCCAAATATACGTACTACTTTAATTATGATCTAAGTCAAATTTAACCTTCACTTGACAATTATTATTTTAACTATAGTTTACTATTTGTAACTGCAAACAGACATCGCAGCTATTTTAATACTTACATTCAGGACCGTTGTATAAAGTGAAATTTCTATTTTTTGTACATTTTTAAAATTTTGTTATGAAGAAAATATATAAAAATATTTGTCGATAAATATATGAGACGGCGATGTAGAAAAAACTAACCCAACAATACATTTGCAACCACACTCACCGGAGGCTAAACAAAAAAGAGATATCGGAAGTACTTCCGACAGAAAGGTCGTGACGTGACGTACTACACGAAAAATCCGCGAAAAATACTACCCCACGCAGTACGTTAAATAAATGTGGGTAAATTCTTATATACGAATATATTGCCTATCTCATTGTTGTGTTATCGTCTTTTTTGTCTTTAATACATTTTCAGGTGGTTCAACATATATTATTATTATTATTATTATTTATTATACCAATGTTAGATATACACAAGATTTATATAATGAAGCTATCTTATCTACAGCCACATACATATACGATCGGTGAAGTTAAACATAGACGTTGAAATCTTTGGAGGAGTTTAGGGTGGAATTATTGCATATAATGAATGTAACTTAAAATAAAATTTCTCTAGAGATTGAATACAACAAGATAAATAAAGTGATAACAAAATAAACATCCACTAAAATAATAATGAGCGATGTATTAACTTTCATTCTATATGATAAGATGAAATCATATCTAAAAAATTTTTGTAGCTTCACAAACCTAAAGGAGATTTACAACACCAAGTCACCATCTTAAGAGATACCCATTTCATGAACAATTATTCGTTGTGGAATTAGGTTAATCAAGCAAAAACGTCCCTTTACGGTCCTTTAGACGCCGCCGCAAATGGATTGTAATCGCCCAACCGTGTTATTGTTTTCAAATATTCTGAAACAATTCACAGAATTCGCAAATACCAAACCATATAATATCACAATAAAGTTCTGTACTGAAATTGTTTATCCATGTTGCCAACGTCAAAATATCATAACTTTGTTAGAGTCTAGAATTATATTGTTTTGAAGTGTATATCGGCAATACAGTTTACATAACCTGATAAACTTATCAATATGAATTTATTTGTACTGAAATGACTTTATTGATATTAAATGACGTTTCATTTGTGTGTAAAATTTTTGACCTCAATGAAAGAAATATATAGAAAAATATATCTTTTGGTTATGGCCTAAATAATTATCGAATCATCGAAAAAAGTATATCTGTACTGATACAATGATTTTGTATATTTAACGACACTAATATCGGTCTTTAAAATGTTAAAAATTTACAGAATATTCATTCATTAGCATTTAGCATGCATTAGCCACGATCTTACACGGAAATCCCTTTAAGTAAATAAAGCAATAGGTGAAATAGATGCCTTTTTTTTATGGAAGAGTAATAATAATAATTGCGAATAATTGCGAAAAGGAATATATTTATTCTTTGTTCCATTATTGTTAACAAATAATGACTACGAAGCCTCGAAGCTAATAAAATAACGTTGCTGATATCCTAAACAATATTTCTTTTACATGCGTCTTACATTATTTAAACAGAAGTCACAAGAATGTGTACTTAAAATAACAAGATAAAATGTGTTTGTGAAATTTCAGAAAAATATACAAGCTTTCAGAAATGTCATCTCTTAAAGGCTTACATTTCGTTGGAGCTCTTGTGACTTTTCTATGTCATAAAAGAGCAACAGTACTTCAAATAAATCAGCTCTGGCTTTCACTTCATTATCATTTATTTGGTAAACTAGCAGACCCGGTCACGCGTTGCTGTGACTACCCGTATTATTTTTGATGTATTACATTATAGTAAACTATTTAAGGGGTAACGTTCAGAGTACATCTGTCATGAAAACCATAATGTTTTCTTACAGTCGATATTAAGCAAAAATCAAAACAAAATAATTAAATTTTTTTTTTTAATTTTATCCAAGTTTATAACACTATTTGTATATTACAAAGTTTTTAGTAAATAGCTTGGAACACTAAACTTACGAATGAGGTAGGTAGGGCAGATACCTCATTCGTAATTACTCAATCCAGTCAATAGATACCACCATCTTTTAGAATTATTAGGACTGCAAAATAATAAACAAATAATTTGCAATAAAATAATATTGCGACTGTGAATTGAGTTGGAAACGTACGTGGTGTGTAAATTTATTACAATCAGTTAAGTAGTTTAGTAGTATATAGTTGTATATAGTTGCATATAGTTGTATATAGTTGTATATAGTTGTATATAGTTATAGTAGTTCATAATTAAAAATATTTGGTGGTTTTACTAATGCATATAATAAAAGTTAAACTCAAAACATAAATTTTAAAAGATAAATCATGAAAAATGAAAAAAATAGATTTTTTATAATAAATACAACAATTTTTATACAACTCGGCAGACTTCGTTCTGTGAAATAGAATTGGAAAGTGGCAGTTTATATTTCGACCTTAAGACGTTTCTACTCTGCTGACTCTCACACATCGCCCTATCATCATGGTGACGGTTCTGTTCAGGAGAATTAAAGAAAAAGGTCAGCTCGGGTGACCTAAGAATATCTTCCACTTACTTAAACGAACTTTGGCCACCCTTTTGAGACCCACTAAAAACCCCGACTGGGATGTCTGCCAGAGGGCTTCAAACTAAGAGGGAAACTTAAGGTTCAAACCTGATTGAAAATAGTGCGAACCTAAAGGTGACAAATATTTATAAAGTGGGTGCTTCAATGACAAAAAATGGAGATAATTAATTATTTATTACTATTATTATTAACATAGGGATGAAATAAAGAATAATGAAATAAAACGTATATAATTATTTTCAGTAATCGCTTTGTTGTAAATCAAGTGAATCACAATTATTAACAAATATCTGTTTGATTTTTATTGTAGTGCTTTATGATACACATGTTTTTTGTTTGATTACCTGGTGAATATACAAACAAATCTGATGGTTTTCCAACACGGGAACAGGCAACATACAGTTGACCATGTGAGAAGCATGGGTTTTCTAGATTAATACCACAAACACCTAATGATTGCACCTGGGACTTATTATGACTCATAGCAAAAGCAAGCCGTACTGAAAACTGTAGTCGTTTAAATTCAAATGGTACATCAGTCGGAATCATTGGGATGCGTGGTATCAAAACGTCTTCTCCTTTATACTTTCCTTTCAGTATAGTTGCTTCTATCACGTTGTTCAATAATTTTTTTATCGCTAACCGTGTGCCGTTGCAAAGACGCGGTTGGTTGATATTTCTCAACATTATTACTACCGATCCAACCTTTAATTGAAGATTGTGAGGTGGCAATCCTGGTAAATCCAGCGAGTTTAAAAATTCAGGCGGATAGTTGACGACATCATCTTGGTTAGTAGCCGAATCAACTGATTTATATATCCTCAATTCGCCTGTAATTTGTTCTTGAATTTTGAAATTTAATTCACTTACATCTATGTTTTTTGCAGCCAATATAGCCCGTTCGCTCAACCAATCATGGTTTCTATAATTTTGAGCAACATCTGGAAACACCTTTTGAATAAATTCATCTTTTGATCTAGTTAACTGACAAAAACTTTGAGGAAAGTTAATGCAACCAGTCAAGGTGTCTATAGGAAATTTGCCATTACCAATGTCAATGAGTTGTTTAGAAAATATGTCTCCAGATTTGTCAATTTGCAACTTGACACGCATATTCTTGCTTAAGTGTAATACCTTCACATATTTCCACAAATTGGAGGACTTTAAACAGGCATTAAGTTCATCAGCTGGCGTTGATCGTGGAATCACTGGCAATGTTTGACGAAAATCTCCTGCTAATAAAATCATTGCACCACCAAATGGGTTATGATTGCTCCGTAGATCTTGTAAGATATAGAACCTAAAGCCTCCATAGATTTTTTATGTGCCATCGTGCGTTCATCCCAAACAATCAATTCACATTGCTGCAAAACCTTTGCCATTGCAGAGTTCTTCGAAATGTTGTAGGTTGGAGTTTCGTTGCTTTGCATGTTTAATGGCAATTTTAGTGCTGAATGAGCTGTTCTACCACCTTCAAGCAAAGTTGCTGCGATTCCCGACGAAGCGAGTGCAAGTGCATTTTTGTTTTGTGAGCGAATTCTTGCTAATATCAATGAAATCAAAAAAGTTTTTCCTGTACCACCAGGTGCATCTAAGAAGTAAATACCTCCTCTTTTAACATTTATTACTTTCATAAGTGTATCAAATACATACTTCTGTTGTTCATTCAATAGTGGAAGATTCGTTTGAATTAATTCTTTCAAAGTGTTGAGATCATACAGTTTTTCTCGGTGCAACTCTTGGTTAAAAGCATCATGCATTGGAGGATTGGGCGCGGCCAGGCCTAATTTAAATAATAGTTTGTTTGACATCATCAAGCACATATCCTCAATTGAAATCAATACTTCATTGTAAATTTCTTCGCTTATTTGTATATTTGAATTTCCCCTTCTAATCCGTATTTGATCCAAAATATCATCACACATATTATCTTTGTACTTGATCCACAAATCCTTTGGGTTTGATGGGAAGCATGTAGATATGATTATAGAAAACAATGTTCGTATTTGATGAGCTTGTGATGATATTACAGCATCATTGAGAGTTTGATCCCAATGAGCATCATTTTCTAGCAATCGCAAACGTTGGCAAGCTTCTCTGTATGATCCACACAAATCACCACCAACAGTTCGTACATGTTGGAATGATGTTCGGCCACGTACATTGACTAATAGCAGTCGTAAATAAAAACATTCATCGTTGCTTGAATGTACTGTATAAATTCGACCAATCGCATCGGTAGAATATACATCTGGGTATCCGGAAACTGGTTTTCCTTGTTTCCTTCGTATAAATCTCCTTGAGGATTGATTCCAAGTATAATATTTTGGTATTTCAGAATATAACAATGTTTGAGCAAAAGCATCGTTTTGGCATGTCTAAAAAAAACTGTTTAATGTAGTAGATGGTGGCTGTACAGCTCTTTCTACTGCGTTCTGTGCTGTAAAATACACTTTTTGTCCATTTTCTAAATGCACAGCTAAATGAACGTCAGTAGGGTGTCTCTCATGAATTGGAAAAAAAAATATTCGCCAAACTGCTTTATTACTACTAACATAGCGACCCATTTGGTATTGGATAACTTCATCATTGGAATTCTCTGCATTAATACCAATCACAGTCATATCACTCCTTTTGGTTACGTATTTGCAAATGTATTTAATAGATTTTAATGAATTGCAAGATTCAACGTTGATGTGCGCTTTGAAAGTCTTTGATAAAATGGGTGAATATGGAACAATCCAGCAATTACCTATTTCAATATCTTGTTGATTTAATTTGACAATTGTTGATCTTCCATTGTCTGCTGTCGATCGGCGACGATACAAAGGATAACCGTCATTACCACTAATTGTTTCAGATATTTATGTCCGTGGATATCGCTTTGAACATTTACCATCCACCATACACGGTGAATTTTGATTAAGAGTTCCACAGGGACCATGAATCATGTTTTTGATAACTACATATCCAGGATCTACTTCTACATTAGGGATTTCAGCTGATATTACTGCATCAACTTCATTTGGCCTTATCTTTTCAACTAACCAAATCAAAATGTGTGCACGTGGCAATCCCCGTTTGTGCCACTTCACAGAATGCATCCAGTAGTGTGTCTCTCCAAACATATAATGTTTCACAATGAAATCTATTAAAGATTTCAACTTTGTCTAAAGACTCTGGCTGTAATATCATGACGATCAATGGGTGATTGCCCCGGGAATAACTCCTACTTGATTTCTATCCAGTGTAGATTGCATGTAAATGTGATGAACAAATCTGCTGTACCATAATGACGAACATATGACATGGCATCTTGAGCATATTCATGCATATGTAGAGGGCTTCCGATGTATGGTGCTAGAAGAATAGTCAGTAGTAGTAGTTAATCGCATCTCGAAGGTGAATATACTCTTCAGATCTGAGTTTGGTCTGATTCAACCTGATGACTGTTAATCTCTCCGTTTCAATTTTAACATACATGTCTATAACATACTTGTGATATAATCGCCGACATTTGAGTATGTCTTCATTTTCACGAATCATTAGGCGGTATGAATAATAGTTCATTGAACTGACTTTTTTGTTGGTTTCAGAACCTGAAAATAGATTTTTGTTTTCATAACATTGAAAATAAAAAAAATAATAGGTAATATAGTAACTGATAATATATCTCCATAGCTAAACTAATATTTTTTATTACCTGTAATGGGATTTATCATCTTGTTTGAGAAATCATAGCCATCTTCAAAACGCATATCAATTTCTTGTGGTGAATTGCCCATGAAATAAATTTGCAGGAATTTCTATTTGTTATCTGACACTGGTAACAGTGAACCTGCTCTATGATATATTTTTCCTTGTATCTGTAAATAAAAAAAATGATTTTTGCCAAATATAAATAATATTTGTTCCTAAAAAATATATCTGTCTCCTAATTTGAATCACCAAATAATAATTGATATGCTTAGGTATGTCAATATGTAATAATTATTTGTAACTAATATCCATCATCAAATATTTATATTGTGTTTCAAAATAATAAAAGTGTTACTAATACTGAATCACCAAATAATATTATGACTAAGTAATATATGTGTTGGGGTCTAGGGAACTGAAGGTTAATGACACATATTTACTTAGTTAACAGGAAATTTTGTTCATTAAAATAATAATGATAACTGCTATAATACATACCTTAAAAGTTGGCATGAAATTTTCCCGAACTACGTTTGTTGCCCCAAATGACGTCATTTGAAAGCAATTATTATATTGTTGGATATTTGACAAAAAGTGTATGGAATCTGGTTCTATTCCTGAAACCAATGAGTACAATGACTCTGGTGGTGGATCCAATGGTATCAATTTCACTTTCCCATTTGCGAAACACAATCCATTGGCATCATTTTTGTATTTAAATGCCTTACAATGAAAGCAAACCAAGTTCATAGATCCAATAGTAATACATTGGTGGTTACTGTAGTCAATTGACAAATCGTAATTGAAAGCAGCTCGATTCAAACTTTCGCGATTATTAGTTGAATCTCTCGCCCTCGCTGCCCGCATTCTCGATATACAAATTCTTTCACATTTATTTTCGCCGTCACGTTCTTGTGCAGTATGATAAGATCGGTAATTAGTTTGGTTTGTAGCATTTCGGGTTCTTCTACCTAAATTACTTCGTCTTATAGAAGGTATATCGAATATACTTACCTAAATAATGTCACATGCAATAATTATTAATCACAGGTATTAAAACACTTTGCACGAAACACGATATAAAACAATTAAAATTAATTATTAAATATTATATAGGCTTTTTAACGCGATTTGTTTGACAGATGCAATGACGTGAAAACTGATGACAATTTATGTCGCATTCCGAAACTAAAACAAAAGAAAGAATATTCCAAGGCCAATCAAATCCATAGCTCTTACATTTTTTGACTTTTCAATTTGGTCGGGTCACGATTTTATCACTTTTGCGTGAACGCACATTTGATTGAATTTGAACTTTGTGCAGCGACAATAAAGCGCGAATTGACTCTTCGACGTTAGCAACACACCTACATTGTTTAGACAATAATGAATGCTTGTAATTTAATATGAACTTTATTGAATAGCAATACAGTTTAAATTGACTCTACATTTAGTTAGAAAATATTTGTATAGGAAAAAGAAAAGGGCTCTTTTAGGGTTTTCCTGAAAATTATTCGAATTTTTCTCGCCGTCAGAACCATCCTTGGGCTTTAAGGAACATTTTAAAAAAAGAATTGTTAAGATTGGTCCATGCGTTGTTGAGTTATGCGCTTACAAACACATTTTGCGATTCATTTTTATATAATAGATTTACTATGAAAAATGCTATGCTTGCTATGAAAATATGTTTATCTCTAATTTTATTTAGAAATATCACATTTATTATGATAAAATTACCTCAATTCAGTTCAAACGTGTTGTTGAACTCAAAAAAGCTTCATTTCATTTTACAAACTATTTAAGTTCTCTAAGTTTAGTTTAGTTTAGTTTACTTTAGTTCTCTAATTATCAGTGTAATTAGGCTATTTGGAAAACAATTTATATATTAAAATCTATAAAGCAATTAGATAGAGTTAAAGATGATGATAATAATTTCTTTCATTCCTTTTTAAAAGGACACCATCTAGCAATGTACAAATTCACTTATAAATGAAAATTAAATATTGTTTTCACCAAAAAGATTGTATGTTATTAAATGAATGTCCTTTTAAAACGGAACAAAACAAGTCATACTTTCTTCTTCACTATAGTGAAGAACCAATCCTTATCTTCTAAATAAAATTACGAATTCATAAATGCTATTTGGATCATATTTATAATCTCCTTCAGGTTTATTTACTCAAATAGATTTTATAGATTTTGCGTAATATTTTCGGCCTCAAAGCCTTGCAAAGTTAATTCGCCGTCGGCGCTGTACAATTCGAGTGAGAGGCGTGTCACTAGATAACGGTGCAAGTTATAAACAGAAAGTGTAATAGTAAAATAGATATAAAAATAGCTACAGTAATACAAAACCACTGTGTGTGGTTAGTCATTTCTTATTTATAAATATTCTGAAATGATTGTACACGATAGAATGAGAAGACTATAAAAAAACCTACAATATCTACTACGATTTACGTCATCAAATTCATTGACGATAAATTTAAATATACCTCTTTCGTCTTGAACCTCACATAAAGCTCAGTCTGGAACTTGTGTAATTTATTCATAATCGAGTAATGACACTGAATTACTTTAGAGTTAACCCTTATCAAGAGTTAAATAGAGTTGTTTTATTAAGCGCAAAAAATTTTTCGCTTTTAATATTTAATGGATCGCTTTGTATTTTACAAGAAAACTATTTTATGTTATTTCATATAGCTTGATAAGTCAATCTAATTATTTTAAAGCTAATAAAATATTCATCCAAAATTTAAGAAGGTCAAATTACTAACAAAAGTGATTTACTAACAATACTGATTTTAAATAAGAGATCATTTATTAATTAAAAATAACAATTAAAATAAACAGAAATAGTATGAAAATCAGTGGTTTGTATAGTTATAATTTCCTTTCGGGGTCGGCGCAATATGTTTTCCTTCCATCCATGTTACTCATCATTTCCGTACACACTCTTTTCTTCTCCATAGTATCTCCTATCGGCCGGCCTCTATCTTTGCATCTCTTCACTTCCAGATCCAACACTCCTGATTATATATCTTTTATTCCTCCTCATGCTCATGCTCATGCTCATACCATGACAGACGATTATTTTTTTTCTGTCATTGTCGCTACTCCTACGCTTCACTTAATACACTCATTTCTTACCCTATCCTTTCTTGTTCACACATCCATCTCAACAATCGCATTCGTCACATGCAAAAGCTTTTCATCATTCATCGCTCAGCACTCAGATTCTTAAATAACGACAGGTCTAATGATGTTTTTGTATTTTCTCCCCTTTAGTTTAAAGGGGATTCGGGCTTCACATGTTGTCCCGGTGACTTGTCGCCATTTCATCCATCCCGTTTTGATTACGTAACGGTAAATTTTTGTAATCGCTTTTTGTAAGAGAATCAAGGTAGCGAAAGTGCGAACAGACTGGTAACGGTATTCAATCCAACAAAATAGGAACAGAATCGAAAATACCGCCGAAATCGCAAGAACATGTGCTCTGTTTTGGTTCTGCTTATTTTCAGGCCAACACACTCTAGCTTTTGTTGCCATTTTTCCAGTCTACCCTGCACTTCAAGTCCATCCTCGCTGACACAAGAATGTTATCAGCAAATAGCATGCACCAAGGAGCCTTTTCCTGTAAAGCCAATGTCAGAGATCCATTATAAACAAGAAGAGGTAGTGACTCAGAACCGACCCTTGATGCAAACCTACTGCCACATTGAACTTGTCGATGGTTCCAGCGGCTGACCTGACTACTGTACTAGATTGACTGTACATTACACGAACCAACTCCACATAATTCCCAGGTATACCCTTCCCTTTCAAAGCCCATCACATCACATTACGGGGATCCAAGTAATATGTCTTCTGGAGATCAAGGAATACCATTTGCAGGTTTTTGTGTGCTCGTCTGTACTTCTCACACAATTGGCGGAAAGCGAATAAAGCATCGGTCGTACCCCAACCAGCATAAAACCGAACTAGTTCTTGGAGATATCACTCTCATCTCGCATGCTTTTCTCTATTACTTTCTCCCACATTTTCATAGTATATGACATGAGCTTTATACCATAATAATTGTTGCAGTCTTGCACAATACCCTAATTTTTATAAATGGGCACTAGGTCACTAGATACATCGGGGATCACTTCTTCATGAAACAACTAATTGAAAAACAAAGTCAACCACTTATATCTTTATTCATTTAACACCTTCCATACCTCCAGTGGTATACATACATAAGACCGAACGAACATACGACCCTGCAGCTTTTCCATTCTTCATACCTTGCACAGTCGCTTTCATTTTATCATCGGTCACTTCTTTCACCTTTTATTTACCGATCGGTTTTACAAAATATTGTTCAAAAAATTTTTTTCTCTCATCAATATTTCAAAATATATCCTCCGTCTCTCTTCTATGCCCTTATATCCCATCAACATCTTTTCAGTATCATCTTTTATATATTTTACATATATGACATCTCTAGCATTCTTCTCCCTACGCTTTGTCATACGGTCTAGTTCCTTTTGACCTATAGGAAACTCCAGCGACCTATAGGTATAAGTCCTCTTGAGCCTCTGGTCTAGCGATGGCTAAAGCTACTTTCGCTCTCTTCTTACATCTTTTATATAGTATTTTCATGTCCTCATTCATACTTTCAATATCATGCGATACTTCCTGCCATTGCTTAAACGCGTCTTTCTTCTCTTTCCGAACCTTTTGCACATCTCCATTCCACCTCCACGTTTACTTACTTAACATACCTTCTGCATTCGTTTCGTCTAATACATTCTTTGCTACAATTCTAATCCATCCCGGAATTTAGTTAAATCCAAGATCTTTCTTCTACACTACCCATTTTTATTATTTAATCTACCACTCTTTTTTAAAATTTAACCCCCCATATATATTTGCTCATTGTTCGGAACATCCATCATCACAGAATTAAAATGTTCCCAAAACTTTCAACCTATTATCACACCCGGCATACACACTTAATACATTAAGGATTAAACCTTCAAAAATCATTTTCATAGCAATGATTCTATCACTATATCTTTTAATACAATATAAGTGAAAAAGTGTTTAAATATCCTGATGAATAAATATCTAATATGAGGAAGGAAACATTGGTACATGGCCTATACATGTAGACAAGTATTTGACCAAAATAACAATTGCATGATCTATAAATATATAAATAAGCTGTAGAACACACTATCGAATGTTAATATGGAAATATCGAATGTTAATAATGGAAATTAAATTTCACATTAAATTTTTCCTTAAATCTATTAATTATTGTAATTGTAATTTAAATGTTAAGGTCTTCTTTCATCTCTAACATATCTGGACTGTATTGTTTTATATCTTGTTGCATGCTAAATTTCATATTCTTTAATTCCTTCATATTTTATTTCGCTATGAGACTTGTGATGCAGTTCTTATTGATCGGTCTATGGAAGCGTGTTTGGTGTTGTTGCTAATTGCCGATAGATGGCAGATCACGGCGTAACTAAATGTTTGGAGATAGTTAATACAACTTCCAGTAGGCAGCACACTTTTTTAAAGTTATTTATTTATTTATATTTAATTAAAAAAATAAATAAAACAACAGGATAATATTTCTTTGTACATGCTCATTACTATTATTTAACTAGTAAATAATATTTTCGTTAGTTAGTTCAATATCTTTGATTTTGGTACTACTTACAATAATTCCTTTATATATTTTTAAAATTTGTAATTTGTTTTCAGATCCCTTTTTGTCTTATAGGCACTTCACTTCTGTTTAATAATAATCTTGTTATTTGTTTCAATGTATTTCAAAATAACTTTCTTTGTTGGATCGTATTTTGCACTTTTTACTAAATTACACTTTTTCTAGACTGTTTACCTTCATATTGTTTTAAATAGTTGTCACTCGGGTCATAATATTATAAGTTACATGACAGACTCAGTAATAGTTAATAATAAGAAATAAGAATAATGGTTAGCAAGACTACCAGTCACTATAAGTAGCAGCAGCACAAGTATAACGCGAAGGTCAGTCATCACAATCTTCGCTATTTTTGAGGGAAGCGTGCAACCTGGCTCTACCGCTAAGGCAAGTAATAACTTCTAAAGGAGCGCTGGGATGCAGCAAGTATATCTAACAAAAGTAACATTTCATTGTGATTATTTCAAGATTTCCTTCAATAATTCAATATAAAATTAAAAGTACAGCTATAAAATTATGGAACTTTAAGATAATTCGCAACTCGATCTGAATGGAACGAATTTGGTTAGCGTATGAGACCGTGGTCACCTCGCTGTTGACTCTTGACTTATGTCGCAATGCGGTATGATAAAGCGCTTTTTAGTTTTTATTTATTCTATATTAATTGTAAAACAAATGTCTTTACCTTGGTATCAAAATCTATGACCGGGTACGTATAAGTTGTAACAGTCAATGACCTAAATACGCCGGTTCATCAAATACCGTATAATGGTAATGTCTTCTTCAAATATTTTAAACAGTTACGAATATAATATATTTCACCTGAAGAAAAATTAGAATATTAACGGATTTCATTATTAAAATTTATTATTAATTTCATTGTTTCAAAATTTTACTTTGTATTTTTACAAACTAAGAAGACAATATGGTGCCAAGACAATATTAACAAACAGTGCCAACAAGTAATTTATGAAGAAATATTAGCTGGATAGCCTGGACGTGGAGTGATACCACGAGAATAGATGTTTATAAGCATCGTATAATAATTGAGACTGACTTAGTGATGTCGGATCTCTTACTTAAAGGCTTGATCATATAGTCATTATATTTGATAGATAACTGGGCCAGTGTATTGATTGTCAAGATTATCCAATGACTTGTTGGTGAAGCTGTCACCAATTATCTTGTCACTATTACTGCTTAAAACACGTTATTTGTTCTTCAACTAATAAGCCTGTGGAAGAACAAGATTTATAAGTGTAATTTATCTAATTTCTCTCAATAATCTATTTTACAAAAAAAAAAAAAAACAGATTTACCACTTATAAATATGATTTAAAATAAATTGATTGATTTATATTATTGTAATTAGACTATTAAAATTTTCATATAATAATATATAATGACATAAAATAGTTTACGATCTTCATACGAGTATATATTCAGCTGAATTCCAAAATGATATGTTGAATACAACGATATATAGCCATGAGCAGACGCATTACAAATTTTGCTTACTGCCTCAAAGGGACCAACAATTCATCAAGTAATAATTATAGCCACACTACTACTATAGTTTATTTCACGATTCTACGGCAGCTTTTGCAATTTTTGTGATAGGTATATCCAAAATGTTTTTATTTTATATTTATATTTTTCAATCAATAAATACAGATAGTATATATATCAATTTGCTAATACTTTATAATTCTGTACTATGTTGACTTTTTTTTTATGTAATAAAATTTAAATTAAATATCAAAATATTATAAAAATATTTAATTAAAACGCTGCGAAGATTTTAACGTACTATTCACAGAAACGTGTGTGCAAATACTTGGGATACTTCAACGGTTTCCTCACACTTCACGGTTTCAATGGTTTCCTCACATTTAATAGAATGTTGTGAATGGGAATTTTCACGGAAGATGAAACACTAACTATTTTGTATGAAACGTCATAGACAAGAAATTTATTCTATGCATATAATCAGATGCTAACTAAATATCATGCAAACACATTTTACCGTTATCGGTCACAATAACATCTTGACTACCTCTGATGAATAATTACAAAAATAATATATTGTCAACATTTACTGGCAATACGCTGAGAAAATGTAAATGTTGTCACTGTGTTTATTTGTATTTCCGTGTCATTTTTCACGTGGTTTTCACATAGCTGTATTTCTTTTTCAAAAAAAGATAAGTTAATTTTATATTCTAATTTTTGTGTCTAAAAACCCTGGGATAAAAATGGTTAATATTATTTTGACTTATTTGACTTGAGCGATAAGCAATCACCAAAGCACATTTAATTAAAATCTATTTAAAATAAAAAAACAGTAATATTAATATTGTATATTTATTAAAACCGACGCTGATGTTCTCAGTGAATTAATATTTAGAACAACGATTAGTGCACAGATATAATAAAGAATAATAAAATATTTCTTAAAACTAAGAATAAACTCTGACAAGCATATACAATAAAAAAACATGTTTATTACGAATAAAAGCGGAAACAAGTAACAAACGAGCATATTAATAATCAACCGTTCATGTAGGCTTTTGCTTTATTGTAAGATAAAATAAAGCCTACAATATTGTTTAGGGTTCAGTAGTAATAATATATATTATACTAGCAGACCCGGTCACGCGTTGCTGTGACTACTCGTATTATTTTTGATGTATTACATTATAGTAAACTATTTAAGGGGTAACGTTCAGAGTACATCTGTCATGAAAACCATAATGTTTTCTTACAGTCGATATTAAGCAAAAATCAAAACAAAATAATTAAAATTATTTTTTTAATTTTATCCAAGTTTATAACACTATTTGTATATTACAAAGTTTTTAGTAAATAGCTTGGAACACTAAACTTACGAATGAGGTAGGTAGGGCAGATACCTCATTCGTAATTACTCAATCCAGTCAATAGATACCACCATCTTTTAGAATTATTAGGAGCTAACTGCAAAATAATAAACAAATAATTTGCAATAAAATAATATTGCGACTATGAATTGAGTTGAAAACGTACGTGGTGTGTAAATTTATTACAATCAGTTAAGTAGTTTAGTAGTATATAGTTGTATATAGTTGCATATAGTTGTATATAGTTGTATATAGTTGTATATAGTTATAGTAGTTCATAATTAAAAATATTTGGTGGTTTTACTAATGCATATAATAAAAGTTAAACTCAAAACATAAATTTTAAAAGATAAATCATGAAAAATGAAAAAAATAGATTTTTATAATAAATACAACAATTTTTATACAACTCGGCAGACTTCGTTCTGTGAAATAGAATTGGAAAGTGGCAGTTTATATTTCGACCTTAAGACGTTTCTACTCTACTGACTCTCACACATCGCCCTATCATCATGGTGACGGTTCTGTTCAGGAGAATTAAAGAAAAAGGTCAGCTCGGGTGACCTAAGAATATCTTCCACTTCCTTAAACGAACTTTGGCCACCCTTTTGAGACCCACTAAAAACCCCGACTGGGATGTCTGCCAGAGGGCTTCAAACTAAGAGGGAAACTTAAGGTTCAAACCTGATTGAAAATAGTGGGAACCTAAAGGTGACAAATATTTATAAAGTGGGTGCTTCAATGACAAAAAATTGAGATAATTAATTATTTATTACTATTATTATTAACATAGGGATGAAATAAAGAATAATGAAATAAAACGTATATAATTATTTTCAGTAATCGCTTTGTTGTAAATCAAGTGAATCACAATTATTAACAAATATCTGTTTGATTTTTATTGTAGTGCTTTATGATACACATGTTTTTTGTTTGATTACCTGGTGAATATACAAACAAATCTGATGGTTATCCAACACGGGAACAGGCAACATACAGTTGACCATGTGAGAAGCATGGGTTTTCTAGATTAATACCACAAACACCTAATGATTGCACCTGGGACTTATTATGACTCATAGCAAAAGCAAGCCGTACTGAAAACTGTAGTCGTTTAAATTCAAATGGTACATCAGTCGGAATCATTGGGATGCGTGGTATCAAAACGTCTTCTCCTTTATACTTTCCTTTCAGTATAGTTGCTTCTATCACGTTGTTCAAAAATTTTTATCGCTAACCGTGTGCCGTTGCAAAGACGCGGTTGGTTGATATTTATTTCTCAACATTATAACTACCGATCCAACCTTTAATTGAAGATTGTGAGGTAGCAATCCTGGTAAATCCAGCGAGTTTAAAAATTCAGGCGGATAGTTGACGACATCATCTTGGTTAGTAGCCGAATCAACTGATTTATATATCCTCAATTCACCTGTAATTTGTTCTTGAATTTTGAAATTTAATTCATTTACATCTGTTTTTTGCAGCCAATATAGCCCGTTCGCTTAACCATTCATGGTTTCTGTAATTTTGAGCAACATCTGGAAACACCTTTTGAATAAGAAGATCTTTTGATCAAGTTAACTGACAAAAACTTTGAGGAAACTTAATGCAACCAGTCAGTGTCTATAAGAAATTTGCCATTACCAATGTCAATGAGTTGTTTAGAGAATATGTCTCCAGATTGGTCATTTTGCAACTTGACACGCATATTCTTGCATAAGTGTAATACCTACACATGCTTCCACAAATTGGAGGACTTTAAACATGCAGTAAGTTCATCAGCTGGCGTTGATCGTGGAATCACTGGCAATGTTTGACGAAAATCTCCTGCTAATAAAATCATTGCACCACCAAATGGGTTATGATTGCTCCGTAGATCTTGTAAGGTATAGAACCTAAAGCCTCCATACATTTTTTATGTGCCATCGTGTGTTCATCCCAAACAATCAATTCACATTGCTGCAAAACCTTTGCCATTGCAGAGTTCTTCGAAATGTTGTAGGTTGGAGTTTCGTTGCTTTGCATGTTTAATGGCAATTTTAGTGCTGAATGAGCTGTTCTACCACCTTCAAGCAAAGTTGCTGCGATTCCCGACGAAGCGAGTGCAAGTGCATTTTTGTTTCGTGAGCGAATTCTTGCTAATATCAATGAAATCAAAAAAGTTTTTCCTGTACCACCAGGTGCATCTAAGAAGTAAATCCCTCCTCTTTTAACATTTATTACTTTCATAAGTGTATCAAATACATACTTCTGTTGTTCATTCAATAGTGGAAGATTTGTTTGAATTAATTCTGTCAGTGTTGAGGTCATACAGTTTTTCTCGGTGCA
The DNA here is from genome assembly GCA_918358695.1 of Melinaea menophilus ssp. n. AW-2005. Taxonomy (NCBI): domain Eukaryota; kingdom Metazoa; phylum Arthropoda; class Insecta; order Lepidoptera; family Nymphalidae; genus Melinaea; species Melinaea menophilus. The sequence continues at coordinate 26,717,762 of OU911041.1, read as the reverse complement.
ACTCTTGGCTTAAAGCATCATGCATTGGAGGATTGGGCGCGGCCAGGCCTAATTTAAATAATAGTTTGTTTGACATCATTAAGCACATGTCCTCAATTGAAATCAATACTTCATTGTAAATTTCTTCGCTTATTTGTATATTTGAATTTCCCCTTCTAATCCGTATTTGATCCAAAATATCATCACACATATTATCTTTGTACTTGATCCACAAATCCTTTGGGTTTGATGGGAAGCATGTAGATATGATTATAGAAAACAATGTTCGTATTTGATGAGCTTGTGATGATATTACAGCATCATTGAGAGTTTGATCCCAATGAGCATCATTTTCTAGCAATCGCAAACGTTGGCAAGCTTCTCTGTATGATCCACACAAATCACCACCAACAGTTCGTACATGTTGGAATGATGTTGGGCCACGTACATTGACTAATAGCAGTCGTAAATAAAAACATTCATCGTTGCTTGGATGTACTGTATAAGTTCGACCAATCGCATCGGTAGAATATACATCTGGGTATCCTGGAACTGGTTTTCCTTGTTTCCTTCGTATAAATCTCCTTGAGGATTGATTCCAAGTATAATATTTTGGTATTTCAGAATATAACAATGTTTGAGCAAAAGCATCGTTTTGGCATGTCTAAAAAAACTGTTTAATGTAGTAGATGGTGGCTGTACAGCTCTTTCTACTGCGTTCTGTGCTGTAAAATACACTCTTTGTCCATTTTCTAAATGCACAGCTAAATGAACGTCAGTAGGGTGTCTCTCATGAATTGGAAAAGAAAATATTCGCCAAACTGCTTCATTACTACTAACATAGCGACCCATTTGGTATTGGTTAACTTCATCATTGGAATTCTCTGCATTAATATCAATCACAGTCATATCACTCCTTTTGGTTACGTATTTGCAAATGTATTTAATAGATTTTAATGAATTGCAAGATTCAACGTTGATGTGCGCTTTGAAGGTCTTTGATAAAATGGGTGAATATGGAACAATCCAGCAATTACCTATTTCAATATCTTGTTGATTTAATTTGACAATTGTTGATCTTCCATTGTCTGCTGTCGATCGGCGACGATACAAAGGATAACCGTCATTACCACTAATTGTTTCAGATATTAATGTCCGTGGATATGGCTTTGAACATTTACCATCCACCATACACGGTGAATTTTGATTAAGAGTTCCACAGGGACCATGAATCATGTTTTTGATAACTACATATCCAGGATCTACTTCTACATTAGGGATTTCAGCTGATATTACTGCATCAACTTCATTTGGCCTTATCTTTTCAACTAACCAAATCAAAATGTATGCACGTGGCAATCCCCGTTTGTGCCACTTCACAGAATGCATCCAGTAGTGTGTCTCTCCAAACATATAATGTTTCACAATGAAATCGATTAAAGATTTCAACTTTGTCTAAAGACTCTGGCTGTAATATCATGACGATCAATGGGTGATTGCCCAGGGAATAACTCCTGCTTGATTTCTATCCAGTGTAGATTGCATGTAAATGTGATGAACAAATCTGCTGCACCATAATGACGAACATATGACATGGCATCTTGAGAATATTCATGCATATGTAGAGGGCTTCCGATGTATGGTGCTAGAAGAATAGTCAGTAGTAGTAGTTAATCGCATCTCGAAGGTGAATATACTCTTCAGATCTGAGTTTGGTCTGATTCAACCTGATGACTGTTAATCTCTCCGTTTCAATTTTAACATACATGTCTATAACATACTTGTGATATAATCGCCGACATTTGAGTATGTCTTCATTTTCACGAATCATTAGGCGGTATGAATAATAGTTCATTGAACTGACTTTTTTGTTGGTTTCAGAACCTGAAAATAGATTTTTGTTTTCATAACATTGAAAATAAAAAAATAATAGGTAATATAGTAACTGATAATATATCTCCATAGCTAAACTAATATTTTTATTACCTGTAATGGGATTTATCATCTTGTTTGAGAAATCATAGCCATCTTCAAAACGCATATCAATTTCTTGTGGTGAATTGCCCATGAAATAAATTTGCAGGAATTTCTATTTGCTATCTGACACTGGTAACAGTGAACCTGCTCTATGATATATTTTTCCTTGTATCTGTAAATAAAAAAAATGATTTTTGCCAAATATAAATAATATTTGTTCCTAAAAAATATATCTGTCTCCTAATTTGAATCACCAAATAATAATTGATATGCTTAGGTATGTCAATATGTAATAATTATTTGTAACTAATATCCATCATCAAATATTTATATTGTGTTTCAAAATAATAAAAGTGTTGCTAATACTGAATCACCAAATAATATTATGACTAAGTAATATATGTGTTGGGGTCTAGGGAACTGAAGGTTAATGACACATATTTACTAAGTTAACAGGAAATTTTGTTCATTAAAATAATAATGATAACTGCTATAATACATACCTTAAAAGTTGGCATGAAATTTTCCCGAACTACGTTTGTTGCCCCAAATGACGTCATTTGAAAGCAATTATTATATTGTTGGATATTTGACAAAAAGTGTATGGAATCTGGTTCTATTCCTGAAACCAATGAGTACAATGACTCTGGTGGTGGATCCAATGGTATCAATTTCACTTTCCCATTTGCGAAACACAATCCATTGGCATCATTTTTGTATTTAAATGCCTTACAATGAAAGCAAACCAAGTGCATAGATCCAATAGTAATACATTGGTGGTTACTGTAGTCAATTGACAAATCGTAATTGAAAGCAGCTCGATTCAAACTTTCGCGATTATTAGTTGAATCTCTCGCCCTCGCTGCCCGCATTCTCGATATACAAATTCTTTCACATTTATTTCCGCCGTCACGTTCTTGTGCAGTATGATAAGATCGGTAATTAGTTTGGTTTGTAGCATTTCGGGTTCTTCTACCTAAATTACTTCGTCTTATAGAAGGCATATCGAATATACTTACCTAAATAATGTCACATGCAATAATTATTAATCACAGGTATTAAAACACTTTGCACAAAACACGATATAATTCAATTAAAATTAATTATTAAATATTATATAGGCTTTTTAACGCGATTTGTTTGACAGATGCAATGACGTGAAAACTGATGACAATTTATGTCGCATTCCGAAACTAAAACAAAAGAAAGAATATTCCAAGGCCAATCAAATACATAGCTCTTACATTTTTTGACTTTTCAATTTGGTCGGGTCACGATTTTATCACTTTTGCGTGAACGCACATTTGATTGAATTTGAACTTTTTGCAGCGACAATAAAGCGCGAATTGACTCTTCGACGTTAGCAACACACCTACATTGTTTAGACAATAATGAATGCTTGTAATTTAATATGAACTTTATTGAATAGCAATACAGTTTAAATTGACTCTACATTTAGTTAGAAAATATTTGTATAGGAAAAAGAAAAGGGCTCTTTTAGGGTTTTCCTGGAAATTATTCGAATTTTTCTTGCCGTCAGAACCATCCTTGGGCTTTAAGGAACATTTTAAAAAAAGAATTGTTAAGATTGGTCCATGCGTTGTTGAGTTATGCGCTTACAAACACATTTTGCGATTCATTTTTATATAATAGATATGATATGATATTATATAGTTTTGTTAAAGAAGAAAAAAATGGAATGGTTGGCGCCTAATCTTCTTAAGATATTTATTATTATTTGATAGTAAACTAACCTAATTGAACGTAGTAATATAATTGTCAATAAATTTGGTAAATGATAATTTTTATAATATAATGATAGTTTTGCTATAGGAGTAAATATTCAAAGATTTAGATAAATATTAAGTTGGAGAGTGTCTTTACAGAAGGACTTATTTCGATAAGTATGGTATCACAATAGGCACCTCCTGACACTCCCACTTGATACACAAGTGATCACTGGTATTGATACAAAGTGGAACAAATGAATAAAAACAACTACAGAATCAACGACATAAAGATAACTTTAATATTTCCGTGACAAAATGCAATAACCGATCACGTAAGCAGCGGTATGTTTAACATACGCCCCTGCCGCATTGTCCTTTCCATATCTTCATGTTTACTACTATGTTCGTAACATCTACTTTCAAAGAATACTTTTTTTCCATTTTTGGTCTTTTGACCTAAAAGCTGAAAAGATTAGTAAGGAATATTTTAAAACTGATGCAGTATTGGATTTTTAAATAAGATATAGAATTTTTATATATGAAAACTAAAATAATAAAGGTGAAGGGTTTATTTAACACTAAACTCTTAAGCTAACGGTCAGATTATAAAATTATTTTTGATTTTAATAGCCTTTTTATTAGAATAGATTAAGATATATAAGAGAGATAATAGCACAAGTAACAAATAATAGAATTGGAAAAAAGTTGTAAAGAGTAAAAATGGCAAATTCGTATAATGGTATATTCACTTTGGATTCGATCAGTAGTTCTCAGCTTCAAATGTGTGACGTCAATGATGATCACATGATATACCAGGTAACAGCTACTAATTATTTATCCTTATTTAAATAAATATATACATTAAATTTACAAACAAAAATCTGGTCTATATGAATGTATAAAATATTAATAGTATTATTTAAAGATATTGAACTTATTTGTATTTTTAAATATTGTTTTATTCTATTATTCTCCGTCGTTAAATAGTTTTGTAAGCCCTCGTTATTATAATAAAACTCATATTGTACTTACTATTTTGCTAAAGTCATAAAAACGCAAAGGGAAAACTGGTGTTTACTAAAGGTATAAGCTAGAGAAGGCACGTTCAGTTATATGACAAGAAGACGAAATCAAACAAAACTAAGAAAATATGTTACAAATATAAATGTGAAATTAGAGCAAAAACAATCACAAAATAAAACAGTTGCCTACCTTCACCCTTCAATACCTTCCATAAATTCTTTTAGAAGTTAGTAAAAGTTAACTATTAAAACGGTTGATTGATTAGGCTTAAGACTGAATCGGATGTGTGATTAAAAAAAATATATAAATATCAAGATGATGTTTATTTTGTAGAACAACAACATCTATTTTTTCTGTAGATAATAAGATAAAGTGTATCTAAAAAAAATATAATATAAAATTAAAAGACCTATCTCATTCTATATATTAAAAATAGTCAACTCAGTGACCGACCGTCAACAACATGTTTTAAAAGTCTCATATAAATTCATACAACTTCGCGACTGACATTTCAATTGTTCCTAAGTTTACTAATTTTAAAAAGCTATTTACAAAAGACCCTATTTAAAATAGAACATCAATGTCTTCATATTGATTCTTGAATATTTAATTAGGTTTCTCCAGTGTAACTGACTAACAAGCAGGCAAATATTTGTTCAATGTCGCTTGTAATAGCAGGTGGAGTTATTCCTGCAGCTAGCCAAGAATTTTTGTTAAATCAATGCAATGCACTGATAATTAGAAATTACTTCAGCATATGTTTTGTACTTCAATGTTTTGGTAACTCGAAGTGCCAAAATCATTTTCAACGCAATCAAACACAGAAAGCGGTTGGCATTTAAGTTCATACATATTGTATATGATATTACACTAGACAGTTTTATTTCAGGGTTGGAAGTACTTGGAAAATTCCCTCGTAATATCCACGGTACATTTAATTGAATATTTTCTATCTCTTGGTATTCTGAATTTCAGGATTGCGCTGAGCATATACGAGTATAACAAACGTAGCTGAAAAAGGTAATCGGATATTTTTTCGAATTGACAAAAATATTATGTGTGAATATATTTAATTGTAATTCTTACTTTTGTAAGAGTTGAAAGATGATATCTGCTTATATTTATAATACTTAATAACAAAAAGAAATAGAAAAAAAGTGATTATGATAACATTAATCATAATAAAAATAACATAAAAATGTCTAAATTGTTGCATAATATAAAATTTCGTGGTCATAAATACTTTTTTTTATGTTAGAGGAGGGCAAATTAGCTTGCGGGTCACCGTCACTGCCGCCCATGAACTCTTGCAACATCCGAGGATTCACAAGAGCGTTACCGGCCTTAGATATAGGAATATATTCCTTTTTTGAAGGTACCTATGTCATATCGATCTGGAAATATATAAATATTTACTATTGTATTTGCATTGAGTATACCAAAAATTTTTATTAATTTAATGTTTACTTAGTTATTCTCTCGGCAACTACTCTTTTTATTATATTTACTAATTACTTTTATATTATTTTTAAGTTTCTCTCATTTGATTACAGTTTTTAAATATTCCGTTAACATTTTTTTCCCCCTTCGCCACAGGCTTGTATATAAATTTTTATTCTTAGCATTCGGAGGTTATCAGAATTACTTTAGCTTTTATCCTTAATGTATTATCGATATTCGTATAAATCAACCATCGGAATGTCAGAATTCTGTATTGTGATATCGAGATAATGCTTTTACCCTGACTAGAATGGCTCTTCAAATCTATTGTATAATAGACTTAGGGTCAAAAATATAACATATTTAGTCTACCATAAGGCTTATTTTCTCAAAATCTCCAAAAAAGTGATGATTCTACGCATTCTATTTACTAATTATCGACTTTAAAAGAAGTTATTAAAAATGTCTTAAACATATAATATATCTGTTTATGGTCGCTCCGACAGGTATACCTTATTTATAATAATTTTAAAGTTTGGAATATGTTTAAGTTTCTACATCTGAAAGTAAAATTAATTAAATCACTAAAATAAGAAAACGTATTAAGTTTGTAATCGGTTAATATTTCTTTTAATTCCTCGCATATATTAAAAGACAGTTAATAAAGTAAGATGTGAATAAAATGTGAGATGAAGTTTTGGGACACATTTCCACACTTTTGTCTCACCCCTTTTGTGCGGTTGGAGTTCGAGTTAAACTTTCACTAGCAAATTTTTCTAGTTGGAATATCAACTTTAATTTGCTATCATAAAAACTAAAACGAATTATTAGAATATGTTAACGTTAGTGATGTAATTATATTTTACGTGAATATTATTAAAACTACATTAGATTATAAATATTCGAGCAATTTCAGTCTTATTAATTTTAAAGCTTTAATAGTTATAACGTTTTTATGTAGCATGCTATATATATATTTTAATACATAAACTGAAAAAATCCTGTTTAAAAAGTTATATTTAGTTACCAAAATATTTCACAGATAAATTCAAATCCTCAAATTCTTTTTGATTAAAATGTCACAAGTTTAAATTGAGAAAAATTTTGGGAGAGAACTTTCATGTTTTTCAAATTGACTTTTTGAATACTTTTAATGAAAAAATACAATCAGAAAGCTTCCATGTTTCAATCTGTAAATACAGCACCAATTACAAAATTTGATCAAGTGTAGGTGCATTGACTGATATATTTTTTATTAATTATACATAGATATAAAAGATTGTCAAGGAGCGGATACAAAAAAAAATATTAAATTCAATTTCTCATTAATAATAAATGTTGTTTACTTCAGAGAAGCAATTTTAAGTGACCGTAAACAGAACATTTTATTTCTATCAAATTTGACTCCAACAGTGAGACCTAAATATTAAAAGTAAATGTAAATAGTAAAAAAATCTCACTGATAGCTGTAAAGATAGTAGTAAAAAAATATTTGACACAGTATTTTACAGCGTACTTCTTTAAGAGTTCAGCCGTAACTTATGTTTGTGGAAATTATTAAAAATATAATAAACACTTCACCCAGTTTTATCCAGATCACGAATGACTCACATAAGTTTGTTTGAATTAAAATATTGCTTAAATTGTTTAATTATTATTTATTATAACTGAATAGTTAATATATTTGAAATGTTTTTTTTTTATAAAATAATTACTATTTGTTAATTATGTTATTTTTTTCATGTTAATTCTAACTCCAGAGACAATAGTGAACCTACTTCTCCATTGCTACAACATATCAATACTCGCTCCGACATACAAGTGTCTGAATGAAAAAAAAAAGTTGAAAAATTTATACTCTCGATTCCTGTACTGCTATAACAATTTTTTTCTCCCTAAAGATTTGTAGTACTACTTTGATATTAATATTGTGATAAAGCAGCAAAAGGCATCATAATAAAAATGTAGAATACGAAGAATTCTTTCAACAAACTGTATTAGAAAGAACTGTTGGTACATTATTTAAAAACAACTGTAAGAGTAAGCAATACTTTATCAAAAAAAAATTGTTCATTGTAATGATACCTATTATCGTCCGTCTACAACGAGGTCTGTTACTGTGAGGTTACTGTTAGAAGAACATGCAAATTTAATCCCAAAATCTTGGCGAGTTTAAATGGTCCAATATTCTTCTTATTAATTTGATTAAAATGTGATCAACTGTGTGATATAATTGGATTCTTTTGAAATAATTACGAGCTATTTTAATATTTTCCCAACGCACACAGCCACTACTTTATTATTCTAGTGGTTCTATAAAATTAATGTTGAATGAAATTCATTCACCAATTAAAGAAGTAGATTAAGACTTCTTTTCTCATATAATTCATATTTTATATGACATTATTTGAACTTTTAAATAGAGAACATTTTTCTCCAAAATCGGTGAATAGTGTAATATTTCCAATACAAGTTTTCATCATAACTGTGTATAATGGAAACCTTGTATAATAAAATGTACTTAAAAATAAAATAAATCACTACTAAAGTTTATTAGATTCTAATCGATGTTGTACACATCCAATTACTAAAACATTTGAACTTAAAATTTCGTTTCTTTTTTAGACCTTAATTTCAGGTATGTGTTTAAATATTTCATAAGTAAAATAGCAACAACAATAACACATTCACAAACTAACTCATAAAACTAAGGTAATGTCATATAAATATTATATTTATACAAACGGCAAAAGATGTGAAACAGGACAACCCTCGTGAAAGCTTAAACAGAAACCCACAGGAATGGCAAAGAGAATTAATGAACTAAAAAGAAGAATCTAGTTTATTTTAATTCTTGGAAAGTTACATTTTGTAATGAAAATATGTAAAATAAGATTGTTATATTGTTTGTATAAATAAGATTGAAGTATAGAAATACAAATATTGTAAAATAAGATTAAAAGATAAGTTGTTTTAAACATACCATAAACACAGCCTTATTTAAACATAAAAAAGCGTCTCAAACTTTCGCTTATACCAACATCTCTTAAAATTTACATTTATTAACCCAGTTTTTGTCAAAAGGAAATTGCAACAAAAATCCTAATATATTATTGAAAAGAAAGCAAAGTTAAACCAAAAAATGGTCCAGTTATTTTTCAGTTGTGCTTTTCAGCACATGAATATTTTTTTGGCGCGAGTTAATTTCTTGATCTTTAAAGCTATTATTTGAGAAGAATATATCTTTTATGATATATTTGACAGATTAAATATACATTTGCTTTGTAAATTGCGATTTATAGTATAGTAAGTGTTGTTATTTATTTCACATAATTCATATGCCAATCAAATTTATTACTTATTGAGACCGTTGCAATCAATTGATTACTTAAGTTTCAGTAATTCCGAATGTAAATTATCAATTTGGGCAAAAGCGACGATTTTCCAATTATTCGGTGTTGTAGATAATTTATTCACTGTTCAATATTCATTGAATCGGAAATCCGAAATTTATTAGTATTTATGATAATTATGAGGAAAATGATTTTTGACAACAAGAACTTTATCGACATTTTATTGCTTTCAATATAATTTAAATGCTAGTTTCAATTTTATTATGCCTTATTCTAATAATCTTGTAATATAGTTTTTTTATTAATTGAATAAAACAGAAATATATAATAATTATTCTGAACAATGGAAAATATATTCGGAAGAACAAGTTAATATGTTGATAATCATAAATACATTTTAGTATACAGCATACTTAATATTTAATACACAAAAAAATTATGCTTCAAACGTCACCGTAAAACCCAATACAAGTAACCAATTCAATTGGTTAAAAGTTCATGAAACTATTAATTTAGACTTTTGGCGGACCTATTCACTGGAGGACTTTTCGAAAGAACTCTAATTGTCTCCTTAGGATTCCAAGGATCAGTGTCATGGAAGCGTGCTCTTGTTCATCCGATCTCAAAAAAAGGTGATACTTCGGACCACAAACCAATCGCCATTATGATAAAAATTGCACAGTTAAGCCATTTCCATCTATTCCAACTCCTGATTTTCCTCCATTCACTTTCTGTCCTTTCATTGAATTTGATGTTAATAAGAACGTGCTGTCCATTTACTCGAATATTGTTGGTGTAGACAGCCTCAGTCGTAATATGATCGATCATATTATAAAAATTACTTCCTCCATATTGTCTCAACTAACTAAAATAACTCGTATTCCTAATAAAGCAAACTGAATATTAAACAACTTCCAGTATTGATATTGCTAGATTTTAGCAATTTTCTATCTCTGAGCATATCACTTGTCTCTATCACATGTATGCTGATATTATACAAATATATAGCCACTCAGATATCTGTTTTCCGCTGTATCATTAATGAATAATAACCTGAGCTCTATTAAAAATGGAGTAGGCAGTACAGCCTGAAAGTAAATCTTACAAAATCTTAGGTTGTCATTGTTTGGAGCCCTGGAACGATTACAAAAGTTGAATTGAATTTTTTTATTTATTTATATATTTTCCACTTTAAATCCATACCAGTGTTCACTTGTGTACGTCAAATGGAAGTGACAGGAGGGCCTATATATAGTATGTACCAAAATAAGCCCTTCTGTAAAGACACTCTCCAACTTAAAATAAGGCTACGAGGTTTCCAAACGCACCCTGGTCTGAAAAGAACCACACAACAAACTCAGCCGGGTTTTTTTTATTGTGATCACTGTTTCATAAACGTCAATTGGCAAAACGTACCCTAAATTATGTACCATCATATTAAAATACCATAATGTTCTAATGTAAAAAATCTTGGCATCGGAATTGAATTAAACTTTATGTTGGAGTACAGAAACTAAAGAACTCTGCAAAAAAATGTTTACGGCCATGAGTTTTTTATTACAATTACGATATTTTCTTTCCATTCCCACCAAAATTATGTTAGAACTTCAAATTAATAATAAATTTAAATTGGTGAAGATTTATTTAAATTTACATTTATTTATTTACGGGTTGGCAAATCAGTATAATCTATTTGAAGATATTGTTAACATATAATATATAGAATTTATTATATATATTATATAATAATATTTATATATGATATTTAAATCTGTAGTAGTAGCAATATTTTGAGCAGGAACAATGTCTCTAGAGAGATCATGTTCCATTTAATGCTAAAAGGGAATTTTTTAGAAACCTGAACCACATGTTATATTATTTTTGTACATTATTTATGTTCACTAATACAAAATTTTTCCTTTTATATGTAATTTAAATATCGTAAAAATAAATAAAAAGCCTTGCGATTGAAGCCAAATAGTTTGCATTAATTACCGTCTACTAAACGATTCGATATCATGTTCAGTTTAAATAATATATTCTAATTTCTTCTCACATCATTCAATAAATAAAATAAATTGTAAAGTGATAATTAGTTAAATGTGTAACCTAGGAGTCGTCTGGTCTTCTCCACTTTTTTTTTATGTAAGAGGAGGGCAAACGAGCTGGCGGGTCACGGATGGACGTAATCACCGCCGCCCATGAACTCTTGCAACATCCGAGGATTTACAAGAGTGTTGCCGGCCTTGTAGGTAGGAATAAACGCCTTTTTTGAAGGTACCCATGTCGTACCGATCTGGAACTACCGCCGAAGGGAGTTCGTTCCACATTCGAGTGGTACGTGGAAAAAATGTCCTTGAGAACCGCACAGTGGAGGATCGCCACGCATCCAGGTGGTAAGGATGGTATTGGAGGCGATGGCGCGCTGTGCGGTGATGAAATTCGGCGGCAGGCATCAGATCGAATAGTTCTTCGGAACACTCCCCGTTGTAAATGCGGTAGAAGACGCACAAAGAAGCCACGTCTCTACGCAATGCCAAAGAGTCCAGCCGTTCGCAGAACACCGGGTTCCCGACAATCCGAGCGGCTCTCCGTTGTACGCGGTCAAATGGTAGAAGCTGATATTGGGGTGATCCGGACTAACGATGAGAACAGTACTCCATGTGTGGCCGTACCTGCGCCTTATAGAGCGCAAGTCTTTGGCAAGGTTTGAAGTACTGCCTCGCTCTATTGATCACTCCCAATATCATCGAGGCCAACTTGGCCTTGCTCTCTAGATGACCACGAAACTGACAGTCGCTCGAAATGTCGAGACCCAGTATTCTGATACTTGGCGAGGCAATGAGGGGAGTGCTCTCGAAGAGCGGTGATACGACAAATGGAGTTTTCTTAGTGGTAAACGCGTAAACCTTTGTCTTTAGGGGATTGAACTGAACGTGGTTCAGTTCACCCCACTGAGAGACCATAACCCAAGGAGGTCTCTATTGAAGACACAAGTTTCTTTCGGCACTCGTCGACGTTTTCCCGAGTGAGACCTGCACGGCCGGAATATACCGCATCCCCAGTACTGCATCCGAATAACAATGTATGTTGGAGATATCCAACATATCATTGATGTGCAGGAGGAACAGAGTTGGGGATAACACGCAGCCTTGGGGTACACCAGCGTTCACGGGCTTGGGGTCCGAGCAAAAACCGTCGAGAACGACCTGTATGCTCCGCCCAGTGAGGAAGCTGGTGATCCACTTGCATAAACTCTCGGGAAGCCCATAGGAAGGTAGCTTCGAAAGAAGCCCCTTGTGCCATACACGATCGAAGGCTTTCGCCATATTCAGACTAACTGCCAGACCCTCTCCCTTGCTTTCAATAACAGCTGCCCAACGGTGTGTAAGATACAACAGAAGATCACCAGCCGATCGACCATGGCGAAAGCCATACTGCCGGTCATTGATCAACTGGTGATCCTCGAGGTACGTTAGGAGCTGTCGGTTGATAATAATCTCCATTATTTTGGAGAGAAGGGAGGTAATGGCGATAGGTCTGTAGTTAGCTGGGTCCGAGCTATCACCTTTTTTAGGGATCGGATGGACAAGGGCACGCTTCCATGAGACCGGGACTACGCCTTTAAGGTAGGAGTACCGAATTAGACGCGTTAGCACTGGAGTCAACTCAGGGGCACACGTTCGTAGCACCAATGGAGAAATGCCATCCGGCCCACTCGACTTATGAACGTCCAAGGAAAATAGAGACTGCCTAATAGTTTTCTGCCGAAAAACTATTTCCGGCATTGAGCTCTGACACCGCGGGATGATAGGCGGTGTCTTCCCCTGGTCGTCCAAAGTCGAGTTGGAGGCGAAAAGAGTGCCCAAGAGATCGGCTTTCTCTTTTGCCGTGTGGGCCAGAGAGTCATTCTCCATGTGCAACGGCGGTAGGGACGGCTGGCTAAAGTTTCCCAGAGTGGCCTTTGAAAGCGCCCAGAATTTGCGCGTGCCAGGCGGGTACTTTGCCAGCTGATCCCCAATTTTGACGACATGCTTGAACTTTGCTCTAGCGATTTGCCGTTTGAAGAATGAATGAATGTTTGCCGATTGAATGGGCACTACACTCCGTACCAGACAGTGATCAGAGGAACCTAAGGGAGCCTCGACAGTGATCTGGTACTTTTCTGGATGTGTAGTCAGCAGAAGATCCAACAAAGAGGGCGTGTGGCTGTCCACGTCCGGTAGACGAGTGTGCGTCTTTACCAGCTGGGACAGACCATTTGCCAGAGCAAAGTCAAACACAGATTTCCCCGCGCAGTCGGTGGCACGTGACCCTAGCAATTGGCATGGTGCGCATTAAAGTCCCCTAGGACTACGACTTCGGCGGAGGGAGTCTGTGAAAGCAGATCGTCAATCTTCGCCTGAACATGGCCCAAGAGTTGATCCGTTTCTGCATTACCACTATGGAACCTGTAGAGGCACGCGTAGACTCTGACATGGTCGTCCATGTCCACGCGTAGCCAGAGTATAGACAGGTCCCGACCTTCAAAAACCTGAAGGCGACGGTAGCAGATATCCTCCCTTACGAACACAGATACCCCGGCGTGTGGTATAAAATGGTGTTCTAGTTTATACCCGGGGTATGACAGGTACGCTGTGTCGCTAGGTTGAGATATCTGCGTCTCCGTCAGAAACAACAAGGCCGGCTGCGCCGTCTCCAGATGATAGTGGACGGCGTTCAAGTTGGAATGAAGTCCCCGGATGTTGCAAAAGTCCACATTTAGAGTGGGTCGGGGTGCCGCTGCATTGACTCGTCGTTTGCCCTCAAACAACACAAAAGGCGATACTTTGCCCGCCCCAGATACGACGGGCAGCCCGAGCAAAATCCGAGAATCATTTCCCCGATTTTGCTCGGGGAGGGGGTCCCCGGCTTCATCAAAGCCGGTACCCTCCTGGGGTATTTTTGTTTTTGGCATCGCTTTCATGTTTGGCGCGGGGGGGAGGTTGGGCTACCGGATTCTCTCACTCACCGACGGAACATAACCAAATGAATTTGGTTACTACACGTCGGTCTTCTGTGAGAGGGTGGTCCTTCCCCGGTCGAGCCAGCCCAATACGAGCTGTAGTCGGATAACTACAGCTAGGCTCTACCACCTACAAAACCACTTCTTAGTTCTTGATGTTTTTATCCTTATTCTTCTTCTTCTTCAAATTCAAAAAAATTGTTTCTAATTTTTGTCTATTTGTCGAATACAAAAAAACTACTGAATAGAAAATACTAAAATAGATGTTGATGAAATTGGTATGGTTATAAAATATATTTCGAAATCAGTCAACATAAAGGATAGTAATTAATTACTCCAAAAAAGTATAAATTTTTACGGGAAAAACAATAACCGATTTAGGCTATGATCCCACTACAATAAAACTTTTGAATGAACTGAAATGAACTAAAATTATGATATAACATTGTGTTACATAGTAATCCAAAACGATTACTATGTGACTCAAAACATAAAACATCTGAAATCATAAAACTTGCTTCGGTTATTATAAATTTCAAATGGAAAAATAGTTGGGTTAAGATTGGAATAAAATGAGAGAGCGGGGGAATGTAGACGTAATCACCGGCATCAGAAATTATATAAATAAAATGGTATAATATTCTTTTTTTTCTTTAGGTTAGGTTCTTTTTATTATTTTGGAATCTTTTCTGTCTAAACTCCCTATAAGCCTCCCTGAGCTCCGTGTCGCCCAGCCCTTGGGAAGAAACATCTTTAGAACATCACTTTTACTTCGTAACACGTTTTATTGGATTAACATTCGTTTATCTTTATTATATATTTCATTAGGCTTAAACATTGAAGTGCAACATATAAATAAAAAAAACAATATAAACTTTAAACATATATTGACAACATTGGATTTAAAACCTGTATTTTATCAAAGCTTGCTAAAAATATTTAAATTTATGGGACTTGATTTTTTCCGAGAATCCGAGAATTAAGTCCACGAATTTACACAGATTAATAATTGAGCACACCATTTTCAAACAAATTGCCCAGTTCTGTCTATAAACCATTCAAATTCTTACACAATAAGCTGTGTATTATAAAAGAACACGCCCGTTTTGAAACAAGATACAATAAAAGGGCTCCCTATCAAAATTCTTATGCTGTCAAAACTTATATTTAACATTTCCAGCAGGTTTTACTTAGGTTAGGAAATGTTAAATATAAGTTAATGTTAAATAAAAGCAAGCTCTAAAGCGGCATATACTACATGGATCAAGGCCTATACTTAACTAATTCATTACGAATTTTAACTTTATTAAATATTTTTAAACTCTTAAGCTTTAAAGGAATGTATTAAGTTAAAGCTTGTCTTTAATAAATATTTTTATTTACATTGAATTTTCTTGTTCTAAAAGATTTATAAACATTCAACTTTTAATGAGTCGATGTCCTCACGCAATTTTATTAAGATTTGAAATACGTCACATTTTTCAGGTTCATTGTTTCTTTGAAATGCTTATCATCATTTATATCTTGAACACTGCTTCTTTGTGCGTTAAGGAAACGGGCTCTATTGATAGTCATACATGTTATGAGACACCGTAAGCTTTTGAGCTTAAAAATAAAAACTTATTAATTTACACAAAAGCGACCGTAGCGTTTGGCGCTTCGTCGTCTCTGAATAAAATAAATAAATATATTAAAGAGCACTTTCACAAAGCGATTTAAAATACTAAGAAAACAAATAAAAACAAGACATTTTGTTTATTTTATGTGTTTTCTTAATGCGGTGCAATATCAGATTGTATAACTATCCCATGGGTGGGTGCAAGCTTACTTTCCAACTATGAATAAATTTACCTAAAACGTTGCTCCGACTAAAAGCTTACAAAAAATATAAGTTATTTTATGTAAATATTATGATGGTTTCCTTAACTTTTAAAAGGCAAATATCAAGTACGAGTTGACTCACGCGGCCTTGCCTGCGTGAACTTTGTATAAAACCAAGCTGTAAAGATAGCGTCATCCAATTACAAAGTATTGACTTCTTAGCTTTTTCCATCAGATAAGGTATCTTGCCGCTGTAAAAGTGTGTTATTCTATTTTCGTACTAATTATCACCTCAATCTCAGAGCTTCTATCAAAATAAAAGAAAAGTAAAATTTAAGTAAGTTGATAATAAAGTCAATGAGTTGTTTTTATTAGAATTATAATACTTATACTGTGAAATAAGGCATTAAATTTTCGTGTAGATAGAGAAAATAACATTGCAGCGGTCGTAAACGCTTAGTGTATAGCATTTTTAAGCTTATAACTTCGAAAATGTTCATTGTCAAATGATATCAGCTCAACGATTTGACCAATTCTAAATATGTACAGACAAAAAATTATCCACTTGAAATTAATTCGATAGTGAAATAATTTAATTTCATAAGGATTTATATTATAATACGAGGTGTGTTCAAAAAGTATCGCGAATTTTGTGTTTTTTCAAAAATTATTTATTTATTCATGAATATCTATTTTGTCCCCTTCAAAGTAATCCCCATGAGATATTATACACTTGTGCCAACGGTTTTTCCAATCTTCGAAGCACTTCAAAAAATCATATTTTTTTTTATCTTGTTCAGCTCCTCCTTCGATGCCGTCTTTTTCTCGTCAAGCGTAGCGTAACGTCGTCCTTTCATGGGCCTCTTCAGTTTAGGGAATAAGAAAAAGTCACAGGGGGCCAGATCTGGGGAATATGGTGACTGCGGCATCATTAGTGTGTTGTTTTTGGTCAAAAAGTCGTGCACAAGCAACGATGTGTGAGCAGGGGCGTTATCGTGGTGCAAAAGCAAATTTTTGTTCTTCCACAAATCCGGGCGTTTCTGACGGGTTGCTTCGCGCAAATTGCGCATAACTTGCAGGTAATATTCCTTATTGACCGTTCTACCCTGTGGCAAGAACTCATGCACCACGCCCCTGCAATCAAAGAAAACTGTCAGCAAAACTTTCACATTCGAACGAACTTGGCGCGCTTTTTTCGGTCTTGGTTCGTGCGGCAACTTCCATTGAGATGATTGAGCTTTGGTTTCCACGTCATAACCATAAACTCAAGATTCGTCACCAGTTATGACTCTCTGGAGCAAATTTGGGTCGTCGTGGATAGAGTCCAACATCTCTTTCTTTGCTTCATTTTTTTGAATAGGTAAAAATCGAAGACGATCCAAAACACGTGCAAGCAAAGTAGCTATCAACAATTAAGTGAATTAAAATTAAATTAAGTGAATTATTAATTCGAATATACGTAACCCGCTAAAATTCAAAATTCGCTATACTTTTTGAACACACCTCGTATTTCAAAATGTTTTTAATTATGTAGTGGTTTTTAATATTTTTGAAATAAAAACGCTTTTACGGGACGATCTTTTACACCTCTGTTAACATAACCGCTTTTTCGCACATGTCTATGTTTTATAGAAATAAAATATTTTACTACTATTAGTGAAAAAATCGTTAAAATAGGGCCTGTATTTTTGGAGTCTATTCCATACAATACAAACAAACTTTCCCCCTTTATAATATTACTATAGTTTTTTGTTCAGCCTAATAAGACAGCACAATATATTTAAATGTTTTAAATATTATTTATCTTCAACGGTATTTATAATTTTTATCCTCGACTTTTCTATTCTAAATCTTAGTAATCTAAATATTCTCTTTTTTTTTTTAAATAATTCTACCCTTTAAACCGCCGAGAAAGCAGGCTATAAAACTCATTAATATAAAAAAGTGCTTTTGACTTCAGGATTTTTCAATTTAAATCTAAATTTCACAAAATATGAACTTAATAAAGTAGAGTAAATTTTTGTTTTACGAAATCCAATTTCAAATCGGACAATAAATACAAAAAGCTAAAAATAAAAATTTTATTCCACGAAAAGTTTATTCCAACCACAACCAAAAAGTCTCAAATATGTGATACTTCTGTGTAAAAAGTGAAATAAAAATAAACTACCACAGTGAGAAGGATCACTAACGGTCGTTTCGTTTAGCCGGTTTATTAGGACACTCGTCCCTCCGTAAATCATCCTGGAAGAGGCAATTAGAACATTCTCCATTGATAACGTTTTAATATTGCTTTGCTCACTTTTATTAAATGGGCTACTTAGAAACATAACCAGATAAAAACAGAATAACAAGACTATATATTGTTTACAAACCAAGCATTTATAGCGTATACAACATATACGAGATCAAGCAGTAATTAAAAGCGCGTCGTAATTACAATAGAGATAAAAATCCTTTCTCAGAAGATATATCGCTCTATAGAGCGAGTGGTTGTAAAAAATAACTCGAGTAACAACAATTGTTTTTGATATTAAACATCTTTATATATTTTTTATGAATATATCGCTACTGTTCCCGTACCTTGTAGCTATTTATTTTCTGCAAGAGAAATAATTCACCTTAGTATTACACTATCTAATGAAAATAAAATAAACGAAAGGAAATTAGTTGAAACTTACTTAATAACAATGGTTCTTAGTAATTGTAAATTCTTAAATCTATTTAATACAATGGCAATATACTTTAACATGATTCAGTTTTACATGATTCAGTTTTACTAAAATTAAATAGTTATATAAACAACGATATATTACCCACATCAAAATATTATATCAAGGAAATTCAATATATTTTCCTACATTACCACGTTAAAAATATGACATTTGGACTATCAAAACTGGAAATGGTTAACATTTTTATTTTTATAGACTGTAGACTTTAACAATTATTTTTAAATGTATAATATAATCCCTAATTCTAGTATCGATGTTCCTTTTCATTTGATGGATGTTAGATAATCACAATCATGCACCTTCTCATTGCAAAAAAAATCTACTCTACGGTCTGCTGGAAGAGGTTTCACAAATTGACTCACTCTTAATGTGGCTTATTATATATGTTGCTTATTCTGTCAATGACTCTCTTCACCGCATGGTGCTGCAGCTCTATTGTGTGGATTAATGTGATTTCTGCGCTGCTGACACGAGCAGCTAGTTGTTGACAAGAACCTGTAATTACTGGAAAATAGTTCTTTTATTATCGTTGTCAAGAATTCTTACAAAAAATTACAGTATACTCATATACAGGTATATATATATGTAAACAGTACTTTGTCACGAGTCCTGCATTGGTTCGAAATTAATAATTTAGTGTTAAATGCTAAGAAAACTAAATGCGTAGAGTTTACACTTCCTAATGTAAAAAGTAAAAATTGTAACTTGCTCCTTAACAATGAAGTGTTAGAATTGATTGACTCAACAAAATTCTTAGGTTTAACATTAGATAGAAAGCTCCAGTGGAACCCCCATCTCTCAACACTCGCAGCCAAACTCAGCTCCGCCGTCTTTGCAATTAGAAAAGTTAGACAATTAACGGACATAAATACGGCTCGACTTGTTTATTTTAGTTATTTTCACAGCATTTTATCTTACGGTATTTTATTATGGGGCAGTGCTGTCGAAATTAATTCTATATTCATTTTACAAAAAAGAGCTGTGCGGGCTATTTATAACTTAAAAGCTAGAGATTCTCTGAGAGATGTTTTTAAAGAAATAGGTATTCTTACAGTCGCTTCCCAATACATATTTAATAACATATTATATATACGTCAAAATTTAAATAGTTATATAAAAAACAGTGACAGACACGCGATAAATACGAGAAATAAAAACAAACTCGTAACGCCAAAGTTTCGGCTTCAAAAAGTTAATAAATCCTTCATGGGTTTGAGTATACGCATATATAATAAAGTTCCACAAGATATCTTAGACCTTCCATTTCTTAGTTTTAAATGTAAAATCAAAAGTTTATTGTTAAATAAAGCTTATTATAACGTTCAAGAGTTTTTAGTGGATCGAAATATGTGGAACTTAAGTTGTTGAATCATTTGCAGGATTTATATTATATTATAATATACATCACCTATTGTTATATTTCTTTTGAAAAGAGCAACTGTTGAGTTTCTGGCCGGCTCTTCTCAACAGAGCAGCATTCCGAGCCGGTGGTAGCTTGCTTACGGACGGACTACACTGACCTTTTTTTGTATTGTAATAATTGACGATTCAAAAGTGCGTGTAAATGCCTACTTGAATAAAGATATTTTGAATTTGAATTTGAATTTATATATATATATATATAAATATATATATATATATATATATATATATATATATATATATATATATATATATATATATATATGTTAGGAATGATCAATCTCACCACCACCGATAGTACCGTTACCGTTAACTGTAAACTTTCTCTTTGCTGGCGTTAACATAATTTGTTTTGAAACAAATCGTAAAATGTAATTTTGAACACTGAAGAAATCTAATAACAAGTTTCTGTCATTTTTGTTAATTTATTATTAAAGCTTTAATCAAAAATAAAAATTCTTTGAGGTTGCAGAAAATCTTAAAGTATAATTAATACTTATGTAAATTCGGAACTAGATTTCAACTTTCAAGTGTATTACGTAATATATAGAGCAAAACATAAAATTGAGAAGATTAAAGTATTAACTAAATAGATTTAACGTTGTGTAATTATCCATTTAGACACAGCGACAATAATTTATTTATTTGTTTTACGGAAACTGACGATAATTTTATGTTGTAATGGAGTACTGTTTTCTAATCTCGCACGTAAAAGTTTTCTATTTAATTTTCTTCAGAAAAAAAAGTTAGCTTATAAGTAACAGTGCTGTAGATCTTCCAGAATTTTTTACGTGGCGAGACTAACTCGAACGTGGAACGAACTTTCTTCGGCGATATTTCCAGATCGATACAACATTACCTTCAAAAAAGGCGTATACTCCTAACTCCATGGGCGGCAACGCTCTTGTGAATCCTCTGATGTTGCAAGAGTTTATGGGCGGCGGTGTTTACACATCAACAGTGACCCGCAAGCTCGTTTGCCCTCCTCTAACATAAAAAATAATAATTTATTAAATGTAAAATTAAAGTGAAATTTATTAAATGTGAATTAAATGTTAATTTGGCTAATTATCAACTTCAGATGCAATTGAGTGTAATTGATATTTAAATATAATATTAAAATTCTATATGAATAAGACCAAATCGGACAGAGTTAAGTTATAATAGTACTTTAAATAAAGTGTCATATAAATTATTCTTTACAGCTTAGTTTGCTGAAAGAAGATTTATCGACGACAGAGCAGTTCAGTAAATTATAGAAACAAAGAACACTGAAATGGCTCATGAAAATGAATAATGCACGTTGTTCCAACTAATTATGTACTCGTATCGCGATATACTCGTATATAGTGATGCTCGCTGTTTGCACAGTGAAATTTTTATTAAGTGTTTCATGACCTTTTAAGTGGCATTTCAAAATGTCTCAATCTGCGTCTAATCTAAACTGCAAACTGAAATTTCAAGCCTGATTCCTGGGGTTCATGTTACGGATTGATACATTAGTTACATGAGACAACTTTTACGTATAAAGAGATTTAAGCGATAAAATATAATACGAACGTACGACCGTGCGAACGATATGAAAGGATGGTTTTAATTTTAAATTAATGCAATTGTAGCAATCTTTGTTTTATAGTAATTTATTAGGTTGCATTAATTGTATAAAAAAGTAATATTACAATATACAACCTCACCTCCAACTGCCGCTTATATGCTTTACAAAATTATATTATGTTTTAAATATATTATATATATATATATATATATATATATATATATATATATATATATATATATATATGTTAGGAATGATCAATCTCACCACCACCGATAGTACCGTTACCGTTAACTGTAAACTTTCTCTTTGCTGGCGTTAACATAATTTGTTTTGAAACAAATCGTAAAATGTAATTTTGAACACTGAAGAAATCTAATAACAGTTTCTGTCATTTTTGTTAATTTATTATTAAAGCTTTAATCAAAAATAAAAATTCTTTGAGGTTGCAGAAAATCTTAAAGTATAATTAATACTTATGTAAATTCGGAACTAGATTCCAACTTTCAAGTGTACTACGTAATATATAGAGCAAAACATAAAATTGAGAAGATTAAAGTATTAACTAAATAGATTTAACGTTGTGTCATTATCCATTTAGACACAGCGACAATAATTTATTTATTTGTTTTACGGAAACTGACGATAATTTTATGTTGTTATGGAGTACTGTTTTCTAATCTCGCACGTAAAAGTTTTCTATTTAATTTCTTCAGAAAAAAAAGTTGGCTTATAAGTAACAGTGCTGTAGATCTTCCAGAATTTTTTACGTGGCGAGAATAACTCGAACGTGGAACGAACTTTCTTCGGCGATATTTCCAGATCGATACGACATTACCTTCAAAAAAGGCGTATACTCCTAACTCCAAGGGCGGCAACGCTCTTGTGAATCCTCTGATGTTGCAAGATTTCATGGTCGGCGGTGATCACACATAAACAGTGACCCGCAAGCTCGTTTGCCCTCCTCTAACATAAAAAATAATAATTTATTAAATGTGAAATTTAGCTAATTATCAATTTCATGTAATTGATATTTAAATATATTATTAAAATTCTATATGAATAAGACCAAATCGGACAGAGTTAAGTTATAATAGTACTTTAAATAAAGTGTCATATAAATTATTCTTTACAGCTTAGTTTGCTGAAAGAAGATTTATCGACGACAGAGCAGTTCAGTAAATTATAGAAACAAAGAACACTGAAATGGCTCATGAAAATGAATAATGCACGTTGTTCCAACTAATTATGTACTCGTATCGCGATATACTCGTATATAGTGATGCTCGCTGTTTGCACAGTGTGTACGCGTTTGCATTGTATCAAGATATTTTTCACATTATTATATTCATAGTGTTTTAGTAGTGTTGTCACTTAATTAACTTTTTATTATTATTCTTATTATTTAATGTGATAAAAATATGATTATATTTATAAAGACATAATAAAATTGTTGTTTTGGTGATTATTGAAAACCCAAATCTAAAAAATTTATGATTGTAGTTATAATTTAAAAGTCATTCTCGTATTTTGCATTCCCCATTTCAATTCCTTCAAGTTTTATTTTCATAACACAAGGTAGTCTATGTCCGTCTATAAAGTATCTAGCCTAAAATTCGGATTTGACGTGAAAACGGAACATTAATACAAACAACAACTTTCACATGACACTGGATTTGTATTGAAACTTTTATTAAGTGTTTCATGACCTTTTAAGTGGCATTTCAAAATGTCTCAATCTGCGTCTAATCTAAACTGCAAACTGAAATTTCAAGCCTGATTCCTGGGGTTCATGTTACGGATTGATACATTAGTTACATGAGACAACTTTTACGTATAAAGAGATTTAAGCGATAAAATATAATACGAACGTAAGACCGTGCGAACGATATGAAAGGATGGTCTTAATTTTAAATTAATGCAATTGTTGCAATCTTTGTTTTATAGTAATTTATTAGGTTGCATTAATTGTATAAAAAAGAAATATTACAATATACAACCTCACCTCCAACTGCTGCTTATATGCTTTACAAAATTATATTATGTTTTAAATATTTTATTTATATATATATATATATATATATATCGTTTAATTCCTTTTTTTGCAGCTATATTGATAGTCTACGAGATTTCCATCGCTACAAAACTGAAGAATTATCGATTAAAGATTGCAAAAATCAACAAAATAAGTTATTATAATATATTTTTCAATTTTTGTACAACGTATAACAATCACATAGATTAATTAAGAAATAACTAAAATTTAAACATAAAATACATTTTTTTATTATCAAACAGCTGAAGAAAAAAAAATCACACACTAGACCACAATAGGGAACATAAACTTAGCAAATATGTCATGCTTGAAATATTCGGTAACACTGTAATATCCGTTAACTCATAGATGTTTCTTAGTTACTTTTGAATTTATTAAATTTAATATTTTAATTTAAATTATTTCTGTATCATACGTCATAAGTCATAAGTCATAAATCCTGGAGGCGGAAGATATTAACTTAATTACGAGAGCAATATTTTAAAATATACTAGAAAATACGAGACTCATAAAACACAAGGTAAGGTATGATTTTGTAACGTAAAATAAAGTTAATAGCTTTTTCATTTGGTGGAATTGCATACAAAGTTATGAATCACAAAAGGCTCAAACAATTTTTTATTTCCTTTGTGTTTGTTTGCGTCTTTGTAAATGTAGTAAATTTTACTTGAAAATTTAAAGTTTCGGCTTATTTAAATATTTTTGTTAAAGAATAATAATAATCTGTAGCACTTTCTGTTTTCCTTAATTTTGTCCGCGCTTACATTCGATAACGTTAAAAAAATAATTATCTAAAAAATCACAGCACTTGAGCGTCAAAATAAATAAATAATCAACATTTTATCGTTAAAAAAAAAATTCTAATACGAAGAGTTCATGTATGGGATAAATAAACACGTTTCTCCTTTTCAAGCTTACAACATTTATAAAGGCGTTATCCTACGAGCACCATGAATTTACTCAATTTTATCGAGTAACATGTTAGAAGCTACTCAATTAAATGCAACTATTACATACCATTTTATTTTCTAGTATTTGTTTGATGTACACGGGAGAAAGTCATAAAATCAACCTTTTTGGATATTTGTTATGGTGTTCGAGCTCAAATAACCTCCACATAATTCTGAAATAACGCCATATTGTAATAATGGATAATTGCTGCATAAAGTTTTATTTTGGAATGTTTCACTGAAGTTTATGCCGGAAATACCTTCCACAGTGTTTCTCATATACAACAGTTGTTAATACATGATATAGTTTCATACTAACATACGTATAACTTTTTCGCTCAACTTTTAAATATTCAGCTAAGTATTTACAATCATATGAATCAATAGAATAAACATTCCGAATATCTGTAACAATTTCTTAAACTTTCATATATGAAATCGTATGATTTAAAGTCTGACACATTTATGATACAGATTGGCGATTTGTGACGACCCACTTGCCCATTATTAAGCTCTTTAAATTGATTTGACTTTTGGGTTGACGCTTGTGAAACAGTGATCTCTTAAAAAAACCGCCTGAGTTTGTTGTATAGTTCTTCTCTGACCAGGGCGCGTTTTGAATCCTTGTAGCCCTAATTATAAGTTGAAAAGTGTCTTCGCAGAAGGGCTTATTTAAATAAGTATGGAATCAAAATAGGTCCTCCTGACATTTCCATTGACCTACACAAATAATCACTGGTATTGATTTAAAGTGGAAAAAATATAAACGAAAAATATATCTTACATTCAATAATTTTAAAATTCTTTAACTATTTTGGTTAAATTATTAATTATCTTTCTTATTATTCTTATTCTTATTCTAAATAAGGATATTTATTTAATTATCATGTAATTTATTGATAATGGATCGTCGCTACTTATGATGCACCCAATTTATACAATATGGTAGCAATCAATGTAAAGCTAAAAGGCAGCCTTATTCAATAACTGATTAAATTTGATTGATAATTAGTAATTTTTACATATTTAAACAAATATTAAAGGATTATACATTGTCGAACTAAAGTTTTTCTAGTAGTAAATTGTAATAAAGTTTTCCTTTATTATTAATTATTTTACCACACATAACACAAAAATCGCTGGAGCGGTTATCACATGTAGTGTCAGTACAATTGCATTTCTCATATAGAGACATTACAAATTGGCGGATTTCAGTTTCTAGGGTTCCGCGTAAATGTTTCGATAAATAAATATTTTATGATTTTAAGATTTAAAAAAATAATATGTCTTTTTTATTTGCCTTTGATTTATCTTTTCCTTTAAGGCAATATTAAATATAACATATGATATTTAGTTTTAATTAAAGTAAGAACATTATATACCCATTACAAAATTTCTTAAATTTTCAATAAATGTTTAAAGGTTTTTTAATCATTACCAGAATACTCGGTCTTGTCTGTTTTTCAACCCCGGTCATTAATAAATGTCGGGAGATAGTCCAAAACTGTAAATGATATAGCGCAGATGAAATTAATCATGATATGTTATTAAAATAAAACAATGTGTGTGATGAATTATTTTAAAATAACGTGTTTCCAAATTTTTTATAGAAGAATATGTAGTATAATATAAAATAGTTATAATATTTACGTGTAGTGTAATAGGAAAATGTAGTTTAGTAATTTCAGATTTTATTTGCGGTGAAATTCAAAGTGAAGTGAAGTATCACTTTGAATTTCAGGCTGAATAAATGATGATTGCAATTAATTATTATCAAATTCAAATTCAAAATATCTTTGTTCAAGTTAGCATTTATACAGACTTTGAAGCGTCAATAATTACAATATAAAAAGTCTGTGTAGTCAATCCGTAATTAAGCTACCATGACCGGAATACCACTACCGGAATGCTGCTTTGTTGAGAAGAGCCGGTCAGAAACTCAACAATTCTTTTAAAATGAAATTTATCAATGTTTGATGTATACATTATAATATTAACTCTGCAAATGAGTCAACAACTTAAGTTTTACACATTTCGATACACTATAAACTCTGTAATAAGATTTATTTAATAACATATTTGATTTTAGATTTAAAACTAAGAAAAGGAAGGTCTGAAACTTTATTAAATATGCTTACATCCAAGCCCATGAAAGATTTGTTAACTATAGGATGGTAAAGTAGTAGAAGTAAGGCGTGGTCTACAGATATTAAAAATGCTAGTACCGCCAAAATAGACAGTAATATTGCATACTTAAATACTGTGACTTTTGTGACAATCGGTATCTCTACCTTAAGGTAGTGAAGCGAATTAATATAGGTTTGTACTTTATTACACACAAATGACGATAGACATCAATATTTGAGAGGTTAACATTATTTAATTTTTTTCTTGAGATCTCGGCCTGCTCAAGAACCTTTCTATGAAAGACGACTTCGTGCTTATCAAAACCAACAGAGAGTAGCTGCAAATGCTGTTGAAGCATGAATAGTGTTTTCCACACAAGTTCTTTAAAAATTGCATATTCTTTGGCCAGTGAAGAAATGTTATTTGAAGTTTTTAGTGGTTGCGGTTTAGTCGTTGAAAGTGATGGAGGTAATGCCTTATTAAAATTATTCATTCAGGACTCCAGCAATGTCCTCCGTGTTTTTAATGACTTGGTTGTATAGATACATTTTATTAATGAACAAACAAAATATGTTCAAAGATTGAGTTTTAATGCCAGGTAGTGTAGAAAATATTAATATTCAATAATATTGCATATAAAACTCATTGAGGTAATAAATAGGTTTAAAAATTAAGAAAATCTTGGTAGAGCAAAATTTTTAATAATGAATTAATTTACTAAACTGCAAAAAAGCTTTATAGAGCTTAAGAAAAATTTAATCATATTTGTTATGTTTAATTAATTCAAATTAAACAACAATTTCTCACAATACTTATGTTTGTGAAGACACCTACTGGGAAATAAAATATCTTTGATTTGATTTTCGTTACCAAAAAAATCAAGAGAAACTATGAGAAAATATCTTCGCAGCTATTTAACTGACACAACAAAAAAAAAGTTATATTTTTAATAATAACTGTTATCAGTTAGTTTACTCGACTTCGGTTAAGTCACATGTGTACTTTTAATTTTGCGGACATGTTTATTGTTTGCTTTGACGTTTAATTTAGTTTTATGAACGCTCCAGCTACAGAATGAGTTATAAGATTAAGCAAAAATGAATAATATTTTCAGCATCCTTGTTGAAGGTAAAATGAATTATACTATGTTAACGGACTGTTTTTTAAAACGTTACTTATTAACAAGATACTTTTTAACAAGCTGACTGCAAATGTTCTATAATTGTTATAGTTAAATTGTTTAAATAATATCATATGATTATAAGACACTCAATATTTAATTTTCGTAAAAACTAATATTGACTCGGGGTAAAACTGGTATTTGTAAACTATGCTATCTAAATGCCCACTATAACTCACCAGAATGCAGCTACAGACGAATTGGCAATGGTTTTGCGAAACACAAAAATAGGAATCTGCAAGTAAGGAGTGCAGTTGCTAAAGTAAAGTTGCATCTTTCTCACTAAATCGAAGTGTTTATAGAGCACTTGAAAATAAGTTTTTATTTTAAATAATATTGTTTTTTTTCCTTGATATATAATAATACGTATAAAATGTATTTAACAAAAATAAGAATAACGCTTATTTTTATAAAATATATATTTAAATTTATAAGCTTATTAAATTTGTTAAATGTAATCGTTTTATAACACATTTTAGTTATAGGTAAAAATTTTGTATGTTGTTGTAATTAATGTAAAACTTAAGTAGTGTAGTCTTTATTCAAATAGGTTTTAATTATTATTTAAGAGTGTTGCAAAATTTTGCCGAAACGCTTATGCAAACAGTGTAATGTTTGGTAATGACTCGGTAAATAAGCTTCATAATATGGACGGTTGTTTAAATTTAAGAAAATGTCTTTTTTTGTCGTATTGATTAAAAAAAGGCATGATTATAAAAATTAAAACATTTACAAGGATGAAAACAACAAGATGTTATATTATTCGATTTGACAAAACCCGATATTAAGTATAATTGGTATCCAAAAGACTTCAAATTTTATATAATATTCTTACTTGAAATAAAATAAATGTTGAAGTTACATTCTTATTTATTTTTATGTGTTCTATTCGTGGAGGTTCAAGAAAATGCTACAAAAAGCATATTAAATGTTTATAAGCAAGTTTATTGTAACTTATGTATAACATATCCATACGATATTAGAAATCGAGGTAATACTTATTGGAAAATAGTCAGTTTATAAACGGCAAAATAGATTGCGAGCTGGGTCGGAAAGAACGGCAAAAAAGTTGCTAGTATCTGACGTTGTGTGAAAATGTCAAAACTACATCTTAATATATAAAGCACAAAGACACTCACTAACTGACTCATTCGTCGTTCTACAGCCCAAACCGTAATACCTAGAAAGCTGAAATTTGGAAACAAGACTCCTGGCATATTGAATAGGTGCAATAGGAAAAGATTTTGCAAAGGTCCAAACCGCTCCAAAGTTACAGCTAAAAATTGCAAAGTTTAACCCCCCCCCCCGCCCCCTTTCTTCTCCCATTGAATTGCAATAGAAATTAAAATTATTTGGCCAGTCACTATGTTTATTCTCAACACGCTGCGATGTGAGAAACAAGAGTGAATCTATAACCCGATAGGAATAAAACTCTGTAGTTATTAAACTCAAGGCTTTCCCGCACTGATAGCGAGTCATGATGGGTTGGAGAATAGAGCGTGTATGTGTATGGTCCTGGGTTCAATACTAACGAAAGTCAGTTATTTTTTGTTTATTCCTGTTGCGAAGTACGGGTAACCTGCTAGTTTTCTTATAAAGCTGACGACATGCATGACGAAATTAAATTCTAATATGTTATTGAAAAATATGAAATATCATTCCCTTTTATAGGCTTCAGTTATTTCGGTTTATTATTTACTGTTATTATTGTAACAGTAAATAATACTTACTTACTTATCTTCACGCCATATCCCTTGCAGGGTAGTCAGAGACGACAGAGCGCCAAACGCTACGGTCCCTGCATATCTCTTTCGCCTCGACCACAGATATTAACGTCTTCATACATGCCTCATGTTTCTGTCCTCATGCTTTTTACGTGACCTTCCTCCAGTATCGTAGCTACTGTGTTTTCGAAAGTCACTCGAGGCCTCCCCCAGTCTCTCTTACCGCTCACTTTTCCTTTATAAATCTTTTTTACCATTCTTTCATCACTTATTCGTTCGACGTGCCCAAACCACCTTAGCACGTTCTTCTTCATTCTCACCCTAACATCTTCGCTAGTACCTGCCATTCTGTGGATCTCTTCATTGCGGATTCGGTCAACTAAACTGACTCCGCATATTCGACGAAGAGATCTCATCTCCATAGCATTCATCTTTCTTACATTCTTCTTCTGTGCTACCTACGTTTGGCTGCCGTATAACAGCGTCGGTAGCAAAACTGCATTGTGTACAGCCAAACGTGTAGCTATGTTGACGTTTCGCCGTCTCAACAATGCAGCCAAAGCACTGTTAACTCTGTTACCGGCGGCAATACGTCTTTCCAAATCCATTTCGTATCTTCTGTCTCTGCTAAACATACTTCCCAAATATACCACTTCATTCACTTGTTCTGTTATCTTACCATTCACGTTGATCTTACATTCTATTCTTTCTTCATTTCTTTCAAATATCAGAACCTTCGTCTTATCTGCATTCAGGTTTAGACCATTGTTTTCACACTCATCTTTCAGAGTGGTGACCAATGCCTGCAAATCGCATTCTGATGATGCAATGAGCAATGCATCATCTGCATAAAGCAAGCAATTGACCTTAAGGTCACCTATTTTCACTCCCATGTCACTGTCTTTCACGCCTTGGAGACAACTATCCAAATACGAATTGAACAAACAAGCTGACATAGCGATTGGATGTCAAACCAGGGCGACATGTCAGCTCCAATTCGCACACAGGCTGAGTAATCTCTGTAAAGAGACTTTACAGCCTGTAGCAAGGTTCCGCTCACATTGTATCGGGGCAGTATCTCCCATAACTTCTTCCTCACAACTGTATCAAACGCCTTTTCCAAATCCACAAAAGCACAGAAAACCTTTTGGTTTAGAAAACATATCAAAAGCAGCAGGAAAAATATCATATCCCGAACCGTTTATGCTTGGTACCAAATCGAGCTGTTTAGATCATGGCATGATATATATTTATTTAAAATTATTTTATATTAATGTATATTTTTTCTATAGTTTTATATAGTTTTTATAGTTAATTAAGAATGTTGAGTTATATAATCATGAACTACGTTAAGTAACTGTTAAAAAAGTCAGTTTTTTGTGATAAGCTACTTTTTTATAAATATCTGTATATCAATACGATTCAAGTCAAATTATTAGTATAGATTCATTGGGAAAGTATTTTATTTTTATTTATTTTCAACATTTTATTATCAGCTATATTAACTACGTTGAATTTCCATGTAATCTTTATCGTTGTTGGAATCCAGAAGATGTGATGGAAGATGTATGTCTTTTACAATATTTCTATAAATATTAATAATTTAAGACATTCATAACAAATATGCACCTATAAGGACTTTTAACGTAAGTGGCACTTACATATAACATATAGTGACGTTTGTTAGCAATGCTTGTCATAGCAGGCGGCACAAAGAATACCTTACCTTGAAAACTATTGACTCTTGAAAACTGTCGGTCGTATAAAAAGGAAATATACATAACGTTGAATTTCTATGTAATACTTTATTATGTAAACATGTGGTTAATAATAGTAAACATATATTCAAACACCATTTTAAAATTGATTTTGCTTAAAGCAGAACAAAATAACATATCAACAACGTAGGGTGTTTTTACATTTTACAATTTAATCTTTTTGTCTTTACAATACAATGGAAACAAAAAGTCATTGTAGAAACTCTTGACACTCCAAGCCGGTTCAAAATGTTATGGCGTAAACTGATTTGTATTAAGTTTGTAGATTGTACAGCTATGTACAGTTTAAATTTATATTAATTATAGAAATAAAATAATTTACAAAAATTAAAACGCAATTGAAAATTTTAAATATATATAAGATAAACATACCTTATATATATTTTATATCTATTCAATGAAAAATCATTATTATATTTAACGAAAAATACATTGAGGTTTACAACCAACAAGTTTTTAAAGTATATCTTTTTTTAATATATATTTAATGCAACTATACTATAAATAATCTAAAGTGTAAGCATTTTTAGTAACACGCGGTTAGAAAAACTAAAAGTTGTTAAAAATTTTACAAATATAAACACTAAGCTGTAGTTCATACAGTTGGTGCCAAGTTGTTTTGGCTTTTATAAGAGTTCCATCCAATAATTAATTATTCTCACGAGCCAAGTAAAAACTATTACAAATTGGGCTAAACCCGTTAAGATGTGACCGCGACAGCGAGCGCCGCAAACATAAGGAAATTTCAAACTTGGAAATACACTGAAGTGAGGTAGTTTCGAAATGAGATACAAATTGAGTATGAAAAAGTCACCTATATAGAATATATAGTATTATTATTATATTGTTTGTTTTATTATCATAATTCATAATATCATACCATTATCGAATATACAAAATATAACAAAATAGTCTAGAAGAAAGAATGTTACTATTAAATAAGTGTAATATAATTTAATACAGTTTATAATTTATATTTTTGGAATAAAATTATTCCTGCCTAACAAAACAATCTACATATAACCGACAGGTCTAAGATATGTAAGATATTAAATTGTAATATAGTTCTGAACAATAATAATAATACAATTAACTATTAATATCAGAATGGCATATTTTTTAATCTTCTATCAATACGTACCTCTTTATACTCGCATTGGTAGAAAATTTTATTTGCCTCAATATATTTAATTTTCTCAAGTGGATTGTTAGAGACTTAAACATTCGGTGATTCAATTAAAATAAATTCTTATGTTCTTTAATTTTTAAGATATTTGGATTAAGTTGAGCGAATTTTGAATATTAATAACGTTAATATTGTAGGTTATATGTGTAAAGTGATCAATAATATTTAATTTCCACAGGAATTGAAATTAGGTGGTAATTGCGTTGTTGTTATACCCGTATTTTTATAAAAAATATTGTAGTTTATGTGTAACTTGTTTTATTTAAACCTTTCTGAATGCAATAATAACTATAATAGTATATTAAAATATTTTAATGATCATAGTTAATAAACAAATACAGTTACTACTTGTATATTTGGTGAACAAAACCTTAAATTACTTAATCTTATCGAAAAGGACAATGGGTCTTTTGAAATACATCTGCAATGCGGAAAAACATAATACGTGTTTTCATTTGATGAAGTTTCCTTTGTATAGTTAGTTTGTAAAATGATTATTGATTATGGGTTATAATTAATCTAATTTTATATATTTCTTCTAAATGTCACATTTCTTTTTTCCTGTAAATAAAATAATGCAGTTAGAACAATATTGTGTTAACATTGCTTTAAAAAATGTTTTAAAACTAGGACATATTATGTTTTATTGGGATCAGACCAGATCCATAGCAATAGCATTAAAAAAATGATTTTTTTATCTTTTGGAGTAGAAGAAGCAAAATATTTTATAAATCTATTAAATTTACATTAACAACATAAAATTTATAAAAGTAATATGTATAATAATAATATTAATTAAAAAGTTTAAATTTCACAAAAAGCATTTAAATCTAAACTGGAAATTAACTATGTAATGTCCCTTTTTTGAACGTATAAATTTTATTAAGTAATTCCTTCAAGCGTCGTTTTGCAGTGGTTTAACAGCCGTGAGTTTCTCTGCTTCAGTGAGAGAACTGAGACTTTTAATACTTTGACTTGTGCAATAGCGTGTTTAGGTGTGTATTAATTGTTATTGGTATTTTATTGTATTTAAATTTTGTTTCACCAATTATCGGAATTGGGTTTTGAGTTTTTAACCACAATGTGATTTAGTCAGTGTAAATTAAATTTTAATTTGGATCTGTTTATTCCTAATCCTACGAAGTAATAAATTATCTGAAAAATAAAATTAATTAAAACGAAGTCAAATAAATGTATGAATATAAATTAATTAACAGGTGAGGTGGTTTAATACTCAAACTTTCTAGAAATTGGGCACTGGGCAGACACTGGGCACAAGCCCAGTGAAGACATTATGTTATACTATAATATTATATACTTAAAGGCAGAAACCTGTCTGTTAGTGAATTGTTCTTCTAAACTTCAGTTATTCGAGATAAAAGGTGACGCTCGTGGGACTCATAACAGAACGGTGAATTGTCGAAGCGTCTTCCACACTGTGGTACTATTATTCTGACCATGTGCAGGAGATTTTTAGATATTACTTGTGAATTGGAGTCAGAAGATAAGAATTTTACATCTGTTAATTAAGTTTTAAAACAGGCAGCGATATTTATTATATTTTATATACTAGTATATTGTATTAAAATTGTAGAACAATTTACTATTAAAGCTAGAATTATAAAAAATAAAATTATAAAAAATTTGCTGATTTAAAAATCTTGTAATAATTTTTTATGAAGTAAATTCCGCAGTGCGTTGAAGTTATATTTTCAAGGACTAGCCTAATGTCTTACTTTTCAAATAATCATAAATTCTGAAATAAAATTGGCTCTTTTGAATATTATAATAAATACCATCGCAATTTTCTTTCTTAGTGGAATCTTTTTTTCGAAGGTCTCGTCTTCTTTGTATTTAAAATTTAGCTATTCAGGTATTCGGGTGGTTAAATATCTGCAAACTGCCTTACCTTTACCACCTGGAATTACCGTTGGGAACAGCATAAAATTTACAAAAGTTAGCTGAATACAATAAAACTAATAATTTATAGATCTTATTTATGTATCAAAGTGAGAACTAAAGTCAAAAGAAGATAATTATCGCTAAAAGATGACAGACATAAAATCCATCTGAAGATCGAATATCTTTAATAGTGCCAGTATTTATTAAATGACACACACACCGCGCATACGCACTGTCATGTGCGGTGCTGTGCTTCCGTGCTAATTATTATTTGAATACCAAAGTGAATAATATATCTAACGATTGTAGTTGCTGTGAGCTGATTAATGAGCTTTGTACTATATGCAGGTTACAACTGATGCTATTGACGAAGTTAGTTTACTACAAAGTCAATTTACAGAGGGAGAAATTAACGGTGCAAGGTAACATATATTCTATCAGATTCTTTACGTGGTCGACATATTGTACGTAAAAGAGAAGGTAAACACAAACAGAACCTGCTATATCACCTGCTATAGCAAGATATCATCAACATTTTAAAAGAATTCAAGTTTTCCAGTTTACTAGTGTTTGTACATAATCTGAACAAACTATTTCCAGTTACCTTTAATCACCATTAGAACTGACCAGCCTTTTGAGGGACATCCTTCTTCTAAAGAAGGAGATTGTTCGCATAAATAGATATTTTTAGACCATATTGAGTTAAGAAAATAATTTAAATGCGTAATGTTAAAAAATACATAAGATAGGTAGGGTAGGTATTTAAAACTTTAGTGTATACTTCTCAACTATGCTGTAACTGTAGCATAGTTTCAGGATTTGTTAAGTTCAATATAAAGACGCGTTTAGCGTTTTATTTATTATTTTACAGACTTGGCCAAAATAAATTCTTAAAGATACAGATATAAATAATTATTAAAAAATATATATTTATCATTTACTTTAATATTAAATATCAATCTATGGTTTTCCAATAATCTACCTTGCGACTATCTAACCTTTCAATTTCTAACCTGGTGACTATTTTAGTAAAGACGTATTTGTACTGAATAAAAATACTAATAGAATTATAGATAATAGGCCTTAGAATCATTTTGAAAATAACGTCTCTTTCTTTGGTCCCTTTTGCAAATGACAAATAATACGTTGGCTATTAATTCCGGGGCTCGTGGTTGTGATGGAATCATATGTTGTTTCTTCTCTTCGTTCATGTAGAGCCTGGCATCTGCCATATTGCAATTGTTTGATATCTCTTTTGCAACGTATTTATTAATCCTACCTCTTTTCTCACTTCAGGCCCACTCACCCATATTCCTCCATTTCTTCAAAGGTTCTGGAGCAAATAGTACACCAACAGAAAAATAGGCTTGAAATTGTAAGTCTCAACAAATACAAATTCATTATTGTCTTAGTAAATAGAAATCCGTTTTTCGGGCTGGTTATAGTACTGTCACTACTTACTTAATAAAATTGCAATTGCATTGGGAGCCTATCATAGAAAAATTTCTAAATAATTGATTTTATTATTGACAGATCCTTATTTGTGGTCTTAGAAGTTGAAAACCTCTCATTTAAACTAAAATTCCCGTAGATTATTCCCCACCATTCTTTCACATCTTCTTGATTATGTTGAAACTGGTTATCTTGATCTATTTGAGCATCTAAAATTTAAGCATTAGGTTTATCTTTGGTTTTACCATATGGTCGAACTTTGAGGTTGTTTGAAATGACTTTCTATATATTATAGGTGGTATCTGTAGATATATAATATGTATATTATGTTGATTGGTCTTTTACCTAAATTATTTGTAAATGTAATTTAAAACAAAAAAAATCTATGTTAATTAAATAGGAAACTAAAATAAAAATAGCGACTCCTTAAAATTGAGCTGTAGGACTCATGTTTGGTAAGGATGTTTTCTACATCAAATAGTAACATTTGAGAGGGTAAGAGTTAAAAAAAATATTTTAAGTGATCTTTTTCAGAAGTAAAGTTATCAGAATTCCTAAATTTACTTGATAAACTTTAAATTCTGTCGAAAGTAAAGTGGCATACAATAAATGGAGAATGTAGCATTTAGTACAATAAGGCATCCGTTTTGTCGGAATGATCCTCAGCTGACGCTATTGGTCTATCTGGGGCCGAAGCAAATGAATTTGTCTTCAATCTAACGACAGAACGTTACTATGGTAACCTTAATTGACTTAATGTAAACTTCCAATCGTGTTGAAACTTTTATTTATTATTTTTTTAAACTGACAAAACGCTGAAATAATTTCACACTGTACATATAATTTTATTTTTTCTGAAATTAGGAAACCATTCACTTGAATAATTGTTTTTTTTATAATACCTACTCGTATATATATAAAAATTCTATATATAAAAATTCTAAAAATTTTTATGAAGTTAAATAAATCATTAAAAAAGTGTCATATTCGAGAACAAATAATAACCATATCATATTTGATAATCTGATATGATTCGATAATATCATATTCGAGAACAAGTAGTTGTAGAATACAGTTTAGGTGAAGCGCCAACAGCTTTAGAGGCAATGCGGCTGCACCTTTTTCATTAATCTTTAGACGTATCGAGAGAAATTCAGCTCTTGAGTGACTGAAATTAGACCAATTTACTTGTTTG
The DNA here is from genome assembly GCA_918358695.1 of Melinaea menophilus ssp. n. AW-2005. Lineage (NCBI taxonomy): Eukaryota > Metazoa > Arthropoda > Insecta > Lepidoptera > Nymphalidae > Melinaea > Melinaea menophilus. The sequence goes on along the minus strand of OU911041.1, from coordinate 26,680,172 downwards.
AGAACGTCCACTATAAATTGGTTTGGCTAGAATTCCGATTATTTTAGATTTATGTTTTACACCCGACTATTGATGTTATGTTTTAGGCTTGTTTGTTGTATGTATATAATTATATATATGTCATTTCTCTCTTTATATATTAATGCTTAGTTTATTATCTTTATTAATTATTGAAAGTAAAAGCTAAGTATCATCTAAAATATAATTTATATATTTTTCGCGAGATAAATAAAGACGACACGATTAAATAATAATATGGTTTTTATAATAAAAACGAATAATAAACAATTTATTATTTTATTAAAGGCCAGTATTTTAAACGTGTTCTATTGGCATCATGTTTCGTATTCATTTCCTCGTCTAATAAAATTTCGGCGTGATTTACTTGAGGCATTGGATTTATATATTAAGATGCTCAAAACTTGGTAAGTTCGTGAAGTTAAGTTTAATGTACTGCGGATAAAAATATATGCACCAATAAATTTATTGTATGTTCATATATTTTATATTAAGTAATACCAACTATAATATTAATAGTCTAACAATGTTTTAATATGAAAAAATCCGTGCCCGCAGGGGGACACGCATGGGTAGACCTCGCGTGTAACTCGTTTAAAATATAACTCACTACCTAAGAATAACACATGATGCCGTTGTTTACATCAAAAATTTTCAAGCAAAAAGCGGTTTTTATTTTTTTTCTCGGAATAGGTATCTTTTTTGGAAATACTTTTGATACTTTAATTTAGAGTAAAAAATAACCTTTCTATTAAAAATATTTGCGAGGAGGAAATGTTTACCAGAAAAAAGTTGCCGTGGTTTTACCTACCTTAAATTTTCAAGCTAAAAGTGGTTTTTATTTTTTTTCTCGGAAACGGTACCTTTTACGGAAAAACTTTTGGTACCTAAATTTAGAGTTAAAAATAACCTTTCTATTACAAATACTTATGATGTAAGAATGTTTACCAGAAAAAAGTTATGAATTTTTTTCCAAAAATTTTCGGTTTTTTTACCCCCACCCCTAAGTTATTGAAGTTAGGTTTTCGGTTTATCTACATTAGTTATAGGTATTTATCAAAGACATCATATAATATGAACGCGATTGATCTACTTTATATAGGGAAAAAGTTATGGTCGAAAAACTGAAATCGGAAAAAATGAAGCCCTAGCGCCCACTGTGGCCGGATTTCTCTGGTTAACGAACTTGACCTTCATTTTTGGATGGTTGATTTTTGTGCAAAGTTTGAAAGCGATCCGAGCGAAACTGCAGCCGCTATCGTGCTGACAAAAGTCGAATCTGGACGCACGCATATATATATATATATAAACATTTTGACCAATGGTCATTTCGGACTCAGGGGGTCATAAGAAGACCTCCTGTGAAGAAATTTTTTCAAAATTCGAAAGTCGGGTACAAATGAATGGGTAGACCGAATTCTTCGAGGTCTACCCAAAAATCTTAATACATAATGACCATGTTAATATAATAACTTAATTTATAGTATCTTTTACAAGACAGTTCAACAGTTAACAGATTGTAAAACAACAAAACAGGAACTATAATATAAAGCACGTAAATATTTTTTTCTTTTCTGTAACATTATTATATTAAAATAAAAAGTAAACGATGTACTTACCACTTAAATTGTTATTTGAAAAATAAGTAATATCATGTATTATGTGAAAGTAACTAAATGAAATATAAAAATATAAATTGAGCTTTAATAGGAAATTCATAAAAAATATAATATAAATATAAAATGCATTTCATATTCACTACAGATCTTGTTTCGACATTTTGTTTTCATATTTTTCTTACTTAGAACACTTGAATTTACATGTTATGAGAAACGTCTTATGAGCCTACGTGATGTCAGAATATTTTTTGTCTTAACCCAAATAAAACATATTTGCTGCTTTGAAGGTATATATTAAATTTTCATCATTTCATTTCTGTAGGACGTTTTCCTTTTCTTTCTTACAATTTAATTATGGAAATAACTGACTTGTTATCGTGGTATTTTTTTAATACCTACATTTATTATATTGTTAACCACTATATATTATGAACAATATTTGTTATATTAATACCACATAAATTGTTTTTAAATTACAGTTCTGGTTCTTTAATAAATAAACTTAGAATATAAAGAGTGATAAAACCTACCTGCAGCTTGTAAGAGCTGAATCGACTGGGACAGTACTCTCACAGAACATCCTGTAACTAATTCTATACCAATAATTTTAGGGTGGTAATGCATTTTCAAATACCTTCATTGCCAAATATCCATGACATACATCCATCAAATTTTGAAGGACTTCAGATATTGCACATTAGAAACGACTCGTACAATGTTTACATTTGTAAGAATATAAAAAAAGAGGATTTACTTGAAAAAAGAAACGACACAGTTATATAATACACATGCAGCAAGAACATAGATTTTATGAAGTTTGAAAAGTTATAAGTTTACTATTAAACGGGACAATGTGTTTGTTGCATTTAGTGTGCATGTGTGCTGTGGCTGAGGCCTGACAAATTATGTCGGTCGGTATCTTTGCTTGTGTTTACGTACGTTATATATATTTTGGAGTTTATTTTTGTTGTGCTTTTTTGGTAGTAGGTGTAAAAAGTTAAGTTAAAGAAGTTACAAACTAATTTGAAAAAAAAAAAATATTTAAATATTTGAGTGACAGGCGTCAAAACCCTAAAATAAAATCAATAGTTAAATAAAATTAAAAGACTTGTATACACTTTTGCCCTGATTGTAAATCTTAGTTGAAATATCTGAAAACAATTTTCTAAATTCTAAAAGTTTCCAAATCACCATTTATTAGCTATAAGTCCAATCCAAAAATAATATCTAATCTACTAACATACAGTTTTCGTATTTGGAATTATGTGTCTTTAATCCTTACAATATATACTCGTATATACAAAAGCATCAGTAGTAGTATTATACAAATGCTATAATCTTGCATTAAAATATTCAATATAAGTAACAAATATAATAGTTTTGTTCTACTCGTATGTCATTCTAAGATAAATTTATAAGATTAAGGTTATAACTGTCAAATGAAATCTCCCATTGCGGACATTACGGGTTATTTTGTCGAATCTTTCTTTAGAAATGCGCAAAGTTGTTAATATTAATGATTTGGTAATGAAAGCATATACCTACGTGTTTTTAGTCGGCCATTATGACTTTTTAAAGCTCGTCTTGACCTTTCTTAATACATTCACCGACAATGTTACATAATTATTTACTTTGCTTTTTATAGATGACACCCGCGTTCGTATGCGGGAGGTATCAGTGTATCGGTATGGAGATGACTTCTTTTCCGGTCAGTGGTGAAAAATACATAATACGAGAGACAGGGTGTTATGGATTAAACACCACACCGTTTCTATTACTAGGACGACAGGTCTTACCCAATCTCGTGAAATAGGTAGTTAAATAAAAACAAAACGTTAATATAATAATAAATTAATAGTTTATCTTGTAATCCACCGCAGTAAGATAACCGAGCCCTAATTAAACAATCAGATTAATTTCACAGCAGTACCGTCACGCAATTTATTTATTTATTTATTTATTTATTTATGAATGTACCAGATTTAGTGCAAACAAAACATTCAGAAACATGAAAAATATTCAATGACTTAAAAAGAGATCTCTAGCTCTAATAAAGATGATTTGCAAGGGCAAAAATAAGTATACATTGCATGTAATACATATTGTCATTAATAAATAACTAATTTAACACTACTTATATAATAATATTTAAATTATACTAATACATAAAAAACATATACAAATACATACCATATGTATGTATGTAAATATAAATATATTATTAATACATACATAACAAGTATATTTATAATTGGAAGATATAGCTCTAATTGTTGTTAAAAAAATAAAACAGTTGGGCTATTTATAATATGACTTAGATAGGGTATTTCATAACCGCGCTGCATAAATGGAGAAAGAAGTTAAATTGTAAGTAGGGATATTAAAGGTTTTAGCAGAAACATACAAGCTTTTGGGACGGCTACTTGGTGGGGACAGATGAAATAGTTCACATAAATAAGAGGGAGCTGCATTTCTTAAACATTATATAAACGTTAGCATACTTGAGTAGGAGTAGCAAGAGCTAGCAAGCTAGCAGGCTTTACATTTCAAAAGTAGGAAATTCTCCAAACGCTTAAGAGAGTTTAAAGGCTATATATTCAACGACTCGTCTCATTGACTCATGCTGTCCATGTTAGGTGTTTATCAATTATCAATTACAGATTCTTGACTTCTTCAGAATAAGGAATCACCGCATCACTGTACATTACATTAGGGACCTGATGAAGTTGCTCCTTATTAGAAACATATTTGTTGCCAATAAGAATAACTTAAGATTTTTTGTGGAATTTACTGTGAGACGGAAAGACTCAGTCCGTTTTTTTTATTAAAGCGTGGTCATTATTTGTAGCTGAAATGAAATCCTGATGGTACACGATCTTGTAGTTAGGATCGTTAATCATCTACATAGAGATGCCAATAAGAAGATATTGTTTTAGTTATTTCATTAATAAAATAGCTGTTAAAGATAAATTAAGAATATGTGTTGTAACAGACAATAGGATGTCGAGAATAGGAACTAGCATGTCACGAGTAATGTTATCATCATTTGTAGCTTTAGAATTAATATTTAAAATTGCTTCAATCATCACACTCTGTGATCACTTTATTAGTAAAATTATTACAGATCTGACACTTACGTTATATCGTGATAGGGTGCTGCTTGCCGTGACTGGTGTTAGTCACGGATATTTTTATTATTAAGTATGGTTCAGTTTATTGTACATTGCCCACTAAATATATTGATGTTTTTTGTTAAATATAATAATCACAATAAAAAACCGGGCTGCGTCTGTTGTGTGGTTTTTCTCAGATATTGCAGTTTGTTGTTTACAGAAACCTGTTGAGTAATTCAGTAATAATATAATTAATATATATTTAAGATAATAGTTAAAGTACGATAATATGAATGAATGAATGAAGTAGAAAACTGAAAAAGGAAATTTTATAATATAGTGCTCCATTAACAAACTAAATATTTAAATATCGTTTCTTTTGTATTTAACAAGTGTCTGTGTAATGGAACCCGCATTTCTAGTATTTGATCAGCATTAGCGTTGCTCCTTTAGCCAGTATTATAATATGCTGTCACAGAACACAGAATAATAAAGATATTATTCATTGTTTATTACAAGGCAAGAAAAGATTTTAAAACAATTATGCATTATATTGTAATAACGGTATATGCTTTCTATGATCCTATTTTAACATGAAACAAATTACGGGAGATTATTATTTTTCATCATAATTCATCTCTGCGGTTCAAAACATACTCTGGAACGGAAAAACATTTCCTAAATTTCAAAATTCTTAAGCAGGATATTTATTGTAAATCATTTTATTCATTATTTTTAATACGAAATATCTACTCATATTTATTATTTATGAACAGAACGCTCAATTTTTAAACACATATATATCTTTGAACTTAGTTTAATACGATATACAAAAAGTATTGACATATATTCCCGATATGAGAAAATTTAAAAACACGATGAAAATGTGTGCAAACAACCAAAATTTAAATTAAATTTATTTTTTATACAACGTATTTATGTATATATTAATCGGTGATGCAACAGCAACATATAACCCGCATCTCGTTTATGATCTGGTCCGACTTATCTGACTAATTACAATATAAATTATTTGCTTGTTCTCAGTTTACGTATAAAATATATATCTAATCTATATAATCTAATTAAAATCTGAAATTGGAGTTCGAACAATACGATTTATACAATTCCATGATAGCTCAGTAACACTAATAAAACTGTTATTTTATTTGTTTTATACCAACACATATGAAGAATAATTTAAGTAAGGAAGATCTCTTCTATTTTTTCCAATTACCAGTAAAAATTATTGACTTATGTTGAGTATAATTTTATGTAGGCTTAACGTGAACAATATATGTAAAAGCATTAGATAAATGTGAAAAAAAAACCGTAGCGGCCAATTCGAGTGATGAGGTTAAGGTTGGTGTTTTATTCTTCAGTGGAATGCTTACTGAGGCATTCAAGCAATTTTGATATTCATAAAGGTAACACATCGTTATCATACAAACGAGATTATGCCTAAAATAAACATTAAATTCAATGTTCAATGTCATGTTTCTTCTCAGACTCCAAAGCCAAATTTGACGTTAAGTAGGTTACATTATACAAAGAGATTTTAATAAGGGGGTGCTTTAAAATATTATCATTCTAAGTGGTCTTAATATAAATTTAAAAAAATTGTAGCCACCGTAAAATTTTACAAACCTTGCGATTATCTGAGATGCTAGAAGCTGATAAAATAATGCTATTGGAAAGGGCACTGGACCGCGACCACTTTTAACAAAAGTACTCTAGAAATTGAAAGTTATTTAAATATTCAAATCATTCCACTCTGTAATGAGGTCATCACATCATCTTATATTTAAATATAGTAGTTATTAAGTTATGGAAACCGTTGGAGTGTAAAATATATGCAATTATCTTTATAATAAACAAACATATATTATTTTTATACATCCGTTTCGTTTTTTTACTATTAAATAAAATACTATTCCTCTCCAAAGTCAAATAAATCAATTCTTACCTTGTAACATTTGTAACATATATTCTCATTTAACATCATTGATGCCGAAAGGCATACCAGAAATAGTGAACATACAAGCGCAACGTGAAATTTACAACGTCTTGTTGTATCTACTAATAGCAGAATCATACGTCTATAATGCTACTAATTTTCACGCTCCAGTTTCTGACGTTTCAATTTTGAAATTTAAAAAATTTATTGATTGAGAATACATGTAATTAGAAGTTTGTCTTCTAATAATTGGAATAATAACGTCAATATCAGTTTCATATTTCATAAATATTTACTACTACAGGATGTACTTTACTACGTTTTTTAAAAACCAAATTAGAAATACTTTATGAGAATTTAAGTTTATTTTATTAGAACTTCGCCCTTGACTCCACAGCACTAAATTTTTCGCAATAAATTAGATAATTTTTAAGACGTCGCAACAACTCTCTTAACTTTTATTATAGTGGTATGAATTATTTTTCCTATCAAAATTTACACAATTTTTATTTCGGTTTTAATATCAATGTCATTCAATGTCGCTACGTGTTTGCGGCTGGTGGTTCACTTGAATTGAAATTGAAAACTGTATTAAAATTTAACAATTGAATGATATTTGTAACATTTATTTTTATTGAATCAAAGTAGCTGAAATTATGGAAATTTTATAATTTTGACGAACAAAAGATGTAATAATTTTTCTATCTGCCCAAATACAATAAATTTATTACAATATGTGGGCTCTATTATCTTTGGATGAAGTGAACAATCGTGACACGTTTCACAGATACAATAACTTACAATGCACATTATGTCTCCATTGACCTACTATCGTGGAGTCTATGTTAGTATGTGTTTGTTTTCGGGGCGACAAGTCTAATATTTACCGTCGTACTCCTCAGCATGCTTAGCGTTTCGTTGTTTTCTTACAACTTTAAAATGTTTGCTTTATATAAATTTATTTATTTTAAGGTAAAATTTTTTCGTGGTTATTTTGCCATAAAAATATTCACAACAATATTAACTGAATATTATAAGCAGTTATTCATTTAATAACATAAAATCTTAACAGTAAATTGTAATAGTCCTATAATCACAATAAACTCTTTAATAAAATAAAATTATTCAATAAAGTACTTACGAGAACAAAAAAAATATTATTATGATTGTTAAGGAACTCATTGACTATGAAAGTCACCCATTTGAGAAGTATAATTTAAAAGACAAAATGATAAAAGAAAAACAATTAAAAGAATCCATTAATTAACAGACAATAGCACACAGGACAAAGGGCGTACATTTTGCACCATCCGTTTGAGATGTCTATTGTTCTTCCACCAAGTGACGGAGGCGTCAAGTCGTGAGGCGTTGTTTTTGCACTCCACTATTTTGCAGTAAAACCTAAAAGAAATAAAAATATTCACTGAAACGATCGTTACATTGTTTTGACTGAAATGTTAAACATGTTATGAAATAAAAAAATTACATCCTGATTTATAATTTCCCAGAATTTCGAACAAGTCTATGGCTGTTCTAAATTATTAGAAAATATGATATTTATTCAGCTTTATAACAAAAACAAAAATGTATATGTTTAAATTCAAAATATCTTTGTTCAAGTTGTATGTAAATTTATATGTACTTTTGAATCGTCAATTATTACAATAAAAAGGTCAGTGTAGTCAGTTCGTGAGTAAGCTAGCACCAGCTCGGAATGCTGATCTGCTGAGAAGTGCCGGCCAGAAACTCAACCGTTGCTCTTTTTAAAATAAATTTAACAATCTTATATGATGTACATTATTATATCAACTCTACAAATGAGTCAACAATTTAAGTTCTACACATTTCAATCCACTAAAAACTCTTGAACGTAATAATAAGATTTATTTAATAATACACTTTTGATTTCAGATTTAAAACTAAAAAACGGAAGATCTAAAATATCTTATGCAACTTTATTCTATTATACTCGTATATGCGTAAACTTTTTGTTAATAACGTAAGGATTTGTTAACTTTTTGAAGACGAAATTTTGGCGTTACGAGTTTGTTTTTATTCCTCCTATTTATCGCATGTCTGTCACTGTTTTTTATATATGTATATAAATTATGGCGTATAAATAATATGTTATTTACAGTTGAATTTGTATTAAGAAGCGACTATAAGAATACGAATTTCTTTAAAAATATTGTTCAGGGAATTAGCCCGTAAATCTCTTTTTTCTTTATAAGTATAGAACAAATTTCGGCAGCACTGCTCCGTAATAAAATACCGTAAGATTCAATACTATTATAAAAGATATTTTCAGCAGTAACACATAGAGTACATCTTTCAAAACTTGATTTTTAAGGACGGACATTACAAAAGTACGTCATAAAATAACAAAGATAAAAATAGCGACCGTGTGACGTAACCGTTACTAAGAAGTTCTTGCGCTGTCAAAAAGCACTTATAAAGAGTAATGCTCTGTGGCTGTGAAATCAAAAGTTAATGCCATATCTAACAATTGCGTGCGTAATTGTGTGTATTAAAATAAATGGCAAAACTAAGATAATACACTGTTTCCATTTTTTTATTTTAAATGTTTTTGTTTGTATGGTAATTATTTATTCAATAATATTATTTATTTGATATTTTTACTTTCTTTTTAAGAAGAAAAAATTGGACCAAAATGATTTTCTGAGAAACAAGGGTACTAGACAAGACCGATTTTAATTATTGACAAGTACACAATTGAAGTATTAACAAAATATTTTTTTAATTATATCTTTGGACTCAACATTGCATTTGCAGTTTTATGTCAAAACACTAGCTAAAAGTCTATACACAGCGGCATATGCTATTAGGGATGTAAGATAGATAAATAATATCACCAAAGCAATTTTAAAACTATTTTCAAAGACTACTTAACATACTTAACGTTGACATCACTTTTTTTAATTTTTAAACCTAGAATGACCACATGCACAGAAATTAAGTGTTAATGTAAATTTTATTATATTTATAATCAATAAGAAAGTATTATTTAATTTCTTGTTAATGTGAAAGCGAGATAAAACTAACAGTTAGTTATTATATATTTCGTTATACATAGAATATGCAAATTAAGTAAAATACATTATATTTATTACAGACGATTGCATGAGACCGGTGACAACTAAGTAGTGTTGATTCGATAAGGAATGACGTGTGAGAACGGGCGACGTGCTGTATTTATTCCATAAATTGTATTACTTTTGATACTGACATCAAACAATTGCCATCGACCTAGTTTAAAATTAATAATTTTAATTATTTTATAAATTTCTGTTTTAAATTGTCTCGGTTTTTTGCGCCTTGCTAGCCGGCCCGACATACTTCACACATAAATTAACTTAAGATTAATGTATTCATTTATTTACTTCGGTATCCACTGCATCGTTACATCCACCACCTGCAATGTGAACAGGCAATAACCATCAATGTAATTTACGATGGAGCAATAAATCCATCTATACCTTCAAGTTGACGAGATGGATTGGGAGTGTCTGTATGGTTTCATACATTGTATCAATTTATACGGCTCCCATGTATTTTAGATACTATAGCGAAGAATAATATAAAAATAAAAGTAAACACAATATCGGCTATCTATGTTTTGATAAAAGTATTAATACATAAATATATGTTAAGTAAAAAAACAATTATTATCATAAAATGTACATATTTATTCCAGTATTTTAGGTTGATGTAATTAATACATGTAGTTTATGTATGTATGTGTCCTTTATTAATAAAATCAAAATACGATCGTTGCATTTAGATAGTGTAGTTCAATCTTCGTTATTTGAATAAGGTCTATTAGATGAATTGGTTTTGTTTTGAAAGTTAATTGATTGCTATACATATGTATTGGTTGGTAAATCAATTGATTCAACGAAATATTATTTAATTATCGTAATTGTGAATACGTGCAACTCCAAAAAATTAAACAAGGAATATTAGGCTATTTCAGACATACTCTAATATATGCATATAAACAAAGTTGATGTTGAAGTTGATGTATGCACATGATAGTATATACGGTACTTACATAAACTTTTTCTGTCTATCTGTTTATTCCGGATAATCCCTCAAACAGCTAGATAGATTTTAAAAGCACTTTCACTGGTTTCAGTGTTAATTTCCACGCTGTCAAAACAACTGATATCGACGATGGTTCTTAAAATTATTATATTTATATTACTTTTATTAATTATTTGGTGAAGTTCGTTTAAGTGCCTAAACATAGAAGGCATTTTGAGCAAGGCCAGATATATTAATAATATAGCAGATAAAACAAGGTATGAACGTACAGATAGTGCTTACTTTACAACGGCTTTCTACCTATTAATTATTAAATTCTGCCACTTTGAGGATCGTTTTATGTTAATTAAAGATCTTTGATTTATTGATACCAGTCTATTAACATACTATTAAATCTATAGAATATTTATATATATTTATATATATTTACCAAGGAAAAAATAAATTAGGCTATACTAAAGTTTTTTTTTATAAATGTACTCACAAGGTAACTTACAACTCGGGATTTAGATTTTGTGGCAATGTCTTTAATACTTTGTATATATTAGACTCTATAATTAAACTTTACTGCAGAGGATAATGATTTACTGATACTGTTACTTTTAATAGGAATTTGTATTTTAAATAATGTAATATTATTTCTAATTTGATTGAAATAAATGCGATAATACAAATGTATGGTACTTAAATTTTCTGATTTAATATCTAATTTCGTAATTATAATATTGAAATCATTGAAGTATGGTTATATTTTAGCAAAATCAACTATTAGTTTATTGCTGTTTCTATCATACCTGTTGTCATCGCAATATAGATTTTCAATTTTAATGATTTTGTGACCAAAAATGTTTAATATTGACTTAGATTCGTGATGGAGTTTAAAGTTTATTGTTAAATGAATGCCAAAAATAATTAAATATTGTGAATAGTATTATTATTCAGGTATTTTATCGAAAAACAAACTCTTTTGAAGTAGGTACAAATAAAAAAGAAGAATTTAAACAGCTTACTTTCATAATATTTCAAATAACATTTCAAATAATAATTATCAAGTTATTTGATATTTCTATTTACTTACATGAACTGGCTTTATAAGGACTCTATAGGTCTCAAACAGATATCACTGTTTGAGACATTGTTTTAGATATTATCTCGACGTATTCTAAATTATATTATACAATGTTAGTCTTTAACGCTACTGCGGTCCTTGTAGAGGAGTTGTATAAAGTATTATGTTTGCTAGATAAGACCTCTGACTCGTTTAAGGATGAACAACCAAAAATTTTGTTTTCATCAGTGCTTAGTTTCTAAATAGAAGCATGATTTCAAATATTTTGACTCAACATTTTGGTTTTTTTTTAAAGATCCCATACTTAGGACAAGCCTTGCTATATTTATAGATAATATAAATTTTATTCATATTTATTTCTTTACGTCTAAACAAAGGGAAGCAAAATCAAAACATATATCAACATGTTATGACTCATCATTGAATATGAATTTATTAAATAAAAATAAAAATGAAACTAAGTCAATAGTCCTGTATATATATGAAATAAAATTATCTAATGTCCTCAAAGAGCAGATTTCTAAGACATAATTTTTATGACTTTATTCGAGACTCCTTCAATATTTTGCAAGACTATGTATTTGTTAAAAGTAATTTTACCTTATGAACATTGTTTACCTTTTGATAGTCAAAGTAAAATAATCATAAAATCACGGACACGCTGTTGCTATCTAAAGTATTTAAATATTAGAGTAAAAAAATATCTACCAATGAACTTATTACTGATATTGGATTACTGCAGCTTATTTCATTGAAATGATTATATAAACTTTAATTGCACGCCGGATCGCTGAACGATAAATCATAAATAGTGATCCATTTAATTAAATATAATAAAAGAATATCGTTTTATTAAAGAAATGAAAAAACAAATCTTTCCTTCATTGATACTATTATAAACCTATCTTATCAAGAGGTTAACTATACCTTCAAAAGGCAGCTCTGACAACTTTTTCCCTTATTTGGATTTTGTTTTTAAAAAACTATAACCAAAGTTACGAAAAATTATAATTACTAATAGTTAAGATATCACTAAAATGTCAACAGTAATTCCGACAGTGCAGACTTAAGACTACTTGAGACATTGTAGAATATTTGTAAGTAATGTAAATTATATCGTTATAACGCTTTTTTAACTATGCAAATAATAGAAATTGTAGCATTTTTAAATATAGCAAAGTTGCTTACTACGTTATATATTCCAGAAATTAAAGAATATTCTTTAAATTATGGAATAAATGGTGTGTATAGAAAAATATCAGAATTAACCAACAAAATTTTATTATACTAACAAGAACGCATAGCAAGTATAATATATATAAGTACTAAATAGGAGGTTGTTTAATGAATCAGTTAAGTCGTATATTGTAATCATATCACCCATCCGCATTAACACCTAGTTTGATATCTCATGGTCTTTTACGAATTATCTCTATAAAAAGGGAGATCCATTTTATAGATGAATGGTTCAAGTAATGAGAGGAAAGATAAAAATTAAGTTGAGGGTGGATTAAACATTATTTTGAATAATTATTGTAAGTAGTGACAGCGATGTCTTTGAATTGGTAGTTTGGTCTATGGTACTTACTTTAATACAATATTGAAAAACAATCTTTAATGTCGGTAGGGTTATTAAAAGAAATTAATCTAAAAATGGTAATGATGGTGATACAACGTACCGTTAACATAAAAATCGGTACCTCTTCAGTTTTGTGTTCTTTAATCAAATCTTCCTAGTTTCCCAATAGAATGCTCCGTCAGCGAGAGGTCGTAAAGATAGTGCAGGAGTTGATCTTTATGAGGAAAGCCTGATTTGATTGAAAAGAAATTTGAATGATAGTAAAATTTTAGGATGAACTATCACTTAAGCGATTGTGATTAGATATGCCTTAATGCCTATACTATTTCAGAAGTCTCGGTCTACATTTGAATCACATTTTAATCAATCAATCCATAACCGTAGAATGACTTATAACAATTTGACAATTGCTACATTAGCTTCCAAATTAAAAAGAAATATTTTAATATGCTCTTTATCTTTTATCTATATATTTTTATAACTAAAAATAAAATAGTATGTAAAAATGATTCTTCATAATTGCAAAAATATCAAAAATAATACATTATAAACTATAGGAGTCCATTGATTTAACTATTGAATTCTGGTTTATTTTTCTGTCAATTAATACTTGAACACATAAACAATTAATAATAATAATACAGTTTTATTAACACAAATTTACTTGTCAATTAATCTGTTTCTCCTTGATTGATTGATTGATCCTTGATAATGATTTAGTTCTCTTAAACAGAATATTTTTGTTTAATATCAATTAATATATATATATATATTATACATTTAGATAAATAAATGTTGCACTTCCATAAAGTTGTTTTTAATTATAGCTAAGCTAAATTCCATTTCTTTTGAACAACGTTGTAATATTATCCGAGTAAAACACAATATATATGCAATAATAAGCCTCTTTTTACATTTCTGATACTTTTAAATACAACAGATAAAAAACAATATTTGTCCAATTCTAATTGACAAAAAAAATTCAAATTCAATACGAATATTTAATTTAGCCATATTTCACCTCCTTTTGATAATAATATATTATTATAAGGTGATGTTTTCCTTTTACTCAAACTTTGTTCAAGAATACAATAGGAGGCAAAAGACCATTGAATTTTAATCTACATATATGTACTCACTTTGAATACACACAACTCACATTGTGTTTCAGAATACCTTTTGTACTTGTATGTTACGAGCTGTCGTGTTCCCATTATGAGTAAAGCGTAATATTTACCAACATTATGTTTTATTTGCCTCAAATAATTCAAATTAATAACTTTTATTGTTTATTATGTATTTAGTAATTTTGGTTTTACTTACTATACTATATAATACTATACTTTTACTGTGTTATATAGTATAGTCATACTAAATCATCATAATATAAAAAAAATATAGTAATTGTAACGCGAAAGGGCTATCTCAATGTTACACTAGAATGAATATCTTTCTACCTTCATAAGTAATACGAAACTAAATATAACGAAACAAAATATAAATTTAACACCATACGTAAAATAAAAACAAAAAATATCAAAAAAATGTTTGAGATATAAACGACGGCCTTATCGCCTAACGACGGTTTCTTCCAGACAACCAACCTTATGATATTACAATCTATAAATATATAATAAAAAATATGTACATCGTCTTAGATATCCTTGGGTATAAAATATTTATTAACAGATTTTATGAATATTTTAAAGATTTCGAATATCAAATGAAAAGTCATTCCACAATTTGGTGGAATTAACTGTGAAAGAATGTTTGTAAAATTTGGTATTATGAGATGTCATTTTGATAATTAAAAGCTGTGATGATCGTATACCAGCTGGTGCTCCTAAGTATTTAGTTTTCCTTTAATATACAGTCCAGGAGGAAAAGAATAGGTGAATCTAGAAATATGGTAGAACTTGTTCAGGTCAAATATAAACCATATACTCGTAGCAGTGTTTTAGATGGCCCTCGCTTAAATTTAGATAGCATGCATCGGCATAATCTTAACTTAACTTAACTTAGCTTCACGCCATATCCCTTGCGGGGTAGTCAGAGACGACGGAGCGCCAAACGCTACGGTCCCTGCATACCTCTTTCGCCTCGACCACAGACATCAAACTCTTCATACATGCCCTCCGGGTCCTCATGCTTTTTACGTGACCTTCCTCCAGTATCATAGATACAGTGTTTTCGAAGCTCACTCGAGGCCTCCCCCTGTCTCTCTTACCGCTCACTTTTCCTATATAAATCTTTTTTACCATTCTTTCATCACTCATTCGTTCGACGTGCCCAAACCACCTGAGCACGTTCTTCTTCATTCTCACCGTGACATCTTCGCTAGTACCTGTACCATTCTGTGGATCTTTTCATTGCAGATTCGATCAGCTAGACTGACTCCTCATATTCTGCGCAGAGATCGCATCTCCACAGCATTCATCTTTCTTACATTCTTCTTCTGTGTTACCCACGTTTGGCTGCCGTATAACAGCGTCGGTAGCAAAAACGCATTGTATAAAGCTAAACGTGCAGCTATGCTGACTTTTCGTCGTCTCAACAATGCAGCCAAAGCACGTTTGACTCTGTTACTGGCAGCAATACGCCATTCCACATCCATTTCGTATCTTCCGTCTCTGCTAAACATACTTCCCAAATATACCACTTCATTCACTTGTTCTATTATCTTACCATTCACGTTGATCTTACATTCTGTTCTTTCTTCATTTCTTTCAAGTATCAGAACCTTCGTCTTATCTACATTTAGGTTTAGACCATTAATTCCAGACCCATCTTTCAGAGTGGTGACCAATGCCTGCAAATGGCATTCTGATGATGCAATGAGCACTGCATCATCTGCGTATAGCAAACAATTGACTTTAAGGTCACCTACTTTCACTCCCATGTCACTGTCTTTCACGCCTTGGAGACAACTATCCAAATAAAAATTGAACAACCAAGCTGACATAGCGCAACCTTGCTTAACACCCGATTGGATGTCAAACCAGGGCGACATGCCAGCTCCTACTCGCACACAGGCTGAGTGATCCCTCTAAAGAGAATTTACAGCCTGTAGCAAGGGTCCGCTCACATAGTATCGGGGCAGTATCTCCCATAATTTCTTTCTCATAACCCTGTCAAACGCCTTTCCCATATCCACAAAAGCACAGAAAACCTTTTGGTTTAGGGTCAAAAACTTTTCCGTGGTCATGCGGAGGGAAAAGATCTGATCTCTTCCAGGTCTAAAACCTCCTTGAGCCTCCCACAACAGCCTTTTAGATCTCTCTTGCATTCTCCTCGCTAATATTTTAACTTTACCGCCCCAGCTCATCAAACTATAGCTTGCACAGTCTATCTGTGAACCTTTGCCTTTATACAAAGGCACGATGACTGCACCTCGCCAATCAATCAAACTAGAACAAGTCCAAGACGCACGGCCCATGTTTGATCATCTCTGCAGTAACTTCATCTGCTTCCGCAGCCTTACCACATTTCAGACTTTGAATCGCGCTCTCCACTTCTTCCAAACTCATTTCACCATCGGCTACATCCGGACTCAGCTTTTTGCTGGTACTCAAGGCCGAGGTGTCCTCACATTCATACGTCTCCTTGTAGAATTCCGCCCACCGCTGTAAAACGTGTGCTTGCTCGTTTAAAATTTCACCGCTCTTCGAAAGCAGCCCTTTCATCCTACAGGTTATCGAACAACCCCGGGAATTACTAACTTCTACCCAGAAAAGCTTCGTGTTTTCCCGGAAGTTGTTCGTCAACCTTTCATCCCTTTCTCTCTCTCATAATTTTCACGCTTTATGTTTGTGCTTTCGTTTTGTGCTTTTGCAGCTTGTACACTCTTTTTCTTATCTCTCTTATACTTTTATCCTTACCCGAGGCTTTATAATCCAGCCATGCTTTCTTCTTTAACTCCACAGCGTCTTTCACTTCATCATCCGCCACCATTCATCGCGCTTCCACCATTCATCAACCATCCATCATTCATCGCGCTTTTTACTACAACCTCTTTTCCTTTTACCACATATCTCTTCCATCCTCCAACTCCCGCCGTTCGGAACGTGGCGTGTTGGTTGGCGGTCCCCAACGTCCCATTTGTTCAGATATGATAAAAAATAACATCATAATGTTATGAAGCTGTCAATCGAAAATAAATGTATAATTTTAAATATGGTTCATATCGTCTACTTGATATTAGCTTCATAAGCTGCGAAGGCGTTTCGCTCAACATGAACGGCAAACATAAAACAATCTAACACTGACGTAATTTTCTCTTTCCTGTACTATTCAAATTTTTCGAAGTCGAAATGCGAGTTTTACCCGAAAGTCGATGTTTTAAATTTTTATATATGTTTTCTCATATATTTATTTATCGACATAACAATTTTGTACATGTTTCTTATACATATTATCATTTTTATAAAATGGAAATAAATTATATTTCTATATTTCTTTTTTTTTATCGATTTGTATTAATTTTATGTTTTAAGTTACGTTGTCTATTTCGCTGTCTTTGCACTATAATTCGAATATAGAAGACGAAGTAAGGAGAGTATACAATATTATATGTTTACATTTTCTATCGATATTTCCAGTTAACTTTGACGTCATTACAACCCTCGTATTTGTAACCTTTATATTTGTAACTTTACGAAGACGTGGCGTGGGGTGTTACGTAATGCGTCACAGTTTATTTAAATAAAAGGACCATTGTTTACGCCGAAAATTTATATTTTCATAGAATTTATATTAAACATGTTTATGCATATTATAGTTACAACATTTAAACTGTTTATTAGAGAAATAAATGCGTGAAATTAATGTAATTCACAGATATATGCAGGGATTTGTGTCCCTTCAACAGAAATTTACAATGTATGAATGTTAGCAAAAACAAAATGTACAGTTGTAGGTAATATGACTTTAATTAGATGTAGCTTACAAATATTCTTATTAATTAAAATTTGGTTATTTATTAAAAACAGCATTTTTTCTATTTATAAGCATCGGTGTTACCATATTGTTACATACTCGTATGTTAAAATTAGTGTATCTGTTCCCTTCCCGAGCCGTACACTCAAGTTTTTATAAACCTATTTTTAATTTTCTTGTAAATAAATTGCTAGAAAGCATTTCATTTATTGACAAATATCGTAAGTAGATATTTGTAGAAATTAAAACCTGGTATAAAGAGAATCTTGATTAGTAGTCTTCTAAAGAAATAAAAAGACTAAACTAATAATAATAGTTTTGAGGTAGCAATATTATTTTCAAAAATACTTAATATATATATTTAGCCTCGTCTTTTTTTTATAATATTACGTATAGACAAATGACGACGGCGTAATAATTCATTTGAAATTTAGAAATTAAAATACTATAATGAATTCATTATAGTCTTAAGAGTCTTCTAGATATAAAAAAAAAAGATTAATGAGAACCTCATAAAGGACAGTCAACGTTTTAAACCCTAGCGGCACAGCCTTCTTTTGTCTATCAGTCAGTTATTTTTATACATCGGCGTAGTTGTATTACTTCTATCAGTAGAGGCTGATAAATAAATTGTCAAGAGAACATTGAATTTCACTTATATTATAAATAAAGTTGCGTATGTTTAGACACTATGTTATTATAATGTATAAGAACTGTAATTCCAACTCAAATGAACTCAATTCCTTAGAACACAACTCCTATATCTGCAGTTTGCTTTCGTAAGTAATACTTGACGTTGCCCTCAACGGAGAGCTCTAAAGGTGACCGATGACTCAACAAGTCGGAGGACTGAATCCAAACTTTGTAGTGTGCCGTGATTTGATGAGAAAATTTGTTGAAAACTTGTTAGTGTTGATGCTATTTAATATGATTGAAAAATATTGTTTAAATTATTAGATCGCTTATCTTCCATTTTATAGTAGACTTTATAACAGGTTTTTAATAAAATTAGCGGACAACCGAAATGAGTCTCTTGGACATATATATTCAGACACATTTTACAGTAATAGAGTTTTTTTTTATTGAATTACTAACATCGTTTTTAACGTAATAAATTGGTTGGTTTTACGCGAGTTACATTAAATCCATCGTAGTTTCCAATCAAAATAGTATGGAGGTGAAAAATACAAAAACACATAAGTTTGAAACTGAAAAAAAAATACATAACACTGTCACTGACTTTCAGATTGAGTTTGAATAAATAAACTATGAAGTTTATTATTGCTTTATTATAGATAGATAGATAGTAAAATTTATATACAATATATATGTAATATATTGTATATAAATTTTACGAACACATTATTTGTATGTTACATATGTATATAACATTTTTTTAAACATTTTGTTATATAAATTTAAAAAACCTATACCTAGCCCAACGTGGAGATAGATTAATTTAATACAATAAAAGAAAAAGCAGCTAAATATCTGCGCAGTACTTTTTATCCTTGTCAGTTCCCACCACCTCAGTAAATTACTACAGACCGTTTTCTTTCCATTTTCATACAAAAACCTAAGTACATACACTAAAGTTTTTATGACCTAACAGTTATAATGTTCATAATATGTGGGTTCAAACAACCCAACCGGGTTGGATTATTTCAAGTTATTATTTTTATTATGTCTACGTTTCATTTGATTTCTTTCTTACTCTTTATATATAGTGGATAACAAAAAATAAATTATTATTATTTGTCAATTTTATTTGTGATTAAAGTTATCTGTTTATTAATACCATAAATGGTTACCTTCTCATTAATATTTTTAAGCTAAAGCTTAACTTAATCGAATCCAATTAAACATCTTCATTAAAATATATAAAAAGATTAATCAAAACATTAGACAAAGAAATCGAAACCACATCCAAGTGCCGAATAAATAAATCTATAACGCATGTTATTTCCCCTACAGAAATAAATGTTGGGTCGCATATTTTTTTTCAGTCATTATCATATCAGTTTCACCTCAGTCGACGCTTGACTGATGATGGATGGCGAAAAAATATCTCAAATACTCACTTTACGTGAGTCAGTTCAATGTAGGTTTTATAAACTGTACATACGTTTATACAAAAATGTGTTTAAATTTTTTGCTAATTAATCTCTCTTACTAATTCTAATGTGAATGGCTCTTGGAAGACGATTTTATTATATTTTTTTCTTTTTACAGGGTTCCGTTTAAAAGACTTTTAATATTTTATATTATTATGAAGTAAAAAACCAAAAACACGAGCAGGGCTCGAATCTGCATTCTGAGAAACCTTCCCGATACGATAAATCTAGCTTTCTATATTCGAGTATAAACGTCTTTTTGAGAAACAAAATGTCATTTATATTATATTAAATCCAATTGATTCGATTACCGGACTACGGATGACAAAGTACTATAATGCCAAGTGGACCCCTTATTGTTAGTTATTAAGATTCTTTACGATTCTCTAAGAATTCAATTTCTAATTAATATAGTTAATAATGTTAGCTTTACGTACGTTTGATGTATTGGGTAATATAAGCGAGTAATCATCAATAAGAACAAGGTGATCGCTTTTCGGCTCAGCGGAATACTAATATCATCATTGTCATCGTTGCACTAATATTCCTATAGCATAAATACAAAATATTATATTAGTTTCAAAACAAGCGTCCAGTTCTAACCTCGTTTGTTTGTATTGACTACTTCAGTTAATCTGTATAGTTAAATAAATTGGTTTTCCCTAGTTTCACAGTTTAATATAACTTTGCTAATATTGTAATATAAAGTACGGTAATAACACAATATGTTATATAATGGGTTAAAATGAATCAGTAAATGTAAATATTTAATACAGATAAACTTGAGAATGAAACTTTGTAATAAAGTTAAAAGGTATTTTCATATCCAATAACACAATAACTTTAATAGCTCAATTAATTCACATACACACTAGCGAGTAATAACAAACCAGATTAATACAAGTAAATTAGCTTATCTAAAGGCACATATACGATCGATCTTCCAACATCTGTTATATTGTCTAAGGAAATTAAATTATGTAAATTTGAGATGTTTCCAGTGATATTGGTTGAGTTCTTAAGAAGAGTTTAGGACAGAATTATTGCTTATAACATATGTAACTTGAAAAATAAACAACGATACCTTTATATTAATTTAAATAAATTTATCTAAAGATCGAATTCAAAAAGAAAAATAAAATGTTTAAAAATATAACTCCAAATTGATAATAAACATATCTAAATAAATATTGTTTATGTTTGATATATCTTGTATTTACAAAAGTTCCTTCCGTAGCTGCACAAACCTAAAGATGATTTAAAAAACCAAGTCACTTCACAATACGTCGACAAACTTAATCTTTAAAAATACCCATTACAAGAACAATTAATCGATGGAGAACTAGATTAATCCAGCAAAAACATCCCTTAACGATCCCTTAGCCAACGCCTCAGTTTGCAAATACCAGACCATATAATGAGAATTCCGTTGTGTACTGCAATTGTTTATCTATGTTTCCAACGCCAAAATTTCATAACTTTGTTAGAATCTAGAATTATATTGTTTTGAAGTATATAGCTGCAATACAATTTACGTAACCCGCTAAATTTAGCGAAATAAATTTATTTGTTCTGAATTTACTTTATTGATATTAAATAATATTTAATTTGTTTGCAAAATCTTTCAGGAGTAAAGTATTTTTTTTAATTAATTCGTTTAAGCCATGCCGTGGTTAATATAATCCTTTACACTATAAAAACTTTTTTTATTAAATTCCTTTTAATGAATATTTTGAATATTTTGAATTTTTCCCAAGGAGGGTTGGCGTCAGGCAGGTGGCCGGCCGTTAAACAAAGCCAAATCTTTAAAGCAGTATGATAATACCGATGCCACGCGAGAAGCTAGCCCGGGAACAAAGGGATGTAAAACTGAGATTTGGAAGTTGGAATGACTGGAAGAGAATGAGAAATTGCGGATGTGTTAAAAAGAAGACGAATAAATGTAGCATGTTTACAGGAAACGAAATGTAAGGGATCAAAAGCGAGATAGATCGGTGAGGGATACAAATTAAAAGAGTGTGTGACGGGGGTGAATAGGGTGAGTGATAGAATCAGCTGTAAAAATTATTTTTGAAGGTTTAATCATTAATGTATTAAGTGTGTATGCTCCTCAAACCGGATGTGATGATAGGATGAAAGAGAAGTTTTGGGACGATTTTGATTCTGTGATGATGGATGTTCCGGACAATAAGCAGATTACATATATCTGGGGGTGATTTTAATGGGTATGTGGGATGTATGAATGATGGTTATGAAAGAGTACATGGTGGTTGGGGTTTCCGTCACCGTAATGACGAGGGTGAGGCCTTGCTGGAGGCCGCGCTAGCCTTCGATTTGGCTATATCCAATACTTGGTTCAAAAAGAGGGAAGAACATCTAATTACATACAAAAGTGGCCGCCATAAGACGCAGATTGATTATTTCTGATTTAAAATCAATTGCGTCAAAAACTGCAAGGTACTGCCGGGCGAAAGTGTAGTCTCACAGCATAGGCTCCTCATCATGGAAATTAAACATGTAGTGCGTACAAATATGTACAAGAAACGACCCCCACCTAAAACAAAATGGTATTTGTTAGAGAAGGAAGAATGTGCGAGAAAATTAAAAAAAAAAGTGACAGATAAAATTATAAATATGGCTGTATAGAAGGAAAATCCTTGAACGATAGTTGGGACGAAATAGCGGGATGCATAAAAACTGTGGCAAAGGATGTATTATTTGAAACGAAAGGAAAAGGTGTGATAAATAAGGAAACGTGGTGGTGGAATGGAGATGTGCATAAGATTCTGAAAGAGAAGAAAGATACCTTTAAGCAATGGCAGAAAGTACCGGATGATAATGAAAGTATGAAAGACGAGATGAAAATGTTATATAAAAGATGTAAGAAGAGAGCGAAAGTAGCTGTAGCCATTGCTAGAGCTGAAGTGCAAGAGGAGTTATATAGGTCGCTAGAGTTTCCTGCAGGTCAAAAGGAACTCTACCGCATAACAAAGCGTAGGGAGAAGAATGCTAGAGATGTCATACATGTAAAATGCATAAAAGATGATACTGGAAGGGTGTTGATGAGAGATGAGGATATAAAAAAGAGATGGAAGGTATATTTTGAAAAATTAATGAATGAAGAAAATGATTGGAGTGGTGCTTTGAAAAACCAGCCGGTAAATAAAAGATTAGTGAAAGAAGAGACCGATGATGAAGTGAAAGCGGCTGTGCAAGGTATGAAGAATGGAAAAGCTGTAGGGCCGGATGCGATACCAGTGGAAGTATGGAAGGTTTTAAATGAATATGGGTATAAGTGGCTGGCTTTATTTTTCAATAAGTTGTTGCATGAAGAAATGATCCCTGATGAATGGTGCAATAGTGACCTAGTGCCCATTTATAAAAATAAAGGTGACATACAAGACTGCAACAGTTATCGGGGTATAAAGCTCATGTCACATACTATGAAAGTGTGGGAGAAAGTGATAGAGAAAAGAATGCGAGACGAGAGTGATATTTCGGAGAACCAGTTCGGTTTTATGCCTGATCGGGGTACGACGGATGCTGTATTCGCTCTTCGTCAGTTGAGTGAGAAATACAGACGAGCCCATAAGAACCTGCACATAGTGTTCGTTGATCTCGAGAAGGCATACGACCGGGTTCCCCGTAATTTGATATGGTGGGCTTTGAAAGAGAAGGGTATACCTGGGAAGTATGATGAGTTGGTTCGTGCAATGTACAGTCGATCTAGTACACAAGTCCGGTCGGCCGCTGGAAACACCGACAAGTTCAATGTGGCAGTAGGTCTGCATCAAGAGTCGGCTCTGAGTCCCTACCTCTTCTTGTTGATAATGGATGCTCTGACATTGGACATACAGGAAGAGGCACCCTGGTGCATACTATTTGCTGATGATATTGTTCTTGTCGGCGAGGATGGAATTGAGATGCAGAGTAGACTGGTAAAATGGCAACAAAAGCTGGAGAGTGTCGGCCTGAAAGTAAGCAGAACAAAAACAGAGCACATGTTCTGCGATTTCGGCGGTGTCTCCGGTTTTGTTCCTATTTTGTTCGACGGAGTACCGTTACCAGTCTGCTCGGAGTTTCGATATCTTGGTTCTTTGATTCAAAGCGATGGCAATATTGACCGTGACGTAAAGCACTGAATCAACACGGGATGGATGAAATGGCGACAAGTCACTGGGACGACATGTGATGCCCGAATTCCCCTTAAACTAAAGGGGAGAATTTATAAAAACATCATTAGACCTGTCGTTATGTATGGATCTGAGTGCTGGGCGATGAAGGTGATGGATGAAAACGTTCGTTTGTATGTAACGGAGATGCGAATGTTAAGATGGATGTGTGGGGTGACAAGAAGGGATAGAATAAGAAATGAGTATATTAGGGGAAGCTTAGGAGTAGCGCCAGTGACAGAAATAATTAGACGTAGCCGTCTGTCATGGTATGGGCATGTTATGAGGAGGGATGAAAGGCACGTTACCAAAAGAGTGCTAGGTATGGTAGTGGAGGGATGGACAGGTAGAGGACGACCGAAGAAAAGATGGATGGATTGCGTGAAAGACGATATGGAGAAGAAGGGAGTGTGCACAGAGATGACGAGTAACAGGAGAGTATGGAAGGAAAAAACATACTGTGCCGACCCCAAAATGGGATAAGGGCAGGAAGATGAATGAATATTTTGAATTTATTTAGTGACAAATTAAAGGAATTACTGGAGAGTTTATTGTGAAAACAAATACAATTAACCCTAAGGGAATAACCTATTTTATGGAGCCTAGTAATGGGTATAGCAAGTTTATTTTTATTTTTAGTATTAATTTTATGTATAACCCAATTTTTATTGATTTTTTTTTGTACATATCAATTAAATTTTCATAAATTGTACACAGACATAATTTTTAATTCTTTTAATTTAATTTTTAAGTCTCGAGGCCTCATATGTAGATGTAGATTGCAGCTCTCTTCTGCAGTACAAAGAGAGTATCCATATCTGATGTACTACCCTACCATAAGAAAGTAGCTAAAGTAAACTATTCTAGTTGTTTCAATGTTTGTCATCCGGCGTATTCATGATAAATCACAGATCTGACCATTGTAATTTTAGGTAACGCCAAAAAAATTATACAATTCACTAAATCCAGTTCCTCATTATTTAATTACACATTGGTCCTGACTTTTTTACATTGAGTAAGATAAATTTAATATATTCTGTTTTGATTTCAGTACGTTCAGTAAAAGATTATTGGCGTTAAAAGATTGTACAACATCAGAGAGAGTATTATAAACATCATCCATTATTGATTATTGTCTATACATTTTATAGTCATTCATATAACCTACGAACAAGAAAGGTAACAATATAGATCCTTATGGCACTTCCATTTTGACAAGTGAACCAGGGGAATGTTTTCCATTTACATTTACATTTTATTCTCTCAATAACATATGATCTAATCAAATCAAGGGCCTCATTTTTAATTCCATAATGATGTAATTTTCTAATTAGAGTTTCATGCTGTACACAATCAAATGCCTTCGATAAATCACAGAAAATGCCAAGTGCGTCTTGTAATTCCTCCCATTCTTCGAAATTATTCAGCAATAACTCAACACCTGCATCTATTGTTGAGCGACCAGGAGTGTAACCAAATTGTTTATTATGCAAAAGGTTATTTTTCTTAAAATATACGAGTATAACAACTTGAGAGAAAATATTTTTTTAAAAGATATTGCTAAATGTAGGTAATATTGAAATAGGTCTATAATTAGTTTTAGTTAAATCAAATATATGACCGAATTTAAATAATTTTACTATGCTTCATTTGATCAGGAAATATACCACAATTAATACAGTTATTGAAAATTATAATAATTCTGGTGCAATAATGTCTATTAGTCGCCTAAGTATATTAACGGATATTCCTCATAGATAACTTGTCTTCTTAAGACTAATTAATTTAAAAACATTTATTATTAAATACCGATTTAAATAATTTAATAAAAGTATTAAAAATCATTATACATAATATTCGGGTTTAAATTTTACAATAAGAGTAAATAGACAACTAAGTCATTTTTTATTACATTTATTCGGTCAGCAGTTACTGGGACAAAATTAATTTTCCTTTTTAACTTGTTCTTTTTTTTTACTTTTAAACTTAATAAATTGGCCACATTGATCTAAATATAGTGTATTTAAACATTTGAAAGTTGGTGTAATATCACTAAATATATTATGATCCGCCAACCGTGCGCGGCGGGTGTTGAGCTGAGCCCCTCTCCTTTCTTCTTTTCTTGATAACTTTTGAATGGCTTAACATTTTTTCAATCTGTTTTTGCTATAACATCCGCGTGCGGGTCAAACAAACATAAAATATTTTTATCTAATTATCTAGTCGCATTCTGGAGACAACTAAAAAAAAAAAAGATCTCCCAAACGGCTAAGAGCTTCGCTTACGCTCAGCTTATTATCATTATAGATGATTCTAGTAGGCTCCATAAACCTGAGTGATGTTGTTATCAATTCATCCATTTTGAGCTTATGCTCTGCAGATGGACTATGTGTGCTTCTAATAATTGTGTCAGTTTCATATATGCTATTTCTATTTTATAATTTTACATTACAATAATGTATTTTTTTATTAAATGATTCTTATTATAATTAACAGACTTTGTAAAATATTTATTATTTTTGGATTTGCTTAATGTATTTATTAATTTTTATATATGTTTTCAATTTGTTATTGCTACAACTGATCAACCTCTGCATCGGTAATGTGTCATTAGTTAAATCTATTGTTACACAAGGGTTTTAAGTTGCAGCAATAACCAACTGAGGCGCGTTGTCAACGAACTCTTCAAACAGACTATGAGTGTGAAGTATGTTTGTGTTGTAAGCGGTCTCCTCCAGCTCAGAGATTTGTAGGTGAGCATCCCTCATTTCTAGCTCCAGGGTAGTTGTAAGCCGAAGGTAGCAGTAAGCTAGTAACCAATGCTACACTCATTAAACTTATCTACTAATAGCTGTAGCCTATTGCGCTTCTCCTCAATATTATTATATTTAACATACGATTTTAATTTACGATTACTCTTTAACACCTCTAATAGTTTCTTCTCATTAGCATCATGTTCTTTGTTCAGTTGGATACACAATTTCTTGATCCACTTTAATTCTTGTAATGCCAGTTGGAGTTTGTTCCCCTCCTGGCGTGAAAGTCCTTTACGAGACATCATATTATAATAAAATAAAGGACCGGTGTGACAAACCAAACAAAGAAACACATTAAATATCTGCAACAACTGCGATTAAACTGAGTCAGCAGAAAATTGCAGTCACAAATTATTATTAGCAAATTATTGTGGTTTAATTAAGACAGCTATGATTAATAACAATAAGACTGATAAAACATTAATTATTATAAATGTCAACTTGAAAATTCAAAGTTAGTACATTTCTTATTATTTCTTAAATTTATGTGAACAAAGTCGTTGGAAAACATTTAATCCTAAAAGAAAAGTCCTGCGATTTAAAATATACAGCTTATATCCAATCGCTAAAAACATTATTAATTCCTGCGATCATCGTCAAACTTTTTATAGCTAAAGCAATAATAAAAGTTCATGTAATTTTGAATTTTTGTATATAAAAAACAGTCGGCGTCATAAAGCTGAGTACTATCGACGATATAAAAATTAAACACGATAGCTGGAGATGCAGTTAGGTGCAGATCCAATAAATCTGTTTTACCAACAAAATTTGTTGTCAAAACACTATATATAAAGGTATATATAATTGGAAACATAAAATGACAATATAAATTACCTTAACATGTTCGTCCATATATTGTTATGTTTTACGTACGTGTGTTGCTAACAAAGCAGTTTATAGTAAAGTATAATACAAATTTACACGAATATGCTTCACTCATAATAAATGCAAAAGTTTTTCATTTGATGCAGTTGTCTTTCATGTCCTTGATGTAGAATAAAGTTTTCTAATTTATTTATAGCACGGAACCTGGTTGTAAGGTTAAGAAAGACATTTCGTAAACAATATTTAATATAAAAATTATTTCAACTCAACAAAAACGAAGTTTCTACTTTAAGATTACTAAGAGAAATTAACAGTTGATAGTTTATAATTAAAATAGCTTGTTTGATTTTTTTAAGTTGTTAAAATTTTCTAGATCTAACTCATCTGCCAAGTGATATGGCATATCTCCTCATGGATCGCGGTATTTCAGGGTCCCCTGTGCCTGAGTGGGTGTCTTTAGGCTGACAAGAAGAAGAAGACTAAGTTTGATTATTTTGCGCAGATTATGACTTCATACTTCTTTCTTTAATTGCTAAGTCAAATATGTGACATTTAAGAAGAAAGCAAAAGTCAAGCAGAGGTCACGTTATTTTTTATTCTGCTCTTTATTATTGATTTTAGCTTTAGCTATTGATATTATATATGTCATCAAACTTTGTGAAGTACTTGAATACTTTTTATAACATTGACTTTTTGAATAATCGATATATAATTTAAACGTTTATTACGCAATGCAAATTATGTAAGGTGCGAAATTAGAGAATTTTTTTGCAAAATAATATCGGTGCTTTAAACCAGATTCAAATTGAAACACTTTTTTCTTACGTATATAAAAAGTTTAATTAATATTTTTTCAGAAAACTTAATAAGGTTGTAGTTATAATAACTTTGTCAAGGACAGACGCAGTAATTATTCATTCCTCGCGGATAGCTTTATTGCGATATTACGAGTAAATGTTACTGTCGGGATATTTAAACGCTAGGGTATAATAACGAAGGAATAATTTTGTTTAAAATGGTTATTACGTCATTCTACTATTACAATTTAAAATAAAGACTTTATTTTAAAATGTATTTTATGTAGATAAAATCACTTGCAGGTTTAACAAATTAAGCCTATTTTTATAAATCAATAAATTAAATGTAATTATTATAATTATTATTATTTAATGTTCTTTTTTTTTACAAAATAAGTTCATTTGTAAAGCTACTATAATTATTATGATTTCTTTTGTAAAGTATTAAGTTATAATTTATGTAACATAAGAAAAAATCTCATTCTCTTTACTTATTTTAAATAGCATATTTCGCTTGCGTTATGATAAAATTAACTTTATTAATTTTTTCATTCAACTTTTTTATAAACTGTTAAAAGTTCTCTAATTACCAAGGTAATTAGGCTTATCGGAGAAAACCTCAACCTAATAAATTAAAATTCTTATTACATGCAAAGAACTGAGAATAGCATGATTTGTTTTGTTTCCTTTTTAAAAGGACATCATCTAGCAACGTGCAGCTTTAGTTGTAAATGAGAATTTAGTATTCTTTTCAGAAAAATATTGTGTTCAAAGTTTGTCTACAATTACTATATTTCATAGATAATATTTTCTTTAACGACTAATTTATTAACTTTTCATTTTGACATTTTTAATACCTAATCATAAAGCACCAAAAATTTATGTCATCTAAATTGCAATAAAATAACTGCATTACGTCTTCTTAATGCAATTTGATTCATATTTATATCATCCTTCAGGTAAAGTCAGTCAAGTCAGTTTTTAGATTGTTCGAATCTAATTTAGGGATAACATTACAAATTATGCGTAATAATTTTCGGCCTCACAGCCTTGCAAAGTTAATTCGCCGTCAACGTTGTATGATTTCAGTAAGAGGCGTGTCACTTTATAAAAGTGCAAGTTATAAACATAGATGGTTTAATAGTAAAAAAGATATATAAAAAAAATTAAAATGGCTACAGTTATATGAAACCAATACTATCATAAATACCATTTATAAATATACTAAAATGATTGTAAACGATAAAATGAGGAAACTATCAAACCTACCCTACCAACCCTAAAATGTCTACTATGATTTACATCAATTAATTCATTTACGATACATTTAAATATATCTATCTCCTCTTAAAATAAACGTAATCTGGAACTTGTATAATTTATTCATAGTCGAGTAATGACACTAAATTTCTTTAGCGTTTCCCTAACATATTTCATAAAAACACAAAATTAAATAAAAATATAAATACACTAAAAATTAAAATATATTTCATATGTATAACAATTAGGCAATAACAATATGGAAATAAGTTGATCGGCTTATCAAGCTATTTAAATTTACCACTTTAAGAAAATATAGTAATGACCATCAGAGTCCCTGATCTTAGCAGATTTACTGATTGGATACAGGACAAGTACGGGTAGGCTCATTTATGCAGACATGAAACTTAATAGAAGGCAGCATATTATGAAGTAAAATAATTTTTTTATGTTAAATACAAATGAACAGTTAGATTGATATATTATATATATAAGTTATTAGCTAATAGCACTATATTTTATTTAACGTCAATTTTAAAATATATCAACTAATGTAACTATAACATGTAGGACAAATTTTGTAATTTAAATTTAAATCAGAACCTACCTGCTTAGACGTGTATAACAGCGTTATCATTGATAAAATAAATAAATTATTAAATGAAAATGAAAATGAAATAGAAAATAAAATTAACCAATCAATTCTCCGACACATTTCCTGAGCGCTTTATAATTGGGTGTTTGTTATAAAATAGACAACTTGTATGTACGTTATATAATAATATTTCGTAATTTGTAATATGTATTAAAATATTAAAATTCTAATTCAAGGATATATACTTTCATACAATAATACTTGTCCTGACTGACTAATATTTGACTATTAACATAAAGCCCAAACCATTTGGTTTACAATGCCTGAATTATATAAAATATTTTTACTTGTCAATATTATTTTAACATACTAATACCAGATCCAATAACATAGAGACAATCTGAATTTTTTTCTCCGCTCCGCTCGACGAAGATGAATAAAGATATATAGTGCACCTACGAGTATATACGAAGAAGAACACGAAGATATTGATAAATCAAACTACTTTTAAACTTATTTTGCAAAACTTCTCAATGTAGAAATTTCATCATCAAAATGGATAGCTCTAAAACTTCAATCTCCATACTTATAACCGCAATTTTGAATTTATTAAACTTTGAGTTTCATTATGGCGATGTAAAAGTTTCATTCAGTACAGTATAAAATTAAAAGTACAGATATAAGATAACTGAAAAAAAAATAAAATAAATTTGCAACCTCTTTCTGAATTGGACGTATTTCGATAGAGTGTGAAACGTGGTCACCCCACTGTTTATTTTCTTATGACGCATTGCTGTTTGGTAAGGCGCTTTAAAGATTTGACGTTTTATAATTATGTGCCTAATTTTATGTTAATAATATAAAAATCCTTCCACAATGTCATATTTTCAACGCAAATTCTTTTGTTTGATTTACGTTATAATAAAAATAAAATAAAATACACAGAGCGAAGGATGATCTCCTTCGCTCTGTGTATTTTAAATTCTTCTAAAATCGTTTTCAAGGTATTCCAACATTGAAACTATATTGTTGTTTCAACATATTCCAAAATTGAAACTATATTGTAAATAATATAAATATATTTGGATTATTGTTTAATGAACCATGAATAGGAAGTATTCGAGTGTGGGAGTAATTATGACGTGAATTAAATACAGCCGGCATTGGATTTAAATCTATTGTCAGGGCGGCCACATTTGAGCTACGATGAGGTTGGACCCTTGTCATTGCTCGCCTGTCCGTCACAGAACCGGCGTCATATATTTTTTAAAGGAAGTAGTGCAAAAAGGTATCCTTTTGGAAACAGTGAATTTCAGGGGAGTTAGAATAATAGATATGTTTCCTAATATTTTATAAAACTATAAATATTTTAGGGATCTACATAACAAACATAAATTCAATTAATTAAGATATACTCAATTACATCAAATAAATAAATATGTATAGTGATCATCTTAATAAAATTATGTCAATATCACTTAAATATATGACAATATAACTTAAATATAAAGTTTATGACAATATAACTTAAATATATCACTGAAGTATTAAATTTGTTATTGAAAAATAAACGAATTCATGGCTATCAGTATTTATAAATAAAGATAAAATAAGAATTAAGAAAATATTGTAATAAATAGGCAAGGAAACCTAATTGAAACAATATGATTTATGGCTCAATATTATCACCCTTTCGTTTACTCCAAAAGGTTTTGAATTATTGTCCCTTAAATTCTTTTTACCTCTGTTATATTCACTCGGCAAGGAAATTATGTTATTTCTCATGTGGCCCAGTAAATTGGTGTGTGATAAAAATCTTTAATAAATTTTTGCTATTTACGAGACGTGGTAAGATTATTAAAGTTTTTATTTTTATAATAATTATAATTTAATATATTTTTGGTAAGTATTTGGCTTTTGTTTTTTAATTACATATTATAATAATTAATTTTAATTATGTATTATAATAACTTAGATAATTTTGTGCATTTTATTTTTGTTATGAAAAATGTCATTATAACTGATACTTTTCTACTAATTGTTGATATTGTATCTTTTCAAAATTTTTAAGAAACTCTGATATGTAGTTTCTCACACATAAGCATCTTTCAATATTTACAAAAATACAAATTGCAGTTCAAATTATATTTAGGCATAATATACTTGTCCATTCAAAAAAGAATTTTGGGAAATATTTCCTTACTACGTTTTTTTCATGTATTATTAGCGTAATTCTGATGTTTAAAATTCATTCATTCATTCAAAATACCAAAGAACGAAAATATTTAATTGAATACACTGTGGATATTTTGAGGGAATTTTTCTAATCTTTCAAACCCTGAAATAATACCGTCTAGTGTAATATCATACACATTATATACGAACATAAATGTATGGACATAAAATTTGTTTGATGGATTAGAAGATGATGAATTAGAAGCAATTGCTTTTAATAATGCATTTGTGATCATTTAATAGAAATAAAGAAACTCGACATGTGTTTGAATGCCTTGATAGAATATGGATAAAAAAAATCATAAAACAAAGAAAAAAAAATCTAGTTCAAAATGGACATTCCAAAAAGGGACTCCAATTATGATTTAGACTGATAATTATCCTCTTTATCGAATTGTTAATAACCGCCATTAACGAGCTATTATATTAAAGTTAAATTGTATACCTTAATAAGAATAGCTGAACGAACTCTCTTTACTATTCTGCTTATTAATCATATAGATATAGGGGAATGGTGACCTTCAGTGTAAGAAATTATTAATAATACAATAGGATCTCAAAATATTACAAGGTACTTTAATCTATTTATACTCGTATGTATATAAAGCTAGTACATTATTTTAACTGCTTAAATTCTCAGTTTTATTATGAAAACTTAAAATTCTCGGCTACATAGAAGGATAAGTTAACATGCTATTACAAGCGACAATGACCAAATATTTGCCAGCTTGTTAGTCAGTTGCGTTGGAGAAAACTAGTTAAATGTTCGAAAAGAATCGATTTAAAGACGTTGCTATTCTATTTAAAGTAGGGTCCCTAGTAAATAGCTTTTTGTACCTACAATCCATATTATATAAGAACTAAGAGTACAGTAAATTTTGTCATGTTTTCAAGAGACTGAAAATATGGGTTTAAATGATTTTATTTTGTACAAATGCAAAAGGTAATCTGTATATACTTTAATAATATTGCATATGTGTGTAATTTTTTATTATATTAATATATCATAACAATAATTAATAAACATATATTATAATTTAATTTAATAAGTAATATAAATCATACTTTATTATTATGACTTTTAACGCGAACATTGAAGTTTCAATTTTCTGTTAAAAAATGGTTAAATAAAAATTTTATTTAATGTTATTTGAGACATTTCCGGATCTCGATTTTATTAACTAACAAAGAAACTATGATCGACTTGATCGTGAATGACCGTGGTGATCTACATCGTGTTTACTTATTTCTTATTAACTTTAATAAGATATTACACTATTATTAACAACAGTCAAACGGCTGGCGTATTAAGCTTGGGCTATTATGTCAGTGACTAAGGAATCTCTTTAGTTATAAAGGCGAAATATCACCGTGCCTCCAAATTGTTCAAACGGCAATTCACTAGAGCAAAGTTAAAAAATGTCGTCAAAATTGACGAGCAGCTGGCAAAGAACCATACATTCGCAAGTTATGGGCATTTTCTAAGTCACTTTTGGTAACTTTTTTCCAGTCGTCCCTATCATCATTGCACATAAAGAATAACTTTCTGGTCCAAATGGCAAAAGACAAAGTCGATCTCTTGGGCACTTTTTGCTTCAAAATCGTGCTTGAACAACCAAAGAAAGTGATTGGAAATGTATTTTTCGGGACTAAATATTATGTATATTTGTGTCGAAATTGCTCCAATTGTGCTTATTACGAATAATTGTTCAAAGAAAAATATACAAACCTAAAATTCCGGTAGCACTCTTGTGAACCCTTGGATGTTGCAAGAGTTCTTGGGCGGCGGTGATCACGTATCATCAATGACCGTCAAGGTTGTTTGCCCTTCTGCAAAATAAGAAAAAAAAAACATGGCACGTCATCTATTTCGCACATACCGATAACCATCAACTGAGCTTCATTCATATGAGCGTATACTCATGTAGAAGTTTAGTCTATTACATTAAGGTTAACACAGCATAGATATACTGTATTTATAGTAACAATGACCATTTTATATATAAGATCATTAACAGGCATTCGAACGTCCCCCATTGTTGTCCTTATTTTGCTTCGGTTGAGTGACCGACAAAAAAACGATTTACATTTTTTGTTTTATAATCTCATTTCATATATTCGTGATCAATTACCTAATTTCGTAGTCAATTACCTAATTAAATTACTTATTTACTTAGGGATTATACACCGTATTCCGCTCTTTTCTCTTAAATCTTGATGTAAATTTCAATCAAAACACAAAATCAAAGCCTATTTTTGAGTTTACATAAGAAAAATAAGTTAACAGTCTTTTTAAAAAGTCTCAATAATCAAACCATTTTATCATTGTAACAGTTTTCCGCTCGATGTCATCGATACACCGCACGCCACATTCATATAAAGCAGAGCTTATCAGAAATGATCGAAGAAATCTAAGTGAATATCGTACATATATATTTTCTTTACCAAAGATCTTACCGATAAGGAATATAAATAACATAGTATCGCGTGTTGTACGGTCGGTGACAAGTATTTATTGACATGTGCAAATGTAATTTTTATTCTTTTTGATACATAAAGTTTCTGTATAGCATATTAGCGAAGGTAATATGTGAATAATAGATTCTGTGTCAGATTTTATTCAGGATCGGAGATTAAACGAAACGTTTTAGCGGACAGGAAATATACAGCCATATGATGATTGTGATGAAAGACATCGCTTGCCTAATATTGTTTTTGCCTAAAAGGGTGCATGTTTAGAATAATGAAAATATCTTGATTTAATTTTATATGTACTTACAATAAATTATATTTGTCATGAATTAAGCCGGTTATTCAGTATATGTATAGTTTTTGAAGTTTTCTAAATACTCAAAGAAATGGCTCTCAAGTATTGAACAAATCTGTTTTAGCACAGGTTATAAATATTAAAATTGATAAGTGATTAATTAATTGATGAAAGATTATTCAGCGTGTTATAAAAATATTTTCATTTAATTCAATTTCAATATCTGAAATGAGTTAATATGATACCATAACTAACAAAACTCAAAATGCGTCCGATCATATAATTATATCTTATAAAAAGTTAAACACCATTATTATTTCTTTACTTTTCAGCATAAAAAATGTGAGATTTAGGGGAAAATATTTAAATCTTTTTATTAGCTTAAATAAAAGTAGGAAAACCATCATATTTTGTAATATCTTATGATTTATTTTATTTTTATAATCAATTTGAAATGTAAAATGTACGAAAAAAACACATTGCATACATTACAAATTAAAAAAACTGTCGGATCAGCCACCAAGGACAATACATAAACCTTGACAAAATTAAACATCCTTACCAAATAAATGTTTTACATGTAACATTCATTGAACCTCATAAGCGATGAAAACCAAGTTAACAACATTATGCTTTACTTTTGATAACAGAAGATCTTTATTTGCCTATATTTAGTTTCAGATTTATATATTAAGCCAGTAAAGGAAATTTTTACTAACAATTTGGAAGCTTTATACGAAGTTGTTTGATTCGTTTGATTTAATAGTCAATTGAAGTATTAATTAAGAGTAATAAACAAAAGACGTTGAAGAAAACATCCATGCGATACCATCTCATATAAAATACTCACATTATATCTTAATATGATATCTGTAACGAAGATAGAAAATTAATTATAATTAATCTACGAAACAGCATTCTTATTGATTACTTAATAGCAAGGATAACATTAAATAATGAAGACATAAACGAAATCTTGGTTTATACTTATTACACAGTATAATAAATATAAACAAATATTTCGTTTGTTCGATTTCGAGATTTCCATTATCTCTTTGTAGGCTACTAAGCTATCTGAGACACACTTATTTAATGTACGATAAATCGGAAAGCGTCCCCAACGTTAATCCCACATCAAAAACCATAATATTAAAGAACCACTACACCATATACTAATCCGACGTTATCTTCAAAATAGGTCCTTTGTAAATGGAAAAAGTATTATCTTTTCCCTAAGGAACATCAAGTTTGCAGCGAAACGCGGGTCTATTATGTGAAATGTGATAGTATATTTTTTCAAGTCGAATATATATATAATTTATTAAAAGGCTTCCAATCAATGCAATTTTTTAATGGTATTGGTGCTCTTAGAACGGAACGATGTTAAGAAACTCCATTTTCGACTGAGACCTAATAATTTTATTTGTAGCTAAAAGCTTGTTTCAATTAAATGCAATTTATTTTACACAGCATTTTTTTAATTATTTTATATTTTTTATAATAAAAAAGTAATAATACGTAGTGTTACGTGATGTAGAATCAAAATATACTTTTTAAATTTTTGTCCGGTTTAAATATGCTTATTCGCGTATTACGAATATTGAATGCATTTTGTTAAAATTTAGTATGGTTAAATAGTCAACATAAACTTATTACTCCAAAAATGTTTTACATTGACGCAGAAAAATAACTGAATTAGGCTCTAATCACACTCCCACAAAACTACTGAATGAATTTGAAATTAGGCTGTAAAATTATATGGTTTTGGTTTACTATGTGAGTCAAAATGTCAGGTACATTTTTTTCATCTTTGAAGAAAAAAACATTTAAATACCTCGTTCGACAGGGTCGATCGTGTTAGGTAGATTCCCGTCGGTCAGATCGACAAAGAAAAACTAGCCAGCAGTAGTCTACTGGTCATTACGAGTCTTATGACGGGTCACTCAGCATATATTGGATGGGCGAGGAACCACCCCCCACTCCTATCTCCTAAACGGGGGGTCGCATCAAAAAACTTTTCGGACAAAAAAGTTGCCTCTTTTAATTTGTTAATTTTCTAAGATTTTTCCGACAACAAAATTTTGCCTCCTTTTGTATTTTTTTCTGTTTTTAACTTTCAACCCCCCCAGCCCCTCAACCCCCTGACCGATTACCCCGTTCAAGAACTTAACCTTCATTTTGTCCTTAAGAATGTGTATACCGAGTTTGAAAATCCTCCGTCAATATTTGCGACCTGTAGCGTGTCACAAAGGTTTGCACTTTCACCCCCCCTCCCAGTCCCCCCTTTCACTTTTTCCAAAAAAACGAGATGCTGCGTCTGTCTTACTAATTTATCCTATCGACCTGTGAAGTCAGATTTTGCCTACGATGAATTTGGACTGATGGATCATATATACATATATATATAGAGGGATATATAATTTTTTTTTTCGACGGATTCTCAATCTCCAGTTCATAAACGGCGTAGCGCCCCTACTCTGGGGTCTGGGTCCCGTCATCGCATCGATTGCAATAGGTAGATTCATCTATGGAATCTACCTAAAATATAAAACTTGGTTTGATTATAATTATAATAAAATAAAAGTTTATGGATTTCTAAATTTGAAATGAAAATAGTTGGGTTAAGATTTGAATAAAATGAGAGAGGGAAGGAGGGGGGAAAATGAAGGGAAATATATAAATAAAATGGTTTAATATTAATATTTTCCTTGTAAGATGAGATTATATTGCAGAAAAGAAAGTAGATGAATTGTTTAGATGTATGTTATTACCATTCTATTATCCGCCTATTCGCCACTCAACCTCCGAAATAACGAATTACCTTGTATCTCTTATCCAGGCCAAGTACTTTATTTTATTACTGGAATTTTTTCTGGCCTTTACTTGCTGAACTACTTATAATCCTCCCTAAGCTCTGTGTGGGAGTTCTTAGAAAGAAACATTTTTGAAACTTCACTTTTACTTTTACATCGCAACACGGTTTATTGGATTAACATTCGTTTATTTTTGCTATACAATTTGTTGTAAACTATCTATTCATATACATATTTTGGCAATAATGGATTTTCTTATATCTTTTCATGCAAAGTATTTTGTCATCACTTTTACAATTTTTAAACCCTTATTAGTTATGTTTATGAGAGTATCGATTATTTAAATCTCGCC
The DNA here is from genome assembly GCA_918358695.1 of Melinaea menophilus ssp. n. AW-2005. Taxonomy (NCBI): domain Eukaryota; kingdom Metazoa; phylum Arthropoda; class Insecta; order Lepidoptera; family Nymphalidae; genus Melinaea; species Melinaea menophilus. The sequence goes on along the minus strand of OU911041.1, from coordinate 26,641,071 downwards.
GTAAACAAAGTAGTGGTGTTATTAATAAAATGTTTTACATACTCGTATATCAGTCTGACAATTTACAAAAGTCTATATTCCGGCATAACTATATCCAAACAAAGTCTACATACAGTAAATATGAGAGATAATTATATAGTGCAGGCGCCAAAGGACATTGAGTATGCTAAATGTGAGGACCGGCAATTACGTTCAAATTCTTTTACCTGAGACTCCACACAAAAAAAAAACATGTTGCCGGCAGCTGTGATGGCCCCTTTCTCTTTCCCCCGCCTTTCTCCTTTTCCGTTGATACGTCATAGCGCTCGTTATAGTCAGTAGAAAATATTTCGTGGTGCATAATGGTTTCTTTTTTGTATTCACATAATTTTTTTATTCAAGTTTTCTTGTAGTTCAGTGTTTTATTAGTGTTTTGTTTAAAGAAAAAAAGTGGACAATGTGACAAATGTGACAAATATAAATAAACGTAAACGTAAACGTATTTTTCGAAGTACCTGACTTAAATTCGAATCATTTAGAAGCAGATTCAATTATATTTAGTCACATATTTCACGCAGTAAAAAAGCATTCTGCTCATATCATAATTCTTAGCGCTGAGATGGATGTTTTTATTCTTGGAATTTATTTTTGGAATAAATAATAATCTAGCTCGTCTAGGTTGTTTGGGTCTATGGTTTGAAGGTTCTTATAAGAAGAAATACATTTCAGGGTGTCATTTGGCTGCTCAATCCCTTGGAGAAAACATTTCTCGTATTTTGCCAGCTCTCTACTCTCTAAATAGTTGTGATTCGACTGGTTGCAGCAGCAGGTTGCGCTCGGAAAAAAATAGTTTAAAAGCTGCATCGTTGCATTTTGTGCAAAATGGTCTAAGGTATTTAGGAAATCCACACCTAACAGTCGAAAAGTTTACAGTATTAGAAACCATTTGTACCTACCTTATCTCAAAAAAAAAATTAACTGCTGATGAACTACGATATAAATTAATTTGTCAAAATATCGGCTTCGGCTAAATGTAATTTATTAAAAGTAATTTGCTCATCAGACGCTCTACATTTATATTTGTTAAGAGTTTCAGCACAAACATATATATGGATAAATGCTGACCAAACTTTACTACAGCCTATTGATTACACCTTATTAGGCTATGAAAAAAATATGGTAAATGGTATTCACGACAACTGACAAAGAAACCATTACCAGAATTGTTGATTCAGCCCTGCAACTGTATATCTAATTGTCAAACAACGGCTAGATCGTTAAAAAAATTACAACTTAATTGTATTTCGTTGTGTAAATGTATTAATAAAAAAGATTGATTATTTGTATTTTTTTTGTATGACTCTATTATTCTGTTCTATTATAATGTTCTTTTTCCTATTAAATAACTTTTTTATTAAAAATTCGTGTTTTTTTTAACTATTTTTCAATTGACTAACTATAAGTATCTTTAATGATAAAAAATAACTGAATATTATCACTAAAACAATCATTTGAATGGTTTCAAAGCACTTGTTCAGTCCATTTATTTGATTTCTAAGGGGGTGGGGTAAAAAAAATGGACCAACAAATCTCCTGGCAACATCCAGAATCATAATCTGCAAGCTTTTCTGAGTTCAAAACTATTTATAGAATGCGGTCCTCTCATTTTGTACACTCAACTCCATACAGCGCCCTCTCTAATATAAATTCCCATTTTAGGCCGGTCAAATGCTAACACGAGATGTATATTATATGAAGAATAATCACATTTTCAAACAAAATACTACACAAGGAATGGTGGAAAAGGAATCAAAAATCTGACGCTGTCACGTTTATCACTTTCCACAGTTTTTATTTAGAACAACAAATACAAACTTCTTCATTAAGAATTAAAACTTATAAAAAAATCTTAACATGATTAAATTATGAAGATTTAGCTCGTATAAAACATGTCATTACTAATATTTCGTGGTTAGTAAGAACTGACAAATCTCACTAGACGAGTCTAATCCTAAAGGAATGTAATTAAATTTTGAAGGTATAGAACGACATCAAAATAACTACGAATTCTCACTCTTCGCGATACTTGTCATTTAATGCATACACAAAACCGGCAGAGACCAGCCATCATTAACATAATAATAGTTACAGAATTTTTTATTTCAAAAGAGAATATATGATTAAAATAATCATGCACCGTCAGGATTTCATGAAATATTTCATGATTCTAGTTTTTGTTGTAATTTTGTTTCCTTATTTTTACTTTCTATTTTCTCTACTTTATTAACTAATTATCATTTTATTATTCTATTGCACTAGCTAACAAAGTATTGTCACATATTTAAACTAATATAACTATTTTATTTACAATCTTTATTTAATTTTAAATATATTTTTTATATTCTTGTTTAATAATTTTGTATTATTTATCCCTTTTATATTCGGAGCCAAACACTGTAAAAAAATAACTTTCCGATCTTCAATCTAAACCGTTATTATCATTTCTATGAGTAAGTTCATTCATTCCGTGTAAATTAAGTTTAGAACATTCACAGGAATAATTATAAATTCGATGAGTTTTAACTAAGATCACAATTAGGTTGCATAAATATATAAAAACAATATTAAGTAACTGTATTAATACATTGACAGGTTTTTATTATGTTTAAAAATAATAAAAATTTTAGGTATTATAAAATAATTTTTTAGAACCAGATTTAAATTTTAAAGTGCTCTTCATTATATATAGTAAAATACGTAACATAACGGCGAACATGTGGAATAACAGACGTAGTTAAATATATTTAAAGTTGTGTCATTATACATTTAGCAGGACACAGTGGAAATTATTTGAAATGAACCCGAAACACTTGGACTCTAAATTAAAGCATCCTTGGAGCAAAAGTTTATCCGGAAAACGGAAGTTTCCATGTCTTGTAATTAATTTATTTATATTAGGAAAAGATGTCATATATTTTAATAGTCAATGATAATCATAAATTTTAATGAAACGTTCGAAATAAACGTACATATCATAAACTTATTTTTTAATGTGAACATTACTGATATATTTTTTCGAAGGCTGGCTAGATTGCAGAAAAAGCAAAAAAATAACAATATACCTACGGAGTATAAGGATTTTGATCTCCCTCATATTATTTTCTTCGTAATCAGAAGATTACGATAGACCATAGATACTTCGACCCGAAGGTCGAAAAGCAATTTTCCATTGTATCAGTAAAAATTTCATTCTTCACTCGAACCACAAAGTAAATAAAAAAGGTAAGTCAGGGATGTAGGGTCATCCGTCAACATTTGCATTGAATTGGATAATGCCCTTGTTTGCTTTGTATTTACATATCCAAGATTACTATATGCTTTCTTATATTTGTCTTACCAAATACGACTCTCAATTATATTGTTCCTTATATTTCAAGTATTGAAAATTTCATTTCGATCGATCGTTATGTAAACTCACTAACTGTGTTAGCATATCGCTAAAGAGCCTGTAACATATTATCGAGATGGCATAATTTCTCCCTCGCCTTAAAATTATTGGCTAATTAAATTTCTCATCATATCCTTTCAAGTTCAAACAAACTTGATAAACATCTCTCTAAGCTAAGCTAAGCATTATTTTATTGGTAACATAGCTAATATATATTTTATTTCATTGAAATTGAGATGTTAGTAAATGTGCGAAGCGTTATATTTTTGGAGAGAAATTCTGATGAGTGTTCTAACATAAAATTCTCTCGAGTACGATGTAGAGGTCTTCAGTCGTTAGGAAAGTGCAATTTGGTCGTAAATTTACATTTTTTGAAATATAGATGTTTAATAAACGCACGAGTTTCAACGTTGAAATTATAGCTCGAATTTTAAAGGTAGCATAACCTAGTATGAGCAACATTGAGCCGGATGAAGTTTTACACCGATATTCATTGAATAAATTTTTTGTTAAGTTCTTTTTTTGAATTAACATTTTTCAAGTCAAGGGTTTTTTAATATGAATTCCATTATTTTTTAAATAAGTAAGGTTAATTATATTTACGGTTAGAAATAAGATTTACTATTTCCTACATTTAATGTGGTAAAGTATTTGTTACATATGAAGTTCTTCATATGTAACAAAAGACAAAATGTGACATCACGTTCTGTATTCTTAAAAATTGTTTTGAAAAAAGCGGCAATTAAATTTAAGTGACTACTAAATACTACAAATATTTGGATATTATTTAAATTACAACTGGATAAATATAAATTAGTATAGTATCCGAATATGAAATAAATAATAAAAATATATTTATAAAATTGTTTAAATATTTTGTAAAATTTTCCCTCATATTCACAAAGAAATATATTTGTTTCTAGAATATATAAAGCAAAAATTTCATTGAAGTAAAAAAAAAAGAATTTTATTGTCAATCATACATTTAAATGCTCTAGGTTAGATTACATTTTCATAATTATTGCCAAACAAAATCTATTTTGCGTCCATTTTCATATTTGATTAAATATTTTAATAGTCAATAAACACACTTAAAAAATAAACTTTAGACGAACAGACGTTAAAACAGTTTTTATGCATTTTTCATAATTATTAAATACAAAATTTTACAATTCGTTCCAAATAAATTGTATTGAGGTCAACAAAATAACATTTACAACAGCTTAAATTCTTAAAATTATTGCCGCCTTCAAGCAGCTTCTAGCAATTGCCGTAATTTGGTAAATACGAGACTGCAGACGAATAAGAAATTACCAAATTGCTTCAAAATCTTTAAATTATCAGTTTGATTTGTTTTAGTAATGAATTGCACAGGTATTAAAATTTTGAAATAATGAATAGTAATTCATGAGCTTTAAAAGAATTAGCTTTAAACGAAACATAAAGACGAAAGACTCCCCGAGCAGAAATAAAATGTGTAAAAGAAATACAAACATATACTCTGCCATTACATTCATCCACTTTTTATCCCTTCGTTCATTTTCATAGTAATTGTAATAAGAAAACACCGTTGATTTGTGTGCATATCTATATACATATATATAAAAGCGATTTACCACTGACTGACTCATCAGGAAATCTCCAAATCTGTCCGATTTACTTAAAATTTTACATAGATACTTCTTTTGCGATGTAAAAGTTCACTAAGAACGGAATTCAACAAATTTCAAGTCAATCGTCCTTATAGCTTCTTGATGAGTTTATACATAGATGGAAGTAAGAGTTAATTTAGCAACGGTTACCATACCAATATTTACCATAGCCACAATTACCATGACAGCGATTACCTTGACAACAGATACTATAACAACGGTAAATTAAAGTCTATTTTCATATTTTGAAAATAAGTACTGCATATTTTTTTTTTTTACTCATATCACTGAAAGATTTAAATTTCATCGTCTAGAATAAAGGTCTGGATAAATTGCGAATATTGAAACATTACTAGGGGTTGTTGGCGAGCAGCCAGTTGGTAGCGGGTTCACTGCCAGCACAGCACCTAAGCACCTGATCTCCAGTTCTAAGCTTTATTAGTTCCTGTTAATTCTAATAAATGATCTTTGTTAGACTAAAATAAAGTCTAACGTATTACTTTACGCAGCCCCGATAACTTGATATTGAATGATTTAATCATCAAAAGAAAGAAATATAAATTCAGTGTCCTGAGCTGCGAATCCGATACTAAGTATAATTATCACGCTGGGAGATACATTAAGAATATATAAACCAGTTATATCTACTATAACTGATAGTACACTCAAAACTTTAAATATCAAACTTCTTATATGGAGGGTCTTTTCATTCATTATATTTTTAATTGTTAAATAAAAATCAAATTTCTCATCTAAATTCTTAATTGCATTTAGAATATTGAGATGACGTCTTGCTGCTATTAATAGATACAAAACTACACAAGACAATATATACTCAAATATGCAGGTATATATGTTATTAAAAGTATCACTTATTTGTATTAAAAAAGATATCGTAAATAATTGATCCTTGAGAAATAAAGATGTTAGAGAATGCAAAGATACAGTTTCCGAGCAATTTATAGTATCTGTTATTAAAACAAAACGAACGATTAATGGAAAATAAATTTTGCATCAATATAAAGTAACGAAGCTTAGGTACAATATATTTTTCTTCCATTTTATAATAATGTTCAATTCTTTAATAAGATCACAAGAGAAATATAAAATCGAAGTCAATAGTGAAATAGATTTAAACGCCTCTTTCCAAGCACACGATGTTGTTAATAAACATTAAAACATATTGATTTTTGTAGTAACGGCTTCAGTCTCCTGAGACTTCATTAAAATAATGAACCGTAATTTGTAATTAATAATCAGTTTTTGTATTCTAGATAATAAAATACAGAAAAGTCATGTTAGTTAAATCATTTTTAATTATGATAGTAATATAGACAGAAATCTTAAGCATATTAACAATGATTCAGTACACATAATCTAAATACAATAGTGATGTGTCTAAAGCAGATGCCGAGCCCAAAACTATTAATGAATCTGCCATTTCAAAAAAGAGTGCACTTAGCACATGTACGTGGTCCTCCCTCCTCGCGTCATTCGTCCAAGTCACCTTCGAGCCCTTACGCTGTTAGGAGTTGCGTGAACCAAATGTTTTAAGCAGATTTCTGAAAAATATTGCAAAATTTAAATAATAATACATTATTTGATTAAAAATATAAATAGATTTTATTTTACTTCGCACGTCTTAACGGATTTATTATTTCCAACGTTGAAAACATGTTAAATCAGAATCTGTTATAAACTGCGGACCCGACATATATTTATAACGCTAGATTTTAAACAAAACTAAACAAGAAAAAATATTTCATACGGGTCGATATTTGTTTCGTCAATCTTTTAACATCTACCATATTAGATTGTAAAAGAAAGGTATGATACATAATTTATAGTCATATTTGTGGTCTATGGATTGCTACTTTGATTTGACAGTTTGATTATCCAAAAATAAAAAAAACACGTCGTCATTATCAAGTATAATATTAATAAATTCAAAATATTTTAATATTTTATACTTAGATATCAACAAAGTAGAGCATCTGACGCGATATCTTGTCAAAGCGTTAACATAACCCGTGATTTCCTAAGCTTAAAACACTATCCAGCCAAGTGTTGCCTTGCAATTTTCATCTGAAAGGTTTTAATTTTATATAAAAAACGTCTGAAGGATCGTTTAAAGGGTTCTGAAGTTAATTCAGTGGAACGTTTTTTAACACTGTGTAACCTTTCCAGGAAATAGAAAATACTTATGAAGCATTCTTGTATTTTTGACTCAGTATGATTGTAATGTATAGTTTGAAAGCGTTCTTTTTATTATAACTGTCACTAATGTGATCGATGTGTGTTTGTACAGCATATAAATTACAAATAAGACTTGAAACACATGAGTATATTATTAAAATATTTAACAAATATTAATTGTTTTTAAAAAGAATTTACTAACTTAATGGTTTCTCTGTTAGAAAACATAAAGTTTTACATCTTTATTGGTAATGTACAAAACAACTCGAAATTTTCCTTTACAAGATTATTTAAGTACCACTTAGAATTGAACTGTCGAAAATTTTAGTTCAAGTATTAGGATTTGCATCTCAAAGCAGTTCTGCTTAGTCGTCTGTTTCATGTTTGTCTTTCCGGACGTTATTTACAGGAACTTTTTTCATGAATTTAAATAAGCAATCTGCATTAATAACTAGCAGGTGCTTCGGATTTCGTTCGCGTTTTTCTACAAAACAATAACACGTCGTATCAGTAGACAATTAATAATAAAAAAATATCCCTACATTTAGTACCTTTATCATTAATTAAATTAACAACGTGATAAAATTATAATAATAATATAATTCCTTGTAACAATCGCACAGTGACCCATACGTATCAATCTTTCTTTCTTAGTAAATATGCTATTAGGTGCAAAAATATATTCCCACATCTGTTTACTAGAAAATAATTTTAACTAAACATAACTGACCAAGCAATCTTCAGTTGTATTATAATATTTGATACCAGCAAAACTTTTAGATAGAACAGACATCATATAATAATGATTGTTTAATATTTGAGTATATAAAATGTGTGTAAATGTGTGACTACACTCAAGCATACTGCTTGACATTTCCAAAAAGAGTTGATTTACGCCTCACTGTCCGATTAATACTTTTCAAGCCTCAAATGGTGCCTGATTACTGACGCTGCGACATGTACTCGTATGTATCCATAAAAATGTTTAATAGATCACGCCTTACCCAATGTAAGTAACATTGATATTATTTATCTAAATTGCTTTTAATGCGGAATGCAGCAAAGTAGAAACAAAACGTAAAATAATCGTAGCAGCTCGGAAATAATATCATAATGCAAGTTTAATTCCGTTGTTTCATCCAATAGCTATACATTTTCGTAGTTTTGTCGCAACGAGACTTTAGTAACATGTTGTATAATTTATTACATTTGAAATAATATGTTAGCTACCGCTACTATATATATATATATATATAGATTTATGCATTCTCCCGAATTATTTCTTTTTTGCATATTGTTTCATGATAATATAGGTATAAGACAATAGATACTGTTTTGATTACGTATCATTCAAAGTTTCATTGGGGCGCTAATATCAACAACTAAACATTTCAGTTTGACGCCATATGTGGTTACAACTAGCTGATATACCTATAATTATATTAGTGTATTTTACATATTTTCAACTGCAAAAACCTAAAGTTATAATGATATTTAATCCAATTTGATTTTTTGGCCCAAGAACATAATAAAATAATATACTTTTATTTATATATAATATAAAAAAACAGCAGTGTCTATTTCAATATAAATAAAATATTAATCAAACATGTGTAGAAATGAAAAGTTATATCATTTCAAGTATAATATCAGTCAAATCCCCATTTGCCAACATTAGCATTGCCTACAACCAAGTCGTTTGTTCAAGCGTGGCATTTTAAATAGTGTTGTGCAATCTAAAGTTCACATCCCAAGATACTGTTGATGAACATGGAAAAACATTAAATTTTTCCAATCTAGATGTTAAAAAAAAATGAGATCTCATCTTAGGATTAAAATTCCAGTTCATTAATAATAAATATATAAAAATTTATGATGCTCTAGTACGTTCCGGCAATAAATTATATGGAGCTGCATATTTTACGTCAAGTATACAAAACAAAATATAAAACAAAATATAAAACAATGTGAACATTTCTAATCCTCTCTAGAAACTGAGAGTCTAGTTAAAAATAGTATCCGTTTTCTTATTAAAATATATACACATTTTGCTAAAATATTTAATGATTATGTACTTTTTGTGTATCACTTTATCTAAATAAGTAAAAGAGAATCATCGCGATGTTTAGTAAATTGGATATATCTTTCTTTTATGTGCTTATTATTGTCAGAAGAAGGGATGTGTGAAAAAAAAATAGTACATTTTTAAAAATATCAGAAAACTTAGTGTGAAAATGCAAATGAGACAAAAGAGTGTGAGACGTTTGACAGAAGAGTGTGTTTCGTTTGTTAAGGAAGAATTTTAAAGAAGATTCTGGATTTTGTCACCGACCCTTACTGTAAAAAATACTGTAGCTGTCATAGCTACTTAGAGAATATCTTGTGAGAGAATCGTACTACTCAAGTTGTGTCAATTGGAGCTGCAGCAGTCGTGTCGTTCATCAGTCAATTTTCAATAACTATTCTCTAGTACTCTAAATTGACTTAATTGATTGCAACTAAGTCAATTGTCTTTAGACAGCTAACATAAAATAACACAAATATTGTTATTTCTTTTACTTTGGCAATAAACACGTCAAATACGTGTTATGTACGTGTTACAAAGAAACAAATTTCCAATATAATGAGGGTCTCTTAGCGTTAGCGTAAGGGTTAGCGTATAGTTTTCGTATTTCGTTCTGTACAAAAGAATTTACCATTTTTAACGCGTCATTTGTATTCATGAGAGATGTTTGATGTATGGTGCGATAAAAAATAAACTTTTTTTTTATTTATTTACCCTCTAGTATAAACATTTAGTAAAAAATGTAAATAAGAATTGACTTTCTTATTTATTTATTTCATTTTAAAGTATTTTCGAAGAATTTAAATGTAATAAAAAGGGACCGATGTACAGATCACGTTCGCGTGGAATAGCGGCTAAGATGCTGTCTACAGTTCTCTTTTGAATAGCAATGCTTATCCTTAGGGGGTATCATATTTAGTTTAGTAAGGAATTATATTCCGTTTATTCATTTCAGGAGGAGATTAAGTAAAAAAATCTATAGCAATATATAAAATATAAAAAATTTGCAATCTTCAGTCTTCTTGACAAATCTGGTGACACAATTCGAGACTTTGGTTTTATTTCTCAATGAATATTTAAGAGAATTTTATCAAAACTATTTCAAGTAGCAAATTGTCACTCATTTTTTAAGCGATTAATGCAGTAAGTTAATAATTTATGAAATTTTCAGAAACTATATATTTACAAGCGTTACTTATTTGATAATAGTCCACTACTAATGTTTCAGTATTATGTAGTGGTGCTCTTCACTGGCAACAAGTACATATGTCTCATTCAATCAGAAAACTTCTTAATATTATATATGTTCCTTCACTTATCCCTTGGCACATATTTGTTTTTATAAGACTGAGGCATAAAAACAACATTAACTATATTTTAGAGGATATAGGTTATGCACATGCAACTTAAAAATCTTGTTATGCTGTGATATACGAAAGAGAATTGAGTTCTAGTACGTGGTTATGTAACTTGAGAACATTTAAAAGTGTCAGATCTGGTGCAAATGTATTTTTTACAACTTAAAATTTCCCAACTAAAAACCAATAAAGATCTTTTTATAAGTATACTTTTCCTGAAATCATACCAGACAATAAAGATTTGTGATAAAATATTTCAGATCACCTCCGTGACAAGTCTGGATGATATAAATTAAATATAAAGCGAATAAAATGAAAATGAAAAAAAAAAGTGTATAATATTTTATGCGTTGTTTTAAATGTGATTTTGAATTTTATGATTTTATTACAATTTTTAAAGATCAAGTACGACACTTGGACTTTAAAAATTTTTTGTGTGATAGTAACGTGAATTACTACAAATCTCTTTTACGACTTAGTATTAAAGTTGATTCACTACTATTTATTCATTCAAAGTGGAAAAGAAATAAATATATCTTAATTTGACTATGATACAATACATTAAGAATAATTGTGTTCTACATATTATTAATGTGCTATAATATAACTTTTAAAATATCGATACAAATTTTTTTCTATGTTTTTCAGTCAATAGTTTGTTTATATATAATTTATGAATCGAATCAAATTGAAAACCTCCATAACTTCTCTGGGATAATAGACTTGTAAATGTCATCACAAAAGAGACATCCGCTTGGGACATTTCTAGCGGGCCGTTACACCACGCCACAATTTACTGTCAACTAGTTTGTAAATAAATCAGGCAATTCCATAACTTATACAGAATGGTATCACTGTCAAGAATTACCTAATATGAAGTTTAGTATCGTTGTTTAAAAATATACTTTAGCCTTGTAAAACAAGTTGATTTGTAGTTATATTTTTTAGGCCAAATAGTCGATCAGATGATAAGTGGTGCCGTCACCCATGGTAACTTACTACTTATTTTTAATCACAACCCTATTATATATTATATATAATTGGACTTATGCAAAAAAGTGGTAAGAAAATGATAATAAAGACACAAAAATCAAGACAAACTGTGAAGGAAATCTTCGGAGATATAAAACATTTTTCAGACATTGTCACACGCAGTCCGTCTGAAAAACTTATTTCACTGAGGGTCCTAGAGCCGGTAATTGTCGAGACTGATAACATTGTGATTCAATAAACGCGGATATTTAACGTTAACTCGTAAAGCACACGTTGTGGTTTGGAGTCAGCACATTTAGGTTGATTTTATATGATATGGGTACGATACGATGATTATGTTTTTTATCAATTTAAATAAGTGATATTAGGAATTTATTTAAATAGAGATTTAGAAATATATTTTAATCCAAAAGTGCTATAAAATTTAAAAATATAAGCTGCGATTGAGGGCAAAACAGAGTTAAACATTTGAAAAATAAAAACGTATGATGTAAATGACGGTTACGAGACGAGTCGTGATCAAACATGTGTTTAACATAAAAGTGACGGAAATGTTGTTATAAAGAACATGCAAGATATATTAATACAAGGGCCTTCGTTATATTTTTTGTGCAGAAAAAAATCCAGCCCATGCAACTGAGTACTTTTTTATCTTGTGGTATAATAATTCTATTAAATTTAAATATAAAACACACTCTGCGAAGGCAAGCTGACTTTTTCAACTTGGTGTTGTTTTATAGACAGTAAAAAGAGTGTGAGCATTTTTATACATGACGGGCTATGTATTAGGAAGCTAATTATTTTAATAACGTGCTGTTATTGTATATTCTAATTATTATAATATTTAGCGTTTATTTAATAATACAGATATATATTGAATTTTTCAAATCATAAGTCCAAAGAAAACGTATATTTAAATAAACTTAAATTATCAACAAAATTTAAGTGGCTAGACTTTTTGTGTTTCCTATAAAATTTCTTAACAAGCAGTAAATATTTTACAATTTGGTTGTAAAATATCCATTGTTGATGTGCAGGTTTTTGAAATAAACATAGTAATGAAAAATATAAAATATATACCTATTATATATTTATTTTTGTTTGATATAAATTTATTGATAAAAATAATAGATTAGGATACAAATAAAATTAGTATCCGTGATCTTAAAATGAATAAACATTTTAAATCATATTTAACAGGTGTTCCAAGTTTCTATAAGCCATTATAAAAAATATTAATAAAAATTGTATTTAGAAATTTAACACAGAAATAATAAAATGAAATATTTTAAGTTAATGGATACAGTCAGTATCAATTTGAACTTCTTATTTATTACAGAGCTTAAAAAAAGGCTTTTAAAGGAAAAGTTTCTATAGGTATAAGGATTTTAAGACAGTAAAAACATATAGTCATAGAAAAGGAAAGTAGAAAAAATCTATCTGCACATGTTTTTGTTTTATTATGGAAGTATGTGATAAATATATTTTCTCTTAATTATTATTGTTGTAGTATAACTTCTGATTCATACATTATGTAATAGTTTATGTAATGCCAATCTATTTGTAATATATATCGCCAAAAGTATGGTATATATTAACTTACGTCATTATTGATAATAATTACAGTGGGCGGTCTACTGGAAAATGTGGGTAACAATAAGTAAACTGAGGGTAACTAACCAATTTTTATTTTTGCAGTCTATAAATAATTAACGTCTATCAATAAAACGTTTTACTACAGAAATATTTAATTAGTAAAAGTATAATGACACAACACAGTTTCTAGACGTATTCACTGCAGGACGGTAAAGAGGCCAGTCCTCTGTGAGTCAGTCCAGTAAGTACTATCAATACTAGTAAGCCATTTGGTGGCAGTAGTATCGAGATTTTCCTACGTATAGTTAGTTATAGGTAGTGTTGTCATTACTCCGATATATATATATACAAGAACACAACGTAAACCAATATAACAAATCTTTTATGATCGCTTTGCGTCTCATATGATACAACACATTTGGTTGTATCACGTATGAGATGCAAATAACGTGCACAGTATTACAATTATTATATATATATATATATAATAATTGTAATAGTATTGTCTATCTTTAGTCTATTTCGGTCAGATAGTTCTGTATAATATTCTATCTGTTTAGTAAATTTTTTGTAATTTTTTATTGAAACCGCTTACAAAACAAAAAGTTGTAAACATATTTCATATGTGAAATTTATTTGTGAATTTTCTTTCAACCAAAAATTAAACTAAAAACATGGAAATTAAAAGGTTATCTACAAAATATAAAATTGTTTAACAATGTGCAAAAATTAATTCTTTAGGGATCGCTAAAATTATCTTAATAGGTTTTAATTGTATTACCGAGTAAAGACAAAGGTCACCATTAAGCGCTCATTTATGAAATGCAATAATAGCCGCACTCGTAGTAAATACACGTTGGTCAGAACTTGGATGCGTGTAATTATTTAAATGTAACAATTTAATATAGAAAAAAAAATTAATGCCAGAAGTATGATGTTAAATACTATTATTACTTGAATAAAAGATACTACATTTGTATATCACATTCATACTTGGTTCGGTTTTTAAAACGTATCCATTCTATATTATTAAAATATTGAATAATAGTCGTCTCCACTATCCATGTTTTAATTTTGCTCTGACGCAATCAAAGCGTAATTTTCATATTTGTCACCTCGTGTGTTCACGATTTTGACGAGTCGGGTTTCCTTACTTAAAGAGTCATTTCCCCTACATAATCAGGCTTTATATGGAGATTTGTTCTTGCCTCCAGCGACGTGATGTTCACGAACGAACTTTGTTCGTTTTGTATTGTTTTCACTTTTCTCTGATGGATGTATGGATGTATGTATGGATGAATGTCTGTGGACAGTAAAAGTTTTCATTACTGTCGAATGATGGCGCTGTTTATAATTTATTGATTTGGTTTATTTTCATATTTAATTATATTACTATTTTGTATTATTATTAATCACAATTTTTTGGTAATTTTTTAGTAATTATAAATAAACATGTTTTTCCCATTTTCTTTTCTTCAACAAATAATAATCATTTTAATCAAAAATCAAAAAATTTCATTACTGTCGAGAGATGGCGCTGTTTATAATTTACTGATTTAGTTTATTTTCATATTAAATTATATTACTATTTTGTAATATAATTAATCACACTTTTTTGTAATTTTAAAGTAATTATAAATAAACATGTATTTAACATTTTCGTTTCTTCAATAAATAATAATATTTTTAAATATTTTTTTTATTAACATTTATAATTTCGTCACAGTACGTTCGGTAAATACCCTGGGTTTTCTTCATCTTCACTGGTTAAAATTAAAACATTTAAACTCAAATCACTTTTCCAAAGACTTGTTATACTGTATATTTTTAGCAAGATAAATTGTTCTTCTAAATATTACCTTATATAATTTACATATGTAATTAATTCCATGCATTCTTCTTAGATAAATGAATTGAGAAAAAAGAAAAAAACGAGTAAGATAAGTAAGGCTGGGATAAAATGAATCAACCACCTTATACCAGTGACTTTTATCTCTTACCAAATCTGGTAAAAGAACTTCGAAGATGGAGAAGTAAAGTAAAGTAATGTTATTTGAGTGTATTTTTTTGGGGTAAGATAAACAATTTTTTTATCAAGGTATTCACAAGCTAATTCATAGACCTAAGAAACATATTAGGGTTGCAGGTGAGTATATTGCAAAAGAAAATTAAATCTCTAATATTATTTGTATTCAATCTCGCACCCTCGTATATTTTTTGGAATATTCCGATCGTTATTTAGACCTCAGTTATAAATTCATGCAAGAAAGAATGAAGAATGAATGTAACATTAGGTGTCACTTTGAGATAATATATTACTGGAAATGAGACGCTTGCCAGCGTCTAATGCGACATACGTTGTAAAAACATGAATTAATTGTCAGAGAAACATTATTTATTATAAAGTACATACAACGTAAATATATAAACTTTGTTTATTTTCCGTCTTGAAAACACCTTCATTTGTAAGCGGCATAAAGCTGAAAATATTTTATTATTGAAAAATTATTGGATATTATCCATCCATTGGTGACTTTTCCTACAATGGTTACACCATTGTAGAAAAAGTCGATGTGGTCTATAACTTTTAAAAAAATCTTGTATTTTTGACTCAGAGTAATTGTAATATATACTTTGGAAAAGTCTTTTTTATTATAACTATTACAAATAAGTTTTTGGATGCACATAAGTATTTTATTAAAATAGTCGACAAATCTGTTGTTGTTGTTAAAAAGAATATTCACATAATGTTCTGTTCGATAAGATTAAGTATTACACAATTATTGATAATGCACAAAATGACTTGAAATTTTATTTTACAAGATATTTTAAGTACTACTTAAAATTCAAACGGCAGATTTGCACCTCAAATCAGCTCTGTATAGACGTCTGTTTCATGTTTGTCTAACTGGCCGTTGTTTTCAAGAACTTTTTTCATGCATTTAAATAAGCAATCTGCATTATTAATTAGCACTTGCCTCGGATTCCGTCCGCGTTTATTACAGAATAATAACACGGAGTACACAGATAATGATGATATGAAAAATGAACCTATATTTATTTAGTTTTTTAATCATAAATTAAAATGTATTATGTATCTTCATGTCAAAATATATAGTGACTAGCTGATTCCCGCCCGCTTTACTGGGCAAATAATA
The DNA here is from genome assembly GCA_918358695.1 of Melinaea menophilus ssp. n. AW-2005. Lineage (NCBI taxonomy): Eukaryota > Metazoa > Arthropoda > Insecta > Lepidoptera > Nymphalidae > Melinaea > Melinaea menophilus. The sequence goes on along the minus strand of OU911041.1, from coordinate 26,624,626 downwards.
ACAAAGAATCGCAAACTATATATATATGACCCCACTTTCTTTGTGAATATACTATTAGATGCAATAATATTTTCTTTAATCTGTTTACTAGAAAATAATCTTAACTAAAGATAACTAACTAAGCAATTTTGTTTCATAATTTTCATTTTATTATAATATCTAAGAGCAGAAAAATTCTTAGACACAACAAAGGTTTTATATTAATGATTATTTAATATCTGATTAAAACATTTAAGAGCTTTTACTAGATCGAAATGAGTGGAACTTAAGTTATTGACTCATAATGTTTAAGTTATTGACTCATAATGTTTAAGTTAATATATCCGTGGTACCGAAAATATAGGACATAATGAAAATTTTAAGAGTGCTAACGTTCAGCAATATATTTTATAAAGTAATTAAATAATACAGGACCAAAATGTGACCCTTGCGAAACTTCAAACCTGGGCCAGATGGACTTAAATCTGTTTACGAAACTATAAATGTTTTTATCTTTCTATTTTTTTTAAATGTTGTTATATATATATATATATATATATATATATATATATATATATTAGTATCCTATGTTACTTCTAATACCTCCAAAACTATGTGTACATAGTTTTTATAATGATCGGTTGAGTAGTTTTCGCGAGGAAGCGTAACAAACAAACCTACATTCGCATTTATAATATTAGTAGGGTTTATTAAAACAAACGTTTAAAAATATATTTTACTCATATTAGATTCAGGTATGTGTTTATTTATTATTTAAATTAAATTCCAAAAATTCCATAATACACTTGTAAATGTGATGACACATACATAACATTTAAATACTTTGCTTGAGATATGCATTCGCTTGGGACATTTGTTAAGAGCCGTTACTGTGACTGCGAAGTTGTGATCACATTGCAGTCTTTGCCAAGTATATAAACTAAACCCAATAGTAAATAAATAAGTCAATTTCACGATCTTCTAATCAGAAAAGGTAAGATTGCTTTTTTAATAATTTGTCTCTTTGCTTTAAAATGTAAACATACGGTCCATCAGATGATATGTGGTGCCGTCACCCATGGTCATTTACAAATTATTTTTAACCATAAATTCGAGTAACGTAAAAAAACAAAACACAAGAATCATAAAATAGATAAATTGTGACAGAAATATTCAGAGCTATAAAACATTTTCCCAATGTTGTCACACACCGTCTGTCTGAAAAGCTTATTTCACTGAGGGTCCTAGAGCCGACAATCGTTGAGAATGATAACATTGTGATTCAAATAAAGGGCGGATATTTGCGGTAACTCGTAAAGCACACGCGTTGCGGCGTGGACTCAGCACATTTAAGATGATTTTATATGACATGAGTACGACACGATGTTTACGTTTTTTACCAATTTAAATAAGTAATATAAGAACTGGAATAATTTTAAAATTAAATTATTTTTTAAATAAGTGTATGTATGAAGAGGTTGATGTCTGTGGCCGAGGCGAAAGAGGCAGGGACAGTAGCGTTTGGCGCTCCATCATCTCTGGCTACCCCGCAAGAGACATGGCGTGAAGCTAAATAAATAAGTAAAAGTGTAATAAAATTAAAAAAATCCAATCTGTTTGTGTAAAATAGAGAGTTTTAAGATTCAACAACAAATCGTATAATATAAATAACAGATACGGGTTGAATGAGTCGTGATCGAGTATGTGTTTAACATGAAAGTGACGGAAATATTGTATTAAAAAAATCAAAATAAATTGCCGTAAAAATTAATTTTACGGTCTTAGCAGTATTTTTCATTCATAATAATTTCCACACATGCAGCTGAGTACTTTTTTATCTTGTCGTAGTATAATAATTATATTAAATTTAAATATGAAACATAATCTGCCAAAGGAAGCTGGCTTTTACATATAGTTTTGTTTCATATACAGTACACAAAGCATAGTAGAGTAAACACGTAGGTAGTCATATGGAAAAGACAAGCTACGTGTTAGTAATTTATTTTTTGTTGTAGTGTAGAATGTTCGCTGGAGTTTGCTGACCACCTGCCTTGAGACCCTCAAGGAAAGGGAGATTTTGCTTCTTAACTAGTTTGGTATGATGGTAGTATTTCCCAGAATTTTACCTATTATTGTAACAGTGTGTATTGTAGTCTGTTTTTGTATTATATGTATATCTATGTGTGCATTTAGTTTATTGCGGTATCGCTGAAAGCAATTTGTGACAAATTCCTTGGCTCTAAAGACTATTGGTATTATTTCTGTATTAGTTTTCCAGTCTTTATATTTTTTTTCTAAGGAGCTGATACTTGCTTAACTTCTTTATTTTTTTGCTCCTATGTAGTCTGTGGTAACGTCAATGAGGTATTATTGTTTTATTTTCTACTTTATGCACGTATATGATATCCTGTCTATTATGTGCCACGATAATATCAGTTTGAGCTGGTAATGCTCACATTAGTTTTGCTTCTTCGTTTTCTTTTAATTGTGGTTATAATAAAGTTTCCTTCTACCAAAGTTTATAAACGTAAAAATTGTGTTTTTTAGCAATTACCCATTGAATGTATTGAAATATGGTATTGTGTCGTTTAATGTTATAAATTCTGCCTATTTTTCGCATCCGGAGATGATGTATTGCACTGTTTCAACTTTTGCGGCGCACAGTCTACGGTCTGTCGGTTTTCCAAAATGTCTCTTTCGAACTCTTTTGTAATAATATTTTCATCCTGTATAGCAAATACTCCATTACTGTCTAAGGATAGAAAAATTACGTTTTGTATTTAATATTTGTCGGGTTAAACTATAAATATTATAATAAAGGTCAAGTCTGTTTAGTTTAGTAACGATACATTATATCAAGGGGCTATTGCTATTATAAAATACATTCAAGCTATATTTTTAATGTGTGCTATAAAGTAATGATTCTAAATTATTGTTTGGCGTCTCTGCAAAGCACATTTTAATTTAAAATCATTGAAAAATCGAGAACAAGCAGAAACACATTCGACAATCTCTTACAGATCAGGGTATATCTGTAAAAGACTGCGGTTGGCAGCAAGATCTCTTTCTTTAGGACGATGAATAAAATGTTGACCGTTCAAGATTAATCTACTAAAGTCGTTAAACTCTGGAAGACAATATAAAGTCGTTTTAGAAGTTGCCTTAATATATAGTGGTTTGATGAGTCTTTTATATAAACAGTCAAAGTAATATGCAAAATTGCATTACCCGATAAACTACAGAAAACAATAAATTCTCTAAAAATTGGCATTTGGAATACAATTTGGACGATTGTGGTCGCAGTCATATCATCCTATCATCATCATCCGAACTTATCTGACTACAGAAATGCAAAATCAAATTGACTACAATTGCAACAGCCAGCAGCTCCACACAAAATATCCCAAAAAGAGTAATAAGTTGACGAGGAGACATTAACTAACCACCAAGAAGCCTTACCTTCGGTGGGGTTACTTAAATTTACAGCTTACAACTCTAAAGCACCCAATGTGAATGAATTAAAGGAAGGAATTTTAGATGAAGTTGATACCATTCTAAGTAAATTAATATAAAGATAACGGATTTTTTTTTCAGGAAATATAAATGTTGCGAAAGTTTACCACCGAATGAAATGCGAAACGGAGAATGTAGTTGAAAAACTAAATAATGCACTTTTTAATAATAGTGTGTAATACAAGAAGAAACAAGACAAACGAAAATAATATTTTTCTGATAATATTACTTGCTAAGAAACGAAACCAATTTTTTTTTAACTAATTTAGTTTTCTCTAAAAGCCAAAACACAGACAAACTAGTATAATTATTATCATGTGAGTTACAGTAGGAATGTCCTGTCCTGTAGGACTGACAATCCTCTAGGAAAGTCCTGTGAGAAGGAATGAGTGATATTAATAAATATCGATATCGAAATATAAATATTCCTATTTCGATATTATCGACATAACTGACTAGCTTTAGAAAATAGGCTCTCTGTTGATGTTGCTACGAAAGCTAATTTTGTAACGTTTTTGTAGTTTTAAAATTTTAAAATATTTTTAATTTAACGAATTGTGTAATTTTAAAATTTACTATTTCTTTAGTAAGTTACTTGTATTTTTTTATTAAAATCCCCTATTAAAAGCGTTGGAAGCATTTTTTCTTATGTAAAATATATTTGTGGATTTTCATTGAACAGAAAATTAAGTTAGGAACATGAAAACAAAATTAATAATTATATAAAAATGTATGCAATGCAATTCTTAATAGAGTTTTTCACAAACGAACTTTGTTTGTTCTGTATTGTTTTCAATTTTCTCGCATGGGTCTGTCTGTGGACAGGAAAATTCCTGAAAATTTGTAGGGATTTTTTTATATAACCGTAAAATATCTCTTGGGTCTTGCTGAGTTTCATAAAAAACATTTTTAATTATTTTTTGTAAAATTTTCTTTTTTTAATTAATGTGTATAGAAAGTTATGTAAAATTTCTTACAATTTATTTTGTGTGTAGTGTATGTTATCTTTAATTATTACTTTTAAACATTTATTTTCATAACCATTTTACTTAAAAATCAATTGTTTTTTTATTAACATTTATAATTTCATCAAAGTTCGTTCGGGAAATACCCTGGGTATTTGGATCTTCACTGATTTTATTTTTTTTCCTCAATTTAATTGCTGGGTGAAGAGCTGCCTAAAAATAAAGGCAAATTAAGATATTAAGCATTTACAAAATGCAAAAATAAAAGTACTCGTAGTTATACGACGGTCACAACGTGGATGTTTTATTTCAATGTTTGCTTTATTTAGTACATTTTTTAATTATTTTTAATGTAACTACCGTATGTATGCATTTAGTAAAAAGCTGTTAATTTGGAATTACAAACAGACACTTCAATTTTATTTACATGTACATATTACACATTGAGACATGATAAGGATTTAAAGATATCCTTATAACTCTATTAATATATCCAACAATAGTCGTGTCCAGTATTACCTTTTAATTTTACTGTGACGCAATCAAAGGATAATTTTAAGGGCTGTCACCTCGGGAGTCACAAGATATTGAAGGGTCAAGTTTCATCACTTAACGAGTCATTTGCTCTTAAAACGTTTTATATGATGATTTTCTCTTGCCTCCAGCGATTTGATGTTTAGAATTCAAACATTGAAAATCAAAGTACTTCACCAAAGCCAATTGTCTTGTTATAATGTGTGTTTTAACAAGATATTATATTCTGATAAATGTTACTTTATATAAGAACATATGCCATAAATTCTTTGTATTTTTCTTACATAAAATAAAGTAAATTGCAGATAAATATCATATTTGATATATTATTGTTCCGTGTTTATCTATATCCATATACATACGATTGGATCGAACGTGTTCACTGCATTTGCCCCTTGCAGTTAATTGCAGTTGCGGTGTATTTAAAATGCCATTGAATTTTAATGTTAAATTTCAATCCATAAATGTAGCTTTGATTTAAATTTTTGTTTTGTATCTATATACAGCAAAATTAATAAAAATCACATCCATATTTCAACTAATATTATAGAGAGGTAAAGTATATAAAGTTTGGCTACATAATTATTTCCTGAATTTTAAATAAATAAGAATTGAAAATGTTATAGACATGGAGAAGCCTCTATATGCGAATGGCAAGCTGGACGGTTTCCAAGGGATATACCATTTTTTAAAGTGAGTCAGATAAATAACGTATATCTATTACTTTTGTTATAAGTTGAGGAAAAGTTTTCTATTCCTATTACATTTACGTACAGGTAGTTTATAAACCATACTATTTAAAATGCTGAAAGATTTATCATTTATGTTTACCAAGTACGAGGCATTTTTATTGTCATATCTTTGAATATTAGTTTCAATTTATCGCTTTATGTTACCTGTCACGAAAATAGTATTTCAGAAAAAAAAAACTAAATGGCGTAACCTTTTCGAGAAAACGACGACATTGGTTTGTTAGGCAATAAAAAAGAGTAATATGTTATATACGTATGACATTATAAATAAATTTCAACAGCATAAAACTAATATTATCATACCATATGGTGGTAGAGCCTAGTTGTAGTTATTTAACTGCAGCACGTATTGGGCTAATATCGACGTGTCTTAACCAACATCAGTTGGTTCGAAAGCCTGATCTGATCTGAGTTTTACAGCAAATAAATAACTTTAAGGAAACATAAGAATTTTATTAAATCATTTCACAAACCTTGTTTGTTTTTAGTAAAAATTCAAACGACAGGATCTTTAAGCGCTGTAAATTTAGTGCTAGAAAAGTGTTCGGTTTTGCATCTCAAAGCAGCTCTGTTTAACCGCCTGTCTCATGTTTGTCTTAGTAGATACTGTTTTTAGCATTTTTTTTCATGAATTTAAATTAGCCATCTTCATTAACAACTAGCAGTTTTATCTAATGATAAAGTTTAAAATTTGTTTTTTATTTAAGCGCTCTTATTTCGGAAAAATCGGTCGATTTTATTAATTGTATTTTTTTCCTTTTGGTTTGGGTTTGAGGGGATTGGGACTAAAATAATATTAATCAAACTTAAAAACAAGTTAAAATGACATTAATTATTTTTATAAATTTAGATCTTTAAAATTCCCAGTTCTCGACATTAGCATTGGCTTCAACCAGGTCGCTCGTTCAAGCGTTGTGCTTTAAATATTATTGTGCAATCTAATTCACATCCCACGATACTGTTGATGAACATAGAAAAATATTAAATGGTTCTATCTAGCTGTTAAAAAATCTTAGGATTAAAATTCCAGTTCATTAATATTAAAAATATAAAAATTACTAATGTAAGTGCTCTAGTACGTTCCAGCAATAAATTATATGGCGCTGCATATTTCACATTAAGCATACAAAATAACCTCAACAATTTAATCTCTAGACACAGAGAGTCAATTTAAAAAGTATCCGTATTCTTAATGGACTATATGAATTGTCTTTTTGTTCCATATTTGCGAAAAAATATCATAGTAAAAAACCGGATACCATAAGTGCGAGTTGGATTCACCTACCAAGGGCTCAGTAGACAGTTTCAAATAATCTGTAACTTCCAAAACAGTAAACAGTATTTTTGTTTTTTTTCAATATAAATAAAATATGTTTTGGAAGATCCACGTCAAGACCCTTCTTATGATACTTCACTTGAACTAGTAATTATTTACTTTAATTCATTACAAATGTGTAGTTTTTAGATTTTTCCTTAAACTTGTATTTTTTTAACTAAAAAAATTTGCAAGATACATCGTAATGTTTCTTGCAAAATTTTATAGTTCTAAGTTAACAGCAAGTATATTATCAATTTTGCTTCCCTTGAGTGTGGAAATATGTTTTTTAGTCATAAACGGACGTTTCTTTTCTTTTCTTTTTTAATTTAGATTTTTTTCTAACTTCCAGGGGCTGGAGACCTTATTGGGTATATGGTTTTAAATTCTACTCTATATCTCCAAATAAATGATCTTGACAGATAAATGACCAGACGGATAACAAAGTAATTCAATAGAGGTTCCGCTTTCTTTTTCAGCCAAGGAACGATAACATAAGTTGAAACAATCTATTTTAATATAATATAATACTATTTATATAATACTGTGAAGTTGAAGACAATATTATCTAGAACCCAAAGCGGAGTTTTTTTATCTTTCCGTGAAAATGATGTGAAATGGATGCTATACGTCTAGTCTTAGAGATGGTAAGTGATTACGAACTCTTGCTATATTCGGGGAATTGCAAGAGTGTTGCCAGGCTTGGAGATAAGAGCAATAAATTATAATTACACAAAATTGTTTTAAAAATCATCCCTGAAAATTATGCGCGTTAGGCGAAAAAATATTTGAAAAATTATACCTGAGACATTAGTAATGTACGGATTATGTTCTATATGAAATGTTATAATTACTTCTTGCTCAATTTCTACCATTGTCAGTAAAAACAAGTCGCCTGCGAGCCACGCTTAAGACTAGTACTGCTTTATTAAAGATTGTCATGCGTTTCGTTTATTGAAAACTAGTGCAAATATAGTCGCTTAAATTCACGAGAGATTTTAATGCATGATGCGAATAATAGTATCATTTTTTTTTGTTATTTTTTATTTAGCATAACCATTTAATATAATTTATATGATTTAAAATATAAATCAATTTTATTCTCAACGTTGAAAACGTGTTAAATCAAAATCTTATAAAAATCTTGGACACGACAATATTTTATTTGAGATTGTGAAAAAATAAAACAAATGGGTCGCTATTATTTTTTGTTAAGCTTTTAACTTCTGTTTGTGGTCTACGGGTTGTTTCTTTGGTTTGGTAGTTTCTCTATAAAAAAGTACAAACACGTCATCATTACCAGGTTAAGTGTTAATCATTTCAAAATATATTAATATTTCATCGTTAGATATAAACTAAAAAGTAAATTTGACACGACATCACGTCAAAAGCTTTCCCGTTACTCTTGAATTAATTTCAGTCACCAGTCAGCCGAGCGGTGCCTTGCAATTTTCACTTGAAAGGCCCTCATTTCATATAATAAACGTCTAAAGCATCGTTCAAAGGCCGGTATTTCACGGGAACGTTTTTAAATGCTATTTAACGATACACGATATCGACTTTGTCTAGGAAGACCTAGACAAAGTCGGTGTCGTGTATAGTTATTAAGTATTCTTGTATTTTTGACTCAGTAGAACTATCATATATATTTTGAAAAAGTTTTTTTTATAACAACTGTCATAAATCTGATTAATCTGAGTTTGTACAGCAATTAAATATATTTATGGAAACATAAGAATTTTATTAAAGTATTTCACAAATCTTATTAGTTTTTGGTACGTCTTTTAATTCTCTAAATAATAATGAACAAAATAACTAAAAATTTTCTTTTACAACATGATTTTGGTTATACTAAGTGTTAAATGGCTTCCAAAACAAGTAGCGAATAGCAATAAAGTAGAAAAACAACGTAAAATAATCGTTGTTTTTCAGAAATATCTACGATATTGCAAATAACGCAAGTTTAATTCCGTTGTTCGTCCAATTGTTATAATGTTTAGAAGTTTTGGTGCAACGAAACTTTAATACTAGCTCTATAATTTGTTATATTTTAAACAATATGTTGCCTTTGCTATTAGGTTATTCCTTTTTTGCATATTATTTCATAATAATGTTGTAATAATAAAATTGATACGGTTTTAATTAGTTATAAAAAGTGGGACGAGTATTTTGTAATATATATTAATAATTCTATAAAAATAAGATAAGTTTATCCTCAAAGCAGTACAGGGATGAAGAATAGATGTAAAATATCAACAAGATGGGTTCTCCTGACTGCAAAACGTCTTTAACGCTTCCATATTTTTTATTTTAGAAACTGTAATGCACGTCTTAAAATTTTGCATATATTTAAAGTAAAAAGCGACTTTAACAATGTAGATGTAATTATAAAATAAAAGTTTCAAACGTAGACTGACTAGAACGGTATTAATTAGAAACAGTAAATATTTTTTAATACAGCTTACATACAACTCAATAGAAATCTTGTTTTCATACATATATAAGTCACGGAATCGTTGCTACGCTTGAGCAACAGATAGTAATAAAGGATAGAAAAGAAGGATTGGGGATTGTATCACTGGCTCCCTTATTGTAATATATACGTTAGCTGTCATAGCTACTTAATAACTATCTTGTGGGAGAATGGTATTCGGATTGAATCAACTCGAGCGTGCTGCAGTCAATTTTCAACAACTATTCTAAAGTACTCTAAATTGACCCAATTGATTGGAACTAGGTCAATTGTTTTAGATATCTAATGTTAAATTTATCAAGTATTGTATTTTTTTTACTTTTGCATAAACACGTTAAATGCGTGTCACGTACGTGTTACAAAGAAACCACTTTCCAATATAATGAGGGTCTCAATTGGGGTGTTTCTAGTTTATGTATTTTATCCTTTTTTTTAGGCCAATTAGTTCTGCAAATACTCTTATTCTTTAACATTTAAATTGAGAAATGATATGAGTAAAAGTCGCTATAGTTTTTGTGTTACCAATAGAGGGGTTTGACGAGCCAGAAACATTTTACGATTTGATTGTTATATGATTTTAATTTCACCATGGTTGATATTCTGAATTTTTTGGAATTGACATTGACAGATATGAAAAATATAAAACATGTATTTATATTTAATATTAATATTTTGTTTGTCGTATATTTGTAGAATAAAAATATTTTTTTTTCTTGATCGTAAAATAAAACATTTTAAATTTAAAAGTAAACAAGTGAAATATTTTTTTTCATTTTATTTTACTTGTTTATTAAACTTCTAAATTGATCGAAGTGACCAATGTTTGTATAAAAATGAAATATTTCTTTGTAAAAATTATTTAGAAATTTAATACTTACAAATACTATTTAAATTTATGTGTTTCTTTAGTAATAATTTAAATTTTAAACTAATTCTTGGGCTCCTTCTTTTCAAACACAAATTTTGAATAGGTTTAAGGATTATAAGACATTAAAAATATAGCCATATAAAACGAAAGTAAAAACATTCCTATTATTATTAATATATAAATAATATGATATGTGATAAATATATTTGCTCTTATTTATTATTGTTATATTCTAACTTCTGAACGACCTGGTCGATGCATTTATTATGTAATAATTTATATAATGCAAGTATATAAATTATACATTTATTTGAAATAGTATGATATTGACCAGTATATATTACTTTACTGATTGCTACTAACATTTTCCAGCAGATTGCACACAGCAATTGTAATCAGTAATGGAAGAAAATACTTTTTTAGAATTTATAAATATTTACTTAGTAAAAGTATAACAAAACGATATAGTTTCTAGGCATATTCACTGCGGGACAGTCACATGACAAGTCCTCTGTGAACCAATCCAGTCGCAGTGTCAGAGTCCTCGATACTAACCAGGCACTTGGTGACACTAATATCGAGATTATCATACGTGCCGATAGTTATAGCTAGTGTTACTATTACTCCAATATATTTATGAAGAATATAGCAATCAAATGTATTATATCAAATTAAAGAAATATTAATGTATGTTGTGGCTTTATCACCAACTTTCTAGATAATGCCTGTATTAATAATAATTAGATTAAATATTATTAGATTAAAGTCATGATAAAATCTTATTTATAATTTAAATTATTTACTATTTCTACTTAATTAATAATACTTTCAAAATTCTTATATCAAAATATAAGAAAATTATAACTAATTTACTTTGCGGATAATTAACACAATTTAAGTACATATAGATTAGAAGCAACAAAAAAATAACACTATTCCTGTTCCTGAACAACTTAGTAATAATATTTTGGCTAAATGCTCCTATTTAGAGCATGAAAAATGCGTTCCAGTTCTATAATAAATTCAATACAATTAAATGTAACTGAATTTATTAAAAACGAATATCATATTCATTTTCTTTTTTAAACATTTACTCAAAGAAATTATTGTTTAGTGAACGGACAAAGCAAAGAATTCACAAAAGTAGACAACAATGGTATCGAATCTAGTAAAAACAAAGCTCGCTTCTTCAATTTAACTCTTCACATAAATAACCTAGTGATAAAATAAAAACAAAATTCAGTTCTACCAGATCTTTCTAAATTTATTTTCCTGCTTAGTGATTACTTCAATAAAATATAGTTTTATTTAGTAAACAATTTGTAATATATCGTATAATCATTACACAATAAGTAAGTAAGTTCTACTGGTAGAAATATTAAGAAGGATTAAGTATTTAAAAAAAATCCTATTTTGGGCATTTTTGACCGGGGTAGTCCGAAGTAAGATTAAAAAATAAAGATTCTAAACTGTAGTTTAGCGGCTCTACAGAACACTTTTTAATTTACAGGTTATGGAAATGTATCAAATAATTTTAATCAAGGACTGGGTGCAACAAACAAAAAAACATCAACAAGCTTGGAGAGACTGAAACAATATTGAAAAAATCTACCGGACATTATATGATATCGAGAACCAGTAACACGTACGATAGTCTGCTACAAATAAGCCACGTTAAACTGTGGTTATGAGCAGCCTATGTTAATTTATCTTATGATGCATATATAATTGTGACTATTCAAGATTAATCTGCTAAGTGGGTTAATTTCTGCAGGGCAATAAAAACTTGATTTAAAAGCTTCATTAATATTTACTTCTCCGATGGGTCGAACTTTAATAATTACGGTCAAAGGAATAAGCAAAATTGTAGTTACTGGGTACGTGATAAACCGCAAGAAAGGCATCAGAAACTTTTCAGTGATTTTTTTTTTTAAAGAATCGTTTGGGATGCCATCACTAGTCTAGAAACTATCGGTCCTTACTTTCTCGAGGACGGTCGTGGTCGCGGTTAAATCAGTATCGTTTAAGGATATTCGCCACAAAATCCGACCTTTTTTGATTATAAAAATGCAAAACGTGATTGTCTATAACCAGAATACATTTACTCTCTAGTTGTTCTACAGACATTTTTCCTGATAGAGTAATAAGCAGATGAAGAGGTATTAAGCGACCACCAAGAAGCCCTAATCTTTCTTTAAAAGTACAGTTACAACCCAGTGCCACCCAATCTGAATGATTTACAGAGGAAATCAGTACCATTTCTAGTGGTTAAAAATGTTTGCACATGAATGTAAAGAAACAGATAGTGCGCATTTGGTAACCCTTGTTATTCACAAATAAAAATAAGTAATTTTTTAGATTTTGAATAAAAAGAATAAGTTGTAATTTTTTAACTTATACATCAGAAATAACGTACAATTTGACACACTCCTTATAAATCCTGCAGGTTTTTTAACTTTTGACTCAGTCTTTGTAAGCTTCTGAAAGCCTTTATGAGCGACAGTTATCTTTAATACCTTACTTATCTTCCACGCTGCAAATTGACTAATGGTCAATTAAAGTCGTTACAACAAAAACTTTATTAATAATGAACGAAATTCCAGTAAAAACTTGAAGATATTATGAACTTAACGAATTATTCAATTATTTTATAACGAGATGCGGAAAGTGAAGATAAAATTTAAGTTGATTTATAGACTATATAAGTAGACTTATGTAGTTAAAGCTTTTTACAATTATATTTTTAAAAAGTTTATATTAAAGTGCTTCAAGTATTCTAATTTTTCTGTATTACTATTTTGAACTAGTTCTTGTCTATATGTTTATTAGTAATTAAATTAAAGCTTACATATACATATAAACTTCAAGTGTAGGTATAGTTCAGTACTGATTTACAATGCAACTTTAACTCTTTTAATGATCCTGATTTCTACCAAAAAGCATCTTCGGTGTCGGGAAAATAAAATTTTACTAATAACTTATGTATATTTTAAGTTAAAACTATATTTCTACTTATTTATTTATATGTATAATATTCGAAACAACAGTTTTTAGAACTTATGTAAATTTTAATAAGTAATAATATTTTTTTATGAAAAATGTTATTGCAAAAGTTTAGCATCGAATGAAATATGAAGAGGAGAATGGTGTTTAAAAATATCATTTAGTTTTTGATTAATAGCCTCTAATACAAGAAAAAAAACCACAAAAAAAAATTGTCCGCTTTACTTGCAAGGAACGATTTTTCTCAGAATTTTTGTTCAATAAGTTTAGTTCTCTCTGAACGCGCAAGACGGACTTCTTGTTTCATACAATAAACCAACGCTACTCCTCACAGAGAGCGTTGCCGGATTTATCATGCGGTTTCGACCGCGATTTCGCAAACAGATCGTAGGTCACGAATAAGTTGATGATCGCACACACAGACAAAAATACGTTATAAATATTAGCAGTCATATATTATTATGAACTAGTTAGTAGTGGGGTATTTCAAATTATACAATCCCAACGTAGAAACCAGTACGACAGCGTGCTATAACTAATTTACATATTAGTCTGAGAATCACAGAATAGTAATGAAATAATGATATTGAAATTTTAATATTCATAATTCGATATTATCGACTAATGAAAATTTTAAGTATTCACACCAAACACTAGTACAATTAGCACCCTGTTCGAATTACCAATAACTTTTTAATTAAAAGACACTTTTCTATCAATATCCTGAATATAAGCAACTTTTATTTATTTTAACGTTATATATATCTTTAAAAAATATGTATATATTATTAAAAAAATAAGTAGGATTAAAAATCATACTCAAATTATTTCTTTACCTTCTATATTTTATTAAATATATTTCGTATTTAATAAAATTAAAATTCATTAAATATAATATACCATTACATTATATTTTTTGAATAATATAGATCTATATTTGTATATTTCACATTCAGATATGTAAAGGTTTGTTTAACATATCAATATTAATATATCGTACAATACTCATTTCTCTATTCACTTTTCAATTTAGCTGTGACGCAATCAAAGGGTAATTTTCAGAGCTGTCACCTCGGGCGTTTCGCGATATTGAAGTGTCGGGTTTGCTTATTAAGCGAGTCATTTCCTTTTAAAAATAACGCTTTATATGGAGATTTGCCTTCAGCGATTTGATGTTTAAAATTAAAGATTGACAATCAGAGAACTTCTCCAAAGAATGTCACCTTTATACCTATAATGAATATATTAGCAAGATATATTGTTCTTATAAATTTTACGATATAAGGATATATTTCATCAATTCCTTGTATCTTTCGAAGCTTGTAGTAAAGTGATTTAAAATAATATTCTATTGCAGTTAAATATATTAAATCAAAACAAAGCTTATTAAATTTACTGTTTAGATTATTGTCTTTTATTTATCGATATTGGAACAGATATGATTGGATCGAACGTGGTCGCTGCACTCGCCTTTTGCAGTTAATGTCAGTTGCGGGCTATTTCCTTTTTGAAATGGCATTGTTTTTTGGAGGTTAAATTTCAATCTAATATCTCTAACAAACGAGAGGGTTTCCAGATGAAAATCTAATTTAAAAGTGAGTCAGACAAATTTCTTTTACTTTTGTTATAAGTTAAAGAATAGTGATCTATTCTCACCTAGTTTTTTCAAATTTACACACTATTAGAATTTGAGGAACCGTATTCTAAAAATCCGAGGCTTTGTTTTTAATTTAGCGGAATGTAAGGGATGGAGTGTGGGAGAAAACTTGTTAAACTCCTATCGTATTCAGTAAATAATCTTCACTTACGAATACAGATACACTGGAATTGTACAGTCCCCGTAAACGGATGACAATGATGACCCTTTCAATATGGTTCGAATACTTTCATTATTTAATAACTTTATGACAGCGCGGATGATTACTTACTGAACAAGAGAATAAGTGCTACCACCGATCCGACATATTTCTTACCCAAAATCTTGAACAAAACAAAGCAGCAAAAACGTTTTAAAAGGTTCCAAATTTGTTTTGTCAATCTTTTAACATCCGTCATATTAGATTGTAAGAGTTACTCATACACCATATTTGTGTTCTATTGATTGTTTCATCTATTTGATCCTTTCTTTAAAAAATAATACAAAAAACACGTTGTCATCACGAAGCATAGTATTAAGAATTTCACAATATGTTAATTTTCTATCCTTAGATATAAACATCATAGAGAATTCGACACGATATCACGTGAAAAGCGTTCCCGTTATACGTGATTAAGTTACACTCACTAATCATCAGAGCGGTGCTCAGAAATTTTTTACCTGAATGGCCTTAATTTTTGATAAGAAACGTTCAAAGGCCAGCAATTCCGAAGATATTCCAGTGGATTTTTAACGCTTTCTAACCCTTTTAAGCAAGGTCTATGTCTATATTTGAAAGGGTTTTTATTATTACTAACACAAATCTGATAAATCGAAGTTTGTACAGCAAATAAATTATTCTTTTGAAACACAAAATTAAATAATTTTTTTACTAATCTTGTTTGGTGTGAAACAGAAGTAAATAGGCGAATACTCGACTAGGGATTCTTCTTACAAATGATCGACGTCTAGTACGCCAATATCCATCAAGAATGATTTCTATGCTCCGTCCAGTGAGAAAGTCTGTGATTCACTTATATAAACTCTCGCGAAGCGCATAGGAAGCGATTAAGTTAGAATGAAATCCCCAGATGTTTCAAATGTCCACATTTACAGCCGCTGTGTTGACTTGTCGTTTGTCCTCTGAAAACACAAAACGCGGTAGTTTATCCACCCCACGTAAGATTGGCAGCTTGAGCAAAATCCGGGAATAATTCTCCTGATTTTGCTCAGGGACGGGTTCTCCGACTTTATCAAAGCTGCTGCCCTCCTGGGATATACTTTTTTGATGCATTATTGTCATTTTTGGCGGGAGCGGTAAAGCTTCCGAATTCTAAGTCACTGATGGAACTTAACCAAATGAATTTAGTTACTAAATGTCGATCTTTTGTGTGAGAGTGGTAATTCCCCGGTGGTAATTCGGCGGTAATTAAGAGTGGTAATTCGCCAGCCTAATACGAGCTGCAGTCACATGACTAAAGGCTCGGCTAGCTGGGCTCGACCACCGAAAAGTGTTATGTTAAACATTCAAACGTGTTATGTCTTCTTATGTAGTCCAAAGGGGTACAGAATAGCTGAATAATAAAATACGATCGTGTTTTCCTCAAAAATATGTATATGACATTAGAAATATCTACACTTAGAAGATGCAATACATGACGCTCGCCTTCAAATTCCATTTTACAAAACATTCAATTCGATTAGATATGGTTTTATTATTCAATTATATATACATTCATATCATCAATAAAGTTTTTATATTACGCTTTGTTATAAGGTTGTAAATATTTTTTAATAAAATAACAGCGTTTATTTACTGGCAATCGGTAATACACACTTTCGTTTTACGTCTCAGAATGTTTTACATTACTTAAATAATATTTTTTTTTTTTTGCGGGTAGTTCACACATAAAAACAACAAAATTTTTCGGTCCTTCGATTTTATTTGATTTTAATTACTTATTTTAATATTTAAAGTCTTAGATGTTATAGACATAACTAAATAGCAAACCTACATTGCCCGGCACATTAATTTAACTAAACAACTCATCTATTAAGCAATATGGACTTACATACTCAACTTAGCAAGAACATGGAGCAGATAGTAACACTATTTGAGTCTCGTATGAGCCAATTTGACACGACACTGACACAAGCACAGCCACAATCATCCAAGTCTTCCTCTGGAAATCTGGAATCTCTGATCGCTGATTACACAGTCTTCAAGGAGCTGATGTGGAAATCCCTCTCCATGCTGCGTCAACAACTTCAGCTGCTTTCAAATGGATTTGATAACCATGAAATGCTTTCTCGCAGGAAAGTGCTTTTATTTCATGGACTTCCAGAAGACAAGAGTGACATCTATCAGCAAATTAATGCTACTCTGTGCAACCAGATGAAGTTATCAGATCTGGACAATTCTTGTCTTGATATATGTCATCGTCTGGGTATTAAGGGAAGCAAACCAAGGCCTGTTTTAGTGCGTTTTTCTAGTTTGAAATTTAAGAATACTGTCTGGAATGCTAAAACCTCCTTAAAGAGTACAGTCATCACAATTACGGAATTTCTTACGAAGCCTAGACAAGAAGTGTTTGTTTCAGCCAGAAAACACTTTGGTATGAAGAACTGCTGGACTTCGGATGGTTTTATCATCATTGCTCTGCCAGATAATACTAGGAAAAAAATTACTAATTTACTGGAACTGCAGAGTATTATTGGCACTTATCCCCAAGTTGAACAAGCTTCGCAAGATCCCAAGCCAACAAGATCTCGTCGTGTTATTAAAAATTCGGGTAAATAATGCTTCCAAACGCAATTTATAAAACTGTTTGTATTTCTTTTTTAGTAAATATTATTGTGTCGTTAGTTCCACTAGTAATATTTGTTCTCTGTTGTATCATTATTATTATTATTATTATTATTATTGTTATTTATTTATTTTCTTGACAATGAATGGCTTTTATTATTCACTATTATTAAACAAATATTGAGTTTGAGACAATGTTATTTTGACAGTTGTTATTCATCACTGTCAATATTATGTTAGCGCAGCTTATATAAAATTTTCGTTCAGTAATGTTGTCATAGTTAAACGGTGTTTATAGTTTATAAAAGAATTTTATTTGTTATTGGATTATTAATTTAGGACTTCTTCATGGTGTTTGATTATGTTCAATTTTACTTTTTTTTAATGTGCCTTTCTTTGTTTGTTTTTTTTATTTTGTTTTCTTCTAACATTTATAATAATGATACTTATTATTATTATTATTTTTTTTTTTTCTAAATAATTGCTTGATGATTTGTATCACAAATTTTGCCTGGTAGTGTAGGACAATTATAAGTGACCTATAGAAAAACTGTTTGATATTATTTTAGTGTTGATATTTTATAGTATTTAGGAAAACATATATATTTTATTTTAATTTTAAATATATTATTATATTATTTTATTGTTATATATTATTATTATTATTATTATATTATTATTATATATGTCCACTTTATCTATATTAAATATAAATGAGGATTATTTCTCATGCTCCTCTTCTGATGATTTCCATAGCGCTGATAGTACTTTATCTCCAAACGACGATTATTTTTCTCCTCTTGATTATAAGCTTCAATCTATATTTCCAAACAACGTTCATTGCCTTAATCTTATCCACATAAATGCACAAAGCATTCCGGCCCACTTTCCTGATCTTCTCGCATCTGTTGACAACGTACTAGTTGATGGCATATTGGTGTCAGAGTCCTGGTTAAAACCTTCTCTGTCATCTACACTTTATTCTCTTCCAGGTTTTACGTTGATACGTAATGATCGCACTCTTAAAAGAGGCGGAGGTGTATGTATTTTTCTCAGAGATAGCATACCGTTCAGTGTTGTCAGCCAATCCCCTAACACTTCACCTGACCAACTTGAATATTTATTTCTTGAAATATATGCCTCCCATTCTAAACTTCTTCTTGGCGTTGTATACAGTCCTTCTCTCACTGTGAGCTATTTCAATAATTTTGATATTATTCTTAATAAATTCTCGCCACTTTATGATGATGTAATTATCATGGGTGATCTAAACACCTGTTTATTAAAAAATGACCAAAGGTCTAAAAAATTAAGTTCACTTGTATCTTCTTACAGTTTTCTATTCTCCCTCTTTCAGCTACACATTATTGCCCAGCCTTCAATTCGTCTCTTCTGGATATTATCATAGTTCTTGAACCTGAGAAAGTGCTAACACACGGTCAATTTAATGCTTCCTTTTCTTACCACGATCTTCTTTTTCTTCGCTATAATCTGTCAATTTCTAAGCTTAAGAGAAGAATAATTCTGCGCCGCAACCTTAAAATGATGGACAAAGAGGCTTTACATCGTGATGCCTCTAATTTAGATTGGTCACCCATTTATAACTCATCGACGGTAGATGAAAAGGTGGATGCTTTTAACTCGATACTTACTAGTTTATATGATTCACATGCACCGCTAAAACCTGTAAGGGTCAAACATCTGCCTGCGCCCTGGCTAACTCCTGTGATTAGGCAAACTATGCTGAGACGCAACAGAGCCAAAATTAAATGTAAGAAAAACCCAAGTGATCTGAACATAGCTGCCTACAAAAAGCTGCGAAATCTCTGTAATAGGATGTGCAGAGACGCTAAGCGCCGTCACATTTTTTCCTCTATCGAAAAATTTTCTCCTTCACAGAAGTGGAGGTTGTTCAATTCATTAGGTGTGGGTAAGTCAACTGCTAACTTACCTAAACAGACTGACTTAAATTCACTTAATCTCCACTTCTCCTCCTTACCTATTACAATCGACAAATCGCTAAAGCATTTAACTCTTCAAAAACTGTTATCTGACACCCCATCTACCTGTGATATTTTTCGCTTTCATGATATTACGGAGATTGATGTTAAAAGGAGTATTCTAGCCATTTCGACGAAGGCAGTTGGTAGTGATAGCATCAGCCGAGACATGCTTCTTCCCATCCTTGACATTGTAACCCCGTTAATTACCCATATTTTGAATTATTCCCTCTATACTAAAACTTATCCCGAAGACTGGAAATTGGCACATGTCATTCCTCTACCCAAAACGTCTAACCCTATCTCTTTTTCTCAATTCCGTCCTATCTCAATATTACCTATCTTATCACAATGTTATTTTGACAGTTGTTATTCATCACTGTCAATATTATGTTAGCGCAGCTTATATAAAATTTTCGTTCAGTAATGTTGTCATAGTTAAACGGTGTTTATAGTTTATAAAAGAATTTTATTTGTTATTGGATTATTAATTTAGGACTTCTTCATGGTGTTTGATTATGTTCAATTTTACTTTTTTTTAATGTGCCTTTCTTTGTTTGTTTTTTTTATTTTGTTTTCTTCTAACATTTATAATAATGATACTTATTATTATTATTTTTTTTTTTTTTCTAAATAATTGCTTGATGATTTGTATCACAAATTTTGCCTGGTAGTGTAGGACAATTATAAGTGACCTATAGAAAAACTGTTTGATATTATTTTAGTGTTGATATTTTATAGTATTTAGGAAAACATATATATTTTATTTTAATTTTAAATATATTATTATATTATTTTATTGTTATATATTATTATTATTATTATTATATATGTCCACTTTATCTATATTAAATATAAATGAGGATTATTTCTCATGCTCCTCTTCTGATGATTTCCATAGCGCTGATAGTACTTTATCTCCAAACGACGATTCTTTTTCTCCTCTTGATTATAAGCTTCAATCTATATTTCCAAACAACGTTCATTGCCTTAATCTTATCCACATAAATGCACAAAGCATTCCGGCCCACTTTCCTGATCTTCTCGCATCTGTTGACAACGTACTAGTTGATGGCATATTGGTGTCAGAGTCCTGGTTAAAACCTTCTCTGTCATCTACACTTTATTCTCTTCCAGGTTTTACGTTGATACGTAATGATCGCACTCTTAAAAGAGGCGGAGGTGTATGTATTTTTCTCAGAGATAGCATACCGTTCAGTGTTGTCAGCCAATCCCCTAACACTTCACCTGACCAACTTGAATATTTATTTCTTGAAATATATGCCTCCCATTCTAAACTTCTTCTTGGCGTTGTATACAGTCCTTCTCTCACTGTGAGCTATTTCAATAATTTTGATATTATTCTTAATAAATTCTCGCCACTTTATGATGATGTAATTATCATGGGTGATCTAAACACCTGTTTATTAAAAAATGACCAAAGGTCTAAAAAATTAAGTTCACTTGTATCTTCTTACAGTTTTCTATTCTCCCTCTTTCAGCTACACATTATTGCCCAGCCTTCAATTCGTCTCTTCTGGATATTATCATAGTTCTTGAACCTGAGAAAGTGCTAACACACGGTCAATTTAATGCTTCCTTTTCTTACCACGATCTTCTTTTTCTTCGCTATAATCTGTCAATTTCTAAGCTTAAGAGAAGAATAATTCTGCGCCGCAACCTTAAAATGATGGACAAAGAGGCTTTACATCGTGATGCCTCTAATTTAGATTGGTCACCCATTTATAACTCATCGACGGTAGATGAAAAGGTGGATGCTTTTAACTCGATACTTACTAGTTTATATGATTCACATGCACCGCTAAAACCTGTAAGGGTCAAACATCTGCCTGCGCCCTGGCTAACTCCTGTGATTAGGCAAACTATGCTGAGACGCAACAGAGCCAAAATTAAATGTAAGAAAAACCCAAGTGATCTGAACATAGCTGCCTACAAAAAGCTGCGAAATCTCTGTAATAGGATGTGCAGAGACGCTAAGCGCCGTCACATTTTTTCCTCTATCGAAAAATTTTCTCCTTCACAGAAGTGGAGGTTGTTCAATTCATTAGGTGTGGGTAAGTCAACTGCTAACTTACCTAAACAGACTGACTTAAATTCACTTAATCTCCACTTCTCCTCCTTACCTATTACAATCGACAAATCGCTAAAGCATTTAACTCTTCAAAAACTGTTATCTGACACCCCATCTACCTGTGATATTTTTCGCTTTCATGATATTACGGAGATTGATGTTAAAAGGAGTATTCTAGCCATTTCGACGAAGGCAGTTGGTAGTGATAGCATCAGCCGAGACATGCTTCTTCCCATCCTTGACATTGTAACCCCGTTAATTACCCATATTTTGAATTATTCCCTCTATACTAAAACTTATCCCGAAGACTGGAAATTGGCACATGTCATTCCTCTACCCAAAACGTCTAACCCTATCTCTTTTTCTCAATTCCGTCCTATCTCAATATTACCTATCTTATCACAATGTTATTTTGACAGTTGTTATTCATCACTGTCAATATTATGTTAGCGCAGCTTATATAAAATTTTCGTTCAGTAATGTTGTCATAGTTAAACGGTGTTTATAGTTTATAAAAGAATTTTATTTGTTATTGGATTATTAATTTAGGACTTCTTCATGGTGTTTGATTATGTTCAATTTTACTTTTTTTTAATGTGCCTTTCTTTGTTTGTTTTTTTTATTTTGTTTTCTTCTAACATTTATAATAATGATACTTATTATTATTATTTTTTTTTTTTTTCTAAATAATTGCTTGATGATTTGTATCACAAATTTTGCCTGGTAGTGTAGGACAATTATAAGTGACCTATAGAAAAACTGTTTGATATTATTTTAGTGTTGATATTTTATAGTATTTAGGAAAACATATATATTTTATTTTAATTTTAAATATATTATTATATTATTTTATTGTTATATATTATTATTATTATTATTATATTATTATTATATATGTCCACTTTATCTATATTAAATATAAATGAGGATTATTTCTCATGCTCCTCTTCTGATGATTTCCATAGCGCTGATAGTACTTTATCTCCAAACGACGATTATTTTTCTCCTCTTGATTATAAGCTTCAATCTATATTTCCAAACAACGTTCATTGCCTTAATCTTATCCACATAAATGCACAAAGCATTCCGGCCCACTTTCCTGATCTTCTCGCATCTGTTGACAACGTACTAGTTGATGGCATATTGGTGTCAGAGTCCTGGTTAAAACCTTCTCTGTCATCTACACTTTATTCTCTTCCAGGTTTTACGTTGATACGTAATGATCGCACTCTTAAAAGAGGCGGAGGTGTATGTATTTTTCTCAGAGATAGCATACCGTTCAGTGTTGTCAGCCAATCCCCTAACACTTCACCTGACCAACTTGAATATTTATTTCTTGAAATATATGCCTCCCATTCTAAACTTCTTCTTGGCGTTGTATACAGTCCTTCTCTCACTGTGAGCTATTTCAATAATTTTGATATTATTCTTAATAAATTCTCGCCACTTTATGATGATGTAATTATCATGGGTGATCTAAACACCTGTTTATTAAAAAATGACCAAAGGTCTAAAAAATTAAGTTCACTTGTATCTTCTTACAGTTTTCTATTCTCCCTCTTTCAGCTACACATTATTGCCCAGCCTTCAATTCGTCTCTTCTGGATATTATCATAGTTCTTGAACCTGAGAAAGTGCTAACACACGGTCAATTTAATGCTTCCTTTTCTTACCACGATCTTCTTTTTCTTCGCTATAATCTGTCAATTTCTAAGCTTAAGAGAAGAATAATTCTGCGCCGCAACCTTAAAATGATGGACAAAGAGGCTTTACATCGTGATGCCTCTAATTTAGATTGGTCACCCATTTATAACTCATCGACGGTAGATGAAAAGGTGGATGCTTTTAACTCGATACTTACTAGTTTATATGATTCACATGCACCGCTAAAACCTGTAAGGGTCAAACATCTGCCTGCGCCCTGGCTAACTCCTGTGATTAGGCAAACTATGCTGAGACGCAACAGAGCCAAAATTAAATGTAAGAAAAACCCAAGTGATCTGAACATAGCTGCCTACAAAAAGCTGCGAAATCTCTGTAATAGGATGTGCAGAGACGCTAAGCGCCGTCACATTTTTTCCTCTATCGAAAAATTTTCTCCTTCACAGAAGTGGAGGTTGTTCAATTCATTAGGTGTGGGTAAGTCAACTGCTAACTTACCTAAACAGACTGACTTAAATTCACTTAATCTCCACTTCTCCTCCTTACCTATTACAATCGACAAATCGCTAAAGCTTTTAACTCTTCAAAAACTGTTATCTGACACCCCATCTACCTGTGATATTTTTCGCTTTCATGATATTACGGAGATTGATGTTAAAAGGAGTATTCTAGCCATTTCGACGAAGGCAGTTGGTAGTGATAGCATCAGCCGAGACATGCTTCTTCCTATCCTTGACATTGTAACCCCGTTAATTACCCATATTTTGAATTATTCCCTCTATACTAAAACTTATCCCGAAGACTGGAAATTGGCACATGTCATTCCTCTACCCAAAACGTCTAACCCTATCTCTTTTTCTCAATTCCGTCCTATCTCAATATTACCTATCTTATCCAAGCTTTTGGAAGATGGGGTGTACAAGCAACTCACCTCTTTTCTAGCTCTCAATAATCTATATAATCCTTTCCAATCCGGCTTCCGTCCTTTACATAGCACTACAACTGCGTTGCTCAAAGTAACTGAAGATATTCGCCATGCCATGGACAATCAAAAGTTAACCGTACTCATCTTGTTAGACTTTAGCAATGCGTTCAATTCAGTCGACTTTGACGTAATGCTAGGAATATTACGCTCTTTTAATATCTCATCTCCAGTAATTGATTGGTTTTCCTCTTACCTTCATGGACGCCGGCAGAGGGTCTGCACAGATGAGAACTTCTCAGACTGGGCAGATGTCTCTGCAGGTGTGCCACAAGGCGGTGTATTATCTCCTCTTCTCTTTTCATTGTTTATTAACGAAATCACAAAAGTCATTTCATGTCACTACCATCTCTATGCAGATGATTTGCAGCTTTATCGTCACACTACAATAAAAGATCTGGCTTGTACTATCGAAGCTCTTAATAGTGATCTCAGTAGAATTAAGAAGTGGGCTGATGAATACGGCCTCCTTGTTAATCCAACGAAATCACAAGCCCTGATTATAGGTAGCAAGCAATTGCGCAACAAAATTATTACCTTAAATTTACCTTCCCTGACTTATGATTCTAATTTAATACCATTTGTCGACAAATCTAAAAATCTGGGAATTATTCTGGATTGTAATCTCTCATGGTCAGCTCAAATTGATGAAGTTAGCAGGAAATTATATTACTCACTTCACTCACTTAAGCGGTTGCAGAACTTCCTTCCCTTAAAATCTAAAATAATGCTAGCACAAACACTTCTCTTACCATTGCTCGACTACGCTGATGTCTGTTATTTAGATGCATCTGAGGAGCTGCTAAATAGACTCGATCGACTTCAAAATTTATGCATCCGCTTTGTATACGGACTGCGTAAATTTGAGCATATATCTCAATATCGAACTCAATTAAAGTGGCTCCCTATCCGCCTTCGCCGGAATGTACATATTCTCTCTCTTCTTTATAATATCTTACATAACTCCTCTCCTTCTTATTTACGTGAACGTTTTCAACTAACCCCATACAGAACAAGACCACATCGCTCGTGTGTCTCATTAAAATCTCTGGAAGTGCCTCACTTTAATACTTCTTTTTATTTAAATTCTTTTACTGTCGTTGCGGCTCGTCTTTGGAATTCTCTTCCGGGTAACATATTTCATGGAAATCCAACTCTTAGCTCATTCAAGCTTAGACTGAAACAATATTACCTATCCTCTTCATCATAATTAATATATTTAAATTAGTATGTAATTTTTGTATGCCAATATTTATATATGTACAATAGTATATATATAGTGTGTAAAAATATATATTCATATAATGTTGTAGGGTATGTGTTAATTTATACGTATTATATATTATATATATTAATTGTATTGTAGTATTATATTAATAATACTAAATTTGCTTAAATTTTTTATATTTTTTTTTACATGGTTTTTTTATACATTTTTTTATTTTTTATGTTTTTAACGTACCAATCCGCATTGTTATTTTAATTTTTCCTTTTTGCCGAAGGGTAACTGGCAGAGATCTCTTAAAGAGATAAGTTAAACCTTTGTACACTTTTTTTTTGTCATTGTATATTTTCTGTTCTGTAAGTTAATGGTACATAAATAAAAAAATAAAATAAAATAAATAAATAATAATACCGTAACGGAAAACAACCTTAAAGTTTATTTTATAATTAGTTTATTCGAATTAAAGCAAAGTTGAGATGTTGGCTAATATAATTTTTAAATGTAGTTTTTTTTTTACTTTTCTTAGGTGAGCTACCTATTGATGTTTTCCATTTGCTGTTTCAAATTATTGAAATAAAAAAAAACAATAAAGTATTGTAAATTAGAATACAATAATAATTTAGATAAATGTGCAATCTAACCTATAAGGTAGATATGTTGCTGTAAAAATCTAAATTTGTAATAATCTTTAATCTAATTTCAGTTATTCTTCGAAGAGTATCAAACATGAATATACTCTTAATTTATAGACAAAAAATCTAAATGAAAAAGCTAAAAAATAAAAAGTATCTATACTTATTTTTAAAATATATTACTCGAACTTAAAACATAAGTGACAATGAAATATACTATTTTTATAAGTATAAAATCTCCAGTTCCAGGCATTAGCTTCAACCAGGTTGCACGTTCAAGGGTGACATTTTAAATATCGTTAATTAGAAATATTTATAAAAATAAATAATGTAAGTGCTCTGGCACGTTCCGGATATAAATTATACGGCGCTACACATTTCACATCAAGTATACAAAAAGAAATATTAAATAATCCCAACATTTCTAATCCTCTCTAGAGACTGAGAGTCAATTTAAAAATAGTATCTGTCTTCTTACTGGAATATACAATTATGCTTTTTCTTTGACATTTTGCTAAAACATTTCATGATTACTTTTCTGTATCTACTGTTGCAATTTTATTTCTATACTACACACATTCTATTATTTTTATGATGTTTATCCATCGCATTGTCAGAAGCCATTATGGTGATTAATTATCTGTAGATAGATGAGACTTAAATAGTCTGTGACATTACGTATAATTTTAGAAATTTTAAAATTGCCAGCTTGAGGTTGCTTTAAGTTTCTGGAAATCTTAAAACAATTATATACTATTTTAATATTTAGATTCAGTGTCTCTCTTAAGTCATAAATTATAAAAAAATGATCTCACAGTGTTGAATATTATTATAAAGTAGTTGTCAGATTTTTAAGATGTTGAGATGCTGCCTACTTTGTCTCTGATTTATATATTTAGTATTATATTAAAATATTATCAATTAGTAATGCTTATTTGTTTCCAAAGACATTTGATTATTAATTTTAATATTACTAAATTCATTTGTGATTCTTTTAAATTTACCCACATATTTAGAATTTTCAATATATGCCATTTAACTTATGTAAAAAAGTGGTAAAAAAATACAGACATAAAAAAACAAATTGTGAAAGAAATCTTCAGAGATATAAAGCATTTTCTCAATATAACACGCAGTCCATTTGAAAAAACGTATTTCAATGAGGGAAGTAGATATCGTTGAGAACGGTAACATTGCGATTCAAATAAATCGTGGAAATTTTGCGGCAGCTTGTAAATACAAGGGTTCGTGTGGAGTCAGCACATTAAGGTTAATTTTTTTATGATATGAGCACGATACGATGCTCAGGATTTTTAACATTAATAAGTAATATTAGGAAGTGGAGTAATTCTTAATTGATCTTTTGTATAATCATATATTAAAAAAAGGGTTGTAAAATAAAAAAAAACAAAGTGTAATTTGTGATTGTGTAAACTACAGAGTTTTTAATATTGAGTCGTGGTTGAGCATGTGTTTAACATGAAAGTAAAGCAAATGTAAAATAAACTATCACATACAATATCAGAGTTTTCATTCTAAATTACCAGGACCCTGTTATTGTAAAGCTGGCTATATTGCAGATCCTACGACGAGGCACGCAATCCATTATGCTTATTTAGTTTTTCATTGTTAATTATTATTTTTTTTTATTTCTAACTTCTGTCTTAGCTCTAGTTATGAAAACACCTTTCTCATTATTCGTGCAATTTTAGATAAATAATTAATATTTAAAAACTTTTTCTTTATCATCTGAACATAACTGACCTTCTAATCGTAGAAACCGCGATCTATTAAACATAACCTATAAGGACAATATCCACGGGAAATGCGGAAAAAAGAAGATCGTGCTCTGAGGCAAGATTCCTCAAGAGTGCATCTCTTGAGGAATCTTGCCTCAGAGCTAGGGGTAAGTACTCTTTTACTCCAAAGTTCCTCTGCTTTATTTCCTTTCGTTATTTTTATATTTATAATTAAATATCAATATAGTAAATATATTTTCAAATTTAAAGCCAATTTGATATATGACATGATATTATACCGTGTTAGTTAGACTAAAATGGTCACAGCGTTCACTTAATATAAGGTATCATATAACGCTATTGAGAGACATATACACTTTATATACACTAGGTAAACATGCAAATAAATCGTACTATGATAGTATCGTAATCGAACGTTACATAAGCCAATTACGAGTAGAATTTAGAGTAAAAGTACGTGTTAGGGTTTTAAAGTCTTTCACTGTTCAACCACTCTTGCTCTGGAATGACTTACCTATAGTCATCAGACAAGCTTGGTCTTTGACTATCCTTAAGAGGTTAGTTGAAGATCCTTATATTCGTCCCTTTACAT
The DNA here is from genome assembly GCA_918358695.1 of Melinaea menophilus ssp. n. AW-2005. Classification (NCBI taxonomy): domain Eukaryota; kingdom Metazoa; phylum Arthropoda; class Insecta; order Lepidoptera; family Nymphalidae; genus Melinaea; species Melinaea menophilus. Next base: position 26,595,837 of record OU911041.1, on the reverse strand, counting down.
TACAGTGAAGACCAGATTCTTCACTATAATGTAAATTATATTCAAATATAAGCATTGCAAGCTGTAAAGCTTTTATATATCTTTAAATTATCCTATCTCTCGCTTTTTCTCTGTTTATTTTTATGTATATGAACTTTCTCCTGTATTCATTATAATTATGTTATAAATATATATATATATATATATATATATATATATATATATATATATATATATATATATATATATATATATATATATATATATTTATAGAATTACGCATTTTTTTTGTTATATTAATTGTGCATGTATTTATATTTGTATATTAACTTATATCTGTTAATATATGAATGAATTATTGGTCGTGAACGGCTGTTTCTTGCGGTGACTGGTCGTCTTAGTCACCACGGATTCATTTATTTCTTATTATTAACTAATTATTAGACCGGCTTATCGAATTGATTGTGATGGTTCTAGTTGTTCGTACATACTCACTAAAGTTGATATTTGTAACAATTACAACAAAATATTGTTTACAATTTAAAAATCCGACTGAGTTTGTTGAGTGATACTTCTCAGACTTTTGCCTTTGGAACCCTCGTAGCTTTAATAATAAGTTGGAGAGTGTCTTATTTCGATAAGTATCTTAATAAAATAGACCTTATCCCATTTGACGCACATAAGTGATCACTGGTATAGATTCAAATGGTAAAATAAATAAATAAATAAATAAAATAACTCATGAAGAATAAATAATAAGGGAGGTCAAAAGAATGATAAGAAATTCAAGTCTTACAGAACTTCAAGCAACAGTAAAGTTCAAGTGGCTAGAATTTTTGTGGTTTTTGTGGTTTAGTGGTAAGCTCGCAATAAATTGGAAAATTTACGAGCAATAAATATTTTTAGATTGTGATTGTGTTTTTATCACCGTAAATGATGATAATTTTATTTTTAAAAAAAATTAAAATATATTTACATTTCTGGTAAAATGGTAAAATGCTTTTCAAACAAATGGCCAAAGATTATATGAAATCATTACAAAATAAACATTTATAAAATAACACTGAAATAATAGAATCGAAAAACATACATAAATATTTAAATTATTTAGTAATTTTTTTCAGTAACAATTTGAATTTCATATTAATTCTTGGGCTCCTTCTTTTCAAACGAAAATAAAAACAAATCAAAAAAAAAATAGTCATGTAAAACGAAAGTTGGAAACATGTTCATTATTTTTTTTAAGAAAAAGATATAAATATAATAATAACATAAATGTATTTAATTATATTCAAGTTAATATAATTTTAAATCAAATTCGTTTCTCTTTTAAATATCTACTAAGATTACATCGTTTCAAGAATATGCGAAGCAAGGAATTCACGAGAGTAGACAACAATGGTATCGAATGTAGCAAGAACAAATCTCGCTATTTCCATTTAACTCTTCCATTTAACATAAATAACCAAGTGATAAAATCAAACGTGGAAGTTGGTTCTGTTTTGAAACTAAAAACAAAATCCGGCATATAAAAGTTCTATTTTTAATTTCTTCTTCTACTGAATAATTACTTCGATGAAATGTCACAAACCGTTGTTTTGTATTAAATTTCAAAAAAATTTATTTTCATATAATAAAAAATGTTCTAGGGCCTTAGATATTAAACATATTTTAGATTCATGGGGGCGTATCAGTAAAGGTGGACGACGCTATAGTGCATCTGGACCTAAAGCAACAGCAATGTATACAGTAAGTATAAGATACGCCCTCTTTCTTGAATGATACATTCTTTTGAATTTCTCTATCTCGTACCAAGGTCTGCACCGAATTTCGTATTTGCTATTAGAATATTTATGTTTTTCTATGCAATATTTTTTTTTTTACATTTTCAAAGATTGTGTATTACGAGTCACATTTCACCCGGGTTTTCATTTATTATATTAAAATAATCTAACTTGTAACTTACAATAACTTATAACTTAAAAGTATGTTATTTTCAACTTAAGTTTCACTAAGATCTAATTAGTAATAAAGTGCAGTTGTATCAAAATTTTATTTTAAAATACCTCGTTCGACAGGGTCGATCGTGTTAGGTAGATTCCCGTCGGTCGGATCGACAAAGAAAAACTAGCCAGCAGTATTCTACGAGTCTTATGACAAGTCACTCTGCATATATTGGGTGAGCGGGGAACCACCCATCACTTCTATCTCCTAAACGGGGGTTCGCATCAAAAAACTTTTCGAACAAAAAAGTTTTCTCTTTTAATTTTCTAAGATTTTTCCGACAGTAAAATTTTGCCTCCTTCTGTGACTTTTTTCGGTTCTTAACTTTCAACCGCCCCAGCCCCCCAACCCCCCGAGCGATTTGCCCCGTTCAAAAACTTAACCTTCATTTTGTCCTTAAGAATGTGTATGCCGAGTTTGAAAATCCTCCGTCAATATTTGCGACCTGTAGCGTGTCCCAAAGGTTTGCACTTTCACCCCCCCTCCCAGCCCCCCCTTTCACTTTTTCCAAAAAAACGAGAAGCTACGTTTGTCCTACTAATCTATCCTATCGACCTGTGAAGTCAGATTTCGCCTACGATGAATTTGGACTGATGGATCATATATACATATATATATAGAGGGATATATAAAATTTTTTTTTTCGACGGATTCTCAATCTCCAGTTCATAAACGGCGTAGCGCCCCTATTCTGGGGTCTGGGTCCCGTCATCGCATCGATTGCAATAGGTAGATTCATCTATGGCATCTACCTAAAATAAAAGAAAGCGAGTACTCAAACAAAAATGGTACGGAGTTAAATATTAATGAGGTTAGTTAATTATACATTTAAACCTCCGTTGGCATGTTCGTCTGTCGCCCAATAATAGTTTTTCGAAATGATATATATATATATATATATATATATATATATATATAATAATTTATATACATTTAATTTACATTTTTTTTTTTTTTATGTAAGAGGAGGGCAAACGAGCTGGCGGGTCACGGATGGACGTGATCACCGCCGCCCATGAACTCTTGCAACATCCGAGGATTTACAAGAGTGTTGCCGGCCTTGTAGGTAGGAATAAACGCCTTTTTTGAAGGTACCCATGTCGTACCGATCTGGAAATACCGCCGAAGGCAGTTCGTTCCACATTCGAGTGGTACGTGGAAAAAATGTCCTTGAGAACCGCACAGTGGAGGATCGCCACGCATCCAGGTGGTAAGGATGGTATTGGAGGCGATGGCGCGCTGTGCGGTGATGAAATTCGGCGGCAGGCATCAGATCGCATAGTTCTTCGAAACACTCCCCGTTGTAAATGCGGTAGAAGACGCACAAAGAAGCCACGTCTCTACGCAATGCCAAAGAGTCCAGCCGTTCACAGAACACCGGGTCCCCGACAATTCGAACGGCTCTCCGTTGTACGCGGTCAAATGGTAGAAGCTGATATTGGGGTGATCCGGACCAGAGATGAGAACAGTACTCCATGTGTGGCCGGACCTGCGCGCCTTATTATTAGCGCATTATATTATATTAGCGCAAGTCTTTGACCAGGTTTGAAGTACTGCCTCGCTCTATTGATCACTCCCAATTTCATCGAGGCCAACTTGGCCTTGCTCTCCAGATGACCACGAAACTGACAGTCGCTCGAAATGTCGAGACCCAGTATTCTGATACTTGGCGAGGCAATGAGGGGAGTGCTCTCGAAGAGCGGTGATACGACAAATGGGGTTTTCTTAGTGGTAAACGCGCAAACCTGTGTCTTTAGGGGATTGAACTGAACGTGGTTCAGTTCACCGCACTCAGAGACCATCCCCAGGGAGGTCTCTATTGAAGACACAAGTTTCTTTCGGCACTCGTCGACGTTTTCCCGAGTGAGACCTGCACGGCCGGAATATACCGCATCCCCAGTACTGTCATCCGCATAACAATGTATGTTGGAGATATCCAACATATCATTGATGTGCAGGAGGAACAGAGTTGGGGATAGCACGCAGCCTTGGGGTACACCAGCGTTCACGGGCTTGGGGTCCGAGCAAAAACCGTCGAGAACGACCTGTATGCTCCGCCCAGTGAGGAAGCTGGTGATCCACTTGCATAAACTCTCGGGAAGCCCATAGGAAGGCAGCTTACATACAATTTATATATATTTAATAACATTAAATATACAGATGATGGAATTATTATCGTCAAAACCATGTTCAATGACTTGTATAATATAGTTGGATACATATTTTTTTTGTAACTTCTTCACTGTTCAAGTCTCTCTACTTTGGAAAAACTTACATCATGAAATAAGAAAAGCACATATAAAGAAATCTTTCAAAAATCTTGTTCGAGCACACTTTTTACAAATATCCTAAATCATTTCACTCGAAATTATGTGTAATAAATAATTGATGTAAATGTAATATATTATTGCAATAATGTTTAAAGTATTTATTGTATTACATACTTACTTACTTACTTATCTTCACGCCATATCCCTTCCGGGGTAGCCAGAGACGACGGAGCGCCAAACGCTACGGTCCCTGCATACCTCTTTCGCCTCGGCCACAGACACCAACCTCTTCATACATGCCCTCCGGGGGGTCCTCATGCTTTTTAAGTGACCTTCCTCCAGTATCATAGATACTGAGTTTTCGAAGGTGACTTGAGGCCTTCCCCTGTCTCTCTTACCGCTTACTTTTCCTGTATATATCTTTTTTACCATTCTTTCATCACTCATTCGTTCAACGTGCCCAAACCACCTGAGCACGTTCTTCTTCATTCTCACCGTGACATCTTCGCTAGTACCTGCCATTCTGTGGATCTCTTCATTGCGGATTCGGTCAGCTAGACTGACTCCGCATATCCTGCGAAGAGATCACATCTCCACAGCATTTATCTTTCTTACATTCTTCTTCTGTGTTACCCACGTTTGGCTGCCGTATAACAGCGTCGGTAGCAAAACCGCATTGTGTACAGCCAAACGTGCAGCTATGTTGACGTTTCGCCGTCTCAACAATGCAGCCAGAGCACCGTTGACTCTGTTACCGGCAGCAATACGCTTTTTCACATCCATTTCATATCTTCCGTCTCTGCTAAACATACTTCCCAAATATACCATTTCATTCACTTGTTCTATTATCTTACCATTCACGTTGATCTTACATTCTGTTCTTTCTTCATTTCTTTCAAATATATGAAACTTCGTCTTATCTGCATTCAGGTTTAGACCATTATTTTCACACCCGTCTTTCAGAGTGGTGACCAATGCCTGCAGATCGCATTCTGATGATGCAATGAGCACTGCATCATCTGCGTATAGCAAGCAATTGACCTTAAGGTCACCTACTTTCAGTCCCATGTCACTGTCTTTCACGCTTTGGAGACAACTATCCAAATACAAATTGAACAACCAAGCTGATATAGCGCAACCTTGCTTAACACCCGATTGGATGTCAAACCAGGGCGACATGGTTCCTACTCGCACACAAGCTGAGTAATCTCTGTAAAGAGACTTTACAGCCTGTAGCAAGGGTCCGCTCACATTGTATCGGGATAGTATCTCCCATAATTTCTTTTGCACAACCCTATGAAACGCCTTTTCCAAATCCACAAAAGCACATAAAACCTTCTGATTTAGGGCCAAAAACTTTTCCGTGATCATGCGGAGGGAAAAGATCTGATCTATAAACCCTCTTCCAGGTCTAAAGCCTCCTTGGGCCTCCCACAACAGCCTTTCAGATCTCTCTTGCATTCTTCTCGCTAATATTTTAGCATAAACTTTACTGTCCGAGATGATCAAACTGATAGCCTATAGCTTGCACAGTCTATCTGTGAACCTTTGCCTTTATACAAAGTTACGATGACTGTACCTCGCCAATCGTCTGGGACCTCCCCTGATTTCCAGCATAAATTGCAAAAAAACAAAAAAGTCCAAGACGCGTGGCCCACCACATTTGATCATCTCGGCAGTAACTTCATCTGCTCCCGCAGCCTTACCACATTTCAGGCTTCGAATCGCGCTCTCCACTTCTTCTAAACTGATTTTACTATCGGCTACATCCGGACTCAGCGTTTCGCTGGTACTCAAGGCCGAGGCGTCCTCACATTCATACGTCTCCTTGTAGAATTCCGCCCACCGCTGTAAAACGTGTGCTTGCTCAGTTAAAATTTTGCCGCTTTTCTAGAGCACCCCTTTCATTTTACAGGTTACCGAACAACCCCGGGAATCACTAACTTCGTTTAAAAGCTTCGTGTTTTCCCGAAAGTTGTTCGTCAACCTTTCATCCCTTTCTCTCTTAGAATTTTCACGCTTCATCTTTATAAGTGCTTTCGTTTTGTGCTTTGCAGCTTGAACTCTCTTTTTTTTATCTCTCTCACACTTTTATCCTTATCCGAGGCTTTAAAATCCAGTCATGCTTTCTTTTTTAACTCCACAGTGTCTTTCACTTCATCATCCCACCATTCATCGCGCTTCTTACTAAAACCTTTTTTCCTTTTACCACATACCTCTGTCGCTACTTTCACCATACCATTCCTAATATTCTGCCAACATACTTCAGCACTTTCATTTCCAGAATCACAGCTTTCGAGCTTTCTGGAAACCCTTTCTTGATACTCCTCTCTGATCGGTGGATCTTGAAGTTTCCAGCTCCTTATGCGATAATTGGACTCCAAGCTAGGACACGTCATGCGGCTGCACCAACCTGCAAACAGACCTCTTATTCTAGCAACGACTAGATAATGGTCCGTTCCCAGATCAACACCCCTGAACACTCGCGTGTCCGTAACTTGGCTTCGAATACGCTGATCCACTAGGTATAAATCAATCATACTTCTTTCTTCCGCTTGCTCCCATGTGTACATGTGATTTTTTTTTATGATCATATATCGTGTTTGTCACAAACAAATTTATCTCCTTACAAAATTCCAAAATAAACTTTCCAGACTCATTTACTCTCTTATCACTGTACTTGCCTAGCACCTTTCGTAACCACTTCGCGCGGTTTCAACCCATTCATTAACATCCTCACATACTATCAACTTTTCATTATTTCTGATACTACTTAGAACATCCCTCGAGAAAAAAACCTCCTCGAGTTCGCTCAGCGGAGCTGAGGATACTGGCGCGTAAACGGCTAACAAGAATACTCTTGTTATCCCCAGCTTAAAGCTTAAAACGTTTACTTTTACGTTGATGATCTGATATCATTATTAATTGTGTACTGCTATTACGTATTATTGTTCTGTATATGCGGAGTTGAAAGAAACTGCTTAAAATGAATGCAAATTTCTTATTAAAATTCATGAATAAAGTTAAAGCTAAAAAACTTATATAAAGTCCAGGAAGACAAACATGAAACAGACGACTAAACAGAGCTGCTTTGAGATGCAAAATACTACTTAACACTTGAGCTGAATTTTTCAGTACTGTAAAGATTCAGTCATTTGAATTTTAAGTAGTCCTTAAATCATGTTATATAAGAATATTTTAAGTTGTTTTGTACGTTATCAATAATTTTGACTACTTTTTAAGTCCTGATTAAAGACAAGTCACGAATTGACCAAGAACTATCAACAACTAATCAAGAACTGAGGCATGAACGTGACCTATGATTTTATAAAGGACTTCTTATCACGTCTTACTTTAACAACAGGTAACAGATGCAATAAATATTTAGTAAGTGAGACAATTTGGTAATTTCATGGGAGAAGTAAATACTTTATTATACTAATAAAGTCTCAGTGAGTGATACTTAGTACATTACATTGGTATAACTATATCAACTTATATTAAAAATCTATAGCACGAGTATCTTTAGCAAAAAAAGCTAAAACTATCCAGGATAATATTTTTAACAGATAATTATAATTATAACTATGAATAAGAATACAATAAAAAAGAGTACTATTAACTAATAATTTTATAAAAAAATCTTAATATAATAAAGATTATATTTTATCAAAAAGTACCAATCGTGAGCTTAACATATTATCAAAACTGTGAACAAATATTGAATGCAAGTATAACAATTAAAATTAAAGTCAGTCAGAATTTTATAATAAATATCCTCAATACTTTTAATAATCGATTAAATAATAATAATCAGTTTAAACACATAACAAAAAAAGGTTGTTACAATATAACGAAAAATCTCCAATGCCATCTATCATAAAATAGTAATTTCTATCACAAATTACCTTAGTAATTAATTGACAAGGTATTCGGTTACCTTAAAACATAGCTAAAGATATAAAGATATAAACTATAACAGTATTCTCGTAACATGACCTCACACTTATAGAAATAAAATATGAGAATATTATTATAAACAAATATTTAATTAAAAGCGGCCACCAATAATCGTATACTTCATCTAAACTGTTTTTATCAGGAATAGAGTAAAGAAAGCCTAATAATAATAATATTAATAATAGTGTTGTTAATATCTGTCGTATGTCGCTAGTAATTGTAGCAATTAAATTTACAATAAACAATAAGAACCTCACCGTGATAAATATCAAAGACTTAATTTTATTATTAACTATCTGTGCCCACGACTTCGTTCGTGCGCGATATGTTGTTTAAAATAACAGTAGCCTAAATTACTCTTTATAACATCAGCTCTCCGCCAGTGAAAGCCTTATTAAAATCGGTTTTCCCATTTCGGAGATGAGCCGGAACAAACAGACAGAAAAAAATAAAATTTGATTATTTGAAGTAGAATTTACTGCACACCTACATTTAAAGCAAACGTCAGTTTCTACAGACTTCCTGTTGTGAAACAAACAAATCTGATGCGAAGTATTCGAGCAACTTATTTTTATTTTCTAGGAACTTCGTTTGTTATTTTACGTTGTTTCGATAAAGCATCAATTTCCTCTCGTCTTGTTGGCACAATGTATATAATTTATAATAATTAATAATCAATTTTACTTTTTATAATTATTAGCTATATAATATAATATAATTATACACATACATTGTATTTTGTACATGCCTACTACATTTCAACTGATTATATAAAAGCTATATGAAATAAAATTATGTAATATACTATGCTTGATTAGATAACACGCTTAAAACGACGTGTGAACATTATGAACTTTTAGGTAATACAAAAAATATAAAAATGAAACAAACTCATCCTTTTATACGCAACGAAATAGATTAGCTAAACTACACTCAAATATGTAGGTAGTATGTCAAATAAATAGAATTATTGCCCTTAATATTGTGATGAATAATAATACCTTCAAAAAAGGCATTCGGCAACGCTCTTGTGAATCCTCGGATGTTGCAAGAGTTCATGGGGGGCGGTAACCCGCAAGCTAGTTTGCTTTGCTCTAACATAAAAAAACAGTAATAATTAAGTTAATTGTTAAAACTCCAATTCCAAATTCCTAAGACAGTCAGTTAATTAACTTTATGATAAGTCACTTACTCCCATTACTTGGTTCCTAAAGCTGAGACTATTGGTTTAAGAATGTATTTAAAATCTCAATGAAATGTGTTTTATATTATAATAGCAACACATTATATTAATAATAATGACTACTAGTTACGAGTTAAATGTATATACGAGTTATATGTTTATATAATTTAAATGGAATATGTCAGAAAAAATATTTATTCCCGATATATGAGTTACTTGATAAAAGTTTATAGAGGTAAAAATGACTAATTGTGTTATGTCTTGAATTTTAGAAGTAAATTGTTTCTAGCGACGCCTGAGCTTAGTTATTACGCAGATTATTAGAATAACCAGACAAGGTCCAAACCAAACACTATGGAGGAGGAAACTTATATTGTTAATATGGGTAGAAAGGCTTTTGTAATAACAGAAGTCAGCGTTTTTTAATCAATGAAATTGTATTTTTTTACGATTTTATATATTTTTGAAAAATTTTATTAAACCTGCATATTCATTTCTGTGCTAAAACTAAAAAAAAAACAATCTTATTAGAAATGTAAATGTGAGGGCTATATTCCATAAAAAATTAAACTACCGGTTGCAGTATATTCTAGAGACAACATCGGTGTGTGGCGAAAAACCGACTATGACCTCTAAAAGTGATCAGTATTCAAATCTATACTAAACATAGGTTATTCTTTACCTATAAAAAAATATTTGTTTTGAGTCAGGACTTGGTGTAAATGTCACGATGCACTTTTAAAAAGTGTATTACTAGAAGATTTTACAACACGATTCGTATTCGTTTACCTCCTTTATTTCCTATTAAGTGCTGAGGCGCATTGACTTTTTCTTTAACTTTAATTTAATACGTCGCTGCAGTACAGCAGTTTTTTTTTCAAAATGGAAACAAGCTAGAATTCTTCCACTTTACAAATTTGAATAAAAACATGAATCAAAAATTATAGAGCTGTCTTAGTTTTGTCTATATTTAGCAAATTTTTAGTTTAATATAGTAAAATATCCTGTTTTCAAGACCTATTGTTTTCCTCTTCAAAATAGTTATTATTGTCCTATTAAAGCGATGTCATTTTGCTGTCATCTAATAATTTGTTCTAATGACAATCATAAAACTTAATATTAGAAAACATATATTGTATAAGATTCACGCGATATAAATCCATTTAAATCAGTGTCTATAGTAAATTGATGAAATTTAAGGCTAATCCTTAACGAACTTATCTTATCTTTTACATTTGGAAAACATAGCAACCGAAGTATATAAATGCTTTTTCATTAGAAGTTAAAGAGGTTGTAATATATTTTTTAATACCTTTCACAAAGATTGCTCTATATTGGTTATTGGTACGCTATAGTCTCGAATATTAAGAAAATTTACGTAAAAAGACTATAAAAAGTAATAAAGCTATATAACTTACAAATGTGAGTAATACGAGTATATTATGTATTTACTATAGTTATCTTAAAAGAGTTTTAAGGTTTTCCACACAAAGCAAGAGTGTTTAGCAGTTATTGTCCATATGTGTTAAATTTGGCTATAATCAAACTTAATTTTAAACGATATATAGATAAGTAGATTAATATACATAATATACATAAGAAGATTTTACGTGTCGCTCAAAAAAAAAAGAAGTTTACTGAACGAAGCGAGCGGTGCGCTCTACCATATGTGAGACTTTTGCATGCCATGTCCGGGGTTGGCGGGAAATCGGCTTTACGGATCTTCATGAAATTTTGCATATTTATAGCGATGGTTTATAAAAAAAACTCATGTCGTTGAAGAATAATCACCAAAAAATTACAGTTCCATAGACTTCAATGATATTTGATTGTTCTATATTTTTTGCCTGTCTTTTTCAGCTTTGCACGCTGAATTGAAGATTGATTACTCGCTTCGCTCAATTCGTCAAACTCTACTGAGATTTTGCGAGCGTAACGAGTCAAAATCGAATAGGTTTAGAGCGTTTATATAATTTAACAATCTATTAAATATACAACATGCACTTGACAATAGTATAATATGGCAGCATCTATTTATCCACTTAGCGGCCTATTCCGTCTTACTTTCCAAACTTAGGACAACGAGATTCCACTACGAAATTTCTATTACCAATTGCTTAGAACACCAAAACGACTAGCTAAAACTTTTGTGTAGGACTTGTCCATGCGAGATTCCGCCGTATTGTGTTCACTGAAATATCAAATTTGGGTCACTGAATATTACTCTGAATTGTTAAACTTTAGCGGACCCGTAAACTCGCTAACTCTGTTAGCAACTCGCTAAAGAGTGTATAACTTGTGACCGAGATAGAATAACGTCTTAGTCGACTAACAACCCTTGGCTAATGCGATTTCTCGACGTTCACAAAGTTCGTTAAAAAATTAATGTTAATCCATATTGTGACGATGTAGTTTTAGGAAGATGACATTGTTTTTCATAGTGTTTGTTAAATAAATTTACCAAATAGAAAGATCTCAGAAATATGCGGATAAGTGTATGAAGAAATTTCAAGCATTAAAACATATCTTGGTTTCATCAGACTTATTCTAAAAGATAATAGAAAACTTACAGAACTTACCTAATTGAGCTCTATAAGAGGTTTCATTAAAGACAAACTGTATTGACATCTCTCTAAACGGAACATTTAACAGAACATTCCTTTATTAGTAATATATCTGATATAGGTTTTATATTACTTAAGTTCAGATGTCAATAAGTGTGCGAAGCTTTATTGTTTCTTAAAGATTAATTTTGATGAGTCTTGTAACCTAGTATTCTCTTGAGGGCGACGTAGTGGTCCTCAGTTGTTAAGAAGATGAAGTTGTTGAGAACCTTCGACACGCTCACCGGGGAGCAGTAAATTGTAGAAATGTGTGACTCGCAAGGGTAATAGGAGTAAATAGGAACCATGCGTGCACCAACCTCAGAATCCAGGGCAGCTCCAGCCAGATAATCCAGGAAGGTCGACGGCGCGTGACGGTTAAAGTTCAAACACGCAGGCTAGTTCTATAGACGTCATTAACACTCGCGGTCACGATTTGGCACTACCACTTAATAGCGGGAGACTATAACAATGTCTCTTCACGATCCTGAAGTGCAATACTTAAAGATCGGGCGGTAAGCTGGAGTTGAAGACGGAGTTGTAGGGCTTCGTCCTCTGCCGATGCGATTAGTGCTGTATCCAATGCTTGAATGACCGGGCGCCGCAGTTGGCGCTGGTGTGCATGGTTTAAGGAAGAGTGAAGGAAATGGATTGCGATGTCACATATAATTGACTCATTCACTATTATAATATAAAGCCACAAGGTGGCGTTACCATTTCCGCCCGCCCTTAAAGGGTCACCTTTAAAAGACTACCATTAAGCCTAATAGCCTAATTGCTTTTAATTGAGAAATTTAAATAATATTTAACTAAAATAACTTAAGCGGAATAGTAAAATACATTGAACTATATTAAATCGAGACTGGGTTTCTATATATAACAAAAAATACTAAATTACGGTTTAAATCTTAACCTAACCTATTAAAATATTACTTAACTATTGGCACGGTAAAGGACATAAGCGGACGACAGGACGAAGGTAAATTCCCTTAGCGGTTTTGACAGTGCAGACGCGTACAATACCGTCCTTAGAGGGATGAACTTTGTCTACGATCGCTAAAGGCCATGAGAGTGGCGGAGAATTATCATTCATTATTATTACGACCGTTCCTGGTGTAATAGGCGTGGAAGGAACGCTCCACTTATGTCTAGTCTGTAGTCCGTGAAGATATTCGATCCTCCACCGACGCCAAAAAGATTGGACTAACTTATCCAACAGCGAATGCCTATGGAGCAAACTATTTATACTGCAATTAACTTCTGGTGCGGGTAACGAGCACAAAGGTGCAGTGTGTAAATGTTTTATGTGATAATAATCTATCAAAAGATTTATGATATGATCCTTGCGAGGTAAAATAACCGGATGCATAGTATTATACTGAAGTCCAGAAGTGCCGAGACGGCCGCCTATGCGGATGAGGCCGTTTTTATCTATAAAAGGACTTAATTTATTAAAAGGTGGAGAAATCAATTTTTTATTGCGAATATTTTGAAATTCCTTTGCAAAATATCTCTTTTGTAGGGCTAATATTAATTTGTTTTCATTAAACTGAAGTTCGTTAGCAGTCACTGCTAGTGAACTGCGGCGATTTAATAACCTAGCAAATTTAAAAACGTAAATAAGAATGCGAAGAATCTTGTTCCAAGACGATATGCGTAATGCGAGTTCGTATATAATAGATTCCTTTGCGATTGTACAAACCGAATGCGATAGAATTTTTTGTTCCGGTATTACTTCTAACGACTGTCCGTCTAAGCTACGAAGAGGCCACTGAGTCGGATCAAGTATAGCCCAGGGAGGTCCTTGCATCCACAAAGGATGAGAGATTAATTTTTTCGGTGTTACACCTCGTGAGAGACAGTCAACTGGTAGCTCGTTACAAAACTGTCTCCACATATTAACGATATGGGTCGGCGGTGTATCATCCCAATTTAGTTTAAGCTGCCAAAGACTTTTAATAAGCAACTTAGCATATATTACCACTGGAGCAACAAAACCCATAATATCCCACAGGCGAGCTATATAAGATAAGATGGATCGCTTAGTACACTTCCAATCAGTGTAAGGTGTAATTTTAAAATAAAAACTATCAGTATCTGTGGACCAATGCAAGCCTAATATTTTATGCTTTATGGATTTGTCGAATTCAACTTCGGAAGGAACTTTGTGAGACGGAGGTATATCCTTTAAAACGGAGACGAAATTACTTTTCCATTTAACTAAAGCCCATTGAGCCCCTGCAAATAATTGGATCAGCTGATTGGAAGCAGTAGCCCCTTCTTCCTCGGTCATAACAGAGTAAACTATATCATCCATGTATAAAGAAGTGTTGACTATTTCACTAGCTAGGGGGAATTTGTGGCCGTCGTCTTCGATTAATTGATGAACGGTGCGCATTGCGTGATATGGACTGGACGATAAGCCAAAGCAGACGCGATTGAAGCAGTATAATATCAGCGGATCTGTCGGCCTAAAGCGATAAAATATACATTGATATCGACGGTCACATTCTCTAACCTTAATTTGTAAAAATTGTTGGCGAAGTTCTGCAGTCATAGCAACAGCGTACAAGCGAAAATTTAATATAATTGAAAATAAATCGCCTTGCAAGTTCGGGCCATTATGTAATATATCATTCAATGATGTTCCTGTACTAGTCTTGCAACTCGCGTCCAAAACTATGCGAAGACGCGTCGACGCTTTATCCTCGCGAATAATTCCGTGGTGCGGTATTACGTACATTGGTAATAATTTATTACTGATGTCAACGGGTGCGGGTGAAATATAATCTTTCTCTATATATTCTCTAATGACGTCATCATAAGCACTCCTTAATTTAGGTGAAGCTTCAAATTTTTTTTCGAGACACATAAAACGCCGTCGAGCGGTTTCGTAAGAATTACCCAAGGAATATGCATCTCCATTAAAAGGTAGTCCCACAACATACCTACCAGTTAAGGGTTCGCGAGTCGTTGTAGACTTATAAAATTGTTCACATTCAACATCGGCGGGATGCTGTATGGGCGTTACGGAGGGGAGCTCTTCGAGTTCCCAAAACCTCTTAATTATGTTTTCTAAAGATTCCTCTTGAACCAGGCAGCAAGTCACAGACTTGCGGGCAAATAATGTAGGTACGGAACCCATTATAACATATCCCAGTATTGTTCGTATGGCTGTTGGCACTGACGGTGAAGATACGCCTGGGACGCGAATAACTTCATCTTCTGGAAGTAATAAATGAGCGAAAAGTGGTGCGCCGATCAACGCATCTATCTTATTAGGCGCTGCAAAAGACTGATCGGCCAGCGGTAAATTATTTAAATGCGAAAGAAACGAAGTATCTATAAGAGTACTAGGAAGTGATTCTGTAATCTTATCGACTACAAGCGGTGAGATTGTATGTGTAATATTTTTATCAAAGCGGGAATAAAATTGTAAGTTAACGCAACTTGAATTTACAGTTTTTTCTACTCCACCGAAACCTTTAACAATAGTTCGCTGAACACCCTGTATAGGAATACCTAATAATTCGCATGCTTCCTTAGTAATAAAGTGACTTTGCGAAGCGCTGTCGAGTAATACACGTAACAAATGTTTATTTCCTTTACTGTCGTACGTGATAACTTGAGCTGTAGCAAGAAGTACTGTGCATTGCTTGTTATGCGTCGATTTATAGGAAACCGGTTGCTGAGACGCGGCAGTGGATGTAGTACACAAGGCTATATCTGTAGACGACGTCGCGATGGCTACGTGCGCAGGAGACGCGGTAGAGGAAGCTTGCGCCGTATCTGTGGCGCGAGCAGACGCTGAGATAGGGGATTCGACACCGACGTTGAAATGGAGGAGACTATGATGTCGAGATTTACAAATACGGCAATTTAATTCCGATTTACAATTTAAAACTTTATGTTTCGTACTAAGACAATTTACACAGGCATTATTTTCTTTAATATATTTAAATCGGTCGACGGGTGTTAATTTATGAAAATCCGGGCATTTAAATAAATGTTGATGTATAATATTTTGACACAGACACTTATGACAAGAATCTACCGTATTTACATAAGCATGATATTTTGGTGCCGTTTTATTAGAAATATTGCAATCACCCTTTGAACAAGCGCGACTTATATTTTTATTTGAGAAACTATTATTATTACTAGTAGACGGTATACGTTCAAATACTTTACCACGGTTATTTACGAACTGCACCAATTCATCAAATGAAGGTGTGCGAGAACCAACGTTCAGCTCAAAAGCGCGGACAGTATCTGAGTCTAATTTATTTAGCGCAATATGTAATACCATAAAATCAGTTAAATTATCCAATTTTAAATTATTTAAAGCTCGAACTGCGCTTACAAACTGATCGGTAAAGTATTCGAGGCTACTTGCGGTTCCGTTAAACAAAGGTTTAAAGTCTAACAATTGCTTAAGATAAGCCGAGGCAAGCATACGCTTATCTTCATACTTGTCTATGAGCGTTTGTAACAACAAGTTGTAATTTTCTGCGCAAGGCGTAATACCCGCGTACACTGACTGTGCCTTTCCAGAGAGTTTACCTAAAAGGTAATATAATTTTTCGGCATCTGTGAGAGACAAATTATCATGAACCGTTGACTTAAAGCTAGCATAAAACAATGGCCAAGAGCGAATGTCACCTGAGAAAGGTATTAGCTCGATAGGAGGCAACCTAGGCTTACTTTTCTGAACAGCAAAACTATTATTATTCAATGTTGTCGAGAATTGCATTTGAAGTCGTTTAATACGGCTAAATAATTGTTCAAATGCAGCGAGACACTTGTAATCAGGTTTTGCAGCGGGATTGACAACAAATAAACGTGAGTTATAGTCATCTAACAACTTAAGGAATTCAACACGTAATGTGTCAATAGTAGCACTCTCCGCAAGGAAATTTTCCTTCGTCTCCTCGTTAATATTTATAGAAGAATCGTAAATATTCTGTATTAATTCAAATATAACTTCCCGTTTAGCTTGTAACATTAATAACTGGGAGTCTTGCTTATCTGTATCATATAAGTTATCATCAATCCTTTTACTTTTAGAAGCCATCTCTTCTCAATATTATTATGCGAAATAGTTATAGTAAAATAAAGTGATATAATTACGTTTTAAAGTAATATAAACGATTGAATGGTTGAATGAAAGCGAAAAGTGTAGCGAGCTAAACCGAAAACAGCCGAGCAATTCCGAAACAATTCTAACCGGCTACGTAATCGTACGATGTCCGTGCGATAATGAGAATTCAAAATGGGGGTAGATTTAACAATGCATGAGCGGTAAATTTATCGTTCGTTAACAATATCTTAATTGTAATTAATATGCGATTAGTTTAGTTTTATAATTAAGCAAACAATACGTTATGCGGGATTACTTATTTTATTTTATTTTTTAACAATACACAAGTCGTTAAGACAGTTATACGTAACGTATAGGTACGTTAAAAGATTAGCGGAAGTACACTTATTAGATCCTACTGTGGGTGTCCTAATAAGGGCGGGTTGAAATATAGTTGGAATAGGCCACAAATGATGACCATCCGTCTCGATGAGGACCACAAATGGTGGCGCCAAAACACAATTCTAGTAACCTTCGACACGCTCACCGGGGAGCAGTAAATTGTAGAAATGTGTGACTCGCAAGGGTAATAGGAGTAAATAGGAACCATGCGTGCACCAACCTCAGAATCCAGGGCAGCTCCAGCCAGATAATCCAGGAAGGTCGACGGCGCGTGACGGTTAAAGTTCAAACACGCAGGCTAGTTCTATAGACGTCATTAACACTCGCGGTCACGATTTGGCACTACCACTTAATAGCGGGAGACTATAACAATGTCTCTTCACGATCCTGAAGTGCAATACTTAAAGATCGGGCGGTAAGCTGGAGTTGAAGACGGAGTTGTAGGGCTTCGTCCTCTGCCGATGCGATTAGTGCTGTATCCAATGCTTGAATGACCGGGCGCCGCAGTTGGCGCTGGTGTGCATGGTTTAAGGAAGAGTGAAGGAAATGGATTGCGATGTCACATATAATTGACTCATTCACTATTATAATATAAAGCCACAAGGTGGCGTTACCAGTGCTTGTTTATTTACATTTTCCGAGGCAGAGATTTTTAATTTAAATTCACAAGTTTCAACGTTGTTATCTTCGTTCGGTAAAATCGGTACGAACCACATTGAGACCACATTTTATGTGGTATTTAATCGTTTCAAAGTGATAACTAGGTATTTTATTAGAATCTTCTTTATGTAGGATTTTTTAAAACCGACTCATTTTTAATGTTTTTTTTTATTTATTTTTTATTGCATTATTTTTATTTCCTTTATTGCAAACATGTAAAATAGCAAACCATAAAGAAAAATTTATATAAAAAAAATAATACCAGCAAAAGGGCGACCTTATCACTAAAGTGATTTTTTCCAGGTACTTTGTTCTATTGTAAATAAAGTATTATTGTAAAATAAATATTTTATAGAGCATTGTCTTAATTTAATTGTTATATTGAAATAAATGATTTTAATAATATCTTTACATCAACGAAGTTATTATTATTATTTCCTGGATGTTAGTTAACAATAAAACAAAAAGATATCGAGTCACAGATTATGTAAATATCCTCTCAACAAGCATCTAAAGTTAAATCAGAAAACATTTTAAGTATTCTCGAACAAGCCCGGACTCGCCATCGAAGAAACTGTAAGTCGGCAAAGTTTTTAAAACGAAACTCACTCATTTTCCAACTCATTCCACGTTACAAATTTGTATACAACCCAGATTTGTCTAACTAACTGACTAAAGCTTCATCAATTACTTACGCAATTCAACAAGCAAATTAAAAGTTTTTGATATTATGACAAAGTACGATTTTTCTTTGTATAATGGGGTAAACACCATTGGAGAAAGGGAAGTTTATTATTACAAGTTACCAATATTTATAGGTTAATTACGTCGGTCACAACCGAAAATCCGGAATCCAAAGCAAATCAAAATTGTTGACTTAAATTAAAATTTAATAATTATATTTAAATTACAAACTATGTCTTCCTTGCTCAAAGTTGGAGACAATATAATAAAACGAAATTATAATTAAAAAATACAGAAAAATAAATGTAACAGACATAGGTTTCCGATATTACATTCTGGCATTTTAACATAATGCAATGCACCTTCGTCTAATCAGTGTTTCCACGGTTCGTGAGAATATAATAAATGCATGAATTTAACAATTTTATAATAAATAAAAATATAAGAAATATTTAATTAATAATCACAATATAGGAATATAACAGGTTTGTGTTGAGGTTGAATGCCATTTATTATTGTTATTTCAGTACAAACCATGGTGCTCCTTTATCTCAATCTAGGTTGACTTGGCACAATACGATTATTTTTCACTGACTCGTGCAATATTCTTCAATATTCTCTTCAGCCTACTTACATGCTGTCATCCTCGTTCACACAGTCCATTCACATGAATTTGATATGATTGAAAAATTTGCAAAGACATATTCGAACTGTTAGGCCCAAAGACCGAAAACGCTCAGTGGACGGAAAAAACGGCCACATCGCGTTCTGGCTGTCTTCAAATGCGCAGAATGCGTTTTGGCTGCTATTAAACGCTGGCAACGCGTTCTGGTAATTGTCGAACGGCCAGAACGCGTTTTGTCATTCGTCAAGCGCTCAGAACGCGATCTTAATGTTTGAGTCGTATTATGTGCCACTCTCTACCTGCGTACAATAAGATTCATTTTGTACTTATAAAACAAATGAATTTTGATTATTGTTCTACACACAAGTTATTTCGAGGTACGAAATAGACTTATATTTATGATCTCTTTAGTTAATTTTAAATAATTGAATCCTCTACGACTACAATTAAATACAAAGGACGTATGTTTTTGTATGTATTAATTTTTACAAATACTGCTTGAATGACATTTCGAATTACATTTTACATTCAAATTTCGACAAGTGCATTTCTTATCAGTACAATATCGTTTACACTTACAATAAACAAAACCTTGTTTGCTTCCTGAAGATAAAGTTGAAGCTGATCGTAAAGAAATAGTTTTTTTCTGCGGATACCTCACTTTCTTTAACAAAATTACTGTCGGCGATTGTAAATTCATTGCGAGCATAAAGACGTTCGAGAGTACCATTTTTTGTACCTAATTTGTAAAGACCGGAGGATTCAACCTGAGTGACAACTGCTAGCACGTTTCTGGGAACTAATCGTCCCCGATCAACATCGGGCACTCTTACAACAACACTAGTTCCGATTTCAGCTGGTGGAAATTTTTAATTGGACAATGCTACCATTTTCTCTGCTTGTTTTGTAATCGCCAGTACCTTTCGGAGGGTATTTTTAACATTCTCAATACTTGGTGCGTGAAATTTGCCATGATTAATTGTTGAAGAGGGTAGCATCGCTATTACGAAACTTGGCTCAAGACGGTATATAAGTCACTCGCCGGTCAGTAGAGCTCATTCGTATCGTTGGAACTGCTAGCATCAAGAAGTGAAGTCATTAGTGATTAGTGACTAGCGACTATAGTGGTTAATAAATTATACCGCGGGAATAAGTCTTTTAATAGTTTTTGTAAATTAATTTTGCATTGCTTTGTTCCTTACGAATAAAACTTTTCCTAACACAAATGTTGCAAATGACTGATTTTCCAAACCCTTCTTGGTCTTTCCACAAATCGTATGGACGAAGTTGTGACATTCTGAACATTTGTGCGCTCCTGAAGATTCTTCCTCGCAGATTACACAGTACATTTTACTGGTGTCTTCGACGTTTTCCTTGTTCTCGCTGCAATCCTCAATGTCGTCCATCGATTCAAGTTCTGTAAACATATATGAAATGATTAGAAAAGAAAAGTTGTACATTTCTAATACTTAAAATTTGTAACTATTAAACTAATAAGCCAATAACGGTAGGCCTTTATTGTTCCAAATTAGTTGAAAAAATCCCATAATACGCACGCAATTGTACGCAGGTATGGAGTGGCATTCAATACGACTCAAACATTAAGATCGCGTTCTGAGCGCTTGACGAATGACAAAACGCGTTCTGGCCGTTCGATAATTACCAGGACGCGTTACGAGCGTTTAATAGCAGCCAAAACGCGTTCTGCGCATTTGAAGACAGCCAGAATGCGTTGTGGCCGTTTTTTCCGTCTACTGAACGTTTTCGGTCTTCCGGCCTAACAGAACTACCCAATAACAAGGAAGGGTTTACTATTAATTTAGTAACAAAAATAATATTAATAACACCTTTAATTTCGTGGTGATCGTAATTAAACTGGAAAAAACTAAAGTACAAATAATTTATTTATATTAAAGACATTGTTTTATTCAGATAGGGTATTTCACAGCATTATCATTTCGTTCAATATTGCGGTTTTAAAACGAAGCGTGACAACTAGTCAATGCCAGGCGGGTAGTGATCATGTTTGCTATAATATGTAGGAATTATTAGTACATTTATTTACAATTTATTAAATATTTTAGAATTGATATAACGCCAGCAAAATGAAAGTTTACAACATTTAAAATTAACATAATTATTTTCGTCTTCAAGCTCCGTCTGATAATTGAGTTAGTTCAGTAAATACACTCCACGCAGTTGCTAAAGAACTACTAAATTGCACTACAGATTCAAAAACTTTAAATATTTTGATTTAATAAAAATATTATTTATTTATTTAAATTCTTTATTAAACAACAAAGGTACAAAGAATGGGTTTAACGCTGCAGCATTTTCAACCTACTTATTAGGTATTCAAATAAAAATATCTAATAGTAATTAATATTAAGGGAATCAGTTTTAGACGAAGAATGAAGACTCCTCGAGTAAAAATAAAATGTATAATATAAATGATTGAGATATTTCTTGATATACATCCAGTTTAAATATTCATTTTTAAAGCATTTATAGTAAGAAATACCATTAATTCGCTTTCCTATAGTAATAAAACAACACATATACTAACATTAAAAATATTATATTTTTTATGAAGCTTTTATAATTTTTTAATTATTGAGAGTTAAAAATATATTTTCCGCATCAATATTTAATTGATGCAATATTTCCATATCGCTGTTAGTATTTGGTGTTTTGTGATGAGCTACAAACTAGCAATTTCTACACGATTGTTATAGTTGATAGTCAAAACCAAGCACACGCTAAAGATTGTATTGTCATGTACAGATATTTGGAGTATTATTTAGTAAATTTACATTTTTATTGGTTATTTAACGTTAGGTTATATTAATAAAACTCTATAATTTGCACGGATGATAAAAGAAATATATTATATGTACATTTATTCTAAAATTAATAGTGACACGTTACTTGCTGCACATAAACTGCGATGAAATTAATATATAAATTTTTTTTTCTTTAAGAGCAAAGGAAGTTAAAATAACAATAATAACAAAAATAAGATAATGGACAGAAGAAAAATAACAAAAAGACCTTTTAACCATTTGAAGTTTATAAATTTAATCTTACATCAACATTTGGGTGAGACCAATGAGACCAAAATACATGAATAATTTTCACCTTTATAATGACTGCGTTATTTAATATTAATATTTGTATTTTCTCTTAGTTTATTTGGATTAGACAATTTATAAAAATGATCACATTTGATACCGAAATTAAAAAATATATTTTTATAACAGAAAAAAAAATCTTCAATGTTACTAATTTATAATTAATTTTATTTTTATTTAATAGAATCTTGATTATATTTTAAAATGCCTTTACATATGAATACTTTTCAAGGGTTCTAACTCAGAGTAAATATTTAAATCTAATAACTTTGAGGAAGGCTTAGAAATTTTGTTGGTTGTTTACTTTAACTGAAAATATTAATTTACAGACTGTTCTGGCCACTGAAGAAGAACTGATATGTCTAATTATCTTTCAAGAGATAGATAATTATTGAATTACGAGTAGCAATCTACCTTCGAGCCAAGTGGGTTAAATAGACACTTTGCGAATAAATCTGAAAGTACAATAAACATATGTTAATGTATTCTTAATATTTTAATTTTATTTTTTTATTGACTAACTTAAGTTACTTTATCATAACTATTTGTCTTAACACTAAAACTACCAAGTACCGGTCAAATTGACCGTTTTTAAACTTTTGTAAAACTTACACATTTTTAAACGTTATAATATCGTTATCAAACTACATGACAATTCTTAGAATATGCATATAATATTTTCTACACTCTTTACTTTTAATTATTTCCATTATTACCTGCGTTATATAATAAAATAACTTTTAATTACCGGCCAATTTGACGGCAAGCGGTAGGAACAGGTATACAAGAATTGTCGGTAGGTTTAGTGTTAATCTATATATCGTTTAATAATAATACAATCAGATTTTTTTATAACGAAGTGCTATATTTTGGTAGAAGTCTGTAGTATATTCAAATAATATTAAGTGTTTGTCCTCTCGCAAAGAACATCGTGCCATGTCGAGAACATAAATATAAAATATTGAAGATGACAGGAATATTTCTAGCGTCCAGATAAAATTATATATTCATATAAGCAAGCAAATTGAAGTAGTTTATTGTGTGCAGCACAATTTCTTATTTTTATAATAAGACATGTATTCAATAAGTAATCAATATATCTAGGTATCGTATAAGTTATGAAGATATAGAAAAACAGTTGTCTAATCTCTTTTGTCTTTTCATAACATATCAAGCATTTTTCAATATTTAATACTTTAAATAATACAACATCTCACTATCTGAACAAAGTTATCAAACGGACAACTATTTGATATCCAATAAACTAAAAGCTTGTACATACAAATTAACTACATTCAAAAAAATATGGCTTTCAAACAAATACTATTACTCTCCGAGATAAACCATTTGCGAGACAGAATAGAGGACAAAAACCCATACAGCACTATAAATATATTAAATGGATAGCTCAAAACGAATGTCACTCTGAGAACCTATTTTAAGTGAAAATTCGCTTTAATATATTTGCCTACATTTATAATAGCCTCCTAAGGCCCAATGTACTTTCTCAAGTACATATCAAGGAACTGATTTACGCCCAACTTCAAATTATCCTGTTATGTCCTCGTGACCCAGTGTCCTCAAGTGAGGACATAATACAAACTATTTCATATTTCAAAACTTGCCGCCGTTTGACCATTTTCGGTTCTGTTATCTGATTGCTGGATAGGTAGTGACATTTTATTTTTGACATTTGAGCTGAACCAATCGGAGTTAAGGTGTCCTGCGATGCCTATCTGTCAACCATGGAGCGCACGCGTCGTGTCCGTTAGTTAAATATCAAAATATCTTAATAATCTATTGGTTTCATGTCCATGTTATATCTTTAAATTCAATATAAAATATAAAATCATGCATGTGTGTATGTATTTTTGTTTAAAATCTATGCAACCTATATTTATCTTTCATTCCATGATTATGTTCTTGTGTGAGAACAACAGGCCGTAAGTTTAACATTCGCTCATATATTTATGTTCTTGCTAAAGGACAATGGGCAGTTATCAGTTTACATGTAGATTGGTATAAATATATGTTAGTTTGACTGTTCCTATGTTACCCCTTATATGCTACGTAACGTCTCCACCAATCAGTCAGCGCCTTTCAGTTGTCTTTCTTAATAAATACACTTGGTTATAGGTTTGCGGACGCAATACAGAACAATTATTAGCAGAATCTGATATAGAAGACTTAACACCTTCTGATGAAGATGTGGCGATCCTTTATTTGATATACATAATCAAACAGTTAAATTTTCTGGGAAAAGTCTAAACTTTGATCTGTTAGAATGCTATATTTATGTTGCAATTACTATGATAATGACTATTTTAAACTACCCAAACTTGCGCATGTATTGAGAGAAAAGGTGGCGAGTCGATATTATACCAGAGAAAAAGCCGTTTTGACGTTAGCTGATAATCTCGTTCCGGGTCATATACTTTATTTCGATAGGTATTTTAGTAGCGTTAAATTGGTAGATGAACTTTTAAGCAGTAGAATATAATGTTCTGGTACTATTATGAAAAATATGATACCTGCACCTTCCAAGCATAGTTTTTAGACGACCGTGACCTTAAAAATCGTGGCAGAGGAAATGTCCAGGTGCTGGTTAAAAAGGATAATAAAATGGCACTCACAAAGTGGTATGAAAATAAAGCTGTTAAGTTATTATCTTCTGTTGAGGCCAGCGAAGATATGAACGTATGTAATAGGTGGTCAAAATAAGAGAGGCGGTATGTGCTTGTGAATAGACAAGTCATTAGAAAGACCACAAGTCATTCTTTAAAGTAAAGCAGCCTAGGTGCCGACATTGTCACTACAAAAAATCTCGTGTTATTCAATTTGAAAAAAAAAATGAAATTTTTTTAAAGTTCTTGATTTTTATTTAGCTGATGAACGACTACTTGCGTAGTTTTTGTTCTCTTTAAGTAGATTTAATAGATATTGAAAAAAAAAAGATCTCTTAGCTCGTAAGACTTGTGTTTGTTGATTTTGTTGATTTCAAAATATTTATTTATTGTTACGAAAAATGTTTTTATTCGTCTATCAGCCCAATGTCATCCTACGAGAACATAAAAATTATACCTACTATTGGACCAGCAGCCGAATGTTCTCCTATGAGTACAAAATAATTTGACACTTTTATTGCTTATATATATCGTTTACCATGCCATACATACCATAAAAAAATATTGAGACACAAAAACTACTGTTATATAGACTTTTAAGACATTTTTTGTATGGGCGGTTAGTACTTTACACATTATGTACTTGTAGAAGAACATTGGGCTATTACTCTGACCTAACGAAAAACATGCTTAGGCCTTAGGAGGATAGACTATGTAGTTTGTCAACAGTATTTTATGTTTGTTTTTCAATACAGTACAGAGAAAAACGACATTCATATCGTCAATAAACTCAGCTAGGGTTTAGTGATATTTTAACTGGTTATGTATTGATATAGGTAGGGTAATGATGTTAATATTTTTATCACATTGATTTATATTCTAAATAAAAATAAAGCTTGAACAAAAATGACGATTTTATTATATATATTTGCAACATGTTTAGTACAGACAATTATTACATAAACACAAATACCCTTTTTGTTATTTCAACCATATTTAAATAATTTTGTACCTGGGCCTTGAAATGTTATTATTTTTTAAATGTTATTATTTATCAACTTAAGAAGCAAGTGAGTATAACTTACATTTCAATATAATACTAAAATACTGTTTGCAAGACGGACACAATTTTGTTACATGAGCACTAACTTTAAGTAAACTGTCATATAAATTATTATTTAAAGTTTAATATTCTAAAAGAAGATTTATCAACGAAGAGATCTTCAGTAAATTATAAGAACAAAGAAGAGCAGCAAACACTATCAGAGAACGAGTACCTTTCACTGAAATGGCTCAGTTAAAATGAATTATGCACGTGACTCCGATTAATTGTGTTGCCATATATCGCTGTGATAATCATGATGATGATCGCTGTTTGCAAAGTGTATGTCTGTACTTATGACAAAAATACGTTTCTATTAATTAAGACATAACAAAATTGAATATATTTGGTGATAAATTCAAAGACTGACATCAAAAATCTATATTCATAATTATAACTTAAAAGATATAATTAATTTCTCGAAATAAATAGCATCCCCCATTTCAACTCATTCAAGTTTTATTTTCACTACACTTGTCTATATCTGCCGTTAAAATGTGATGCCAAAACGGAACATATTTATACTTTCCAATAAAACCAACTTGTATTGAAATTTTCGTCAAGTATTATGTCCTTTGAAGTGGCGTTTGAAATAAAAAAATGTCTCGCGCAACGTCTAATCGAAAATTACCATTTCAAGTCTAGTTCGAGGGGTTCATGTTATGGATTGATAAACCAGTCACTTGGAAAAATGTTTGCACACAAGTAGAAAACGATAAGATACAATGTGAACATGGGTCAATCGTGGATGTGGTAGTAAAATATTGCTTTTATTTCGAACATTTTCAAAGGATGTTGGTCATTTTAAATTCCTGCAGTTTATAAAATTTTTGTTCTTTTTAATTTATTACATTTTGTAAGCTGCATGACAAAGACATTTAAGAAAGATAAGAAGATAATAATGATATGCACCTTCAACTATATATATAGATGCGAACTAGTAGATACTATATAAATGCGAACTGATATATACTTATTACTTTACAATAATATATTGTCTTGGAAAACATATTATTATTATATTTAATTTAATTTCATGTAATTTTATGTCTTAATTTTTTTACACAGATATGTTGATCAATCACGTCAATCGCGTCTACTCCGAAGATCTACCAACAGTAGATTGTTAAAAAATATTTTATAATTTTTTATCGTACAATGTATAACAATCACATAAATTAATTATTAAATAACAAATGTAAAAATTAAACATCCTTATTAATAATGGAAAGTAATGACAATCATAACTTTAATTTAGCCCCAATTACTGTTAATCAGCAGGTAATCTCGCAAGGCATTACAAAAAGAGCAATAATGTTAAATGTTAATTTGTGTGTGATTTATAAACCGCTAACAGCGCCACACCTCCGTGTCTCCATTGTATTTGTTGACCTCCTATTTAAAATAATTTTGTACGATATATCAAAGGTGGTAAAACCAACATCCTCGTCATGTCACAAATAAATAACCAGCGCAAATATATTATTTGCAACACACCAGAGAAGAGGCAGGTCTGTAATGCTTTGAATAATCGATTTTTCAGTACTTAGTACTAGTAGTAGTAGTAAAAGTAGTAGTAGTAAAAGTATTAGTAGTAGTGTCGTTACCTCATAAACATTTCTTAGTTACTTTTTGACAGTGTTAAAGAAAAATGCTTTATTAGGAAGCTTCTTATGTACAACTAGCAGGTTATCCATGCTTCGCAACGGACGACGAAAGTGACCAAACATTTTGTTTGAATTTCCACACCACCTATTAGGTATCAAACAGGCCCGTTATATTTTTTGCAGGTTTTTGGTTGTAACTTTGGAACGGTTTGGACCTTTGCAAAATCCTTTCTTATTGCACCTATTCAATATGTTAGGAGTCTTGTGTTCAAATTTCAGCTTTCTAGGTATTACGGTTTGGGCTGTAGAGCGATGAATGAGTCAGTGAGTGTCTTCGTGTTTTATATATTAAGGTAAAAAAGAAGAACCCTACAAAAAAGTTGCTTTTTTGCAAGTAATGGTAGCTTATATTAATTCCTCTTACCTATTACCATATCATAGTTTTAGAAACTATATATATTTATTTATATAAATATATATATATATATATATGTGGATGATATTTATGTGGCATTACTTATGTATGTCCAAAACATTATATGTATGATATTTTAATTTAAATTACTGCTCTGTACGTACATCATAATTCCCGGAGGTGAAAAAATATTAATTACGAGAGTTACCATTTAAAATATACTAGAAAATACGAGACTCATAAAATAGTACACGTTACTTCAGGAGGTTTTGTACGATCTTGTAATGTAAAATAAAGGTAATAGCGTTTCATGTGGAACAATTACATAATAAGTCATGAATCCTAAATTGGTACAATGCAACTATTTTATAGTATTTGTGTTCTTACGATTTTGTAGATGTATTAAATTAAACATCAAATTTTAAAGTTTTGAGCACTTATTGAATTTTTACGTTTTGATCACGCCTAAAATCGTTTAATATTACAAAAATGTATGACTAAAAGTCACCAAAATAGATAAAATTTCGACATATTTATATTATTTTCTATATTTCTAACATTTAAAACTGGTTATGAACGTAATATATAAAAGTAGTACACATTTCTTCTGTTCGAGTTTACAACATTTGAAATAACGTCATTCTATCGAGAAGAAATTACTCACCTTATTGAGTAACATTTTGACAGTTACAGGAACAGACCAAATAAGTATATACCGTTTATTTTATTTTGTACTCGGTTGATGTAAACGGGAAAATACCTAAGATGAAATGGAACTTTGGTTGGATATTTGTTGTGTCATTCGAGCTAAAATTATCCACTTAATACTTAAACAACGTCACGTTGTAATAAGGGTAATTGCAACTTAAAGTTATATTTTGGTATGATTTACTGAGGTTCATGTCGGCACTTCCGTCTACATTATTTCTTAAAATCAGCAGTTAATTATACATTTTATAATATTCTACGTATCTTTTTTGCTCCACCTTTAAATATTCGACTAAGAACTTAGAATATACATATCATATATATGTAACAAATTCTTAAATTTATCATTTAACCATATATGAAATCGCATACGATTAGTAAAGTCTGACATATTTATGATGCAGTGTGTGTGCTCATGGTGACAGCGGTCACTTGATTAATAATCATACCTCCTGTGCTTACAGAGGCCTATATATATATTTTATGGGGTAATACATACATACAATATACTTATAAAATTTAGTTTATGGATACAAAAATATATCAAAGTTGAATAAAGCTGAAATTCTTCACTAAATACGAGTAAAGTACTTTTTGCAGTAACTGGTCGTCTAGTCACTTCCATTTGACGTAGACAAGTGACCACCGGTATTGATTCAAAGTGGAAAAGATATTAATAAATTAATAAATTATATTCAATGGTTTTGCCGTGTCTTATCTTTAATTATTTTGGTCATGTTTTTAATTAGCTTTTCTTTATACAATGTTTTTTAGCAATCAATCTTGAACTCAAAAATCAGGGTTACTCAAAAACTGATTTTATTTTTCTGTCTCAGTTGCGGTAAATTAGAGTATGTTTTCTATCACCATTAAGAATAACATTCAACATTATTATACGGTCATTATTTTACGACATTAAATACAATAATATGAAATAAAACTGGTATTAAAAACACCTCTGAATAATTCTTTATGCAATAAAATTAGCTGGAGCGGTTATCTCGTGTAGCGTCCGTGCAGTTGCATTTCTCATATAGAGACATAACGTAGTGACAAAAAGGCGGATATCGGTTTTTAGGGTTCTGTATTAATGTTTCGATAAATAAATATTTTATGATTTTTACATAAAAAAAAATATATTTTTTTTATTTAAAATTTATTTTTATTTCCCTTTGGATTAGTTTTTCTTTAGAACAATAACTAAAACTTAGAATATTTAGTATAAATTGAAAAACACCGAATATGGTATATATCTTTCAAAGTTTTTAACTTTGTAATTAACTGTCAGGAAACTTTTATGGCTCTATAATATTTATTTACTATTGCTACTCGGACTTGTCCGTTTTTTAGGGACGGTTATTAATAAACATCGGGAGATAGTCCAAAACTGTAAATGATATACCGTAGGTGAAATTAATCATGATATGTTATTAATATAAAACAATTGGTATGACGAATTGCTCTAAAATAATGGGTAAATTCTTTTTCAGACTTACTTGTTTTAAAATGTATATTGTAAAATATGCAGTATAATATAAAATAGTTTAAATATAGTACTTACGTGTAGTGCAGTAGCAAAAAGAATGTAACCTCTTTGAATTATAATTTAGTCCAGTCATTTTAGGTGTTATCTGTCGAAAAATTCCTAGTGAAGTGAAGTGAATTGAAGTCCAAGCTGAATGAAATCACGTGATGCTGCCGACGTCTTAACAGTTGAAATAAATAATACTGCAATAATCGTTGTCAAAGACATTGCCCTGTGGTGGGTTGGTTACCCACTCACGCTACGTTGTTATGATTTTTGTAACCTATTGATCTTTATAACTTTTTAGTTGGCACGAAATCAATTCCGATTTTTCACATATTCATCGAAAATACATTTCTTTTGGATTTTTTCTACAAATTAGTATTTAAAACGCTTAATATGCCGGGAGTTAATAATAGTTCCATGTATGTTGACGTGTCTTTGTAACCCAAACCTTGCGAGCCTAATTTACGAGTATATCATACGGCTACAAGGCCCAGGTGCTGGTGTTACCGCAATCATAGAATTAATGGATCCTTTAACTATAGCCTGTAATGCATTGGATATTTTATTCAGCTTATCCAGAAATAGTATACAAGGTTCAATAATGTCTACGTTAATTCAGTTTGGAACAAAATTATGCAATATTTTGAAAATCTATCAAAATATAAAAAATCTATCAAAATAGAATTTGCAGATATATTATGGTAACGATATTAAAATTTTACTCAACATTATAAAATAAAATCGTTGTTTTCTTCAAATATGAGAAATATACATTTCAATTGAACCTCGAATATAATCAATTTGAATTTATTATATTAAAGCAAAATAATATAAACTTTACTTACCTCACCAACACATCATCACGGGATTTACGACACTGATAAAAAAAAAAATGAGTTTTTTTAATAAGAATATAGTGAAGATGTATTACAAACACAGCTTTTTCGTATACGTTAGAGTTTTATTAATGTTTTTTTTAATATCAGTTGTAGAAATAAGCATAGCACTTTGTATTATTTTATCTAATTCTGTTATTTATGCACCTAACATACCCATTGCAAATTACATTTAAGAAACGCTTAATTGTAATTCTTAATTTTGTTTAATTCTTAATTTCTTAACTCTATTTTCTAAATTAATGAAGATATATTAATAAAAGAGATTAATAGGCAAGGTTATATTTATATATTTAAAACACAACATTTATATTCTTTATGAAAAGCTATGTGGTTCACTCTTCGTTGTCAGTGTGGTCACTAGGATATTGAATAAGTAATATAAAACAATTACTAATCAATTGTATGGATACCTTGATAATTTAAAAGACTTGTGCGATGTATATCAATAAGGAAAGACAATTATAACACTACCTAGTATAAATGAACTAACTTCATATTCTGTATGAAATAAGATTTCCATTTTAAAATGGAAGTACTTTATTCGTCTTTACATTCCACACAAAGGAAAGATACGACTTCATCTCATGCGATATGTGTCGGCGGGTGTTGACTTAGCTTTCTGAAATAGTTATGATGCAGACTTTCATTTTGATAATAATTGGATAAATATTGGATTTGTTTGTAATGAGTTTAAGAAGATTAATGTTTATATTCGTTATATTTAATTAACAATTAATAGTTTACTCATTGATTTGCGTTAATAAAAGAAAAAAATTAAAACTGCATCGTGCGGATGAGGTATTGTTGGTCTGGTCGGCAGAGCAAATCACCGCAATTTTTCTTGTGACTAATCTGTTTTTGACTTGATTAATTTAAGTGGAAATATAAACTTCTGCTCTATTAAAAGATAGTAAAGTCCCTCAAAGTTATTGTCAAAATCATGTATAGGAAACTATGAATTATTTGCAGTTATTATACATATACAATAATAAAGTTACATTTTTAAAAGTCTCCTGTTAAGTCACGTGTGTATTTTTATTTATGTCGTACACATTTATTGTTTGCTTTGACGTTTAATTTAGGTTTATGAAGGCTCCAACTAGGAATGTGTTATAAGATTGTGTAAAGTGTATTACACTCACAGCACCCTTGTTAGAGGTTTAATTAATTGTGACATGATTTAATGGACTGTTATTTAAATGAATATTTCTAAGAAGCAAGTTTAATTAAAATACAGCGTATATTTCTTATTGAGACTTGGTTGTAACAATCAGATAATAAGTGGTGCCATCGCTTAGGTATGTCTGAAAATATCAAAAGATATACACGCTTGTCACAATTGAGAATTCAGAAATGATTCAAGAGATATACGGAGCACTCACTCATCTTAGTAAATGTACGGAAGTTATTAAGGCCGATCTTTTTTAAAAGACGCAGTCAAATGGATGCAGTGATAACATACCACCATACAAATAAATAGTTATTTGACTTTGATTCTTTTAAAATGTTTATAGTTAGTTTGTTGAAAGAAATATAGTAACTTATATACAGCAAGATAATGATTATTAGAATCTCATCATTTGGTATTCGAAATAAACAATGTGTATTGGGGTTAAAGGTGACATGTGTAAGGAATGTTAGTTAAATGTATGTTATAACTGCAGACTGCAGCTACAATCGAATTTTCAATAGTTTGCCATCAATACACGAAAACAGGAATTTGCGAGTAAGGAAGTCATTTTCTAAAGGAAAGTTGCTTCGTACTAGCTCATTCGAAATATGCTTACTTGGAATAACTCTATATTGTAAATAACATTAGTATTTTTTTTCTTTTAATGTAATAATACGTTCAAAATATATATTATTAAATAAGATTAATACATAATGATTATCTCCTTCTAAATGTGATTGTCCTATTAAATTTGTTTAATATAAATGTTTTATAATACAGTCAATGATTCAGACTAACAATTATATCATATTAATTGTGATGCGCTACAATTATGTATAATAACTAATACAACAAAATGTGTAATGTGTTGTTGTAATTAACGTAAAACGCCTCTGGTCTCATGCCGGAGGATAAGATATTATGTTTCGAATCCTTTTGTTCTAACCTAAGTTGTGTAGCCGCGATCTTATTACGTATCGCAAGGAAACTATGCTAATGGTTTCCATAAATTTTTAAGAGCGTTGCTGAATTTTGCCGGAGTGCTTATCTAACTGTTTGTATTAATATTGTCTGTGTTAATAAGGGTAAATTATATGAACAGAAAGACGAAGCTTCTTAGCATTCCATGGATTCACCGTGCGGGTGCCGGGCCCATCGCGTTGCAAGAAGATGAGCTCAGACAATGCCTGGGACTTGTGACTCAGATGTAGGTTTAAGGGGCCCCTTTACTATGCGCATATACCTCACCTTCACTGTTCACGCTCCTCTCCCTACCTAAAGTTATTCAGCTATGCGTAATTTATAGATTTTTAAATTATATTGATAAAAAAGTAGGGCATAAAAACTAAGTTACGTTTTGATGATATATTATGACAATTAACGATAAATTCATTTGAAAAAATTACACTGACGTAGTAAAATGACTTTACGATTAAAACACAAACACTATTAATAACTGTGAAAAATTGTAGATAGTGAAAAAAGAGATCTCATTCCTACTCCGTGCCGTTTACTGGGTTAGTAGTGACACCTGTAAACACCTAACGCGGATAATGGTCTGAGTTGAAAATTATTGAATTTACATCGCTATTAAAAAAATTTTGTTTATATGTATTTTTATTGCCACATAAAAAAATATAAAAAAATAAAATTTGGGGTGAACAACCCTTATCACTTGGGGATATAAAAAATAGATAACAACCTATTCTTAGACCTACTGAACATACATGTAGAATTTTATTTATTACATTTTACAGACATAGATTGTATGTTTATAATACAATAAAAGTATTATGGAAGATCCATTCAATTATCTGTTTTTTGTACAATATTTATATATATATATTAATAATTTGAACAGTGTATAAAAACTATCATAATAAGCACCTAAATAATTTATAACACCTTTAAGCAAGTGGCATTCGTAGTCACGTTTGTTAGTAAACCTCGTCATAATTGGTGTCACAAAAACCCTACCTAGAAACTATGATGTTAGTGGAAGTGGTGTGTTTTTAAAATCTAACACAACTTGTTACTGAGTGATCCCAAATCTCAACAATCATTACACTCTCACTTGTAGCGGCGTGGCTCCATATCAACAGGCAAAAAACATTTGTTAGAATATCTTCTCATTCTATATGATCGTACTATATTTGTTGGTTACATACACAAGCAATTTCAGTTATTTAATCAATTTCTAGGTGTAATTTTATTATGTATGTCGTTAAATATTGTCAATAATGTATTACTCTAACGTTATAACATCTATTCAAAAATATATTTTAATCTTCCATGTAGTAAATAAAATAACATATCTACAACGTAAAATATTACGATAATCTTACGTTTTGTCGTTAAAATGTAATGGTAACAAGTACTCATTGTTAAGACACTTGACACCCCAAGCCGGTTACGAAATATTATGGCGTGAAATGACGTAAAATATAGAAATAAAATAAGCTATAAATATTAAAACGCAACTTAAAATTTTTGTTTACTTTGTGTATATTTGACATATATTTGTTGTTAAAATCAATTCATGTCATCATTTTCATAAAATGAAGTTAAGGAGTCCAACCAACTAGTTTTCAACATTTATCTTTACTTTTTTATGATTTGACTAAAATAATATGCAAAGTATAATCATATCTACTAATATGCGTTTTGAAAAATAAAAAGTTATTAAAAATTTAAACAAATATGAACTCGATTTTATTTTACGCAACTGATTCCAAACTGTCTTGGTTTTTATAACAATTTCATCCAAGAATTAATTATTCTCACGAGTCAAGTAAGAACCACTATAAATTGAACCGCAGAACCTTTAGTAGGTGACCGGCCGTGACAGCGAGCGCCGCAAACATTAGGGAATTACAAACTTGGAAATAGACTAAAGTTCTGTAACAGTTCCGAAATGGGAATAAATCGAGCGAGAAGGATTCTCTTATATAGAGTTAATAAAATCAGAAGTTTTATTGTGTATTTTATTATAATAATACACATTATGGTAAGGGTAAAAGTATGAGAGAGATAAGAAAAAGAGCGTACAAGCTGCAAAAGCACAAAATGAAAGCACTTATAAAGATGAAGCGTGAAAATTCTGAGAGAGAAAGGGATGAAAGGTTGACGAACAACTTCCGGGAAAACACGAAGCTTTTCTGGCGAGAAGTTAGTGGTTCCCGATGTTGTTCGGTAACCTGTAGAATGAAAGGGGTGCTTTCGAAGAGCGGTGAAATTTTAACTGAGCAAACACACGTTTTGCAGCGGTGGGCGGAATTCTATAAGGAGATGTATGAACGAAGGACGCCTCGGTCTTGACTACCAGCGTAATGCTGAGTCAAGATGTAGCCGATGGTGAAATCAGTTTGGAAGAAGTAGAGAGCGTGATTCGAAGTCTGAAATGTGGTAAGGCTGCGGGAGCAGACGAAGTTACTGCCGAGATGATCAAATATGGTGGTTTTTTCTGGTTTTTGTGCAATTTATGCTGGAAATCCGGGGAGGTCCCAGACGATTGGCGAAGTGCAGTCATCGTATCTTTGTATAAAGGCAAAGGTTCACAAATAGACTGTGCAAGCTAAAGGGCCATCAGTTTGATTAGCTTGGGCAGTAAAGTTTATGCTAAAATTTTAGCGAGAAGAATGCAAGAGAGATCTGAAAGGCTGTTGTGGGAGGCCCAAGGAGGTTTTAGACCTGGAAGAGGGTATATAGATCAGATCTTTCCCTCCGCATGATCACGGAAAAGTTTTTTGGCCCTAAACCAAAAGGTTTTCTGTGCTTTTGTAGATTTGAAAAAGGCGTTTGACAGGGTTGTGAGAAAGAAGTTATGGGAGATACTGCCCCGATACAATGTGAACGGACCCTTGCTACAGGCTGTAAGGTCTCTTTACCGAGATCACTCAGCCTGTGTGCGAGTAGGAGCTGGCATGTCGCCCTGGTTTGACATCCAATCGGGTGTTAAGCAAGTTTGCGCTATGTCAGCTTGGTTGTTCAATTTGTATTTGGATAGTTGTCTCCAAGGAGTGAAAGATAGTGACATGGGAGTGAAAGTAGGTGACCTTAAGGTCAATTGCTTACTATATGCAGATGATGCAGTGCTCATTGCATCATCAGAATGCAATTTGCAGGCATTGGTCACCACTCTGAAAGATGGGTGTGAAATTAATGGTCT
This sequence comes from Melinaea menophilus ssp. n. AW-2005, assembly GCA_918358695.1. NCBI lineage: Eukaryota > Metazoa > Arthropoda > Insecta > Lepidoptera > Nymphalidae > Melinaea > Melinaea menophilus. The sequence goes on along the minus strand of OU911041.1, from coordinate 26,559,031 downwards.
TAAACTGAATGTAGATAAGACGAAGGTTCTGATATTTGAAAGAAATGAAGAAAGAACAGAATGTAAGATCAACGTGAATGATAAGATAATAGAAGAACAAGTGAATGAAGTGGTATATTTGGGAAGTATGTTTAGGAGAGACGGAAGATACGAAATGGATGTGGAAAGGCGTATTGCTGCCGGTAACAGAGTCAATGGTGCTTTGACTGCATTGTTGAGACGGCAAAACGTCAGTATAGCTGCACGTTTGGCTGTACATAATGCAGTTCTGCTACCGACGCTGTTATACGGCAGTCAAACGTAGGTAATACAGAAGAAGAATGTAAGAAAGATGAATGCTGTGGAGATGTGATCTCTTCGCAGAATATGCGGAGTCAGTCTAGCTGATCGTATCCGCAATGAAGAGATCCACATAATGGCAGGTACTAGCGAAGATGTCACGGTGAGAATGAAGAAGAACGTGCTCAGGTGGTTTGGGCATGTCAAAAGAATGAGTGATGAAAGAATGGTAAAAAAGATTTATATAGGAAAAGTGAGCGGTAAGAGAGAGGGGCAGGCCTCGAGTGACCTTCGAAAATACAGTATCAATGTTACTGGAGAAAGGTCACGTAAAAAGCATGAGGACCCCTCGGAGGGCATGTATGGAGAGGTTGATGTCTGTGGCCGAGGCGAAAGAGGTATGCAGAGACCGTAGCGTTTGGCGCTCCGTCGTCTCTGGCTACCTCGCAAGGGATATGGCGTGAAAGTAAATAAATAAATAAATATGATTACCGAATATATCGAGCAGTGCGAAATAGTCCTATAGAAATCTAATTCTAATAATATAGAAGTAATAATGAGACTAATAAATAATTATATTATTCTTTTTTTTTTCATTTAACATCAGTTTTATTTTTGGAACAAAATATTTCTGCGTAACCAAACAATGTACAGCTAACTAGTCCAAGAAATCTAAGATTTAATTTAATTGTATTAGAGTTATAAACATAATACGTTTAACTTAAATTCAAAATTTGATATTTACTAATCTACGACCACTGCATTGGTAGAATATTTAAAAATTTTATTCGCCATTGTTCTCAAGTGGATTGTTAGAGACTCGGTGCAATAGAAGTTCGGCCATTCCATTAAAACTAGTTCCTTATTTCTTAAACATTTTATGGATCTTTGGTATAAAATAAGCAAGTTGTTTATATAAATAATGACTTTTGAAGATATGGCAGATTTTTATGACTGAGAATGTATATATATAATACCAGCGAATTAAAAACATAAGCTATTTCATGATGATAATTTCATTAAAATACAAGTATCAAATTAAAAAAATCTTGACTTGAGGAGTGAGAAAGAGCGCTAGTGTTAGTGGCACTTTATTCGTCAGTTACACGCTGGTGAAGCGCTAACAGCGTTGTTGTTTCAAATTAATGTATGTTAAGTTTAGACAGCAATTAGCGAGTTCTCCTCCATTTCTAAGCATTGCAGGATGTATGTATGAAATGAGCAATAGTTATTTCTTTACAGGAATTGTTAGATGGTAATTACTGTGCTATTTTGTAAAAAAATGTTATAGTTTATGCGGAACTTGTTTTATTTAAGTTAGCCTTTTGAATTCAATAATAAGTATAACATCAACCTAATAACATTACGCAGAATCTTATATGCAAATGTAATATTAACATATAAAGACAAAGTATTTTTTAGAATATTTATAATTATCTCAAAACGATTTTTCTAATATGCTGAGATAATGTTTTGGTAAAAACCCACATTTGCTAAGTTGATATAATTTTGTATGGTTGCTTTATTACAACACTACATAATAGAAAATGTACTTGTCCTTTAGTACATTTTTTACATTTCAAACAACATTTTTAAATGATTCTTATTTATTAAATATTTAATATTATTCAGTAGCATGTATCAGCCACAACTATCAATATCCTTTGAAAAATCAAAGAAGTTAAATATTTTCTAAATCTGATTATTAAAAATATGTTATTAGAATAAAATTTATGAAAACAATAAGTTCATTAACTATGAACATTAATTTAAGAGTGTAAGCTTATTAAAACTCATTTAAACTCAAAACTGCAATGAAAAATGAAAATTAAATACTCAATGTCCGTATTCTGAGCACTTAAATTTTATTAAGTAATTCCCTGAAGCATCGTTTCGTAGTGGAATTTAATAGCCATAAAGTTTTCTAGCTTGTGGTTCAGTGAGAGAAGTAAAGATTTGAATTCTTTTGTTTCTGCAATTGCGTGTTCCACTGTTTATTATTTAAACACTTTTATTGTTGTTAGAGTTTTGCTGTATTTTAATTTAAGTTTTATTATTTATGTGAATTGTTTTTTTGGGTTTTTAAGTTTAATGTGAATATGTGTGAATTAAATTAAATTTATACAGACTTATTCTTAATTCTACTCAGCTTTTTAAACTTAAATAATAATAACCTAACTTAATCTAAAATTTACATATAATAGTTAAAATAGTTTTTAAGAAGGCAGTTTCTTATTAGAAGCTAATAAGAAGATAAAATAGCTGTATTTATTTATTTTATTTATTTATTTATTTATATCTTTTCCACTTTCAATCATTTTCAGTGATCACTTGTGTACGTCAAAATGGAAGTGTCAGGAGGGCCTATTTCGATACCAGATTTATCGTAATAAGCCCTTCTGTTATATTATTATTATTTATTAGTTCAAAATAGAAAAAAGAAAATTAAAAAAAAAAGTAAAATAGCAGATTTGAAAATATCTTCTAATATTTTTATGAAGCTTTTCCGCAGTGTATAGAAGTTAAGCCTAGTTAAGTTACCCTATTGTATTATTTTTTAAATAATCATAAATCTGAAGCAAAATTGGCTTTTCTCAATATTATAATATGCATAATATCGCAATTTTCTTTTTTAGACGATGAGAATTTTTTCATGGTCCTGTGTTTTGTGTTCTAAAGGTTCAAAAGCCCGTTATCCTATCCGAAGGGAAATGGTAGCTTGAGTAATTATTGTACGGTGAAACGCATTAATATTCCTCATTATAATATTAATGGTCATAAGCTTACAGGAATCATGGTGAAGATGTAATCAAAATGAGCTCAACACGTCAAATGTATCACGAGAAGAAAGTAAAAGAGCAGTATACTTTGCACATGAATTTTATAATGAATTTTATATATTCAATTTCATCATTTTCAAAACTAAATTTCCGTAGTTTTTCTGTTTTCTTCTCTAATATCTCATAATAATTTAATAGGTCAGAACGCTTATGAAGTTTAAGCATTTGGTTTATCTTTGGTTTACGTAGGGTTATCACGTGCCCGAACTTCGGGGTTATTTAAAATAGCTTCCTCGCAAATAAAGACGGTACTAACATAATATTATGTTGATTGTTATTGGCTTAATTTTTAAAAACCCTCATACTGTTAAAACAGCCTTTTTTATCTTGGCTAAGTTAATATACCGGAACACCCAAGATTTTGTAAAAAAATCCTTCCCATCTGCTAGGAAATGTTGATGACCTTTTTAATTTTATTTAATAGTCAACTACGAATCTCGGTACGAGTGGGTAGTAATCTAAATAATATATAAATCGGCTTATAATTAATGTCTGGAGAACTAACATTATGTCATTGGAACGACTGTTCTTTGAAATGCTTTTGTATAAGGTAAAAGATATATTTTATTCTTTTAACTTCATCATTATAATGTTCGTGTCTGGATATCTGAACTTGGAATCTCTTATGTATCACGAAGTCGAAAGAAAATTAATTAAAACGTGGTTTCTCTTCGGGTAAATTGTTAAAAATGGGCGTTTCTTGTTGGCCATTTCGTGGTTTATGTTAAGAATACTCTCTTTTTGATGACTAATAATTATAATGTAATATTGTTCTCCGATGAGATATTCTTTCTAAATGATTTGCAGCAAATAACCGTTTGCTTAATAATTAAACGCAGTATCTCAAGTTTTCTTTATCTAATGTTCAACTTATTAGACTATTAATAAAACTATATTTTAGTTTTATCTTCAAATAGTCGTGAAGCACTCATATCAATATAGTAGATGAATGTTTAAGGTCAGCCGCATATCCGCTTAAGAAAATTAGACAAATAACTAATATCGCCACATTCATAGCATTTTGCTCTAAGAGTTAGGGAGAAATGTATAACTTATTTGAATGGATGAATGACTAAAATGATGGATGATATGATAAACAAATAAAATAAATAGGAATGGAGAATCTCAGGCTTGATGTAACGTTAATTTTATTATGTTCTTTAACATGTTTTAGAGCTTTAATAAATTCCTAGTTAATATAAATGTTAGAACATAAAACAACATCACGTTCAATAAAAAGTTTGCTAACGTCCATACCGTATTGAAGAAACTGGTCAAAGAAGCTAAGCAACGTCGGGCGTGGTCAGTACTTGGATGGGTCGCCTGAGAAAATTTTTGTTAATTTGTTTACAAATAACTTACAATAAAGTTAATATTTTTTTGTGTTTTTACTATCACTCTAAGTGATTTTTTTTTTAGAATTAAAGTTATCTAATTTGCAAAATTTTCATGTTAAAATTAAATTCTGTGTAAAAAAATGTTTCATATAATAAATGAGGAGTGTCAAATCTAGTACAATAAGGCATCCATTTTGGCAGTATAGCTCTCAGCTGACGCTATTTGTCTATCCGGAGCCGAAGCAAATGTAACTGTCTCCATCCGGTCCAATCTAAAGATACAACGTTACTATTGTCACCATAAAACTTACAGTTGAGTTGTATTTTATATCAATTTTTATTCAATATTTTAATAAAGTAACGTAACCTAAGTATTATTATAACGTAAACGCTGAAATAATTTTATGCTAGATATAACATTTTTTTTTCTGAAATTAGTAAGCCACCGAATTTTTCTAATCTTAGGTGATTAATACAAAGTGTATTTATAATGCCTTATGAAACATAATAAATACAGGGTGGGCCAAAAATTTTTGCAAATAGCAACACTTGATTTCTCCAAGACCGTGAGAGCAAGGGGCGCGCGGGTGGCGGGGAATTGTGCGTCGTTTAATGCAATTTTAGTCACGATGGAGCGCTTCACGGGACAACAGCGTGCTTTTTGCGTAAAACAATTTTACAAAAACAACGATTCCTACGTTACTGTACGACGCCTCTTTAGAGTTGAATGCGGATTACAACGTGTAAGTGAGTGTCCAAGTGTTAATTTAATTAAAGCTTGGGTTAAAAAGTTTGAGCAAACGGGATCGACAACGAATATTAAACAAACTGGGCGACCACGTTCAAGAAGAAGCGAAGAGAACATTCGGGAGGTTGAAATTTCTGTAAGGGACGATCCAGAATCATCTACGCGTAAGCGGTCGGCGGCTCTTGCTATACCAAGAACTAGTCTGCGGCAAATCTTGCATTTGGACCTTTAACTGCACCCATATAAGCTTCAAGTTGTACAGGAGATGAAACCAAACGATTACATTCAACGCAAGTTATTTGCTGACACTATACTGGAGCGATTCTCTAGCCTTGAGAATGTATTGTTTACGGACGAGGCCCATTTTCACATTAATGGTCACGTAAATAAACATAATTGTCGATATTGGAGCACGGAAAACCCTCACTATAAACACCAAAAGCCTCTTCATTAACCAAAAAGGACAGTGTGGGCTGCCATATCCGCAAAGGGCATAATCGGTCCATACTTCTTTAAAAATAATCAAGGAAATAACGTAACTGTGAACTCAGTGGAATACGTGAAAATGTTGCGAGAGTTTTTGACACCACAGTTGCATGAATTTGAAGGATACAATAGCCGGACTTGGATGCAACAAGATGGAGCAACATGCCATACATCAAACGTGACTTTACCGGTGGTGAAAGAAATGTTTCCTAACAAATTGATTTCTCGCAGAGGTGATATCCCATGGCCTCCCAGAAGCCCGGACCTTACACCTTGCGATTTTTTCTTGTGGGGATATCTGAAGAGTCGAGTATACCTTAATAAACCGACGACCATATCCCAATTAAAAGAAAACATCCACGAGGAGATAGCCGCGATTCCTCGCAGCATGTGTCAACGAGTTTTCCAAAGTTTAGGTAGTCGATTGCAGGAGTGCCAACGACGAGACGGAGCACATCTCGACGATGTCATTCTTAAAAAAATAATTTTAATAAATGTTAATTACGTTAAATAAATCATAAACAAAATAACATTTGTACTTTTATTTCTAGACATGTTTCGACAGTGCAAAAATTTTTGGCCCACCCTGTATTACCATATTCGAAAACAAATAGTATACCACAGTTTAGGCAAAGCGCCAACAGCTTTAGAGGCAATGCGGCTGCACCTTTTTCACTTCGCTATAGAGGTATTGAGAGCAATTCAGCTCTTCAGTTACTGAAATTAGATAAATTCACTTCTTGTATGAATATAATGAACATCGATAATAAATTGTTTGGTTTTCCTTGAGTCCGGTTTGCTTTAGACTTGTTGATAACACCCGACTATTGATATTATATATCAATTGATATTATATAATGTTTGTTGTATGGACATAGTCACTCTCCTTCCTATCGTCACATATTAGTTGTTGGTTGGTCAGCTAAATGTTACCTAAAATTTTATTTATTCATCTACTCTGAGATAAATATAGACAACGCAGGTATCACTGGACATGGTTTCCTTATACGAATAAAATACAAATTATTAATTCTATTAGTAATTTTTTTATTGAAATTGTCATACTTCGTATTCATTTCTTAGTCTAGTAAAAGTTTGGCGTAATACACTCGAGGTATTGGATTTAAATCATTAGAGGCTCAAAACTCATTATGAATACAAATGTATCTACTTATAAAATTATTTCATGTACTTGTATATAAATATTTAGTAACACCTGCTTTAATTCTAATACTGTTTTAACTTGAAAAAAAATTATGAATACATAATAACCATGTTCTGATTATTTAATTTATTTAATATCTTTTAAAAGACATTACAGACTAAAATCTAAAGAGATTGTAAAACAACACAAGTAAAGTAACAATTACATAAAGCAGGTAAATATTTTTCTTTGTATTTTATAGTAGGAAAAATACTATCAAACTCGAATGAAAACATCCGCCATACGAGCTTCACGGAAGCCAAAACTATTTGGTCAATTTCATGTATATAATATTTTATTGAGAAAATATTATTATCTGAAGTATTCTTCCTAGCACGCAAGGCTTCGGTTATTCAAAATAATAAAATTTCGGCTTGTCGTTTTGTTACTTATAATATTTAACCTATTTAAAATTTTTTACTTTAATTTTAAATACTTGTATAACATATTACGAGGAGATAATTTCCGAAGAGTACGCATTTCGATGCTAATAATCTTCGTCATACCAGATCCTATTTTAAAAAGAACAATCAATAAAAATATCATATTCAATCAAATCAGTCAGTTAATAAGTAATTAGGAGGCTTAATTATGACACTTAAACCAGAATTCAGTTAAAAAACATAATATATAACGCAAAAAGGGTTTGCATTCTGGATGGCAATTAATAGCTCATCTATTATTCCACCACGTGTACAGTGGCAACGTGAATTAAACAAGAACACCGACATAAAGTTAAGGCTACCCAAAAATCAAATCTTTTTAATTCAAAAATTTACTATCGATAGCTTTGGCAATAGAAAGATATATATGTAAATATAACTATAATTTAGCCAACCTTTCCATAAAGACATCTACCAATTCGTATAACTTTAAAATATAGAACTTCGACCAGCTGCATGATAACTGGTAATGGAAGTCTGTGACATCCTGAGCCATTACTCAGGATGTCACAGACTTTAAATTTAAAAGTTTACGAAATTTAAAAGTGTCTATGACGCGGATTTTAGAAAAATCGAGGACACATTTTATAAAGTCAAATGATTCGTTAATATATCTACTTTAGAATGATGGAATTGTTTATAAAAAAAAATATCAGTATGGTGTAGCAAAAGTTTTAGAAACAAATTGTTTTAGTATTTAGCCGATAATAATTTTATATTAACGAAATAGCTATCATTCATAATATGACTTTAACATTTGTATTATAATATTTTGAAAAGGCAATTAAAACATTATTGCAGTTATAAAAATTTATAAAATTAAAGTAATAAAAGGTAACTTTTTTTCATTACAGTAATAGGTAAAATAATATTTGTGACATTATAATTAAAAGTAGGGACAGCAAAAAGTAAATGATCTTCTACCTTAAATTGTTATTTGTAAAATATATAATATAATCTTTTATGTTAAAGTATCTAAATAAATGTTAAACATATACATTGAATTGTAATGGGAAATTTCTGTACAAAAATATAAATTACAGCATTTCTTATTTACTACAGTTGTGTTTCCACACTCGTTGATTCTCATAAAGCTGGGGCGTACTGAGTATTTAATTACGACGAACATTTTTTTACTTCGAACACTTGCATTTACATGTTATGAGAAACGTCTTATAAGTCTACGTGGTGTCAGAAAAGTTCAGGTTATATTTATTTATTTATATTTATTTAGCTTCACGCCATATCCCTTGCGGGGTAGCCAGAGACAATGAAGCGCCAAACGCTACGATCCTTGCATACCTCTTCGTCTCGGTCACGGACATCAACCTCTTGATACATACCCTCCGGGGGTTCGTCATGCTTTTTACGTGAACTTTCTCCAGTATCATAGATACTGTGTTTTTGAAGGTCACTCGAGGCCTCCCCCTGTCTCTCTTACCGCTAACTTTATCTATATAAATCTTTTGTACCATTCTTTCATTCGACGTGCCCGAATCACCTGAGCATGTTCTTCTTCATTCTCACCGTGACGTCTTCGCTAGTACCTGCCATTATGTGGATCTCTTCATTGGGAATTCGATTAGCTAGACTGACTCCGCATATTCTGCGAAGAGATTGTATCTCCACAGCATTCATCTTTCTTACATTCTTCTTCTGTGTTACCCACGTTTGGCTGCCGTATAACAGTGTCGGTAGCAAAACCGCATTGTGTACAGCCAAACGTGCAGCTATGTAGACGTTTCGCCGTCTCAACAATGCAGTCAAAGCACCGTTGACTCTCTTACCGGCAGTAATACGCCTTTCCACATCCATTTCGTATCTTCCGTCTCTGCTAAACATACTTCCTAAATATATTAATAATAAATATATAATTCTTGTTATAACCAAAATAAAACATATTTAGTAATTTATATGTACACGAGGAATTTTATTTATATAATTTCTGTGGGGACACCACCACCATGGGGACACCATTTTATTACCAAAATTTATTACCTAATTTTACCAAATTTTTGAGCGCGAATCGTATTCTGCTGAGGAAATTAAAATTACATGATTCTTTTAGTTTACTTTTTTCGTTATGAAGAAATGGCATTTTATCAAAAAACCGTCTACATTGAAGGATATTTTATTTGCAAAAAATATGCTTTCCTCCAATTGTTTCCCTGTTGACGCTCAACATTTGCAAGTTCGCTGAACGAAATATAGCAAATAAAAGAAAATAAAAACTAGATTATACGAAACAAGGTCCCTAGGTAATCGTAGACGAAATGGCAGAACGAACGACTGACTGAATGAACGGGCGGAATACCTAATGGACAGCTAATAAGACAACTTTGTTCAGTAAAATAAAACACGTACATTATGGACACTTCACGTATTAATTGTAGAACTTTTAGTGGTAACGTTGATTTTATCTACACAAATCGCTTTCTACTTAAAAGAGCCTAAAGACAAAACGTATATTCATAATTTTGTTGTAGATTACCATTTTTCCTAAATTCTTAGTTATCGTATTCGGAGACGTAATAAGGTAGGTACTGGAGTGATATTGAATGCTTTTATTTTATGACGATATTATTTTAGTAACACTTATTTATTACAAATATACTCTAAATATAAATTATAAGATGCTTCTGTTATTCTAAGAAGCCTTATGAGTTATAACTAATATTATTTTACAAGTTTCTCAAAGTATTCTCAAAGTAAGTAGTTTTTTTATTGGGTGAATTATTGTTGTATTTTTCAAATTTCTAAAATAGACAAACCACAAAAACGCTTGTTAAAAGCTCATCTGGACTCATTGACTAGTGATCCATTCCGGAGGAAAATAGGTGTTCATCAAGGATCAGCATTAAGCCCATATTGTTTAACCTCTTCAGCGGCTACATTACAGTAGACACACAAGCGCCACCAGAGAATATGATCTAGGCAAACAAATCTTATAGTAATATTGAAAAAAGTTTTAACAATAAACAACAATTTAACATCCTTGATAAATAAAACCTAAGCTTCGTTGTTAAAATTACTATTTATAATTAGCAGTAATGATCTTATCAATATAATGAAAGAATTAAACTAATATCTCTAATATCATAAGCAGTCTCCGCCTATTTTATTATGGAATAATAAACTTTTTTGTTAATGTGGATATTATGATAATTTTGTTATCTTTACCTGTTAATACTTGGGGGCATAATTATTGAGATTACATGGTTTACTGAGGGTTTGGTGAATTAAGTTTAAAATTTGCGTGTTTACGCTGTGACTACACGTAGTATAAAAGTAGCGAATGAAATATGAAGGCTATTACTGGTAAATCGTGTAATAATTAGGTCTTTTCTTCAAAATATTAGGTATTTCTTTTATTTTTTTGAAAAAATGCTATTTAAATTTTAATATTTTGTTATTAACAATAAAGTAAAGGAAGACGATTACATTAGATAACGTTTTTTTTTTATAATATGCAATAATTTTCAATAAATATAGATTAATTGATAACATTATAATAAAAGTTTATAAAAAATATGAAATAAAAGAAATAAAAACAACTATACCATTATTAAAGATATTATATATATATATATATATATATATATATATATATATATATATATATATATATATGTCCTGTTTTTCTTCAATATATATGACTAGGAAAATCTACTTATTCTATTAACAGTAATACTATACAAACTCAATGCAATAATATGACTTAAGAGCTTTGGGGTGCATAAAATAATAATTCAATACCAGTTTTTGTGACATTTCGACTGAAAATTATAAGACTTATATATGTTTGTATTGAGTATTTTATATTATTTTTCTGATTGTATAAACAATGTACAAATATATATATATATATATATATATATATATATATATATATATATATATATATATATATACGAGTATATTCGATTACACAAAATTAACTCACTGAGTCAAAGACATTCTAGAGACAATCTTTTGTTTATTGCATTTTAAATATATTAAACAGATTGGAAATTTATTTCTTGGCTTGAAAATATCGATTATGATCTATTTATAGAATGTTTCTTTTAACAATTGATGATGTAAACAATATCAAGGTAATGGAGCTCAAATAAAGAATTTCTTCCAGGTAGGTAGAGATACACGGATACCATAGAAGGATAATTATATCCTGTGATTGTTCATGTGGCGTGTAATCAACAAAAGTCAATAACCTCGTGAGTGAGTTTCAAAATCTATTCTCTATAATTTAGGTATGTGTCATATTATACTCAAAGCTATTCACAAAATCAATATTAAATAATTATAGTGAGAAAGGATAAGTTAAAATAAAATCTGAACATTATATACATCGGCAATTGGATAAAATTACGTAATGTCTCGTATCAAATAAAATGGCGAGAGACATTGTTTAATAATGACAATTCGAATGTTCTTGTGTTGTTTAGATTTTTACTCTTATTATATGTATATGCCTCATGTATAATCAATCTACTCACAGTAGAGCGACAGCCAACACTTCCAGCACATTTGAAGAAAGTTAATGACTGAAGAAGCATAGTCTTGAAGTATGTTTCAAACATATGAATTTTTTAAACTACATACAAAATGAATATCATTCCTTTGCAATATATAGATGCATATAAACATGACTGTGATTGTGGCTTGTCCAACAAGAGGAGTAGTGATACTGGAATTAGGGAACATATCACAGACGTATAAAATATGCGTATGCGAAAGTCTGTAGTGTGAACAAAAAGTTATCTATATTCAAAGATATCCTATAATAATTCACAGAACTGTGAATATAGTGACTCACCCAAACTGTTAGTGGCTCTTAGTACATTCTGTGCATTCTGATATCTAATAAACCGTAAACTGATAAAATGTTGGAGATAGATGACAAAGATATATTTTATTTTTAATATTACTCACTAACATAGCTGCTTCAACTTCCTTGATTATATGACGTCATTAGTTATGGTTCTGGTTAGTCTGATTGTTAAATAAATTTTGATAAATTGAAATACCTTTCCTTGATTAATAAGTCTCTTAATGTCAACCAATCATTACAAAGCATTAAATATATACTAAACAAATTAATTAAATGTGGTCTAATTACGGTACCTGAAATGAAACAAATATTCAAAACAATAATAGACAGCGGCAAAGATATGAATCATTATAACCAGTCATGAAAATCGATAGAGCCTTGTAGCCCTGATTTACTGACAATAACCACAGTACCTCTGGGTTCTGAGTTTCACAATGCAATAAACAAACAGGTCTAATTCAAATAAATGACTGTTAGGTACTGGCAGAATATTATACTACCAGAATATTCCATTTCAAGTGTTCATCTCGTCGGCAGTATTTAGTTTGGTGTACATTTCATCTGGTGTACCTACAAAACATAGGTGAGTGTTTTATATCAATAATAACAGATTTTTTTGTTCTTAATTTATTTATAATTCTGTAATTAACTTTTAAAATTAAAAGACTAAGCTTGGTTAGATAGTAATGAACTAACAATTTTAAACGACTTCTTGACTTGAACCAATTCTTATATTAATTAAACATTTGTTGTATATTTTTTCCGTTTTATTACTTTATAAATTATGTTTATGGTTTATCTAAAGTTATGGTAAAATTTTAATTAGTCCTGAAATTTTGCGGTAAACAAACAACTCTACCTACAAAATCACACATACACGATACTAGAAAACAATGTTTAAAAACAATAAGAATATAATATTATATTTTAAAATATTAAAAATACAATATGATTATAAAATCATCACGATCTCGAAATTAATAACACTATTATACTGTAATTATCCTAAATAATGCGGTTAAATTAGTAAAAAAACTCATATTAAATATAAAAAAATATATAAGAATGTGGGTTTTACAGTAGTAAGTGGTGAGATAATCAATCATTAATTAATTTTTCAGAATCTCTTCTCCAATTAGTGTTCCTAGCTAAATAGAGTTTTTTAGAGTAGATTTTTATTGTAAATTTTTTTCCAGGACACATAAATAAATAATTTTAGTTATAAGATAGGGTCTAGGCAAGAATTTTTTAGTACTAATTCACGGGTGATTTAGTTAAATATTTAATCTGAGATTTCTCCTTGATACCTAAGATTACTTCAGAAATATTGAGTCGCGTCGTGTCAAATATTAAATGATGATTAAAAAAACACATTTTATATACAAAATAAAAAAAATAACCACTATTAAAATTATTAAAAACGAAACAGTAAAGAAACTAGAAATAAAAACAACTTTAATTTATGATCTTTCAAAATCGTAAATTCTCGATGGGTGGGAGTCGCAAAACCTTCGAACGCAACATTTTAACAAACTCGATTGTAGTAAAAAAGAACTGGGACGGATTTTTATATTACATCTTCTATGTTACTTAAAATTATTAGAGGCTAGGAAATATATACTACTTTTTTATAATTGTATATATACTGTATAATATTTAACATGTAATATTTGTTAATAATTGTATACTTCATTTAAGCTGCTAATTTTTCGGATTCCGTAAAATGAAATGAAATTTAGAACAAAAAATATTCTTTACTCGTATTAATATTACATTAGTATTAATATTACTGATAAATATTAGAAAATTATTCTCAACCCACAGGGACGATCGATCGACCGAAATGGAAATTTTAATTAACCTTTAGTATATGGCTTTGAAAATTAATGTATCCTTCGATGACTATCGGATAACCTAATTTCTAAAACCGATTGCTAAATTGCTAATAACATAAAAAAATAATAAATTTATTGAAATTGAAGTTTGAGATGATACAAAAATATTGTAGTCATTATAATATTACTAATCTCCTATTTTAATACCAGTAGTTTGAACAAATTACTAACAAATTAAATCGGCAGTCCTATTATAATTATGCCATTGAAATAAAAATAAGATATTAGTTAGATGTTGTTAATTAATCGTCATAGATTAGTAACAAAAAAATAATTAATTCAGATCTAAAATTAATATTTATTTAATACAAAAAATAAATACTACTCTGTTTAAGAAAACAATGAGATTAGAGTAAATTATTTCACTGAGTAAAGATAAGATGAAATATGTATATTTATGTAGATGCGTTACATCTGCTCCTACTAATGTTATTCGGAATTAATACCACAGAATCATGAAATGTATTAAAATGACTTGATTTGACATTTTATTTCACTGAATTTACATTGGCCTATAATAAGCTAATATTAATCCAGTCCGTATTTAAATAAAAATTTAAAAAAATAATTTAAATAATGTCATAAAGGTCACATAAAAATAGGTACAAAAAGCGGAAATTAATATTGAGATATAGAACATTTTCCGTAAAGTTTTGCAGCGTACTTCCAAACTAATATAACCAAATAGTAGAAGATAAATCAGGTGCGCTTGGAGTAAGTAAACACATCTGCGAGCATACTCTCGATATTGTGCAACAAATAAGAAACTTCACTATCTTGCAGAAATCTATTTCCAAAGTAAATATACACACAAATTGTATACAGTTTTTGTTATATGTAGATTTTGTTTTGTTTCTTATGTTATATATATTTGCGCGAATCACCATAGATTACAATATAAAGCTATAAAAAATACAGAGTAATAAATAAATAGCCCAAAAGAAAATTGAAACAAAAAATCATTGATGATATATTACAAATGTAAAGCGATCACTGAGAACCAGGAAAAATCAGTGAAGTTAAAATAAGTGAAATTTTGCACACACGTAGTTACCATAGCTTAGTATTCCGGGATAAAGTTGTTAAGTGCAAACTTTTGATCGTTATTTGCACTTAATTATCGATATGAATTAAAATAAAGCACTACCTTAAAAATCATATTGTCTATTGAACCAACTTACCTGTCACAGATACTCGTGTAACGTATATTTAGAATAAAATCTCAATATTGTAAGTCATGTTATCGTATAAATAAAGATAAAGTCACAACCATTTAGCTCTGCTTCACAACCCGCTTACATTATAATAAAGCACGCCGCAACAATAATTAGAGAATACATTTCAGACTAAATATTTAATAAAGTAGAAAACTTACTTTTTTATTAGGTAATATAGTTTTAAAAAATTCAGTTAACATCCAAAACTTTAAATATGAGGTAATTATAAATAAATACCTTACAAAATAAGAAGAACATAACACAATAAATTTAATTGGAAATGAAAATAAAAATAATACAATTCTTGATGACAATATCTTCCTTTTTAATCAAAATCAGGTAAAGTTAACACTGTCATCATCTTAATGCCCTTATCCCATTTTGGGGTCGGCACAGTATGTTTTTTCCTTCCATACTCCTGTTACTCGTCATCTTTGTACACACTCCCTTCTTCTCTATATCGTCTTTCACGCAATCCATCCATCTTTTCTTCGGCCGTCCTCTACCTGTCCATCCCTCCACTACCATACCTAGCACTCTTTTGGTAACGTGCCTTTCATCCCTCCTCATAACATGCCCATACCATGACAGACGGCTACGTCTAATTATTTCTGTCACTGGCGCTACTCCTAAGCTTCCCCTAATATACTCATTTCTTATTCTATCCCTTCTTGTCACCCCACACATCCATCTTAACATTCGCATCTCCGTTACATACAAACGAACGTTTTCATCCATCACCTTCATCGCCCAGCACTCAGATCCATACATAACGACAGGTCTAATGATGTTTTTATAAATTCTCCCTTTTAGTTTAAGGGGAATTCGAGCATCACATGTCGTCCCAGTGACCTGTCGTCACTTCATCCATCCTGTGTTGATTTTGTGCTTTACGTCCCGGTCAATATTACCATCGCTTTGAATCAGAGAACCAAGATAGGTAAAGTTAACACTGTAACAGACAATATAATTTTTACCGTATTTAAACTTTTGTATTGATTGCATTACTTTTATAAATTTATACATTATTTTAATTTAAGAATATGACATATTATTCAAGATAATAGATAACATTTTAAAAAGAAATTCGTGGTAGTTTTAAAAGTATTAATATAGTTAAAACATAATGTTCATCACGACGTGTCCAAGCTTGGCGTCGAATTATCGTATACGAAGCTGGAAGCTTCAAGATCCACCGATCAGAGAGGAATATCAAGAGAGGGTTTCCAAGAAGCTTGAAAGCTGTGATTCTGGAAATGAAAGTGTTGAAGTAAGTAGAACCTTAGGAATGGTATGGTGAAAGTAGCGACAGAAGTATGTGGTAAAAGGAAAAGAGGTTTTAGTAAGAAGCGCGATGAATGGTGGGATGATAAAGTGAAAGACGCTGTAGAGTTAAAGAAGAAAGCATGGCTGGATTATAAAGTCTCTGGTAAGATGATCAAATATGGTGGGCCACGCGTCTGGGACTTTTTCTGGTTTTTGTGCAATTTATGCTGGAAATCTGGGGAGGTCCCAGACGATTGGCGAAGTGCAGTCATCGTACCTTTTTATAAAGGCAAAGGTTCACAGATAGACTGTGCAAGCTATAGGGCCATCAGTTTGATTAGCTTGGGCGGTAAAGTTTATGCTAAAATTTTAGCGAGAAGAATGCAAGAGAGATCTGAAAGGCTGTTGTGGGAGGCACAATGAGGTTTTAGACCTGGAAGAGGGTGTATAGATCAGATCTTTTCCCTCCGCATGATCACGGAAAAGTTTTTGGCCCTAAACCAAAAGGTTTTCTGTCCTTTTGTGGATTTGGAAAAGGCGTTTGACAGGGTTGACAGGGTAACAGAGTCAATGGTGCTTTGACTGCATTGTTGAGACGGCAAAACGTCAGTATAGCTGCACGTTTGGCTGTACACAATGCAGTTTTACTACCGACGCTGTTATACGGCAGCCAAACGTGGGTAACACAGAAGAAGAATGTAAGAAAGATGAATGCTGTGGAGATGCGATCTCTTCGCAGAATATGCGGAGTCAGTCTAGCTGATCGAATCCGCAATGAAGAGATCCACAGAATGGCAGGTACTAGCGAAGATGTCACGAAGAGAATGAAGAAGAGAAAGAGAAGAGTGATGAAAGAATGGTAAAAAAGATTTATATGGGAAAAGTGAGTGGTAAGAGAGACAGGGGGAGGCCTCGAGTGACCTTCGAAAACACAGTAGCTACGATACTGGAGGAAGGTCACGTAAAAAGCATGAGGACCCCCCGGAGGGCATGTATGAAGAGGTTGATGTCTGTGGCCGAGGCGAAAGAGGTATGCAGAGACCGTAGCGTTTGGCGCTCCGTCGTCTCTGGCTACCCCGCAAGGGATATGGCGTGAAGGTAAATTTACGAGAAATGCAAGTAATAAATTAATATTGAATCCATTTTAAAAAAGTGACTTTATTCGAACAATTAGCTTAAAATAAAAATTAAAAAACAATTTTGTGCAACGTTAATTAAATTTACAATTTTTGTCAAAAGGAACAAAATTAAAAAAATATATAATAAGCTAAAACTAAAGCTAACTAGGAGTCAAAGCAACACAAATGTTAAGAACCAGGTACAAAGATGTTTTTTCGCTTCCGGAAAACAGTATAAAGAATAATGCTCTGTGGCTGTGAAATGAAAAAGTTAATGCAATATCAAACAACCTTTAAGGCAACTGCAATTACATTTATTAAAATAAATGGCAAAACTTCACGTTGGAACATTGTATCCATTTTTTATGCAGTTTTTTTAATATTGTAGTGAAAAGTTTTGGTTTTTATGGCTGTTATCTATTCAAAAATATTATTCATTTGATTATATTTTTACCGTCTTTATACAAAATTTTTGGACGAAAAATATTTTCTAAGTAATGAGGATACTAGACTAAACCAAAATGTAATTATTGGTTCTGTTAGTGGAATATTTTTAGGTATATTTTTATATTCAAAAGTACATTGGCGCCTTTATGTAAAAGTTAAACGTTATGTTTAGTATCATATGCTGTTAGGAAAATTATACAGATAACTGATATTGCCGTATTAAGTAGCTGTACTTTGTATACTTTCATAATATCCTCTGAGGCTCTAGGGCAGTTGGAGAATCTATTTTTATTTCACAAAGAGTTTTGAACTAGTTACAACATGAATCCTCCAGAGTCCCTTAAAACTGTTTTCAGAAACTATACTTAATTTTCGTCGAGATCACTTTTAATTTTAGAACATAAATGACCGTCTGAACAGAAATAAAAACTTTTAATGTGAAAAGCCACATATTAGAATTGAAAATAAATTACAAAATAATAAAAAAAATTAAAGATTCTTTGAAACAACAAAGATTGGTGGAAATGAAATTCAAGTTTCCAATAGCTTACCCAAAAGTATCACCTAGAATCAATATGAATTCTATAATTCCTTGTTGATGTGGCAATGTGATAAGACTAGCAGTTAGTTGTTATATCTTTATTTTAGTTCAACGCTTTATGACAAATAAAAGATATAATGGGCTTTTAATTCAAATACTGAGCTTTATACTCTCACAAATAAGTAAATTTATAACTTAAAATTAATGTATTAATTTATTTACTTTGGTATCCACTGTATCGTCACATCCACCACTTGCCAATGCGAACAGGCAATAGCCTGCAGTGTAATTTAGGATGAAGCAATAAATCCATCCAAAGCTTCAGGTTAACGAGATAGATTGGGAGTGGATCTGTATGGGTTTCTTACATTATATCAATTTATATGGAAGCCGTACTTTAGATAACAATTGCGAAGAATAAGAATCCGAAGAACTTGTGAAAAGAGACTTATATCACATCTTATAATAAAAGCAAACACAATATCGCCTGTTTTTGACAATAATAATACATTTATATGTTAAGTAAAGAAAAATTATTATTGTAAAATCTACATATTTTTAATAGTAATTTCATAATTTATTTTAATTACTACCTCTAGTTTACCTTTCTTAAGGTTTGATGAAATCCGATCGCTGCATTTAGATAGTGTAGTTTATGTATTGTCATCTTATAAATTATACGAAATTGTAAGCGCCTTTATATAATTATGATACTTTTAAATGCAGTAGATAAAATACAACATAACTTTTCTTCCAATTCCAAAGTCCAATACGATTTTTTTTGTTCAGCTAAATTTCATCTGATTTTTTAAAATGATATTGATATTATTATAAGATAACATGCATTCCTTTTACCTAAACTTATATGCTTACTCATAAAATATGTTACAACAAGTAAAAAGAACAAAACTAACAATTATTGGGACAGAAAATATGGTCTTATCGCCTAACGATGATTTCTTCCAAACAATTAACTTTATGGTTGAGATACATTTACAACTCTATAAATTATAGAGTAAATATATTCATAGATATTGTTTACTTCTTTCCTTTAACAGATTTCCGGATTGATACGACATGGATACCTTCAAGAAAGATTAATTATTATTATTATGCTTTAGGTTGATTTGATTTCTATCTTACTCTTAATAAGAACTAACAATACGGCAGTCGCTTGTATCTTCAGCGTGAAGAAATTAAAGTTTTAATTAGTCAAATGTATAAGAAATATCTTGTATATAATCGTGGTGTACATATTTTTCAATTATTACAATTTACTGTTAATGATGAATGTTAATATAGATACATTATGGGCATTGTAAGTTATTGCGTCTGTGAGACATTTCACGATTGTTCACTTTATCCAACAATAAAATAACCCATTCTATAACAATAAACTAGAAAATTGTAACTTATATAAAAATATATAGTTTCTTTTGTTCGTGAAAATTTTAAGTATTTTATCCTTAGTAATTTTCAATAACTTTCGCTACTTTAATACAATAAAAACGATACGAACGATATTGACTTTTGAACCGAAATAATCATTGACTTAATGTTATCGGGAAAAGTTATAATCGCCACAATGATAAAAATAAAAGTTAGAAGCGTATTGTTGCGACGTCTTCAAAATATCTTAATTTATTGATAAAGAAAATAAACTCAAATTCTTATGAAGTCTGCCAAATTCGTTTTTAAATATTGAAGTTTAATCTTATCACTATTATTGAAAAGTGTTAGTTTACAATCAGTATTCTCGTAGTGATGAATTATTTTTATTAAATATAATTAACGTCACAGGTTCATTAATAAAACTATATACCTTAATATTTTCTAATTGATTTAGATTTTTGAATATATCTGAGACTTGACATTTTAATTATCTTTATGTAATCACAGTAATTTAATGACAACAAACATATTCTTATCAAAGCGGGCGTCAGCTAGCTCCGAGTGACGAAAGCACCCATAGTGCTGAAAGTCTAACTCGGGTATATTTACGCGCAATATCGAACTTTTTATACAGGAGACCTTCTGGTATGAGTGTGGTATTTTTAGAAAGCCCTTGGCCCATAGACCCAGAAAATGCATTTACACTTAGCAATATACCCACTGCCTCCACCTCTACGGCCGTTTGAAAAATGAGACTAAAATTTAGTTTTTGGCTCCGCACCAGCATAAAATCACGTATGTCCACCTTGAAGGGTTTTCCTGAAGGTTCTCGTCGAGACCTTTCCAACAAGCCCAAAAACGCCAAAATCCGACCACCGGTTGATGAGATATGACATTTTGACTGGCGCCACCATCGAAGATTTCTTGAAAGTACTTTGTCTGTTTGTGTGTATGTTCGTAGTTTCAACCGATTTTGTTCCAACTTTCAGGAATTGAAGTACATCAAAAACTAAGATTTTTTTGTTCTACGACTTTTCGATTTGGCCGCCATGTTGGCCCTTGAAAGGCCAAAAATGGCCATTTTTCGTAGAGGCACTGTGGCCAAACCAGTAGACGTACATTGACAAATTGGGCATCTTTGGAAAGGTACTAAGCTTATCTTTTGATTAATATCCATTTTAATGACAAAAACATTTGTTGGTGTGACATTTTTGGTCAAAAACCAAAAAATGGCCGACTGGCCGGGGACATATCGGCCATTTTGTCGAAAACGGCGCCAATGATTTTTTCCAAAATTTCCTCATTTGTAGCCCCAAATTAGAGCTAAAATTTAGTATATAGCACATATCTGGGAAAACTCGTTATTTCGAGATATGGCCGTGAGAAGTTGAAAAAATCATGAAAAATTACCAAAAATGGCCAAAAAATTACTTTTAAAGCCAGAATCGTACTCACAACACGGTTAAAATTCAATTGACATCGAAAAAAAATATATTTCATAAGATACCAATTCCCACTCATGTGTATTTCTAACAAACACCAACTAATGGGCACCATAAATGATGCGATTTGATAAAAATTCAAAATTTGAAATTTTCACCAAAATTTGATTAGTCTTCTAGTATAAAATCGATATATATTTAATTAAAAACGCATTTTCTTAGTTTTCTCCTGTTAAAATATCGATTTTATTCCCCTTTCCAATTGACGCGGACTTCGACATAATCGGCTGGAATGGAAGCTACCATTCATTTCTATAAATTTATTTTTTTTTATTTTTCAATTGTTCAATGGATATTGGTTTCAAAATTGATTTTTTTCAGCATTCGATTTTTTTTTTCTGAACATTTTGTTTTGTTTCTGACGTCGGCAAAATTTCATGATAATTTTACTAGTTGCACAGTGAATAAACTCACTAACGCGTTGCCGACTGTGAAATTAAAACAAAATTTACAGAAAAAATCCGAATGCTGAGGGAAATCTGTTTTGAAGCAATGAGTTATAAAAATAAAAGGAAACTGAAAAAAAAAAAAATCGGGCACCTGTCGGAATCGAACCCGAGGTCTCGTCTTTGTCATTACAACGCTCATCATCTGAGCCAAAACACTCTCATTTTGTCAGAGGCAACTATTCCATATAAATGAGTATATATTTGCATGAAAAATAATCGCACAGCATTATATTTCTAATCCTTTTACAAAACTATTGATATCAAAACCAAAACTTCTCAACGAAGTAAATACCGAGTGACGAAAGCGAATCCACTGATACAAAACTCCTGAAATGAATTTTGCGACGAAAAAAACCACGAACATTTTTATTCACAAACGTAAACAAACACAAAAAATGTGAATGTGTTCGGAACGTTGCACAAATTGCATTTTTGTTTTTATTTTATTAGATTTATCAAGGCAATTTGGCTAGCTTTTATTACATGTTTTTCAACAGAAGATTTAAAGATGGGTTCCAAACTATACACTGATAAAATAAAGGGTGACGATGTTTATTTCGAGATCAAAGTCACAGCTAATTCAGAGACACACACACCTACTTGTTGGATTCCATGCCGTAAATATACAACCCCATATGTAAGCAACTTTATCTGTAAGGATTTAGGTATTGATAGCGAGCAAGATATTGACAACATGACGTTATCAAATTATTAACACTGAGTAAGATTGGTGCAACTCTCAGATTAAAATATTTGATATGCTAATATATTTATAACCTAATTAAAGTTATAAATATTCTATATACTGACACGTCTTTTAGAAATAAATTATCTTAATAAAAATATATTTATTAATATTCTGAAGTATGGTTTACATCTTTATAATAAAACTTCTATCAAATATAAAATATAGAATGCTCTAAGACAAATAATCCATTATTCCCAAACGTAACATAAAACAATGAGATCTACCATACCGAAGGTTCCTGCCTAATCATAAGTGCGTAAAGCCTAGTGCTTCAAAGCGTGAACCACGCTGTTGTGTAAGTATTATTAAATTCTTAACCTTAGTGCGAGAAAGATTTTTTTTTCTCTTTATTTTCACAGTTTTATTAAACTTTACCTAAAACAAACTTCCAATTATTCTGAATTAATATGTTTTTTTATATTTTACGGTTCAAACGTCATGAACGGTAGAATGAAAATTATTAGCGTTATATACATCTATATTATATTGTTTATTCTTGGTTCTGATATTTGTTATTGGTTCTGATATTAGCTCCGCTCCAACAAATACAACAGGGCGTGGCAAATTGCACCATGTGCATGTGTGCTCACTATTTCCGGTATGCCTTTCAGTATCAATGATGTAAGTTTTTAAACAAGATGTGAATATATGATAAGAATGTTAGTAATAAAGTATATATATAAAAATATTATATATTTTGTATTGGTTACATAGTGATTAATTGTTTTTAGTAATGTTGATATTTTGTTTTAGTGGTTTTAGAGGCTCAAGTTTTTCTTCTTTTTTTTTTCTTTTTTTTATAACAAACATTGATCCGATGAAACCTTACTCTTTTAAAGGAGACTAAGTCAATTGTGAGGAATCTGCGTCTAAATCCATGGATACGCTTATACTACACATCTTAACAAACATAAACAAAAATTTTAAATTGTAATAAGTTCTTGAAAAATGTTTATCCTTTATATCAATTATAATCCTACTAATATCTAAAAGTTAACGATTTTTATACCATTTCAAAATGGAAATATCTTTGTCATATTTCAAAAATATCTTCAGTTCATAAAGACACTCCATTTATTGTAAGTTTCGATGACAATCAATATCGAATCTCAAAAAGAAAGTCTGCACAGCACTTTACCCAGCGCAGATGTGAGAACATTTTTAAAAGTTGGACGTCTTTCAAACGGAGAAAACTTCCAGTCCTGCAACATTGTGTGAACAGAAATATTTTACTGTTTCAAAACCAGTGATCATTTTTAAATAATGAAGAGAACGTAAGCGAAATGTCTGTAATTTATATTGGAATTGTCTCAGTCTATTTTTTATTGAAGAGAGTAAATTTTAGGGTTGCATGCTTAAGCCAATTTGTAGCCAATATGTCGGTAGTTATGGACCTAATTTATCTTCTTCATTGTTTTCAGTGAACGCATATTAGATGAGGTGTAGGTTTCAAACAAAATCCATTTCGTAACTACCATTGTTCATTATTAAGATTATTACATATATTTCACATTAGTGTGACTTGTTTGGAAATAGACAAATATCAAACAATCAGAAAATCGATAATATATTTTTAATTAATGCTATTTACTGGAATAATATAGACAGGTTCAAGATTTATCACGATAACGGTTTTCATAATTTAAAGACTACTAAATTTAAATATAAAAATATGTGATGACCTTATCACAGAATTGAATGATCTGAGTATTTAAAAAACTTTCAATTTCTAACGTACTTTCACTAAGGGTAGTAACGAGTAGCATCTCAGATGTATAAAAGCCTTGTAGAATTTTACGGCGGCCTATACGAAGTCGACCTGGGATTATAACATTGTAATATTTTGAATCGTGTGTATAATTTTATCTGCTAAATGTCAAATTTGGTTTTAGAGTCTGTGAAGAAACATAACATTGAACTTAATGTTTATTTTATGCATAATCGTATTTGCATGTTAACGTTGTGTTAGCTTTATGAATATCAAAATTGATTGAATGCCTCAGTAGGCACTCCACTTAAGACTAAAACACCAACCTTAACCTCATCGCTAAAATGGGTCGCTAGGGATTTTTTTGAAATTACGGTGACTGCAATTTATCTAATCCTTTAAAATATATTGATTATATTAGGTCTGTAAAAAATAACACTGAATATAACTCAATTCAATAATTTTATACAACTTGTTTGACAAATGTAAAAAAATATATACAATTAGGTACTCTTAATTGTCGTAATTGAAAAAAATAGAAAAGATCTTCCTTGCTTGAATTGATTGTTCTTTATATTTGTTCTTGAATTTAATTATATAAATCGTAGTTGAATTCCTATTTTATTAAAAAAATAATTTTGTCATTATAATATACCTGACAGAATCTGAAGGAGAGTTATGTTTAATATAATAACTTCTCCATTATCAATCCTGTCTCTAAGTATTTATTTATTGTATTTTTTTAATGATAATAGATGTATAATACTGTATCAAAACAGACAAGGAACTAATTTTACATAATTATTAATTGTTAATAAAAATCTCTTTAGACTTACTACAGTACTTTGTGACGTTACAAAAATGTAACATTTGTTTTTTTCAAATACAAATATAATGAAATAAAATATATATTGTAATTAAATTTATATATCTGGTCTACATGAGGATATATGAAAGCACCGTTAATAAATGTATTGGAAGTTATTAAAACAGGCTTTACGTCATGCTACAGATCCACAGGACTGTGCATAATTAGGATAATAGCAGACGATTAGAAAGTCTGCATTTTAATCTTTGTTATCTGAAAATGAAATCTGAAGTTGAGCAAAGCAAGTGTGGAGTCGAAATACAAAGTTTTGTTTCCATTTTTGTTCTTAATTCTTATCTTCCCATATCTGAACAAAGTATTTACTTATTTATGAGTATAAAAATTTGAACATTATTTGAACATTTATTTAACATTTAAATAAACCGATTATTAACGTCTTCTGACAAATCAAGGAAGGGAAGTTTTAAGCAACTTATCAAAAAGGAAGAATTTTTCCAGTATAATACAAGGCAGTTTAATTAAAACTTTTTTATGTTATAAAAAAAGTCAACATAACAAAACAAAAAAATAAATAATATTTTTTATAAAGCGTCATCTTAGTGTAAGGAAAAAAAATAATTAATACGTTCATTTACTATTTTTTTTTCAATATTTACCTTATTTGTTTATGGGAAAAAGGACGGTTACAATTTTTTTACTAATCAAGTAAATATGTTGTCCAAGCGGATGAATTTATGAGTCATTTAACATTTTTATACTTAATGGACACACGTCAGTTTAGGCTTTTATAAGGTCTTATGGTGAAGGTTATACGACGTTCAGACCTTCGCTTTTCAACTTAGGAATAAAATGGTAACACAGAGGACATTATATTCTTATGAGAAATATTTAACCTAGTTAGTGTTATTTTATTTATGTTATATGATTTAAATTTGCTTTAATGAAATAAGTTCAGATTAGAAAATGCGGCAATAAATATTTAGTAGTACTGCAACAAGTTGTAAATATAAATAAGAGACAAAAAAACTCCAAATATTATATTTTGATGTGACATTTTTTAGAAACAAAATATTTTTGCTTGGCTTTCGCATTTCTGTACAACTTACAATAAGTTTATGTAGTAAAAATGTTGAAATGTGTTGTATGTGTGTTCTAAAATGAAACTACTACTACTACTACTACTATAAATGAAATTTTCTCTTAATTGTATAGTTTTTATTTTGGCAATAGTAATATGTACAATATCTATTACCATGTTTGTGTACAAATATTTAAGGAATTTTAAGTGGTTACTTTCATAAAATATTTTCTATGCAATGAGAATTAAAAGTGTCATTAATAAAAAGACAATCTTCTTAAATAATAAATATACTGTCTCTGTCGGTTAGAGGCAATATGTTGGCCCGTAGGTTTGCACGGTGTTCGACACAGGTAAAATTAATATTATTTAAAGCCTATTGCCAATCCTTTTACACGTGCAGCCTATGGGAGAACTATACGCGGCGGACATATAGCGCACTGCGTGTTCAGTACAACAATGTGCTGAGGGCTTTGTTGAGGAAG
The DNA here is from genome assembly GCA_918358695.1 of Melinaea menophilus ssp. n. AW-2005. Lineage (NCBI taxonomy): Eukaryota > Metazoa > Arthropoda > Insecta > Lepidoptera > Nymphalidae > Melinaea > Melinaea menophilus. Next base: position 26,532,188 of record OU911041.1, on the reverse strand, counting down.
CCTCGATACTGCAGTGCATCGGCAATGTTTGCGGAGCCTCGTGTAAACGACTTCTATGCGATAATACGAAAGCGAACCGCGTCCGCAATGACAAGATTACTGAACAGCTCCAACAGTCTTCTCAGCACATTAGCGTTAAAGCTAGACGCTCCCCTCTGGAGGTCCTGGGATAGTGTACGCGTAGCATCGAAGCGTAGTGTATACTGACTGTAGGAGTATAGCGTTGAGTTATTTGTAGAATTAAAAAAAAAAAAATTAATTAGAACGATGATTTCCATGAATTTTATTTTATTTTATTTCTTTAGAGTATTTTATGATTTTAATTATATTTGATTTGAATTTAATTTATATTTATTTGAATTGAATTTATATTTAATTTTAATAATTTTATGAATTTTGTGCATTTTATTAATTTTATTTTTCTGTTTAATTTGAGATTGTTATGTTGAATACTAACTACGAGTACCTACTATTATAACATTAGTTACTTAAGTTAAAATGTTACTAACACTTATGGATGAATCATCTGAAATAAATTGATTTATTATTATTATTATTAAATAAAATTATGCTTATTATATATACTTATAAGAAGTTTGTGTCCCTTTTTTTTATTAATACATAACATGAATTATATCACAGATTGACTTTGAAAACTGACTTTATCTCAGATTTAAGTTATAAGATAATATATAATAATATACATAATATTGTTGGTTTTTCATTACAAGGCAAGAAAGGATTGTTCAGCAAATATGCATTATATTAAAATAATGGTATATATTAACGATCCTATTCAAACTAAGGGCGAAACACAAACTAAGGGCGATTCTTATATTACGTCATAATATATTTCGGAAATTTTGAAAATATACGTTGCATTGCAAAACTATTCATAATGTTTCAAATTTCCTAAGCTGGATATTTATTGTAGACCACTTTGTTCAATAATTTTTAATGTGAAATTTATAAACGCACAATTTATAAACACAATTACGTATCTTTGAACTTAGTTTAATACGATGTTGTAAACGTATGGAAATATTTAACCAACATGAGAAAATAGGTTTAAATTTAAAAACTCGACGAAATAATGTGCAGACAGTAAAAATAAAAATTAAAACTTATCTGACATATTACAAGACAAATTATTTGCGTGTTTACAATTTACATATAAAATATGTAACAGATAGCAAGTCAGAGAGATGACATTATACTTTCTATTAGAATTAAATAAAATAATGCCAGAGGTTCAGCAATAATTTATTTGAATTGCTAGAGTAAGCACACTTCTGAATTGTTCCAATTAGGCACGAGCGACATCAAATTAGACATAAACCATACTAATGACAATTGTTATAATTGTATTGTCATCAATACTAACTGAATGAACAAAACAAAACAAAATCTGTTCAAAACAAAACAAATTAAAGAAATCGATATATCACTTGTAACACTTGTAACACTTGACTTGTTGTTTTCAAATAAACAATTAAAATTCAAAGAACGTAAGGACATAGTGAGCCATTCTGTTGAGCGAACAGCTGAACTAGCATCAGTTGAATTAGAGGAATTAATAATTGTAAACGTATATAGGCCACCGTCATCTAGTTTTGAACAATTTGAAAAGATTATGGATGAGGTATTGTTTAAACTATCACATTCTAGTAAAAAGCTAATCATTTGTGGAGACTTCAATATTAATATTCTTGAAAAAAATTCAACAAGTATAAAATTTTTAAATTTATTCAAATCTTATAATCTTTTACACATGTTTATGGAGCCTACTAGAATCACAAGCACTAGTGCCACTTGTATTGATAATATTTTTACAAGTGTTATTCCAAATTTTAAATGTTTATTCAATACATTAGATTCTGACCACTATGGCCAATTTATTAAATTCAGTTGTAACAAGATAGAAAAATCAAAACAGAAAATAAGTTTTATACCAGTGACTGTAGAACGTATTAGTCAAATTAAAAATGATTTGATACACTATTTGCCCTCGTTGAAAAAATCAAATCCAAATGTTATGTATAATGAGTTTTTCAATACTTTCATTAAATTATTTAACTTTGTATTTACCACAAAAACAGTGGTTGTTAATGATAAATTAGTATTTAGTGAGTGGGCATCTGCTGAGTTACACAAAAATAGAGAGAAATTATACAATATGTATAGTGAATTGATGTATAATACTAGTAATGAGTTTAGGGATGAGGTAAAATTATTTTCCAAATCTTTTAAAAAACAATGTAAAGTAGCTAAATCTCAACATATCAATAAAAAAATAGGAAATAGCAATAATAAAATAAAAACAACTTGGAAAATAATTAATGAGGAAACTGGAAGAGCTAAATCCCAGAGGATCGACTTTAAATTAAATATAGATAATAAATATGTTACGTCTGACCTCGAGGTTGCTACTGCTTTTGAAACCTTTTTTACTAATATTCCAATGACTACAACGTTATCTTTAAATTCTTCTCCCGCTGCAGCTATAGGATTACTTAGAGATAATGTAGATCGATGTGTTAGCATTTTTAATTTTAAAAAAGTGAATGCTCAAGAAGTAATCAAAGTATTTAAATTAATTAGCGTTAAAAAAACTAGTGATCTTTGGGGAATATCTGTTGACGTACTCAAGTCCATAATTGACATTGTAGCGCCAGACTTAGCATTGATATTTAATAATTGTTTAGAATGTGGTATATTTCCTGATCTAATGAAACAAAGTAAAATAACTCCATTATTTAAATCTGGCAGTTCATTAGATCCTAGTAATTATAGACCAATTTCAGTCTTACCCATATTCAGCAAGATTTTTGAAAAAATAATTCTTAATCAACTTGTTGATTTTTTCAGTAAAAACAATCTCTTGCACAAAAACCAGTTTGGTTTCACTGCCGGTCGCTCTACAACAGATGCTGGGGTCGAGCTATTACTCAATATATTTGAAGCCTGGGAAGGATCCCAGGATGCACTTAGCATTTTCTGTGATCTATCTAAGGCGTTTGACTGCGTTCAACACGAAATCCTTATACAAAAATTAGAACATTATGGAGTTAAGAATAAGTCCCTAGATTTGATCAGTTCATATCTTAATGATAGAATTCAAAAAGTAGACGTAAATGGAATACGTTCCCCCGGTTCTTTGGTAAAAATAGGTGTGCCTCAGGGCTCTATCTTAGGGCCTTTCTTGTTCCTCATTTACATAAATGACTTACCTCACCTAGTGAGGGAAAAACATGGGATAGTGTTGTTTGCTGATGATACTTCTCTTACTTTTAAAGTTAGCAGAAGGCAATCTGTTATTGACGATGTAAATAACGCTCTCTCAGATGTTGTACAATGGTTTAACGCCAATAATTTGTTGCTCAATCAAAAAAAGACGAAATGTGTTAAATTTACTTTACCAAATGTTAAAAATGTTAAAACCAATGTACAATTAAACAATGAGGAATTGGACTTGGTCAAATCTACTACTTTCTTGGGCATTACCTTAGATGAAAAATTGCAATGGGGTCCTCATATATTTGATTTATCAAGTAGACTTAGTTCTGCTATATACGCGGTTAAAAAAATACGTCGATTAACAAATATGGAAACTGCTCGATTAGTTTACTTTAGTTACTTTCATAGTATAATGTCATACGGTATACTCTTATGGGGTAATGCAGCCGACATCGATACCATATTCACACTACAGAAGAGGGCTGTTCGAGCAATATATAATATGAGACCTAGAGAATCCTTAAGAAACAAATTTAAAGAATTTAAAATAATGACTGTTTATAATCAATATATTTATGAAAATTTAATTTACGTTCATAAAAATATTTCTAAATTCAAAAAAAATTGTGATTTTCATAAAATTAATACGAGAAATAAAAATAAACTCGCTATGCCCAACACTAGGCTCCATAAAATAGGTAAATCCTTTAAGGTTAATTGTATACGTTTTTATAATAAGCTCCCAAATGAAGCCTTAAGTTTATCATTAAATAAATTTAAATTATATATAAAAATAAATTTGATAAAAAAATCCTACTATAGTGTACAGGATTACATTAACGACGGTATGGCCTGGGAATGAATTGTATTATATTGCGAATAACTAGTAATCTCCGCAATTTGTTTTTTGTTGTAGATTAATTTCGTTTTATCGACTTGTTGCATCACACCGATTCCTTAGAAGTCATTACTTGCGGTAGCGTCGGGAGTCGGGTTGCGCTCCTCCCTCAAATATGTGCGAAGAGGGTGATGGCTGGCTCTTGCGTTATGCTCGTGAACGGGTGCTGCTTGCGGTGACTGGTTGTGTAGCAGGCCTAATTTTATTTATTATTATTATTATCATTATTATTATTTTTTTCATTATATTGCGACGGTTCTAGTTGTTCCAAAATAGCTTTTAAGATTGACATTTGTGAAACAGTGATCACAATATAAAAAAATATATATCCGGCTGAGTTTGTTGTGTGGTTCTTCTCAGACCAGGACGCGTTTGGAACCCTCATAGCTTTAACATTAAGTTGGACAGTGCTTTTACAGAAGGGCTTATTACGATAAATCTGGTATCGAAATAGGCCCTCCTGACACTTCCATTTTGACGTACACAAGTGATCACTGATAATGATTCAAAGTGGAAAAGATATAAATAAATAAATAAATAAAATAACGGTATAGTTTTTGTCACAATAATGCCTATTATCCAATAAAATCAATGTCATTTCAAGTTTAGTTCCTTATAATTACTTAATTAAGGTTTATATTGCTTCTTATAGATTTCCAGTTAATGGTACTTGCTTATAGGTGTGTGCTAATTAACGTAGTCAGAGTAAAAAACTGTAAAACAAATTCCGTATATGGTCAGGACGTATATTATCATTGGTCCATATTTAGATACATTATTTTTTTTTAATAAAAACATATGTTTTTAAATCACATAATTTAAAGAATACTATTACTTGTTTTTTTAGTAAAGTTTAATAGTAAGCACGCTCCATAGAGCGTGAGGATAATTATAAGAGGACTTACAGATATAAGTTGAATAGTTGTTTTAAAATATTATTATATAAATTACATAATTTGAATATAATTGAATAACTATTAGTGTATTCTCTGATTTCTGCTTCAACAAGTTTTAACAAGCATTGAGTTGTCTTGAAAAGTTTCACACTAGTACTGATTGCAGCTATTCTGAAAAATACCTACATTATATAAATATATAAATGGTAGCACTTACAAAGTATAAGACGACATTAAATAAATATACAATTAGTCATCGTCAAAGTCCAAGTGAAGAAAGAGAAGAGAGAGAGAAGAAAGAGAAAAAACATATTGACTCTCATCAGATGATTAATTGGCTCTAGCTATTTGGATATATAAAACATATATCTTATAACCTTTATTCGTTTTCTTCTCTAATTGATTACTCAAATCAAAAATATAAGAAATAAAACTTTAAAAGTAAGGCAGAAACTCAATTATAAACAGACTTTCTGTAACAGATAAAAGACAATTTAATAAAGGACTTATTTTCACAAAGCATTTTGAACCTTACTTTACTTGACTAACAATGCTACTGCCAAATAGGGTTCACAAATTAAAAATTTTCATAAAGACACAAAATTAACATAGCTATTGTTATTCTAGTACGAAGAAGATACGATTCAATAAAAAATGTTTCATTTCTTTGTTACATTTTAAATTAAAATATTTTATGTATTTCATGTAAAATATTTCATTTCGTTTGGAGATTTTATTATTTTGTTTATGATTTTTTATCACAAAACAAAAAATTATTAAGTGTCTTTAAAATTGACGGTAGCTTATATATTTCTGTTTAATATTAAAGTAATGAGTAATTGTAATTTAACCGATATTAGTTTGTTTTAACTATTCTCATATATGAAGTTAAAATGATTTTTAGTTTTCCGAAGAAGGAAAAATATCATAATAATTTATTGTTACTCTGTACTCTATGAGCTCTACAATTAGCTGCGTTGTTATGAGTTACACGATAAAAAAAATATTTTATCTAACCTAAACATAAAGAAAAGCAAAATCTTATACGTTTGGTTTCCTATAATATTATGAAAATGAAAGTCGAATTTCAAATAAATTTGACAAAAAGAAAATAGAGAAGCAAAGTCATAATACAAAATTTAACGAGTCTATGATTGCTAGTTTTATCAAAAAGAGAATGGAAATCTTGGAACATTGGAAAATGAAATAAAACATTTAAAGAGAGGAGAGAAGAATAAAATGTTTTTTATTATTTAGCTTAAAAGGAAATGAATCATTTATCAAAATATTTAAGGATCAATTCAACACCGACCTTAATTATCAAAATTGAAGTTTATAGAGTAAACAAGTAGGAAAGAAAAGAAAGAACTATAATAGGCTGCGACCGTTATTATATTCGTTAGTAAACAATTGCAAAAATATGGAAATTCTCAAAAAGAAAAAAATCCTCTTGGACATCTATAGCTGAGGTTTACTCGAAGGAGGAGCTATAAAATATAAAACCTTTCACAGCTAAAGGAAGAGCGGAAAATCAAAAAAGCGTATTTGAAACATGATAAGCTAATAGTCTTGAAAAATAATACTAGTTAAAAAGTTAGTCTAAAAAGCAACGTACTCTATCTTCAATCAAGTCAAATAGATCGAATGTTTTGCATATTACAAGATCCAACTCTTCTTCTAGTGCAGTGCGATCAAGTACCTATCAGCATTCTTAAGTCGTCATTGACATCCATTACGCGACCCATTTGTGGCGTTTAAAATATTGACAACTCATTAAATTGAAAGGCCTTTAGAGAAAAGTTTTTTTCTAACTTAAGTACTCAACACATATACTTCTCCCTACACATAAAGAGCAGTTACAGCACCAGAATACAATATGAGCAGTTTTCGTAGGCTTTGAGCTCTCAAACTATCTGATCTTAGCTTTTTTCCGTTCGGAGGAAATCGTTTATATTTCTTTCGTGAATTTTAATGATGTATTCCGACTTTTTAATGTTTTTATAACTATATAATAGTAAACAATGAGTCCAGAATTGAGGTTCATATTATTTCTCTCAAATTTGAGAATTGGTTTATAAAACAGATTATACTTATTTATACTTCGACACAAAAGTTCCAAGCAAAATGAACAATAATGATTTTAGGTAAAATAATGAGTATAGATAATATAATTATATAATATATTTGTATTGAATTTTCTGTAGTGGTTCTTATAATATCTAATTATTGTTTAAATATCATATTTTTTCAATTTATTTGCCATACTTGTCTATGATAAAAGCTTTCAGAGTTAGATTTGTTGGCGATATTTTTATTAACAATACATACAGATATCTCTAACGAAATACGAACAAAACTTTTACGTACAATAATAGTTTGCTGATCTGAAAACTCACTGAGATAAAAGAACTCAAAGTTCTCGGGTTTATTGATAGCCATTAAAAGAATTATAGTAGAAGTTTCCCGGTGCTATTTTAGTTTGTTGTTAGTAGAATTGCATAGGTTAGCAAGAGTTTTAAATTGTTTTCACATTTACTCGTAGAAGTTGGTATAGTGTGTATGTGTTCGAAGATTTCTGAGTTATTTAATTAGAAATGGATATATATGTATAAGCCCTATATATATAGGCCCTAAAATGTTTGCAAATATTTTTTTATTTAATTCTCTGATAACAAATGTTTATTATTGTGCTATCTAAATTGTTATAATTTAGCTACTTTAACTGACAGCACTCTTATTTTAAATACATAGACCTGAACTAGTTGCAGATCGTCTAACATCATCTCATTCCTAAAAAGAGCAACAGCTCATATCCGGTTCTATTGGCGCTACCTGCCAACTTTCGAAAATAATTCAGAATAATAGAAACCGCCAGCTTACCTTGCTTGCTTGCTTGCTAAGCTAACCGAATCAATAACCGACCACATGGTTTCCCCATGGACGATCAATTGCCAATCCTCTGATATAGTTATCATACCGATGGGTAGCGACAATAGAAAGTAAGGAATTGCCATCGTTCTGCCAATTGAGTTGCCGTGTCGTGGCTACAACTCTCGGTTAATAATATTATCTACATATAAGTTTTTACATAAGGACGAAGGCAACTGTACGGTGCAACACCGCACATTTCGCCAAATCAGCTTTTTCATTGTTTCGCTATAAATCATAATTGACATACTTTTCAGTTCGCATTAAGCAAGCATCGCGCGCGTTCTCTCTATCATTTCTATCATTATTTTATAACCAAAATATATCAAATATTATCAAGCATAGCAATTATCATTTTCTATCATCAAAGACGTATGAAAACCCCATACATCTTTTTGGTCCTTCGAACCTTCTCGCATGTGTGAATTAATTTCGAATAATTTCGTAACATTTACCACGCGGGTGTGAATCAAACCAGCATAGCAAGCATTTTATAAGTGTTATGGACATTGACTCTAATACGTGTACTACGAGGATTGTATTACGTGTTATTTAATATCATCAAGAAGCATTTACAATTAAATATATTATAATAAATTAAACGATTTGAGTGAACGGTGTAAGTAAGATTAAATCAAATCGGGCAGCACCGGTAAGTCAATCTTATTATCCTATTACGTCGTGATTCACCAGAAATCTTAAATATCAGAACAGCAATTTATATAAATTTTAAGCAATTGACATATAAAAAATATAACAATGGAAGACATTTACGCTACTCAATGTCTACTTATGCAAAGCATTGAGAAGCTACTTGTGAACTTCAAGAAAGATGGGCCTGAGCGCAAGACCTTCTCCAATATACAGAGACGGTTAACAACGCTCAAATCCTATTGGAATGAATTCAACAGCAATCATACACAGCTTGTTGACTATCAAGACCTTGATCATGATTATTTTATACAAAATTGCTATGAAAAAACAAAGGAATTTTACCTCAAACTTTTGTCTTATTTAGAAAATTACTCCTTGTACATAGAGAATCCAACAGCCCACGACATACCTTCGACTCCGCGACCAGGCGCTATATACTCGTTTGAGGTACCACCCACTGTTAAAAGTAGGCAATTTAAGATTGATATTCCGTCGGTCTCTCAAACAACACCGACCCCTACGACGTCAGCCATTCGAGCTTTACCATCGCCACTCAACGGAGTCAACCCAGCATCGCAAGAAAAAGTAGGTGAGTTTTTAGACCGCAGCACCCCTAGCAAATTAGAAGAAATGCTTCGCAAGCAAAGAAGCAACTTCAAAGCGTTTTCTCGCACTATCACGAGCATAGAAGAAGATTTGACGGAAAAGTGGGAGTTTGAAGATGTTTTAAAGAACATAGAATCACGTTGGAGAACCATTGACTCTCTTCACTGGGAGATTGACAGCTTTCTTTGTGAAGAAGATGAGGAGTACATGCGTTTATTCAACAGATATGAAAAAGAGTATAATGATATCAAGAAAGTGTGTACTAAAAAGATGTGGTCATCATCATATAAGACCAAGATGACTCCAACGATGGACATTCCTACTTTTAATGGAGACTATCACAAATGGGTATCATTTAAAGATCTCTTTTCTGAAGCGATTCACAGCAACGGGTCCATATCAAAGGCGCAAAAGATGCAGTTCTTGAAGAATAAGGTCAAAGGCGAGGCAGAAAAACTTATTCAACATTTAAAAATAAGTTCAGAAAACTATCAAGTATGTTGGGATATTCTCAACCACAGATTTAATAACGTTAGAAAAATATTCACATATCATATGCAAATTCTTCTGTCTCTACCTACGATGCAACAACAATCAGCAGCGTCAATAAAGAAAATGCATGACACTACAATCGAGTGTATAAATGCCATCAAGCCACTCGGCGTAGATATATCGTCATCGGACCCTGTACTCACTCACATTTTGTCGCATAAATTAGATTCAGAGACGCACTTGGAGTATATAGAATCACTTAAGAACCCCCGAGAGCTGCCGACTTTAAGCGAATTCATCCAATTCCTCGAGAATAAGTTTACATCACTAGAGGCGTCCCGCCGAAAACAAGATACCATTAATCAGAAGCCAAGTGTATCTCCTTTTTATACGAAAAAACCATGGCAATATCAGTATAGCAATAATAACAACTATAGCAAACCTCCAACTAGCAATTTGAACGCAAATTATAATCAGAAACCAAAATCATTTTACGTGTCATCAGCTAATAAATGTCCCCACTGCGATGGCGATCACGGTATTTTTATATGCAAGGAATTTCTTGACTTACCTAATGAAATGAAAGTGAAGACTGTAAATAAATTACAACTTTGTGTCAACTGTCTGTTTGACCACAAAGGTAAGAAATGTTTATCTACGAAAACCTGCCGGAAATGTTCGGGGAAACATAATACTTTACTGCACGAAGCGTACATCAACCAACCGTCCAGCATCCCGAAGCATTCGTCAGATAACGTCTATGTCTCACAGAGTAAATTGTCTGAAATTCTTCTGGCAACAACACTTATCAAAGTTCTGGCACTAGATGGAACCTATCGTATCATGAGAGCGCTTGTGGATCAAGGGTCTCAAATCTCCTTAATTACTGAAGATGCTGCTCAGAGGTTGGGACTACCACGGCGCCATTGCAAGGGTGTCGTATTCGGGCTTGGTTCTCAACAAAACAATTGTAAAGGTGCATTACAAATTACTGCCTCGGCGATCAAGGGCGACTTCACCTTTAACACCAACGTAGTTATTATGAAGAAACTAATGCATAGCCTGCCTAATCAAACATTTGAAAAACCAATATGGCCGCATTTAAAAAATATCGATTTGGCAGATCCAGAGTTTCACATCAGCGCTCCCATAGATATACTATTGGGAGCGGAAGTTTATTCTCTCATCATGATGGGCGGAATCATCAAGGGCGATAGCAAGACCGAACCTATTGCTCAACAAACACATCTAGGATGGTTATTGTGTGGCAAGGTCACGACTTATCATTGCAATGTGGTTCTGAACAATTTAGAAGATATTCAGAGATTTTGGACAATTGAAGACATCGCAGATAATCCGTCAGACCTAACAGCAGAGGATCACTATTGTGTGACTCAATATCAAGAGCAGACTACACGTCAAGTAGATGGGCGATACGTCGTGAGATGTCGTCGTGAGTTGGGTTTCATGGGATACATGAAACCCAACTTTACAGAAAAATTGGGTGATTCTAAGAATCGAGCAATAGCGCAGTTTTTACAATTAGAGAAAAAGTTTTCAAAAAATCAGAAGTTATCAGATGGTTACAAATCTTTTATAAACGAATACGTTAGTTTAGGACACATGCACCAAGTTCACAATGACTGTAATGTGAACTCGCCGGCCTCGTGCTACCTTCCGCATCACTGTGTATTGCGTTCTGACTCTACTACAACCGCGCTGCGTGTAGTAGTAAATGCATCATCGCCTACAACATCAGGTTGCAGTTTCAATGACCTTATGTACAGTGGGCCAAACTTACAACGTGACCTATTATCTTTGATAATAAATTGGAGGCAGTACGAAATAGCATTTACAGCTGACATTGAAAAAATGTTCAGGCAAATCATGGTACACCATGAAGATCAGAATTTACAAAAGATAATCTGGAGAAACAACAGTCAGGAACCTTTACAAGAATACAATCTAGCAACTGTCACCTATGGTACAAAGGCCGCACCCTTTTTAGCCATGATGACTTTAAAACAGTTAGCAAAAGATGAAGGTCACAATTATCCATTGTCACTCGCCAGGCAAACATTAGAAGATAAATTCTACATGGATGATCTTCTCTCGGGGAGTCACAGCATCCCGGCAGCAAAGCAATTGCAATCAGACTTGTTAAAGTTGCTTAAGTCTGGTGGTTTTCATCTTCGCAAGTGGGCTTCCAATAAGCAAGAACTTTTACAAGACGTCGAAACAAATACAAAATCATTTGATTTCAAACATCCAGAGTCAACAAAAACCCTCGGCTTACAGTGGAATCCGAAAGACAATCATTTTTCGTTTAAACTCAGGCTCAGCCCGCCCTCTCAAAGGTTACTAAGTAAACGAATACTATTATCGGAAATATCCAAAATTTTTGATCCCCTAGGTTGGCTTTCCCCGGTAACCACGAAATTGAAATTGCTATTTCAAAAGGTGTGGCTACAGGATATTCAGTGGGATACTGAGTTACCAAAAGAAATAAGCAAAGAATGGCAGAGAATTCGAGATGATTTATATAACATAAATGATTTTAAAGTACAGAGATGGCTAGCAACTCAGGAAAATGATAACATCGAACTTCAGGGATTTTGTGATTCATCAACCAAAGCTTTCGCCTGTGTAATTCTTTGTAGGGTGAAAAAACCACATAACACAATCAACATTGTGGCAGGAAAATCACGACTGGTACCCGTAAAGAAGCCTATCACTCTACCACGACTCGAGTTAATGGCTTGTCATCTATTAGCGAAACTTATGAATACGGTACTTAAAACCTTACAAAATCATAACATTAAAATATACGATTGGACAGACTCGACTGCAGTGCTAGGATGGCTTCAAGGAGACTCTAGTCGCTGGAAAACATTCGTAGCTAATAAAGTAAATCAAATCAAAGCAATCATGCCTTCGGAAAAATGGCACTACGTGAAATCACCAGAAAATCCCGCTGACTGTGCCAGCCGAGGTATTTCAGCCAAATAATTGAAAGAGCATCAACTGTGGTGGACGGGACCTACATGGTTAATCTCGTATGAGCCCGAAGACAATCAAAAGCGCCCTGTATACCTAACTTATCTAGAAATGAAACAATCACACCAAAGCAATGTCACGACCATAAATAATTACAATATTATAAGTGACATAGTTAACAAACATAGCGACTTCGCACGTGCAATAAGAATAGTAGCGTGGGTATTACGTGCGGTGTCACGCAGCAAATCAAAGAAAGCATTTTTATCGGTTGACGAGTTATCAAAAGCAAGAAACACAATAATTGTTTGTTTCCAACATTTATCTTTTTCAAATGAAATTAGCAGATTAGAAGGTGGAGATAAAATAGACAGTAAAAGTAAAATACTCAGCCTAAATCCATTTTTAGGTAAAGATCAATTGCTGAGAGTTGGTGGTCGTATTAAACACGCAAACATACCTGAGGAAATGAAATACCCTTTAATCATCCGGCACGATAGTCATCTGACGAATTTGCTCATTGATCGAGCTCATAAAGACACATTCCACGGTGGAGCACGTTTAACACATGCTCGGCTTCGACAGCATTACTGGATAATAGGAGGAAACCGAGCCGTTAAGAAACGTCTTCGCAGATGTCTTATATGCAGACGTCAAGACCCTGTGAAACAAACACAACTTATGGGGGATCTACCGACGGCACGCGTTAACCCCAGTCGACCATTCCACAGTAGTGGCGTGGACCTATGTGCTTACGTTGAGGTCAAGGCAAATAAGGGAAGAGGAATTAAGACAACAAAGGCATATGTTACAGTATTTGTCTGCATGGCAACAAAAGCAGTGCATTTGGAGCTTGTTTCGGACCTCTCTTCATCAGCATTTCTAGCAGCACTACGACGAATGTCTGCTCGACGAGGAACACCAAGACATATCTATTGCGACATTGGTACAAACTTCGTGGGGGCCAATCGCATCTTAAAGCAAGAATACATCAACTTACAAGCAGTATTAGACAATGAATTCCATTCCCAAGTATCTGACATGGGCATCGAGTTTCATTTCAACGCCCCAGTATGGCCAAGCGCTGGGGGACTGTGGGAAGCAGCCGTAAAGAGCCTGAAATACTATCTGCGAAGAGTGCTCGGTGATCAAAAGCTCACATACGAAGAGTTCACCACATTGTTAGCACAGCTAGAGGGATGCTTAAATTCTAGGCCTCTCGGCGCTCTGACAGAAGATCCAGAAGACATCGATTTTCTAACGCCATCACACTTTTTATCAAGTGGACCTACCTTGACAGTAACAGAAACGGAAAGGGATGGCCGGACTCGATGGCAACTTATACAAAAAATGGTTAATGACATTTGGAAGAGATGGCAGAATGAATATTTATGTAAATTATCATCACGGTGCAAATGGCAACAATATGAAAACAATCAGCGAATTGACGATATTGTGATTATTCAAGAAGCAAACTTACCACCAGGAAAGTGGGCTCTCGGCAGGGTAGTTGAGCTGCACCCTGGTAAAGATGGTCATGTACGAGTAGCAAGTGTGAAAACCAAGAGCGGCATCATCAAACGACCGATAGTAAAGCTATCACCGCTCCCGGTACACGACGAGATAAGCCACCACGTGCCATAAAACAAACAAAACAATGTATCAAATGTCATAACTTTAAAACCAAAACATACAACAACATCGTTCAAGAATATGTTTATCACATTACTTACCTTACTATTAATCTTGCCGGTACAGGGTGCATATAATATAGCACAACTGAAGCATAATCAATCAATCTATTTTGACAAAATCTCAGACATGAATATTAGCAGAGATGAATTTCCATTCATCTCTGTTAATAGTCTATTATGATATGGATCCATTCTGGCGTGGGTCTAAAATACTCACGGAGTACGTCGACAGTCTTGAAAGCATTTGCGAAAAATCAACAAAACCCTCGCTATGTGACATAGTACTGTTACAGCTGCATCATGCCTACAGTGAACTTGAGCACTATAACCATATTTTACTCGGTCACCAGTTAACTGGACGCAAAAGTCACCATGTGCGTCGTGGTTATATAAATATAGTCGGTAATCTTGCAAGTACACTATTTGGAGTACTTGATGATAATTTCGCAGAAAAATATGAAAAGGACATTGATCAGATTAGAGCAAACCAGAAACACTTATCACTGTTTTGGAAAAATCAGACCTCGATCATCGAAGCACAGTACAATGTATTACAACGAGTGGAAGATAACATGAACAAACAGCATAAGCTTATCAGCATAAGCTTATCAGCACATCAACAACATCGAAAATACTCTGAATTTAGCCAAAGGGGAGGTTCAGAAATTATCAACTAGCAATGACTTCGCGTTATCTGCTATCGTAACACGTGGACTACTTATCAATCTTCGAAACATACAGGAATACCTACTCGACACACTGGTTGATCTTAATCACGAAACGTTCAACTTCCATCTCATAAACCCTGAACAACTTAGACATGAATTGAATACGATATCTGGCCAATTACCAAAGGATTTGGATTTACTAATAATAATTTATTAATAAGGCTACGTCGCCTATCTGTCATATTCGTTTTAGTTATATTAGTTAAAATATTTAAGTCAATGACATGTAAATATTTAAGTATCATTCACCATCATAATTTGATTGTATTATCATCATCATCTTCATTACCCTACTAGCATCTCTTCCTCTCCTCTCCCGGAAGATGTACGGTGCAACACCGCACATTTCGCCAAATCAGCTTTTTCATTGTTTCGCTATAAATCATAATTGACATACTTTTCAGTTCGCATTAAGCAAGCATCGCGCGCGTTCTCTCTATCATTTCTATCATTATTTTATAACCAAAATATATCAAATATTATCAAGCATAGCAATTATCATTTTCTATCATCAAAGACGTATGAAAACCCCATACAGCAACGTCTATTAGACTTCTTTCGTCCTTCTTAACAATGTTTCTTACTTTCCAGTATAAAATAACATCAAATACACTTCGCAATATACCTGTATATACAATTTTTATACAGCTTTTCAAACAGCTTTAATTTTATTTCATTATAACATAATTCAATAAAATTTCTGAGTTAAATATATTGAGAACGCAGTTATTATTCATTTTATGGAATTAATTAATTTTTAATAATAGATTTCATGTAAAGACTTATAAATGCAAATGTTGTGTATATAAAAATACATTTCTAAAATAAAGCTACAAATATGTATTGTATTTGTAAACATGACACAAAACTTATTATTGAAATCTTAAGTAAATCAAATATTACTTGAACAAAGGTAGACATGTTTATGATTTACAGAATTAATTTATTTGAAAACATAGACCAATTCACAAATAATATCATTAATTATGTAGTTTTTCATATAATTTCAGCTGCTGCTGCAATACCAATATTTTTAATTGTTATTTTGGTTATATTTAACACAACAAAGGTTTAGAATTTAAACATTATCCATTCAATGGTTGCTGATTATGTTGATCTAATCTTAAAAAGAATCCGTCTATAGAAATTGTCAAATTTTGATCCAGACCAAAAGTATTATCTAATTGATTCAAATAGATCACATTTAATCTCCCATCAGATGCTATGTTCGCGATCCTACTTCATCAATAACATTTCAATGACGAGATCATTGAATCCTAAACATTTAAGCAAAACAGATGCAATTTATTTATTTTGTTATATTTTATATTAACAGTTTTGTTGTCCGAGTGGTTTTGAAATTTGTCACACTGTTAGTATAAAAGCTTTATGCTCAACATTTATTATATAAGCAGAACAAAAATAAACTCTAATATATGTATAGTGTGAGTGAATACAAGCGAAGCTATCGGGCCTACATAAATTGTCCGGCCTCAACCGCAGTGCATATGTACACAATATGCGATAATCGTAATGTCTCGTTAAATAGTAAAAATATTAAAACGTAATAAAAGCTCTTAGTCTTGTTCTTATTATATGTGAATACTATTGTATTCAGACTTCAGACCATTTAAGATATGGAAAAAATATTTCATTAACCCCTTTTTAAGACAAATTATTCTTTAATTTTGCTTTGTTACGAATTTGCATGAAATATTATAATTGTAATAATTCATATTTTGAAATGATTGCAAGGAAACAACACTGATCCGTAAGTCGTCGTAAGTTCTATGCATCCCATTAATTAGTGTTGAGGATAGGATTCTCAATAAAACCGAATCAGCGCTTTTGAACGGCATAACCTGTGTTTTGTTTCTTTTTTGAAGTATTTACTGTAAGTTTTCAATGCTTAGAATTTAAGACATTGTATGAGTCGTTTATGTTACGTAATGTTGATATTTAGATAAACATTTCTCTTCAGTATTTATTTAATTTTCTACGATTATTATCTTAAATCGAATAGAAATCGAAAATAATAGAGAGATATCAAATATATTGTGAAATATTGAAAGGTAATTGATATAAATTATTGATGTAAAATTAAATGAAGGATATTTTATGAGAGAGTACTATCCCGGTCGATTCAGCTATTACAAGCTGTTGACAGTTCTCATAACATGCAAATTCAAGTATTCTAAGTAAAAAAATGTTCGTCTAAATTAAATTTTCAGCGTGCGCCAGCTTTGTGAGAATCGACGAGTGTGCAAACGAGATCTGTAGTGAATAAAAGAAATGCTGTACTTTTATTTTTCTACAAGAATATCCCATTAAAGTTTAATCAAGATTTTTATTCTCTATTCAGATACTGTTACATAATACATTATATTACTTATTTTTCAACTTACAATTTAAGATAGTAAGTACATTTTACTGTCCCTAGATTTGATTGTTATATTACTAATATTATTTACTCTATTATTGTAAGGGTAAAAATATTATTTTGTACGTTAATTATATATATTTTTATAATTAATAGAAATTGTTAAGAAATATATAATTCACATTTTAAAATAAATATTTTGGAGGAAAGCACTTTGGCCAATATCAAGAAATTAGTTCAACAAAGCAAAATACTACTATAATTATACTAAAACAATTTTAACAATTTTGCTACCATCGCGCGTGTTAACACCAATTTCTATTATCAGTTGTCATACACTCGGTCGGAGTTCTAAGATTTTCTTCTGCTTACTATGAAAACTTTGAATGGAATTAAGTTAAATTGTGAATATATTACGTAAGATTTGAATTTATCTGTTTTCCTGGCGTAATGTGTTAAATGTTGAAACATGTTTTGAAGGTTATGTTTGTTCTATATTTTTAGAAACGTATTTGATAACCAGTTGACAATTTTAAGTATGGTGTAGGTCTATAAATATGTTTTTAGATTAGAAATTCATGGTGAAGAACAAGAAAAACCAAGCATACAAAACATTATTTGGATTAAAAAGTAACAAATCAATACGAAACAAAAAAAAACACGTAAAAACACCACAGTCTAACCTTGACATCGCAATGATGTGCGGTGTTACGACCATAATGAAGAAAAATAAAAATAGGTCTCCGAAGTTGAATTTTCCGAACCATTAATTTTCGTGTCATTTAAAATGCAAATTAACATTTGATGTAGTTAATAGTATCTCGGGTATCAATATTAATATATCGATCATCATAAATTGCGAGACGATTGCTTGTGGTTATTTTAACTGATTTGCTTGTTTCGGAAATAACTTTACAAATCGATATAACAGATTACCTGTCAATCAGATCTCAGATCCAGCCAATGGTAATTTTTTATTTATCTCAACTGAATAATGATTTAAGCGTAAAGATTATTATTAACTTAATTTATATTACATTCAAAAGATATAATATAGGGATATAAGGGTATATTTAAAAACCAAATTGTCCCAAAACTTGCAAATGTTTTCTGAACTATGGAAGTAGGCGGAAGTACATCCTGTAGGCGTCTCGCTCAAGATATTAATAAAGTCAATGGAATACCTTTTTGTATTGTAATTATTCTACAAGTCAGTATTGGATATTTAGTTAAAATTTGTAATAATAAGATTATATTTATGAATAATATTTAATCAACCTAAATTTATTTCAAATCGTTCAATATATATTAAACAACAAATATTGATAACCAATTTAATTTCACTTGATGCGATAATAATAAAATAATAATAAAAATAAATTTTCATTTAATAAACAAAAAACATTTCATAAACATTAACTATATCAGCATCAATTAATTAAATTATATTATATTAAACATATTATTAATTATACAAGTAAACAACACATAAGAAACACGTTGTTTTCGGACATCGTTATTTCAGCATTACAACAATAACATACTAAATGTTATATATTATTTTAGAGTAATGTAAAAAATATTTAAGAGGTAAGAATATTATAAGTAACCAAACGACATGTCGAATTTTAATTATTTTGAAAGCCCATAAGGGTAAATAAATTAAAATAGTAATTTGCTACTAATGTTATGTTCTCAATAATTAATATTAAACTGGCCAAAGAGTTCCTAAAACGGCGTCAGTGAAGCCTAAATGGATCTTGTTGTGTTTCTTTTATACGATTTTGATTGTATTTTTTCCTTGTATGTTTAAATATAAAATATTTAACCACTTTATATTACAGTTCCTGTTTTTGTTGTTTTACAGCATGTTTTTTGTTGAACTGTCTTGTAAAAGATATGCAATAAATTAAATTAATATAAGAATAATCCTTACTATATAATAATGACCTAATTGACTCTGTATGCACGCGCATCACTTATCACCCACAAATCACACAATAATGTGTAATACATCAAAAAAAAGCTATTGAATCAGGCTACAAAATAGGGTGGGTGCCAACCTTATACGTGACATTTGACCCTTTCCGGCCGGCCGGGAAGTTCCCTCGTATAATATATAACGGTATTAAGATTTTTTTTCGTATTAAAACAATGTTGGTAGGTATTGCTCAATTTTAAGTATATGAACACACAATAAAATTATTATTATTATTAATTATTATGATGAAAGAATGGTAAAAAAGATTTATATGGGAAAAGTGAGCGGTAAGAGAGACAGGGGGAGGCCTCGAGTGACCTTCGAAAATACAGTAGCTACGATACTGGAGGAAGGTCACGTAAAAAGCATGAGGACCCCCCGGAGGGCATGTATGAAGAAGTTGATGTCTGTGGCCGAGGCGAAAGAGGTATGCAGAGACCGTAGCGTTTGGCGCTCCGTCGTCTCTGGCTACCCCGCAAGGGATATGGCGTGAAGGTGAAAAAAAAAAAAAAAAAAAAAAAAAAAAAAAAAAAAAATTATTGGTACATATATTTATAATATTATTATATCCGCAGTACTTTAAAACTTAAAATCTTCACACTACCAAGTTTGGAACCTCTTATCACACACATCCAATGCCTTGAGTGTATTACGCCAAAATTTTAGTCGACTAATAACGGTTCCAATACATGTTAAAAATTTAAAAAAAATAATTTATAATTCGTTAGTGGAAATTATTTTATAGTTTTGTCATCTCTATTTGTTTCATGAAAAATAAATAAATTACATTTAAGATGATATTCAGTTTTTGATCTTTTAATGTTTAATTAACTCTTATTAATTAAGAGTCTACAATTAAGAACTACAGAAAAGACAGTAATCATGTTCATACAATATATGTTACCGTAAAATATGACATCAATACCATAGTCGTAAAATACAAATCTAAAGCAATACGAACAAAAGCCAAATCAAAACTTTGCTATCGACGTTTTCACACAAGAAGTGAATTGGTCTAATTTCAGTAAATCTAGAATCGAATTGCTTTCAATACGTCTATAGCTAAATGAAAAATGTGCAACCGCATTGCCTCAAAAGTTGTTAACAAGCGTTAAATTTTAGTGTCCGGTTCAAGGAAAAATATGACACTTTTTTATTAATTTACTTTGTATTGCACATTGAATGTTTTTCTAGTTTAAGAAAAAAGAATATTTTATATAGTGTATTTTATATACCAATTTTGAATAAAACTTCAAACGAAATTCACCTCGCCTGCAAGTTTTAAAATCACAATAGTAACGTTCTTTCGTTAGATTAGACCGGATTGCGACAGTTTCATTTGCTTTGGCTCTGGGTAGAGCAATAGAGTAAGCTGAGGATCATTCCAACAAAATGAATACCTTATTATACTAGATGTGACACTATCCATTTATTATATGCCCCGTTCTTTCACAGAGAATTCGAAATTAGCCTAAGAATATTTAGGAATTGGGATAACTTTAGTTCTGAAAAACAATATTTATGATTGCAAATCGTAGGTAGTATGTAATATAATAACTATAATATAAAAATAATTTCATATTACTAACCTTATAACAAATTATTTGTAATAAAAAACCGAAAAATGTCAACATCACATGGTCTTGCCAGACGATCATTTATCTAAATACAGCACGCCAGACTTTGCTTATCTTCTGTGACCAGAAGGTTCTCACTATAAACTAAGTGCAAAACAAAAAAAAATATAATATTACTACTATCAAAAACGGCTTTTGAAAATTAAAAGTGATTTTGAATGTTGAATTTCAAAAATGTGATTATTTTACAATGTCCTGATTTAGACAAAAAAATTGTTTCCTGCATTTCGCTACAGACTGGAAGGATTCTGCCAAAGGTTATTTTTACACAATCTAGAGTTTTGCGGTATATTATCGAAGCCAAGATAGAAAACACGACCCTTACAGTATGACGGTATAAAAGAAAGAAGTCGAGAACAATCCACAATATTATGTACATGCCGCCCACATTTCTTAGATAGCTATTTCAAACAAACCCGTCGTTCACATAATTGATGAAACCTTCGATACAAACCAAAGACAAACCTGTTGCTCAAATTTCATAGCCAATGAGGATCTACTCGACCCTTTGGTGTTTAGTGGATGCCTTTAAAATGACCACCACCTAATCCTACGGCCACCACCTGATTGATAGGCTATAGATAGGCAACTGCCAATAGCCCTAACGGATTTATCGACATAAAAAAAACATTAATTTATAACATAGGTCTTCAAAATCTGCTTTAAAAATGTTTGTCTGTTTGTCTGTTTATTAAAAAAAGAAAATAGATTAGAAATAAATGTTGGTCCTAGTCAACATATAAAATACTTTTATTTCCGCAAATTACTTTAATTTTTACGGGAAAATATAAAACTTATTTGGGGTATGAATTTTATAAAACTAGAACTAAGAACATATATGATTTTATACATATTTTGGGAGAAGAGAGATTTAGCGTAGGTTGATTGATTTGAGTTTATGAGGTATGAGGGACACGATGTCGCTAACAACAACTCGTTTACAAAACAGTACTTAATTTCTATCAAACAACCATCATCTAATTTATGTAAAGGAGTAGGTTTATTAAATAGCATTGTTTTTAAGTTGCACAGATCCTCAAAATTTTGCTGTTAAATTTTTGCTTTAATAGCAAATTGTTCTATAGTTTCTCCTAACTATGCCTGTTTTAAATCTATGACGGTTATAATGTCATTATAAAATATAAATGGTTAATAAATGTAAAAAAATCTGTTTGTTGAATTTGATTTCTTATTTCTCGAAAGTTCGATTATTAAATATAATATGTATATCGGCATTTATTATTTAAGTTTTAAAACCTCGTCATTAAGTAAATTTTTTATTAGTATTCAAGCAGTTTATTACTGCATAGAATTAAAGATAAGCTTGTATGATTTAGTTAAGAAGTTTAAAATTAACAATTTTAAACCCAAACTACAAATGAAAAATGAAAATGAATGCATGAAATACTCAATGTCCGTATTTCGAGCACTTAAATTTTATTAATTAATTCCCTGAAGCGTCATTTCGCAGTGGAGCTTAATAGCCATAAAAATTTCTGGCTTGTGGTTCTGTGAGAGAAATAAAGATTTTAATTATTTTGTTTGTGCAACTGCTTGTTTCAGTGTATATTATTTAAACACTTTAATTGTTTTTAGTTTTTGGTTATGTTTAAACTTTGTTTTACTCTTTATCAGAATATGGTTTTGGGTTTTAAACCACAATGGGAATTTGTATAAATGAAATTTCAGTTATATAAGCTTACTTTTAATTTAACGCCGTAATAAAAAACTTTACAATTAACAAAAAATACTTGATGACACATTTTAAACTTTAATAATAAATGAAGAAGGTGAAATAAATATGCAATACAAATATTTAGTAAATAATATAAATTGACCTTAACACAAGATGTGTTGACTTGAAAATTTATTTCTAATATTTTTTTTTTCATAATAAGGTTTTTAAAAAGGCACAGTTTCTTATTGAAATCTAATAAAAAGATAATATAGCTGTTCTCTTAAACAATTCTTATTACAAATAAGAAAAATAAAATAAGCAAAATATTTAGCAAATTTTAAAATAATCATAAAATTAGTCTCATCGAAACAAATATGTCATTAATACTACGACACAAAGGCATCAACACTTTTTTACTTTAAATAACATATCAGAGATTGTATTTTGTAGTAATCTTTTATTGTAACTGTGTCTGTAGCACCTTTAGATGGTGATGATTGGATCGATCAGTATCTTCTGAAATAGAAAACATAAATTCGTTATTCTACTTCTATTCAAGTATGTCAATATGAGAACAATATAAGTGTCAATATGAGAACAATTTGCTGTATACCAAGTGACTGTATAAAATAAAAATAATGTAATTCATACCAATTATTTCTAAACAGGTCACCTTATTAATTGTGTCATCATATAATTACAATAACCTATTTTAGGTTATTGTAATTATATGATGATGATACAGTTCGTATTATTTCCATTATTAATACGAACAGTAAGATAAGCATTAAGGCAAAATTCAGTAAAGGAAATGATAAGCCTAGTTGCCTTAAGATACGTTATAACGAGGCGGCTAAAGACAACACAACTTAACAAGAACAAAAGGGTTAAAAACATAACGCCCGGTGTTCCGGATCGAGACCAGAGGCGTTTTACATTAATTACCACAAGAGAATACATCTTTTGTAGTATTATTTATTTTATCAGACGGCTGTATAGAGTTTTAAATAATATGAAATAATTATTGCCACATTTAATAAGTAATTAACTATATGGTAAAATGTTTATATTTAACAAATTTTGTCAGATTATAAACTTACAACAAGTGTTGTTCTTGATTATATAACATATATTTTGAAAGTATTTTTGTATTACAAAAAAAGAATAGCAATACTAATAACAATAATGACTTATTAATTATCTATCAGCAATGTAACATATCTCCAAATGTAATATTTTGAAAGATTTTGAAGTTGTTCTAAACTGAATCGGAATACAAATTAGTCAAACTAGTATACTAGTAATAGACATGCACTATGAAATCTCTAATGCGTTACGTGCTACAGGATCCATTAATTCTATGCTTGCGGTAACACCGGCACCTGGTCTTTGTAGCCGTATATTATAAATTAGGCTCGGAAAGGCCCGGCTTACATAGATATGGGATATATATAGGGAACTATTATTTAGAGCCGTCATTTGCGGCAAAATTCTGTGCTGATTTTTTTAAGTATAAATCTCTATTACGTTTTTATGAAGATGTGAAAAATTAATATTGGACCGTCAAAAAGGCTATAAAAGTTAAAATGTTATAAAAATCTGGTGACTTGAGTGCTTATTTCATAACACCCCATAGAACGCTATTATGAAATTAGAAGAAGCTTTTCATAGGAAGTACGAACAGATCTATAGCTTTGCAAACGATTATCGCAGTATTATGTATTGATTGATCGTTGTTTTAACTATAAAAAGGCCTAGTGACTGTCACAAATATCACAGTATTTAAATATTCAATACAATCATCTGTTCTGGCAAACTAAGTCTAGTTTAGTCTAAAAAGACCACGCCTAACTTCTACAACATCACCAACTGATAAAAATCAATTGCAGTTGTCATTCGTTCCATATAGTAATTCAAATATTAGTCACTAAGTTATGTCTCTATATGGAAAATGAAACTGCATTGACGCAACACGAGATAACCGCTCCAGTGAATTTTATTGCACAAAAGAATTATTCACATGTATTTTTCAATTACACCTTTATTTTACCAAGTAACAAAAAAAAATTTACACATTATAATACTTAGCGTTTTACTTAATGATTTTGAAGAACTTTGTTCTATTTCACCACAACATTTACCACAGCTCCAAATGCTTTATTACTAATTTTTTTATGTATTTTTTTATTTCCTTTATTTCGGTCTGTGGCAACTTTGAGGTTAACAGGTGATTTGAATTGTTCCCACAATTTTTTAAATCAAATTCATTAATTTAGTCTATTTCGATCCTAATTCCTATAAAATCGGTTAAATCTTTTTATTTATTTTTAATAAATAATACGACTTAAAATTAAATTAAAATAAATACATAAATTACATATAATAATAATAATATATTCATTACAAAATAATTTAGTAAAGCATATAAGTATATATAAGTACATATTTATTAACAGTTGTATATATTTCTTAAATACATTTTCATGCAAATAACTAAAACCAATAAATTAGTATAAAACGAGAATTGGATATATGGCATTAATTTTAATGAAAACCATATTTCGAAAAGGTGTGAAATAAAATCCAAGCAATATTTAATCACCACATCTACGACTGAGGCACGTTCACATTGTATCTTATCTTTTTCTCTTCATATATAAAAAGTATCTTCAGTAACTGTTCTATCAATCCATAAAATGAACCGGAATCAGACTTGAAATTTCCAATTTAGATTAGATGCAGCTGCAGTCATTTTTATTTGAAATGAAACTTCACATGACATAAAACAATTGATAAAAATTTAAATAGACGTTCGTTTTATTTAAAAATATATGTGTCAGTTTGTATTTTCTGTTTCACGTCATAACCGAATTTTTAGATAGTTACAGATCTTAGACAGACGTAGGTTTCTTTTGTTGTGAAAATAAAATTTGAAGGAGTTGAAATGGGGGTGATATTTATTAAGAGGAAATTATTATATCATTTAAGTTATAATTATAAATATAGATTTTTTTTATTTGGGTCTATGAAATAATATAAACTAACTTTATTAATAAAAATATATTTTTATAACATAATAAAAAAGGATTACTAATAGTTTACTGAGTTAAAAGATTTAGAATGTAATAATGTTAAAAATATCTCGCTGTGATGCAAACACACTGCCTCTGCAAACAACGAGCGTCGCTGGATATATCGCAATACATAATTAGTTGGAACAATGTGCATAATTCATTGTAATGAGCCATTTCGGTGCATGGTACATGTTCTCCAATAGTGTTTGCTGCTCTTCTTTGTTTTTGTAATTTACTGAACGAATCTGCCATAGATAAATTATCCTGTAGAATGCTAAATTTAAAAGAATTATTTATATGATAGTTTAATAAAAGTTAAAGTACTATTGTAACAAAATTATTTCCGATTTGTTCTAATTCAGACAGAATTTAAGTTTTCTATTGAAATGTCAGTAATATTTAATTGTATATCAAGTTTAAAAATAAAATAATAAATGTAAGATTTAATAAAGCAATTAAATCATGATAAAATTTCATGGTCTAGGTGTGAAATTTAAATATGGTGGAAATATAATCAAGATCCATTACACTGAACTAGTAGCAAAATATATTTATTAAAAACCTCATTTTATTTCAAGCTTTATTTTCCGTAATCTTAAATTTAAAACAATATGATTAAAGTATTACCGGTCTATTTTAGTGCATTCATTGCAGCAAATTTTTTATAGAATACAATTTTGAAAGTGGTTTCTACAAGATTTTATATAACTACTGCCGTTGAAACATTGAGTCGCTTACGATGTTAGAGCGTGAAACACGTCTACACCATAACCATTGCAGACGGTGACGTAATAGTGACGTCATGGATCGTATTCGTATCGAATTTTCAGTGTGAGATATTCATCCACCCCAAAAATAAACGAATCTCGACATTCTGAGAATTTTTTAATGCCTTCGGGTTCAGGTCACATTGACTAGTCTTAGTATAAAATGAGAAATACAGACATAATAAACTACTTCAATTTGCTTGCATTATTGCATATACACGGATAAAATTGTCTGCACGCTAGAAATATTCTTACCATCTTCAATATTTTATATTTATGTTCTCAACATGAATACTATATGTTATTTGAATATCGGAATATACTACAGGCTTCTACCGAAATATGGCTCCTTATTATAATAGGTACCGGTTGTATCATTATTCGGGGTCAAGTAGACTACGACAGATGATTATGATCAAGTTTCTTACGTATCTCAACTAAAAGTAAAGTTCTTAATGTTTATTCGCCAAGTGTTTATTTGACTCCATTTTACAAAATTTAACCCCCTTCATTGGAGGGTAGATCGCTAATTCTATAATTGTCTATCTCTTGAAAGAAAATTAGGTGAACCAATTCTTAGGGAAAATGTTAGAACAGTTTTTGAATTAAAATTTTCAGTTAAATTAAATAAGCAAACATGATTCTCAATATATTCCTCAGGGTTGTTAAATTTAGATATTTGTTCGAAGTTAGTGCCCTTAGAGAAGAATATTTGTATCTAAAGAGAATGTTTAAAATATGGATATGATGAAATAAATGTTTTCTAAAATAAAAACATAATTAATTATAATTAATTTAATAATATTTATTTAAATAAAATTAAAATAATATTTTATTGTATTGCCGTAATTTGATAAAACTTTATCAATAGACAATTTAGTGTAAACATAATTTAAAACTATGAATAAGTAACTTGTTACATATTATATTTGTTTTATTTGTTTTATTATTAACAGGCTTTTATGAGTATACCTAACTTTAAATAACTGCTTATTCTAACAAAATATACTCCAAATGTCTTTATGTGATACTAAATGATTTAGCAAGTGATTGGTTTCAACTATTTTTTTTTATGTAATAGGGGGGCAAACGAGCTGGCGGGTCACAGTTGATACGTAACCACCGCTGACCATGAACTCTTACAACCCCCAAAGATTCATAAGAGCATTGCCGGCCTTGGAGGTGGGAGTAAACGCCTTTTTTAAAGTACACATGTCGTAACGATCTGGAAATACCGCCTAATGGAGTTCGTTCCACATTCGCGTGGTACGATGGACGAAAAGTCCTTGAGAACCGCACAGTTGAGTTTGGTAACACGTTACAAAAGACCAAATATGGACAGCAAAATACTTGTATCAAGTTACACAATTTTATCAACTTACTTTTCTAATTGCAATAATAAAACAAATACGTTTTCACAAAATTTCCACGTATCTGTACAATCCTGTGAGGTTATATGATAAAAAGACATAGGGATTACGCGAAACACACAGAGAGAATTGGGTAATTAGCATGCATACACAAACACAAACACACACACACACACAGCAAACGGCATTTCCTTACGTGATGATTGCTACTAATTTGTACTATCCGTAAGCAACGTTCAGAAATTTTATTCCAAAATAAATTTAGCATTGTTGGTCAATATCACCACCATAAAAAACAAAAAAAAAGTATTTTTTTTTACAAATGCTTTAAAAATAAATATACATATGTCTGTATACTGGATGAATATAAAAAATACCACAGTATAATATATAGTCATTTATTTTCGTGCATCTTAAAATATATTTTGAAAATTATTATTAAACCATAAAATTCAAAGATTTTGCAGTGCAATTTGGTAATTCTTAAGCAACTGCCTTAAGTGGACTGCAGTCTTGTATTTACCGAACTAACTCAATTGCCAAACGGAGCTTGAAGACGGAAATAATTACATTAATTTTAACTGTGAACTTAACTTTTTGCTGGCGTTTATATAATTTGTCGGGAACAGATTGTAAAATATTGAATAAATGGTAAGTTTTTCTAGCAACAAATATATTTCTATATGGAAATGGGTGGCCATTTTATTTTTTGTTTTATTTACGACCACTACCCGCCTGGCATTGACTAGTTGTCACGCTGCGTTTTCGAACCGCAATTTTGAACGACACGATAGTACTTTCAAATACGCTATATGGATAAAACTAGTATGTAATATAATATTTAACTACTAGTTAGATATAAAAAAATATGTCTAAATAAGTTTTTTCCACTTAAATTAAGATCACTTTGAAGATAAATGTGTTAACATTATTATTCTTTTTTATTATGAAATCAATATTTAAGTCTTTCTTATTATTGGGTTGTTCGAATATGTAATTATGTGTGGACCTTATCTCTCCGTCTTAGATTAAGGGCAGATGCATCGTTGTGTTAGAATTCTTAGTATATCTAGCTAGCTAGATATACTAAGAATTCTAACACAACGATAGCTAGGCTCAATTAATTCATATTTAAACAAACTTCAGATTCAAGAACTATAGAACTTTGTAGCAGTCTGATTTCTGAACGCTGAAATGTCATAAAGTTAATTAAGTAACCGACTTCCGACCTTGCGAGAATTTAGAATTGGAATTTTGTCAAATAGTTATATTATTATATTCATAACAATTGTATAGATAACTCATTGTATTTGAAGTACTCGTAGGTACTTGAGTCTAGTTTATCTAATTCTCTTCCCTGCGTGTTCTCTGATGAATTTGTTTTTATTTGTATTCCCTAAATTTTCATTATGTTACATATGTTTTTAAGTATAAATACCAATATCATATATCAAGAAAAATATTTGTTTGATACTAGTATTTTTTATCAAATATATTTTATAAACCTTATAACTGCGAGTTAAACTCACACACAATATAATTTATACTATTAACATATTTTTATTGCTATATTAAAGATGTATTTTAATTTACGTATAGGTTTTACAAAACAAAATTATCATAATAAATATAGTAGGCATTTAAAAAATACAATGTATTTGTACAATTATTCCTACTAATATTATAAATGCGAATGTAAGTCTCTTTGTTACGCTTTCCCGCGAAAACTACTCAACCGATCATTATGAAACTTTATACATATATTTTTAGGGGTGTTAGAAGTAATAAAGAATACTTTTTTTTTTTTTTGTGTAGTAATTTTTAATTGACAATCCCAGCCAAGCAATAAAATACACTTATCTTATTGATTAATTTCTATCGCAATGATCTCTGATACTTATTTAATGACTCAAATGCGAGCGAGGCCGCGGGTTACAACTAGTAAAATATAATTGTAGCTATTATTTATAAGACTATAAGCGATAAAGCTTATTAAAATTAAGTGTAAGATTTTTTAAAAATAAACGTTCTTAGAGTATTTAAATTTCAAATCAATGTTTTCTACAAAAGCACAGCATTTCACGTATATTGAAACTTAAAATAACATTCTTCCAATATCATAATTATTAAAAAAGTTTTTCTAAAAGTGACTTTTTAAGGAATTGCTTCATTTGTTTCGAATTTCATTAAATTTTTTAAAATAACACTCCACTGTAGTGTAAATAAATTTAATTTTAAATGTGGACGAATTTACATTATAACAACAAGACGAGAGGAAATTGATTTTTTATCGAAACCGCTTAAAATAACAAACGAAGTTTTTACGAAATAAAAATAAGATAAAGTAAGTTGCTCGAGCACTTCGCTACAGAATTGTTTATTTTATAATAGGAAGACTCTGTAAGAACTGTTTTTTACTCTTCAACACTCTTTCTTTTCTTTCTAGCTAATTTTGAGGCCGCAAACGTTTGTGAAGCCTGGTTAAATTCCCGATAATCGATATTGCAATGAGAAGAATTCTGGTTTCGTATAACATTATATATTAAAATTTAATCAACATTACTTATTATAACAGCTAAAGAACATAAGTGTGACAGCCATATGATAGTACGACATACAAGGCTGCTGTGTAACTATATAGATGTATATAAATATATAAATGTAAAGAGTTTATATATATATATATATATATATATATATATATATATATATTATATTTCTCACACGAAACATTTTTTGTAAAATCAGGGATATCCAATTAATATTTAAAGCATAAAATTTCTTGAGCGTAATAAAACAACTCTTTTTAAACACTTCTCACTTCCACTTATCATAACACCCTCGAAGGTGTGCTTTTTAAAGATATATTGAAGACAATTTTTTCTTAAATAACAAAATTTGACTGACAAGACTTGATGTCTTACAAAACTAAACATAATACTTATATTAGTTTTCCGTTACTTGTGAAAACTTGTGCTGTGTTACTACTGAGCTGTCTTATAATATACTTCTAGAAAAGACAAACATGTAGTTTTATGTACAAGTGAAATTATTATTTCAATATAATTATTAAAGAAACATAAAACTTATGTGTAGTCTTATTATAAAATGTGTGAAGAATAAAAGATTTTAAATTAAAATTATATTTTAAATTTAAATTTAAATTTAACCATTTAAAATAAGTTCTAGAATGGTATTGGAATTGATATTCGAAACCATTTTACAACTTTTTTGACCACTTAGATACGCTAGTTTTATTATTATTTTCTTCAGCAACCATTGATTTTATGACATTTGAAAATTCTGTTGTATTTATTATATCCTAATATATTGTTTCCTGATAGTAGTATATTTACTTTGAAATCGCTTACTGTATTAGTATACCTCAAATACATAAAACATATCCACCTCTCAGGCTATTTCATGCTCAATGCATGCAATGAAGGAAACGCAATCTGTGTGCGGATTGTCGTTATTGTATAATAATGGCACACACATGCTACTTCATCAAATGCACTGAAGAATAAGTGTTGATTATTAAAACATAAATAGATTAGTTTATTGTTAGCTTAAATCAAATGAAATTGAACATGCACCTTTTGTAAGAAAGGAACGAATTCCATTAGAACTAGAAATTTAATTATAATTAGTGACAACTGAAACCAATGCCATTTATTATTTCTAAGTATCAACTTTATAGCTTTTTGTTAATAGTTTTTATTATTTGTGGTTAATTTAGAAATTAAAATAAATAATTAACTTTCTGTTTAAATAAAAAGTTAATGTTGTAAAAAACTTTCCAAAATCTACAAAGAGCGAAAGCATATAAAACATATAAAACCAAAGTTGCCAGTCTTTTATACGTAAAATTAAAGATAACAGAATACATTCATTTGAAATAATATAATGAAATAAGTATTTTTGAGTATAAATATTGTATTTATTCATTATTTATAGTAAGTCGTAAAATTATATGGAGTAAACATTTTCTAAATCTCGCATTTTAAGGAATGATTACATTAAATAGAAAACAAAGAAGATTGACAAGATATATTTCCCTTTGGATTTTTTTAATTATTTATATAAATAAATCAAGAAAAATATATGTATATGTGTATATAGATATATACTAGGTCACGCAAGCGGGGTCGTGAGCTGAGCTAACTTTTGCTCTGTGCACGGCAGGGTATTTACTACGATGTTCTTTAGGTTAGTCCTTAAAAACGCTACGAGAGTCAAATTATAGGATATTATCAATATATCATTTGCCAAACATGTCAAGTTTGATATTCGTTTCAGGTCTTTAAATGGAAAATTTTCTACAGAATTGCTCGTAACACCCTTCTTTTCGTTATGGCATCACGCTCAAACAATCAGGTCCTTAGTGAAGCTACATAAGGAACTTTTGAAAATACTATTTTAAGTTTTTCAAATATAAATATTAATTATTTAAATGTTTATTATTTTACAATTTGGAGTTAAAAAAAAAAGATTAGCGTTATTTTAGCGTGTTTTCTCCTAACCATTAGGGCTAGAATATACTGCAATTTACATAATTTAATCTTTTTGATGGACCCAATTCACAAAGTCTGACAGATGTTGGAACACCGACTGTATATATTTATACACTGTAGATAAGCTAGAGTCCTCTAATAAATCTGCTGTGTAAGAACATTGTGTCTACTTGCTCGTGTGCTTGTGAATTACTTAAGTTATCAAGTTTATTGTGTTATTGATCAAGAAATACCAAGTAATAACTTTTTATTTAATTCCAAATTTTCATTCTCAAATTGATCTTAACTAAATATTTACCACATTAGTTTTGGCATATTCATTGTGAGTATTATGCTATTAACGTATTTAAATAACGATACAAGCAAAGTTATATTAAACTGAGGAACCCAGGAAAACCAACTTATTTAGAAGCAGTCAATATTAATTCACGAGGTTGGACGTTAGTTTCGAAAATAAATCAAAAATTTCGTGTGCAATTTCATTAAAATACTAACACGGAGTTTTATAAAGTAATAATCTGGATTACTACCTAAGCGAATATTTCTGAACTCATTAAAGTCGACAAAGGACGGCTAACGGTATCAAATCTGACTGACGCCATTAGTCCCTAATCAGGAGTATTAGGGACCAACGATTACAATGACATAAAATTACTATTCCGCTAATTCAAAATTGATCACCTTGTTTTTATTGAATATTGTGCGCTTATTTATATCTATATGATGCTACGAATCCCTGCCAAATATAATAAAGTACATAAAGCTAATCATCAAAACTATTTTATCTGAAAATTTAATTTGCAGATTAATAAATCTTAATTACAATCAAGATAATAACAATAACTAACGAGCCAAGTACAAGCTTTGGCTATATCAAATAATATCAGATTAAATAACGTGCTCATGTAAATTGTGTTTCAATATTACTTGATAATATGAATAACGTTCCATAATTGTAAATTGAGTATCCCTTATTATACTTCTCTTTGCAAGTATAATATGGGATACTCAATTTATTATCATCATTTAATATTATAATATCATCAAAGGATGAGCAGTGTGGTTTTAAATGATGGAAGGGAAGGGGTCTGCGTAATATTGTAATGTTTTATCACTCTTGTTTTGGTGATCTTATTAATTAGTTTGAATATAACTCAGCAACGTCATTTATATGATACTGTAAATAACTTTATTTTGTTTCCTAAAAGCAAGTAATTATAATAATGTAATTGGTTATAAGCACGTTAAATTGCCTTAATATTTATGTAGAGATTTGGGCCCTAATCCGATAAAGACTATTATATATACAGTTCCAGATTCATAATGGCAGTGGCTTAATTGGTAGGGTGACGTGACGGTTTCGGATGTTTCTTTATTCTTTCTTCCTGTCCTTATCTCACTTTTGGGGTCAGCACAGTATGTTTTTTCCTTCCTTACTCGTCATCTCTGTACACGCTCCCTTCTTCTCCATATCCTCTTTCAAGCAATCCATCCATATTTTCTTCGGCCATCCTCTACCCGTCCATCCCTCCATTACCATACCAAGCACTCCTTTGGTCATATGCCTTTCATCTCTCCTCATAACATGCCCATACCATGACAGACGGCGCATGACATGACATGTTGCTTTATTTTATAATAATATCATCTCTCTTAAAACAAGTAAAAAAATAAATCTTTTTTTTAGGTAAGCCATCTCCAAATTATAGTAACGTAAGAGAGTTTAATTAGTAAAAATGTAGGATATATTTTTGTAAGATATATGTACGTTTTACCAACCTGACAACGTTTGACTGACAACATTGACTTATTCCTTACAGTGAGTATTTGTTATTATTTCTCCATCCATCATCATCCCGCCGAGCGTGGCTTGACACCATTGATATATTATTGACTGAAAAAATATGTGACCCTACTTTTTTATGAGGGAAATAACGCGTTTTATATTTATTTATTCGACACTTGAATGTGACTTCGAAATGTTTGTCTTATGTTTCGATTTAATATATATTTTTTGTTTTGACTTAGGTGTTTGGTTTTTCTTTGATTTAAGCTTAAACTTACAATATTTAATAAAATGTTATTCATTATAATATATCTGTGAATAGCTAACTTGTTAAACAACTAAATTTTATATTCGTTTCCAGATAAATGGAGTTAAAAACACAATTTATCTCTGTATAACCCACTATCGCAACAAAAAGGCTGCATCTTTGATTAGAGAATATATTTATAACTAACTAAATCTTTAATAAAGTTGAAATATCAATGTCACCAAACTAAAATAATAAAAATGGTGATAATAAAAATGGTAAAAGAAAGGTATTTGCTGATAAAAAACTTCTCCACAATTAGAAGAACATTATTTATTAAATTGGGAATAAAAATAATAAGACTCTTAACTCCACAGTGTAAATATCATGCGTTGCTGAACCAGAAAATTTAACTTCCAGACAACATGTTTCTAATTAATCAAACAACAGGTGAAATTAACACTGAAAGAGAACATCGTTTAAAATTCTGTATTAAGTAATATTAGTTTTATAAATTTGTTACGTTATTTTATTTTAGAATAAGATATATTATTCAAGATAGACGGATGGATTACATTTTAGAAAAAAATAAGTAGTATCTTTGAAATTATTAATAACGGAAATATTGAAACCAATTTAAACAAAAAAACAATTATTTTGAAGAATATGAAATAGTTTCCCCAATTCTCCAATAGCTTTCAAATTATGGATATAATCAGGAAACCACCTTGCACCCAATAGATTGTAAAAGAGATTGTAATAATAACGTTAGAGATAGCATGCGGTAAAACGTCTCAGGTAAAGTTTACTTTGTAGATCTTAAGACTGCAGCTTATCTATTTAAAAATAACACACACACACATACAACATTTACGGTAAATGTAAGGAAAGGAAAATAATGTTAGATCTATCTTAAAGAAAGTAAAATTGTAAAATGAGAATTGAACTTACCATTTTTATTAAAAAGTAATAAAAGTGTTAGTAATATAAATATTTAAAACACTTCAAATCTATTCTTCAAGTAAAAATTTTAAAGTTGAAACCAAAGCTAACTAGAAGTCAAGCCATAATCAATGTTGGGAAATTAAACCAACTTGTGTATTAAATGTAACTTTATATATTAAGATGTTTTCAGCAGTAACATAGTGATTACGGCTTTCATAACATTCATTGATTTTAAGGACGAAAAGTACTTAATCAAACGACTGAAGATTCGCACAAACGTTCAAAATGGCGACCAGGTAACGTAGCCGGTACTAAGAAGTTTTAGCGCTACCGGAAAGCAGTTATAAAGAATAATGCTCTGTGGTTGTAAAATAAAAGTTAATCTAAAAACTTTTAACGCAACTGTAATTATGTGTATTAAAATAAATGGCAAAACTTCACGTTGGTATTATATATTGTTTACATTTTCATCCAATTTTTTTTTATTTAAAGTGAAAAC
Organism: Melinaea menophilus ssp. n. AW-2005; assembly: GCA_918358695.1. Lineage (NCBI taxonomy): Eukaryota > Metazoa > Arthropoda > Insecta > Lepidoptera > Nymphalidae > Melinaea > Melinaea menophilus. Next base: position 26,496,180 of record OU911041.1, on the reverse strand, counting down.
TTCGTTTGTTGTTGGCGATTCTCTATTCAAAAATATTATGTATTTGATTATATTTTAATTATATACAACCTTTTGTATGAAAAAGTTTTTCTAATAAATAAGGATACTAGACTAAACTGAATTTTATTATTAACGACTACATAATTGGGACTATTAATGGAACTGTTTTAGATGTATCTTTAGATTTAAAAATGCTTTGGCGCGTTTATGTTAGAATACTAGCTAAACGGTTAGCAGCATATGCGATAAGGAAAATGCAACATATACCTGAAATCGCCACAGCTAGGTAGCTGTACTTTGCGTAGTTTCATACTTTTCTGATATATTATATATCAATTTTATTATTATTATTTTTTTACACTTTTATGCAAAGAGAATCAAACATAATACTAGGCCATGATTCGTTATATAAGATTTAAAATAATTTAAATGTCCTCAATGAGCTTGTTTTCTAAGATTTATGACTTTGACTTATAACTTTGATATTAACTAGGTTAAAATTTACTTTTGGTAACTCCTTTAATATTTTGCATGACACTTTTCTATTTGAAAAGTAACTTTACCTTGTGAACATTGTTTACCTTTTTATAGTCAACGTATAAAATGTCTTTCAGCCCATAAAATCACCGGCACGCTGTTGCTATCCAGAGTGTATAAATAATAGAGTAACAAAATATTTACCAATGAACTTATTAATGGTATTGGATGTTTGATGGATTAATACATATTATTTAATAAACTATAATCGCATGCCAGGTCATTGAACGTTGAATCATAAATAGTGATCAATTTAATTAAATATAATAAAAGAAGATCGTATTGATAAAAAAATATATATTTAACACCTCTTTCTCTAATGATACCATCATAGTCCTATTAGATCAGTAGATTAATTTTACTTTTACACTTGTTTTGTTTTTGTTTATGATGATACTAGTATATGCAATTGTAATAATCGGTTTATAGTAGTCTATGGTAAGTTTATATTGTCTGTGCGAGAGGCCCTTTGAAATATAGAAAAGATGTAAGACGGTCGCTGTATTTTCTTGAATGTGTTATAAAAATAAAACCAAGTTTATAACACTGAAGTGAAGTGTTTAATTTAGAAAATAAGATCCACGAGAATCCTCAATAGTTTAGATGAAACTATAACCAAAGTAGTGTAAAACAAACTTATGTAATAGTAAACAAATAATCAAAATTTATACAGTATTTTCGAAAACCGCACACATTAAGAATGTTTGTAATTAATCTAAATAGATATTTATATTGTTATAAAGCTTCTATGACTATAGAAACACCTAAAATGTTATTATTCTCAAATATAGAATAGTTAGTAAGTATATTATATATACTATCATTTAAAGGATAACATAAAAATACAATTAAAAATTTCAGCATTAACCTAAAATATTGATTATACTAACAAGAAACCAATCTAGAAAGTTAACACGTTAATTCTTAAATGATATAACTAAATGGGTTGGTGTTAAATAAATCACTTAAGTCGTAAACTGTAATCACATAGTCCATCCGGATCACACCTAGTCCGAAATCTCACGGTATTATTCATTATTCTGTTTTATAGGTCGAATGTTGAATCATTTGCATGGATTATATTATAATGTACATCACCTATTGTTATATTTCTTTTGAAAAGAGCAACTGCTGAGTTTCTGGCCGGCTCTTCTCAACAGAGCAGCATTCCGAGCCGCTGGGAACTTACTTACGGACTGACTACACTAACCTTTTTTGTATTGTAGTAATTGACGATTCAAAAGTGCGTATAAATGCCTATTTGAATAAAGATATTTTGAATTTAAATTTGAATTTGAAAATGGTTCGAGTAATGAGACTTATATTGCATTTGTTATAAGAAATCATAGTCATGTCCTTGGATGGATAGTTTGGTCTATGATACTTACTTTGTGCGAAGCAATACAACATTGGAAGAAATTCTAAATTAGGTTAATAAATTCATTGAAAAATTATAATCACTGATTCAACGCGTTGTTAACATAAAAACCGCTACCTTCTTAGTTTCCGTGTTCATTCATCAAATCTTCCTAGTTTTTCCCAACAGAATACTCCAACTGCGAAAAGTCATTAAAATAATACAGGAGTTGATCTCTATAACGAAAGCTTGATCTCTAAAGAAAATTTGAGTTATAATAAAATTTTCGAATAAAAGAAGATGATTGATGACGATGATTTTAAAATAAAATATTAGACGAAATTGTTTTTTTTTATAATTAGAGCATATATAAAAAAATTATAGACATATTTTAAGAAACAAAAATAACAAGGATTAAAGTAATAGAAGATATTTTAAAGCCACGTAACATTCATTCGACAAACGTTTATCTACATTGACAATCATAATAACATCGTCTGCATTGAACTCATTAAAGGGTCTTAACCGCCATTTTCGAGTATATTAATGTTTAAACAATTCTACAGAGGGGTAATAAATTAACTTGATGTGTTTATCCCACGGAGAGTTTTTATAGGCTTTATAACAGGACCCTCGATATATTTTCCTTCCAGTGATATTAACAGCCTGAGGGTATAATTAAAAGCTCTCTGTTCTGATTTGGATAAAAAAATCATTCGGTGCTTATAACTGTAATGATTTGGATATACTTTTATTTAACCTGTTTATTACAATATTGTAATAAAAATTACAACTAAACCTATGAAAAATATCTGTTATATTTTACATATGGCAGTAAAAAAACACATGCAAATATATATATATATATATATATATGTATATATATATATATATAAATATTATTAATCTCTTGCTGATTAAAAAATAAATTAAACCTTATTAATGTAAAATGTGCCAGAATACACGTACCCAAACGACAAGTTTCGTTTGTCCGCCATTTGTATAATTTATTGTATAATAACTTTTTATTCAAAAAGCTTTATAAAAAATATTCTATTAAAATGTAGATATGCGATCTAATAATTTAAACAACATTTTTCAATCATACAAATACCGTCTACACATGGACAACATTCCAACAACTTCTCGCAGCGTGAACTCAATTTTCAATATTCAACACGAAATTTCCGTGTAAACATCTCGTAACACTAGATGGTGCAAATCATGAGAGATAGCGATTACAATGCCTATAGTCTCTTCTAATTTAATTTTATTAAAGTATATATTTATAATTTTTAATATATTTATCTAGTCTTAAATATCATATCATATCATATCATATCATATTATACATTCTGTTCTAAATAACCTTTAATGTTTTTATATTTTAAAAATCTTTTCGTAATGTTTGAACTCAACCCTGCGTTGTGTTGAATCATCGGTCACCTTCCGAGCTCTCCGTAGAGGATGCTATCAAATATTACTTACGAGAGTAAACTGCAGACAGGAGTTCTGTTATAAAGTGTAACGAGTTGATTTGATATGGAGTCAGTATTTTTTCGAGTATTATATTTTTTGTAACAAATACTGTATATATAAAAATAACAGTCTCCAAACATACGTACGACTTTTAATTATAATCTTAGTTAAATTAAATCTTCACTTGACAGTTATTAATTTAACTATAGTTTACTATTTATTACTGCTTAAAAATTTATAAACAAAAACTTAAATATATAAAAATATGGTATCTACAAAGAAACAATGGGTTTATATAAATTTTAGTTGCAAACTTTGGAAGGAATCAGGTACTTTAAGATTAACATCTACTTTAAAATTTAAAAGCAAAAGTTGATATTGTATATGTATGTTGATATTTATGTAAGTGGCTATGGATAGATATAACGTTGTTTTAATAGACGGAATCATATATATATTTTTTAATTAGTATTTGTAAGAGATACCTTATTACAACCATGTTACCCACAATTGTAAATATATTATAAATATAATGAGAAATAAAATAATCATATTATTTCTTTTTATAAATATAATAAGAAATAATAAACTACAATATGTTACAATGTAATATATTGTAAAAAATTGTTATAGGGATACAAGTTTATGTGTATCTCTGTGAATTAAACATTAATTTCATGCATTTTAAGATTATTTAAAAATGATATAAAAATAAAATATGGAATTTAGTAAAAATAACCATTCTCGGAATAAACGATGATTCTTTTTCCTAAATAAATCCCTAACCTTACGTAATGAAGACGACACGTGGGGTGTCCCACGTCACCTCTTCATAAAGTCACCTCAAAATACAGAAATATTCGCGGTCTACGTTAAACGCAATGTCGATAAAAATATAAAAATATAATATTATATACTCTCCTTGCTTCGTATTCTACATTCTAATGATTATTCAAATAACTGCAAACAGACATCGCAGCTATTTTAATACTTACAGGACCGTTGTATAAAGTGAAATTTATATTTTTTGTACATTTTTTAAATTTTGTTAAATACAAAATATATAAAAATATTTGTCGATAAATATATGAGACGGCGATGTAGAAAAAACTAACCCAACAATACATTTGCAACCACACTCACCGGAGGCTAAACAAAAAAGATAAAAAAGTAAGATAAAGATATCGGAAGTACTTCCGACAGAAAGGTCGTGACGTCGAATACTACACAAAAAATCCGCGAATGATGCTACCCCACGCAGTACGTTAAATAAATGTGGGTAAAGTCTTATATACGAGTATATTGCCTATCTCATTGTTGTATTATCGTCTTTTTTGTCTTTAACACATTTTCAGGTGGTGCAACGTATATTATTATGATTATTAATTATTATACCAATGTTAGATATACATCATATTTATATAATGAAGCTAGCTTATCTACAGCCACATATACGATCGGTGAAGATCAACATAGAGGTTGAAATCTTTCGAGGAGTTTAGGGTGGAATTATTGCGTATAATGAATGTGACTTGAAATAAAATATTTCTATAGATTGAATACAACAAGATAAATAAAGTGATAACAAAATAAACATCCACTAAAATAATAATGAGCTATGTATTAACTTTCATTCTATATGATAAGATGAAATCATATCTAAAAAATTTTTGTAGCTTCACAAACCTAAAGGAGATTTACAACACCAAGTCACCATCTTAAGAGATACCCATTTCATGAACAATTATTCGTTGTGGAATTAGGTTAATCAAGCAAAAACGTCCCTTTACGGTCCTTTAGACGCCGCCGCAAATGGATTGTAATCGCCCAACCGTGTTATTGTTTTCAAATATTCTGAAACAATTCACAGAATTCGCAAATACCAAACCATATAATATCACAATAAAGTTCTGTACTGAAATTGTTTATCCATGTTGCCAACGTCAAAATATCATAACTTTGTTAGAGTCTAGAATTATATTGTTTTGAAGTGTATATCGGCAATACAGTTTACATAACCTGATAAACTTATCAATATGAATTTATTTGTACTGAAATGACTTTATTGATATTAAATGACGTTTCATTTGTGTGTAAAATTTTTGACCTCAATGAAAGAAATATATAGAAAAATATATCTTTTGGTTATGGCCTAAATAATTATCGAATCATCGAAAAAAGTATATCTGTACTGATACAATGATTTTGTATATTTAACGACACTAATCTCGGTCTTTAAAATGTTAAAAATTTACAGAATATTCATTCATTAGCATTTAGCATGCATTAGCCACGATCTTACACGGAAATCCCTTTAAGTAAATAAAGCAATAGGTGAAATAGATGCCTTTTTTTATGGAAGAGTAATAATAATAATTGCGAATAATTGCGAAAAGGAATATATTTATTCTTTGTTCCATTATTGTTAACAAATAATGACTACGAAGCCTCGAAGCTAATAAAATAACGTTGCTGATATCCTAAACAATATTTCTTTTACATGCGTCTTACATTATTTAAACAGAAGTCACAAGAATGTGTACTTAAAATAACAAGATAAAATGTGTTTGTGAAATTTCAGAAAAATATACAAGCTTTCAGAAATGTCATCTCTTAAAGGCTTACATTTCGTTGGAGCTCTTGTGACTTTTCTATGTCATAAAAGAGCAACAGTACTTCAAATAAATCAGCTCTGGCTTTCACTTCATTATCATTTATTTGGTAAATTTACTATGAAAAATGCTATGCTTGCTATGAAAATATGTTTATCTCTAATTTTATTTAGAAATATCACATTTATTATGATAAAATTACCTCAATTCAGTTCAAACGTGTTGTTGAACTCAAAAAAGCTTCATTTCATTTTACAAACTATTTAAGTTCTCTAAGTTTAGTTTAGTTTAGTTTACTTTAGTTCTCTAATTATCAGTGTAATTAGGCTATTTGGAAAACAATTTATATATTAAAATCTATAAAGCAATTAGATAGAGTTAAAGATGATGATAATAATTTCTTTCATTCCTTTATAAAAGGACACCATCTAGCAATGTACAAATTCACTTATAAATGAAAATTAAATATTGTTTTCACCAAAAAGATTGTATGTTATTAAATGAATGTCCTTTTAAAACGGAACAAAACAAGTCATACTTTCTTCTTCACTATAGTGAAGAACCAATCCTTATCTTCTAAATAAAATTAGGAATTCATAAATGCTATTTGGATCATATTTATAATCTCCTTCAGGTTTATTTACTCAAATAGATTTTATAGATTTTGCGTAATATTTTCGGCCTCAAAGCCTTGCAAAGTTAATTCGCCGTCGGCGCTGTACAATTCGAGTGAGAGGCGTGTCACTAGATAACGGTGCAAGTTATAAACAGAAAGTGAAATAGTAAAATAGATATAAAAATAGCTACAGTAATACAAAACCACTGTGTGTGGTTAGTCATTTCTTATTTATAAATATTCTGAAATGATTGTACACGATAGAATGAGAAGACTATAAAAAAACCTACAATATCTACTACGATTTACGTCATCAAATTCATTGACGATAAATTTAAATATACCTCTTTCGTCTTGAACCTCACATAAAGCTCAGTCTGGAACTTATGTAATTTATTCATAATCGAGTAATGACACTGAATTACTTTAGAGTTAACCCTTATCAAGAGTTAAATAGAGTTGTTTTATTAAGCGCAAAAAATTTTTCGCTTTTAATATTTAATGGATCGCTTTGTATTTTACAAGAAAACTATTTTATGTTATTTCATATAGCTTGATAAGTCAATCTAATTATTTTAAAGCTAATAAAATATTCATCCAAAATTTAAGAAGGTCAAATTACTAACAAAAGTGATTTACTAACAATACTGATTTTAAATAAGAGATCATTTATTAATTAAAAATAACAATTAAAATAAACAGAAATAGTATGAAAATCAGTGGTTTGTATAGTTATAATTTCCTTTCGGGGTCGGCGCAATATGTTTTCCTTCCATCCATGTTACTCATCATTTCCGTACACACTCTTTTCTTCTCCATAGTATCTCCTATCGGCCGGCCTCTATCTTTGCATCTCTTCACTTCCAGATCCAACACTCCTGATTATATATCTTTTATTCCTCCTCATGCTCATGCTCATGCTCATACCATGACAGACGATTATTTTTTTTCTGTCATTGTCGCTACTCCTACGCTTCACTTAATACACTCATTTCTTACCCTATCCTTTCTTGTTCACACATCCATCTCAACAATCGCATTCGTCACATGCAAAAGCTTTTCATCATTCATCGCTCAGCACTCAGATTCTTAAATAACGGCAGGTCTAATGATGTTTTTGTATTTTCTCCCCTTTAGTTTAAAGGGGATTCGGGCTTCACATGTTGTCCCGGTGACTTGTCGCCATTTCATCCATCCCGTTTTGATTACGTAACGGTAAATTTTTGTAATCGCTTTTTGTAAGAGAATCAAGGTAGCGAAAGTGCGAACAGACTGGTAACGGTATTCAATCCAACAAAATAGGAACAGAATCGAAAATACCGCCGAAATCGCAAGAACATGTGCTCTGTTTTGGTTCTGCTTATTTTCAGGCCAACACACTCTAGCTTTTGTTGCCATTTTTCCAGTCTACCCTGCACTTCAAGTCCATCCTCGCTGACACAAGAATGTTATCAGCAAATAGCATGCACCAAGGAGCCTCTTCCTGTGTAGCCAATGTCAGAGATCCATTATAAACAAGAAGAGGTAGTGACTCAGAACCGACCCTTGATGCAAACCTACTGCCACATTGAACTTGTCGATGGTTCCAGCGGCTGACCTGACTACTGTACTAGATTGACTGTACATTACACGAACCAACTCCACATAATTCCCAGGTATACCCTTCCCTTTCAAAGCCCATCACATCACATTACGGGGATCCAAGTAATATGTCTTCTGGAGATCAAGGAATACCATTTGCAGGTTTTTGTGTGCTCGTCTGTACTTCTCACACAATTGGCGGAAAGCGAATAAAGCATCGGTCGTACCCCAACCAGCATAAAACCGAACTAGTTCTTGGAGATATCACTCTCATCTCGCATGCTTTTCTCTATTACTTTCTCCCACATTTTCATAGTATATGACATGAGCTTTATACCATAATAATTGTTGCAGTCTTGCACAATACCCTAATTTTTATAAATGGGCACTAGGTCACTAGATACATCGGGGATCACTTCTTCATGAAACAACTAATTGAAAAACAAAGTCAACCACTTATATCTTTATTCATTTAACACCTTCCATACCTCCAGTGGTTTACATACATAAGACCGAACGAACATACGACCCTGCAGCTTTTCCATTCTTCATACCTTGCACAGTCGCTTTCATTTTATCATCGGTCACTTCTTTCACCTTTTATTTACCGATCGGTTTTACAAAATATCGTTCAAAAAATTTTTTTCTCTCATCAATATTTCAAAATATATCCTCCGTCTCTCTTCTATGCTCTTATATCCCATCAACATCTTTTCAGTATCATCTTTTATATATTTTACATATATGACATCTCTAGCATTCTTCTCCCTACGCTTTGTCATACGGTCTAGTTCCTTTTGACCTATAGGAAACTCCAGCGACCTATAGGTATAAGTCCTCTTGAGCCTCAGGTCTAGCGATGGCTAAAGCTACTTTCGCTCTCTTCTTACATCTTTTATATAGTATTTTCATGTCCTCATTCATACTTTCAATATCATGCGATACTTCCTGCCATTGCTTAAACGCGTCTTTCTTCTCTTTCCGAACCTTTTGCACATCTCCATTCCACCTCCACGTTTACTTACTTAACATACCTTCTGCATTCGTTTCGTCTAATACATTCTTTGCTACAATTCTAATCCATCCCGGAATTTAGTTAAATCCAAGATCTTTCTTCTACACTACCCATTTTTATTATTTAATCTACCACTCTTTTTTAAAATTTAACCCCCCATATATATTTGCTCATTGTTCGGAACATCCATCATCACAGAATTAAAATGTTCCCAAAACTTTCAACCTATCATCACACCCGGCATACACACTTAATACATTAAGGATTAAACCTTCAAAAATCATTTTCATAGCAATGATTCTATCACTATATCTTTTAATACAATATAAGTGAAAAAGTGTTTAAATATCCTGATGAGTAAATATCTAATATGAGGAAGGAAACATTGGTACATGGCCTATACATGTAGACAAGTATTTGACCAAAATAACAATTGCATGATCTATAAATATATAAATAAGCTGTAGAACACACTATCGAATGTTAATATGGAAATATCGAATGTTAATAATGGAAATTATATTTCACATTAAATTTTTCCTTAAATCTATTAATTATTGTAATTGTAATTTAAATGTTAAGGTCTTCTTTCATCTCTAACATATCTGGACTGTATTGTTTTATATCTTGTTGCATGCTAAATTTCATATTCTTTAATTCCTTCATATTTTATTTCGCTATGAGACTTGTGATGCAGTTCTTATTGATCGGTCTATGGAAGCGTGTTTGGTGTTGTTGCTAATTGCCGATAGATGGCAGATCACGGCGTAACTAAATGTTTGGAGATAGTTAATACAACTTCCAGTAGGCAGCACACTTTTTTAAAGTTATTTATTTATTTATATTTAATTAAAAAAAAAAATAAAACAACAGGATAATATTTCTTTGTACATGCTCATTACTATTATTTAACTAGTAAATAATATTTTCGTTAGTTAGTTCAATATCTTTGATTTTCGTACTACTTACAATAATTCCTTTATATATTTTTAAAATTTGTAATTTGTTTTCAGATCCCTTTTTGTCTTATAGGCACTTCACTTCTGTTTAATAATAATCTTGTTATTTGTTTCAATGTATTTCAAAATAACTTTCTTTGTTGGATCGTATTTTGCACTTTTTACTAAATTACACTTTTTCTAGACTGTTTACCTTCATATTGTTTTAAATAGTTGTCACTCGGGTCATAATATTATAAGTTACATGACAGACTCAGTAATAGTTAATAATAAGAAATAAGAATAATGGTTAGCAAGACTACCAGTCACTATAAGTAGCAGCAGCACAAGTATAACGCGAAGGTCAGTCATCACAATCTTCGCTATTTTTGAGGGAAGCGTGCAACCTGGCTCTACCGCTAAGGCAAGTAATAACTTCTAAAGGAGCGCTGGGATGCAGCAAGTATATCTAACAAAAGTAACATTTCATTGTGATTATTTCAAGATTTCCTTCAATAATTCAATATAAAATTAAAAGTACAGCTATAAAATTATGGAACTTTAAGATAATTCGCAACTCGATCTGAATGGAACGAATTTGGTTAGCGTATGAGACCGTGGTCACCTCGCTGTTGACTCTTGACTTATGTCGCAATGCGGTATGATAAAGCGCTTTTTAGTTTTTATTTATTCTATATTAATTGTAAAACAAATGTCTTTACCTTGGTATCAAAATCTATGACCGGGTACGTATAAGTTGTAACTGTCAATGACCTAAATACGCCGGTTCATCAAATACCGTATAATGGTAATGTCTTCTTCAAATATTTTAAACAGTTACGAATATAATATATTTCACCTGAAGAAAAATTAGAATATTAACGGATTTCATTATTAAAATTTATTATTAATTTCATTGTTTCAAAATTTTACTTTGTATTTTTACAAACTAAGAAGACAATATGGTGCCAAGACAATATTAACAAACAGTGCCAACAAGTAATTTATGAAGAAATATTAGCTGGATAGCCTGGACGTGGAGTGATACCACGAGAATAGATGTTTATAAGCATCGTATAATAATTGAGACTGACTTACTGATGTCGGATCTCTTACTTAAAGTCTTGATCTTATAGTCATTATATTTGATAGATAACTGGGCCAGTGTATTGATTGTCAAGATTATCCAATGACTTGTTGGTGAAGCTGTTACCAATTATCTGTTGTCACTATTACTGCTTAAAACATGTTATTTGTTCTTCAACTAATAAGCCTGTGGAAGAACAAGATTTATAAGTGTAATTTATCTAATTTCTCTCAATAATCTATTTTACAAAAAAAAATAACAGATTTACCACTTATTATGATTTAAAATAAATTGATTGATTTATATTGTTTTAATTGATTGATTAATTGATTGATTGATTGATTAATTGATTGATTTATATTATTGTAATTAGACTATTAAAATTTTGATATAATAATAAATAATGACATAAAATAGTTTACGATCTTTATACGAGTATATATTCAGGTGACTGAATTCCAAAATGATATGTTGAATACAATGATATGTAGCCATGGGGCAGACGCATTACAAATTTTGCTTATTGCCTCAAAGGGACCAACAATTCATCAAGTAAAAATTATAGCCACACTACTACTATAGTTTATTTCACGATTCTACGGCAGCTTTTGCAATTTTTGTGATAGGTATATCCAAAATGTTTTTATTTTATATTTATATTTTTCAATCAATAAATACAGATAGTATATATATCAATTTGCTAATACTTTATATTTCTGTACTATGTTGACTTTTTTTTTATGTAATAAAATTTAAATTAAATATCAAAATATTATAAAAATATTTAATTAAAACGCTGCGAAGATTTTAACGTACTATTCACAGAAACGTGTGTGCAAATACTTGGGATACTTCAAGGGTTTCCTCACACTTCACGGTTTCAATGGTTTCCTTACATTTAATAGAATGTTGTGAATGGGAATTTTCACGGAAGATGAAACACTAACTATTTTGTATGAAACGTCATAGACAAGAAATTTATTTTATGCATATAATCAGATGCTAACTAAATATCATGCAAACACTTTTTACCGTTATCGGTCACAATAACATCTTGATTACCTCTGATGAATAATTACAAAAATAATATATTGTCAACGTTTACTGGCAATACGCTGAGAAAATGTAAATGTTGTCACTGTGTTTATTTGTATTTCCGTGTCATTTTTCACGTGGTTTTCACATAGCTGTATTTCTTTTTCAAAAAAAGATTAGTTTTTTTTTTTATATTCTAATCTTTGTGTCTAAAAACCCTGCGATAAAAATGGTTAATATTATTTTGACTTGAGCAATAAGCAATCACCAAAGCACATTTAATTAAAATCTATTTAAAATAAATAAAACAGTAATATCAATATTGTATAATTATTTAAACCGACGCTGATGTTATCAGTGAATTAATATTTAGAAAAACGATTAGTGCACAGATATAATAAAGAATAATAAAATATTTCTTAAAACTAAGAATAAACTCTGACAAGCATATACAATAAAATAACATGTTTATTACGAATAAAAGCGGAAACAAGTAACAAACGAGCATATTAATAATCAACCGTTCATGTAGGCTTTTGCTTTATTGTAGGATAAAATAAAGCCTACAATATTGTTTAGGGTTCAGTAGTAATAATATATATTATATATGATATGATATTATATAGTTTTGTTAAAGAAGAAAAAAATGGAATGGTTGGCGCCTAACCTTCTTAAGATATTTATTATTATTTGATAGTAAACTAAGCTAATGGAACGTAGTAATGTAATTGTCAATAAATTTGGTAAATAAATAAGTTTTGATTTAGGAGTATATGCAAAGATTTAGATAAATATTAAGTTGGAGAGTGTCTTATTACTCACAGAAGGACTTATTTCGATAAGTATGGTATCACAATAGGCACCTCCTGACACTCCCATTTGATACACAAGTGATCACTGGTATTGGTACAAAGTGGAAAAAATAAATAAAAACAACTACAGAATCACCGACATAAAGATAACCTTAATATTTCCGTGACAAAATCCAATAACCGATCATGTAAGCATCGGTATGTTTAACCTACGCTCCTGCCGCATTGTCCTTGCCATATTTAATATTATGTTCGTACCATTTACTTTCAAAGAATACAATTTTTTTTTTTTGATGTTTTGACCTAAATGCTGAAAAGATTAGTAAAAACTGCTGCAGTATTGCATTTTTAGATAAGCCATTGCATGTAAGTAAAGCATGTAATTAAGTTTTATATATGAAAACTGACATAATAAAGGTGAAGGGTTTATTTAACACTAACGCGTTAACCTCTTAAGCTAACGGCCAGATTATAAAATATTTTTTGATTTTAATATCCTTTTTATTAGGAAAGATTAAGATACATAATAAAGATTATAACACAAGTAACAAAGAATAGAATAGGAAGAAAGTTGTAAAGAGTAAAAATGGCATATTCGGATAATGGTATATTCACTTTCGATTCGATCAGTACTTCTCAGCTTCACAGGTGTGACGTCAATGATGATCACACGATGTGGCAGGTAACAGCTACTAATTATTTATCCTTATTTAAATAAATATATACATTTAATTTATAAACAAAAATCTGGTCTATATATTCATTAATAGTATTATTTAAAGATATTGAACTTATTTGTATCTTTAAATATTGTTTTATAGTATTATTCTCTGTCGTTAAACAGTTTTGCAAGCCCTCGTTATTATAATAAAACTCATATTGTACTTACTATTTTGCTAAAGTCATAAAAACGCAAAGGGAAAACTGGTGTTTACTAAAGTTATAAGCTAGAGTAGGCACGTTCAGTTATATGACAAGGAGACGAAATCAAACAAAACTAAGAAAATATATTACAAATATAAATGTAAAATTAGAGCAAAAACAATCACACATAAAACAGTTGCTTATCTTCACTCTTCAATACCTTCCATAAATTCTTTTAGAAGTTAGTAAAAGTTAACTATTAAAACGGTTGATTGATTAGGCTTAAGACTGAATCGGATGTGTGATTAAAAAAAATATATAAATATCAAGATGATGTTTATTTTGTAGAACAACAACATCTATGTTTTCTGTAGATAATAAGATAAAGTGTATCTAAAAAAAATATAATATAAAATTAAAAGACCTATCTCATTCTATATATTAAAAATAGTCAATTCAGTGACCGACCGTCAACAACATGTTTTAAAAGTCTCATATAAATTTATACAACTTCGCGACTGAAATTTCTATTGTTCCTAAGTTTACTAATTTTAAAAAACTTTTTACAAAAGACCCTATTTAAAATAGAACATCAATGTCTTCATATTGATTCTTGAATATTTAATTAGGTTTCTCCAGTGTAACTGACTAACAAGCAGGCAAATATTTGTTCAATGTCGCTTGTAATAGCAGGTGGAGTTATTCCTGCAGCTAGCCAAGAATTTTTGTTAAATCAATGCAATGCACTGATAATTAGAAATTAATTCAGCATATATAATTCAATGTTTTGGTAACTCGAAATGCCAAAATCATTTTCAACGCAATCAAACAAAGAAAGCGGTTGGCATTTAAGTTCATACATATTGTATATGATATTACACTAGACAGCTTTATTTCAGGGTTGGAAGTACTTGGAAAATTCTCGCGTAATATCCACAGTACATTTAATTGAATATTTTCTATCTCTTGGTATTTTGAATTTCAGGATTGCGCTGAGCATATATAACAAACGTAGCTGGAAAAGGTAATCGGATATTTTTTCGTATTGACAAAAATATTATGCGTGAATATATTTAATTGTAATTTTTACTTTTGTAAGAGTTGAAAGATAATATCTGCTAATATTTATAAAACTTAATAACAAAAAGAAATAGAAAAAAGTACTTATGATAACATTAATCATAACAAAAATAACATAAAAATGTCGTAATTGTTGCATAATATAAATATAAAATTTATATTAAAACAAATAGTGGTAAAAAACTAACAAAATAATAATAAATGTTATAAAAATATCTCTTAATAATCTTACCAGTACTCATAAATAACCAAAAAATGTAAAAGATTTTTAACACTAACACCAATTTACTAGACCACGAGATAAATGGCATAATCTCTTTGTCGCATAAAAGTATAACAGAGGAAACAATAATTTAAGGGGTTATAACTCTACTCCTTTCTGGAATAAGTAAACGAAAGAGTAAAACCATTTCACCTAGATCATATTGTTTTTTAATGTTACTAAATTAAATATTTTCATTTATAATAATTAAGCATTTCCTTACATTTAATTTGATGTTCAGCGTGAGGTAGTATCACTATTCGCTTATTGGTTATTTAGAATTCAACCTTTTCTATCGGCAGCACTTCCGATATTCCTTTTTTAATTAGCCTCCGGTGAGTGTGGTTGTAATAAGAGCTCTTAGTAACGCTTAGGAGGTGTTCTTTAGTTTTTATAACTTTCCTCCATAAGGTATTATAATTTGTTATTATTTGTATATATTACAGCGTGATTAGTAATATTTCATAGTATAACCTGTATTTGATCTGAGGTTTTCTTTTTAAAATAAACTAAAATGTTGCTGTAACTGTAGTTGCATGTGAGGTCTGCCTTTATATTGCTCTATATATACGGTATATTGTCTGCGCCTTGTTAAATATTAGTAAGCCATCTGGTGACGTAATACTTTTTATATTAATCTACACTATAAATAAATATTTGAAGAACAGTGTTTGTCTGCAGTCTCCTTGCACTGACAAACAAGGGGCCTGTGTATACGTTATCACTTGTGCAACGTCAGTGGCGCTTAGGATTTTAATTTAGTAGATCATAATCCTTAAAGCTTATTCAATATAAGTATTTGAGTTATATACCTCAAGTGTCCTACCGCAGATTCTACCTGGCATATTATCCATTGTATTCATTTAAATTTAAGTATTAATAAATTGAGTCTTAAATATTAAATTGAATATTTGATTTAAAGTCACCCACTGGTTACACAAACACTTGATTGGAAAGGTTATACAGTACGTGATCTTCTTAAGAAAACATTTTTGTAATTTATTTAGCAATGAAATTATCAAAATATATAATACTAAAATATATAGCTTTAGAACGGTCGAACTATCTATTGTTCTAGAGATAACTTCTTTCATAACATTTATTTGTATTTTAGTATAATATTTATGGAATATTGTCTTCTTTTATTTTAAATTCCATATAACTTTACCAAAGTTACCAATAAATACAACGAACCAATGGTTTTATTTTTTTTTTTGCTTCGGAGTTTATTTTAGCTTATTTTAACAGCATCCATTGTCGAAGGTAAATCGAAATTGATCCCACTGTAAATTAATTAATAGGAAATTAAGTGAAAGAAGATTGAGAAGAATACCGGTAGGGTGTAATGTGACGTGAACTATATTATTGCATATATTAAATCGATAACTAAATTAACATTAAAATTAATTTAATTTAAATTGTTTGTGGTTGAATTACCCTAAAATTGCTTTTCTTTATTGCTTGTTTATTATTGCTTCTTTTATTTCTTATTGCTTTTTTCAACAGAGGGATGTTCTATTTGAGGTATTATCCAACCTGCACTGAAATACATCAAATTAAGAACAGGGAATCGAACTCAGTATCTTAGATTCAAAATCATGAATATATTTTTGGTGAATATAAAACTTTGTATACACGTTTTATATTCAGCTTCAAGTAGAGATGTCGAAAAGTAATATTTTTAACGCCCTATATTCACAGTTACCACATCATATTTACTACGTGCTCCATGCGCGCTTCCAGCAATGCTTTCGATCTCCATTTAGTTTATATTTACATATTTATATAAAATTTATTTAAATTTTGCAATACGTATCTTTGAGTGGTTGTACTATTGAGATTCATTATTAGTCTTGCTATGGGATAAATGTATTGTTATTTTATATAAGGTAGAGTATTTTTTTTTTTGTTGTTCTAAAATAACTGATATTAATTTGAAATAATGTAAAAATGTTTTATTACTTTTAAAATACCATATATATATAACAACCATCAGCGTCAACATACATTTTTCTAAATTTCATGGTCATAAATACTTTTTTTTTATGTTAGAGGAGGGCAAACGACCTTGCGGGTCACCGTTGATATGTGATCACCGCCGCCCACGAACTCTTGCAACATCCGAGGATTCACAAGAGCGTTGCCGGCCTTAGAAATAGGAATATATTCCTTTTTTTAAGGTACCTATGTCATATCGATCTGGAAATATATAAATATTTAATATTGTATTTGCATTGAGTATACCAAAAATTTTTATTAATTTAATGTTTACTTAGTTATTCTCTCGGCAACTACTTATTTTATTTACTAATTACTTTTATATTATTTTTAAGTTTCTGTCATTTGACTACAGTTTTTAAATATTCCGTTAACATTTTTTCCACCTACGCTACAGGTTTGTATATAAATTTTTATTCCTGGCATTCGGAGGTTATCAAAAATACTTTAGCTTTTATCCTTAATGTATTATCGATATTCGTATAAGTCAACCATCGGAATGTCAGAATTCTGTATTGTGTTATCGAGATAATGCTTTTACCCTGACTAGAATGGCTCTTGAGATCTATTATATAATAGACTTAGGATCGAAAATATAACATATTTAGCCTACCATAAGGCTTATTTTCTCAAAATCTCCAAAAAGGTGAAAGGTGAAGTATTTATCGACTTTAAAAGTTATTAAAAAATGACTTAAACATATAACATATCTGTTTATGGTCGCTTCGACAGATATACCTTATTTAAAATAATTTTAAGTATTGGATTATGTTTAAGTTTCTACATCTGAAAGTAAAATTAATTAAATCACTGAAATAAGAAAACGTATTCAGTTTGTAATCGGTTAATATTTCTTTTAATTCCTCGCATATATTAAGAGACAGTTAATAAAGTAAGATGAGAATAAAATGTGAGACGAAGTTTTGGGACACATTTCCACACTTTTGTCTCACCCCTTTTGTTTGGTTGGAGTTCGAGTTAAACTTTCAGTAGCAAATTTTTCTAGTTGGAATATCAACTTTAATTTGCTATCATAAAAACTAAAACGAATTATTAGAATATGTTAACGTTAGCGATGTAATTATATTTTACGTGAATATTATTAAAACTACATTAGATTATAAATATTCGAGCAATTTCAGTCTTATTAATTTTAAAGCTTTAATAGTTATAACGTTTTTATGTAGCATGCTATATATATATATATTATATATATATATATATATATATATATATATATATATATATATTTTAATACATAAACTGAAAAAATCCTGTTTAAAAAGTTATATTTAGTTACCAAAATATTTCACAGATAAATTCAAATCCTCAAATTCTTTTTGATTAAAATGTCACAAGTTTAAATTGAGAAAAATTTTGGGAGAGAACTTTCATGTTTTTCAAATTGACTTTTTGAATACTTTTAATGAAAAAATACAATCAGAAAGCTTTTACGTTTTAATCTGTAAATACAGCACCAATTACAAAATTTGATCAAGTGTAGGTGCATTGACTGATATATTTTTTATTAATTATACATAGATATTTATTAATTATACATAGATATAAAAGATTGTCAAGGAGCGGATACAAAAAAAAATATTAAATTCAATTTCTCATTAATAATAAATGTTGTTTACTTCAGAGAAGCAATTTTAAGTTACCGTAAACAGAACATTTTATTTCTATCAAATTTGACTCCAACAGAGACCTAAATATTAAAAGTAAATGTAAATAGTAAAAAAATCTCACTGATAGCTGTAAAGATAGTAGTAAAAAAATATTTGACACAGTATTTTACAGCGTACTTCTTTAAGAGTTCAGCCGTAACTTATGTTTGTGGAAATTATTAAAAATATAATAAACACTTCACCCAGTTTTATCCAGATCACGAATGACTCACATAAGTTTGTTTGAATTAAAATATTGTTTAAATTGTTTAATTATTATTTATTATAACTGAATAGTTAATATATTTGAAATGTTTTTTCAAAGGCATCATAATAAAAATGTAGAATACGAAGAATTCTTTTAACAAACTGTATTAGAAAGAACTATTGGTACATTATTTAAAAACAACTGTAAGAGTAAGCAATACTTTATCAAAAAAAAATTGTTCATTGTAATGATACCTATTATCGTCCGTCTACAACGAGGTCTGTTACTGTGAGGTTACTGTTAGAAGAACATGCAAATTTAATCCCAAAATCTTGGCGAGTTTAAATGGTCCAATATTCTTCTTATTACTTTGATTAAAATGTGATCAACTGTGTGATATAATTGGATTCTTTTGAAATAATTACGAGCTATTTTAATATTTTCCCAACGCACACAGCCACTACTTTATTATTCTAGTGGTTCTATAAAATTAATGTTGAATGAAATTCATTCACCAATTAAAGAAGTAGATTAAGACTTCTTTTCTCATATAATTCATATTTTATATGACATTATTTGAACTTTTAAATAGAGAAAATTTTTCTCCAAATCGGTGAATAGTGTAATATTTCCAATACAAGTTTTCATCATAACTGTGTATAATGGAAACCTTTAATAATAAAATGTACTTAAAAATAAAATAAATCACTACTAAAGTTTATTAGATTCTAATCGATGTTGTACACATCCAATTACTAAAACATTTAAACTTAAAATTTCGTTTCTTTTTTAGACCTTAATTTCAGGTATGTGTTTAAATATTTCATAAGTAAAATAGCAACAACAATAACACATTCACAAACTAACTCATAAAACTAAGGTAATGTCATATAAATATTATATTTATACAAACGGCAAAAGATGTGAAACAGGACAACCCTCGTGAAAGCTTAAACAGAAACCCACAGGAATGGCAAAGAGAATTAATGAACTAAAAAGAAGAATCTAGTTTATTTTAATTCTTGGAAAGTTACATTTTGTAATGAAAATATGTAAAATAAGAT
Source organism: Melinaea menophilus ssp. n. AW-2005 (assembly GCA_918358695.1). Taxonomy (NCBI): domain Eukaryota; kingdom Metazoa; phylum Arthropoda; class Insecta; order Lepidoptera; family Nymphalidae; genus Melinaea; species Melinaea menophilus. Next base: position 26,475,965 of record OU911041.1, on the reverse strand, counting down.
TGTTATATTGTTTGTATAAATAAGATTGAAGTATAGAAATACAAATATTGTAAAATAAGATTAAAAGATAAGTTGTTTTAAACATACCATAAACACAGCCTTATTTAAACATAAAAAAGCGTCTCAAACTTTCGCTTATACCAACATCTCTTAAAATTTACATTTATTAACCCAGTTCTTGTCAAAAGGAAATTGCAACAAAAATCCTAATATATTATTGAAAAGAAAGCAAAGTTAAACCAAAAAATGGTCCAGTTATTTTTCAGTTGTGCTTTTCAGCACATGAATATTTATTTGGCGCGAGTTAATTTCTTGATCTTTAAAGCTATTATTTGAGAAGAATATATCTTTTATGATATATTTGACAGATTAAATATACATTTGCTTTGTAAATTGCGATTTATAGTATAGTAAGTGTTGTTATTTATTTCACATAATTCAATTGCCAATCAAATTTATTACTTATTGAGACCGTTGCAATCAATTGATTACTTAAGTTTCAGTAATTCCGAATGTAAATTATCAATTTGGGCAAAAGCGACGATTTTAAAATTATTCGGTGTTGTAGATAATTTATTCACTGTTCAATATTCATTGAATCGGAAATCCGAAATTTATTAGTATTTATGATAATTATGAGGAAAATGATTTTTGACAACAAGAACTTTATCGACATTTTATTGCTTTCAATATAATTTAAATGCTAGTTTCAATTTTATTATGCCTTATTCTAATAATCTTGTAATATAGTTTTTTTATTAATTAAATAAAACAGAAATATATAATAATTATTCTGAACAATGGAAAATATATTCGGAAGAACAAGTTAATATGTTGATAATCATAAATACATTTTAGTATACAGCATACTTAATATTTAATACACAAAAAAATTATGCTTCAAACGTCACCGTAAAACCCAATACAAGTAACCAATTCAATTGGTTAAAAGTTTATGAAACTATTAATTTAGACTTTTGGCGGACCTATTCACTGGAGGACTTTTCGAAAGAACTCTAATTGTCTCCTTAGGATTCCAAGGATCAGTGTCATGGAAGCGTGCTCTTGTTCATCCGATCTCAAAAAAAGGTGATACTTCGGACCACAAACCAATCGCCATTATGATAAAAATTGCACAGTTAAGCCATTTCCATCTATTCCAACTCCTTATTTTCCTCCATTCACTTTCTGTCCTTTCATTGAATTTGATGTTAATAAGAACGTGCTGTCCATTTACTCGAATATTGTTGGTGTAGACAGCCTCAGTCGTAATATGATCGATCATATTATAAAAATTACTTCCCCCATATTGTCTCAACTAACTAAAATAACTCGTATTCCTAATAAAGCAAATTGAATATTAAACAACTTCCAGTATTGATATTGCTAAATTTTAGCAATTTTCTATCTCTGAGCATAGCACTTCTCTCTATCACATGTATGGTGATATTATACAAATATATAGCCACTCAGACATCTGTTTTCCGCTGTATCATTAATGAATAATAACCTGAGCTCTATTAAAAATGGAGTAGGCAGTACAGCCTGAAAGTAAATCTTACAAAATCTTAGGTTGTCATTGTTTGGAGCCCTGGAACGATTACAAAAGTTGAATTGAATTTTTTTATTTATTTATATATTTTCCACTTTAAATCCATACCAGTGTTCACTTGTGTACGTCAAATGGAAGTGACAGGAGGGCCTATATATAGTATGTACCAAAATAAGCCCTTCTGTAAAGACACTCTCCAACTTAAAATAAGGCTACGAGGTTTCCAAACGCACCCTGGTCTGAAAAGAACCACACAACAAACTCAGCCGGGTTTTTTTTATTGTGATCACTGTTTCATAAACGTCAATTGGCAAAACGTACCCTAAATTATGTACCATCATATTAAAATACCATAATGTTCTAATGTAAAAAATCTTGGCATCGGAATTGAATTAAACTTTATGTTGGAGTACAGAAACTAAAGAACTCTGCAAAAAAATGTTTACGGCCATGAGTTTTTTATTACAATTACGATATTTTCTTTCCATTCCCACCAAAATTATGTTAGAACTTCAAATTAATAATAAATTTAAATTGGTGAAGATTTATTTAAATTTACATTTATTTATTTACGGGTTGGCAAACCAGTATAATCTATTTGAAGATATTGTTAACATATAATATATAGAATTTATTATATATATTATATAATAATATTTATATATGATATTTAAATCTGTAGTAGTAGCAATATTTTGAGCAGGAACAATGTCTCTAGAGAGATCATGTTCCACTTAATGCTAAAAGGGAATTTTTTAGAAACCTGAACCACATGTTATATTATTTTTGTACATTATTTATGTTCACTAATACAAAATTTTTCCTTTTATATGTAATTTAAATATCGTAAAAATAAATAAAAAGCCTTGCGATTGAAGCCAAATAGTTTGCATTAATTACCGTCTACTAAACGATTCGATATCATGTTCAGTTTAAATAATGTATTCTAATTTCTTCTCACATCATTCAATAAATAAAATAAATTGTAAAGTGATAATTAGTTAAATGTGTAACCTAGGAGTCGTCTGGTCTTCTCCACTTTTTTTTTTATGTAAGAGGAGGGCAAACGAGCTGGCGGGTCACGGATGGACGTAATCACCGCCGCCCATGAACTCTTGCAACATCCGAGGATTTACAAGAGTGTTGCCGGCCTTGTAGGTAGGAATAAACGCCTTTTTTGAAGGTACCCATGTCGTACCGATCTGGAAATACCGCCGAAGGGAGTTCGTTCCACATTCGAGTGGTACGTGGAAAAAATGTCCTTGAGAACCGCACAGTGGAGGATCGCCACGCATCCAGGTGGTAAGGATGGTATTGGAGGCGATGGCGCGCTGTGCGGTGATGAAATTCGGCGGCAGGCATCAGATCGAATAGTTCTTCGGAACGCTCCCCGTTGTAAATGCGGTAGAAGACGCACAAAGAAGCCACGTCTCTACGCAATGCCAAAGAGTCCAGCCGTTCGCAGAACACCGGGTCCCCGACAATCCGAGCGGCTCTCCGTTGTACGCGGTCAAATGGTAGAAGCTGATATTGGGGTGATCCGGACTAACGATGAGAACAGTACTCCATGTGTGGCCGTACCTGCGCCTTATAGAGCGCAAGTCTTTGGCAAGGTTTGAAGTACTGCCTCGCTCTATTGATCACTCCCAATTTCATCGAGGCCAACTTGGCCTTGCTCTCTAGATGACCACGAAACTGACAGTCGCTCGAAATGTCGAGACCCAGTATTCTGATACTTGGCGAGGCAATGAGGGGAGTGCTCTCGAAGAGCGGTGATACGACAAATGGAGTTTTCTTAGTGGTAAACGCGCAAACCTTTGTCTTTAGGGGATTGAACTGAACGTGGTTCAGTTCACCCCACTGAGAGACCATCCCCAAGGAGGTCTCTATTGAAGACACAAGTTTCTTTCGGCACTCGTCGACGTTTTCCCGAGTGAGACCTGCACGGCCGGAATATACCGCATCCCCAGTACTGCATCCGCATAACAATGTATGTTGGAGATATCCAACATATCATTGATGTGCAGGAGGAACAGAGTTGGGGATAACACGCAGCCTTGGGGTACACCAGCGTTCACGGGCTTGGGGTCCGAGCAAAAACCGTCGAGAACGACCTGTATGCTCCGCCCAGTGAGGAAGCTGGTGATCCACTTGCATAAACTCTCGGGAAGCCCATAGGAAGGTAGCTTCGAAAGAAGCCCCTTGTGCCATACACGATCGAAGGCTTTCGCCATATTCAGACTAACTGCCAGACCCTCTCCCTTGCTTTCAATAACAGCTGCCCAACGGTGTGTAAGATACAACAGAAGATCACCAGCCGATCGACCATGGCGAAAGCCATACTGCCGGTCATTGATCAACTGGTGATCCTCGAGGTACGTTAGGAGCTGTCGGTTGATAATAATCTCCATTATTTTGGAGAGAAGGGAGGTAATGGCGATAGGTCTGTAGTTAGCTGGGTCCGAGCTATCACCTTTTTTAGGGATCGGATGGACAAGGGCACGCTTCCATGAGACCGGGACTACGCCTTTAAGGTAGGAGTACCGAAATAGACGCGTTAGCACTGGAGTCAACTCAGGGGCACACGTTCGTAGCACCAATGGAGAAATGCCATCCGGCCCACCCGACTTATGAACGTCCAAGGAAAATAGAGACTGCCTAATAGTTTTCTGCCGAAAAACTATTTCCGGCATTGAGCTCTGACACCGCGGGATGATAGGCGGTGTCTTCCCCTGGTCGTCCAAAGTCGAGTTGGAGGCGAAAAGAGTGCCCAAGAGATCGGCTTTCTCTTTTGCCGTGTGGGCCAGAGAGTCATTCCCCATGTGCAACGGCGGTAGGGACGGCTGGCTAAAGTTTCCCAGAGTGGCCTTTGAAAGCGCCCAGAATTTGCGCGTGCCAGGCGGGTACTTTGCCAGCTGATCCCCAATTTTGACGACATGCTTGAACTTTGCTCTAGCGATTTGCCGTTTTAAGAATGAATGAATGTTTGCCGATTGAATGGGCACTACACTCCGTACCAGACAGTGATCAGAGGAACCTAAGGGAGCCTCGACAGTGATCTGGTACTTTTCTGGATGTGTAGTCAGCAGAAGATCCAACAAAGAGGGCGTGTGGCTGTCCACGTCCGGTAGACGAGTGTGCGTCTTTACCAGCTGGGACAGACCATTTGCCAGAGCAAAGTCAAACACAGATCTCCCCGCGCAGTCGGTGGCACGTGACCCTAGCCAATTGGCATGGTGCGCATTAAAGTCCCCTAGGACTACGACTTCGGCGGAGGGAGTCTGTGAAAGCAGATCGTCAATCTTCGCCTGAACATGGCCCAAGAGTTGATCCGTTTCTGCATTACCACTATGGAACCTGTAGAGGCACGCGTAGACTCTGACATGGTCGTCCATGTCCACGCGTAGCCAGAGTATAGACAGGTCCCGACCTTCAAAAACCTGAAGGCGACGGTAGCAGATATCCTCCCTTACGAACACAGATACCCCGGCGTGTGGTATAAAATGGTGTTCTAGTTTATACCCGGGGTATGACAGGTACGCTGTGTCGCTAGGTTGAGATATCTGCGTCTCCGTCAGAAAAACAAGGCCGGCTGCGCCGTCTCCAGATGATAGTGGACGGCGTTCAAGTTGGAATGAAGTCCCCGGATGTTGCAAAAGTCCACATTTAGAGTGGGTCGGGGTGCCGCTGCATTGACTCGTCGTTTGCCCTCAAACAACACCAAAGGCGATACTTTGCCCGCCCCAGATACGACGGGCAGCCCGAGCAAAATCCGAGAATCATTTCCCCGATTTTGCTCGGGGAGGGGGTCCCCGGCTTCATCAAAGCCGGTACCCTCCTGGGGTATTTTTGTTTTTGGCATCGCTTTCATGTTTGGCGCGGGGGGGAGGTTGGGCTACCGGATTCTCTCACTCACCGACGGAACATAACCAAATGAATTTGGTTACTACACGTCGGTCTTCTGTGAGAGGGTGGTCCTTCCCCGGTCGAGCCAGCCCAATACGAGCTGTAGTCGGATAACTACAGCTAGGCTCTACCACCTACAAAACCACTTCTTAGTTCTTGATGTTTTTATCCTTATTCTTCTTCTTCTTCAAATTCAAAAAAATTGTTTCTAATTTTTGTCTATTTGTCGAATACAAAAAAACTACTGAATAGAAAATACTAAAATAGATGTTGATGAAATTGGTATGGTTATAAAATATATTTCGAAATCAGTCAACATAAAGGATAGTAATTAATTACTCCAAAAAAGTATACATTTTTACGGGAAAAACAATAACCGATTTAGGCTATGATCCCACTACAATAAAACTTTTGAATGAACTGAAATGAACTAAAATTATGATATAACATTGTGTTACATAGTAATCCAAAACGATTACTATGTGACTCAAAACATAAAACATCTGAAATCATAAAACTTGCTTCGGTTATTATAAATTTCAAATGGAAAAATAGTTGGGTTAAGATTGGAATAAAATGAGAGAGCGGGGGAATGTAGACGTAATCACCGGCATCAGAAATTATATAAATAAAATGGTATAATATTCTTTTTTTTCTTTAGGTTAGGTTCTTTTTATTATTTTGGAATCTTTTCTGTCTAAACTCCCTATAAGCCTCCCTGAGCTCCGTGTCGCCCAGCCCTTGGGAAGAAACATCTTTAGAACATCACTTTTACTTCGTAACACGTTTTATTGGATTAACATTCGTTTATCTTTATTATATATTTCATTAGGCTTAAACATTGAAGTGCAACATATAAATAAAAAAAAATCCGTGCCCGCAGGGGGACACGCGTGGGTAGACCTCGTGTGTAACTCGTTTAAAATATAACTCAATACCTAAGAATAACACATGATGCCGTTGTTTACATCAAAAATTTTCAAGCAAAAAGCGGTTTTTATTTTTTTCTCGGAAAAGGTATCTTTTTTGGAAATACTTTTAGTACTTAAATTTAGAGTAAAAAATAACCTTTCTATTAAAAATATTTGCGAGAAGGGAATGTTGGCCAGAAAAAAGTTGGCGTGGTTTTACCTACTTTAAATTTTCAAGCTAAAAGTGGTTTTTGTTTTTTTTCTCGGAAACGGTACATTTTACGGAAAAATTTTTGGTACCTAAATTTAGAGTAAAAAATAACCTTTCTAATAAAAATACTTGTGATGTAAGAATGTTTACTAGAAAAAAGTTATGAATTTTTTTACAAAAATTTTCGGTTTTTTTACCCCCACCCCTAAGTTATTGAAGTTAGGTTTTCAGTTTATCTACATTAGTTATAGGTATTCATCAAAGACATCATATAATATGAACGCGATTGGTCTTCTTTGTATAGGGAAAAAGTTATGGTCGAAAAACTGAAATCAGAAAAAGTGAGGCCCCAGCGCGCCCTGTTGCCGGATTTCTCTGATTAACGAACTTGACCTTCATTTTTGGATGATTGATTTTTGTGCAAAGTTTGAAAGCGATCCCAGCAAAACTGCGGCCGCTATCGTGCTGACAAAAGTCGAATCTGGACGCACGCACGCATATATATATATATATATATATATATATATAAACTTTTTGACCAATGGTCATTTCGGACTCAGGGGGTCATAAGAAGACCTCCTGTGAAGAAATTTTTCCAAAATTCGAAAGTCGGGTACAAATGAATGGGCAGACCGAATTCTTCGAGGTCTACCCAAAACAATATAAACTTTAAACATATATTGACAACATTGGATTTAAAACCTGTATTTTATCAAAGCTTGCTAAAAATATTTAAATTTATGGGACTTGATTTTTTCTGAGAATCCGAGAATTAAGTCCACGAATTTACACAGATCAATAATTGAGCACACCATTTTCAAACAAATTGCCCAGTTCTGTCTATAAACCATTCAAATTCTTACACAATAAGCTGTGTATTATAAAAGAACACGCCCGTTTTGAAACAAGATACAATAAAAGGGCTCCCTATCAAAATTCTGATGCTGTCAAAACTTATATTTAACATTTCCAGCAGGTTTTACTTAGGTTAGGAAATGTTAAATATAAGTTAATGTTAAATATAAGCAAGCTCTAAAGCGGCATATACTACATGGATCAAGGCCTATACTTAACTAATTCATTACGAATTTTAACTTTATTAAATATTTTTAAACTCTTAAGCTTTAAAGGAATGTATTAAGTTAAAGCTTGTCTTTAATAAATATTTTTATTTACATTGAATTTTCTTGTTCTAAAAGATTTATAAACATTCAACTTTTAATGAGTCGATGTCCTCACGCAATTTTATTAAGATTTGAAATACGTCACATTTTTCAGGTTCATTGTTTCTTTGAAATGCTTATCATCATTTATATCTTGAACACTGCTTCTTTGTGCGTTAAGGAAACGGGCTCTATTGATAGTCATACATGTTATGAGACACCGTAAGCTTTTGAGCTTAAAAATAAAAACTTATTAATTTACACAAAAGCGACCGTAGCGTTTGGCGATTCGTCGTCTCTGAATAAAATAAATAAATATATTAAAGAGCACTTTCACAAAGCGATTTAAAATACTAAGAAAACAAATAAAAACAAGACATTTTGTTTATTTTTATGTGTTTTCTTAATGCGGTGCAATATCAGATTGTATAACTATCCCATGGGTGGGTGCAAGCTTACTTTCCAACTATGAATAAATTTACCTAAAACGTTGCTCCGACTAAAAGCTTACAAAAAATATAAGTTATTTTATGTAAATATTATGATGGTTTCCTTAACTTTTAAAAGGCAAATATCAAGTACGAGTTGACTCACGCGGCCTTGCCTGCGTGAACTTTGTATAAAACCAAGCTGTAAAGATAGCGTCATCCAATTACAAAGTATTGACTTCTTAGCTTTTTCCATCAGATAAGGTATCTTGCCGCTGTAAAAGTGTGTTATTCTATTTTCGTACTAATTATCACCTCAATCTCAGAGCTTCTATCAAAATAAAAGAAAAGTAAAATTTAAGTAAGTTGATAATAAAGTCAATGAGTTGTTTTTATTAGAATTATAATACTTATACTGTGAAATAAGGCATTAAATTTTCGTGTAGATAGAGAAAATAACATTGCAGCGGTCGTAAACGCTTAGTGTATAGCATTTTTAAGCTTATAACTTCGAAAATGTTCATTGTCAAATGATATCAGCTCAACGATTTGACCAATTCTAATTATGTACAGACAAAAAATTATCCACTTGAAATTAATTCGATAGTGAAATAATTTAATTTCATAAGGATTTATATTATAATACGAGGTGTGTTCAAAAAGTATCGCGAATTTTGTGTTTTTTCAAAAATTATTTATTTATTCATGAATATCTATTTTGTCCCCTTCAAAGTAATCCCCATGAGATATTATACACTTGTGCCAACGGTTTTTCCAATCTTCGAAGCACTTCAAAAAATCATTTTTTTTTTTTATCTTGTTCAGCTCCTCCTTCGATGCCGTCTTTTTCTCGTCAAGCGTAGCGTAACGTCGTCCTTTCATGGGCCTCTTCAGTTTAGGGAATAAGAAAAAGTCACAGGGGGCCAGATCTGGGGAATATGGTGACTGCGGCATCATTAGTGTGTTGTTTTTGGCCAAAAAGTCGTGCACAAGCAACGATGTGTGAGCAGGGGCGTTATCGTGGTGCAAAAGCAAATTTTTGTTCTTCCACAAATCCGGGCGTTTCTGACGGGTTGCTTCGCGCAAATTGCTCATAACTTGCAGGTAATATTCCTTATTGACCGTTCTACCCTGTGGCAAGAACTCATGATGCAATCAAAGAAAACTGTCAGCAAAACTTTCACATTCGAACGAACTTGGCGCGCTTTTTTCGGTCTTGGTTCGTGCGGCAACTTCCATTGAGATGATTGAGCTTTGGTTTCCACGTCATAACCATAAACTCAAGATTCGTCACCAGTTATGACTCTCTGGAGCAAATTTGGGTCGTCGTGGATAGAGTCCAACATCTCTTTCTTTGCTTCATTTTTTTGAATAGGTAAAAATCGAAGACGATCCAAAACACGTGCAAGCAAAGTAGCTATCAACAATTAAGTGAATTAAAATTAAATTAAGTGAATTATTAATTCGAATATACGTAACCCGCTAAAATTCAAAATTCGCTATACTTTTTGAACACACCTCGTATTTCAAAATGTTTTTAATTATGTAGTGGTTTTTAATATTTTTGAAATAAAAACGCTTTTACGGGACGATCTTTTACACCTCTGTTAACATAACCGCTTTTTCGCACATGTCTATGTTTTATAGAAATAAAATATTTTACTACTATTAGTGAAAAAATCGTTAAAATAGGGCCTGTATTTTTGGAGTCTATTCCATACAATACAAACAAACTTTCCCCCTTTATAATATTACTATAGTTTTTTGTTCAGCCTAATAAGACAGCACAATATATTTAAATGTTTTAAATATTATTTATCTTCAACGGTATTTATAATTTTTATCCTCGACTTGTCTATTCTAAATCTTAGTAATCTAAATATTCTCTTTTTTTTTTTAATAAGTCTACCCTTTAAACCGCCGAGAAAGCAGGCTATAAAACTCATTAATATAAAAAAGTGCTTTTGACTTCAGGATTTTTCAATTTAAATCTAAATTTCACAAAATATGAACTTAATAAAGTAGAGTAAATTTTTGTTTTACGAAATCCAATTTCAAATCGGACAATAAATACAAAAAGCTAAAAATTAAAATTTTATTCCACGAAAAGTTTATTCCAACCACAACCAAAAAGTCTCAAATATGTGATACTTCTGTGTAAAAAGTGAAATAAAAATAAACTACCACAGTGAGAAGGATCACTAACGGTCGTTTCGTTTAGCCGGTTTATTAGGACACTCGTCCCTCCGTAAATCATCCTGGAAGAGGCAATTAGAACATTCTCCATTGATAACGTTTTAATATTGCTTTGCTCACTTTTATTAAATGGGCTACTTAGAAACATAACCAGATAAAAACAGAATAACAAGACTATATATTGTTTACAAACCAAGCATTTATAGCGTATACAACATATACGAGATCAAGCAGTAATTAAAAGCGCGTCGTAATTACAATATAGATAAAAATCCTTTCTCAGAAGATATATCGCTCTATAGAGCGAGTGGTTGTAAAAAATAACTCGAGTAACAACAATTGTTTTTGATATTAAACATCTTTATATATTTTTTATGAATATATCGCTACTGTTCCCGTACCTTGTAGCTATTTATTTTCTGCTAGAGAAATAATTCACCTTAGTATTACACTATCTAATGAAAATAAAATAAACGAAAGGAAATTAGTTGAAACTTACTTAATAACAATGGTTCTTAGTAATTGTAAATTCTTAAATCTATTTAATACAATGGCAATATACTTTAACATGATTCAGTTTTACATGATTCAGTTTTACTAAAATTAAATAGTTATATAAACAACGATATATTACCCACATCAAAATATTATATCAAGGAAATTCAATATATTTTCCTACATTACCACGTTAAAAATATGACATTTGGACTATCAAAACTGGAAATGGTTAACATTTTTATTTTTATAGACTGTAGACTTTAACAATTATTTTTAAATGTATAATATAATCCCTAATTCTAGTATCGATGTTCCTTTTCATTTGATGGATGTTAGATAATCACAATTATGCACCTTCTCATTGCAAAAAAAATCTACTCTACGGTCTGCTGGAAGAGGTTTCACAAATTGACTCACTCTTAATGTGGCTTATTATATATGTTGCTTATTCTGTCAATGACTCTGTTCACTTATGGTGCTGCAGCTCTATTGTGTGGATTAATGTGATTTCTGCGCTGCTGACACGAGCAGCTAGTTGTTGACAAGAACCTGTAATTACTGGAAAATAGTTCTTTTATTATCGTTGTCAAGAATTCTTACAAAAAATTACAGTATACTCATATACAGGTATATATATATATATATATGGTAGGAATGATCAATCTCACCACCACCGATAGTACCGTTACCGTTAACTGTAAACTTTCTCTTTGCTGGCGTTAACATAATTTGTTTTGAAACAAATCGTAAAATGTAATTTTGAACACTGAAGAAATCTAATAACAAGTTTCTGTCATTTTTGTTAATTTATTATTAAAGCTTTAATCAAAAATCAAAATTCTTTGAGGTTGCAGAAAATCTTAAAGTATAATTAATACTTATGTAAATTCGGAACTAGATTTCAACTTTCAAGTGTACTACGTAATATATAGAGCAAAACATAAAATTGAGAAGATTAAAGTATTAACTAAATAGATTTAACGTTATGTCATTATCCATTTAGACACAGCGACAATAATTTATTTATTTGTTTTACGGAAACTGACGATAATTTTATGTTGTAATGGAGTACTGTTTTCTAATCTCGCACGTAAAAGTTTTCTATTTAATTTTCTTCAGAAAAAAAGTTGGCTTATAAGTAACAGTGCTGTAGATCTTCCAGATTTTTTTACGTGGTGAGACTAACTCGAACGTGGAACGAACTTTCTTCGGCGATATTTCCAGATCGATACAACATTACCTTCAAAAAAGGCGTATACTCCTAACTCCAAGAGCGGCAACGCTCTTGTGAATCCTCTGATGTTGCAAGAGTTTATGGGCGATGGTGTTTACACATCAACAGTGACCCGCAAGCTCGTTTGCCCTCCTCTAACATAAAAAATAATAATTAAAAATAATAAGTACTTTAAATAAAGTGTCATATAAATTATTCTTTACAGCTTAGTTTGCTGAAAGAAGATTTATTGACGACAGAGCAGTTCAGTAAATTATAGAAACAAAGAACACTGAAATGGCTCATGAAAATGAATTATGCACGTTGTTCCAACTAATTATGTACTCGTATCGCCATATACTCGTATATAGTGATGCTCGCTGTTTGCACAGTGTGCACGCGTTTGCATTGTATCAAGATATTTTTCACATTATTATATTCATAGTGTTTTAGTAGTGTTGTCACTCACTTAACTTTTTATTATTATTCTTATTATATAATGTGATGAAAATATGATTTTATTTATAAAGATATTATAAAATTGTTATTGTTATAAGTTTTGGTGATTATTGAAAACCCAAATCTAAAATTTTTTTTTCTGTAATTATAACTTAAAAGTCATACTCGTACTTTACATTCCCCATTTCAATTCCTTCAAATTTTATTTTTATAACACAAGGTAGTCTATACTCGTCTATAAAGTATCTAACCTAAAATTCGGATTTGACGTGAAAACGGAACATAAATACAAACATATTTACTTTCACCTGAAACTGGATTTGTATTGAAACTTTTATTAAGTGTTGTATGTCCTTTAAAGTGGCATTTCAAATTAAAAATGTCTCAATGTGCGTCTGATCTAAACTGCAAATTTTAAGCCTGATTCCAGGGGTTCATGTTACGGATTGATATATCAGTTACATGAGAAAATTTTTACGTATAAATGCAATAAAATATAATGCGAACGTACGACCGTCCGAACGTTATGATAGGATGGTTTTCATTTTAAATTAATGCAGTTGTTGCAATCTTTGTTTTATAGTAATTTATTAGGTTGCATTAATTGTATAAAAAATAAACATTACAATATACAACTTCACCTCCAACTGCCATGTATAAAGTTTCTTTCGTTAATTTATATACAATACAATACATATAATTTACTTTACAACTGTTCATAAATAGTTTTATAGTTAAAAAATTCATACTAGTATTAAAGTAGTCCAATAACTTTATACTCACAAGTTGTTTGAGATACTTATTTGATATTACTTGTCTATTAATACTTCTTCCCCTTGCTTACTTGTAAACAACAATACTCGTCCGATATTCATAAATTAGGTAACAAATATCGTAATTATACATACATTTGTTATTTACATTTAACCCAGTTTTTGTTCTTACAGAGGTCATTGGAGGCGTCCCGAGAGAACTCATACGAGAGAGAAGAATATCATCTGCATGGGGACACCGACCCGCTTTAACAATAAACAAAATAATAATTTAATACAATAATAATAATTAATTTAATTTTAACAATAACAGGCAAACCCATTCTATATTCATTTACATTTATTGTTTACTTAATTTTAAATCACAAGCAAATCCAAGTAAAAACAATAGTATTACAACCAATGTTAAGTTTCTTTCATTAACAGTAATGATACGTAATTTTATTTTAAAACGCATTGAAATGATTGCATCATTATTAGTGTTATTTAATTTTCAAGTTTTATTATACAAGTATAATATGATATGATATGATATGATATGATATGATATAGTATATGATATGGTGTAGAAGTATGAAACCAGATATTTTTGTGTACGATGTCTGTTGTTCGAGAGTGATAAATAATTTCCATTGTTTTTTACACATATATGCTTTGCAAAATTATATTATTTTGTAAATATATTATTTATATATATACATATATATATATTTCATTTAATTTTTATTTTTTTTGCAGTTGCAAGACTACGAGATCTCGATCGAAAAAAGAAGAATTAGCGATTGAAGATTGCAAAAAATAAGTTATTATAATATATTTTACCATTTTTGTACAACGTGCAACAATCACATAGATTAATTAAGAAATAACTAAAATTTAAACATAAAATACTTTTTTTTTTTTTTCAAACAGCTGAAAAAAAAAATTTGCACACACTAGACAACGATAGGGAACATAAACTTAGCAGGCGTGTCATGCTTGAAATATTCGGTAACACTGTAGTATCCGTTTACTCGTAGATGTTTCTTAGTTGCTTTTGAATTTATTAAAAGGTAATAAGGGAGCTTGTTAAAAAGAATAATACAATATTTTAATCTAAATTATTTCTGTGTCATACGTCATAAGTCCTGGAGGCGGAAAATATTCACTTAATTACGAGAGCAATATTTTAAAATATACTAGAAAATACGAGACTCATAAAACACAAGGTAAGGTATGATTTTGTAACGTAAAATAAAGTTAATAGCTTTTTCATTTGGTGGAATTGCATACAAAGTTATGAATCACAAAATGCTACAACAATTTTTTATTTCCTTTGTGTTTGCGTGCGTCTTTGTAAATGTAGTAAATTTTACTTCAAAATTTAAAGTTTCGGCTTATTTAAATATTTTTGTTAAAGAATAATAATAATCTGTAGCACTTTCTGTTTTCCTAAATTATGTCCGCGCTTACATTCGATAACGTTAAAAAAATAATTATCATAAAAGTCACAGCACTTGAGCGTCAAAATAAATAAACAATCAACATTTTATCGTTAAAAAAAAACTAATACAAAGAATTCATGTATGTGATAAATAAACACATTTCTCCTTTTAAGCTATAACATTTATACGAGTAATGGCGTTATCCTAACCACCATGAATTTACTCAATTTTATCGAGTAACATGTTAGAAGCTACTCAATTAAATGCAACTATTACATACCATTTTATTTTCTAGTATTTGTTTGATATACACGGGAGAAAGTCATAAAATCAACCTTTTTGGATATTTGTTATGGTATTCGAGCTCAAATAACCTACCTCCACATAATTCTGAAATAACGCCATATTGTAATAATGGATAATTGCAGCATAAAGTTATATTTTGGAATGTTTCACTGAAGTTCATGCCGGAAATACTTTCCACAGTGTTTCTCATATACAACAGTTGTTAATACATGATATAGTTTCATACTAACATACGTATAACTTTTTCGCTCAACTTTTAAATATTTGGCTAAGTATTTACAATCATATGAATCAATAGAATAAACATTCCAAATATCTGTAACAATTTCTTAAACTTTCATATATGAAATCGTATGATTTAAAGTCTGACACATTTATGATACAGATTGGCGATTTGTGACGACTCACTTGCCCATTATTAAGCTCTTTAAATTGATTTGACTTTAGGGTTGACGCTTGTGAAACAGTGATCTCTTAAAAAAACCGCCTGAGTTTGTTGTATAGTTCTTCTCAGACCAGGGCGCGTTTTGAATCCTTGTAGCCCTAATTATAAGTTGAAAAGTGTCTTCGCAGATGGGCTTATTCAAATAAGTATGGAATCAAAATAGGTACTCCTGACATTTCCATTGACCTACACAAATAATCACTGGTATTGATTTAAAGTAGAAAAAATATAAACGAAAAATATATCTTACATTCAATAATTTTAAAATTCTTTAAATATTTTGATTAAATTATTAATTAGCTTTCTTATTATTCTTGTTCTTATTCTAAATAAGGATATTTATTTAATTATCATGCAATTTATTGGTAATGGATCGTCGCTACTTATGATGCACCCAATTTATACAATATGGTAATAATCAATCTAAAGCTAAAAGGCAGCCTTATTCAATAACTGATTAAATTTGATTGACAATTACTCATTTTTACATATTTAAACAATTATTAAAAGATTATACATTGTCGAACTAAAGTTTTTCTAGTAGTAAATTATAATAAAGTTTTCCTTTATTATTAATTATTTTACCACACATAACACAAAAATCGCTGGAGCAGTTATCACGTGTAGTGTCAGTACAGTTGCATTTCTCATATAGAGACATGACAAATTGGCGGATTTCAGTTTCTAGGGTTCCGCGTAAATGTTTCGATAAATAAATATTTTATGATTTTCAGATTTAAAAAAATAATATGTCTTTTTTATTTGCCTTTGATTTATCTTTTCCTTTAAGGCAATATTAAGTATAACATAAGATATTTAGTTTTAATTAAAGTAAGAACATTATATACCCATTACAAAATTTCTTATATTTTCAATAAATGCTTAAAAGTTTTTTAATCATTACCAGAATACTCGGTCTTGTCTGTTTTTCAACCCCGGTCATTAATAAATGTCGGGATATAGTCCAAAACTGTAAATGATATAGCGCAGATGAAATTAATCATGATATGTTATTAAAATAAAACAATGTGTGTGATGAATTAATTTAAAATAAGGTGCTTGCAATTTTTTTATAGAAGAATATGTAGTATAATATAAAATAGTTATATTATTTACGTGTACTGTAATAGGAAAATGTAGTTGAGTAATTTCAGATTTTATTTGCGGTGAAATTCAAAGTGAAGTGAAGTGATACTTCACTTCAATTTGAATTTCAGACAGAATAAATGATGATTGCAATTAATTATTATCAAAGTCAAATTCAAAATAAGATATTTTGAATTTGACTTCAAGTAAGCATTTATACACACTTTAGAAGCGTCAATAATTACAATATAGAAAGTCAGTGTAGTCAATCCATAATTAAGCTACCATGACCAGAATACCACTACCGGAATGCTGCTTTGTTGAGAAGAGCCGGTCAGAAACTCAACAATTCTTTTAAAATGAAATTTATCAATGTTTGATGTATACATTATAATATTAACTCTGCAAATGAGTCAACAACTTAAGTTTTACACATTTCGATACACTATAAACTCTGTAATAAGATTTATTTAATAACATATTTAATTTTAGATTTAAAACTAAGAAAAGGAAGGTCTGAGATATGTTGTGAAACTTTATTAAATATGCTTACATCCAAGCCCATGAAAGATTTGTTAACTATAGGATGGTAAAGTAGTAGAAGTAAGGCGTGGTCTACAGATATTAAAAATGCTAGTACCGCCAAAATAGACAGTAATATTGCATACTTAAATACTGTGACTTTTGTGACAATCGGTATCTCTGCCTTAAGGTAGTGAAGCGAACTAATATAGGTTTGTACTTTATTACACCCCATTGACGACAGACATCAATATTTGAGAGGTTAACATTATTTAATTTTATGTGATTTAGAAGATTCCTTCTTGAGATCTCGGCCTGCTCATTATTATCATATTAACTTTGGATAATCCAACAAATAGAAGAACCTTTCTATGAAAGACGACTTCGTGCTTATCAAAACCAACAGAAAGTAGTTGCAAATGCTGTTGAAGCATGTATAGTGTTTTCCACACAAGTTCTTTAAAAATTGCATATTCTTTGGCCAGTGAAGAAATGTCATTTGAAGTTTTTAGTAGTTGCGGTTCAGTCGTTGAAAGTGAAATTATTCATTCAGGACTCAAACAATGTCCTCCGTGTTTTTAATGACTTGGTTGTGTAGATACATTTTATTAATGAACAAACAAAATATGTTAAAAGATTGAGTTTTAATGCCAGGTAGTGTAGAAAATATTAACATTCAATAATATTGTATATAAAACTCATTGAGGTAATAAATCGGTTTAAAAATTAAGAAAACTTGGTAGAGCAAAATTTTTAATAATTAATTAATTTACTAAACTACAAAAAAGCTCTATTGAACTTAAGAACATTTTTAATCATATTTGTTATGTTTAATTAATTCAAATTAAACAACAATTTCTCACAATACTTATGTTTTCGAGGACACCTATATGAATTGGGAAATAAAATATCTTTGATTTGATTTTCGTTACCAAAAAAATCAAGAGAAACTATGAGAAAATATCTTCGCAGCTATTAAACTGACACAACAATAATAAAGTTATATTTATAACAGTTAGTTTACTCGACTTCGGTTAACTCACATGTGTACTTTTAATTGTGCGGACATGTTTATTGTTTGCTTTGACGTTTAATTTAGTTTTATGTAGGCTCCAGCTACAGAATGAGTTATAAGATTGTGCAAAAATAAATAATATTTTCAGCATCCTTGTTGAAGGTAAAATGAATTATACTATGTTAACGGACTGTTTTTTAAAACGTTACTTATTAACAAGATACTTTTTAACAAGCTGACTGCAATTGTTCTATAATTGTTATAGTTAAATTGTTTAAATAATATTATAATAAGGATTATAAGAAACTCAATATTTTATTTTCGTAAAAACTAATATTGACTCGGGGTAAAACTGGTATTTGTAAACTATGCTATCTAAATGCCCGCTATAACTCACCAGACTGCAGCTACAGACGAATTGGCAATGGTTTTGCGATAAATACAATCTGCAAGTACGAAGTGCAGTTGCTAAAGTAAAGTTGCATCTTTCTCACTAAATCGAAGTGTTTATAGAGCACTTGAAAATAAGTTTTTATTTTAAATAATATTGTTTTTTTTCCTTGATATGTAATAATACGTATAAAATATATTTAACAAAAATAAGAATAACGCTTATTGTTATAAAATATATATTTAAATTTATAAGCTTATTAAATTTGTTAAATGTAATCGTTTTATAACACATTTTAGTTACAGGTAAAAATTTTGTATGTTGTTGTAATTAATGTAAAACTTAAGTAGTGTAGTCTGTATTCAGGATTTTATTATGTATCTCAAGGAAACTGCGTTCATGGGTTTAAATTATTATTTAAGAGTGTTGCAAAATTTTGCCGAAACGTTTATGCAAACAGTGTAATGTTTGGTAATGACTCGGTAAATAAGCTTTATAATATGGACGGTTGTTTAAATTTAAGAAAATGTCTTTTTTTGTCGTATTGATTAAAAAAAGGCATGATTTTAAAAGTTAAAACATTTACAAGGATGAAAACAACAAGATGTTATATTATTCGATTTGACAAAACCCGGTATAAAGTATAATTGGTATCCAAAAGACTTCAAATTTTATATAATATTCTTACTTGAAATAAAATAAATGTTGAAGTTACATTCTTATTTATTTTTATGAGTGCTGTTCGTGGAGGTCCAAGAAAATGCTACAAAAAGCATATTAAATGTTTATAAGCAAATTTATTGTAACTTATGTATAAAATATCCATACGATTAGAAATCGAGCTAATACTGATTGGAAAATAGTCAGTTTATAAACGGTGCAATAGATTGCGAGCTGGGTCGGAAAGAACGGCAAAAAAGTTGCTAGAATCTAACGTTGTGTGAAAATGTCAAAACTACATCTTAATATATAAAGTACAAAGACACTCACTAACTGACTCATTCATCGCTCTACAGCCCAAACCGTAATACCTAGAAAGCTGAAATTTGGACACAAGACTCCTGGCATATTGAATAGATGCAATAGGAAAGGATTTCGCAAAGGTCCAAACCACTTCAAAGTTACAGCTAAAAAACTGCAAAGCTTAGCCCCCCCCCGCCCCCTTTCTTCTCCCATTGCATTGCAATAGAAATTAAAATTATTTGGCCAGTCACTATGTTTATTCTCAACACGCTGCGATGTCAGAAACAAGAGTGAACCTATAAACCGATAGGAATGAAACTCTGTAGTTATCAAACTCAAGGCTTTCTCACACTGATAGCGAGTCATGATGGGTTGGAGAATAGAGCGTGTATGTGTGAAGGGTATGGTCATGGGTTCAATACTCACGAAAGTCAGTTATTTTTTGTTTATTCCTGTTGCGAAGTACGGGTAACCTGCTAGTTTTCTTATAAAGCTGATATGCATGACGAAAATAAATCCTAATATGTTATTGCAAAATATGAAATATCATTCCCTTTTATAGGCTTCAGTTATTTCGGTTTATTATTTACTGTTATTATGTTTGTAACAGTAAATAATACTTACTTACTTATCTTCACGCCATATCCCTTGCAGGGTAGCCAGAGACGACAGAGCGCCAAACGCTACGGTCCCTGCATACCTCTTTCGCCTCGACCACAGACATTAACGTCTTCATACATGCCCTCCGGGAGGTCCTCATGCTTTTTACGTGACCTTCCTCCAGTATCGTAGCTACTGTGTTTTCGAAGGTCACTCGAGGCCTCCCCCAGTCTCTCTTACCGTTCACTTTTCCCATATAAATCTTTTTTACCATTCTTTCATCACTCATTCGTTCAACGTGCCCAAACCACCTGAGCACGTTCTTCTTCATTCTCACCGTGACATCTTCGCTAGTACCTGCCATTCTGTGGATCTCTTCATTGCGGATTCGATCAGCTAGACTGACTCCGCATATTCTGCGAAGAGATCGCATCTCCAATTTCAAACTTGGAAATACACTGAAGTGAGGTAGTTTCGAAATGAGATACAAATTGAGTATTAAGAAGAAATCACCTATATAGAATAAATAGTATTCGATATTATATTGTTTGTTTTATTATAATCATTCATAATATGATTATCGAATATACAAAATATAACAATAATATAGTCTAGAATAAAGAACGTTACTATTAAATAAGTGTAATATAATTTAATACAGTTTATAATTTATATTTTTGGAATAAAAATATTCCTGCGTAACAAAACAATCTACATATAACCGACAGGTCTAAGATATTTAAGATATTAAATTGTATTATAGTTCTGAACAATAATAATATTACATTTAAGTATTAATGTCAGAATGGCATATTTTTAATCTACTATCAATACGTACCTCTTTATACTCGCATTGGTAGAAAATTTTATTTGCCCTAATATATTTAATTTTCTCAAGTGGATTGTTAGACTTAAACATTCGGTGATTCAATTAAAATAAATTCATACGTTCTTTAATTTTTAAGATATTTGGATTAAGTTGAGCGAATTCTTAATATTAATAACGTTACTATTGTAGGTTATATGTGTAAAGTGATTAATAATATTTAATTTCCATAGGAATTGAAATTAGGTGGTAATTGCGTTGTTGTTATACACGTATTTTTATAAAAAATATTGTAGTTTATGTGTAACTTGTTTTATTTAAACCTTTCTGAATGCAATAATAACTATAATAGTATATTAAAATATTGTTATGATCATAGTTAATAAATAAATACAGTTACTACTTGTATATTTGATGAACTAAAATGTATATTTAAGGTTTTAAATTACTTAATATTAGGACTTAGGACTTCTAACTTCGAAAAGGACAATGGGACTGCAATGCGGAAAAACATAATACGTGTTTTGATTTGATGAGTGTTGCATTGTAAAGGTAGTTTGTAAAATGATAATGGATTATGGTTTATAATTAATCTACTTTTATATATTTCTTCTAAACTCTCTCTAAATAATAGAATGTCATATTTGTTTTTTCGTGTAACTAAAATAATGCAGTTAAAACAATATTGCGTTAATATTGCTTTAAAATATGTTTTAAAACTAGGAAATAATATGTTTCATTGGGATCAGATCAGATCCATAGCATCCATAGCAAAAAAAAATGTATTTTTTTATCTTTTAGAGTATTTATATTTAACTCAAATATAATTTTTGGTAAAGCACTGAGACAACATTTTGATAAATACCCACATTTGGTAAGTTGATTTTTTTTTTTATTATGGTGGCGCACATTATTTAAATTCATCTTTTATAGTACCATACATTAGACATTTTTAATTATATCGTTTAATTCAATATTTAATATCATTAAGTAGCTAAGTAACAAGTATGTGACCCACTATTATTATAACTATTATTTTCCTTTGAAAAACGAAGAAGCAAAATATTTTATAAATTTATTAAATTTACATGAAAGAAATAAAACTTATAAAAGTAATGTGTATAATAATAATAGTAATTACAAAGTTTAAATATCACAAAATTCATTTAAATCTACACTGAAAATTAACTATTCAATGTCCCTATTTTGAACGTATAAATTTTATTAAGTAATTCCTTAAAGCGTCGTTTTGCAGTGGAGTTTACCAGCCAGGAGTTTCTCTGCTTCAGTGAGAGAACTGAGACTTTTAATACTTTGACTTGTGCAATTGCGTGTTTAGGTGTGTATTAATTGTTATTGGTATTTTACTGTATTTAAATTTTGTTTCAGCAATTATCGGAATTGGGTTTTAAGTTTTTAACCACAATGTGATTTAGTCAGTGTAAATTAAATTTTAATTTGGATCAGTTTATTCCTATTCCTACGAAGTAATAAATTACCTGAAAAATAAAATTAATTAACACGAAGTCAAATAAATGTATGAATATAAATTAATTAACAGGTGATTTATTTAATACTCAAACTTTCTAGAAATTGTGCACTGGACAGACACTGGGAACAAGCCCAGTGAAGACATTATGTTATACTATAATATTATATATTTAAAGGCAGTAACCTGTCTCTTAGTGAATTGTTCTTCTAAACTTCAGTTATTCGAGATAAAAGGTGACGCTCGTGGGACTCATAACAGAACGGTGAATTGTCGAAGCATCTTCCACACTGTGGTACTATTGTTCTGACCATGTGCAGGAGATTTTTAGATATTACTTGTGAATTAGAGTTAGAAGAAGAATTCTCTTCGGTGGTAGATCCGAACATCGAGTCGCCGGCAAGGTTACCACCCATCGGGCAAAGTCGTGCCGCAAAGCGACCTAGTCGTGTTCCGGCACGTTGTTCGATGAAGCCGTCTATATGGGAAATGGGTCTGAACAGTTGCGTTGCGTTGGCGAACCGGTTTGGCGTTGAGTTGGTGCTTATTGTGTCGGGTGTCTAGTCGAGGAGGGTAGCGGGATCCGAAGCGACGGCTTTCCGCTGGCCGCCCGCAGATAGTTGGGGGCCCAATTAGTGGGCCAGCCACCCACGAAAGGCTGCCCCGCCAGCTGCGTAAAATCCCAGGGTGGCTCCATCGTGCTGGTTGGCGACCAGATGAGGAGGCCCGATGGCGATCCCTGGGGGGGTTCGGGCGTCCCCGCAGTCTCCAGACTAGCCTTCCAGTGGCATGACATCACCAATTTCGGCGCCGGGTTTGATACGTACCGCCTCGTTCAACTGCCATTTCTCATCCTATTCACTCTTTTATTTTATTTTTTATTATGAAAAAGTCCAATAAAAAGAAGAAGTTTTTACAGCGGTTGCACTCCTCCTCATTTAAAGTGCACCTCACTAACATCAGGGGCTTGCACTCTAATTTTTTACCTGTCCACCACCACCTGGAGACAGAGCAACCGCACTTGCTCTTTTTGACGGAGACACAGATACAATGTCCTCTAAGCGTTGCGTACCTGGATCATCCCGGTTACTCGTTAGAGCACAACTTTCCGTGCCGGGGTCTGTGTATACGCACAGAACGACCTCTGTATCCTGCGTCTCCGTCACCTTGAAGACCCCACTTTTTCTTCCTTATGGATTTTAGTAGACACAGGAAACGAAAAAATCTTGTATTGCTGTGTCTACCGTTCGCACAGCGGTGATCAGGAGACAACTAAATTATTTGAGTATCTCGGTGAGGCTGCTGATATGGCTCTGCATCAGTACCCTTCAGTGCAGCTCGTCTTTTTGGGGGACTTTAATGCCTGCCATCAGGACTGGCTGTTCCCGTACCAGAAGACCGACCATGCTGGAAGAGAAGCGCGGAATTTTGCGTTGTCTTTCGACCTCTTTCAGCTGGTGAGGCAAGCGACAAGGGTACCAGATGTAGGTGGCCATACAGCCAATTGCCTGGACCTTTTGCTGACAACTGATCCGGACAGGTATCGTGTTGAGGTGTCCTCCCCCTTGGGAACCTCCGATCACTGTTTGGTGAAATCTGTATTTACATATTCCCCACCAGCTTTCGAACCACCTGGTGTTAGGCGAGTATGGAAATACAAGTCAGCAGATTGGGATGAGATGCGGCACTTCTTTGCGTCTTATCCTTGGCGGCAGGTCTGCTTCTCTTCTTTGGATCCGTCGAGTTGCGCGGATGCTATAACCGATGTGGTACATCAGGCAATGGAGTACTTCATTCCTTTTGCTGACGTACTCATCGGTGGCAAAGCTCGCCCATGGTTTAATGCCGAATGTGGTCATGCTGAAGACCGATAACATTCGGCATACCTTATTTGGGCTGATGCTCGAAGCTGCAAAGCTCCGGAAGTAAGTTTAAAGAAGAGAGCCTTTAACCAAGCTGCCAAGTCCTATAAAAAGGCATTACGGAAGGCTCGTCGCGATCGTATCGCTAAGAATGGCGAAAAGCTCTCTGTCAGACCTACTGGCAGTCGAGCTTTCTGGTCTCTTGCCAAAGCGATCGAGTCGAACTTCTGCTAACCCTCACTACCTGCTCTGCTGAAGCCGGATGGATCTCTGGCCCATACAGCGACAGAGAAAGCGAATGTATTTGCTTCTCTGTTCGCTGATAATTCATATCTAGACACTGGCAATGCTTCTCCAGCGCATCTTCCTCACTGCGGTATTTCGATGCCTGAAATCCGCATCACTAACAAAGAGGTATGGAGAGCATTGTGTCGTCTTGATGTGAATAAAGCCAGTGGCCCTGATGGTATACCAGCCATTCTGCTCAAGACATGCGCAGCTGAGTTGTCTCCTGTATTGACACGTCTGTATCGTCTCTCTTTCAAGTCTGGAATAGTGCCGAAATCTTGGAAGCTTGCTAACGTGCAACCAGTGCCCAAAAAAGGCAGTCGTGCCGATCCTGCCAATTATAGACCGATTTCAATCACCTCCATACTCTGCAAGATTATGGAGCGTGTATTGAACTCGCGCCTTTTAGCGTACCTTGAAGGTAACGATCTCCTCAGTGACCGACAGTACGGGTTTCGCCGAAATAGGTCCACTGGGGACTTTCTAGTGTACGCTACGCACATTTTAGGCGAGGCCATCGAGAAGAACGGAGAAGCGGTCGCCGTCTCTCTTGACGTCTCGAAGGCATTTGACAGGGTCTGGCATGCGAGCCTTATAAGCAAGCTTTCAACATATGGCATATCTCCTGGTCTGATCGGTTGGGTAACGGACTTTCTGAACCAAAGATCTCTCCGAGTAGTTGTCGACGGGTGTTCCTCGGAACCCTTGACAATAAATGCCGGAGTGCCTCAGGGGTCCGTTCTTTCTGCAACTCTATTTCTGCTGCACATTAACGATCTGCTGAAGCCCGGTATCTATGGGTATGCAGACGACAGCACAGTTGTAGAAAGATACCTGCCGAGTAGTCGGGCTAGTAGAGATCAAGTACAGTCTGAAAGAGAAGCCATGGTGCAACGTTTGAATGACAAACTTCAGGCAGTCTCCGCATGGGGCAAAGCCAATCTTGTCAAATTCAACGCCACCAAAACGCAGACGTGTCTTTTCACCGCCACCGCCTTGGCTCCTACGTTCCAGAGTGTATCTTTGGAATACAGTGACCGGCTTCAGTTGTTAGGCTTAGAGATTTCCTCGAACCTCAACTTTGGTCGGTGTATTGAGTCCAGAGCAAGAGCAGCTGCAGGAAAGCTTGCCGTTCTTGCGAAGGTCCGTCAGTACTTTACACCGGGACAGCTACTTGTATTATACAAAGCACAGATCCGGTCGTGTGTGGAGTACTGTGGGCATATATTCGCTGGTGCCGCTAAGTCTCATCTTGCGGTTCTAGACTCAATTGAGAGGCGAGCAAAGAGGCTTATAGGCGACCCTGAATTGGTTGAAGCCAACCTCCACAGCCTTGAACACAGGCGTAGAATTGCTAGCCTCTCAGTATTCTATAGGATACATTTTGTTGAGTGTGCGCAGGAATTACATGATTTAATTCCTCCATCCCCCTTCCATCACAGGACGTTCCGACGCACGGCAGATATCCATCCTTACGTTGTGGACATTCCCCCTGTCCGAACAAAGCGCTTTGCTTCGTCTTTTTTAGTTCGGACAGTGAAGGACTGGAACAGCTTGCCTGCGTCGGTATTTCCGTCCCAATACGATGTGGGTGTCTTCAAGAAAAGAGTGAATAGGTTACTGGGTTAATGCGCCTTACCATCTATGACTACATTTCCACTTTCCATCAGGTGGAATGTAGTCAAGCACTAACCCAGAGGGTATAAAAAAAAAAAAAAAAAATAGAAGATAAGAATTTTACATTTGTTAATTAAGTTTTAAAACAGGCAGCGATATTTAATATATTTTATATACTAGTATATTGTATTAAAATTGTAGAACAATTTACTATTAAAGCTAAAATTATAAAAAAAAAAATATATAAAAAATTTGCTGATTTAAAAATCTTGTAATAATTTTTTATGAAGTAAATTCCGCAGTGCGTTGAAGTTATATTTTCAAGGACTAGCCTAATGTCTTACTTTTCAAATAATCATAAATTCTAAAACAAAATTGGCTCTTTTGAATATTATAATAAATACCATCGCAATTTTCTTTCTTAGAGGAATTTTATTTTTTCGAAGGTCTCGTCTTCTTTGTATTTAAAATTTAGCTATTCAGGTGTTCGGGTGGTTAAGTATTTGCAAACCTTTACCACCTGGAATTACCGTTGGGAACAGCATAAAATTTACAAAAGTTAGCTGAATACAATAAAACGAATAATTTATAGATCTTATTTATGTATCAAAGTGAGAACTAAAGTCAATAGAAGATAATTATCGCTAAAAGATGACAGACATAAAATCCATCTGAAGATCGAATATCTTTAATAGTGCCAGTGTTTATTAAATGACACACACACCGCGCATACGCACTGTCATGTGCAGTGCTGTGCTTTCGTGCTAATTATTATTTAAATACAAAAGTGAATAAGAAATATATCTAACGATTGTAGTTGCCGTGAGCTGATTAATGAGCTTTGTACTATATGCAGGGTACAACTGATGCAATTGACGAAGTTAGTTTACTACAAAGTCAATTTACAGAGGGAGAAATTAACGGTGCAAGGTATATTCTATCAGATTCTTTACTTGGTCGACATATTGTACGTAAAAGAGAAGGTAAACACAAACAGTACCTGTTATATCACCTGCTATAGCAAGATATTATCAAGATTTAAAAAGAATTCAAGCTTTCCAGTTTACTAGTGTTTGTACATAATCTGAACAAACTATCTCCAATTACGTTTAATCACCATTAGAACTGACCAGCCTTTTGAAGGACATCGTTCTTCTAAAGGAGGAGATTGTTAGCATAAATAGGTATTTTTAGACCATATTGGGTTAAGATACAATAAAAAAATAATTTAAATGCGTAATGTTAAAAATTATATAAGATAGGTAGGGTAGGTATTTAAAACTTTATTGTATACTTCTCAACTATGCTGTAAGTGTAGCATAGTTTCAAGATTTTTAAAGTGCAATATAAAGACGCGTTTAGCGTTTTATATATTATTTTGCAGACTTGGCCAAAATAAATTCTTAAAGATACAGATATAAATAATTATTAAAAAATATATATTTATCATTAACTTTATTATTAAATATCAATCTATGGTTTTCCAATAATCTACCTTGCGACTATCTAACCTTCCAATTTCTAACCTGGTGGCTATTTTAGTAAAGACGTATTTGTACTGAATAAAAATACTAATAGAATTATAGACAATAGGTCTTAGAACCATTTTAAAAATAACGTCTCTTTCTTTGGTCCCTTTTGCAAATGACAAATAATACGTTGGCTATTAATTCCGGGGCTCGTGGTTGTGATGGAATCATATGTTGTTTCTTCTCTTCGTTCATGTAGAGCCTGGCATCTGCCATATAATTGTTTGATATCTCTTTTGCAACGTATTTGTTAATCCTACCTCTTTTCTCACTTCAGGCCTACTCACCCATATTCCTCCATTTCTTCAAAGGTTCTGGAGCAAATAGTACACCAACAGAAAAATAGGCTTGAAATTGTAAGTCTCAACAAATACAAATTCATTATTGTCTTAGTAAATACAAATCCATTTTCGGGCTGGTTATAGTACTGTCACTATTTACTTAATAAAATTGCAATAGTATTGTTAGCCTATCATAGAAAATTTTCTAAATAATTGATTTTATTATTGACAGATCCTTATTTATGGTCTTAGAAGTTGAAAACCTCTCATTGAAACTAAAATCTCCGTAGATCATTCCCCACCATTCTTGCCCCTCTCCTTGATTATGATGAAACTGGTTATCTTGATCTATTTGAGCATCTAAAATTTAAGCATTAGGTTTATCTTTGGTTTCACCACATGGTCGAACTTCGAAGTTGTTTGAAAGGACCTCCTATATATTATAGGTGGTATCTGTAGATATATAATATGTATATTATGTTGATTGGTCTTTTACTTAAATTATTTGTAAATGTAATTTAGGACAAATTAAATTCTATGTTCATTAAATAGGAAACTAAAATAAAAACAGCGACTCCTTAAAATTGAGCTGTAGGACTCATATTTGGTAAGGATGTTTTTTACATCAAATAGTAACATTTGAGAGGGTGATAGTTAAAAAAATATATATTTTAAATGATCTTTTTCAGAATAAAAATTATATATATAGAATTTAAATTCTGTCGAAAGGAAAATGGCATATAATAAATGGAGAATATAGCATTTAGTACAATAAGGCATCCATTTTGTCGGCATGATCCTCAGCTGACGCTATTGGTCTATCCGGGGCCGAAGCAAATAATCTAATCTAATCTGTCTTCAATCTAACGATAGAACGTTACTATTGTAACCTTAATTGACTTAATGTAAACTGCCAATCGAGTTGAAACTTATATCAAATTATATTTAATATTTTTTTAAACTGACGAAACCCTAAAATAATTTCACACTGTACACATAATTTTATTTTTTCTGAAATTAGGAAACCATTCACTTGAACAAATCTTTTTTTATAATACCTATATATATAAATTCTATATATAAAAATTCTAAAAATTCTTATAAATCATTAAAAAAGTGTAATATTCGAGAACAAATAATAACCATATCATATTTGATAATTTGATATGATTCGATAATATCTTATTCGAGAACAAGTAGTTGTAGAATACAGTTTAGGTGAAGCGCCAACAGCTTTAGAGGCAATGCGGCTGCACCTTTTTCATTTATCTATAGACGTATTGAGAGAAATTCAGCTATTGAGTTACTGAAATTAGACCAATTCACTTGTTGTGTGAGAACGTCCACTATAAATTGGTTTGGCTAGAATTCCGATTACTTTAGATTTATGTTTTACACCCGACTATTGATGTTATGTTTTAGGCTTATGTTTGTTGTAAGTATATAATTATATATATGTCATTTCTCTCGTTATATATTAATGCTTAGTTTATTATCCTTATTAATTATTGAAAATAAAAGCTAAGTGTCATCTAAAATATAAGGAATATATTTTTCTCAAGATAAATAAAGACGACACGATTAAAAAATAATATGGTTTTTATAATAAAAACGAATAATAAACAATTTATTATTTTATTGAAGGCCTGTATTTTAAACGTTTTTTATTGGCATCATGTTTCGTAT
This sequence comes from Melinaea menophilus ssp. n. AW-2005, assembly GCA_918358695.1. Taxonomy (NCBI): domain Eukaryota; kingdom Metazoa; phylum Arthropoda; class Insecta; order Lepidoptera; family Nymphalidae; genus Melinaea; species Melinaea menophilus. Next base: position 26,446,325 of record OU911041.1, on the reverse strand, counting down.
TCATTTCCACGTCTAGTTAAATTTCGGCGTGATTTACTCGAGGTATTGAATTTATATGTTAAGAGACTCAAAACTTGGTAAGTTCGTGAGGTTAAGTTTAATGTACTGCGGATAAAAACATATGCACCTATAATTTTAGTGTATGTTCATATATTTTATATTAAGTAATACCAACTATAATATTAATAGTCTAACAATGTTTTAATATGAAAAAATCTTAATACATAATGACCATGTTAATATAATAACTTAATTTATACTATCTTTTACAAGACAGTTCAACAGTTAACAAATTGTAAAACAACAAAACAGGAACTATAATATAAAGCACGTAAATATTTTTTTCTTTTCTGTAACATTATTATATTAAAATAAAAAGTAAACGGTGTACTTACCACTGAAATTGTTATTTGAAAAATAAGTAATATCATGTATTATGTGAAAGTAACTAAATAAAATATAAAAATATAAATTGAATTTTAATAGTAAATTCATAAAAAATATAATATAAATATAAAATACATTTCATATTCACTACAGATCTTGTTTCGACATTTTGTTTTCATATTTTTTTTACTTAGAACACTTGAATTTACATGTTATGAGAAACATCTTATGAGTGTACGTGATGTCAGAATATTTTTTGTTTTAACCCAAATAAAACATATTTGCTACTTTGAAGGTATATATGAAATTTTCATCATTTCATTTCTGTAGGACGTTTTCCTTTTCTATCTTACAATTTAATTATGGAAATAACTAAATTGACTTGTTATCGTGGTATTTTTTTTATTACCTACATTTATTATATTGTTAACCACTATATATTATCAACATTGTTTTTTATATTAATATCACAAAAATTGTTTTTAAATTACAGTTCTAGTTCTTCAATACATAAAGTTAGAATATAAAGAGTGATAAAACCTACCTGCAGCTTGTAAGAGCTGAATCGACTGGGACAGTACTCTCACAGAAGATCCTTTAACTAATTCTATACCAATAATGTTAAGGTAGTAATGCATTTTCAACTACCTTCATTACCAAATATCCATGACATACATCCATACAATTTTGAACGACTTCAGATATTACACATAAGGAACGACTCATACAATGTTTATATTTGTAAGAATATAAAAAAACAGGATGTACTTGAAAAAAGAATCGACACAGGTTATACTACTACTATAGCTAGTAAGCTGCCACTTAAGGATTGGTCTGATTCCTTACAATTATTTTTTAATAATATTTTATTTATTCATTGTTTTAAGTTTATTTTAAGAAAGAGATGAATAATTTATTTCCCCCGGGCATATAATACACATGCAGCAAGAACATAGATTTTATGAAGTTTGAAAAGTTATAAGTTTACTGTTAAACGGGACTATGTGTTTATTGCATTTAGTGTGCTGTCGCTGAGGCCTGACAAATTATGTCGGTCGGTATCTTCGCTTGTGTTTACGTACGTTATATATATATATATATATATATATATATATATATTGGAGTTTATTTTTGTTGTGCTTTTAAGGTAGTACATAGGTTTAAAAAGTTAACTTAAATAAGTTACAAACTAATTTTAAAAAATATATTATTTAAGAAAAATATATTAAATATTTGAGTGACAGGCGTCAAAACCCGAATATATAATCAATAGTTAAATAAAATTAAAATAAATGTATACACTTTTGCTCTAATTGTAAATCTTAGTCGAAATATCTTAAAATAATTTTCTCAAAGTTTCCAAATCACCATTTATTAGGTATAAGTCCAATCCAAAAATAATATTTAATCTATTAAAACAAATTGTATTTCAATCAGTCTATATTTGACCTAAGACACAGAGATGGCTCCGGAATGTCGGCGTATGTGAATTGATGGCTAAAAGACTAATTGTTAAGTCACTCACAATCAGATTTAGATTTCAAAACGCAGCAAATTTAGCCTGTGAGTATAATATAAATGGTTCCCTTTTACATCATTTCAGACCGACAAACTAACTTCAAACAACACAACCTAACAAAGTGTTAGGAATCTATAAATGGATGCCTCACTAATGCCGAAAAGCTGTTTATCGTGTCCTTTACTTTCGCCGATTCCCGATTAAGATAATTAATGACTGGTACTGTATATAAAGAGTAAAATAAATAAATAAATAAATAATCGTCCGTAAAGAATTATATTGATTATTGATATTGAACACTTTTCTTGAAAATCTTCGTTTCTTATTTACTAATTATCAACATATGCTATTGCAAGGTCAAACCATACCGGACGACGACGGTTTAATCCGACCGGATCGTTCAATAACTATTATGGAGTTTCCAAGGATTAGGTGAAAGATGAATTTTGGTGCTAAAATGTAGAATGGTTCAAATCCTGCTATTTGTTTCACACGCATCGTTGTTTAGATATCCGGCAAGATTTATTTAATAAAATCGGAACGAGTTATAAAATTTTTAGAGTAATATTTGCGTACGACTTTTGTTAATATTTTTAGTGGAATATATATAATACGGCCGGGCTGTGATTATAAAGAATATTAGCATACTTTTACAATGTATTATCATATACATAATATATATATCTAGATATATATGAGTATATTTCTACATTTAAAAATAACATCTTAATGCTCTTAACAAAATAAATTTTAAAGTCATAACCATACACGTGTATACAACAAAATAGTGTATATAAATAAATACATGTATTGCATAGCATAGCATAGCATAGCATAGCATAGCATGATAATATTTTGTATAGTTGTTACGTCATTATCATTGTAAGATTCTTAAAATTAAGGTTAACTAAACTGTATTAGGAATTATGTATCTTTAATACTTACAATATATATATACAAAGACATCAGTAGTAGTAGTATACAAATGGCATAATCTTGCATTAAAATATTTAATATAAGCAAGAAATATAATAATTTTATTCTACTCGTATGTCATTCTAAGAAAAAATTATAAAATTAAGGTTATAACTATCAAATAAAATCGCCCATTGAGCTCTACGAACTTTAAATTAGGCATTAACATTACGGGCTATTTTGTCGGATCTTTCTTTAGATATGTGCAAAGTTGTTAACATTTATGATTTGATATTGAAAAGCATGTACCAATTTTAAGTCGGCCATTAAGACCTTTTCAAGGTCTACATGACCTTTTCTTAGTACTTTAATTGTATCTGTAAAATTATATTACTGACGCAGAAATAGTTCACTGACAATGTTATATAATAATTAGTTTTGCTTTAGTAAATTACAAGCATTAGTTTGCGGGAGGTATCGGTATATCGGTATGGAGATGACTTCTTATGTATATGTTCGGGTCAGTGGTGAAAAATACATAATATGAGAGACAGGATGTTGTGGATTAAACAGCACACCATTTACATTACTAGAATAATAGGTTTTACCCAGGCTTGTGAAATAGGTGGTTAAATAAAAACAAAACGTTAATATTATAATAAATTAATAGCTTATCTTGTAATCCACCGCAGTAACATAACCGAGCCCTAATAAAACAATCAGATTGATTTCACAGCAGGTACTGTCACGCAATTTATTAATTAATTAATTTATTTATTTATGAGTGTATCAGATTTAGTGCAAACAAAACATTCAGAAACATGAAAAATATTCAATAACCTAATCTCTAAAAAGAGATCTCTACCTCTCTACCTATGAGAGTAATAAACCTGATTTGAAAGGGCAAAAATAAGTATACACTACATGTAATACATATTCTCATTAATAAATAACTAACTTAACAGTACTTATATAATAATATTTAAATGATACTAATACATAACAAACATACAAATACATACCATATATATGTATGTATATATAAATATATTATAAATATATATATATAACAAATATATTTATAATTGGAAGATATAGTGGAGCTTTAATCCTTATTAAAAAAATAAAACAGTTGGGCTATTTATAATATGGCTTAGATAAGGTATTCCATAACCGCGCTACATGAATGGAGAAAGAAGTTAAATTGTAAGTAGGGATATTAAAGTTTTTAGCAGGTACATACAAGCTTTTGGTACGGCTACTTGGTGGGGACAGATGAAATAGTTCACATAAATAAGAGGGAGCTGCATTTCTTAAACATTATACAAACGTCAGCATACTTGAGTAGGAGTAGCAAGAGCTAGCAAGCTAGCAGGCTTTACTTTTCAAAAGTAGGAAATTCTCCAAACGCTTGAGAGAGTTTAAAGGCAAATATATTCAACGACTCGTCTCATTGACTCATGCTGTCCATGTTAGGTGTTTATCAATTATCAATTACAGATTCTTGACTTCTTCAGAATAAGGAATCACCGCATCACTGTACATTACATTAGGGACCTGATGAAGTTGCTCCTTATTAGAAACATATTTATTGCGAATAAGAATAACTTAAGATTTTTTGTGGAATTTACTGTGAGACGGAAAGACTCAGTCCGTTTTTTTATTAAAGTGTGGTCATTATTTATAGCTGAAATGAAATCCTGATGGTACACGATCTTGTAGTTAGGATCGTTAATCATCTACATAGAGATGCCAATAAGAAGATATTGTTTTAGGTATTTCATTAATAAAATAGCTGTTAAAGATAAATTAAGAATATGTGTTGTAACAGACAATAGGATGACGAGAATAGGAACTAGCATGTCACGAGTAATGTTATAATTATTTGTAGCTTTAGAATTAATATTTAAAGTTGCTTTTAACATCACACTCTGTAATCACTTTATTAGTAAAACTATCACTATCACTTACGTTATATCGTGATAGGGTGCTGCTTGCCGTGACTGGTGTTAGTAACGGATATTTTTATTATTAAGTATGGTTCAGTTTATTGTACATTTCTCACTAAATATAATGATGTTTTTTGTTAAATATAGTAATCACAATAAAAAACCGGACTGCGTCTGTTGTGTGGTTTTTCTCAGATATTGCAGTTTGTTGTTTACAGAAACCTGTTGAGTAATTCAGTAATAATATAATTAATATATATTTAAGATAATAGTCAAAGTACGATAATATGAATGAATGAATGAAGTAGAAAACTAAAAAAGGAAATTTTATAATATAGTGCTCCATTAACAAACTAATTATGCATTATATTGTAATAACGGTATATACTTTCTACGATCCTATTTTAACATGAAACAAATTACGGGCGACTATTATTTTTTATCATAATTCACGTCTGCGGTTCAAAATATACTCTGTAACGAAAAAATATTTATTAAATTTCAAAATTCTTAAGCAGGATATTTATTGTAAACCATTTTATTCATAATTTTTTTTAATACGAAATATATAAATAGAGAAGAGTTATGAACACAACGCACAATTTATAAACACAAATATATCTTTGAACTTAGTTTAATACGATATACAAAACGTATGATGACGATGGAAATGTGTGCAAACAACCAAAATTTAAATTAAATTTATTTTTTTACAACGTATTTATGTATATATTAATCGGTGATGCAACAGCAATATATAACCTGCGTCTCGTTTATGATCTGGTCCGACTTATCTGACTAATTACAATATAAATTATTTGCTTGTTGTCAGTTAACAGTATAAAATATATATCTAATCTATATAATCTAATTAAAATCTGAAATTGGAGTTCGAACAATAACTGGAAGAAACAAAAACCAGAATTCAATTACAATTTATATATTCCATGATAACTCAGTAACACTAATAAAACTGTTATTTTATTTGTTTTATACCAACACATATAAAGAACAATTTAAGTAAGGAAGGTCTCTTCTATTTTTTCTAATTACCAGTAAAAATTATTGACTTATGTTGAGTATAATTTTATGTAGGCTTAACGTGAACAATATATGTAAAAGCATTAGATAAATTGCAGTCGCCGTAAGTGAAAAAAAAACCGTAGCGGCCAATTCGAGTGATGAGGTTAAGGTTGGTGTTTTAGTCTTCAGTGGAATGCCTACTGAGACATTCAAGCAATTTTGATATTCATAAAGGTAACACATCGTTATCATATAAACGAGATTATGCCTAAAATAAACATTAAATTCAATGTTCAATGTTATGTTTCTTCTCAGACTCATTACCATTCCAAGTGGTCTTCATATAAATTTAAAAAAATTATAGCCACCGTAAAATTTTTCAAACCTTGCGATTATCTGAGATGCTAGAAGCTGATAAAATAATGCTATTGGAAAGTGCACTGGACCGTGACCACTTTTAACAAAAGTACTCTAGAAATTGAAAGTTATTTAAATATTCAAATCATTCCACTTTGTAATGAGGTCATCACATCATCTTATATTTAAATATAGTAGTTATTAAGTTATGAAAATCGTTAGAGTGTAAAATATATGCAATAATCTTTATAGTAAACAATGGTAGTTACTTTCAAAATTTCTTCAAAGTTTCGTCAAATTCTTTCAAAGTTAATTAAAACTATTAATGAATTATTATTTTTTTTAACAAAATAACAACATTATTTCAATTAATTAGTTACTATGTAAGTAACATAGAACATATATTATTTTTATACATCCGTTTTGTTTTTATAGTATTAAATAAAATACTATTAGTCTCCAAAGTCAAATAAATCAATTCTTACCTTGTTACTAACATTTGTAACATATATTCTCATTTAACATCATTGATGCCGAAAGGCATACCAGAAATAGTGATCATACAAGCGCAACGTGAAATTTACAACGTCTTGTTGTATCTACTAATAGCAGAATCATACGTCTATAATGCTACTAATTTTCACGCTCCAGTTACTGACGTTTCAATTTTGAAATTTAAAAAATGTATTGATTGAGAATACATCTAATTGGAAGTTTGTCTTCGGTAAAGTTTTGTAGGACTATAAAAATAAAATATACCATTTTAGAAACAAACGACAAACGCCTGAACCCTCATTATTGTAGATATTATTGTTTTATTTTACGTTTTGGAATAATGGGTTATTTGTTTTAGAGCGTTTTATATTTTATGTTCAATAGATTTTTTATTGTAAAGATAAAAATCATATTTCACAATATTTATATGTTATATTAAGACTATTTATTTTTAAAACACGTGTCACTGTCTAGAATATTTAAAACAATAATTAGAATATGAGTAACTTAATGTATCAAACGTTCTAAGATATCAGTTACACCGATAATATTCGGTGATAATTGGAATAATAACGTCAGTATCATACATCTCAATACTTAACCACCACCAACCACCAACCACCTTACAGATAAAGTTGCTTACAAAGGTGGTTGTATAATTAGATAACGGAACCTAATAACTCGGCGTGTTTTAGTGTTAGCTGTGACTGTGTACTCGAAGTAAATATCATCACCCTCCTTTTATTTATTAGGTCTTAGATTGGCTCCTATTTTGAAGTCTACCATCGGAAAATATGTAACAAAAAAAAGTTATTGCAATTATTTTAAATGTTTATCTTGGTCATAATATTATGTTTGTATTTGTTAATTTACTAGGACTACATAAAGATAATTATTGAAGTTTCAAGTTCCAGATATTTTGAGAAAAATAAATCAATAATAAAATATTATACTCTGAAGTTTTTTGCCTAACATATAACGTTAATTATATTTATTATGGATAATTCAACATTCGGAGTGTAAAATGACATTTTTCAATTATAATGATAAGAACAAACTTCAATTCCAGCCTATGGACAAACGTAATTACATCAATTTCATATTTCATTAATATTTACTAATGCAGGATGTACTTGACTACATTTTTTAAAAACCAAATTAGAAATACTTTATGAGAATTTAAGTTTATTTTATTAGAACTTCGCCCTTGACTCCACAGCACTAAATTTTTCGCAATATATTAGAATATTTTTAAGACGTCGCAACAACTCTCTGAACCTTTATTATAGTGGTATGAATTATTTTTCCTATCAAAATATACACAATTTTTATTTCGGTTTTAATATCAATGTCGTTCAATGTCGCTACGTGTTTGCGGCTGGTCGTTCACTTGAATTGAAATTGAAAACTGTATTAAAATTTAACAATTGAATAATATTTGTAACATTTATTATTATTCAATAAAAGTAGCTGAAATTATGGAATTTTTATAATTTTGACGAACAAAAGATGTAATAATTTTTCTATTTGCCCAAATATAATAAATTTATTATTATATGTGGGCTATATAATCTTTGGATGAAGTGAACAATCATGACACGTTTCACAGATACAATAACTTACAATACACATTATGTCTCCATTTACCTACTATCGTGGAGTCTATGTTAGTATGTGTTTGTTTTCGGGGCGACAGGTCTAATATTTACCGTCGTACTCCTCAGCATGCTTAGCGTTTCGTTGTTTTCTTACAACTTTAAAATGTTTGCTTAAATATAAATTTTATTTTAAGGTAAGATTTTTTCGTGGTTATTTTGCCATAAAAATATTCACAACAATATTAACTGAATATTATAAGCAGTTATTCATTCAATAAAATAAAATCTTAACAGTACATTGTAATAGTCCTATAATCACAATAACCTCTTTAACACTAAACCTACCTCAAACCGGTCAAATTGACTGTTCTTAAACTTTTGTAAAACTTACACATTTTCAAACGTTATAATATCGTTATCAAAGTACATGACAATTCTTAGAATATGCATATAATATTTTCTACACTCTTTACTTTTAGTTGTTTCCATTATTAAATGCGTTATGTAATAAAATAACTTTTAATTACCGGTTAATTTGACGGCGTGCGGTAGGAACAGGTATACAAAAATTGTCAGTAGGTTTAGTGTTCATAAAATAAAATTATTCAATAAAGTACTTACGAGAACAAAAAAATATTATTATGATTGTTAAGGAACTCATTGACTATGAAAGTCACCCATTTGAGAAGTATAATATAAAAGACAAAATGATAAAAGAAAAAAAATTAAAAGAATCCATTAATTAACAGACAATAGGACACAGGACAAAGGGCGTACATTTTGCACCATCCGTTTGAGATGTCTATTGTTCTTCCACCAAGTGACGGAGGCGTCAAGTCGTGAGGCGTTGTTTTTGCACTCCACTATTTTGCAGTAAAACCTAAAAGAAATAAAAATATTCACTGAAACGATCGTGACATTGTTTTGACTGAAATTTTAAACATGTTATTAAATCAAAAAATTACATCCTGATTTATAATTTCCCAGAATTTCGAACAAGTCTGTGGCTGTTCTAAATTATTAGAAAATATGATATTTATTCAGCTTTATAACAAAAACAAAAATGTATATGTTTAAATTCAAAATATCTTTGTTCAAGTAGGTATTTATATGTACTTTTGAATCGTCAATTATTACAATAAAAAGGTCAGTGTAGTCAGTTCGTGAGTAAGCTAGCACCAGCTCGGAATGCTGATCTGCTGAGAAGTGCCGGCCAGAAACTCAACCGTTGCTCTTTTTAAAATAAATGTAACAATCTTATATGATGTACATTATTATATCAACTCTGCAAATGAGTCAACAATTTAAGTTCTACACATTTCAATCCACTAAAAACTCATGAACGTAATAACAAGATTTATTTAATAATACACTTTTGATTTCAGATTTAAAACTAAGAAACGGAAGATCTAAAATATCTTATGCAACTTTATTCTATTATACTCGTATATGCGTAAACTTTTTGTTAATAAAGCAAGGATTTGTTAACTTTTTGAAGACGAAATTTTGGGGTTACGAGTTTGTTTTTATTCCTCCTATTTGCATTTCTGTCACTGTTTTTTATATATGTATATAAATTATGGCGTATAAATAATATGTTATTTAAAGTTGAATTTGTATTAAGAAGCGACTATAAGAATACGAATTTCTTTAAAAATATTGTTCAGGGAATTAGCCCGTAAATCTCTTTTTTTTTATAAATATAGAACATATTTCGGCAGCACTGCTCCGTAATAAAATACCGTAAGATTCAATACTATTATAAAAGATATTTTCAGCAGTAACACATAGAGTACAACTTTCAAAATTTGTTTTTTAAGAACGGACATTACAAAAGTACGTCATAAAAGAACAAAGATAAAAATAGCGATCGTGTGACGTAACCGTTACTAAGAAGTTTTTGCGCTGTCAAAGAGCACTTATAAAGAGTAATGCTCTGTGGCTGTGAAATCAAAAGTTAATGCCATATCTAACAATTGCGTGTGTAATTGTGTGTATTAAAATAAATGGCAAAACTTTAAGATGATACCATTTTTCGATATTTTTATTTTAAATGTTTTTGTTTGTATGGCAATTATTTATTCAATAATATTATTTATTTGATATTTTTACTTTCTTTTTAAGAAGAAAAAATTGGACCAAAATGATTTTCTAAGAAACAAGGGTACTAGACAAGATCGATTTTAATTATTGACAAGTACACAATTGAGGTATTAACAAAATATTTTTTTATTTATATCTTTGGACTCAATATTGCATTGCGGTTTTATGGCAAAACACTAGCTAAAAGTCTATATTCAGCAGCATATGCTATTAGGAATGTAAGATAGATAACTGATATCACCAAAGCAGTTTTCAAAGACTACTTAACACACTTAACGTTGACATCACTTTTTTTTATTTTTAAATATATGTAATACATAGTATGACCTTAATTTCTGCACAGAAATTAAGTGTTAATGTAAAAAGCTACATTAGTAGTATTAGAACTAGAAATAAATTAAAATTAAGTACTAACTTTAATATTCACTAAAACAAAAAAAAATACATTGATTTGAAACTCATTTCCAAATAGTGATATTTAATATCAATAAGAAAGAATTATCTAATAAAACTAGCAGTTAGCTATTATATATTTCGTTATATATATAAAGCAAATGAAGTAATATACGAGTAGATTACATTTATCACAGAGAATTGCATCAGCCCGGTGACAACTAAGTAGTGCTGATTTAATGCATTCATGCAAATAGTGACGCGTGAAAACGGGCGACGTGCCGTATTTATTCCATAAATTGTATCACTTTTGATACTGACATCGAACAATAATTATAATAAAATTCTGTTTTAAATAGTCTCGGTTTTTTGCGCCTTTCCTGCTGGCATGACATACTTTACTCACAAACATTAATTAACTTAAAATTAATATATTCATTTATTTACTTCGGTATCCACTGCATCGTAACATCCACCACCTGCCAATGTGAACAGGCAATAACCGTCAATGTAATTTACGATGGAGCAATAAATCAATCTAAAGCTTCAAGTTGACGAGATGGATTGGGAGTATCTGTATGGGTTTCATACTTTTTATCAATTTATAAGGCTTCCATGTATTTTAGATACTATTGCGAAGAATAATATAAAAATAAAAGTAAACACAATATCGGCTATCTATGCTTATTATTAATACATTTTATAAACACAAATATATTTTAAATAAAAAAGAATTATTATCAAAAAATGAAACAAGGAATATTAGGCTATTTCAGACATACTCTAATATATGCATATAAACAAAGTTGATGTTGGAGTTGATGTATGCACATGATAGTATATACGGTACTTACATATACTTTTTCTGTCTGTCTGTTTATTCCGGATAATCCCTCAAACAGCTAGATTGATTTTAAAAACATTTTCACTGGCATCAGTGTTAATGTGCCTAAACATAGAAGGCATTTTGAGCAAGGCCAGATATATTAATAATATAGCAGATAAAACAAGGTATGAACGGTACAGATAGTGCATTAATTTACAAAGGTTATTAATTATTCAATTCTGTCACTTTGAGGATCGTTTTATGTTAATTAAAGATCTTTGACTTACCGACACCAGTCTACTAACATACTATTAAAGCTATAGAATGTGGGCTATACTATAGTTTTTTTTTGTATATGTACCTACTCACAACGTAACTTACAACTCGGGATTTAGATTTTGTGGCAATGTCTTTAATACTTTGTATATACTAGACTCTATAATTAAAATTTACTGCAGAGGATAATGATTTACTGATATTGTTACTTTTAATAGAAAATTGTATTTTAAATAATGTAATATTATTTCTAATTTGATTAAAATAAATGTGATTATACAAAGGTAAGGTACTTAAATTTTCTGAACTAATTTCGTAATTATAATATTGACATCATTGAAGTATGGTTATACTTTAGCAAAATAAACTATTAGTTTATTGCTGTTTCTACCATACCTGTTGTCATCGCAATATAGATTTTCAATTTTAATGATTTTGTGACCAAAAATGTTTAATATTGACTTAGATTCGTGATGGAGTTTAAAGTTTATTGTTAAATGAATGCCAAAAATAACTAAATATTGTGAATAGTATTATTTTTCAGGTATTTTATCGAAAAACAAACTCTTTTGAAGTAGGTACTAATAAAAAAGAAGAATTTAAACAACTGACTTTCATAATATTTCAAATAACTTGATAATTATCATTTGGATCGGCCAAATAATAATTATAAAGTTATTTGATATTTCTATTTACTTACATGAACAGAAACACTTCTCACGACTCAGTTGATGCTCCATAGATCAAAAGTTGTGGAATTATTTTGAAATGGAAGGCGGAGTTAGCGAAATTTATGAACGTCTCATATGTGAATAAACAAGGGAAACTGGCTTTATAAGGACTCTATAGGTCTCAAACAGATATCACTGTTTGAGACATTATTTTAGATATTATCTCGACGTATTCTAAATTATATTATACAATATTAGTCTTTAACGTTACTGCGGTTCTTGTAGAGGAGTTGTATAAAGTATTATGTTTGCTAGATAAGACCTCTGACTCGCTTAGGGATGAACAACCAAAAAATTTGTTTTCATCAGTGCTTAGTTTCTAAATAGAAGCATGTTTTTCAAATATTTTGAGTCAACGTTTTGGTTTTTTTTTATAGATCCCATACTTAGAACAGGCCTTGCTATATTTATAGATAATATAAATTTTATTCATATTTATTTCTTTACGTCTACACAAAGGAAAGCAAAATCAAAACATATCTCAACATGTTATGACTCATCATTGAATATGAATTTATTAAATAAAAACAAAAATGAAACTAAGTCAATAGTCCTGTATATATATGATATAAAATTATCTAATGTCCTCAAAGAGCAGATTACTAAGACAAAAATTATTACTTTGATCGAGACTCCTTCAATATTTTGAAAAACTATGTATTTGTTAAAAGTAATTTTACCTTATGAACATTGTTTACCTTTTGATAGTCAAAGTAAAATAATCATAAAATCACGGACACGCTGTTGCTTTCTAAAATATTTAAATATTAGAGTAAAAAAATATCTACCAATGAACTTATTACTGATATTGGATTACTGCAGCTTATTTCATTGAAATGATTATATAAACTTTAATTGCACGCCGGATCGCTGAACGATAAATCATAAATTGTGATCCATTTAATTAAATATAATAAAAGAATATCGTTTTATTAAAGAAATGAAAAAACAAATCTTTCCTTCATTGATACTATTATAAACCTATCTTATCAAGAGGTTAACTATACCTTCAAAAGGCAGCTCTGACAACTTTTTCCCTTATTTGGATTTTGTTTTTAAAAAACTATAACCAAAGTTACGAAAAATTATAATTACTAATAGTTAAGATATCATTAAAATGTCAACAGTAATTCCGAAAATGCAGACTTAAGACAGCTTGAGACATTGTACAATATTTGTAAGTAATGTAAATTATATCGTTATAACGCTTTTTTGACTATACAAATAATAGCATTGTAGCATTTTTAAATTTTAGCAAAGTTGCTTACTACGTTATATATTCCAGAAATTAAAGAATATTCTTTAAATTATGGAATAAATGGTATGTATAGAAAAATATCAGAATTAACCAACAAAATTTTATTATACTAACAAGAAACCAATCTCGAAAGTTAACGCGTAGCAAGTATAATATATATAAGTACTAAATAGGAGGTTGTTAACTGAATCAGTTAAGTCGTATATTGTAATCATATCACCCATCCGCATTAACACCTAGTTTGATATCTCATGGTCTTTTACGAATTATCTCTATAAAAAGGGAGATCCATTTTATAGATGAATGGTTCAAGTAATGAGAGGAAAGATAAAAATTAAGTTGAGGGTGGATTAAACATTATTTTGAATTATTATTGTAAGTAGTGACAGCGATGTCTTTGAATTGGTAGTTTGGTCTATGGTACTTACTTTAATACAATATTGAAAAACAATCTTTAATGTCGGTAGGGTTCATAAAAGAAATTAATCTAAAAATGGTAATGGTTGTGATACGACGTACCGTTAACATAAAAATCGGTACCTCCTCAGTTTTGTGTTCTTTAATAAAATCTTCCTAGTTTCCCAATAGAATGCTCCGTCAGCGAGAGGTCGTCAAGATAATGCAGGAATTGATCCTTATAAGGAAAGCCTGATTTTATTGAAAATAAATTTGAATGATAGTAAAATTTTAGGATGAACTATCACTTAAGCGATTGTGATCAGATATGCCTTAACGCCCATACTTTTTCAGAAGTCTCACAAATAACACAAATTTACTTGTCCATTAAGCTGTTTCTCCTTTCCTAATGATTTAGATCTCTTAAACAGAATATTTTTGTTTAATATCACTTAAAATATATATATTATACATTTAGATAAATAAATGTTGCACTTCCATAAAGTTGTTTTTAATTATAGCTAAGCTAAATTCCATTTCTTTTGAACAACGTTGTAATATTATCCGAGTAAAACACAATATATATGCAATAATAAGCCTCTTTTTACATTTCTGATACTTTTAAATACAACAGATAAAAAACAATATTTGTCCAATTCTAATTGACAAAAAAAATTCAAATTCAATACGAATATTTAATTTAGTCATATTTCAAATTCTTTTGATAATAATATATTATTATAAGATGATGTTTTCCTTTTACTCAAACTTTGTTCAAGAATACAATAGGAGGCAAAAGACCATTGAATTTTAATCTACATATATGTACTCACTTTGAATACACACAACTCACATTGTGTTTCATAATACCTTTTGTACTGTATGTTACGAGCTGTCGTGTTCCCATTATGAGTAAAGCGTAATATTTACCAACATAATGTTTAATTTGCCTCAAATAATTCAAATTAATAACTTTTATTGTTTATTATGTATTTAGTAATTTTGGTTTTATTTACTATACTATATAATACTATACTTTTACTGTGTTATATAGTATAGTCATAAATCATCATAATATAAAAAAATTATAGTAATTGTAACGCGAAAGGGCTATCTCAATGTTACACTAGAATGAATATCTTTCTACCTTCATAAGTAATACGAAACTAAATATAACGAAACAAAATATAAATTTAACACCATACGTAAAATAAAAACAAAAAATATCAAAAAATGTTTGAGATATAAACGACGGCCTTATCGCCTAACGACGGTTTCTTCCAGACAACCAACCTTATGATATTACAATCTATAAATATATAATAAAAAATATGTACATCGTCTTAGATATCCTTGGGTATAAAATATTTATTAACAGATTTTATGAATATTTTAAAGATTTCGAATATTAAATGAAAAGTCATTCCACAATTTGGTGGAATTAACTGTGAAAGAATGTTTGTAAAATTTGGTATTATGAGATGTCATTTTGATAATTAAAAGCTGTGATGATCGTATACCAGCTGGTGCTCCTAAGTATTTAAAGTTTTCCTTTAATATACAGTCCAGGAGGAAAAGAATAGGTGAATCTAAAAATATGGTATAACTTGTACAGGTCAAGTATAAACCATATACTCGTAGCAGTGTTTTAGACGGCCCTAGCTTAAATTTAGATAGCATGCATCGGCATAATCTTAACTTAACTTAACTTAGCTTCACGCCATATCCCTTGCGGGGTAGTCAGAGACGACGGAGCGCCAAACGCTACGGTCCCGGCATACCTCTTTCGCCTCGACCACAGACATCAAACTCTTCATACATGCCCTCCGGGTCCTCATGCTTTTTACGTGACCTTCCTCCAGTATCATAGATACAGTGTTTTCGAAGCTCACTCGCGGCCTCCCCCTGTCTCTCTTACCGCTCACTTTTCCTATATAAATCTTTTTTACCATTCTTTCATCACTCATTCGTTCGACGTGCCCAAACCACCTGAGCACGTTCTTTATTCTCACCGTGACATCTTCGCTAGTACCTGTACCATTCTGTGGATCTTTTCATTGCAGATTCGATCAGCTAGACTGACTCCTCATATTCTGCGCAGAGATCGCATCTCCACAGCATTCATCTTTCTTACATTCTTCTTCTGTGTTACCCACGCTTGGCTGCCGTATAACAGCGTCGGTAGCAAAAACGCATTGTATAAAGCTAAACGTGCAGCTATGCTGACTTTTCGCCGTCTCAACAATGCAGCCAAAGCACCGTTGACTCTGTTACTGGCAGCATTCCACATCCATTTCGTATCTTCCGTCTCTGCTAAACATACTTCCCAAATATACCACTTCATTCCTTGTTCTATTATCTTACCATTCACGTTGATCTTACATTCTGTTCATTCTTCATTTCTTTCAAGTATCAGAACCTTCGTCTTATCTACATTTAGGTTTAGACCATTAATTCCAGACCCATCTTTCAGAGTGGTGAGCAATGCCTGCAAATGGCATTCTGATGATGCAATGAGCACTGCATCATCTGCGTATAGCAAGCAATTGACTTTAAGGTCACCTACTTTCACTCCCATGTCACTGTCTTTCACGCCTTGGAGACAACTATCCAAATACAAATTGAACAACCAAGCTGACATAGCGCAACCTTGCTTAACACCCGATTGGATGTCAAACCAGGGCGACATGCCAGCTCCTACTCGCACACAGGCTGAGTGATCCCTCTAAAGAGAATTTACAGCCTGTAGCAAGGGTCCGCTCACATAGTATGGGGGCAGTATCTCCCATAATTTCTTTCTCATAACCCTGTCAAACGCCTTTTCCATATCCACAAAAGCACAGAAAACCTTTTGGTTTAGGGCCAAAAACTTTTCCGTGATCATGCGGAGGGAAAAGATCTGATCTCTTCCAGGTCTAAAACCTCCTTGAGCCTCCCACAACAGCCTTTCAGATCTCTCTTGCATTCTTGTCGCTAATATTTTAGCATAAACTTTACCGCCCCAGCTAATCAAACTATAGCTTGCACAGTCTATCTGTGAACCTTTGCCTTTATACAAAGGTACCATGACTGCACCTCGCCAATCAATCAAACTAGAACAAGTCCAAGACGCACGGCCCACCATGTTTGATCATCTCTG
Source organism: Melinaea menophilus ssp. n. AW-2005 (assembly GCA_918358695.1). Lineage (NCBI taxonomy): Eukaryota > Metazoa > Arthropoda > Insecta > Lepidoptera > Nymphalidae > Melinaea > Melinaea menophilus. The sequence continues at coordinate 26,428,960 of OU911041.1, read as the reverse complement.
CAGTAACTTCATCTGCTTCCGCAGCCTTACCACATTTCAGACTTTGAATCGCGCTCTCCACTTCTTCCAAACTCATTTCACCATCGGCTACATCCGGACTCAGCTTTTTGCTGGTACTCAAGGCCGAGGTGTCCTCACATTCATACGTCTCCTTGTAGAATTCCGCCCACCGCTGTAAAACGTGTGCTTGCTCGTTTAAAATTTCACCGCTCTTCGAAAGCAGCCCTTTCATCCTACAGGTTATCGAACAACCCCGGGAATTACTAACTTCTACCCAGAAAAGCTTCGTGTTTTCCCGGAAGTTGTTCGTCAACCTTTTATCCCTTTCTCTCTCTCAGAATTTTCACGCTTCATGTTTGTGCTTTCGTTTTGTGCTTTTGCAGCTTGTACACTCTTTTTCTTATCTCTCTTATACTTTTATCCTTACCCGAGGCTTTATAATCCAGCCATGCTTTCTTCTTTAACTCCAAAGCGTCTTTCACTTCATCGTCCGCCACCATTCATCGCGCTTCCACCATTCATCAACCATCCATCATTCATCGCGCTTTTTACTACAACCTCTTTTCCTTTTACCACATATCTCTTCCATCCTCCAACTCCCGCCGTTCGGAACGTGGCGTGTTGGTTGGCGTTCCCCAACGTCCCATTTGTTCAGATATGATAAAAAATAACATCATAATGTTATGAAGCTGTCAATCGAAAATAAATGTATAATTTTAAATATGGTTCATATCGTCTACTTGATATTAGCTTCATAAGCTGCGAAGGCGTTTCGCTCAACATGAATGGCAAACATAAAACAATCTAACACTGACGTAATTTTCTCTTGCCTGTACTATTCAAATTTTTCGAAGTCGAAATGCGAGTTTTACCCGAAAGTCGATGTTTTAAATTTTTATATATGTTTTCTCATATATTTATTTATCGACATAACAATTTTGTACATGTTTCTTATACATATTATCATTTTTATAAAATGGAAATAAATTATATTTCTATATTTCTTTTTTTTATCGATTTGTATTAATTTTATGTTTTAAGTTACGTTGTCTATTTCGCTGTCTTTGCACTATAATTCGTATATAGAAGACGAAGTAAGGAGAGTATACAATATTATATGTTTACATTTTCTATCGATATTTCCAGTTAACTTTGACGTCATTACAACCCTCGTATTTGTAACTTTTATATTTGTAACTTTACGAAGACGTGGCGTGGGGTGTTACGTAATGCGTCACAGTTTATTTAAATAAAAGGACCATTGTTTACGCCGAAAATTTATATTTTCATAGAATTTATATTAAACATGTTTATGCATATTATAGTTACAACATTTAAACTGTTTATTAGAGAAATAAATGCGTGAAATTTATGTAATTCACAGATATATGCAGGGATTTGTGTCCCTTCAACAGAAATTTACAATGTATGAATGTTAGCAAAAACAAAATATACAGTTGTAGGTAATATGACTTTAATTAGTTGTAGCTTACAAATATCCTTATTAATTAAAATTTGGTTATTTATTAAAAACAGCATTTTTTCTATTTATAAGCATCGGTGTTACCATATTGTTACATACTCGTATATTAAAATTAGTGTATCTGTTCCCTTCCCGAGCCGTACACTCAAGTTTTTATAAAACTATTTTTAATTTTCTTGTAAATAAATTGCTAGAAAGCATTTCATTTATTGACAAATATCGTAAGTAGATATTTGTAGAAATTAAAACCTGGTATAAAGAGAATCTTGATTAGTAGTGTTCTAAAGAAATAAAAAGACTAAACTAATAATAATAGTTTTGAAGTAGCAATATTATTTTCAAAAATACTTAATATATATATTTAGCATCGTCTTTTTTTATAATATTACGTATAGACAAATGACGACGGCGTAATAATCAGTTTATTCATTTGAAATTTACAAATTAAAATACTATAATGAATTCATTATAGTCTTTAGAGTCTTCTAGATATAAAAAAAAAAAGATTAATGAGAATCTCATAAAGGACAGTCAACGTTTTAAACCCAAGCGGCACAGCCTTCTTTTGTCTATCAGTCAGTTATTTTTATACATCGGTGTAGTTGTATTACTTCCATCAGTAGAGGCTGATAAATAAATTGTCAAGAGAACATTGAATTTCACTTATATTATAAATAAAGTTGCGTATGTTTAGACACTATGTTATTATAATGTATAAGAACTATAATTCCAACTCAAATGAACTCAATTCCTTAGAACACAACTCCTATATCTGCAGTTTTGCTTTCGTAAGTAACATTTGACGTTGCCCTCAACGGAAAGCTCTAAAGGTGACCGATGACTCAACAAATCGGAGGATCGAATCCAAACTTTATAGTGTGCCGTGATTTGATGAGAAAATTTGTTGAAAACTTGTTAGTATAGATGCTATTTAATATGATTGAAAAATATTGTTTAAATTATTAGATCGCTTGTCTTCCATTGTATAGCAGATTTTATAACAGGTTTTTAATAAAATTAGCGGACAACCGAAATAAGTCTCTTGGACACATATATTCAGGCACATTTTAAGTTATAGAGTTTTTTTTTATTGAATTACTAACATCATTTTTAACGTTATAAATTGGTTGGTTTTACGCGAGTTACATTTAATCCATCGTAGTTTCCAATCAAAATAGTATGGAGGTGAAAAATACAAAAACACATAAGTTGAAACTGAAAAAAAAATACATAACAGTGTCAGTGACCTTCAGATTGAGTTTGAATAAATAAACTATGACGTTTATTATTGCTTTATTATACATACATATATATTGTATATAAATTTTACGAACACATTATTTGCATGGTACATATGTATATAACATTTTTTTAAACATTTTGTTATATAAATTTAAAAAGCCTATACCTCGCCCAACGTGGAGATAGATTAATTTAATACAATAAAAGAAAAAGCAGCTAAATATCTACGCAATACTGTTTATCCTTGTCAGTTCCTACCACTTCAGTAAATTATTACAAACCGTTTTCTTTCCATTTTCATACAAAAACCTAAGTACAGACACTAAAGTTTTTATGACCTAACAGTTATAATGTTCATAATATGTGGGTTCAAACAACCCAACCGGGTTGAATTATTTCAAGTTATTATCTTTATTATGTCTACGTTTCATTTGACTTCTTTCTTACTTTTTATGTATAGTAAATAAGAAAAAAAAAATGATTGTTATTTGTCAATTTTATTTGTGACTAAAGTTATCTATTTATTAATACCATAAATGGTAACCTTCTTATTAATAATTTAAGCTTAAGCTTAACTAAATCGAAACCAATCAAACATCTTCATTACAAAACATAAAAAGATTTATCAAAACATTAGACAAAGAAATCGAAACCACATCCAAGTGCCGAATAAATAAATATATAACGCATGTTATTTCCCTCATAGAAATGTTGAGTTGCATATTTTTTTCAGTCATTATCGTATCAGTCCTCACCTCGTCGACGCTTGACTGATGATGGATGGCGAAATAATACCAAATACTCACTTTACGTGAGTCAGTTCAATGTAGGTTTTATAAACTATACAAAAATGAGTTTAAATCTCGCTTACTAATTCTAATGTGGGTGGCTCTCGGAAGACGATTTTATTATTATTTTTTCCTTTTTTACAGGGCTCCGTTTAAAAGACTTTTAATATTTTATATTATTATAGAGTAAAAAACCAAAAACACGAGCAGGGCTCGAATCTGCATTCTGGGAAACCGTCCCGACACGAAAAATCTAGCTTTCTATATACGAGTATAAACGTCTTCTAAGAAATAAAATGTCATTTATATTATAATATATTAAATCCAATCGATTCGATCACCGGACTACGGATGACAAAGTACTATAATGCCAAGTGGACCCCTTATTGTTAGTTATTGTTATTATTTCGATGGTACTTAAGATTCTTTACGATTCTCTAAGAATTCAATTTCTAATTAATATAGTTTATAATGTTAGCTTTACGTACGTTTGATGTATTGGGTAATATAAGCGAGTAATCATCAATAAGAACAAGGTGATCGCTTTTCGGCTCAGCGGAATACTAATATCATCATTATCATCGTTGGTCACTAATATTCCTATAGCATAAATACAAAATATTATATTAGTTTCGAAACAAGCGTCCAGTTCTAACCTCGTTCATTAGTATTGACTGCTTCAGTTAATCCGTATAGTTAAATAAATTGGTTTTCCCTAGTTTCACAGTTTAATATAACTTTGATAATATTGTTATATAAAGTACGTTAATAACACAATATATTATATGATGGGTTAAAATTAATCAGTAAATGTAAATATTTAATACAAATAAACTTGAGAATGAAACTTTGTAATAAAGTTAAAAGGTATTTCCATATCCAATAACACAATAACTTTAATAGCTCAATTAATTCACAAATACACTAGTGAGTAACAAACCAGATTTATACAAGTAAATTAGCTTATCTACAGGCACATATACGTTCAATCTGCCAACATCTGTTATATTGTCTAAGGAAATTAAATTATGTAAATTGTTAGATTGTAATTGTTAGAAATAGATGTTTCCAGTGATAATGGCTTAGTTTTTATGAGGAGTTTAGGACAGAATTATTGCTTACAACATATGTAACTTGAAAAATAAGCAACAAAAACGATACCTTTAGATAAATTTAAATAAAAGTATTCTAAAGATCGAATTCAAAAAGAAAAACAAAAAGTTTAAAAATATACACTAAAATAATAATAAACTGTGTTTTAATTTTAACTCCAAAATGATAATAAACGTGTCTAAATAAATATTGTTTATATTGGATATGTCTAGTATTTTCAAAAGTTCCTTACGAAGCTTAACTAACCTAAAGATGATTTAAAAAACCAAGTCACTTCACAATACGTCGACAAACTCAATCTTTAAAGGTACCCATTACAAGAACAATTAGTTGTAGAAGAACAAGAATCAAGCAAAAACATCCCTTAACGGTCCCTTAGACAACGCTGTAAATGAATTGTAATTGCCCAATCATTTAATTATTTCCAAATATTCTGAAAAAAAAAATCTCAGTTCGCAAATACCGTACCATATAATGGGAATTCCGTTGTGTACTGCAATTGTATATCTATGTTTCCAACGCCAAAATTTCATAACTTTGTTAAAATGTAGAATTATATTGTTTTGAAGTGTATAACTGCAATACGATTTAGCGAAATAAATTTATTTGTTCTGAATTGACTTTATTGATTTTTTTGCAAAATGTTTTAGGAGTAAAGAAATTTTTTTTATTAATTCGTTTAGGCCATACTGTCGTTAATGTAATCCTTTATACTATAATAACTTTTTTTAATAAATTCCTTTTAATGAATATGTTGAATTTATTTAGTGACAAATTAAAGGAATTAGGCTTATTGTGAAAACATATACAATTAACCCTAAGGGAATAACCTATTTTATGGAGCCTAGTAATGGGTATAGCAAGTTTATTTTTATTTATTTATTATAACGTGAACAGAGGCCTCATATTGTAGATTGCAGCCCTTTTCTGCAGTACAAAGATAGCATCCATATCTGATGTACTACCCCATAATTGTATGCCGTATGACATGACACTATGAAAGTAGCTAAAGTAAATTAGTAGATATTCTAGTTGTTTCAATGTTTTTCAACCAGCGTATTCATGATAAATCAATTTTTTTTTGTAATTTTACATTACAATAATGTATTTTTTTATTAAATGATTCTTATTATAATTAACAGACATTGTAAAATATTTATTATTTTTGGATTTTCTTAATGTATTTATAAATTTTTATATATGTTTTCAATTTGTTATTGCTACAACTGACTAACCTCTGCATCGGTAATGTGTCATTAGTTAAATCTATTGTAACACAAGGGTTTTAAGTTGCAGCAATAACCAACTGCGGCGCGTTGTCAACGAACTCTTCAAACAGACTATAAGTGTGAATTATATTTGTGTTGTAAGCGGCTCCAGCTCAGAGATTTGTAGGTGGGCATCCCTCATTTCTAGCACCAGGGTAGTTGTAAGCCGAAGGTAGCAGTAAGCTCGTAACCAATGCTACACTCATTAAACTTATCCACTAATAGCTGTAGCCTATTGCACACCTCCTCAATATTTAACATACGATTTTAATTTACGATTACTCTTTAAAACCTTTAATAGTTCCTTCTCATTAGCATCACGTTCTTTGTTCCGTTGGTTACGAAATTCCTTGATCCACTTTAATTCATGTAATGTCAGTTGGAGTTTGTTCTCCTCCTGGCGTGAAAGTCCTCTACGAGTCATCATATTATAATAAAACAAAGGACCGGTATGACAAACCAAACAAAGAGACACATTTAATATCTGCAATAATTGCAATTAAAAAGAGTGAGCAGAAAATTTCAGTCATAAATTATTATGATCAAATTATTGTGGTTTAATTTAGACAGCTATGATTTATAACAATAAGACTGATATAACATTATTTATTATAAATATCAACTTGAAAATTCAAAGTTAGTACATTTCTTATTATTTCTTCAATTTATAAGAATAAAGTCGTTGGAAAACATCTAATCTCAAAATCTCATACAATATTATCAACAAACACATTTTTTCAATAATTGCAAAAAGTAATATATTTTTTCTTTGTTAGCTCGGAGCTAATAACGTTGCTGATATCTTTAAGAATATTACTTTTACATGCGTTTTACATTATTTGAACAAAAATCATAAGAATTTGTACTTAAGATAAAATAAAGTAAGTAACTGTAAGATAACATGTATAATTTATTTTATATTTCTATACATTAGTATTAAAAACAAAACAAAATTAATAAATATTTGTTTGTTTTTTTATATACTTTAAAATATTTTGTTAATGCTTTAATTTCACAGAAAAATATTTTATCGAAATGAGAAATATCCTGAAATTTAGGGACAAAACATGAAAATATATATTAGATGTGCAATCCTTGGTCATTTGTGACATATTCAGATCGACCAAGAAAGATCGATTAAGCGATGCGATTTAAGATATACAGCTTGTGTCCATTCACTAAAAACATTATTAATTCCCGCGATCATCGTCAAACTTTTTATAGCTAAATCAATAATAAAAGTTCATGTAATTTTGAATTTTTGTATATAAAAATCAATCGGCATCATAAAGCTGAGTACTATCGAAAAATTAAACACGATAGCTGTATATGCAGTTAGGTGTAGATCCAATAAACCTGTTTTACAAACAAAATTTGTTATTAAAACACTATATTTAAAGGAAAATATTATTAGAAATATATAAAATGACAACATAAATTACCTTAAACATGTTCGTCAATATATTGTTACGTTTAATGTACGTGTATTGCTAACAAAGCAGCTTATCGTGAAGTATTATACAAATTTATTGCACGAATATGCTTCGCTCATAATAAATACTAAAAATTTCCATTTGATGCAGTTGTCTTTCTTGTCCTTGATGTAGAATAAAGTTTAATAATTTATTTATAGCACGGAACCTGGTTGTAAAGTTGGAAAAGATATTTCGTAAACAATATTTAATATAAAAATTATTTCAACTCAACAAAACAACAAAGTTTCCGACTTTGAGAGTACTAAGAGAAATTAAAAGTTGATATTTTATAAATAAAATAGCTTGTTTGATTTTTATTTAAGTTGTTAAAATTTTCTAGATCAATCACACCAGCCAAGTGATATGGCATATCCCTCACGGATCGCGATATTTGAGGGTGCCCTGTGCCTGAGTGGGTGTCTTTAGGCTGACAAGAAGAAGAAGAATAAGTTTGATTATTTTGCGCAGATTGTGACTTCATATTTCTTTCTTTAATTGCTAAGTCAAATATATGACATTCAAGAAGAAAGCAAAAGTCAAGCAGAGGTCACGTTATATTTTATTCTGCTCTTTATAGCTATTGATATTATATATGTCATCAGACTTTGTGAAGTACTTGAATACTTTTTATAACATTGACTTTTTAAATAATCGATATATAATTTAAACGTTTATTACGCAATGCAAATTACAGGTGCCAAATTAGAGATTTTTTTTGCAAAATAATATCGGTGCTTTAAACCAGATTCAAATTGAAACAATTTTTTCTTATGTATATAAAAAGTTTAATTAATATTTTTCCAGAAAACTTAATAAGGTTGTAGTTATAATAACTTCGTCAAGAACAGACGCAGTAATTATTCATTCCTCGCGGATAGCTTTATTGCGATATTACGAGTAAATGTTACTGTCGGGATATTTAAACGCTAGGGTATAATAACGAAGGAATAATTTTGTTTAAAATGGTTATTACGTCATTCTACTATTAAAATTTAAAATAAAGACTTTATTTTAAAATGTATTTTATATAGATAAAATCACTTGAAGGTGCGTTTAACAAATTAAGCCTATTTTTATAAATCAATAAATTAAATGTAATTATTATAATTATCATTATTTAATGTTCTTTTTTTACAAAATAAGTTCATTTGTAAAGCTACTATAATTATTATGATTTCTTTTGTAAAGTATCAAGTTATAATTTATGTAACATAAGAAAAAATCTCATTCTCTTTACTTATTTTAAATAGCATATTTTCGCTTGCGTTATGATAAAATTAACTTTATTAATTTTTTCATTCAACTTTTTTATAAACTGTTAAAAGTTCTCTAATTACCAAGGTAATTAGGCTACTCGGAGAAAACCTCAACCTAATAAATTAAAATTCTTATTACATGCAAAGAATTGAGAATAGCATGATTTGTTTTGTTTCCTTTTTAAAAGGACATCATCTAGCAACGTGCAGCTTTAGTTGTAAATGAGAATTTAGTATTCTTTTCAGAAAAATATTGTGTTCAAAGTTTGTCTACAATTACTATATTTCATAGATAATATTTTCTTTAACGACTAATTTATTAACTTTTCATTTTGACATTTTTAATACCTAATCATAAAGCACCAAAAATTTATGTCATCTAAATACTGCATTACGTCTTCTTAATGCAATTTGATTCATATTTATATCATCCTTCAGGTAAAGTCAGTCAAGTCAGTTTTTATATTGTTCGAATCTAATTTAGGGATAACATTACAAATTATGCGTAATAATTTTCGGTCTCACAGCCTTGCAAAGTTAATTCGCCGTCAACGTTATATGATTTCAGTAAGGGGCGTGTCACTTTATAAAAGTGCAAGTTATAAACATAGATGGTTTAATAGTTAAAAATATAATTTAAAAAAATTAAAATGGCTACAGTTATATGAAACCAATACTATCATAAATACCATTTATAAATATACTAAAATGATTGTAAACGATAAAATGAGGAAACTATCAAACCTACCCTACCAACCCTAAAATTTCTACTATGATTTACATCAACTAATTCATTTACGATACATTTAAATATATCTATTTCCTCTTAAAATAAGCGTAGTCTGGATTACTGGACACTAAATTACTTTAGCGTTTCCCTAACCTATTTCAAGAGTGATTAAAACGAGTGGTTTCTAAAGTCATCACATCTTTGCTCTTCTCCTGATTTTAGGGTCGGCACAGTATGTTTTTTCCTGCGATACGCCTTTGATACTCGTTATCTGTGTACACGCACCTTTCTCCTCCATATTGTTCCCTTTCGGCCCGATGCTTTGCATCAGTCCACTTTCAAACCTAACACTCTCCTCATTATGTGCCTTTTATCCTTCCTCATAACATTCGTATGCCATGAATGTTTTGTTGTCACTGGCGCTACTCTCAAGTTGCCCCCAATATATTCATTTCTTATCCCATCCTTTCATATCACCCCACTCATCCCATCCTCATCATCTTAGTTCTCGCATCTCTGGCATCTCTCAAAATTGGTAACGCTTCTCTCTGCTATCTCACAGAATAAGAGCTTTATTTTGGTTGTGCTTATTTTCGGACCAAAGTTCTGCAGCCTTTGTTAACATTTTCCTAGTCTGCTCTGTAAGTCCATTCTCACCGATAAGCACGAAGTCATCAACTAGCAGCAAGCAACAGCATGCAACAGTGGCTGATCGGAGTATGTACTAGATCGAATGTGCATTGCACGAACCAACTCCACATACTTCCTTAGGCATACCTTTCTCTTGCAAAACTACATCACATTACAGCGAACTCCGTCATATGACATCTTGAGATCAATGTTGTTGTTTAAGCAGGTTGTGAAAGTGAGTTTTCTCTAAATTGAAGAAGTATCAGAATGTCACAAATTTACAAAAAATATATACAAAAAATTATGTTTAAATTTAAGTAATTAAACGCTATTGATTTAAGTAGTTATAATAAATAATTACACAATTTCAAATTAAAGTGTATCGTATTACCGTATTTAAAATTTACATATAAAGAAACAAGGTTATATAAAAACACATAAAATTACATAAAAATATAAATACACTAAAAATAAAAATATATTTCATATGTATAACAATTAGGCAACTATAATATTGAAATAAGTCGATCGGCTTATGAAGCTATTTAAATTTACCAATTTCAGAAAATAAAGTATTGACCATCAGAGTCCTGGATCTTAGCAAACCTACTGATTGCATATAGGACAAGTACGGGTAGGCTCATTTATATACACATGAAACTTAATAGAAGTTAGCATATTATGAAGTAACGTCAATTTTAAAATATGTCAACTATACTAACTTTAACATGTAGTACAAATTTTGTAATTTAAATTCAAATCAGAACCTACCTCGCTTATTATACGTTTATAATATCGTTATCATTGATAAAATAAATAAATTAATAAATGAAAATGGAAATGAAAATGAAATATAAAATAAAATTAACCAATCAATTCTCCCACACAGTTCCTAAGCGTTTTATAATTGAGTGTTTGTTGTGAAATACTCTACTTGTCTGTAGGTTATTAGGGCTTATAATAATATTTCGTAATTTATAATATGTAATAAAATATTAAAATAATAATATAACGATATATATGCATACTGACATACAAAAATACTTATTGTTACTGACTCATATTTGATTAACATAAAAGCCCAAACCATTTGGTTTACAATGCATGAATTATATAAAATATTTTTACTTGCCAACGGGACATTTTTTAACAAGTAACACCGAATCTAATAACTTAGAGACAATCTGAAATATCTTCGTCGATATATAGTACACCTATATACGAAAAAAAACACGAAGATATTGATAAATCAAACTACTTTTAAACTTATTTTGCAAAACTTCTCAATGTAGAAATTTCATCTTGAAAATGGATAGCACTAAAACTTCAATCTCCATACTTATAACCGCAATTTTGAATTTATTAAACTTTAAGTTTCAGTATGGCGATATAAAAGTTTTATTCAATACAGTATAAAATTAATAGTACAGGTATAAAATAACTGAAAAAAATTGAAATAAATTTGCAACCTCTTTCTGAATTGGACGTATTTCGTTAGCGTCAGAGACCGTGGTCACCCCGCTGTTTATTGACTTATGACGCATTGCTGTTTGGTAAGGCGCTTTAAAGATTTGACGTTTTATAATTATGTGCCTAATAATATGTTAATAATATAAAAATCCTCCCACATCATCATATCTTCAACGCAAATTTTTTTGTTTAATTTACATTATCGATCATCCTTAGCTCTGTGCTAGCCATTTATTGATAAGTTTTCCTCTCCATAGTCGAAATATCTTAACAACAGCGATATGTTGTATTTTAAATTCTTCTAAAATCGTTTTCAATGTGCACATTCCAAAATTGAAACTATATTGTAAATAATATAAGTTTACCCTATACTTACGTTTATTGTTCAATGAACCATGAATAGGACTATAAGTATTCGAGTGTGGGAGTAATTATGACGTGAATTAAATACAGCCGGCGTTGGATTTAAATCTATTGTCAGGACGGCCACATTTGAGCTACGATGAGGTTGGACCCTTGTCATTGCTCGCCTGTCCGTCACAGAACCGGCGTCACATATTTTTTAAAGGAAGTAGTGCAAAAAGGTATCCTTTTGGAAGCACTGAATTTCAGGGAGATATGTTTCGTAATATTTTATAAAAGTATAAATATTTTAGGGATCTACATAACAAACATAAATTCAATTAATGAAGATATACTCAATTACATCAAATAAATTAATATGTATAGTGATCATCTTAATAAAATTAAAACAATATCACTTAAATATATGACAATATAACTTAAATATAAAGTTTATGACAATATAACTTAAATATATCACTAAATTATTCAATTTGTTATTGAAAAATAAACGAATTAATGGCCATCAGTATTTATAAATAAAGATAAAATAAGAATTAAAAAAATATTGTAATAAATAGGCAAGGAGACATAATTGAAACAATATGATTTATGGCTCAATATTATCACCCTTTCGTTTACTCCAAAAAGGTTTTGAATTATTGTCCCTTAAATTCTTTTTACCTCTGTTATATTCACTCGGCAAGGAAATTATGTTATTTCTCATGTGGCCCAGTAAATTGGTGTGTGATAAAAATCTTTAATAAATTTTTGCTATTTACGAGACGTGATAAGATTATTAAAGTTTTTATTGTTATAATAATTATAATTAAATATATTTTTGGTAAGTATTTGGCCTTTGTTTTTTAATTATATATTATAATAATTAATTTAAATTATCTATTATAATAACTTAGATAATTTCATGCGTCTTATTTTTGTTATGAAAAATGTCATCATAACTAATACTTTTCTAGTAATTGTTGATATTGTACCTTTTTGAAAATCTTTAAAAAACTCTGACATGTAGTTTCTCACACATAAGCATCTTTCAATATTTACAAAAGTGCAAATTGCAGTTCAAATTATATTTAGGCATAATATACTTGTCAATTCAAAAAAGAATTTTGGGAAATATTTCCTTGCTACGTTTTTTTATGCATTATTAGCGTAATTCTGATGTTTAAAATTCATTAATTCATTCAAAATACCAAAGAACGAAAATATTTAATTGAATACACCATGGATATTATGAGGGAATTTTTCTAATCTTTCAAACCCTGAAATAATACCGTCTAGTGTAATATCATATACATTATATATGAACATAAATGTATGAACATAAAATTTGTTTGATGGATTAGAAGATGATGAATTAGAAGCAATTGCTTTTATGATGCATTTGTGATCATTTATTTCATAGAAATAAAAAAACTCGATATCTGTTTGAATACCTTGATAGAATAAGGATTAAAAAAAATCATAAAAAAAGGAAAAAAAACAATCTCATTCAAAATGGACATTCCAAAAAGGGACTCCAATTATGATTTAGAATGATAATTATCCGCTTTATCGAATTGTTAATAACCGTCATTAATGAGCTATTATATTAAAGTTAAATTGACTGACAAAAACCGCATTTTTAATAATAAAATAAAAATTTTAAAAAAACCTACGCTTATTTCTACCGTATACCTTTAATAAGAATAGCTGAACTCTCTTTACTATTCTGCTTATTAATCATATAGATATAGGGGAATGGTGACCTTCAGTGTAAGAAATTATTAATAATACAATAGGATCTCAAAATATTAGAAGGTACTTTAATCTATTTATACTCGTATGTAAATTAAAGCTAGTACAATATTTTAACTGCTTAAATTCTCAGTTTTATAATGAAAACTGAAAATTCTCGGCTACATAGAAGGATAAGTTAACATGATATTACAAGCGACAATGAACAAATATTTTCCAGCTTGTTACTCAGTTGCGTTGGAGAAAACTAGTTAAATGTTCGTAAAGAATCGATTTAAAGACGTTGCTATTCTATTTTAAGTAGGGTCCTTAGTAAATAGCTTTTTGTACCTACAATCCATATTATATAAAAACTAAGAGTACAGTAAATTTTTTCATGTTTTCAAGACTGAATATATGGGTTTAGATGATTTTATTTTGTACAAATGCAAAAGGTAATCTGTATATACTTTAATAATATTGCATATGTGTGTAATTTTTTATTATATTAATATATCATAACAATAATTAATAAACATATATTATAATTTAATTTAATAAGTCATATAAATCATACTTTATTATTATGACTTTTAACGCGAACATTGAAGTTTAATTTTCTGTAAAAAAATCGTTAAATAAAAATTTTGTTTAATGTTATTTGACATTTCCGGATCTCGATTTTATTAACGAACAAAGAAACTATGCTCGACTTGATCATGAATGACCGTGGTGATCTACATCGTGTTTACTTATTTCTTATTAACTTTAATAAGATATTTCACTATTATTAACAACAGTCAAACGGCTGGCGTATTAAGCTTGGGCTATTATGTCAGTGTCTAAGGAATCACTTTCGTTATAAAGGCGAAATATCACCGTGCCTCCAAATTGTTCAAACGGCAATGCACTAGAGCAAAGTTAAAAAATGTCGTCAAAATTGACGAGCAGCTGGCAAAGAACCGCACATTCGCAAGTTATGGGCGCTTTTGGTAACTTTTTTCCAGTCGTCCCTATCATCGTTGCACACAAAGAATAACTTTCTGGTCCAAATGGCAAAAGAGAAAGTCGATCTCTTGGGCACTTTTTGCTTCAAAATCGTGCTTGAACGACCAAAGAAAGTGAATGGAAATGTATATTTTGGGACTAAATATAATGTATATTTGTGTCGAAATTGCTCCAATTGTGCTTATATCTTGTTCACAGAAAAATATACAAACGTGAAATTCCGGTAGCACTCTTGTGAACCCTTGGATGTTGCAAGAGTTCTTGGGCGATGGTGATCACGTATCATCTGTGACCGTCAAGGTCGTTTGCCCTCCTGCAAAATAAGAAAAAGAAACATGGCACGTCATTTATTTCGCACATATCGATAACCATCAACTGAGCTTCATTCATATGAGCGTATACTCATGAAGAATATTAGTCTATTACATTAAGGTTAACACAGCATAGATATATTGTATTTATAGTAACAATGACCATTTTATATATAAGATCATTAACATTCAGCATTCGAACGTCCCCCATTGTTGTCCTTATTTTGCTTCGGTTGAGTGACCGACAAAAAAACGATCTACATTTTTTGTTTCATAATCTACTTTGATATTTTCGTGACTATTACTTAATTAATCAATTACCTAATTAATTTACTTATTTACTTAGGAATTGTACACCGTATACCGCTCTTATCTCTTAAATCGTGATGTAAATTTCAATCAAAACACAAAATCAAAGCCTATTTTTAAATTTACATAAGAAAAATAAGTTAACAGTCTTTCTAAAAAGTCCGCTCGATGTCATCGATACACCTGCACGCCACATTCATATAAAGCAGAGCTTATCAGAAATGATCGAAGAAATCTAAGTGAATATCGTACATATATATTTTCTTTACCAAAGATCTTACCGATAAGGAATATAAATAACATAGTATCGCGTGTTGTACGGTCGGGGACAAGTATTTATTGACATGTTCAAATGTAATTTTTATTCTTTTTGATACATAAAGTTTCTGTATAGCATATTAGCGTAGGTAATATGTGAATAATAGATTCTGTGTCAGATTTTATTCAGGATCGGAGACTAAACGAAACGTTTTAGCGGACAGGAAATATACAACCATATGATGAATGTGATGAAAGACATCGCTTGCCTAATATTGTTTTTGCCTAGAAGGGTGCATGTTTAGAATAATGAAAATATTTTGATTTAATTTTATATGTACTTACAATAAATGATATTTGTCATGAATTAAGCCGGTTATTCAGTATATGTATAGTTTTTGAAGTTTTCTTAATACTCAAAGAAATGGCTCCCAAGTATTGAACAAATCTGTTTTAGCACAGGTTATAAATATTAAAATTGATAATTGATTGATTAATTGATAAAAGATTATTTAGCGTGTTATAGAAATATTTTCATTCAATTCAATATCTGAAATGAGTTAATATGACACCATAACTAACAAAACTCAAAATGCTTCCAATCATATAATTATATCTTATAAAAAGTTAAACAACATGATTATTATTTCCTTACTTTTCAGCATAAAAAATATGAGATTTAGAGGAAAATATTTAAATCTTTTTATTAGCTTAAATAAAAGTAGGAAAACCATCATATTTTGTAATATCTTATGATTTATTTTATTTTTATAATCAATTTGAAATGTAAAATGTACTAAAAAAACACATTGCATACATTACAAATTAAGAAAACTGTCGGATCAGACACCAAGGACAATAGATAAACCTTGACAAAATAAAGCATCCTTACCAATTAATTTTTCACATGTAACGTTCATTGAACCTCATAAGCGATGAAAACCAAATTAACAATATTATGCTACACTTTTGACAACAGAAGATCTTTATTTGCTTATGTTTAGTTTCAGATTTATATATTAAGCCAGTAAAGGAAATTTATACTAACAATTTGGAAGCTTTATACGAAGTTGTTTGATTCGTTTGATTTAAGAGTCAATCGAAGTATTCATTAAGAGTAATAAACAAAAGACGTTGAAGAAAACATCCATGCGATACCATCTCATATAAAATACTCACATTATATCTTAATATGATATCTGTAACGAAGATAGAAAATTAATTATAGTTAATATACGAAACAGCATTCTTATTGATTACTTAATAGCAAGGATAACATTAAATAGTAAAGACATTACACAATATAATAAATATAAACAAATATTTCGTTTGTTCGATTTCGAGATTTCCATTATCTCTTTGTAGGCTACTAAGCTGTCTGAGACACACTTATTTAATGTACGATAAATCGGAAAGCGTCCCCAACGTTAATCCCACATCAAAAACCATAATATTAAAGAACCACTACACCATATACTAATCTGACGTTATCTTCAAAATAGGTACTTTGTAAATGGAAAAAGTATTATCTTTTCCCTAAGGACCATCAAGTTTGCAGCGAAACGCGGGTCTATTATGTGAAATGTGATAATATATTTTTTCAAGTCGAATATATATATAATTTATTAAAAGGCTTCCAATCAATGCAATTTTTTAATGGTATTGGTGCTCTTAGAACGGAACGATGTTAAGGAACTCCATTTTCGACTGAGACCTAATAATTTTATTTGTAGCTAAAAGCTTGTTTCAATTTAAAATAAATTGCATTTATATTTTACAGAGCATTTTTTTAATTATATTATATTTTTTATAATAAAAAAGTAATAATACGTAGTGTTACGTGATGTAGAATCAAAATATACTTTTTAAATTTTTGTCCGGTTTAAATATGCTTATTCGCGTATTACGAATATTGAATGCATTTTGTTAAAATTTAGTATGGTTAAATAGTCAACATAAACTTATTACTCCAAAAATGTTTTATATTGACGCAGAAAAATAACTGAATTAGGCTATAATCACACTCCCACTAAACTACTGAATGAATTTGACTGAACTGAAATTAGGCTGTAAAATTATATGGTTTTGGTTTACTATGTGAGTCAAAATGTCAGGTACATTTATTTCATCTTTGAAGAAAAAAACATTTAAAAATATAAAACTTGGTTTGATTATAGTTCTAATGAAATAAAAGTTTATGGATTTCTAAATTTGAAATGAAAATAGTTGGGTTAAGATTTGAATAAAATGAGAGAGGGGTGGAGGGGGTAAAATGAGGGGAAATATATAAATAAAATGGTATAATATTAATATTTTCCTTGTAAGATGAAATATTATTGTAGAAAAGAAAGTAGATGAATTGTTTAGATGTATGTTATTACCATTCTATTGTTCGCCACTCGACCTCCGAAATAAAGTATTACCTCGTATCTGTTATTCAGGCTATGTACATTAATTTTATTACTGGAATCTTTTCTGGCCTTTACTTGCTGAACTACTTATAATCCTCCCTAAGCTCTGTGTGGGAGTCCTTGGAAAGAAACATTTTTGAAACTTCACTTTACTTGTACATCGCAACACGGTTTATTGGAATAACATTCGTTTATTTTTGCTATACAATTTGTTGTAAACTATCTATTCATATACATATTTTGGCAATAACGGATTTTGTTATAACTTTTCAAGCAAAGTATTTTGTCATCACTTTTACAATTTTTAAACCCTTATTAGTTATTTTTATGAGAGTATCGATTATTTAAATCTCGCCGTAAACAAAGTACGTGAAACAAAATACGTGCACGTAAAGTGGTGTTATTAATAAAATGTTTTACATAAATCAGTCTGACAATTTGAAAAAGTCTATTTTCAGGCATAACTATATCCAAACAAAGTCTACATACAGTAAATATGAGAGATAATTACATACTGTAATATACACTTAAATTTAATTGCCGCACTTTTCAAAACAATTCTTACTAATTTTTAAGAATACAGAACATGATGTCACATTTTTGTCTTGTGTTACATATGAAGAACACCATATGTAACAAATACTTTAACACATAAAATGTAGAAAATAGTATAATAACCGTACTAATAATTCCTGTACTAATAATAATTAGATTGAATATTATTAGATTAAAGTCATGGTAAAATCTTATTTATAATTTAAATTATTTACTATTTCTACTTAATTAATATTACTTTCAAAATTCTTATATCAAAATATAAAAAAAATATAATTATTTTTGCTTTGCGGATAATTAACACAATTTAAGTACATATAGATTAGAAGCAACAAAAAAATAACACTATTCCTGTTCCTGAACAGCTTAGTAATAATATTTTGGCTAAATGCTCCTATTTAGAGCATGAAAAATCCTTGCCAGATCTAAAATAAATTCAATACAATTAAATGTAACTGAATTTATTAAAAACGAATATCATATTCGTTTTCTTTTTTAAACATTCACTCAAAGAAATTGTTCCTTAATGAACGGACAAAGCAACGAATTCAGAAAAGTAGATGTTATCGAATCTAGTAAAAACAAAGCTCGCTTCTTCAATTTAACCCTTCACATAAATAACCAAGTGATAAAATAAAAACAAAATTCAGTTCAACTCGATCTTTTTAAATTTATTTTTCTGCTTAGTGATTACTTCAATAAAATGTAGTTTTATTTAGTAAACAATTTGTAATATATCGTTGTCACTCAATCATTACACAATAAGTAAGTAAGTTCTACTAGTAGAAATATTGAGAAGGATTAAGTATTTTAAAAAAATCCTATTTTGGGCATTTTTGATCGGGGTAGTCCGAAGTAAGATTAAAAAATAAAGATTCTAAACTATAGTTCAGCGGCTCTACAGAACACGTTTTTATTTGAAGGTTATGGAAAATGTATCAAATGATTTTAATCAAGGATTGGGTGCAACAAACAAAAAGCAAAAAACAACCTTGGAGAGACTGAAACACAATATTGAAAAAATCTACCGGACATTATATGATATCGAGAACCAGTAACACGTACGATAGTCTGTTACAGGTAAGCCACGTTAAACTGTGGTTACGAGCAGCCTGTGTTAATTTATCATATGATGCATATATAATTGTGACTATTCAAGATTAATCTGCTAAGTGGGTTAATTTCTGCAGAGCAATAAAAACTTGATTTAAAAGCTTCATTAATATTTACTTCTCCTATGGATCGAACTTTAATAATTACGGTCAAAGAAATAAGCAAAATTGTAGTTACTGGGTACCCGATAAACTGCAAGAAAGAGGCATCAAAAACTTTTCAGTAATTTTTTTTTAAAAAGAATCGTTTGGAATGCCATAACTAGTCTAGAAACTATCGGTCCCTACTTTCTTGAGGACGGTCGTGGTCGCGGTTAAATCAGTATCATTTAAAGATATTGCCACAAAATCCGAACTTTTCTGACTATAAAAATGCAAAACGTGATTATCTTTAACCAGAATACATTTACTCTCTAGTTGTTCTACACAAATTTTCCCTGATAGAGTAATAAACAGACAAAGAGGTATTAAGTGACCACCAAGAAGCCCTAATCTTTCTTAAAAAGTACAGTTACAACCCAGTGTCACCCAATCTGAATGATTTACAGAGGAAATCAGTGCCATTTCTAGTGGTTAAAAATGTTTGTACATGAATGTAAAGAAACAGATAGTGCGCATTTGGTAACCCTTGTTATTCACAAATAAAAATAACTATTTTTTAAAATTTTGAATAAAAAAAATAAGTTGTATTTTTTTTATCTTATACATAAAAAATAACGTACAATTTGACACACTCCTTATAAATCCTGTAGGTTTTTTAACTTTTGACCCAATCTTTGTAAACTCCTGAAAGCCTTTATGAGCGACAGTTATCTTTAATAACTTACTTATCTTCCACGCTGTAAAATGACTAATGGTCAATTAAAGTCGTTATAACAAAAACTTTATTAATAATGAACGAAATTCCAGTAAAAACTTGAAGATATTATGAATTTAACGAATTATTCAATTATTTTATAACGAGATGCGGAAAGTGAAGATAAAATTTAAGTTGATTTATAGACTATATAAGTAGACTTATGTAGTTAAAGCGTTTTACAATTATATTTTTAAAGAGTTTATATTAAAGTGCTTCATGTATTCAAATTTTTCTGTACTACTATTTTTAAATAGTTCTTTTCTATATGTTTATTAGTAATTAAGTTAGAGTTTATATATACCTATAAATTTGAAATGTAGGTATAGCTCAGTACTGATTTACAATGCAACTTTAACTCTCTTCCTGATCCTGATCACCAAAAATCATCTTCGGTGTCTGGAAAATAAAATATCACCAATTACTTAGGTATTTTTATTTATTTAAAAATATTTTTCTACCTTTTTATTTATGTATATGTAATATTTTAATCACTATTTTTAAATCTTAAGTAAATTTTAATAACTAATACTTTTTTAAGAATAATATTATCGCGAAAGTTTAGAATCGCATGAAATATGAAGAGGAAAATGTGTTTAAAAACATCATTTAGTTTTTTAATAATAGCCTCTATCTAATACACTTAAAAATAATACAAACAAAAAAAAATTGTTGCCTTTACTTGCAAAGGAACGATTATTTTAGGAATTTTTGTTCAATAAGTTTAATTTTCACCGAACATGCAAGACAGCGGACTTCTTGTTTCATATAATAAGCCAGCACTACTCCTCACAGAGAGCGTTGCGGGATTTGTTATGCGGTTAGTTGACTGCGATTTCGCAAACAGATCGTAGGTCACGAAAAAGTTGATGCTCGCACACACAGACAAAATTTTGTTGTAAATATTATACATTAAAAAACTAGTCGTTCTGTGAAAAGTAGACCTTAGTACGTTAGGGGATGAGACAATGTTTTAAGTGCCTTTTCCAAAAAGGAATAAGTATTCCTATGTATGTATGTAGGTACATAACTACCGAACGAAATTTGGCTCCACCAAATAACAACGGAGTTATTCAACTTAAAATTTTTTGATAATTCGCTATAGCCGCCATTTTGGATTTTGAAATAAAAACGGCTCAACATAAATATTTAATTAATTCAAAGAATATACCTACCAATTTTCGTGACGATTACATAAAAAATACGTCTGCTACGCCAAATCAGACACTTAAATCACCGCCATTTTTTATTTTTCCTCCCAGTTAGAAAAATGGCCAGACAAAAAAATATTTAAATAACTCAAAAAACAAGATCACCAATTTATGTGGCGATCGGATGAAAATTGCTCCTGCTACGCCTAAAACAAAACTAAAAACGCCGCCATTTCGGATTTTTTGCCCAATCAAAAAAAACGGCTTGATATAAAAATTCAAATAATTCAAAGAATACGCTTGCCGATTTTCGTGACGATAGGATGAAACACACTAAAATACATACGGAAAAATAGCAGAATGGTCCTATCTAGTGGAAACGTAGTCCTTCGGACAAACGTTTCGCTACGCTCAGCATTCGTCCTTCGGTCAATTACACATTACAGTACATTATATTACATTACATATACTACATTATACATAACACTCATACATTAATATACACTACTTAAATAGTTTGGCGCTACATTTCAGATTATACAAGTCCAACGTAGTAACCAGCACGACAGAGTGCTATAACTAATTTACATATTAGTCTGAGATTCACATGATAAAAATGGAATAATGATATTGAAATTTTAATATTCATAATTCGATATTATCGACTAATGAAAATTTTAAGTATTCACACTTAACAATAGTACAACTAGCACCCTGTTCGAATTACCAATAACTTTTTAATTTAAAGACACTTTTCTATCAATATCCTGAATATAAGCAACTTCTATTTATTTTAACGTTATATACGAGTATATCATTAAAAATATGTATATATTATTTAAAAAATAAGTAGGTTTTAGAATCATACTCAAATTATTTCCTTACCTTCTATAATTTTATTAAATATATGTCGTATTAAATAAAATTATTAAAATTCTATAAATATAATATACCATTATAGTCTACTTTTTGAATAATATAGATCTATAATATATAAAATATTTCACATTCAGACATGTTAAGGTTTGTTTAACTTATCCATATTAATATATCGTACAATGCTCGTTTCTCTATTCACTTTTCAATTTAGCTGTGACGTAATCAAAGGGTAATTTTCAGAGATGTCACCTCGGGCGTCCCGCGATATTGAAGTGTCGGGTTTGCTCATTAAGCGAGTCATTTCCATTTAAAAATGACGCTTTATATGGAGATTTACCTCCAGCGATTTGATGTTTAAAATTAAAGATTGACAATCAAAGCACTTATCCAAAGAATGTCACCTTTATATAATGAATATATTAGTTATATTGTTCTTATAAATTTTACGATATAAGAATATATTTCATCAATTCCTTGTATTTTTCGAAGCTTGTAGTAAAGTGATTTAAAATAAAATTCTATTGCAGTTAAATATATTAAATCCAAACGTAGCTTAATAAATTTACTGTTTAGATTATTGTCTTTTATTTATCGATATCGCATTCAGACCTGTACAACACCCATCGTGAAGAAAACTGACGGAATCGCAAATAAAAATAGATAATAGTGCTCAAAATATGATATATGTGATAAGAATGATATGATAAGGAGGATGATACCAGGTGCCCTAAGAGTATAGACAATATTTTTATCTATTATCTAATTATATTTAACTAATCTTATAACATTTTTATATCTCTGTAAACAATGTTTTGATGATTATCGTGTTTGTTTTAAATCCAAATCACAGACAATTCCACAATATATCACATATATTACTAGATATTCCAATTTTTACAATTTTATAGTTTATCATAATTAAATCATTATATAAAATTGTAAAATTGTAACAAGAGCGATACCTTGTTTAATATATTATTTAAAAATTATGGACCCATAACCAAACTTGAATCAATGTTTGGATCTCCGCCTGCTGTACTGCTGTTTGATGCTCAAGCAGCAGCCTTAGTAAGTAGTTTTTTAAATATAGTACTTATGGTAGTACAGTGCTTATACTACGTGAACCATATATTTATATAAAATAATCAATCAACAGATACTTCGTAGCGAAAACTGGATGCCTGTACGTACTGGTTTTGGATCTCTGGAATACTATAGAAAAAAGCATAGAAAAAAGGAAGATTGGCCTGCTGACCGAGTAAGAAACATATTTTTTATTTTTTTATTTAATCACCGTATTGCTTAAACACTCACATACACAACACTCACTTCACTTACATATACAATTCTACAAGGATGAAGATCTTTGTAGAATTATGTATGTAAGAAGATATATATAATATAAAAGAAGTTATATACAAGATAATCTATGATTAAATTAGGTTTACAATTATGATTGAATCAGATCAAGACCTAGAAAGAATTATTGTAATATATATCATGCATATCCCACTTTAAATCAATAATGTCTATTTCATTTTAGTCAAAATGAAGCCTGGAAAAAATTAAGATCTATCGCCAATCCCATAATGCTACAACCAAAAATCATTAAACAGTATAGTGGCGTTCTTGAAGAAATTGCGGAAGATATGATTGCAAGGTCTTTTCAGTATTTAAATATTATTTTATAACATCAATTATTTACAATTCGTATAATATCACATTATGATATTTATATTCCAGAATGAGAAAAAAACGTAACGAAAAATTTATGATTGAAGGAAATTTTGATGTTGAAATGAACTTATGGGCTCTTGAATCTAT
The DNA here is from genome assembly GCA_918358695.1 of Melinaea menophilus ssp. n. AW-2005. Classification (NCBI taxonomy): domain Eukaryota; kingdom Metazoa; phylum Arthropoda; class Insecta; order Lepidoptera; family Nymphalidae; genus Melinaea; species Melinaea menophilus. The sequence continues at coordinate 26,404,755 of OU911041.1, read as the reverse complement.
ATGTCTTATGGCTTTAGAGTGTCGCCTAAATTGTTTGACAGGAGACTTACCTGAAGACTCTCCAGAAAAAAAGTTTATTGACACAGTTCACAGCATTTTTACATTAGCTGAGGAGTTAGATGTTAGACCTAGCTTGTGGAGATATATTTCAACACCAACATTCCGTAAAGCTATGAAATGTTACGAAACGCAAGAGCAGTAAGTATCTTGTATCTATACAATAGTATAATATAAAAATTTGCACATGTGTTAAATTCAATATGAACTTATGATATACACTATGTACCGTCTTATCACTAATGCCTGCATATTTTCATTTAGATTAAGCAAGTACTTCATACAAAAAGCTATAAAGGAGATGGATAAAAATGATAAAAATATAGAAAAAAGTGTACTAGAAAAATTATTGGAGATTGATGAAGATATTGCTGTTATAATGGCAACTGACATGATATTTGCTGGTATCATCATCCGTGTCTACACGGTAATATCTCCAATATTGTAATAGAAGAAACTAATAAAAAAATTGTAATTTAATAATAATATTTTAGGCAGCCAATGCCATAACAGCAACATTGTATTTACTTGCCGTAAACCAAGACAAACAAGACAGATTAAGAGAAGAAATAATGTCGAATCAAGAAACTCGATATTTGAAAGCCTGCTTGAAAGAGTCCATGAGGAACAAATCTGTCGTGCCTGTTAATATGAGAGTTACCACAAAAGAATATAATATACTGGGATACAAAATACCCAAAAATGTAAGAGGGATTTACTTAATACGTTGTTATGACTTGGTAAGGACTATATCATTAATTACCTTTTGATTTTAGATGCGTGTGGCAATTGGACATCAGTGCTTATCATTACTAGAAGAACAATATCCAAGACCACAAGAGTATATTCCTGAACGATGGCTCGTTGTTAAGACTGATCCTTTATATTGCGGAAATGCTGACCCCATGGCATATAGTCCCTTTGGCTTTGGGGCTCGAAGCTGTATAGGTAATCTTTATTAAATATTTGTTATTTAATGTTGGAAACTAAGGGATTCGACTTCTTAGTTAGCTAAAGCTGACAAATGAGGTTGTGTATTTAATATGAAAAACTAAAAATAATAACCGTTTTTATATTCCTGTTTGACTTTTTTTATATTGTTATAGGCCGTCGGATTGCTGAAATGGAAACAGAAATATTCTTGTCCACGCTTATTAAGAATTTCAAAGTTGAATGGTTCGGTCTCCCGTTGAAAGTACGTTCCAGTATCCTTAACTACACAATACCACCATTTAATTTCGTGTTTAAAGATATCAAATAATATTTGAATATTTTATATCGCCGGCATCTTTTTCATTTAAGTAGGTATTAGTTATGAGTATTATTTAAATAAATGTTATGAAATAGTATGTTTTTATTTTCAATTTAATATTTCAAATTGCTAAAGGTGCCTTGTCTTTGCCTTTAGGCTCGAAGATGATTTTGAATATAAAGGATATAAATTTATTTATTAGTAAACAAAATGTTTCAATTCTCTTTAACAATAGAGAGGTTTTTACTATTTTGTCAGTTCTCTTTGTTTTTGACTTCAAATTTAGAGTTTTGTTTTGATGAATTTTCACATTTATAAATAGAAAGATATACATAGATTTATAATGAAAAAGAACTGTATGTTACAACTTAATCTCAATTGTTTCTTTATTAATATTTTCAGTCTAAACACATAAATGTCTTTGTTTTAAATTTAGCTCATTTGTTAACGTTTAAAATTAAATTAGTGTTTTATTATTAATGAACTAATTGAAAATCGTATTCTAAAAATAAATACATAAAGAAATGTGCCGTCTAGACTCTACGATGAGTCTTGGGATATATAAGTCAAATACTTTTACTAAATATAATCGCGTAGTTGAACGATTTATAAATTTGTTGTAGTTGAAAACATAAAAACTTCTCAATTTTGTAACGAGAATCATGAATTTAATGGCAGGCTTTACACTCAGCTACAACCACTTCTACAGGTCGGGAACATACCAATTGTCGTGTGTTATAAAAATACATTGAAATATGCCCTGAAATTAAAAAAAACTCCAGCAATGAATAATATAGTGGTAGACCTACAAAATAATAATTGCTACTTCATTCCCTAAAAAATTACAATTCCCGCTGTTGAACCAAGATAAGTACTCACTACACCTACTAATTTATATTAGAAAGTCAAATGAATTACGAAATATTCTTTTAATATATTTTTAAATTGCCAGGCACTACAAAAACAAAAACTCGCCTACGGCTAATTAAAAAGTTTTTCCGAGAGAAACAACTAGAAGGGACCTCTAATTTAAAATTCAAAGTATAAATTCAAATCAAATGTTGGTAAATTGTTATAAACGATTAACGGAGGTGATTAATTATGTAATATTAAAGCGAAGAACTAATTGTCTGTTGTAACCAAGAAGCATAATACATTGATATAATAATACTACAATAAATAAAATAAATATAAATATATACATACCGGCAACATGTAATTTCTAAATCAATACGAAATGTAGCAGACTAATCATGTCTTTCTTATTAGCTATGAACAGATAATTAAACAAGCCAATGTTTCCAAACATTATAATAACAAGAATGTTTTACGATAAATATTTAATTAACTATATATAAAGTTTCTACGTAGAAATACAAGATGCTATAAATTTGCTTAAATATAAAATTTGTAGATTAAATTTTAAGTACTCACACACTAACAAATACACCAAAGCGACGACGATAACTTAGTGAAAAAAACACACTAAAATATTTGATATATCTATATTTATGATACATAAGTTTCTTTTTTATTTTTACATTTTGTAAAACTTTAACTTAAAACAGAGTCGGGAAAAATAACAGTTTAATTTATAACGCATATGTTACAAAATACAGATATAACAGGAATTGTTTATGGGCACTACATTTATATTGGATACATATTAAATACCAACACTTGAAATCACGTCAACGAATTTTGTTAAAATGTCATAAATATAACATAATAATGTTAGTAAATTCCTCAAGGCTAAAAATTAAGTAAGGTCTGAGATACAAACGCCTTAAAAGTTTCTCATTTTTTAAATTCTAAATAACAGTAATTTTACAAGTAAAACAACATGGCGGACTTTGCGGTTTGCAAGTTCATTATTGTTAGGTCTCCTCATCGTCACAATAGTCCTAAGTTTTATATTTTTAAAGTATGTTTCTTTATATACGCTTTTCGTGTAAGCTTTAAAGTTTTTTTCCTAAGGGTCGGTGATAGATTTTTGCAATTTAGTGTAAAAACGTAAGTCTACATAATTCCAAAGTTTGTATATATAACTTTATGATTATTTTCTATGTTAAGGAACTCACTTTTTATATTAAATGTTTACAACTTTTTACGGACGTACATAACATTTTATAAAATAAATTTGTGATGTAAGTAGTAAGTATTGAAGCGTCATTACAAAGAGTTTTACAGTCCTGAGAACTCAGGTTGTTAATGGCTCCTACAATTATATTTTGTACAATAAAAATAGATTTTATATATTTCCCTCGTCCCTAAAGCAGTACGAGATTTAACTTTGTCTCTTTTCTATTTTTTAATGTTAATGTTATATTTTAAGTATAATATTAATTATAGTATAAGATATTAAGATTAATATAAGTATAAGATAATGTTATATATTAATTAGTTATTTAATAGTTATAATGCTATGAAGCGTGTGAACTCCATGAACGCGACAATCTTTTATATAAGATTTACGTTTAGGAGTATGTTATGTTGTAAAATTTAAATGTAATAAACTGAAATAAAAAAAAAAGATGATTCTTTAAAAATATGTAAAATAGTTTAACCAAGATATGGCGATAACAGTTAGCTGTAAATTTTTTAATAAATAGAACCCTGTACTTAATGGTTTAGTCAGTGTTTCGATAAGATGTCCTGTAATTTTGAATGATAATTATTTTAATGCCCATGCATTGTTAAGTTGCATCTTTACTTGGTACCTAAATTACAGCGACTTTGTATAATTTAATATACAAAAAAGAAATAAAGTAAGAGAATGCATAAATCTTTTAGAGCGTAAGCGTAAGCGTAATCATATACTCGTAAGAGTAGATAGCATATTATTTAACACAACATAATACTAATGTTTCGTGGCAGCAACACTAGTTTTCTACTCCGCTACTTGTATTAAAAGCAATTTAGATAATATATTATCAATATTATTTACAATGGGTGGAAGCGTGATATATTGCTAAAATTATAGTATGGAAGATACCAAACATACAAACATACATAATATATAGAAACAATATTAAATAGTCATTAGTATTTTTAATGTAAAGGCTTGCTATTAGATATTATTATAATATGAGACTGAAGAAATTGGTTGCTCTGTTATGTTTTGTTAATATTATTTTCTGGTACACAGCTTCAATAAATATTTTTGCATTAAATTAGGAAAGATAAATGATACCTGTGTGTTCACTATACGACTTTCATAAACGGAAATAATTATATTACAAAATATTTTTATAGCAGATACGTAAAACGCTGTATATTTCTACATGAAGGTACATAATATATAACTACGATGAAAAAACTAGACGTACGAGTAAGAACAATTTTTACGTTGATGAGATCTGATATCATTATTAATTGTGTACTGCTATTACTTATTATTGTTCTATACACGCTGATAGAGTTGGAAAAAACTGCTAAAAGCAATGCAAATTGCTTATTAAAATTCATGAATAAAGTTAAATCTAAAAAACTTATACAAAGTCCAGGAAGACAAACATGAAACAGACGACTAAACAGAGCTGCTTTGAGATGCAAATCTTATCTAACACTTGAGCTGAATTTTTCAGTGCTGTAAAGCTTCAGCCGTTTGAATTTTAAGTAGTCCTTAAATCATGTTATAAAAGAATATTTTAAATTGCTTTATCAATAATTTTGGAAATTTTTTAAGAACTGACTAAAGACAAGGCACGAATTGATCAAGAACTATCAACAACTAATCAAGGTCTGAGACATGAACGTGACATATGATTTTATAAAGGACTTTCTATCAAAACTTACTCCAATAACGGATAATATAATAAGACTTTGGAAATGGATAAACAATAACAAATATTTAGTTATTGACACAATTTGGTAATTTCATTGGAGAAGTAAATACTACACTCTTAAAGTAAAGTCTAAGGAAGTGATGGTTACATTACGTCTTATACTTAAAGGTATACGATATATAGTACGAGTATCTTAAATAAAAGAAGTAACCAACACGCTAAAACTATCCAGAATAATATGTATAACAGATAATTATAATTATAATTATGAACACGAATACGATAAAAAAGTGTACTATTAACTAATGATTTGATAAAATAATCTTAATTTAATAAGAATTATATTTTATCAAAAAACTGCTAATCGAGAGCTTAATAAATTATCAAAATTGTGAACAAAAATTGAATGGAAGTATACCAATTAAAAGGAGTAGTCCTTTATCTCAAGAAATTAATTTTATGTGCCGAGATGTTAACCGATTTATTTTAAATAAAACTACCTCTCAGTTCAAGTCAGTCAGTCAGTCAGAATTTAATAATAAATATCCTCAATACTAGTAATAATCGCTTAAATAATAATAATCAGTATAAATACATAACAAAAAAGGTTGTTTTTACAATATAACGAAAAAGCTCCAATGCTATCATAAAATAGTAATTTCTATCAACAATTACCTTACAAATTAATTGACAAAGCGTTCGGTTCCCTTAAAATATGGCTAAAGATATAAAGATATACATATATAAATTATAACAGTATTCTCGTAACATGACCTTACATACTACTTATAGAAATAAAAAATGAGAACATTACTATAAATAAATATTTAATTAAAAGCGACCCCCAATAATCGTATACTTCAGCTAAACTGTTTTTTTTTCAAAAACAGATTAAAGAAAGCCTAATAATAATAATATTAATAATAGTGTTGTTAATATCTGTCGTAAATCGCGGGTAATTGTAGCAATTAAATTAACAATAAGCAATAAAGACCTCAGCGTGGTAAATATCGAAGACGTAATTTTATTATTAACTATCTGTGACCACGACTTCGTTTGTGCGCGATATGTTATTTAAAATAAAAGTAGCATACGTTACTCTTTATAACATCAGCTATCCGCCAGTGAAAGTCTTATTAAAATCGGTTCTCCCATTTCGGACAGAAAAAAAAAAAAATTAAGAAGATTTTACTGCACCTACCTACCTAACCTACATTTAAAGTAAACGTCACTTTCTAGAGACTCCTATTGTTGTTTCATAAACAAACAAATCTGATGCGAAGTATTCGAGCTACTTATTTTTATTTTCTAGGAACTTCGTTTGTTATTTTACGTGGTTTCGATAAAACATCAATTTCCTCTCGTCGTGTTGGCACAATGTAAACACGTCCACATCTAAAATTAAATTTATTTACAGCAGAATGGAAAATTATTGGAAAATATAAAAGGAAATTCGAAATAAATAACGTTATTCCTCAAAAGTCACTTTTAAATTAATTACTATTATAAGTGTAAGAGTGACGTGTATCAATGACGGAGTTAAAATTTTTAATACTCTAAGAACGATTGTTTTTTAAAAAGATCTATATCGTTTATTTCTTCAGCTTCACTTTTACTTTTTATAATTAGCTATGGAAATATAATATAATTATACACATACATTGTATTTTATACATGACTGACCTACTACAGTTCAAAATTATGTAATATACTATGCTTGATTAGATAACATGCTTAAAGCGACTTGTGACCATTATGAACTGTTAGGTAATATGAATTAATATAAAGTATGTCAAATTAATAGAATTATCGTCCTTAATATTGTAATTATAATAAAATTAATTATTAAAATTCCAATTTCAAATTCCAGACAGTCAGTTAATTAAATTTATTACAAGTCAGCGTTCAAACCACCGCCGGTTGCAGTATATTCTAAAGAGACAATATCGGCGTGTGGCGAAGAACCGACCATGACCTGTAAAACTGACCAGTAATTAAATCTAGACTAAATGTAGGTTAGCGTTTATCTAAAACAAAAAAAAAATATATTTGTTTTGAGGTCTTGGTGTAAATATCACGATACACTTTCAAAAAATATATTACTAGAAGATTTTACAACACGATTCGTATTCGTATACCTTCTTTCTTTGCTCTTAAGTGATGCGATGCATTAGCTTTTTCTTTTACTTTAATTTAATACATCGATGCAGTACAGCAGTTTTCCTTACAGCCAGAATTCTTCCACTTTACAAATTTGAATAAAAATCATGAATAAAAAATTATAGAGCTGTCCCAGTTTTGACTATATTTAGTAAATCAAATATTCTATTTTCAAGACCGATTGTTTTCCTCTTCAATATAGTTATTATTGTTTAATTAAAGCGATGTCATTTTGCTGCACCTAGACCATCTAATACTATGTTCTAAAGATAATCATAAAACCTAATAATAGTAAACATAATTATATAATTGTAAACATAAGTTATAATCCATTTACATCAGTTTCTACATTAAAAGTTTGAAATCTAAGGAAGATAGAGTCACTTGAGGATTAGGGAGTTTATCTTATCTTTTACATTTTGAAAACATAGCAATCAAAGTATGTAAAAGCTTTTTTATAAAAGGTAAAAGAGATTTTAATGTTACTGTTTTAATACTTTTCAGAAAGATTGCTTTATATTGCTCATTGGTACGCTACAATCTCAATATAGTAGCCCAGTAATTTTATGAAATTTAAGTAAAAAGTCAAGAAAAGCTAATAAAAATGCAATAAAGCTATACAATTCACAAATGTGAGTAATATATTATGTGTTTATTACAGTTATCTTAAAAGAGTTTTTAAGGTTTTTCACAAAACATTAAGAGTATTTAACAGTTATTGTCCGTATGTGTTAAATTTGACTATAATCATGCTTAATTTTCAACGATATATATATACGTAAGTAGATTTTACTTGTCGCACAAAAAAAATGAAATTTATTTTGAGTAGGCTTAGAGCGTTGATAAAAATATAATTTAACTATCTATTAAATATACAACATGCACTTGATAATAGTATAATATGGCAGCGTCTATTTATTCACTTAACGGTCTATTTCATCTTATTTTCCAAACTTAGAACAACGAGATCCCACTACGCAGTTTCTATTACCAATGGCTTAGAACACCAGAACGACTAACTAAAACTTTTGTGTAGAATTGTCCATGCAAGATTCCGCCGTATTGTGTTCACTGAAATATCAAATTTGGGTCACTGAATAGTATCCTGCATTGTTCAACTTTAGCGGACCCGTAAACTCGCTAACTCTGTTAACAACTCGCTAAAGAGCGTATAACTTGTGACCGAGATAGAATAACGTCTTAGTCGACTAACAACCCTTGGCTAATGCAATTTCTTGACCTTCACCAAGTTCGCTAAAAAATTTATTTGAATTCATATTGTGACGATGTAGTTTTAGGAAGATTACATTGTTTTCATAGTGTTTGTTAAATATATTTACTACATCGAGAGGTCTGAGAAATATTTCTAGCATTAAAACATATATTCGTTTCATAAAATTTATTCTAAAAGATAATAGAAAACTTATAGTACGCAGCTAATTGCGTTCTAGAACAGGTTATAATAAAGACAAACTGTATTGACATATCTCTTAACTCAACACTTAACAGAACATACCTTTATTAGTAATATATCTGATATAGGTTTTATATTATTTAATTTAAGACGTCAATAAGTGTTCGAAGCGTTATTGTTTCTTAAGCATTAATTTTGATGAGTCTTGTAACCTAGTATTCTCTCGAGTGCGACGTAGTGGTCCTCAGTTGTTAAGAAGATGCAACGTGCTTGTTAATTTACAATTTCCGAGGCATTGATTTTTAATAAGTTCACAAGTTTCAATGTTTTTATCTTCGTTAGTGTTTTGAAGGTAAAATCGGTACTAACCACATTGAGTCTACATGTTGTGTGGTGTCTAATAGTTTCAAAGTGACAACTGGGAATTTTATTACAATCTTCCTTTTGTAGACTTTTTTAAAACCAACTCATGTTTTATGTATTTTCTACGTTTTAAAGGTCAAATAATATGAACTTGTCATGGTTCATATTTTTAGGTTTTATAAAATATCATAATTTATTTAACGCCAGCAAAATGCAAGTTAACAACATTTAAAATTAATGTAATTATTTCCGTCTTCAAACTCCGTCTGGCAAATTAGTTAATTCCGTAAATACAAGACTGCAGTCCACTTAAGAAAGTTGCTTAAGAACTACTAAATTGCACTACAGATTCAAAAACTTTAGATATTTTGATTTCATATATTATTTATTTATTTATTCAAATTCTTTTTTGTACAACAAAGCTACACAGAATAGGTTTCACGCTACAGCATTTCCAAACTCCTAATTAGGTATTCATATAAAAATAACTAATAATAATTAATACTAAGGGAATTAGCTTTAAACGAAGAATGAAGGCTCCTCGAGCAGAAATAAAATGTAAAAATAAGAGAATGCAGAGAATAAGAGCAATGCCTGCATTAATTTGTATTATTTCTTGAGACCTCCAGTTTAAATATTCATTTTTAAAGCATTTATATTAAGAACCACCATTAACACTATTGGTTCGCTTTACTTTATAAATCAAACAAAAGCACATACGCGTATACACAACATTAAAAATATTGTATTATTTATGAACTGATGTTTAGATCCTTGGGAGTTAAAATATACTTTCCGCAACAATATTTAATTGATGCAACATTTCTTTTTCGCTGTTAGTATTTGTTGTTATAGTTGATAGTCGTAAATCAAGAACACGCTAAAGTTTATTGTTATATACCGACATTTGGAGTATTATTTGGTATATGTTCATTTTTACTGGTTATTTAAAGTTAGGTTATATTCATAAACCTCTATTATTTGCACGGGTGATAAAATAAATATATTACATGTATATTTATTCCGAATTTAATAGTGACAAGTTATTTGCTGTACATAAACTGCGGTGAAATTAATTAAAATAGATTTTTCTTCTTAGAGCAAACGAAGTTGAAATAACAATTATAGCAAAAATAAGATAATGGACAGAAGAAAAATAACGAAAAGACTTTTTAACAATTTCAAAATATATCGATTTCATCTTATAGCAACATTTGGGTGAGACCAAAATAGATGAATAATTTTCAGCTTTATCATGACCTTATTACCTAATACAAATAATAAATCTATTTTCTCGTAGTTTAATTTTAATAGACAATTAAAAAAAATATCTCATCTGATCCATAAAATACAAAAGATATTTTTAAATTAGAAAAAAGAAATCTTAAATGTTACTAACTTAATTACAATCAAATTTATTTTTGTTTTAAAATCTTTATTCTATTTAAAATGTCTTTACTTTAAACGATAATGTTAATTCCATCTCTGTTTTGGCCTCTCCCCAAAGAAGTAATATGCTTAATTATTTTTCAAGAGACAGATAGCTATTGAATTAGCAATCTATCCTCGAGCCAAGTAGGTTAAATTGTGGCAAGTGGAGACAAACCGACACTTGGCGATTAATCCTGAGAGCACAATAAATATATGTTAAAAATGTATTCTTAACATTTAAATGACTTATGTAAGTTACTTTATCATAATTATTTGTATTAATCTATATATCGTTCAATAATAATACAATCAGAATTTTTTATAACAAAGTGTTATATTTTAATAGAAGTCTGTAGTATATTCAAAAATGTTGAAGATAACAAGAATATTTCTAGCGTCCAGACAATATTATATATTCATGCAAGCAGGCAAATTGAAGTAGTTTATTATGTGCAGCACAATTTCTTATTTTTATAATAAGACATGTATTCAATAAGCAATCAATATATCTAGGTATCGTATAAGTTATGAAGATATAGAAAAACAGTTGTCTAATGTTCTATCTCTTTTGTCTCTTCATAACATAACAAGTATTTTTAAATATTTAATACTTTAAATAATACAACATCTCACTGTCTGAATAAAGTTATCAAACGGATAACTATTTGATATCCAATAAACTAAAAGCTTGTACATACAAATTAACTACATTCAAAAAAATAATGGCTTTCAAACAAATACTATTACTCTCCGAGATAAACCATTTGCGGGACAGAATAGAGGACAAAAATCCACAATAGATATATTAAATGGATAGCTCAAAACGAATATCACTCTGAGAACCTATTTTAAGTGAAAAACCCGCTTTAATATATTTGCCTACATTTATAATAGATTATGTAGTTTATCAACAGTATTTTATGTTTGTTTTGCAATACAGTATAGAGAGAAACTACATTCATATCGTCAGTAAACTCAGCTAGGGCTTAGTGATATTTTAACTGGTTATGTACTGATATAGGTAGGGTAATGATGTTAATATTTTTTCACATTGATTTATATTCTAAATATAAATAAAGCATGAACTAAAATGACGATTTTATTATATATATATATATATGCAACATGTTTAGTACAGACGATTATTACATAAAAACAAATACCCTTTTTGTGGTTTCAACCATATTTAAATAATTTTGTACCTGGGGCTTGAAATGTTATTATTTTTTAAATGTTATTATTTATCAACTTAAGAAGCAATTGAGTATAACTTACATTTCAATATAATACTAAAATTCTGTTTGCAAGATGGACACAATTTTGTTACATGAGTACTAACTTTAAGTAAACTGTCATATAAATAATTCTTTAAAGTTTAATATTCTAAAAGAAGATTTATCAACGAAGAGCACTTCAGTAAATTATAAGGACAAAGAAGAGCAGCACTATCAGAGAACGAGTACCGTTCACTGAAATGGCTCAGTTAATATGAATTATGCACGTAACTCCGATTAATTGTGTTGCCATATATCGCTGTGAAGATCATGATGATGATGATCGTAGTGATGACTGTGATGATCATGATGATGATCGCTGTTTGCAAAGTGTATGTCTGTTGTTATGACATAAAAATACGTTTCTATTAGTAAGATATAACAAAATTAAATATATTTGGTGATAAATTCAAAGACTCACATAAAAAATCTATATTCATAATTATTACTTAAAAGACATAATAAATCCCTCGAAATAAATAACATCCCCCATTTAAACTCATTCAAGTTTAATTTTCACAACAATTGTCTATATCTGCCATTAAAATGTGACGCCAAAACGGAACATATTTATACTTTCCAATAAAACCAACTTGTATTCAAACTTTCGTCAAGTGTTATTTTTCCTTTGAAGTGGTTTCAAATAAAAAATGACTGGAGCTATGTCTAATCTAAAATGACAATTTCAAGTCTAGTTCGAGGGGTTAATGTTATGGATTGACACATCAGTTACTTGGAAAAGAGTATAGGTTATAATGGTCGCCTATATTAAGTAACATTATTATTAACAAATAAATGCAAATACGCATACCATGACTATGAACTTGTCATGGTATTACTTAGGTATGTCCAAAGCATTATATAATATTTCAAATTAAATTACTTCTCTATGTGTACATCATAATTCCCGGAGGCGAAAAATATTCACTTAATTACGAGGGTAATAATTTAAAATGTACTAGAAAATACAAGACTCATAAAACAGTACACGTTACTTCAGGAGGTTTTGTATGATTTTGTAATGTACAATAAAGGTAATAGCTTTTTCATGTGGAGGAAATACATACGATGTCATGAAAAAATTGGTACAATGCAACTATTTTATAGTATTTGTGTTTTTACGATTTTGTAGATATATTAAATTAAACACCAAATTTTAAATTTTTGAGCACTTATTGAATTCTTACGTTTTATCGCTCCTAAAATCGTTTAATATTACAAAAATATATGACTAAAAGTCACCAAAAAAAAGATAAAATTTCGACATATTTAAATTATTTTCTATATTTCTAACATCTAAAACTGGTTATGAACGTAATATATAAAAGTAGTACACATTTCTTCTGTTCGGGTTTACAACATTTAAAATGGTGTCATTCTATCGAGAAGAAATGCTCACCTTATTGAGTAACATTTTGACAGTAACAGGAACAGACCAAATTATTATATACCATTTATTTTATTTCGGTTGATAAACGGGAGAATACCTAAGGTAAAATGGAGCTTAAATTATCCATTTAATACTTAAATAACGCCACGTTGTAATAAGGGTAATTGCAAACTAAAGTTACATTTTGGTATGATTTACTGAGGTTCATGTCGGCATTATTCCTTAAAATCAGCAGTTAATTATACATTTTATAATATTCTACCTATCTTTTTTGCTCAACCTTTAAATATTCGACTCAGAACTTAGAATATATATTTCATATATATGTAACAAATACTTAAATTTATCATTTAACCATATATGAAATCGCATACGATTAGTAAAGTCTGACATATTTATGATGCAGTGTGTGTGCTCATGGTGACAGCGGTCACTTGATTAATTGTCAAATTGTCAACACCTCTTGTGTTTACAGAAGCCTATATAATTTTTTATACATACATACAATATATTTATGAGAATTTAGTTTATGCACACAAAAATAAATCAAAATTCAATAATAATTATGATGTACATAAAACTGATATTAGAAACTTGCTATGCCCATCGCTAGGCCCTAAAAAAATTCCTTTATGTTTTATTATATAAGTTTGTACAATAAATTCCCCAGCTTAAATTTTTTCACCAGATAAAGTACTACATGCAGTAACTGGTCGTCTAGTCATGGATTTTTTTCTTATTAATTAAACATTAGGTCAGTTTATCAAATTGGTTGCGGTTCTAGTTGTGCGTTATTGCTAACTAAATATTGACGTACATGAAATAGATCACAATAAAGAAATACTCGGTTGAGTTTGTTTGAGACCAGGGCACGTTTGGAACCCTCATTAAATCCTAATTTTAAATTGCAGTGTCTTTACAAAAGGTCTTATTTCGATAAGTACGGTATCAAAATAGGACCTCTTCGCAATTTGACGTAGACATTTGACGTAGACAAGTGATTAATTCAAAGTTTAAAAGATATAAATAAATAAATAAATTATATTCAACGGTTTTGGCGCGTTTTGCCCTTAATTATTTTGGCTATATTATTCATTAGCTTTTGTCTGAACGAAGATGTTATTCTAAGTTAATATATTTAATTAGTTATTAAATACTTTATTGACGATAATGGAATGTCACGACTTCTGATGTTTTTATCCCATAAATCTGCCAACTCAAATGCAACGCACCTTTTTTATACAATATGGTAGCAATCAATCCCAAACTTATAAATCAGGGTTATTCAATAACTGATTTTATTTAGTTGAGTATTTTTTTGTATATAAAGAATCATTAAAATATAACATAATAATAAAAAAATATGGAAGTAAAGTCTTAGTTGTGGTAAATTAGATTAAGTAAGTTAAATTAGAGTAAGTTCTCCATTACCATTAGGAATTACACTCAACATTATAATACCGTTAATATTTAACAACACAAAACAATAATATGAAAAAAAGAGTAATTGAAAAACACCTCTGAATAATTCTTTATGCAATAAAATTCGCTGGAGCGGTTATCTCGTGTAGCGTCCGTGCAGTTGCATTTCTCATATAGAGACATAACGTAGTGACAAAAAGGCGGATATCGGTTTTTAGGGTTCTGTATTAATGTTTCGATTAATAAATATTTTATGACTTTTAAATAAAAAAAAAAAATATATTTTTTTTTATTTAAAATTTATTTTTATTTCCCTTTGGATTATTTTTCTTTAGGACAATAACTAAAACTTAGAATATTTAGTATTAATTGAAAAACGCCGAATATGGTATATATACTTCAAAGTTTTTAACTTTGTAATTAATTGTCAGGAAACTTTTATGGCTCTTTAATATTTATTTACTATTGCTACTCGGACTTGTCCGTTTTTTAGGGACGGTTATTAATAAACGTCGGGAGATAATCCAAAACTGTAAATGATATACCGTAGGTGAAATTAAACATGATATGTTATTAATATAAAACAATTGGTATGACGAATTACTTTAAAATAATGGGTAAATTCTTTTTCAGACTTACTTGTTTTAAAATGTATATTGTAAAATATGCAGTATAATATAAAATAGTTTAAATATAGTACTTACGTGTAGTGCAGTAGCAAAAAGAATGTAACCTCTTTGAATTAAAATTTAGTCCAGTCATTTTAGGTGTTATATGTCGAAAAATTCCTACTGAAGTGAAGTGAATTGAAGTCCAAGCTGAATGAAATCACGTGATGCTGCCGACGTCTTAATAGTTGAAATAAATAATACTGCAATAATCGTTGTCAAAGACATTGCCCTGTGGTGGGTTGGGTACCCACTCATGCTACGTTGTTATGATTTTTGTAACCTATTGATCTTTATAACTTTTTAGTTGGCACGAAATCAATTCCGATTTTTCACATATTCATCGAATATACATTTCTTTTGGTTTTTTCTACAAATTAGTATTTAATGGCGGGAATTCATAATAGTTCCCTGAATGTTGCCGTGTCTTTGTAACCCAAACCTTGCGAGCCTAATTTATATCACACGGCTACAAGGTCCAGGTGCTGGTGTTACCACAATCATAGAATTTATGGGTCCTTGAACTATAGCATGTAATGCATTGGATATTTCATTCAGCTTAACCAGTTTTAGAATACAAGTTTCAATTGTGTCCATTTTAAATGAGTTTGGAACAAATTCATGCAATTTTTAGGAAAATCTATCAAAATAGAACATTTGCAGATATATTACGGTGACGATATTAAAATTTTACTCAACATTAAAGAATAAAATCATTGTTTTAAACTATGAGAAATATATATTTCAATTGAACCTCGAATATAATCAACTTGAATTTATTATATTGAAGCAAAATGATATAAACTTAACCTCACCAGCACATCTATCACGGGAATTATGACACTGATAGAAAGAAATATGAGTTTTTTTAATAAGAATATAATTACACAGAGTTACAAACAGTTATTTCATCTACGTCAGATTTTTATTATTGCTACAAATGATATAAAAAAATGTAATGTTTTTTTTATATATAATTTCTTATTTTTTTATCTAATTCTGTTATTTATGTACCCAACATTCACATTGCAAATTATATTTAGGAAACACTTAATTTTATTTTTTTTTTCTAAATAAATGAAGGTAATAGGAGACTAATAGGAAAGTTTATATTTAGATATTTAACACACAATAAACAATTTATATTTTTTTAAGAAAACCTATGTGTCATTGTTCACACTTCGTTGTCAGTGTGGTCACTAGGATATTGAATAAGTAATATAAAACAATTACTAATCAATTGTATGGATACCTTTATTTAATTTAAAAGACTTGTGCGATATATCTCAATAAGGAAAGACAAATATAACACTACCTAGTATAAATGAACTAACTTCATATTCTGTATGAAAAAAAATTTCCGTTTTAAAATGGAAGGACTGTATTCTTCTTTACATTACACACTAAGGACAGATACGACTTCATCTCATACTATATGTGATGGCGGGTATTGACTTGGCTTTCTGAAATACTCGTAGGTATGGTGGAGACTTATATTTGGATAAACAAACATTGGATTTGTTACTAATGAGCTTAAGAAGATTCATTTTTTATATAATTATTATATTTAATTAATAGTTTACTCTTTGATTTTCGTTAAAAAAAAAAATAACATTTTAAAACTGATTCGTGCGGATGAAGTATTGTTGTTCTGGTCGGCAGTGCAAATCATCGGATCTTTTCTTGTCACTAATCTGTTTTTGACTTGAATAATTTAAGTAGAAATATAAACTTCTGCTCTATTAAAAGATATAGTAAAGTCCCTCAAAGTTATCATTAAAATTATGTATAAGCAACTATAAATATCTTTGCAGTTATTATACATACACAATAATAAAGTTACATTTAAAAAAGTTAATATCCTCATCTCCGGTTAAGTCGCATGTGTATTTTTAATTATATCGTACATGTTTATTGTTTGCTTTGACGTTTATTTTAGTTTTATGAACGCTCCAACTAGGAATGTGTTATAAGATTGTGTAAAGTGTATTACACTCTCAGCACCCTTGTTAGTGGTTTAATTAAATGTGACATAATTTAATGGACTGTTATTTAAATGAATATTTCTAAGAAGCAAGTTTAATTAAAATACAGCGTATATTTCTCATTGAGACTTGATTGTAGCAATTAGATAATAAGTGGTGCCATCGCTTAGGTATGTCTGAAAATATCAAAAAATATACACGCTTGTCACAATTGAGAATTCAGAAATGATTCAAGAGATATACGGAGCACTCACTCATCTTAGTAAATGTACGGAAGTTATTAAGGCCGATCTTTTTTAAAAGACGCAGTCAAATGACTGCAGTGATAACATACCACCATACAAATAAATAGTTATTTGACTTTGATTCTTTTAAAATGTTTATAGTTAGTTTGTTGAAAGAAATATAGTAACTTATATACAGCAAGATAATGATTATTAGAATCTCATCATTTGGTATTCGAAATAAACAATGTGTATTGGGGTTAAAGGTGACATGTGTAAGGAATGTTAGTTAAATGTGTGTTATAACTCCAGACTGCAGCTACAATCGAATTTTCAATAGTTTGCGATCAATACACGAAAATAGGAATTTGCGAGTAAGGAAGTCATTTTCTAAGGGAAAGTTGCTTCGTACTGGCTCATTCGAAATATGCTTACTTGGAATAACTCTATATTGTAAATAACATTAGTTTTTTTTTCTTTTAATGTAATAATACGTTCAAAATATATATTATTAAATAAGAATAATACATAATGATTATCTCCTACTAAATGTAATTGTCCTATTAAATTTCTTTTATATAAATGTTTTATAATACAGTTTAGTCAATGATTTACACTAACAATTATATTATATTAATTGTGATGCGGTACAATTATGTATAATAACTAATACAACAAAATGTGTAATGTGTTGTTGTAATTAACGTAAAACTCCTGTGGTCTCATGCCGGAGGATAGGATATTATGTTTTGAATCCTTTTGTTCTAACCTAAGTTGTGTAGCCGCGATCTTATTACGTATCGCAAGGAAACTATGCTAATGGTTTCCATTAATTTTTAAGAGCGTTGCTGAATTTTGCCGGAGTGCTTATCTGTTTGTATTAATATTGTCTGCGTTAATAAGGGTAAATAATATGAACAGAGAGACGAAGCTTCTTAGCATTCCATGGATTCACCCTGCGGGTGCCGGGCCTGTAAACACCTAACCTGTAAACACCTAACGCGGATAATCGTCGGAGTTGAAAATTATTGAATTAACATCGCTATTAAAAAACGATGTTGATGGAAGAAAGGTGAAAATTTTGTTTGTATGTATTTTTATTGCCACATAAAAAAAAATAAAATAAAAAATAAAAAAAAATTGGGCTGAACAACCCTTATCACTTGGGGATATAAAAAATAGATAACAACCTATTCTTAGACCTACTGCACATACATGTAAAATTTTACCGAGAATTTTATTTATTACATTTTACAGACATAGATTGTATGTTTATAATACAATAAAAGTATTATGGAAGATCCATTCAATTATCTGTTTCTCGATTTTATTTTACGCAACTGATTCCAAACTGTCTTGGTTTTTATAACAATTTCATCCAAGAATTAATTATTCTCACGAGTCAAGTAAGAATCACTATAAATTGAACCGCAAAACCGTTAGTAGGTGACCGGCCGTGACAGCGAGCGCAGCAAACATTAGGGAATTACAAACTTGGAAATAGACTAAAGTTCTGTAACAGTTCCGAAATGGGAATAAATCGAGCGATAAGGATTCTCTAATATAGAGTTAATAATATCAGAAGTTTTATTGTGTATTTTATTATAATAATACACATTATGGTAAGGGTAAAAGTATGAGAGAGGTAAGAAAAAGAGCGTACAAGCTGCAAAAGCACAAAACGAAAGCACTTATAAAGATGAAGCGTGAAAATTCTGAGAGAGAAAGGGATGAAAGGTTGACGAACAACTTCCGGGAAAACACGAAGCTTTTCTGGCGAGAAGTTAGTGGTTCCCGGAGTTGTTCGGTAACCTGTAGAATGAAAAAGGTGCTTTCGAAGAGCGATGAAATTTTAACTGAGCAAGCACACGTTTTGCAGCGGTGGGCGGAATTCTATAAGGAGATGTATGAACGTGAGGACGCCTCGGTCTTGACTACCAGCGTAAGGCTGAGTCAAGATGTAGCCGATGGTGAAATGAGTTTGGAAGAAGTAGAGAGCGTGATTCGAAGTCTGAAATGTGGTAAGGCTGCGGGAGCAGATGAAGTTACTGCTGAGATGATCAAATATGGTGGGCCACGCGTCTGGGACTTTTTCTGGTTTTTGTGCAATTTATGCTGGAAATCAGGGGAGGTCCCAGACGATTGGCGAAATGCAGTCATCGTATCTTTGTATAGAGGCAAAGGTTCACAGATAGACTGTGCAAGCTATAGGGCTATCAGTTTGATTAGCTTGGGCGGTAAAGTTTATGCTAAAATTTTAGCGAGAAGAATGCAAGAGAGATCTGAAAGGCTGTTGTGGGAGGCCCAAGGAGGTTTTAGACCTGGAAGAGGGTGTATAGATCAGATCTTTTCCCTCCGCATGATCACGGAAAAGTTTTTGGCCCTAAACCAAAAGGTTTTCTGTGCTTTTGTGGATTTGGAAAAGGCGTTTGACAGGGTTGTGAGAAAGAAGTTATGGGAGATACTGCCCCGATACAATGTGAACGGACCCTTGCTACAGGCTGTAAGGTCTCTTTACCGAGATCACTCAGTCTGTGTGCGCTGTGTGTGTGTGCTGTGTGCGAGTAGGAGCTGACATGTCGCCCTGGTTTGACATCCAATCGGGTGTTAAGCAAGGTTGCGCTATGTCAGCTTGGTTGTTCAATTTGTATTTGGATAGTTGTCTCCAAGGAGTGAAAGATAGTAACATGGGAGTGAAAGTAGATGACCTTAAGGTTAATTGCTTACTATATGCAGATGATGCAGTGCTCATTGCATCATCAGAATGCAATTTGCAGGCATTGGTCACCACTCTGAAAGATGGGTGTGAAATTAATGGTCTTAACCTGAATGTGGATAAGACGAAGGTTCTGATATTTGAAAGAAATGAAGAAAGAACAGAATGTAAGATCAACGTGAATGATAAGATAATAGAACAAGTGTATGAAGTGGTATATGTGGGAAGTATGTTTAGCAGAGACGGAAGATACGAAATGGATGTGGAAAGGCGTATTGCTGCCGGTAACAGAGTCAATGGTGCTTTGACTGCATTGTTGAGACGGCAAAACGTCAGTATAGCTGCACGTTTGGCTGTACACAATGCAGTTTTGCTACCGACGCTGTTATACGGCAGCCAAACGTGGGTAACACAGAAGAAGAATGTAAGAAAGATGAATGCTGTGGAGATGCGATCTCTTCGCAGAATATGCGGAGTCAGTCTAGCTGATCGAATCCGCAATGAAGAGATCCACAGAATGGCAGGTACTAGCGAAGATGTCACGTTGAGAATGAAGAAGAACGTGCTCAGGTGGTTTGGGCACGTCGAACGAATGAGTGATGAAAAAATGGTAAACAAGATTTATATAGGAAAAGTGAGCGGTAAGAGAGACAAGGGGAGGCCTCGAGTGACCTTCGAAAACACAGTATCAATGTTACTGGAGGAAGGTCACGTAAAAAGCATGAGGACCCCCCGGAGGGCATGTATGAAGAGGTTGATGTCTGTGGCCGAGGCGAAAGAGGTATGCAGAGACCGTAGCGTTTGGCGCTCCGTCGTCTTTGGCTACCCCGCAAGGGATATGGCGTGAAGGTAAATAAATAAATAAATAAGATTACCGAATATATCGAGTAGTGCGAAATAGTCCTATAGAAATCTAATTCTAATAATATAGAAGTAATAATGAGACTAATAAATAATTATATTATTCTTTTTTTTTCATTTAACATAAGTTTTATTTTTGGAACAAAATATTTCTGCGTAACCAAACAATGTACAGCTAACTAGTCCAAGAAATCTAAGATTTAATTTAATTGTATTAGAGTTATAAACATAATACGTTTAACTTAAATTCAAAATTTGATATTTACTAATCTACGACCACTGCATTGGTAGAATATTTAAAAATTTTATTCGCCATTGTTCTCAAGTGGATTGTTAGAGACTCGGTGCAATAGAATTTCGGCCATTCCATTTCAAAATCAAAATCAAAATCAAAAATCTTTATTGAAAATAAGTTTCATACAAAACATTTTTTCATTGTCAAAGCTACCACCAGCTCGGAAAATTATTTCCACAGACCTGAGAAGAGCTGGCGACAGAAACTCAGCGGGATTGTCATTTGTTTTTTTTTTTTTTTTCCTTAAATTCAAAATAACATAAATACATTACACAATATTAAATAAATAATCTTGAAGCAGCCTGGCAGCGATCGCTTCATACCCACGGTGCATTATCCTCTAAGTATTCAGATACATTGTAATATCCTTTTGCACACAAACGTTCCTTAGCTATTCTCTTAAATTTGTTAAATGGTAATACTTGAACGTTTGCTGGGACTTTGTTGTAAAACTGTATACATTGCCCCATGAAAGATTTACTCACTTTTTTAAGTCGAGTAACAGGTAGCGCGAGCTTGTGTTTGTTCCTGGTATTTATAGTGTGTATATCACTATGCTTAATAAAATTGTCAGTATTTTTATGTACATATTTAAGATTTTCAAAAATATACTGACTGGCGACCGTAAGTACATTAATTTGCTTTAACTTATTTCTTAAAGAATCTCTAGGGCCCAGATTGTAAATTGCACGGACAGCTCTTTTTTGTATAACGAAAATGGTATTTATATCAGTAGCACTACCCCACAGTAGGATACCATAAGACATTATGCTATGAAAATAACTATAATACACTAACTTAGCAGTAGTCTCGTCAGTTAGGGATCTAATTTTTTTAACAGCGTACGCGGCAGAGCTAAGTTTACTAGCCAATCCAGCTATATTAAAACTAGTTCCTTCCTTCTTAAACATTTTATGGATCTTTGGTATAAAATAAGCAAGTTGTGGATATTAATAATGATTTTTGAAGATATGGCAGATTTGCATGACTGAGAATGTATATATATAATATCAGCGAATTAAAAACATAAGCTATTTCATGATGATAATTTCATTAAAATACAAGTATCAAATTAAAAAAATCTTGACTTGAGGAGTGAGAAAGTGCGCTAGTGTTAGTGGCACTTTATTCGTCAGTTACACGCTGGTGAAGCGCTAACAGCGTTGTTGTTTCAAATTAATGTATGTTAAGTTTAGACAGCAATTAGCGAGTTCTCCAGTTCTAAGCATTGCAGGATGTATGTATGAAATGAGCAATAGTTATTTCTTTACAGGAATTGTTAGATGGTAATTACTGTGCTTTTTTGTAAAAAAGTGTTATAGTTTATGCGGAACTTGTTTTATTTAAGTTAGCCTTTTGAATTCAATAATAAGTATAACATCAACCTAATAATATTACGCAGAATCTTATATGCAAATGTAATAATAACATATAAAGACAAAGTATTTTTTAGAATATTTATAATTATCTCAAAACGATTTTTCTAATATGCTGAGATAATGTTTTGGTAAAAACCCACATTTGCTAAGTTGATATAATTTTTTATGGTTGCTTTATTACAACACTACACAATAGAAAATGTACAAAATCCTTTAGTACATTTTTTACATTTCAAACAACATTTTTAAATGATTCTTATTTATTAAATATTTAATATTATTCAGTAGCATGTATCCGCCACAACTATCAATATCCTTTGAAAAATCAAAGAAGTAAAATATTTTCTAAATCTGATTATTAAATATATGTTATTACAATAAAATTTTTTAAAACAATAAGTTCATTAACTATGAACATTAATTTAAGAGTGTAAACTTATTAAAACTCATTTAAACTCAAAACTGCAATGAAAAATGAAAATTAAATACTCAATGTCCGTATTCTGAGCACTTAATTTATTTTTAAGTAATTCCCTCAAGCGCCGTTGCGCAGTACAGTTTAACGGCCATAAAGTTTTCTGGCTTGTGGTTCAGTGAGAGAACTAAAGATTTGAATTCTTTTGTTTATGCAATTGCGTGTTTCACTGTTTATTATTTAAACATTTTTATTGTTGTTAGAGTTTTGCTGTATTTAAATTTTTGTTTTATTATTTATATATATATATTTTTGGTTTTTAACCTCAATGTGAATATGTGTGAATTAAATTTAATTTATACAGATTTATTTTTAATTCTACTCAGGTTTTAAAACTTAAATAATAATAAACTAACTTAATCTAAAATTTACATATAATAGTTAAAATAGTTTGTAAGAAGGCAGTTTCTTATTGGAAGCTAATAAGAAGATAAAATAGCTGTATTCTTTAATAATTTATATTATTATTATTTATTATTTCAAAATAGAAAAAAGAAAATTAAAAAAAAAAGTAAAATAGCAGATTTGAAAATATCTTCTAATATTTTTATGAAGCTTTTCCGCAGTGTATAGAAGTTCAATTTTTAAGGATTAGCCTATTGTATTATTTTTTAAATAATCATAAATCTGAAGCAAAATTGGCTTTTCTCAATATTATAATATGCATAATATCGCAATTTTCTTTTTTAGACGATTAGAATTTTTTCATGGTGCTGTTTTATGTGTTCTAAAGGTTCAAAAGCCCTTTATCCTATCCGAAGGGAAATGGGTGCTTGAGTAATTATTGTACGGTGAAACGCATTAATATTCCTCATTTGAATATTAATGATCATAAGCTTACAGGAATCATGGTGAAGATGTAATCAAAATGAGCTCAAAACGTCAAATGTATCACTAAAAGGAAGTAATATAGCGGTGTACTTTGCACATGAATGTTATATATTCAATTTCATCATTTTCAAAACTACATTTCCGTAGTTTTTCTGTTTTCTTCTCTAATATCTCGTAATAATTTAACAAGTTAGAACGCTTCTGACGTTTAAGCATTTGGTTTATCTTTGGTTTATATAGGGTTATCACGTGCCCGAACTTCGGAGTTATTTGAAATAGCTTCCTAACAAATAAAGACGGTACTTACATAATATTATGTTGATTGTTCTCGGCTTAATTTTTTAATACCTTCATACTGTTAAAACAGCCTTTTTTTATCTTGGCTATCTTAATATACCGGAACACCCAAGATTTTGTAAAAAAATCCTTCCAATCTGCTAGGAAATGTTGGAAACAAGTTTTCGTCTAAATCATCAGGGGCATTGTGAAATAATCGCACCCTTCTAAATTTAGCATTCAAAATCACTTTCTTTCTTCAAAAGTCATTTTTAGCAGTAGTAATACTATAATTATTTTGTTTTGCACTATTCTGCATTTGGATTAACTACTAATTTTTAGCAGGTTGTCTGTAAGAATGTGCAAAAAGATCTTTTTCTACTTAATATTAATGTTAGCTGTTCAAACATTTATTTAGCTCTTCTAGAAAACGTTATTAAAAACGTTATGTAAGGCCCTACAAGAAAAAAAAGACATTTCATTATCGCTATATCTATTATTCTTTATAGATTTTAAATAATAAATGAAAAGGCTGGACCTTAAGATACATCAGTTATAGTTTACTGACAACGCAATCGATTGCTTGTGAAGACTATACACAGATAATTCTCTTTTTATAACAAATAATAATTCGTAATGCTGCTTGAGAAACATTAAAAGCAGAGACGATGACCTTTTTAATTTAATTAAGTAGTCAAGTACGAATCTCGGTACGAGTCGGTAGTAATCTAAATAATATCTTATTCGGTTTATAATTAATGTCTGGAGGACTAACAGGATGTCATTGCAATCGAATGTGTTTTCTTGGAGGCTCTTGTATAAGGTAACAATTTTATTTTATTCTTTTATCTTCATTATTGTGGTGTTCGTGTCCGAATAGCTAATCTTGGAATCTCTTATGTATCACGTAGTCGACAGAAAATTAATTAAAAAGTATTTTCTAATCGGGTACATTGTTAAAAATGGGCGTTTCTCGCTGGCCATTTAGTGGTTTATATTAAGAAAACTCTCTATTTGATGACTTATAATTGTAATGTTATATTGTTTTCCGATGAGATGTTCTTTCTAAATGATTTGCAGCAAATAACCGTTTGCTTAATAACAAAACGCAGTATCTCAAGTTTTCTTTATCTTATGTTCAACTTATTGCACTATTAATAAAACTTTATTTTAGTTTTATCTTCAAATTAAAAATAGTCGTGAAGCACTCATATTAATAAAGAAGATGAATGTTTAAGGTCAGCCGCATATCCGGTTACTAAAATTAGCCACATTCATAGCATTTTGCTCTAAGAATTAGGGAGAAATGTATAAATTAATTGAATTAATGTACGACGAAACTGATGAAT
The DNA here is from genome assembly GCA_918358695.1 of Melinaea menophilus ssp. n. AW-2005. NCBI lineage: Eukaryota > Metazoa > Arthropoda > Insecta > Lepidoptera > Nymphalidae > Melinaea > Melinaea menophilus. Next base: position 26,379,145 of record OU911041.1, on the reverse strand, counting down.
GATACGATAAGCAAATAAAAAATAAATAGGAATAGAGAATCTCCGGCTTGATGTAACGTTAGTTTTATTATGTTCTTTAACATGTTTTAGAGCTTTAATAAATTCTTAATTAATATAAATGCTAGATCATAAAACAACATCACGTTCAATAAAAAGTTTGCCAACGTACATAGTGTTTAAGAAGCTGGTCAGAGTAGCTAAGCAACGTCGGGCGTGGTCAGTACTTGGATAGGTGGTTGCCTCGGAAATATGTTGTTAATTTTTTTACAAACAACTTAAAATAAAGTTAATAATTTTTTGTATTTTTTATCTACCATAGGTATTATATTACATACCACCTACGATTTACAATCATTAAAAGTGTTTTTTTCAGAGTTCAAGTTATCCAATTTCCTAAATTTTTATGTTAAAATTAAATTTTGTGTTAAAAAATGTTTCATATAGTAAATGGAGAGTATCACATCTAGTACAATAAGGCATCTATTTTGTCAGAATAACTCTCAGCTGACGCTATTGGTCTATCCGGAGCCGAAACAAATGAAACTGTCTCTATCCGTTCCAATCTAAAGATAGAACGTTACTATTGTCATCATAAAACTTGCAGTCAAGTTGTATTTTATATCAATTATTATTCAATATTGTTATAAAGTCACGTAACGTAAGTATTATTATAACGTAATCGCTGAAATAATTTTATGCTAGATAAAATATATTTTTTTTCTGAAGTGGTTTACTACCACCGAATTTTTCTAATCTTAATTGTAATATAAAGTATATTCATAATGCCTTATGAAGCAAAATAAATATTACTATATTCGAAAATAAATAGTATACCACAGTTAAGGCGAAGCGCCAACAGCTTTAGAGGCAATGCGGCTGCACCTTTTCCACTTCGCTATTTTACGAATAATAAACAAATTATAAATTTTAAAGGCCTGTACTTTAAATATTATTGCAGTGGTCATACATCGTATTCACTTCTTAGTCGGGTAAAAGTTCGGCGTAATACACTCGAGGTATTGAATTTATATGTTAAGAAGCTCCAAACTTAGTACGGATACAAATTTATAATATTATTTTATGTACATATATTTAAATTTCAGTAATACCTGCTACAATTCTAATATTGTCTTAACATGAAAAAATTTTGAAAAACATAAAGACCATGTTCTTATTATTATTTAATTTGTTTAATATCTTTTACAAGATATTACCGAGTCAACACTGAAGAGATTGTAAAACAACACAAAACAGTAACAATAACATAAAGCAGGTAAGTATTTTTCTTTATATTTTATACTAGGAAAATTACAATCAAACTCGTATAAAAACATCCACCATACGAGCTTCACAGAAGCCAAAACTCCTTGGTGAGTGTCATGTATATAATATTTTATTGAGAAAATATTATTATCTGAAGTATTCTTCTTGGCACGCAAGGCCAACAAGAATACTTCAGATAATTTTTGGTTTTAAGAAACGGTTGGAACGGCAGAACCTTCCTGCTCGACATGTAAACTATTTATGTATAAAAGTAAATCTTATAGTAATTAAATAAAACTTGTTCATGATACAACGATTTCTGTGTGTGAGTTAAAAATATGTTTGAATATTTAAAATATATTATAAATATAAATCAAAATAGATTTTATATTTGAATGGAGTTGTATTCGTTCACAATTACTGCTCGTACACCAGCAGCTTTACCATCCAATTGTTAGTCCTTTTCAATTAACTTTGGATCCCTTATACCCTCGTCACGGAAAAATCCGCAGTCGGATTTTACTCAGTTAATAAAAATGCTCTTTTACAAAGAAACGAAAATATTTCGTTAAATGAACCAGGTATCCAAATTATTTATCAAGAAAATACTTTAATATTTCTATACAAGTTAAAAAGGTCTGGAATATACATCGTTTTGTTACTTTTTTATCTGATTGATATTTTACTTTTGGTGTATTTGATAATATTAAGTTTTAAGGAGAGACAGTTTATTGATAATGTTTAGGTTAGATACTCATAACAATGCAGCCTATTGTAGAGCTCATAACAATGCAGCTTATTGTAGAGCTCGTGTAGTACAGAGTAACACAATACGATACAACAAATTATATTTTTCCTTCTTCAGAAAAATTTAAATCATTCTAACTTCATTTAAATATAACAGATTAGTTAAAACATGAAAATTATTACTAAATGATAATTACTCTTTACTTTAATATTACACAGAAAAAACATAAGTTCACCAGACACCCTCTGATTTAAAATTGCAGTAAAAGCTACCTTCAATTTTAAAAAGACTCAATTATTTTTTGTGATAAAAAATCATAAACAAAATAATAGACTCGCCAAACGAAATGAAATACTTTACATGAAATAAATAAAATAATTTAATTTAAAATGTAACAAAGACTTGAAACATTTAAAAATAACTGTATCTTAATCATACTAAAATAACAATAGCTATGTTAACTTTGTGTCTCTATAACTTTTAATTTGTGAACCCTATTTGGTAGTAGTGTTATTAGTCTTAGGTAAAGTTCAAAATGCTTTGTCCTTTATTAAATTGTCTTTTACTTTGTACAGGAAGTCAAATTACAATTGAGTTTCTGCCTTACTTTTAAAGTTTATAGCTAATATTTGTGATTGGGATTATCAATTAGAGAGAAAAAACGAATAAAGGAAATAAGATATATTTGTTATATATTGAAATAGTTAGAGTCAATCAATCATCTGATGATAGTCAATATGTTTCACTCTTTCTTCACTTGGACTTTGATGGTGACAAATTATATATTTATGTACTGTCATTTTATACTTTGTAAATTGTACCATTTATATATTTATATACTTAACCGTTAATCTATTTTGTTTTGGACGGTGCTTTGTTAATTCAACTAGTACAGTGGACAGTATATATAATTATAATAGTTGTCATTAGTTTGGTTTATGTCTAATCTGATATCTCTCAAGCCTTATTGGGACACTTCAGAAATGTGCTTACTCTAGCAGTTCAAATAAATGATTGCTAAACCTCTGGTATTCTTTTTTTTTATTTCTTATCGTAAGTATAAGCTATCTTTTTTGACTTGCTGTCTAATGTATGTTTTAATAAGTAAATAAATGGAATACAAGCAAATAGTTTGTCTTATTGTAAATGAGATAATTTCGGCGATTTCGTAAGCGAGCTGCAGTTAATGGGTTACAGTTGCAGCTAGGTAACACCAATTACTATATACTTTATTGAATCTTATTTTGAAATTTAAGCGTGTTATCCCAATACGTTAGATATTAAAATAATTTTAAAATATATATATGCGTGTATTTTGCATGAAAAATTATTGAATTAAATGGATTACAGTAAATACTTCCTCAACAATTTTTTTTTATTTCATAAATGGTTTTTTGGGGTAGAATATATTTACAAACCTCAAAGTACATTATGATGAAATAACTTAATCGCACGCAGTTTGAGTATGGTGTCAGAATAGGAACGTCTGTTAAAAAAAAATCCATATTTCATGTAATTATTGATTGTCTAATTATGATTTACCGTTCCTTTTTTTAACTTATGTTGTTTCGTTTAATATCATAATAAAATACAGATTTGTCCTCCTTTCTTTCCTTGCAATGAAAAAATAATATTTATAATATTTATTGTTCCGTGTCAGTATATTATAATACTCGCTAAAGGAGCAACGCTAATGCTGATCAAATACTAGAAATGCGGGTTCCATTACGCATACACTTGTTAAATATAAAAGAAATTCCTAAACGATATTTAAATATTTAGTTTGTTAATAAAGCACAATGTAACAAAATTAATAGTTAATATTTTATCCAACACACATATTCGTTGTCTTATTTTAATTATGTCACTGAATTACACAACAGTTCCCACTTTTCAGATGTCTGTTTGTCAGAGATTATTCAACAGTTTATCCTTCATATGTCTGATATTGACTTATATATTTTTGTATTAAGATATCACAAAATTAAAGTTAAGACTATATGACCAGGATAAAACAATCATTTATGAATAAAAATTATAACTCTACTACTTCTTTTCTGTTTCTTTTCATTATATGCAGTAATGTAGGGCAAGAAAATGTTATCTTATTTAAGTATTATATTAATTTTCACCAGCTCTTAATAAAATTCTGTAAATATATTTTTTCGTCTTCATGTAAGAGTAATTTTAAGGCCACGGTCTCGATTGCGGTGAGCTGAGAGGGATGTTTAATATATATGAATGTATTTAAAATAAAAACTAAAATTAATCTCAATGTACATTTAACTAAAACGTTTAAGGAACACTTTTTTATAAACAATTAAATTTTTTCGGAACCAACTGTTATTTATATAATAAGATTTTAAAAACATTCTTCAATAATAGAACATAAGTTTTAGATGCATTAATTAAAAACGGAATTGAAAACTGAAAAATTGTTAATTAAAGATAATTCTATTCGAGGTCTTTGTCAGAAATAGATATGGAAAAATTAATGTTATCAAGAATCTGTTTAAAAAACAATTTTAATATTCCATTATATTGTAAAATAATTGATTAAAATACTTAGCCCGTTTTAATTTTCATAATTAATAAGTACTCAAAAGTTTAAAACGTATATAATCAGTTTTTTAGTACAGAGTATATGTAATTTCATGATATAATGGCCGTTTTGTCGAGTCCGCGAACAAAGTTAATACAATAGCCAAAATAAAAAAACCAACAATGACCCGTAACCCAATTAAAATCTGAAATTGGAGCTCGAACAACAATTGAAAGAATTTAGAATTTATTTATTTATTTTTTGCAGGCGTAACGTAAGAAATATATGTAAAAGGGTTTAATTAAATTACAGATATCATAAGTGCAAAAACAAACCAGTGACGGCTTACTCGAGCTACTCGAGCTACTCCTGCTACTCGAGCTACTCGAGCGATGAGGTTAAGGTGGGTGTTTATCTTAAATGGCATTTAAATAATTTTGATAGTTATAAGATAATACAACGTTATCAGTCAAACAAGATTATTTGTCTTGTTTATGAAAGTCTCACAAAAATTAATAAATATTTGATAAAGTTTAAATATTTTATATTTTACCATTAGTTCTTGTATAAAGACGCAGTCTTTAGTAATCAAATAACGCACACTGTTTATAAAATTATATTACTTAAAGTTACTGCTTCAGTATTAATAAATGTTTTATATTTTTTTGACAAAATAATTCAACTTTAATAATATATTATATTAAAAGTTTATATATAACTTATATAAAAATCTGTTATATTATTGCTATTTATTCTGAATGAACAAATCCCAGTAATTGTATTTAAATTAAATTTAAATTTAGAATTTTGAGACAAAATTATTTCACAGAACAGAGCAGTACGCGGTCCTTTAAAGTCTACCAATAAATTCAATTTTGAGGGCGAGCTAACACTATAGCTGCTGGGAAAGTCTCTTTAACATGAACAAGATACAGTTCTAAGGGTAGACAAATGTGTCAGGACACGAAATGTCTTGTTATCATCTGTAGCGAACACAGCTATGGATGGTGTTATTGGAATTGATGTTTCATACTCGTATTGTATGCTTGCACACTTGCGATGTTAAGTCTCTCAATAACAGTAAAAAAAAACAAATAAATCATGATTAGAGTTTCATTTCTTATTTAATGTTGTTGACATGAAGATAAATTTCCTTAGTTTGGTAATGGTATTAAAATCTATTCTCTATAATTTAGGTATGTGTCATATTAAACTCAAAGCTATAGCTCACAAAATCAATATTAAATAATCATGGTGAGAAAGGATAAATCAAAATTAAATCTGGACATTACATACAATGAAAATTGGATAAAATTACCTGATGTCTCGTGTCAAATAAAATAGCGTGTGACATTATTTTATAATGACAATTTGAATGTTCTTGTGTTCTTTAGATTTTTGCTCTTATTGTATGTTTATGCCTAATGTATAATCAATCTACCCACAGTAGAGCGACAGCCAACACTTCCAGCACATGTGAAGAGAGTTACTGACTGAAGAAGCAAAGTCTTGAAAGTTTCAAATATATTAATATTTTTATTAAATATGCTCTTATTACGGTACATGAAATAAAACAAATATTCAAAACAATAACAGACAGCGGCAAAGATATGAATCACGATAACCAGTCATGAAAATCGATAGAGCCTTGTAGCCCTGATTTACTGACAATAACCACAGTACCTCTGGGTGCTGAGTTTCACAATTCTATAAACAAACAGGTCTAATTCAAATAAATGACTTATAGGTACTGGCAGAATATTGAACTACCAGAATATTCCATTTTAAGTGTTCATCTCGTCGGCAGTATTTAGTTTGGTGTACATTTCATCTGGTGTAATTAATTTATCAGAATCTCTTCTCCAATTAGTGTTCCTAGCTAAATAGAGTTTCTTAGAGTAGGTTTTTAATGTATTTTTTTTTTCCAGGACACATAATAAATATAAATAATTTAAGTTAAAAGATAAGGTTCTAGACAAGATTTTTTTAGTACTAATTCACGGGTGATTTAGTTAAATATTTAATCTGATATTTCTCCTTGGTACCTAAGCTTACCGCAAAAATATTAAGTCTCGTCGTGTCATATATTAAATGATGATTAAAAAAACACATTTTATATACAAAATAAAAAAAATAACCACTGAAAAACGAAACACTAAAGAAACTAGAAATAAAAACAACTTTAATATATGATCTTTCAAAATCGTAAATTCTCGATGGGTGGGAGTCGAAAGACCTTAGAACGCAACATTTTAACAAACTCGATTGTAGTACAACAGAACTGTGACGGATTTTTATGTTACACCTTTTATGTTACTTAAAATTATTGGAGACTAGGAAATATATACTACTTTTTTATAATTGTATATATGCTGTATAATATTTAACATATAATATTTGTTAATAATTGTACACTTCATTTAAGCTGCTGTATTTTCTGATTCCGTAAAATTAAATGAAAATTAGAAAAAAAATAATTCTTTACTCGTATTAATATTACTGATAAATATCAGAAAATTATTCTCAACCCGCAGGGACGATCGATCGACCGAAATGGAAATTTTAATTAACTTTTAGTATATGGCTTTGAAAATTAATGTATCCTTCGATGACTATCGGATAACCTAATTTCTAAAACCGATTGCTAAATTGCTAATAACATATTAAAAAAATAATAAATTTATTGAAATTGAAGTTTGAGATGATACAAAAATATTGTAGTCATTATAATATTACTTAACTCCTATTTTAATACCAGTAGTTTGACCAAATTACTAACCAATTGAATCGGCAGTCCTATTATAATTATGTAATTGAAATAAAAATAAGATATTAGATGTTATTAATTAATCGTCATAGATTATTAACATAAAAATAATTAATTCAGATCTGAAATTATTATTTATTTAATACAAAAAATAAATACTACTCTGTTTAAGAAAACAATGAGATTAGAGTAATTTTTTTCACTGAGTATAGATAAGATGAAATATGTATATTTATGTAGATTCGTTACATCTGCTCCTACTAATGTTATTCGGAATTAATACGACAGAAACACGAAATGTATTAAAATGACTTGATTTGACATTTTATTTCACTGGATTAACATTGGCCTATATTAGGCTAATATTAATCCAGTCCGTATTTAAATAAAAATTTTAAAAAATAAGTTAAATAATGTCATAAAGGTCACATAAAAATAGGTACAGAAAGAGGAAATTAATATTGAGATATAGAACATTTTCCGTGAAGTTTTGCAGCGTACTTTCAAACTAATATAACCAAATAGTAGAAGATAAGTCAGGTGCTTGGAGTAAGTAAACACATCTGCAAGCATACTCTCGATATTGTGCAACAAATAAGAAACTTCACTATCTTGCAGAAATCTATTTCCAAAGTAAATATACACACAGATAGTATACAGTTTTTGTTATATATAGATTTTGTTTTGTTTCTTTTGTTATATATATTTGCGCGAATCACCATAAATTACAATATAAAGCTGTAAAAAATACAGAGTAATAAATAAATAGCCCAAAACAAAATTGAAACAAAAAATCATTGATGATATATTACAAATGAAAAGTGATCACTGAGAACCACGAAAAATCAGTAAAGTTAAAATCAGTGAAGTTAAAATCAGTGAAGTTTTGCACACACGTAGTTACCATACCTTAGCATTAAAAAAGTTGTTAAGTGCAAACTTATGATCGTTATTTGCACTTTATTATCGACTAGCAGGTTACCCGTGCTTCGCGACGGGAATAAACAAAAAAAAACTGACTTTCGTGAGTATTGAAACCATGACCCTACCCTTCAAACATACACGCACTATCCTCCAACCCATCATGACTCGCTATCAGTGCGAGAAAGCCTTGAGTTTGACAAATACAGAGTTTCATTCCTAGCGGGTTATAAGTACACTCTTAATTCTCACATCGCAGCGTGTTGAGAATTAACATAGTGACTGGTCAAATAATTTAAATTTCTACTGCAATGCAATGGAAGAAAAGAGGGAGCGGGGCGTAAATTTTGTAGTTTTTTAGCTGTAACTTTGGAACGGTTTGGACCTATGAAAAATCCTTTCTTATTGCACCTATTCAATATGTCAGGAGTCTTATGTAAAAATTTCAGCTTTCTAGGTATTACTGTTTGGGCTGTAGAGCGATGAATGAGTCCGTGAGTGAGTATCTTTGTGCTTTATATATTAAGATAGCCGTGCTTCGCGACGACGGCGAAAGTAATCAAATATTTTGTTTGAATTTCCACACCACCGAGGAGGTATCAAACAGGCGCGTTATATTTTTGAAGTTTTTTAGCTGTAAGTTTGGAACGGTTTGGACCTTTGCAATATCCTTTCTTATTGCACCTATTCAATATGTCAGGAGTCTTGTGTCCAAAATTTCAGCTTTCTAGGTATTACGGTTTGGGCTGTAGAGCGATGAATGAGTCAGTGAGTGAGTGTCTTTGTGCTTTATATATTAAGATATGAATTAAAATAAAGTATTACCTTAAAAATCATATTGTCTATTGAACCAACTTACTCCCAGATATTCGTGTAACGTATATTTAGAATAAAATCTCAATATTGTAAGTCATGTTATCGTATAAATAGACATAAAGTCACAACCATTTAGCTCTGCTTCACAACCCGCTAACATTATAACTAGGCACACCGCAATAATAAGTAGAGAATACAATTCAGACTAAATACTTAATAAAGTACAAAACTTACTTTTCATTAGCTGATACTGTTTAAAACTTTTCAGTTAACACTCAAAACTTTAAATATAAGGTAATTATAAATAAATACCTTACCAAAATAAGAAGAACTTAACACAATAAATTTAATTGGAAATGTTAATAACAATAATACAATTCTTGATGAAAATATCTTCCTTTTTAATCAAAATCAGGTAAAGTTAACACTGTAAGAGACAATATAATTTTACCGTATTTAAACTTCTGTATTGATTGCATTAGTTTTATTAATTTATACATTATTTTAATTTAAGAATATGATATATTATTCAAACTAATAGATAACATTTTAAAAATCAATGTGTGGTAGTTTTAAAAATATTAATATATTTTAAAAATAATGTTCATCATTTACGAGAAATGCAAGTAAAAAGAATTAATATTGAATTCATTTTAAAAATGTGACTGTGTTAGAACAATTAACTTTAAATTTAAAAAACTTTCATGCAACGTTAATTAAATTTTCATTTTTTGTCAAAAGGAACAAAATTAAAAAAAACGTCAAATATATTTCAATATTATATTTAAAAATAGAATTTAAAAGCTAAAACTAAAGCTAACTAGGAGTCAACGCTTCACAAATGTTAAGAAATTTTGTCAATTTATATATTATTTTACAATTCATACATTAAGATATCTTTAGTAGCTATGATTACAACTATGAACAAAACATTCAATTATTTTATTGACAAAAATATAAAAGTACGTCATTCAATTAGAAAAGATTAGCATAAATGTAGAAAATGGCGAACCAGGTACAAAGAAGTATTTTTGCTACCGGAAAATAGTATAAAGAATAATGCTCTGTGTCTGTGAAATAAAAAAGTTAATGCCATATCTAACAACTTTTAAGGCAACTGCAATTACATTTATTAAAATAAATGGCAAAACTTCACGTTGGTACATTGTATCCATTTTTTATTCAGTTTTTTTTTTATATTAAAGTGAAAAGTTTTGGTTTGTATAGCTGTTATCTATTCAACTATATTATTTACTTGATTATATTTTTACTTTCCTTATAATATATTTTAGGACCAAAAACATTTTCTAAGATATGAGATATGATACTAGACTTGACAAAAATGTTATTATTAAGACTAATAATGGAATATCTTTAGGTCTATTTTTGTATTCAAAAGTGCTTTGACGCCTTTAAGTGTTATGTTCAGTGACATATGTCAATAGGAAAATTAGACAGATAGTTGATATCGCTGTATTAATTAGCTGTACTTTATATACCTTCATAATATCCTCTGAAGATCTATGGTAGTAGGAGAAGCTTTTTCTATTTCACAAAAGAATGTCTTAGGTGGTAGAGCCTAGCTGTAGTTTTCTGACTGCAGCTCGTATTGGGCTGGCTCGACCGGGGAAGGACCACCCTCTCACAGAAGACCGAGGTGTAGAGACCAAATTCATTTGGTTATGTTCCGTCGGTGAGTGAGAGAATCCGGAATGTCCCAGCTGGTAAAGACGCACACTCGTCTACCGGACGTGGACAGCCACACGCCCTCTTTGTTGGATCTTCTGCTGACTACACATCCAGAAAAGTACCAGATCACTGTCGAGGCTACCTTAGGTTCCTCTGATCTGGTACGGAGTGTAGTGCCCATTCAACGTCCTGCTCGCACAAGACCTGCGACTCGACGCGTTTGGCACTACAAGTCAGCGGATTGGGATGGAATGCGGTCTTTTTTTGCATCCTACACATGGGGGCCGATTTGTTTCCCTTTCAATGATCCTAGTGACTGCGCTGCGGCTGTAGCTGATGTGATACTTCAGGGCATGGAACTTTTTGTACCAAGCTCTGTGGTACCACTTGGCGGCAGATCGCGGCCTTGGTTTGATGCGTCTGTCAGGGCTGCAGCAGCTGGCAAACGGCAGGCTTATCAAGCTTGGGCTAATGCGTTAGTCACTAAGGATCCGAACTCTAGAGTTCTGAAGAGGAAATACAACCGTGCCTCCAGATTCTTCAAACGGCAAATCGCTAGAGCAAAGTTCAAGCATGTCGTCAAAATTGGGGATCAGCTGGCAAAGTACCCGCCTGGCACGCGGAAATTCTGGGCGCTTTCCAAGGCCACTCTGGGCAACTTTAGCCAGCCGTCCCTTCCGCCCTTGCACATGGGGAATGACTCTCTGGCCCACACGGCAAAAGAGAAAGCCGATCTCTTGGGCACTCTTTTCGCCTCCAACTCGACTTTGGACGACCAAGGGAAGACACCGCCTATCATCCCGCGGTGTCAGAGTTCAATGCCGGAAATAGTTTTTCGACAAAAAACTATCAGGCAGTCTCTATTTTCCTTGGACGTTCATAAGTCGAGTGGGCCGGATGGCATTTCTCCATTAGTGTTACGAACGTGTGCCCCTGAGTTGACTCCAGTGCTAACGCGTATATTTCGGTACTCCTACCTTAAAGGCGTAGTCCCGGTCTCATGGAAGCGTGCCCTTGTCCATCCGATCCCTAAAAAAGGTGATAGCTCGGACCCAGCTAACTACAGACCTATCGCCATTACCTCCCTTCTCTCCAAAATAATGGAGATTATTATCAACCGACAGCTCCTAACGTACCTCGAGGATCACCAGTTATTTATTTCCAACATACATTGTTATGCGGATGACAGCACTGGGGATGCGGTATATTCCGGTCGTGCAGGTCTCTCTCGGGAAAACGTCGACGAGTGCCGAAAGAAACTTGTGTCTTCAATAGAGACCTCGCTGGGGATGGTCTCTGAGTGGGGTGAACTGAACCACGTTCAGTTCAATCCCCTAAAGACACAGGTTTGCGCGTTTACCACTAAGAAAACCCCATTTGTCGTATCACCGCTCTTTGAGAGCACTCCCCTTATTGCCTCGCCAAGTATCAGAATACTGGGTCTCGACATTTCGAGTGACTGTCAGTTTCGTGGTCATCTGGAGAGCAAGGCCAAGTTGGCCTCGAAGAAATTGGGCGTGATCAATAGAGCGAGGCAGTACTTCAATCCTGGCCAAAGACTTGCGCTCTACAGAGCGCAAGTCCGGCCACACATGGAGTACTGTTCTCATCTTTGGTCTGGATCACCCCAATATCAGCTTCTACCATTTGACCGCGTACAACGGAGAGCCGTTTGGATTGTCGGGGACCCGGTGCTCTGTGAACGGCTGGACTCTTTGGCATTGCGTAGAGACGTGGCTTCTTTGTGCGTCTGCTACCGCATTTACAACGGGGAGTGTTCCGAAGAACTATTCGACCTGATGCCTACCGCCGAATTTCACTACCGCACAGCTCGCCATCGCCTCCTTTATCATCCATACCACCTGGACGCATGGCGATCTTCAACTGTGCGGTTTTCAAGGACTTTTTTCCCACGTACCACTCAAATGTGGAACGAACTTCCTTCGGCGGTATTTCCAGATCAATACGACATGGGTACCTTCAAAAAAGGCATATATTCCTTTCTCCAAGGCCGGCAACGCTCCTGTGAATCCTCGGATGTTGCAAGAGTTCATGGGCGGCGGTGATCATATACCAACAGTGACGCGCAAGCTCGTTTGCCCTCCTCTAACATAAAAAAAAAATGTTGACCTAGTGACAACATGAATCCTCTGGAGTCCCTTAAACTGTTTTCATAAAAACTACTTAATTTACGTCGAGATCACTTTTAATTTTAGAACATAAATGACTGTCTGGACAAAAATAATTTTTTTAATGTGAAAAGCCACATATTAGAATTAAAAATAAATTACAAAATTATAAAAAAAATCTTTGAAACAATAAAAATCGTGGGACATGAAAATAATTTTTCCAATAGCTTTCCCAAATTTATCACTTAGAATCAATATGAATTCTATAATTCCTTGTTGATATGACAGCGTGATAAGACTAGCAGTTAGTTGTTTTATCTTTCTTTTATTTCAACGCTTTATGACAAATAAAAGAAAGATATACTTACTATACTTAAAATCAACAACAAACAAAACAAACAAACAAACAAACAAAAAATCAACTTAAAATTTAAGTATTAATTTATTAACTTTGGTATTGGTTATGTATCGGTATATCCACCACATGCCAATGCGAACAGCCAATAGCCTGCAATGTAAATGTATCCAAAGCTTCAGGTTAACGAGATAGATTGGGAGTAGATCTGTATGGGTTTCTTACATTATATCAATTTAAATGGAAGTCGTACTTTAGATACCAATTGGGAAGAATAAGAATCCGAAAAACTTGTGAAAACAGATTTATATCACATCTAATAATAAAAGCAATCACAATATCGCCTGCTTTTATGACAATAATAATACATTTATATGTTAAGTAAAGAAAAAATATTATTATAAAATCGACATATTTTTATTAGTAATTACATAATTTATTTTAATTTCTAGACGTAGTTTACCTTTCTTAAGGTTTAATGAAATTCGATCGCTGCATTTAGATAGTATAGTTTATGCAATGTCATCTTGATAAAGGCCATTAGATAAATTGGTATTGTATTCGAAGTAAAATGATTGGTGTTTATATAAATTAGGTCTACGGAATTTTATCTAATTAATTGTGGATAAGTTTAACTCCAAAATCCAAGGAATATTAGACTATTACAGACATAATCTAATTACTATATAAAAGTGAAGAAATATATCTAAAAATCTATAGAGGGGCTATAAAATTATTTAACGTGTTTAGCCTTTGAGAGTTTTTATGGGCCTTATAACTCTCGATATATATTCCTTTCATTAATATTGAGAATCTGAGGCTATAATTTAAAGATCCCTGTTCTGTTTTGGATCAAATATTCATTCAACACTTATAACGTAATACGGATATATTTTTATTTCACCTGTTTATTATACAGTACAGTAAAACTTTGAAACATGTCTTGTTTTGATATGAATCCTTTCCTAAAACATTTTTTTTATAATTACATATACACAAAGATACTTGTAGTCTTATAATTTCTGGTATGTAAATATATAAATCTGATAAAAAAGTTATTTTATAAAATAATATAAATATTTTTTTTTTTTTTAGATTGGTTGGAGTTTATATTTATCAAACAATACCGACAACTTATTTGAGTCAATTATATTCAAAAATTGAATTCTGGTTAACCGTTCTGTCAATTAATAATTTAACACATGAACACTTAGTCTCAGTTAACCCAATTTACTTGTGAAATAATTCATCTGACCTTTATTAATAGCTTTAAAATATTTAGCTCTCTATCAACAGAAATTTTGCATATCAGTTAAAAAAAAACAATAAAATACTTGTACATATTTAGATATTGTATTTTATAGTTAAAAAGATATTAACGTAATTTTCAATTATTATGAGTTATATTTTCAGTAGCAATAAATTTTCCAGATATTACGTAAAATTCGTATTCTCATGTGAGCTTATGCTAGCCGTAAAATGTAACTCTTTCGCAGTTTAACTGTACTACTGTTATATGTTATATTTATTAAGGATGACTTACTTTTATATGGCTTATATTCTGCATCCATATATATGTATCGTTTTTGCGGTTTTGTAATATTCTGTGAGTAAATTTCCAATGTTTCTTAATAACGTTATAATATACATATAAATTATAGGAAATTGTAAGCGACTTTATATAATTATGATACTTTTGTATGCAGTAGATAAAATACAAGATAACTTTTTTTCCAATTCCAAAGTCCAATACGAATCTTATTTTTAAAATCATATTGATATTATTATAAAATAACATGCTTTCCTTTTACCTTAACTTTTTTCAAGAACACAAGTTGGATTTCAATTAAAATATATTGTGTACTCGCATCATATAAGCGTACCTCATTGGATTTCAGAATATAATTACCAACATTATACTTTATCTTTCAAATAATTCAGTGCTAACATTTGTTATATTGTGTCTACACATTTTCGTCGATTCTTTGACTGTACCACGGCAATTACTTACACGAATTGAAATAAAAACATCAAAAAATGAAGGATAAATATAATTAAAAAGAAAACGTAAAGTGACGCGAAAAGGACTAACTACGTTCTCTTAAAGCCACACTGTATTAAAATGTGTCTTTTCTCATAAAAGATTTGGAACTAAATATAATAGTGAATATTATAAATTTAATTATTTATTTATATGTTTACACTAAACGTAAAATACGACCAGTAAAAAAAAACAAAAACTAAAAATTATGGGGACACAAAATATTGTCTTATCGCTTAACGACGATTTCATCCAAACAATTCACTTTATGGTTGAGATACATTTACATAAATTATAGAGTAAATATATTCATAGATATTGTTTATTTCTTTCCTTCAACAGTATTTCCGGATTAATACGACATGGGTACCTTCAAGAAAGTCGTGTCCTCACACGTTCTACGAAAATACATACCTGTACATCTTTTTAGATATCTTTGGATAGCAAAATGTTCCTTAACAGATTTTTAAATACTGTTAATGATTTCGATTTTCATCATTTCAGGTGCGCTCTCGACTGCCAATGAGGTAACTCCGAAACCAGTCTGTTACTTATGGAGATATATTAATATAATGTAGCAATGTTGAATGTAGTAAAATGTCAAAAATCTGTATTAATCTGTATTCAAATTATTGCTAAAACTAGTAACGTCAATACTATAAGCTGTTTATTATCCATTGCCATCGGTATGTTATCAGTGACTTTGGCCTGCGTAATAATCGTATTAAGATAGGAGCGAAATCCGGATTGAAAGAGATTAAAGTGATAATTGTTAAGGAATAGGTTTCAGTGCACATAAACTATATTTTTAAAAGGATTTTGGAAAGGAAGGCCAGAATGGACACAGGATGAAAGTCGCTGAAAAGCATGATTTGATTCTTTTGTAATAAAATGTAATCTGGCCTCTTACCAAACTTCAGGAAGTTTATCAGCAGTCATTATTATTTCACGTCATAATATTTGTTAGATGCTATATCATAAAAGTATTTCTAATAACTTTACTCTTCAGCCGTCACTCACATTTATTTTGCGGTAGCTCTTAATTATTAAAAAACCGTTTTCATTTATAAAGTGAAAACGATAAAAAACAATAAAACTGGAAAAAATCATAGTTCATTAAATCATAATCATAGTTATTACCAACTAAAGAATATCTATTAACAATTTAGTTATTAACAACTTAGGTTCGGCCGTATATAGATTTAACAACCAGTTATATTCATAGTCGCTTATTACGATAACTACTGAATATATATTTATCATTACGATAATTTCTAAACTAATTTATTCATCACAGTATAGTAAGTAGATTTTATGGAATATGGAATGAATATGAAATATATTGCATTTCATAAAAATAAAATGGTTTATAAAAGCGTGGAAACCGATTTTAGTATATTTAGTATATTTATGTACCGATTATGTTGGAGCTCCATTTCAATATCTCAGCCTTTCAGCTTCGCGAATACATGTAACAGTATTTTAAATTCTTTAGCATTAACTAAACTACAGTAAACTTTAAAGTGTCATGATACTCTACGTTATTTTTTTTTATTATTATACTTTTTTCAGTTCTTGTCTTAAGTTACTTTAACAGTTTTATACTAACAGTTTTATCTTAAAATATTAAATAAACTAATGCGTTGCATATTCACAACGAAACGGTTACCTTTATTTTATAATTAATTAAAATATAATATATAATTAATATATTTTTGCTACGTCGTCGGAATTCTGTGAAATAAATTAACCAGACAGTTCCTCGCAACCCGTGAAAACAGATAAATGAAATGCAATAAAAATAAAAGCGACTATCTACACAATACTGCTCACCCATCTCAGTTCCCACCCCTTCACTAAATTACTACAGACCGTTTTCTTTCCATTTTCATACAAAACAAAAGTGAGCATATTTTTTTATGGACTAATAATTACAATATTCATGAAGTTTTGCAGCTGGGAGCCGGGCTGGTTATTTAAATTAATTATTTTTATTACGTTTTAGGTTGATTTGATTTCTGTCTTACTCTTAATAAGAACTAACATTACAGCAGTCGCTTGTCTCTTCAGCGTGAAGAAACTACAGTTTTAATTAGTCAAATGTATAAAAAAAATATCTTGTATATATTCGTGATGTACGAGTACATATTTTTCTACTATTACAATTTACTGTTAATAATGAATGTTAACAAAGATACATTATGTGCATTGTAAGTTATTGCGTCTGTGAGACATTTCACGATTGTTCACTTTATCCAACAATAAAATAACCCATTCTATAACAATAAACTAGAAAATTGTAACTGATATAAAAATATATAGTTTGTTTTGTTCGTGAAAATTTTAAGTATTTTATCCTTAGTAATTATCAATAACTTTCGCTACTTTAATGCAATAAAAACGATACGAACGATATTGACTTTTGAACCGAAATAATTATTGACTTAATGTTATCGGGAAAAGTTATAATCGCCACAATGATGAAAATAAAAGTTAGAAGCGTATTGTTGCGACGTCTTCAAAATATCTTAATTTAATGATAAAGAAAATAAACTCAAATTCTTATGCAGTCTGCCAAATTCGTTTTTAAATATTTAAGTTTAATCTTATCACTATAATTGAAAAGTGATAGTTTACAATCAGTATTCTCGTAGTGATGAATTATTTTTATTAAATATAATTAACATCACAGGTTAATTCATAAAACTATATACCTTAATATTTTCTAATTGATTTAGATTTTTTAATATATCTGAGACTTGACATTTTAATTATCTTTATGTAATCACAGTAATTTAATGACAACAAACATATTCTTATAACCAAGATCAAAATATATATATTTTTGTTTATATAACTTGCTTTTATTACATATTTTTCAACAGAAGATTTCAAGATTGGTTCCAATCTATACACTGATAAAATAAAGGGCGACGATGTTTATTTCGAGATCAAAGTCACAGCTAATTCAGGGACACACACACCTTCTTGTTGGATTCCATGCCGTAAATATACAACCCCATATGTAAGCAACTTTATCTGTAAGGATTTAGGTATTGATAGCGAGCAAGATATTGACAACATGACGTTGTCAAATTATTAACACTGAGTAAGATTGGTGCAACTCTCAGTTTAAAATATTTGATATGCTAATATACTTACAACCTAATTAAAGTTATAAATATTCTATATACTGACACGTCTTTTAGAAATAAATTATCTTAATAAAAATATATTTATTTATATTTTGAAGTATGGTTTACATCTTTATAATAAAACTTCTATCAAATATAAAAAATAGAATGCTCTTAGACAAATAATCTATTATTCCCAAACGTAACATAAAACAATGAGATCTACCATACCGAAGGTTCCTGTGTAATCATAAGTGCGTAAAGCCTAGTGCTTCAAAGCGTGAATCACGCTGTGGTGTAAGTGTTATTAGATTCTTAACCTTAATGCGAGAATGATTTTTTTTTCTCTTTATTTTCACATTTTTAAAAAACTTTACTTAAAACAAACTTCCAATTATTCTGAATTAATGTTTTTAATATTTTACGGTTCAAAGGTCTTGAACGGTAGAATGAAAATTATTAGCGTTATATACGTCTATATTATATTGTTTGTTCTTGGTTCTGATATTTGTTATTGGTTCTGACATTAGCTACGCTACAAGAAATACAACAGGGCGTGGCAAATTGCACCATGTGCATGTGTGCTCACTATTTCCGGTATGCCTTTCAGCATCAATGATGTAAGTTTTTATACAAGATGTGAATATATGATAAGAATGTTAGTAATAAAGTATATATATAAAAATATTATATATATATAAAAATATTATATTTGTATTGGTTACATAGTGATTAATTGTTTTTAGTAATGCTGATATTTTGTTTTAGTGGTTTTAGAGGCTCAAGTTTTTCTTCTTTTTTTTTTCTTTTTTTTATAACAAACATTGATCCGATGAAACCTTACTCTTTTAAAGGAGACTGTCAAATGTGAGGAATCTGCGTCTAAATCCATGGATACGCTTATACTACACATCTTAACAAACATAAACAAAAATTTTAAATTGTAATAAGTTCTTGTAAAAATGTTTATCCCTTATATTAATTATAATCCTACTAATTCCTAAAAATTACGGATTTTTATACCATTTTGAAATGGAAATATCTTTGTCATATTTCAAAAATATCTTCAGTTCATAGAGAAACTCCATTTATTGTAAGTTTGGATGACAATCAATATCGAATCTCAAAAAGAAAGTCAGCACAGTACTTTAACCAGCGCAGATGTGAGAACATTTTTAAAAGTTTCAAACTTCCAATCCTGCAACATTGTGTGAACAGAATTAATTTACTGTTTCAAAACTAGTGATCATTTTTAAATAATGAAGAGAACGTAAGCGAAATGTCTGTAACTTATATTGGAATTGTCTCAGTCTATTTTTTATTGAAGAGAGTAAATTTTAGGGTTGCATGCTTAAGCCAATTTGTTGCCAATATGTCGGTAGTTATGGACCTAATTTATCTTCTTCATTGTTTTCAGTGAACGCATATTAGATGAGATGTAGGTTTCAAACAAAATCCATTTCGTATTTACCATTGTTTATATAATAATATAGACATGTCCAAGATTTATCACGATAACGGTTTTCATAATTTAAAGACTACTATATTTAAATATAAAATTATGTGATGACCTCATCACAAAGTTGAATGATTTGAATATTTAAAAAACTTTCAATTTCTAAAGTACTTTCACTAAGGGTAGTAATTGGTAGCATCTCAGATATATGCAAGCCTTGTAGAATTTTACGGCAGCCTGTAAGAAGACGACCTGGGATGACAACATTGTGACATTTTGAATCGTGTGTATAATTTAATCTGCTAAATGTCAAATTTGGTTTTAGAGTCTATGTAGAAACATAACATTGAACTTAATGTTTATTTTATGCATAATCGTATTTGCATGTTAACGTTGTGTTAGCTTTATGAATATCAAAATTGATTGAATGCCTCAGTAGGCACTCCACTTAAGACTAAAACACCAACCTTAACCTCATCGCTAAAATGGGCTCCTAGAGATTTTTTTGAAATTACGGTGACTGCTATTTATCTAATCCTTTAAAATGTATTGTTTACTGTTGTTGTATTAGGCTTGTAAAAATAACACTGAATTCAATCTCAATTCAATAATTTTATACAACTTGTTTGACAAATGTAAAAAAAATATACAATTACTCTTAATTGTCGTAATTGAAAGAAATAGAAAAGATCTTCCTTGCTTGAATTCTTCTTTATATGTGTTCTTGAATTTAATTATATAAATCGTAGTTGAATTCTTATTTTATTAGAAAAAAAATAATTTTGTCATTATAATATACATGACAGAATCTGAAAGAGAGTTATCATCAATATAATAACTTCTCCGTTAGCAATCCTGTCTCTAAATATTTATGTTTTATATTTTTGTTAATGATAATAGATATATAATACTGTATCAAAACAGAAAAGGAACTAATTTTACATAATAAATGATTCTTAATAAAAATCATTATAGACTTATTACAGTATTTTGTGACATTACAAAAATGTAACATTTGTTTTTTTCCAAATACAAATATAATGAAATACAACTTATATTTTAATTGATGTTATATATCTGGTCTACATGAGGATATATGAAAGCACCGTTAATAAATGTATTGGAAGTTATTAAAACAGGCTTTCCGTCATGCTACAGATCCACAGGACTGTGCATAATTAGGATAATAGCAGACGATTAGAAAGTCTGCATTTTAATCTTTGTTTTCTGAAAATGAAATCTGAAGTTGAGCAAAGCAAGTGTGGAATCGAAATATAAAGTTTTATTTAGACTTTTGTTCTTAATTCTTATCTTCCCATATCTGAACAAAGTATTTACTAATTTATTAAAAAAAATATATATATGCAATGAAAATTAAAAGTGGCATTAATAAATAGACAATCTTCTTAAATAATCATTATACTGTCTCTATAAGACACATATCTTTGTTTAAATAAAATTATGCTTATTATATATACTAATATGAAGATTGTGTCCCTTTTTTTTATACATACATACCATAAATTATGTCACAGATTGACTTGGAAAACTGACTTTATCTCAGATTTAAGTTATAAGATAATATATAATAATATAATAATAATATACACAGAACACAGATTAATAAAGACATTGTTGGTTTTTCATTACAAATCAAGAAAGGGTTGTTCAGCAAATATGCATGATATTATAATAATGATCCTATTTACACATAAAATACAAACTAAGAGCGATTATTATATTTCGTTATAATATATTTCGGGTTTTGAAGATATACCCTGCATTGGAAAAACCATTCATAATGTTTCAAATTTCCTAAGCAGGATCTTTATTGTAGACCACTTCAATAATTTTTAATGCGAAACTTATAAACGCAAAAGTTATAAACGCAATTATATATTTTTCAACTTAATTTAATATGACATATAAAATGTATTGAGATACATACCCAACATGGGAAAATAGGTTTAAATTTAAAAACACGACGAAATAATGTGCAGACAGCAAAAATAAAAAATAAGACTTATCTGACATGTTATAAGAGTTTATATATAAAATACGTAACAAATAGCAAATCAGAGAGATGACATTATACTTTCCATTAGAATAAAATAAAATAATGCCAGAGGTTCAGCAATAATTTATTTGAATTGCTAGAGTAAGCACACTTCTGAATTGTTCCAATTAGGCACGAGCGACATCAAAATAGACATAAACCATACTAATGACAATTGTTATAATTGTATTGTCATCAATACTAACTGAATGAACAAAACAAAACAAAATCTGTTAAAACAAAACAAAACAAAATCTGTTCAAAACAAAACAAATTACAGAAATCGATATGTCACTTGTAACGTTATATTTCTATCACAATAATGCGTACTATTCAATAACATCAATGTCATTGCAGGTTTTGTTCCTTATAATGACTTAATAAAGGTTTATATTGCTTCTTATAAATTTCCCGTTAATAGTACTTGCTTATAGGTGTGTGCTAATTAACCTAGTGAGAGTAAACA
This sequence comes from Melinaea menophilus ssp. n. AW-2005, assembly GCA_918358695.1. Classification (NCBI taxonomy): domain Eukaryota; kingdom Metazoa; phylum Arthropoda; class Insecta; order Lepidoptera; family Nymphalidae; genus Melinaea; species Melinaea menophilus. The sequence goes on along the minus strand of OU911041.1, from coordinate 26,356,762 downwards.
AGTGTAAAAAAAGTTCCGTATATGGACAGGGCGTACATTATTATTGGTCCATATTTTGATACATTTATTTTTTTGTACAAAAACACAAATCACATAATTAAAGAATATTATTACTTATTTTTTTAGTAAAGTTTAATAGTAAGCTTCGGAGCGTGAGGATAATTACAAGAGGACTTACAGATATAAGTTGAATAGTTGTTTTAAAATATTATTATATAAATTACATAATTTGAATATAATTGAATAACTATTTGTGTATTCTCTGATTTCTGCTTTAACAAGTTTTAACAAGCATTGAGTTGTCTTGAAAAGTTTCACACTAGTACTGATTGCAGCTATTCTGAAAAATACCTGCATTATACCTGCATTATATAAATATATAAATGGTACCACTTACAAAGTATAAGACGACAGTAAATAAATATACAATTAGTCATCGTCAAAGTCCAAGTGAAGAATGAGAAGAGAGAGAGAAGAAAGAGAGAAAACATATTGACTCTCATCTGATGATTAATTGACTCCAGCTATTTGGATATATAAAACATATCTTATTTCTTTTATTCGTTTTTCTCTCCAACTGATTACCCAAATCAGAAATATAAGATATAAAATTTTGAAAGTAAGGCAGAAACGCAATTATAAACAGACTTTCTGTAGCAGATAAAAAACAATTTAATAAAGGACTTATTTTCACAAAGCATTTTGAACCTTACCTTACTTGACTAACAATGCTACTGCCAAATAGGGTTCACAAAATTAAAAGTTTCATAAAGACGCAAAATTAAGATAGCTATTGTTATTCTAGTACGAAGAAGATACAATTCAATAAAAAATGTTTCATTTCTTTGTTACATTTTAAATTAAAATATTTTATTTATTTCATGTAAAATATTTCATTTCGTTTGGAGAGTTTATTATTTTGTTAATGATTTTTTATCACAAAACAAAAAATAATTAAGTGTCTTTAAAATTGACGGTAGCTTTTGCTGCAATTTTATTTCAGAGGGTGTCTGGTTAACTCATATTTTTCTGTTTAATATTAAAGTAATAAGTAATTGTAATTTAACAAATATTTGCTTGTTTCACTATTCTGATATATTTACCTGAATTTAAAATGATCTTTAGTTTTCTGAAGAAGAATTATGATATTTTTATCATAATTATTTATTGTTACTTTGTACTCTATGAGCTCTACAATTAGCTGTGTTGTTATGAGTTAGACGATAAAAAAATATTATATCTAACCTAAACATAAAGAAAAGCAAAATCTTATACGTTCGGTTTACTATAATATTATATAAATTAAAGCCGAATTCCAAATAAATTTGAAAAAAAACAAAATAGGGAAGCAAAGTCATAATGTGGAATTGGAGGAGTCTATGATTGCTAGTTTTATAGAAAAGAAAACTTGGAACATTGGAAAATGTAATAAAACATTTAAAGAGAGGAGAGAAGAATAAAATATTTTTTATTATTTAGCTTAAAAGGAAATGAATCATCTATCAAAATATTTAAGGATCAATTCAACACCGACCTTAATTGTCAAAATTGAAGATTATGAAGTAAATAAGTAGGAAAAAAAAGAAAGAACTGTAATAGGCTGGGACCGCGATTATATTTGTTAGTAAACAATTGCAAAATATGGAAATTATCAAAAAGAAAATAAATCCTCTAGGACATTTATATAAGTGAGGTTTATTCGAAGGAGGTGCTATAAAATATAAAAGCTTTTAAATCACAGCTAAAGAAAGAGTGGAAGATTAAAAAAGCGTATTTGAAACATGGTAAGCTAAGTCTCGGTAAACAATACTAGTTAAAAAGTAAGCCTAAAAAGCAACATACTCTATCTTCAATCAAGTCAAATAGATCGAATGTTTTGCATATTATAAGATCCAACTCTTTTTCTAGTGCAGTGCAGTCAAGCATCAGCATTCTCAAGTCATCATTGACATCCATTATACGACCAATTTATAGTGCTTAAAATATTAACAACTCATTTCATAATAAATTGAAAGGCCTCTAAAGAAAAGTTTTTTCTTACTTACGCACTCAACAGTCTCCCGAAGACATTTTGTGTAGTTTTCGTAGGCTTCAAACTCTCAAACTATCTGAACTTAGCTTTTGGTGTATGTTCTCATTCGGAGAAAATCGTTTTGTATTTCTTTCGTGAAATTTGATGTTGTATTCCGACTTTTTATAATGTTTTTTAAATCAATAGTAAACAATGAGTCCAGAATTGAGGTTAATATTTCTCGTAAATTTGAGCATTGGTCCATAAAACAGATTATACTTATTTAAATTCGAAAAGTTCCAAGCAAAATGAACAATAATTATTTTACGTAAAATATTGAGTTATCATATCAAATATAATATAATTATATAATATATTTGTATTGAATTTTGTGTAGTGGTTCTTATATAATAATATGTAATTATTGTTTAAATATCATATTTTTCTCATTTATTTGCCATACTTGTCTATGTTAAAAGCTTTCAGAGTTATATTTGTTGACGATATTTTTATTAACAATACATACAGACATCTCCAACGAAATACGAACAAATCTTTTACGTACAATAATAGTTTTGCTGATCTGAAAACTCATTGAGATAAAAGAACTCAAAGTTCTCGGGTTTATTGATAGCCATTAAAAGAATTATAGTACAAGTTTCACGGTGCTATTTTAGTTTATTGTTAGTATGATTGCATAGATTAGCAAGAGTTTTAAATTGTTTTCACATTTACTCGTAGAAGTTGGTATAGTGTGTATGTGTTCGAAGATTTCTGAGTTATTTAATTACAAATGGATATATATATATAAGCCCTAAAATGTTTGCAAATAATTTTTTTTTTATTAGATCTCTGATAACAAATGTTTATGTTGTGCTATCTAAATTGTTATAATTTAGCTACTTTAACTGACAGCACTCTTATTTAAAATACATAGACCTGAACTAGTTGCAGATCGTCTAACACCATCTCATTCCTAAAAAGAGCAACAGCTCATATCCGGTTCTATTGGAGCTACCTACCAACTTTCGAAAATAATTCAGAATAATAGAAACCACCAGCTTACCTTGCTTGCTTGCTTGCTAAGTTTACCGAATAAATGACCGACCACATGGTTTCCCCATGGACGATCAACTGCCAATCCTCTGATATAGTTATCATACCGATGGGTAGCGACAATAGAAAGTAAGGAATTGCCATGGTTCTGCCAATTGAGTTGCCGTGCCGTGGCTACAACTCTCGATTAATAATATTATCTACATATAAGATTTTACATAATGACGAAGACAACGTCTATAAGACTTCTTTCGAAAATCCTTAATAATGTTTCTTACTTTCCAGTATAAAATAACATCAAATACACGCGGCAATATACCTGTATATACAATTTATATATACAATTTTTATAGACCCACTCAAACAGCTTTAATTTTATTTCATTATAATACGACTATAATTCCATAAAATTTCTGAATTAAATATATTGAGAACGCAGTTATAAATAATTTTATGGAATTAATTAATTTTTAATAATACATTCATGTCAAGACTTATAATTGCAAATATTATATACATATATAAATACTTTTCTAAAATAAAGCTACAAATATTTATTGTATTTGTAAATATGACTGACACAAAACTTATTATTGAAATCTTCAGTAAATCAAATATTACTTGAACAAAGGTAGACATGTTTATGATTTACAGAATTAATTTATTTGAAAGCATAGACAAATTCACAAAATAATATAATTATTTATGTAGTTATTCATATACTTTCAGCTGCTGCTGCAATACCAATATTGTTAATTGTTATTGTGGTTATATTTAACACAACAAAGGTTTAGAATTTAAACATTATCCATTCAATGTTTGCTGATTTTGTTGATCTGATCTGAAAAAGAATCCGTCTACAGAAATTGTCAAATTTTGATCCAGACCAAAAGTATTATCTAATTGATTCAAAGAGATCACATTTAATCTCCCATCAGATGCTATGTTCTTTGTCCTACTTCATCAATAACATTTCAATTACGAGATCATTGAATCCTAAACATTTAAGCAAAACAGATCCAATTTATTTATTTTATTATATTTTATATTAACTGTTTTGTTGTCCGAGTGGTTTTGAAATTTGTCACACTGTTAGTATAAAAGTTTTATGCTCAACATTTATTATATAAGCAGAACAAAAATAAACTCTAATATATGTATAGTGTGAGTGAACACAAGCGAAGCTATCGGACCTACATAAATTGTCCGGCCTCAACCGCAGTGCATATGTACACAATATGCGATAAACGTATTGTCTCGTTAAATAGTAAAAATATTAAAACGTAATAAAAGCTCTTAGTCTTGTTCTCATTATATGTGAATACATAGACTTCAGACTTCTTAAGATATGGAAAAAATATTTCATTAACCCCTTTTTAAGACAAGTTATTCTTTAATAGTGCTTTGTTACGATTTTGCATGAAATATTATAATTGTAATAGTTCATATTTTGAAATAATTGCAAGGAAACAACACTGATCCGTAAGTGGTCGTAATTTCTATGGATCCCATTAATTAGTGTTGAGGATAGGATTCTCAATACAAACTGAATCAGCGCTTTTGAACGGCATAACCTGTGTTTTGTTTCTTTCTTGAAGTATTTACGGTAAGTTTTCAATGCTTAGAATTTAAGATATTGTATGAGTCGTTTATGTTACGTAATGTTGATATTTAGATAAACATTTCTCTTCAGTATTTATTTAATTTTCTACGATTATTATCTTTTATCGAATATAAATCGAAAATAATAGAGGGATATCAAATATATTGTGAAATATTGAAAGGTAATTGATGTAAATTATTGATGTAAAATTAAATGAAGGATCTTTTATGAGAGAGTACTATCCCAGTCGATTCAGCGCTTACAAGCTGCTGACAGTTCTCATAACATGCAAATTCAAGTATTCTAAGTAAAAAAATGTTCGTCTAAATTAAATTTTCAGCGTTCGCCAGCTTTATCAGAATCGACGAGTGTGCAAACGAGATTTGTAGTGAATAAGAAATGCTGTGCTTTTATTTTTCTTCAAGAATTGCCCATTAAAGATTAATCGAGATTTTCATTCTCTATTAAGATACTTTTACGTAATACATTACATTACTTATTTTTCAAATTACAATTTAAGATAGTAAGTAGATCCTTTACTTTTTACTGTCCCTAGATTTGATTGTTATATTACTAATATTATTTACTGTATTATTATGAGGGTAAAATAATTTATTTTGTACGTTAATTATATATCTTTTTATAATTAATAGAAATTGTAAAGAAATATAAAATTCACATTTTAAAATAAATATTTTGGAGGAAAGGACTTTGGCCTATATCAAGATATTAGCTCAACAAAGCATAATACTACTATAATAATACTAAAATAATTTTAACAATTTTGCTACCATCGTGCGTGGTAACACAAATTTCTGTTATCAGTTGTCATACACTCGGTCGTTCTAAGATTTTCTACTGCCTACTATGAAAACTTTGAATGTAATTAAGTTAAATTGTGAATATATTAAGGAAGATATGAATTTATCTGTTTTCCTGGCGTAATGTGTTAAATGTTGAAACATGTTTTGAAGGTTATGTTTGTTCTATATTTTTAGAAACGTATTTGATAACCAGTTGACAATTTTAAGTATGGTGTAGGTCTATAAATATGTTTTTAGATTAGAAATTCATGGTGAAGAACAAGAAAAACCAAGCATACAAAACATTATTTGGATTAAAAAGTAACAAATCAATACGAAACAAAAAAAAAACACGTAAAAACACCATAGTCTAACCTTGACATCGCAATGATTTGCGGTATTACGACCACGATGAGGAAAAACAAAAATAGGTCTGCGAAGTTGAATTTTCAGAACCATTGATTTCAGTGTCATTTATAATGCGAATTAACATTTGATGTAGTTAAAAGTATCTCGGGTATCAATATTAGTATATCGATCATCTTAAATTGCGAGACGATTGCTTGTGGTTATTTTAACTGATTTGCTTGTTTCGGAAATAACTTTACAAATCTATATAACAGATTACCTATTAACTGCCAATCAGAAGATAGTCTCAGATCCAGGCAATGGTAAATGGTTTTTATTTATCGCAACTGAATAATGATTTAAGCATAAAGATTAATATTAATTTAATTTATATTACATTCAAAAACCTTTATATCTAAAAACAAAATTGTCACAAAACTTGCAAATGTTTTCTGAACTATGGAAGTAGGTGGGAAGTACATCCTGTAGGCGTCTCACTCAAGATATTTATAAAGTCAATAGAATACCTTTTTGTATTGTAATTATTCTACAAATCAGTATTGGATATTTAGTTAAAATTTGTAATTATAAGATTATATTTATTAATAATATTTCATCAACCTAAATTTATTTCAAATCGTTCAATATATAACAACAACAAATAATAACCAATTTAATTTCACTTGATGCGATAATAATTAAATTTTTATTTTATAAACAAAAAATATTTAATAAACATTAACTATATCAGCATCAATTAATTAAATTATATTATATTATACAATTAAACAACACATAAGAAACACGTTGTTTTCGGACATCGTTATTTCAGCATAACAACAATAACATACTAAATGTTATATATTATTTTAGAGTAATGTAAAAAATATTTAAGGTAAGAATATTATAAGTAACCAAACGACATGTCGAATTTTAATTATTTTGAAAGCCCATAAGGGTAAATAAATTAAAATAGTAATTTGCTACTAATGTTATGTTCTCAATAATTAATATTAAACTGGCCAAAGAGTTCCTCAAACGGCGTCAGTGAAGCCTAAATGAATCTTGTTGTGTTTCTTTATTACGAGTTTGATTGTATCTTTTCCTTGTATATTTAAATATAAAATATTTAACCACTTTATATTACAGTTCCTGTTTTTGTTGTTTTACAGCCTGTTTTTTGTTGAACTGTCTTATAAAAAATATTCGATAAATTTAATTAATATAAGTACATGATTTGTTTTCATATTAAAACAATGTTAGTAGGTATTACTCAATTTTAAATATATACACACAATAAAATAAAATTATTGGTACATATATTTATAATATAACCGCAGTACGTTAAACAAAACTTCACAAACTCTACCAAGTTTGGAACCTCTTATCACACACATCCTTTGAGTGTATTACGCCGAAATTTTAGTCGAATAAGAGATGAATACGAAATATAACGGTTCCAATATATGTTTAAAATAAAGACCTTTAAACAAAATAAATTGTTTATAATGCGTTAGTGGAAATTATTCTATCTCTATTTATTTCATAAAAAATAAATAAATTACATTTAAGATGATATTCACTTTTTGATCTTTTAATGTTTAATAATTAATAAAAGTCTACAATAAAGAACTACAAAAAAGACAGTAATCTTATTCATAGTCGTAAAATATAAATCTAAAGTAATCCCAACTAAAGCCAAGCCAAAACTTTACTATCGACGTTCTCACTTAAGTAGTGAATTGGTCTAATTTCAGTAAATCGAGAACCGAATTGCTCTCAATACGTCTATGGCTAAATGAAAAATGTGCAACCGCATTGCCTCAAAAGTTGTTAACGCTTCCCCTAAATTTTAGTATCCGGTTCAAGGAAAAATATGACACTTTTTTATTAATTTACTTTGTATTGCACAATGAGTGTTTTTCTAGTTTCAGAAAAAGGAATATTTTATATAGTGTATTTTATATACCAATTTTGAATAAAGCTTCAAACAAAATTCACCTCGCTTGCAAGTTTTAAAATCACAATAGTAACGTTCTTTCGTTAGATTAGACCGGATTGCGACAGTTTCATTTGCTTTGGCTCCGGGTAGAGCAATAGAGTAAGCTGAGGATCATTCCAACAAAATGAATACCTTATTATACTAGATTTGACACTATCCATTTATTATAAGCCCCGTTATTTCCCAGAGAATTCGAGATTAGCCTAAGAATATTTAGGAATTGGGATAACTTTAGTTCTGAAAAACAATATTTATAATTGCAAATCGTAGGTAGTATGTCAACATCACATGGTCTTGCCAGACGATCATCTAAATACAGCACGCCAGACTTTGCTTATCTTCTGTGACCAGAAGGTTCTCAATATAAACTAAGTGGAAAACAAAACTTTTGAAGAATAAAACTGATTTTGAATGTTGAATTTCAAAAATGTGATTATTTTACAATGCCCTGATTTAGACAAAAACTTGTTTCCTACATTTCGCTACAGACTGGAAGGATTCTGCCAAAGGTTGTTTTTACACCTTCTAGAATTTTGCGGTATATTATCAAAGCCAATATAGAAAACACAATACTTACAGTATGACGGTATAAAAGAAATAAGTCGAAAACAATCCACATAATATTATGTTCATGCCGCCCACATTTCTTAGATAGCTATTTCAAACAAACCCGTCGTTCACATACGTGATGAAACCTTCGATACAAACCAAAGACAAACCTATTGCTCAAATTTACATAGCCAATGAGGATCTACTCGACGCTTGGGTGTTTAGTGGGTGTCTTTAAAATGACCACGGCCACCTAACCCTACGGCCATCACCTGATTGATTGGCAACTGCCAATAGCCGTAACAGATTTATCGACAGAAAAAAAATCATTTAATATATAACATAGGTCTTAAAAATCTGCTTTAAAAATGTTTGTGTGTTTGTCAGTTTATTAAGAAAAGAAAATAGATTAGAAATAAATTTTGGTCCCAGTCAACATCAAAATACTTTTATTTCCGCAAATTACTTTAATTTTTACGGGAAAATATAAAACTTATTTGGGATATAAATTTTATAAAACTAGAACTAAGAACATATATATATACATATTTTGGGAGAAGAGAGATTTAGCGTAGGTTGATTGATTTGAGTTTATGAGGAATGAGGGACACAATGTCGCTAACAACAACTCGTTTACAAAACAGTACTTAATTTATATCAAACAACCATCATCTAATTTATGTAAAGGAGTAGGTTTATTAAATAGCATTGTTTTTAAGTTGCACAGATCCTCAAAATTTTGCTGTAAAATTTTTGCTTTAATAGCAAATTGTTCTATAGTTTCTCCTAACTATGCCTGTTTTAAATCTATGAAGGTTATAATGTCATTATAAAATATAAATGGTTAATAAATGTAAAAAAATCTGTTTGTTGAATTTGATTTCTTGTTTCTCGAAAGTTCGATTATTAAATATAATATGTATATCGGCATTTATTGTTTAAGGTTTAAAACCTCGTCATTAAGTTATTTTTTATTAGTATTCAAGCAGTTTATTACTGCGTAGAATTAAAGATAAGCTTGTATGATTTAGTTAAGAAGTTTAAACTTAACAATTTTAAAGCCAAACTGCAAATGAAAAATGAAAATGATTGAATGAAATACTCAATGTCCGTATTTCGAGTACTTAAATTTTATTAATTAATTCCCTGAAGCGTCGTTTCGGAGTGGAGCTAAATAGCCATAAAAAATTCTGGCTTGTGGTTCTGTGAGAGAAATAAAGATTTTAATTATTTTGTTTGTGCAACTGCTTCAGTGTTGTTTCAGTGTATATTATTTAAACACTTTAATTGTTTTTAGTTATTTGTTATGTTTAAACTTTGTTTTACTGTTTATCAGAATATGGTTTTGGGTTTTAAACCACAATGGGAATTTGTATGAATGAAATTTCAGTTATATAAGCTTACTTTTAATTCAACGCCGTAATAAAAAACTTTACAACTAATAAAAAATACGTGATGACACATTTTAAACTTAAATAATAAATGAAGAAGGTGAAATAAATATGCAATACAAATATTTAGTAAATAATATAAATTGACCTTAACACAAGATGTGTTGACTTTTGAAAATTTATTTCTAATAATTTTTTTTTCATAATCCAGTTAGTCGATTTTGCGTAACGAACTACCAAGCAAACAGACAAACAGATAAACATTTTAAAATTGATTTTAAGGATCTGTGTCATGTATGCAATGAGTTTATTAACTCTTTTCTGTTGATAAATCCGTTACCGCTACCTGCCAATCAATCAATCAGGTGATGGCCTGTGGGTAAGGTGGTACTACAGACTATAGAGGTCAAAACTGAATAGCTTTTGCACTCACCAACGCCTGCTAAAGTCCTCCCAATTAAGGTGCACCGGTTCTTAACTAACTTGATCTAACCTAAAATATTCATATCAACGTCTAATAGTTACAATGGTTTTTAAGAAGCCACAGTTTCTTATTGAAATCTAATAAAAAGATAATATAGCTGTTCTCTTAAACAATTGTTATTACAAATAAGAAAAATAAAGTAAGTAAAATATTTAGCAAATTTTAAAATAATCATAAAATTAGTCTCATCAATACAAATATGTCATTAATACTACGACACAAAGGCATCAAAAATTTACTTTAAATAACATATCAGAGATTGTATTTTGTATGTAATCTTTTATTGTAACTGTGTCTGTAGCACCTTTAGGTAGTGATGATTGAATCGATCAGTATCTTCTGAAATAAAAAACATAAATTCGTTATTCTACTTCTATTCTAGTATATGAGAACAATATAAGTGTCAATATGAGAACAATTTGCTGTATACCAAGCGACTGTATAAAATAAAAATAGTGTAATACATACCAATTATTTCTAAACAGGTCACCTTATTAATTGTGTCATCAGGAGGTAATACTTGGGTATGGTCAATGTGGTATTTCCTGAGCTAACTATGTTCCCTGCTTATAGTGTCTATAATATATTAAAAAATATATAATTAGAACTTTATGTATTTTATTTAAAGTACATCATTTAAGTTTTTAGAAAATTGGTCTTAATGTTACATTCTATTTACAACTTTTGCTGTTGTAGGGTTTCAAGGGCAGCTAGTACGAAGGTTCGAAAGGTTTTTAACTCTGCTGCTATATGGGAAGTTGGGCTTGTTATCGGTATTGAAAAATTTAAATTTTGTGAAACTCAGCAATTCTTATATAGAAGTGTTGAGTGTTCACTTGAATGGATTCCTTAATTACTTTCATAGTGCCAAGTTAAAACAAAAAAGTGTCTTCTTACTGATGCGTTAAGTAGAAGAATTGTATTTATCAGTGTTCTATTGAGTATTATTGTGGGAGACTGCTGGCAGGTACAGAAAAAAAATAGTATATGTTACTTACACTTTTTATTTATATTACTCACTTATTATATATATATATATATATATATATATATATATATATATATATATATATATTTATATTTATCTTTGTTTACAGAAGAAGTTAAGGGCTGTTGTGTTGTATCTTTGGTAATGAAAATATTACCTGAATAAATAAGACGAATGATACGAAATGATACGGAAATCTGGCAATATTATTTAATACTTTCAATAATATATTAGAATTTCATTTCACCAACTATAGCTTAATAAGAAAATGTAATATCGATATTTCCCATACAACGTAAGACTGGAGTTCAACTTTTTTGCAATTATTTCTTTAACATTTAAGTTTTCTCAAGTAAGGACGTTCAACCAAATCTGTAGTCTTTTGGATGATAACAAAAACTATTAGGTTTATATCGAATTTTGTCGAATCTGATATTGAAATATAAAATAATATAACGTGATTTATAGTTTTTACTTTATAATATGTCTTATTTTTTGTAACATTAAATTTTTAATCAGCATGATATAAAAACTAATTAAAAGTATATATAATTACAATAACCTAAAATTACAGTTCGTATTATTTCCATTATTTACAGAAATAATATTAATACGAACAGTAAGATAAGCATTAAGGCAAAATTCAGTAAAGGAAATGATAAGCCTAGTTGCCTTAAGATACATTATAACGAAGCGGCTAAAGACAACACAACTTAACAAAAACAAAAGGGTTAAAAACATAACGCCCGGTGTTCCGGATCGAGATCAGAGGCGTGTTACATTAATTACCACAAGAGAATACATCTTTTGTAGTATTATTTATATTATCAGACGGCTGTATAGAGTATTAAATAATATGAAATAATTATTGCCACATTTAATAAGTAATTAACTATATGATAAAATGTTTATATTTAACAAATTTTGTCAAATTTTAAACTTACAACAAGTGTTGTTCTTGATTATATAACATATATTTTGAAAGTATTTTTATATTACAAAAAAAGAATAGCAATACTATTTACAACAAAGAGCTATTAACTATCTATCAGCAATGTAACATATCTCCAAATATTACATTTTGAAAGATTTTGAAGTTGTTCTAAACTGAATCGGAATACAAATTAGTCAAACTAGTATACTAGTAATAGACATGCACTATGAAATCTCTAATGCGTTACATGCTACAGGATCCATTAATTCTATGCTTGCGGTAACACCGGCACCTGGTCTTTGTAGCCGTATATTATAAATTAGGATCGGAAAGGCCCAGCTTACATAGATATGGGATATATATATATAGGGAACTATTATTTAGAGCCGTCATTTGCGGCAAAATTCTGTGCTGATTTTTTTAAGTATACGTCTCTATTACGTTTTTATGAAGATGTGAAAAATTAAAAAATGCCGGCCTTGTAGGTAGGAATAAACGCCTTTTTTGAAGGTACCCATGTCGTACCGATCTGGAAATACCGCCGAAGGGAGTTCGTTCCACATTCGAGTGGTACGTGGAAGAAATGTCCTTGAGAACCGCACAGTGGAGGATCGCCACGCATCCAGGTGGTAAGGATGGTATTGGAGGCGATGGCGCGCTGTGCGGTGATGAAATTCGGCGGCAGGCATCAGATCGAATAGTTCTTCGGAACACTCCCCGTTGTAAATGCGGTAGAAGACGCACAAAGAAGCCACGTCTCTACGCAATGCCAAAGAGTCCAGCCGTTCGCAGAACACCGGGTCCCCGACAATTCGAACGGCTCTCCGTTGTACACGGTCAAATGGTAGAAGCTGATATTGGGGTGATCCGGACCAGAGATGAGAACAGTACTCCATGTGTGGCCGGACCTGCGCCTTATAGAGCGCAAGTCTTTGGCCAGGTTTGAAGTACTGCCTCGCTCTATTGATCACTCCCAATTTCATCGAGGCCAACTTGGCCTTGCTCTCCAGATGACCACGAAACTGACAGTCGCTCGAAATGTCGAGACCCAGTATTCTGATACTTGGCGAGGCAATGAGGGGAGTGCTCTCGAAGAGCGGTGATACGACAAATGGGATTTTCTTAGTGGTAAACGCGCAAACCTGTGTCTTTAGGGGATTGAACTGAACGTGGTTCAGTTCACCCCACTCAGAGACCATCCCCAGGGAGGTCTCTATTGAAGACAAAAGTTTCTTTCGGCACTTGTCGACGTTTTCCCGAGTGAGACCTGCACGGCCGGAATATACCGCCTCCCCAGTACTGTCATCCGCATAACAATGTATGTTGGAGATATCCAACATATCATTGATGTGCAGGAGGAACAGAGTTGGGGATAGCACGCAGCCTTGGGGTACACCAGCGTTCACGGGCTTGGGGTCCGAGCAAAAACCGTCGAGAACGACCTGTATGCTCCGCCCAGTGAGGAAGCTGGTGATCCACTTGCATAAACTCTCGGGAAGCCCATAGGAAGGTAGCTTCGAAAGAAGCCCCTTGTGCCATACACGATCGAAGGCTTTCGCCATATCCAGACTAACTGCCAGACCCTCTCCCTTGCTTTCAATAATAGCTGCCCAACGGTGTGTAAGATACAACAGAAGATCACCAGCCGATCGACCATGGCGAAAGCCATATTGCCGGTCATTGACCAACTGGTGATCCTCGAGGTAGGTTAGGAGCTGTTTATTGATAATGCTCTCCATTACTTTGGAGAGCAGAGAGGTAATGGCGATAGGTCTGTAGTTAGCTGGTTCCGAGCTATCACCTTTTTTAGGGATCGGATGGACAAGGGCACGCTTCCATGTGACCGGGACTACGCCTTTAAGGTAGGAGTACCGAAATAAACGCGTTAGCACTGGAGTCAACTCAGGGGCACACGTTCGTAGCACCAATGGAGAAATGCCATCCGGCCCACTCGACTTATGAACGTCCAAGGAAAATAGAGACTGCCTAATAGTTTTCTGCCGAAAAACTATTTCCGGCATTGAGCTCTGACACCGCGGGATGTTAGGCGGTGTCTTCCCCTGGTCGTCCAAAGTCGAGTTGGAGGCGAAAAGAGTGCCCAAGAGATCGGCTTTCTCTTTTGCCGTGTGGGCCAGAGAGTCATTCCCCATGTGCAACGGCGGTAGGGACGGCTGGCTAAAGTTTCCTAGAGTGGCCTTTGAAAGCGCCCAGAATTTGCGCGTGCCAGGCGGGTACTTTGCCAGCTGATCCCCAATTTTGACGACATGCTTGAACTTTGCTCTAGCGATTTGCCGTTTGAAGAATCTGGAGGCACGATTATATTTCCTCTTCAGAAATCTAGAGTTCGGATCCTTAGTGACTAACGCATTGACCCAAGCTTGATAAGCCTGCCGTTTGCCAGCTGCTGCAGCCCTGACAGACGCATCAAACCAAGGCCGCGATCTGCCACCAAGTGGTACCACAGAGCTTGGTACAAATAGTTCCATGCCCTGTAGTATCACATCAGCTACAGCCGCAGCGCAGTCACTAGGATCATCGGAAGGGAAACAAATCGGCCCCCATGGGTAGGATGCAAAAAAGGACCGCATTCCGTCCCAATCCGCTGACTTGTAGTGCCAAACGCGTCGAGTCGCAGGTGTTGTGCGAGCCGACCGTTGAATGGGCACTACACTCCGTACCAGACAGTGATCAGAGGAACCTAAGGGAGCCTCGACAGTGATCTGGTACTTTTCTGGATGTGCAGTCAGCAGAAGATCCAACAAAGAGGGCGTGTGGCTGTCCACGTCCGGTAGACGAGTGTGTGTCTTTACCAGCTGGGACAGACCATTTGCCAGAGCAAAGTCAAACACAGATCTCCCCGCGTAGTCGGTGGCACGTGACCCTAGCCAATCGGCATGGTGCGCATTAAAGTCCCCTAGGACTACGACTTCGGCGGAGGGAATCTGTGAAAGCAGATCGTCAATCTTCGCCTGAACATGGCCCAAGAGTTGATCCGTTTCTGCATTACCACTATGGGACCTGTAGAGGCACGCGTAGACTCTGACATGGTCGTCCATGTCCACGCGTAGCCAGAGTATAGACAGGTCCCGACCTTCAAAAACCTGAAGGCGACGGTAGCAGATATCCTCACTTACGAACACAGATACCCCGGCGTGTGGTATAAAATGGTGTTCTAGTTTATACCCGGGGTATGACAGGTACGCTGTGTCGCTAGGTTGAGATATCTGCGTCTCCGTCAGAAACAACAAGGCCGGCTGCGCCGTCTCCAGATGATAGTGGACGGCGTTCAAGTTGGAATGAAGTCCCCGGATGTTGCAAAAGTCCACATTTAGAGTGGGTCGGGGTGCCCCTGCATTGACTCGTCGTTTGCCCTCAAACAACACAAAAGGCGATACTTTGCCCGCCCCAGATACGACGGGCAGCCCGAGCAAAATCCGAGAATCATTTCCCCGATTTTGCTCGGGGAGGGGGTCCCCGGCTTCATCAAAGCCGGTACCCTCCTGGGGTATTTTTGTTTTTGGCATCGCTTTCATGTTTGGCGCGGGGGGGGAGGTTGGGCTTCCGGATTCTCTCACTCACCGACGGAACATAACCAAATGAATTTGGTTACTACACGTCGGTCTTCTGTGAGAGGGTGGTCCTTCCCCGGTCGAGCCAGCCCAATACGAGCTGTAGTTGGATAACTACAGCTAGGCTCTACCACCTACACCTACACCTACACCTACACCTACACCTACACCTACACCTACACCTACGATTATCGCAGTATTATTTATTGATTGATCGTTGTTTTAACTATAAAAAGGCCTAGTGACTGTCACAAATATCACATTATTAAATTTTCAATATAACCATCAAGTCTAGTCTAGTCTAAAAAGACCACGCCTAACTTCTACAACATCACCAACTGATAACTATCAATTGCAGTTATCATTCGTTCCATATAGTAATTCAAATAGTAGTCACTACGTTATGTCTCTATATGGAAAATGAAACTGCATTAACGCAACACGAGATAACCGCTCCAGTGAATTTTATTGCACAAAAGAATTATTCACATGTATTTTTCAATTACACCTTTATTTTACCAAGTAACAAAAAAAAAATTACACATTATAATACTTAGCGTTTTACTTAATGATTTTGAAGAACTTTGTTCTATTTCACCACAACATTTACCACAGCTCCAAATGCTTTATTACTAATTTTTTTTATGTATTTTTTTTATTTCCTTTATTTCGGTCTGTGGCAACTTTGAGGTTAACAGGTGATTTGAATTGTTCCCACAATTTTTTAAATCAAATTCATTAATTTAGTCTATTTCGATCCTAATTCCTATAAAATCGGTTAAATCTTTTTATTTATTTTTAATAAATAATACGACTTAAAATTAAATTAAAATAAATACATAAATTACATATAATAATAATATATTCATTACAAAATAATTTAGTAAAGCATATAAGTATATATAAGTACATATTTATTAACAGTTGTATATATTTCTTAAATACATTTTCATGCAAATAACTAAAACCAATAAATTAGTATAAAACGAGAATTGGATATATGGCATTAATTTTAATGAAAACCATATTTCGAAAACGTGTGAAATAAAATCCAAGCAATATTTAATCACCACATCTACGACTGAGGCACGTTCACATTGTAATTTATCTTTTTCTCTTCATATATAAAAAGTATCTTCAGTAACTGTTCTATCAATCCATAAAATGAACCGGAATCAGATTTGAAATTTCGAATTTAGATTAGATGCAGCTGCAGTCATTTATATTTGAAATGCCACTTCAAATGACATAAAACAATTGATAAAAATTTCAATAGACGTCCGTTTTATTTAAAAATATGTGTCCGTTTGTATGTTCTGTTTCACGTCATAACCGAATTTTAAGATAGTTACAGATCTTAGACAGACGTAGATTTCTTTTGTTGTGAAAATAAAATTTGAAGGAGTTGAAATGGGGTGATATTTATTAAGAGGCAATTATTATATCTTTTAAGTTATAATTATAAATATATATTTTTTAATTTGGGTCTTTGAAATAATATAAACTAACTTTATAAATAAAAAAATATTTTTATAACATAATAAAAAAGGATTACTAATATACATAGTTTAGTGAGTTAAAAGATTTTGAATGTAATAATGTTAAAAATATTTCGCTGTGATACAAACATACTGCCTCTGCAAACAGCGAGCGTCGCTGGATATATCGCAATACATAATTAGTTGGAACAATGTGCATAATTCATTGTAATGAGCCATTTCGGTGCATGGTACACGTTCTCCAATAGTGTTTGCTGCTCTTCTTTGTTTTTGTAATTTACTGAACGAATCTGCCATAGATAAATTATCCTGTAGAATGCTTAATTTAAAAGAATTATTTATATGATAGTTTAATAAAAGTTAAAGTACTATTGTAACAAAATTATTTCCGATTTGTTCTAATTCAGACAGAATTTAAGTTTTCTATTGAAATGTCAGTAATATTTAATTGTATATCAAGTTTAAAAATAAAATAATAAATGTAAGATTTAATAAAGCAATTAAATCATGATAAAATTTCATGGTCTAGGTGTGAAATTTAAATATGGTGGAAATATAATCAAGATCCATTACACTGAACTAGTAGCAAAATATATTTATTAAAAACCTCATTTTATTTCAAGCTTTATTTTCCGTAATCTTAAATTTAAAACAATATGATTAAAGTATTACCGGTCTATTTTAGTGCATTCATTGCAGCAAATTTTTTATAGAATACAATTTTGAAAGTGGTTTCTACAAGATTTTATATAACTACTGCCGTTGAAACATTGAGTCGCTTACGATGTTAGAGCGTGAAACACGTCTACACCATAACCATTGCAGACGGTGACGTAATAGTGACGTCATGGATCGTATTCGTATCGAATTTTCAGTGTGAGATATTCATCCACCCCAAAAATAAACGAATCTCGACATTCTGAGAATTTTTTAATGCCTTCGGGTTCAGGTCACATTGACTAGTCTTAGTATAAAATGAGAAATACAGACATAATAAACTACTTCAATTTGCTTGCATTATTGCATATACACGGATAAAATTGTCTGCACGCTAGAAATATTCTTACCATCTTCAATATTTTATATTTATGTTCTCAACATGAATACTATATGTTATTTGAATATCGGAATATACTACAGGCTTCTACCGAAATATGGCTCCTTATTATAATAGGTACCGGTTGTATCATTATTCGGGGTCAAGTAGACTACGACAGATGATTATGATCAAGTTTCTTACGTATCTCAACTAAAAGTAAAGTTCTTAATGTTTATTCGCCAAGTGTTTATTTGACTTTACAAAGTTTAATCCCCTTCATTGGAGGGTAGATCGTTAATTCAATAATTGTCTATCTCTTGAAAGAAAACTAGGTGAACCAATTCTTAGGGAAAATGTTAGAACAGTTTTTGAATTAACAAATTTTCAGTTAAATTAAATAAGCAAACATGATTCTCTATACCTTCCTAAGTGTTGTTAAATTTAGATATTTGTTCGAAGTTAGTGCCTTTAGAGAAGAATATTTGTATGTAAAGATAATGTTTAAAATATAAATATGATGAAATGAATGTTTTCTAAAATAAAAATATAATTAATTATAATTAGTTATAATTAATTTAATAATATATATTTAAATAAAATTAAAGGAATATTTTATTGTATTGCCGTAATTTGATAAAACTTTATCAATAGGCAATTTAGTGTAAACATAATTTAAAACTATGAATAAGTAACTTGTTACATATTATATTGTTTTATTACCCGTTCAAGTAACAGGGTTTTATGAGTATAACCTAACTTTAAATAACTGCTAATTCTAAAAAAATATACTCCAAATCTCCTCAAACTCAGAGAATTGGGTACCTAGCATGCACACACACACACACACTTGCACGTATGCACGCACGCACGCACGCATGCACGCACGCATGCACGCACGCACGCATGCACGCAGGCACGCACGCACGCACGCACACACACACACACACAGCAAACGGCATTTCGTTACGTGATGATTTCTACTAATTCGTACTATCCGTAAGCAACGTTAAGAAATTTTATTTCAAAAAAATGTTATATCAATTTAGCATTAATTTGGTCAATATTACCACCATAAAAAACAAAATAAAGTTTTTTTTTATTACAAATGCTTTAAATATATATATGTATATATGTATACTGGAAGAATATAAACAATAACACAGTATAATATAGTCATTTATTTTTGTGCATTTCATAACTTATTTTGAAAATTATTATTAAACTATAAAGTTTAAAGATTTTCAGTGCAATTTAGTAATTCTTAAGCAACTGCCTTAAGTGGACTGCAGTCTTGTATTTACCGAACTAACTCAATTGCCAAACGGAGTTTGAAGACGGAAATAATTACATTAATTTTAACTGTGAACTTTAATTTTTGCTGGCGTTTATATAATTTGTTTGGAATAGATTGTAAAATATTGAATAAATGGTATGTTTTTCTAACAACAAATATATTTCTATATGGAAATGGGTGGCCATTTTATTTTTTGTTTTATTTACGACCACTCCCCGCCTGGCATTGACTAGTTGTCACGCTGCGTGTTCGGACCGCAATATTGAACGAAACGATAGTACTATCAAATACGCTATATGGATAAAATTTGCATGTAATATAATATTTTGCTACTTTTAACATGTAAAGAAATTATTTGTAAATAAGTTATTCGAGTTACATTATGATCACCTTTTATTATTAAAACAATATTTAAGTCTTTCTTATTATTGGATAGTTCGAATATGTAGACTTTACCTCTCCTTCTCAGATTAAGGGCAGATGCCTAATAATGCTGCGTTAGAATTCTTATTATATCTAGGTAAAGTATAGCTGGGTTCTATTAATTCATATTTAAACAAACAGCCTCAGATTCAAGAACTAAAGAACTTTGTAGCGGTCTAATTTCTGAACGCTGACTTGTCATAAAGTTAATTAAGTAACCGACTTTGGACCTTGCGAGAATTTAGAATTGGAATTTTGTCAAATAATTCTATTAATATATTCTTGATGGATAATTTATTGTATTTGAAATACTCGTAGGTATTTGAGTCCAGTTTATCTAATTTTCTTTCTTGCGTATTAGCTGATAATTTTTTTTTATATTCCCTAAAATTTTAATTATGTTCAACATATGTGTTTTAAGCATAAATAATAATATCTACTATATAATACCAAGAAAATTTTTTGTATAACAACTATTTAATTCTTTATTTTTTGTCACATATATTTTATAAACCTTATAACTACGAGTTTAATTTATACACCTTATAAATTATATTTTTATTACTATATTAAAGATGTATTTCAATTTACGTATAGGTTTTATGAAACAAACTTATCATAATAAATATGGTACTCATTTAAAAAATACAATGTATTTGTACAAGTATATAATATATCTGTATAAAATTAATAAGAATATACTCGATAAAGCTTATTAAAATTAAGTTTAAGATATTTTTTAAAACCAACGTTCTTAGAGTATTAACACAAATTTACTACAAAAGCAGCACGTACATTGAAAGTTAAAATATCATTGTTACAATATCTTAATTATTAAAAACAGTAATTCTAAAAGTGACTTTTAAGGAATGACTTTATTTATTTCGAATTTCCTTAAATATTTTAAATAACGCTCCATTGTAGTATAAATAAATTTAATTTTAAATGTGGACGCATTTACATTATACCAACAAGACGAGAGGAAATTGATTTTTTATCGAAACCGCTTAAAATAACAAACGAAGTTCCTACGAAATAAAAATAAGATGAAGTAAGTTGCTCGAGCACTTCGCTACAGAATTGTTTATTTTATAATAGGAAGATTTTGTTAGAACTGTTTTTTACTCTTCAACACTCTTTCTTTAGAAGGTATGAGTAAATTTTGCTAAGGAAAGAAAGGAGTTTATAAATGTGCTGTTCAAAAATAATAAATATTTTTACAAAATTTGGATAATTTTGAGGCCACAAACGTTTGTGAAGCCTGGTATTAAATTCCCGATAATCGATACTGCAATGAGAAGAATTCTGGTTTCATTGTTTGGTATAACATTCATTATATGTTAAAATTTAATCAACATTACGTATTATAACAGCTAAAGAACATGAGTATGACAGCCATATGGTAGTACGACATACAAGACTGCTAGGTAAGTATATAAATATATGTATATAAATATATAAATGTAAAGAGTTTATATATATATAAAATATTAATATAAACAATATTTCTCACACAAAATATTTTTTGTAAAATACAAGGATATCCAATTAATATTAAAAGCATAAAATTTCTTGAGCGTAATAAAACAACTCTTTTTAACCACTTCTCACTTCCACTTGTCATAACACCCTCGAAGATATGCTTTTTAAAGATACGAGTATATTGAAGTGATTTTTTTCTTAAATAACAAAATTTAAGACTTGATTATTTACAAAACTAAACATAATACTTATATTAGTTTTCCGTTACTTGTGAAAACTTGTGTTGTGTTACTACAGAGCTGTCTCATAATATACTTCAAGAAAAGACAAACATGTAGTTTTATGTACAAGTGAAATTATTATTTCAATATAATTATTAATGACACATAAAACTTTATTGTAATCTTATTATAAAATGTATGTATGTATGTATGTAATAAAAGACTTTAAATTCAAATAATATTTTCAATTTAAACTTAACCATTTAAAATAAGTTCTATAGTGGTATTTGAATTGATATTCGAAACCATTTTGCAAGTTTTATGACCACTTAGATACGCTAGTTTTATTATCATTTTCTTCAGCAATCATTGATTTTATGACATTTGAAAATTCTGTTGTATTTATTATATCTTAATATATTGTTTACTGATAGTAGTATATTTACTTTGAAATGGCTTACTGTATTAGTATACCTCAAATACATAAAACATATCCACCTCTCAGGCTATTTCATGCTCAATGCATGCAATGAAGGAAACGCAATCTGTGTGCGGATTGTCGTGATTGTATAATAAAGGCATGCACATGCTACTTCATCAAATGCACTGACGAATTAGGGTTGAGTGTTATAATTGAAATAGATTAGTCTATTGTTAGCTTAAATTAAATGAAATTGAACATGCAACTTTTGTTGTAAAGGAAGGAATTCCATTAGAACCAGAAATTTAATTATAATTAGTGACAACTGAAACCAATGCTATTTATTATTTTCGAGCATCATAGTTATAGCTTTTTGTTAATAGTTTTTATTATTTGTTGTTAATTTAGAAATTAAAATAAATAATTAACTTTCTGTTTAAATAAAAAAAATATGTTGTAAAAAACTTGCCAAAATCTACAGCGAAAATCTAGAGCGAAAGCATATAAAACATATAAAACCAAAGTTTCCAGTCTTTTATACGTAAAATTAAAGATAACAGAATCCATTCATTTGAAATAATATAATGAAATAAGTATTTTTGAGTATAAATATTGTATTTATTCATTATTTATAGTAAGTTGTAAAATTATATGGAGTAAAAATTTTCTAAATCTCACATTTTAAGGAATGACATTAAATAAATAGAGAAACTAAGAATATTGACAAGATATATTTCCCTTTGGAATTTATATAATTACTTGTATAAAAAAAATCAAGAAAAATATTACTAAGATTATAAACTTATTAAGAGCAATGAAACGCTAATCAAATGCTAATTACGTTAATTTTTTTCATACAAGATTCATTTTTATAGATTTTTGTAAAAATATGTGGTAATTATAGGAGTTACTTGAAAAAAAATAATGAAAATAATTCAATTATTACTTATCGTGGAAAATTATTGGAAACTGTTCATATTTCTATAAAAAAGCGGGCAAAAGCAGATAGGTGTTCAATAAATTTGATTCTATTCTTATTAATTATTTATATACAAGTTTTGTCATCAATTACGCAATTAACAAATTATTTAGAAGTGCATAAACAAAAATTCAAAACATTATTTTTTATTAATTAATTATATATTAAAATACAAAAGTAAAAAAATATAAAATAATGTACATATTTTCTTTACTTTAAGAATACATTCTTATGACTTTTGTACCAATAATGTAAGAGTCATGTAAAAGAAATATTGTTAAATATATAAATAACTTTATTAGCCCCGAGGCTTCGTAGTCATTCTTTGTTATCAATAATGAAACAAAGAAAAAATATATTTCCTTTTGAAATATTATTTACAATTTTTGTATTATATGAAAATTTAAGACTAGATGTTTTCCAAAGACTTTATCCGTGTACAGAAAAGCTTTCTGATCACATCCGGAATATTATTTCCGAGCTACTGATCTATCAAGAAGAATAGAAAGCATCATCCACTATAGCGTTATTTCCTTAAAGAGAATCCGCAGCTAATGAATGCTAAATGCTAATGAAAGAATGGTGTCAATATTTTAAAACAGACTGAGATGACAAACTGAGCTTAGTGCCTTCAAATAAATAAAACTATTCTAACATTCCACACTTTATAGATATATATTTTTTTTTATAATTCAGCACTTTACACAAATTAATGTTTTGTAATATCAATAAAATCACTTTCGTACAAATTAATTAAATTAATATGCTAAATTTAGCGCAGGTAATGTAAAATGTAACTCGGCGCAAGTTCAAGTTCATACATTTTAAAACAAAATAATTGTAGTTTCTAAGAAACTTATGAAATTTTTACAACATATATAAAAAATTGAGTAAACAAAGATATGCCTTTTATATTCTATATAGTATTATAATATAATCTGATATTTGAACACTTCGAATTGTTTCAGAATATTTAGAAACCTTAAAACGATAGGGCGATTACAATTAATTTGTTGCGTTGTCTAAGGAGCCGTCAAGGGCTATTTTTGCTTGATTAATCAAAAACTTCAAGGAATAATTGTCTTTGTAATGGGTGTCTCTTAAGATGAAGTACGTCAACGTATTGTGAAATCAGTTGGTTTTGTAAATCATCTTTAGATTAGTGAAGCTACGTAAGGAATTTTTGAAAATACTATTTTAAGTTTTTCAAATATAAATAATATTTTTTTAAATGTTTATTATCTTACAATTTGGAGTTAAAAAAAAGATTAGCGTTAATTTAGCGTGTTTCATTTTTTAATTGAATGCAATCTTTAGGAAAATTTTATTTAATGTATAAAGATGTTGCTGATTATTCAAGTCACATACATAATAAGCAATATTTCCGACATAAATTCTTCGAAACCTTCTAACCATTAGGGCTAGAATATACTGCAATTTATATAATTTAATCCTTTTGATGGACCCAATTCACAAAGTCTGACAGATGTTGGAACACCGACTGTATATATATATGTATATTTATACATTGTAGATAAGCTAGTGTCCTCTAATAAATCTGCTGCGTAAGGACATTGTGTCTACTTGCTCGTGTGCTTGTGAATTAGTTAGGTTATTTAGTTTATTGTGTTATTGGTCAAGACATACCAAGTAATAACTTTTAATTTAATTCCAAATTTTCATTCTCAAATTGATCTTAATTAAATATTTACCACAATAGTTTTGGCATATTCATTGTGAGTATGTGTTATTATCGTATTTAAATAACATAACATACTAGCAAAGTTATATTAAACTGAGGAGCCGAGGAAAACCAATTTATTTAGTAGCAGTCATTAATTCACGAGGTTGAATGCTAGTTTCGAAAATAAATTAAAAATTTCGTGTGCGATTTCATTAAAATACGGAGATCTATAAAGTAATAATCCGGATTACTACCTAAGCGAATATTTCTGAACTCATTAAAGTCGACAAAGAACGGTTAACGGTATCAAATCTGCCTGACGCCATTACTTCCTTATTAGGAGTATTAGGGATCAAAGATGACAATGATATAAAATTACTACTCCACTATTCCAAAAAGTGATCACCTTGTTCTTATTTAATATTGTACGCTTATATCTATATGATGCTACGAATCCCTGCCAAATATAATAAATTACATAAAGCTAATAAATTATCTATCAAAACTATATTATCTGAAAATTAAATTCGCAGATTAATAAATCTTAATTACAATCAAGATAATAACAATAACTAACGAGCCAAGTACAAGCTTTGGCTATATCAAATAATATCAGATTAAAGTCATAATTATAACGTGCTCATATACGTGCTCATAAATGGGGTTTCAATATTACTTGATAATATGAATAACGTTCCATAATTGTAAATTGAGTATCCCTTATTATACTTCTCTTTGCAAGTATAATATGGGATACTCAATTTATTATCATCATTTAATATTGTATTATCATCAAAGGATGAGCAGTGTGGTTTTAAATGATGGAAGAGAAAGGGTCTGCGTGAGATTATAATGTTTTATCAATCTTGTTTTGGTGATCTTATTAATTTGATTGAATATAAATCAACAACGTCATTTATATTACTGTAAATGACTTTATTTTGTTTCCTAAAAGCAAGTAATTATAATAATTTAATTGGTTATAAGCACGTTAAATTGCCTTAATATTTTTGTAGAGATTTCAGCCCCAACCCGATAAAGACGATTCTATATACAATACCAGATTCATAGTGGCTTAATTGGTAGGGTGACGTGACGGTTTCGGATATTTCTTTATTCTTTCTTCCTGCCCTTATCCCACTTTTGGGCTAGGCACAGTATGTTTTTTTCTACTGTTACTCGTCATCTCTGTTTACGCTCCCTTCTTCTCCATATCCTCTTTCACGCCATCCATCCATATTTTCTTCGGCCGTCCTCTACCTGTCCATCCCTCCACTACCATACCCAGCACTCTTTTGGTCATATGCCTTTCATTTCTTCTCATAACATGCCCATACTATGACAGACGGCCCATGACATGTTTCTTTATTTTATAATAATATAAAATACTAAATTAAATCTTTTAAAAGCATCTCTGTTAAAAAAAAGTAAAAAAAAAAAAGGTTTTTTCAGGTAAGCCATCTCCAAATTATAGTAACGTAAGCGTGTTTAATTAGTAAAAATGTAGAACATATTTTTGTATAGATATATGTACATTTTACCAACCTGACAACCTTTACATTGACTTATTCCTTACAGTGAGTATTTGGTATTATTTCTCCATCCATCATCATTCCGCCAAGCGTGCCTTGACACGATTGATATATTATTGACTGAAAAAATATGTGACCCAACATTTTTATGAGGGAAATAACACGCGTCATATATTTATTCGACATTCTACACTTGAATGTGACTTCGAAATATTTGTCTTATGTTTCGATTTAATATATATTTTTTTATGTTGACGTAGATGTTTGGTTTTTCTTTTGATTAAAGTAATATTAAAATATTTAATAAAATGTTATTCATTTATAATATCTATGAATAGCTAACTTGTTAAATAATTAAATTAAATATTCGTTTTCACATCAATGGAGTTAAATTCACAATTTATCTCTGTATAACCCACTATCGTTATAACAAGGCACGCTGCATCTTTGATTAGAGAATACATTCTTAACTAAATCTTTAATAAAGTAGAAATCTTATTTTAATAATTAAAATGGTGATAATAAAAATGGTAAAAGAAAGGTATTTGCTGATTAAAAATTTCTCCACAATTAGAAGAACATAATTTATTAAATTGGGAATAAAAATAAAAGTAATAAGACTTAACACCACGGTATAAATATGTTGAACAAGAACATTGAACTTCCAGATAACATGTTCCTAATTAATCAAACAACAGGTCAAATCAACACTGCAAGAGAACATTATTTAAACTTCTGTATTAAGTAACATTGATTTTATAAATTTGTTACATTATTGTATTTTAGAATAAGATATATTATTCAAGATAGACGGATAGATAACATGTTAAAAAGAAATGTCTTTGAAATTATTAATAAGGGAAATATTTAAAACACTTTAAAAAGAAAAACAATTATTTTGAAGAATATGAAATAGTTTCCCTAAATCTCCAATAGATTTAAAATTATAGATATTATCAGGAAGCCATCTTTGCACCCAACAGATTGTAAAAGAGATAATAATAAAAATAATAGAGATAGCATGCGGTAAAACGTCTCAAGTAAAAATCACTTCGTAATATTGCGATTAATGATCTTAAGACTGCAACTTATTTGTTTAAAAATAACACACAAACATACATATTCACGAGAAATGTAAAGACAGGAAAATAATATTAGATCTATCTCAGAAAAGTTAAATTGTAAAATGAGAATCGAACTTACAATTTATTAAAATGTAATAAAAGTGTTAGTAATATAAATATTTAAAATACTTCAAATCTATTCTTGAAGTAAAAATTTTTAAGTTGAAACCAAAGCTAACTAGAAGTCAAGGCATAATCAATGTTGGGAAATTAAATCAACTTGTGTATTCAATGTATACTTTATATATTAATATGTTTTCAGCAGTAACATAGTGATTACAACTTTCAAAACATTCATTGATTTTAAGGACGAAAAGTACTTCATCAAACGACCGAAGACTCGCACAAACGTTCATAATGGCGACCAGGTAACGTGGCCGGTACTAAGAAGTTTTAGCGCTTCTGGAAAGCAGTTGTAAAGAATAATGTTCTGTGGTTGTAAAATAAAAGTTAATCTTAAAACTTTTAACGCAACTGTAATTATTTGTACTAAAATAAATGGCAAAACTTCACGTTGGTATATTGTTTACATTTTCATCAATTTTTTTTTTTATTTAAAGTGAAAACTTCGTTTGTTGTTGGCGATTCTCTATTCAAAAATATTATGTATTTGATTATATTTTAATTTTATACAACATTTTTGGATCTAAAAGTTTTTCTAATAAATAAGGATACTAGAGTAAACTGAATTTTATTATTAACGACTACATAATTGGGACTATTAATGAAACTGTTTTAGATGTATCTTTAGATTTAAAAATGCTTTGGCGCGTTTATGTTAGAATACTAGCTAAACGGTTAGCAGCATATGCGATAAGGAAAATTCAACCTATACCTAAAATCGCCACAACTAGGTAGCTCACTTTGCGTCGTTTCATACTATTCCGCAATATTATTTAATATCAATTTTATTATTATTTATTTTTTACACTTCTATGTAAAGAGAATCAAACATAATACTAGGCCATGATTCGTTAGATAAGAATTAAAATAATTTAAACGTCCGCAAAGAGCTTGTTTCTAAGATTTATGACTTTTACTTATAACTTGGATCTAGGTTAAAATTAACTTTTTGTAACTCCTTTAATATTTTGCATCACTGTTTTCTATTTTAAAAAGAACTTTATCTTGTGAACATTGTTTACCTTTTTATAATCAAATTAATGTAAACTAACTTATGTTACAGTAAACAAATAATCAAAATTTATACAGTATTTTCGAAAACCGCAGTTAAGAATATTTGTAATTATTCTAAATGGATATTTATACAATTCTAAAGAGGGGTGATAAATTGGCTTGATGTGTTTATCCCAAGGAGAGTTTTTATAGGCTTTATAACAGGACCTTCGATATATTTTCCTTCTATTCATATTAACAGCCTGAGGATATAATTAAAAGATCTCTGTTCTGATTTGGATTTAAAAAATCATTCAGTGCTTATAACTGTAATGATTTGGATATACTTTTATGTAACCTGATTATTACAATATTGTAATAAATATTACAACTAAACCTATGAAAAATATCTGTCGTTTTTCCTAAAACAAGTATTTATAATAACATATACTAATTTTAAAATTTTTAGATTGTAAAATATGAAGTAGGGTATAAACAATTAGTTAGTAGACTTATAAATAAATAACAAAAAAAATCCTTAATAGACTATTTAAATACTGTTTTAAAAATTTCGATTTTCGAATATCAATTCTTTCACAATTTGGTGGAATAAACATTAAAATTTTGTTTGTAAAATTTAAGACTATGATTCATGGGATTCTGATAATTAAAGACGATCGATGATGATCGTATTTCAGTTCGTGATCCTAAAAAATTAAAGTTTTCCTTCTAGTAGTAGAGTCCTTTTGGGGGAAATAATAGTCATAATAAATAACAGTAATAAGAGTCTCTTCTGTATTGTTATAGGAGAGAAAGAATATGTGACTCCCTGTGATAGTTTATACGGATCCACTTGAGTATCTGACGAAATCAATAAAAATAGTTACACTTGCGCAAGCCATAAATAAACAGTATAGTATTTTTTAGAGGCGCTTAAGCTTATTTAGATGTTTTGCAATTCAACCTTTATAATTCTGGAGCAGTCGATAGTAATTGTGTGAGATTTAGCAGGACTTACTTTCTGGCCATACTGGTAACTCAATTTATATATAAATAATGCTCAAGAACATGAATTTTACAGGTGAAGGCAGATTTTCAAGGTGTGAATGACGATATATTTGTATACGGGATGTCAATGAAAATTCTTTTTAAAATTATATGACTAAATTACCCTTCAGTGCGCCGTTTACATGTGTGTTTAATATTATTAACTAATAAAGGTGTCACTTACCTCTGTTTTTATTCTATATTGATATCAGTTTATGGTTTTCGAAATTAACTAAATTGACAATATTACTTGTGAAATGAAATAGCTAACATCATTATAATATCATAATGTATGATTATATGAGATCACGGTTAACCGTGGTTTATAAATGTCGAGCTTATTTTAATAATATTAGAATGTCTCATAATGTATTATGAGACATTCTAATGTTATGTGTGTGTGTATTTAGTATTTAATCTTCCCTACGTACTACCTACATATATTATGTGTCACAAATATTTCAAAGTAATTGCTAAATGAATGTTATAGGCAGTTATATCCGATGAAACGGACTTTACTCTATTTTTATTGAAGTTAATTTTGAAATATTGATATTCCACTTCTAAATAAAATTCTGATAATGTTTACTATTGTTGCAAAGTTGGCTGTGATATAAACCTAATATAAGGTAATGGAAGGTAGACAATTTTAGGTAGATTCCATAGATGAATCTACCTATTGCAATCGATGCGATGACGGGACCCAGACCCCAGAGTAGGGGCGCTACGCCGTTTATGAACTGGAGATTGAGAAACCGTCGAAAAAAAAAATTTATATATCCCTCTATATATATATGTATATATGATCCATCAGTCCAAATTCATCGTAGGCGAAATCTGACTTCACAGGTCGATAGGATAAATTAGTAGGACAAACGTACCATCTCGTTTTTTTGGAAAAAGTGAAAGGGGGGGCTGGGAGGGGGGGTGAAAGTGCAAACCTTTGGGACACGCTACAGGTCGCAAATATTGGCGGAGGATTTTCAAACTCGGCATACACATTCTTAAGGACAAAATGAAGGTTAAGTTCTTGAACGGGGGAAATCGGTCTAGGGGTTGAGGAGCTGGGGGGTTTGAAAGTTAAAAACCGAAAAAAGTCACAGAAGAAGGCAAAATTTTGCCGTCGGAAAAATCTTAGAAAATTAACAAATTAAAAGAGGAAACTTTTTCGTCCGAAAAGTTTTTTGATGCGACCCCCCCGTTTAGGAGATAGGGGTGGGGGGTGGTTCCCAGCTCACCCAATATATGCAGAGTGACCCGTCATAAGACTCGTAATGACCAGTAGAATACTGCTGGCTAGTTTTTCTTTGTCGATCCGACCGACGGGAATCTACCTAACACGATCGACCCTGTCGAACGAGGTATTTTAAATGGCATTTAACAACCTGTTTTATTCTTAGTTACATCATTTTCTTATTTGGGACCTCTGATTAAGAATGAACAAGAATATTTATTATAACTATAGAAAATTACAGATTCTCAACTTTGTTCTACAGAGAGAAAGCTATTTGCGGAGGCCGACTTATCTTGCGTTCAGCACAATGAATATATTGTTTTATGCGTCTCTCAATCTCCATCTGATTAAATAAAATTTTTAAGCTAAAAACGATAACATAATACTGAAAACCTAAATTTAGTGTTTAGACAACCTTGGAAATATATAGAAGTAGAGATAAGTTATATGATATATATGGTGTGTGGCAATGAATCGTGATTCGGTGTTCTTAAATATAGTTACAATTTTTAATAATTATGGACGTTTGCATAAAAACTAATTCGATTTATGGTAAATTATTCATCATCTGATGCAATATCCGAATTGACCGATAATGTTGACAATCAGTAATATGTTTTATTTTAAAAACTGTTTCATTAGATTAATCTTCAATAGGAAAAACCTGTGATCTTTGGGGTACATAACCCAATAGTGCTAAGTAATTTAATTGACATCAGTTAAATTATTTAGCACTATTATAAATGATAAAGCCCTACAATTAATTTTTATATTTGTAGGAATAACTCAATGTGTGTATTATTAATATATATGTATGTAATTTTGATAATGGTAATTAAAAAAATATTAGGAATTTTGAACGGAAATTATAATTTTTTTGTTATAAGATTTACTTAGTTAAGACTAAAAGGAAAAATGACAAAGAGACCTTAAGTTATATTAAATTTATCAATAAATTTAAATATATTTTGCATACAGTTGATTGATGGAACAGTTACTAATTATATAAATATATAAGTTACGTATATTTTACATATGGCAGTACAAAACATACACAAATATATTATTAAATTCTGTACCAGTTAATTGGAAACAACAATGTACTAGAAATATCTGACGTAAAACTAACCAATTAATTGCGCTCTGAACGATGTTGCTGATTAGAAAATAAATTAAACCTTATTATTGTAAAATGTGCCAGAATACATGTACCCAAAAGACAAGTTTCGTTTGTCCGTCTTGTATAATTTATTGTATTATAACTTTTTATTGAATAAGTTTAATAAAGTTATTCTAATAACAGATATGCTATCTAATAATTTAAACAACATTTTTCAATCATACAAATACCGTCTACACATGGACAACATTTCCACAACTTCTCGCAGCGTGAACTCAATATTCAATATTCAACATGAAATTTCCGTATAAACATCTCGTAACACTACAAGGTTCAAATCATGAGAGATAGCGATTGCAATACCTATTGTCACTTCTAATTTAATTTTATTAAAGTATATATCAATAATGTTTGATATATTTATCTAGTTTCAAATATGATATGGAATAATTCATTCTGTTCTAAATAACCTTTAATGTTTTTATATTTTAAATATCTTTTCGTAATGTTTGAACTCAACCCTGCGTTCTGTTGAGTCATCGGTCACCTTCCGAGCTCTCCGTAGAGGATGCTATCAAATATTACTTACGAGAGTAAACTGCAGACAGGAGTTCTGTTATAAAGAGTAACGAGTTGATTTGATATGGAGTCAGTATTTTTTCGAGTATTATAATTTTTGTAACAAATACTGTATATATAAAAATAACAGTCTCCAAACATACGTACGACTTTTAATTATAATCTTAGTTAAATTAAATCTTCACTTGACAGTTATTAATTTACTATAGTTTACTATTTATTACTGCTTAAAAATTTATAAACAAAAACTTAAATATATAAAAATATGGTATCTACAAAGAAACAATGAGTTTTATAAATTTTAGTTGCAAACTTTGGAAGGAATCAGGTACTTTAAGATTAACATCTACTTTAAAATTTAAAAGCAAAAGTTGATATTGTATATGTATGTTGATATTTATGTAAGTGGCTATGGATAGATATAACGTTGTTTTAATAGACGGAATCATATATATATTTTTTAATTAGTATTTGTAAGAGATACCTTATTACAACCATGTTACCCACAATTGTAAATATATTATAAATATAATGAGAAATAAAATAATCATATTATTTCTTTTTATAAATATAATAAGAAATAATAAACTACAATATATTACAATGTAATATATTGTAAAAAATTGTTATAGGGATACAAGTTTATGTATATCTCTGTGAATTAAACATTAATTTCATGCATTTTAAGATTATTTAAAAATGATTTAAAAATAAAATATGGAATTTAGTAAAAATAACCATTCTCGGAATAAACGATGATTCTTTTTCCTAAATAAATCCCTAACCTTACGTTATGAAGACGACACGTGGGGTGTCCCACGTCACCTCTTCATAAAGTCACCTCAAAATACAGAAATATTCGCGGTCTACGTTAGACGCAATGTCGATAAAAATATAAAAATATAATATTATATACTCTCCTTGCTTCGTATTCTACATTCTAATGATTATTCAAATAACTGCAAACAGACATCGCAGCTATTTTAATACTTACAGGACCGTTGTATAAAGTGAAATTTATATTTTTTGTACATTTTTTAAATTTTGTTAAATACAAAATATATAAAAATATTTGTCGATAAATATATGAGACGGCGATGTAGAAAAAACTAACCCAACAATACATTTGCAACCACACTCACCGGAGGCTAAACAAAAAAGATAAAAAAGTAAGATAAAGATATCGGAAGTACTTCCGACAGAAAGGTCGTGACGTCGAATACTACACAAAAAATCCGCGAATGATGCTACCCCACGCAGTCCGTTAAATAAATGTGGGTAAAGTCTTATATACGAGTATATTGCCTATCTCATTGTTGTATTATCGTCTTTTTTGTCTTTAATACATTTTCAGGTGGTGCAACGTATATTATTATGATTATTATTTATTATACCGATGTAAGATATACACCAGATTTATTTAATGAAGCTAGCTTATCTATAGCTACATATATGATCGGTGAAGATCAACATAGATTCGAATCTTTCGAGAAGTTTAGGGTGGGATTATTGCGTATAATGAATGTGACTTGAAATAAAATTTCTCTATAGATTGAACACAACAAGATAAATAAAGTGATAACAAAATGAACATCCACTAAAATAATAATGAGCTATGTATTACCTTAAACTCTATATGATAAGATGAAATCATATCTAAAAAATTTTTTTTGCTTCACAAACCTAAAGGAGATTTACAACACCAATTCACTTGGCAATACGCAGACAGACATAATCTTAAGAGATACCCATTTCATGAACAATTAGTCGTTGTGGAATTAGGTTAATCAAGCAAAAACGTCCCTTAAAGGTCCTTTAGACGCCGCCGCAAATGGATTGTAATCGCCCAACCGTGTTATTGTTTTCAAATATTCTGAAACAATTCACAGAATTCGCAAATATCATACCATATAATATCACAATAAAGTTCTGTACTGAAATTGTTTATCCGTATTACCAAAGTCAAAATATCATAAGTTTGTTACAATCTAGAATTATATTGTTTTGAAGTATATGTCTGCAATACATAACCCCTTAAACTTATCAATATGAATTTATTTATACTGAAATGACTTTATTGATATTAAATAACGTTTAATTTGTGTGTAAAATTTTTGACCTGAATGAAAGAAATGTATAGAAAAATATATCTTTGGTTATGGCCTAAATAATTATCGAATCATCGAAAAAAATATATCTGTACTGATACAATGATTTTGTATATTTAAAGACACTACTCTCGGTCTTTAAAATGTTAGAAATTGTCAGAATATTCATTCATTAGCATTGAGCATCCATTAGCCAAGATCT
Source organism: Melinaea menophilus ssp. n. AW-2005 (assembly GCA_918358695.1). Classification (NCBI taxonomy): domain Eukaryota; kingdom Metazoa; phylum Arthropoda; class Insecta; order Lepidoptera; family Nymphalidae; genus Melinaea; species Melinaea menophilus. Next base: position 26,321,920 of record OU911041.1, on the reverse strand, counting down.
TACACGGAAATCCCTTTAAGGAAATAAAGCAATAGGTGAAATAGAAAACCTATTTGCCTTATTAGATCAGTAGTTTTAAATTATCATTCCGGATATAATCAGAAAACTTCTTTATCTAAACAAACTGGTTAGGAAAACTCTAATCTTAAAATCTCATACAATATTGTCAACAAACATATTTTTCAGGAATATATTTATTCTATGTTCCATTATTGTTAACAAAGAATGACTATGAAGCCTCGGAGCTAATAACGTTGCTGATATACTAAACAATATTTCTTTTACATGCGTCTTACATTATTTGAACAGAAGTCATAAGAATATGTACTTGTTACTTTAAACAAGATAAAATGTATTTGTGAAATTACAGAAAAATTTACAAGCTTTCAGAAGCTTTCAGCTTTGCCATCTCTTAAAGGCTTACATCTTTAGTTGGATCTCTCGTGACTTTTCTATGTCATAAAAGAGCAAAGTACTTCAAATAAATCAGCTCTGGCTTTCACTTCGTTTTCACTTATTTGGTCAACTTACTATGAAAAGTGCTATGCTTGCTATGAAAACATGTTTATTTCTTATTTTATTTAGAAAAATCACATTTATAATGATAAAATGATCTCGATTCATTTCAAACGTGTTGTTCAACTCAGAAAAGCTCCATTTTACTTTACAAACTATTTAAATTTCTCTTATTATCAGGGTAATTAGGCTATTTGGAAAACAATAGATTTATTAAAATCTATAAAGCATTTAGATAGAGTTAAAGATAGCATGATTCCTTTAAATCCTTTTTTAAAGGACACCATGTAGCAATGTTCAACTTTACTTATAAATAAAAATTGAATATTGTTTTCACCAAAAAGATTGTATGTTATTAAATGAATATCCTTTTAAAACGGAACAAAACAAGTTATACTATCATCTTCACTATAGTGAAGAACCAATCCTTATCTTCTAAATACAATATTACGTCTTTGTAAATGCTATTTCGATCATATTTATAATCTCCTTCAGGTTTATTTACTCAAACAAATTATACAGTTTGTTTTCAGATTGTTCGAATATAAAATAGGGATAATTTTATAGATTTTGCGTAATATTTTCAGCATTAAAGCCTTGCAAAGTTAATTCGCCGTCGGCGCTGTACAATTTGAGTGAGAGGCGTGTTACTATATAACGGTGCAAGTTATAAACAGAGAGTCTAATAGTAAAACAGATATAAAAATAGCTGCAGTAATACAAAACCAATGTGTGTGGTCATTTCTCATTTATAAATATTCTGAAACGATTGTACACGATGGAATGAGGAGATTATAAAAAACCCTACAATATCTACTACGATTTACGTCATCAAATTCATTGGCGATAAATTTAAATATACCTCTTTCGTCTTGAACCTCACATAAAGCTCAGTCTGGAACTTGTGTAATTTATTCAGAGTCGAATAATGACACTGAATTACTTTAGAGTTAACCCTTTTCAAGAGTGGTTAAATAGAGTTGTTTTATAAAACTCAATAAATTTTTCGCTTTTAATATTTAATGGATCTCTTTGTATGTTACAAGAAAACTATTTTATGGTATTTCATATAGCTTGATAAGTCAATCTAATTATTTTAAAGCTAAACAAATAATCATCCTAAAATTAACAAGGTCAAATTACTAACAAAACTGATTTACTAACAATACTGATTTTAAATAAGAGATCATTTATTAATTAAAATAAATAACAATTAAAATAAATAGAAATAGTATGAAAATCAGTGGTTTGTATAGTTATAATTTCCTTTTCCTGCACTCAATCCCCTGCAGTTTTGGGGTCAGCACAATATGTTTTTCCTTCCATCCATGTTACTCGTCATCTCCGTACACACTCTTTTCTTCTCCATAGTATCTCCTATCGGCCGGCTTCTATCTTTGCATCTCTTCACTTTCAGAACCAACACTCCTGATTATATATATTTTATTCCTCCTCATGCTCATGCTCATACCATGACAGACGATTGTATTAATTTCTTTCTGTCACTGACGCTACTCCTAAGCTTCACTTAATATATTCATTTCTTACCCTATCCTTTCTTGTTCACACATCCATCTCAACAATCGCATCCGTCACATGCAAAACCTTTTCATCATTCATCGCCTAGTACTCAGATCCCTAAATAACGTCAGGTCTAATGATGTTTTTATATTTTTTCCTCTTTAGTTTAAAGGGGATTCGGGCACCACACGTTGTCCCAGTGATTTGTCGCCATTTCATCCATCCCGTTTTGATTACGTAACGGTAAATTTTGCCATCGCTTTGGGTGATAGAATCAAGGTAGCGAAAGTGCGAGCAGACTGGTAACGGTATTCCATTCAACAAAATAGGAACAGAATCGAAAACACCACCGAAATCGCAAGAACATGTGCTCTGTTTTGGTTTTTTTTCCAGTCTATCCTGCAGTTCAAGTCCATTCTCGCCGACAAGAAGAATGTTATCAGCAAATAGCATGCACCAAGGAGCCTCTTCCTGTAAAGCCAATGTCAGAGCATCCATTATAAACAAGAAGAGGTAGTGACTCAGAATCGACCCTTGATGCAAACCTACTGCCACATTGAACTTGTCGATGGTTCCAGCGGCCGACCTGACTTCTGTACTAGATTGATTGTACATTACACGAACCAACTCCACATACTTCCCAGGTATACCCTTCTCTTTCAAAGCCCACCACATCACGTTACGGGGATCCCAGTTATATGTCTTCTCGAGATCAACGGATACCATTTGCAGGTTTTTGTGTGTTCGTCTGTACTTCTCACACAACTGGCGGAAAGCGAATAAAGCATCTGTCGTACCCCAACCAGGCATAAAACCGAACTAGTTCTCCGAGATATCACTCTCATCTATACTTTCTCCCACACTTTCATAGTATATGACATGAGCTTTGTACTATAATAATTGTTGCAGTCTTGCATAATACCCTCATTTTTATAAATGGGCAATAGGTCACTACTGCACCATACATCGGGGACCACTTCTTCATGAAACAAATTATTGAAAAACAAAGTCAGCCACTTATATCTTTATTCATTTAACACCTTCCATACCTCCAGTGATATCGCATACGGCCCTACAGCTTTTCCATTCTTCATACCTTGCACAGTCGCTTTTATTTTATCATCGGTTACTTCTTTCACTAAACCTTTATTTACCAACCGGTTTTACAAAATGTCGTTCAAAAAATTTTCTGCTCTCATCAATGTTTCAAAATATACCCCCGTCTTTCTTCTATGTACTTATATCCCATCAACATCTTTCCAGTATCATCTTTTATATATTTTACATATATGACATCTCCAGCATTCTTCTTCCTACGCTTTGTCATACGGTCTAGTTCCTTTTGATCTTTAGGAAACTTTAGCGACCTATAGGTAAAAGTCCTCTTGTACCTCAGCTCTAGCGATGGCTACAGCTACTTTCGCTCTCTTCTTACATCTTTTATATAGTATTTTCATGTCCTCATTCATACATTCAATATCATGCGATACTTACTGCCATTGCTTAAACGCGTCTTTCTTCCCTTTCAGAACCTTTTGCACATTTCCATTCCACCTCCACGTTTACTTGTTTATCATACCTTCTGCTTTCGTTTCGTCTAATACTTTCTTTGCTACAATTCTAATTCATCTCGGAATTTAATTAAAACTATCGTTCCAAGATCTACAATACCCATTTTTATTTTTCAATCTACCACTTTTTTTTTTTTAAGTTAACCTCCCATATACATTTGCTCATTGTCCGGAACATCCATCATCACAGAATCAAAATGTTCCCAAAACTTTCATCCTATCATCACACCCGGCATACACACTTAATACATTAAGGATTAAACCTTCAAAAATCATTTTCATAGCAATGATTCTATCACTATATCTATTAATACAATATAAGTGAAAAAGTGTTTAAATATCCTGATGAGTAAATATCTTATATGAGGAAGGAAACATTGGTACATGGCTTATACATGTAGACAAGTATTTGACAAAAATAACAATTGCATGATCTATAAATATATAAAAAAGTTATAGAACACAATATTGAAGGTTATTTACATACATCTAATGTTTAGGAAATTAAATTTCACATTAAATTTTTCCTTAAATCTATTAATTATTGTAATTGTAATTTAAATGTTAAGGTCTTCTTTCATCTCTAACATACCTGGACTATATTGTTTTATATCTTGTTGCATGCTAAATTTCATATTCTTTAATTCCTTCATATTTCATTTCGCTATGAGACTTGTTGTGCAGTCTATGGGCGTTTACTAGCGTTCTCATTGATCGGTCTATGGAAGCGTGTTTGGTGTTGTTGCTAATTGCCGATAGATGGCAGATCACGGCGTAACTAAATGTTTGAAGATAGTTAATACAACTTCCAGTAGGCAGCACACTTTTTTTAAAGTTATTTATTTATTTATATTTAATAAAAAAAAAAAAACAACAGGATAATATTTCTTCGTACACGCATATTACTATTATTTAACTAGTAAATAATATATTTTCGTTAGTTAGTTCATTTTTGATTTTCTTAATACTTACAATGATTCCTTTATATATTTTTAAAATTTGTAATTTGTTTTCAAAGTTGTAATTTGTTTTCAGATCCAGTTTTGTCTTATACGCACTTCACTTCTGTTTAATAATAATCTTGTTATTTGTGCCAATGTATTTCAAAATAACTTTCTTTGTTGTATTGTATTTTGCACTTTTTACTAAATTACACTTCTTCTAGACTGATTACCTTTATATTATTTTAAATAGTTGTCACTCTGGTCATAACATTATAAGTTCCATGACAGACTCAGTAATAGTTAATAATAAGAAAAAAGAAATCTGTGGTTAGCAAGACTTACCAGTCACTGTAAGCAGCAGCAGCACAAGTATAACGCGAAGGTCAGTCATCACGATCTTCGCTATTTTTGAGGGAAGCGTGCAACCTGGCTCTACCGCTAAGGCAAGTAATAACTTCTAAGGGAGCGGTGGGATGCAGCAAGTATATCTAACAAAAGTAACATTTCATTGTGATTATATCAAGATTTCCTTCAATATAAAATTAAAAGTACAGCTATAAAATTATGGAACTTTAAAATAATTCGCAACTCGATCTGAATGGAACGAATTTGGTTAGCGTGTGAGACCGTGGTCACCACACTGTTGACTCTTGACTTATGTCGCATTGCGGTATGATAAAGCGCTTTTTAGGTTTTATTTATTCTATATTAATTGTAAAACAAATGTCTTTACCTTGGTATCAAAATCTATGACCGGGTACGTATAAGTTGTAACTGTCAATGACATAAATACGCCGGTTCATCAAATACCGTATAATGGTAATGTCTTCTTCAAATATTTTAAACAGTTACGAATACTAGGGCCGCCAACAAACCCTCAATTTCGACTCGCTGCGCTCGTGAAATCTCGGGTGCCGTTTGCATATTGAGCGAAGCGAGCCCAGTGTATTGATTCATCGTATCCCAATGACTTCAATGGCATATCAGTTTTTTGACATGATATTTAAAAAAAAAATTTTTTTTTGAGGATATTTTTCAAATTTTTTTTTAACCATCACCTAATGTGTATCTTTTTGATTGCAAAGTTTCATAATTTTCCGTCTAGTAGTTTTTGAGCCAATTCGTGACAAAGAATGTAAAAAGTCTCCAGTAAAACGCTCCGCTCACTTCGTTCACTTCGCTCAATAATATATTTCACGTGTAGAAAAATTAGAATATTAACGGATTTCATTATTAAAATTTATTATTAATTTCATTGTTTCAAAATTTTACTTTGTATTTTACAAACTAAGCTAGATGTTTAACTAATTAACAATCAATTATAGGATTACTGTAATGATGATCTGAGAAATAATTTAGCATTAGGTCTTGCAATTGTTATAATGAGATAACATCATGAATCAACCAATTATTATTGCGGTCATGTGCCAACAAGTAATTTATGAAGAAATATTAGCTGGATAGCCTGGACGTGGAGTGATACCACGAGAATAGATGTTTATAAGCATCGTATAATAATTGAGACTGACTTACTGATGTCGGATCTCTTACTTAAAGTCTTGATCTTATAGTCATTATATTTGATGGATAACTGGGCCAGTGTATTGATTGTCAAGATTATCCAATGACTTGTTGGTGCAGCTGTTACCAATTATCTGTTGTCACTATTACTGCTTAAAACATGTTATTTGTTCTTCAACTAATAAGCTTGTGGAAAAACAAGATTTATAAGTGTAATTTATCTAATTTCTCTCAATAATCTATTTTACAAAAAAAAAAAAATAACAGGTTTACCAGTTATTATGATTTAAAACAAATTGATTGATTTATATTGTTTTAATTGATTGATTAATTGATTGATTGATTGATTAATTGATTGATTGATTGACTAATTGATTGGTTTATATTATTGTAATTAGACTATTAAAATTTTGATATAATAATAGATAATGACATAAAATAGTTTACGATCTTCATACGAGTATATATTCAGCTGAATTCCAAAATGATATGTTGAATACAATGATATATAGCCATGGGGCAGACGCATTACAAATTTTGCTTACTGCCTCAAAGGGACGAACAATTCATCAAGTAAAAATTATAGCTACACTACTACTATACTTTATTTCACGATTCTACGGCAGCTTACATAAAATTTTTGTGATAGGTATATCCAAAATGTTTTTATTTTATATTTTTATTTTTCAATCAATAAATACATATAGTATATATATCAATTTGCTAATATTTTATGATTCTGTACTATGTTGAGTTTTTTTAATGTAATAAAATTTAAATTAAATATGAAAAAATGACTAAAAGTTACTCAATATTATATTATAAAAATATTTAATTAAACCGCTGCGAAGATTTTAACGTACTATTCACAGAAACGTGTGTGCAAATACTTGGGATACTTCAAGGGTTTCCTCACACTTCACGGTTTCAATGGTTGCCTCACATTTAATAGAATGTTGTGAAAGGGAATTTTCACGAAAGATGAAACACTAACAATTTTGTATGAAACGTCATAGACAAGAGATTTATTTTATGCATATAATCAGATGCTAACTAAATATCATGCAAACACTTTTTACCGTTATCGGTCACAATAACATCTTGATTACCTCTGATGAATAATTACAAAAATAATATATTGTCAACATTTACTGGCAATACGCTGAGAAAATGTAAATGTTGTCACTGTGTTTATTTGTATTTCCGTGTCATTTTTCACGTGGTTTTCACATAGCTGTATTTCTTTTTCAAAAAAAGATTAGTTTTTTTTATATTCTAATTTTTGTGTCTAAAAACCCTGCGATAAAAATGGTTAATATTATTTTGACTTAAGCGATAAGCAATCACCAAAGCACATTTAATTAAAATCTATTGAAATAAAAAAAACAGTAATATCAATATTGTATAATTATTTAAACCGACGCTGATGTTATCAGTGAATTAATATTTAGAAAAACGATTAGTGCACAGATATAATAAAGAATAATAAAATATTTCTTAAAACTAAGAATAAACTCTGACAAGCATATACAATAAAATAACATGTTTATTACAAATAAAAGCGGAAACAAGTAACAAACGAGCATATTAATGATCAACCGTTCATGTAGGCTTTTGCTTTATTGTAGGATAAAATAAAGCCTGAAATATTTTTTAGGGTTCAGTAGTAATAATATATATTATATATGATTAGTTTTGTTAAAGAAAAAAATGGAATGGTTGGCGCCTAACCTTATATTCTTAAGATATTTATTATTATTTGATAGTAAACTAAGCTAATGGAACGTAGTAAAGTAATTGTCAATAAATTTGGTAAATGAATAAGTTTTGATTTAGGAGTAAATATGCAAAGATTTAGATAAATATTAAGTTGGAGAGTGTCTCCACAGAAGGATTTATTTCGAAAAGTATGGTATCACAATAGGCACCTCCTGACACTCCCATTTAATACACAAGTGATCACTGGTATTGATACAAAGTGGAACAAATAAATAAAAACAACTACAGAATCACCGACATAAAGATAACTTTAATATTTCCGTGACAAAATCCAATAACCGATCATGTAAGCATCGGTATGTTTAACCTACGTTCCTGCCGCATTGTCCTTGCCATATTTACTATTATGTTCGTACCATTTACTTTCAAAGAATACATTGTTTTTCTTTTTTGATCTTTTGACCTAAATGCTGAAAAGATAAGTAAAAACTGCTGCAGTATTGCATTTTTAGATAAGCCATTGCATATAAGTAAAGCATGTAAGTAAGTTTTATATATGAAAACTGACATAATAAAGGTGAAGGGTTTATTTAACACTAACGCGTTAACCTTTAAGCTAACGGCCGGATTATAATATAATTTTTGATTTTAATAGCCTTTTTATTAGGAAAGATTAAGATATATAATAAAGATTATAACACAAGTAACAAAGAATAGAATTGGAAGAAAGTTGTAAAGAGTAAAAATGGCATATTCGGATAATGGTATATTCACTTTGGATTCGATCAGTAGTTCTCAGCTTCAAATGTGTGACGTCAATGATGATCACATGATGATGCAGGTAACAGCTACTAATTATTTATCCTTATTTAAAAAAATATATACATTAAATTTACAAACAAAAATCTGGTCTATATATTCATTATAGTATTATTAAAAGATATTGAACTTATTTGTATCTTTAAAAATTGTTTTATTGTATTATTCTCTGTCGTTAAAAAGATTTGTAAGCCCTCGTTATTATAATAAAACTCATATTGTACTTACTATTTTGCTAAAGTCATAAAAACGCAAAGGAAAAAATGGTGCTTACTAAAGCTATAAGCTAGAATAGGCACGTTCAGTTATATGACAAGGAGACGAAATCAAACAAAACTAAGAAAATATATTACAAATATAAATGTAAAATTAAAGCAAAAACAATCACATATAAAACAGTTGCTTATCTTCACTCTTCAATACCTTCCATAAATTCTTTTAGAAGTTAGTAAAAGTTAACTATTAAAACGGTTGATTGATTAGGCTTAAGACTGAATCGGATGTGTGATTAAAAAAATATATAAATATCAAGATGATGTTTATTTTGTAGAACAACAACATCTATGTTTTCTGTAGATAATAAGATAAAGTGTATCTCAAAAAAATATAATATAAAATTAAAAGACCTATCTCATTCTATATATTAAAAATAGTCAATTCAGTGACCGACCGTCAACAACATGTTTTAAAAGTCTCATATAAATTCATAAAACTTCGCGACTGACATTTCTATTGTTCCTAAGTTTACTAATTTTAAAAAGCTATTTTCCTAAGACCGTACTTAAAATAGAACATCAATGTGTTTTTATTGATTCTTGAATATTTAATTAGGTTTCTGCAGTGTAACTGACTAACAAGCAGGCAAATATTTGTTCAATGTCGCTTGTAATAGCAGGTGGAGTTAGTTCTGCAGCTAGCCTTTTTTTTGTTAAACCAATGCAATATACTGATAATAAGAAATTAATTCAGCATATATAATTCAATGTTTTGGTAACTCAAAATGCCAAAATCATTTTCAACGCAATCAAACAAAGAAAGCGGTTGGCATTTAAGTTCATACATATTGTATATGATATTACACTAGACAGCTTTATTTCAGGGTTGGAAATACTTGGAAAATTCTCGCGTAATATCCACAGTACATTTAATTGAATATTTTCTATCTCTTGGTATTCTGAATTTCAGGATTGCGCTGAGCATATACGAGTATAACAAACGTAGCTGGAAAAGGTAATCGGATATTCTTTCGAATTGACAAAAATATTATGCGTGAATATATTTAATTGTAATTCTTACTTTTGTAAGAGTTGAAAGATAATATCTGCTAATATTTATAAAACTTAATAACAAAAAGAAATAGAAAAAAGTACTTATGATAACATTAATCATAACAAAAATAACATAAAAATGTCAAAATTGTTGCATAATATAAAAATAAAATTTATATTAAAACAAATAATGGTAAAAAACTAACAAAATAATAATAAATGTTATAAAAATATCTCTTAATAATCTTACCAGTACTCATAAATAACCAAAAAATGTAAAAGATTTTTAACACTAACACCAATTTACTAGACCACGAGATAAATGGCATAATCTCTTTGTCGCATTAAAGTATAACAGAGGAAACAATAATTTAAGGGGTTATAACTCTACTCCTTTCTGGAATAAGTAAACGAAAGAGTAAAACCATTTCACCTAGATCATATTGTTTTTTAATGTTACTAAATTAAATATTTTCATTTATAATAATTTAATTTGATGTTCAGCGTGAGGTAGTATCACTATTCGCTTATTGGTTATTTAGAATTCAACCTTTCAAGTTCTTTTCTATCGGAAGCACTTCCGATATTCCTTTTTTAATTAGCCTCCGGTGAGTGTGGTTGTAATAAGAGCTCTTACTAACGCTTAGGAGGTGGTCTTTAGTTTTTATAACTTTCCTCCATAAGGTATTATAATTTGTTATTATTTGTATATATTACAGCGTGATTAGTAATATTTCATAGTATAACCTTTATTTGACCTGAGGTTTTCTTTTTAAAATAAACTAAAATGTTGCTGTAACTGTAGTTGCATGGGAGGTGGGCCCTTATATTGCTATATATATACGGTATATTGTCTGCGCCTTGTTAAATATTAGTAAGCCATCTGGTGACTTAATACTTTTTATATTAATCTACACTATAAATAAATATTTGAAGAATAGTGTTTGACTGCAGTCTCCTTGCACTGACAAACAAGGGGGCTGTGTATACGTTTTCACTTGTGCAATGTCAGTGGCGCTTAGGATTTTAATTTAATAGATCGTAATCCTTAAAGCTTATTCAATATAAGTATTTGAGTTATATAACTCAAGTGACCTACCGCAGATTCTACCTGGCATATTATCCATTGTATTCATTTAAATTTAAGTATTAATAAATTGTGTCTTAAATATTAAATTGAATATTTGATTTAAAGTCACCCACTGGTTACACAAACACTTGATTGGAAAGGTTATACAGTACGTGATCTTCTTAAGAAAACATTTTTGTAATTTATTTTAATGTAAACAATGAAATTATCAAAATATATAATACTAAAATATATAGCTTTAGAACGGTCGAACTACTCGTATCTATTGTTCTAGAGATAACTTCTTTCATAACATTTATTTGTATTTTAGTATAATATTTATGAAAGAAGACAATATTGTCTTCTTTTATTTTAAATTCCATATAACTTTACCAAAGTTACCAATAAATACAACGAACCATTGGTTTTATTTTTTATGTTTTGCTTCGGTGTTTATTTTAGCTTATTTTAACAGCATCCATTGTCGAAGGTAAATCGAAATTGATCCCACTGTAAATTAATTAATAGGAAAGTAAGTGAAAGAAGATTGAGAAGAACACCGGTAGGGTGTAATGTGACGTGAACTATATTATTGCCTATATTAAATCGATAACTTAAATGAACATTAAAATTAATTTAATTTAAATTGTTTGTCGTTGAATTACCCTAAAATTGCTTTTCTTTATTGCTTGTTTATTATTGCTTCTTTTATTTCTTATTGTTTTTTTCAACAGAGGGATGTTCTATTTGAGGTATTATCCAACCTGCACTGAAATACATCAAATTAAGAACAGGGAATCGAACTCAGTATCTTAGATTCAAAATCTTGAATATATTTTTGGTGAATATAAAACTTTGTATACACGTCTTATATTCAGCTTCAAGAAGAGATGTCGAAGAGTAATATTTTTAACGCCCTATATTCACAGTTATTACATCATATTTACTACGTTCTCCATGCGCGCTTCCAGCAATGCTTTTGATCTCCATTTAGTTCATATTTACATATTTATTTAAAATTTATTTAAATTTTGGAATACGTATCTTTGAGTGGTTGTACTATTGAGATTCATTATTAGTCTTGTTATGGGATAAATGTATTGTTATTTTATATAAGTTACAATATTTATTTTTATTTGTTGTTCTAAAATATTAATTTGAAATAATGTACAAAATGTAATGTTTTATTACTTTTAAAATACCATACATAACCATCAGTGTCAACATACATTTTTCTAAATTTCGTGGTCATAAATACTTTTTTTTTATGTTAGAGGAGGGCAAACGAGCTTGCAGTGACCCACTGTTGATATGTGATCCCCGCCGCCCATGAACTCTTGCAACATCCGAGGATTCACAAGAGCGTTGCCGGCCTTAGAAATAGGAATATATTCCTTTTTTTAAGGTACCTATGTCATTTCGATCAGGAAATATATAAATATTTAATATTGTATTTGCATTGAGTATACCAAAATTTTTTATTAATTTAATGTTTACTTAGTTATTCTTTCGGCAACTACTTATTTTATTTACTAATTACTTTTATATTATTTTTAAGTTTCTCTCATTTGACTACAGTTTTTAAATATTCCGTTAACATTTTTTCCTCTTTCGCCACAGGCTTGTATATAAATTTTTATTCTTAGCATTCGGAGGTTATCAGAATTACTTTAGCTTTTATCCTTAATGTATTATCGATATTCGTATAAGTCAACCATCGGAATGTCAGAATTCTGTATTGTGTTATCGAGATAATGCTTTTACCCTGACTAGAATGGCTCTTGAGATCTATTATATAATAGACTTAGGATCGAAAATATAACATATTTAGCCTACCATAAGGCTTATTTTCTCAAAATCTCCAAAAAGGTGAAAGGTGAAGTATTTATCGACTTTAAAAGTTATTAAAAAATGACTTAAACATATAACATATCTGTTTATGGTCGCTTCGACAGATATACCTTATTTAAAATAATTTTAAGTATTGGATTATGTTTAAGTTTCTACATCTGAAAGTAAAATTAATTAAATCACTGAAATAAGAAAACGTATTCAGTTTGTAATCGGTTAATATTTCTTTTAATTCCTCGCATATATTAAGAGACAGTTAATAAAGTAAGATGAGAATAAAATGTGAGACGAAGTTTTGGGACACATTTCCACACTTTTGTCTCACCCCTTTTGTTTGGTTGGAGTTCGAGTTAAACTTTCAGTAGCAAATTTTTCTAGTTGGAATATCAACTTTAATTTGCTATCATAAAAACTAAAACGAATTATTAGAATATGTTAACGTTAGCGATGTAATTATATTTTACGTGAATATTATTAAAACTACATTAGATTATAAATATTCGAGCAATTTCAGTCTTATTAATTTTAAAGCTTTAATAGTTATAACGTTTTTATGTAGCATGCTATATATATATATATATATATATATATATATATATATATTTTAATACATAAACTGAAAAAATCCTGTTTAAAAAGTTATATTTAGTTACCAAAATATTTCACAGATAAATTCAAATCCTCAAATTCTTTTTGATTAAAATGTCACAAATTTAAATTGAGAAAAATTTTGGGAGAGAACTTTCATGTTTTTCAAATTGACTTTTGGAATACTTTTAATGAAAAAATACAATCAGAAAGCTTTCATGTTTTAATCTGTAAATACAGCACCAATTACAAAATTTGATCAAGTGTAGGTGCATTGACTGATATATTTTTTATTAATTATACATAGATATTTATTAATTATATAGATATTATACATAGATATAAAAGATTGTCAAGGAGCGGATACAAAAAAAAATATTAAATTCAATTTCTCATTAATAATAAATGTTGTTTACTTCAGAGAAGCAATTTTAAGTTACCGTAAACAGAACATTTTATTTCTATCAAATTTGACTCCAACAGAGACCTAAATAATAAAAGTAAATGTAAATAGTAAAAAAATCTCACTGATAGCTATAAAGATAGTAGTAAAAAAATATTTGACACAGTATTTTACAGCGTACTTCTTTAAGAGTTCAGCCGTAACTTATGTTTGTGGAAATTATTAAAAATATAATAAACACTTCACCCAGTTTTATCCAGATCATAAATGACTCACATAAGTTTGTTTGAATTAAAATATTGTTTAAATTGTTTAATTATTATTTATTATAACTGAATAGTTGATATATTTGAAATGTTTATTTTTATTAAATAATTATTATTTGTTAATTATGTTATTTTTTTCATGTTATTTCTAACACCATAACTCCATAGTGAACCTACGGACGGGCCAACTTCTTCATTACTACAACATATCAATACTCGCTCCGACATACAAGTATCTGAATGAAAAAAAAAAGTTGAAAAATTTATACTCGCGATTCCTGTTTTTTTTTCTCTAAAGATTTCTAGTACTACTTTGATATTAATATTGTAATAAAGCTGCAAAAGGCATCATAATAAAAATGTAGAATACGAAGAATTCTTTCAACAAACTGTATTAGAAAGAACTGTTGGTACATTATTTAAAAACAACTGTAAGAGTAAACAATACTTTATCAAAAAAAAATTGTTCATTGTAATGATACCTATTATCGTCCGTCTACAACGAGGCCTGTTACTGTTCGAAGAACATGCAAATTCAATCCCAAAATCTTGGCGAGTTTTTGTTTTTTTTTTGGTCCAGTATTTTTCTTATTACTTTGATCAAAATGTGATCAACTGTGTGATATAATTGGATTCTTTTGATATAATTACGAGCTATTTTAATATTTTCCCAACGCACACAGCCACTACTTTATTATTCTAGTGGTTCTATAAAATTATTGTTTAGTGAAATTCGTTCGCCAATTAAAGAAGTAGATTAAGACTTCTTTTCTCACATAATTCATATTTCATATGACATTATTTGAACTTTTAAATAGAGATTTTTTTTCTCAAAATCGGTGTATAGTGTAATAGGTCCAAAACAAGTTTTCGTCATAACTGTGTATAATGGAAACCTCGAATAATAAAATGTACTTAAAAATAAAATAAATCACTACTAAAGTTTACTGGATTCTAATCGATGTTGTACACATCTAATTGCTAAAACTGAAATTTGAACTTAAAATTTCGTTTCTTTTGAACACCTTAATTTCAGGTATGTGTTTAAATATTCCATAAGTAAAATAGCAACGACAATAACACATTCACAAACTAACTCATAAAACTAAGGTAATGACATATAAATATTAATACAAACGGCAAAAGATGTGAAATAGGACAACCGTCGTGAAAGCTTAAGCAGCAACCCACAGGAATGGCAAAGAGAATTAATGAAGTAAAAAGAAGAATCGAGTTTATTTTTATGACTGTAAAGTAATATTTTGTAATAAAAATACAAATATTCTAAAATAAGATTGAAAAATAAAATGTTTTAAAAATACACACAGTCTTATCGAAAAATAAAAAAGCATCTCAAACTTTCACTTATTTGTTAACCCAGTACTCGTTAAAAGCAAATTGGAACAAAAGTCCTACTGTATTATTAAAAAGAAAGCAAAATTTTATCCAAAAAATGGTCTAGTTATTTTTTTATTTTTTTGTGCTTCAGTACTTAAATATTTATTTGGTGCAAGTTAATTTCTAGATCTTTAAAGCTATTATTTAAGAAGGATATTTCTTTTATGATATATTTGATAGATTAAATATACATTTACTTTGAAAATTGCGATTAATAGTATAGCAAGTGTTCTTATTTATTTCACATATTTCATATGCCAATCAAATTTGTCATTCATTGAGACCGTTGCAATCACTTGTAAATTATCAATTTTGGCACACGCGACGATTTTCCAACTAATCGATGCTATAGATAATTTATTCACTGTTCAATATTCAATGAAACGGAAATCGGAAATTTATTAGAATTATGACAATTATGAGGAAAATGATTTTCGACAACAAGAACTTTATCGACATTTTATTTCTTTTAATATAATTTAAATGCTAGTTTCAATTTTATTATGCCTTATTCTAATAATCTTGTAATATAGTTTTTGAATTAATTAAATAAAACAGAAATATATAATAATTATTCTGAACAATGGATATAGGGAAATATATTCGGACGAACAAGTTAATATGTTGATAATAAATACATTTTAGTATACAGCATATCTTAATATTTAAAATACAAAAAAAATATGCTTCAAACGTCACCGTAAAACCCAATACAAGTAACCAATTCAATTGGTTAAAAGTTCATGAAACTATTAATTTAGACATTTGGCGGACCTATTCACTGGAGGACTTTTCAAAAGAACTCTAATTGTTTCGTTAGGATTCCGAGGAGCAGTGTCATGGAAGCGTGCCCTTGTTCATCCGATCTCAAAAAAAGGTGATACTTCGGACCACAAACCAATCGCCATTAAGATAAAGATTGCACACTTAAGCCATTTTCATCTAATCCAACTCCTGATTTTCATCCATTCACTTTCTGTACTTTCATTGAATTTGATGTTAATAAGAACGTGCTGTCCATTTCCTCGAATGTTGTTGGTGTAGACAGCCTCAGTCGTAATATGATCGATCATATTATAAAAATGACTTCCCCCATATTGTCTCAACTAACTAAAATAACTCGTATTCCTAATAAAGCAAACTGAATATTAAACAACTCCCAGTATTGACAATGCTAAATTTTAGCAATTTTCTATCTCTGAGCATATCACTTCTCTCTATCACATGTATGCTGATATTATACAAATATATAGCCACTCAGACATCTGTTTTCCGCTGTGTCATTAATGAATAATATATACCTGAGCTCTATTAAAAATTGAGTAGGCAGTACAGCCTGAAAGTAAATCTTACAAAATCTTAGGTTGTCATTGTTGGGAGACCTGGAACGATTACAAAAGTTGATTTTATTTTTATTTATTTATTTATATATTTCCCACTTTAAATCCATACCAGTGATCACTTGTGTACGTCAAATGGAAGTTACAGGAGGGCCTATATAAAGTATGTACCAAAATAAGCCCTTCTGTAAACTCCAACTCCAACTAAAAATAAGGCTACGGGGGTTCCAAACGCACCCTGGTCTGAAAAGAACGACACAACAAACTCAGCCGGGTTTTTTTTTATTGTGATCACTGTTTCACAAACGTCAATTGGCAAAACGTACCTTAAATTATGTACCATCATATTAAAATACCATAATGTTCTAATGTAAAAAATCTTGGCATCGGAATTGAATTAAACTTTATCTTGGAGTACAGAAACTAAAGAACTGCAAAAAAATGTTGACGGCCATGAGTTTTTTATTTTTATTACAATTACGATATTTTCTTTCCATTCCCACCAAAATTATGTTAGAACTTCAAATTAATAATAAATTTAAATTGGTGAAGATTTATTTAAATTTACATTTATTTATTTACGGGTTGACAAACCAGTATTATCTATTTGAAGATATTGTTAACATATAATATATAGAATTTATTATATATATTGTATAATATTATTTATATATGATATTTAACTCTGTAGTAGTAGCAATATTTTGAGCAGGAACAATGTCTCTAGAGAGATCATGTTCCATTTAATGCTAAAAGGGAATTTTTTAGAAACCTGAACCACATATTATATTATTTTTGTACATTATTTATGTTCACTAATACAAATTTCCTTTTATTTGTAATTTGAATATCGTAAAAATAAATAAAAAGCCTTGCGATTAAAGTCTAATAGTTTGTATTAATTACCGTCCATTAAACGATTCGATATCATGCTCTGTTTAAATAATATATTCTAATTTCTTCTCATATCATTCAATAAATCAAACAAATTGTAAAGTGATAATTAGTTAAAAGTGTAACCTAGGAGTCGTCTGGTCTTCTCCACTTCTTAGTTCTTGATTTTTTTATTCTTATTCTTCTTCTTCTTCTCATTGTTCTTCTTCTGACCGTCTTCTGGACTTACTCTTAGGAACAGTGCAATTAGCGTCTGACCTACGAGCAATTGAGAGACGGTTTAATGAAAATACTTTGGAAAAAACATACATCACGCTTGAGAAATCACTTTCAGTTGTTGTATATGGCTAACAAATATATGAAGCACTGTTTTTACTGAGATATAATACATTAAATGGTACCTTTTGTTCTACATTTTTTGTTTTATAATCTAATCTGATATTTTCTTGACAATTAATTAATTACTTAATTCGTTTATTAATGTATTTATTTTTCTATTTATAGATTTAATATAATAAACTGTGTATATGAATAGTATAATGACAATTTCCTACACTACGAAGTACGAGGCCTCTTATCATTTTTATATATATGTTATATATACGCTCTTTTTTTTAGAAGTGTGACATAAAATTCAGGCGAAACACAAAATCAAACGCTATTTTTAAATATACATAAGAAATACCTTAATTGAGTACAGTAATGTCCTTCTAAAAAGTTTCAATAATCAAATCATTTTATTATTGTGAAATCGACACGATGCCATCGATACACGTATACGCCACATTCATACAAAGCAGAGCTTATCAGAAATGATCGAAGAAATCTAAGTGAATATCGTATATACATGTTTTCATTGCCAAAGATATTATCGATAAGAAATATAAATAATATCGCGTATCGCATGTTGTACGGTCGGTTACAAGCATTTATTGACATGTAAAAATGAAATGTTTATTCTTTGAAACATAAAGGTTATGTATATCATATGGTGGAGGTAATATGTACCCCGTAAGTTCTGTGCCAATTTTCATTAAGAATCAAAGATTAAACGAAACGTTTGAGTACTTCCTTATACGGACAGGAAATATATCCATACGATGAATGCGACAAAACAAAATGCTTACGTAATATTGTTATTGCCTAAAAGGTTTCATGTCAAGAATATTGAACAATTTTATGAAATTAATGATATTTGTTACCTTAGATAATTATCATTTATACTGATTATGTATTAAATATATTGTTTTTAAAGTTTTCTACATACAGAAAAGCCGCTCAACTCTTAAGTATAGAGCAAATCTGTTTTGGCACAGATTATTAACTGGATAAAAATAATTATTAGTATTAATTAAATAATCCAAATACATAATATTTACGGTTTACATTGTTTCTTTATTTTATAAACGCTTCTGTCTGCATATCAGTAAGTTTTTTCAAAAGTTCAAAAGTTTTGAGTTCAAAGCTTTTCAGCATCAATAACGTTCTTAAAAAAATATGACAAATACAAGGAAATATTTAAATTTTCCCCTTAGCTACGGTAGAATAACTCATGGTTTGCTATACCTCATTGTTTATTTTATTTATGCAATTAATTTGAAGTCTAAAAGATACGCAAACAATTATTTAACATAAATTAGACAAACTTATATTCGTTTTATTTCAAATCAATCATATCATTTGCATTCGTTTTATTTTAAATCTACGTGAATTTGATCACGTCTCTTAACACCGCTCAAAGTTTAAGTGGCTACCTATCCGCTAACAAAGACAATTAAGACTTCTATATCAGTTATTTTCGATCTTAAATGATCCATCTTCTCCACAGTACTTAAAATCTAAATTACTAACGAACAATCACCATTTACAATGTCGGTCTTCATCTAATCTCGATTATTTTTTTTTTATCCAATTCTTTAACAGTACATTCTATAAAATTCTGGAAAGACCTTCCTGATGTACTCCGACGAGCACCCAGTAGCCATGTCTTTAAGAAACGTTTTCATAAATTTCTTTTAGAGAAGATGTTATAGTACTTTATTTATTTATAAATTTACCTAGTTAGTAAAATATAACTATATTTTACAACTATAATATGTAAATTGAAGATGACATACAATATATCCTTTGTAAGGACCATCGAGTTAGAAAGCCAAAGTGTAAAATTATTGTGTAAAATGTGATTATTGATCTGAGCGTAAGCGAAGCTCTTAACCGTTTGGGAGACCTTTTTTGTGTTTAGTTGTCTCCAGAATGCGACGTGATAATTTTTTTATTTCTATTTGAGCCGGACGCGGATGTTATAGCGAAAACAGATTGAAAAAATATTTAGCCATTCAAAAGTTATCAACTGTTGTTACTGGCGCTTTGTACCATATTTATTTATATATTTATAATAAAAAAATGTACGTTCATTTATCAATATATTTTACCATCAAACTAATTGTTACGTTATGGAACTCAAAATAATTGTTTTTAATTTTTGTCTATTTGTCGAATACAAAAAAACTACTGAATAGAAAATACTAAAATAGATCTTGATGAAATTAGTATGGTTATAAAATATATTTTTAATTCAGTCAACGTAAAGGATAGTTATTAATTACTCCAAAAAAAGTATACATTTTTACGGGAAAATCAATAACCGATTTAGGCTATGATCCCACTACAATAAAACTTCTGAACGAACTGAAGTGAACTAAAATTATGATATAACATTGTGTCACATAGTAATCCAAAACGATTACTATGTGACTAAAAACATAAAACATTTTAAATCATAAAACTTGCTTCGGTTATTATAAATTTCAAATGGAAAAATAGTTGGGTTAAGATTGGAATAAAATGAGAGAGCAGGGGAATGTAGACGTAATCACCGGCATCAGAAATTATATAAATAAAATGATATAATATTCTTTTTTTTCTTTAGGTTAGGTTATTTTTATTACTTTGGAATCTTTTCTGTCTAAACTCCCTATAAGCCTCCCTGAGCTCCGTGTCGCCCAGCCCTTGGGAAGGAACATCTTTAGAACATCACTTTTACTTCGTAACACGTTTTATTGGATTAACATTCGTTTATCTTTATTATATATTTCATTAGGTTAAAACATTGAAGTGCAACAAATAAATAAAAAAAACACTATAAACTTTGGACATATTTTGACAACATTGGATTTAAAACCTGTGTTTTATCAAAGCTTGCTAAAAATATTTAAATTTATGGGACTTTATTTTTTCCGAGAATCCGAGAATTAAGTCCACGAATTTACACAGATCAATAATTGAGCACACCATTTTCGAACAAATTGCCCAGTTTTGTCTATAAACCATTCAAATTCTTACACAATAAGCTGTGTATTATAAAAGAACACGCTCGTTTTGAAACAAGATACAATAAAAGGACTCCCTATCAAAATTCTGATGCTGTCAAAACTTATATTTAACATTTCCAGCAGGTTTTACTTAGAGCGGCATATACTACGTGGATCAAGGCATATACTTAACTACTTCATTACGAATTTTAACTTTATTAAATATTTTTAAACTTTTAAGCTTTAAAGGAATATATTAAGTTAAAGCTTATCTTTAATAAATATTCGTGTATATATTGAATTCTCTTTTTCTAATAGATTTATAAACATTCAACTTTTAATAAATCGAGGTTCTCACGCAATTTTATTAAGATTTGAAATACGTCACATTTTCCAGGTTCATTGTTTCTTTGAAATGCTTATTTTCTCATAGCTTAGCTCCTTATGCATTTTTATCTTGAACACTGATTCTTTGTGCGTTAAGAAAACGGGCTCTATTGATAGTCATACATGTTATGAGACACCGTAAGCTTTGGAGCTTTAAAATAAAAACTTATTAATGTACACAAAAGAGCTGGCGAGGCGAAAGTGGTATGCAGGGACCGTAGCGTTTGGCGCTTCGTCATCTCTGGCTACCCCGTAAGGGATATGGCGTAAAGCTAAATAAATAAATAAAATAAACAAATATATTGAAGAGCACTTTCACAAAGAGATTTAAAATACTAAGAAAACAAAAAAAAACGAGACATTTTGTTTATTTTATGTGTTTTCTTAATGCGGTGCAATATCAGATTGTATAACTATCCCATGGGTGGGTGCAAGCTTATTTACCAACTATGAATAAATTTACCTAAAACGTTGCTCCGACTAAAAGCTTACAAAAAATATAAGTTCTTTTATGTAAATATTATGATGGTTTCCTTAACTTTTAAAAGGCAAATATCAAGTACGAGTTGACTCACGCGGCCTTGCCTGCGTGAACTTTGTATAAAACCAAGCTGTAAAGATAGCGTCATCCAATTACATAGTATTGATTAGCTTTTTCCATCAGATAAGGTATCTTGCCGCTGTAAAAGTGTGTTATTCTATTTGTGTACTAATTATCACCTCAATCTCAAAGCTTCTATCAAAATAAAAGAAAAGTAAAATTTAAGTAAGTTGATAATAAAGTCAATGAGTTGTTTTTATTAGAATTATAATACTTATACTGTGAAATAAGGCATTAAATTTTCGTGTAGATAGAGAAAATAACATTGCAGCGGGCGTAAACGGTTAGTGTATAGCATTTTTAAGCTTATAACTTCGAAAATGTTCATTGTCAAATGATATCAGCTCAACGATTTGACCAATTCTAATTATGTACAGACAAAAAATTATCCACTTGAAATTAATTCGATAGTGAAATAATTTAATTTCATAAGGATTTATATTATAATACGAGGTGTGTTCAAAAAGTATCGCGAATTTTGTGTTTTTTCAAAAATTATTTATTTATTCATGAATATCTATTTTGTCCCCTTCAAAGTAATCCCCATGAGATATTATACACTTGTGCCAACGGTTTTTCCAATCTTCGAAGCACTTCAAAAAATCAATTTTTTTATCTTGTTCAGCTCCTCCTTCGATGCCGTCTTTGTCTCGTCAAGCGTAGCGTAACGTCGTCCTTTTATGGGCCTTTTCAGTTTAGGGAATAAGAAAAAGTCACAGGGGGCCAGATCTGGGGAATATGGTGACTGCGGCATCATTAGTGTGTTGTTTTTGGCCAAAAAGTCGCGCACAAGCAACGATGTGTGAGCAGGGGCGTTATCGTGGTGCAAAAGCCAATTTTTGTTCTTCCACAAATCCGGGCGTTTCTGACGGATTGCTTCGCGCAAATTGCGCATAACTTTCAGGTAATATTCCTTATTGACCGTTCTACCCTGTGGCAAGAACTCATGATGCACCACGCCACTGCAATCAAAGAAAACTGTCAGCAAAACTTTCACATTCGAACGAATTTGGCGCGCTTTTTTCGGTCTTGGTTCGTGCGGCAACTTCCATTGAGATGATTGAGCTTTGGTTTCCACGTCATAACCATAAATTCACGATTCGTCACCAGTTATGACCCTCTGGAGCAAATTTGGGTCGTCGCGGAGAGAGTCCAACATCTCTTTCTTTGCTCCATTTTTTTGAATAGGTAAAAATTGAAGACGATCCAAAACACGTGCAAGCAAAGCAGCTGTCAACAATTAAGTGAATTAAAATTAAATTAAGTGAATTATTAATTCGAATATACGTAACCCGCTAAAATTCAAAATTCGCTATACTTTTTGAACACACCTCGTATTTCAAAATGTTTTTTAATTATGTAGTGGTTTTTAATATTTTTGAAATAAAAACGCTTTTACGGGACGATCTTTTACACCTCGGTTAACATAACCGCTTTTTCGCACATGTCTATGTTTTATAGAAATAAAATATTTTACTACTATTAGTGAAAAAATCGTTAAAATAGGGCCTGTATTTTTGGAGTCTATTCCATACAATACAAACAAACTTTCCCCCTTTATAATATTACTATAGTTTTTTGTTCAGCCTAATAAGACAGCACAATATATGTAAATGTTTTAAATACTATTTATCTTTAACGGTATTTATAATTTGTATCCTCGACTTTTCTATTCTAAATCTTAGTAATCTAAATATTCTCTTTTTTTTTTAAATAAGTCTACCTACTAAACCGCCGAGAAAGCAGGCTATAAAACTCATTAATATAAAAAAGTGCTTTTGACTTCAGGATTTTTCAAGTTAAAATCTAAATTTCACAAAATATGAACTTAATAAAGTAGAGTAAATTTTTGTTTTACGAAATCCAATTTCAAATCGGACAATAAAGACAAAAAGCTAAAAATAAAAATTTTATTCCACGAAAAGTTTATTCCAACCACAACCAAAAAGTCTCAAATATGTGATACTTCTGTGTAAAAAGTGAAATAAAAATAAACTACCACAGTGAGAAGGATCACTAATGGTCGTTTCGTTTAGCCGGTTTATTAGGACACTCGTCCCTCCGTAAATCATCCTGGAAGAGGCAATTAGAACATTTTCCATTGATAACGTTTTAATATTGCTTTGCTCACTTTTATTAAATGGGCTACTTAGAAACATAACCAGATAAAAACAGAATAACAAGACTATATATTGTTTACAAACCAAGCATTTATAGCGTATACAACATATACGAGATCAAGCAGTAATTAAAAGCGCGTCGTAATTACAATATAGATAAAAATCCTTTCTCAGAAGATATATCGCTCTATAGAGCGAGTGGTTGTAGAAAATTACTCGAGTAACAACAGTTGTTTTTGATATTAAACATCTTTATATATTTTTTTATGAATATATCGCTACTGTTCCCATATATTGTAGCAATTTATTTTCTACAAGAGAAATAATTCACCTTATTATTACACTATCTAATGAAAATAAAATAAACGAAAGGATATTAGTTGAAACTTACTTAATAACAATTGTTCTAAGTAATTGTAAATTCTTAAATCTATTTAATACAATGGCAATATACTTTAACATCTTTACATGATTCACTTTTACTAAAATTAAATAGTTATATAAACAACGATATATTACCCACATCAAAATATCATATCAAGGAAATTCAATATATTTACCTACATTACCACGTTAAAAATATGACATTTGGACTATCAAAACTGGAAATGGTTATCATTTTTATTTTTATAGACTGTAGACTTTAACAATTATTTTTAAATGTATAATATTATCCCTAATTCTAGTATGTAGATGTTCCTTTTCATTTGAAGGATGTTAGATAATCACAATCATGCACCTGCTCATTGCAAAGAAATTCTACTCTACGGTCTGCTGGAAGAGGTTTCACAAATTGACTCACTCTTAATGTGGTTTATTATATATGTTGCTTATTCTGTCAATGACTTCGTTCACTTATGGTGCTGCAGCTCAATTGTGTGGATTAATGTGATTTCTGCGCACACGAGCAGCTAGTTGTTGACAAGAACCTGTAATTACTGGAAAATTGTTCTTTTATTATCGTTGTCAAGAATTATTACAAAAAATTACAGTACTCGTATACAGATACAGTAGGAATGATCTATCTCACCACCACCGATAGTACCGTTACCGTTAACTGTAAACTTTCTCTTTGCTGGCGTTAACATAATTTGTTTTGAAACAAATCGTAAAATGTAATTTTGAACACTGAAGAAATCTAATAACAAGTTTCTGTCATTTTTGTTAATTTATTATTAAAGCTTTAATCAAAAATCAAAATTCTTTGAGGTTGCAGAAAATCTTAAAGTATAATTAATACTTATGTAAATTCGGAACTAGATTTCAACTTTCAAGTGTACTACGTAATATAGAGAGCAAAACATAAAATTGAGAAGATTAAAGTATTAACTAAATAGATTTAACGTTATGTCATTATCCATTTAGACACAGCGACAATAATTTATTTATTTGTTTTACGGAAACTGACGATAATTTTATGTTGTAATGGAGTACTGTTTCCTAATCTCGTACGTAAAAGTTTTCTATTTAATTTTCTTCAAAAAAAAAAGTTAGCTTATAAGTAACAGTGCTGTAGATCTTCCCGATTTTTTTACGTGGCGAGACTAACTCGAACGTGGAACGAACTTTCTTCGGCGATAGTTCCAGATCGATACAACATTACCTTCAAAGAAGGCGTATACTCCTAACTCCAAGGGCGGCAACGCTCTTGTGAATCCTCTGATGTTGCAAGATTTCATGGTCGGCCGTGATCACACATAAACAGTGACCCGCAAGCTCGTTTGCCCTCCTCTAACATAAAAAATAATAATTTATTAAATGTGAAATTTAGCTAATTATCAATTTCAGATGCAATTGAGTGTAATTGATGTTTAAATATAATATTAAAATTCTATCTGAATAAGACCAAATCGGACAGAGTTAAGTTATAATAGTACTTTAAATAAAGTGTCATATAAATTATTCTTTACAGCTTAGTTTGCTGAAAGAAGATTTATCGACGACAGAGCAGTTCAGTAAATTATAGAAACAAAGAACACTGAAATGGCTCATGAAAATGAATTATGTACGTTGTTCCAACTAATTATGTACTCGTATCGCCATATATATAGTGATGTTCGCTGTTTGCACAGTGTGCACGCGTTTGCATTGTATCAAGATATTTTTCACATTATTATATTCATAGTGTTTTAGTAGTGTTGTCACTCACTTAACTTTTTATTATTATTCCTATTATATAATGTGATGAAAATATGATTTTATTTATGAAGATATTATAAAATTGTTAAGTTTTGGTGATTATTGAAAATCTAAAAAATTTATTTCTGTAATTATAACTTAAAAGTCATACTCGTATTTTACATTCCCCATTTCAATTCCTTAAAATTTTATTACACAAGGTAGTCTATACTCGTCTATAAAGTATCTAACCTAAAATTCGGATTTGACGTGAAAACGGAACATAAATACAAACATATTTACTTTCACCTGAAACTGGATTTGTATTGAAACTTTTATTAAGTGTTTTATGTCCTTTAAAGTGGCATTTCAAATTAAAAGTGTCTCAATGTGCGTCTAATCTAAACTGCAAACTAAAATTTTAAGCCTGATTCTAGGGGTTCATGTTACGGATTGATATATCAGTTACATGAGAAAATTTTTACGTATAAATGCAATAAAATATAATGCGAACGTACGACCGTGCGAACGTTATGAAAGGATGGTTTTCATTTTAAATTAATGCAGTTGTTGCAATCTTTGTTTTATAGTAATTTATTAGGTTGCATTAATTGTATAAAAAAATAAACATTACAATATACAACTTCACCTCCAACTGCCACTTATATGCTTTACAAAATTATATTATTTTGTAAATATATTATTTATATATATGTATATATTTCATTTAATTTTTATTTATTTTTTTGCAATTATGTTGCAAGACTACGAGATCTCGATCGAAAACTGAAGAATTAGCTATCGAAGATTGCAAAAAATAAGTTATTATAACATATTTTACCATTTTTGTACAACGTGCAACAATCACATAGATTAATTAAGAAATAACTAAAATTTAAACATACAATTTTTTTTTTTTTTTTTGAGGGTACGTGTGAAATAAGTGACATCAACTTTTTATCAGCTGTTTTTATTGTGTTCAAATATAAATATATTTACTTATTTAAATAGTAAAATAAATGCAAAAGCATATTGAGTAAACTTCATAACCCACCAGCAATTATTTTCCTTCAAGAGTTTTTTATATTATAAAGTTAAAACCGATTGCACATAATGGAATCCTTTAAAGAGTCCCTGACCGAAATGACGATGATGTTCAACTCAAAGATGAACGAGTTTCAACAACAATTGCATAAATCTTCATCTCCTACAACTACCACTTCACTGGCTGCCGAGTTCACTTCTTTCAAGTCCTTTATCATTTTGGCTCTGAATAACTTGCAAAAGCAAGTCGAATACCTTGGCAGAGAATTTGATAGCTTCGTGATGAGAAGTAGGCGTAAAATACTCTTACTTCACGGTCTTCCAGAAGAGAAAAATGAAGATGTGGCAGCTCGAGTTACCGGACTTGTCGCTGAGCATTTGAACCTGCCGAACTTCTCCAGTGCATGTATAAAATCTTCATATCGCCTGGGTCGTGCACTGGATAAGAAGCCTCGTCCGATTGTTGTCAAGTTTAGTGAGCTGGGGATCAAAAATAAGATGTGGTTTGCCAAAACCAAACTGAAAGGCACAGGTTTAACACTCTCTGAATTTTTGACGAAGATTCGACATCAAGTTTTTCTAGCAGCTAGACAGCGGTTTGGTATTGCAAAGTGCTGGACGCGGGAAGGCGCCATCTGGATTCTTGCTCCTGATGGTAATCGACATAAGGTGGAGTGCCTTTCTGATGTCGACGCTTTACCGAACAACTCGTCCTGCCATTCTTCTCCTCAAGCTGCTGTGATGACTGAGAAGCCAGTTGTCAATAAGACTACAGGACCACGCACAAAGAGGGTTGTTAAGAAACAATAATCTATTATTATTTTACTTTGATACTGTCACCACTTTTGTCTTTTCACTACAACGTAAGTATTTAACTTTAATCTATTGTTATATAAAATAAACTAACTTTTTTTTATATCGAAATATTTTAATTACACATTTATTAAACTTTTTGTCTTTTATGTTGTTTACACTTTGTTTATGTCAATAGTGAATTTGACGCCGGTGACAGTGATTTAACTTATTTTCATTCTCGTTTAATGTGCAATGGATGCCAGTTTTTTAAGATTTAAACTTTATGTACTATATAATTTCAAAATGTTGTTATATCTGGTATAATGTTATATTTCTATAATCTATATATTTATTAATTATAATAATTTATTAACAAAATGTTGTTAGTGCCGAAATTTACTTAATTTAGTCCTTTAAAAGCTGGCGGGTATGTGAAGTATTTATTTATTTTTTTATTATTATCATTTAGATACAGTATACAAATATTTATAATATATACATATATACATATATACATACATTTGTCTTATTTTAAACTCATTTTTTAATTTATACATGATTTATTATGACCTGTAACCTAGCAGATACGTTTTTATCTCTTTCTCCTTCTTCCGATAGGTTGAGCAGTAATGATAGTTTTCAGAATCTCCCATCGCTTAGTGAAAACCTCACTGCTGCGTTCAGAGATTGTCATAAAAATTTTAATGTTATCCATTTAAACGCTCAGAGTATTCCTGCATACTATCCTGATTTGCTTTCATCGATTAATGATAATAATATTCATGCTGTTTTAGTCTCAGAGTCTTGGCTAAAACCATGTTTATCTTCTTCTTCTTTTTCTCTTCCGGGCTTCCACCTTATCCGAAATGACCGTGTAGGTCGGACGGGTGATGGGGTTGCTATATATCTCCGTTCTCATATTTCCTTTTCCATAATTGATATATCGCAATCTTCAGTCAGTGGAGCTGAACATCTCTTCATAGAAGTTATCTTTTCCCACAGCAAACTTTTACTTGGCGTGTTTTATAGCCCTAACCTTACAGTAGATTATTTTGCAACGTTTGAAAGTTTACTTCAAAAATTAACACCTGCATACAGTCACACCATAATAATGGGCGATTTTAATACTTGCTTGCTGAAAAATGATCACCGGTCAGTTAGATTAAATTCTACAATTACCGCCAGTAATCTGCAAATACTTCCTTTACTAGCCACTCACACTTTTCCTAATTGTATCCCTTCTCTTCTTGATTTAATAATAGTATCTTCAACCAGTCATGTTTCAAAACATGGTCAGTGCGCTGCTAATGCTTTTTCTTTTCACGATCTCATCTACTTATCCTACAAGTTACGACCTCCTAAGGCGAGAGCAAAATTGCTCTTTCAACGCAATTTTGCGGCGATGGATTTAGCGCTTTTAAAAGCCGATGCATCGAAAGTAGATTGGTCACTTATATCATCACAGAGCTGTTTAGATGATCAGGTAAAAATGTTTAATCGCTTACTGACTGATCTGTATGACAAGCACGCTCCTATACGACCAATACGAGTCAGACATCTTCCTGCTCCCTGGTTAACGTCGAGTATTAAAAAACTTCAGAATTTAAAAAACAACGCCAAAGCAAAGTTTAAAGCCAACGTTAACGATACGAATCGGGAAAAGTATGTAACTGCTCGAAATCGCTGCAACCATATGTGTAGAGACGAACAACGACGGCATATCTATAAATCTGTTATCGAGGAAAACAATTCCTGTAAAGTTTGGAATTTTCTTAAATCTTTGGGAGTAGGCAAAGTTCCCCAAAAAACCAGTTCACAAAACTTAAATTTAAACTCACTTAATAAACAATTTACATCATCCGATACGTTAGACACTGTTACTAAGTCTCTTACCCTTAGCCAACTTTCTGTAACGCCGTCTCCCGATATTCCTATGTTTTTTCTTAATCAATTTACTGAATGTGATGTTAAGAAGAACATTCTAGCGATTACCTCTGATTCTGTAGGTTCCGATTGCATTAGTCGTAAAATGATCATCCCTATTTTAGACATCATAATTCCTGTAATCACCTGCATCTTTAACTATTCTATATACAGCAATACCTTTCCCTCTATCTGGAAAGATGCTCAGATTATCCCATTACCCAAAAAAAATAATCCGAAATCTCCTTCTGAATATCGTCCTATATCAATCCTTCTCTTTTTGTCCAAGATCCTGGAGCGTCTTGTTCATGAACAATTAAGCCTTTTCCTCTCTAAACATAGTCTACTCAATTCCTTGCAATCTGGTTTCCGTCCTGGTCACAGTACGACTAGTGCATTGGTTAAATCAGGGGTGGCATGGAACAGCATCAGGTTACGGTCTTAACGTTATTAGACTTTAGTAACGCTTTTAGTACCGTTGACTTTGATATACTTCTAGCTATTCTAGGTTCTCTTAACATATCTCCTGAGGTGATTGAATGGTTTCATTCATACTTCCACGGATGAAGGCAAAGAGTAAGAGTCAATGACTCTTATTCTGATTGGTCCCTGACCATTACCGTAGTTCCGCAAGGTGGCGTGTTGTCTCCACTCCTTTTTTCTGTATTCATTAATTCAATTACCACTAACATTTCTTCTCTCTATCATATGTACGCAGACGATTTTTTCCAAATTTATTGCCATTCTCAAATCTCCACTTTGCCAGAAACGATTAGCAAAATTAATATAGATTTGCAATCTATTGTTGGTTGGTGTAAATCCTTTGGTCTCAAAGTTAATCCCACTAAGACCCAATCAATTATTATTGGTAGTTCCAGACTTTTGTCCAAAATTGACCACTTGAAACTACCACCAATAATATTTGATGATGTTCCAGTACCATTTACGAATACAATAAAAAATCTCGGTGTTCTCATTGATCAGAACCTTTCCGGGGGACCACAAATTACTGAGGTGAGCAGGAAAATGTTTGCCTCTGTTGCTTCCTTAAGGAGGTTACGTAATTTTCTCCCTATTTCCACGAAAATTGCCCTTGCTCAAACTCTTATCCTACCCATTCTTGATTTTGCTGATGCTTGCTATCTTGATGTTACTGAAGAGCAGCTAAACAAAACTTGAGCGCTTACAAAATTTATGTATTAGGTTTATATTTGGTTTGCGTAAATATGACCATGTTTCTCTTTTTCGCGAAAAACTCAAGTGGCTGCCGATTCGCTTTCGCAGAAATACTCATATGCTTTGTCTACTCTACTCTATACTGTTCAACCCAGTTACTCCTTCCTACCTAAAAGAACGATTTGAGTTTTTAAAAGACTCTCATAACCGCTCACTTCGTTCCGTAGACAATTTATTGCTTAAAATTCCTTCTCACTGTACTACCTTCTATACAAACTCCTTCACAGTCCAAGCTTCTCGTCTCTGGAATTCTTTACCCCTATATATTCGACGCTCTCAATCCCTGTACACTTTCAAAACCGCTTTAAAAAAACATTTCCTTTCGAAATAATTTTCTCCTACTTATAAATCCATTCTTTATAGTATAATATTGTTATCTTTTTAGCAATCCATGTTGATGTATTATATCTAAAATATATATTTAATATTTATTATGTTGTATTATATTATGTGTTGTGTATATGTTGTATTCATATTATTTTGTCAGTTGTACACCTCTTCCGTTTTTATTTGTTGTAATTCCTTTGACGTTGGGGTTACCTGGAAGAGATCGCTTATTAGCGATAAGGTCGCCTTTTGTACATTTTTTTTTATTTCGTTTTTTTTTTCTTGCTGTTATTATGTATTTTTATTACTTTTTGAGGATGTGCAATAAAGAATATTATTATTATATTATTATTATTAATACATTTTTTTTATTTTCAAACAGCTGAAAAAAATTTTTTCACACACTAGACAACGATAGGCAACATAGACTTAGCAGGCGTGTCATGCTTGAAATATTCGGTAACACTGTAGTATCCTTTAACTCGTAGATGTTTCTTAGTTGCTTTTGAATTTATTAAAAGGTAATAAGGGAGCTTGTTAAAAAGAAAAATACAATATTTTAATCTAAATTATTTCTGTTTCATACGTCATAAGTCCTGGAGGCGGAAAATATTCACTTAATTAAGAGAGCAATATTTTAAAATATACTAGAAAATACGAGACTCATAAAACACAAGGTAAGGTATGATTTTGTAACGTAAAATAAAGTTAATAGCTTTTTCATTTGGTGGAATTGCATACATAGTTATGAATCACAAAATGCTAAAACAATTTTTTATTTCCTTTGTGTTTGCGTGCGTCTTTGTAAATGTAGTAAATTTTACTTGAAGATTTAAAGTTTCGGCTTATTTAAATATTTTTGTTAAAGAATAAAAATAATCTGTAGAACTTTCTGTTTTCCTAAATTTTATCCGCGCTTACATTCGATAACGTTAAAAAAATAATTATCATAAAAGTCACAGTACTTGAGCGTCAAAATAAATAAACAATCAACATTTTATCGTTAAAAAAAAATTCTAATACGAAGAATTCATGTATGTGATAAATAAACACATTTCTCCTTTTCAAGCTACAACATTTATAATGGCGTTATCCTAACCACCATGAATTTACTCAATTTTATCGAGTAACATGTTAGAAGTTACTAAATTAATTGCAACTATTACATACCATTTTATTTTCTAGTATTTGTTTGATGTACACGGGAGAAAGTCATAAAATCAACCTTTTTGGATATTTGTTATGGTATTCGAGCTCAAATAACCTCCACATAATTCTGAAATAACGCCATATTGTAATAATGGATAATTGCAGCATAAAGTTATATTTTGGAATGTTTCACTGAAGTTCATGACGGAAATACCTTCCACAGTGTTTCTCATATACAACAGTTGTTAATACATGATATAGTTTCATACTAACATACGTATAACTTTTTCGCTCAACTTTTTTAATATTCGATTAAGTATTTACAATCATATGAATCAATAGAATAAACATTCCAAATATCTGTAACAATTTCTTAAACTTTCATATATGAAATTGTATGATTTAAAGTCTGACACATTTATAATACAGATTGGCGATTTGTGACGACTCACTTGCCTATTATTAAGCTCCATAAAATAGATTTGACTTTAAGGTTGACGCTTGTGAAACAGTGATCTCTTAAAAAACCGCCTGAGTTTGTTGTATAGTTCTTCTCAGACCAGGGCGCGTTTTGAATCCTTGTAGCCCTAATTATAAGTTGAAAAGTGTCTTCGCAGATGGGCTTATTTAAATAAGTATGGAATCAAAATAGGTCCTCCTGACATTCCCATTGACCTACACAAATAATCACTGGTATTGATTTAAAGTGGAAAAAATATAAACGAAAAATATATCTTACATTCAATAATTTTAAAATTCTTTAACTATTTTGGTTAAATTATTAATTAGCTTTCTTATTATTCTTATTCTTATTCTAAATAAGGATATTTATTTAATAATCATGTAATTTATTGATAATGGATCGTTGCTACTTATGATGCACCCAATTTATACAATATGGTAGCAATCAATCTAAAGCTAAAAGGCAGCCTTATTCAATAACTGATTAAATTTGATTGATAATTAGTCATTTTTACATATTTAAACAAATATTAAGGGATGATACATTGTCGAACTAAAGTTTTTCTAGTAGTAAATTATAATAAAGTTTTCCTTTATTATTAATTATTTTACCACACATAACACAAAAATCGCTGGAGCGGTTATCACATGTAGTGTAAGTACAGTTGCATTTCTCATATAGAGACATGACAAATTGACGGATTTCAGTTTCTAGGGTTCTGCGTAAATGTTTCGAAAAATAAATATTTTATGATTTTTAGATTTAAATAAATAATATGTCTTTTTTATTTGCCTTTGATTTATCTTTTCCTTTAAGACAATATTAAGTATAACATATGATATTTACTTTGAATTAAAGTAAGAACATTATATACCTGTTACAAAATTTCTTAAATTTTCAATAAATGTGTAAAGGTCTTATAGTCATTATTAGAATACTCGGTCTTGTCTGTATTTCAACCACGGTCATTAATAAATGTCAGGAGATAGTAAAAAACTGTAAATGATATACCGCAGATGAAATTAATCATGACATGTTATTAAATTAAAACAATGTCTGTGATGATTTATTTTAAAATAACGTGTTTGCAATTTTTTTAAGAAGAATATGTAGTATATTATAAAATAATTATAGTATTTTCGTGTAGTGTAATAGGAAAGTTTAGTTTAGTAATTTCAGATTTTATCTCCGGTGAAATTCAAAGTGAAGTGACGTGATACTTCACTTCAATTTGAATTTCAGGCTGAATAAATGATGATTGCAATTAATTATTATCAAATTCGAATTATCTTTGTTCAAGTAAGCATTTATACACACTTTTAAAGCGTCAATAATTACAATATAAAAAGTCAGGGTAGTCGATCCGTAATTAAGCTACCATGACCGGAATATCACTACCGGAATGCTGCTTTGTTCAGAAGAGCCGGCCAGAAATTCTTTGTTTTATAAATACAAAGTAAATCTTATGGTACGCAGGTAGAGAGTGGCATATAACACGAATCAAACATTAAGATCGCGTTCTGAGCGCTTGACGAATGACAAAATGCGTTCTGGCCGTTCGACAATTATCAGAACACGTTGCGAGCTTAAAAGCAGCCAAAACACGATGTGGCTGTTTTTTCCGTCCACTGAGCTTTTTCGGTCTTTGGGCCTAACATATACATTATAATATTAACTCTGCAAATGAGTCAACAACTTAAGTTTTACACATTTCGATACACTAAAAACTCTGTAATAAGATTTATTTAATAATACACTTTTGGTTTTAGATTTAAAACTAAGAAAAGGAAGGTCTGAGATATGTTGTGAAACTTTATTAAATATACTTACATCCAAGCCCATGAAAGATTTGTTAACTATATAATGGTAAAGTGGTAGAAGTAAGGCGTGGTCTGCAGATATTAAAAATGCTAGTACCACCAAAATAGACAGTAATATTGCATACTTAAATACTGTGACTTTTGTGACGATCGGTATCTCCGCCTTAATGTAGTGAAGCGAATTAATATATTATAGGTTTGTACTTTCTTACACCCAAATGACGACAGACATGAATATTTGGTTAACAGGTTAACATTATTTAATTTTATGTTTTTTAGAAGATTCCTTCTAGAGATCTCGGCCTGCTCATTATTATCATATTAACTTTGGATAATTCAACAAATGGAAGAACCTTTCTATGAAAGACGACTTCGTGCTTATCAAAACCAATAGAAAGTAGCTGCAAATGCTGTTGAAGCATGAATAGTGTTTTCCACACAAGTTCTTTAAAAATTCCATATTCTTTGGCCAGTGAAGAAATGTTATTTGAAGTTTTTAGTGGTTGCGGTGTAGTCGTTGAAAGTGACGGAGGTAGTGCCTTATTAAAATTATTCATTCAGGACTCAAACAATGCCCTCCGTGTTTTTAATGATTTGGTTGTGTAGATACATTTTATTAATGAACAAAATAAATATGTTAAAAGATTGAGTTTTAATGCCAGGTAGTGTAGAAAATATTAACATTCAATAATATTGCATATAAAACTCATTGAGGTAATAAATCGATTTAAAAATTAAGAAAACTTGGTAGAGCAAAATTTTTAATAATTAATTAATTTACTAAACTGCAAAAAAGCTCTATTGAGCTTCAGAAAACTTTTAATCATATTTGTTATGTTTACTTAATTAAAATTAAACAACAATTTCTCACAATACTTATGTTTGTGAGGACATCTAAATGAACTGGGAAATAAAATATCTTTGATTTGATTTTCGTTACCAAAAAAATCAAGAGAAACTATGAGAAAATATCTTCGCAGCTATTAAACTGACACAACAATAATAAAGTTATATTTATAACAGTTAGTTTACTCGACTTCGGTTAAGTCACATGTGTACTTTTAATTGTGCGGACATGTTTATTGTTTGCTTTGACGTTTCGTTTTATGAACGCTCCAGCTTCAAAATGAGTTTTAAGATTGTGCAAAAATTAATAATATTTTCAGCATCCTTATTGAAGGTAAAATGAATTATACTATGTTAACGGACTGTTTTTTTAAAACGTTACATATTAACAACACTACTTTTACTTACTAACTAACACATACTTTTCAACAAGCTGACTGCAAATGTTCTATAATTGTTATAGTTAAATTGTTTAAATAATATCTAAATGCCCGCTATAACTACTAACTACTACTAACGTGATAAATACACGAAAATAGGAATCTGCAAGTAAAAAACGTATATTTTTTTCTATAGTTTTATATAGTTTTTATAGTTAATTAAGCATGCTGAGTTATATAATCATGAACTACATTAAGCAACTGTTAAAAAAGACGCCTACGTGCTGTGCTATGGTCAGTTTTTTGTGATAAGCTACTTTTTTATAAATATCTATATATCAATACGATTCAAGTCAAATTATTAGTATGGATACATTGGGAAAGTATTTTATTTTTATTTATTTTCAACATTTTATTATCAGCTGTATTAACTACGTTCAATTTCCATGTAATCTTTATCGTTGTTGGAATCCAGAAGATGTGATGGAAGATGTATTTCTTTTACAATATTTTTATAAATATTAATAATGTAAGACAGGCATAACAAATATTATAATATGCACCTATAAGGACTTTTAACGTAAGTGGCACTTACATATAACATATAGTGACGTTTGTTAGCAATGCTTGTCATAGCAGGCGGCACAAAGAATACCTTACCTTGAAAACTATTGACTCTTGAAAACTGTCGGTCATATAAAAAGAAAATATACATAACGTTGAATTTCTATGTTATACTTTATTATGTAAATATGTGGTTAATAATAGTAAACATATATTCAAACATCATTTTAAAATTGATTTTGCTTAAAGTAGAACAAAATAACATATGAACAACGTAGGGTGTTTTTACATTTTACAATTTAATCTTTTTGTCTTTACAATACAATGGAAACAAAAAGTCATTGTAGAAAATCTTGACACTCCAAGCCGGTTCAAAATGTTATGGCGTAAACTCATTTGTATTAAGTTTGTAGATTGTACAGCTATGGACAGTTTAAATTTATTAATTATAGAAATAAAATAATTTACAAAAATTAAAACGCAATTGAAAATTTTAAATATATATAAGATAAACATACCTTATATATATTTTATATATATTTAATAAAAAAAATTTATTATATTCAACGAAAAATATATTGAGGTTTACAACCAACAAGTTTTTAAGGTGTATCTTTTTTTAATATATATTTAATGCAACTATACTATAAATAATCCAAAGTGTAAGCATTTTTAATAACACGCGGTTCGAAAAACTAAAAATTGTTAAAAATTTTACAAATATAAACATTAAGTTATAGTTTATACAGCTGGTTCCAAGTTATTTTGGCTTTTATAAGAGTTCCATCCAATAATTAATTATTCTCACGATTCAAATAAAAACCATTACAAATTAACCTAAACCCGTTAAGATGTGACCGTGACAGCGAGCGCCGCAAACATAAGCGTAATCCGAACTTGGAAATACACTGAAGTATGGTAACAGTTCCGAAATGAGATACAAATTGAGTATTAAAAAACAATCACTTATATAGAATAAATAGTATTCGATATTATATTGTTTGTTTAATTATCATAATTCATAATATGATTATCGAATATACAAAATATAACAAAATACTCTAGAAGAAAGAACGTTACTATTAAATAAGTGTAATAGAATTTAATACAGTTTATAATTTATATTTTTGGAATAAAACTATTCCTGCGTAACAAAACAATCTACATATAACCGACAGGTCTAAGATATTTAAGATATTAAATTGTATTATAGTTCTGAACAATAATAATAATACAATTAAGTATTAATATCAGAATGGCATATTTTTTAATCTACCATCAATACGTACCTCTTTACACTCACATCGGTAGAAAATACGAAAATTTTATTTGCCTCAATGCCTTTAATTTTCTCAAGTGCATTATTAGAGACTCAGAAATTCGGTGATTCAACTAAAACAAATTATTACGATCCTTAAAATGTTATAGATCTTTGGATTAAGTTGAGCGAATAATGGATATTAATAATATTAATATTATAGCATATACTCGTATGTGTAAAGTGATCAATAATATTTGTTTTCCACAGGAATTGAAATTAGGTGTTAATTGCGTTGTTGTTATATTTTTATGAAATATATTGTAGTGTATTGTAGTAACGGTTTTATTTAAACCTTTCTGAATGCAATAATAACTATAATAGTATATTAAAACATTGTAATAATCATAGTTAATAAACAAATATAGTTACTACTTGTGTATTTGGTGAACATAACCTTAAATTACTTAATCTTATCGAAAAGGACAATGGGACTGCAATGCGGAAAAACATAATACGTGTTTTGATTTGATGAGTGTCGCATTGTATAGTTAGTTTGTAAAATGATTATGGATTATGGGTTATAATTAATCTACTTTTATATATTTCTTCTAAACTCTCTCTAAATAATAGAATGTCATATTTGTTTTTTCGTGTAACTAAAATAATGCAGTTAAAACAATATTGCGTTAATATTGCTTTAAAATATGTTTTAAAACTAGGAAATAATATGTTTCATTGGGATCAGATCAGATCCATAGCAATAGCGTTAAAAAATTTTTTTTTTATCTTTTAGAGTATTTATAATTAACTCAAATATAATTTTTTGTAAAGTACTGAGACAACATTTTGATAAATACCCACATTTGGTAAGTTGATTTTTTTTTTATTATGGTGGCACACATAATTTTATTTCATCTTTTATAGTACCATACATTACACATTTTTAATTATATCGTTTAATTCAATATTTAATATCATTTAGTAGCTAAGTAACAAGTCAGTGACCCACAACTATTATTTTCCTTTGAAAAAATATTTTATAAATTTATTAAATTTACATGAACGAAATAAAACTTATAAAAGTAATGTGTATAATAATAATATTAATTAAAAAGTTTAAATTTCACAAAAAAAACATTTAAATCTAAACTAGAAATTAACTATTCAATGTCCCTATTTTGAACGTATAAATTTTATTAAGTAATTCCATCAAGCGTCGTTTTGCAGTGGAGTTTATCAGCCATGAGTTTTTCTGCTTCAGTGAGAGAACTGAGACTTTTAATTCTTTGACTTGTGCAATTGCGTGTTTAGGTGTGTTTTAATTGTTATTGGTATTGTATTGTATTTAAATTTTGTTTCACCAATTATCGGAATTGGGTTTTGAGTTTTTAACCACAATGTGATTTAGTCAGTGTAAATTAAATTTTAATTTGGATCCGTTTATTCCTAATCCTACGAAGAAGTAATAAATTACCTGAAAAATAAAATTAATTAAAACGAAGTCAAATAAATGTATGAATATAAATAAATTAACAGGTGATTTATTTAATACTCAAACTTTCTAGAAATTGGGCACTTGGCAGACACTGGGCACAAGCCCAGTGAAGACATTATGTTATACTATAATATTATATACTTAAAGGCAGTAACCTGTCTCTTAGTGAATTGTTCTTCTAAACTTCAGTTATTCGAGATAAAAGGTGATGCTCGTGGGTCTCATAACAAACGGTGAATTGTCGAATCACCTTCCACACTGTGGTACTATTATTCTGACCATGTGCAAGAGATTTTTTGATATTACTTATGAATTAGAGTTAGAAGATAAGAATTTTACATTTGTTAATTAAGTTTTAAATCAGAAAGCGATATTTATTATATTTTTATATACGTTTATATTGTATTAAAATTGCAGAACAATTTACTATTAAAGCAAGAATTATAAAAAAAATATATAAAAAATTTAAAAATCTTGTAATATTTTTTATGAAGTACATTCTGCAGTGCGTTGAAGTTATATTTTTAAGGACTAGCCTAATGTCTTACTTTTCAAATAATCATAAATTCTAAAACAAAATTGGCTCTTTTGAATATTATATAAATACCATCGCAATTTTCTTTCTCAGTGGAATATTATTTTTTCGAAGGTCTTGTCTTCTTTGTATTTAAATTTTAGCTATTCAGGTGTTCGGGTGGTTAAGTATCTGCAAACTGCCTTACATTCACCACCTGGAATTACCGTTGGGAACAGAATAAAATTTACAAAAGTTAGCTGTATACAATAAAACGAATAATTTATAGATCTTATTTATGTATCAATGTGAGAACTAAAGTCAAAAGCAGATAATTATCGCTAAAAGATGACAGACATAAAATCCATCTAAAGATCGAATATCTTTAATACTGCCAGTGTTTATTAAATGACACACACACCGCGCATACGGACTGTCATATGCAGTGCTGTGCTTCCGTGCTAATTATAATTTGAATACCAAAGTTAATAAGAAATATACCTAACGATTGTAGTTGCCGTGAGTTAATTAATGAACTTTGTACTATATGCAGAGTAAAATTGATATAATTGACGAAGTAAGTTTACTACAAAGTCAATTTACAAAGGAAGAAACTAACGGTACAAGTTGTTTTCTATCGGATTCTTCACTTGGTCGACATATTGTACGTAAAATAGAAGGTAAACACAAACAACATCTGCTATATCACCTGCTATAGGAAGATATCATCAAGATTTTAAAAGAATTCGAGTTTTGCAGTTTACTAATGTTGTACATAATCTGAACAAACTACCTCCAGTAAAGTTCAATCACCATTAGAACTGACTAGTCTTTTGAAGGATATCGTTCTTCTAAACAAGGAGATTGTTAGCATAAATAGGTGTTTTTGGGCCATATTGGGTTAAAAAAACAATAAAAAAATTATTTAAATGTGTAATATTAAAAATTATATTCGGTAGATCTAAAGTGATATAGATATAGATAGAGAAAGTCGTTCTCTGGTTGCTCGTGCCAATAGCATTAGTAGAAATTTAAATAAATATGATCATAACGCAAAGTTATTTCTATTTAAAACTTTAGCGTATACATCTCAAGTATGCTGTAAATGTAGCATAGTTTCAGGATTTTTAATGTTCAATATAATGACGCGTTCAACGTTTTATTTATTATTTTACATACTTGGCCAAAATAAAATTCTTAAAGATACAGATATAAATAATTAGTTTAAAAGGTTTTATTTATCTTTAACTTTAACAACAATTATCAATCTATGGGTTTCGAATGATCAATCTTGCGAATCTTTTGTGAAAATTCTTCTGTGAAAATTCTTCCCTTTTGGAAATGACAAATAATACGTTGGCTATTATTATTATTATTAGAGCCTGGCATTTGCCATATAATTGTTTGATATCTCTTTTGCAACGTATTTATTAATCCTACCTCTTTTCTCACTTTAGGCCTACCCACCCATGTTCCTCCATTTCATCAAAGATTCTGGAGCAAATAGTACACCAACAGAAAAATAGGCTTGAAATTGTAAGTCTCAACAAATACAAATTCATTATTGTCTTAGGAAATACAAATCCGTTTTTCGGGCTGGTTATAGTACTGTTACTACTTACTTAATAAAATTGCAATTGCATTGGGAGCCTATCATAGAAAAATTTCTAAATAATTGATTTTATTATTGACAGATCCTTATTTGTGGTCTTAGAAGTTGAAAACCTCTCATTTAAACTAAAATTTCTGTAGATCATTCCCCATCATTCTTTCACCTCTTCTTGATTATGATGAAACTGGTTATCTTGATCTATTTGAGCAATTAAAATTTAAGCATAAGGTTTATCTTTGGTTTTACCACATGGTCAAACTTTGAGGTTGATTGAAATGTCTATATATTATAGGTGGTATCTGTAGATATATAATATGTATATTATGTTGATTGGTCTTTTACCTAAATTATTTGTAAATGTAATTAAAAACAAAAAAAATCTATGTTAATTAAATAAGAAACTAAAATAAAAATAGCGACTCCTTAAAATTGAGCTGTAGGACTCATGTTTGGTAAGGATATTTTCTACATCAAATAGTAACATTTGAGAGGGTAAGAGTTAAAAAAAAATATTTTAAGTGATATTTTTCAGAAGTGGCATACAATAAATGGAGAATTTAGCATTTAGTACAATAAGGCATCCATTTTGTCGGAATGATCCTCAGATGACGTTATTGGTCTATCCGGGGCCGAAGCAAATAAATCTGTCTTCAATCTAACGACAGAACGTTACTATTGTAACCTTAATCGACGTAATGTAAACTTCCAATCGTGTTGAAACTTATATCAAATTTTATTTAATATTTTTTTAAACTGACAATACGCTGAAATAATTTCACACTGTACATATAATTTTATTTTTTCTGAAGTTAGGAAACCATTCACTTGAATAATTGTTTTTTTTTAATACCTACTCGTATATATATAAAAATTCTATATATAAAAATTCTAAAAATTTTTATGAAGTTAAATAAATCATTAAAAAAGTGTCATATTCGAGAACAAATAATAACCATATCATATTTGATAATCTGATATGATTCGATAATATCATATTCGAGAACAAGTAGTTGTAGAATACAGTTTAGGTGAAGCGCCAACAGCTTTAGAGGCAATGCGGCTGCACCTTTTTCATTAATCTTTAGACGTATTGAGAGAAATTCAGCTCTTGAGTTACTGAAATTAGACCAATTTACTTGTTTGAGAACGTCCACTATAAATTGGTTTGGCTAGAATTCCGATTATTTTAGATTTATGTTTTACACCCGACTATTGATGTTATGTTTTAGGCTTGTTTGTTGTATGTATATAATTATATATATGTCATTTCTCTCTTTATATATTAATGCTTAGTTTATTATCTTTATTAATTATTGAAAGTAAAAGCTAAGTATCATCTAAAATATAATTTATATATTTTTCGCGAGATAAATAAAGACGACACGATTAAATAATAATATGGTTTTTATAATAAAAACGAATAATAAACAATTTATTATTTTATTAAAGGCCAGTATTTTAAACGTGTTCTATTGGCATCATGTTTCGTATTCATTTCCTCGTCTAATAAAATTTCGGCGTGATTTACTTGAGGCATTGGATTTATATGTTAAGATGCCCAAAACTTGGTAAGTTCGTGAAGTTAAGTTTAATGTACTGCGGATAAAAATATATGCACCAATAAATTTATTGTATGTTCATATATTTTATATTAAGTAATACCAACTATAATATTAATAGTCTAACAATGTTTTAATATGAAAAAATTCGTGCCCGCAGGGGGACACGCATGGGTAGACCTCGCGTGTAACTCGTTTAAAATATAACTCACTACCTAAGAATAACACATGATGCCGTTGTTTACATCAAAAATTTTCAAGCAAAAAGCGGTTTTTATTTTTTTTTCTCGGAATAGGTATCTTTTTTGGAAATACTTTTGATACTTTAATTTAGAGTAAAAATAACCTTTCTATTAAAAATATTTGCGAGGAGGAAATGTTTACCAGAAAAAAGTTGCCGTGGTTTTACCTACCTTAAATTTTTCAAGCTAAAAGTGGTTTTTATATTTTTTCTCGGAAACGGTACCTTTTACGGAAAAACTTTTGGTACCTAAATTTAGAGTTAAAAATAACCTTTCTATTAAAAATACTTGTGATGTAAGAATGTTTACCAGAAAAAAGTTATGAATTTTTTTCCAAAAATTTTCGGTTTTTTTACCCCCACCCCTAAGTTATTGAAGTTAGGTTTTCGGTTTATCTACATTAGTTATAGGTATTTATCAAAGACATCATATAATATGAACGTGATTGATCTACTTTGTATAGGGAAAAAGTTATGAAAAACTGAAATCGGAAAAAATGAGGCCCTAGCGCCCACTGTGGCCGGATTTCTCTGGTTAACGAACTTGACCTTCATTTTTGGATGGTTGATTTTTGTGCAAAGTTTGAAAGCGATCCGAGCGAAACTGCAGCCGCTATCGTGCTGACAAAAGTCGAATCTGGACGCACGCACGCATATATATATATATATATAAACATTTTGACCAATGGTCATTTCGGACTCAGGGGGTCATAAGAAGAACTCCAGTGAAGAAATTTTTTCAAAATTCGAAAGTCGGGTACAAATGAATGGGTAGACCGAATTCTTCGAGGTCTACCCAAAAATCTTAATACATAATGACCATGTTAATATAATAACTTAATTTATAGTATCTTTTACAAGACAGTTCAACAGTTAACAGATTGTAAAACAACAAAACAGGAACTATAATATAAAGCACGTAAATATTTTTTTCTTTTCTGTAACATGATTATATTAAAATAAAAAGTAAACGATGTACTTACCACTTAAATTGTTATTTGAAAAATAAGTAATATCATGTATTATGTGAAAGTAACTAAATGAAATATAAAAATATAAATTGAGCTTTAGTAGTAAATTCATAAAAAATATAATATAAATATAAAATACATTTCATATTCACTACAGATCTTGTTTCGACATTTTGTTTTCATATTTTTTTTACTTAGAACACTTGAATTTACATGTTATGAGAAACATCTTATGAGTGTACGTGACGTCGGAATATTTTTTGTTTTAACCCAAATAAAACATATTTGATGTTTTGAAGGTATATATGAAATTTTCATCATTTCATTTCTGTAGGACATTTCTTCCTTCCTTTTCAATCTTACAATTTAATTATGGAAATAACTAAATTGACTTGTTATCGTGGTATTTTTTTTATTACCTACATTTATTATATTGTTAACCACTATATATTATGAACAATGTTTTTTATATTAATATCACATAAATTGTTTTTAAATTACATTTCTGGTTCTTCAATACATAAACTTAGAATATAAAGAGT
Source organism: Melinaea menophilus ssp. n. AW-2005 (assembly GCA_918358695.1). NCBI lineage: Eukaryota > Metazoa > Arthropoda > Insecta > Lepidoptera > Nymphalidae > Melinaea > Melinaea menophilus. The sequence goes on along the minus strand of OU911041.1, from coordinate 26,276,953 downwards.
GATAAAACCTACCTGCAGCTTGTAAGAGCTGAATCGACTGGGACAGTACTCTCACAGAACATCCTGTAACTAATTCTATACCAATAATTTTTAGGGTGGTAATGCATTTTCAACTACCTTCATTACCAAATATCCATGACATACATCCATCAAATTTTGAAGGACTTCAGATATTGCACATTAGAAACGACTCATACAATGTTTACATTTGTAAGAATATAAAAAAACAGGATTTGCTTGAAAAAAGAAACGACACAGTTATATTATACACATGCAGCAAGAACATAGATTTTATGAAGTTTGAAAAGTTATAAGTTTACTGTTAAACGGGACAATGTGTTTGTTGCATTTAGTGTGCATATGTGCTGTGGCTGAGGCCTAACAAATTATGTCGGTCGGTATCTTCGCTTGTGTTTACGTACGTTATATATATTTTGGACTTTATTTTTGTTGTGCTTTTTTGGTAATAGGTGTAAAAAGTTAAGTTAAAGAAGATACAAACTAATTTGAAAAAAAAAATATTTAAGAAAAATATATTAAATATTTGAGTGACAGGCGTCAAAACCCTACAATAAAATCAACAGTTAAATAAAATTAAAAGACTTGTATACACTTTTGCTCTGATTGTAAATCTTAGTTAAAATATCTGAAAACAATTTTCTAAATTCTAAAAGTTTCCAAATCACCATTTATTAGCTATAAGTCCAATCCAAAAATAATATCTAATCTACTAACATACACTTTTCGTATTTGGAATTAGTTTCAATATATACTCGTATATACAAAAGCATCAGTAGTAGTATCATACAAATGCTATAATCTTGCATTAAAATATTCAATATAAGTAAGAAATATAATAATTTTGTTCTACTCTACTGAGCCCTAATAAAACAATCAGATTGATTTCACAGGAGGTACCGTCACGCAATTTATTTATTTATTTATTTGTTCATGAATGTACGAGATTTAGTGCAAACAAAACATTCAGAAACATGAAAAATATTCAATGACCTAATCTCTAAAAAGAGATCTCTACCTCTCTGCTCAGTGAGTGTGATAAAGATGATTTGCAAGGGCAAAAATAAGTATACACTACATGTAATACATATTCTCATTAATAAATAAAAATAAATAAAAAAATACCATATATATGTATGTATATATAAATATAAATACATACATAACAAGTATATTTATAATTGGAAGATATAGTGGAGCTTTAATCGTCCTTAAAAAAAATAAAACAGTTGGGCTATTTATAATATGGCTTAGATAGGGTATTTCATAACCGCGCTGCATGAATGGAGAAAGAAGTTAAATTGTAAGTATATTGTAAGTATATTTTTTGGTTTTTGACCAAAAATGTCACGCCAACAAATGTTTTTTCCATCAAAATGCCATCAAAATCATAGCATTCAAAAGATGAGCTTGAGACCTTTCCAATGATGCCCAATTTGTCAATATACGTCAACTGGTTTGGCCACAGTGCCTCTATGAAAAATAGCCATTTTTGGCCTTTCGAGGGCCGGCCACGGCCAACATAGCGGCCAAATTGAAAAGTCGTAGAACAAAAAAGTCTTAGTTTTTGATGTACTTCAATCCTTGAAAGTTTGAACAAAATCGGTTGAAACTACGAACATACACACAAACAGACAAAGTACTTTCAAGAAATCTTCGATGGATGCGCCAGTCAAAATATTCAAAATGTCATATCTCATCAACCGGTGGTCGGATTTTGGCGTTTTTGAGCTTGTCTGAAAGGTCTCGACGACAACCTTCAGGAAAACCCCTTTTCAAGGTTTAAATAATGATTTTATACTGGTGCAGAGCCAAAAACTAAATTTTAGTCTCATTTTTCAAACGGCCGTAGAGGTGGAGGCGGTGGGTATATTGCTAAGTGTAAATGCATTTTCTGGGTCTATGGGCCAAGGGCTTTCTAAAAATACCACACTCATACCAGAAGATCTCCTGTATAAAAAGTTCGATATTGCGCGTATATATACCCGAGTTAGACTTTCAGCACTATGGATGCTTTCGTCACTCGGAGCTAGCTGACGCCCGCTTTGATATATTAATCGGTGATGCAACAGCAATATATAACCTGCATCTCATTTATGATCTGGTCCGACTTATCGGACTAATTACAATATAAATTATTTGCTTGTTCTCAGTTTACGTATAAAATATATTTCTAATCTATATAATCTAATTAAACTCTGAAATTGGAGTTCGAACAATAACTGGAAGAAACAAAAACGAGAATTCAATTATTCCATGATAGCTAAGTAACAGTAATAAGACTGTTATTTTATTTGTTTTATACCAACACATATAAAGAACAATTTAAGTAAGGAAGATCTCTTCTATTTTTTCCAATTACCAGTAAAAATTATTGACTTATGTTGGGTATAATTTTATGTAGGCTTAACGTAAACAATATATATAAAAGCATTAGATAAATTGCAGTCGCCGTAAGTGAAAAAAAACCGTAGCGGCCAATTCGAGTGATGAGGTTAAGGTTGGTCTTTTAGTCTTCAGTGGAGTGCCTGCTGAGGCATTCAAGCAATTTTCATATTCATATAGGTAACACATCGTTATCATACAAATGAGATTATGCCTAAAATAAACATTAAATTCAATGTTCAATGTTATGTTTCTTCTCAGACTCCAAAGCCAAATTTGACGTTAAGTAGGTTGCATTATACAAAGAGATTTCAATAAGAGGATGCTTTAAAATATTACGCCATTACCATTCCAAGTGGTCTTCATAAAAATTAAAAAAAATTATAAGCCACCGTAAAATTTTACAAACCTTGCGATTATCTGAGATGCTAGAAGCTGATAAAATAATGCTATTGGAAAGTGCACTGGACCGTGACTACTTTTAACAAAAGTACTCTAGAAATTGAAAGTTATTTAAATATTCAAATCATTCTACTCTGTAATGAGGTCATCACATCATCTTATGTTTAAATATAGTAGTTATTAAATTATGAAAACCGTTAGAGTGTAAAATATATGCAATTATCTTTATAGTAAACAATGTTAGTTACTATCAAAATTTCTTCAAAGTTTCGTCAAATTCTTACAAACTATTAATGAATTATTTTTTTTTTTTAACAAAATAGCAACATTATTTCAATTAATTAATTACTATGTAAGTAACATAGAACATTTATTATTTTTATACATCTGTTTCGTTTTTGTACTATTAAATAAAATACTATTAGTCTCTAAAGTCAAATAAATCAATTCTTACCTTGTTACTAACATTTGTAACATATATTCTCATTTAACACCATTGATGCCAAAAGGCATACCAGAAAGAGTGAGCATACAAGCGCAACGTGAAATTTACAACGTCTTGTTGTATCTACTAATAGCAGAATCATACGTCTATAATGCTACTAATTTTCACGCTCCAGTTCCTGACGTTTCAATTTTGAAATTTAAAAAATGTATTGATTGAGAATACATGTAATTGGAAGTTTGTCTTCGGTAAAGTTCTGTAGGACTATGAAAATAAAATATACCATTTTAGAAACAAACGACAAACTCCCGAACGCCCTAATTATTGTAGATATTGTTGTTTTATTTTACGTTTGGGAATAATGGGTTATTTGTTTTAGAACGTTTTATATTTTATGTTCAATAGATTTTTTAATGTAAAGATAAAAATCTAATTTCATAATATTTATATGTTATATTAAGACTATTTATTACGAAACGACGTGTCACTGTCTAGAATATTTAAAACAATAATTAGAATATAAAACTAACTTAGAATATCAAACGTTTTAAGATAACAGTTGCACAGATAATATTCGGTGATAATTGGAATAATAACGTCAATATCATAGATTTCAATACTTAAAACCTTACAGATAAAGTTTACAAAGGTGGTTGTATAATTAAATAGCGGAACCTAATAACTCGGCGTGTTTTAGAGTTAGCTGTGACTGTGTACTCGAAATAAATATCATCACCTTCCTTTTATATATTAGGTCTTAGGTTGAATCCTATTTTAGAGTCTACCATCGGTAAATATGTAACAAAAAAAAGTTATTGCAATTATTTTAAATTTTTAGCTTGGTCATAATATTATGTTTGTATTTGTTAATTTACTAGGACTACATAAAGATAATTATTCAAGTTTCAAGTTCCAGATATTTTGAGAAAAATAAATCAATAATAAAATATTATACTCTGAAGTTTTTTGCCTAACATGTAACGTTAATTATATTTATTATGGATAATTCAACATTCGGAGTGTAAAATGAAATTTTTCAATTATAATGATAAGAACAAACTTCAATTCCCATAGGCTGGAATTACAAAATGTAATTGCAAACGTAATTACATCAATTTCATATTTCATTAATATTTACTAATGCAGGATGTACTTGACTACATTTTTTAAAAACCAAATTAGAAAACTTTATGAGAATTTAAGTTTATTTTATTAGAACTTCGCCCTTGACTCCACAGCACTAAATTTTTCGCAATATATTAGTATATTTTTAAGACGTCGCAACAACTCTCTTAACTTTTATTATACTGGTATGAATTATTTTACCTATCAAAATATACACAATTTTTATTTCGGTTTTAATATCAATGTTGTTCAATGTCGCTACGTGTTTGCGGCTGGTCGTTCACTTGAATTGAAATTGAAAACTGTATTAAAATTTAACAATTGAATGATATTTGTAACATTTATTTTTATTGAATAAAAGTAGCTGAAATTATGGAAATTTTATAATTTTGACGAACAAAAGATGTAATAATTTTTCTATTTGCCCAAATATAATAAATTTATTATACAATAACTTACAATGCTCATTATGACTCCACTTACCTACTATCGTGGAGTCTATGTTAGTATGTGTTTGTTTTCGGGGCGACAGGTCTAATATTTACCGTCGTACTCCTCAGCATGCTTAGCGTTTCGTTGTTTTCTTACCACTTTAAAATGTTTGCTTAAATATAAATTTTATTTTAAGGTAAGATTTTTTTCGTGGTTATTTTGCCATAAAAATATTCACAACAATATTAACTGAATATTATAAGCAGTTATTCATTCAATAAAATAAAATCTTAACAGTAAATTGTAATAGTCCTATAATCACAATAACCTCTTTAACACTAAACCTACCTAGTACCGGTCAAATTGACTGTTCTTAAACTTTTGTAAAACTTACACATTTTCAAACGTTATAATATCGTTATCAAAGTACATGACAATTCTTAGAATATGCATATAATATTTTCTACACTCTTTACTTTTAGTTATTTCCATTATTAAATGCGTTATGTAATAAAATAACTTTTAATTACCGGTCAATTTGACGGCGTGCGGTAGGAACAGGTATACAAAAATTGTCAGTAGGTTTAGTGTTAATAAAATAAAATTATTCAATAAAATACTTACGAGAACAAAAAAATATTATTATGATTGTTAAGGAACTCATTGACTATGAAAGTCACCCATTTGAGAAGTATAACATAAAAGACAAAATGATAAAAGAAAAAAAAATAAAAGAATCCATTAATTAACAGACAATAGCACACAGGACTAAGGGCGTACATTTTGCAGCATCCGTTTGAGATGTCTATTGTTCTTCCACCAAGTGACGGAGGCGTCAAGTCGTGAGGCGGTGTTTTTGCACTCCACTATTTTGCAGTAAAACCTAAAAGAAATAAAAATATTCACTGAAACGATCATTACATTGTTATGACTGAAATGTTAAATATGTTATTAAATCAAAAAAATACATCCTGATTTATAATTTCCCAGAATTTCGAACAAGTCTGTGGCTGTTCTAAATTATTAGAAAATATGATATTTATTCAGCTTTATAACAAAAACAAAAATGTATATGTTTAAATTCAAAATATCTTTGTTCAAGTTGTTTGTATATTTATATGTACTTTTGAATCGTCAATTATTACATTAAAAAGGTCAGTGTAGTCAGTTCGTGAGTAAGGTAGCACCAGCTCAGAATGCTGATCTGCTGAGAAGTGCCGGCCAGAAACTCAACCGTTGCTCTTTTTAAAATAAATGTAACAATCTTAGATGATGTACATTATTATATCAACTCTGCAAATGAGTCCACAATTTAAGTTCTACACATTTCAATCCACTAAAAACTTTTGAACGTAATAATAAGATTTATTTAATAATACACTTTTGATTTTAGATTTAAAACTAAGAAACGGAAGATCTAAAATATCTTATGCAACTTTATTCTATTATACTCGTATATGCGTAAACTTTTTGTTAATAACGTAAGGATTTGTTAACTTTTTGAAGACGAAATTTTGGCGTTACGAGTTTGTTTTTATTCCTTCTATTTATCGCATGTGTGTCACTGTTTTTTATATATGTATATAAATTATGGCGTATAAATAATATGTTATTTAAAGTTGAATTTGTATTAAGAAGCGATTATAAGAATACGAATTTCTTTAAAAACATTGTTCAGGGAAATAACCTGTAAATCTCTTTTTTTTTATAAATATAGAACAAATTTCGGCAACACTGCTCCGTAATAAAATACCGTAAGATTCAATACTATTATAAAAGATATTTTCAGCAGTAACACATAAAGTACAACTTTCAAAACTTGTTTTTTTAAGAACGAACATTACAAAAGTACGTCATAAAAGAACAAAGATGCGCTCAAACGATCAAAATAGCGACCGTGTGACGTAACCGTTACTAAGAAGTTTTTGCGCTGTCAAAAAGAACTTATAAAGAGTAATGCTCTGTGGCTGTGAAATCAAAAGTTAATGCCATATCTAACAATTGCGTGCGTAATTGTGTGTATTAAAATAAATGGCAAAACTTTAAGATGATACCATTGTTCCATATTTTTATTTTAAATGTTTTTGTTTGTATGGCAATTATTTATTCAATAATATTATTTATTTGATATTTTTACTTTCTTTTTAAGAAGAAAATATTAGACCAAAATGATTTTTTAAGAAACAAGGCTACTAGACAAGACCGATTTTAATTATTGACAAGTACACAATTGGGGTACTAATAAAATATTTTTTATTTATATCTTTGGACTTAATATTGCATTTGCGGTTTTATGCCAAAACACTAGCTAAAAGTCTATATTCAGCAGCATATGCTATTAGGAATGTAAGATAGATAACTGATATCACCAAAGCAGTTTTCGAAGACTACTTAACACACTATTTTTAAACATAGTATGACCGTCGTCTGCACAGAAATTAAGTGTTAATGTAAAAAGCTACATTAGTAGTATTAGAACTAGAAATAAATTAAAATTAAGTACTAACTTTAATATTCACTAAAACAAAAAACAATACATTGAATTGAAACTCATTTCCAAATAGTGATATTTAGTATCAATAAGAAAGAACTATTTAATTTCTTGTTAATGTGAAAGCGAGATAAAACTAGCAGTTAGTTATTATATATTTCGTTATACATAGAATATGCAAATTAAGTAAAATACATTATATTTATTACAGAGGATTGCATTGGTGACAACTAAGTAGTGCTGATTCGGTAAGGAATGACGTGTGAGAACGGGCGACGTGCTGTATTTATTCCATAAATTGTATCACTTTTGACACTGACATCAAACAATTGCCATCGACCTAGTTTAAAATTAATAATTTTAATTATTTTATAAATTTCTGTTTTAAATTGTCTCGGTTTTTTGCGCCTTGCTAGCCGGCCTGACATACTTTACTCACAAACATAAATTAACTTAAGATTAATGTATTCATTTATTTACTTCGGTATCCACTGCATCGTTACATCCACCACCTGCAATGTGAACAGGCAATAACCATCAATGTAATTTACGATGGAGCAATAAATCCATCTAAACCTTCAAGTTGACGAGATGGATTGGGAGTGTCTGTATGGGTTTCATACATTGTATCAATTTATACGGCTTCCATGTATTTTAGATACTATAGCGAAGAATAATATAAAAATAAAAGTAAACACAATATCGGCTATCTATGTTTTCATAAAAGTATAAAAACATTTTATAAACACAAATATATGTTAAGTAAAAAACAATTATTATCATAAAATGTACATATTTATTCCAGTATTTTAGTTTGATGTAATTAATACATGTAGTGTTTATGTATGTATGTGTCCTTTATTAATAAAACCAAAAGCCGATTGTTGCATTTAGATAGTGTAGTTCAATCATCGTTATTTGAATAAGATCTATTAGATGAATTGATTTTGTTTTGAAAGTTAATTGATTGCTATACATATGAATTAGTTGGTATATCAATTGATTCAACGGAATATTATTTAATTATCGTAATTGTGAATACGTGCAACTCCAAAAAATCAAACAAGGAATATTAGGCTATTTCAGACATACTCTAATATATGCATATAAACAAAGTTGATGTTGAAGTTGATGTATGCACATGATAGTATATACGGTACTTACATAAACTTTTTCTGTCTGTCTGTTTATTCCGGATAATCCCATAAAACAGCTAGATCGATTTTAAAAGCACTTTCACTGGCGAATAGCTAATGTTTTAAGGAGTAACTTAGGCTCCTTTTATTTAAGAAATCATATTTCTTACGAACGAAGACGTGAGCACAGCTAGGTATTACATAAAACTGAAGAAATATCTCCCAACTAAATAATAATGCAGTTAAGAGTAAATATTCTGTAGAAAAATTTAATTATTAACAGATAAAAGTAACTAAATAGTCTTTATTTTTTATTTGATTGTTTTGGATAATATTTTATTTCTGGATTTCGTTCATAATTTGGCAAATTGAACATGAGTAGGGCCACAATAAATAATTCACATTTTCTTTTAATTTTAAAATTGTCTTTAGTATAAGCGATTTAAAAAAAAATTCAAAATTTAAGGAACATATTTTTCAAAATATGTTTGCAGTCAGTTGACAATACCTATATAGCGATTATTTGTAATTGTGAAAATTGGTTAACATTAGAAAATAATACTTGTTATATTTTAAACCAGAATTCAATATGATCTGATATTTAATAAGATTTTTTTCTAACTTCGCATATTTATATATTTTTTATTTTAATGTTTATTAAGCCAGCAATCAGAGACTACTAGTTAGTCTCTATCATAGTATATAACTAGTTTGTCTTTATCTTAGAGACAACTCTTGTATACTTTTTTTTTACGTGATACCGAGGGTTAGCACGGTAATAAGGAAACCACAGTACGCAATTAATGTCGCCTAACATAGTCATCCGCATAGCAATGAATATCGTTAATGAAAAACACATTATTGGGATACGGTAAGAGAAGGGCTGGATACAAAACCAAACGTCAGTGTTAATTTCCACGCTATCAAAACAACTGATATCGACAATGGTTCTTATTATATTTATATTACTTTATTAATTATTTGGTGAAGTTCGTTTAAGTGCCTAAACATAGAAGGCCTTTTAAGCAAGGCCACATATATTAATAATATAGCAGATAAAACAAGGTATGAACGGTACAGATAGTGCATTACTTTACAACGGCTTTCTACCTATTAATTATTCAATTCTGTCACTTTGAGGATCGTTTTTTGTTAATTAAAGATCTTTAAATTATCAATACCAGTCTACTAGCATACTATTAAAGCTATAGAATGTGGGCTATACTATAGTTTTTTTTTGTATATGTACCTACTCACAACCTAACTTACAACTCGGGATTTAGATTTTGTGGCAATGTCTTTAATACTTTGTATATACTAGACTCTATAATTAAACTTTACTGCAGAGGATAATGATTTACTGATATTGTTACTTTTAATACAAATTTGTATTTTAAATAATGTAATATTATTTCTAATTTGATTAAAATAAATGCGATAATACACATGTAAGGTACTTAAAATTTCTGAACGAATTTCGTATTTATAATATTGAAAGCATTGAAGTATGGTTATATTTTAGCAAAATCAACTATTAGTTTATTGCTGTTTCTACCATACCTGTCGTCATCGCAATATAGATTTTCAATTTTAATGATTTTGTGACCAAAAATGTTTAATATTGACTTAGATTCGTGATGGAGTTTAAAGTTTATTGTTAAATGAATGCCAAAAATAACTAAATATTGTGAATAGTATTATTTTTCAGGTATTTTATCGAAAAACAAACTCTTTTGAAGTGGGTACAAATAAAAGAAGAAGAATTTAAACAGCTTACTTTCATAATATTTCAAATAACTTGATAATTATCATTTGGATCGGCCAAATAATAATTATTAAGTTATTTGATATTTCTATTTACTTATATGAACAAAAACATTTCTCACGAGTCAGTTGATGCTCCAGAGATCAAAAGTTGTTGAATTATTTCGAAATGGAAGGCGGAGTCAGCGAAATTTATGAACGTCTCATATGTGAATAAACAAGGGAAACTGGCTTTATAAGGACTATATAGGGTGATATCTGTTTGAGACATTATTTTAGATATTCTCTCGACGTATTCTAAATTATATTATACAATGTTAGACTTTAACGCTACTGCGGTCCTTGTAGAGGAGTTGTATAAAGTATAATGTTTGCTAGATAAGACCTCTGACTCGCTTAGCGATGAAAAACCAAATATTTTGTTTTCTTCAGTGCTTAGTTTCTAAATAGATGCATGTTTTTTAAATATTTTGAGTCAACATTTTGGATTTTTTTATAGATCACATACTTAGGACAAGCTTTGCTATATTTATAGATAATATAAATTTTATTCATATTTATTTCTTTACGTCTACACAAAGGAAAGCAAAATCAAAACATATCTCAACAACTTATGATTCATCATTGAAAATGAATTTTTTAATAAAAATAAAAATGAAAATAAGTTAATAGTCATGTATATATATGAAATAAAATTATTTAATGTCCTCAAAGAGCAGATTTCTAAGACAAAATTATGACTTTATTCGAGACTCCTTCAATATTTTGCAAGACTATGTATTTGTTAAAAGTAATTTTACCTTATGAACATTGTTTACCTTTTGACAGTCAAAGTAAAATAATCATAAAATCACTGACACGCTGTTGCTATCTAGAATATTTAAATATTAGAGTAAAAAAATATCTACCAATGAACTTATTACTGATATTGGATTACTGCAGCTTATATTTCATTGAAATGATTATATAAACTTTAATTGCACGCCGGATCGCTGAACGATAAATCATAAATAGTGATCCATTTAATTAAATATAATAAAAGAATATCGTTTTATTAAAGAAATAAAAAAACAAAGCTTTCCTCCATTGATACTATTATAAACCTATCTTATCAGGAGGTTAACTATACCTTCAAAAGGCAGCTCTGACAACTTTTTCGATCATTTGGATTTTGTTTTTAAAAAACTATAACCAAAGTTACGAAAAATTATAATTACTAATAGTAAAGATATCATTAAAATGTCAACAGTAATTCCGAAAGTGCAGACTTAAGACTACTTGAGACATTGTACAATATTTGTAAGTAATGTAAATTATATCGTTATAACGCTTTTTTGACTATACAAATAATAGAAGTTGTAGCATTTTTAAATATAGCAAAGTTGCTTACTACGTTATATATTCCAGAAATTAAAGAATATTCTTTAAATTATGGAATAAATGGTATGTATAGAAAAATATCAGAATTAACCAACAAAATTTATTTATTATACTAACAAGAAACCAATCTCGAAAGTTAACGCATAGCAAGTATAATATATATAAGTACTAAATAGGAGGTTGTTAAATGAATCAGTTAAGTCGTATATTGTAATCATATCACCCATCCGCATTAACACCTAGTTTGATATCTCATGGTCTTTTACGAATTATCTCTATAAAAAGGGAGATCCATTTTATAGATGAATGGTTCAAGTAATGAGAGGAAAGATAAAAATTAAGTAGAGGGTGGATTAAACATTATTTTGAATTATTATTGTAAGTAGTGACAGCGATGTCTTTGAATTGGTAGTTTGGTCTATGGTACTTACTTTAGTACAATATTGAAAAACAATCTTTAATGTCGGTAGGGTTGTTAAAATAAATTAATCTAAAAATGGTAATGGTGGTGATACAACGTATCGTTAACATAAAAATCGGTACCTCCTCAGTTTTGTGTTCTTTAATCAAATCTTCCTAGTTTCCCAATAGAATGCTCCGTCAGCGAGAGGTCGTAAAGATAGTGCAGGAGTTGATCTTTATGAGGAAAGCCTGATCTGATTGAAAAGAAATTTGAATGATAGTAAAATTTTAGGATGAAATATCTCTTAAGCGATTGTGATCAGATACGCCTTAATGCCTATATCTTTCAGAAGTCTCGGTCTACATTTGAATCACATTTTAATCAGTTAATCCATAACCCTAGAATGATCTATAACAATTTGACAATTGCTACATTAGCTTTCAAATTAAAAAGAAATACTTTAATATGCTCTTTATCTTTTATCTATAAATTTTTATAACTTAAAATAAAATAGTGTGTGAAAATGATTCTTCATAATTGCAAAAAATATCAAAAATAATACATTATAAACTATAGGAGTCCATTGATTTAACTATTGAATTCTGGTTTATTTTTCTGTCAATTAATACTTGAACACATAAACACTTAATAATAATAATAATAATACAGTTTTATTAACACAAATTTCCTTGTCAATTAATCTGTTTCTCCTTGATTGATTGATTGATTGATCCTTGATAATGATTTAGTTCTCTTAAACAGAATATTTTGTTTAATATCAGTTAAAATATATATATATTATACATTTAGATAAATGTTACACTTCCATAAAGTTGTTTTTTATTATTGTAGCTGAGCTAAATTCCATTTCTTTTGAACAACGTTGTAATATTACCGGAATAAAACACAATATATATGCAATTGTAAGCCTCTTTTTACATTTCTGATACTTTTAAATACAACAGATAAAAAATAAAATTTGTCCAATTCTAATTGACTAAATAACTGCAATACGAATATTTAATTTAGCCCCATTTCACCTCCTTTTGAAAATAATATATTATTATAAGATGATGTTTTCCTTTTACTCAAACTTTGTTCAAAAATACAATAAGCGCAAGAGACCATTAAATTTTAATCTAAATATATGTACTCACTTTGAATACACACAACTCACATTGTGTTTCAGAATACCTTTTGTACTTGTATGTTACGAGCTGTCGTGTTCCCATTATGAGTAAAGCGTAATATTTACTAACATTATGTTTTATTTGCCTCAAATAATTCAAATTAATAACATTTATTGTTTATTATATATTTACTAATTTTGGTTTCACGTTCTATACTATATAATACTATACTTATATTGTGTTATATAGTATAGTCATACTAAATCATCATAATATAAAAAAAAATAGTAATTGTAACGCGAAAGGGCTATCTCAATGTTATACTAGTATGAAACTAAATATAACAAAGCAAAATATAAATTTAACACCAGACGTAAAATAAAAACAAAAAATATCAGAAAATGTTTGAGATATAAACGACGGCCTTATCGCCTAACGAGTGTTTCTTCCAGACAACCAACCTTATGATATTACAATCTATAAATATATAATAAAAAAACATATACATCGTCTTAGATATCCTTGGGTAGAAAATTAACAGATTTTTGAATATTTAAAAAATTTCGATTTTCGTATATCAAATGAAAAGTCATTCCACAATTTGGTGAAATTAACTGTGAAAGAATGTTTGTAAAATTTGGTATTATGAGATGTCATTTTGATAACTAAAAGCTGTGATAATCGTATTCCAGCTGGTGCTCCTAAGTATTAAGTTTTTCTTCAATATACACTACAGGAGGAAAAGAATATGTGAATCTAGAAATATGGTAGAACTTGTGCAGGTCAAATATAAACCGTATAGCAGTGTTTTAGATGGCCCTCGATTCAATTTAGATAGTATGCATCGGCATAATCTAAAATAGAGGAAAAGAAAATGCGCTAACATGATTTTGGTAGGGATTGCATGGAATGTACCATATTTATCAAATTTAATTATATGCAAAATGCAAATAGCCTATGAAGTTTAAACTGAATTATATATTTTGATTTAAACGGGATGTCAAAGAAAATTGATTCTTAAATTTATGATTAATTTAACCATCAGTGTAACGATTAAATGCGTAATAATATTGGCTATTAATAGTTTTCCATACTTCTATTCTACAGCGATATTAGTTTGTTGTTATCGAAATTAACTAAATTGTCATTATTATTTGCAAATTTGAAAATATAACATGAAAGCTTGAGCTCTTGAGTAACGGAGGTTTAATAAATTTCAAGTTTATTTCAGTAACAATTGGACATAGCGATTGTTCGAAATAATTGCATAGACATAATAATAAAATATCATTTCATAAAACTTATAATACTACGAACCATTTACTTTAATTATATTCTAAGGAAGATTTCAACTTGCAATAAAAAAATATTTAGTTACTTTTGATGATAATAACATAAAAATATATAAAAATTTAAAAACAATAATACTATTTATAAATCTCATTAAAAATATGATGCATTTTATAAAATATTTGTAGCAAAATCGTGAAAGAAAACATAATACTCATGAGTTAAGTCCAGGTACTAAAGTCATAAACTATTTTTACTATATTTATCAAAATTTTAAGGAGATTATTTTTGATTTTCATTTCAATAACTCAGTCTTCCAGTAACGCAAATACATATAATAATTCTTATTTGAATCTATAATTCTTTAAGTATTTTCAGTATTCGTACAGTGTTTCATAAATAATTTTCTACTATCTCACTAACGTTACTTTCCCCTCGACTTTTATAAACATTGTTACTCTGGGTTGCTATATATCCTGAAATCAGCTGACGTGTTCCATATTGACCTGACAAGACTACCTTTAGTCGAAAATTAACCAAAAAGTATGAATTTTCTCAAGCGATCACTGATTTTATTGTTTGCCATTAACATTTAAGAATCATTAATAGTTAACTTCAATTATGTAGACTACATTTTATCTGAACTAAGTTCTTTAGTTTGGTCGTGTATATTCAGCAAATAATAGGTTCCATGAAAAGTAAGGAAAAATCTTAAAAAGATATGATACTTTACTTTAGCGTCACGCCATATCCCTTGCGGGGTAGCCAGAGACGACGCAGAGCCAAACGCTACGGTCCCTGCATACCTCTTTCGCCTCGGCCACAGACATCAACCTCTTCATACATGCCCTCCGGGGGGTCTTCATGCTTTTTACGTGACTTTCCTCCAGTATCTTAGATACCATGTTTTCGAAGGTCATTCGAGGCCTCCCCCTGTCTCTTTTACCGCTCACTTTTCCTGTATAAATCTGTTTAACCATTCTTTCATCCCTCATTCGTTCGATGTGCCCAAACAACCAAAGCACGTTCTTCTTCATTCTCACTGTAACATTTTCACTAGTACCTGTCATTCTGTGGATCTCTTTATCGCGGATTCGGTCAGCTAGGCTGACTCCGCATATTCTGCGAAAAGATCGCATCTCCACAGCTTTCATCTTTCTTACATTCTTCTTCTGTGTTATCCACGTTTGGCTGTCGTATAACAGCGTCGGTAGCAAAACCGCATTGTGTACAGCCAAACGTGCAGCTATGCTGACGTTTCGCCGTCTCAACAATGTAGCTAGAGCACCGCCCAATCTAATCAAACTGATAGCCCTATAGCTTGCACAGTCTATCTGTGAACCTTTGCCTTTATACAAAGGCACGATGACTGCACCACGCCAATCGTCTGGGACCTCTCCTGATTTCCAGCATAAATTGCACAAAAACCAGAACAAGTCCAAGACGCGCGGCCCACCATGTTTGATCATCTCTGCCGTAACTTCATCTGCTCCCGCAGCCTTACCACATTTCTGACCTCCAATCGCGCTATCCTCTTCTTCCAAACTAATTTCACCATCGGCTATATCCGGACTCAGCATTTTGCTGGTACTTAAGACCGAGGCGTCCTCACATTCATACGTCTCCTTGTAGAATTCCGCCCACCGCTGCAAAACGTGTGCTTGCTCGTTTAAAATTTCACCGCTTTTCGAAAGCACCCCTTTCATCCTACAGGTTATCGAACAACCCCGGGAATTACTCACTTCTAGCCAGAAAAGCTTCGTGTTTTCCCGGAAGTTGTTCGTCAACCTTTCATCTCTTTCTCTCTCAGAATTTTCACGCTTCATCTTTATAAATGCTTTCGTTTTGTGCTTTTGCAGCTCGTACTCTCTTTTTCTTATCTCCCTTATACTTTTATTCTTACCCGAGGCTTTATAATCCAGCTATGCTTTCTTCTTTAACTCCACAGCGTCTTTCACTTCATCATCCCACCATTCATCGCGCTTTTTACTAAAACTTCTTTTCCTTTTACCACATACCTCTTCCGTCCTCCACCTCCCGCCGTTCGGAACGTGTTGGTTGGCGGTCCCCAACGTCGCATTTGTTCAGATATGATAAAAAAATAATTATCATAATGTTATGAAGCTGTCAATCGAAAATAAATGTATAATTTTAAATATGGTTCATATCATCCACTTGATCATTATATCATTATATCATATCATTGATTAGCTTCACAAGCTGTGAAGGTGTTTCGCTCAACATGAACGGCAAACATAAAACAATCTAACACTGACGTAATTTTCTCTTGCCTGTACTATTCAAATTTTTCATGCGAGTTTTACCCGAATGTCGAATGTTTTAAATTTTTACATCTCCGTCAAACACCAGTTCTTCCAGTCCTTCCTATGTTTTCTCATAAATTTATTTATCGACATAACAATTTTATAAATATTTTATATACATATTATCATTTTAATAAAATGGAAATAAAATATATTTCTATATTTCTTTTTTCTTTATTGATTTGTATTAATTTTATGTTTTAAGTTACGTTGTCCATTTCGCGGTCTTTGCACTATAATTCGAATATAGAAGTAGATGTAAGGAGAGTGTACAATATTATATGTTTATATTTTCTATAGCTATTTCCAGTTAACTTTGACGTCATTACAACCCTCGTATATAACGGTATTTGTAACTTTACGAAGACGTGGCGTGGGGTGTTACGTAACGCGTCAAAGTTTATTTAAATAAAAGGACCATTGTTTACGCCAAAAATTTCTATTTTCATAGAATTTA
Source organism: Melinaea menophilus ssp. n. AW-2005 (assembly GCA_918358695.1). NCBI lineage: Eukaryota > Metazoa > Arthropoda > Insecta > Lepidoptera > Nymphalidae > Melinaea > Melinaea menophilus. The sequence continues at coordinate 26,259,771 of OU911041.1, read as the reverse complement.
TATTAAACATGTTTATGTATATTATAGTTACTACATTTAAAGTGTTTATTAGAGAAATAAATGCGTGAAATTAATGGTATTCACAGATATATGCAGGGATTTGTGTCCCTACAACAGAAATTTACTATGTATGAATGTTAACAAAAACAAAATGTACAGTTGTATTTAATATGACTTTAATTAGATGTAGCTTACAAATATTCTTATTAATTAAAATTTGGTTATTTATTAAAAAAAGCATTTTTTCTATTTATAACCATCGGTGTTACCATATTGTTACATACTCGTATGTTAAAATTAATGTATCTGTTCCCTTCCCGAGCCGTACACTCAAGTTTGTATAAACCTATTTTTAATTTTCTTGTAAATAAATTGCTCGAAAGCATTTATTGACAAAGATCGTAAATAGATATTTATAGAAATTAAAACCTGGTATAAAGAGAATCTAGCTTAGTAGTGTTCTAAACAAATAAAAAGACTAATAATAAACTAATAATAATAGTTTTGAGGTAGCAATATTATTTTCAAAAAATACTTAATATATACATTTAGCCTCGTCTTTTTTTATAATATTACGTATAGACAAATGACGACGACGTAATAATAAGTTTATTCATTTGAAATTTACAAATTAAAATACTATAATGAATTCATTATAGTCTTTAGAGTCTTCTAGATATAAAAAAAAATAAGATTAATGAGAACCTCATAAAGGACAGTAAAGGTTTTAAACCCTAGCGGCACAGCCTTCTTTTGTCTATCAGTCAGCTTTTTTAATACATCGGTGTAGTTGTATTACTTCTATCAGTAGAAGCCGATAAATAAATTGTCAAGAAAACATTGAATTTCACTTAGATTATAAATAAAGTTGCGTATGTTTAAACACTATGTTATTATAATGTATAAAAACTGTAATTCCAACTCAAATAAACTCAATTCCTTAGAACACAACTCCTATATCTGCAGTTTGGTTTCATAAGTAATATTTGACGTTGCCCTCAACGGAAAGCTCTGAAGGTGACCGATGACTCAACAAATCGGAGGATCGAATCCAAACTTTGTAGTGTGCCGTGATTTGACGAGAAAATTTGTTGAAAACTTGTTAGTATAGATGCTATTTAATATGATTGAAAAATATTGTTTAAATTATTAGATCGCTTATCTTCCATTTTATAGCAGACTTTATAACAGGTTTTTAATAAAATTAGCGGACAATCGAAATAAGTCTCTTGGACACATATATTCAGACACATTTTACAGTAAAAGAGTTTTTTTTGTTATTGAATTACTAACATCGTTTTTAACGTAATAAATTGGTTGGTTTTACGCGAGTTACATTTAATCCATCGTAGTTTCCAATCAAAATAGTATGGAGGTGAAAAATACTAAAACACATAAGTTTGAAACTGAAAAAAAATACATAACAGTGTCAGTGACCTTCAGATTGAGTTTGAATAAATAAACTATGACGTTTATTATTGCTTTATTATACATACATATATATTGTATATAAATTTTACGAACACATTATTTGCATGTTACATATGTATATAATATTTTTTTAAACATTTTGTTATATACATTTAAAAAGCCTATACCTCGCCCAACGTGGAGATAGAAAAAGCAGCTAAATATCTACGCAGTACTGTTTTTTTTTTTCATACAAAAACTTAAGTACAGACACTAAAGTTTTTATGACCTAACAGTTATAATGTTCATAATATGTGGGTTCAAACAACCCAATCGGGTTGAATTATTTCAAGTTATTATCTTTATTATGTCTACGTTTCATTTGATTTCTTTCTTACTTTTTATGTATAGTAAATAAGAAAAAAGAAATGATTGTTATTTTTCAATTTTATTTGTGACTAAAGTTATCTATTTATTAATACCATAAATGGTTACCTTCTTATTAATAATTTAAGCTTAAGCTTAACTAAATCGAAACCAATCAAACATCTTCATTACAAAACATAAAAAGATTTATCAAAACATTAGACAAAGAAATCGAAACCACATCCAAGCGCCGAATAAATAAATATAAAACGCATGATATTTCCCTCATAGAAATGTTGAGTTGCATATTTTTTTCAGTCATTATCGTATCAGTCTTCACCTCAGTCGACGCTTGACTGATGATGGATGGCGAAATAATACCAAATACTCACTTTACGTGAGTTAGTTCAATGTAGGTTTTATAAACTATACAAAAATGAGTTTAAATCTCGCTTACTTATTATAATGTGGGTGGCTTATCGGAAGACGATTTTATTATTTTTTTTTCTTTTTAATAGGGCTCTGTTTAAAAGTCTTATTTTAATATTTTATATTATTATAGAGTAAAAAACCAAAAACACGAGCAGGGCTCGAACCTGCGCTGACTGGGAAACCTTCACGACACGATAAATCTAGCTTTCTATATATGTATAATCGTCTTTTTGAGAAACAAAATGTCATTTATATTATATTAAATCCAATTGATTCGATCACCAAAATACGGATAACAAAGTACTATAATGTCAAGTGCTCCCCTTTGTATCATATCCAAGGCCACACTGCTTATCATTTACAAGTATAATATAGGATATTCGACTTTCAGACGTTGTTCATCGAGGTATATTGAAAGCAGATTAACATGCGCACTTTTTAATTATTATATTAATCTGATTATTATTGTATATATCTCAAGCTTTGGTTACTTCGCTTGTTAGTTATTGTTATTATTTCGATGTTATTTAAGATTCTTTAATCTAAGATTTCAATTTTTAGATAATATACTTTTTAATGTTAGCTTTACGTACCTGTGATGTATTTATTAGGTAATATAAGCGAGTAATCATCAATAAGAACAAGGTGATCGCTTTTCGGCTTAGCGGAATACTAATATCATTATTGTCATCGTTGGTCACTAATATTCCTATAGCATAAATACGAAATATTATATTAGTTTCGAAACAAGCGTCCAGTTCTAACCTCGTTTATTAGTATTGACTGCTTCAGTTAATCCGTATAGTTAAATAAATTGGATTTCCCTAGTTTCACAGTTTAATATAACTTTGCTAATATTGTTATATAATGTACGTTAATAACACAATATGTTATATAATGAGTTAAACTTAATCAGTAAATGTAAATATTTAATACAAATATACTTGAGAATGAAACTTTCTAATAAAGTTAAAAGGTATTTCCATATCCAATAACACAATAACTTTAATAGCTCAATTAATTCACAAATACACTAGTGAGTAACAAACCAGATTTATACAAGTAAATTAGCTTATCTACAGGCACATATACGTTCAATCTGCCAACATCTGTTATATTGTCTAAGGAAATTAAATTATGTAAATTTTAGATGTTTCCAGTGATAATGGCTTAGTTCTTATGAGGAGTTTAGGACAGAATTATTGCTTACAACATATGTAACTTGAAAAATAAGCAACAAAAAAGATACCTTTAGATAAATTTAAATAAAAGTATTCTAAAGATCGAATTCAAAAAGAAAAACAAAATGTTTAAAAATACGAGTATACACTAAAATAATAATAAACTGTGTTTTAATTTTAACTCCAAATTGATAATAAACGTGTCTAAATAAATATTGTTTATATTTGATATGTCTAGTATTTTCAAAAGGTCCTTACGAAGCTTAACTAACCTAAAGATGACTTAAAAAACCAAGTCACTTCACAATACGTCGACAAACTTAATCTTTAAAGGTACCCATTACAAGAACAATTAGTTGTAGAAGAACAAGAATCAAGCAAAAACATCCCTTAACGGTCCCTTAGACAACGCTGTAAATGAATTGTAATTGCCCAATCATTTAATTATTTCCAAAAATTCTGAAAAAAAAAATCTAAGACTTCGCAAATACCGTACCATATAATGGGAATTCCGTTGTGTACTGCAATTGTATATCTATGTTTCCAACGCCAAAATTTCATAACTTTGTTAAAATGTAGAATTATATTGTTTTGAAGTGTATAACTGCAATACTCGTACAGTTTACGTAACCCGCTAAATTTAGCGAAATAAATTTATTTGTTTTGAATTGACTTTATTGATTTTTTTGCAAAATGTTTTAGCAGTAAAGAATTTTTTTTTATTAATTCGTTTAGGCCATACCGTCGTTAATGTAATCCTTTATACTATAATAACTTTTTTTAATAAATTCCTTTTAATGAATATGTTGCATTTATTTTGTGACAAATTAAAGGAATTAGGCTTATTGTGAAAACATATACAATTAACCCTAAAGGAATAACCTATTTTATGGAGACTAGTAATGGGTATAGCAAGTTTATATTTATCTATTTATTATAACGTGAACAGAGGCCTCATATTGTAGATTGCAGCCCTTTTCTGCAGTACAAAGATAGCATCCATATCTGATGTACTACCCCATAATTGTATGCCGTATGACATGACACTATGAAAGTAGCTAAAGTAAATTAGTAGATATTCTAGTTGTTTCAATGTTTTTCAACCGGCGTATTCATGATAAATCAATTTTTTTTTGTAATTTTACATTACAATAATGTATTTTTTATTAAATGATTCTTATTATAATTAACAGACTTTGTAAAATATTTATTATTTTTGGATTTTCTTAATGTAGCCTATTGCACACCTCCTCAATATTTAACATACGATTTTAATTTACAATTACTCTTTAAAACCTTTAATAGTTCCTTCTCATTAGCATCACGTTCTTTGTTTCGTTGGTTACAAAATTCCTTGATCCACTTTAATTCTTGTAATGTCAGTTGGAGTTTGTTCTCCTCCTGGCGTGAAAGTCCTCTACGAGTCATCATATTATAATAAAACAAAGGACCGGCATGACAAACCAAACAAAGAGACACATTTAATATCTGCAATAATTGCAATTAAAAAGAGTGAGCAGAAAATTTCAGTCATAAATTATTATGATCAAATTATTGTGGTTTAATTTAGACAGCTATGATTAATAACAATAAGACTGATATAACATTAATTACTATAAATATCAACTTGAAAGTTCAAAGTTAGTACATTTCTTATTATTTCTTCAATTTATGAGAATAAAGTCGTTGGAAAACATCTAATCTCAAAATCTCATACAATATTATCAACAAACACATTTTTTCAATAATTGCAAAAATAAATATATTTTTCTTTGTTCCATTATTGCTAACAAAGAATGACGAAGCCTTGGAGCTAATAACGTTGCTGATATCTTTAACAATATTTCTTTTACATGCGTCTTACATTATTTGAACAAAAATCATAAGAATGGGTACTTAAGATAAAATAAAGTAAGTAACTGTAAGATAAAATGTATAATTTGTTTAATATTTCTATACATTAGTATTGAAAATAAAATAAAATTAATAAATATTTGTTTGCTTTTTATATACTTTAAAATATTATGTTAATGCTTTAATTTTGACAGAAAAATATTTTATCGAAATGAGAAATATCCTGAAATTTAGAGACAAAACATGAAAATATATATAAGATATAGATGCTCAATCCTTGGACATTTGTGACATATTCAGATCGGGCTATTGTTTTAATTTACTTGCGAAGCGGAACAATAACTGTATTTGAATTGATATTCGAAACCCTTTTTTCGCACATTTTATTCCCATGAAGTATTGAATACAACTTTCATAAGAAACGCATTCACTTGACCCTTTTTGAATAATCAGCAATCTGCAAGAATGATCTCCAAGAAAAGTCCTGCGATTTAAAATATACAGCTTGTATCCAATCGCTAAAAACATGATTAATTCCTACGATCATCGTCAAACTTTTTATAGCTAAAGCAATAATAAAAGTTCATGTAATTTTGAATTTTTGTATATAAAAAACAGTCGGCGTCATAAAGCTGAGTACTATAGACGATATAAAAATTAAACACGATAGCTGGAGATGCAGTTAGGTGTAGATCCAATAAACCTGTTTTACCAACAAAATTTGTTGTCAAAACACTATATTTAAAGGTATATAATTGGAAACATAAAATGACAATATAAATTATCTTAACATGTTCGTCCATATATTGTTATGTTTTACGTACGTGTGTTGCTAACAAAGCAGTTTATCGTAAAGTATAATACAAATTTACACAAATATGCTTCGCTCATAATAAATGCAAAAGTTTTTCATTTGATGCAGTTGTATTTCATGTGCTCAATGTAAAATAAACTTTTCTAATTTATTTATTGCACAGAACCTGGTTGTAAAGTTGGAAAAGATATTTCGTAAGTAATATTTAATATAAAAATTATTTCAACTCAACAAAAACGAAAGTTTCCGACTTTAGTAGTACTAAGAGAAATTAAAAGTTGATAGTTTATAAATAATATAGCTTGTTTGATTTTTTTTTTAATTGTTATAATTTTCTAGATCAATCACACCAGCCAAGTGATATGGCATATCTCCTCACGGATCGCGATATTTGAGGGTCACCCTGTGCCTGAGTGAGTGAGTGAGTGAGTCTTTAGGCTGACAAGAAGAAGAAGAATAAGTTTGATTATTTTGCGCAGATTGTGACTTCATACTTATTTCTTTAATTGCTAAGTTAAATATGTGACATCCAAGAAGAAAGCAAAAGTCAAGCAGAGGTCACGTTATTTTTTATTCTGCTCTTTATAGCTATTGATATTATATATGTCATCAGACTTTGTGAAGTACTTGAATACTTTTTATAATATTGATATTTTAAATAATCGATATATAATTTAAACGTTTATTACGCAATGCAAATTATGTAAGGTGCGAAATTAGAGATTTTTTTTGCAAAATAATATCGGTGCTTTAAACCAGATTCAAATTGAAACACTTTTTTCTTGTGTATATAAAAAGTTTAATTAATATTTTTTCAGAAAACTTAATAAGGTTGTAGTTATAATAACTTTGTCAAGAACAGACGCAGTAATTATTCATTCCTCGCGGATAGCTTTGCGATATTACGAGTAAATGTTACTGTCGGGATATTTAAACGCTAGGGTATAATAAAGATGGAATAATTTTGTTTAAAATAGTTATAACGTCATTCTATTATTAAATTTTAAAATAAAGACATTGTTTTAAAATGTATTTTTTATAAACAAAATTACTCGCCGGTGAATTAATTATTTTACAATATAAAATATTATTTATAGTTGTGTATTATCATCATTCAACAAATTAAGCCTATTTGTGTAAATTAATAAAATAAATATAATTATTATAATTATTATTTAATTATATTTTACGAATGTTTCATTCTTTTTGACAAATAGTTAATTTGTTAAACGGCTATATTTATTATGATTTGTTTTGTAAAGCATCAAGTTATAATTTGTGTAACATAAGATAAATTCTCACTCTCTTCACTTTTTTTAAATAGCATATGTGGCGTTATGATAAAATTAATTTTATTAATTTCAAACACGTTGTTGATCTCAGCCTAAGGTATATCATCCTTCAGGTTAAGTCAGTCAAATCAGTTTTTAGATTCTTCGAATCTAATTTAGCGATAACATTACAGATTATGCGTAATAATTTTCGGCCTCACAGCCTTGCAAAGTGAATTTGCCGACCACTTTGTATGATTTCAGTAAGAGGCGTGTTACTCTATAAAAGTGAAAGTTATAAACAGAGATGGTTTTAATAGTAAAAAAAATATCCATATACGATACGAAACCAATACTGTCATAAACACCATTTATAAATATACTAAAATGATTGTAAACGATAAAATGAGGAGACTATCAAACCTACCCTAACCTAACCTATCCTAAAATGTCTACTATGATTTACATCAATTAATTCATTTACGATACATTTAAATATATCTATCTCCTCTTAAAATAAACGTAATCTGGAACTTGTATAATTTATTCATAGTCGAGTAATGACACTAAATTTCTTTAGCGTTTCCCTAACATATTTCATAAAAACACAAAATTAAATAAAAATATAAATACACTAAAAATTAAAATATATTTCATATGTATAACAATTAGGCAATAACAATATTGAAATAAGTTGATCGGCTTATCAAGCTATTTAAATTTACCACTTTAAGAAAATAAAGTAATGACCATCAGAGTCCTGGATCTTAGCAGGCTTACTGATTGGATACAGGACAAGTACGGGTAGGCTCATTTATGTACACATGAAACTTAATAGAAGGTAGCACTTAAAAGGAAGGTAGTAACTTAATAGAAGGTTGTACGTATGATGAAGTAAAATAAAAATTTAATATTAAATACAAATGAACAGTTAGATTGATATATTATATATTTAAGTTATTAGCTAATAGCACTATATTTTATTTAACGTCAATTTTAAAATATATCAACTAATGTAACTATAACATGTAGGACAAATTTTGTAATTTAAATTTAAATCAGAACCTACCTGCTTAGACGTGTATAACATCGTTATCATTGATAAAATAAATAAATTAATAAATGAAAATGAAAATGAAATGGAAAATAAAATTAACCAATCAATTCTCCGACACATTTCCTGAGCGCTTTATAATTGGGTGTTTGTTGTAAAATAGTCAACTTGTATGTACGTTATATAATAATATTTCGTAATTTGTAATATGTATTAAAATATTAAAATTCTAATTCAAGGATATATACTTTCATACAATAATACTTGTCCTGACTGACTATTATTTGACTATTAACATAAAGCCCAAACCATTTGGTTTACAATGCCTGAATTATATAAAATATTTTTACTTGTCAACGTGGACATTATTTTAACATACTAATACCAGATCCAATAACATAGAGACAATCTGAATTTTTTTCTCCGCTCCGCTCGACGAAGATGAATAAAGATATATAGTGCACCTACGAGTATATACGAAGAAGAACACGAAGATATTGATAAATCAAACTACTTTTAAACTTATTTTGCAAAACTTCTCAATGTAAAAATTTCATCTTGAAAATGGATAGCTCTAAAACTTCAATCTCCATACTTATAATCGCAATTTTGAATTTATTAAACTTTGAGTTTCAGTATGGCGATGTAAAAGTTTCATTCAGCACAGTATAAAATTAAAAGTACAGGTATAAGATAACTGAAAAAAAATAAAATAAATTTGCAACCTCTTTCTGAATTGGACGTATTTCGATAGAGTGTGAAGCGTGGTCACCCCACTGTTTATTTTCTTATGACGCATTGCTGTTTGGTAAGGCGCTTTAAAGATTTAACGTTTTATAATTATGTGCCTAATTTTATGTTAATAATATAAAAATCCTTCCACAATGTCATATTTTCAACGCAAATTCTTTTGTTTGATTTACGTTATAGATCATCCTTCGCTCTGTGTATTTTAAATTCTTCTAAAATCGTTTTCAAGGTATTCCAACATTGAAACTATATTGTTGTTTCAACATATTCCAAAATTGAAACTATATTGTAAATAATATAAATATATTTGGATTCTTGTTTAATGAACCATGAATAGGAAGTATTCGAGTGTGGGAGTAATTATGACGTGAATTAAATACAGCCGGCATTGGATTTAAATCTATTGTCAGGGCGGCCACATATGAGCTACGATGAGGTTGGATCCTTGTCATTGCTCGCCTGTCCGTCACAGAACCGGCGTCATATATTTTTTAAAGGAAGTAGTGCAAAAAGGTATCCTTTTGGAAGCAGTGAATTTCAGGGGAGTTAGAATAATAGATATGTTTCCTAATATTTTATAAAAGTATAAATATTTTAGGGATCTACATAACAAACATAAATTCAATTAATTAAGATATACTCAATTACATCAAATAAATAAATATGTATAGTGATCATCTTAATAAAATTATGTCAATATCACTTAAATATATGACAATATAATTTAAATATAAAGTTTATGACAATATAACTTAAATATATCACTGAAGTATTAAATTTGTTATTGAAAAGTAAACGAATTCATAGCCATCAGTATTTATAAATAAAGATAAAATAAGAATTAAGAAAATATTGTAATAAATAGGCAAGGAGACATAATTGAAACAATATGATTTATGGCTCAATATTATCACTCTTTCGTTTACTCCAAAAAGGTTTTGAATTATTGTCCCTTACATTCTTTTTACCTCTGTTATATTCACTCGGCAAAGAAATTATGTTATTTCTCATGTGACCCAGTAAATGGGTTTTAGTGATAAAAATCTTTAATAAATTTTTGCTATTTTCGAGACGTGGTAAGATTATTAACATTATAAGATTATTTATTAGATTATTAAGATTATATTTTTATAATAATTATAATTAAATATATTTTTGGTAAGTATTTGGCCTTTGTTTTTTATTTATATATTATAATAATGAATTTAAATTATGTATTCATCAATTATTTTTTCCTATATTGTTAGCGTAATTCTGACGTTCAAAATCCCATTCAAAATACCAAAGAACGGAAAATATTCAATTGAATACACCATGGATATTATGAGGGAATTTTCCTAATCTTTCAAACCCTGAAAATATACCGTCTAGTGTAATATCATATACATTATATATAAACATAAATGTATGAACATAAAATTTGTTTGATGGATTAGAAGATGATGAATTAGAAGCAATTGCTTTTAATAATGCATTTGTGATCATTTATTTCATAGAAATAAAAAAACTCGACATGTGTTTGAATATCTTGATAGAATAAGGATAAGAAAAAATCATAAAAGAAGGAAAAAAAAAATCTCGTTTAAAATGGACATTCCAAAAAGGGACTCCAATTATGATTTAGAATGATAATTATCCCCTTTATCGAATTGTTAATAACCGCCATTAATGAGCTATTATATTAAAGTTAAATTGACTGACAAAAACCGCATTTTTAATAATAAAATAAAAATTTAAAAAAAACCTACGCTTATTCCTACCGTATACCTTTAATAAGAATAGCTGAACGAACTCTCTTTGCTATTCTGCTTATTAATCATATAGATGGGGCATGACCTTCAGTGTAAGAAATTATTAATAATACAATAGGATCTCAAAATATTAGAAGGTACTTTAATCTATTTATACTCTTTTGTAAATTAAAGCTAGTACATTACTTTAACTGCTTAAATTCTCAGTTTTATAATGATAACAGAAAATTCTTGGCTACATAGAATAATAAGTTAACATGCTATTACAAGCGACAATGAACAAATATTTGCCAGCTTGTTAGTCAGTTGCGTTGGAGAAAACTAGTTAAATGTTCGTAAAGAATCGATTTAAAGACGTTGCTATTCTATTTAAAGTAGGGTCCCTAGTAAATAGCTTTTTGTACCTACAATCCATATTATATAAGAACTAAGAGTAAAGTAAATTTTGTCATGTTTTCAAAAGACTGAAATATGGGTTAAAATGATTTTTTTTTATACTATACTATAAATATAATGTATATTTGTGTCGAAATTACTCCAATTGTGCTTATTACTTGTTCAAAGAAAAATATACAAACGTAAAATTCCGGTAGCACTCTTGTGAAACCTTGGATGTTGCAAGAGTTCTTGGGCGGCGGTGTTCACGTATCATCAATGACCGTCAAGGTCGTTTGCCCTCCTGCAAAAGAAGAAAAAAAAAACATGGCACGTCATCTATTTCGCACATACCGATAACCATCAACTGAGCTTCATTCATATGAGCGTATACTCATGTAGAAGTTTAGTCTATTACATTAAGGTTAACACAGCATAGATATACTGTATTTATAGTAACAATGACCATTTTATATATAAGATCATTAACAGGCATTCGAACGTCCCCCATTGTTGTCCTTATGTCATTGTTTTCCTTCGGTTGAGTGACCGACAAAAAACGATTTACATTTTTTGTTTTATAATCTCATTTGATATTTTCGTGATCAATTACCTAATTTCGTAGTCAATTACCTAATTAAATTACTTATTTACTTAGGGATTATACACCGTATTCTGCTCTTTTCTCTTAAATCGTGATGTAAATTTCAATCAAAACACAAAATCAAAGCCTATTTTTGAGTTTACATAAGAAAAATAAGTTAACAGTCTTTTTAAAAAGTCTCAATAATCAAACCATTTTATCATTGTAACAGTTATCCGCTCGATGTCATCGATACACCGCACGCCACATTCATATAAAGCAGAGCTTATCAGAAATGATCGAAGAAATCTAAGTGAATATCGTACATACATATTTTCTTTACCAAAGATCTTAAAGATAAGGAATATAAATAACATAGTATCGCGTGTTGTACGGTCGGTGACAAGTATTTATTGACATGTTCAAATGTAATTTTTATTCTTTTTGATACATAAAGTTTCTGTATAGCATATTAGCGTAGGTAATATGTGAATAATAGATTTTGTGTCAGATTTCATTCAGGATCGGAGATTAAACGAAACGTTTTAGCGGACAGGAAATATACAGCCATATGATATTGTGATGAAAGACATCGCTTGCCTAATATTGTTTTTGCCTAAAAGGGTGCAATTTTATATGTACTTACAATAAATGATATTTGTCATGAATTAAGCCGGTTATTCAGTAAATGTATAGTTTTTGAAGTTTTCTAAATACTCAAAGAAATGGCTCCCAAGTATTGAATAAATCTGTTTTAGCACAGGTTATAAATATTAAAATTGATAATTGATTGATTAATTGATAAAAGATTATTCAGCGTGTTATGGAAATATTTTCATTCAATTCAATATCTGAAATGAGTTAATATGACACCATAACTAACAAAACTCAAAATGCGTCCAATCTTATATTTATATCTTATAAAAATTTAAACAACATGATTATTATTTTCTTACTTTTCAGCATAAAAAATATGAGATTTAGAGCAAAATATTTAAATCTTTTTATTAGCTTAAATAAAAGTAGGAAAACCATCATATTTTGTAATATCTTATGATTTATTTTATTTTTATAATCAATTTGAAATGTAAAATGTACTAAAAAAACACATTGCATACGTTACAAATTAAAAAAACTGTCGGGTCAGACACCAAGGACAATAGATAAACCTTGACAAAATTAAGCCCTTACCAATTAATGTTTCACATGTAACATTCCTTGAACCTCATAAGCGATGAAAACCAAATTAACAATATTATGCTTTGCTTTTGACAACAGAAGATCTTTATTTGCTTGTGTTTAGTTTCAGATTTATATATTAAGCCAGGAAAGGAATTTGGAATTTGGAAGCTTTATACGAATTTGTTTAATTCTTTTGATTTAATAGGCAATTGAAGTATTGATTAAGAGTAATAAACAAAAGACTTTTAAGAAAACATCCATGCGATACCATCACATATGAAATACTCACATTATATCTTAATATGATATCTGTAACGAAGATAGAAAATTAATTATAGTTATTATACGAAACAGCATTCTTATTGATTAGTTAATAGCAAGGATAACATTAAATAATAAAAACATAAACGAAATCTTGGTTTATACTTATTACACAATATAATAAATATGAACAAATATTTCGTTTGTTCGATTTTGACATTTCCATTATCTCTTTGTAGGCTACTAAGTTGTCTGAGACACACTTATTTAATGTACGATAAATCGGAAAGCGTCCCCAACGTTAATCCCACATCAAAAACCATAATATTAAGGAACCACTACACCATATACTAATCCGACGTTATCTTCAAAATAGGTCCTTTGTAAATGGAAAAAGTATTATCTTTTCCCTAAGGACCATCAAGTTTGCAGCGAAACGCGGGTCTATTATGTGAAATGTGATAATATATTTTTTCAAGTCGAGTATATATAATTTATTAAAAGGCTTCCAATCAATGCAATTTTTTAATGGTATTGGTGCTCTTAGAACGGAACGATGTTAAGGAACTCCATTTTCGACTAAGACCTAATAATTTGATTTGTAGCTAAAAGCTTGTTTCAATTAAATGCAATTTATTTTACAGAGCATTTTTTTAATTATTTTATATTTTTTATAATAAAAAATCGTTACGTGATGTAGAATCAAAATATACTTTTTAAATTTTTGTCCGGTTTAAATATGCTTATTCGCGTATTACGAATATTGAATGCATTTTGTTAAAATTTAGTATGGTTAAATAGTCAACATAAACTTATTACTCCAAAAATGTTTTACATTGACGCAGAAAAATAACTGAATTAGGCTATAATCACACTCCCACTAAACTACTGAATGAATTTGACTGAACTGAAATTAGGCTGTAAAATTATATGGTTTTGGTTTACTATGTGAGTCAAAATGTCAGGTATATTTATTTCATCTTTGAAGAAAAAAACATTTAAAAATATAAAACTTGGTTTGATTATAATTATAATAAAATAAAAGTTTATGGATTTCTAAATTTTTAATGAAAATAGTTGGGTTAAGATTTGAATAAAATGAGAGAGGGGTGGAGGGGGGAAAATGAGGGGAAATATATAAATAAAATGGTATAATATTAATATTTTCCTTGTAAGATGAAATTATAAATATTGTAGAAAAGAAAGTAGATGAATTGTTTAGATGTATGTTATTACCATTCTATTATCCGCCTGTTCGCCACTCGACCTCTGAAATAATTAATAGGCTATGTACATTAATTTTATTACCGGAATCTTTTCTGGCCTTTACTTGCTGAACTACTTATAATCCTCCCTAAGCTCTGTGTGGGAGTCCTTGGAAAGAAACATTTTTGAAACTTTACTTTTACTTGTACATCGCAACACGGTTTATTGGATTAACATTCGTTAATTTTTGCTATACAATTTGTTGTAAACTATCTATTCATATATATATATATATTGGCAATAACGGATTTTGTTATAACTTTTCAAGCAAAGTATTATATTTTGTCCTCACTTTTACAATTTTTAAACCCTTATTAGTTATGTTTATGAGAGTATCGATTATTTAAATCTCGCCGTAAACAAAGTACTGGTGTTATTAATAAAATGTTTTACATAAATCAGTCTGACAATTTGAAAAATTCTATTTTCAGGCATAACTATATCCAAACAAAGTCTACATACAGTAAATATGAGAGATAATTACACAGTGCAGGCACCAAAGGACATTGAGTATGCAAAGTGTGAGGACCGGCAATTAAGTTCAAATTCTTTTACCTGAGAATCCACACAAAAAAAAACATGTTGCCGGCAGCTGTGATGGTCCCTTTCTCTTTCCCCCGCCCTTCTCCTTTTCCAAGCGTTGATACGTCATAGTCAGTAGAAAATATTTCGTGGTGCATAATCGTTTCTTTTTTGTATTCACATAATTTTTTATTTAAGTTTTCTTGTAGTTCAGTGTTTTATTAGTGTTTTGTTTAAAGAAAAAAAGTGGACAATGTCTTTACAAGTGACAAATATAAAGAAACGTAAACGTAAACGTATTTTTCGAAGTACCTGAAGCAGATTCAAGGATGTTTTGTCACATATTTCACGCAGTAAAAAAGCATTCTGCTCATATCATAATTCTTAGCGCTGATATAGATGTTTTTATTCTTGGAATTTATTTTTGGAATAATCTAGCACGTCTAGGTTGTTTTGGTCTATGGTTTGAAGGTTTTTATAAGAAGAAATACATTTCAGGGTGTCATTTGGCTGCTCAATCCCTTGGAGAAAACATTTCTCGTATTTTGCCAGCATTACACTCTCTAAGTAGTTGTGATTCGACTAGCAGGTTGGGCTCGGAAAACATAGTTTAAAAGCTGCATCGTTGCATTTTGTGCAAAATGGTCTAAGGTATTTAGGAAATCCACATCTAACAGTCGAACAGTTAATAGAATTAGAAACCATTTTTACCTATCTTTTCTCAAAAAAAAAAAAATAACTGCTGATGAACTTCGGTATAAATTAATTTGTCAAAATATCGGCTTCGGCTAATTGTAATTTATTAAAAGTAATTTGCTCATCAGATGCTCTACATTTACATTTGTTAGGAGTTTCAGCACAAACATATATATGGATAATTGCTGGCCAAACTTTACTACAGCCTATTGATTACACCTTATTAGAGTATGAAAAAAAATATGGTAAATGGTATCCACGACAACTGACAAAGAAACCATTACCAGAATTGTTGATTCAGCCCTGCGAATGTACATCTAATTGTCAAACAACGGCTAGTTCGTGCAAAAAATTACAACTAAATTGTATTTCGTTGTGTAAATGTATTAATAATGACTGCCAAAACAAAAAAGATTCATTATTTGTATTTTTTTTTATGACTCTTGTTTAAATGTTTTTTTTCCTATTAAATATTTTTTTTATTAAATTTCGTGTTTTTTAACTTTTTTTCAATTGACTAACTATAAGTATCTTTAATCATAAAAAATAACTGAAAATAACAGTCACAAATAAAAAATAACAGTAAGTAAAAAATAACAGTATGTAAATGGGTTCAAAGCACTTGTTCAGTCTATTTACTTGATTTCTAAGGGGGTGGGGTAAAAAAAAATGGACCAACTAATCTCCCGGCAACATCCAGAATCATAATCTTCAAGCTTTTCTGAGTTCAAAATATTTATAGAATGCGGTCTTCACATTTTGCACACTGAACTCCATACAGCGTCCGCTCTAATATAAATTCCCATTTTAGGCCGGTCAAATGCAAACACGAGCTGTATATTATATGAAGAATAATTTCATTTTGAAACAAAACACTACACAAGGAATGGTGGAAAAGGAATCAAAAGTCTGATGCTGTCACGTTTATCACTTTCCACAGTTTTTATATAGAACGACACTTAGTACAAATAGATCAAGTCATACTTTAAACTTCTTCATTACGAATTAAAACTTATCAAAAAATCTTAACATGATTAAATTATGAAGATTTAGCTCGTACAAAATATATCATGAGCATTTTGCTCATTCATAATATTTCGCGGTTAGTAAGAACTGACAAATCTCACTAGAAGAGTCTAATTCTAAAGGAATGTAATAAAATTTTGAAGGTATAGAACGATATCAAAATAACTACGAACTCTCTCTCTTCGCGATACTTCAGTCATTTAATGCATACACAAAACCAGCAGAGACCAGCCATCATTAACATAATAACAGTTACAGAATTTTTTATTTCAAAAGAGAATACATGATCCAAATAATCATGCACTATCAGGATTTCATGAAATATTTCATGATTGTAGTTTTTGTGGTAATTGTGTTTCCTTATTTTTACTTTCTCTTTTCTCTACTTTATTAACTAATTGTCATTTTATTATTCTATTGCACTAGCTAACAAAGTATTGTCACATATTTAAACTGTTATAACTATTTTATTTACAATCTTTATTTATTTTTGAATATATTTTTTATATTCTTTGTTAATAATTTGTATTATTTATCCCTTTTATATTCGAAGCCAAACACTATAAAAAAAATAACTTTCCGATCTTCAACCTAAACCGTTATTATCATTTCTTTTTGAGTAAGTTCATTCATTCCGTGTAAATTAAGTTTAGAACATTCACATGACTAATTATAGATTCGATAAGTTTTAACTAAGATCACAATTGGGATGCATAAATATATAAAAACCATATTAAGTAACTGTGTTAATAGATTGTCAATTTTTTATTATGTTTAAAAGTGATAAAAATTTTAGGTATTATAAAATCATTTTTTAGAACTAGATTTAAATTTTTAAGTACTCTTCATAATATATAGTTAAATACATAACATCTAATTGAAAAGTTTAGGGTAATAACGGCGAACATGTGGGATAACAGACGTAGTTAAATATATTTAAAGTTGTGTCATTACACATTTAGCAGGACACAGTGGAAATTATTTGAAATGAACCCGAAACATTTGGACTCTAAATTAACATAATCCTTGGAGCAAAAGCTTTTATCCGGAAAACGGAAGTTTCCATGTCTTGTAATTAATTCATTTATATTAGGAAAAGATGCCACAGTTTTATATTTTTATAGTCAGTAATAAATCACAAATTTTAATGAAACGTTCGAAATAAACGTACATATGAATATGTTTAGTAATAAAACTTATTATAAATATATTTTTATGAGAACATTACTGATATATTTTTTCAAAGGATGGCTAGATTAGAAAAAGCAAAAAATAGCAATGTACCTACGGAGTGTAAAGATTTTGATCTCCCTCATATTATTTTCTTCGTAATAAGAAGATTACGATAGATACTTCGACCCGAAGGTCGAAAAGCAATTTTCCATTGTATCAGTAAAAATTTCATTCTTCACTCGAACCACAAAGTAAATAAGTCAGGGATGTAGGGTCATCCGTCAACATTTGCATTGATTTGGATAATGCCCTTGTTTGCTTTGTATTTACATATCCAAAACTTCTATATACTTTCTTATATTTGTTTTACCAAATACGACTCTCAGTTATATTGTTCCTTATATTTCAAGTATTGGAAATTTCATTTCGATCGATCGTTCTGTAAACTCACTAACTGTGTTAGCATATCTCTAAAGAACCTGTATAGAGACATATTATCAAGATCACATAACTTCTCCCTCGGCTTAAAATTATTGGCTTATTTGATTTCTCATCATATCCTTTCAAGTTCAAATAAAGACAGACAAACTTGATTAACATCTCTTTAAGCTAAGGTAAGCATTATTTGATTGGTAACATAGCTAATATATATTTTATTTCATTATAATTCAGTTGTTCGTGTGTGAGTTCGAATCATTACGATTGTTAGCGAGAAATTCTGATGAGTGTTCTAACGAAATAATTCTCTCGAGTACCATGTAGAGGCCTTCAGTCTTTAGGAAGGTGCAATTTGGTCGTTAATTTACATTTTACGAAATATAGATGTTTGATAAGCTCACGAGTTTCAACGTTGACATTTTTGCTGATTATTTTAAAGGTGCCATAAACCAGTGTGAACAATATTGAGCCGGATGAAGTTTTACACTGATATTAATTGAATTTATTTTTTGTTAAGTACTTTTTTTGTAAGAATATTTTCCAACTCAATGTTTTTTTTATATGAATTCCATTATTTTTTAAAATAAGTAAGGTTAATTATATTTAGGGTTATAAGATTTACTATTTTCTACATTTTATGTGGTAAAGTATTTGTTACATATGGTGTTCTTCATATGTAACAAAAGACAAAAATGTGACATCATGTTCTGCATTCTTAAAAATTAGTAAGAATTGTTTTGAAAAGTGCGGCAATTAAATTTAAGTGACGATATTGTCTTATATTCCAAATACACTACAAATATTTGAATATTATTTAAATTACAACTGGATAAATATGATAAATAAATAAGATAAACTGAGCCGTCAAATATATTATTATTATTGTTAATATTTAATTTACATTCTCCCCAAAAAATATTATATATGTATATATCAAAAAGATGCAACTGAGTATAAACGATATTTCAATAAAGGCTTAAGATTCTTTCTGAAAAGACCAAATTGGATATAATTTTAATTAAAGATTATTTATTAATAACAGCAGTTCAGTAAACTATTATAGAATGTGTACCATTCACAGTAATGGCTCATTTAAATAAATTATGTATGATGCTTGCTGTTTGCAGTGTGTGCTTGCATTGTAGCAAGATATTTGTTTTTATTACATTGATGGCGTTATAATTAATTATTTTGTTAAAACACATTATTATTTTGTTAAAACACATTATTATTTTGTTAAAACACATTTACGCTCTTTGAACATATATATGTACAAGGAAATATTAATATTTACTAACTTGACTTTGTATAATAATCCTTATTGTAGTATGTAATAAAGAATGTTGTTAAGACTTAATGCAATTTGGTACTTTTATGAAATATTTTTTTATCAAAAGAATCTAATAAAAAATATATAACTATGTTTATGCATCAACAACTTAAAAATATAATTAAATCCCGTCAATCGGTTTCGACGTGACAGTAGCGCGACGTGACGTTGATAGTAGCAATTTAAGCAGCCTTACTTGTGGCTTTGCTCTGAAAAAAATGAGTATCTGGGTATACTTATTTCATTGAATAAAACGGACTTGTATTAAATCTACGCGTGTGCATAATGAAAAATTTTACGTTTTTACATTGATTAAAAGTAAATCATATTTTTAAGTACTCTTTAATCTTCAACGTAAATTAAAGTGTATTTTCATATTTTGAAAATAACTACCGCATATTTTAATTTTTTTTTGTTATTCATATCGCTGAAAGGTTTAAATTTCATCGTCTAGAATAAAGGTCTGGATAAATTGCGAATATTGAAACATTACTAGGGGTTGTTGGCGAGCAGCCAGTTGGAAGCGGGTTCGCTGCCAGCACAGCACCTAAGCACCTGATCTCCAGTTCTAAGCTTTATTAGGTCCTGTTGCATTGTAATAAATGATCTCTGTTAGACTAAAATAAAGTCTATTTTATATTCTCAAAACATACTTTACCTGTACGTGATCCATTTATTTGAGAGGTTTGAATGCAATTGTACTAAAATAAAGCTGCGTTTTTATATGATTTAGTTCAGTATCATTATTACTTTCAATTATTCGTGACAATAATTTCATGATTATATAGATTAGTTTTTAATTTACAATCGTCTACATTAATTCTTATTTAAAGTTGATTAAATTTATATAAGCATACACCTTTTAGAATATCAAAATATTCCTTACATAAAAACATTATAAGTTTTTAATCCTACTATTTTCGGTTTGTAATTTTTACTATTACGCAGATAAATATATTATTAAAGGATTATATGACAGGGAATTAAAACTTTCCATTTCCATAAATGTTTGCAGATCACCATCTTCTGAAATTTTAGCCAATTTGTTAGCTTTCACTGGCGATTTTCCAAATCGATTAATATATAAGAGAGTAAAAAAAATCAAATCATTAAATATTGGTTTGAATTTGATTAATAATACATGACATAATAGTAACAAAGGCTTTTACTTTTAGTGATGTCAGGCGTCATGATAGGTTTTAACATAAATGAAAATCAAAATGTTTTATAGTCTCCATAATAAGATACTTGGGATTTTTCTGAATTGAGATGAAGCCTTATTAAATATGAGTTATATAATAATATAAAAAGATTTTTCTTTTAGTAAATAAATGAATTAATTAATGGAAGGCATTATTTATTATTAAGGTGTTATTATTATTTGATTTAATAATTTTAGGAGACTTAAAGGAGATTATACTCACAAGTTATTAAAACGGTAAAATAATTAATTTAAGGGGTTAGGTGGGTTTGAAAATTTCAAAAAATCGATTTTTTTTTGTCTCATTAAATAGTACAGTATGTTTAAAATACTCTCCTAAAATTTTAAGTCGATCCGAGTAAAATTCTAAGAGATAGACCCTTCAGAAGTTCCGCCCATTAGGCCATGTCAATTGAGCGCTTCGCAGGTATACGGAAGCAGGTGCATATCTATTGTTAGATAACTTTCCCCACTTTCTTTTACAATTCAAGGGCAACTCAAACTAGTTTTTAATATTTTAGTTTATGCTTGCTTCTTGAGTTAATAGGTTGATTTGAGGTTATAAGTGTTCGTGAATTTTTACTATAAGTGTTTATAAATTTTTATTTATAAAAAATGAGTAAAGTTACAAGATCTGATCGAGCAACTAGTGGTCAAAGAAAAGATAGACCTAAGAAGAGGAAACAATCCTTCAATCCAAAAACTGCTGAGATAGATGAGGAATCTTTCACCAGCACATCGGCGAAATGAAGACGCTTTCATCATACAAACACGACTACGATCCATTACCAACTGATGTAGCATTAGCTATCAAGCCAATTTATGAAGATCTCAGTAAAGAAGAGCTCTTGGAGAGGTGTATTGGTGGCTTCACACAAAACAATTATGAAAGCTTGAACCAGTTAATCTGGAAAATTACTCCAAATATACTTCCTGTTGGTTCCAAAATAGTAGAGATTGCTGCATATGTCGCTGCTGGCACTTTCAACCAAGGAGCTTCAGCTTTGTTGCATTTCATGTATGGCATGGATTTGAAACTTGGCCGAAACAGCCACGAGTATGTCCTAAAAGAAGATGAGAACCGCATACTTATTGCTGAAGAAAAAGCTAGCTCTACGACTCGTGAAGCAAGAATTCGTCTCAGGCAAGAGCAAAAGGATGCCCTCGATATTGCAGCAGCAGCAGGTACTTTGCTTTATGGTGTTGAAATCGATGATTCTATGTGAGTTAAAAAAAAATATTTTTTTTTGCATGTTATTTTAATTTAAAACTTTAAACGCGTTTATCTCAAAACTCCATTTTTTAAGTCGGTGGACACGATATCTCGAAAAGTTATGAAGCGATTTAGTTCAAATTTTGTACAAATCTTTGAGATAACATTATCTAGTTATAGAACGAAGGATTTTTTTTTTTTTAATTACAACAATTTTTTTTGAGCCAATGTATGTCGAAAACTTCACTAAAAAATGTGTTTTTGGGTTCAAAGCCTGTAAAAAATTCAAATTTTGATTTATTTTTTTTTCCTTCGTTCAACAACGAGATTTATCCATGTACTAACAAAATCCGTTTGGTTTTTTGATTTTAGATGAACCAATAATGAGTTATGCTGTCCACGGCAAGAGCATTTTTTTTTGAGACGTCAAGGAAGATGAGGTACCAACGGCTGAGTTTTCGAAATTTTTAAACAAAAATTTCACAAAATACTGTTTATATATGTATCTTAGATATAGTGAATTGTTTAAATAAAATATATGATTTTATATATAAAATAACTATCCGACAGTTTTGTTTAAATAAATTTTAAACTTAGATATCTATAATAAATATCATTTGAATATCGCTCAGTCTTACAGTGAAACGATTTCGCACCATGTACAACAAATATACATTCCATGTTTAATAGGAATAAACCTTTCCCTGGCATAGGATTTTTTGTAAACTAAATCCGATTCCAAGGACTAGACAAAAAAAAATTACCGACAAAAATATTATGACCGCACAATATACTGCACCGACTGATAAAAACCCCTGACTACCGTTGATACACGCTTAAATATCATTCCTCCTTCAACTATTCGCATATCTGCCTTCAATATATTCTCCAGGTAATAGAAAATAAATTAAGGCTATAATATATTCCCCGATAAACGCCCACCAGATGTATGGAATTTATTCTCTATGATTCTGTATGCCAGATTTGTTTATCTTCACTGTCTAGGTTAGCTGGAGCTCTACTGCAGTGTAAGGCACATCGCCGCTCTTGCGACCACAATTACAAGACATCACCATTATATTACATTATCAGTACTGTTCAATTATTATTATCCATGGGCTTATTATAATCCATATACAATATGTGTTAGTAACAATATAATAAAAAAATAGAGTTATTAAAATAATTTAATTTAATAACTAGTGATTTAAAAAATTATGGCTTCTGGTGAAACTCCTATACTAAAGATATTGGTTAGCAACAGGAGCATGGAGCTTCGTTGACTCCTCACATCCTTCACCCGAAAAACCATGAACTCCCTTTTGAGTGCATTATATCTAAGCTCATGAGCCACTGCATATTCTTCATATATCTTAAGCAACTTAGTCAGAGCACCTACCGACGGTCTCAATAACACCATATCGTCTGCGTAGCTAATGTTATTGATGCCCGTCCCGCCTACATGGCATCCTACGTAAGTATTGCTGAGTCGCTCGATTGATTTATTTTTATACAAATTAAAAAGATTTGGTGAGGTCAACCCTTCCGCCTCACTCCACATCTAAGCCTTTACGCATCCGACGTCGAGGCGGCCTATTTTACGAAATTCTTCTGGTTGTCATATCATTATTTAAATTTTGTTATGATCTGGAGGTAGAGTGCTGTCACACAGTAGCTTGTTCAACAATAAATTATAAGATACGAAATAGAATATCTTCGATAAGTCCATAAAACAAGCATATACTGGCGACTTTGAACCATGTAGCACGGTCTACTTGAGACAGAAAATAACACGCTGTCGACAGACCTGTAAATCATGGATGATAATGTTTTCGATAATTTTCTGTCAAGTGAACCGTAGCTAAGGATACATGTCTATAATTGAACAAGTCGAAGACGTCCCTCGTTAATTTTTTTTACAATTGGTACAACAATTAAACCCACGTTGAAGCTCGTCTGTTTCTATTTTTACAAAATTTGTTAAATATTTTATCAGCATGATTTTGTGCCATAATATCCAGTTTTATTTGTTTTTCAATATTTTGACAATATTTTAATTTCGTTTTAGATAATTTTCTCGAGTCATGTCTTGTCGTAAATAAAACCAAAGTACGGTTTTCCATATACCAAGTTAACCAAGACTGATACTAAAACCGAGCTTTCCTGTGAGCGGTACTAACGTTCTAATTCCAGCCTTTTATATACCTGTGCCTCTTAACTTTGTCCGATGTCTTTCTATATTGTCTATACGACATTTAAACGAAACTACTTTGTATGCATTATATTCTTTTGATATTTTCATAATAACTTGTTCTAAATCAACAGGCACATCTAACTTATTTTTAACATAACTTAGAAAGAATATTATCTTTTGGAACGGATTTCGTAAGTCCCCACCTTTAAAATTCATATTTCATTCCACAACAAGATTTTTTTTGAACCAATATCCGTTGTTTACTTTCTTTTTGAAGTTTTCATTCGTGTATCAAAATTTGAGCTTACGATTTTAACTCCTACGGTCTGCAATCATCGTAACACGGCCCGTCTGACTTTTTTGTTGACAAGGAAGCCAATGTCACATGATTGATACACTCGCTCGTCATAGGCATTCCGTGGTTTACCTTTTCGAACGGTTCAATCACAGCTGACTCAATAACATTCGCCGGTAACACACAGTTATTCATCTCTTCAGCCAATGTTATGTTTTTCCCTTCTACCCTTGATAGGAAGCAAGCACCTTCACTAACATTCTTCTCACTACAAATAGGATGCACCCCCACAGGACCGCTGTTACATTCGATTCTTTCGCATATAAAAACACCGCTGTTCGGGTTTATGTTTTTAGAAAAACTATTTACAACTGAGACTCCATTCAGCGTTTCAACGTCACATTTCAAACTATTTAGTTCCTCCATACATGCACAACACTGAGAAATATTATTGATATCCTGGCGCATTTTCACTAAATCTTTAAAGATTTGTATGATATCGACATGGCCGTAAAGAACTGTTCGTAGTTTTTGCAACTCTCGTGTGACAATGATCGACAGAACTTCAGGATCCGCTTCCTGCAGTGTACATAGGATGTCTTCGATATCTCTCATAGTCTTCCCATCACGCTTCCTAGTCTTTATCTGCTTCGATAGGGATTCAAACAGATATAATATATATATATATATATATATATATATATATATATATATATATATGTTAAAAGAAAATTTTATAACAAAAATTCAATCGAGTTAAGATCTAACATGATTTATCTGAAAGCATATACTTAATTTTGAAGTACGTTCTCATATTGATTATATTATAAGGTTATTTACTAAATTATAATACGAGGTACATTTCTATGGAATAATTAGATTGTCTTTGTCTTATATAACTTTTCATGTTTTTTAAATTTCTGTTTTAAATTTCGATATGCTATTTATTATCTGCAAGCAGTTTATTAGCATTTTTAACAATTTACTTCTCATAACCCAAAATGTTACAAACTCTTAAATCAGCGGCTCGCAATTTAAATACTCATTTTTGAAAATTTAGATTTTCTGGTACACCGTACAGGACTGTAAATCAAGTTTTAAGCCTTATAGCGGCTATAAATTTCCCGGCTAAGGACGTAACATTTATTTTCAGTTACTATGAGTTCATTATTTATTTATTTATTTATTTATATCTTTTCCACTTTGAATCATTATCAGTGATCACTTGTGTACGTCAAAATGGAAGTGTCAGGAGGGGCTATTTCGATACCAGATTTATCGTAATAAGCCCGTCTGTAAAAGCACTGTCCAACTTAATGTTAAAGCTATGAGGGTTCCAAACGCGTCCTAGTCTGAGAAGAACCACACAACAAACTCAGCCTGATATATATTTTTTTATATTGTGATCACTGTTTCACAAATGTCAATCTTAAAAGCTATATAATAAAAAAAAAATAATAAAAAAAATAATAGCAAAAAAAATATAATAATGATAATAATAATAAAAAATAAAAATAGGCCTGCTACACAACCAGTCACCGCAAGCAGCACCAGTTCACGAGCATAACGCAAGAGCCAGCCATCACCCCCTTCGCACATATTTGAGGGACGAGCGCAACCCGACTCCCGACGCTACCGCAAGTAATGACTTCTAAGGAATCGGTGTGATGCAACAGGTCGATAAAACGAAATTAATCTAGAACAAAAAACAAATTGCGGAGATTACTAGTTATTCGGAATATAACACAATTCATTCCAGGCCATACCGTCGTTGATGTAATCCTGTACACTATAGTAGGATTTTTTATCAAATTTATTTTTATATATAATTTAAATTTATTTAATGATAAACTTAAGGCTTCATTTGGGAGCTTATTATAAAAACGTATACAATTAACCTTAATGGATTTACCTATTTTATGGAGCCTAGTGTTGGGCATAGCGAGTTTATTTTTATTTCTCGTATTAATTTTATGAAAATCACAATTTTTTTTGAACTTTGAAATATGTTTATGAACGTAAATTAAATTTTCATAAATATATTGATTATAAACAGTCATTATTTTAAATTCTTTAAATTTGTTTCTTAAGGATTCTCTAGGTCTCATATTATATATTGCTCGAACAGTCCTCTTCTGCAGTGTGAATATGGTATCGATGTCGGCTGCATTACCCCATAAGAGTATACCGTAAGACATTATACTATGAAAGTAACTAAAGTAAACTAATCGAGCAGTTTTCATATTTGTCAATCGACGTATTTTTTTAACCGCGTATATAGCAGAACTAAGTCTACTTGATAAATCAAATATATGAGGACCCCATTGCAATTTTTCATCTAAGGTAATGCCCAAGAAAGTAGTAGATTTGACCAAGTCCAATTCCTCATTGTTTAATTGTACATTGGTTTTAACATTTTTAACATTTGGTAAAGTAAATTTAACACATTTCGTCTTTTTTTTATTGAGCAACAAATTATTGGCGTTAAACCATTGTACAACATCTGAGAGAGCATTATTTACTTCGTCAATAACAGATTGCCTTCTAATAACTTTAAAAGTAAGAGAAGTATCATCAGCAAACAACACTATCCTATGTTTTTCCCTCACTAGGTGAGGTAGTCATTTATGTAAATGAGGAACAAGAAAGGCCCTAAGATAGAGCCCTGTGGCACACCTATATTTACCAAAGAACCGGGGAAACGTATTCCATTTACGTCTACTTTTTGAATTCTATCATTAAGATATAAACTGATAATTTCGTAGGTGGTAGAGCCTACCTGTAGTTTTCCGACTGCAGCTCGTATTGGGCTGGCTCGACCGGGGAAGGACCACCCTCTCACAGAAGACCGACGTGTAGTAACCAAATTCATTTGGTTATGTTCCGTCGGTGAGTGAGAGAATCCGGAAGCCCAACTCCCCCCCCCCCCTGCCAAACATGATAGCGATGCCTCCAAAAAGTATACCCCAGGAGGGTACCGGCTTTGATGAAGCCGGGGACCCCCTCCCCGAGCAAAATCGGGGGAATGATCCTCGGATTTTGCTCGGGCTGCCCGTCGTATCTGGGGCGGGCAAAGTATCGCCTTTTGTGTTTTCTGAGGGCAAACGACGGCAAACAGCGGCACCCCGCTCCACTCTAGATGTGGACTTTTGCAACATTCGGGGGTTTCACTCGAACCTAAACGCCGTCCACTACCACCTTGAGACGGCGCAGCCGGCCTTGTTGTTTTTGACGGAGACGCAGATATCTCAACCTAGCGACACAGCGTACCTGTCATACCCCGGGTATAAACTAGAACATCATTTTATACCACACGCCGGGGTATCTGTGTTCGTAAGGGAGGATATCTGCTACCGTCGCCTTCAGGTTTTTGAAGGTCGGGACCTGTCTGTACTCTGGCTACGCGTGGACATGGACGACCATGTCAGAGT
Organism: Melinaea menophilus ssp. n. AW-2005; assembly: GCA_918358695.1. NCBI lineage: Eukaryota > Metazoa > Arthropoda > Insecta > Lepidoptera > Nymphalidae > Melinaea > Melinaea menophilus. The sequence goes on along the minus strand of OU911041.1, from coordinate 26,231,702 downwards.
CTACGCATGCCTCTACAGGTCCCATAGTGGTAATGCAGAAACGGATCAACTCTTGGGCCATGTTCAGGCGAAGATTGACGATCTGCTTTCACAGACTCCCTCCGCCGAAGTCGTAGTCCTCGGGGACTTTAATGCGCACCATGCCGATTGGCTAGGGTCACGTGCCACCGACTACGCGGGGAGATCTGTGTTTGACTTTGCTCTGGCAAATGGTCTGTCCCAGCTGGTAAAAACGCACACTCGTCTACCGGACGTGGACAGCCACACGCCCTCTTTGTTGGATCTTCTGCTGACTACACGTCCAGAAAAGTACCAGATCACTGTCGAGGCTCCCTTAGGTTCCTCTGATCACTGTCTGGTACGGAGTGTAGTGCCCATTCGACGTCCTGATCGCACAAGACCTGCGACTCGACGCGTTTGGCACTACAAGTCAGCGGATTGGGATGGAATGCGGTCCTTTTTTGCTTCCTACCCATGGGGGCCGATTTGTTTCCCTTCCAATGATCCTAGTGACTGCGCTGTGGCTGTAGCTGATGTGATACTTCAGGGCATGGAACTATTTGTACCAAGCTCTGTGGTACCGCTTGGCGGCAGATCGCGGCCTTGGTTTGATGCGTCTGTCAGGGCAGCAGCAGCTGGCAAACGGCAGGCTTATCAAGCTTGGGCTAATGCGTTAGTCACTAAGGATCCGAACTCTAGAGTTCTGAAGAGGAAATACAACCGCGCCTCCAGATTCTTCAAACGGCAAATCGCTAGAGCAAAATTTAAGCATGTCGTCAAAATTGGGGATCAGCTGGCAAAGTACCCGCCTGGCACGCGCAAATTCTGGGCGCTTTCCAAGGCCACTCTGGGCAACTTTAGCCAGCCTTCCCTACCGCCATTGCACATGGGGAATGACTCTCTGGCACACACGGCAAAAGAGAAAGCCGATCTCTTGGGCACTCTTTTCGCCTCTAACTCGACTTTGGACGACCAAGGGAAGACACCGCCTACCATCCCGCGGTGTTAGAGTTCAATGCCGGAAATAGTTTTTCGCCAAAAAACTATCAGGCAGTCTCTATTTTCCTTGGACGTTCATAAGTCGAGTGGGCCGGATGGCATTTCTCCATTAGTGCTACGAACGTGTGCCCCTGAGTTGACTCCAGTGCTAACGCGTCTATTTCGGTACTCCTACCTTAGAGGCGTAGTCCCGGTCTCATGGAAGCGTGCCCTTGTCCATCCGATCCCTAAAAAAGGTGATAGCTCGGACCCAGCTAACTACAGACCTATCGCCATTACCTCCCTTCTCTCCAAAATAATGGAGATTATCATAAACCGACAGCTCCTAACGTACCTAGAGGATCACCAGTTGATCAATGACCGGCAGTATGGCTTTCGCCATGGTCGATCAGCTGGTGATCTTCTGTTATACCTTACGCACCGTTGGGCAGCGGTTATTGAAAGCAAGGGAGAAGGTCTGGCAGTTAGTCTGGATATGGCAAAAGCCTTTGATCGTGTATGGCACAAGGGGCTTCTTTCGAAGCTACCTTCCTATGGGCTTCCCGAGGGTTTATGCAAGTGGATCACCAGTTTTCTCACTGGGCGGAGCATACAGGTCGTTCTCGACGGTTTTTGCTCGGACCCCAAGCCCGTGAATGCTGGTGTACCCCAAGGCTGCGTGCTATCCCCAACTCTGTTCTTCCTGCATATCAATGATATGTTGGATATTTCCAACATACATTGTTATGCGGATGACAGCACTGGGGATGCAGTATATTCCGGTCGTGCAGGTCTCTCTCGGGAAAACGTCGACGGGTGCCGAAAGAAACTTGTGTCTTCAATAGAGACCTCCCTGGGGATGGTCTCTGAGTGGGGTGAACTGAACCACGTTCAGTTCAATCCCCTAAAGACACAGGTTTGCGCGTTTACCACTAAGAAAACCCCATTTGTCGTATCACCGCTCTTCGAGAGCACTCCTCTTATTGCCTCGCCAAGTATCAGAATACTGGGTCTCGACATTTCGAGCGATTGTCAGTTTCGTGGTCATCTGGAGAGCAAGGCCAAGTTGGCCTCGATGAAATTGGGAGTGATCAATAGAGCGAGGCAGTATTTCAAACCTGGCCAAAGACTTGCGCTCTATAAGGCGCAGGTCCGGCCTCACATGGAGTACTGTTCTCATCTCTGGTCCGGATCACCCCAATATCAGCTTCTACCATTTGACCGCGTACAACGGAGAGCCGTTCGGATTGTCGGGAACCCAGTGCTCTGTGAACGGCTGGACTCTTTGGCATTGCGTAGAGACGTGGCTTCTTTGTGCGTCTTCTACCGCATTTACAACGGGGAGTGTTCCGAAGAACTATTCGATCTGATGCCTACCGCCGAATTTCACTACCGCACAGCTCGCCATCGCCTCCTTTATCATCCATACCACCTGGACGCGTGGCGATCTTCAACTGTGCGGTTTTCAAGGACTTTTTTCCCACGTACCACTCAAATGTGGAACGAACTTCCTTCGGCGGTATTTCCAGATCGATACGACATGGGTACCTTCAAAAAAGGCATATATTCCTTTCTCCAAGGCCGGCAACGCTCTTGTGTATCCTCGGATGTTGCAAGAGTTCATGGGCGGCGGTGATCACATACCAACGGTGACCCGCAAGCTCGTTTGCCCTCCTCTAACATAAAAAAAAAAAAAAAAAAAAAACTGATCAAATCTAGGGACTTATTCTTAACTCCATAATGTTCTAATTTTTTATAAGGATTTCGTGTTGAACGCAGTCAAACGCCTTAGATAGATCACAGAAAATGCCAAGTGCATCCTGGGATCCTTCCCAGGCTTCAAATATATTGAGTAATAGCTCAACCCCAGCATCTGTTGTAGAGCGACCGGCGGTGAAACCAAACTGGTTTTTGTGCAAGAGATTGTTTTTACTGAAAAAATCAACAAGTTGATTTAGAATTATTTATTAATTATGCTGGATGATTAACGATTATTTCAGTCGAGTTATTAGTTGTTAAGTTATTTTTACGCAATCTATTTAGTTATATTTATCATAAACGATAATCAATCAGTTTATAATGATAGCAATTTTTTTTTTGGTTGTTATAAATAAAAAATCAAGGAAAAAAACTTTTAATTGTTTTAATACTTTTATTTTTTATTGTGATTTAGTCATGTGTGTAATTTTATTATTTTTAATAATGAATAATGTGTTGAAATCTTGGAAAATAATATAAGAGGTCTTGTTTTTAAAGAAAATTTCATAAAACACAATGGATAAACTTAAAACACACCTGGATTCACAAATACTCTAACTGGTATCACCCTTGGAGTATACGAGTAGCTTTACTAAACTTTATTCAATAATTGTATAAGAGTATAAAACTCGATGTATTGAAAGTTATAATGAAGAACGTTTAGAAGTATTAACTATCAATTAAGTTATACTGAATTATAAATAATTACCGTTACGACAGTCGAGAATAATCTCGAAGACAAGGATCTTAACAACAGCTTACAATGCTTGCGAGTATTAAACGTGGCTGAGCAGAGAAGCCAAAAAGAGTACAGAGATCTCATTTAAGCCACATCACATAGGTTAGAAATTTTTGACCCTGAATTATTAATATATACTAATAATTTTACTTTTTTCTTAATGTTTATATTTGAATATTAAAAAAATCACTCTCATAGAGTATCGACATGTATTAACCAATATTATTTGAGTATGTAATGTATTTAATTATTATTTTAATTTATTTATTAAGATATTTGATTATAGAATTCCTCCCCGACGGTTCGGTTATCGGGGACCCAGTGCTTTGTGAACAGCTGAACTCTTTGGCATTGCGTAGAGACGTTGTATTTTTGTGACTCTTCTATCGCATTTACAACTGGAAGTGTTCCGAAGATTTATTTGATGTGAATTCTGCCGCCCAATTTCATCACACTGCACGTCGTACCTCCAATACCATTCGTACCATCTGTATGCGATGCGATCTTCTATTTTGCGGATTTCAAGGATCTTTCTTTCACGTACCACAAAGATGTGGTATGAACTTCTTTCGCCGTTGTTTCCTGTTCAATACGACATGGTCACCTTAAAAAAATCGTATACTCCCACCTCCAAGGGCGGCATCACTTTTTGCGATTCCCTGCATTTTGAAAGAGTTCGTGAGTGGCAGTAATCACTTAACATGGTTATACGCATGGTCGTGGTAATATTCATAAATATAATCTACTCACCAAATAATCATATACAATCGTCAGTGCCGAAGAGTATAATAAAGTTGTCAATGTCGTCTCTAGTATTAATAGGGATATCTGTAACCATTATTATTAATTTGTTTTATCAAAAAATTTAAATAACAGATATGAATTATATCGAGTAATAACCACAGGTACTGGATATTGTTTGGGTACTAAGGGATTACACAAGCAACCTTCTCATGTGGGAATCGAACCCACGATCTTTAGTCCATCAATCACGGACACAACTCGATATTATATATCATAATAACATTTGTATACTCAAAATTTGATAATAACCTATTTGGACTTAAAGAAAATGTACAATCTCCATTAAAATAGGAAGTAGCCAATATCTCTATAGAGCTTTGAACCTGATTTCGCGCTTACTTTACGCAGCCCCGATAACTTGGTATTGAATGATTTAATCAACAAAGAAATAAATAAAAATTCAGTGTTATAAGCTGCGAATCTTATACAAATTATAATTATCGCGCTGGGAGATACATTCAGAATATATAAACCAGTTATATATACTATAACTGATAGTACACTCAAAACTTTAAATATCAAACTTCTTATATGGAGGGTCTTTTCATTCATTATATTTTTAATTGTTAAATAAAAATCAAATTTCTCATCTAAATTCTTAATTACATTTAGAATATTGAGATGACGTCTTGCTGCTATTAATAGATACAAAACTACACAAGACAATATATACTCAAATATGCAGGTATATATGTTATTAAAAGTATCACTTATTTGTATTAAAAAAGATATCGTAAATAATTGATCCGAAAATAAAGATGTTAGAGAATGCAAAGATACAGTTTCCGAGCAATTTGTAGTATCTGTTATTAAAACAAAACGAACGATTAATGGAAAATAAATTTTGCATCAATATAAAGTAACGAAGCTTAGGTACAATATATTTTTCTTCCATTTTATAATAATGTTCAATTCTTTAGTAAGATCACAAGAGAAATATAAAATAGAAGTCAATAGTGAAATAGATTTAAACGCCTCTTTCCAAGCACACGATGTTGTTAATAAACATTAAAACATATTGATTTTTGTAGTAACGGCTTCAGTCTCCTGAGACTTCATTAAAATAATGAACCGTAATTTGTAATTAATAATCAGTTTTTGTATTCTAGATAATAAAATACAGAAAAGTCATGTTAGTTAATTCATTTTAAATTATGATAGTAATATAGGCAGAAATATTAAACATATAAAAAATTATTCAGTACACATAATCTAAATCGAATAGGGAAGATGTGTCTAAAGCGGATAACGTGCCCAAAACTATCACTCTTAATAAGTATGCCATTTCAGAAATGAGTGAGCTCTTAGCACATGTATGTGATCTCTGTGATCTGCCCTCCTCCCATCATTCCCCCAATTCATTTCCCAGCACGCTGTTAGGATTTGCGTGAACAAAATATTTTAAGCGGGTTTCTGAAAAATATTGTAAGATTTAAATAAAAATAAATTGTTTGATTTAAAATATAATTTTTTTCATTTTATTTCGCACGTTTTATAGAACATTATTGAGCGAAGCGAACGAAGTGAGCGGAGCGTTTTACTGGAGACTTTTTGCATTCTTTGTCACGAATTGGCTCAAAAACTACTTGACGGAAAATTATGAAACTTTGCAATCATAAAGACACATATTAGGTGAAGGTTTTTAAAAAATTTTTTTTGAAAAATGTCAGCAAAAAAAATTTTTTTTTTTTTAGTATCGTTTCATAAAACTGATATCCCATTGAAGTCAAAAGGAAACGATGAGTCAATACACTGGGCTCGCTTCGCTCAATATGCAAACGGAACCCGAGATTTCGCGAGCCAGCGAGTTGAAATTGAGGGTTTGTTGGCGCCCCTAGTTATATTTAACGTTGAAAAGGTGTTAAATCAAAATCTTTTATAAACTACGGATCCGAAATATATTTATAACGCAAGATTTTGAACAAAACTAAACTTTAAAAACCATCTTCTAACATCCACCATATAATCTGTAAGAGTAAGATATGACACATAATTTATAGTCATATTTGTGGTCTATGGGTTGTTACTTTAATTTGACAATTTGTTTATCCAAAAACACAAAAACGCGTTGTCATTACCAAGTGCAGTATTTATAATTTTGAAATATTTTAATTGAGCGTTTTATTGGAGACTTTTTCACATTCTTTGTTACGAGTAGGCTCGATAATTACTTGACGGAAAATTATGAAATTTTGCAATAAAAAAACACATATTAGGAGACGGTTACAAAAAATAATTTGAAAAATATCATGTAGTTGAGGAATAATCGTCAAAAAACTGATATACCATTGAAGTCAATGGGAAACGATGAGTCATTGGGCTCGCTTCGCTCAATATCCAAACGGCACCCGAGATTTCGCGAGCACAGCGAGTCTAAATTGAGGGTTTGTTGGCGCACTTAGTATTTTAAGATTAGATATCAAAGTGGAGCATCTGACACGATATCACGTCAAAGCGTTAACATTACCCATGCTTTCCTAAGTTCACTATTTAGCCAAGTGTTGCCTTGCAATTTTTACCTAAAAGGTTTTAATTATATAAAAGAAACAAAGGCCGGCAGTTTCGTAGTTAATTCAGTGAGCGTTTTTTAGCACTGTGTAACCTTTTTAGGAAATGTCGATATACTAATTAAGCATTTTTGTATATTTGACTGAGTATGATTGTAGCGTTTAGTTTGAAAGCGTTCTTTTATTATATCACAAATGTGATCGATGTGAGTTTGTACAGCAAATAAATAACTGTTTGGATACACAACAAATATTGTTTGCTTTTAAAAAGAATTTACTTACTTCATGGTTTCTCTGTTAGAAAACATTAAGTTTTACAATCTTATTAATAATGTATAAAACAATTCGAAATTGTCTTTTACAAGATGATTTAAGTACTACTTAAAATTTATCCATTGAAAATATCAGCTCAAGTCAATTTGCATCTCAAAGCAGTTCTGTTTAGTCGTCTGTATCATGTTTGTCTTACCAGACGTTGTTTACAGGAACTTTTTTTACGAATTTAAATAAGCAATCTGCATTTATAACAAGTTATTTTGAATTCCTTCCGCCTTTTAACAGAACAATAATACGGAGTATCAGTACACAATTGATGATGAAAAATTTTCCCTACATTTAGTATCTTAATCATAAATTAAATTATACCATGTATCTTCATGAAGAAATAAACAACGAGATATAATAATAATAATAATAATAATATAATTTCTAGTAACAATCGCACAGTGACCCACACGTGTCAATCAACTTTTTTAGTAAATATGCTATTAGGTGCAAAAATATTTTCAAATAACACACATTTCACATGATCAAAATCTACTTTTAACTAATGTAAACATTTCTTCCGCATAGCAGCTCGTATTTCTGCTGCAACTCTGTCCCTGTTCAAGCCTCACTACTTTAGAATACCTTACCTCATGAAATAAGAAAAGTACATGTTGAGAAGTCTTTTAAAAAACTTACGATACATTACTTTCACTCAAAATTATGTATAATAAATAATTAATATATATTAATAATATTTTATGGCAATAATATTTATAGTATTTATATTATATATTATTTTTGTTTATTTTATTCCCTTATTCCTTTAGTTTATTATTATTTTTTTTAGCCTGTCACAATTTTTCAACATCTACAAGGGTTAACAGGAAAAAAGGCCATTACCTAGTGGCCTTTTTTCGTCGTCTTTCTTAAAAAAATAAATAAAGCTAGATAGATAAATATTAGACATCGTTAAGTGCCGTATCATTCTTATATGATTATTATTAAAACCCACGCTTATCGTTATCTAATAAGTTAAACTTAAAAATATTTATCCAACTATATTATACAAGTCATTGAATATGATTTTGATGATAATAATGAAGAAAAATAACAAAAATAATATTGCATAGAAAAACGTCTATAAATATACCAAATACGAAAACCGTTTCAGACGTTGGGACGAGAGAGAAAAATTCAAAAGAATGGATCATTCAAGAGAGAGGACGTATCTTATACTTACTGTATACTTTGCTGTTGCTTTAGGTCCAGATGCACTATAGCGTCGTCCACCTTTACTGATACGCCCCCATGAATCTGAAATATGTTTAATATCTAAGGCCCTAGAACATTTTTTATTATATGAGAATTAAAATCTTTGAAATTTAAAACAAAACAACGTTTTGTAACATTTTCTCGAAGTAATTAATCAGCAGGAGAAGAAATTAAAAATATAACTTTTAGGTGGTGGATTTAGTTTTTATTTTCAAAACAGAAGCAACTTCCTCGTTTGATTTTATCACTTGGTTATTTATGTGAAGAGTTAAATGGAAGTAGCGAGATTTGTTCTTGCTACATTCGATACCATTGTTGTCTGCTCTCGTGAATTCCTTGCTTCGCATAGTAATTAAATTATTTCTTAGTAGATATTTAAAATTGAAACAAATTTGATTTAAAATTTCTTAACTTGAATATAATTAAAAACATTTAAATTATTTTTATATTTATCTCTTATTTTTATAAAATAAAATTGAAATGTACCTACATGTTTCCAACTTTCGTTTTATATGACTATTTTTTTACTTTGTTTTTATTTTCGTTCGTTATATTGGAAAATTCAAATTAATTTAATTAATTTAATTATTTAAGTAGGTTTTTTGATTCTATTATTTCAGTGTTCTTTTATAAATGTTTATTTTGTAATGATTTTGTATAAAGTTTGGTCATTTGTTTTATCTTAAAAATATACTTATGCCAAACAGAAATATAAATATATATATTTTTTATTACTGTTGTTAGTTGAAAAAAAAAACAATAATAACATCATTTGTGGTGATAAAAACACAATCACAATCAAATCTAAAAATATGTATTGCTCGTATATTTTCCTCTTTATTACGTGCTAGCCACTAAACCACAAAAACCACAAAAAGTCTAGCCACTTGAACTTTACTGTTGTTTTAAGTTCTGTAAAACTTGACTTCCTTATCATTCTTTTGATACCCTCCTGGGGTATACTTTTTTGATGCATCGCTTTCACGTTTGGCGGGGGAAGGTTGAGCTTCCGGATTTTCTGACTCTCTGATGGAATATAACCACATAAATTTGGTTACTACTAGACGTCGATATTCTGTGAGAGGAATCCCCAGTTGAGCATTAGCCTAGTTAGTTATTTTTCAAAACAAACAAGATTTGTAAAAACAAATATACAATTTTGTGTTCCCTAAAAGTATATTATTTTCTGTACAAACTCCGATTTATCAGATTTGTGTTAGTAATAATAAAAAATCCTTTCAATTTATAATTACGATCATTGTACTGGACATAGACCTTGCTTAAAAAGGTTAGAAAGCGTTAAAAATCCACTGGAATATCTTCGGAATTGCCGGCCTTTGAACGTTTCTTATGGAAAATTAAGGCCTTTCAGGTGAAAATTCCTGAGCACCGCTCGGATGGGTAGTGAGTGTAATTTAATCACGTATAATGAGAACGTTTTTCACGTAATATCTTGTCAGATTCTTTGATGTTTATATCTAAGGATGGAAAATTAACATATTGTGAAATTTTGAATACTATGCTTCATGATAACGACGTGTTTTTGTATTATTTCTTAACACTAAACCTACCAAGTACCGGTCAAATTGACCGTTCTTAAACTTTTGTAAAAATTACACATTTTTAAACGTTATAATATCGTTATCAAACTACATGACAATTCTTAGAATATGCATATACTATTTTCTACAATCTCTACTTTTAGTTATTTCCATTATCACCTGCGTTATATAATAAAATAACTTCTAATTACCGGTCAATTTGACGGCGCTCGGTAGGAACAAGTATACAAGAATTGTCGGTAGGTTTAGTGTTAAAGAAACTATCAAATAGATGAAACAACCAATAGAACACATATATAGTGTATCAGTTACTTTTACAATCTAATATGACGGATGTTAAAAGATTGACAAAACAAATTTCGAACCGTTTAAAACGTTTTTGTTGCTTTGTTTTGTTCAAAATTTTGGGTAAAAATATGATGGATCGGTGGTAGCACTTATTCCCTTGTTCAGTAAGTAATCAATCCACGCTGTTATAAAGTTATCAAACAATGAAAGTATTCGAACCATATTGAAAAGATCATCATTTTCATCTGTCTACTTGGACTATATTCCAGCATATCTGTGTTCGTAAGCGAAGATTACTTACTGAATACGACAGGACTTAAACAAGTTTTCTCCCTTTCTTACATTCCGCTAAATTAAAAACGCAGTCTTGGATCTATAAAATAGGGTTCCTAAGATAGTAATAGTGCGTAAATTTGAAAAATAGGTAAGAATAGATGACTATTTTTTAACTTATAACCAAACTAATAGAAAAAAGTAATAAAAGTACATTTATCTGCCTCACTTTTAAATTAGGTTTTCCTCTGGAGACCGTCTCATTTGTTAGAGATAATTGTTTGAAATTTAACCTCCTAAAACAATGCCATTTCAAAAAGGAAATAGCCCGCAACTGCAATTAACTGCGAAGAGCGAGTGCAGTGAACGCGTTCGATTCAATCATATCTGTTTCGATATCGATAAATAAAAGACAATAATCTAAACAGTAAATTTAATAAGCTATGTTTTGATTTAATATATTTAACTGCAATATAATTTATTTTAAAATCACTTTACTATGAACATGAAATCTTAAAACACTTTAAACTTGAAATCGCTCGAGGCAAATCTCCATATAAAGCGTCATTTTTAAGAGGAGATGACTCGCTAAATGAGCAAACCTGACACTTTAATATCGCGGGACGCCCGAGGTGACAGCTCTGAAAATTACCCTTTGATTGCGTCACAGCTAAATTGAAAAGTGAATATAGAAACGAGCATTGTACGATATATTAATATGGATAAGTTAAACAAACCTTAACATGTCTGAATGTGAAATATACTAACATAGATATATTATATTATTAAATATTATATTATATAATTATATATTATATATTTTGTAATATTAATAATTTTAATCAATACGTTATATATATTTAATATAATTATAGAAGGTAATGAAATCATTAAAAGCTTGATTTTAAAACCTACTTATTTTTTTAAATAATATATACATATTTTTTTATTGATATATATAATGTTAAAATAATTAAACCATCGGCTATTTTTGTATTATGTAACTGAACCTTTAATGCAAATCTTTGTTTTTAACACTTTACCCAGCAATTAAATTGAGAAACTAAAATATAAAAACTATATTAAGATGATTCTAAAGATCACTAAATAATTAAATTATGCATATTTTTTACAATTATAAATTAAAAAGTAAAATCAAAAAATTAAAATTAAAGTTCACAAATATATTTCATCTAACAGAAATGTTTTTAACTTTTTATTTAGTAAACGATTTTAATAAATACAAAAGTTTTCCTAAATAAATAGAATGTTACATAATTTGAACCAACAATGCTTATATTATCGAAATTGAATATGTTACATTCAGAGTATAGATAGAAAACTGTCTTTTAATTTGATAGTTACTTGTAATTCAAACAGGGTGCTAGTTGCACTAGTATTTAATGTGAGTACTTAAAATTTTCTTTAGTCGAATTATGAATATTAAAATTTCACAATCAATATTTCATTTCTATTCTGTGACTCTCAGATCAATAAGTAAAATTAGTTATATCACTCTGTCCTACTAGTTTCTACGTTGGGCTTGTAGAATTTGAAATGAGGCGCCCTACTACTAACTAGCTGATATTAATATATGATTGCTAATATATATAACGTAATTTCGTGCGAGCATCAACTTATTCATGACCTACGATCTGTTTCCGAAATCGCGGTCGAAACCGCATGATAAGTCCGGCAACGCTCTCTGTGAGGAGTAGCGTTGGCTTATTGTATGAAACAAGAAGTCCGTCTTGTTCAGAGAAAAGTATTATTAAAAAACTTAATTATATTTTTAAACACCATTCTCCTCTTCATATTTCATTCGATGCTAAATTTTCGCAATAAAATTTTTCCTAAAAAAAAAGTATTACTTATTAAAATTTACATAAGTTCTAAAAACTTTTGTTTCAAATATTATACATATAAATAAATAAAAAGATAATATTTTTAAATAAAACTATACATAAGTTATTAGTAATTTTTTTTTTTCCCGACACCGAAGATGCTTTTTGGTAAACATCAGGATTAGGAAGAGAGTTAAAGTTGCATTGTAAATGTTAAGTTTTTAGTAATTATATATATGTATATGTAAAGATTAGTTTAATTAATGGTAAACAGACAGACAAGAATAAGTTTGAAATCGTAGTACAGAAACATGAGAGTAGTTGAAACACTCTAATATAATTGTAAAAGGTAAAAATCTATAAATCAACTTCAATCTTATCTTCACTTTCTACATCCCGTTGTAATATAATTTAATAAATCTTTAAGTTCATAATATCTTCAAGTTTTTACTGGAATTGTCTTCATTATTAATAAACTTTTTGGTATAACGACTTTAATTGACCATTAGTAACTTTACAGCGTGGATGATAAGTAAGGTATTAAAGATAACTGTCAGTCATAAAGGCTCTCAGGAGTTTACAAAGATTGGGTCAAAAGTTAAGAATCTACAGAATTTATAAGGAATATGACAAATTGTATGTTATTTTTTATATATACGAGTAAGATAAGATAATCTTAAATTAAGGAAAAAACTTAATTTTTTTATTTGTGAGTAACAAGGGTTACCAAATGCACATTATTTGTTTCTTTATACTTTATGTGCAAACATTTTTAACCACTCAAAATGGCACTGATTTCCTCTGTAAATTATTCAGATTGAGTGGCACTGGGTTGTAACTGTACTTTTTAAGAAAGATTAGGGCTTCTAGATGGTCACTTAATACCTCTTTGTCTACTTATTACTCTATCAGGGAAAATTTGTGTAGAGCAACTAGAGAGTAAATATATTCTGGTTATAGTCAATCACGTTTTGCATTTTTATAGTCAGAAAAGTTCAGATTATGTGGCATTATCCTTAGACGTTGACAGTTTGACTGCGACCACGACCGTCTCAAGAAAGTAAGGACCGATAATTTGTACACTAGATATGGCACCCCAAACGATTTTTTGAAAAGTTTTTTTGAGTGAAAAGTTTCTGATGCCATTCCTGCGGTTTATCGGGTACCCAGTATCTACAATTTTGCTTATTCCTTTGACCGTAATGTTGATGGTTGATTTTTTGAGTATTGTATTTCAGTCTCTTCAAGCTTATGCACATAATGCTTGATTAAAATCATTTGATACATATTCCATAACTTTCAAATTAAAACGTGTTCTGAAGAGCCGCTAAACTATAGTTTAGAATCTTTATTTTTAAATCTTACGGACAATATAGCTTGAATGTATTTTATAAAAGCGTTGAAGTCTGGAAACGATCTATTGCTATTAAACTGAACAGACCTGACCTTTACTGTAATCTTAATACTTTTTGCTGTGTACAATTTTTTGCTACTAAATATAAAATGTATTTTTTGTTTAGTATACGAGCAAGCAAATACTTCAATACCAAATACGTAATTTACTGCAGACCTTAGCGATTCTAAAGAAAAATTTGATTATACATAAAATAGAGGTTTAGGGTCCCCTCTCTCTCCTATTTATATTTTGGAAGAAATAGCTGCAATGGCTAATTCGCGCCTATTTCGGACTACCCCGGTCAAAAATTCCCAAAATAGTAATTTTTCAAATACTTAATCCTCTATTTCTATCAGTAGAACTTACTTGGCGGAAGTTCTTATTGTGTAATGATTGAGTAAGCAAGATATATTAAAAATATTTTACTAAATAAAACTACATTTTATTGAAGTAATCACCAAGCAATAGCAGGAAAAGTTATTTAAAAATATTCGGGTAGACTGGATTTTGTTTTTATTTTATCACTTGGTTATTTATGCAGAGTTAAATTGAAGAAGCGAGATTTGTTTTTACTAGATTCGATACCATTGTGAATACCATACTTTTGTGAACCATACTTTTGTGAACCATACTTTTGTGAATTCCTTGATTTGTCTACTCGTTAAACGGTAATTTCTATGGTAAGAGTGTAAGTATAAAGAGAAAACGAATTTGAATTCTGTTTTTAATAAGTTGAATTTTATTTAATTGTATTGAATTTGTTATGTTGCGGTCAAGGATTTTTTCATGCTCCAAATAGGAGCATTTAACGAAAATATTCTTTTTAAACAATACAGGAAAAGGATCATACAGTTGTTCTTTTTTGTTGTTTCTAATTAATATGTAATTAAATTACGTTAATTATCCACAAAGTGAAATAATTATAATTTTCTTATATTCTGGTATAATAATTTTGTAAAAATTCATGTAGAACTAGACTCGAATTTAAAATGTTATATGATTTTACAACGACCTTAATCTCATGACAGTACAGGAATTATCTAGAAAGTTGATGATAAAGCCACAACATACATTAATATTTTTCTCATTTGATATATTACATTGGATTGCTATATTCTTTACAACATAAATATATTGGAGTAATAGCAACACTAGCTAGAACTATCCGCACGTAGGAGAATCTCAATATTAGTAAGTAAGCAATATTAGTATGTAAGCAAGTGGCTGATTACTATGAAGAACTCTAAGAAAATCAAAATCAAAATCAAAATCCTGTCTTATAATCCTTAAACTTATTCAAAATTTGCATTTAAAAAGAAAGAACCCAAGAATTAGTTTAAAATTCAAATTATTACTAAAGGAACAGATTTAAATAATAAATAATATTTTTACAATTTAAATAATATTTTTGAGTATTAAATTTCTAAATATTTCTTATAAATAAATATTTAATTTTTATTCAAACATTGGTCACTTTGAGCAAATTAAAAGTTTAATAAACAAGTATAACAAACTGTAAATTTTTATTTTACTTGTTTATTAAACTTTTTGAACTGAAAATGATTTATTTTATGATCACGGAAAAAACATTTTAACCTTATTTTACAAATAATATGTCAAAGAAAATAATAATATTAAATATAAATATATATTTTATATTTTTAATTACTACCTTAATTAAAAGAATTTCAGAATATCAACAATGGTGAAATTAAAAACATATAACAATCAAATCGTAAAATATTTCTGCCTCATTAAATCCATCTATTTTGAACACAACAAGTATAGCGACTTTTACTCATTTCATTTCTCAATATAAATGTAAGAGAATAAAAGTGTCTGCAAAAGTAATTAGCATAAAAAAAGAAAAAATACGTAAACTGCAAACACCCCAATTGAGACCCTCATTATATTGGAAAGTGATTTCTTTGTAACACGTACGTGACACGCATTTAAAGTGTTTATCACAAAAGTAAAAAAAAAATTGATACATTGAATATTAGATATGTAAAATAATTGATCTAGTCGCAATCAATTGAGTCAATTTGGAGTACTATAGAACAGTTGTTGAAAATTGACTGCAGCACGCTCGAGTTGATTCAACCCGAATACAATTCTTTCACAAGATAGCCATTAAGTAGCTATGACGGCTAATGTATGTAAGGATTGGGGATTTTGTCACTGGTTCAGTTACACAATCTCCAATCCTTTCTTCCTATCTATTAATACTATCTGTTGCTCAAGCGTAGCAACGATTCCGTGACTAATATAGTATACATATGTATAAAAACAAGATTTCTATTGAATTATATGTAAGCTGTATTAAAAAATATTCTTGTAATATCTTCTTATTAACAAATAGACGAAATAAAAAAAAAGTTTTTTCGCCCAACCTACAACATTTTTAAGAGAAATTTAACACAATTGTGATTTTAATTCTGTTTACTTAAAGTTTACTTTAAATGTTTGCTAATTTTTAGGGACGTGCATTACAGTTTCTAAAATAAAAAGTTGTGGAAGCGTTCAAAATAGTTTTACAGTCCGGAGAACCCATCTTGTTAATATTTTACATCTATCCTTCACCCCTAAAGTAATACTGCTTTGAGGATAAACTTGTCTTATTTTTATAGGATTATTAATATAAATTACAAAATACTCGTCCCCCTGTTTTATGATTGATAACTAATTAAAACCGTATCAATTTTATTATAACTATATAATTATGAAATAATATGCAAAAGAGAAATAATCTAAGAGAATGAATGAATGAATGAAGAGCTTGCAGCTGATAGCAAAAGCTAACATATTATTTAAAATATACATATTATACAACTACTGTTAAAGTGTCTTTGCACCAAAACTACTAATGTTGGATATTCCCAACATACATTGTTATGCGGATGACAGCACTGGAGATGCGGTATATTCCGGTGGTGCAGGTCTCTCTCGGGAAAACGTCGATGAGTGCCGAAAGAAACTTGTGTCTTCAATAGAGACCTCCCTGGGGATCGTCTCTGAGTAGGGTGAACTGAACCACGTTCAGTTCAATCCCCTAAAGACAGAAAGACATGTTTGCGCGTTTATCACTAAGAAAACCCCAATTGTCATTGTATCACCGCTCTTCGAGAGCGCTCCTCTTATTGCCTCGCCAAGTATCAGAATACTGGGTCTCGACATTTCGAGCGATTGTCAGTTTCGTGGTCATCTGGAGAGCAAGGCCAAGTTGGCCTCGATGAAATTGGGAGTGATCAATAGAGCGAGGTAGTATTTTAAACCTGGCCAAAGACTTGCGCTCTATAAGGCGCAGGTCCGGCTACACATGGAGTACTGTTCTCATCTCTGGTCCGGTTCCCCCCAATATCAGCTTCTACCATTTGACCGCGTACAACGGAGAGCAGTTAAATTGTCGGGGACTCAGTGCTCTGCGAACGGCTAGACTCTTTGGCATTGCGTAGAGACGTTGCTTCTCTGTGCGTCTTCTACCGCATTTACAACGGGGAGTGTTCCCAAGAACTATTCAATCTGATGCCTACCGCCGAATTTCGCCAACGCACAGCTCGCCCTCGCCTCCTTTACCATCCATACCACCTGGATGCGTGGCGATCTTCTACTATTTTCAAGGACTTTTTTCCCACGTTCCACTCGAATGTGGAACGAGCTTCCTTCGGCGGTATTTCCAGATCGATACGACTTGGGTACCTTCAAAAAAGGCATATACTCCTATTTCCAAGGCCGGCAACGCTCTTGTGAATACTCGGATGTTGCAAGAGTACATGGGCCGGCAGTGATCACTTACCAACGGTGTCCCGCAAGCTCGTTTGCCCTCCTCTAACAATAAAAAAAAAATTAAAAAAAAAGAAACATTAAAACAATTACACGAACAACGGAATTAAACTTGCATGATTGCAATATTGTAAATATTTCCGAAATACAAAGATTATTTTACGTTGTTTTTCTACTTTACTTTTCGCTACTTGTTTTAAAAGCAATTTAACAAAATCATGTTTTAAAAGAAATTTTTTAGTTGTTTTGTTAATTATTAATTAGATAATTAAAAGAAGTAAACTAACAAGTTTTGTGAAATACTTTAATAAAATTCTTATGTTTCCATAAAGATACTTAGTTGCTGTTCAAACTCAGAGTAATCAAATTTGTGACATGTATGTATGTAAAAAAAATTCAAACTACATATGACAGTTCTACAGAGTCAAAAATGCAAGAATAGTTAATAATTAAACACGATACCGACTTTGTCCAGGAAGATTAAACAGCATTAAAAAACGTTCCACTGAAATAACATCAAAATTACCGGCCTTTGAAAGATCCTTTAGACGTTTATTACATAAAATGAAGGCCTTTCAGGTGAAAATTGCAAGGCACCGCTTGGCTGAATAGTGACTGAAACTTAATCAAGAGTAACGGGAACGCTTTTGACGTGATGTCGGGTCAGATTATCTTTTTTATCTCTAACGATGAAATACTTATATATTTTGAAATGAATAACGCTATATCTGGTAATGATAACGTGTTTGTAATCTTTAATTGAGAAACTACCAAACCCAAGAAACAACCCATAGACCACAAACAGAAGTAAAAGCTTAACAAAAGGCAAGGCAATGGCAACCCATTTGTTTTTCACAATCTCAAATAAAATATTGTCGTGTCCATGATTTATATTAGATTTTGATTTAACACGTTTTCAACTTTGATAATAATATGTCCCGTCAGCCGTGCAAGTCAAAATAAAATTGGTCTATATTTTAAATCATATATATTATTTTTATTATAATAAAAACATCGTTTGCCAACAGAAAACACAAAATGCAATACTTTACCTGCACCAGATACAACTGGCGGCCGAGCAAGATCCGAGAATCACGAGAAGACTTCTTCAAAACCCTGCGGGGGTACATTTTTCTCTGGCATTGCTTTTATTTTTGGCGGAGTATCGGGCTTCCGGAGCTTCGCACTTGCTGACGGAACTCAATCAAATGGTAGTGGTTAATGGTTTTTTAAATATAAAAAGTTTAAAACCATTCATTACAATATTGTAAAATATCCTTATATATAAATATGAAATATAAATCCTTATTACTAAATGAACTAAATATAATACCCCCTACGAATAAGCATGGCTATTCAAAGGAGACTTATAGTCGGCATTCTCGTTGTTATCTCACACGGACGAGATAGTATATGGTAGCAAGTTTATCCTTTATTAAGATTTGTTTCTCCAACGTAGTAACTATCCCTTGACGACATTATTACTATCAATGGGTAATCGAGCAAATGAAAAGAAATGTAAAACGAAATCTTCAATATTTGCACTAGTTTTCAATAAGCGAAACGCATATTTAATGACGCAGTACTAGTATTAAGCGTGGCTCGCAGGCGAGTATTTTTACTGACAATCGTAGAAATTGAGCAAGAAGTAATTATACACTATATATAGAACATAATCCGTTCATTACTAACGTCCCAGGTATAATTTTTAATTTTTTTTTTTGCCTGACGCGCATGCTTTTCAGGGATGATTTTTAAACAATTTTGTGTAATTATAATTTATTGCTCTCATCTCCAAGGCTGGCAACACTTTTGCAATTCCCTGAAAGTTGCAAGATTGCAACCATCTCTAAAAATCCACGTGTATTTCCATTTCACCTCATTTTCATACAAAAAATAAAAAAACTCCGATTTAGCTTTTATTGTCTTCAGCTTTACAGTATTATATAAATAATGTTATATTATATTAAAATATATTGTTTCAAGTTATTTTATCGTTCCTTGGCTGAAAAAGAAAGCGGAACCTCTATTGAATTACTTTGTTGTCCGTCTGGTCATTTGTCCGTTAAGATCCTTAATTTGGATATGTAGAGTAGAATTCAAAACCATACTCAATAAAGTCATACCAGCCCCTGGAAGATGGAAAAATCTAAATTAAAAAAGAAAAGAAAATAAATGACCCTATATGACTCAAAAAAGCATATTCCGACACTCAAGGGAAGCAAAATTGATAATATACTTGCTGTTAACATAGAAGTATAAAATTTAGCAGGAAACAATGATATAACATATCTTGCAAATTTAATAGTTCTATATAATAGAAGTTTAAGGAAAGATCTAATAAATTTTTTTTTTAAAAATGCTTTTTAAAAAATTTATTTTTTTAAAAAGCATTTTTTAAAAAATACAATACATTTAACCCGGACAATAAAATTCGGCAAATATGATCGAAAACGCGATTAAAAACACGTAGTGCCACCCCTACGTGGGGTCAGGTAACAGGGGTCAAAAGGGGATGTTTTCTTAGGGTAACCCCATTTACTTGTATTGTCACCGGAGCCGAACATGTGCTCTTATTTTCATCGAAATTCATTGAGTCTGAGTATTAAAATTTCGCGTTACAAGATTTGATCCGATACATGTCAAGTTAAATAAAAGCATTTAAAAACTATACATTTGTAATTAATTAAAATAAATAGTTATTAGTTCAAGTGAAGTATCGTAAGAGGGATCTTGACATGGATATTTCAAAATATATTTTATTTATATTGAATAATATCAAAAATACTGTTTAAGTTAAAGAGTATTTGTAATTTTCTACGGAGCCCTTAGTAGGCGATTTCAACTCGCACTTTTTACTATGATATTTTTTCGCAAATGTGGAAGAAAAACGCAATTCATATACTCCATTAAGAATACGGATACTTTTTATATTGACTCTCGGGTTCTAGAGATTAAAAATGTTGAGGTTATTTTGTATGCTTTTTGTGAAATATGCAGCGCCATATAATTTATTGCGGGAACGTACTAGAACACTTACATTATTAACTTTTATATATGTTTTTCTACGCTGATCAACAGTATCGTGGGATGTGAATTAGATTGCACAATAACATTTAAAATACCACGCTTTAACGAGCAATGCTAATGTCGAGAACTGGGAATTTATTAGATAGATTTATTTAAAGATAGTTCATGCCATTAGCCCCCGTCCCCTCGAAACCAAAAAAAATAAAAATTACAAATAATAAAATCGACCTATTCTGCGAAATTAGGGCGCCTAAATAAAAAACAAATTCATCACCTTTATCTTGAGCATAAACTGCTAGCTGTTAATGCAGATGGCTAATTTAAATTCCTGAAAAAATTTCCTCAAAGATATCTACTAAGACAAACACGAGACAGGCGGTTAAACAGAGTTGCTTTGAGATGCAAAACCTATTTTTTTAGCAGTAAATTTTCAGCGCTGAAAGATTCTACCGTTTGAATTTTAAGTTGTCCTCAAATTATATTTTAAATGAAGTTTTTAAATTGTTTTGTTTGGTATTAATTAGAGAATTAAAGAGGAACCAAAAACCTACAAGATTTGTGAAATATTTTAATAAAATTGTTATGTTTCCTTAAAGTTGATCTGAGTTTTTACAGCAAATATATTTATTTGCTGTAAAAACTCAGATCAATCAGATTTGTGTTACTTATAATATAAATAAAACTTCAAACTATTACAATGTTCCGAATGGGACTTCCGGATCCCTTCACTTACTGTCGGAACATAACCAAATGATATTGGTTAATACACGTGGATATTTTGGGAGAGGAGCGTCTTTCCCCAATACGAGCTTCAGTTGAATAACTACAACTAGACTCTGCCACCATATGGCATGATAATATTAGTTTTATGCTGTTGAAATGTATATATATTGTTGTACACATATAACAGTAATTTATTAAAGTAAGTGCATTGGACGTAGAAAAAATAATTAATATGTTGTCGTGCGATAAATCGCCCGGGTTAGATGGAATACGGGTACAGGACGTTAAGTATTTATGTAAACAGTTAAGTCCTATTATAGCTAATTTTATAAATATGTCTATGTCTGAGAGTATTTATCCATATAAGTTAAAGTGTGCAATAATACGTCCTATATATAAATCTGGTAGTCACTCTAATTACATTAATTATAGGCCTATAGCAATATTATCTGTTATTGATAAAATTGTCGAGAAAATCATTGTCGGGCAAATTAGTAAGTTTCTAGAACACCATAGCTTGTTGACTAATAACCAACACGGATTTAGGAAAGGACGTAACACTGTATCGGCTTTAACAGGATTTGCAGATTACATCAATGAAAGCTTAGGCACTGGTAAACAATTAATAGCACTTTTCATTGACTATAAAAAGGCCTTTGACGCCCTGGACCATGACATGTTATTGCAATCGATAGAAGAATGTGGAATTCGTGGACCGACTAATAATTGGTTCAAAAACTATTTGACTGATAGGAGAATTCGCACGGTAGTCGCGGGAGTCTCTGGTGAGGAAGCGTCTGTTGAACTTGGCGTTCCGACCGGCTCGGTGTTCGGCCCGGTTGGCTATATCATGCATGTTAACAGTGTGTCAAATGTAGTCAGTAAATGTCAGATGTTTGTATATGCAGATGATATGTGTTTAATTTATGCGTCAAAGGAGATAACGGATGTTCTTAAATATATACAAGAAGACTTCGAAAGTATCTGTAAATGGGCACATGATAATGGAATTATATTAAATACAGATAAAACAAAATGTATGCATATATACTCGCCATACAACCAAAGAGCTAAGCACGTTGAAACACAACATCTTGATATAATAGGGCACACGTATGAATGTTTGCATAATAGTAAATCAAACTGCAACTGTCTTAAACTAGAATATGTACATAAATTTAAGTACTTAGGTTTAAATATCGATAACCATTTCAATTGGAAGATACATGTATCTTCCAATTGAAATGGTTATCTTAAACGATTACAAATATAATTATTTGTAATCGTTTAAGATCAGTGTTATGTAAGTTTTATCATTTAAAACCAGTGCTAAATAAACACACGTTAAGAATAGTATATTTCGCACTCGCCGACTCGCTTCTAAGTTACGGACTTATAGTGTACGGACGAACGTTTAAGACATATTTAAAATCTATAAGAAATTTACAAATAAGACTGATCAAGTTCCTAGTTAGTAAAAAAGATAAGAAAAGGTGCAACAGAGATTATGATAGGCTTTTTCATGTATGCAAAATATTACCAGTAGATAAAAAGGTAGAATACTTAATAGGATTAGAATATTATTACAAGGATGAACATAAAATATTAGTAAAAAATAAATATAATACGCGAAGAGTAGCTGACAAAAAATTATTTCAGCCAAAAGTAAAGAACTACTATGCGGAAAGAACATTTAAATATATGGTACCAAAATTATTCAATAGAATTGTAATGCTAAGGCAGAAAAATGAAATAAGTAGAAAATTGTTAAAGTTAAAGTTAAGGGATTGGTTTCTCGATGAAGAAAAAAATGATCGTTATCGAGAAACAAACCTGTAATGTAGTGAGGTGATATTGGTAATTTAATGTTTGTGTGAAGTGCATGTTATGTAATGTTATGTTATGTTATGTTATGCTATGCTATGCTATGCTATGCTATGCTATGCTATGCTATGCTATGCTATGCTATGCTATGCTATGCTATGCTATGCTATGCTATGCTATGCTATGCTATGCTATGCTATGCTATGCTATGCTATGCTATGCTATGCTATGCTATGCTATGCTATGCTATGCTATGCTATGCTATGCTATGCTATGCTATGCTATGCTATGCTATGCTATGCTATGCTATGCTATGCTATGCTATGCTATGCTATGCTATGCTATGCTATGCTATGCTATGCTATGCTATGCTATGCTATGCTATGCTATGCTATGCTATGCTATGCTATGCTATGCTATGCTATGCTATGCTATGCTATGCTATGCTATGCTATGCTATGCTATGCTATGTTATGTTATGTTATGTTATGTTATGTTATGTTATGTTATGTTATGTTATGTTATGTTATGTTATGTTATGATATGTTATGATATGCATTATTGTTATTTTTGTAAAAACTTATTTTTTTGTTGTAATAACGAGCGCGTCTCGCCGTTAAGCATAACAGCTTGGCGAGAATAAATTGTTTTTTGTAAAATCTTTTTAAATAAATGAATAAATAAAAAAATAAATAAAAAAAAATATTACTCTGTCTTATTGCCTAACAAAAAAATATCGTAATTTTTTCGAAAGGGTCACGCCATTTAGTTATTAATATTTTCTAAAAGATTTTCTTCATGAAGGTAAGATAAAGCGATAAATTGAAACTAATACTCAAAGATATGACAATAAAAATCTTTCAGCTTCTTAAATACTATGGTTTATTAAATACCTGTACGTAAATGTGACAGGAATAGATGACTTTTCCTAAACTTATACCAAAAGTAATAGATATTGGCACGTTATTTATCTTACTCACTTTTTAAATTGGTATTTCCTTTGGAAACAGTCCGGTTTGTCATTCACATACAGAGTCTTCTCCATGTCTGTAACATTTACAATTCTTATTTATTTAAAATTCAGGAAATAATTTTGTATCTTTATAAACTACCTCTCTATAAAATACGTTGAAGTATGGATGAGACTTTTATTAACCTTGATGTATACAAAACAGAAATTGAAATCAAAGCTACATTTATAGATTTAAATTTAACATCAAAATTCAATGGTATCTTAAATAAACCACAACTGCAATTATTAAATGTGAAGGGCGAATGCAGTGAACGCTTTCGATAGAACTGTATTTATGTATGGATATCGATAAAAATGGATCAATAATATATAAAATATAATATTTATCTACAATATACTTTATTTTATGTAAGAAAAAAGCAAAGAATTTGTGGAATATGTTCTTATAAGGCAACATTTACCAGAACAATATATCCTGTTAAAATACACATTATAACAAGACAATAAATAGTCTTTGGTGAAGTACTTCGGTTTTCAATGTTTTAATTTTAAACATCAAATCGCTGGAGGCAAGAGAAAATTTTCATATAAAACGTTTTAAGAGGAAATGACTCGTCAAGTGATGAAACCTGACACTTCAATATCGCGAGACGCCCGAGGTGACAGCCCTTAAAAATTATTATTTTTATTTATTTAAATTCTTTATTGCACAACAAGGTACAAAGGGTGGCCTTAACGCTAAAGCATTTTCTACCAGCCAACTCAAAACGTGCAAGAAAATACGTACGAAAACGGAGTGCAAAAAAAAAAACTATACAAACTAGATATCGATATATAGATATAACATATAAACTGTATACATACATAAACGTCATACAAATACAACAACAACATACAAAGCTACAAATAAATAATACATACAATACAATACATACAATACAAATAATAAATAAGTTTTATACACATACTTAGATATGCTCAGATGGGAAAATAAAAGATTATAAGCTGTTGAGGTAGAACTATTTCACCTGTCTCTTGAAAGAGTTTCGTGAAGGTGCCTTACGAATATTTTCAGGCAATTGGTTCCAGAGTCAGACAGCGACAACAGAGAAGGAGTCAGACATGAAACCAGTGTGATGAGTGGGAACAGTAAGGAGTTGGTTTTCACTCGAGCGCAGAGGCCTTTCGTGAGCATGCGTACGAAGTAGGAAATTATTTAGAAGATATTTGGGATAAGAGGGATTGTAAAGGATAGAGTATAAGATGCAAAGAATTCTCATGTACCTACGTTCGCGAATAGGTAGCCAGTTATTTTTAATTACCCTTTGATTGCGTCACAGTAAAATTAAGTGGTAATAGTGGACAGGACTATTGTTGGATATATTAATATAAGTAATTTGGATACGTTTTCTAATCATGTCTGAATGTGTAATCTGTAATGTAAATAAA
The DNA here is from genome assembly GCA_918358695.1 of Melinaea menophilus ssp. n. AW-2005. Classification (NCBI taxonomy): domain Eukaryota; kingdom Metazoa; phylum Arthropoda; class Insecta; order Lepidoptera; family Nymphalidae; genus Melinaea; species Melinaea menophilus. The sequence goes on along the minus strand of OU911041.1, from coordinate 26,206,232 downwards.
ATTGAAGTGTCTGTTCGTAATTCCAAATCAACAGCTTTTCACTAAATGCATATATACCTACGGTACTTACATTAAAAAGAATTTAAAAATGAATTATATAAAGTAAATAATTGTAATAAAACATCCACGTAGTGACCATCGTGTATAATTACGAGTACTTCTATTTTTGCATTTTGTAAACGCTTAATATCTTAATTTTGTCTTTAGTTTTAACTCTTCACCCAGAAATTAAATTGAGACAATAAAAAATATATATTAAGACGATTCTAAGTATCTCTAAAGAATTAAGTTTCATACATTTTTATATAATTATTAATTTTATTTTCATGGTCCTAACTTAATTTTCTATTCAATTAAAATTCACAACTTTATTTCACATTAAAATGCATGCTTTCAATGCGTTTAGTAAGCGATTTCAATAAAAAAAATACAAAATTAGCTTGCGTAGCATCATCAACAGAGAGCCTATTTTCTAAAGCTAGTCAGAATTTGTACCAGCAACGAGATTGGCTTATAAAATCGAAATTGTTTATATTCAGAGTAAATAAAAATAATAATTTTGATTATTTTTTGTTGTTTGTATTTTTGTTGGTACCTCATTTATTGAACAAGCCGATAAGTATTATACCATTTTTTTATGTTATTGTAATAAGTGATAAATGGAGACCTTTTTTAATGCATACTACATCCAGAATCGCTAATGGTTTTTTTTTAAACCATTGTGAAAGTTGAACTTAGATGTCAAGCTTAAACTTATTTTTTCACTTTATGAGTTCTACATCAGTTAGGTAGTTCAGATTGTATCTAATTTTACTTTTCGTGGCTTAAGCATGCATTTGAGACTAAAATATCATGAACATCCGGTCTAAAATGGATTTTAGAAATGTTATTTAAGTGATTAGGTACAATTTCGGTAAAAAACGAAAAATTAAAAAAAATAATCTTTAAAAAAAAATAGGAGGTCAGGGATTTTTTTGGCCAACTTGTATTCTCTAAATAGGTACTTGAACAAGCTCACTTGGTTTGTCGGACCTTCTACAAAACACCCTGTATATTAAGGAAACTTCTAAAACGACTTTTTATTGTCTTCCAGAGTCTAACCAATTTAGTAGATTAATCTGGAACGGTCAAAATTATAATCATCATCCAAAAGAAAGAGAAGCTGCTCCCAACCGTAGTGTTTTACAGATATACCATGATCTGTAAGAGATTGTCGAACATGTTTATGCTTGTTTTCGATTTTTCATTGATTTTAAATTAAAATATGCTCTGCAGACACACCAAACAATAACTTCGAATCTTTACTTTATAGCACACATCAGAAATATAGCTTGAATGTTTTTTATAATAGCAGTAGCCCTTGAAACAATGTATCGTTACTAAACTAAACAGACCTGATCTATATTATAATATTATAAATATTAACCCGAAAAATATGTCATATTAAATAAAAAACGTATTTTTTCTATCCTAAGACAGTAATGGAGTATTTGCTATACAGGATGAAAATATTATTACAAGAGAGTTCGAAAGAGACATTTTGAAAAAACCAACTGATGGTATATGTAGACTGTGCGCTGCAAAAGTTGAAACAGTACAACACATCAACTCCGGATGCGAATAAATAACCGGAACTTCTAATTTTAATATTACACATTATTAGACACAATAATATAGTTCAATACATTTAATAGGCAATTGCTAAAAAACTCAATTTTTACGTTCATAAACTTTGGTAGAACGAAACTTTAGTATAACCACAAATAATAGAAAACGAAGAAGCAAAACTAATGTGAGCGTTGCAAGCTCAAACGGATATTGTCGTGGCACATAATAGACAGAATATCATATACGAGCATAAAGTAGAAAATAAAACAATAATACCTCATTGACGTTATCACAGACTACAACATAGGAGCAAAAAAATAAAGAAGTTAAGCAAGTATCATCTCCTTAGAAAATAAGTATCAAAACTTTGGAAAACTAACACAGAAATAATACTAAGTCACGGGATTTGTCGCAAAAAGCCTTGAGCGATACTGCAATCAACTAAATGCACACCTAGATATACATATAGTACAAAAATAAACAACAATACACACAGTTACAATAATAGCTAAAATTCTGGGAAATCCTACCATCATACCAAACTAAGTTAGAAAGCAGAACCTTGCCTTCCTTGAGGGTCTCAAACAGGTCAGCAAACTTCTGTCAACATTCTATATAATAACAGTACAACAAAAAATAAATTGCTAACACGTAGCTTGTCATATGAAAACATGTTTATCCTACTATGCTTTGTTTACTGTATATGAAACAAAACCATGTGAAAAAGCCTGCTTCCTTTCGCAGAGTATGTTTCATATTTAAATTTAATAGAATTTTTATACTACGGTAAAATAAAAAAAGTACTCAACTGCATCTGTGGGAATTATTCTGAAAAAAATACTGCTAAGACCGTAAAATTAATTTATACGACAATTTATTTTCCTTTTTTTAACACAAAATTTCCGTCACTTTCATGTTAAACCCATGCTCGATCACGACTCATTCAACTCGTATCCGTTCTTTATATTATACGATTTATTGTATAATCTTAAAACTCTTTATTTTACACAAACATCTTGTTATTTTTTTTATTTTATTACACTTGTTTTAAATATATAAATATGTTTATACAAACGGTCAATTAAGAATTATTCCAGTTGTTAATATTACTTATTTAAATTGGTAAAAACCGTAAACGTCTTGTCGTACCCATATCATATAAAATTGACCTAAATGTGCTGACTCCACGCCGCAACGCGTTTACTTTACGAGTTACCGCAAAATATCTGCCCTTTATATGAATCATAATGTTATTATTCTCAACGATTGCTGGCTCTAGGACTCTCAGTGAAATAAGTTTTTCAGACAGACAGCGTGTGACATGTTTTATAGTTCTGAAGATTTCTTTCACAATTTATCTTGATTCTTGTGTTTTGTTATTTTCTTAAATTACTCGAATTTATGGTTAAAATAATTAGTAAATAACCATCGGTGACGGCACCACATATAATTTGACGGACCGTAAGTTCGTTTACGACCCTATGCCTAAAAAAAAGAAACTTGTTTTATAAGACTGAAGTGTATTTTAAAGCAATGAGTTAAATTATTAAAAAAAAAAACAAATTCTTGACAGTGATACCTTTTTTAATTAGAAGTTCGTGAAATTAATTGCCTTATTTATTTACAAACTAGTTGGCAAAGATTGCAATGTGGTCACATCTTCGCAGTCATTGTAAGGGCTCTTAACCAATATCCAAGCGGATCCATGTCTCAAGCGAAGTGTTGAAATGTTATGTGATGACATTTACAAGTGTATTATCACCAGAGATGTTATGGAAATTTTGGTATTTACTTTGAATAATAAAAAAACCACATAACTGCATTTAATGTAAATAAAATTTTGTGTTAATCTATTATATAAAAATGAATCGCAAAATGTGTTTGTAAGCGCATAACTCAACAACGCATGGACCAATCTTAACAATTCTTTTTTTTAAATGTTCCTTGAAGTCCAAGGATGGCTTTAACGGCGAGAAAAATTCGAATAATTTCCAGGGAAACCCTAAAAAAGCCCTTTTCTTTTTCCTATACAAATATTTTATAACTAAATGTAGAGTCAATTTGAACTGTATTGCTATTCAATAAAGTTCATATTAAATTACAAGCACTCATTGTTGTCTAAACAATGTAGGTGTGTTGCTAACGTCGAAGAGTCAATTCGCGCTTTATTGTCGCTGCACAACGTTCAAATTTAATCAAACGAATGTGTACACCCGACCAAATTGAAAAGTCAAAAAAAGTAAATGTAAGATTTGATTGGCCTTGGAATATTCTTTCTTTTGTTTTAGTTTCGGAATGCGACATAAATTGTCATCAGTTTTCACGTCATTGCATCTGTCAAACAAACTGTGTTAAAAAGCGTTTATAATATTTAATAATTAATTTTGATTGTATAAATACCTGTGATTAATAATTATTTCATGTGATATGCCTCCTATAAGACAAAGTAATTTAAGTAGAAGAACCCGAAATGCTACAAACCAAATTAATTACCGATCTTATCATAATGCACATGAACGTGACGACCGAAATGAACGCGAAAGAATTCGTATATCACGAACGCGGGAAGCGAGAGCGAGAGATTCAACTAATAATCGCGAAAGTTTGAATCAAGCTGCTTTCAATTACGATTTGTCAATTGACTACAGTAACCACCAATGTGTTGCTATTGGATCTATGAACTTGGTTTGCTCTTATTGTAAAGCATTGAAATACAAAAATAAAGCAAATGGATTGTGTTGCGCAAATGGGAAAGTGAAATTGATACCATTGGATCCACCACCAGAGCCATTGTACTCATTGGTTTCAGGAATAGAACCAGATTCCATACACTTTTTTTTTATTTACAGATACAAGGCCAAATATATCATAGAGCAGGTTCACTGTTACCAGTGTCAGATAGCAATTACAAATTTCTGCAAATTTATTTCATGGGCAATTCAACACGAGAAATTGATATGCGTTGTTCACATAACAATTCACTAAAGAGGTCTATTGTAGAACAATTACAAACTTTATTTCATGAGTACAATCAATTGATTATGATGTTTAAAACTGCACTGGATTGGATGCCATCTGATAATCACAAAATTGTAATCAGAGCTGATAAAACACCTGTTGGTCAACATGCAAGACGTTTTAATGCACCAACTATTGATGAAGTTGCCATCGTTGTAGTTGGAGAAAACTATGAATCCCGTGATATTGTTTTACATCGTCGGAATGATCAATTACAACGTATAAAGGAAACACACCGCTCATATGACGCACTGCAATATCCCATTATATTTTGGCAAGGTGAAGATGGCTATGATTTTTCAAACAAGATGATAAATCCCATTACAGGTAATAAAAAATATTAGTTTAGCTATGGAGATATATTATCAGTCACTATATTATTATTTTTTTAATTTTCAATATTATGAAAACAAAAATCTGTTTGCAGGTTCCGAAACCAACAAAAAAGTCAGTTCAATGAACTATTATTCCTACCGCCTAATGATTCGTGAAAATGAAGACAATCACATACTCAAATGTCGGCGATTATATCACAAGTATGTTGTAGACATGTATGTTAAAATTGAAACGGAGAGATTAACATTCATCAGGTTGATTCAGACCAAACTCAGATCTGAAGAGTATATTCACCTTCGAGATGCGATTAATACTGATGGAAATGCACAGAATGTTGGTCGGATGACTATTCTTCCAGCAACATACATCGGAAGCCCTCGACATATGCATGAATATGCTCAAGATGCCATGTCATATGTTCGTCATTATGGTACAGCAGATTTGTTCATCACATTTACATGCAATCCACACTGGCTAGAAATCAAGCAGGAGTTATTCCCTGGGCAATCACCTATTGATCGTCATGATATTACAACCAGATTCTTTAGACAAAAGTTGAAATCTTTGATGGATTTCATTGTGAAACATTATGTGTTTGGAGAGACACGTTGCACACGAGAAACGGGGATTGCCACATGCACACATTTTGATTTGGTTAGTTGAAAAGATAAGGCCAAATGAAGCTGTTCATTTAGAAAATGGACAAATAGTATATTTTACAGCACAGAACGCAGTAGAAAGAGCTTTACAGCCACCATCTACTACATTAACCAGATTTTTTGAGATATGTCAAAACGATGATTTTGCTCAAACATTGTTATATTCTGAAATGCCAAAATATTATACTTGGAATCAATCCTCAAGGAGATTTATACGACGGAAACAAGGAAAACCAGTTACAGGATACCCAGATATATTTTCTACCGATGCGATCGGTAGAATTTATTCAGTACATCCAAGCAATGATGAATGTTTTTATTTACGACTGCTATTAGTCAATGTACGTGGCCCAACATCGTTCCAACATGTACGAACTGTTAATGGTGATTTGTGTGGATCATATAGAGAAGCTTGCCAACGTTTGCGATTGCTAGACAATGATGCTCATTGGGATCAAACTCTCAATGATGCTGTAATATCATCGCAAGCTCATCAAATACGAACATTGTTTTCTATAATCATATCTACCTGCTTCCCATCAAACCCAAAGGATTTGGAGATCAAATACAAAGATAATATGGGTGATGATATTTTGTATCAAATACAGATTAGAAGGGGAAATCCAAATATACAAATAAGCGAAGAAATTTACAATGAAGTATTGATTTCAATTGAGGACATGTGCTTGATGATGTCAAACAAACTATTATTTCAATTAGGCCTGGCCGCGCCCAATCATCCAATGCAAGATGCTGTTAACCAAGAATTGCACCGAGAAAAACTGTATGATCTCAACACTTTGAAAGAATTAATTCAAACGAATCTTCCACTATTGAATGAACAACAGAAGTATGTATTTGATACACTTATGAAAGTAATAAATGATAAAAGAGGAGGGATTTACTTCTTAGATGCACCTGGTGGTACAGGAAAAACTTTTTTGATTTCATTGATATTAGCAACAATTCGCTCACAAAATAAAATTGCACTTGCACTCGCTTCGTCGGGAATCGCAGCAACTTTGCTTGAAGGTGGTAGAACAGCTCATTCAGCACTAAAATTACCATTAAACATGCAAAGCAATGAAACTCCAACCTGCAACATTTCGAAGAACTCTGCAATGGCAAAGGTGTTGCAGCAATGTGGATTGATTGTTTTGGGATGAATGCACGATGGCACATAAAAAATCTTTGGAGGCGTTAGATAGAACCTTACAAGATCTCCAGAGCAATCAGAGCATTTGGTGGTGCAATGATTTTATTAGCAGGAGATTTTCGTCAAACATTGCCAGTGATTCCACGATCAACGCCAGCTGATGAACTTAATGCCTGTTTAAAGTCCTCCAATTTGTGGAAACATATTATTAGTATTACATTATTATTAGTATTACACTTATTATTAGTATTACACTTAAGCAAGAATATGCGTGTCAAGTTGCAAATTGACAAATCTGGAGACATATTCTCTAAACAACTCATTGACATTGGTAATGGCAAATTTCCTATAGACACCTTGACTGGTTGCATTAACTTTCCTCAAAGTTTTTGTCAGTTAACTAGATCAAAAGATGAACTTATTCAAAAGGTGTTTCCAGATGTTGCTCAAAATTATAGAAACCATGATTGGTTGAGCGAACGGGCTATATTGGCTGCAAAAAATATAGATGTAAGTGAATTAAATTTCAAAATTCAAGAACAAATTACAGGCGAATTGAGGATATATAAATCAGTTGATTCGGCTTCTAACCAAGATGATGTCGTCAACTATCCGCCTGAATTTTTAAACTCGCTGGATTTACCAGGATTGCCACCTCACAATCTTCAATTAATGGTTGGTTCGGTAGTAATAATGTTGAGAAATATCAACCAACCGTGTCTTTGCAACGGCACACGGTTAGCGATAAAAAAATTATTGAACAACGTGATAGAAGCAACTATACTGAAAGGAAAGTATAAAGGAAGACGGAAGACGTTTTGATACCACGCATTCCAATGATTCCGACTGATGTACCATTTGAATTTAAACGACCGGTTCGACATCGGTTATGAACCCTATGTTAATAATAATAGTAATAAATAATTAATTATCTCCATACTTTGTAATTGAAGCACCCACTTTATAAATATTTGTCACCTTTAGGTTCCCACTATCCCTTTAGATTATTTTTCAATCAGGTTTGAACCTTAAGTTCCCCTCTTAGTTTGAAGCCCTCTGGCAGACATCCCAATCGGGGTTTTTAGTGGGTCTCAAAAGGGTGACCAAAGTTCGTGGAAACTAAGATACTTAAGTCACCCGAGCTGACCTTTTTCTTTAATTCTCCTGAACAGAACCGTCACCATCATGATAGGGCGATGTGTGAGGATCAGCAGAGTAAAAACGTCTTAAGGTCGAAATATAAACTGCCACATTCTAAATCTATTTGACAGAACAAAGTCTGCCGAGTTGTATAAAAATTGTTGTATTTATTTAAAAAAAAAAAATCATTTTTCATGATTTATCTTTTAAAATTTAAATGTTTTGAGTTTAACTTTCATTGTATGTATTAGTAAAAACCACCAAATACTTTTAATTATGGACATCTTAATAAAATGATAAAGTAACATTTTAAAAAAAGGATAATTTTACGATTTATTTATTATATTATTTAAAATATTAAATGATAAAAAAATCCACCAGAATTCTTAATATATATAAATCACGTGTCGCGTTGTTTGTCCGCGATGGACTCCTAAACTACTTAACTGATTTTAATAAATTTACACACCACGTACAGTTTGACCTAACTTAAAAGATATAATAATTTTCAACTCAATTCGTAGTCGCAATATTATTTTATTGCAAATTATTAGTTTATCATTTTGCAGTTAGCTCCTAACAATTCTAAAAGATGGCGGTATCTATTGACTGGATTGAGTAATTACGAATGAGGTATCTACCCTACCTACCTCATTCGTAAGTTTAGTGTTCCAAGTTATTTACTAAAAACTTTGTAATATACAAATAGTGTTATAAACTTGGATAAAATTAAAAAAAATAATTATAGTTATTTTGTTTTGATTTTTGCTTAATATCGACTATAAGAAAACATTATGGTTTTCATGACAGATGTACTCTGAACGTTACCCCTTAAATAGTTTACTACAATGTAATATATCAAAAACAATAGTCACAGCAACGCGTGACCGGGTCTGCTAGTAATATTTATATAAATTGAATATAATATATATTCAGTTTATATAGGTATCGCGTAAATTGGTTACTTTTTAAGTTTAACCCGACGTATCAAATATCTTACAGAATTTGTGTTCACTGTAAGACAAGATTTTGATGTCTGTCAGCTCGGGTCAGCTCCAACAGCGATGCTCTTGTCAACAATAAGCGGCCCATGCCATGCCAGCTTTAATTTCCTCTCTATTAACTTCCATTAGAAAATATACATATGATAATATACATTACGAATCAAAAACTTAAGTTCCACTCATTTCGATCCAGTAAAAATACTTGAATGTTATAATCAAATAAATACTCATTAGTTTAGGACCTTTGTTGTATCTGAGAGTTTTACTGCTCTTAGATATTATAATAATATTAAATTGAAGAAACAAGATTGGTTGGTTATTTATTTATTTTCGAGTAAACAGATTAAAGAAAATATTTTTGCATTTAAAAGTATATTCATAAAGAAAGTTGAATAAAATTTATTATAGTTTATTATTAAAATTATAGCCAATCACTTTATTTATTTCTTCATGAAAATATATGATACAATTTAATTTATGATTAAGAAACTAAATTTAGGAACATTTTTTATCTTAACAAGTTCATCATCATCATCATCATTATCAGCTGTCGTGCGTCCACTGCTGGACGTAAGCCTTCCCCATTGACCTCCACCGCGATCGGTCCAAAGCGGCCCGCATCCATTGGTTTCCAGCTACTCTTTTCATGTCGTCTGTCCACCTAGTTGGCGGTCGTCCTCTACTTCGCTTGCCAGTAAGTGGCCTCCACTCAAGGACCCTTTTTCCCCATCGGCCGTCACTTGAGTGGGCTATATGCCCAGCCCATTGCCACTTCAGCTTACAAATCCGTTGGGCTATGTCGCTTACTTTTGTTCGTCTGCGAATCTCCTCGTTTCTGACTCTATCTCGCAGCGAAATTCCCAGCATAGCCCTCTCCATCGCACGCTGAGTGACTTTAAGCCTCTCTAAGAGTCCCCTTGTTAGAGGCCACGTCTCGGTTCTGCGGTATTCCGGACGAAAATACGCTCCTTAAGTTCCCGAACGCTGCCCATCCTAGTTGGATTCGTCGATTGACCTCTCGCTTGAAGTTGGACCTGCCCAATCGGACTTTTTGTCCCAGGTAGACATATTCGTCGACAACTTCGAGAATGGAGCTCCCAACGAATACCGGGATAGGCGCGACATGGACATTCGACATAATTTTCGTCTTGTCCATATTCATTTTAAGGCCCACCTGTTGAGAGACTCCATTAAGATCGCCGAGCATAATGCTGAGGTCTTCCAGGGATTCTGCCATTACTACTATATCGTCGGCAAATCGAAGGTGAGTTAGGTACTCGCCGTTTATATTGATGCCGAGTCCATGCCATTCCAAGAGCTTGAAAGCGTCTTCCAGTGCAGTGGTAAATAGTTTCGGAGAGATAACATCTCCCTGTCTCACGCCTCGCTGTAAATGAATAGCGTTTGTGCAATGCTCCTGGACTCGAACCGACATGGTGGCGTTTGTGTACAAATACTTCAACACTTCGATGTACCGATAGTCAATATGGCACCTCTGAAGAGACGACAGTACCGCCCACGTTTCGATGGAATCAAAGGCTTTCTCATAGTCCACAAACGCTAAACATAATGGCCGATTATACTCCTCGGTCTTCTGTATAATCTGCCGCAGCGTATGAATGTGGTCTATGGTACTACAACCTTTTCGGAAACCGGCTTGTTCGGGAGGCTGGAAGTCATCAAACTTGCTCGTGAGACGAGTCGTGATAACCTTCGAAAACAGCTTATAAACATGGTTCAGAAGCGAGATGGGCCTGTAATTCTTCAGCAAAGTAGTATCGCCTTTTTTGAAGAATAGGGCCACCACACTTCTGTTCCATGCTTCCGGCGTTACACCCTCAAGCAGGACGGCATTAAAGAGCTTCTGAAGGACCCTAAGTACTGGCAATCCGCCCGCTTTCAGAAGCTCTGATGTGATACCGTTTTCACCTGGTGCCTTGTTGTTTTTAAGCTGTTTTAGGGCCACACTGATCTCGTGCAAGCTGATGTCCGGGATTTCATCGGAATAGTGCCGGGTAAGCTCCGCTCTTGGGTCTTCTGCTAAGCTATCAACAGGTTTAGCGACCGAGGTATATAAGTGTCCATAGAACCTCTCAACCTCCCTCAAAATGTCAGCCCTACACGACACTGTGCTTCCATCCCCCAATTTTAACTTCGATAACCGGCTTTGCCCAATTGACGAATCTCGCGCAAACACTTTGGAGCCTTGGTTCCGCTCTATCGTATCTTTAATACGGTTAGTATTGAGAATACGGATGTCGTGTCGCAGATATTTCCGTATGCGTCTGTTGAGCTGCCTATAAGTCTCGGTATCATTGAGGGACTGAAGTGCCAACGAGCGTCGTTCTGCCATAAGTTTGAGAGTTTCGTTGGCTAGTTTTTGGGGTCTATTCTTACGGCCGGGTCTGCAGAATTTTCCTCCGACCGTATGGACAGTTTCTACCAACCTGTTGTTAATTTGGTCCACGGATGCGCAATCATCTAGGCAAGCGAAGCGGTTCGATAATTCGAGTTGAAAGCTTTCGAGGACTTGAATATGAGCTTTAGATGGACGGAGCGTAGACTTCACCAACCGAGATCGTTTCAGCCTGACATTGAGATTCAGCGTGCCTCTTAACATTCGGTGATCGCTCCCTGTTTTTACGTTGTTGATCACAGAGACATCGTTAAATATCAGGCGTCTAGTGGTCAAGATGAAGTCAATCAATCTCATTTCTAGTGGAACCATCGGAACTTAACCAGGTCCACTTCCTTTGAGGTGGCTTCTGGAAGAAGGAATTCATCATAAAGAGTCCCTCTTTCTCCAGAAAATCGGCCAGCCTCTCTCCCCTAGGGTTTCGCTGCCCATATCCAAATTGCCCCACTCTCAACTCATCGTCGCTTCTCTTGCCCAGCTTTGCGTTGAAGTCCCCTATAACAACATTAAAGTGAGTTTTTGTAGTATGTATGGCCCGACTAATATCCTCATACATAGCCTCTACTTCATCATCTGGGCGTGCGGAGGTCGGTGCGTAGACCTTCAACGAGTATTTTTTAGAAACTCTGAGTATAAGGTACGGGACCCTACCGACACACTTTCAACGACCGCAATGTTGTTTATGAGGGACTTGTGGACCATAAACCCGACACCTCCTTGGGACTGTTGGTCGCCCTCCCGGTAGTATAGTAGGTTTCCGGATTTGAGGGTTATCGTATCCTCCCCCTCTCTATGGACTTCAGATAACCCTAATATATCCCAGCGTAACCTACTCATCTCTTCTTCCAGCTCAACAATCCTATCGTCAGTCCGCAAAGTGCGGACATTGTGTGTTACCAGGGCCAGGTGTCGTTTGGGGTGGTAGCTCGATCCCGTCCGGAGTTTCTTAGCACCCCCTGCCCCACCATAACTACGGCCGCTACCGAAGCCGGGAACAGTGAGACTGCCGGGCACTGGGGGCCTGGTCTTGTTTGCGTCTGTCATATTTAAAGGGGAGAATTTGCCATACTCCCCACGCTTGGCAGACGGGTTGGCGAGCGCAGTGCGCAGCTCCTCACACCGGTGGCGCTGCTGCCCGACACCAGTCTATATTACTTCTAGCTGCACTGATTGTGATGGATATACCGCCATCGGTCGGTTGGAGGAGAATGGGATGGGGGTAGGTATATTCAAGGGAAAAGAAAGGAAAGGGGATATTGCTTACACGGACAGACAAGGGATTGTAAGTAAATAGCTCGAGCAAGTCAGGGTCGCGTACCTGTAACTCGGACTGGCTGATGCCGGGAAGTCAGAGTCCTCTAACTATGTCCTCTGACAAGTTCTAATATCATCATTATTTGTGTACTCCGTATTATTATTCTGTAATAAACGCGGACGGAATCCGAGGCAACTGCTAATTACTAATGCAGATTGCTTATTTAAATTCATGAAAAAAGTTCCTGAAAACAACGTCCAGTTAAACAAACATGAAACAGACGGCTACACAGAACTGCTTTGAGGTGCAAATCCGCCGTTTGAATTTTAAGTCGTACTTAAATCATCTTATACAAGAAAATTTCAAGTCATTTTGTACATTATCAATATTTTTGTAAAACTTAATGTTTTCAAACAGAGAGAGCATTATGTGAATATTGTTTTTAAAAACAAACAAGATTTGTAGAATATTTTAGTAAAATACTTATGTCCTTCCAAAAACATATTTATTCGCTGTACAAACTCTGATCGATCACATTTGTAATAGTTATAATAAAAAGAACGCTTCCAAAGTATATATTACAATCACACTCAGTCAAAAATACAATAATGCTTAAAAGCTTTAAGCCACATCGACTTTTCCTAGAAAGGTGACACAATGGATTGATCACATCCAATAATTATTTAATGATAACATGTTTTCAGTTTTATGCCGCATACAAATGAAGGTGATTTTAGGACGGAAAATAAACAAAGTTTATATACTTACGACGTATTAATGTCCTTTATAATAAATAATGTTTCTCTAACAATTAATTCATATTTTCACATCGTACGTCGCATTAGACGCACCAAGCGTCTCGCTTCCAGTAATATATTATCTCGTAGAGACACCTAATGTTACATTCCATTCATCATTCTTTCTTGAATGAATTTATAACTGAGGTCGAAAATAACGATCGGATTATTACAAAGAATATACGAGGGTGCCCTTTTAAGATCGCGGGATTGAATACAAGTGCATGAAATAATATTAGACAATTATTTTTCTGTTCTAATATACCCACATGCAACTAATACGTATCTCAAATCTACGAATTAGCTTGTGAACACCTTGATAAAAAAATTGTTTATCTGACCCCAAAACATATACTCAAATTGCATTCTTTACTTCTCCGTCTTCGAAGTTCTTTTACCAGATTTGAAAAGAGATAAAAGTCACTGGTATAAGGTGTTTGATCAATTTTATCGAAGCCTTAGTTACCTTACTCGTTTTTTTCTTTTTTCTAAATTCTTTTATCTATGAAGAATTAATGATATATGTCCTTATATAAGGTAACATTTACAAGAACAATATATCTTGCGAAAAATACGCAGTATAACAAAGCGAATGTCTTTAGAAAAGTGATTTGATTTTAAATCTATTAATTTTAAGCATCACATCGCTGGAGGTAAGAGCAATCTCCATATAAAGCCTGATTTTAAAGAGGAAATGACTCTTTAAGTGAGAAAACCCGTCACTATAATATCGCGAGGCGACAACCCTGAACATTACTCTTTGATTGCGTCACAGTGAAATTAAAACATGGATAGTGGATTCAATGTATTAATAAAGTAATATGGATACGTTTTAAAAACCGAACCATGTATGAATGTAATATACAAATATATATCTTTTATTCAAGTAATAATAGTATTTAAAATCATACTTCTAATATTTTTTTTTACCTTTTATATAAATTAAAATAAATTGAATATTTGAAATAAAGTAAACATTGAACTAAATAGACGCATCCAAGTTATGACCAACGTGTATTTACTACGAGTGCGGCTATTATTGCATTTCGTAAATGAGCGCTTAATGGTGGCCTTTGTTGTTAGCTCTTCACCCAGCAATTAAGTTGAGGAACTAAATTAAAAAAAAACTCTATTAAAACGACTCTAGAGATCCCTAAAGAATTAATTTATGCACATTTTTAAACAAATTTAAATATTGTAGATTAAGTTTTTATTGCAATGTTTCATAGTTAAATTTTATGTTGAAATAAAGTAGACAAAATATATTTCACGTATGAAAAATTTTTACAACTTTTTGTTTTGTAAACGGCTTCAATAAAAAATTACAAAACTTTTACTAAACAGATATAATATTATGCATTATAAAATTAACTTCAGTAACAATGCCAACGAAATTCAGCTATTTTCTAAAGCCAATCAGAAAGTGTACATGCTACGAAATTGGCATATACTATCGAAATTCCTTATATTCAGGGTAATAATAGAACATCATAAGTCTTTTAAGTAGATAGTTATTGGTAATTCAAAATCGTGACAGTTATGTTTTTAGGTGTTAATACTTCAATTAGTCGATAATAACGAAAAATGAATGTAAATTTCAATATCAATATTTCATTAATACTCATCTCTACTCTGTGACTCACAGAGTAATAAGTAATATTTTAATATAATTGTAGTACTGTGTGATACTTCGAACTACTATGTAGGGCTTGTACAATTTGAAATGGCGATCCCAGAATTAAACTACTTGATATAAATGTATTCAACGTAAATCGTCCGTGTTTGTGAATCAACTTTTTCATAATCTACGATCTGCTTGCGAAATAACGGTCGACTAATCGCATGTCAAATCCGGCAACGCTAAACTAAAAACCAGAGAATAACCGTTCCTTGGCAAGTAAAGTCAGCAATTGTTTTTTTTTCGTTTTGTTTAAATAAGTAAGATAAAATTAAAATAAAATACATAGGCCCGACTGGGAAGTTTTTTGCGAAAGAAGAGAGTTAAAATTGCATTGCAAATCAGTACTACGTTACTTAAGTTACACGTCTTTATGTAATCGTATATGTATATGTAAGCTGTAGCTAACTTACTACCAAACAGACAGACAAAAACTAGTTCAAAAACGTAACACCAAAACTTGAGAATACTTGAAACACTCTAATAATACCAAGTCTATTTATAAAGTCTATAATTCAACTTAATGCTCATCTTCACTTTCCGCATCTCGCTATAAAATAATTGAATAATTTGTTAAATTCATAATATCTTCAAGTTTTTACTGGAATTGTCTTCATTATTAATAAAGTTTTTGGTATAACGACTTTAATTGACCATTAGTCACTTTACAGCGTGGAAGATAAGTAAGGTATTAAAAATAACTGTCGTTCATAAAGACTCTCGGGAGTTTACAAAGATTGGGTCAAAAGTTAAGAATCTACAGAATTTATAAGGAGTGTGTCAAGTGAAATCTTATTTTTGATATAAGATAAAAAAATAAAATAGTTTTGTTTCATTCCTTTTATGCACTTTTAAATTAAAGAAATATAATTCGTTTTTTATTTGTGAAAAATGTCAGTTACAAAAACCTAACCCTAAATCTATACCAATGGTGGTCAGTTAATGTCTCATCTTCGACTTATTACTCTTTCTGGGATAATTTGTTAGGAGAAGCTAGACCACTTTATAATGGTTTATAGAAACTTGGGACAACTGTTAAATATGATTGGAAATGTTTAATAATTTTAAGATCACGGATTTTATTTTTATCCTACAAATATATTTGTCAAACGAAAATATTTGTATAATAGATATATATATTATATGTTTTCATTACTATCTTTATTTCAAACACCTTTACATCAGCAATGGAGATTTTACAATCAAATCGTAAAATATTTATTGGTCGTAAATAAATTTTATATCAAACACAAAAAATCTAGCCACTTGAACTTTGCTGGTAAATTAAGTTTAGTAAGATACGTATTTTTTTTTATTTCCCTTGATATTCTTTACGATTTATATTGGCGGAATAAAAGTAATAAGAGAGGGTACAGAAGTAATTTATAAATAAATGTCTGTAATCTTTTATTACTACGCAGATACATCAACAAGAAAAGTAAAATTTTGATAAGGTATCTATAATTATTACGTTAATTTCTCTTAAATTTAAGAGAGTTAATGCAATACTTTTATGTTATGTATGAAGGGCCTGCAACAGAAGTCATTTTCGTGAGAGCTTATTTTAATAAATGAAATAGGGGTTGATGGGCGTGGCAGAGTAAAAGACAACCTCGGATACACGTATCGACGTGGTTTAATAGTCAATCACATACACAAATATGATAATTAGACACTCAATTACTTTATCAAGATTAACTTTTGATTCAAGAATTAACAAATAGCTGTCCGATGATTAAAGTACTCCGATTCGTTACAAGCATGGTGCGTGGGCGCCTCCTCGTTTCCTAGCACGTTCAAGATGGCTGCCCGCCATGCCATCGACAATGAGGCTTCTCTAGGTTGATAGCTTGTTGAAAATATATATCTGTATTATGAAATAAACACTAAATATTATAATAATCAGACTAAACAATAATAACATGTAAATAAGATAATTTGGTTGCTAATACACAGCTCGTCATGTATCAACATGCTTACAATTTGTGTACTGTCTATGAAACAACAGTTGTTGAAAAAGGCAGCTTTTCTTCGCAGAGTGTGTTTTATATTTAAATTTAATAGAATTATTATACCACAACATAAAAAAGTACTCAGCTGCATGTGTTGGATTTTTTCTGCACAAAAAATAGCGAAGGCCCTGATATTAATTTATGCCACAATATATTTAGCATTTTCTTTATAACAACATTTCCGTCTCTTTCATGTTAACACATGCTCAATCACGACTAGCCTCGTAACCGTTATTTACATTATACGTTTTTTTTGTCGGATCCTTAACTATATTTTTCACACAATCGCAGTTACATTTTGTTTTGTATTTATTTTATAATACTTTTGAATTTAAATATATTTTTAAACACTTCTTAATGTCACTTACTTAAATTGATAAAAAACGTAAACATCGTGTCGTACCCATATCATATAAAATCAACTTAAATGTGCTGACTCCAAGCCGCAACGCGTGTGCTTTACGAGTTAACGATAAATATCCGCCCTTTATTTGAATTAGTGAACAATGTTATCATTCTCAACGATTTCCGGCTCTAGGACCGTCAATGAAACAAGTTTTTCAGACAGAAGGCGTGTGTCTTCGAAGATTTCTTTCACAATTTGTCTTGATTTTTGTATCTTGCCATTTTCTTACTACTTTTTTGAATAAGTCGAATTATGTATAATGTATAAAAAGGTTGTGGTTAAAAATAAGTTGTAATTGAGATGCAACGTGGTCACAACTTCGCAGTCGCAGTAACGACCGGCCAGAAATGTCCCAAGCGGATGAATATCTCATGCGAAGTTTTTAAATGTGTTTAAATATTATGTGATGACATTTACAAGTCTATTATCACCAGAGATCTTACGGATATTTGGTATTTGATTCAATTAAAAAATAAACACATATAAAAAAATCTTAATTTCATCTACAAATTAATCTTTAGAAGTTTGTATTTGAGTAACAGTGCTAAAATATTAAATTTACATAGATATGGCGTACATTGGTTACGTTTTAGGTTTAACTCGACATTTCAAATTTCTTACAAGCAGGGGTTCAGCTCAGCTCCAATTCTTGAGACCACTTAAAATTAGCATTCCTTTACCATGAGGAAAATTTCGTGAGGATTTTTTATAGGTGGTAGAGCCTAGCTGCAATTATCTGACTGCAGCTCGTATTGGGCTGGCTCGACCGGGGAAGGACCACCCTCTCACAGAAGACCGACGTGTAGTAACCAAATTCATTTGGTTATGTTCCGTCGGTGAGTGAATCCGGAAGCCCAAACCCCCCCCTCCCCCCGCCAAACATGAAAGCGATGCCCAAAAGAAAAATACCATAGGAGGGTACCGGCTTTGATGAAGCCGGGGACCCCCTCCCCGAGTAAAATCGGGGACATGATTCTCGGATTTTGCTCGGGCTGCCCATCGTATCTGGGGCGGGCAAAGTTTCGCCTTTTGTGTTTTTTGAGGGCAAACGACGAGTCAACGCAGCGGCACCTCGACCCACTTTAAATGTGGACTTTTGCAACATCCGGGGACTTCATTCCAACTTGAACGCCGTCCACTATCATCTAGAGACGGCGCAGCCGGCCTTGTTGTTTCTGACGGAGACGCAGATATCTCAACCAAGCAACACAGCGTACCTGTCATACCGCGGGTATAAACTAGAACACCATTTTATACCACACGCCGGGGTATCTGTGTTCATGAGGGAGGATACTAGGATATAGGAGGGAGGGAGGATCGGGACATGTCTGTACTCTGACTGCGCGTGGACATGGAGAACCATGTCAGAGTCTACGAGTCTACAGGTTCCATAGTGGTCATGCAGAAACGGTTCAACTCTTGGGCCATGTTCAGGCGAAGGTTGACGATCTGCTATCACAGATTCCCTCCGCCGAAGTCGTAGTCCCCGGGGACTTCAATGCGCACAATGCTGATTGGCTAGGGTCACGTGCCACCGACTACGCGGGGAGATCTGTATTTGACTTTGCTCTGGCAAATGGTCTGTCCTAATTGGTCAAGACGCACACTCGTCTACCGAACGTAGACAGCCACACGTCCTCTTTGATGGATATTCTGCTGACTACACATCCCGGAAAGTACCAGGTCACTGTCGAGGCTCCCTTAGGGAGTGTAGTACCCATTGTACGCCCAGCTCGCACAAGACCTGCGACTCGACGCGTTTGGCACTACAAGTCAGCGGATTGGGATGGAATGCGGTCCTTTTTTGCATCCTACCCATGGGGGCCGATTTGTTTCTCTTCCAATGATCCTAGTGACTGCGCTGCGGCTGTAGCTGATGTGATACTTCAGGGCATGGAACTATTTGTACCAAGCTCTGTGGTACCACTTGGTGGCAGATCGCGGCCTTGGTTTGATGTGTCTGTCAGGGCTGCAGCAGCTGGCAAACGGCAGGCTTATCAAGCTTGGGCTAATGCGTTAGTCACTAAGGATCCGAACTCTAGAGTTCTTCAGATTCGTGCCTTCAGATTCTTCAAACGGAAAATTGCTAGAGCAAAGTTCAAGCATTGGGGATCAGCTGGTAAAGTAACCGCCTGGCACGCGCAAGTTCTGGGCGCTGTCTAAAGCCACGCTGGGAAACTTTTGTCAGCCATCCCTACCGCTGTTGCACACTGGGAACGACTCTCTGGCCTACACGGCAAAAGAGAAAGCCGATCTCTTGGGTACTCTTTTTGCCTCAAACTCGACTTTGGACGACCAGGGGAAGACACCGCCTATCATCCCGCGGTGTCCGAGCTTAATGCCGGAAATAGTTTTTTGGCAAAAACTCATCCGAAAAGCCCTCCTTTCCTTGGAAGTTCATAAGTTGAGTGGGCCAGATGGTATCTCTCCAGTTGTGCTACGAACATGTGCCCCTGAATTGACACCAGTGCTAACGCGTCTATTTCGGTACTCCTACCTTAAAGGCGTAGTCCCGGTCTCATGGAAGCGTGCCCTTGTCCATCCGATCCCTAAAAAAGGTGATAGCTCGGACCCAGCTAAAAACAGACCTATCGCCATTATCTCTCTTCTCTCCAAAGTAACATCAATAAGCAGCTCCTAACCCACCTCGAGGATCACCAGTTGGTCAATGACCGGCAATATGACCATGGCGAAGGTCGATCGGCTGGTGATCTTCTGTTATTTCTCACGCACCGTTGGGCAGCTGTTATTGGAAGCAAGGGAGAGGGTCTGGCAGTTAGTCTGGATATAGCGAAAGCCTTCGATCGTGTATGGCACAAGGGGCTTCTTTTGAAGCTATCTTCCTATGGGCTTCCCGAGAGTTTATACAAGTGGATCACCAGCTTCCTCACTGGGCGGAGCATACAGGTCGTCCTCGACGGTTTTTGCTCGGACCCCAAGCCCGTGAACGCTGGTGTACCCCAAGGTTTCGTGCTATCCCCAACTCTGTTCCTCCTGCACATTAATGATATGTTGGATATCTCCAACATACATTGTTATGCAGATGACAGCACTGGGGATGCGGTATATTCCGGCCGTGCAGGTCTCTCTCGGGAAAACGTCGAAGAGTGCCGAAAGAAACTTGTGTCTTCTATAAAGACTTCCTTGGGGATGGTTTCTGAGTGGGGTGAACTGAACCACGTACAGTTCAATCCCCAGAAGACACAGGTTTGCGCATTTACCACTAAGAAAATCCCCTTCGTCGTATCATCGCTCTTCGAGAGCACTCCCCTTATTGCCGCGCCAAGTATCAGAATACTGGGTCTCGACATTTCGGGCGACTGTCAGTTTCGTGGTCAACTGGAGAGCAAGGCCAAGTTGGCCTCGATGAAATTGGGCGTGATCAATAGAGCGAGGCAGTACTTCAATCCTGGCCGAAGACTTGCGCTCTACAAAGCGTAAGTCCGGCCACACATGGACTATTGTTCTCATCTCTGGTCCGGATCACCCCAATATCAGCTTCTACCATTTGACCGCGTACAACGAAGAGCCGTTCGGATTGTTGGGAACCCAGTGCTCTGCGAACGGCTGGACTCTTTGGCATTGCGTACAGACATTGCTTCTCTGTGCGCCTTCTACCGCATTTACCACGGAGAGTGTTCCGAAGAGCTATTCGATCTGATGCCTACCGCCGAATTCCATCACCGTACAGCACGCTATCGCCTCCAATACCATCCGTACCACCTGGATGCGTGGCGATCCTCCACTGTGCGGTTCTCAAGTACATTTTTTCCTCGTACCACTCGAATGTGGAACGAACTCCCTTCGGCGGTATTTCCAGATCGGTACGACATGGGTACCTTCAAAAAAGGCGTTTACTCCCACCTGCAACGCTCCTGTAAATCCTCGGATGTTGCAAGTGTTCATGGGCGGTGGTGATCATAAATCATCTGAGACCCGCCAGCTCTTTTGCCCTCCTATTCCATAAAAAAAATAATTAAATAAGGTATATCAAGTTGGCTATAATTGTTGGCTGTACATACAAGGGAAAGTCAACATTCAATAGACAACCCGGATCTTTGATTTGATTTGATAATCCAAAGATTAATCCTTACTCTGGAAGATAGATATATACATATAATTATTCGCGAGGCTATAATATCCCAGGTGTTAGTGCGATTTTTCTACATCGTCAATTAAATAAAGCCAACAAAGAAATCGTCGGAGATAAATGACAATTTAACTAACCTACATCTTGTGTCTCGTAAATTTGATTTCTGCAAAGCATTTGAAACCTCGAATTAAATAAAGATATATACAAAATACGCAAGTTGAATTCCTAAATTAGTTTATTCAAATTGTATAAACGAACAATTGACTCAGAAATATAGAAAAAAATATATATGTATTCATATTTTAAAAGTTACATTATGGCACTTAAATAATTTGTAGAATATAATTATTCTTAATGTATTTCTCTCATACTCTTGAAGTTTCATACTCTAGAAGTGACTTATTGTGTATTAAGTGAATCATTATTTTAACTTTAATACTAATTCGTAAAAGATATTTGTAATTAATTCACGTTGCTGTCACACAAACAATTTTTGAAGACCAAGTATCGTACATGGTCTTCAAAAATTGTAATAAGTAATGAAATTATAAAATTCAGAATCACATTTAAAAGAACACATAAATGATGTACATTCTTTTTCATATAATTATTAATTTTATTCGCTTCATTTTTAATTTGTATCGTGCAGACGTGTCACGGAGCTGATCTGATTTTTGTTTTTAAGGTTTAGTTTAGTTTAGTTTATTTAGTTAGTTTAGTTATTTAGTAGGTTTAGTACTTACAGATCTTTATTGATATTTAGTTCGTAAGTTTTAAGTTGTAAAATATACGATCTAACACTTTTAAATATCTTCATAAGCATAACCACGTACGTGAAACGTAACCACGTACTAGAATTCACAATTCTCTTTCGTATATCTCAGCATAACAGCATAAGAAGATAAGTTTCGTATGCATAACCAATATCCGCAAAATTATAGTTAATGACCTTTTTATGCCTCAGTCTTTTAAAATGAAATATTTTATGCCCCAAGGGATAAGCGAAGGAACATACATAACATTAAGAAGAAGTGTTTCTTTGATCGAATAGGACATATATGTACTTGTTGCCAGTGATAGTGCACCACTAATAGTGTACTATTATCAAATAATTATTATATAAAATTTTTAAAAATGAGTGACAAGTTGGTACTTGAAATAGTTTTGATAGAATTCTTTTAAATGTTAATCGAGAAATAACACCAAACGTCTTGAATGGTATCACCAGATTTTTCAAAAACAATGAAGATTGCTATTTTTTTATATTTTATATATTGCTATAGATTTTTTTACCTAATCCTCTCCTGAAATGAATAAACGGAATATAATTCCTTACTAAACTAAATATGATACCCCCTAAGGATAAGCATTGCTATACAATAGAGAACTGTAGACAGCATCCTAGCCGCTATTCCACGCGGACGTGCTCTGTACATCGGTTCCTTTTTATTACATTTACATTGGTCGAAAATAAATAATCTAATAAGAAACAAATAAATAAAAAAGTCAATATTCTTATTTACATTTTTTAACTAAATGTTTACGCTAAAGGGTAAATAACCAAAAATATTTAATAAAAACCTTTATTTTATTCTCACCATTCACCAAACATCTCTCGTGAATTCAAATGACGCGTTTAAAATGATAAATTCTTTTGTACAGAACGAAATACGTAAACTATACACTACCCAATTGAGACACTCATTATATTGGAAATTGGTTTCTTTGTAACACGTACGTAACACGTATTTAACTTGTTTATTGCAAAAGTAAAAGAAATAATAATATTTAAGATATTTAATATTCGCTGTCTTAAGACAATTGACTTAGTCGCAATCAATTAAGTCAATTTAGAGGACTAGAGAATAGTTGTTGAAAATTGACTGATGCACGACTGCTGCAGCTCCAGCTGGCACAACTTGAGTAGTACGATCCTCTTACAAGACATTCTCTAAGTACTGACAGCTACTGTATTTTTAACAGTGAGGGTCGGTCTTTCTTTCCTACCCTCCCTTAACAAACGAAATACACTCATCTTTCAAACGTTTCACACTCTTCTGTCTCATTCGCATTTTCACGCTCACTTTTCTTGGATTTTTAAAAATTTATTATTTCTTTTTCACACAAACTGTCGCCTGAAAATAACAAGCGCATGAAATAAATATTTATTCAATTTACCAAACATCGCCATGATTCACTTCTACCTATTTAGATTAAGTAATACACAAAAAGTACCTAATCATTAAATATTTTAGCAAAATGTGTAAATATTTTAATAAGAAGACGGTTAGTTTTAAATAGACTCTCGGTCTCTAGAGAGGATTTGAAATGTTCACATTATTTTATATTTTGATTTGTATACTTGATGTGAAATATGCAGCGCCATATAATTTATTGCAGAACGTACTAGAGCACTTACTTTATTAATTTTTATATATTTATTATTAATGAACTGGAATTTTAATCCTAAGATGAGAACTAATTTTTTTAACCCCTAGATTGAAACTATTTAATGTTTTTCCATATTCATCAACACTATCTTGGGATGTGAACTGTAGATTGCATCATAGTATTTAAAATGTCACGATTGAACGAGCGACCTGGTTGCAGCCAATGCTAATGTCTGTAACTTTGAATGATAAGTAATCAAAATAGTATCTATCGTATTATACCTATATTATCATGAAACATAATGCAAAAAATATATATTTCAAGAGAATGCATAAATCTATATATACATATGTAGAGTGTATAGCAAATTACGGTAACTAACATATTATTTCAAATGCAATAAATTATACAACATGTTACTAACATGTCTCGTTGCGGAAAAACTACGAAAATGTATAACAATTGGATGAAACAACGGAATTAAACGTGCATTATGATATTATTTCACAGCTGCTACGATTATTCTATGTTTTATTTCTACTTTGCTGCTTTCCGCATTAAAAGCAATTTAGATAAATAATATAAATGTTACTCAAGTTGTGAAGCGTGATCTATTATTAAAACATTTGTATGGATACATATATATCGCAGTATCAGTATTCAGACGCCATTTGAGACTTCACAAGTTATTGAGCGAAGCGAACGAAGTGAGCGGAGCGTTTTACTGGAGACTTTTTGCATTCTTTGTCACGAATTGGCTCGAAAACTACTTGACGGAAAATTATGAAACTTTGCAATCAAAAAGACACACATTAGGTGACGGTTTAAAAAAATATTTAATAAAAGTCTTCAAAAAAATTTTTTTTTTTAATATCACGACAAAAAACTGATATCCCATTGAAGTCAATGGGAAACGGTGAGTCATTACACTGTGCTCGCTTCGCTCAATATGCAAACGGCACCCGAGAATTCGCGAGCGCAGCGAGTCGAAATTGAGGGTTTGTAGGCGCCCCTAGTTAATTAGATAGTGATGCGTTAATCAACACTTTTTGAAAATGTCAAGCAGTATGCTTGAGTGTAGTCGATGCATCGCAACATGAAAATTGATTGGCAGTTGTCAGTGTCATGTGACAGCTGACATCACTTTAATGATTGACTTTGATGGTGGAATTCATACCATGAGAGTAAACGGTTGCTTTTTGGTTAGTAAAAATGTTGAATCGCCACGTTTCTTATCCCATCAGACTATATCGAATCCATCGTGTGATATTAATAAGTAAACTGTGCTGTGAAGTGATTAAACGGACTATTGTATTACGCGTTGAGAGTATTATTTCAAGACTACCGTCATGTCGGACCGTCCTGATTGTGAGCGGCTAGATTTAAGAAATTATTTTTGCACCTAAGAAAGTTGATTGAAATGTGTGGGTCACTATGCGATTGTTATTAGAAATTATATTATTATTATAATTATATCACGTTATTTATTTCTACATAAAGATACATGGTATAATTTAATTTATGAATAAGATACTAAATGTAGGGAAAATTTTACATTATTAATTGTGTACTGATACTTGCTCTGTATTGCTCTGTAAAGATTGCGGAACGGAATCCAAAAGTTGCTTTGGATTCCGTTCCGCTAGTTATTAATTCAGATTGCTTATTTAAAATCATGAAAAAAGTTCCTGTAAACAACGTCCGGTAAGACAAACATGAAACAGACGACTAAACAGAACTGCTTTGAGATGCAAATCCTAACACTTGACCTGAAATTTTCAACGATTAAATTTTAAATGGTACTTAAATCATTCAATTATTCATTATTAAAATTTTCTAACAGAGAAACCATTACGTGAGTAAATTATTTTTAAAAACAAACAATATGTTAAATATTTTAATAAAATACTCGTGTGTTTTCAAACAGTTATTTATTATTAATTCATTTGCGATAGTTATAATAAAAAAAACCGCTTTCAAACTATTTATTATAATAATAAGACAAGACGAATGACGCAAGGAGGGCGGACCACAAGGATCACGCACATGTGCTAAGAAGTCGGTTTTTTGAAATGGCAGATTTATTAACAAGAGTGACCCTTTTGGTCACGGTGTCCGCTTTAGACACATCTCCCCTATATTGGATTTAGATTATATGTACTGAATAATTTTTAATATGTTTAAGATTTCTGCCTATATTACTATCATAATTGAAAATGAATTAACTAATATGACTTTTTAGTATTATCTTGATTACAAGAAATGATTTAATTAATCATTACAATTCATTATTTAAATCAAGTCTCGGGAGACTGAAGCCATTACTACAAAAATCAATATGTTTTAATGTTTATTAACTCTTTTTATATTTCTTTTGTGATCTTACTAAAGAATTTAACATTATTATAAAATGGAAGAAATATATATTGTACGTAAGCTTCGTTACTTTACATTGATGCAAAATTTATTTTCCATTAACCGTTCGTTTTGTTTTAATAACAAAAACTACGAATTGCTCGGAAACAGTATCTTTGCTTTCTCTTACATCTTAATTTTCAGTTCAATTATTTATGATTTCTTTTGTAACACAAATAAGAGTGACACTTTTAACAACATATATATACCTGCATATTTGAGTATATAGTAGCTTGTGTAGTTTTGTATCTATTAATAGCTGCAAGACTTTCTAATATTCTTTATGCAATTAAGAATTTAGATGTAATATGTGATTTTAACAATTAAAAATATAATTAATGAAAAGACACTCGATACAAGAAGTTTGATATTTACTGTTTTGAGTGTACCATCGGTTATAGTAGATATAACTTGTTTATATATCTTGAATGTATCTCCCAGGGCGATATTTATACTTAGTATCGGTTTCGCAGCTCATGAAACTGAATTTATTGAGCGAAGCGAACGAAGTGAGAGCACCGTTTTACTGGAGACTTTTTCCATTCTTTGTCACGAATTGGCTCGAAAACTTGAAACTTGACGGAAAATTATGAAACTTTACAATCAAAAAGACACACATTAGGTGAAGGCATTAAAAAAAAATTGAAAAATTTCCTCAAAAAACCTTTCTTTTTTTTTTTTTAATGTCATGTCAAATAATTGATATCCCATTGATGTCAATGGAAAACGATGAGTCAATACACGGCACCCGAGATTACGCGAGCGTAGCGAGTCAAAATTGAGGGTTTGTTGGCGCCCCTAGTATTTATTTCTTTGTTGATTAAATCATTCAATATCAAGTTATCGGAGCTACGTAAAGTAAGCGCGAAACCAGGTTGTATACTCTATAGAGAGATTGTATATGCTTCTTCGTATTTTAATAAAGAAAATGCATTTTCGGTAAGTCACAAAAAGTTATTAACCTTAAATTTTGATTATACAAATGTTATTATGATATATAGTATCGAGTAGTGTCCCTAATTGATGGATAAAGATCGTGGGTTCGATTCCCATACGAGACGGTTGTTGTGTGGTTCCCCAATATCTAAACAATATCCATTACCTGTGTTTATTGCTGAATATAATTTATATTTTAATTTTTTATTTATTTTCGTTATTTCAATTTTTGATTAAACAAAATTAATATTTATCCTTTCAGATTATTAATACTAGAAATGATATTAACTACGTTATTATATTATTCAACACTGACAATTGTATATGATTATTGGGTGAGTAAATTATATTTATGTTCACTACCACAACTATACGTATCACCATTTTAAGTGATTACTGCCGCCCAGGAACTCTTTCAAAATCTGGGGCATCGCAAAAAGCGTTGCCGCCCTTGGAGGTGGGAGCATATGATTTTTTTAAGGTACCCATGTTGTATTGATCAGGAAACAACGCCGAAAGAAGTTCATACCACATCTTTGTGGTACGTGAAAGAAAGATCCTTGACATCCGCAAAATAAAAGATCGCATCCCAACCAGGTGGTACGGATGGTATAGCAGGCGACGACGTGCTTTGTGGTGATAAAATTCGACAGCAGGCATTAGATCAAATAGGTCTTTGGAACACTCCCGATTGTAAATGCGACAGAAGTTCGACATAATGGCCAAGTCTACGCAATGCCAAAGCATTCAGCTGTTCACATAGCATTGGGACCCCGATAATTCGAATCGCTCACCGTTGTACGTGATCAAAGTGTAGAATCTGATACTGGGGTCATCCGGACCACAGATGAGAACAATACTCGATATGTAGCCAGACTTGCACCTTATCCGGCGCAAGTCTTTGATCACATGTCATTAGTGACACGCACGCTCTTTTGCCCTTCTCTTCCATAAAAAAAGTAATAATAATGAGCTAACACGTGACCGTAGCCAATCAGTATTATGGGCGTTACAGTCCCCGAGGAATTCGACTTCTTCAGGGAGTCTGTGAAGGCAGGTCGGCAGTCTTCGCCCCAAGATTTGATACTTTATCAAATCCTGGGGCCTCGCGTGTTTACAGGTTTCACCCTTTAAGCATTCTGACATGGTCATTCATGTCGACGCGTAGCCAGTGTACAGATATATCCCGACCTTCAAAATTCTCAAGACAGATATCCTCCGTAACGAACATACTCGTAGATACACCGGCATGTGGTATAAAATTATTGTCAAGTTTATCCCTGCTTTATAAGCTGTGTCGCTGATTTGAAATTTCTAAGTTACTATCTGAAACTTCAAGCTTCCCTGCATTTCTATGTGATTGTGGATGGCATTCAGGTAAAAATGAAATCCCCTAATATCGCTGTGTTGACTCGTCGTTTGCCCTCGGAAAACTTTTTTGCACTTCTCAGATACGATAAACGTCCCGAGAAAAATCCTAGAATCACTCCCCACGTTTTGGTCAAGGACAAGTTCTACGACTTCGTCAAAACCGGTATCCTCCTATAGTATATTTTTATAATCAAATACATTACGTTATTAATTATCAAGTACATTAAATAATCAAATGATATTGATTAATACACGTCGATATTCTGCGAGAGCGATTTTTCATCTACTAGTATAAACATTTAGTAAAAAGTAAAACTATTAGTATACGTTCATATTTCAGGGTCAAAAATTTCTAATCTATGTGAACTGGCGTGAAATGAGATCTCTGTACTCCTTTTGGCTTCTCTGCTCAGCCGCGTTCAACACTCGGAAGCATTGTAAGCTGTTGTTAAGATCCTTGTCTTCGAGATTAGTCTTCGATTTTCCCAACGGTAATTATTTATAATTCAGTATAACTTAATCGATAATTAATACTTCTAAACATTCTTCATTATATCTTATAATACCTCAAGTTTTATACACTTACACTATTATTGATTAAAGTTTAGTAAAACTATACTACAACTGCGATACCACTTAGAGTATTTGTGGATCAAAGAGCATTTAAAAGGCCTACAAATATTGAAAATCGGGCATTTGTGGTAAAAAAAGCATACCTGATGTTTCATTCAAAGTATTGTCCATCGTTTTCCAGCACCTTTTTCCATGTTTCTGGCAGCACACGGATGCCTCGTTAGAAGAATTCATCTTTTGAGGCTATCCATGAATCGACCCAATTTTTGGTCTCTTCATGGTAACTGTTGCTCAGAAAGACCATGTGCCATCGAACGAAATAGATGGTAATCAGATGGAGCAATGTCTGGTGAATAGGGTGGGTGGGGTAGAACTTCCCAATTAAGTGTTTCCAAATAAGTTTTTACCGGTGCCGCAATATGTGGACGAGCATTATCATGCAATAGGATAACTTTGTCGTATCTGGAGTAGTAGTGGGGGTGCTTTTCCTTGAATGCTCGAGTCAATCTCATAAATTTAGTTCAGTAGTCAGCCCCAGAAATGGTTTCAATCGGATTAAGCAGCTCATAGTACGCGAAACCAAGGTGATCCCACCAAATAAACAACAAGAGTGTTTTCCCATGAATATTTTTTTACAATCATGTACTGTGTGCAGAAAATCTAAGTTGTCAAAAATAAGTATTTAAACTGCGAGCTGCTGATTTAAGAGTTTGTAACATTTGGGGTTTCTGTTTCTGTGTTTAAAATTTATGACGACTAAATTGTTAAAAATATTAATAAAGTTTTTGCAGATATTAGAACAAAGAATTAAAAAAAACAACACATGAAAAGTTATATATAAAGACAATGAAAATCTAATTATTCCATAGAAATGTACGTCGTATCGTAATTTAGTAGATAACCCTATAATATAATCAATATGAGAACGTATTTCGTATTCTATTATATGCTTTCAGATAAATTCAGTGTTAGATCTTAACTCGGTTGCAATATATGAAAATTTATGTAGAACCCATAATCAAATTTAATCAAATAAGGTACGGCTTGACACAAAACGGACTCAAACGTCGCTACCCTTATATTCCTGATAGCATCTGACCTCGATGAACAACCTGAATATGCAATATAATAAGAAAATCGCCTTTCAGACGTGATCTAGTTACAATAACAATAAAAAAACCAGCCTTAATCTTCGTAACCATCCGACGAGCGTAAGCCGTAAATATCAGTCGAGCACTGAGTCACACGGAGTACATTAGATTCTGGAATCTATGGCCATCAATCAATAAATGAATAAAAAAATCGTATTACCCTTTATCTATC
This sequence comes from Melinaea menophilus ssp. n. AW-2005, assembly GCA_918358695.1. NCBI lineage: Eukaryota > Metazoa > Arthropoda > Insecta > Lepidoptera > Nymphalidae > Melinaea > Melinaea menophilus. The sequence goes on along the minus strand of OU911041.1, from coordinate 26,175,645 downwards.
ACTAGCGTCTCTAAGCCAAAATAAAAAAATAGCACCCTCTTACTTTGCCATCCGAGGTAGGTTATGGGTTGTTTTAAATAATATAATACATGGAAATGCTCTGGGAAATACATTTAAATTAGGATATTATGCTTCAGCTCTTTTGATTTGAGTTAATAAATGAAATAAGTACAAGCTACGTGAGTAATGTTAACAGTGGGTAATTACTTAAACCATTTAGAATGAATGATCCTAATAATATAAAAATATTATACTTACTAACTAATTTTTATTTTCTGCGATATAACATATTAATCGGGAGCGCACGCTAAATAATTTGTTCTCCCTTTAACTATCACTTATAATACACTTCAATAAGTAGAATTATATCTTTTATTCTAGTTCAACAACTTATAAATTATTTTAAACTCAAACTTATGTCATAAATTTGCTATATTGTTTGTTATTAATAATCAGTATTATTAAATTGTTATTACAACTGTAGTACTTTTCTATGTTATAGAGATTGATAATATTAAATAAAATAACTTCTTACACAAAATATCCCTATCACATCAAACCGCAAGTGGTTCAGCGGATCAGTGTTTAACGCTCAACAGCGGTGTCATGCCGAGTAATGTCTCCTCAGTTCACTTAGTATTCTAACTTGTTGCCCTCTACCGATATTTCACCCATTGAATCATCTCACGTAAAGTTAGATATCCAGATTTATCTGAAACTAAATCAAATATAAAACCAGTGAAGATGCAAATACCCAGGGTATTTATTTCCCGAACGAACTTTGACGAAATTATAAATGTTAATAAAAAAACTTTTTGAAATCCTTGAGATTGACTTCCCATTAAAAACTTCTTCATAAAAACTAAATCGATTGAACCATAAGACTTATCTTACTGCCAATGTCGCAGTAAGATTCTTTTTTTTTCGGAAGTATATGAATTTATTGCTTAGAAATCATAATAACAATTTAAAATGTATGTTTGTTTTTTTTTTATACTAAAATGTTGGTCTGATTTATTTCAGTATAACTTATATAATGTAATGCTAACCTATGGTAGTATGTATTTTTTTGTATTTATATATTCTTTTAATCATAAAACGTTACGGTTTAGGTAATATACATTAAATTTTCCTATAATTCTCAAAATGGTAATAACAGTTTAACCCAAATAATGGTGTAATTACGTTGTCGTTTCTTTCCACCAGTAAATAATGTTCATGAAATATTAATTAAGGTCCGATTGGCTGTCACGTGGCGTCACGCTACATGGATATTACGATCAACTTAAGTTTCAATTTGCGTGAAATGCCTTTAAAAGATAATCCAGAATTTTAATTTTAAGGAACGTGTGAAGCAACACGCAGAGCGCTTGATGGCTAAAGATTGATATGAACCATAAACATGTATAGTAATCATAAAGTGGTCGGAATTTAATTGCTGTTTAATTTTAAATCAATTTTTTTATGTTCTTATTGCACTGAGATCCTATTTCCGAAAAAAGACTAGAAAATGCAGTAAAAAATATATTTGCAATAGGGGACACATATAAGCTTTAAGTCACATTACATTTACTTAAATAAATTAGAAGACTGTGCGTGGATAGAAGATCATTTTTGCATAATTCATTATTTCGACATACAGAAGTAATTGCGTGCGACTACTACCTATTTTTAGTGAAAAGTTCCTCAGTAATCCTTTTTCTTTCAATCATCTATTTTTTTCAATTCCTTAGTGCAAAGTTCTTCTTTGCAACTGCTAATTTGATGAAATAGAACAAAATTTTGATTCCTACGTCTAGAGACAAGAAATGTTATACCAAACTACAATGGAGCTTTACACGTTGAAGGTTTACGATTCGTAATGCACTTAGAATAAAAAAAAACGAATTAGCTTAACTACTGCTAGTAGCGGAAATTTTATTTCGTTATTTTGTAATATTTATGGAATTCATATATGAATAATTGAAATAAAAAACTCATATTTTTATGATTTTCTACTGAAAACGTATAAAAATATTAGGTAAAAAAATTTACTTTGAGATCAGTAAAAATAAATGTTACTGTTTATAGTTATCTATATTTCTAAAGATGCGAAGTATTGCGAATTATTCAAAAGCTACAGTTTATTATTTCTAATGTGAATGTGACCAAGTAACGGAACGTTCCCGAATTGTTGTTGCCTTGTTCTTACAAGCTTTACAAGGATTAGAAAAAGCTTATTTTTTAATAGGCTAGAATTAGACATTGAGTTTAGAAGCATGTTTGAGTGTGAAATAAATTAGGAATAGTGTAAAAAAAATGGGAGGAGAATATAATTTAGTTACAATTTTTACACAAAAATCATTTTATAGGTTTTGCAGGGTAATAAAAAAATATATTTTGTAGGTTTATTAACAATTACTATTAAAGTATTTGAACTCTAACAAGTTATGGTTCTCAATAAAAAAATATAATGGCCGACTGTATTTAATGCATCATTAAATCACAGAACCACTTAAATGGAATTGTTCGATAAAAGTAAAATCACTGTCCGAACCATAGTACGAAGCCAACTCATTAATTTTCTTTTTTTTACTACATAATAAAAATAGTTTTTAGTTTTGTTACATGTTTTAAGAGAATAAGTAATAAACAAAAGTATAATTTGTATTTTTTAAATTAAATTCTATCTAGTTTACACACCATACACATAATCTAAACTTTATTAGCAGAGTTTAAGCTATTGAAAAAAGCTAAAACACAATATTCTCAAAAAAACCATCTGAAAATGTATTATATAATTTTATAGTCAAGTAACGCTCTTGAGGTCACTTCGAACGTTCAACTAAAAAATAAAACAATTTTAAGAAAAGCCTTAACTTCAATGGAGAATGTCTACAGCGGTTTTAAAACCATCAAGATATATAACGTAATTGTTATTGATAGTATTTTCCCAAAGAGGTAAATTACACTGAATTTTACAAAAAAACCTATATAATGCCTTTTGAATTTGAGCAACTTCGCATAAAATCTCGTTACGCTGAGACGGAAAACCATTAAAAGTAAAGAATATTAAAAAAACAATACTCTTATTTCTTTTAAGGATTTATAAATAAAATATAAGAATTAAGAACTGTTAACTTTATGAAATTAACACATTTTTCCTTACCCTAAAAATATTTCATTCAAAACATAAGATATCAGACACAAGTTAATAAAAAACTCGTATAATAATAACCTCCAACATCTAACGGTGTTGACTTTTTGTAACATGGAAACTTTTTTTTTTTTTTTTTTTTAATGACCGTAGACATTTGTCCATGCCTTTCATTGTGATTTTAAACAATTTTATTACGATTTTAATTGCGATGGTAACTTCGCAGGAAATTGTACACCTGCACAACATGGTAACTTTACATTGCCACAGAAAAATTCAGGTCTCCTCCAGACAATAAATTTACTTGATATTTAAGCTCGAAGAGATAAGTTAGTCACAACTACTCCACATCACGCAGTTTAGCAACTTTTGATAAATAAATTTCATGAAATTGACAAAAAAATTACAAATGTCTTTTTTTATAATGCTTAAAATATGTTTTCTCGAAAGATTTTTTCATTTGAGCAGAGACTAATATTTTTTAATACGTATTACTCCGTAGTAGTTTTTAACAGTGCCATAGTAATTATTATAACAATTAAAAATCGAATTGTAATAATCAACATTTATTTACAATTCGCAAGCTATTCTTGTATATATGATCCATATGTAAGTACATCATTCAATGTCATCATCAATGTCAATCATCATTAGCATATAAATTAAATATTGATTTTTCCTTTCCGTATTCACTAGAACAACTTTGTTAAATGAATATTAATGGGTATGAAATAACACCTACCAGAACTGGTTTTAACTAAAATAACGTCACAGCTTATTCGGAATTATTTTTGATTTAAGACAACTATGACTATTAGTATTAGACTAGAACTAACATATCTTCAGGACCAGCTTTTCACTTCTAGCACTTTTTTATGACTTTTAAAATATAAACTCCAAAGAAATTTTTATACTATTTTAATTCTTATACGTAATTTGATTAATAAAAACGCTGTAAGTGGTTTTCGCAAAAGAACAGCAAAATAATGATTAAAGTTGCCGACATGCAATGGGGCATGAAATGTATGACATAATTAAAATGTAAATCAGAATATTGTGGGTTTATTTTTTTTTTGTTAACATGAGTGTATTTTAATGAAAGGGTGACATAAAATATATTGTCGTTTTAAAAGTAAATTTGTTAAAAAACCAATTTACTAAAATGCTATTGTGTTTTTGAAAAGCATGTTACAAATCTATGATTTCCACCAGATTGCGTTTTTTGCTTGATATTACCGATTGCTTCAAAAATTCATATCATACCTTATCTTCTGAAATCGAAGATAACTTCTTCTTCTCCTGCCAGACGTCCACTGCAAGGTATAGGTCTCCCCCAAAAATCGTCAATATTCTTGCATTGCCTGCATCCAGCGACTTCCTCCGATCTGGGTTATGTTCTCGAATGATTTAGTGGGAGGCTTACCCACGCCGTGTCTACCGGTTCATGGCCGTCCCTCGAGAAATTTTCACACCATCGACCGTCGGTTGCACAAGCAATGTGCTCTGCCAATTACCACACGAGCAATTCCTCGAGCTTGATCGGTGATCTTGGTTTTTCTCCGGATCTCCTTGTTTTTTATATAATCTCGCAGTGAAACTCCGACCTTCACCCTTTCCATTGCCCTCTGGTGATCTTAAAGCCATCCCATCCTATCGTAAAACCACATCTTAGAGTCATAATGAGTTATGAATAATGACTCATTAATGATGACTCATTGGCAACACACATTAGTCAAAGACCTTCGTCTTCAGACATTGCGGTATTTGGTACGTGAAGTTATTTTGGAGCTTCCCGAGCATTGCCCATCCGAATTGGATTTGGCAAGTAATTTCTTGAAGTTGGCCCTACCTAGCTGGACAGTTTGTCCCAAATATATGTAATAATCTACAGTTTTGAGTGTAGCACCTACAACAATTAGTTGAAGCTCTACTGAGATCATCGATCAATATACCCAGGTCTTACATAATCTCAGCCATTATATCTACGTTATTGGAAAACCGAAAGATAAGTGATGTATTTGCCTTTTATGTTGATGTCGAGCCCGCCTAGTCCATGAGCTTGAAGACATCTTCCAATGCAGTGGGGAACAGTTTTGGAGAGATAACATACATATGCGCCCTTAGAACCTCACCCCTAATTCCATGTTAACCTAGCACCATGTCCTTCTTGATCTGTTTGAGGGCCAAATTAATCTTGAACCGATTAATTTCTGGAAGATCTTCGGTATAGCGTCGAGTCAATGTAACTCCTGGATCTTTGTCCAGATTTTTTCACGTATCGAATAATATAACTACCTGTAGAATTTCTTGGTTGTGAAAACACCAGTCTTGATCAATATAAATAAATAAAATAAAATAAAATAAATGCATAAATAAATATATAATCAAACATAAATAAAATAAAATAAAATAAAATATGCTTATTAGTTAGTAGTATTGACATTTTAACTCCTTTTAACATTATATTTTACTTTTATCTCTCCTGAGCACCGCAATACGATGAAATTAGTGGGAAAGTTCATAAGTCACTTCACTTTCTAGGACAGTTGTACAATTTATTTCCTTTCTATTCCAAAATAATGCTGGTACAAACTTTTCTCTATTTACGTCTTGACTTTGCCGATATCTGGTATTTAGATGAATTTGACGAGATAATTGATAAGCTTGATAGACTAAAGAAAATTATGCATTCGTTTTATTTGAGGATTGCCCAAATTTCACAATATATACGAGTATTAAAATCAATTAAGTGGCTTCCTGTTCGTCTACAACGGGGTTCACATTGTATCAATTCATTTAATATTTTAAATGATGATTCTCCCTTTCAGTTTTAAGAGCGATTTCATGTGTCACCACTGGTCTTATCTCGTGAATGTGTCCCTTTGTAATCCCTAGTAGTGTTTTTTTAGACATGCATGTTTAAAAAAAAATTGCTCACCGTTATTGTGGCTCGCCTCTGGAACTCTCTTCCCAATAGTATTCTGGATGACAACCCTATATATACTATATATATAGGGTTATACTATACGTTATACTATACTACTATATATATAATGTATATACTAAATATATGTATAAACTATATCTTTCAGTTACATGGTAAGGTTTTAATCTCAAAGTGAGTTCTATTACTTACATTTTAGAATAAATAGTTATAGATTAGGTCTTAATGCCGCAGATTTCCACAAGAAATCGATGATTAGGTCTTACTTTCTAAATTTAAGTGCGACATTAAACATGTGTTTTTAGAGGCTAAGACTATATCTTGCAGTTACATGGTTAGGTTTTAATCTCAAAGTAATTTCTATTACTTACATTTTAGAATAAATTGTTATAGATTAGGTCTTGACGCCGCAGATTACCACAAGAAATCGATGATTAGGGCTTACTGTCTAAATTTAAGTGCGACATTAAACGTGTGTTTTTAGAGGCTAAGACTATATCTTGCAGTTACATGGTTATGTTTTAATCTCAAAGTAAGTTCTATTACTTCTATTGTAGAAAAAATTTTTATAGATTAGGTCTTGACGCCGCAGATTACCACAACAAATTAATGATTACGGATTACTGTTTAAATTTAAGTGCGACATTAAACGTGTGTTTTTAAAGGCTAAGACTATATCTTGCAGTTACATGGTTAGGTTTTAATCTCAAAGTAAGTTCTATTACTTACATTGTAGAATAAATTTTTATAGATTAGGTCTTGACGCCGCAGATTACCACAAGAAATCAGTGATTAGGGCGTACTGTCTAAATTTAAGTGCGACATTAAACGTATGTTTTTAGAGGCTAAGACTATATCTTGCAGTTACATGGTTAGGTTTTAATCTCAAAGTAAGTTCTATTACTTAGATTTTAGAATAATTTGTTATAGATTAGGTATTGGCGCCGCAGATTACCACAAGAAATCAATGATTAGAGCTTACTTTCTAAATTTAAGTGCGACATTATACGTGTGTTTTTAGAGGCTAAGACTATATCTTGCAGTTACATGGTTAGGTTTTAATCTCAAAGAAATTTCTATTACTTACATTTTAGAATAAATTGTTATAGATTAGGTCTTGACGCCGCAGATTACCACAAGAAATCAATGATTAGGGCTTACTGTCTAAATTTAAGTGCGACATTAAACATGTGTTTTTAGAGGCTAAGACTATATCTTTCAGTTACATGGTGTGGTTTTAATCTCAAAGTGAGTTCTATTACTTACATTTTAGAATAAATTGTTATAGATTAGGTCTTGACGCCGCAGATTACCACAAGAAATCAATGATTAGGGCTTACTGGCTTAATTTAAGTGCGACATTAAACGTGTGTTTTTAGAGGCTAAGACTATATCTTGCAGTTACATGGTTAGGTTTTAATCTCAAAGTAAGTTCTATTACTTACATTTTAGAATAAATTGTTATAGATTAGGTCTTGACGCCGCAGATTACCACAAGAAATCAATGATTAGGGCTTACTGGCTTAATTTAAGTGCGACATTAAACGTGTGTTTTTAGAGGATAAGGATATATCTTGCAGTTACATGGTTAGGTTTTAATCTCAAAGTAAGTTCTATTACTTACATTTTAGAATAAATTGTTATAGATTAGGTCTTGAAGCCGCAGATTACCACAAGAAATCAATGATTTGGGCGTACTGTCAAAATTTAAGTGCGACATTAAACGTTTGTTTTTAGAGGCTAAGACTATATCTTGCAGTTACATGGTTAGGTTTTAATCTCAAAGTAAGTTCTATTACTTAGATTTTAGAATAATTTGTTATAGATTAGGTATTGGCGCCGCAGATTACCACAAGAAATCAATGATTAGAGCTTACTTTCTAAATTTAAGTGCGACATTATACGTGTGTTTTTAGAGGCTAAGACTATATCTTGCAGTTACATGGTTAGGTTTTAATGTCAAATTAATTTCTATTACTTACATTTAAGAACAAATTGTTATAGATTAGGTCCTGACGCCGCAGATTACCACAAGAAATCAATGATTAGCGTTTACTGTCTAAATTTAAGTGCGACATTATACGTGTATTTTTAGAGGCTAAGACTATATCTTGCAGTTACATGGTTATGTTTTAATCTCAAAGTAAGTTCTATTACTTCTATTGTAGAATAAATTTTTATAGATTTGGTCTTGACGCCGCAGATTACCACAACAAATTAATGATTAAGGATTACTGTCTAAATTTAAGTGCGACATTAAACGTGTGTTTTTAAAGGCTAAGACTATATCTTGCAGTTACATGGTTAGGTTTTAATCTCAAAGTTAGTTCTATTACTTACATTTTAGAATAAATTGTTAAAGACTATGTCTTAACGCCGCAGATTTCCACAAGAAATCGATGATTAGGGCTTACTTTCTAAATTTAAGCTCAACATTAAACGTGTGTTTTTAGAGGCTAAGACTATATCTTGCAGTTACATGGTTAGGTTTTAATCTCAAAGTAAGTTCTATTACTTACATTTTAGAATAAATTGTTATAGATTAGGTCTTGACGCCGCAGATTACCACAAGAAATCAATGATTAGGGCTTACTGGCTTAATTTAAGTGCGACATTAAACGTGTGTTTTTAGAGGATAAGGATATATCTTGCAGTTACATGGTTAGGTTTTAATCTCAAAGTAAGTTCTATTACTTACATTTTAGAATAAATTGTTATAGATTAGGTCTTGAAGCCGCAGATTACCACAAGAAATCAATGATTTGGGCGTACTGTCAAAATTTAAGTGCGACATTAAACGTTTGTTTTTAGAGGCTAAGACTATATCTTGCAGTTACATGGTTAGGTTTTAATCTCAAAGTAAGTTCTATTACTTAGATTTTAGAATAATTTGTTATAGATTAGGTATTGGCGCCGCAGATTACCACAAGAAATCAATGATTAGAGCTTACTTTCTAAATTTAAGTGCGACATTATACGTGTGTTTTTAGAGGCTAAGACTATATCTTGCAGTTACATGGTTAGGTTTTAATGTCAAATTAATTTCTATTACTTACATTTAAGAACAAATTGTTATAGATTAGGTCCTGACGCCGCAGATTACCACAAGAAATCAATGATTAGCGTTTACTGTCTAAATTTAAGTGCGACATTATACGTGTATTTTTAGAGGCTAAGACTATATCTTGCAGTTACATGGTTATGTTTTAATCTCAAAGTAAGTTCTATTACTTCTATTGTAGAATAAATTTTTATAGATTTGGTCTTGACGCCGCAGATTACCACAACAAATTAATGATTAAGGATTACTGTCTAAATTTAAGTGCGACATTAAACGTGTGTTTTTAAAGGCTAAGACTATATCTTGCAGTTACATGGTTACGTTTTAATCTCAAAGTAAGTTCTATTACTTACATTTTAGAATAAATTGTTATAGATTAGGTCTTGACGCCGCAGATTACCACAAGAAATCAATGATAAGGGCTTACTGGCTTAATTTAAGTGCGACATTAAACGTGTGTTTTTAGAGGATAAGACTATATCTTGCAGTTACATGGTTAGGTTTTAATCTCAAAGTAAGTTCTATTACTTACATTTTAGAATAAATTGTTATAGATTAGGTCTTGACGCCGCAGATTACCACAAGAAATCAATGATTAGGGCGTACTGTCAAAATTAAAGTGCGACATTAAACGTGTGTTTTTAAAGGCTAAGACTATATCTTGCAGTTACATGGTTAGGTTTTAATCTCAAAGTAAGTTCTATTACTTACATTGTAGAATAAATTTTTATAGATTAGGTCTTGACGCCGCAGATTACCACAAGAAATCAGTGATTAGGGCGTACTGTCTAAATTTAAGTGCGACATTAAACGTATGTTTTTAGAGGCTAAGACTATATCTTGCAGTTACATGGTTAGGTTTTAATCTCAAAGTAAGTTCTATTACTTAGATTTTAGAATAATTTGTTATAGATTAGGTATTGGCGCCGCAGATTACCACAAGAAATCAATGATTAGAGCTTACTTTCTAAATTTAATTGCGACATTATACGTGTGTTTTTAGAGGCTAAGACTATATCGTGCAGTTACATGGTTAGGTTTTAATGTCAAATTAATTTCTATTACTTACATTTAAGAACAAATTGTTATAGATTAGGTCCGGACGCCGCAGATTACCACAAGAAATCAATGATTAGCGTTTACTGTCTAAATTTAAGTGCGACATTATACGTGTATTTTTAGAGGCTAAGACTATATCTTGCAGTTACATGGTTATGTTTTAATCTCAAAGTAAGTTCTATTACTTCTATTGTAGAATAAATTTTTATAGATTAGGTCTTGACGCCGCAGATTACCACAACAAATTAATGATTACGGATTACTGTTTAAATTTAAGTGCGACATTAAACGTGTGTTTTTAAAGGCTAAGACTATATCTTGCAGTTACATGGTTAGGTTTTAATCTCAAAGTAAGTTCTATTACTTACATTGTAGAATAAATTTTTATAGATTAGGTCTTGACGCCGCAGATTACCACAACAAATTAATGATTACGGATTACTGTTTAAATTTAAGTGCGACATTAAACGTGTGTTTTTAAGGGCTAAGACTATATCTTGCAGTTACATGGTTAGGTTTTAATCTCAAAGTTAGTTCTATTACTTACATTTTAGAATAAATTGTTAAAGACTATGTCTTAACGCCGCAGATTTCCACAAGAAATCGATGATTAGGGCTTACTTTCTAAATATAAGCTCAACATTAAACGTGTGTTTTTAGAGGCTAAGACTATATCTTTCAGTTACATGGTAATGTTTTAATCTCAAAGTGAGTTCTATTACTTACATTTTAGAATAAATAGTAATAGATTAGGTCTTGGCGCCGCAGATTACCACAAGAAATCAATGATTAGGGCTGACTGGCTTAATTTAAGTGCGACATTAAACGTGTAGTTTTAGAGGCTAAGACTATATCTTTCAGTTACATGGTAAGGTTTTAATCTCAAAGTGAGTTCTATTACTTACATTTTAGAATAAATAGTTATAGATTAGGTCTTAATGCCGCAGATTTCCACAAGAAATCGATGATTAGGTCTTACTTTCTAAATTTAAGTGCGACATTAAACATGTGTTTTTAGAGGCTAAGACTATATCTTGCAGTTACATGGTTAGGTTTTAATCTCAAAGTTAGTTCTATTACTTACATTTTAGAATAAATTGTTATAGATTAGGTCTTGACGCCGCAGATTACCACAAGAAATCGATGATTAGGGCTTACTGTCTAAATTTAAGTGCGACATTAAACGTGTGTTTTTAGAGGCTAAGACTATATCTTGCAGTTACATGGTTATGTTTTAATCTCAAAGTAAGTTCTATTACTTCTATTGTAGAATAAATTTTTATAGATTAGGTCTTGACGCCGCAGATTACCACAACAAATTAATGATTACGGATTACTGTTTAAATTTAAGTGCGACATTAAACATGTGTTTTTTGAGACTAAGACTATATCTTGCAGTTACATGGTTAGGTTTTAATCTCAAAGTAAGTTCTACTACTTACATTGTAGAATAAATTTTTATAGATTAGGTCTTGACGCCGCAGACTACCACAAGAAATCAATGATTAGGGCTTACTGTAAAAATTTAAGTGCGACATTAAGAGTGTGTTTTTAGAGGCTAAGACTATATCTTGCAGTTACATGGTTAGGTTTTAATCTCAAAGTAAGTTCTATTACTTACATTTTAGAATAAATTGTTATAGACTAGGTCTTAGCGCCGCAGATTACCAAAAGAAATCAATGATAAGGGCTTACTGTCTAAATTTAAGTGCGAAATTAAACGTGTGTTTTTAGAGGCTAAGACTATATCTTGCAGTTACATGGTTAGGTTTTAATCTCAAAGTAAGTTCTACTACTTACATTGTAGAAAAAAATTTTATAGATTCGGTCTTGACGCCGCAGACTACCACAAGAAATCAATGATTAGGGCTTACTGTCAAAATTTAAGTGCGACATTAAAAGTGTGTTTTTAGAGGCTAAGACTATATCTTGCAGTTACATGGTTAGGTTTTAATCTCAAAGTTAGTTCTATTACTTACATTTTAGAATAAATTGTTAAAGACTATGTCTTAAAGCCGCAGATTTCCACAAGAAATCGATGATTAGGGCTTACTTTCTAAATTTAAGCTCAACATTAAACGTGTGTTTTTAGAGGCTAAGACTATATCTTGCAGTTACATGGTTAGGTTTTAATCTCAAAGTAAGTTCTATTACTTACATTGTAGAATAAATTTTTATAGATTAGGTCTTGACGCCGCAGATTACCACAAGACATAAATGATTAGGGCTTACTGTCTAAATTTAAGTGCGACATTAAACGTATGTTTTTAGAGGCTAAGACTATATCTTGCAGTTACATGGTTAGGTTTTAATCTCAAAGTAAGTTCTATTACTTACATTTTAGAATAAATTGTTATAGATTAGGTCTTGACGCCGCAGATTACCACAAGAAATCAATGATTAGGGCTTACTGGCTTAATTTAAGTGCGACATTAAACGTGTGTTTTTAGAGGCTAAGACTATATCTTGCAGTTACATGGTTAGGTTTTAATCTCAAAGAAATTTCTATTACTTACATTTTAGAATAAATTGTTATAGATTAGGTCTTGACGCCGCAGATTACCACAAGAAATCAATGATTAGGGCTTACTGGCTTAATTTAAGTGCGACATTAAACGTGTGTTTTTAGAGGCTAAGACTATATCTTGCAGTTACATGGTTAGGTTTTAATCTCAAAGAAATTTCTATTACTTACATTTTAGAATAAATTGTTATAGATTAGGTCTTGACGCCGCAGATTACCACAAGAAATCAATGATTAGGGCTTACTGTCTAAATTTAAGTGCGACATTAAACATGTGTTTTTAGAGGCTAAGACTATATCTTTCAGTTACATGGTGTGGTTTTAATCTCAAAGTGAGTTCTATTACTTACATTTTAGAATAAATTGTTATAGATTAGGTCTTTGCGCCGCAGATTACCACAAGAAATCAATGATTAGGGCTTACTGGCTTAATTTAAGTGCGACATTAAACGTGTGTTTTTAGAGGCTAAGACTATATCTTGCAGTTACATGGTTAGGTTTTAATCTCAAAGTAAGTTCTATTACTTACATTTTAGAATAAATTGTTATAGATTAGGTCTTGCCGCCGCAGATTACCACAAGAAATCAATGATTAGGGCTTACTGGCTTAATTTAAGTGCGACATTAAACGTGTGTTTTTAGAGGATAAGGATATATCTTGCAGTTACATGGTTAGGTTTTAATCTCAAAGTAAGTTCTATTACTTACATTTTAGAATAAATTGTTATAGATTAGGTCTTGAAGCCGCAGATTACCACAAGAAATCAATGATTAGGGCGTACTGTCAAAATTTAAGTGCGATATTAAACGTTTGTTTTTAGAGGCTAAGACTATATCTTGCAGTTACATGGTTAGGTTTTAATCTCAAAGTAAGTTCTATTACTTACATTTTAGAATAAATTGTTGTAGATTAGGTCTTGGCGCCGCAGATTACCAAAAGAAATCATTGATTAGGGCTTACTGTCTAAATTTAAGTGCGACATTAAACGTGTGTTTTTAGTGGCTAAGACTATATCTTGCAGTTACATGGTTAGGTTTTAATCTCAAAGTAAGTTCTATTACTTACATTGTAGAATAAATTGTTATAGATTAGGTCTTGACGCCGCAGACTACCACAAGAAATCAATGATTAGGGCTTACTGGTTTAATTTAAGTGCGACATTAAAAGTGTGTTTTTAGAGGCTAAGACTATATCTTGCAGTTACATGGTTAGGTTTTAATCTCAAAGTAAGTTCTATTACTTACATTGTAGAATAAATTTTTATAGATTAGGTCTTGACGCCGCAGATTACCACAAGACATAAATGATTAGGGCTTACTGTCTAAATTTAAGTGCGACATTAAACGTATGTTTTTAGAGGCTAAGACTATATCTTGCAGTTACATGGTTAGGTTTTAATCTCAAAGTAAGTTCTATTACTTACATTTTAGAATAAATTGTTATAGATTAGGTCTTGACGCCGCAGATTACCACAAGAAATCAATGATTAGGGCTTACTGGCTTAATTTAAGTGCGACATTAAACGTGTGTTTTTAGAGGCTAAGACTATATCTTGCAGTTACATGGTTAGGTTTTAATCTCAAAGAAATTTCTATTACTTACATTTTAGAATAAATTGTTATAGATTAGGTCTTGACGCCGCAGATTACCACAAGAAATCAATGATTAGGGCTTACTGTCTAAATTTAAGTGCGACATTAAACATGTGTTTTTAGAGGCTAAGACTATATCTTTCAGTTACATGGTGTGGTTTTAATCTCAAAGTGAGTTCTATTACTTACATTTTAGAATAAATTGTTATAGATTAGGTCTTGACGCCGCAGATTACCACAAGAAATCAATGATTAGGGCTTACTGGCTTAATTTAAGTGCGACATTAAACGTGTGTTTTTAGAGGCTAAGACTATATCTTGCAGTTACATGGTTAGGTTTTAATCTCAAAGTAAGTTCTATTACTTACATTTTAGAATAAATTGTTATAGATTAGGTCTTGACGCCGCAGATTACCACAAGAAATCAATGATTAGGGCTTACTGGCTTAATTTAAGTGCGACATTAAACGTGTGTTTTTAGAGGCTAAGACTATATCTTGCAGTTACATGGTTAGGTTTTAATCTCAAAGTAAGTTCTATTACTTACATTTTAGAATAAATTGTTATAGATTAGGTCTTGACGCCGCAGATTACCACAAGAAATCAATGATTAGGGCTTACTGGCTTAATTTAAGTGCGACATTAAACGTGTGTTTTTAGAGGATAAGGATATATCTTGCAGTTACATGGTTAGGTTTTAATCTCAAAGTAAGTTCTATTACTTACATTTTAGAATAAATTGTTATAGATTAGGTCTTGAAGCCGCAGATTACCACAAGAAATCAATGATTTGGGCGTACTGTCAAAATTTAAGTGCGACATTAAACGTTTGTTTTTAGAGGCTAAGACTATATCTTGCAGTTACATGGTTAGGTTTTATTCTCAAAGTAAGTTCTATTACTTAGATTTTAGAATAATTTGTTATAGATTAGGTATTGGCGCCGCAGATTACCACAAGAAATCAATGATTAGAGCTTACTTTCTAAATTTAAGTGCGACATTATACGTGTGTTTTTAGAGGCTAAGTCTTAGCCTCTAAAATTCCCGCCATTTTGTGGGTGGGATTCTGTGTAAGTTTAAAAAAAAAATTTTTTTCTTCACTTTTTTGCTTCATAAACATTAAACGCGTTTTTCTAAAAACTACTTTTTCGAAGTCTGTGTTAACTGCCATTTGAAAACTACTCGACCGATTCATTTCCAACTTTGTACACATTTTTTTCATATAAAATACCTCCCCCCTACGTTTTGTAAAAATTTTTTTTTTAACATTAAGGGTGTTTCCCACCCACAAAATGGCGGGAATTTTAGTCGAAAATAACGGTTCACACTTTAGATGAAAGCCAAAAATTTTTAAATTACAAAAAAAAAAATCAGAGAACGTTGGGGGGAAGATTTGTTTATAATTTAACTAAATTTTTATGGTTTTTCATTTTCAGATAATTTTCAGCCGAGTTACAGTGAACACCGCAAATTGTTTTTTTTTTCTATACTTCCTGGGGAAAGCTCTGTCACGGGCTAATGGTTTAATATTTTTGCATGAAAAATTTACAGAACATAGTCAAAACTAAGTTCAATAATGTATAGAAGGTTTGAATAAAATTGCTCAATCGATATTTGAGATAAAAAATCACAAAAAAGTGTTTTTTTTTACGCTGAAACCCTTACCCCTCCCTTAATGTCAAATTAATTTCTATTACTTACATTTAAGAACAAATTGTTATAGATTAGGTCCTGACGCCGCAGATTACCACAAGAAATCAATGATTAGCGTTTACTGTCTAAATTTAAGTGCGACATTATACGTGTATTTTTAGAGGCTAAGACTATATCTTGCAGTTACATGGTTATGTTTTAATCTCAAAGTAAGTTCTATTACTTCTATTGTAGAATAAATTTTTATAGATTTGGTCGTGACGCCGCAGATTACCACAACAAATTAATGATTAAGGATTACTGTCTAAATTTAAGTGCGACATTAAACGTGTGTTTTTAAAGGCTAAGACTATATCTTGCAGTTACATGGTTAGGTTTTAATCTCAAAGTTAGTTCTATTACTTACATTTTAGAATAAATTGTTAAAGACTATGTCTTAACGCCGCAGATTTCCACAAGAAATCGATGATTAGGGCTTACTTTCTAAATTTAAGCTCAACATTAAACGTGTGTTTTTAGAGGCTAAGACTATATTTTGCAGTTACATGGTTAGGTTTTAATCTCAAAGTAATTTCTATTACTTACATTTTAGAATAAATTGTTATAGATTAGGTCTTGACGCCGCAGATTACCACAAGAAATCGATGATTAGGGCTTACTGTCTAAATTTAAGTGCGACATTAAACGTGTGTTTTTAGAGGCTAAGACTATATCTTGCAGTTACATGGTTATGTTTTAATCTCAAAGTAAGTTCTATTACTTCTATTGTAGAATAAATTTTTATAGATTAGGTCATGACGCCGCAGATTACCACAACAAATTAATGATTACGGATTACTGTTTAAATTTAAGTGCGACATTAAACGTGTGTTTTTAGAGGCTAAGACTATATCTTGCAGTTACATGGTTATGTTTTAATCTCAAAGTAAGTTCTATTACTTCTATTGTAGAATAAATTTTTATAGATTAGGTCTTGACGCCGCAGATTACCACAACAAATTAATGATTACGGATTACTGTTTAAATTTAAGTGCGACATTAAACGTGTGTTTTTAAAGGCTAAGACTATATCTTGCAGTTACATGGTTAGGTTTTAATCTCAAAGTAAGTTCTATTACTTACATTGTAGAATAAATTTTTATAGATTAGGTCTTGACGCCGCAGATTACCACAAGAAATCAGTGATTAGGGCGTACTGTCTAAATTTAAGTGCGACATTAAACGTATGTTTTTAGAGGCTAAGACTATATCTTGCAGTTACATGGTTAGGTTTTAATCTCAAAGTAAGTTCTATTACTTAGATTTTAGAATAATTTGTTATAGATTAGGTATTGGCGCCGCAGATTACCACAAGAAATCAATGATTAGAGCTTACTTTTTAAATTTAATTGCGACATTATACGTGTGTTTTTAGAGGCTAAGACTATATCGTGCAGTTACATGGTTAGGTTTTAATGTCAAATTAATTTCTATTACTTACATTTAAGAACAAATTGTTATAGATTAGGTCCGGACGCCGCAGATTACCACAAGAAATCAATGATTAGCGTTTACTGTCTAAATTTAAGTGCGACATTATACGTGTATTTTTAGAGGCTAAGACTATATCTTGCAGTTACATGGTTATGTTTTAATCTCAAATTAAGTTCTATTACTTCTATTGTAGAATAAATTTTTATAGATTTGGTCTTAACGCCGCAAATTACCACAACAAATTAATGATTAAGGATTACTGTCTAAATTTAAGTGCGACATTAACCGTGTGTTTTTAAAGGCTAAGACTATATCTTGCAGTTACATGGTTAGGTTTTAATCTCAAAGTTAGTTCTATTACTTACATTTTAGAATAAATTGTTAAAGACTATGTCTTAACGCCGCAGATTTCCACAAGAAATCGATGATTAGGGCTTACTTTCTAAATATAAGCTCAACATTAAACGTGTGTTTTTAGAGGCTAAGACTATATCTTTCAGTTACATGGTAAGGTTTTAATCTCAAAGTGAGTTCTATTACTTACATTTTAGAATAAATAGTAATAGATTAGGTCTTGGCGCCGCAGATTACCACAAGAAATCAATGATTAGGGCTGACTGGCTTAATTTAAGTGCGACATTAAACGTGTAGTTTTAGAGGCTAAGACTATATCTTTCAGTTACATGGTAAGGTTTTAATCTCAAAGTGAGTTCTATTACTTACATTTTAGAATAAATAGTTATAGATTAGGTCTTAATGCCGCAGATTTCCACAAGAAATCGATGATTAGGTCTTACTTTCTAAATTTAAGTGCGACATTAAACATGTGTTTTTAGAGGCTAAGACTATATCTTGCAGTTACATGGTTAGGTTTTAATCTCAAAATTAGTTCTATTACTTACATTTTAGAATAAATTGTTATAGATTAGGTCTTGACGCCGCAGATTACCACAAGAAATCGATGATTAGGGCTTACTGTCTAAATTTAAGTGCGACATTAAACGTGTGTTTTTAGAGGCTAAGACTATATCTTGCAGTTACATGGTTATGTTTTAATCTCAAAGTAAGTTCTATTACTTCTATTGTAGAATAAATTTTTATAGATTAGGTCTTGACGCCGCAGATTACCACAACAAATTAATGATTACGGATTACTGTTTAAATTTAAGTGCGACATTAAACATGTGTTTTTTGAGGCTAAGACTATATCTTGCAGTTACATGGTTAGGTTTTAATCTCAAAGTAAGTTCTACTACTTACATTGTAGAATAAATTTTTATAGATTAGGTCTTGACGCCGCAGACTACCACAAGAAATCAATGATTAGGGCTTACTGTAAAAATTTAAGTGCGACATTAAGAGTGTGTTTTTAGAGGCTAAGACTATATCTTGCAGTTACATGGTTAGGTTTTAATCTCAAAGTAAGTTCTATTACTTACCTTTTAGAATAAATTGTTATAGACTAGGTCTTAGCGCCGCAGATTACCAAAAGAAATCAATGATAAGGGCTTACTGTCTAAATTTAAGTGCGAAATTAAACGTGTGTTTTTAGAGGCTAAGACTATATCTTGCAGTTACATGGTTAGGTTTTAATCTCAAAGTTAGTTCTATTACTTACATTTTAGAATAAATTTTTAAAGATTAGGTCTTATTGCCGCAGATTTCCACAAGAAATCGATGATTAGGGCTTACTTTCTAAATTTAAGTGCGACATTAAACATGTGTTTTTAGAGGCTAAGACTATATTTTGCAGTTACATGGTTAGGTTTTAATCTCAAAGTAAGTTCTACTACTTACATTGTAGAATAAATTTTTATAGATTCGGTCTTGACGCCGCAGACTACCACAAGAAATCAATGATTAGGGCTTACTGTCAAAATTTAAGTGCGACATTAAAAGTGTGTTTTTAGAGGCTAAGACTATATCTTGCAGTTACATGGTTAGGTTTTAATCTCAAAGTTAGTTCTATTACTTACATTTTAGAATAAATTCTTAAAGACTATGTCTTAAAGCCGCAGATTTCCACAAGAAATCGATGATTAGGGCTTACTTTCTAAATTTAAGCTCAACATTAAACGTGTGTTTTTAGAGGCTAAGACTATATCTTGCAGTTACATGGTTAGGTTTTAATCTCAAAGTAATTTCTATTACTTACATTTTAGAATAAATTGTTATAGATTAGGTCTTGACGCCGCAGATTACCACAAGAAATCAATGATTAGGGCTTACTGTCTAAATTTAAGTGCGACATTAAACATGTGTTTTTAGAGGCTAAGACTATATCTTGCAGTTACATGGTTAGGTTTTAATCTCAAAGTAAGTTCTACTACTTACATTGTAGAATAAATTTTTATAGATTAGGTCTTGACGCCGCAGACTACCACAAGAAATCAATGATTAGGGCTTACTGTCTAAATTTAAGTGCGACATTAAACATGTGTTTTTAGAGGCTAAGACTATATCTTGCAGTTACATGGTTAGGTTTTAATCTCAAAGTAAGTTCTATTACTTACATTGTAGAATAAATTGTTATAGATTAGGTCTTGACGCCGCAGATTACCACAAGAAATCAATGATAAGGGCTTACTGTCTAAATTTAAGTGCGAAATTAAACGTGTGTTTTTAGAGGCTAAGACTATATCTTGCAGTTACATGGTTAGGTTTTAATCTCAAAGTTAGTTCTATTACTTACATTTTAGAATAAATTGTTATAGGTTAGGTCTTGACGCCGCAGATTACCACAAGAAATCAATGATTAGGGCTTACTGGTTTAATTTAAGTGCGACATTAAAAGTGTGTTTTTAGAGGCTAAGACTATATCTTGCAGTTACATGGTTAGGTTTTAATCTCAAAGTAAGTTCTATTACTTACATTGTAGAATAAATTTTTATAGATTAGGTCTTGACGCCGCAGATTACCACAAGACATAAATGATTAGGGCTTACTGTCTAAATTTAAGTGCGACATTAAACGTATGTTTTTAGAGGCTAAGACTATATCTTGCAGTTACATGGTTAGGTTTTAATCTCAAAGAAATTTCTATTACTTACATTGTAGAATAAATTGTTATAGATTAGGTCTTGACGCCGCAGATTACCACAAGAAATCAATGATAAGGGCTTACTGTCTAAATTTAAGTGCGAAATTAAACGTGTGTTTTTAGAGGCTAAGACTATATCTTGCAGTTACATGGTTAGGTTTTAATCTCAAAGTTAGTTCTATTACTTACATTTTAGAATAAATTGTTATAGATTAGGTCTTGACGCCGCAGATTACCACAAGAAATCAATGATTAGGGCTTACTGGTTTAATTTAAGTGCGACATTAAAAGTGTGTTTTTAGAAGCTAAGACTATATCTTGCAGTTACATGGTTAGGTTTTAATCTCAAAGTAAGTTCTATTACTTACATTGTAGAATAAATTTTTATAGATTAGGTCTTGACGCCGCAGATTACCACAAGACATAAATGATTAGGGCTTACTGTCTAAATTTAAGTGCGACATTAAACGTATGTTTTTAGAGGCTAAGACTATATCTTGCAGTTACATGGTTAGGTTTTAATCTCAAAGAAATTTCTATTACTTACATTTTAGAATAAATTGTTATAGATTAGGTCTTGACGCCGCAGATTACCACAAGAAATCAATGATTAGGGCTTACTGTCTAAATTTAAGTGCGACATTAAACATGTGTTTTTAGAGGCTAAGACTATATCTTGCAGTTACATGGTTAGGTTTTAATCTCAAAGTTAGTTCTATTACTTACATTTTAGAATAAATTGTTATAGATTAGGTCTTGACGCCGCAGATTACCACAAGAAATCGATGATTAGGGCTTACTGTCTAAATTTAAGTGCGACATTAAACGTGTGTTTTTAGAGGCTAAGACTATATCTTGCAGTTACATGGTTAGGTTTTAATCTCAAAGTAAGTTCTATTACTTACCTTTTAGAATAAATTGTTATAGACTAGGTCTTAGCGCCGCAGATTACCAAAAGAAATCAATGATAAGGGCTTACTGTCTAAATTTAAGTGCGAAATTAAACGTGTGTTTTTAGAGGCTAAGACTATATCTTGCAGTTACATGGTTAGGTTTTAATCTCAAAGTTAGTTCTATTACTTACATTTTAGAATAAATTGTTAAAGACTATGTCTTAAAGCCGCAGATTTCCACAAGAAATCGATGATTAGGGCTTACTTTCTAAATTTAAGCTCAACATTAAACGTGTGTTTTTAGAGGCTAAGACTATATCTTGCAGTTACATGGTTAGGTTTTAATCTCAAAGTAATTTCTATTACTTACATTTTAGAATAAATTGTTATAGATTAGGTCTTGACGCCGCAGATTACCACAAGAAATCAATGATTAGGGCTTACTGGTTTAATTTAAGTGCGACATTAAAAGTGTGTTTTTAGAGGCTAAGACTATATCTTGCAGTTACATGGTTAGGTTTTAATCTCAAAGTAAGTTCTATTACTTACATTGTAGAATAAATTTTTATAGATTAGGTCTTGACGCCGCAGATTACCACAAGACATAAATGATTAGGGCTTACTGTCTAAATTTAAGTGCGACATTAAACGTATGTTTTTAGAGGCTAAGACTATATCTTGCAGTTACATGGTTAGGTTTTAATCTCAAAGTAAGTTCTATTACTTACATTTTAGAATAAATTGTTATAGATTAGGTCTTGACGCCGCAGATTACCACAAGAAATCAATGATTAGGGCTTACTGGCTTAATTTAAGTGCGACATTAAACGTGTGTTTTTAGAGGCTAAGACTATATCTTGCAGTTACATGGTTAGGTTTTAATCTCAAAGAAATTTCTATTACTTACATTTTAGAATAAATTGTTATAGATTAGGTCTTGACGCC
This sequence comes from Melinaea menophilus ssp. n. AW-2005, assembly GCA_918358695.1. Lineage (NCBI taxonomy): Eukaryota > Metazoa > Arthropoda > Insecta > Lepidoptera > Nymphalidae > Melinaea > Melinaea menophilus. The sequence continues at coordinate 26,153,324 of OU911041.1, read as the reverse complement.
GCAGATTACCACAAGAAATCAATGATTAGGGCTTACTGTCTAAATTTAAGTGCGACATTAAACATGTGTTTTTAGAGGCTAAGACTATATTTTGCAGTTACATGGTTAGGTTTTAATCTCAAAGTAAGTTCTACTACTTACATTGTAGAATAAATTTTTATAGATTCGGTCTTGACGCCGCAGACTACCACAAGAAATCAATGATAAGGGCTTACTGTCAAAATTTAAGTGCGACATTAAAAGTGTGTTTTTAGAGGCTAAGACTATATCTTGCAGTTACATGGTTAGGTTTTAATCTCAAAGTTAGTTCTATTACTTACATTTTAGAATAAATTGTTAAAGACTATGTCTTAAAGCCGCAGATTTCCACAAGAAATCGATGATTAGGGCTTACTTTCTAAATTTAAGCTCAACATTAAACGTGTGTTTTTAGAGGCTAAGACTATATCTTGCAGTTACATGGTTAGGTTTTAATCTCAAAGTAATTTCTATTACTTACATTTTAGAATAAATTGTTATAGATTAGGTCTTGACGCCGCAGATTACCACAAGAAATCAATGATTAGGGCTTACTGGTTTAATTTAAGTGCGACATTAAAAGTGTGTTTTTAGAGGCTAAGACTATATCTTGCAGTTACATGGTTAGGTTTTAATCTCAAAGTAAGTTCTATTACTTACATTGTAGAATAAATTTTTATAGATTAGGTCTTGACGCCGCAGATTACCACAAGACATAAATGATTAGGGCTTACTGTCTAAATTTAAGTGCGACATTAAACGTATGTTTTTAGAGGCTAAGACTATATCTTGCAGTTACATGGTTAGGTTTTAATCTCAAAGTAAGTTCTATTACTTACATTTTAGAATAAATTGTTATAGATTAGGTCTTGACGCCGCAGATTACCACAAGAAATCAATGATTAGGGCTTACTGGCTTAATTTAAGTGCGACATTAAACGTGTGTTTTTAGAGGCTAAGACTATATCTTGCAGTTACATGGTTAGGTTTTAATCTCAAAGTAAGTTCTATTACTTACATTTTAGAATAAATTGTTATAGATTAGGTCTTGACGCCGCAGATTACCACAAGAAATCAATGATTAGGGCTTACTGTCTAAATTTAAGTGCGACATTAAACATGTGTTTTAAGAGGCTAAGACTATATCTTGCAGTTACATGGTTAGGTTTTAATCTCAAAGTTAGTTCTATTACTTACATTTTAGAATAAATTGTTAAAGACTATGTCTTAAAGCCGCAGATTTCCACAAGAAATCGATGATTAGGGCTTACTTTCTAAATTTAAGCTCAACATTAAACGTGTGTTTTTAGAGGCTAAGACTATATCTTGCAGTTACATGGTTAGGTTTTAATCTCAAAGTAATTTCTATTACTTACATTTTAGAATAAATTGTTATAGATTAGGTCTTGACGCCGCAGATTACCACAAGAAATCAATGATTAGGGCTTACTGGTTTAATTTAAGTGCGACATTAAAAGTGTGTTTTTAGAGGCTAAGACTATATCTTGCAGTTACATGGTTAGGTTTTAATCTCAAAGTAAGTTCTATTACTTACATTGTAGAATAAATTTTTATAGATTAGGTCTTGACGCCGCAGATTACCACAAGACATAAATGATTAGGGCTTACTGTCTAAATTTAAGTGCGACATTAAACGTATGTTTTTAGATGCTAAGACTATATCTTGCAGTTACATGGTTAGGTTTTAATCTCAAAGAAATTTCTATTACTTACATTTTAGAATAAATTGTTATAGATTAGGTCTTGACGCCGCAGATTACCACAAGAAATCAATGATTAGGGCTTACTGTCTAAATTTAAGTGCGACATTAAACATGTGTTTTTAGAGGCTAAGACTATATCTTGCAGTTACATGGTTAGGTTTTAATCTCAAAGTTAGTTCTATTACTTACATTTTAGAATAAATTGTTATAGATTAGGTCTTGACGCCGCAGATTACCACAAGAAATCGATGATTAGGGCTTACTGTCTAAATTTAAGTGCGACATTAAACGTGTGTTTTTAGAGGCTAAGACTATATCTTGCAGTTACATGGTTAGGTTTTAATCTCAAAGTAAGTTCTATTACTTACATTTTAGAATAAATTGTTATAGATTAGGTCTTGGCGCCGCAGATTACCACAAGAAATCAATGATTAGGGCTTACTGGCTTAATTTAAGTGCGACATTAAACGTGTGTTTTTAGAGGCTAAGACTATATCTTGCAGTTACATGGATAGGTTTTAATCTCAAAGTAAGTTCTATTACTTACATTTTAGAATAAATAGTTATAGATTTGGTCTTAATGCCGCAGATTTCCACAAGAAATCGATGATTAGGGCTTACTTTCTAAATTTAAGTGCGACATTAAACATGTGTTTTTAGAGGCTAAGACTATATCTTTCAGTTACATGGTGAGGTTTTAATCTCAAAGTTAGTTCCATTACTTACATTTTAGAATAAATTGTTATAGATTAGGTCTTGACGCCGCAGATTACCACAAGAAATCAATGATTAGGGCTTACTGTCTAAATTTAAGTGCGAAATTAAACGTGTGTTTTTAGAGGCTAAGACTATATCTTGCAGTTACATGGTTAGGTTTTAATCTCAAAGTTAGTTCTATTACTTACATTTTAGAATAAATTTTTAAAGATTAGGTCTTATTGCCGCAGATTTCCACAAGAAATCGATGATTAGGGCTTACTTTCTAAATTTAAGTGCGACATTAAACATGTGTTTTTAGAGGCTAAGACTATATCTTGCAGTTACATGGTTAGGTTTTAATCTCAAAGTTAGTTCTATTACTTACATTTTAGAATAAATTGTTATAGATTAGGTCTTGACGCCGCAGATTACCACAAGAAATCGATGATTAGGGCTTACTGTCTAAATTTAAGTGCGACATTAAACGTGTGTTTTTAGAGGCTAAGACTATATCTTGCAGTTACATGGTTAGGTTTTAATCTCAAAGTAAGTTCTATTACTTACCTTTTAGAATAAATTGTTATAGACTAGGTCTTAGCGCCGCAGATTACCAAAAGAAATCAATGATAAGGGCTTACTGTCTAAATTTAAGTGCGAAATTAAACGTGTGTTTTTAGAGGCTAAGACTATATCTTGCAGTTACATGGTTAGGTTTTAATCTCAAAGTTAGTTCTATTACTTACATTTTAGAATAAATTGTTAAAGACTATGTCTTAAAGCCGCAGATTTCCACAAGAAATCGATGATTAGGGCTTACTTTCTAAATTTAAGCTCAACATTAAACGTGTGTTTTTAGAGGCTAAGACTATATCTTGCAGTTACATGGTTAGGTTTTAATCTCAAAGTAATTTCTATTACTTACATTTTAGAATAAATTGTTATAGATTAGGTCTTGACGCCGCAGATTACCACAAGAAATCAATGATTAGGGCTTACTGGTTTAATTTAAGTGCGACATTAAAAGTGTGTTTTTAGAGGCTAAGACTATATCTTGCAGTTACATGGTTAGGTTTTAATCTCAAAGTAAGTTCTATTACTTACATTGTAGAATAAATTTTTATAGATTAGGTCTTGACGCCGCAGATTACCACAAGACATAAATGATTAGGGCTTACTGTCTAAATTTAAGTGCGACATTAAACGTATGTTTTTAAATGCTAAGACTATATCTTGCAGTTACATGGTTAGGTTTTAATCTCAAAGAAATTTCTATTACTTACATTTTAGAATAAATTGTTATAGATTAGGTCTTGACGCCGCAGATTACCACAAGAAATCAATGATTAGGGCTTACTGTCTAAATTTAAGTGCGACATTAAACATGTGTTTTTAGAGGCTAAGACTATATCTTGCAGTTACATGGTTAGGTTTTAATCTCAAAGTTAGTTCTATTACTTACATTTTAGAATAAATTGTTATAGATTAGGTCTTGACGCCGCAGATTACCACAAGAAATCGATGATTAGGGCTTACTGTCTAAATTTAAGTGCGACATTAAACGTGTGTTTTTAGAGGCTAAGACTATATCTTGCAGTTACATGGTTAGGTTTTAATCTCAAAGTAAGTTCTATTACTTACATTTTAGAATAAATTGTTATAGATTAGGTCTTGGCGCCGCAGATTACCACAAGAAATCAATGATTAGGGCTTACTGTCTTAATTTAAGTGCGACATTAAACGTGTGTTTTTAGAGGCTAAGACTATATCTTGCAGTTACATGGATAGGTTTTAATCTCAAAGTAAGTTCTATTACTTACATTTTAGAATAAATAGTTATAGATTTGGTCTTAATGCCGCAGATTTCCACAAGAAATCGATGATTAGGGCTTACTTTCTAAATTTAAGTGCGACATTAAACATGTGTTTTTAGAGGCTAAGACTATATCTTTCAGTTACATGGTGAGGTTTTAATCTCAAAGTTAGTTCCATTACTTACATTTTAGAATAAATTGTTATAGATTAGGTCTTGACGCCGCAGATTACCACAAGAAATCAATGATTAGGGCTTACTGTCTAAATTTAAGTGCGAAATTAAACGTGTGTTTTTAGAGGCTAAGACTATATCTTGCAGTTACATGGTTAGGTTTTAATCTCAAAGTTAGTTCTATTACTTACATTTTAGAATAAATTTTTAAAGATTAGGTCTTATTGCCGCAGATTTCCACAAGAAATCGATGATTAGGGCTTACTTTCTAAATTTAAGTGCGACATTAAACATGTGTTTTTAGAGGCTAAGACTATATCTTGCAGTTACATGGTTAGGTTTTAATCTCAAAGTTAGTTCTATTACTTACATTTTAGAATAAATTGTTATAGATTAGGTCTTGACGCCGCAGATTACCACAAGAAATCGATGATTAGGGCTTACTGTCTAAATTTAAGTGCGACATTAAACGTGTGTTTTTAGAGGCTCAGACTATATCTTTCAGTTACATGGTAAGGTTTTAATCTCAAAGTGAGTTCTATTACTTACATTTTAGAATAAATAGTTATAGATTAGGTCTTAATGCCGCAGATTTCCACAAGAAATCGATGATTAGGTCTTACTTTCTAAATTTAAGTGCGACATTAAACATGTGTTTTTAGAGGCTAAGACTATATTTTGCAGTTACATGGTTAGGTTTTAATCTCAAAGTAAGTTCTACTACTTACATTGTAGATTAAATTTTTATAGATTCGGTCTTGACGCCGCAGACTACCACAAGAAATCAATGATTAGGGCTTACTGTCAAAATTTAAGTGCGACATTAAAAGTGTGTTTTTAGAGGCTAAGACTATATCTTGCAGTTACATGGTTAGGTTTTAATCTCAAAGTTAGTTCTATTACTTACATTTTAGAATAAATTGTTAAAGACTACGTCTTAAAGCCGCAGATTTCCACAAGAAATCGATGATTAGTAGTAAAGTAAGTTCTATTACTTCTATTGTAGAATAAATTTTTATAGATTAGGTCTTGTCGCCGCAGATTACCACAACAAATTAATGATTACGGATTACTGTTTAAATTTAAGTGCGACATTAAACATGTGTTTTTAGAGGCTAAGACTATATTTTGCAGTTACATGGTTAGGTTTTAATCTCAAAGTAAGTTCTACTACTTACATTGTAGATTAAATTTTTATAGATTCGGTCTTGACGCCGCAGACTACCACAAGAAATCAATGATTAGGGCTTACTGTCAAAATTTAAGTGCGACATTAAAAGTGTGTTTTTAGAGGCTAAGACTATATCTTGCAGTTACATGGTTAGGTTTTAATCTCAAAGTTAGTTCTATTACTTACAGTTTAGAATAAATTGTTAAAGACTATGTCTTAAAGCCGCAGATTTCCACAAGAAATCGATGATTAGGGCTTACTTTCTAAATTTAAGCTCAACATTAAACGTGTGTTTTTAGAGGCTAAGACTATATCTTGCAGTTACATGGTTATGTTTTAATCTCAAAGTAAGTTCTATTACTTCTATTGTAGAATAAATTTTTATAGATTAGGTCTTGACGCCGCAGATTACCACAACAAATTAATGATTACGGATTACTGTTTAAATTTAAGTGCGACATTAAACGTGTGTTTTTAAAAGCTAAGACTATATCTTGCAGTTACATGGTTAGGTTTTAATCTCAAAGTAAGTTCTATTACTTACATTGTAGAATAAATTTTTATACATTAGGTCTTGACGCCGCAGATTACCACAAGAAATCAGTGATTAGGGCGTACTGTCTAAATTTAAGTGCGACATTAAACGTATGTTTTTAGAGGCTAAGACTATATCTTGCAGTTACATGGTTAGGTTTTAATCTCAAAGTAAGTTCTATTACTTAGATTTTAGAATAATTTGTTATAGATTAGGTATTGGCGCCGCAGATTACCACAAGAAATCAATGATTAGAGCTTACTTTCTAAATTTAAGTGCGACATTATACGTGTGTTTTTAGAGGCTAAGACTATATCGTGCAGTTACATGGTTAGGTTTTAATGTCAAATTAATTTCTATTACTTACATTTAAGAACAAATTGTTATAGATTAGGTCCGGACGCCGCAGATTACCACAAGAAATCAATGATTAGCGTTTACTGTCTAAATTTAAGTGCGACATTATATGTGTATTTTTAGAGGCTAAGACTATATCTTGCAGTTACATGGTTATGTTTTAATCTCAAATTAAGTTCTATTACTTCTATTGTAGAATAAATTTTTATAGATTTGGTCTTGACGCCGCAAATTACCACAACAAATTAATGATTAAGGATTACTGTCTAAATTTAAGTGCGACATTAAACGTGTGTTTTTAAAGGCTAAGACTATATCTTGCAGTTACATGGTTAGGTTTTAATCTCAAAGTGAGTTCTATTACTTACATTTTAGAATAAATAGTTATAGATTAGGTCTTAATGCCGCAGATTTCCACAAGAAATCGATGATTAGGTCTTACTTTCTAAATTTAAGTGCGACATTAAACATGTGTTTTTAGAGGCTAAGACTATATCTTGCAGTTACATGGTTAGGTTTTAATCTCAAAGTTAGTTCTATTACTTACATTTTAGAATAAATTATTATAGATTAGGTCTTGACGCCGCAGATTACCACAAGAAATCGATGATTAGGGCTTACTGTCTAAATTTAAGTGCGACATTAAACGTGTGTTTTTAGAGGCTAAGACTATATCTTGCAGTTACATGGTTATGTTTTAATCTCAAAGTAAGTTCTATTACTTCTATTGTAGAATAAATTTTTATAGATTAGGTCTTGACGCCGCAGATTACCACAACAAATTAATGATTACGGATTACTGTTTAAATTTAAGTGCGACATTAAACATGTGTTTTTTGAGGCTAAGACTATATCTTGCAGTTACATGGTTAGGTTTTAATCTCAAAGTAAGTTCTACTACTTACATTGTAGAATAAATTTTTATAGATTAGGTCTTGACGCCGCAGACTACCACAAGAAATCAATGATTAGGGCTTACTGTAAAAATTTAAGTGCGACATTAAGAGTGTGTTTTTAGAGGCTAAGACTATATCTTGCAGTTACATGGTTAGGTTTTAATCTCAAAGTAAGTTCTATTACTTACATTTTAGAATAAATTGTTATAGATTAGGTCTTGACGCCGCAGACTACCACAAGAAATCAATGATTAGGTCTTACTGTCAAAATTTAAGTGCGACATTAAAAGTGTGTTTTTAGAGGCTAAGACTATATATTGCAGTTACATGGTTAGGTTTTAATCTCAAAGTTAGTTCTATTACTTACATTTTAGAATAAATTGTTAAAGACTACGTCTTAAAGCCGCAGATTTCCACAAGAAATCGATGATTAGTAGTAAAGTAAGTTCTATTACTTCTATTGTAGAATAAATTTTTATAGATTAGGTCTTGACGCCGCAGATTACCACAACAAATTAATGATTACGGATTACTGTTTAAATTTAAGTGCGACATTAAACATGTGTTTTTTGAGGCTAAGACTATATCTTGCAGTTACATGGTTAGGTTTTAATCTCAAAGTAAGTTCTACTACTTACATTGTAGAATAAATTTTTATAGATTAGGTCTTGACGCCGCAGACTACCACAAGAAATCAATGATTAGCGCTTACTGTAAAAATTTAAGTGCGACATTAAGAGTGTGTTTTTAGAGGCTAAGACTATATCTTGCAGTTACATGGTTAGGTTTTAATCTCAAAGTAAGTTCTATTACTTACATTTTAGAATAAATTGTTATAGATTAGGTCTTAGCGCCGCAGATTACCAAAAGAAATCAATGATAAGGGCTTACTGTCTAAATTTAAGTGCGAAATTAAACGTGTGTTTTTAGAGGCTAAGACTATATCTTGCAGTTACATGGTTAGGTTTTAATCTCAAAGTTAGTTCTATTACTTACATTGTATTATAAATTTTTAAAGATTAGGTCTTATTGCCGCAGATTTCCACAAGAAATCGATGATTAGGTCTTACTTTCTAAATTTAAGTGCGACATTAAACATGTGTTTTTAGAGGCTAAGACTATATTTTGCAATTACATGGTTAGGTTTTAATCTCAAAGTAAGTTCTACTACTTACATTGTAGATTAAATTTTTATAGATTCGGTCTTGACGCCGCAGACTACCACAAGAAATCAATGATTAGGGCTTACTGTCAAAATTTAAGTGCGACATTAAAAGTGTGTTTTTAGAGGCTAAAACTATATCTTGCAGTTACATGGTTAGGTTTTAATCTCAAAGTTAGTTCTATTACTTACAGTTTAGAATAAATTGTTAAAGACTATGTCTTAAAGCCGCAGATTTCCACAAGAAATCGATGATTAGGGCTTACTTTCTAAATTTAAGCTCAACATTAAACGTGTGTTTTTAGAGGCTAAGACTATATCTTGCAGTTACATGGTTAGGTTTTAATCTCAAAGTAAGTTCTATTACTTACATTGTAGAATAAATTGTTATAGATTAGGTCTTGACGCCGCAGACTACCACAAGAAATCAATGATTAGGGCTTACTGGTTTAATTTAAGTGCGACATTAAAAGTGTGTTTTTAGAGGCTAAGACTATATCTTGCAGTTACATGGTTAGGTTTTAATCTCAAAGTAAGTTCTATTACTTACATTGTAGAATAAATTTTTATAGATTAGGTCTTGACGCCGCAGATTACCACAAGACATAAATGATTAGGGCTTACTGTCTAAATTTAAGTGCGACATTAAACGTATGTTTTTAGAGGCTAAGACTATATCTTGCAGTTACATGGTTAGGTTTTAATCTCAAAGTAAGTTCTATTACTTACATTTTAGAATAAATTGTTATAGATTAGGTCTTGACGCCGCAGATTACCACAAGAAATCAATGATTAGGGCTTACTGGCTTAATTTAAGTGCGACATTAAACGTGTGTTTTTAGAGGCTAAGACTATATCTTGCAGTTACATGGTTAGGTTTTAATCTCAAAGAAATTTCTATTACTTACATTTTAGAATAAATTGTTATAGATTAGGTCTTGACGCCGCAGATTACCACAAGAAATCAATGATTAGGGCTTACTGTCTAAATTTAAGTGCGACATTAAACATGTGTTTTTAGAGGCTAAGACTATATCTTTCAGTTACATGGTGTGGTTTTAATCTCAAAGTGAGTTCTATTACTTACATTTTAGAATAAATTGTTATAGATTAGGTCTTGACGCCGCAGATTACCACAAGAAATCAATGATTAGGGCTTACTGGCTTAATTTAAGTGCGACATTAAACGTGTGTTTTTAGAGGCTAAGACTATATCTTGCAGTTACATGGTTAGGTTTTAATCTCAAAGTAAGTTCTATTACTTACATTTTAGAATAAATTGTTATAGATTAGGTCTTGACGCCGCAGATTACCACAAGAAATCAATGATTAGGGCTTACTGGCTTAATTTAAGTGCGACATTAAACGTGTGTTTTTAGAGGCTAAGACTATATCTTGCAGTTACATGGTTAGGTTTTAATCTCAAAGTAAGTTCTATTACTTACATTTTAGAATAAATTGTTATAGATTAGGTCTTGACGCCGCAGATTACCACAAGAAATCAATGATTAGGGCTTACTGGCTTAATTTAAGTGCGACATTAAACGTGTGTTTTTAGAGGATAAGGATATATCTTGCAGTTACATGGTTAGGTTTTAATCTCAAAGTAAGTTCTATTACTTACATTTTAGAATAAATTGTTATAGATTAGGTCTTGAAGCCGCAGATTACCACAAGAAATCAATGATTTGGGCGTACTGTCAAAATTTAAGTGCGACATTAAACGTTTGTTTTTAGAGGCTAAGACTATATCTTGCAGTTACATGGTTAGGTTTTATTCTCAAAGTAAGTTCTATTACTTAGATTTTAGAATAATTTGTTATAGATTAGGTATTGGCGCCGCAGATTACCACAAGAAATCAATGATTAGAGCTTACTTTCTAAATTTAAGTGCGACATTATACGTGTGTTTTTAGAGGCTAAGTCTTAGCCTCTAAAATTCCCGCCATTTTGTGGGTGGGATTCTGTGTAAGTTTAAAAAAAAAATTTTTTTCTTCACTTTTTTGCTTCATAAACATTAAACGCGTTTTTCTAAAAACTACTTTTTCGAAGTCTGTGTTAACTGCCATTTGAAAACTACTCGACCGATTCATTTCCAACTTTGTACACATTTTTTTCATATAAAATACCTCCCCCCTACGTTTTGTAAAAATTTTTTTTTTAACATTAAGGGTGTTTCCCACCCACAAAATGGCGGGAATTTTAGTCGAAAATAACGGTTCACACTTTAGATGAAAGCCAAAAATTTTTAAATTACAAAAAAAAAAATCAGAGAACGTTGGGGGGAAGATTTGTTTATAATTTAACTAAATTTTTATGGTTTTTCATTTTCAGATAATTTTCAGCCGAGTTACAGTGAACACCGCAAATTGTTTTTTTTTTCTATACTTCCTGGGGAAAGCTCTGTCACGGGCTAATGGTTTAATATTTTTGCATGAAAAATTTACAGAACATAGTCAAAACTAAGTTCAATAATGTATAGAAGGTTTGAATAAAATTGCTCAATCGATATTTGAGATAAAAAATCACAAAAAAGTGTTTTTTTTTACGCTGAAACCCTTACCCCTCCCTTAATGTCAAATTAATTTCTATTACTTACATTTAAGAACAAATTGTTATAGATTAGGTCCTGACGCCGCAGATTACCACAAGAAATCAATGATTAGCGTTTACTGTCTAAATTTAAGTGCGACATTATACGTGTATTTTTAGAGGCTAAGACTATATCTTGCAGTTACATGGTTATGTTTTAATCTCAAAGTAAGTTCTATTACTTCTATTGTAGAATAAATTTTTATAGATTTGGTCGTGACGCCGCAGATTACCACAACAAATTAATGATTAAGGATTACTGTCTAAATTTAAGTGCGACATTAAACGTGTGTTTTTAAAGGCTAAGACTATATCTTGCAGTTACATGGTTAGGTTTTAATCTCAAAGTTAGTTCTATTACTTACATTTTAGAATAAATTGTTAAAGACTATGTCTTAACGCCGCAGATTTCCACAAGAAATCGATGATTAGGGCTTACTTTCTAAATTTAAGCTCAACATTAAACGTGTGTTTTTAGAGGCTAAGACTATATTTTGCAGTTACATGGTTAGGTTTTAATCTCAAAGTAATTTCTATTACTTACATTTTAGAATAAATTGTTATAGATTAGGTCTTGACGCCGCAGATTACCACAAGAAATCGATGATTAGGGCTTACTGTCTAAATTTAAGTGCGACATTAAACGTGTGTTTTTAGAGGCTAAGACTATATCTTGCAGTTACATGGTTATGTTTTAATCTCAAAGTAAGTTCTATTACTTCTATTGTAGAATAAATTTTTATAGATTAGGTCATGACGCCGCAGATTACCACAACAAATTAATGATTACGGATTACTGTTTAAATTTAAGTGCGACATTAAACGTGTGTTTTTAGAGGCTAAGACTATATCTTGCAGTTACATGGTTATGTTTTAATCTCAAAGTAAGTTCTATTACTTCTATTGTAGAATAAATTTTTATAGATTAGGTCTTGACGCCGCAGATTACCACAACAAATTAATGATTACGGATTACTGTTTAAATTTAAGTGCGACATTAAACGTGTGTTTTTAAAGGCTAAGACTATATCTTGCAGTTACATGGTTAGGTTTTAATCTCAAAGTAAGTTCTATTACTTACATTGTAGAATAAATTTTTATAGATTAGGTCTTGACGCCGCAGATTACCACAAGAAATCAGTGATTAGGGCGTACTGTCTAAATTTAAGTGCGACATTAAACGTATGTTTTTAGAGGCTAAGACTATATCTTGCAGTTACATGGTTAGGTTTTAATCTCAAAGTAAGTTCTATTACTTAGATTTTAGAATAATTTGTTATAGATTAGGTATTGGCGCCGCAGATTACCACAAGAAATCAATGATTAGAGCTTACTTTTTAAATTTAATTGCGACATTATACGTGTGTTTTTAGAGGCTAAGACTATATCGTGCAGTTACATGGTTAGGTTTTAATGTCAAATTAATTTCTATTACTTACATTTAAGAACAAATTGTTATAGATTAGGTCCGGACGCCGCAGATTACCACAAGAAATCAATGATTAGCGTTTACTGTCTAAATTTAAGTGCGACATTATACGTGTATTTTTAGAGGCTAAGACTATATCTTGCAGTTACATGGTTATGTTTTAATCTCAAATTAAGTTCTATTACTTCTATTGTAGAATAAATTTTTATAGATTTGGTCTTAACGCCGCAAATTACCACAACAAATTAATGATTAAGGATTACTGTCTAAATTTAAGTGCGACATTAACCGTGTGTTTTTAAAGGCTAAGACTATATCTTGCAGTTACATGGTTAGGTTTTAATCTCAAAGTTAGTTCTATTACTTACATTTTAGAATAAATTGTTAAAGACTATGTCTTAACGCCGCAGATTTCCACAAGAAATCGATGATTAGGGCTTACTTTCTAAATATAAGCTCAACATTAAACGTGTGTTTTTAGAGGCTAAGACTATATCTTTCAGTTACATGGTAAGGTTTTAATCTCAAAGTGAGTTCTATTACTTACATTTTAGAATAAATAGTAATAGATTAGGTCTTGGCGCCGCAGATTACCACAAGAAATCAATGATTAGGGCTGACTGGCTTAATTTAAGTGCGACATTAAACGTGTAGTTTTAGAGGCTAAGACTATATCTTTCAGTTACATGGTAAGGTTTTAATCTCAAAGTGAGTTCTATTACTTACATTTTAGAATAAATAGTTATAGATTAGGTCTTAATGCCGCAGATTTCCACAAGAAATCGATGATTAGGTCTTACTTTCTAAATTTAAGTGCGACATTAAACATGTGTTTTTAGAGGCTAAGACTATATCTTGCAGTTACATGGTTAGGTTTTAATCTCAAAATTAGTTCTATTACTTACATTTTAGAATAAATTGTTATAGATTAGGTCTTGACGCCGCAGATTACCACAAGAAATCGATGATTAGGGCTTACTGTCTAAATTTAAGTGCGACATTAAACGTGTGTTTTTAGAGGCTAAGACTATATCTTGCAGTTACATGGTTATGTTTTAATCTCAAAGTAAGTTCTATTACTTCTATTGTAGAATAAATTTTTATAGATTAGGTCTTGACGCCGCAGATTACCACAACAAATTAATGATTACGGATTACTGTTTAAATTTAAGTGCGACATTAAACATGTGTTTTTTGAGGCTAAGACTATATCTTGCAGTTACATGGTTAGGTTTTAATCTCAAAGTAAGTTCTACTACTTACATTGTAGAATAAATTTTTATAGATTAGGTCTTGACGCCGCAGACTACCACAAGAAATCAATGATTAGGGCTTACTGTAAAAATTTAAGTGCGACATTAAGAGTGTGTTTTTAGAGGCTAAGACTATATCTTGCAGTTACATGGTTAGGTTTTAATCTCAAAGTAAGTTCTATTACTTACCTTTTAGAATAAATTGTTATAGACTAGGTCTTAGCGCCGCAGATTACCAAAAGAAATCAATGATAAGGGCTTACTGTCTAAATTTAAGTGCGAAATTAAACGTGTGTTTTTAGAGGCTAAGACTATATCTTGCAGTTACATGGTTAGGTTTTAATCTCAAAGTTAGTTCTATTACTTACATTTTAGAATAAATTTTTAAAGATTAGGTCTTATTGCCGCAGATTTCCACAAGAAATCGATGATTAGGGCTTACTTTCTAAATTTAAGTGCGACATTAAACATGTGTTTTTAGAGGCTAAGACTATATTTTGCAGTTACATGGTTAGGTTTTAATCTCAAAGTAAGTTCTACTACTTACATTGTAGAATAAATTTTTATAGATTCGGTCTTGACGCCGCAGACTACCACAAGAAATCAATGATTAGGGCTTACTGTCAAAATTTAAGTGCGACATTAAAAGTGTGTTTTTAGAGGCTAAGACTATATCTTGCAGTTACATGGTTAGGTTTTAATCTCAAAGTTAGTTCTATTACTTACATTTTAGAATAAATTCTTAAAGACTATGTCTTAAAGCCGCAGATTTCCACAAGAAATCGATGATTAGGGCTTACTTTCTAAATTTAAGCTCAACATTAAACGTGTGTTTTTAGAGGCTAAGACTATATCTTGCAGTTACATGGTTAGGTTTTAATCTCAAAGTAATTTCTATTACTTACATTTTAGAATAAATTGTTATAGATTAGGTCTTGACGCCGCAGATTACCACAAGAAATCAATGATTAGGGCTTACTGTCTAAATTTAAGTGCGACATTAAACATGTGTTTTTAGAGGCTAAGACTATATCTTGCAGTTACATGGTTAGGTTTTAATCTCAAAGTAAGTTCTACTACTTACATTGTAGAATAAATTTTTATAGATTAGGTCTTGACGCCGCAGACTACCACAAGAAATCAATGATTAGGGCTTACTGTCTAAATTTAAGTGCGACATTAAACATGTGTTTTTAGAGGCTAAGACTATATCTTGCAGTTACATGGTTAGGTTTTAATCTCAAAGTAAGTTCTATTACTTACATTGTAGAATAAATTGTTATAGATTAGGTCTTGACGCCGCAGATTACCACAAGAAATCAATGATAAGGGCTTACTGTCTAAATTTAAGTGCGAAATTAAACGTGTGTTTTTAGAGGCTAAGACTATATCTTGCAGTTACATGGTTAGGTTTTAATCTCAAAGTTAGTTCTATTACTTACATTTTAGAATAAATTGTTATAGATTAGGTCTTGACGCCGCAGATTACCACAAGAAATCAATGATTAGGGCTTACTGGTTTAATTTAAGTGCGACATTAAAAGTGTGTTTTTAGAGGCTAAGACTATATCTTGCAGTTACATGGTTAGGTTTTAATCTCAAAGTAAGTTCTATTACTTACATTGTAGAATAAATTTTTATAGATTAGGTCTTGACGCCGCAGATTACCACAAGACATAAATGATTAGGGCTTACTGTCTAAATTTAAGTGCGACATTAAACGTATGTTTTTAGAGGCTAAGACTATATCTTGCAGTTACATGGTTAGGTTTTAATCTCAAAGAAATTTCTATTACTTACATTGTAGAATAAATTGTTATAGATTAGGTCTTGACGCCGCAGATTACCACAAGAAATCAATGATAAGGGCTTACTGTCTAAATTTAAGTGCGAAATTAAACGTGTGTTTTTAGAGGCTAAGACTATATCTTGCAGTTACATGGTTAGGTTTTAATCTCAAAGTTAGTTCTATTACTTACATTTTAGAATAAATTGTTATAGATTAGGTCTTGACGCCGCAGATTACCACAAGAAATCAATGATTAGGGCTTACTGGTTTAATTTAAGTGCGACATTAAAAGTGTGTTTTTAGAAGCTAAGACTATATCTTGCAGTTACATGGTTAGGTTTTAATCTCAAAGTAAGTTCTATTACTTACATTGTAGAATAAATTTTTATAGATTAGGTCTTGACGCCGCAGATTACCACAAGATATAAATGATTAGGGCTTACTGTCTAAATTTAAGTGCGACATTAAAAGTGTGTTTTTAGAGGATAAGACTATATCTTGCAGTTACATGGTTAGGTTTTTATCTCAAAGAAATTTCTATTACTCACATTTTAGAATAAATTGTTATAGAATAGGTCTTGACGCCGCAGATTACCACAAGAAATCAATGATTAGGGCTTACTGTCTAAATTTAAGTGCGACATTAAACATGTGTTTTTAGAGGCTAAGACTATATCTTGCAGTTACATGGTTAGGTTTTAATCTCAAAGTTAGTTCTATTACTTACATTTTAGAATAAATTGTTATAGATTAGGTCTTGACGCCGCAGATTACCACAAGAAATCGATGATTAGGGCTTACTGTCTAAATTTAAGTGCGACATTAAACGTGTGTTTTTAGAGGCTAAGACTATATCTTGCAGTTACATGGTTAGGTTTTAATCTCAAAGTAAGTTCTATTACTTACCTTTTAGAATAAATTGTTATAGACTAGGTCTTAGCGCCGCAGATTACCAAAAGAAATCAATGATAAGGGCTTACTGTCTAAATTTAAGTGCGAAATTAAACGTGTGTTTTTAGAGGCTAAGACTATATCTTGCAGTTACATGGTTAGGTTTTAATCTCAAAGTTAGTTCTATTACTTACATTTTAGAATAAATTGTTAAAGACTATGTCTTAAAGCCGCAGATTTCCACAAGAAATCGATGATTAGGGCTTACTTTCTAAATTTAAGCTCAACATTAAACGTGTGTTTTTAGAGGCTAAGACTATATCTTGCAGTTACATGGTTAGGTTTTAATCTCAAAGTAATTTCTATTACTTACATTTTAGAATAAATTGTTATAGATTAGGTCTTGACGCCGCAGATTACCACAAGAAATCAATGATTAGGGCTTACTGGTTTAATTTAAGTGCGACATTAAAAGTGTGTTTTTAGAGGCTAAGACTATATCTTGCAGTTACATGGTTAGGTTTTAATCTCAAAGTAAGTTCTATTACTTACATTGTAGAATAAATTTTTATAGATTAGGTCTTGACGCCGCAGATTACCACAAGACATAAATGATTAGGGCTTACTGTCTAAATTTAAGTGCGACATTAAACGTATGTTTTTAGAGGCTAAGACTATATCTTGCAGTTACATGGTTAGGTTTTAATCTCAAAGTAAGTTCTATTACTTACATTTTAGAATAAATTGTTATAGATTAGGTCTTGACGCCGCAGATTACCACAAGAAATCAATGATTAGGGCTTACTGGCTTAATTTAAGTGCGACATTAAACGTGTGTTTTTAGAGGCTAAGACTATATCTTGCAGTTACATGGTTAGGTTTTAATCTCAAAGAAATTTCTATTACTTACATTTTAGAATAAATTGTTATAGATTAGGTCTTGACGCCGCAGATTACCACAAGAAATCAATGATTAGGGCTTACTGTCTAAATTTAAGTGCGACATTAAACATGTGTTTTTAGAGGCTAAGACTATATTTTGCAGTTACATGGTTAGGTTTTAATCTCAAAGTAAGTTCTACTACTTACATTGTAGAATAAATTTTTATAGATTCGGTCTTGACGCCGCAGACTACCACAAGAAATCAATGATAAGGGCTTACTGTCAAAATTTAAGTGCGACATTAAAAGTGTGTTTTTAGAGGCTAAGACTATATCTTGCAGTTACATGGTTAGGTTTTAATCTCAAAGTTAGTTCTATTACTTACATTTTAGAATAAATTGTTAAAGACTATGTCTTAAAGCCGCAGATTTCCACAAGAAATCGATGATTAGGGCTTACTTTCTAAATTTAAGCTCAACATTAAACGTGTGTTTTTAGAGGCTAAGACTATATCTTGCAGTTACATGGTTAGGTTTTAATCTCAAAGTAATTTCTATTACTTACATTTTAGAATAAATTGTTATAGATTAGGTCTTGACGCCGCAGATTACCACAAGAAATCAATGATTAGGGCTTACTGGTTTAATTTAAGTGCGACATTAAAAGTGTGTTTTTAGAGGCTAAGACTATATCTTGCAGTTACATGGTTAGGTTTTAATCTCAAAGTAAGTTCTATTACTTACATTGTAGAATAAATTTTTATAGATTAGGTCTTGACGCCGCAGATTACCACAAGACATAAATGATTAGGGCTTACTGTCTAAATTTAAGTGCGACATTAAACGTATGTTTTTAGAGGCTAAGACTATATCTTGCAGTTACATGGTTAGGTTTTAATCTCAAAGTAAGTTCTATTACTTACATTTTAGAATAAATTGTTATAGATTAGCTCTTGACGCCGCAGATTACCACAAGAAATCAATGATTAGGGCTTACTGGCTTAATTTAAGTGCGACATTAAACGTGTGTTTTTAGAGGCTAAGACTATATCTTGCAGTTACATGGTTAGGTTTTAATCTCAAAGTAAGTTCTATTACTTACATTTTAGAATAAATTGTTATAGATTAGGTCTTGACGCCGCAGATTACCACAAGAAATCAATGATTAGGGCTTACTGTCTAAATTTAAGTGCGACATTAAACATGTGTTTTAAGAGGCTAAGACTATATCTTGCAGTTACATGGTTAGGTTTTAATCTCAAAGTTAGTTCTATTACTTACATTTTAGAATAAATTGTTAAAGACTATGTCTTAAAGCCGCAGATTTCCACAAGAAATCGATGATTAGGGCTTACTTTCTAAATTTAAGCTCAACATTAAACGTGTGT
Source organism: Melinaea menophilus ssp. n. AW-2005 (assembly GCA_918358695.1). Taxonomy (NCBI): domain Eukaryota; kingdom Metazoa; phylum Arthropoda; class Insecta; order Lepidoptera; family Nymphalidae; genus Melinaea; species Melinaea menophilus. Next base: position 26,134,554 of record OU911041.1, on the reverse strand, counting down.
TTTTAGAGGCTAAGACTATATCTTGCAGTTACATGGTTAGGTTTTAATCTCAAAGTAATTTCTATTACTTACATTTTAGAATAAATTGTTATAGATTAGGTCTTGACGCCGCAGATTACCACAAGAAATCAATGATTAGGGCTTACTGGTTTAATTTAAGTGCGACATTAAAAGTGTGTTTTTAGAGGCTAAGACTATATCTTGCAGTTACATGGTTAGGTTTTAATCTCAAAGTAAGTTCTATTACTTACATTGTAGAATAAATTTTTATAGATTAGGTCTTGACGCCGCAGATTACCACAAGACATAAATGATTAGGGCTTACTGTCTAAATTTAAGTGCGACATTAAACGTATGTTTTTAGATGCTAAGACTATATCTTGCAGTTACATGGTTAGGTTTTAATCTCAAAGAAATTTCTATTACTTACATTTTAGAATAAATTGTTATAGATTAGGTCTTGACGCCGCAGATTACCACAAGAAATCAATGATTAGGGCTTACTGTCTAAATTTAAGTGCGACATTAAACATGTGTTTTTAGAGGCTAAGACTATATCTTGCAGTTACATGGTTAGGTTTTAATCTCAAAGTTAGTTCTATTACTTACATTTTAGAATAAATTGTTATAGATTAGGTCTTGACGCCGCAGATTACCACAAGAAATCGATGATTAGGGCTTACTGTCTAAATTTAAGTGCGACATTAAACGTGTGTTTTTAGAGGCTAAGACTATATCTTGCAGTTACATGGTTAGGTTTTAATCTCAAAGTAAGTTCTATTACTTACATTTTAGAATAAATTGTTATAGATTAGGTCTTGGCGCCGCAGATTACCACAAGAAATCAATGATTAGGGCTTACTGGCTTAATTTAAGTGCGACATTAAACGTGTGTTTTTAGAGGCTAAGACTATATCTTGCAGTTACATGGATAGGTTTTAATCTCAAAGTAAGTTCTATTACTTACATTTTAGAATAAATAGTTATAGATTTGGTCTTAATGCCGCAGATTTCCACAAGAAATCGATGATTAGGGCTTACTTTCTAAATTTAAGTGCGACATTAAACATGTGTTTTTAGAGGCTAAGACTATATCTTTCAGTTACATGGTGAGGTTTTAATCTCAAAGTTAGTTCCATTACTTACATTTTAGAATAAATTGTTATAGATTAGGTCTTGACGCCGCAGATTACCACAAGAAATCAATGATTAGGGCTTACTGTCTAAATTTAAGTGCGAAATTAAACGTGTGTTTTTAGAGGCTAAGACTATATCTTGCAGTTACATGGTTAGGTTTTAATCTCAAAGTTAGTTCTATTACTTACATTTTAGAATAAATTTTTAAAGATTAGGTCTTATTGCCGCAGATTTCCACAAGAAATCGATGATTAGGGCTTACTTTCTAAATTTAAGTGCGACATTAAACATGTGTTTTTAGAGGCTAAGACTATATCTTGCAGTTACATGGTTAGGTTTTAATCTCAAAGTTAGTTCTATTACTTACATTTTAGAATAAATTGTTATAGATTAGGTCTTGACGCCGCAGATTACCACAAGAAATCAATGATTAGGGCTTACTGTCTAAATTTAAGTGCGACATTAAACGTGTGTTTTTAGAGGCTCAGACTATATCTTTCAGTTACATGGTAAGGTTTTAATCTCAAAGTGAGTTCTATTACTTACATTTTAGAATAAATAGTTATAGATTAGGTCTTAATGCCGCAGATTTCCACAAGAAATCGATGATTAGGTCTTACTTTCTAAATTTAAGTGCGACATTAAACATGTGTTTTTAGAGGCTAAGACTATATTTTGCAGTTACATGGTTAGGTTTTAATCTCAAAGTAAGTTCTACTACTTACAATGTAGATTAAATTTTTATAGATTCGGTCTTGACGCCGCAGACTACCACAAGAAATCAATGATTAGGGCTTACTGTCAAAATTTAAGTGCGACATTAAAAGTGTGTTTTTAGAGGCTAAGACTATATCTTGCAGTTACATGGTTAGGTTTTAATCTCAAAGTTAGTTCTATTACTTACATTTTAGAATAAATTGTTAAAGACTACGTCTTAAAGCCGCAGATTTCCACAAGAAATCGATGATTAGTAGTAAAGTAAGTTCTATTACTTCTATTGTAGAATAAATTTTTATAGATTAGGTCTTGACGCCGCAGATTACCACAACAAATTAATGATTACGGATTACTGTTTAAATTTAAGTGCGACATTAAACATGTGTTTTTAGAGGCTAAGACTATATTTTGCAGTTACATGGTTAGGTTTTAATCTCAAAGTAAGTTCTACTACTTACATTGTAGATTAAATTTTTATAGATTCGGTCTTGACGCCGCAGACTACCACAAGAAATCAATGATTAGGGCTTACTGTCAAAATTTAAGTGCGACATTAAAAGTGTGTTTTTAGAGGCTAAGACTATATCTTGCAGTTACATGGTTAGGTTTTAATCTCAAAGTAAGTTCTATTACTTACATTTTAGAATAAATTGTTATAGATTAGGTCTTGACGCCGCAGATTACCACAAGAAATCAATGATTAGGGCTTACTGGCTTAATTTAAGTGCGACATTAAACGTGTGTTTTTAGAGGCTAAGACTATATCTTGCAGTTACATGGTTAGGTTTTAATCTCAAAGTAAGTTCTATTACTTACATTTTAGAATAAATTGTTATAGATTAGGTCTTGACGCCGCAGATTACCACAAGAAATCAATGATTAGGGCTTACTGTCTAAATTTAAGTGCGACATTAAACATGTGTTTTAAGAGGCTAAGACTATATCTTGCAGTTACATGGTTAGGTTTTAATCTCAAAGTTAGTTCTATTACTTACATTTTAGAATAAATTGTTAAAGACTATGTCTTAAAGCCGCAGATTTCCACAAGAAATCGATGATTAGGGCTTACTTTCTAAATTTAAGCTCAACATTAAACGTGTGTTTTTAGAGGCTAAGACTATATCTTGCAGTTACATGGTTAGGTTTTAATCTCAAAGTAATTTCTATTACTTACATTTTAGAATAAATTGTTATAGATTAGGTCTTGACGCCGCAGATTACCACAAGAAATCAATGATTAGGGCTTACTGGTTTAATTTAAGTGCGACATTAAAAGTGTGTTTTTAGAGGCTAAGACTATATCTTGCAGTTACATGGTTAGGTTTTAATCTCAAAGTAAGTTCTATTACTTACATTGTAGAATAAATTTTTATAGATTAGGTCTTGACGCCGCAGATTACCACAAGACATAAATGATTAGGGCTTACTGTCTAAATTTAAGTGCGACATTAAACGTATGTTTTTAAATGCTAAGACTATATCTTGCAGTTACATGGTTAGGTTTTAATCTCAAAGAAATTTCTATTACTTACATTTTAGAATAAATTGTTATAGATTAGGTCTTGACGCCGCAGATTACCACAAGAAATCAATGATTAGGGCTTACTGTCTAAATTTAAGTGCGACATTAAACATGTGTTTTTAGAGGCTAAGACTATATCTTGCAGTTACATGGTTAGGTTTTAATCTCAAAGTTAGTTCTATTACTTACATTTTAGAATAAATTGTTATAGATTAGGTCTTGACGCCGCAGATTACCACAAGAAATCGATGATTAGGGCTTACTGTCTAAATTTAAGTGCGACATTAAACGTATGTTTTTAGAGGCTAAGACTATATCTTGCAGTTACATGGTTAGGTTTTAATCTCAAAGTAAGTTCTATTACTTACATTTTAGAATAAATTGTTATAGATTAGGTCTTGGCGCCGCAGATTACCACAAGAAATCAATGATTAGGGCTTACTGGCTTAATTTAAGTGCGACATTAAACGTGTGTTTTTAGAGGCTAAGACTATATCTTGCAGTTACATGGATAGGTTTTAATCTCAAAGTAAGTTCTATTACTTACATTTTAGAATAAATAGTTATAGATTTGGTCTTAATGCCGCAGATTTCCACAAGAAATCGATGATTAGGGCTTACTTTCTAAATTTAAGTGCGACATTAAACATGTGTTTTTAGAGGCTAAGACTATATCTTTCAGTTACATGGTGAGGTTTTAATCTCAAAGTTAGTTCCATTACTTACATTTTAGAATAAATTGTTATAGATTAGGTCTTGACGCCGCAGATTACCACAAGAAATCAATGATTAGGGCTTACTGTCTAAATTTAAGTGCGAAATTAAACGTGTGTTTTTAGAGGCTAAGACTATATCTTGCAGTTACATGGTTAGGTTTTAATCTCAAAGTTAGTTCTATTACTTACATTTTAGAATAAATTTTTAAAGATTAGGTCTTATTGCCGCAGATTTCCACAAGAAATCGATGATTAGGGCTTACTTTCTAAATTTAAGTGCGACATTAAACATGTGTTTTTAGAGGCTAAGACTATATCTTGCAGTTACATGGTTAGGTTTTAATCTCAAAGTTAGTTCTATTACTTACATTTTAGAATAAATTGTTATAGATTAGGTCTTGACGCCGCAGATTACCACAAGAAATCGATGATTAGGGCTTACTGTCTAAATTTAAGTGCGACATTAAACGTGTGTTTTTAGAGGCTCAGACTATATCTTTCAGTTACATGGTAAGGTTTTAATCTCAAAGTGAGTTCTATTACTTACATTTTAGAATAAATAGTTATAGATTAGGTCTTAATGCCGCAGATTTCCACAAGAAATCGATGATTAGGTCTTACTGTCTAAATTTAAGTGCGACATTAAACATGTGTTTTTAGAGGCTAAGACTATATTTTGCAGTTACATGGTTAGGTTTTAATCTCAAAGTAAGTTCTACTACTTACATTGTAGATTAAATTTTTATAGATTCGGTCTTGACGCCGCAGACTACCACAAGAAATCAATGATTAGGGCTTACTGTCAAAATTTAAGTGCGACATTAAAAGTGTGTTTTTAGAGGCTAAGACTATATCTTGCAGTTACATGGTTAGGTTTTAATCTCAAAGTTAGTTCTATTACTTACATTTTAGAATAAATTGTTAAAGACTACGTCTTAAAGCCGCAGATTTCCACAAGAAATCGATGATTAGTAGTAAAGTAAGTTCTATTACTTCTATTGTAGAATAAATTTTTATAGATTAGGTCTTGTCGCCGCAGATTACCACAACAAATTAATGATTACGGATTACTGTTTAAATTTAAGTGCGACATTAAACATGTGTTTTTAGAGGCTAAGACTATATTTTGCAGTTACATGGTTAGGTTTTAATCTCAAAGTAAGTTCTACTACTTACATTGTAGATTAAATTTTTATAGATTCGGTCTTGACGCCGCAGACTACCACAAGAAATCAATGATTAGGGCTTACTGTCAAAATTTAAGTGCGACATTAAAAGTGTGTTTTTAGAGGCTAAGACTATATCTTGCAGTTACATGGTTAGGTTTTAATCTCAAAGTTAGTTCTATTACTTACAGTTTAGAATAAATTGTTAAAGACTATGTCTTAAAGCCGCAGATTTCCACAAGAAATCGATGATTAGGGCTTACTTTCTAAATTTAAGCTCAACATTAAACGTGTGTTTTTAGAGGCTAAGACTATATCTTGCAGTTACATGGTTATGTTTTAATCTCAAAGTAAGTTCTATTACTTCTATTGTAGAATAAATTTTTATAGATTAGGTCTTGACGCCGCAGATTACCACAACAAATTAATGATTACGGATTACTGTTTAAATTTAAGTGCGACATTAAACGTGTGTTTTTAAAAGCTAAGACTATATCTTGCAGTTACATGGTTAGGTTTTAATCTCAAAGTAAGTTCTATTACTTACATTGTAGAATAAATTTTTATACATTAGGTCTTGACGCCGCAGATTACCACAAGAAATCAGTGATTAGGGCGTACTGTCTAAATTTAAGTGCGACATTAAACGTATGTTTTTAGAGGCTAAGACTATATCTTGCAGTTACATGGTTAGGTTTTAATCTCAAAGTAAGTTCTATTACTTAGATTTTAGAATAATTTGTTATAGATTAGGTATTGGCGCCGCAGATTACCACAAGAAATCAATGATTAGAGCTTACTTTCTAAATTTAAGTGCGACATTATACGTGTGTTTTTAGAGGCTAAGACTATATCGTGCAGTTACATGGTTAGGTTTTAATGTCAAATTAATTTCTATTACTTACATTTAAGAACAAATTGTTATAGATTAGGTCCGGACGCCGCAGATTACCACAAGAAATCAATGATTAGCGTTTACTGTCTAAATTTAAGTGCGACATTATATGTGTATTTTTAGAGGCTAAGACTATATCTTGCAGTTACATGGTTATGTTTTAATCTCAAATTAAGTTCTATTACTTCTATTGTAGAATAAATTTTTATAGATTTGGTCTTGACGCCGCAAATTACCACAACAAATTAATGATTAAGGATTACTGTCTAAATTTAAGTGCGACATTAAACGTGTGTTTTTAAAGGCTAAGACTATATCTTGCAGTTACATGGTTAGGTTTTAATCTCAAAGTGAGTTCTATTACTTACATTTTAGAATAAATAGTTATAGATTAGGTCTTAATGCCGCAGATTTCCACAAGAAATCGATGATTAGGTCTTACTTTCTAAATTTAAGTGCGACATTAAACATGTGTTTTTAGAGGCTAAGACTATATCTTGCAGTTACATGGTTAGGTTTTAATCTCAAAGTTAGTTCTATTACTTACATTTTAGAATAAATTATTATAGATTAGGTCTTGACGCCGCAGATTACCACAAGAAATCGATGATTAGGGCTTACTGTCTAAATTTAAGTGCGACATTAAACGTGTGTTTTTAGAGGCTAAGACTATATCTTGCAGTTACATGGTTATGTTTTAATCTCAAAGTAAGTTCTATTACTTCTATTGTAGAATAAATTTTTATAGATTAGGTCTTGACGCCGCAGATTACCACAACAAATTAATGATTACGGATTACTGTTTAAATTTAAGTGCGACATTAAACATGTGTTTTTTGAGGCTAAGACTATATCTTGCAGTTACATGGTTAGGTTTTAATCTCAAAGTAAGTTCTACTACTTACATTGTAGAATAAATTTTTATAGATTAGGTCTTGACGCCGCAGACTACCACAAGAAATCAATGATTAGGGCTTACTGTAAAAATTTAAGTGCGACATTAAGAGTGTGTTTTTAGAGGCTAAGACTATATCTTGCAGTTACATGGTTAGGTTTTAATCTCAAAGTAAGTTCTATTACTTACATTTTAGAATAAATTGTTATAGATTAGGTCTTGACGCCGCAGACTACCACAAGAAATCAATGATTAGGTCTTACTGTCAAAATTTAAGTGCGACATTAAAAGTGTGTTTTTAGAGGCTAAGACTATATATTGCAGTTACATGGTTAGGTTTTAATCTCAAAGTTAGTTCTATTACTTACATTTTAGAATAAATTGTTAAAGACTACGTCTTAAAGCCGCAGATTTCCACAAGAAATCGATGATTAGTAGTAAAGTAAGTTCTATTACTTCTATTGTAGAATAAATTTTTATAGATTAGGTCTTGACGCCGCAGATTACCACAACAAATTAATGATTACGGATTACTGTTTAAATTTAAGTGCGACATTAAACATGTGTTTTTTGAGGCTAAGACTATATCTTGCAGTTACATGGTTAGGTTTTAATCTCAAAGTTAGTTCTATTACTTACAGTTTAGAATAAATTGTTAAAGACTATGTCTTAAAGCCGCAGATTTCCACAAGAAATCGATGATTAGGGCTTACTTTCTAAATTTAAGCTCAACATTAAACGTGTGTTTTTAGAGGCTAAGACTATATCTTGCAGTTACATGGTTAGGTTTTAATCTCAAAGTAATTTCTATTACTTACATTTTAGAATAAATTGTTATAGATTAGGTCTTGACGCCGCAGATTACCACAAGAAATCAATGATTAGGGCTTACTGGTTTAATTTAAGTGCGACATTAAAAGTGTGTTTTTAGAGGCTAAGACTATATCTTGCACTTACATGGTTAGGTTTTAATCTCAAAGTAAGTTCTATTACTTACATTGTAGAATAAATTTTTATAGATTAGGTCTTGACGCCGCAGATTACCACAAGACATAAATGATTAGGGCTTACTGTCTAAATTTAAGTGCGACATTAAACGTATGTTTTTAGAGGCTAAGACTATATCTTGCAGTTACATGGTTAGGTTTTAATCTCAAAGTAAGTTCTATTACTTACATTTTAGAATAAATTGTTATAGATTAGGTCTTGACGCCGCAGATTACCACAAGAAATCAATGATTAGGGCTTACTGTCTAAATTTAACTGCGACATTAAACGTGTGTTTTTAGAGGCTAAGACTATATCTTTCAGTTACATGGTGTGGTTTTAATCTCAAAGTGAGTTCTATTACTTACATTTTAGAATAAATTGTTATAGATTAGGTCTTGACGCCGCAGATTACCACAAGAAATCAATGATTAGGGCTTACTGGCTTAATTTAAGTGCGACATTAAACGTGTGTTTTTAGAGGCTAAGACTATATCTTGCAGTTACATGGTTAGGTTTTAATCTCAAAGTAAGTTCTATTACTTACATTTTAGAATAAATTGTTATAGATTAGGTCTTGACGCCGCAGATTACCACAAGAAATCAATGATTAGGGCTTACTGGCTTAATTTAAGTGCGACATTAAACGTGTGTTTTTAGAGGATAAGGATATATCTTGCAGTTACATGGTTAGGTTTTAATCTCAAAGTAAGTTCTATTAATTACATTTTAGAATAAATTGTTATAGATTAGGTCTTGACGCCGCAGATTACCACAAGAAATCAATGATTAGGGCTTACTGGCTTAATTTAAGTGCGACATTAAACGTGTGTTTTTAGAGGATAAGACTATATCTTGCAGTTACATGGTTAGGTTTTAATCTCAAAGTAAGTTCTATTACTTACATTTTAGAATAAATTGTTATAGATTAGGTCTTGACGCCGCAGATTACCACAAGAAATTAATGATTAGGGCGTACTGTCAAAATTTAAGTGTGACATTAAACGTATGTTTTTAGAGGCTAAGACTATATCTTGCAGTTACATGGTTAGGTTTTAATCTCAAAGTAAGTTCTATTACTTACATTTTAGAATAAATTGTTATAGATTAGGTCTTGGCGCCGCAGATTACCACAAGAAATCAATGATTAGGGCTTACTGGCTTAATTTAAGTGCGACATTAAACGTGTGTTTTTAGAGGCTAAGACTATATCTTGCAGTTACATGGATAGGTTTTAATCTCAAAGTAAGTTCTATTACTTACATTTTAGAATAAATAGTTATAGATTTGGTCTTAATGCCGCAGATTTCCACAAGAAATCGATGATTAGGGCTTACTTTCTAAATTTAAGTGCGACATTAAACATGTGTTTTTAGAGGCTAAGACTATATTTTGCAATTACATGGTTAGGTTTTAATCTCAAAGTAAGTTCTACTACTTACATTGTAGATTAAATTTTTATAGATTCGGTCTTGACGCCGCAGACTACCACAAGAAATCAATGATTAGGGCTTACTGTCAAAATTTAAGTGCGACATTAAAAGTGTGTTTTTAGAGGCTAAAACTATATCTTGCAGTTACATGGTTAGGTTTTAATCTCAAAGTTAGTTCTATTACTTACAGTTTAGAATAAATTGTTAAAGACTATGTCTTAAAGCCGCAGATTTCCACAAGAAATCGATGATTAGGGCTTACTTTCTAAATTTAAGCTCAACATTAAACGTGTGTTTTTAGAGGCTAAGACTATATCTTGCAGTTACATGGTTAGGTTTTAATCTCAAAGTAATTTCTATTACTTACATTTTAGAATAAATTGTTATAGATTAGGTCTTGACGCCGCAGATTACCACAAGAAATCAATGATTAGGGCTTACTGGTTTAATTTAAGTGCGACATTAAAAGTGTGTTTTTAGAGGCTAAGACTATATCTTGCAGTTACATGGTTAGGTTTTAATCTCAAAGTAAGTTCTATTACTTACATTGTAGAATAAATTTTTATAGATTAGGTCTTGACGCCGCAGATTACCACAAGACATAAATGATTAGGGCTTACTGTCTAAATTTAAGTGCGACATTAAACGTATGTTTTTAGAGGCTAAGACTATATCTTGCAGTTACATGGTTAGGTTTTAATCTCAAAGTAAGTTCTATTACTTACATTTTAGAATAAATTGTTATAGATTAGGTCTTGACGCCGCAGATTACCACAAGAAATCAATGATTAGGGCTTACTGTCTAAATTTAAGTGCGACATTAAACGTGTGTTTTTAGAGGCTAAGACTATATCTTTCAGTTACATGGTGTGGTTTTAATCTCAAAGTGAGTTCTATTACTTACATTTTAGAATAAATTGTTATAGATTAGGTCTTGACGCCGCAGATTACCACAAGAAATCAATGATTAGGGCTTACTGGCTTAATTTAAGTGCGACATTAAACGTGTGTTTTTAGAGGCTAAGACTATATCTTGCAGTTACATGGTTAGGTTTTAATCTCAAAGTAAGTTCTATTACTTACATTTTAGAATAAATTGTTATAGATTAGGTCTTGACGCCGCAGATTACCACAAGAAATCAATGATTAGGGCTTACTGGCTTAATTTAAGTGCGACATTAAACGTGTGTTTTTAGAGGATAAGGATATATCTTGCAGTTACATGGTTAGGTTTTAATCTCAAAGTAAGTTCTATTAATTACATTTTAGAATAAATTGTTATAGATTAGGTCTTGACGCCGCAGATTACCACAAGAAATCAATGATTAGGGCTTACTGGCTTAATTTAAGTGCGACATTAAACGTGTGTTTTTAGAGGATAAGACTATATCTTGCAGTTACATGGTTAGGTTTTAATCTCAAAGTAAGTTCTATTACTTACATTTTAGAATAAATTGTTATAGATTAGGTCTTGACGCCGCAGATTACCACAAGAAATCAATGATTAGGGCGTACTGTCAAAATTTAAGTGTGACATTAAACGTATGTTTTTAGAGGCTAAGACTATATCTTGCAGTTACATGGTTAGGTTTTAATCTCAAAGTAAGTTCTATTACTTACATTTTAGAATAAATTGTTATAGATTAGGTCTTGGCGCCGCAGATTACCACAAGAAATCAATGATTAGGGCTTACTGGCTTAATTTAAGTGCGACATTAAACGTGTGTTTTTAGAGGCTAAGACTATATCTTGCAGTTACATGGATAGGTTTTAATCTCAAAGTAAGTTCTATTACTTACATTTTAGAATAAATAGTTATAGATTTGGTCTTAATGCCGCAGATTTCCACAAGAAATCGATGATTAGGGCTTACTTTCTAAATTTAAGTGCGACATTAAACATGTGTTTTTAGAGGCTAAGACTATATCTTTCAGTTACATGGTGAGGTTTTAATCTCAAAGTAAGTTCCATTACTTACATTTTAGAATAAATTGTTATAGATTAGGTCTTGACGGCGCAGATTACCACAAGAAATCAATGATTAGGGCTTACTGTCTAAATTTAAGTGCGAAATTAAACGTGTGTTTTTAGAGGCTAAGACTATATCTTGCAGTTACATGGTTAGGTTTTAATCTCAAAGTTAGTTCTATTACTTACATTTTAGAATAAATTTTTAAAGATTAGGTCTTATTGCCGCAGATTTCCACAAGAAATCGATGATTAGGGCTTACTTTCTAAATTTAAGTGCGACATTAAACATGTGTTTTTAGAGGCTAAGACTATATCTTGCAGTTACATGGTTAGGTTTTAATCTCAAAGTAAGTTCTACTACTTACATTGTAGAATAAATTTTTATAGATTCGGTCTTGACGCCGCAGACTACCACAAGAAATCAATGATTAGGGCTTACTGTCAAAATTTAAGTGCGACATTAAACGTGTGTTTTTAGAGGCTAAGACTATATCTTGCAGTTACATGGTTAGGTTTTAATCTCAAAGTTAGTTTTTTTTTTTTTTTTTTTTTTTTTTTTTTTTTTTTTTTTTCTACTACCTCCTACATAATAGGAGCCTTTTTTAATCTACTCTTTCATTCCAGTTCTCGCGTTTTTACATCGGCACTCATTCCTCATACTAGTTCTTTCTTTCATCCATCCGCTTGCATTAATACATTGGTGGGATTCCAATGCTATTTCTACTTATCTCTAGCTCTCTTAATTATAAGTGGGTTTTTTTAAAACAAATAAAACAAGAAACCTATTCCTAATGCTAATACTACTCTCTTACTTACTAAGCTTTGTTATACACCTATACAATTTCATAAATACCATCTTATATATTATAATTTCAGAGAAAGCTATCTATTTACACTACTCTATTTCTACTAATACATTACTAATTTTATTCTTACACGGATTTATTAACATAAACATAAGTATGAAAGCAAATTAACTCTATTATTCTTATATCTGTGCCTACGTACTAAGTTTTATTTAATGATATTAACCTAAATCCTTATAATTATAGTATTTTACTCATTTATTTTTAATTCTAACTAACTCTACTATCTTTTTACAATATTCTATAAACTTGTCTCTACTTTCTTTATTATTTACAATTTCTGATATACTATTTACACTTATACAAACTCCCAGCTCTTCCTCTATTTGAAGTCTTCTATATTCATAGACGGGACATTCTGCCAGTAGGTGAAAAACGCTCTCTTCCACGTCTGGGTCGCATCTGCATGAGGGGCTATCTCTGCACCGGAAACGGTGCAGGTAAGAGGCAAACCCTCCATGTCCCGTCATAAGTTGTGTGAGGGTGGCATCCACGTTCATGTTCTTGATCACTGGGTAGGCTGCCACGGCATCTGGAAAGAACATTTTAGTGACTGATGCAGTGCTTCCAATCCTATATCGACGATCCCATTCGTCAAGGGACTCCAGGCGGATCTGTCGCTTCACGAATGACACCGGACACTTGTCATATGCTGGTTTAACTTTCAATCGTAGAGCAGCTGTTTTTGCCAACTCGTCCGCTCGTTCATTGCCTACTAGCCCTGCATGCGCCTTGATCCAATGAAGGCTTACTGTTTTGCCTCTCTCACGAAGAAGGTCCATATTTTCCCTTATCTGAACGACCAAGGGGTGTCGTGAGGTGACGTTGGAGAGGGTTTCTAGAGCGGCTCTAGAGTCGCTGTAAACTTTAGCCTCCGCTGATTTGCATTGCAGGGCTAGGCGAGTTGCCTCCAGCAAGGCGAGCAGTTCTGCTTGGTACACCGTGCAGTATGCTTCCAGTTTCAGTTTTTTATGCCTGGTCTCCTCACCATTCGTCCATACCGACACCGCTGCTCCGACTTTCCCTTCAATTTTACTACCGTCTGTATACAGTTTCACTTCATTTCCACTGTTTCTCTTCAGCGACGCTCCGTCGGTGACGCAGGTGAAAAGTGGCGCCGTTAATTTCGCCGGGTGTGTTGAGCTTCTAAAGTCCATCGGGCGTTCCATCTCCCGATCTCCCACTATTCGCTCCGTGAAACCTTTTCTTATTTCGTAAAGTGAGGCTGCTTCTCGGACCCTGATGTCCAAGGGAAGCAGCCCCGCAAGTAATAATGCAGAGTTCAAAGAAACTGTCTTGTAGGCTTTTACTATTTTTTGCACAAAGCCGCGTTGCACCGCATCAAGGCGTTTTTTCACGCACAACTTTTCGGAGGCGGGGGCCCATGTACTTGCAGCATACATGATTGTTGGCTCCACAACGGCTATGTAAATGCTCCGGATGACTTCTGGTTGCAGACCCCACTGCACCTTTGCAGTTCTGGAAAGCTGCTTGTAGAAGTTGAGAGCTTTGCGGCAGACGTTACCAACATGCTTGTTGAAAGTCAGCTTGTTATCTATAGTGAGGCCTAGTAGCTTAACGTCATCTGATATGGTGATCTCTACCCCGCCCATACTCAGCCGCGGGGTGTCATACTTAAGTTTCTTTGTAATGACCATGGCGCTGGTTTTGTGTGGCGCAAACTTAAGTTTATTTCTGACGCCCCATCCCAGAACGTATTTTAAAATTTCGTTTGCACGGCGTTGTATTTCAGAGCCCGAAGTTCCTGCAAACACCAGGACCACGTTGTCTGCGAATGCCTGCACGTACTCTCCTCTGCCTTCTAGTCCCCTGAGGAGGGGGTCAAGCAGCAGGTTCCACAAAATGGGGCCTCCTATGGAGCCCTGCACACAACCTTTTGTGGTGGTTTTTGAGTACTCCTCGCCGGCATATCGTACTCTGACTCTTCGCTCACTCATGTAGCTATCGAATACTCTTCGGATATTTACCGGGCATCCTTCCTCCGCCAGACGCACTCTAATGGCCGGCCACCAGGCGCTGTCGAAGGCCCCCTCTATATCTAGGGAGATCAAGGTCACTATCATTTTTTGCTTCAGCTTTTCTCGAACATAGTTTATGAGGGTATAGAGGGAGTCTTCCGTGCCCCGCTGCGGCATAAAGCCATACTGATGGATGCTCATCTTAGGGATCAGGTGATATTTTAGCCTGGCCACCAGCATTTTTTCGAAGATCTTCCCAAGAACAGGCAAGAGCCCAATTGGCCTGTAGGCTTTTGGGGAGTCATAACTATCTTTCCCAGGCTTACGAAGTATGACCACTATAGCCTGCTTCCAGACGCTTGGGAAATGATATAGCTCCAGACACTTGTTTGCAATTGCCTGGAAAACCCCTGGATCGCTCTTTATTGCTCGGCTACATATGTCGGAGGTCAACCCATCGCATCCTGGAGCCTTCTTTGGGTTGAAGGAATCCATTGCCACATGTAGTTCGGTCAAAGTGAATGGTGGGTCGCAAGTGCCTTGTTCCCCGACATTCACTTGTTCCGCAAGATTTCTCAACAGCCGGTGTTCCTCCCCTTCGCCTTCCGCCGAGTCTTCCGGGTAAAAAGTGTTTGCAAGGAGTCGGACGGACTCTTTGCTGTCCAAGGTTTTGCCTTGGTCTTTCAATAGTTGATCCTCTTCTCTAGTTTTCGTCCTTCCTATCACTCTATAGATTCCTTCCCACATCCCTTCCCTGTCCTGCTTCTTACAAAACTCCTTCCAACTTTCCGCCTGTGCTTTCCTAGCCGCTAACTCATACTCATTTTTCTTTTGCAGGTATTCGTCCACGACCAGCGCTCTTCGGACTGGCGCAGCGCAACGGATCCGGTTCTTTCTGGTACGTACTTCCTTTTTTAGCCTTCCGAGATCCTCAGACCACCAAGGTACAGTAAACACTTCTTCCTGTTTTTTCTTTGGCATTGTAGCGTTGCATGTCTCGGTGATTACTTGTGTGTAGCTCTCGACTGCTGTGTCTATCTGTTCCTTGCTATTTATTCTTTGTATGTGCTCTTCTTTTAGGTTGTTCTCTAGAATTAGCTGTTTCAACTTCTCATCAAATTCGATCCAGTTGGCTTTCTTCGTATTATAGATGCGTGTTGTCCTCAAGATTCTCGTGCCCTTCGATGCTCTGAGTAGAATTCCGAAAGATATCGCATTGTGATCTGCGCTCGTTATGCTTTCTTCAACCTTCCAACCTTCTATATAGTTCAGCAGGTCTGCAGAGCACGCCGTCACGTCCACGAAGCTATGGTATCTTCTGTTTCCCCTGATCGTGTCGAAGGTTGGTATGTTTCCTGCGTTTAACACGTGCAGGTTCAGTTCTTCGAGGGTTGCCGCCATATCATCGCCCCTGTGGTCGGTCTTGATGCTTCCCCACCACGGACTCTTTGCGTTGGCATCTCCACCAATTAGCAACCGCCGAGAGCTGGTCTTTTTTGTGATGTTGGCAATGTGCTCTAAGTACGGGGCTATGGGTTGATCGGGCTCAAAGTAATATGATACCAGCGTGATCTCCCAGGCTTGTGTTCTGACGCTAACCACCACGATGTTATTAGTGGTTAGGTCTGGGTACTGGATAATGTCCAGGGTGGCGTCCAGAATGACTATCGCCGCCTTCACTGTTCCTTCTCCTTGGGATTGGCTCTGGAAGACCCTTACGCCCTGGTGTGTTCTCATACACTTTTTCCCCCCCACGTATGGTTCCTGGAGCAGAGCCGCTGTTGCCTTCCGCTTCTTGGCCTCAATGAGTATTTCAGCGGTTGCCAATTTCTTCCTCTGGAGGTTAGCTTGCAGGACCCTGTGGACAACTTTCTCAGCAATATGCTATGGCGCTTCTGGCTATCGCCTCCCATTTGCGCCTTATTGTGCAATCGTTGCTGAAAGTGTTGTGGTCCACCTTTTCCAATTTGGCTCTTACACAATTTGTGCAGCTAGGGGGAGTGTCTGCAAGCCATTCCGGACATTCTGTCCTCATGTGCTCACCTCCGCAGTGGCTACATATATCCACAGTAGTTTTGCAAAACTTGCGACCGTGTCCGTACCCTAGGCAACGCGAGCACTGGACTAAGGGAGATTGATCTGCGACTTTCACTCTCTGCATGTCAATCAGGGCCTCCCCAGCATCAGTCAGCCTTTGCCAGATAAAAGGTGACACTCTTGCTATGACATGCGCTACGTGTGGGTTCCTTCCCTTTTTCCTGTACTTAACCTCTATTCTATTGTCTTCTTCGCTCATTCCTTTTAGTAAGTGCTGGTTTTGTTTCCTTAACGCAGTGGCTATGTCCTCGTTCGTATTATACTGTAGTACGCCGAAAAGGATAATCAGTGGGTCCTTATTTTTGATGTCCTCCACGTTTAGTTGACTCCCTTTTTCCCGGATACTTTTCTTTATTTTGTTGATGTCATCTTTTGTTCGACAGCCCACTTTAATCTTGCGGTCCCTGGCCTTTCTCACTCTGTCTACCTGCACTCCTCCCTCCTTTGCGTTTACAGCTGTCCGTATCTGTTCTATTACTCTGTCTCCGGTGTCCGTTCCGTTTTTGGCTGTAACTACCACGGAGTACAAGGCAGTTGGGGGTGGCGTTTTCTTAACGCTCCCTCCCGCTGCTACACTCGCATAAGTAGTTCCCTCCAGGCTTGTCCGGTGCTCTCCCAGCTTAGACTTCAATTCGTCCATTTGCTCACTATTCTGTTTTAATAGTTTGTTGTGCTCGTCCAGTTTCCTCATCAGGGCTTCTTGGTCGGGGAGGGCTGCGACCGTCGGAGGGAGGGCTTTTAGTCTAGCGTCGGCTTCACATGTGAGCCAACGTACCGACTCCGCCTCCTTCCTCGTCTTCTCCACCTTTTCCAGGATTTCGCTGTTTGCCATTTGCTGTTCCTTGACCAGTCTACTCAGAGCGTCAGCGTGTCTTGCCTCTGTCTTAGCCAATATTTGCTCCCTCCTAGCAACTATCTTCTCCTTCTCCGTTATATGCCGGTTTCTGGAGTCAGCTAGCCGCAGGATCATTTGGTACAAACCATGGAGCCCGCCTATAACCTCCTCCCGGATGTCCCTATTTAGGTTTCGGGACTCCTCTAACCTAGTCTTGGTTCGCTGTAGGAGCTCTCCAGCCAGCCTAGGCATATCATGGAGGGCTCCTCCACCGAAACTTGACACATCCGAGCGCAAGGTTCCGGCATTTTCCTCCTCGGTCTCGGAAGCCAGGTTCACACTTGTCTCCAGACTGGCTCGCGAGGCGGCTCGCACCTGGGCTGTGATTCTCAACAGCGCTGACTCCGACCTTGTCTTGTTTTGGAGACCATTTTCCGGTGTCGACGTCATAGTTGTTAGGCCTCCCTCGCTTTGCGTTTCATTGATAGCGTCCTGGTAATCGTCCTCCGGTCCTCGAAGTGAGGTTACTTCGGCATCCAGGAGCCTTGCCTCTTCAGACGTTATCGGAGACAGAGCCCTTCCCTTTTCCTCGGTGGGTTTTTGCCTTGACGTTCTCTCCCTTGACGGTGCCCCTTTGACTGGGACGCAGGGCTTGCGGGGGACCTTTTTGGAGGCTACTGTGCTCGTCGACATCCTCGGATCTCTTCAAGCTCTGTGGGTCAAGACTTAAGCGGGGAGAAGGGTAGGAGCGGATGGTGGGATAAGGTGTTTTCCCAGTCTAGCTTTTGGCAAAGAAGTTTTAGGGGTGAAGCCTCTATGTAGAGTCGTGGGAACGGGCTGCTAGGGGTTTTTTGGAGCTAAAGAAGCAGCTCAAGGCGATTGAAGATGGTAAAAACGACTCTATGTTTAACTCTACCTAGAGTCGCAAAAATAGGTTGTCCAAGAGGAGGGTCCAAAGACCCTTTGAATGGAAAAAATCGCTGGCCGCTACGACTCTCCGTTCGAGAGATATCGCTGAAAGGGTTTTTTGGGGCAGTTGCAGAGCAAGGAGTTGGGTGGTGGGGGTAAAATGATTTTAATTGTATGCTCCTGGCCCCGAGAAGGGTTTCAGCGAAAATCCGAGCTCGATAGGACCAACCGTTGCTGAGATATAAGGAAATGAAAAAATCCAAGATGGCCGAAGAAAATGGCCACCAAAACAAAAACGTCCGTATCTCCCAAACCAATGACCGCAGAGATGCGGGGTTTCTTCCACTATGGATGCCGGGAGCTCTGTTAATTTTTAGGGTGGCTAAATCTTAAATTTTCTGGGAGATGGAAATTTATAATCCTGAGACCTTGCTGTGGTCAATAGTGAAAACCCCGTAGTTCTCCGCCCTCTAGAACTCAAGATATTTGAAATCTTAAAAAACCAAGATGGCGTCCGCGCAAATTTCAAAGCTTCGTAACTCACGAACGCCTTGTCACAGGAAGCTGATCTTGGTGTCGCCTATTAGGTAATTTATTTGTCTATACAAATAAAATGTAAAATTGGGTTGTCGAAACACACCCTCTTTTTCCGACAGAACACAAAAAAGGGGAATTAAGTGAGTAGGGGGCTGAAAACCCCGTTTCTCTACCACTTATAGTTTCTGAGATATTCTAATTCAAAAATTTTCAAAATGGCTGCCAAAAAGTAGAATTTACAATAAAATTACGATTTTCTCCCTTCCGGTAGACGGAATCTACCCGTGTTTGGTATCAAAAGTTGCGGAATTTGACGAGGATTAAAATTAATTTTTCGTCGCTCCGTTTCTAAGATATCGCGGAAAAACGCGGAATTTTGCGGAAAAATCAATAACTCTGTCGTTTTTTAACCAATTTTCAATCTGAAAGCGGTTAAATTCAAGGCAGAAAACTAGCAATTTATAAGCTTAATTAGATCTACCAGATATCAACGGGAACACCGACCACGTGTTTTTTCCCCGGTAGTTTTTAGCCTGGCGCTCGGAAAATACTTATCGGTTTGCGACGTAATTAGACACGTTTATAGAGCCTAATCTGCGCTATCCTGTAGTATTTTTTATGCACCAGAAACTAAGACGGTAAAGATTTTATTAAGCTTACAAAATTTTTGTACACTTTTTCAGTAAGTCAAAATTTAAGTGCGACATTAAACGTTTGTTTTTAGAGGCTAAGACTATATCTTGCAGTTACATGGTTAGGTTTTAATCTCAAAGTAAGTTCTATTACTTACATTTTAGAATAAATTGTTGTAGATTAGGTCTTGGCGCCGCAGATTACCAAAAGAAATCATTGATTAGGGCTTACTGTCTAAATTTAAGTGCGATATTAAACGTGTGTTTTTAGAGGCTAAGACTATATCTTGCAGTTACATGGTTAGGCTTTAATCTCAAAGTAATTTCTATTACTTACATTGTAGAATAAATTTTTATAGATTAGGTCTTGACGCCGCAGATTTCCACAAGAAATCGATGATTAGGGCTTACTTTCTAAATTTAAGTGCGACATTAAACGTGTGTTTTTAGAGGCTTAGACTATATCTTTCAGTTACATGGTAAGGTTTTAATCTCAAAGTGAGTTCTATTACTTACATTTTAGAATAAATAGTTATAGATTAGGTCTTGACGCCGCAGATTACCACAAGAAATCAATGATTAGGGCGTACTGTCTAAATTTAAGTGCAACATTAAACGTATGTTTTTAGAGGCTAAGACAATATCTTGCAGTTATATGGTTAGGTTTTAATCTCAAAGTAATTTCTATTACTTACATTTTAGAATAAATTGTTATAGATTAGGTCTTGACGCTGCAGATTACCACAAGAAATCAATGATTAGGGCTTACTGGCATAATTAAAGTGCGACATTAAACATGTGTTTTTAGAGGATAAGACTATATCTTGCAGTTACATGGTTAGGTTTTAATCTCAAAGTAAGTTCTATTAATTACATTTTAGAATAAATTGTTATAGATTAGGTCTTGACGCCGCAGATTACCACAAGAAATCAATGATTAGGGCTTACTGGCTTAATTTAAGTGCGACATTAAACGTGTGTTTTTAGAGGATAAGACTATATCTTGCAGTTACATGGTTAGGTTTTAATCTCAAAGTAAGTTCTATTACTTACATTTTAGAATAAATTGTTATAGATTAGGTCTTGACGCCGCAGATTACCACAAGAAATTAATGATTAGGGCGTACTGTCAAAATTTAAGTGTGACATTAAACGTATGTTTTTAGAGGCTAAGACTATATCTTGCAGTTACATGGTTAGGTTTTAATCTCAAAGTAAGTTCTATTACTTACATTTTAGAATAAATTGTTATAGATTAGGTCTTGGCGCCGCAGATTACCACAAGAAATCAATGATTAGGGCTTACTGGCTTAATTTAAGTGCGACATTAAACGTGTGTTTTTAGAGGCTAAGACTATATCTTGCAGTTACATGGTTAGGTTTTAATCTCAAAGTAAGTTCTATTACTTACATTTTAGAATAAATAGTTATAGATTAGGTCTTGGCGCCGCAGATTACCACAAGAAATCAATGATTAGGGCTTACTGGCTTAATTTAAGTGCGACATTAAACGTGTGTTTTTAGAGGATAAGACAATATCTTGCAGTTACATGGTTAGGTTTTAATCTCAAAGTAAGTGCTAATACTTACATTTTAGAATAAATTGTTATAGATTAGGTCTTGACGCCGCAGATTACCACAAGAAATCAATGATTAGGGCGTACTGTCTAAATTTAAGTGCGACATTAAACGTATGTTTTTAGAGGCTAAGACAATATCTTGCAGTTACATGGTTAGGTTTTAATCTCAAAGTAAGTTCTATTACTTACATTTTAAAATAAATTGTTATAGATTAGGTCTTAGCGCCGCAGATTACCAAAAGAAATCAATGATTAGGGCTTACTGTCTAAATTTAAGTGCGACATTAAACGTGTGTTTTTAGAGGCTAAGACTATATCTTGCAGTTACATGGTTAGGTTTTAATCTCAAAGTTAGTTCTATTACTTACATTTTAGAATAAATTTTTAAAGATTAGGTCTTATTGCCGCAGATTTCCACAAGAAATCGATGATTAGGGCTTACTTTCTTAATTTAAGTGCGACATTAAACGTGTGTTTTTAGAGGCTAAGACTATATCTTGCAGTTACATGGTTAGGTTTTAATCTCAAAGTCAGTTCTATTACTTACATTTTAGAATAAATTGTTATAGATTAGGTCTTGACGCCGCAGATTACCAAAAGAAATCAATGATTAGGGCTTACTGTCTAAATTTAAGTGCGACATTAAGAGTGTGTTTTTAGAGGCTAAGACTATATCTTGCAGTTACATGGTTAGGTTTTAATCTCAAAGTTAGTTCTATTACTTACATTTTAGAATAAATTTTTAAAGATTAGGTCTTATTGCCGCAGATTTCCACAAGAAATCGATGATTAGGGCTTACTTTCTAAATTTAAGTGCGACATTAAACGTGTGTTTTTAGAGGCTAAGACTATATCTTGCAGTTACATGGTTAGGTTTTAATCTCAAAGTTAGTTCTATTACTTACATTTTAGAATAAATAGTTATAGATTAGGTCTTGGCGCCGCAGATTACCAAAAGAAATCATTGATTAGGGCTTACTGTCTAAATTTAAGTGCGACAATAAACGTGTGTTTTTAGAGGCTAAGACTATATCTTGCAGTTACATGGTTAGGTTTTAATCTCAAAGTTAGTTCTATTACTTACATTTTAGAATAAATTTTTAAAGATTTGGTCTTAATGCCGCAGATTTTCACAAGAAATCGATGATTAGGGCTTACTTTCTAAATTTAAGTGCGACATTAAACGTGTGTTTTTAGAGGCTAAGACTATATCTTTCAGTTACATGGTGAGGTTTTAATCTCAAAGTGAGTTCCATTACTTACATTTTAGAATAAATTGTTATAGATTAGGTCTTGACGCCGCAGATTACTACAAGAAATCAATGATTAGGGCTTACTGGCTTAATTTAAGTGCGACATTAAACGTGTGTTTTTAGAGGCTAAGACTATATCTTTCAGTTACATGGTAAGGTTTTAATCTCAAAGTGAGTTCTATTACTTACATTTTAGAATAAATGTTTAAAGATTTGGTCTTAATGCCGCAGATTTCCACAAGAAATCGATGATTAGGGCTTACTTTCTAAATTTAAGTGCGACATTAAACATGTGTTTTTAGAGGCTAAGACTATATCTTTCAGTTACATGGTGAGGTTTTAATCTCAAAGTGAGTTCCATTACTTACATTTTAGAATAAATTGTTATAGATTAGGTCTTGACGCCGCAGATTACTACAAGAAATCAATGATTAGGGCTTACTGGCTTAATTTAAGTGCGACATTAAACGTGTGTTTTTAGAGGCTAAGACTATATCTTTCAGTTACATGGTAAGGTTTTAATCTCAAAGTGAGTTCTATTACTTACATTTTAGAATAAATGTTTAAAGATTTGGTCTTAATGCCGCAGATTTCCACAAGAAATCGATGATTAGGGCTTACTTTCTAAATTTAAGTGCGACATTAAACATGTGTTTTTAGAGGCTAAGACTATATCTTTCAGTTACATGGTGAGGTTTTAATCTCAAAGTGAGTTCCATTACTTACATTTTAGAATAAATTGTTATAGATTAAGTCTTGACGCCGCAGATTACTACAAGAAATCAATGATTAGGGCTTACTGGCTTAATTTAAGTGCGACATTAAACGTGTGTTTTTAGAGGCTAAGACTATATCTTGCAGTTACATGGTTAGGTTTTAATCTCAAAGTAAGTTCTATTACTTACATTTAAGAATAAATTGTTATAGATTAGGTCTTGACGCCGCAGATTACCACAAGAAATCAATGATTAGGGCTTACTGTCTAAATTTAAGTGTGACAATATACGTGGTATTTTTAGAGGCTAAGACTATATCTTGCAGTTACATGGTTAGGTTTTAATCTCAAAGTTAGTTCTATTACTTACATTTTAGAATAAATTTTTAAAGATTTGGTCTTAATGCCGCAGATTTTCACAAGAAATCGATGATTAGGGCTTACTTTCTAAATTTAAGTGCGACATTAAACATGTGTTTTTAGAGGCTAAGACTATATCTTTCAGTTACATGGTGAGGTTTTAATCTCAAAGTGAGTTCCATTACTTACATTTTAGAATAAATTGTTATAGATTAGGTCTTGACGCCGCAGATTACTACAAGAAATCAATGATTAGGGCTTACTGGCTTAATTTAAGTGCGACATTAAACGTGTGTTTTTAGAGGCTAAGACTATATCTTTCAGTTACATGGTAAGGTTTTAATCTCAAAGTGAGTTCTATTACTTACATTTTAGAATAAATGTTTAAAGATTTGGTCTTAATGCCGCAGATTTCCACAAGAAATCGATGATTAGGGCTTACTTTCTAAATTTAAGTGCGACATTAAACATGTGTTTTTAGAGGCTAAGACTATATCTTTCAGTTACATGGTGAGGTTTTAATCTCAAAGTGAGTTCCATTACTTACATTTTAGAATAAATTGTTATAGATTAGGTCTTGACGCCGCAGATTACTACAAGAAATCAATGATTAGGGCTTACTGGCTTAATTTAAGTGCGACATTAAACGTGTGTTTTTAGAGGCTAAGACTATATCTTTCAGTTACGTGGTAAGGTTTTAATCTCAAAGTGAGTTCTATTACTTACATTTTAGAATAAATGTTTAAAGATTTGGTCTTAATGCCGCAGATTTCCACAAGAAATCGATGATTAGGGCTTACTTTCTAAATTTAAGTGCGACATTAAACATGTGTTTTTAGAGGCTAAGACTATATCTTTCAGTTACATGGTGAGGTTTTAATCTCAAAGTGAGTTCCATTACTTACATTTTAGAATAAATTGTTATAGATTAAGTCTTGACGCCGCAGATTACTACAAGAAATCAATGATTAGGGCTTACTGGCTTAATTTAAGTGCGACATTAAACGTGTGTTTTTAGAGGCTAAGACTATATCTTGCAGTTACATGGTTAGGTTTTAATCTCAAAGTAAGTTCTATTACTTACATTTAAGAATAAATTGTTATAGATTAGGTCTTGACGCCGCAGATTACCACAAGAAATCAATGATTAGGGCTTACTGTCTAAATTTAAGTGTGACAATATACGTGGTATTTTTAGAGGCTAAGACTATATCTTGCAGTTACATGGTTAGGTTTTAATCTCAAAGTAAGTTCTATTACTTACATTGTTGAATAAATTTTTATAGTCTAGGTCTTGACGCCGCAGATTACCACAAGACATAAATGATTAGGGCTTACTGTCTAAATTTAAGTGCGACATTAAACGTATGTTTTTAGAGGCTAAGACTATATCTTGCAGTTACATGGTTAGGTTTTAATCTCAAAGTAAGTTCTATTACTTACATTTTAGAATAAATTGTTATAGATTAGGTCTTGACGCCGCAGATTACCACAAGAAATCAATGATTAGAGCTTACTGGCTTAATTTAAGTGCGACATTAAACGTGTGTTTTTAGAGGCTAAGACTATATCTTGCAGTTACATGGTTAGGTTTTAATCTCAAAGAAATTTCTATTACTTACATTTTAGAATAAATTGTTATAGATTAGGTCTTGACGCCGCAGATTACCACAAGAAATCAATGATTAGGGCTTACTGGCTTAATTTAAGTGCGACATTAAACGTGTGTTTTTAGAGGATAAGGATATATCTTGCAGTTACATGGTTAGGTTTTAATATCAAAGTAAGTTCTATTACTTACATTTTAGAATAAATTGTTATAGATTAGGTCTTGACGCCGCAGATTACCACAAGAAATCAATGATTAGGGCTTACTGGCTTAATTTAAGTGCGACATTAGACGTGTGTTTTTAGAGGATAAGGATATATCTTGCAGTTACATGGTTAGGTTTTAATCTCAAAGTAAGTTCTATTACTTACATTTTAGAATAAATTGTTATAGATTAGGTCTTGAAGCCGCAGATTACCACAAGAAATCAATGATTTGGGCGTACTGTCAAAATTTAAGTGCGACATTAAACGTTTGTTTTTAGAGGCTAAGACTATATCTTGCAGTTACATGGTTAGGTTTTAATCTCAAAGTAAGTTCTATTACTTACATTTTAGAATAAATTGTTGTAGATTAGGTCTTGGCGCCGCAGATTACCAAAAGAAATCATTGATTAGGGCTTACTGTCTAAATTTAAGTGCGACATTAAACGTGTGTTTTTAGAGGCTAAGACTATATCTTGCAGTTACATGGTTAGGCTTTAATCTCAAAGTAATTTCTATTTCTTACATTGTAGAATAAATTTTTATAGATTAGGTCTTGAAGCCGCAGATTTCCACAAGAAATCGATGATTAGGGCTTACTTTCTAAATTTAAGTGCGACATTAAACGTGTGTTTTTAGAGGCTTAGACTATATCTTTCAGTTACATGGTAAGGTTTTAATCTCAAAGTGAGTTCTATTACTTACATTTTAGAATAAATAGTTATAGATTAGGTCTTGACGCCGCAGATTACCACAAGAAATCAATGATTAGGGCGTACTGTCTAAATTTAAGTGCAACATTAAACGTATGTTTTTAGAGGCTAAGACAATATCTTGCAGTTATATGGTTAGGTTTTAATCTCAAAGTAATTTCTATTACTTACATTTTAGAATAAATTGTTATAGATTAGGTCTTGACGCTGCAGATTACCACAAGAAATCAATGATTAGGGCTTACTGGCTTAATTAAAGTGCGACATTAAACATGTGTTTTTAGAGGATAAGACTATATCTTGCAGTTACATGGTTAGGTTTTAATCTCAAAGTAAGTTCTATTAATTACATTTTAGAATAAATTGTTATAGATTAGGTCTTGACGCCGCAGATTACCACAAGAAATCAATGATTAGGGCTTACTGTCTAAATTTAAGTGCAACATTAAACGTGTGTTTTTAGAGGATAAGACTATATCTTGCAGTTACATGGTTAGGTTTTAATCTCAAAGTAAGTTCTATTACTTACATTTTAGAATAAATTGTTATAGATTAGGTCTTGACGCCGCAGATTACCACAAGAAATCAATGATTAGGGCTTACTGTCTAAATTTAAGTGCGACATTAAACATGTGTTTTTAGAGGCTAAGACTATATCTTTCAGTTACATGGTGTGGTTTTAATCTCAAAGTGAGTTCTATTACTTACATTTTAGAATAAATTGTTATAGATTAGGTCTTGACGCCGCAGATTACCACAAGAAATCAATGATTAGGGCTTACTGGCTTAATTTAAGTGCGACATTAAACGTGTGTTTTTAGAGGCTAAGACTATATCTTGCAGTTACATGGTTAGGTTTTAATCTCAAAGTTAGTTCTATTACTTACATTTTAGAATAAATAGTTATAGATTAGGTCTTGGCGCCGCAGATTACCACAAGAAATCAATGATTAGGGCTTACTGGCTTAATTTAAGTGCGACATTAAACGTGTGTTTTTAGAGGCTAAGACTATATCTTGCAGTTACATGGTTAGGTTTTAATCTCAAAATAAGTTCTATTACTTACATTTTAGACTAAATTGTTATAGATTAGGTCTTGACGCCGCAGATTACCACAAGAAATCAATGATTAGGGCTTACTGGCTTAATTTAAGTGCGACATTAAACGTGTGTTTTTAGAGGATAAGACTATATCTTGCAGTTACATGGTTAGGTTTTAATCTCAAAGTAAGTTCTATTACTTACATTTTAGAATAAATTGTTATAGATTAGGTCTTGACGCCGCAGATTACCACAAGAAATTAATGATTAGGGCGTACTGTCAAAATTTAAGTGTGACATTAAACGTATGTTTTTAGAGGCTAAGACTATATCTTGCAGTTACATGGTTAGGTTTTAATCTCAAAGTAAGTTCTATTACTTACATTTTAGAATAAATTGTTATAGATTAGGTCTTGACGCCGCAGATTACCACAAGAAATCAATGATTAGGGCTTACTGGCTTAATTTAAGTGCGACATTAAACGTGTATTTTTAGAGGCTAAGACTATATCTTGCAGTTACATGGTTAGGTTTTAATCTCAAAGTAAGTTCTATTACTTACATTTTAGAATAAATTGTTATAGATTAGGTCTTGGCGCCGCAGATTACCACAAGAAATCAATGATTAGGGCTTACTGGCTTAATTTAAGTGCGACATTAAACGTGTGTTTTTAGAGGCTAAGACTATATCTTGCAGTTACATGGATAGGTTTTAATCTCAAAGTAAGTTCTATTACTTACATTTTAGAATAAATAGTTATAGATTAGGTCTTGGCGCCGCAGATTACCACAAGAAATCAATGATTAGGGCTTACTGGCTTAATTTAAGTGCGACATTAAACGTGTGTTTTTAGAGGATAAGACAATATCTTGCAGTTACATGGTTAGGTTTTAATCTCAAAGTAAGTGCTAATACTTACATTTTAGAATAAATTGTTATAGATTAGGTCTTGACGCCGCAGATTACCACAAGAAATCAATGATTAGGGCGTACTGTCTAAATTTAAGTGCGACATTAAACGTATGTTTTTAGAGGCTAAGACAATATCTTGCAGTTACATGGTTAGGTTTTAATCTCAAAGTAAGTTCTATTACTTACATTTTAGAATAAATTGTTATAGATTAGGTCTTAGCGCCGCAGATTACCAAAAGAAATCAATGATTAGGGCTTACTGTCTAAATTTAAGTGCGACATTAAACGTGTGTTTTTAGAGGCTAAGACTATATCTTGCAGTTACATGGTTAGGTTTTAATCTCAAAGTTAGTTCTATTACTTACATTTTAGAATAAATTTTTAAAGATTAGGTCTTATTGCCGCAGATTTCCACAAGAAATCGATGATTAGGGCTTACTTTCTTAATTTAAGTGCGACATTAAACGTGTGTTTTTAGAGGCTAAGACTATATCTTGCAGTTACATGGTTAGGTTTTAATCTCAAAGTCAGTTCTATTACTTACATTTTAGAATAAATTGTTATAGATTAGGTCTTGACGCCGCAGATTACCAAAAGAAATCAATGATTAGGGCTTACTGTCTAAATTTAAGTGCGACATTAAGAGTGTGTTTTTAGAGGCTAAGACTATATCTTGCAGTTACATGGTTAGGTTTTAATCTCAAAGTAAGTTCTATTACTTACATTTTAGAATAAATTGTTATAGATTAGGTCTTAGCGCCGCAGATTACCAAAAGAAATCAATGATTAGGGCTTACTGTCTAAATTTAAGTGCGACATTAAACGTGTGTTTTTAGAGGCTAAGACTATATCTTGCAGTTACATGGTTAGGTTTTAATCTCAAAGTTAGTTCTATTACTTACATTTTAGAATAAATTTTTAAAGATTAGGTCTTATTGCCGCAGATTTCCACAAGAAATCGATGATTAGGGCTTACTTTCTAAATTTAAGTGCGACATTAAACGTGTGTTTTTAGAGGCTAAGACTATATCTTGCAGTTACATGGTTAGGTTTTAATCTCAAAGTTAGTTCTATTACTTACATTTTAGAATAAATAGTTATAGATTAGGTCTTGGCGCCGCAGATTACCAAAAGAAATCATTGATTAGGGCTTACTGTCTAAATTTAAGTGCGACAATAAACGTGTGTTTTTAGAGGCTAAGACTATATCTTGCAGTTACATGGTTAGGTTTTAATCTCAAAGTTAGTTCTATTACTTACATTTTAGAATAAATTTTTAAAGATTTGGTCTTAATGCCGCA
The DNA here is from genome assembly GCA_918358695.1 of Melinaea menophilus ssp. n. AW-2005. Classification (NCBI taxonomy): domain Eukaryota; kingdom Metazoa; phylum Arthropoda; class Insecta; order Lepidoptera; family Nymphalidae; genus Melinaea; species Melinaea menophilus. Next base: position 26,105,572 of record OU911041.1, on the reverse strand, counting down.
GATTTTCACAAGAAATCGATGATTAGGGCTTACTTTCTAAATTTAAGTGCGACATTAAACATGTGTTTTTAGAGGCTAAGAGTATATCTTTCAGTTACATGGTGAGGTTTTAATCTCAAAGTGAGTTCCATTACTTACATTTTAGAATAAATTGTTATAGATTAGGTCTTGACGCCGCAGATTACTACAAGAAATCAATGATTAGGGCTTACTGGCTTAATTTAAGTGCGACATTAAACGTGTGTTTTTAGAGGCTAAGACTATATCTTTCAGTTACATGGTAAGGTTTTAATCTCAAAGTGAGTTCTATTACTTACATTTTAGAATAAATGTTTAAAGATTTGGTCTTAATGCCGCAGATTTCCACAAGAAATCGATGATTAGGGCTTACTTTCTAAATTTAAGTGCGACATTAAACATGTGTTTTTAGAGGCTAAGACTATATCTTTCAGTTACATGGTGAGGTTTTAATCTCAAAGTGAGTTCCATTACTTACATTTTAGAATAAATTGTTATAGATTAAGTCTTGACGCCGCAGATTACTACAAGAAATCAATGATTAGGGCTTACTGGCTTAATTTAAGTGCGACATTAAAGGTGTGTTTTTAGAGGCTAAGACTATATCTTGCAGTTACATGGTTAGGTTTTAATCTCAAAGTAAGTTCTATTACTTACATTTAAGAATAAATTGTTATAGATTAGGTCTTGACGCCGCAGATTACCACAAGAAATCAATGATTAGGGCTTACTGTCTAAATTTAAGTGTGACAATATACGTGGTATTTTTAGAGGCTAAGACTATATCTTGCAGTTACATGGTTAGGTTTTAATCTCAAAGTAAGTTCTATTACTTACATTGTAGAATAAATTTTTATAGTCTAGGTCTTGACGCCGCAGATTACCACAAGACATAAATGATTAGGGCTTACTGTCTAAATTTAAGTGCGACATTAAACGTATGTTTTTAGAGGCTAAGACTATATCTTGCAGTTACATGGTTAGGTTTTAATCTCAAAGTAAGTTCTATTACTTACATTTTAGAATAAATTGTTATAGATTAGGTCTTGACGCCGCAGATTACCACAAGAAATCAATGATTAGGGCTTACTGGCTTAATTTAAGTGCGACATTAAACGTGTGTTTTTAGAGGCTAAGACTATATCTTGCAGTTACATGGTTAGGTTTTAATCTCAAAGTAAGTTCTATTACTTACATTTTAGAATAAATTGTTATAGATTAGGTCTTAGCGCCGCAGATTACCAAAAGAAATCAATGATTAGGGCTTACTGTCTAAATTTAAGTGCGACATTAAACGTGTGTTTTTAGAGGCTAAGACTATATCTTGCAGTTACATGGTTAGGTTTTAATCTCAAAGTTAGTTCTATTACTTACATTTTAGAATAAATTTTTAAAGATTAGGTCTTATTGCCGCAGATTTCCACAAGAAATCGATGATTAGGGCTTACTTTCTAAATTTTAGTGCGACATTAAACGTGTGTTTTTAGAGGCTAAGACTATATCTTGCAGTTACATGGTTAGGTTTTAATCTCAAAGTTAGTTCTATTACTTACATTTTAGAATAAATAGTTATAGATTAGGTCTTGGCGGCGCAGACTACCAAAAGAAATCATTGATTAGGGCTTACTGTCTAAATTTAAGTGCGACAATAAACGTGTGTTTTTAGAGGCTAAGACTATATCTTGCAGTTACATGGTTAGGTTTTAATCTCAAAGTTAGTTCTATTACTTACATTTTAGAATAAATTTTTAAAGATTTGGTCTTATTGCCGCAGATTTTCACAAGAAATCGATGATTAGGGCTTACTTTCTAAATTTAAGTGCGACATTAAACATGTGTTTTTAGAGGCTAAGACTATATCTTTCAGTTACATGGTGAGGTTTTAATCTCAAAGTGAGTTCCATTACTTACATTTTAGAATAAATTGTTATAGATTAGGTCTTGACGCCGCAGATTACTACAAGAAATCAATGATTAGGGCTTACTGGCTTAATTTAAGTGCGACATTAAACGTGTGTTTTTAGAGGCTAAGACTATATCTTTCAGTTACATGGTAAGGTTTTAATCTCAAAGTGAGTTCTATTACTTACATTTTAGAATAAATGTTTAAAGATTTGGTCTTAATGCCGCAGATTTCCACAAGAAATCGATGATTAGGGCTTACTTTCTAAATTTAAGTGCGACATTAAACATGTGTTTTTAGAGGCTAAGACTATATCTTTCAGTTACATGGTGAGGTTTTAATCTCAAAGTGAGTTCCATTACTTACATTTTAGAATAAATTGTTATAGATTAGGTCTTGACGCCGCAGATTACTACAAGAAATCAATGATTAGGGCTTACTGGCTTAATTTAAGTGCGACATTAAACGTGTGTTTTTAGAGGCTAAGACTATATCTTTCAGTTACGTGGTAAGGTTTTAATCTCAAAGTGAGTTCTATTACTTACATTTTAGAATAAATGTTTAAAGATTTGGTCTTAATGCCGCAGATTTCCACAAGAAATCGATGATTAGGGCTTACTTTCTAAATTTAAGTGCGACATTAAACATGTGTTTTTAGAGGCTAAGACTATATCTTTCAGTTACATGGTGAGGTTTTAATCTCAAAGTGAGTTCCATTACTTACATTTTAGAATAAATTGTTATAGATTAAGTCTTGACGCCGCAGATTACTACAAGAAATCAATGATTAGGGCTTACTGGCTTAATTTAAGTGCGACATTAAACGTGTGTTTTTAGAGGCTAAGACTATATCTTGCAGTTACATGGTTAGGTTTTAATCTCAAAGTAAGTTCTATTACTTACATTTAAGAATAAATTGTTATAGATTAGGTCTTGACGCCGCAGATTACCACAAGAAATCAATGATTAGGGCTTACTGTCTAAATTTAAGTGTGACAATATACGTGGTATTTTTAGAGGCTAAGACTATATCTTGCAGTTACATGGTTAGGTTTTAATCTCAAAGTAAGTTCTATTACTTACATTGTTGAATAAATTTTTATAGTCTAGGTCTTGACGCCGCAGATTACCACAAGACATAAATGATTAGGGCTTACTGTCTAAATTTAAGTGCGACATTAAACGTATGTTTTTAGAGGCTAAGACTATATCTTGCAGTTACATGGTTAGGTTTTAATCTCAAAGTAAGTTCTATTACTTACATTTTAGAATAAATTGTTATAGATTAGGTCTTGACGCCGCAGATTACCACAAGAAATCAATGATTAGAGCTTACTGGCTTAATTTAAGTGCGACATTAAACGTGTGTTTTTAGAGGCTAAGACTATATCTTGCAGTTACATGGTTAGGTTTTAATCTCAAAGAAATTTCTATTACTTACATTTTAGAATAAATTGTTATAGATTAGGTCTTGACGCCGCAGATTACCACAAGAAATCAATGATTAGGGCTTACTGGCTTAATTTAAGTGCGACATTAAACGTGTGTTTTTAGAGGATAAGGATATATCTTGCAGTTACATGGTTAGGTTTTAATATCAAAGTAAGTTCTATTACTTACATTTTAGAATAAATTGTTATAGATTAGGTCTTGACGCCGCAGATTACCACAAGAAATCAATGATTAGGGCTTACTGGCTTAATTTAAGTGCGACATTAGACGTGTGTTTTTAGAGGATAAGGATATATCTTGCAGTTACATGGTTAGGTTTTAATCTCAAAGTAAGTTCTATTACTTACATTTTAGAATAAATTGTTATAGATTAGGTCTTGAAGCCGCAGATTACCACAAGAAATCAATGATTTGGGCGTACTGTCAAAATTTAAGTGCGACATTAAACGTTTGTTTTTAGAGGCTAAGACTATATCTTGCAGTTACATGGTTAGGTTTTAATCTCAAAGTAAGTTCTATTACTTACATTTTAGAATAAATTGTTGTAGATTAGGTCTTGGCGCCGCAGATTACCAAAAGAAATCATTGATTAGGGCTTACTGTCTAAATTTAAGTGCGACATTAAACGTGTGTTTTTAGAGGCTAAGACTATATCTTGCAGTTACATGGTTAGGCTTTAATCTCAAAGTAATTTCTATTTCTTACATTGTAGAATAAATTTTTATAGATTAGGTCTTGAAGCCGCAGATTTCCACAAGAAATCGATGATTAGGGCTTACTTTCTAAATTTAAGTGCGACATTAAACGTGTGTTTTTAGAGGCTTAGACTATATCTTTCAGTTACATGGTAAGGTTTTAATCTCAAAGTGAGTTCTATTACTTACATTTTAGAATAAATAGTTATAGATTAGGTCTTGACGCCGCAGATTACCACAAGAAATCAATGATTAGGGCGTACTGTCTAAATTTAAGTGCAACATTAAACGTATGTTTTTAGAGGCTAAGACAATATCTTGCAGTTATATGGTTAGGTTTTAATCTCAAAGTAATTTCTATTACTTACATTTTAGAATAAATTGTTATAGATTAGGTCTTGACGCTGCAGATTACCACAAGAAATCAATGATTAGGGCTTACTGGCTTAATTAAAGTGCGACATTAAACATGTGTTTTTAGAGGATAAGACTATATCTTGCAGTTACATGGTTAGGTTTTAATCTCAAAGTAAGTTCTATTAATTACATTTTAGAATAAATTGTTATAGATTAGGTCTTGACGCCGCAGATTACCACAAGAAATCAATGATTAGGGCTTACTGTCTAAATTTAAGTGCGACATTAAACGTGTGTTTTTAGAGGATAAGACTATATCTTGCAGTTACATGGTTAGGTTTTAATCTCAAAGTAAGTTCTATTACTTACATTTTCGAATAAATTGTTATAGATTAGGTCTTGACGCCGCAGATTACCACAAGAAATCAATGATTAGGGCTTACTGTCTAAATTTAAGTGCGACATTAAACATGTGTTTTTAGAGGCTAAGACTATATCTTTCAGTTACATGGTGTGGTTTTAATCTCAAAGTGAGTTCTATTACTTACATTTTAGAATAAATTGTTATAGATTAGGTCTTGACGCCGCAGATTACCACAAGAAATCAATGATTAGGGCTTACTGGCTTAATTTAAGTGCGACATTAAACGTGTGTTTTTAGAGGCTAAGACTATATCTTGCAGTTACATGGTTAGGTTTTAATCTCAAAGTTAGTTCTATTACTTACATTTTAGAATAAATAGTTATAGATTAGGTCTTGGCGCCGCAGATTACCACAAGAAATCAATGATTAGGGCTTACTGGCTTAATTTAAGTGCGACATTAAACGTGTGTTTTTAGAGGCTAAGACTATATCTTGCAGTTACATGGTTAGGTTTTAATCTCAAAATAAGTTCTATTACTTACATTTTAGACTAAATTGTTATAGATTAGGTCTTGACGCCGCAGATTACCACAAGAAATCAATGATTAGGGCTTACTGGCTTAATTTAAGTGCGACATTAAACGTGTGTTTTTAGAGGATAAGACTATATCTTGCAGTTACATGGTTAGGTTTTAATCTCAAAGTAAGTTCTATTACTTACATTTTAGAATAAATTGTTATAGATTAGGTCTTGACGCCGCAGATTACCACAAGAAATTAATGATTAGGGCGTACTGTCAAAATTTAAGTGTGACATTAAACGTATGTTTTTAGAGGCTAAGACTATATCTTGCAGTTACATGGTTAGGTTTTAATCTCAAAGTAAGTTCTATTACTTACATTTTAGAATAAATTGTTATAGATTAGGTCTTGACGCCGCAGATTACCACAAGAAATCAATGATTAGGGCTTACTGGCTTAATTTAAGTGCGACATTAAACGTGTGTTTTTAGAGGCTAAGACTATATCTTGCAGTTACATGGTTAGGTTTTAATCTCAAAGTAAGTTCTATTACTTACATTTTAGAATAAATTGTTATAGATTAGGTCTTGGCGCCGCAGATTACCACAAGAAATCAATGATTAGGGCTTACTGGCTTAATTTAAGTGCGACATTAAACGTGTGTTTTTAGAGGCTAAGACTATATCTTGCAGTTACATGGATAGGTTTTAATCTCAAAGTAAGTTCTATTACTTACATTTTAGAATAAATAGTTATAGATTAGGTCTTGGCGCCGCAGATTACCACAAGAAATCAATGATTAGGGCTTACTGGCTTAATTTAAGTGCGACATTAAACGTGTGTTTTTAGAGGATAAGACAATATCTTGCAGTTACATGGTTAGGTTTTAATCTCAAAGTAAGTGCTAATACTTACATTTTAGAATAAATTGTTATAGATTAGGTCTTGACGCCGCAGATTACCACAAGAAATCAATGATTAGGGCGTACTGTCTAAATTTAAGTGCGACATTAAACGTATGTTTTTAGAGGCTAAGACAATATCTTGCAGTTACATGGTTAGGTTTTAATCTCAAAGTAAGTTCTATTACTTACATTTTAGAATAAATTGTTATAGATTAGGTCTTAGCGCCGCAGATTACCAAAAGAAATCAATGATTAGGGCTTACTGTCTAAATTTAAGTGCGACATTAAACGTGTGTTTTTAGAGGCTAAGACTATATCTTGCAGTTACATGGTTAGGTTTTAATCTCAAAGTTAGTTCTATTACTTACATTTTAGAATAAATTTTTAAAGATTAGGTCTTATTGCCGCAGATTTCCACAAGAAATCGATGATTAGGGCTTACTTTCTTAATTTAAGTGCGACATTAAACGTGTGTTTTTAGAGGCTAAGACTATATCTTGCAGTTACATGGTTAGGTTTTAATCTCAAAGTCAGTTCTATTACTTACATTTTAGAATAAATTGTTATAGATTAGGTCTTGACGCCGCAGATTACCAAAAGAAATCAATGATTAGGGCTTACTGTCTAAATTTAAGTGCGACATTAAGAGTGTGTTTTTAGAGGCTAAGACTATATCTTGCAGTTACATGGTTAGGTTTTAATCTCAAAGTAAGTTCTATTACTTACATTTTAGAATAAATTGTTATAGATTAGGTCTTAGCGCCGCAGATTACCAAAAGAAATCAATGATTAGGGCTTACTGTCTAAATTTAAGTGCGACATTAAACGTGTGTTTTTAGAGGCTAAGACTATATCTTGCAGTTACATGGTTAGGTTTTAATCTCAAAGTTAGTTCTATTACTTACATTTTAGAATAAATTTTTAAAGATTAGGTCTTATTGCCGCAGATTTCCACAAGAAATCGATGATTAGGGCTTACTTTCTAAATTTAAGTGCGACATTAAACGTGTGTTTTTAGAGGCTAAGACTATATCTTGCAGTTACATGGTTAGGTTTTAATCTCAAAGTTAGTTCTATTACTTACATTTTAGAATAAATAGTTATAGATTAGGTCTTGGCGCCGCAGATTACCAAAAGAAATCATTGATTAGGGCTTACTGTCTAAATTTAAGTGCGACAATAAACGTGTGTTTTTAGAGGCTAAGACTATATCTTGCAGTTACATGGTTAGGTTTTAATCTCAAAGTTAGTTCTATTACTTACATTTTAGAATAAATTTTTAAAGATTTGGTCTTAATGCCGCAGATTTTCACAAGAAATCGATGATTAGGGCTTACTTTCTAAATTTAAGTGCGACATTAAACATGTGTTTTTAGAGGCTAAGAGTATATCTTTCAGTTACATGGTGAGGTTTTAATCTCAAAGTGAGTTCCATTACTTACATTTTAGAATAAATTGTTATAGATTAGGTCTTGACGCCGCAGATTACTACAAGAAATCAATGATTAGGGCTTACTGGCTTAATTTAAGTGCGACATTAAACGTGTGTTTTTAGAGGCTAAGACTATATCTTTCAGTTACATGGTAAGGTTTTAATCTCAAAGTGAGTTCTATTACTTACATTTTAGAATAAATGTTTAAAGATTTGGTCTTAATGCCGCAGATTTCCACAAGAAATCGATGATTAGGGCTTACTTTCTAAATTTAAGTGCGACATTAAACATGTGTTTTTAGAGGCTAAGACTATATCTTTCAGTTACATGGTGAGGTTTTAATCTCAAAGTGAGTTCCATTACTTACATTTTAGAATAAATTGTTATAGATTAAGTCTTGACGCCGCAGATTACTACAAGAAATCAATGATTAGGGCTTACTGGCTTAATTTAAGTGCGACATTAAAGGTGTGTTTTTAGAGGCTAAGACTATATCTTGCAGTTACATGGTTAGGTTTTAATCTCAAAGTAAGTTCTATTACTTACATTTAAGAATAAATTGTTATAGATTAGGTCTTGACGCCGCAGATTACCACAAGAAATCAATGATTAGGGCTTACTGTCTAAATTTAAGTGTGACAATATACGTGGTATTTTTAGAGGCTAAGACTATATCTTGCAGTTACATGGTTAGGTTTTAATCTCAAAGTAAGTTCTATTACTTACATTGTAGAATAAATTTTTATAGTCTAGGTCTTGACGCCGCAGATTACCACAAGACATAAATGATTAGGGCTTACTGTCTAAATTTAAGTGCGACATTAAACGTATGTTTTTAGAGGCTAAGACTATATCTTGCAGTTACATGGTTAGGTTTTAATCTCAAAGTAAGTTCTATTACTTACATTTTAGAATAAATTGTTATAGATTAGGTCTTGACGCCGCAGATTACCACAAGAAATCAATGATTAGGGCTTACTGGCTTAATTTAAGTGCGACATTAAACGTGTGTTTTTAGAGGCTAAGACTATATCTTGCAGTTACATGGTTAGGTTTTAATCTCAAAGAAATTTCTATTACTTACATTTTAGAATAAATTGTTATAGATTAGGTCTTGACGCCGCAGATTACCACAAGAAATCAATGATTAGGGCTTACTGTCTAAATTTAAGTGCGACATTAAACATGTGTTTTTAGAGGCTAAGACTATATCTTTCAGTTACATGGTGTGGTTTTAATCTCAAAGTGAGTTCTATTACTTACATTTTAGAATAAATTGTTATAGATTAGGTCTTGACGCCGCAGATTACCACAAGAAATCAATGATTAGGGCTTACTGGCTTAATTTAAGTGCGACATTAAACGTGTGTTTTTAGAGGCTAAGACTATATCTTGCAGTTACATGGTTAGGTTTTAATCTCAAAGTAAGTTCTATTACTTACATTTTAGAATAAATTGTTATAGATTAGGTCTTGACGCCGCAGATTACCACAAGAAATCAATGATTAGGGCTTACTGGCTTAATTTAAGTGCGACATTAAACGTGTGTTTTTAGAGGATAAGGATATATCTTGCAGTTACATGGTTAGGTTTTAATCTCAAAGTAAGTTCTATTACTTACATTTTAGAATAAATTGTTATAGATTAGGTCTTGACGCCGCAGATTACCACAAGAAATCAATGATTAGGGCTTACTGGCTTAATTTAAGTGCGACATTAGACGTGTGTTTTTAGAGGATAAGGATATATCTTGCAGTTACATGGTTAGGTTTTAATCTCAAAGTAAGTTCTATTACTTACATTTTAGAATAAATTGTTATAGATTAGGTCTTGAAGCCGCAGATTACCACAAGAAATCAATGATTTGGGCGTACTGTCAAAATTTAAGTGCGACATTAAACGTTTGTTTTTAGAGGCTAAGACTATATCTTGCAGTTACATGGTTAGGTTTTAATCTCAAAGTAAGTTCTATTACTTACATTTTAGAATAAATTGTTGTAGATTAGGTCTTGGCGCCGCAGATTACCAAAAGAAATCATTGATTAGGGCTTACTGTCTAAATTTAAGTGCGACATTAAACGTGTGTTTTTAGAGGCTAAGACTATATCTTGCAGTTACATGGTTAGGCTTTAATCTCAAAGTAATTTCTATTTCTTACATTGTAGAATAAATTTTTATAGATTAGGTCTTGAAGCCGCAGATTTCCACAAGAAATCGATGATTAGGGCTTACTTTCTAAATTTAAGTGCGACATTAAACGTGTGTTTTTAGAGGCTTAGACTATATCTTTCAGTTACATGGTAAGGTTTTAATCTCAAAGTGAGTTCTATTACTTACATTTTAGAATAAATAGTTATAGATTAGGTCTTGACGCCGCAGATTACCACAAGAAATCAATGATTAGGGCGTACTGTCTAAATTTAAGTGCAACATTAAACGTATGTTTTTAGAGGCTAAGACAATATCTTGCAGTTATATGGTTAGGTTTTAATCTCAAAGTAATTTCTATTACTTACATTTTAGAATAAATTGTTATAGATTAGGTCTTGACGCTGCAGATTACCACAAGAAATCAATGATTAGGGCTTACTGGCTTAATTAAAGTGCGACATTAAATATGTGTTTTTAGAGGATAAGACTATATCTTGCAGTTACATGGTTAGGTTTTAATCTCAAAGTAAGTTCTATTAATTACATTTTAGAATAAATTGTTATAGATTAGGTCTTGGCGCCGCAGATTACCACAAGAAATCAATGATTAGGGCTTACTGGCTTAATTTAAGTGCGACATTAAACGTGTGTTTTTAGAGGATAAGACAATATCTTGCAGTTACATGGTTAGGTTTTAATCTCAAAGTAAGTGCTAATACTTACATTTTAGAATAAATTGTTATAGATTAGGTCTTGACGCCGCAGATTACCACAAGAAATCAATGATTAGGGCGTACTGTCTAAATTTAAGTGCGACATTAAACGTATGTTTTTAGAGGCTAAGACAATATCTTGCAGTTACATGGTTAGGTTTTAAACTCAAAGTAAGTTCTATTACTTACATTTTAGAATAAATTGATATAGATTAGGTCTTAGCGCCGCAGATTACCAAAAGAAATCAATGATTAGGGCTTACTGTCTAAATTTAAGTGCGACATTAAACGTGTGTTTTTAGAGGCTAAGACTATATCTTGCAGTTACATGGTTAGGTTTTAATCTCAAAGTTAGTTCTATTACTTACATTTTAGAATAAATTTTTAAAGATTAGGTCTTATTGCCGCAGATTTCCACAAGAAATCGATGATTAGGGCTTACTTTCTTAATTTAAGTGCGACATTAAACGTGTGTTTTTAGAGGCTAAGACTATATCTTGCAGTTACATGGTTAGGTTTTAATCTCAAAGTCAGTTCTATTACTTACATTTTAGAATAAATTGTTATAGATTAGGTCTTGACGCCGCAGATTACCACAAGAAATAAATGATTAGGGCTTACTGTCTAAATTTAAGTGCGACATTAAGAGTGTGTTTTTAGAGGCTAAGACTATATCTTGCAGTTACATGGTTAGGTTTTAATCTCAAAGTAAGTTCTATTACTTACATTTTAGAATAAATTGTTATAGATTAGGTCTTAGCGCCGCAGATTACCAAAAGAAATCAATGATTAGGGCTTACTGTCTAAATTTAAGTGCGACATTAAACGTGTGTTTTTAGAGGCTAAGACTATATCTTGCAGTTACATGGTTAGGTTTTAATCTCAAAGTTAGTTCTATTACTTACATTTTAGAATAAATTTTTAAAGATTAGGTCTTATTGCCGCAGATTTCCACAAGAAATCGATGATTAGGGCTTACTTTCTAAATTTTAGTGCGACATTAAACGTGTGTTTTTAGAGGCTAAGACTATATCTTGCAGTTACATGGTTAGGTTTTAATCTCAAAGTTAGTTCTATTACTTACATTTTAGAATAAATAGTTATAGATTAGGTCTTGGCGGCGCAGACTACCAAAAGAAATCATTGATTAGGGCTTACTGTCTAAATTTAAGTGCGACAATAAACGTGTGTTTTTAGAGGCTAAGACTATATCTTGCAGTTACATGGTTAGGTTTTAATCTCAAAGTTAGTTCTATTACTTACATTTTAGAATAAATTTTTAAAGATTTGGTCTTATTGCCGCAGATTTTCACAAGAAATCGATGATTAGGGCTTACTTTCTAAATTTAAGTGCGACATTAAACATGTGTTTTTAGAGGCTAAGACTATATCTTTCAGTTACATGGTGAGGTTTTAATCTCAAAGTGAGTTCCATTACTTACATTTTAGAATAAATTGTTATAGATTAGGTCTTGACGCCGCAGATTACTACAAGAAATCAATGATTAGGGCTTACTGGCTTAATTTAAGTGCGACATTAAGAGTGTGTTTTTAGAGGCTAAGACTATATCTTGCAGTTACATGGTTAGGTTTTAATCTCAAAGTAAGTTCTATTACTTACATTTTAGAATAAATTGTTATAGATTAGGTCTTAGCGCCGCAGATTACCAAAAGAAATCAATGATTAGGGCTTACTGTCTAAATTTAAGTGCGACATTAAACGTGTGTTTTTAGAGGCTAAGACTATATCTTTCAGTTACAAGGTGAGGTTTTAATCTCAAAGTGAGTTCCATTACTTACATTTTAGAATAAATTGTTATAGATTAGGTCTTGACGCCGCAGATTACTACAAGAAATCAATGATTAGGGCTTACTGGCTTAATTTAAGTGCGACATTAAACATGTGTTTTTAGAGGCTAAGACTATATCTTTCAGTTACATGGTAAGGTTTTAATCTCAAAGTGAGTTCTATTACTTACATTTTAGAATAAATGTTTAAAGATTTGGTCTTAATGCCGCAGATTTCCACAAGAAATCGATGATTAGGGCTTACTTTCTAAATTTAAGTGCGACATTAAACATGTGTTTTTAGAGGCTAAGACTATATCTTTCAGTTACATGGTGAGGTTTTAATCTCAAAGTGAGTTCCATTACTTACATTTTAGAATAAATTGTTATAGATTAAGTCTTGACGCCGCAGATTACTACAAGAAATCAATGATTAGGGCTTACTGGCTTAATTTAAGTGCGATATTAAACGTGTGTTTTTAGAGGATAAGACAATATCTTGCAGTTACTTGGTTAGGTTTTAATCTCAAAGTAAGTTCTATTACTTACATTTTAGAATAAATTGTTATAGATTAGGTCTTGACGCCGCAGATTACCACAAGAAATCGATGATTAGGGCGTACTGTCTAAATTTAAGTGCGACATTAAACGTATGTTTTTAGAGGCTAAGACAGTATCTTGCAGTTACATGGTTAGGTTTTAATCTCAAAGTAATTTCTATTACTTACATTTTAGAATAAATTGTTATAGATTAGGTCTTGACGCCGCAGATTACCACAAGAAATCAATGATTAGGGCTTACTGGCTTAATTAAAGTGCGACATTAAACATGTGTTTTTAGAGGATAAGACTATATCTTGCAGTTACATGGTTAGGTTTTAATATCAAAGTAAGTTCTATTACTTACATTTTAGAATCAATTGTTATAGATTAGGTCTTGACGCCGCAGATTACCACAAGAAATCAATGATAAGGGCTTACTGGCTTAATTTAAGTGCGACATTAGACGTGTGTTTTTAGAGGCTAAGACTATATCTTGCAGTTACATGGTTAGGTTTTAATCTCAAAGTAAGTTCTATTACTTACATTGTAGTATTAATTTTTATAGATTAGGTCTTGACGCCGCAGATTACCACAAGAAATCAATGATTAGGGCTTACTGTCTAAATTTAAGTGCGACATTAAACGTGTGTTTTTAGAGGCTAAGACTATATCTTGCAGTTACATGGTTAGGTTTTAATCTCAAAGTTAGTTCTATTATTTACAGTTTAGAATAAATTGTTATAGACTAGGTCTTGACGCCGCAGATTACCACAAGAAATCAGTGATTAGGGCTTACAGGCTTAATTTAAGTGCGACATTAAACGTGTGATTTTAGAGGCTAAGACTATATCTTGCAGTTACATGGTTAGGTTATAATCTCAAAGTAAGTTCTATTACTTACATTGTAGAATAAATTTTTATAGATTAGGTCTTGACGCCGCAGATTACCACAAGAAATCAATGATTAGGGCGTACTGTCTAAATTTAAGTGCGACAATTAACGTGTGTTTTTATAGGCTAAGACTATATCTTGCAGTTACATGGTTAGGTTTTAATCTCAAAGTAAGTTCTATTACTTACATTGTAGAATAAATTTTTATAGATTAGGTCTTGACGCCGCAGATTACCACAAGATATCAATGATTAGGGCTTACTGGCTTAATTAAAGTGCGACATTAAACATGTGTTTTTAGAGGATAAGACTATATCTTGCAGTTACATGGTTAGGTTTTAATCTCAAAGTAAGTTCTATTACTTACATTTTAGAATAAATTTTTATAGATTAGGTCTTGACGCCGCAGATTACCACAAGATATCAATGATTAGGGCGTACTGTCTAAATTTAAGTGCGACAATTAACGTGTGTTTTTATAGGCTAAGACTATATCTTGCAGTTACATGGTTAGGTTTTAATCTCAAAGTAAGTTCTATTACTTACATTGTAGAATAAATTTTTATAGATTAGGTCTTGACGCCGCAGATTTCCACAAGAAATCGATGATTAGGGCTTACTTTCTAAATATAAGCTCAACATTAAACGTGTGTTTTTAGAGGCTAAGACTATATCTTTCAGTTACATGGTAAGGTTTTAATCTCAAAGTAAGTTCTATTACTTACATTTTAGAATAAATTGTTATAGATTAGGTCTTGACGCCGCAGATTATCACAAGAAATCAATGATTAGGGCGTACTGTCTAAATTTAAGTGCGACATTAAACGTGTGTTTTTAGAGGCTAAGACTATATCTTGCAGTTACATGGTTAAGTTTTAATCTCAAAGTAATTTCTATTACTTACATTGTAGAATAAATTTTTATAGATTAGGTCTTGACGCCGCAGATTTCCACAAGAAATCGATGATTAGGGCTTACTTTCTAAATTTAAGTGCGACATTAAACGTGTGTTTTTAGAGGCTAAGACTATATCTTTCAGTTACATGGTAAGGTTTTAATCTCAAAGCGAGTTCTATTACTTACATTTTAGAATAAATAGTTATAGATTAGGTCTTGACGCCGCAGATTACCACAAGAAATCAATGATTAGGGCTTACTGGCTTAATTTAAGTGCGATATTAAACGTGTGTTTTGAGAGGATAAGACAATATCTTGCAGTTACATGGTTAGGTTTTAATCTCAAAGTTAGTTCTATTACTTACATTTTAGAATAAATTTTTAAAGATTTGGTCTTAATGCCGCAGATTTCCACAAGAAATCGATGATTAGGGCTTACTTTCTAAATTTAAGTGCGACATTAAACATGTGTTTTTAGAGGCTAAGACTATATCTTTCAGTTACATGGTGAGGTTTTAATCTCAAAGTGAGTTCCATTACTTACATTTTAGAATAAATTGTTATAGATTAGGTCTTGACGCCGCAGATTACTACAAGAAATCAATGATTAGGGCTTACTGGCTTAATTTAAGTGCGACATTATACGTGTGTTTTTAGAGGCTAAGACTATATCTTGCAGTTACATGGTTAGGTTTTAATCTCAAAGTAAGTTCTATTACTTACATTGTAGAATAAATTTTTATAGATTAGGTCTTGACGCCGCAGATTACCACAAGAAATCGATGATTAGGGCGTACTGTCTAAATTTAAGTGCGACATTAAACGTATGTTTTTAGAGGCTAAGACAATATCTTGCAGTTACATGGTTAGGTTTTAATCTCAAAGTAATTTCTATTACTTACATTTTAGAATAAATTGTTATAGATTAGGTCTTGACGCCGCAGATTACCACAAGAAATCAATGATTAGGGCTTACTGGCTTAATTAAAGTGCGACATTAAACATGTGTTTTTAGAGGATAAGACTATATCTTGCAGTTACATGGTGAGGTTTTAATCTCAAAGTGAGTTCCATTACTTACATTTTAGAATAAATTGTTATAGATTAGGTCTTGACGCCGCAGATTACTACAAGAAATCAATGATTAGGGCTTACTGGCTTAATTTAAGTGCGACATTATACGGGTGTTTTTAGAGGCTAAGACTATATCTTGCAGTTACATGGTTAGGTTTTAATCTCAAAGTAAGTTCTATTACTTACATTTTAGAATAAATTGTTATAGATTAGGTCTTGACGCCGCAGATTACCACAAGAAATCAATGATTAGGGCTTACTGTCTAAATTTAAGTGTGACAATATACGTGTGTTTTTAGAGGCTAAGACTATATCTTGCAGTTACATGGTTAGGTTTTAATCTCAAAGTAAGTTCTATTACTTACATTGTAGAATAAATTTTTATAGATTAGGTCTTAATGCCGCAGATTACCATAAGACATAAATGATTAGGGCTTACTGTCTAAATTTAAGTGCGACATTAAACGTATGTTTTTAGAGGCTAAGACTATATCTTGCAGTTACATGGTTAGGTTTTAATCTCAAAGTAAGTTCTATTACTTACATTTTAGAATAAATTGTTATAGATTAGGTCTTGACGTCGCAGATTACCACAAGAAATCAATGATTAGGGCGTACTGTCAAAATTAAAGTGCGACATTAAACGTATGTTTTTTGAGGCTAAGACTATATCTTGCAGTTACATGGTTAGGTTTTAATCTCAAAGTAAGTTCTATTACTTACATTTTAGAATAAATTGTTATAGATTAGGTCTTGGCGCCGCAGATTACCAAAAGAAATCATTGATTAGGGCTTACTGTCTAAATTTAAGTGCGACATTAAACGTGTGTTTTTAGAGGCTAAGACTATATCTTGCAGTTACATGGTTAGGTTTTAATCTCAAAGTTAGTTCTATTACTTACATTTTAGAATAAATTTTTAAAGATTTGGTCTTAATGCCGCAGATTTCCACAAGAAATCGATGATTAGGGCTTACTTTCTAAATTTAAGTGCGACATTAAACATGTGTTTTTAGAGGCTAAGACTATATCTTTCAGTTACATGGTGAGAATTTAATCTCAAAGTGAGTTCCATTACTTACATTTTAGAATAAATTGTTATAGATTAAGTCTTGACGCCGCAGATTACTACAAGAAATCAATGATTAGGGCTTACTGGCTTAATTTAAGTGCGACATTAAACGTGTGTTTTTAGAGGCTAAGACTATATCTTGCAGTTACATGGTTAGGTTTTAATCTCAAAGTAAGTTCTATTACTTACATTTTAGAATAAATTTTTAAAGATTTGGTCTTAATGCCGCAGATTTCCACAAGAAATCGATGATTAGAGCTTACTTTCTAAATTAAAGTGCGACATTAAACATGTGTTTTTAGAGGCTAAGACTATATCTTTCAGTTACATGGTGAGGTTTTAATCTCAAAGTAAGTTCTATTACTTACATTTTAGAATAATTTTTTAAAGATTTGGTCTTAATGCCGCAGATTTCCACAAGAAATCGATGATTAGAGCTTACTTTCTAAATTAAAGTGCGACATTAAACATGTGTTTTTAGAGGCTAAGACTATATCTTTCAGTTACATGGTGAGGTTTTAATCTCAAAGTAAGTTCTATTACTTACATTTTAGAATAAATTGTTATAGATTAGGTCTTGACGCCGCAGATTACCACAAGAAATCAATGATTAGGGCTTACTGTCTAAATTTAAGTGTGACAATATACGTGTGTTTTTAGAGGCTAAGACTATATCTTGCAGTTACATGGTTAGGTTTTAATCTCAAAGTAAGTTCTATTACTTACATTGTAGAATAAATTTTTATAGATTAGGTCTTGACGCCGCAGATTACCACAAGAAATCAATGATTAGGGCGTACTGTCTAAATTTAAGTGCGACAATTAACGTGTGTTTTTATAGGCTAAGACTATATCTTGCAGTTACATGGTTAGGTTTTAATCTCAAAGTAAGTTCTATTACTTAAATTGTAGAATAAATTTTTATAGATTAGGTCTTGACGCCGCAGATTACCACAAGATATCAATGATTAGGGCTTACTGGCTTAATTAAAGTGCGACATTAAACATGTGTTTTTAGAGGATAAGACTATATCTTGCAGTTACATGGTTAGGTTTTAATCTCAAAGTAAGTTCTATTACTTACATTTTAGAATAAATTGTTATAGATTAGGTCTTGACGTCGCAGATTACCACAAGAAATCAATGATTAGGGCGTACTGTCAAAATTAAAGTGCGACATTAAACGTATGTTTTTTGAGGCTAAGACTATATCTTGCAGTTACATGGTTAGGTTTTAATCTCAAAGTAAGTTCTATTACTTACATTTTAGAATAAATTGTTATAGATTAGGTCTTGGCGCCGCAGATTACCAAAAGAAATCATTGATTAGGGCTTACTGTCTAAATTTAAGTGCGACATTAAACGTGTGTTTTTAGAGGCTAAGACTATATCTTGCAGTTACATGGTTAGGTTTTAATCTCAAAGTTAGTTCTATTACTTACATTTTAGAATAAATTTTTAAAGATTTGGTCTTAATGCCGCAGATTTCCACAAGAAATCGATGATTAGGGCTTACTTTCTAAATTTAAGTGCGACATTAAACATGTGTTTTTAGAGGCTAAGACTATATCTTTCAGTTACATGGTGAGAATTTAATCTCAAAGTGAGTTCCATTACTTACATTTTAGAATAAATTGTTATAGATTAAGTCTTGACGCCGCAGATTACTACAAGAAATCAATGATTAGGGCTTACTGGCTTAATTTAAGTGCGACATTAAACGTGTGTTTTTAGAGGCTAAGACTATATCTTGCAGTTACATGGTTAGGTTTTAATCTCAAAGTAAGTTCTATTACTTACATTTTAGAATAAATTTTTAAAGATTTGGTCTTAATGCCGCAGATTTCCACAAGAAATCGATGATTAGAGCTTACTTTCTAAATTAAAGTGCGACATTAAACATGTGTTTTTAGAGGCTAAGACTATATCTTTCAGTTACATGGTGAGGTTTTAATCTCAAAGTAAGTTCTATTACTTACATTTTAGAATAATTTTTTAAAGATTTGGTCTTAATGCCGCAGATTTCCACAAGAAATCGATGATTAGAGCTTACTTTCTAAATTAAAGTGCGACATTAAACATGTGTTTTTAGAGGCTAAGACTATATCTTTCAGTTACATGGTGAGGTTTTAATCTCAAAGTAAGTTCTATTACTTACATTTTAGAATAAATTGTTATAGATTAGGTCTTGACGCCGCAGATTACCACAAGAAATCAATGATTAGGGCTTACTGTCTAAATTTAAGTGTGACAATATACGTGTGTTTTTAGAGGCTAAGACTATATCTTGCAGTTACATGGTTAGGTTTTAATCTCAAAGTAAGTTCTATTACTTACATTGTAGAATAAATTTTTATAGATTAGGTCTTGACGCCGCAGATTACCACAAGAAATCAATGATTAGGGCGTACTGTCTAAATTTAAGTGCGACAATTAACGTGTGTTTTTATAGGCTAAGACTATATCTTGCAGTTACATGGTTAGGTTTTAATCTCAAAGTAAGTTCTATTACTTAAATTGTAGAATAAATTTTTATAGATTAGGTCTTGACGCCGCAGATTACCACAAGATATCAATGATTAGGGCTTACTGGCTTAATTAAAGTGCGACATTAAACATGTGTTTTTAGAGGATAAGACTATATCTTGCAGTTACATGGTTAGGTTTTAATCTCAAAGTAAGTTCTATTACTTACATTTTAGAATAAATTTTTATAGATTAGGTCTTGACGCCGCAGATTACCACAAGATATCAATGATTAGGGCGTACTGTCTAAATTTAAGTGCGACAATTAACGTGTGTTTTTATAGGCTAAGACTATATCTTGCAGTTACATGGTTAGGTTTTAATCTCAAAGTAAGTTCTATTACTTACATTGTAGAATAAATTTTTATAGATTAGGTCTTGACGCCGCAGATTTCCACAAGAAATCGATGATTAGGGCTTACTTTCTAAATTTAAGTGCGACATTAAACGTGTGTTTTTAGAGGGTAAGACTATATCTTTCAGTTACATGGTAAGGTTTTAATCTCAAAGTAAGTTCTATTACTTACATTTTAGAATAAATTGTTATAGATTAGGTCTTGGCGCCGCAGATTACCAAAAGAAATCATTGATTAGGGCTTACTGTCTAAATTTAAGTGCGACATTAAACGTGTGTTTTTAGAGGCTAAGACTATATCTTGCAGTTACATGGTTAGGTTTTAATCTCAAAGTTAGTTCTATTACTTACATTTTAGAATAAATTTTTAAAGATTTGGTCTTAATGCCGCAGATTTCCACAAGAAATCGATGATTAGGGCTTACTTTCTAAATTTAAGTGCGACATTAAACATGTGTTTTTAGAGGCTAAGACTATATCTTTCAGTTACATGGTGAGAATTTAATCTCAAAGTGAGTTCCATTACTTACATTTTAGAATAAATTGTTATAGATTAAGTCTTGACGCCGCAGATTACTACAAGAAATCAATGATTAGGGCTTACTGGCTTAATTTAAGTGCGACATTAAACGTGTGTTTTTAGAGGCTAAGACTATATCTTGCAGTTACATGGTTAGGTTTTAATCTCAAAGTAAGTTCTATTACTTACATTTTAGAATAAATTTTTAAAGATTTGGTCTTAATGCCGCAGATTTCCACAAGAAATCGATGATTAGAGCTTACTTTCTAAATTAAAGTGCGACATTAAACATGTGTTTTTAGAGGCTAAGACTATATCTTTCAGTTACATGGTGAGGTTTTAATCTCAAAGTAAGTTCTATTACTTACATTTTAGAATAATTTTTTAAAGATTTGGTCTTAATGCCGCAGATTTCCACAAGAAATCGATGATTAGAGCTTACTTTCTAAATTAAAGTGCGACATTAAACATGTGTTTTTAGAGGCTAAGACTATATCTTTCAGTTACATGGTGAGGTTTTAATCTCAAAGTAAGTTCTATTACTTACATTTTAGAATAAATTGTTATAGATTAGGTCTTGACGCCGCAGATTACCACAAGAAATCAATGATTAGGGCTTACTGTCTAAATTTAAGTGTGACAATATACGTGTGTTTTTAGAGGCTAAGACTATATCTTGCAGTTACATGGTTAGGTTTTAATCTCAAAGTAAGTTCTATTACTTACATTGTAGAATAAATTTTTATAGATTAGGTCTTGACGCCGCAGATTACCACAAGAAATCAATGATTAGGGCGTACTGTCTAAATTTAAGTGCGACAATTAACGTGTGTTTTTATAGGCTAAGACTATATCTTGCAGTTACATGGTTAGGTTTTAATCTCAAAGTAAGTTCTATTACTTAAATTGTAGAATAAATTTTTATAGATTAGGTCTTGACGCCGCAGATTACCACAAGATATCAATGATTAGGGCTTACTGGCTTAATTAAAGTGCGACATTAAACATGTGTTTTTAGAGGATAAGACTATATCTTGCAGTTACATGGTTAGGTTTTAATCTCAAAGTAAGTTCTATTACTTACATTTTAGAATAAATTTTTATAGATTAGGTCTTGACGCCGCAGATTACCACAAGATATCAATGATTAGGGCGTACTGTCTAAATTTAAGTGCGACAATTAACGTGTGTTTTTATAGGCTAAGACTATATCTTGCAGTTACATGGTTAGGTTTTAATCTCAAAGTAAGTTCTATTACTTACATTGTAGAATAAATTTTTATAGATTAGGTCTTGACGCCGCAGATTTCCACAAGAAATCGATGATTAGGGCTTACTTTCTAAATTTAAGTGCGACATTAAACGTGTGTTTTTAGAGGGTAAGACTATATCTTTCAGTTACATGGTAAGGTTTTAATCTCAAAGTAAGTTCTATTACTTACATTTTAGAATAAATTGTTATAGATTAGGTCTTGGCGCCGCAGATTACCAAAAGAAATCATTGATTAGGGCTTACTGTCTAAATTAAAGTGCGACATTAAACGTGTGTTTTTAGAGGCTAAGACTATATCTTGCAGTTACATGGTTAGGTTTTAATCTCAAAGTAAGTTCTATTACTTACATTGTAGAATAAATTATTATAGATTAGGTCTTGACGCCGCAGATTTCCACAAGAAATCGATGATTAGGGCTTACTTTCTAAATTTAAGTGCGACATTAAACGTGTGTTTTTAGAGGCTAAGACTATATCTTGCAGTTACATGGTTAGGTTTTAATCTCAAAGTAAGTTCTATTACTCACATTGTAGAATAAATTTTTATAGATTAGGTCTTGACGCCGCAGATTACCACAAGAAATCAATGATTAGGGCGTACTGTCTAAATTTAAGTGCGACAATTAACGTGTGTTTTTATAGGCTAAGACTATATCTTGCAGTTACATGGTTAGGTTTTAATCTCAAAGTAAGTTCTATTACTTACATTGTAGAATAAATTTTTATAGATTAGGTCTTGACGCCGCAGATTACCACAAGATATCAATGATTAGGGCTTACTGGCTTAATTAAAGTGCGACATTAAACATGTGTTTTCAGAGGATAAGACTATATCTTGCAGTTACATGGTTAGGTTTTAATCTCAAAGTAAGTTCTATTACTTACATTTTAGAATAAATTTTTATAGATTAGGTCTTGACGCCGCAGATTACCACAAGATATCAATGATTAGGGCGTACTGTCTAAATTTAAGTGCGACAATTAACGTGTGTTTTTATAGGCTAAGACTATATCTTGCAGTTACATGGTTAGGTTTTAATCTCAAAGTAAGTTCTATTACTTACATTGTAGAATAAATTTTTATAGATTAGGTCTTGACGCCGCAGATTTCCACAAGAAATCGATGATTAGGGCTTACTTTCTAAATTTAAGTGCGACATTAAACGTGTGTTTTTAGAGGGTAAGACTATATCTTTCAGTTACATGGTAAGGTTTTAATCTCAAAGTAAGTTCTATTACTTACATTTTAGAATAAATTGTTATAGATTAAGTCTTGACGCCGCAGATTACTACAAGAAATCAATGATTAGGGCTTACTGGCTTAATTTAAGTGCGACATTAAACGTGTGTTTTTAGAGGCTAAGACTATATCTTGCAGTTACATGGTTAGGTTTTAATCTCAAAGTAAGTTCTATTACTTACATTTTAGAATAAATTTTTAAAGATTTGGTCTTAATGCCGCAGATTTCCACAAGAAATCGATGATTAGAGCTTACTTTCTAAATTAAAGTGCGACATTAAACATGTGTTTTTAGAGGCTAAGACTATATCTTTCAGTTACATGGTGAGGTTTTAATCTCAAAGTAAGTTCTATTACTTACATTTTAGAATAAATTGTTATAGATTAGGTCTTGACGCCGCAGATTACCACAAGAAATCAATGATTAGGGCTTACTGTCTAAATTTAAGTGTGACAATATACGTGTGTTTTTAGAGGCTAAGACTATATCTTGCAGTTACATGGTTAGGTTTTAATCTCAAAGTAAGTTCTATTACTTACATTGTAGAATAAATTTTTATAGATTAGGTCTTGACGCCGCAGATTACCACAAGAAATCAATGATTAGGGCGTACTGTCTAAATTTAAGTGCGACAATTAACGTGTGTTTTTATAGGCTAAGACTATATCTTGCAGTTACATGGTTAGGTTTTAATCTCAAAGTAAGTTCTATTACTTAAATTGTAGAATAAATTTTTATAGATTAGGTCTTGACGCCGCAGATTACCACAAGATATCAATGATTAGGGCTTACTGGCTTAATTAAAGTGCGACATTAAACATGTGTTTTTAGAGGATAAGACTATATCTTGCAGTTACATGGTTAGGTTTTAATCTCAAAGTAAGTTCTATTACTTACATTTTAGAATAAATTTTTATAGATTAGGTCTTGACGCCGCAGATTACCACAAGATATCAATGATTAGGGCGTACTGTCTAAATTTAAGTGCGACAATTAACGTGTGTTTTTATAGGCTAAGACTATATCTTGCAGTTACATGGTTAGGTTTTAATCTCAAAGTAAGTTCTATTACTTACATTGTAGAATAAATTTTTATAGATTAGGTCTTGACGCCGCAGATTTCCACAAGAAATCGATGATTAGGGCTTACTTTCTAAATTTAAGTGCGACATTAAACGTGTGTTTTTAGAGGGTAAGACTATATCTTTCAGTTACATGGTAAGGTTTTAATCTCAAAGTAAGTTCTATTACTTACATTTTAGAATAAATTGTTATAGATTAGGTCTTGGCGCCGCAGATTACCAAAAGAAATCATTGATTAGGGCTTACTGTCTAAATTTAAGTGCGACATTAAACGTGTGTTTTTAGAGGCTAAGACTATATCTTGCAGTTACATGGTTAGGTTTTAATCTCAAAGTAAGTTCTATTACTTACATTGTAGAATAAATTTTTATAGATTAGGTCTTGACGCCGCAGATTTCCACAAGAAATCGATGATTAGGGCTTACTTTCTAAATTTAAGTGCGACATTAAACGTGTGTTTTTAGAGGCTAAGACTATATCTTGCAGTTACATGGTTAGGTTTTAATCTCAAAGTAAGTTCTATTACTCACATTGTAGAATAAATTTTTATAGATTAGGTCTTGACGCCGCAGATTACCACAAGAAATCAATGATTAGGGCGTACTGTCTAAATTTAAGTGCGACAATTAACGTGTGTTTTTATAGGCTAAGACTATATCTTGCAGTTACATGGTTAGGTTTTAATCTCAAAGTAAGTTCTATTACTTACATTGTAGAATAAATTTTTATAGATTAGGTCTTGACGCCGCAGATTACCACAAGATATCAATGATTAGGGCTTACTGGCTTAATTAAAGTGCGACATTAAACATGTGTTTTTAGAGGATAAGACTATATCTTGCAGTTACATGGTTAGGTTTTAATCTCAAAGTAAGTTCTATTACTTACATTTTAGAATAAATTTTTATAGATTAGGTCTTGACGCCGCAGATTACCACAAGATATCAATGATTAGGGCGTACTGTCTAAATTTAAGTGCGACAATTAACGTGTGTTTTTATAGGCTAAGACTATATCTTGCAGTTACATGGTTAGGTTTTAATCTCAAAGTAAGTTCTATTACTTACATTGTAGAATAAATTTTTATAGATTAGGTCTTGACGCCGCAGATTTCCACAAGAAATCGATGATTAGGGCTTACTTTCTAAATTTAAGTGCGACATTAAACGTGTGTTTTTAGAGGCTAAGACTATATCTTGCAGTTACATGGTTAAGTTTTAATCTCAAAGTAATTTCTATTACTTACATTGTAGAATAAATTTTTATAGATTAGGTCTTGACGCCGCAGATTTCCACAAGAAATCGATGATTAGGGCTTACTTTCTAAATTTAAGTGCGACATTAAACGTGTGTTTTTAGAGGCTAAGACTATATGTTTCAGTTACATGGTAAGGTTTTAATCTCAAAGTGAGTTCTATTACTTACATTTTAGAATAAATAGTTATAGATTAGGTCTTGGCGCCGCAGATTACCACAAGAAATCAATGATTAGGGCTTACTGGCTTAATTTAAGTGCGATATTAAACGTGTGTTTTGAGAGGATAAGACAATATCTTGCAGTTACATGGTTAGGTTTTAATCTCAATGTTAGTTCTATTACTTACATTTTAGAATAAATTTTTAAAGATTTGGTCTTAATGCCGCAGATTTCCACAAGAAATCGATGATTAGGGCTTACTTTCTAAATTAAAGTGTGACATTAAACATGTGTTTTTAGAGGCTAAGACTATATCTTTCAGTTACATGGTGAGGTTTTAATCTCAAAGTGAGTTCCATTACTTACATTTTAGAATAAATTGTTATAGATTAGGTCTTGACGCCGCAGATTACTACAAGAAATCAATGATTAGGGCTTACTGGCTTAATTTAAGTGCGACATTATACGTGTGTTTTTAGAGGCTAAGACTATATCTTGCAGTTACATGGTTAGGTTTTAATCTCAAAGTAAGTTCTATTACTTACATTTTAGAATAAATTGTTATAGATTAGGTCTTGACGCCGCAGATTACCACAAGAAATCAATGATTAGGGCTTACTGTCTAAATTTAAGTGTGACAATATACGTGTGTTTTTAGAGGCTAAGACTATATCTTGCAGTTACATGGTTAGGTTTTAATCTCAAAGTAAGTTCTATTACTTACATTGTAGAATAAATTTTTATAGATTAGGTCTTAATGCCGCAGATTACCATAAGACATAAATGATTAGGGCTTACTGTCTAAATTTAAGTGCGACATTAAACGTATGTTTTTAGAGGCTAAGACTATATCTTGCAGTTACATGGTTAGGTTTTAATCTCAAAGTAAGTTCTATTACTTACATTTTAGATTAAATTGTTATAGATTAGGTCTTGACGCCGCAGATTACCACAAGAAATCAATGATTAGGGCGTACTGTCAAAATTAAAGTGCGACATTAAACGTATGTTTTTTGAGGCTAAGACTATATCTTGCAGTTACATGGTTAGGTTTTAATCTCAAAGTAAGTTCTATTACTTACATTTTAGAATAAATTTTTAAAGATTTGGTCTTAATGCCGCAGATTTCCACAAGAAATCGATGATTAGAGCTTACTTTCTAAATTAAAGTGCGACATTAAACATGTGTTTTTAGAGGCTAAGACTATATCTTTCAGTTACATGGTGAGGTTTTAATCTCAAAGTAAGTTCTATTACTTACATTTTAGAATAAATTGTTATAGATTAGGTCTTGACGCCGCAGATTACCGCAAGAAATCAATGATTAGGGCTTACTGTCTAAATTTAAGTGTGACAATATACGTGTGTTTTTAGAGGCTAAGACTATATCTTGCAGTTACATGGTTAGGTTTTAATCTCAAAGTTAGTTCTATTACTTACATTTTAGAATAAATTTTTAAAGATTTGGTCTTAATGCCGCAGATTTCCACAAGAAATCGATGATTAGGGCTTACTTTCTAAATTTAAGTGCGACATTAAACATGTGTTTTTAGAGGCTAAGACTATATCTTTCAGTTACATGGTGAGAATTTAATCTCAAAGTGAGTTCCATTACTTACATTTTAGAATAAATTGTTATAGATTAAGTCTTGACGCCGCAGATTACTACAAGAAATCAATGATTAGGGCTTACTGGCTTAATTTAAGTGCGACATTAAACGTGTGTTTTTAGAGGCTAAGACTATATCTTGCAGTTACATGGTTAGGTTTTAATCTCAAAGTAAGTTCTATTACTTACATTTTAGAATAAATTTTTAAAGATTTGGTCTTAATGCCGCAGATTTCCACAAGAAATCGATGATTAGAGCTTACTTTCTAAATTAAAGTGCGACATTAAACATGTGTTTTTAGAGGCTAAGACTATATCTTTCAGTTACATGGTGAGGTTTTAATCTCAAAGTAAGTTCTATTACTTACATTTTAGAATAAATTGTTATAGATTAGGTCTTGACGCCGCAGATTACCGCAAGAAATCAATGATTAGGGCTTACTGTCTAAATTTAAGTGTGACAATATACGTGTGTTTTTAGAGGCTAAGACTATATCTTGCAGTTACATGGTTAGGTTTTAATCTCAAAGTAAGTTCTATTACTTACATTGTAGAATAAATTTTTATAGATTAGGTCTTGACGCCGCAGATTTCTACAAGAAATCGATGATTAGGGCTTACTTTCTAAATTTAAGTGCGACATTAAACGTGTGTTTTTAGAGGCTAAGACTATATCTTTCAGTTACATGGTAAGGTTTTAATCTCAAAGTGAGTTCTATTACTTACATTTTAGAATAAATTGTTATAGATTAGGTCTTGACGCCGCAGATTACCACAAGAAATCAGTGATTAGGGCTTACTGGCTTAATTTAAGTGCGACATTAAACGTGTGATTTTAGAGGCTAAGACTATATCTTGCAGTTACATGGTTAGGTTTTAATCTCAAAGTAATTTCTATTACTTACATTGTAGAATAAATTTTTATAGATTAGGTCTTGACGCCGCAGATTTCCACAAGAAATCGATGATTTGGGCTTACTTTCTAAATTTAAGTGCGACATTAAACGTGTGTTTTTAGAGGCTAAGACTATATCTTTCAGTTACATGGTAAGGTTTCAATCTCAAAGTGAGTTCTATTACTTACATTTTAGAATAAATAGTTATAGATTAGGTCTTGGCGCCGCAGATTACCACAAGAAATCAATGATTAGGGCTTACTGGCTTAATTTAAGTGCGACATTAAACGTGTGTTTTTAGAGGATAAGACAATATCTTGCAGTTACATGGTTAGGTTTTAATCTCAAAGTAAGTTCTATTACTTACATTTTAGAATAAATTTTTATAGATTAGGTCTTGACGCCGCAGATTACCACAAGAAATCAATGATTAGGGCGTACTGTCTAAATTTAAGTGCGACATTAAACGTATGTTTTTAGAGGCTAAGACTATATCTTGCAGTTACATGGTTAGGTTTTAATCTCAAAGTAAGTTCTATTACTTACATTTTAGAATAAATTGTTATAGATTAGGTCTTGACGCCGCAGATTACCACAAGAAATCAGTGATTAGGGCTTACTGGCTTAATTTAAGTGCGACATTAAACGTGTGATTTTAGAGGCTA
Organism: Melinaea menophilus ssp. n. AW-2005; assembly: GCA_918358695.1. NCBI lineage: Eukaryota > Metazoa > Arthropoda > Insecta > Lepidoptera > Nymphalidae > Melinaea > Melinaea menophilus. Next base: position 26,077,209 of record OU911041.1, on the reverse strand, counting down.
AGACTATATCTTGCAGTTACATGGTTAGGTTTTAATCTCAAAGTAATTTCTATTACTTACATTGTAGAATAAATTTTTATAGATTAGGTCTTGACGCCGCAGATTTCCACAAGAAATCGATGATTAGGGCTTACTTTCTAAATTTAAGTGCGACATTAAACGTGTGTTTTTAGAGGCTAAGACTATATCTTTCAGTTACATGGTAAGGTTTTAATCTCAAAGTGAGTTCTATTACTTACATTTTAGAATAAATAGTTATAGATTAGGTCTTGGCGCCGCAGATTACCACAAGAAATCAATGATTAGGGCTTACTGGCTTAATTTAAGTGCGATATTAAACGTGTGTTTTTAGAGGATAAGACAATATCTTGCAGTTACATGGTTAGGTTTTAATCTCAAAGTAAGTTCTATTACTTACATTTTAGAATAAATTGTTATAGATTAGGTCTTGACGCCGCAGATTACCCCAAGAAATCAATGATTAGGGCGTACTGTCTAAATTTAAGTGCGACATTAAACGTATGTTTTAAGAGGCTAAGACAATATCTTGCAGTTACATGGTTAGGTTTTAATCTCAAAGTAAGTTCTATTACTTACATTTTAGAATAAATTGTTATAGATTAGGTCTTGACGCCGCAGATTACCACAAGAAATCAATCATTAGGGCTTACTGGCTTAATTAAAGTGCGACATTAAACATGTGTTTTTAGAGGATAAGACTATATCTTGCAGTTACATGGTTAGGTTTTAATATCAAAGTAAGTTCTATTACTTACATTTTAGAATAAATTGTTATAGATTAGGTCTTGACGCCGCAGATTACCACAAGAAATCAATGATAAGGGCTTACTGGCTTAATTTAAGTGCGACATTAAACGTGTGTTTTTAGAGGATAAGACTATATCTTGCAGTTACATGGTTAGGTTTTAATCTCAAAGTAAGTTCTATGACTTACATTTTAGAATAAATTGTTATAGATTAGGTCTTGACGCCGCAGATTACCACAAGAAATCAATGATTAGGGCGTACTGTCAAAATTATAGTGCGACATTAAACGTATGCTTTTAGAGGCTAAGACTATATCTTGCAGTTACATGGTTAGGTTTTAATCTCAAAGTAAGTTCTATTACTTACATTTTAGAAAAAATTGTTATAGATTAGGTCTTGACGCCGCAGATTACCACAAGAAATCAATGATTAGGGCGTACTGTCAAAATTAAAGTGCGACATTAAACGTATGTTTTTAGAGGCTAAGACTATATCTTGCAGTTACATGGTTAGGTTTTAATCTCAAAGTAAGTTCTATTACTTACATTTTAGAATAAATTGTTATAGATTAGGTCTTGGCGCCGCAGATTACCAAAAGAAATCATTGATTAGGGCTTACTGTCTAAATTTAAGTGCGACATTAAACGTGTGTTTTTAGAGGCTAAGACTATATCTTGCAGTTACATGGTTAGGTTTTAATCTCAAAGTAAGTTCTATTACTTACATTATAGAATAAATTGTTATAGATTAGGTCTTGACGCCGCAGATTACCACAAGAAATCAATGATTAGGGCTTACTGTCTAAATTTAAGTGTGACAATATACGTGTGTTTTTAGAGGCTAAGACTATATCTTGCAGTTACATGGTTAGGTTTTAATCTCAAAGTAAGTTCTATTACTTACATTGTAGAATAAATTTTTATAGATTAGGTCTTAATGCCGCAGATTACCATAAGACATAAATGATTAGGGCTTACTGTCTAAATTTAAGTGCGACATTAAACGTATGTTTTTAGAGGCTAAGACTATATCTTGCAGTTACATGGTTAGGTTTTAATCTCAAAGTAAGTTCTATTACTTACATTTTAGATTAAATTGTTATAGATTAGGTCTTGACGCCGCAGATTACCACAAGAAATCAATGATTAGGGCGTACTGTCAAAATTAAAGTGCGACATTAAACGTATGTTTTTTGAGGCTAAGACTATATCTTGCAGTTACATGGTTAGGTTTTAATCTCAAAGTTAGTTCTATTACTTACATTTTAGAATAAATTTTTAAAGATTTGGTCTTAATGCCGCAGATTTCCACAAGAAATCGATGATTAGGGCTTACTTTCTAAATTTAAGTGCGACATTAAACATGTGTTTTTAGAGGCTAAGACTATATCTTTCAGTTACATGGTGAGAATTTAATCTCAAAGTGAGTTCCATTACTTACATTTTAGAATAAATTGTTATAGATTAAGTCTTGACGCCGCAGATTACTACAAGAAATCAATAATTAGGGCTTACTGGCTTAATTTAAGTGCGACATTAAACGTGTGTTTTTAGAGGCTAAGACTATATCTTGCAGTTACATGGTTAGGTTGTAATCTCAAAGTAAGTTCTATTACTTACATTTTAGAATAAATTTTTAAAGATTTGGTCTTAATGCCGCAGATTTTCACAAGAAATCGATGATTAGGGCTTACTTTCTAAATTTAAGTGCGACATTAAACATGTGTTTTTAGAGGCTAAGTCTATATCTTTCAGTTACATGGTGAGGTTTTAATCTCAAAGTGAGTTCCATTACTTACATTTTAGAATAAATTGTTATAGATTAGGTCTTGACGCCGCAGATTACTACAAGAAATCAATGATTAGGGCTTACTGGCTTAATTTAAGTGCGACATTAAACGTGTGTTTTTAGAGGCTAAGACTATATCTTTCAGTTACATGGTAAGGTTTTAATCTCAAAGTGAGTTCCATTACTTACATTTTAGAATAAATTGTTATAGATTAAGTCTTGACGCCGCAGATTACCACAAGAAATCAATGATTAGGGCGTACTGTCTAAATTTAAATGCGACATTAAACGTATGTTTTAAGAGGCTAAGACAATATCTTGCAGTTACATGGTTAGGTTTTAATCTCAAAGTAAGTTCTATTACTTACATTTTAGAATAAATTGTTATAGATTAGGTCTTGACGCCGCAGATTACCACAAGAAATCAATCATTAGGGCTTACTGGCTTAATTTAAGTGCGACATTAAACGTGTGTTTTTAGAGGATAAGACTATATCTTGCAGTTACATGGTTAGGTTTTAATCTCAAAGTAAGTTCTATTACTTACATTTTAGAATAAATTGTTATAGATTAGGTCTTGACGCCGCAGATTACCACAAGAAATCAATGATTAGGGCGTACTGTCAAAATTATAGTGCGACATTAAACGTATGCTTTTAGAGGCTAAGACTATATCTTGCAGTTACATGGTTAGGTTTTAATCTCAAAGTAAGTTCTATTACTTACATTTTAGAAAAAATTGTTATAGATTAGGTCTTGACGCCGCAGATTACCACAAGAAATCAATGATTAGGGCGTACTGTCAAAATTAAAGTGCGACATTAAACGTATGTTTTTAGAGGCTAAGACTATATCTTGCAGTTACATGGTTAGGTTTTAATCTCAAAGTAAGTTCTATTACTTACATTTTAGAATAAATTGTTATAGATTAGGTCTTGGCGCCGCAGATTACCAAAAGAAATCATTGATTAGGGCTTACTGTCTAAATTTAAGTGCGACATTAAACGTGTTTTTTTAGAGGCTAAGACTATATCTTGCAGTTACATGGTTAGGTTTTAATCTCAAAGTTAGTTCTATTACTTACATTTTAGAATAAATTTTTAAAGATTTGGTCTTAATGCCGCAGATTTTCACAAGAAATCGATGATTAGGGCTTACTTTCTAAATTTAAGTGCGACATTAAACATGTGTTTTTAGAGGCTAAGACTATATCTTTCAGTTACATGGTGAGGTTTTAATCTCAAAGTGAGTTCCATTACTTACATTTTAGAATAAATTGTTATAGATTAGGTCTTGACGCCGCAGATTACTACAAGAAATCAATGATTAGGGCTTACTGGCTTAATTTAAGTGCGACATTAAACGTGTGTTTTTAGAGGCTAAGACTATATCTTTCAGTTACATGGTAAGGTTTTAATCTCAAAGTGAGTTCCATTACTTACATTTTAGAATAAATTGTTATAGATTAAGTCTTGACGCCGCAGATTACTACAAGAAATCAATGATTAGGGCGTACTGTCTAAATTTAAGTGCGACATTAAACGTATGTTTTAAGAGGCTAAGACAATATCTTGCAGTTACATGGTTAGGTTTTAATCTCAAAGTAAGTTCTATTACTTACATTTTAGAATAAATTGTTATAGATTAGGTCTTGACGCCGCAGATTACCACAAGAAATCAATCATTAGGGCTTACTGGCTTAATTAAAGTGCGACATTAAACATGTGTTTTTAGAGGATAAGACTATATCTTGCAGTTACATGGTTAGGTTTTAATATCAAAGTAAGTTCTATTACTTACATTTTAGAATAAATTGTTATAGATTAGGTCTTGACGCCGCAGATTACCACAAGAAATCAATGATAAGGGCTTACTGGCTTAATTTAAGTGCGACATTAAACGTGTGTTTTTAGAGGATAAGACTATATCTTGCAGTTACATGGTTAGGTTTTAATCTCAAAGTAAGTTCTATTACTTACATTTTAGAATAAATTGTTATAGATTAGGTCTTGACGCCGCAGATTACCACAAGAAATCAATGATTAGGGCTTACTGTCTAAATTTAAGTGTGACAATATACGTGTGTTTTTAGAGGCTAAGACTATATCTTGCAGTTACATGGTTAGGTTTTAATCTCAAAGTAATTTCTATTACTTACATTGTAGAATAAATTTTTATAGATTAGGTCTTGACGCCGCAGATTTCCACAAGAAATCGATGATTAGGGCTTACTTTCTAAATTTAAGTGCGACATTAAACGTGTGTTTTTAGAGGCTAAGACTATATCTTTCAGTTACATGGTAAGGTTTTAATCTCAAAGTGAGTTCTATTACTTACATTTTAGAATAAATAGTTATAGATTAGGTCTTGGCGCCGCAGATTACCACAAGAAATCAATGATTAGGGCTTACTGGCTTAATTTAAGTGCGATATTAAACGTGTGTTTTTAGAGGATAAGACAATATCTTGCAGTTACATGGTTAGGTTTTAATCTCAAAGTAAGTTCTATTACTTACATTTTAGAATAAATTGTTATAGATTAGGTCTTGACGCCGCAGATTACCCCAAGAAATCAATGATTAGGGCGTACTGTCTAAATTTAAGTGCGACATTAAACGTATGTTTTAAGAGGCTAAGACAATATCTTGCAGTTACATGGTTAGGTTTTAATCTCAAAGTAAGTTCTATTACTTACATTTTAGAATAAATTGTTATAGATTAGGTCTTGACGCCGCAGATTACCACAAGAAATCAATCATTAGGGCTTACTAGCTTAATTAAAGTGCGACATTAAACATGTGTTTTTAGAGGATAAGACTATATCTTGCAGTTACATGGTTAGGTTTTAATATCAAAGTAAGTTCTATTACTTACATTTTAGAATAAATTGTTATAGATTAGGTCTTGACGCCGCAGATTACCACAAGAAATCAATGATAAGGGCTTACTGGCTTAATTTAAGTGCGACATTAAACGTGTGTTTTTAGAGGATAAGACTATATCTTGCAGTTACATGGTTAGGTTTTAATCTCAAAGTAAGTTCTATTACTTACATTTTAGAATAAATTGTTATAGATTAGGTCTTGACGCCGCAGATTACCACAAGAAATCAATGATTAGGGCGTACTGTCAAAATTATAGTGCGACATTAAACGTATGCTTTTAGAGGCTAAGACTATATCTTGCAGTTACATGGTTAGGTTTTAATCTCAAACTAAGTTCTATTACTTACATTTTAGAAAAAATTGTTATAGATTAGGTCTTGACGCCGCAGATTACAACAAGAAATCAATGATTAGGGCGTACTGTCAAAATTAAAGTGCGACATTAAACGTATGTTTTTAGAGGCTAAGACTATATCTTGCAGTTACATGGTTAGGTTTTAATCTCAAAGTAAGTTCTATTACTTACATTTTAGAATAAATTGTTATAGATTAGGTCTTGGCGCCGCAGATTACCAAAAGAAATCATTGATTAGGGCTTACTGTCTAAATTTAAGTGCGACATTAAACGTGTGTTTTTAGAGGCTAAGACTATATCTTGCAGTTACATGGTTAGGTTTTAATCTCAAAGTTAGTTCTATTACTTACATTTTAGAATAAATTTTTAAAGATTTGGTCTTAATGCCGCAGATTTTCACAAGAAATCGATGATTAGGGCTTACTTTCTAAATTTAAGTGCGACATTAAACATGTGTTTTTAGAGGCTAAGACTATATCTTTCAGTTACATGGTGAGGTTTTAATCTCAAAGTGAGTTCCATTACTTACATTTTAGAATAAATTGTTATAGATTAGGTCTTGACGCCGCAGATTACTACAAGAAATCAATGATTAGGGCTTACTGGCTTAATTTAAGTGCGACATTAAACGTGTGTTTTTAGAGGCTAAGACTATATCTTTCAGTTACATGGTAAGGTTTTAATCTCAAAGTGAGTTCCATTACTTACATTTTAGAATAAATTGTTATAGATTAAGTCTTGACGCCGCAGATTACTACAAGAAATCAATGATTAGGGCTTACTGGCTTAATTAAATTGCGACATTAAACGTGTGTTTTTAGAGGCTAAGACTATATCTTGCAGTTACATGGTTAGGTTTTAATCTCAAAGTAAGTTCTATTACTTACATTTTAGAATAAATTGTTATAGATTAGGTCTTGACGCCGCAGATTACCACAAGAAATCAATGATTAGGGCTTACTGTCTAAATTTAAGTGTGACAATATACGTGTGTTTTTAGAGGCTAAGACTATATCTTGCAGTTACATGGTTAGGTTTTAATCTCAAAGTAATTTCTATTACTTACATTGTAGAATAAATTTTTATAGATTAGGTCTTGACGCCGCAGATTTCCACAAGAAATCGATGATTAGGGCTTACTTTCTAAATTTAAGTGCGACATTAAACGTGTGTTTTTAGAGGCTAAGACTATATCTTTCAGTTACATGGTAAGGTTTTAATCTCAAAGTGAGTTCTATTACTTACATTTTAGAATAAATAGTTATAGATTAGGTCTTGGCGCCGCAGATTACCACAAGAAATCAATGATTAGGGCTTACTGGCTTAATTTAAGTGCGATATTAAACGTGTGTTTTTAGAGGCTAAGACTATATCTTGCAGTTACATGGTTAGGTTTTAATCTCAAAGTAAGTTCTATTACTTACATTTTAGAATAAATTGTTATAGATTAGGTCTTGACGCCGCAGATTACCACAAGAAATCAATGATTAGGGCTTACTGGCTTAATTTAAGTGCGACATTAAACGTGTGTTTTTAGAGGATAAGACAATATCTTGCAGTTACATGGTTAGGTTTTAATCTCAAAGTAAGTTCTATTACTTACATTTTAGAATAAATTTTTATAGATTAGGTCTTGACGCCGCAGATTACCACAAGAAATCAATGATTAGGGCGTACTGTCTAAATTTAAGTGCGACATTAAACGTATGTTTTGAGAGGCTAAGACTATATCTTTCAGTTACATGGTGAGGTTTTAATCTCAAAGTGAGTTCCATTACTTACATTTTAGAATAAATTGTTATAGATTAGGTCTTGACGCCGCAGATTACCACAAGAAATCAATGATTAGGGCGTACTGTCTAAATTTAAGTGCGACATTAAACGTATGTTTTTAGAGGCTAAGACTATATCTTGCAGTTACATGGTTAGGTTTTAATCTCAAAGTAAGTTCTATTACTTACATTTTAGAATAAATTGTTATAGATTAGGTCTTGACGCCGCAGATTACCACAAGAAATCAATGATTAGGGCGTACTGTCTAAATTTAAGTGCGAAATTAAACGTATGTTTTAAGAGGCTAAGACAATATCTTGCAGTTACATGGTTAGGTTTTAATCTCAAAGTAAGTTCTATTACTTACATTTTAGAATAAATTGTTATAGATTAGGTCTTGACGCCGCACATTACCACAAGAAATCAATCATTAGGGCTTACTGGCTTAATTAAAGTGCGACATTAAACATGTGTTTTTAGAGGATAAGACTATATCTTGCAGTTACATGGTTAGGTTTTAATATCAAAGTAAGTTCTATTACTTACATTTTAGAATAAATTGTTATAGATTAGGTCTTGACGCCGCAGATTACCACAAGAAATCAATGATAAGGGCTTACTGGCTTAATTTAAGTGCGACATTAAACGTGTGTTTTTAGAGGATAAGACTATATCTTGCAGTTACATGGTTAGGTTTTAATCTCAAAGTAAGTTCTATTACTTACATTTTAGAATAAATTGTTATAGATTAGGTCTTGACGCCGCAGATTACCACAAGAAATCAATGATTAGGGCGTACTGTCAAAATTAAAGTGCGACATTAAACGTATGCTTTTAGAGGCTAAGACTATATCTTGCAGTTACATGGTTAGGTTTTAATCTCAAAGTAAGTTCTATTACTTACATTTTAGAAAAAATTGTTATAGATTAGGTCTTGACGCCGCAGATTACCACAAGAAATCAATGATTAGGGCGTACTGTCTAAATTTAAGTGCGACATTAAACGTATGTTTTTAGAGGCTAAGACTATATCTTGCAGTTACATGGTTAGGTTTTAATCTCAAAGTAAGTTCTATTACTTACATTTTAGAATAAATTGTTATAGATTAGGTCTTAGCGCCGCAGATTACCAAAAGAAATCAATGATAAGGGGTTACTGTCTAAATTTAAGTGCGACATTAAGCGTGTGTTTTTAGAGGCTAAGACTATATCTTGCAGTTACATGGTTAGGTTTTAATCTCAAAGTAAGTTCTATTACTTACATTTTAGAATAAATTGTTATAGATTACGTCTTGACGCCGCAGATTACCACAAGAAATCAATGATTAGGGCTTACTGTCTAAATTTAAGTGTGACAATATACGTGTGTTTTTAGAGGCTAAGACTATATCTTGCAGTTACATGGTTAGGTTTTAATCTCAAAGTAAGTTCTATTACTTACATTGTAGAATAAATTTTTATAGATTAGGTCTTGACGCCGCAGATTTCCACAAGAAATCGATGATTAGGGCTTACTTTCTAAATTTAAGTGCGACATTAAACGTGTGTTTTTAGAGGCTAAGACTATATCTTTCAGTTACATGGTAAGGTTTTAATATCAAAGTGAGTTCTATTACTTACATTTTAGAATAAATTGTTATAGATTAGGTCTTGACGCCGCAGATTACCACAAGAAATCAGTGATTAAGGCTTACTGGCTTAATTTAAGTGCGACATTAAACGTGTGATTTTAGAGGCTAAGACTATATCTTGCAGTTACATGGTTAGGTTTTAATCTCAAAGTAATTTCTATTACTTACATTGTAGAATAAATTTTTATAGATTAGGTCTTGACGCCGCAGATTTCCACAAGAAATCGATGATTAGGGCTTACTTTCTAAATTTAAGTGCGACATTAAACGTGTGTTTTTAGAGGCTAAGACTATATCTTTCAGTTACATGGTAAGGTTTTAATCTCAAAGTGAGTTCTATTACTTACATTTTAGAATAAATAGTTATAGATTAGGTCTTGGCGCCGCAGATTACCACAAGAAATCAATGATAAGGGCTTACTGGCTTAATTTAAGTGCGATATTAAACGTGTGTTTTTAGAGGATAAGACAATATCTTGCAGTTACATGGTTAGGTTTTAATCTCAAAGTAAGTTCTATTACTTACATTTTAGAATAAATTGTTATAGATTAGGTCTTGACGCCGCAGATTACCACAAGAAATCAATGATTAGGGCGTACTGACTAAATTTAAGTGCGACATTAAACGTATGTTTTAAGAGGCTAAGACAATATCTTGCAGTTACATGGTTAGGTTTTAATCTCAAAGTAAGTTCTATTACTTACATTTTAGAATAAATTGTTATAGATTAGGTCTTGACGCCGCAGATTACCACAAGAAATCAATCATTAGGGCTTACTGGCTTAATTAAAGTGCGACATTAAACATGTGTTTTTAGAGGATAAGACTATATCTTGCAGTTACATGGTTAGGTTTTAATATCAAAGTAAGTTCTATTACTTACATTTTAGAATAAATTGTTATAGATTAGGTCTTGACGCCGCAGATTACCACAAGAAATCAATGATAAGGGCTTACTGGCTTAATTTAAGTGCGACATTAAACGTGTGTTTTTAGAGGATAAGACTATATCTTGCAGTTACATGGTTAGGTTTTAATCTCAAAGTAAGTTCTATTACTTACATTTTAGAATAAATTGTTATAGATTAGGTCTTGACGCCGCAGATTACCACAAGAAATCAATGATTAGGGCGTACTGTCAAAATTATAGTGCGACATTAAACGTATGCTTTTAGAGGCTAAGACTATATCTTGCAGTTACATGGTTAGGTTTTAATCTCAAAGTAAGTTCTATTACTTACATTTTAGAAAAAATTTTTATAGATTAGGTCTTGACGCCGCAGATTACCACAAGAAATCAATGATTAGGGCGTACTGTCAAAATTAAAGTGCGACATTAAACGTATGTTTTTAGAGGCTAAGACTATATCTTGCAGTTACATGGTTAGGTTTTAATCTCAAAGTAAGTTCTATTACTTACATTTTAGAATAAATTGTTATAGATTAGGTCTTGGCGCCGCAGATTACCAAAAGAAATCATTGATTAGGGCTTACTGTCTAAATTTAAGTGCGACATTAAACGTGTGTTTTTAGAGGCTAAGACTATATCTTGCAGTTACATGGTTAGGTTTTAATCTCAAAGTTAGTTCTATTACTTACATTTTAGAATAAATTTTTAAAGATTTGGTCTTAATGCCGCAGATTTTCACAAGAAATCGATGATTAGGGCTTACTTTCTAAATTTAAGTGCGACATTAAACATGTGTTTTTAGAGGCTAAGACTATATCTTTCAGTTACATGGTGAGGTTTTAATCTCAAAGTGAGTTCCATTACTTACATTTTAGAATAAATTGTTATAGATTAGGTCTTGACGCCGCAGATTACTACAAGAAATCAATGATTAGGGCTTACTGGCTTAATTTAAGTGCGACATTAAACGTGTGTTTTTAGAGGCTAACACTATATCTTTCAGTTACATGGTAAGGTTTTAATCTCAAAGTGAGCTCCATTACTTACATTTTAGAATAAATTGTTATAGACTAAGTCTTGACGCCGCAGATTACTACAAGAAATCAATGATTAGGGCTTACTGGCTTAATTTAATTGCGACATTAAACGTGTGTTTTTAGAGGCTAAGACTATATCTTGCAGTTACATGGTTAGGTTTTAATCTCAAAGTAAGTTCTATTACTTACATTTTAGAATAAATTGTTATAGATTAGGTCTTGACGCCGCAGATTACCACAAGAAATCAATGATTAGGGCTTACTGTCTAAATTTAAGTGTGACAATATACGTGTGTTTTTAGAGGCTAAGACTATATCTTGCAGTTACATGGTTAGGTTTTAATCTCAAAGTAATTTCTATTACTTACATTGTAGAATAAATTTTTATAGATTAGGTCTTGACGCCGCAGATTTCCACAAGAAATCGATGATTAGGGCTTACTTTCTAAATTTAAGTGCGACATTAAACGTGTGTTTTTAGAGGCTAAGACTATATCTTTCAGTTACATGGTAAGGTTTTAATCTCAAAGTGAGTTCTTTTACTTACATTTTAGAATAAATAGTTATAGATTAGGTCTTGGCGCCGCAGATTACCACAAGAAATCAATGATTAGGGCTTACTGGCTTAATTTAAGTGCGATATTAAACGTGTGTTTTTAGAGGATAAGACAATATCTTGCAGTTACATGGTTAGGTTTTAATCTCAAAGTAAGTTCTATTACTTACATTTTAGAATAAATTGTTATAGATTAGGTCTTGACGCCGCAGATTACCACTAGAAATCAATGATTAGGGCGTACTGTCTAAATTTAAGTGCGACATTAAACGTATGTTTTTAGAGGCTAAGACAATATCTTGCAGTTACATGGTTAGGTTTTAATCTCAAAGTAATTTCTATTACTTACATTTTAGAATAAATTGTTATAGATTAGGTCTTGACGCCGCAGATTACCACAAGAAATCAATGATTAGGGCTTACTGGCTTAATTAAAGTGCGACATTAAACATGTGTTTTTAGAGGATAAGACTATATCTTGCAGTTACATGGTTAGGTTTTAATATCAAAGTAAGTTCTATTACTTACATTTTAGAATAAATTGTTATAGATTAGGTCTTGACGCCGCAGTTTACCACAAGAAATCAATGATAAGGGCTTACTGGCTTAATTTAAGTGCGACATTAAACGTGTGTTTTTAGAGGATAAGACTATATCTTGCAGTTACATGGTTAGGTTTTAATCTCAAAGTAAGTTCTATTACTTACATTTTAGAATAAATTGTTATAGACTAGGTCTTGACGCCGCAGATTACCACAAGAAATCGATGATTAGGGCTTACTTTCTAAATTTAAGTGCGACATTAAACATGTGTTTTTAGAGGCTAAGACTATATCTTTCAGTTACATGGTGAGGTTTTAATCTCAAAGTGAGTTCCATTACTTACATTTTAGAATAAATTGTTATAGATTAGGTCTTGACGCCGCAGATTACTACAAGAAATCAATGATTAGGGCTTACTGGCTTAATTTAAGTGCGACATTATACGTGTGTTTTTAGAGGCTAAGACTATATCTTGCAGTTACATGGTTAGGTTTTAATCTCAAAGTAAGTTCTATTACTTACATTTTAGAATAAATTGTTATAGATTAGGTCTTGACGCCGCAGATTACCACAAGAAATCAATGATTAGGGCTTACTGTCTAAATTTAAGTGTGACAATATACGTGTGTTTTTAGAGGCTAAGACTATATCTTGCAGTTACATGGTTAGGTTTTAATCTCAAAGTAAGTTCTATTACTTACATTGTAGAATAAATTTTTATAGATTAGGTCTTGACGCCGCAGATTACCATAAGACATAAATGATTAGGGCTTACTGTCTAAATTTAAGTGCGACATTAAACGTATGTTTTTAGAGGCTAAGACTATATCTTGCAGTTACATGGTTAGGTTTTAATCTCAAAGTAAGTTCTATTACTTACATTTTAGAATAAATTGTTATAGATTAGGTCTTGACGCCGCAGATTACCACAAGAAATCAATGATTAGGGCGTACTGTCTAAATTTAAGTGCGACATTAAACGTATGTTTTAAGAGGCTAAGACAATATCTTGCAGTTACATGGTTAGGTTTTAATCTCAAAGTAAGTTTTATTACTTACATTTTAGAATAAATTGTTATAGATTAGGTCTTGACGCCGCAGATTACCACAAGAAATCAATCATTAGGGCTTACTGGCTTAATTAAAGTGCGACATTAAACATGTGTTTTTAGAGGATAAGACTATATCTTGCAGTTACATGGTTAGGTTTTAATATCAAAGTAAGTTCTATTACTTACATTTTAGAATAAATTGTTATAGATTAGGTCTTGACGCCGCAGATTACCACAAGAAATCAATGATAAGGGCTTACTGGCTTAATTTAAGTGCGACATTAAACGTGTGTTTTTAGAGGATAAGACTATATCTTGCAGTTACATGGTTAGGTTTTAATCTCAAAGTAAGTTCTATTACTTACATTTTAGAATAAATTGTTATAGATTAGGTCTTGACGCCGCAGATTACCACAAGAAATCAATGATTAGGGCGTACTGTCAAAATTATAGTGCGACATTAAACGTATGCTTTTAGAGGCTAAGACTATATCTTGCAGTTACATGGTTAGGTTTTAATCTCAAAGTAAGTTCTATTACTTACATTTTAGAAAAAATTGTTATAGATTAGGTCTTGACGCCGCAGATTACCACAAGAAATCAATGATTAGGGCGTACTGTCAAAATTAAAGTGCGACATTAAACGTATGTTTTTAGAGGCTAAGACTATATCTTGCAGTTACATGGTTAGGTTTTAATCTCAAAGTAAGTTCTATTACTTACATTTTAGAATAAATTGTTATAGATTAGGTCTTGGCGCCGCAGATTACCAAAAGAAATCATTGATTAGGGCTTACTGTCTAAATTTAAGTGCGACATTAAACGTGTGTTTTTAGAGGCTAAGACTATATCTTGCAGTTACATGGTTAGGTTTTAATCTCAAAGTTAGTTCTATTACTTACATTTTAGAATAAATTTTTAAAGATTTGGTCTTAATGCCGCAGATTTTCACAAGAAATCGATGATTAGGGCTTACTTTCTAAATTTAAGTGCGACATTAAACATGTGTTTTTAGAAGCTAAGAATATATCTTTCAGTTACATGGTGAGGTTTTAATCTCAAAGTGAGTTCCATTACTTACATTTTAGAATAAATTGTTATAGATTAGGTCTTGACGCCGCAGATTACTACAAGAAATCAATGATTAGGGCTTACTGGCTTAATTTAAGTGCGACATTAAACGTGTGTTTTTAGAGGCTAACACTATATCTTTCAGTTACATGGTAAGGTTTTAATCTCAAAGTGAGTTCCATTACTTACATTTTAGAATAAATTGTTATAGACTAAGTCTTGACGCCGCAGATTACTACAAGAAATCAATGATTAGGGCTTACTGGCTTAATTTAATTGCGACATTAAACGTGTGTTTTTAGAGGCTAAGACTATATCTTGCAGTTACATGGTTAGGTTTTAATCTCAAAGTAAGTTCTATTACTTACATTTTAGAATAAATTGTTATAGATTAGGTCTTGACGCCGCAGATTACCACAAGAAATCAATGATTAGGGCTTACTGTCTAAATTTAAGTGTGACAATATACGTGTGTTTTTAGAGGCTAAGACTATATCTTGCAGTTACATGGTTAGGTTTTAATCTCAAAGTAATTTCTATTACTTACATTGTAGAATAAATTTTTATAGATTAGGTCTTGACGCCGCAGATTTCCACAAGAAATCGATGATTAGGGCTTACTTTCTAAATTTAAGTGCGACATTAAACGTGTGTTTTTAGAGGCTAAGACTATATCTTTCAGTTACATGGTAAGGTTTTAATCTCAAAGTGAGTTCTATTACTTACATTTTAGAATAAATAGTTATAGATTAGGTCTTGGCGCCGCAGATTACCACAAGAAATCAATGATTAGGGCTTACTGGCTTAATTTAAGTGCGATATTAAACGTGTGTTTTTAGAGGATAAGACAATATCTTGCAGTTACATGGTTAGGTTTTAATCTCAAAGTAAGTTCTATTACTTACATTTTAGAATAAATTGTTATAGATTAGGTCTTGACGCCGCAGATTACCACAAGAAATCAATGATTAGGGCTTACTGGCTTAATTAAAGTGCGACATTAAACATGTGTTTTTAGAGGATAAGACTATATCTTGCAGTTACATGGTTAGGTTTTAATATCAAAGTAAGTTCTATTACTTACATTTTAGAATAAATTGTTATAGATTAGGTCTTGACGCCGCAGATTACCACAAGAAATCAATGATAAGGGCTTACTGGCTTAATTTAAGTGCGACATTAAACGTGTGTTTTTAGAGGATAAGACTATATCTTGCAGTTACATGGTTAGGTTTTAATCTCAAAGTAAGTTCTATTACTTACATTTTAGAATAAATTGTTATAGACTAGGTCTTGACGCCGCAGATTACCACAAGAAATCGATGATTAGGGCTTACTTTCTAAATTTAAGTGCGACATTAAACATGTGTTTTTAGAGGCTAAGACTATATCTTTCAGTTACATGGTGAGGTTTTAATCTCAAAGTGAGTTCCATTACTTACATTTTAGAATAAATTGTTATAGATTAGGTCTTGACGCCGCAGATTACTACAAGAAATCAATGATTAGGGCTTACTGGCTTAATTTAAGTGCGACATTATACGTGTGTTTTTAGAGGCTAAGACTATATCTTGCAGTTACATGGTTAGGTTTTAATCTCAAAGTAAGTTCTATTACTTACATTTTAGAATAAATTGTTATAGATTAGGTCTTGACGCCGCAGATTACCACAAGAAATCAATGATTAGGGCTTACTGTCTAAATTTAAGTGTGACAATATACGTGTGTTTTTAGAGGCTAAGACTATATCTTGCAGTTACATGGTTAGGTTTTAATCTCAAAGTAAGTTCTATTACTTACATTGTAGAATAAATTTTTATAGATTAGGTCTTGACGCCGCAGATTACCATAAGACATAAATGATTAGGGCTTACTGTCTAAATTTAAGTGCGACATTAAACGTATGTTTTTAGAGGCTAAGACTATATCTTGCAGTTACATGGTTAGGTTTTAATCTCAAAGTAAGTTCTATTACTTACATTTTAGAATAAATTGTTATAGATTAGGTCTTGACGCCGCAGATTACCACAAGAAATCAATGATTAGGGCGTACTGTCAAAATTAAAGTGCGACATTAAACGTATGTTTTTTGAGGCTAAGACTATATCTTGCAGTTACATGGTTAGGTTTTAATCTCAAAGTAAGTTCTATTACTTACATTTTAGAATAAATTGTTATAGATTAGGTCTTGGCGCCGCAGATTACCAAAAGAAATCATTGATTAGGGCTTACTGTCTAAATTTAAGTGCGACATTAAACGTGTGTTTTTAGAGGCTAAGACTATATCTTGCAGTTACATGGTTAGGTTTTAATCTCAAAGTTAGTTCTATTACTTACATTTTAGAATAAATTTTTAAAGATTTGGTCTTAATGCCGCAGATTTCCACAAGAAATCGATGATTAGGGCTTACTTTCTAAATTTAAGTGCGACATTAAACATGTGTTTTTAGAGGCTAAGACTATATCTTTCAGTTACATGGTGAGAATTTAATCTCAAAGTGAGTTCCATTACTTACATTTTAGAATAAATTGTTATAGATTAAGTCTTGACGCCGCAGATTACTACAAGAAATCAATGATTAGGGCTTACTGGCTTAATTTAAGTGCGACATTAAACGTGTGTTTTTAGAGGCTAACACTATATCTTTCAGTTACATGGTAAGGTTTTAATCTCAAAGTGAGTTCCATTACTTACATTTTAGAATAAATTGTTATAGACTAAGTCTTGACGCCGCAGATTACCACAAGAAATCAATGATTAGGGCTTACTGGCTTAATTTAATTGCGACATTAAACGTGTGTTTTTAGAGGCTAAGACTATATCTTGCAGTTACATGGTTAGGTTTTAATCTCAAAGTAAGTTCTATTACTTACATTTTAGAATAAATTGTTATAGATTAGGTCTTGACGCCGCAGATTACCACAAGAAATCAATGATTAGGGCTTACTGTCTAAATTTAAGTGTGACAATATACGTGTGTTTTTAGAGGCTAAGACTATATCTTGCAGTTACATGGTTAGGTTTTAATCTCAAAGTAATTTCTATTACTTACATTGTAGAATAAATTTTTATAGATTAGGTCTTGACGCCGCAGATTTCCACAAGAAATCGATGATTAGGGCTTACTTTCTAAATTTAAGTGCGACATTAAACGTGTGTTTTTAGAGGCTAAGACTATATCTTTCAGTTACATGGTAAGGTTTTAATCTCAAAGTGAGTTCTATTACTTACATTTTAGAATAAATAGTTATAGATTAGGTCTTGGCGCCGCAGATTACCACAAGAAATCAATGATTAGGGCTTACTGGCTTAATTTAAGTGCGATATTAAACGTGTGTTTTTAGAGGATAAGACAATATCTTGCAGTTACATGGTTAGGTTTTAATCTCAAAGTAAGTTCTATTACTTACATTTTAGAATAAATTGTTATAGATTAGGTCTTGACGCCGCAGATTACCACAAGAAATCAATGATTAGGGCGTACTGTCTAAATTTAAGTGCGACATTAAACGTATGTTTTTAGAGGCTAAGACAATATCTTGCAGTTACATGGTTAGGTTTTAATCTCAAAGTAATTTCTATTACTTACATTTTAGAATAAATTGTTATAGATTAGGTCTTGACGCCGCAGATTACCACAAGAAATCAATGATTAGGGCTTACTGGCTTAATTAAAGTGCGACATTAAACATGTGTTTTTAGAGGATAAGACTATATCTTGCAGTTACATGGTTAGGTTTTAATATCAAAGTAAGTTCTATTACTTACATTTTAGAATAAATTGTTATAGATTAGGTCTTGACGCCGCAGTTTACCACAAGAAATCAATGATAAGGGCTTACTGGCTTAATTTAAGTGCGACATTAAACGTGTGTTTTTAGAGGATAAGACTATATCTTGCAGTTACATGGTTAGGTTTTAATCTCAAAGTAAGTTCTATTACTTACATTTTAGAATAAATTGTTATAGACTAGGTCTTGACGCCGCAGATTACCACAAGAAATCGATGATTAGGGCTTACTTTCTAAATTTAAGTGCGACATTAAACATGTGTTTTTAGAGGCTAAGACTATATCTTTCAGTTACATGGTGAGGTTTTAATCTCAAAGTGAGTTCCATTACTTACATTTTAGAATAAATTGTTATAGATTAGGTCTTGACGCCGCAGATTACTACAAGAAATCAATGATTAGGGCTTACTGGCTTAATTTAAGTGCGACATTATACGTGTGTTTTTAGAGGCTAAGACTATATCTTGCAGTTACATGGTTAGGTTTTAATCTCAAAGTAAGTTCTATTACTTACATTTTAGAATAAATTGTTATAGATTAGGTCTTGACGCCGCAGATTACCACAAGAAATCAATGATTAGGGCTTACTGTCTAAATTTAAGTGTGACAATATACGTGTGTTTTTAGAGGCTAAGACTATATCTTGCAGTTACATGGTTAGGTTTTAATCTCAAAGTAAGTTCTATTACTTACATTGTAGAATAAATTTTTATAGATTAGGTCTTGACGCCGCAGATTACCATAAGACATAAATGATTAGGGCTTACTGTCTAAATTTAAGTGCGACATTAAACGTGTGTTTTTAGAGGCTAAGACTATATCTTGCAGTTACATGGTTAGGTTTTAATC
Source organism: Melinaea menophilus ssp. n. AW-2005 (assembly GCA_918358695.1). Classification (NCBI taxonomy): domain Eukaryota; kingdom Metazoa; phylum Arthropoda; class Insecta; order Lepidoptera; family Nymphalidae; genus Melinaea; species Melinaea menophilus. The sequence continues at coordinate 26,058,198 of OU911041.1, read as the reverse complement.
TCAAAGTAAGTTCTATTACTTACATTTTAGAATAAATTGTTATAGATTAGGTCTTGACGCCGCAGATTACCACAAGAAATCAATGATTAGGGCGTACTGTCTAAATTTAAGTGCGACATTAAACGTATGTTTTAAGAGGCTAAGACAATATCTTGCAGTTACATGGTTAGGTTTTAATCTCAAAGTAAGTTCTATTACTTACATTTTAGAATAAATTGTTATAGATTAGGTCTTGACGCCGCAGATTACCACAAGAAATCAATCATTAGGGCTTACTGGCTTAATTAAAGTGCGACATTAAACATGTGTTTTTAGAGGATAAGACTATATCTTGCAGTTACATGGTTAGGTTTTAATATCAAAGTAAGTTCTATTACTTACATTTTAGAATAAATTGTTATAGATTAGGTCTTGACGCCGCAGATTACCACAAGAAATCAATGATAAGGGCTTACTGGCTTAATTTAAGTGCGACATTAAACGTGTGTTTTTAGAGGATAAGACTATATCTTGCAGTTACATGGTTAGGTTTTAATCTCAAAGTAAGTTCTATTACTTACATTTTAGAATAAATTGTTATAGATTAGGTCTTGACGCCGCAGATTACCACAAGAAATCAATGATTAGGGCGTACTGTCAAAATTATAGTGCGACATTAAACGTATGCTTTTAGAGGCTAAGACTATATCTTGCAGTTACATGGTTAGGTTTTAATCTCAAAGTAAGTTCTATTACTTACATTTTAGAAAAAATTGTTATAGATTAGGTCTTGACGCCGCAGATTACCACAAGAAATCAATGATTAGGGCGTACTGTCAAAATTAAAGTGCGACATTAAACGTATGTTTTTAGAGGCTAAGACTATATCTTGCAGTTACATGGTTAGGTTTTAATCTCAAAGTAAGTTCTATTACTTACATTTTAGAATAAATTGTTATAGATTAGGTCTTGGCGCCGCAGATTACCAAAAGAAATCATTGATTAGGGCTTACTGTCTAAATTTAAGTGCGACATTAAACGTGTGTTTTTAGAGGCTAAGACTATATCTTGCAGTTACATGGTTAGGTTTTAATCTCAAAGTTAGTTCTATTACTTACATTTTAGAATAAATTTTTAAAGATTTGGTCTTAATGCCGCAGATTTTCACAAGAAATCGATGATTAGGGCTTACTTTCTAAATTTAAGTGCGACATTAAACATGTGTTTTTAGAGGCTAAGACTATATCTTTCAGTTACATGGTGAGGTTTTAATCTCAAAGTGAGTTCCATTACTTACATTTTAGAATAAATTGTTATAGATTAGGTCTTGACGCCGCAGATTACTACAAGAAATCAATGATTAGGGCTTACTGGCTTAATTTAAGTGCGACATTAAACGTGTGTTTTTAGAGGCTAACACTATATCTTTCAGTTACATGGTAAGGTTTTAATCTCAAAGTGAGTTCCATTACTTACATTTTAGAATAAATTGTTATAGACTAAGTCTTGACGCCGCAGATTACTACAAGAAATCAATGATTAGGGCTTACTGGCTTAATTTAATTGCGACATTAAACGTGTGTTTTTAGAGGCTAAGACTATATCTTGCAGTTACATGGTTAGGTTTTAATCTCAAAGTAAGTTCTATTACTTACATTTTAGAATAAATTGTTATAGATTAGGTCTTGACGCCGCAGATTACCACAAGAAATCAATGATTAGGGCTTACTGTCTAAATTTAAGTGTGACAATATACGTGTGTTTTTAGAGGCTAAGACTATATCTTGCAGTTACATGGTTAGGTTTTAATCTCAAAGTAATTTCTATTACTTACATTGTAGAATAAATTTTTATAGATTAGGTCTTGACGCCGCAGATTTCCACAAGAAATCGATGATTAGGGCTTACTTTCTAAATTTAAGTGCGACATTAAACGTGTGTTTTTAGAGGCTAAGACTATATCTTTCAGTTACATGGTAAGGTTTTAATCTCAAAGTGAGTTCTATTACTTACATTTTAGAATAAATTGTTATAGATTAGGTCTTGACGCCGCAGATTACCACAAGAAATCAATGATTAGGGCTTACTGGCTTAATTAAAGTGCGACATTAAACATGTGTTTTTAGAGGATAAGACAATATCTTGCAGTTACATGGTTAGGTTTTAATCTCAAAGTAAGTTCTGTTACTTACATTGTAGTATTAATTTTTATAGATTAGGTCTTGACGCCGCAGATTACCACAAGAAATCAATGATTAGGGCTTACTGTCTAAATTTAAGTGCGACATTAAACGTGTGTTTTTAGAGGCAAAGACTATATCTTGCAGTTACATGGTTAGGTTTTAATCTCAAAGTCAGTTCTATTACTTACATTGTAGTATAAATTTTTATAGATTAGGTCTTGACGCCGCAGATTACTACAAGAAATCAATGATAAGGGCTTACTGGCTTAATTTAAGTGCGACATTAAACGTGTGTTTTTAGAGGCTAAGACTATATCTTGCAGTTACATGGTTAGGTTTTAATCTCAAAGTAAGTTCTATTACTTACATTGTAGAATAAATTTTTATAGATTAGGTCTTGACGCCGCAGATTTCCACAAGAAATCGATGCTTACTTTCTAAATTTAAGAGCGACATTAAACGTGTGTTTTTAGAGGCTAAGACTATATCTTTCAGTTACATGGTAAGGATTTAATCTCAAAGTGAGTTCTATTACTTACATTTTAGAATAAATAGTTATAGATTAGGTCTTGGCGCCGCAGATTACCACAAGAAATCAATGATTAGGGCTTACTGGCTTAATTTAAGTGCGACATTAAACGTGTGTTTTTAGAGGATAAGACAATATCTTGCAGTTACATGGTTAGGTTTTAATCTCAAAGTAAGTTCTATTACTTACATTTTAGAATAAATTTTTATAGATTAGGTCTTGACGCCGCAGATTACCACAAGAAATCAATGATTAGGGCGTACTGTCTAAATTTAAGTGCGACATTAAACGTATGTTTTGAGAGGCTAAGACTATATCTTGCAGTTACATGGTTAGGTTTTAATCTCAAAGTAAGTTCTATTACTTACATTTTAGAATAAATTGTTATAGATTAGGTGTTAGCGCCGCAGATTACCAAAAGAAATCAATGATAAGGGGTTACTGTCTAAATTTAAGTGCGACATTAAGCGTGTGTTTTTAGAGGCTAAGACTATATCTTGCAGTTACATGGTTAGGTTTTAATCTCAAAGTAAGTTCTATTACTTACATTTTAGAATAAATTGTTATAGATTAGGTCTTGACGCCGCAGATTACCACAAGAAATCAATGATTAGGGCTTACTGTCTAAATTTAAGTGTGACAATATACGTGTGTTTTTAGAGGCTAAGACTATATCTTGCAGTTACATGGTTAGGTTTTAATCTCAAAGTAAGTTCTATTACTTACATTGTAGAATAAATTTTTATAGATTAGGTCTTGACGCCGCAGATTTCCATAAGAAATCGATGATTAGGGCTTACTTTCTAAATTTAAATGCGACATTAAACGTGTGTTTTTAGAGGCTAAGACTATATCTTTCAGTTACATGGTAAGGTTTTAATCTCAAAGTGAGTTCTATTTCTTACATTATAGAATAAATAGTTATAGATTAGGTCTTGGCGCCGCAGATTACCACAAGAAATCAATGATTAGGGCTTACTGGCTTAATTTAAGTGCGACATTTAACGTGTGTTTTTAGAGGCTAAGACTATATCTTGCAGTTACATGGTTAGGTTTTAATCTCAAAGTAATTTCTATTACTTACATTTTAGAATAAATTGTTATAGATTAGGTCTTTACGCCGCAGATTACCACAAGAAATCAATGATTAGGGCTTACTGGCTTAATTTAAGTGCGACATTAAAAGTGTGTTTTTAGAGGCTAAGACTATATCTTGCAGTTACATGATGAGGTTTTAATCTCAAAGTTAGTTCTATTACTTACATTTTAGAATAAATTGTTAAAGACTAGGTCTTAATGCCGCAGATTTCCACAAGAAATCGATGATTAGGGCTTACTTTCTAAATTTAAGTGCGACATTAAACATGTGTTTTTAGAGGCTAAGACTATATCTTGCAGTTACGTGGTTAGGTTTTAATCTCAAAGCAAGTTCTATTACTTACATTTTGGAATAAATTGTTATAGATTAGGTCTTGACGCCGCAGACTACCACAAGAAATCAATGAATAGGGCTTACTGGCTTAATTTAAGTGCGACATTAAACGTGTGTTTTTAGAGGCTAAGACTATATCTTGCAGTTACATGGTTAGGTTTTAATCTCAAAGTAAGTTCTATTACTTACATTTTAGAATAAATTGTTATAGACTAGGTCTTGACGCCGCAGATTACCACAAGAAATCAATGATTAGGGCTTACTGTCTAAATTTAAGTGCGACATTAAACGTGTGTTTTTAGAGGCTAAGACTATATCTTGCAGTTACATGGTTAGGTTTTAATCTCAAAGTAATTTCTATTACTTACATTTTAGAATAAATTGTTATAGATTAGGTCTTTACGCCGCAGATTACCACAAGAAATCAATGATTAGGGCTTACTGGCTTAATTTAAGTGCGACATTAAAAGTGTGTTTTTAGAGGCTAAGACTATATCTTGCAGTTACATGATTAGGTTTTAATCTCAAAGTTAGTTCTATTACTTACATTTTAGAATAAATTGTTAAAGACTAGGTCTTAATGCCGCAGATTTCCACAAGAAATCGATGATTAGGGCTTACTTTCTAAATTTAAGTGCGACATTAAACATGTGTTTTTAGAGGCTAAGACTATATCTTGCAGTTACGTGGTTAGGTTTTAATCTCAAAGCAAGTTCTATTACTTACATTTTGGAATAAATTGTTATAGATTAGGTCTTGACGCCGCAGACTACCACAAGAAATCAATGAATAGGGCTTACTGGCTTAATTTAAGTGCGACATTAAACGTGTGTTTTTAGAGGCTAAGACTATATCTTGCAGTTACATGGTTAGGTTTTAATCTCAAAGTAAGTTCTATTACTTACATTTTAAAATAAATTGTTATAGACTAGGTCTTGACGCCGCAGATTACCACAAGAAATCAATGATTAGGGCTTACTGTCTAAATTTAAGTGCGACATTAAACGTGTGTTTTTAGAGGCTAAGACTATATCTTGCAGTTACATGGTTAGGTTTTAATCTCAAAGTTAGTTCTATTATTTACAGTTTAGAATAAATTGTTATAGACTAGGTCTTGACGCCGCAGATTACCACAAGAAATCAGTGATAAGGGCTTACTGGCTTAATTTAAGTCTGACATTAAACGTGTGATTTTAGAGGCTAAGACTATATCTTGCAGTTACATGGTTAGGTTTTAATCTCAAAGTAAGTTCTATTACTTACATTGTAGAATAAATTTTTATAGATTAGGTCTTGACGCCGCAGATTACCACAAGAAATCAATGATTAGGGCTTACTGTCTAAATTTAAGTGTGACAATATACGTGTGTTTTTAGAGGCTAAGACTATATCTTGCAGTTACATGGTTAGGTTTTAATCTCAAAGTAAGTTCTATTACTTACATTGTAGAATAAATTTTTATAGATTAGGTCTTGACGCCGCCGATTTCCACAAGAAATCGAAGAGTAGGGCTTACTTTCTAAATTTAAGTGCGACATTAAACGTGTGTTTTTAGAGGCTAAGACTATATCTTGCAGTTACATGGTTAGGTTTTAATCTCAAAGTAATTTCTATTACTTACATTTTAGAATAAATTGCTATAGATTTGGTCTTGACGCCGCAGATTACCACAAGAAATCAATGATAAGGACTTACTGGCTTAATTTAAGTGCGACATTAAAAGTGTGTTTTTAGAGGCTAAGACTATATCTTGCAGTTACATGGTTAGGTTTTAATCTCAAAGTAAGTTCTATTACTTACATTGTAGAATAAATTGTTATAGATTAGGTCTTGACGCCGCAGACTACCACAAGAAATCAATGAATAGGGCTTACTGGCTTAATTTAAGTGCGACGTTAAACGTGTGTTTTTAGAGGCTAAGACTATATCTTGCAGTTACATGGTTAGGTTTTAATCTCAAAGTAAGTTCTATTACTTACATTGTAGTATTAATTTTTATAGATTAGGTCTTGACGCCGCAGATTACCACAAGAAATCAATGATTAGGGCTTACTGTCTAAATTTAAGTGCGACATTAAACGTGTGTTTTTAGAGGCTAAGACTATATCTTGCAGTTACATGGTTAGGTTTTAATCTCAAAGTTACTTCTATTATTTACAGTTTAGAATAAATTGTTATAGACTAGGTCTTGACGCCGCAGATTACCACAAGAAATCAGTGATTAGGGCTTACTGGCTTAATTTAAGTGCGACATTAAACGTGTGATTTTAGAGGCTAAGACTATATCTTGCAGTTACATGGTTAGGTTTTAATCGCAAAGTAAGTTCTATTACTTACATTTTAGAATAAATTTTTATAGATTAGGTCTTGACGCCGCAGATTACCACAAGAAATCAATGATTAGGGCGTACTGTCTAAATTTAAGTGCGACAATTAACGTGTGTTTTTATAGGCTAAGACTATATCTTGCAGTTACATGGTAAGGTTTTAATCTCAAAGTGAGTTCTATTACTTACATTTTAGAATAAATAGTTATAGATTAGGTCTTGGCGCCGCAGATTACCACAAGAAATCAATGATTAGGGCTTACTGGCTTAATTTAAGTGCGACATTAAACGTGTGTTTTTAGAGGATAAGACAATATCTTGCAGTTACATGGTTAGGTTTTAATCTCAAAGTAAGTTCTATTACTTACATTTTAGAATAAATTATTATAGATTAGGTCTTGACGCCGCAGATTACCACAAGAAATCAATGATTAGGGCGTACTGTCTAAATTTAAGTGCGACATTAAACGTATGTTTTTAGAGGCTAAGACAATATCTTGCAGTTACATGGTTAGGTTTTAATCTCAAAGTCAGTTCTATTACTTACATTGTAGTATAAATTTTTATAGATTAGGTCTTGACGCCGCAGATTACCACAAGAAATCAATGATTAGGGCTTACTGGCTTAATTAAAGTGCGACATTAAACATGTGTTTTTAGAGGATAAGACTATATCTTGCAGTTACATGGTTAGGTTTTAATCTCAAAGTAAGTTCTATTACTTACATTTTAGAATAAATTGTTATAGATTAGGTCTTGACGCCGCAGATTACCACAAGAAATCAATGATTAGGGCGTACTGTCTAAATTTAAGTGCGACATTAAACGTATGTTTTTAAAGGCTAAGACAATATCTTGCCGTTACATGGTTAGGTTTTAATCTCAAAGTAATTTCTATTACTTACATTTTAGAATAAATTGTTATAGATTAGGTCTTGGCGCCGCAGATTACCACAAGAAATCAATGATTAGGGCTTACTGTCTAAATTTAAGTGTGACAATATACGTGTGTTTTTAGAGGCTAAGACTATATCTTGCAGTTACATGGTTAGGTTTTAATCTCAAAGTAAGTTCTATTACTTACATTGTAGAATAAATTTTTATAGATTAGGTCTTGACGCCGCCGATTTCCACAAGAAATCGAAGAGTAGGGCTTACTTTCTAAATTTAAGTGCGACATTAAACGTGTGTTTTTAGAGGCTAAGACTATATCTTGCAGTTACATGGTTAGGTTTTAATCTCAAAGTAATTTCTATTACTTACATTTTAGAATAAATTGCTATAGATTTGGTCTTGACGCCGCAGATTACCACAAGAAATCAATGATAAGGACTTACTGGCTTAATTTAAGTGCGACATTAAAAGTGTGTTTTTAGAGGCTAAGACTATATCTTGCAGTTACATGGTTAGGTTTTAATCTCAAAGTAAGTTCTATTACTTACATTGTAGAATAAATTGTTATAGATTAGGTCTTGACGCCGCAGACTACCACAAGAAATCAATGAATAGGGCTTACTGGCTTAATTTAAGTGCGACGTTAAACGTGTGTTTTTAGAGGCTAAGACTATATCTTGCAGTTACATGGTTAGGTTTTAATCTCAAAGTAAGTTCTATTACTTACATTGTAGTATTAATTTTTATAGATTAGGTCTTGACGCCGCAGATTACCACAAGAAATCAATGATTAGGGCTTACTGTCTAAATTTAAGTGCGACATTAAACGTGTGTTTTTAGAGGCTAAGACTATATCTTGCAGTTACATGGTTAGGTTTTAATCTCAAAGTTAGTTCTATTATTTACAGTTTAGAATAAATTGTTATAGACTAGGTCTTGACGCCGCAGATTACCACAAGAAATCAGTGATTAGGGCTTACTGGCTTAATTTAAGTGCGACATTAAACGTGTGATTTTAGAGGCTAAGACTATATCTTGCAGTTACATGGTTAGGTTTTAATCGCAAAGTAAGTTCTATTACTTACATTGTAGAATAAATTTTTATAGATTAGGTCTTGACGCCGCAGATTACCACAAGAAATCAATGATTAGGGCGTACTGTCTAAATTTAAGTGCGACAATTAACGTGTGTTTTTATAGGCTAAGACTATATCTTGCAGTTACATGGTAAGGTTTTAATCTCAAAGTGAGTTCTATTACTTACATTTTAGAATAAATAGTTATAGATTAGGTCTTGGCGCCGCAGATTACCACAAGAAATCAATGATTAGGGCTTACTGGCTTAATTTAAGTGCGACATTAAACGTGTGTTTTTAGAGGATAAGACAATATCTTGCAGTTACATGGTTAGGTTTTAATCTCAAAGTAAGTTCTATTACTTACATTTTAGAATAAATTATTATAGATTAGGTCTTGACGCCGCAGATTACCACAAGAAATCAATGATTAGGGCGTACTGTCTAAATTTAAGTGCGACATTAAACGTATGTTTTTAGAGGCTAAGACAATATCTTGCAGTTACATGGTTAGGTTTTAATCTCAAAGTCAGTTCTATTACTTACATTGTAGTATAAATTTTTATAGATTAGGTCTTGACGCCGCAGATTACCACAAGAAATCAATGATTAGGGCTTACTGGCTTAATTAAAGTGCGACATTAAACATGTGTTTTTAGAGGATAAGACTATATCTTGCAGTTACATGGTTAGGTTTTAATCTCAAAGTAAGTTCTATTACTTACATTTTAGAATAAATTGTTATAGATTAGGTCTTGACGCCGCAGATTACCACAAGAAATCAATGATTAGGGCGTACTGTCTAAATTTAAGTGCGACATTAAACGTATGTTTTTAAAGGCTAAGACAATATCTTGCCGTTACATGGTTAGGTTTTAATCTCAAAGTAATTTCTATTACTTACATTTTAGAATAAATTGTTATAGATTAGGTCTTGGCGCCGCAGATTACCACAAGAAATCAATGATTAGGGCTTACTGTCTAAATTAAAGTGCGACATTAAACGTGTGTTTCTAAAGTCCAATATTATATCTTGCAGTTACATGGTTAGGTTTTAAACTCCAAGTAAGTTCTATTACTTACATTTTAGAATAAATTGTTATAGATTAGGTCTTGACGCCGCAGATTACCACAAGAAATCAATGATTAGGGCGTACTGTCTAAATTTAAGTGCGACATTAAACGTATGTTTTTAGAGGCTAAGACAATATCTTGCAGTTACATGGTTAGGTTTTAATCTCAAATTAATTTCTATTACTTACATTTTGAATAAATTGTTATAGATTAGGTCTTGACGCCGCAGATTACCACAAGAAATCAATGATTAGGGCTTACTGGCTTAATTAAAGTGCGACATTAAACATGTGTTTTTAGAGGATAAGACTATATCTTGCAGTTACATGGTTAGGTTTTAATCTCAAAGTAAGTTCTATTACTTACATTTTAGAATAAATTGTTATAGATTAGGTCTTGACGCCGCAAATTACCACAAGAAATCAATGATTAGGGCTTACTGGCTTAATTTAAGTGCGACATTAAACGTGTGTTTTTAGAGGCTAAGACTATATCTTGCAGTTACATGGTGAGGTTTTAATCTCAAAGTGAGTTCCATTACTTACATTTTAGAATAAATTGTTATAGATTAGGTCTTGACGCCGCAGATTACTACAAGAAATCAATGATTAGGACTTACTGGCTTAATTTAAGTGCGACATTAAAAGTGTGTTTTTAGAGGCTAAGACTATATCTTGCAGTTACATGGTTAGGTTTTAATCTCAAAGTAAGTTCTATTACTTACATTGTAGAATAAATTGTTATAGATTAGGTCTTGACGCCGCAGACTACCACAAGAAATCAATGAATAGGGCTTACTGGCTTAATTTAAGTGCGACGTTAAACGTGTGTTTTTAGAGGCTAAGACTATATCTTGCAGTTACATGGTTAGGTTTTAATCTCAAAGTAAGTTCTATTACTTACATTGTAGTATTAATTTTAATAGATTAGGTCTTGACGCCGCAGATTACCACAAGAAATCAATGATTAGGGCTTACTGTCTAAATTTAAGTGCGACATTAAACGTGTGTTTTTAGAGGCTAAGACTATATCTTGCAGTTACATGGTTAGGTTTTAATCTCAAAGTGAGTTCCATTACTTACATTTTAGAATAAATTGTTATAGATTAGGTCTTGACGCCGCAGATTACTACAAGAAATCAATGATTAGGGCTTACTGGCTTAATTTAAGTGCGACATTAAACGTGTGTTTTTAAAGGCTAAGACTATATCTTGCAGTTACATGGTTAGGTTTTAATCTCAAAGTAAGTTCTATTACTTACATTTTAGAATAAATTTTTAAAGATTTGGTCTTAATGCCGCAGATTTCCACAAGAAATCGATGATTAGGGCTTACTTTCTAAATTTAAGTGCGACATTAAACGTGTGTTTTTAGAGGCTAAGACTATATCTTGCAGTTACATGGTTAGGTTTTAATCTCAAAGTTAGTTCTATTATTTACAGTTTAGAATAAATTGTTATAGACTAGGTCTTGACGCCGCAGATTACCACAAGAAATCAGTGATTAGGGCTTACTGGCTTAATTTAAGTGCGACATTAAACGTGTGATTTTAGAGGCTAAGACTATATCTTGCAGTTACATGGTTAGGTTTTAATCTCAAAGTCAGTTCTATTACTTACATTGTAGTATAAATTTTTATAGATTAGGTCTTGACGCCGCAGATTACCACAAGAAATCAATGATTAGGGCTTACTGTCTAAATTTAAGTGCGACATTAAACGTGTGTTTTTAGAGGCTAAGACTATATCTTGCAGTTACATGGTTAGGTTTTAATCTCAAAGTAAGTTCTATTATTTACAGTTTAGAATAAATTGTTATAGACTAGGTCTTGACGCCGCAGATTACCACAAGAAATCAGTGATTAGGGCTTACTGGCTTAATTTAAGTGCGACATTAAACGTGTGATTTTAGAGGCTAAGACTATATCTTGCAGTTACATGGTTAGGTTTTAATCTCAAAGTAATTTCTATTACTTACATTTTAGAATAAATTGTTATAGATTAGGTCTTGGCGCCGCAGATTACCACAAGAAATCAATGATTAGGGCTTACTGTCTAAATTTAAGTGTGACAATATACGTGTGTTTTTAGAGGCTAAGACTATATCTTGCAGTTACATGGTTAGGTTTTAATCTCAAAGTAAGTTCTATTACTTACATTGTAGAATAAATTTTTATAGATTAGGTCTTGACGCCGCCGATTTCCACAAGAAATCGAAGAGTAGGGCTTACTTTCTAAATTTAAGTGCAACATTAAACGTGTGTTTTTAGAGGCTAAGACTATATCTTGCAGTTACATGGTTAGGTTTTAATCTCAAAGTAATTTCTATTACTTACATTTTAGAATAAATTGCTATAGATTTGGTCTTGACGCCGCAGATTACCACAAGAAATCAATGATAAGGACTTACTGGCTTAATTTAAGTGCGACATTAAAAGTGTGTTTTTAGAGGCTAAGACTATATCTTGCAGTTACATGGTTAGGTTTTAATCTCAAAGTAAGTTCTATTACTTACATTGTAGAATAAATTGTTATAGATTAGGTCTTGACGCCGCAGACTACCACAAGAAATCAATGAATAGGGCTTACTGGCTTAATTTAAGTGCGACGTTAAACGTGTGTTTTTAGAGGCTAAGACTATATCTTGCAGTTACATGGTTAGGTTTTAATCTCAAAGTAAGTTCTATTACTTACATTGTAGTATTAATTTTTATAGATTAGGTCTTGACGCCGCAGATTACCACAAGAAATCAATGATTAGGGCTTACTGTCTAAATTTAAGTGCGACATTAAACGTGTGTTTTTAGAGGCTAAGACTATATCTTGCAGTTACATGGTTAGGTTTTAATCTCAAAGTTAGTTCTATTATTTACAGTTTAGAATAAATTGTTATAGACTAGGTCTTGACGCCGCAGATTACCACAAGAAATCAGTGATTAGGGCTTACTGGCTTAATTTAAGTGCGACATTAAACGTGTGATTTTAGAGGCTAAGACTATATCTTGCAGTTACATGGTTAGGTTTTAATCGCAAAGTAAGTTCTATTACTTACATTGTAGAATAAATTTTTATAGATTAGGTCTTGACGCCGCAGATTACCACAAGAAATCAATGATTAGGGCGTACTGTCTAAATTTAAGTGCGACAATTAACGTGTGTTTTTATAGGCTAAGACTATATCTTGCAGTTACATGGTAAGGTTTTAATCTCAAAGTGAGTTCTATTACTTACATTTTAGAATAAATAGTTATAGATTAGGTCTTGGCGCCGCAGATTACCACAAGAAATCAATGATTAGGGCTTACTGGCTTAATTTAAGTGCGACATTAAACGTGTGTTTTTAGAGGATAAGACAATATCTTGCAGTTACATGGTTAGGTTTTAATCTCAACGTAAGTTCTATTACTTACATTTTAGAATAAATTATTATAGATTAGGTCTTGACGCCGCAGATTACCACAAGAAATCAATGATTAGGGCGTACTGTCTAAATTTAAGTGCGACATTAAACGTATGTTTTTAGAGGCTAAGACAATATCTTGCAGTTACATGGTTAGGTTTTAATCTCAAAGTCAGTTCTATTACTTACATTGTAGTATAAATTTTTATAGATTAGGTCTTGACGCCGCAGATTACCACAAGAAATCAATGATTAGGGCTTACTGGCTTAATTAAAGTGCGACATTAAACATGTGTTTTTAGAGGATAAGACTATATCTTGCAGTTACATGGTTAGGTTTTAATCTCAAAGTAAGTTCTATTACTTACATTTTAGAATAAATTGTTATAGATTAGGTCTTGACGCCGCAGATTACCACAAAAAATCAATGATTAGGGCGTACTGTCTAAATTTAATTGCGACATTAAACGTATGTTTTTAAAGGCTAAGACAATATCTTGCCGTTACATGGTTAGGTTTTAATCTCAAAGTAATTTCTATTACTTACATTTTAGAATAAATTGTTATAGATTAGGTCTTGGCGCCGCAGATTACCACAAGAAATCAATGATTAGGGCTTACTGTCTAAATTAAAGTGCGACATTAAACGTGTGTTTTTAGAGGATAAGACAATATCTTGCAGTTACATGGTTAGGTTTTAAACTCAAAGTAAGTTCTATTACTTACATTTTAGAATAAATTGTTATAGATTAGGTCTTGACGCCGCAGATTACCACAAGAAATCAATGATTAGGGCGTACTGTCTAAATTTAAGTGCGACATTAAACGTATGTTTTTAGAGGCTAAGACAATATCTTGCAGTTACATGGTTAGGTTTTAATCTCAAATTAATTTCTATTACTTACATTTTGAATAAATTGTTATAGATTAGGTCTTGACGCCGCAGATTACCACAAGAAATCAATGATTAGGGCTTACTGGCTTAATTAAAGTGCGACATTAAACATGTGTTTTTAGAGGATAAGACTATATCTTGCAGTTACATGGTTAGGTTTTAATCTCAAAGTAAGTTCTATTACTTACATTTTAGAATAAATTGTTATAGATTAGGTCTTGACGCCGCAAATTACCACAAGAAATCAATGATTAGGGCTTACTGGCTTAATTTAAGTGCGACATTAAACGTGTGCTTTTAGAGGCTAAGACTATATCTTGCAGTTACATGGTGAGGTTTTAATCTCAAAGTGAGTTCCATTACTTACATTTTAGAATAAATTGTTATAGATTAGGTCTTGACGCCGCAGATTACTACAAGAAATCAATGATTAGGGCTTACTGGCTTAATTTAAGTGCGACATTATACGTGTGTTTTTAGAGGCTAAGACTATATCTTGCAGTTACATGGTTAGGTTTTAATCTCAAGGTAAGTTCTATTACTTACATTTTAGAATAAATTTTTATAGATTAGGTCTTGACGCCGCAGATTACCACAAGAAATCAATGATTAGGGCTTACTGGCTTAATTTAAGTGCGACATTATACGTGTGTTTTAAGAGGCTAAGACTATATCTTGCAGTTACATGGTTAGGTTTTAATCTCAAAGTAAGTTCTATTACTTACATTTTAGAATAAATTTTTATAGATTAGGTCTTGACGCCGCAGATTTCCACAAGAAATCAATGATTAGGGCTTACTGTCTAAATTTAAGTGTGACAATATACGTGTGTTTTTAGAGGCTAAGACTATATCTTGCAGTTACATGGTTAGGTTTTAATCTCAAAGTAAGTTCTATTACTTACATTGTAGAATAAATTTTTATAGATTAGGTCTTGACGCCGCAGATTTCCACAAGAAATCGATGATTAGGGCTTACTTTCTAAATTTAAGTGCGACATTAAACGTGTGTTTTTAGAGGCTAAGACTATATCTTTCAGTTACATGGTAAGGTTTTAATCTCAAAGTGAGTTCTATTACTAACATTTTAGAATAAATAGTTATAGATTAGGTCTTGGCGCCGCAGATTACCACAAGAAATCAATGAGTAGGGCTTACTGGCTTAATTTAAGTGCGACATTAAACGTGTGTTTTTAGAGGATAAGACAATATCTTGCAGTTACATGGTTAGGTTTTAATCTCAACGTAAGTTCTATTACTTACATTTTAGAATAAATTTTTATAGATTAGGTCTTGACGCCGCAGATTTCCACAAGAAATTGATGATTAGGGCTTACTTTCTAAATTAAAGTGCGACATTATACATGTGTTTTTAGAGGATAAGACTATATCTTGCAGTTACATGGTTAGGTTTTAATCTCAAAGTAAGTTCTATTACTTACATTTTAGAATAAATTGTTATAGATTAGGTCTTGGCGCCGCAGATTACCACAAGAAATCAATGATTAGGGCTTACTGTCTAAATTTAAGTGCGACATTAAACGTGTGTTTTTAGAGGCTAAGACTATATCTTTCAGTTACAAGGTGAGGTTTTAATCTCAAAGTGAGTTCCATTACTTACATTTTAGAATAAATTGTTATAGATTAGGTCTTGACGCCGCAGATTACTACAAGAAATCAATGATTAGGGCTTACTGGCTTAATTTAAGTGCGACATTAAACATGTGTTTTTAGAGGCTAAGACTATATCTTTCAGTTACATGGTAAGGTTTTAATCTCAAAGTGAGTTCTATTACTTACATTTTAGAATAAATGTTTAAAGATTTGGTCTTAATGCCGCAGATTTCCACAAGAAATCGATGATTAGGGCTTACTTTCTAAATTTAAGTGCGACATTAAACATGTGTTTTTAGAGGCTAAGACTATATCTTTCAGTTACATGGTGAGGTTTTAATCTCAAAGTGAGTTCCATTACTTACATTTTAGAATAAATTGTTATAGATTAGGTCTTGACGCCGCAGATTACTACAAGAAATCAATGATTAGGGCTTACTGGCTTAATTTAAGTGCGACATTAAACGTGTGTTTTTAAAGGCTAAGACTATATCTTGCAGTTACATGGTTAGGTTTTAATCTCAAAGTAAGTTCTATTACTTACATTTTAGAATAAATTTTTAAAGATTTGGTCTTAATGCCGCAGATTTCCACAAGAAATCGATGATTAGGGCTTACTTTCTAAATTTAAGTTCGACATTAAACATGTGTTTTTAGAGGCTAAGACTATATCCTTCATTTACATGGTGAGGTTTTAATCTCAAAGTGAGTTCCATTACTTACATTTTAGAATAAATTGTTATAGATTAGGTCTTGACGCCGCAGATTACTACAAGAAATCAATGATTAGGGCTTACTGGCTTAATTTAAGTGCGACAATATATTACTTGTGTTTTTAGAGGCTAAGACTATATCTTGCAGTTACATGGTTAGGTTTTAATCTCAAAGTAAGTTCTATTACTTACATTTTAGAATAAATTTTTATAGATTAGGTCTTGACGCCGCAGATTACCACAAGAAATCAATGATTAGGGCCTACTGGCTTAATTTAAGTGCGACATTATACGTGTGTTTTTAGAGGCTAAGACTATATCTTGCAGTTACATGGTTAGGTTTTAATCTCAAAGTAAGTTCTATTACTTACATTTTAGAATAATTTTTTATAGATTAGGTCTTGACGCCGCAGATTTCCACAAGAAATCGATGATTAGGGCTTACTTTCTAAATTTAAGTGCGACATTAAACGTGTGTTTTTAGAGGCTAAGACTATATCTTTCAGTTACATGGTAAGGTTTTAATCTCAAAGTGAGTTCTATTACTTATATTTTAGAATAAATAGTTATAGATTAGGTCTTGGCGCCGCAGATTACCACAAGAAATCAATGATTAGGGCTTACTGGCTTAATTTAAGTGCGACATTAAACGTGTGTTTTTAGAGGATAAGACAATATCTTGCAGTTACATGGTTAGGTTTTAATCTTAAAGTAAGTTCTATTACTTACATTTTAGAATAAATTGTTATAGATTAGGTCTTGACGCCGCAGATTACCACAAATCAATGATTAGGGCTTACTGGCTTAATTTAAGTGCGACATTAAACGTGTGTTTTTAGAGGCTAAGACTATATCTTGCAGTTACATGGTGAGGTTTTAATCTCAAAGTGAGTTCCATTACTTACATTTTAGAATAAATTGTTATAGATTAAGTCTTGACGCCGCAGATTACTACAAGAAATCAATGATTAGGGCTTACTGGCTTAATTTAAGTGCGACATTAAACGTGTGTTTTTAGAGGCTAAGACTATATCTTGCAGTTACATGGTTAGGTTTTAATCTCAAAGTAATTTCTATTACTTACATTTTAGAATAAATTTTTAAAGATTTGGTCTTAATGCCGCAGATTTCCACAAGAAATCGATGATTAGGGCTTACTTTCTAAATTTAAGTTCGACATTAAACATGTGTTTTTAGAGGCTAAGACTATATCTTTCAGTTACATGGTGAGGTTTTAATCTCAAAGTGAGTTCCATTACTTACATTTTAGAATAAATTGTTATAGATTAGGTCTTGACGCCGCAGATTACTACAAGAAATCAATGATTAGGGCTTACTGGCTTAATTTAAGTGCGACATTATACGTGTGTTTTTAGAGGCTAAGACTATATCTTGCAGTTACATGGTTAGGTTTTAATCTCAAGGTAAGTTCTATTACTTACATTTTAGAATAAATTTTTATAGATTAGGTCTTGACGCCGCAGATTACCACAAGAAATCAATGATTAGGGCTTACTGGCTTAATTTAAGTGCGACATTATACGTGTGTTTTAAGAGGCTAAGACTATATCTTGCAGTTACATGGTTAGGTTTTAATCTCAAAGTAAGTTCTATTACTTACATTTTAGAATAAATTTTTATATATTAGGTCTTGACGCCGCAGATTTCCACAAGAAATCAATGATTAGGGCTTACTGTCTAAATTTAAGTGTGACAATATACGTGTGTTTTTAGAGGCTAAGACTATATCTTGCAGTTACATGGTTAGGTTTTAATCTCAAAGTAAGTTCTATTACTTACATTGTAGAATAAATTTTTATAGATTAGGTCTTGACGCCGCAGATTTCCACAAGAAATCGATGATTAGGGCTTACTTTCTAAATTTAAGTGCGACATTAAACGTGTGTTTTTAGAGGCTAAGACTATATCTTTCAGTTACATGGTAAGGTTTTAATCTCAAAGTGAGTTCTATTACTTACATTTTAGAATAAATAGTTATAGATTAGGTCTTGGCGCCGCAGATTACCACAAGAAATCAATGATTAGGGCTTACTGGCTTAATTTAAGTGCGACATTAAACGTGTGTTTTTAGAGGATAAGACAATATCTTGCAGTTACATGGTTAGGTTTTAATCTCAACGTAAGTTCTATTACTTACATTTTAGAATAAATTTTTATAGATTAGGTCTTGACGCCGCAGATTTCCACAAGAAATTGATGATTAGGGCTTACTTTCTAAATTAAAGTGCGACATTATACATGTGTTTTTAGAGGATAAGACTATATCTTGCAGTTACATGGTTAGGTTTTAATCTCAAAGTAAGTTCTATTACTTACATTTTAGAATAAATTGTTATAGATTAGGTCTTGGCGCCGCAGATTACCACAAGAAATCAATGATTAGGGCGTACTGGCTTAATTTAAGTGCGACATTAAACGTGTGTTTTTAGAGGCTAAGACTATATCTTGCAGTTACATGGTGAGGTTTTAATCTCAAAGTGAGTTCCATTACTTACATTTTAGAATAAATTGTTATAGATTAGGTCTTGACGCCGCAGATTACTACAAGAAATCAATGATTAGGGCTTACTGGCTTAATTTAAGTGCGACATTAAACGTGTGTTTTTAAAGGCTAAGACTATATCTTGCAGTTACATGGTTAGGTTTTAATCTCAAAGTAAGTTCTATTACTTACATTTTAGAATAAATTTTTAAAGATTTGGTCTTAATGCCGCAGATTTTCACAAGAAATCGATGATTAGGGCTTAGTTTCTAAATTTAAGTTCGACATTAAACATGTGTTTTTAGAGGCTAAGACTATATCCTTCATTTACATGGTGAGGTTTTAATCTCAAAGTGAGTTCCATTACTTACATTTTAGAATAAATTGTTATAGATTAGGTCTTGACGCCGCAGATTACTACAAGAAATCAATGATTAGGGCTTACTGGCTTAATTTAAGTGCGACATTATACGTGTGTTTTTAGAGGCTAAGACTATATCTTGCAGTTACATGGTTAGGTTTTAATCTCAAAGTAAGTTCTATTACTTACATTTTAGAATAAATTTTTATAGATTAGGTCTTGACGCCGCAGATTACCACAAGAAATCAATGATTAGGGCTTACTGGCTTAATTTAAGTGCGACATTATACGTGTGTTTTTAGAGGCTAAGACTATATCTTGCAGTTACATGGTTAGGTTTTAATCTCAAAGTAAGTTCTATTACTTACATTTTAGAATAAATTTTTATAGATTAGGTCTTGACGCCGCAGATTTCCACAAGAAATCAATGATTAGGGCTTACTGTCTAAATTTAAGTGTGACAATATACGTGTGTTTTTAGAGGCTAAGACTATATCTTGCAGTTACATGGTTAGGTTTTAATCTCAAAGTAAGTTCTATTACTTACATTGTAGAATAAATTTTTATAGATTAGGTCTTGACGCCGCAGATTTCCACAAGAAATCGATGATTAGGGCTTACTTTCTAAATTTAAGTGCGACATTAAACGTGTGTTTTTAGAGGCTAAGACTGTATCTTTCAGTTACATGGTAAGGTTTTAATCTCAAAGTGAGTTCTATTACTTATATTTTAGAATAAATAGTTATAGATTAGGTCTTGGCGCCGCAGATTACCACAAGAAATCAATGATTAGGGCTTACTGGCTTAATTTAAGTGCGACATTAAACGTGTGTTTTTAGAGGATAAGACAATATCTTGCAGTTACATGGTTAGGTTTTAATCTCAACGTAAGTTCTATTACTTACATTTTAGAATAAATTTTTATAGATTAGGTCTTGACGCCGCAGATTACCACAAATCAATGATTAGGGCTTACTGGCTTAATTTAAGTGCGACATTAAACGTGTGTTTTTAGAGGCTAAGACTATATCTTGCAGTTACATGGTGAGGTTTTAATCTCAAAGTGAGTTCCATTACTTACATTTTAGAATAAATTGTTATAGATTAAGTCTTGACGCCGCAGATTACTACAAGAAATCAATGATTAGGGCTTACTGGCTTAATTTAAGTGCGACATTAAACGTGTGTTTTTAGAGGCTAAGACTATATCTTGCAGTTACATGGTTAGGTTTTAATCTCAAAGTAATTTCTATTACTTACATTTTAGAATAAATTTTTAAAGATTTGGTCTTAATGCCGCAGATTTCCACAAGAAATCGATGATTAGGGCTTACTTTCTAAATTTAAGTTCGACATTAAACATGTGTTTTTAGAGGCTAAGACTATATCTTTCAGTTACATGGTGAGGTTTTAATCTCAAAGTGAGTTCCATTACTTACATTTTAGAATAAATTGTTATAGATTAGGTCTTGACGCCGCAGATTACTACAAGAAATCAATGATTAGGGCTTACTGGCTTAATTTAAGTGCGACATTATACGTGTGTTTTTAGAGGCTAAGACTATATCTTGCAGTTACATGGTTAGGTTTTAATCTCAAGGTAAGTTCTATTACTTACATTTTAGAATAAATTTTTATAGATTAGGTCTTGACGCCGCAGATTACCACAAGAAATCAATGATTAGGGCTTACTGGCTTAATTTAAGTGCGACATTATACGTGTGTTTTAAGAGGCTAAGACTATATCTTGCAGTTACATGGTTAGGTTTTAATCTCAAAGTAAGTTCTATTACTTACATTTTAGAATAAATTTTTATAGATTAGGTCTTGACGCCGCAGATTTCCACAAGAAATCAATGATTAGGGCTTACTGTCTAAATTTAAGTGTGACAATATACGTGTGTTTTTAGAGGCTAAGACTATATCTTGCAGTTACATGGTTAGGTTTTAATCTCAAAGTAAGTTCTATTACTTACATTGTAGAATAAATTTTTATAGATTAGGTCTTGACGCCGCAGATTTCCACAAGAAATCGATGATTAGGGCTTACTTTCTAAATTTAAGTGCGACATTAAACGTGTGTTTTTAGAGGCTAAGACTATATCTTTCAGTTACATGGTAAGGTTTTAATCTCAAAGTGAGTTCTATTACTTACATTTTAGAATAAATAGTTATAGATTAGGTCTTGGCGCCGCAGATTACCACAAGAAATCAATGATTAGGGCTTACTGGCTTAATTTAAGTGCGACATTAAACGTGTGTTTTTAGAGGATAAGACAATATCTTGCAGTTACATGGTTAGGTTTTAATCTCAACGTAAGTTCTATTACTTACATTTTAGAATAAATTTTTATAGATTAGGTCTTGACGCCGCAGATTTCCACAAGAAATTGATGATTAGGGCTTACTTTCTAAATTAAAGTGCGACATTATACATGTGTTTTTAGAGGATAAGACTATATCTTGCAGTTACATGGTTAGGTTTTAATCTCAAAGTAAGTTCTATTACTTACATTTTAGAATAAATTGTTATAGATTAGGTCTTGGCGCCGCAGATTACCACAAGAAATCAATGATTAGGGCGTACTGGCTTAATTTAAGTGCGACATTAAACGTGTGTTTTTAGAGGCTAAGACTATATCTTGCAGTTACATGGTGAGGTTTTAATCTCAAAGTGAGTTCCATTACTTACATTTTAGAATAAATTGTTATAGATTAGGTCTTGACGCCGCAGATTACTACAAGAAATCAATGATTAGGGCTTACTGGCTTAATTTAAGTGCGACATTAAACGTGTGTTTTTAAAGGCTAAGACTATATCTTGCAGTTACATGGTTAGGTTTTAATCTCAAAGTAAGTTCTATTACTTACATTTTAGAATAAATTTTTAAAGATTTGGTCTTAATGCCGCAGATTTTCACAAGAAATCGATGATTAGGGCTTAGTTTCTAAATTTAAGTTCGACATTAAACATGTGTTTTTAGAGGCTAAGACTATATCCTTCATTTACATGGTGAGGTTTTAATCTCAAAGTGAGTTCCATTACTTACATTTTAGAATAAATTGTTATAGATTAGGTCTTGACGCCGCAGATTACTACAAGAAATCAATGATTAGGGCTTACTGGCTTAATTTAAGTGCGACATTATACGTGTGTTTTTAGAGGCTAAGACTATATCTTGCAGTTACATGGTTAGGTTTTAATCTCAAAGTAAGTTCTATTACTTACATTTTAGAATAAATTTTTATAGATTAGGTCTTGACGCCGCAGATTACCACAAGAAATCAATGATTAGGGCTTACTGGCTTAATTTAAGTGCGACATTATACGTGTGTTTTTAGAGGCTAAGACTATATCTTGCAGTTACATGGTTAGGTTTTAATCTCAAAGTAAGTTCTATTACTTACATTTTAGAATAAATTTTTATAGATTAGGTCTTGACGCCGCAGATTACCACAAATCAATGATTAGGGCTTACTGGCTTAATTTAAGTGCGACATTAAACGTGTGTTTTTAGAGGCTAAGACTATATCTTGCAGTTACATGGTGAGGTTTTAATCTCAAAGTGAGTTCCATTACTTACATTTTAGAATAAATTGTTATAGATTAAGTCTTGACGCCGCAGATTACTACAAGAAATCAATGATTAGGGCTTACTGGCTTAATTTAAGTGCGACATTAAACGTGTGTTTTTAGAGGCTAAGACTATATCTTGCAGTTACATGGTTAGGTTTTAATCTCAAAGTAATTTCTATTACTTACATTTTAGAATAAATTTTTAAAGATTTGGTCTTAATGCCGCAGATTTCCACAAGAAATCGATGATTAGGGCTTACTTTCTAAATTTAAGTTCGACATTAAACATGTGTTTTTAGAGGCTAAGACTATATCTTTCAGTTACATGGTGAGGTTTTAATCTCAAAGTGAGTTCCATTACTTACATTTTAGAATAAATTGTTATAGATTAGGTCTTGACGCCGCAGATTACTACAAGAAATCAATGATTAGGGCTTACTGGCTTAATTTAAGTGCGACATTATACGTGTGTTTTTAGAGGCTAAGACTATATCTTGCAGTTACATGGTTAGGTTTTAATCTCAAGGTAAGTTCTATTACTTACATTTTAGAATAAATTTTTATAGATTAGGTCTTGACGCCGCAGATTACCACAAGAAATCAATGATTAGGGCTTACTGGCTTAATTTAAGTGCGACATTATACGTGTGTTTTAAGAGGCTAAGACTATATCTTGCAGTTACATGGTTAGGTTTTAATCTCAAAGTAAGTTCTATTACTTACATTTTAGAATAAATTTTTATAGATTAGGTCTTGACGCCGCAGATTTCCACAAGAAATCAATGATTAGGGCTTACTGTCTAAATTTAAGTGTGACAATATACGTGTGTTTTTAGAGGCTAAGACTATATCTTGCAGTTACATGGTTAGGTTTTAATCTCAAAGTAAGTTCTATTACTTACATTGTAGAATAAATTTTTATAGATTAGGTCTTGACGCCGCAGATTTCCACAAGAAATCGATGATTAGGGCTTACTTTCTAAATTTAAGTGCGACATTAAACGTGTGTTTTTAGAGGCTAAGACTATATCTTTCAGTTACATGGTAAGGTTTTAATCTCAAAGTGAGTTCTATTACTTACATTTTAGAATAAATAGTTATAGATTAGGTCTTGGCGCCGCAGATTACCACAAGAAATCAATGATTAGGGCTTACTGGCTTAATTTAAGTGCGACATTAAACGTGTGTTTTTAGAGGATAAGACAATATCTTGCAGTTACATGGTTAGGTTTTAATCTCAACGTAAGTTCTATTACTTACATTTTAGAATAAATTTTTATAGATTAGGTCTTGACGCCGCAGATTTCCACAAGAAATTGATGATTAGGGCTTACTTTCTAAATTAAAGTGCGACATTATACATGTGTTTTTAGAGGATAAGACTATATCTTGCAGTTACATGGTTAGGTTTTAATCTCAAAGTAAGTTCTATTACTTACATTTTAGAATAAATTGTTATAGATTAGGTCTTGGCGCCGCAGATTACCACAAGAAATCAATGATTAGGGCGTACTGGCTTAATTTAAGTGCGACATTAAACGTGTGTTTTTAGAGGCTAAGACTATATCTTGCAGTTACATGGTGAGGTTTTAATCTCAAAGTGAGTTCCATTACTTACATTTTAGAATAAATTGTTATAGATTAGGTCTTGACGCCGCAGATTACTACAAGAAATCAATGATTAGGGCTTACTGGCTTAATTTAAGTGCGACATTAAACGTGTGTTTTTAAAGGCTAAGACTATATCTTGCAGTTACATGGTTAGGTTTTAATCTCAAAGTAAGTTCTATTACTTACATTTTAGAATAAATTTTTAAAGATTTGGTCTTAATGCCGCAGATTTTCACAAGAAATCGATGATTAGGGCTTAGTTTCTAAATTTAAGTTCGACATTAAACATGTGTTTTTAGAGGCTAAGACTATATCCTTCATTTACATGGTGAGGTTTTAATCTCAAAGTGAGTTCCATTACTTACATTTTAGAATAAATTGTTATAGATTAGGTCTTGACGCCGCAGATTACTACAAGAAATCAATGATTAGGGCTTACTGGCTTAATTTAAGTGCGACATTATACGTGTGTTTTTAGAGGCTAAGACTATATCTTGCAGTTACATGGTTAGGTTTTAATCTCAAAGTAAGTTCTATTACTTACATTTTAGAATAAATTTTTATAGATTAGGTCTTGACGCCGCAGATTACCACAAGAAATCAATGATTAGGGCTTACTGGCTTAATTTAAGTGCGACATTATACGTGTGTTTTTAGAGGCTAAGACTATATCTTGCAGTTACATGGTTAGGTTTTAATCTCAAAGTAAGTTCTATTACTTACATTTTAGAATAAATTTTTATAGATTAGGTCTTGACGCCGCAGATTTCCACAAGAAATCAATGATTAGGGCTTACTGTCTAAATTTAAGTGTGACAATATACGTGTGTTTTTAGAGGCTAAGACTATATCTTGCAGTTACATGGTTAGGTTTTAATCTCAAAGTAAGTTCTATTACTTACATTGTAGAATAAATTTTTATAGATTAGGTCTTGACGCCGCAGATTTCCACAAGAAATCGATGATTAGGGCTTACTTTCTAAATTTAAGTGCGACATTAAACGTGTGTTTTTAGAGGCTAAGACTGTATCTTTCAGTTACATGGTAAGGTTTTAATCTCAAAGTGAGTTCTATTACTTATATTTTAGAATAAATAGTTATAGATTAGGTCTTGGCGCCGCAGATTACCACAAGAAATCAATGATTAGGGCTTACTGGCTTAATTTAAGTGCGACATTAAACGTGTGTTTTTAGAGGATAAGACAATATCTTGCAGTTACATGGTTAGGTTTTAATCTCAACGTAAGTTCTATTACTTACATTTTAGAATAAATTTTTATAGATTAGGTCTTGACGCCGCAGATTTCCACAAGAAATCGATGAGTAGGGCTTACTTTCTAAATTTAAGTGCGACATTAAACGTGTGTTTTTAGAGGCTAAGACTATATCTTTCAGTTACATGGTAAGGTTTTAATCTCAAAGTGAGTTCTATTACTTACATTTTAGAATAAATAGTTATAGATTAGGACTTGCCGCCGCAGATTACCACAAGAAATCAATGATTAGGGCTTACTGGCTTAATTTAAGTGCGACATTAAACGTGTGTTTTTAGAGGCTAAGACTATATCTTGCAATTACATGGTTAGGTTTTAATCTCAAAGTAATTTCTATTACTTACATTTTAGAATAAATTGCTATAGATTTGGTCTTGACGCCGCAGATTACCACAAGAAATCAATGATTAGGACTTACTGGCTTAATTTAAGTGCGACATTAAAAGTGTGTTTTTAGAGGCTAAGACTATATCTTGCAGTTACATGGTTAGGTTTTAATCTCAAAGTAAGTTCTATTACTTACATTGTAGAATAAATTGTTATAGATTAGGTCTTGACGCCGCAGACTACCACAAGAAATCAATGAATAGGGCTTACTGGCTTGATTTAAGTGCGACATTAAACGTGTGTTTTTAGAGGCTAAGACTATATCTTGCAGTTACATGGTTAGGTTTTAATCTCAAAGTAAGTTCTATTACTTACATTGTAGTATTAATTTTTATAGATTAGGTCTTGACGCCGCAGATTACCCCAAGAAATCAATGATTAGGGCTTACTGTCTAAATTTAAGTGCGACATTAAACGTGTGTTTTTAGAGGCTAAGACTATATCTTGCAGTTACATGGTTAGGTTTTAATCTCAAAGTTAGTTCTATTATTTACAGTTTAGAATAAATTGTTATACATTAGGTCTAGACGCCGCAGATTACCACAAGAAATCAGTGATTAGGGCTTACTGGCCTAATTTAAGTGCGACATTAAACGTGTGATTTTAGAGGCTAAGACTATATCTTGCAGTTACATGGTTAGGTTTTAATCTCAAAGTAAGTTCTATTACTTACATTGTAGAATAAATTTTTATAGATTAGGTCTTGACGCCGCAGATTACCACAAGAAATCAATGATTAGGGCGTACTGTCTAAATTTAAGTGCGACAATTAACGTGTGTTTTTATAGGCTAAGACTATATCTTGCAGTTACATGGTTAGGTTTTAATCTCAAAGTAAGTTCTATTACTTACATTGTAGAATAAATTTTTATAGATTAGGTCTTGACGCCGCAGATTTCCACAAGAAATCAATGATTAGGGCTTACTGGCTTAATTAAAGTGCGACATTAAACATGTGTTTTTAGAGGATAAGACTATATCTTGCAGTTACATGGTTAGGTTTTAATCTCAAAGTAAGTTCTATTACTTACATTTTAGAATAAATTTTTATAGATTAGGTCTTGACGCCGCAGATTACCACAAGATATCAATGATTAGGGCGTACTGTCTAAATTTAAGTGCGACAATTAACGTGTGTTTTTATAGGCTAAGACTATATCTTGCAGTTACATGGTTAGGTTTTAATCTCAAAGTAAGTTCTATAACTTACATTGTAGAATAAATTATTATAGATTAGGTCTTGACGCCGCAGATTTCCACAAGAAATCGATGATTAGGGCTTACTTTCTAAATTTAAGTGCAAAATTAAACGTGTGTTTTTAGAGGGTAAGACTATATCTTTCAGTTACATGGTAAGGTTTTAATCTCAAAGTGAGTTCTATTACTTACATTTTAGAATAAATAGTTATAGATTAGGTCTTGGCGCCGCAGATTACCACAAGAAATCAATGATTAGGGCTTACTGGCTTAATTTAAGTGCGACATTAAACGTGTGTTTTTAGAGGCTAAGACAATATCTTGCAGTTACATGGTTAGGTTTTAATCTCAAAGTCAGTTCTATTACTTACATTGTAGTATAAATTTTTATAGATTAGGTCTTGACGCCGCAGATTACCACAAGAAATCAATGATTAGGGCTTACTGGCTTAATTAAAGTGCGACATTAAACATGTGTTTTTAGAGGATAAGACTATATCTTGCAGTTACATGGTTAGGTTTTAATCTCAAAGTAAGTTCTATTACTTACATTTTAGAATAAATTGTTATAGATTAGGTCTTGACGCCGCAGATTACCACAAGAAATCAATGATTAGGGCGTACTGTCTAAATTTAAGTGCGACATTAAACGTATGTTTTTAGAGGCTAAGACAATATCTTGCCGTTACATGGTTAGGTTTTAATCTCAAAGTAATTTCTATTACTTACATTGTAGTATAAATTTTTATAGATTAGGTCTTGACGCCGCAGATTTCCACAAGAAATCGATGATTAGGGCTTACTTTCTAAATTTAAGTGCGACATTAAACGTGCGTTTTTAGAGGGTAAGACTATATCTTTCAGTTACATGGTAAGGTTTTAATCTCAAAGTGAGTTCTATTACTTACATTTTAGAATAAATAGTTATAGATTAGGTCTTGGCGCCGCAGATTACCACAAGAAATCAATGATTAGGGCTTACTGGCTTAATTTAAGTGCGACATTAAACGTGTGTTTTTAGAGGATAAGACAATATCTTGCAGTTACATGGTTAGGTTTTAATCTCAAAGTAAGTTCTATTACTTACATTTTAGAATAAATTATTATAGATTAGGTCTTGACGCCGCAGATTACCACAAGAAATCAATGATTAGGGCGTACTGTCTAAATTTAAGTGCGACATTAAACGTATGTTTTTAGAGGCTAAGACAATATCTTGCAGTTACATGGTTAGGTTTTAATCTCAAAGTCAGTTCTATTACTTACATTGTAGTATAAATTTTTATAGATTAGGTCTTGACGCCGCAGATTACTACAAGAAATCAATGATTAGGGCTTACTGGCTTAATTTAAGTGCGACATTAAACGTGTGTTTTTAGAGGCTAAGACTATATCTTGCAGTTACATGGTTAGGTTTTAATCTCAAAGTAAGTTCTATTACTTACATTTTAGAAAAAATTTTTAAAGATTTGGTCTTAATGCCGCAGATTTCCACAAGAAATCGATGATTAGGGCTTACTTTCTAAATTTAAGTTCGACATTAAACATGTGTTTTTAGAGGCTAAGACTATATCTTGCAGTTACATGGTTAGGTTTTAATCTCAAAGTTAGTTCTATTATTTACAGTTTAGAATAAATTGTTATAGACTAGGTCTTGACGCCGCCGATTACCACAAGAAATCAGTGATTAGGGCTTACTGGCTTAATTTAAGTGCGACATTAAACGTGTGATTTTAGAGGCTAAGACTATATCTTGCAGTTACATGGTTAGGTTTTAATCTCAAAGTAAGTTCTATTACTTACATTGTAGAATAAATTTTTATAGATTAGGTCTTGACGCCGCAGATTACCACAAGAAATCAATGATTAGTGCGTACTGTCTAAATTTAAGTGCGACAATTAACGTGTGTTTTTATAGGCTAAGACTATATCTTGCAGTTACATGGTTAGGTTTTAATCTCAAAGTAAGTTCTATTACTTACATTGTAGTATTAATTTTTATAGATTAGGTCTTGACGCCGCAGATTACCACAAGAAATCAATGATTAGGGCTTACTGTCTAAATTTAAGTGCGACATTAAACGTGTGTTTTTAGAGGCTAAGACTATATCTTGCAGTTACATGGTTAGGTTTTAATCTCAAAGTCAGTTCTATTACTTACATTGTAGTATAAATTTTTATAGATTAGGTCTTGACGCCGCAGATTACTACAAGAAATCAATGATTAGGGCTTACTGGCTTAATTTAAGTGCGACATTAAACGTGTGTTTTTAGAGGCTAAGACTATATCTTGCAGTTACATGGTTAGGTTTTAATCTCAAAGTAAGTTCTATTACTTACATTGTAGAATAAATTGTTATAGATTAGGTCTTGACGCCGCAGACTACCACAAGAAATCAATGAATAGGGCTTACTGGCTTAATTTAAGTGCGAAATTAAACGTGTGTTTTTAGAGGCTAAGACTATATCTTGCAGTTACATGGTTAGGTTTTAATCTCAAAGTAAGTACTATTACTTACATTGTAGTATTAATTTTTATAGATTAGGTCTTGACGCCGCAGATTACCACAAGAAATCAATGATTAGTGCGTACTGTCTAAATTTAAGTGCGACAATTAACGTGTGTTTTTATAGGCTAAGACTATATCTTGCAGTTACATGGTTAGGTTTTAATCTCAAAGTAAGTTCTATTACTTACATTGTAGTATTAATTTTTATAGATTAGGTCTTGACGCCGCAGATTACCACAAGAAATCAATGATTAGGGCTTACTGTCTAAATTTAAGTGCGACATTAAACGTGTGTTTTTAGAGGCTAAGACTATATCTTGCAGTTACATGGTTAGGTTTTAATCTCAAAGTTAGTTCTATTATTTACAGTTTAGAATAAATTGTTATAGACTAGGTCTTGACGCCGCAGATTACCACAAGAAATCAGTGATTAGGGCTTACTGGCTTAATTTAAGTGCGACATTAAACGTGTGATTTTAGAGGCTAAGACTATATCTTGCAGTTACATGGTTAGGTTTTAATCTCAAAGTAAGTTCTATTACTTACATTGTAGAATAAATTTTTATAGATAAGGTCTTGACGCCGCAGATTACCACAAGAAATCAATGATTAGGGCGTACTGTCTAAATTTAAGTGCGACAATTAACGTGTGTTTTTAAAGGCTAAGACTATATCTTGCAGTTACATGGTTAGGTTTTAATCTCAAAGTAAGTTCTATTACTTACATTGTAGAATAAATTTTTATAGATTAGGTCTTGACGCCGCAGATTTCCACAAGAAATCAATGATTAGGGCTTACTGGCTTAATTAAAGTGCGACATTAAACATGTGTTTTTAGAGGATAAGACTATATCTTGCAGTTACATGGTTAGGTTTTAATCTCAAAGTAAGTTCTATTACTTACATTTTAGAATAAATTTTTATAGATTAGGTCTTGACGCCGCAGATTACCACAAGATATCAATGATTAGGGCGTACTGTCTAAATTTAAGTGCGACAATTAACGTGTGTTTTTATATGCTAAGACTATATCTTGCAGTTACATGGTTAGGTTTTAATCTCAAAGTAAGTTCTATTACTTACATTGTAGAATAAATTTTTATAGATTAGGTCTTGACGCCGCAGATTTCCACAAGAAATCGATGATTAGGGCTTACTTTCTAAATTTAAGTGCGACATTAAACGTGTGTTTTTAGAGGGTAAGACTATATCTTTCAGTTACATGGTAAGGTTTTAATCTCAAAGTAAGTTCTATTACTTACATTTTAGAATAAATAGTTATAGATTAGGTCTTGGCGCCGCAGATTACCACAAGAAATCAATGATTAGGGCTTACTGGCTTAATTTAAGTGCGACATTAAACGTGTGTTTTTAGAGGATAAGACAATATCTTGCAGTTACATGGTTAGGTTTTAATCTCAAAGTAAGTTCTATGACTTACATTTTAGAATAAATTATTATAGATTAGGTCTTGACGCCGCAGATTACCACAAGAAATCAATGATTAGGGCGTACTGTCTAAATTTAAGTGCGACATTAAACGTATGTTTTTAGAGGATAAGACAATATCTTGCAGTTACATGGTAAGGTTTTAATCTCAAAGTCAGTTCTATTACTTACATTGTAGTATAAATTTTTATAGATTAGGTCTTGACGCCGCTGATTACCACAAGAAATCAATGATTCGGGCTTACTGGCTTAATTAAAGTGCGACATTAAACATGTGTTTTTAGAGGATAAGACTATATCTTGCAGTTACATGGTTAGGTTTTAATCTCAAAGTAAGTTCTATTACTTACATTGTAGAATAAATTTTTATAGATTAGGTCTTGACGCCGCAGATTTCCACAAGAAATCAATGATTAGGGCTTACTGGCTTAATTAAAGTGCGACATTAAACATGTGTTTTTAGAGGATAAGACTATATCTTGCAGTTACATGGTTAGGTTTTAATCTCAAAGTAAGTTCTATTACTTACATTTTAGAATAAATTTTTATAGATTAGGTCTTGACGCCGCAGATTACCACAAGATATCAATGATTAGGGCGTACTGTCTAAATTTAAGTGCGACAATTAACGTGTGTTTTTATATGCTAAGACTATATCTTGCAGTTACATGGTTAGGTTTTAATCTCAAAGTAAGTTCTATTACTTACATTGTAGAATAAATTTTTATAGATTAGGTCTTGACGCCGCAGATTTCCACAAGAAATCGATGATTAGGACTTACTTTCTAAATTTAAGTGCGACATTAAACGTGTGTTTTTAGAGGGTAAGACTATATCTTTCAGTTACATGGTAAGGTTTTAATCTCAAAGTGAGTTCTATTACTTACATTTTAGAATAAATAGTTATAGATTAGGTCTTGGCGCCGCAGATTACCACAAGAAATCAATGATTAGGGCTTACTGGCTTAATTTAAGTGCGACATTAAACATGTGTTTTTAGAGGATAAGACAATATCTTGCAGTTACATGGTTAGGTTTTAATCTCAAAGTAAGTTCTATGACTTACATTTTAGAATAAATTATTATAGATTAGGTCTTGACGCCGCAGATTACCACAAGAAATCAATGATTAGGGCGTACTGTCTAAATTTAAGTGCGACATTAAACGTATGTTTTTAGAGGATAAGACAATATCTTGCAGTTACATGGTTAGGTTTTAATCTCAAAGTCAGTTCTATTACTTACATTGTAGTATAAATTTTTATAGATTAGGTCTTGACGCCGCAGATTACCACAAGAAATCAATGATTAGGGCTTACTGGCTTAATTAAAGTGCGACATTAAACATGTGTTTTTAGAGGATAAGACTATATCTTGCAGTTACATGGTTAGGTTTTAATCTCAAAGTAAGTTCTATTACTTACATTTTAGAATAAATTGTTATAGATTAGGTCTTGACGCCGCAGATTACCACAAGAAATCAATGATTAGGGCTTACTGGCTTAATTAAAGTGCGACATTAAACATGTGTTTTTAGAGGATAAGACTATATCTTGCAGTTACATGGTTAGGTTTTAATCTCAAAGTAAGTTCTATTACTTACATTTTAGAATAAATTGTTATAGATTAGGTCTTGACGCCGCAGATTACCACAAGAAATCAATGATTAGGGCGTACTGTCTAAATTTAAGTGCGACATTAAACGTGTGTTTTTAGAGGCTAAGACTATATCTTGCAGTTACATGGTTAGGTTTTAATCTCAAAGTTAGTTCTATTATTTACAGTTTAGAATAAATTGTTATAGACTAGGTCTTGACGCCGCAGATTACCACAAGAAATCAGTGATTAGGGCTTACTGGCTTAATTTAAGTGCGACATTATACGTGTGATTTTAGAGGCTAAGACTATATCTTGCAGTTACATGGTTAGGTTTTAATCTCAAAGTAAGTCCTATTACTTACATTGTAGAATAAATTTTTATAGATAAGGTCTTGACGCCGCAGATTACCACAAGAAATCAATGATTAGGGCGTACTGTCTAAATTTAAGTGCGACAATTTACGTGTGTTTTTAAAGGCTAAGACTATATCTTGCAGTTACATGGTTAGGTTTTAGTCTCAAAGTAAGTTCTATTACTTACATTGTAGAATAAATTTTTATAGATTAGGTCTTGACGCCGCAGATTTCCACAAGAAATCAATGATTAGGGCTTACTGGCTTAATTAAAGTGCGACATTAAACATGTGTTTTTAGAGGATAAGACTATATCTTGCAGTTACATGGTTAGGTTTTAATCTCAAAGTAAGTTCTATTACTTACATTTTAGAATAAATTTTTATAGATTAGGTCTTGACGCCGCAGATTACCACAAGATATCAATGATTAGGGCGTACTGTCTAAATTTAAGTGCGACAATTAACGTGTGTTTTTATATGCTAAGACTATATCTTGCAGTTACATGGTTAGGTTTTAATCTCAAAGTAAGTTCTATTACTTACATTGTAGAATAAATTTTTATAGATTAGGTCTTGACGCCGCAGATTTCCACAAGAAATCGATGATTAGGGCTTACTTTCTAAATTTAAGTGCGACATTAAACGTGTGTTTTTAGAGGGTAAGACTATATCTTTCAGTTACATGGTAAGGTTTTAATCTCAAAGTGAGTTCTATTACTTACATTTTAGAATAAATAGTTATAGATTAGGTCTTGGCGCCGCAGATTACCACAAGAAATCAATGATTAGGGCTTACTGGCTTAATTTAAGTGCGACATTAAACGTGTGTTTTTAGAGGATAAGACAATATCTTGCAGTTACATGGTTAGGTTTTAATCTCAAAGTAAGTTCTATGACTTACATTTTAGAATAAATTATTATAGATTAGGTCTTGACGCCGCAGATTACCACAAGAAATCAATGATTAGGGCGTACTGTCTAAATTTAAGTGCGACATTAAACGTATGTTTTTAGAGGATAAGACAATATCTTGCAGTTACATGGTTAGGTTTTAATCTCAAAGTCAGTTCTATTACTTACATTGTAGTATAAATTTTTATAGATTAGGTCTTGACGCCGCAGATTACCACAAGAAATCAATGATTAGGGCTTACTGGCTTAATTAAAGTGCGACATTAAACATGTGTTTTTAGAGGATAAGACTATATCTTGCAGTTACATGGTTAGGTTTTAATCTCAAAGTAAGTTCTATTACTTACATTTTAGAATAAATTGTTATAGATTAGGTCTTGACGCCGCAGATTACCACAAGAAATCAATGATTAGGGCTTACTGGCTTAATTAAAGTGCGACATTAAACATGTGTTTTTAGAGGATAAGACTATATCTTGCAGTTACATGGTTAGGTTTTAATCTCAAAGTAAGTTCTATTACTTACATTTTAGAATAAATTGTTATAGATTAGGTCTTGACGCCGCAGATTACCACAAGAAATCAATGATTAGGGCGTACTGTCTAAATTTAAGTGCGACATTAAACGTATGTTTTTAGAGGCTAAGACAATATCTTGCCGTTACATGGTTAGGTTTTAATCTCAAAGTAATTTCTATTACTTACATTTTAGAATAAATTGTTATAGATTAGGTCTTGGCGCCGCAGATTACCACAAGAAATCAATGATTAGGGCTTTCTGTCTAAATTTAAGTGCGACATTAAACGTGTGTTTTTAGAGGATAAGACAATATCTTGCAGTTACATGGTTAGGTTTTAAACTCAAAGTAAGTTCTATTACTTACATTTTAGAATAAATTGTTATAGATTAGGTCTTGACGCCGCAGATTACCACAAGAAATCAATGATTAGGGCGTACTGTCTAAATTTAAGTGCGACATTAAACGTGTGTTTTTAGAGGCTAAGACTATATCTTGCAGTTACATGGTTAGGTTTTAATCTCAAAGTAAGTTCTATTACTTACATTGTAGAATAAATTTTTATAGATTAGGTCTTGACGCCGCAGATTACCACAAGAAATCAATGATTAGGGCGTACTGTCTAAATTTAAGTGCGACAATTAACGTGTGTTTTTAGAGGCTAAGACTATATCTTGCAGTTACATGGTTAGGTTTTAATCTCAAAGTAAGTTCTATTACTTACATTGTAGAATAAATTTTTATAGATTAGGTCTTGACGCCGCAGATTTCCACAAGAAATCAATGATTATGGCTTACTGGCTTAATTAAAGTGCGACATTAAACATGTGTTTTTAGAGGATAAGACTATATCTTGCAGCTACATGGTTAGGTTTTAATCTCAAAGTAAGTTCTATTACTTACATTTTAGAATAAATTTTTATAGATTAGGTCTTGACGCCGCAGATTACCACAAGATATCAATGATTAGGGCGTACTGTCTAAATTTAAGTGCGACAATTAACGTGTGTTTTTATAGGCTAAGACTATATCTTGCAGTTACATGGTTAGGTTTTAATCTCAAAGTAAGTTCTATTACTTACATTGTAGAATAAATTTTTATAGATTAGGTCTTGACGCCGCAGATTTCCACAAGAAATCGATGATTAGGGCTTACTTTCTAAATTTAAGTGCGACATTAAACGTGTGTTTTTAGAGGGTAAGACTATATCTTTCAGTTACATGGTAAGGTTTTAATCTCAAAGTGAGTTCTATTACTTACATTTTAGAATAAATAGTTATAGATTAGGTCTTGGCGCCGCAGATTACCACAAGAAATCAATGATTAGGGCTTACTGGCTTAATTTAAGTGCGACATTAAACGTGTGTTTTTAGAGGATAAGACAAAATCTTGCAGTTACATGGTTAGGTTTTAATCTCAAAGTAAGTTCTATTACTTACATTTTAGAATAAATTATTATAGATTAGGTCTTGACGCCGCAGATTACCACAAGAAATCAATGATTAGGGCGTACTGTCTAAATTTAAGTGCGACATTAAACGTATGTTTTTAGAGGCCAAGACAATATCTTGCAGTTACATGGTTAGGTTTTAATCTCAAAGTCAGTTCTATTACTTACATTGTAGTATAAATTTTTATAGATTAGGTCTTGACGCCGCAGATTACCACAAGAAATCAATGATTAGGGCTTACTGGCTTAATTAAAGTGCGACATTAAACATGTGTTTTTAGAGGATAAGACCATATCTTGCAGTTACATGGTTAGGTTTTAATCTCAAAGTAAGTTCTATTACTTACATTTTAGAAAAAATTGTTATAGATTAGGTCTTGACGCCGCAGATTACCACAAGAAATCAATGATTAGGGCGTACTGTCTAAATTTAAGTGCGACATTAAACGTATGTTTTTAGAGGCTAAGACAATATCTTGCAGTTACATGGTTAGGTTTTAATCTCAAAGTAATTTCTATTACTTACATTTTAGAAAAAATTGTTATAGATTAGGTCTTGACGCCGCAGATTACCACAAGAAATCAATGATTAGGGCTTACTGGCTTAATTAAAGTGCGACATTAAACATGTGTTTTTAGAGGATAAGACTATATCTTGCAGTTACATGGTTAGGTTTTAATATCAAAGTAAGTTCTATTACTTACATTTTAGAATAAATTGTTATAGATTAGGTCTTGACGCCGCAGATTACCACAAGAAATCAATGATAAGGGCTTACTGGCTTAATTTAAGTGCGACATTAAACGTGTGTTTTTAGAGGATAAGACTATATCTTGCAGTTACATGGTTAGGTTTTAATCTCAAAGTAAGTTCTATTACTTACATTTTAGAATAAATTGTTATAGATTAGGTCTTGACGCCGCAGATTACCACAAGAAATCAATGATTAGGGCGTACTGTCCAAATTTAAGTGCGACATTAAACGTATGTTTTTAGAGGCTAAGACAATATCTTGCAGTTACATGGTTAGGTTTTAATCTCAAAGTAATTTCTATTACTTACATTTTGAATAAATTGTTATAGATTAGGTCTTGACGCCGCAGATTACCACAAGAAATCAATGATTAGGGCTTACTGGCTTAATTAAAGTGCGACATTAAACATGTGTTTTTAGAGGATAAGACTATATCTTGCAGTTACATGGTTAGGTTTTAATCTCAAAAAAAGTTCTATTACTTACATTTTAGAATAAATTGTTATAGATAAGGTCTTGACGCCGCAGATTACCACAAGAAATCAATGATTAGGGCGTACTGGCTTAATTTAAGTGCGACATTAAACGTGTGTTTTTAGAGGCTAAGACTATATCTTGCAGTTACATGGTGAGGTTTTAATCTCAAAGTGAGTTCCATTACTTACATTTTAGAATAAATTGTTATAGATTAGGTCTTGACGCCGCAGATTACTACAAGAAATCAATGATTAGGGCTTACTGGCTTAATTTAAGTGCGACATTAAACGTGTGTTTTTAGAGGCTAAGACTATATCTTGCAGTTACATGGTTAGGTTTTAATCTCAAAGTAAGTTCTATTACTTACATTTTAGAATAAATTTTTAAAGATTTGGTCTTAATGCCGCAGATTTCCACAAGAAATCGATGATTAGGGCTTACTTTCTAAATTTAAGTTCGACATTAAACATGTGTTTTTAGAGGCTAAGACTATATCTTTCAGTTACATGGTGAGGTTTTAATCTCAAAGTGAGTTCCATTACTTACATTTTAGAATAAATTGTTATAGATTAGGTCTTGACGCCGCAGATTACTACAAGAAATCAATGATTAGGGCTTACTGGCTTAATTTAAGTGCGACATTATACGTGTGTTTTTAGAGGCTAAGACTATATCTTGCAGTTACATGGTTAGGTTTTAATCTCAAAGTAAGTTCTATTACTTACATTTTAGAATAAATTGTTATAGATTAGGTCTTGACGCCGCAGATTACCACAAGAAATCAATGATTAGGGCGTACTGGCTTAATTTAAGTGCGACATTAAACGAGTGTTTTTAGAGGCTAAGACTATATCTTGCAGTTACATGGTGAGGTTTTAATCTCAAAGTGAGTTCCATTACTTACATTTTAGAATAAATTGTTATAGATTAGGTCTTGACGCCGCAGATTACTACAAGAAATCAATGATTAGGGCTTACTGGCTTAATTTAAGTGCGACATTAAACGTGTGTTTTTAGAGGCTAAGACTATATCTTGCAGTTACATGGTTAGGTTTTAATCTCAAAGTAAGTTCTATTACTTACATTTTAGAATAAATTTTTAAAGATTTGGTCTTAATGCCGCAGATTTCCACAAGAAATCGATGATTAGGGCTTACTTTCTAAATTTAAGTTCGACATTAAACATGTGTTTTTAGAGGCTAAGACTATATCTTTCAGTTACATGGTGAGGTTTTAATCTCAAAGTGAGTTCCATTACTTACATTTTAGAATAAATTGTTATAGATTAGGTCTTGACGCCGCAGATTACTACAAGAAATCAATGATTAGGGCTTACTGGCTTAATTTAAGTGCGACATTATACGTGTGTTTTTAGAGGCTAAGACTATATCTTGCAGTTACATGGTTAGGTTTTAATCTCAAAGTAAGTTCTATTACTTACATTTTAGAATAAATTTTTATAGATTAGGTCTTGACGCCGCAGATTACCACAAGAAATCAATGATTAGGGCTTACTGGCTTAATTTAAGTGCGACATTATACGTGTGTTTTTAGAGGCTAAGACTATATCTTGCAGTTACATGGTTAGGTTTTAATCTCAAAGTGAGTTCCATTACTTACATTTTATAATAAATTGTTATAGATTAGATCTTGACGCCGCAGATTACTACAAGAAATCAATGATTAGGGCTTACTGGCTTAATTTAAGTGCGACATTAAACGTGTGTTTTTAGAGGCTAAGACTATATCTTGCAGTTACATGGTTAGGTTTTAATCTCAAAGTAAGTTCTATTATTTACAGTTTAGAATAAATTGTTATAGACTAGGTCTTGACGCCGCAGATTACCACAAGAAATCAGTGATTAGGGCTTACTGGCTTAATTTAAGTGCGACAATTAACGTGTGTTTTTATAGGCTAAGACTATATCTTGCAGTTACATGGTTAGGTTTTAAACTCAAAGTAAGTTCTATTACTTACATTTTAGAATAAATTGTTATAGATTAGGTCTTGACGCCGCAGATTACCACAAGAAATCAATGATTAGGGCGTACTGTCTAAATTTAAGTGCGACATTAAACGTATGTTTTTAGAGGCTAAGACAATATCTTGCAGTTACATGGTTAGGTTTTAATCTCAAAATAATTTCTATTACTTACATTTTGAATAAATTGTTATAGATTAGGTCTTGACGCCGCAGATTACCACAAGAAATCAATGATTAGGGCGTACTGGCTTAATTTAAGTGCGACATTAAACGTGTGTTTTTAGAGGCTAAGACTATATCTTGCAGTTACATGGTGAGGTTTTAATCTCAAAGTGAGTTCCATTACTTACATTTTAGAATAAATTGTTATAGATTAGGTCTTGACGCCGCAGATTACTACAAGAAATCAATGATTAGGGCTTACTGGCTTAATTTAAGTGCGACATTAAACGTGTGTTTTTAGAGGCTAAGACTATATCTTGCAGTTACATGGTTAGGTTTTAATCTCAAAGTAAGTTCTATTACTTACATTTTAGAATAAATTTTTAAAGATTTGGTCTTAATGCCGCAGATTTCAGCAAGAAATCGATGATTAGGGCTTACTTTCTAAATTTAAGTTCGACATTAAACATGTGTTTTTAGAGGCTAAGACTATATCTTTCAGTTACATGGTGAGGTTTTAATCTCAAAGTGAGTTCCATTACTTACATTTTAGAATAAATTGTTATAGATTAGGTCTTGACGCCGCAGATTACTACAAGAAATCAATGATTAGGGCGTACTGTCTAAATTTAAGTGCGACATTAAACGTATGTTTTTAGAGGCTAAGACAATATCTTGCAGTTACATGGTTAGGTTTTAATCTCAAAGTAATTTCTATTACTTACATTTTGAATAAATTGTTATAGATTAGGTCTTGACGCCGCAGATTACCACAAGAAATCAATGATTAGGACTTACTGGCTTAATTTAAGTGCGACATTAAAAGTGTGTTTTTAGAGGCTAAGACTATATCTTGCAGTTACATGGTTAGGTTTTAATCTCAAAGTAAGTTCTATTACTTACATATTAGAATAAATTGTTATAGATTAGGTCTTGACGCCGCAGATTACCACAAGATATCAATGATTAGGGCGTACTGTCTAAATTTAAGTGCGACAATTAACGTGTGTTTTTATAGGCTATGACTATATCTTGCAGTTACATGGTTAGGTTTTAATCTCAAAGTAAGTTCTATTACTTACATTGTAGAATAAATTTTTATAGATTAGGTCTTGACGCCGCAGATTTCCACAAGAAATCGATGATTAGGGCTTACTTTCTAAATTAAAGTGCGACATTAAACGTGTGTTTTTAGAGGCTAAGACTATATCTTGCAGTTACATGGTTAGGTTTTAATCTCAAAGTAAGTTCTATTACTTACATTGTAGAATAAATTTTTATAGATTAGGTCTTGACGCCGCAGATTTCCACAAGAAATCAATGATTAGGGCTTACTGGCTTAATTAAAGTGCGACATTAAACATGTGTTTTTAGAGGATAAGACTATATCTTGCAGTTACATGGTTAGGTTTTAATCTCAAAGTAAGTTCTATTACTTACATTTTAGAATAAATTTTTATAGATTAGGTCTTGACGCCGCAGATTACCACAAGATATCAATGATTAGGGCGTACTGTCTAAATTTAAGTGCGACAATTAACGTGTGTTTTTATAGGCTAAGACTATATCTTGCAGTTACATGGTTAGGTTTTAATCTCAAAGTAAGTTCTATTACTTACATTGTAGAATAAATTTTTATAGATTAGGTCTTGACGCCGCAGATTTCCACAAGAAATCGATGATTAGGGCTTACTTTCTAAATTTAAGTGCGACATTAAACGTGTGTTTTTAGAGGGTAAGACTATATCTTTCAGTTACATGGTAAGGTTTTAATCTCAAAGTGAGTTCTATTACTTACATTTTAGAATAAATAGTTATAGATTAGGTCTTGGCGCCGCAGATTACCACAAGAAATCAATGATTAGGGCTTACTGGCTTAATTTAAGTGCGACATTAAACGTGTGTTTTTAGAGGATAAGACAATATCTTGCAGTTACATGGTTAGGTTTTAATCTCAAAGTAAGTTCTATTACTTACATTTTAGAATAAATTATTATAGATTAGGTCTTGACGCCGCAGATTACCACAAGAAATCAATGATTAGGGCGTACTGTCTAAATTTAAGTGCGACATTAAACGTATGTTTTTAGAGGCCAAGACAATATCTTGCAGTTACATGGTTAGGTTTTAATCTCAAAGTCAGTTCTATTACTTACATTGTAGTATAAATTTTTATAGATTAGGTCTTGACGCCGCAGATTACCACAAGAAATCAATGATTAGGGCTTACTGGCTTAATTAAAGTGCGACATTAAACATGTGTTTTTAGAGGATAAGACTATATCTTGCAGTTACATGGTTAGGTTTTAATCTCAAAGTAAGTTCTATTACTTACATTTTAGAAAAAATTGTTATAGATTAGGTCTTGACGCCGCAGATTACCACAAGAAATCAATGATTAGGGCGTACTGTCTAAATTTAAGTGCGACATTAAACGTATGTTTTTAGAGGCTAAGACAATATCTTGCCGTTACATGGTTAGGTTTTAATCTCAAAGTAATTTCTATTACTTACATTTTAGAATAAATTGTTATAGATTAGGTCTTGGCGCCGCAGATTACCACAAGAAATCAATGATTAGGGCTTACTGTCTAAATTTAAGTGCGACATTAAACGTGTGTTTTTAGAGGATAAGACAATATCTTGCAGTTACATGGTTAGGTTTTAAACTCAAAGTAAGTTCTATTACTTACATTTTAGAATAAATTGTTATAGATTAGGTCTTGACGCCGCAGATTACCACAAGAAATCAATGATTAGGGCGTACTGTCCAAATTTAAGTGCGACATTAAACGTATGTTTTTAGAGGCTAAGACAATATCTTGCAGTTACATGGTTAGGTTTTAATCTCAAAGTAATTTCTATTACTTACATTTTGAATAAATTGTTATAGATTAGGTCTTGACGCCGCAGATTACCACAAGAAATCAATGATTAGGGCTTACTGGCTTAATTAAAGTGCGACATTAAACATGTGTTTTTAGAGGATAAGACTATATCTTGCAGTTACATGGTTAGGTTTTAATCTCAAAAAAAGTTCTATTACTTACATTTTAGAATAAATTGTTATAGATTAGGTCTTGACGCCGCAGATTACCACAAGAAACCAATGATTAGGGCGTACTGGCTTAATTTAAGTGCGACATTAAACGTGTGTTTTTAGAGGCTAAGACTATATCTTGCAGTTACATGGTGAGGTTTTAATCTCAAAGTGAGTTCCATTACTTACATTTTAGAATAAATTGTTATAGATTAGGTCTTGACGCCGCAGATTACTACAAGAAATCAATGATTAGGGCTTACTGGCTTAATTTAAGTGCGACATTAAACGTGTGTTTTTAGAGGCTAAGACTATATCTTGCAGTTACATGGTTAGGTTTTAATCTCAAAGTAAGTTCTATTACTTACATTTTAGAATAAATTTTTAAAGATTTGGTCTTAATGCCGCAGATTTCCACAAGAAATCGATGATTAGGGCTTACTTTCTAAATTTAAGTTCGACATTAAACATGTGTTTTTAGAGGCTAAGACTATATCTTTCAGTTACATGGTGAGGTTTTAATCTCAAAGTGAGTTCCATTACTTACATTTTAGAATAAATTGTTATAGATTAGGTCTTGACGCCGCAGATTACTACAAGAAATCAATGATTAGGGCTTACTGGCTTAATTTAAGTGCGACATTATACGTGTGTTTTTAGAGGCTAAGACTATATCTTGTAGTTACATGGTTAGGTTTTAATCTCAAAGTAAGTTCTATTACTTACATTTTAGAATAAATTGTTATAGAGTAGGTCTTGACGCCGCAGATTACCACAAGAAATCAATGATTAGGGCGTACTGGCTTAATTTAAGTGCGACATTAAACGAGTGTTTTTAGAGGCTAAGACTATATCTTGCAGTTACATGGTGAGGTTTTAATCTCAAAGTGAGTTCCATTACTTACATTTTAGAATAAATTGTTATAGATTAGGTCTTGACGCCGCAGATTACTACAAGAAATCAATGATTAGGGCTTACTGGCTTAATTTAGGTGCGACATTAAACGTGTGTTTTTAGAGGCTAAGACTATATCTTGCAGTTACATGGTTAGGTTTTAATCTCAAAGTAAGTTCTATTACTTACATTTTAGAATAAATTTTTAAAGATTTGGTCTTAATGCCGCAGATTTCCACAAGAAATCGATGATTAGGGCTTACTTTCTAAATTTAAGTTCGACATTAAACATGTGTTTTTAGAGGCTAAGACTATATCTTTCAGTTACATGGTGAGGTTTTAATCTCAAAGTGAGTTCCATTACTTACATTTTAGAATAAATTGTTATAGATTAGGTCTTGACGCCGCAGATTACTACAAGAAATCAATGATTAGGGCTTACTGGCTTAATTTAAGTGCGACATTATACGTGTGTTTTTAGAGGCTAAGACTATATCTTGCAGTTACATGGTTAGGTTTTAATCTCAAAGTAAGTTCTATTACTTACATTTTAGAATAAATTGTTATAGATTAGGTCTTGACGCCGCAGATTACCACAAGAAATCAATGATTAGGGCGTACTGTCTAAATTTAAGTGCGACATTAAACGTATGTTTTTAGAGGCTAAGACAATATCTTGCAGTTACATGGTTAGGTTTTAATCTCAAAATAATTTCTATTACTTACATTTTGAATAAATTGTTATAGATTAGGTCTTGACGCCGCAGATTACCACAAGAAATCAATGATTAGGGCGTACTGGCTTAATTTAAGTGCGACATTAAACGTGTGTTTTTAGAGGATAAGACAAAATCTTGCAGTTACATGGTTAGGTTTTAATCTCAAAGTAAGTTCTATTACTTACATTTTAGAATAAATTATTATAGATTAGGTCTTGACGCCGCAGATTACCACAAGAAATCAATGATTAGGGCGTACTGTCTAAATTTAAGTGCGAC
Source organism: Melinaea menophilus ssp. n. AW-2005 (assembly GCA_918358695.1). NCBI lineage: Eukaryota > Metazoa > Arthropoda > Insecta > Lepidoptera > Nymphalidae > Melinaea > Melinaea menophilus. The sequence goes on along the minus strand of OU911041.1, from coordinate 26,014,067 downwards.
ATTAAACGTATGTTTTTAGAGGCCAAGACAATATCTTGCAGTTACATGGTTAGGTTTTAATCTCAAAGTCAGTTCTATTACTTACATTGTAGTATAAATTTTTATAGATTAGGTCTTGACGCCGCAGATTACCACAAGAAATCAATGATTAGGGCTTACTGGCTTAATTAAAGTGCGACATTAAACATGTGTTTTTAGAGGATAAGACTATATCTTGCAGTTACATGGTTAGGTTTTAATCTCAAAGTAAGTTCTATTACTTACATTTTAGAAAAAAATGTTATAGATTAGGTCTTGACGCCGCAGATTACCACAAGAAATCAATGATTAGGGCGTACTGTCTAAATTTAAGTGCGACATTAAACGTATGTTTTTAGAGGCTAAGACAATATCTTGCAGTTACATGGTTAGGTTTTAATCTCAAAGTAATTTCTATTACTTACATTTTAGAATAAATTGTTATAGATTAGGTCTTGACGCCGCAGATTACCACAAGAAATCAATGATTAGGGCTTACTGGCTTAATTAAAGTGCGACATTAAACATGTGTTTTTAGAGGATAAGACTATATCTTGCAGTTACATGGTTAGGTTTTAATATCAAAGTAAGTTCTATTACTTACATTTTAGAATAAATTGTTATAGATTAGGTCTTGACGCCGCAGATTACCACAAGAAATCAATGATAAGGGCTTACTGGCTTAATTTAAGTGCGACATTAAACGTGTGTTTTTAGAGGATAAGACTATATCTTGCAGTTACATGGTTAGGTTTTAATCTCAAAGTAAGTTCTATTACTTACATTTTAGAATAAATTGTTATAGATTAGGTCTTGACGCCGCAGATTACCACAAGAAATCAATGATTAGGGCGTACTGTCCAAATTTAAGTGCGACATTAAACGTATGTTTTTAGAGGCTAAGACAATATCTTGCAGTTACATGGTTAGGTTTTAATCTCAAAGTAATTTCTATTACTTACATTTTGAATAAATTGTTATAGATTAGGTCTTGACGCCGCAGATTACCACAAGAAATCAATGATTAGGGCTTACTGGCTTAATTAAAGTGCGACATTAAACATGTGTTTTTAGAGGATAAGACTATATCTTGCAGTTACATGGTTAGGTTTTAATCTCAAAAAAAGTTCTATTACTTACATTTTAGAATAAATTGTTATAGATAAGGTCTTGACGCCGCAGATTACCACAAGAAATCAATGATTAGGGCGTACTGGCTTAATTTAAGTGCGACATTAAACGTGTGTTTTTAGAGGCTAAGACTATATCTTGCAGTTACATGGTGAGGTTTTAATCTCAAAGTGAGTTCCATTACTTACATTTTAGAATAAATTGTTATAGATTAGGTCTTGACGCCGCAGATTACTACAAGAAATCAATGATTAGGGCTTACTGGCTTAATTTAAGTGCGACATTAAACGTGTGTTTTTAGAGGCTAAGACTATATCTTGCAGTTACATGGTTAGGTTTTAATCTCAAAGTAAGTTCTATTACTTACATTTTAGAATAAATTTTTAAAGATTTGGTCTTAATGCCGCAGATTTCCACAAGAAATCGATGATTAGGGCTTACTTTCTAAATTTAAGTTCGACATTAAACATGTGTTTTTAGAGGCTAAGACTATATCTTTCAGTTACATGGTGAGGTTTTAATCTCAAAGTGAGTTCCATTACTTACATTTTAGAATAAATTGTTATAGATTAGGTCTTGACGCCGCAGATTACTACAAGAAATCAATGATTAGGGCGTACTGGCTTAATTTAAGTGCGACATTATACGTGTGTTTTTAGAGGCTAAGACTATATCTTGCAGTTACATGGTTAGGTTTTAATCTCAAAGTAAGTTCTATTACTTACATTTTAGAATAAATTGTTATAGATTAGGTCTTGACGCCGCAGATTACCACAAGAAATCAATGATTAGGGCGTACTGGCTTAATTTAAGTGCGACATTAAACGAGTGTTTTTAGAGGCTAAGACTATATCTTGCAGTTACATGGTGAGGTTTTAATCTCAAAGTGAGTTCCATTACTTACATTTTAGAATAAATTGTTATAGATTAGGTCTTGACGCCGCAGATTACTACAAGAAATCAATGATTAGGGCTTACTGGCTTAATTTAAGTGCGACATTAAACGTGTGTTTTTAGAGGCTAAGACTATATCTTGCAGTTACATGGTTAGGTTTTAATCTCAAAGTAAGTTCTATTACTTACATTTTAGAATAAATTTTTAAAGATTTGGTCTTAATGCCGCAGATTTCCACAAGAAATCGATGATTAGGGCTTACTTTCTAAATTTAAGTTCGACATTAAACATGTGTTTTTAGAGGCTAAGACTATATCTTTCAGTTACATGGTGAGGTTTTAATCTCAAAGTGAGTTCCATTACTTACATTTTAGAATAAATTGTTATAGATTAGGTCTTGACGCCGCAGATTACTACAAGAAATCAATGATTAGGGCTTACTGGCTTAATTTAAGTGCGACATTATACGTGTGTTTTTAGAGGCTAAGACTATATCTTGCAGTTACATGGTTAGGTTTTAATCTCAAAGTAAGTTCTATTACTTACATTTTAGAATAAATTTTTATAGATTAGGTCTTGACGCCGCAGATTACCACAAGAAATCAATGATTAGGGCTTACTGGCTTAATTTAAGTGCGACATTATACGTGTGTTTTTAGAGGCTAAGACTATATCTTGCAGTTACATGGTTAGGTTTTAATCTCAAAGTGAGTTCCATTACTTACATTTTATAATAAATTGTTATAGATTAGATCTTGACGCCGCAGATTACTACAAGAAATCAATGATTAGGGCTTACTGGCTTAATTTAAGTGCGACATTAAACGTGTGTTTTTAGAGGCTAAGACTATATCTTGCAGTTACATGGTTAGGTTTTAATCTCAAAGTAAGTTCTATTATTTACAGTTTAGAATAAATTGTTATAGACTAGGTCTTGACGCCGCAGATTACCACAAGAAATCAGTGATTAGGGCTTACTGGCTTAATTTAAGTGCGACAATTAACGTGTGTTTTTATAGGCTAAGACTATATCTTGCAGTTACATGGTTAGGTTTTAAACTCAAAGTAAGTTCTATTACTTACATTTTAGAATAAATTGTTATAGATTAGGTCTTGACGCCGCAGATTACCACAAGAAATCAATGATTAGGGCGTACTGTCTAAATTTAAGTGCGACATTAAACGTATGTTTTTAGAGGCTAAGACAATATCTTGCAGTTACATGGTTAGGTTTTAATCTCAAAATAATTTCTATTACTTACATTTTGAATAAATTGTTATAGATTAGGTCTTGACGCCGCAGATTACCACAAGAAATCAATGATTAGGGCGTACTGGCTTAATTTAAGTGCGACATTAAACGTGTGTTTTTAGAGGCTAAGACTATATCTTGCAGTTACATGGTGAGGTTTTAATCTCAAAGTGAGTTCCATTACTTACATTTTAGAATAAATTGTTATAGATTAGGTCTTGACGCCGCAGATTACTACAAGAAATCAATGATTAGGGCTTACTGGCTTAATTTAAGTGCGACATTAAACGTGTGTTTTTAGAGGCTAAGACTATATCTTGCAGTTACATGGTTAGGTTTTAATCTCAAAGTAAGTTCTATTACTTACATTTTAGAATAAATTTTTAAAGATTTGGTCTTAATGCCGCAGATTTCAGCAAGAAATCGATGATTAGGGCTTACTTTCTAAATTTAAGTTCGACATTAAACATGTGTTTTTAGAGGCTAAGACTATATCTTTCAGTTACATGGTGAGGTTTTAATCTCAAAGTGAGTTCCATTACTTACATTTTAGAATAAATTGTTATAGATTAGGTCTTGACGCCGCAGATTACTACAAGAAATCAATGATTAGGGCGTACTGTCTAAATTTAAGTGCGACATTAAACGTATGTTTTTAGAGGCTAAGACAATATCTTGCAGTTACATGGTTAGGTTTTAATCTCAAAGTAATTTCTATTACTTACATTTTGAATAAATTGTTATAGATTAGGTCTTGACGCCGCAGATTACCACAAGAAATCAATGATTAGGACTTACTGGCTTAATTTAAGTGCGACATTAAAAGTGTGTTTTTAGAGGCTAAGACTATATCTTGCAGTTACATGGTTAGGTTTTAATCTCAAAGTAAGTTCTATTACTTACATATTAGAATAAATTGTTATAGATTAGGTCTTGACGCCGCAGATTACCACAAGATATCAATGATTAGGGCGTACTGTCTAAATTTAAGTGCGACAATTAACGTGTGTTTTTATAGGCTATGACTATATCTTGCAGTTACATGGTTAGGTTTTAATCTCAAAGTAAGTTCTATTACTTACATTGTAGAATAAATTTTTATAGATTAGGTCTTGACGCCGCAGATTTCCACAAGAAATCGATGATTAGGGCTTACTTTCTAAATTTAAGTGCGACATTAAACGTGTGTTTTTAGAGGCTAAGACTATATCTTGCAGTTACATGGTTAGGTTTTAATCTCAAAGTAAGTTCTATTACTTACATTGTAGAATAAATTTTTATAGATTAGGTCTTGACGCCGCAGATTTCCACAAGAAATCAATGATTAGGGCTTACTGGCTTAATTAAAGTGCGACATTAAACATGTGTTTTTAGAGGATAAGACTATATCTTGCAGTTACATGGTTAGGTTTTAATCTCAAAGTAAGTTCTATTACTTACATTTTAGAATAAATTTTTATAGATTAGGTCTTGACGCCGCAGATTACCACAAGATATCAATGATTAGGGCGTACTGTCTAAATTTAAGTGCGACAATTAACGTGTGTTTTTATAGGCTAAGACTATATCTTGCAGTTACATGGTTAGGTTTTAATCTCAAAGTAAGTTCTATTACTTACATTGTAGAATAAATTTTTATAGATTAGGTCTTGACGCCGCAGATTTCCACAAGAAATCGATGATTAGGGCTTACTTTCTAAATTTAAGTGCGACATTAAACGTGTGTTTTTAGAGGGTAAGACTATATCTTTCAGTTACATGGTAAGGTTTTAATCTCAAAGTGAGTTCTATTACTTACATTTTAGAATAAATAGTTATAGATTAGGTCTTGGCGCCGCAGATTACCACAAGAAATCAATGATTAGGGCTTACTGGCTTAATTTAAGTGCGACATTAAACGTGTGTTTTTAGAGGATAAGACAATATCTTGCAGTTACATGGTTAGGTTTTAATCTCAAAGTAAGTTCTATTACTTACATTTTAGAATAAATTATTATAGATTAGGTCTTGACGCCGCAGATTACCACAAGAAATCAATGATTAGGGCGTACTGTCTAAATTTAAGTGCGACATTAAACGTATGTTTTTAGAGGCCAAGACAATATCTTGCAGTTACATGGTTAGGTTTTAATCTCAAAGTCAGTTCTATTACTTACATTGTAGTATAAATTTTTATAGATTAGGTCTTGACGCCGCAGATTACCACAAGAAATCAATGATTAGGGCTTACTGGCTTAATTAAAGTGCGACATTAAACATGTGTTTTTAGAGGATAAGACTATATCTTGCAGTTACATGGTTAGGTTTTAATCTCAAAGTAAGTTCTATTACTTACATTTTAGAAAAAATTGTTATAGATTAGGTCTTGACGCCGCAGATTACCACAAGAAATCAATGATTAGGGCGTACTGTCTAAATTTAAGTGCGACATTAAACGTATGTTTTTAGAGGCTAAGACAATATCTTGCCGTTACATGGTTAGGTTTTAATCTCAAAGTAATTTCTATTACTTACATTTTAGAATAAATTGTTATAGATTAGGTCTTGGCGCCGCAGATTACCACAAGAAATCAATGATTAGGGCTTACTGTCTAAATTTAAGTGCGACATTAAACGTGTGTTTTTAGAGGATAAGACAATATCTTGCAGTTACATGGTTAGGTTTTAAACTCAAAGTAAGTTCTATTACTTACATTTTAGAATAAATTGTTATAGATTAGGTCTTGACGCCGCAGATTACCACAAGAAATCAATGATTAGGGCGTACTGTCCAAATTTAAGTGCGACATTAAACGTATGTTTTTAGAGGCTAAGACAATATCTTGCAGTTACATGGTTAGGTTTTAATCTCAAAGTAATTTCTATTACTTACATTTTGAATAAATTGTTATAGATTAGGTCTTGACGCCGCAGATTACCACAAGAAATCAATGATTAGGGCTTACTGGCTTAATTAAAGTGCGACATTAAACATGTGTTTTTAGAGGATAAGACTATATCTTGCAGTTACATGGTTAGGTTTTAATCTCAAAAAAAGTTCTATTACTTACATTTTAGAATAAATTGTTATAGATTAGGTCTTGACGCCGCAGATTACCACAAGAAACCAATGATTAGGGCGTACTGGCTTAATTTAAGTGCGACATTAAACGTGTGTTTTTAGAGGCTAAGACTATATCTTGCAGTTACATGGTGAGGTTTTAATCTCAAAGTGAGTTCCATTACTTACATTTTAGAATAAATTGTTATAGATTAGGTCTTGACGCCGCAGATTACTACAAGAAATCAATGATTAGGGCTTACTGGCTTAATTTAAGTGCGACATTAAACGTGTGTTTTTAGAGGCTAAGACTATATCTTGCAGTTACATGGTTAGGTTTTAATCTCAAAGTAAGTTCTATTACTTACATTTTAGAATAAATTTTTAAAGATTTGGTCTTAATGCCGCAGATTTCCACAAGAAATCGATGATTAGGGCTTACTTTCTAAATTTAAGTTCGACATTAAACATGTGTTTTTAGAGGCTAAGACTATATCTTTCAGTTACATGGTGAGGTTTTAATCTCAAAGTGAGTTCCATTACTTACATTTTAGAATAAATTGTTATAGATTAGGTCTTGACGCCGCAGATTACTACAAGAAATCAATGATTAGGGCTTACTGGCTTAATTTAAGTGCGACATTATACGTGTGTTTTTAGAGGCTAAGACTATATCTTGCAGTTACATGGTTAGGTTTTAATCTCAAAGTAAGTTCTATTACTTACATTTTAGAATAAATTGTTATAGATTAGGTCTTGACGCCGCAGATTACCACAAGAAATCAATGATTAGGGCGTACTGGCTTAATTTAAGTGCGACATTAAACGAGTGTTTTTAGAGGCTAAGACTATATCTTGCAGTTACATGGTGAGGTTTTAATCTCAAAGTGAGTTCCATTACTTACATTTTAGAATAAATTGTTATAGATTAGGTCTTGACGCCGCAGATTACTACAAGAAATCAATGATTAGGGCTTACTGGCTTAATTTAAGTGCGACATTAAACGTGTGTTTTTAGAGGCTAAGACTATATCTTGCAGTTACATGGTTAGGTTTTAATCTCAAAGTAAGTTCTATTACTTACATTTTAGAATAAATTTTTAAAGATTTGGTCTTAATGCCGCAGATTTCCACAAGAAATCGATGATTAGGGCTTACTTTCTAAATTTAAGTTCGACATTAAACATGTGTTTTTAGAGGCTAAGACTATATCTTTCAGTTACATGGTGAGGTTTTAATCTCAAAGTGAGTTCCATTACTTACATTTTAGAATAAATTGTTATAGATTAGGTCTTGACGCCGCAGATTACTACAAGAAATCAATGATTAGGGCTTACTGGCTTAATTTAAGTGCGACATTATACGTGTGTTTTTAGAGGCTAAGACTATATCTTGCAGTTACATGGTTAGGTTTTAATCTCAAAGTAAGTTCTATTACTTACATTTTAGAATAAATTGTTATAGATTAGGTCTTGACGCCGCAGATTACCACAAGAAATCAATGATTAGGGCGTACTGTCTAAATTTAAGTGCGACATTAAACGTATGTTTTTAGAGGCTAAGACAATATCTTGCAGTTACATGGTTAGGTTTTAATCTCAAAATAATTTCTATTACTTACATTTTGAATAAATTGTTATAGATTAGGTCTTGACGCCGCAGATTACCACAAGAAATCAATGATTAGGGCTTACTGGCTTAATTTAAGTGCGACATTAAACGTGTGTTTTTAGAGGCTAAGACTATATCTTGCAGTTACATGGTGAGGTTTTAATCTCAAAGTGAGTTCCATTACTTACATTTTAGAATAAATTGTTATACATTAGGTCTTGACGCCGCAGATTACTACAAGAAATCAATGATTAGGGCTTACTGGCTTAATTTAAGTGCGACATTAAACGTGTGTTTTTAGAGGCTAAGACTATATCTTGCAGTTACATGGTTAGGTTTTAATCTCAAAGTAAGTTCTATTACTTACATTTTAGAATAAATTTTTAAAGATTTGGTCTTAATGCCGCAGATTTCAGCAAGAAATCGATGATTAGGGCTTACTTTCTAAATTTAAGTTCGACATTAAACATGTGTTTTTAGAGGCTAAGACTATATCTTTCAGTTACATGGTGAGGTTTTAATCTCAAAGTGAGTTCCATTACTTACATTTTAGAATAAATTGTTATAGATTAGGTCTTGACGCCGCAGATTACTACAAGAAATCAATGATTAGGGCGTACTGTCTAAATTTAAGTGCGACATTAAACGTATGTTTTTAGAGGCTAAGACAATATCTTGCAGTTACATGGTTAGGTTTTAATCTCAAAGTAATTTCTATTACATACATTTTGAATAAATAGTTATAGATTAGGTCTTGACGCCGCAGATTACCACAAGAAATCAATGATTAGGACTTACTGGCTTAATTTAAGTGCGACATTAAAAGTGTGTTTTTAGAGGCTAAGACTATATCTTGCAGTTACATGGTTAGGTTTTAATCTCAAAGTAAGTTCTATTACTTACATATTAGAATAAATTGTTATAGATTAGGTCTTGACGCCGCAGATTACCACAAGATATCAATGATTAGGGCGTACTGTCTAAATTTAAGTGCGACAATTAACGTGTGTTTTTATAGGCTATGACTATATCTTGCAGTTACATGGTTAGGTTTTAATCTCAAAGTAAGTTCTATTACTTACATTGTAGAATAAATTTTTATAGATTAGGTCTTGACGCCGCAGATTTCCACAAGAAATCGATGATTAGGGCTTACTTTCTAAATTAAAGTGCGACATTAAACGTGTGTTTTTAGAGGCTAAGACTATATCTTGTAGTTACATGGTTAGGTTTTAATCTCAAAGTGAGTTCCATTACTTACATTTTAGAATAAATTGTTATAGATTAGGTCTTGACGCCGCAGATTACTACAAGAAATCAATGATTAGGGCTTACTGGCTTAATTTAAGTGCGACATTAAACGTGTGTTTTTAGAGGCTAAGACTATATCTTGCAGTTACATGGTTAGGTTTTAATCTCAAAGTAAGTTCTATTATTTACAGTTTAGAATAAATTGTTATAGACTAGGTCTTGACGCCGCAGATTACCACAAGAAATCAGTGATTAGGGCTTACTGGCTTAATTTAAGTGCGACATTAAACGTGTGATTTTAGAGGCTAAGACTATATCTTGCAGTTACATGGTTAGGTTTTAATCTCAAAGTAAGTTCTATTACTTACATTGTAGAATAAATTTTTATAGATTAGGTCTTGACGCCGCAGATTACCACAAGAAATCAATGATAAGGGCGTACTGTTTAAATTTAAGTGCGACAATTGACGTGTGTTTTTAGAGGCAAAGACTATATCTTGCAGTTACATGGTTAGGTTTTAATCTCAAAGTAAGTTCTATTACTTACATTGTAGAATAAATTTTTATAGATTAGGTCTTGACGCCGCAGATTTCCACAAGAAATCAATGATTAGGGCTTACTGGCTTAATTAAAGTGCGACATTAAACATGTGTTTTTAGAGGATAAGACTATATCTTGCAGTTACATGGTTAGGTTTTAATCTCAAAGTAAGTTCTATTACTTACATTTTAGAATAAATTTTTATAGATTAGGTCTTGACGCCGCAGATTACCACAAGATATCAATGATTAGGGCGTACTGTCTTAATTTAAGTGCGACAATTAACGTGTGTTTTTATAGGCTAAGACTATATCTTGCAGTTACATGGTTAGGTTTTAATCTCAAAGTAAGTTCTATTACTTACATTGTAGAATAAATTTTTATAGATTACGTCTTGACGCCGCAGATTACCACAAGATATCAATGATTAGGGCGTACTGTCTAAATTTAAGTGCGACAATTAACGTGTGTTTTTATAGGCTAAGACTATATCTTGCAGTTACATGGTTAGGTTTTAATCTCAAAGTAATTTCTATTACTTACATTTTGAATAAATTGTTATAGATTAGGTCTTGACGCCGCAGATTACCACAAGAAATCAATGATTAGGGCTTACTGGCTTAATTAAAGTGCGACATTAAACATGTGTTTTTAGAGGATAAGACTATATCTTGCAGTTACATGGTTAGGTTTTAATCTCAAAAAAAGTTCTATTACTTACATTTTAGAATAAATTGTTATAGATTAGGTCTTGACGCCGCAGATTACCACAAGAAACCAATGATTAGGGCGTACTGGCTTAATTTAAGTGCGACATTAAACGTGTGTTTTTAGAGGCTAAGACTATATCTTGCAGTTACATGGTGAGGTTTTAATCTCAAAGTGAGTTCCATTACTTACATTTTAGAATAAATTGTTATAGATTAGGTCTTGACGCCGCAGATTACTACAAGAAATCAATGATTAGGGCTTACTGGCTTAATTTAAGTGCGACATTAAACGTGTGTTTTTAGAGGCTAAGACTATATCTTGCAGTTACATGGTTAGGTTTTAATCTCAAAGTAAGTTCTATTACTTACATTTTAGAATAAATTTTTAAAGATTTGGTCTTAATGCCGCAGATTTCCACAAGAAATCGATGATTAGGGCTTACTTTCTAAATTTAAGTTCGACATTAAACATGTGTTTTTAGAGGCTAAGACTATATCTTTCAGATACATGGTGAGGTTTTAATCTCAAAGTGAGTTCCATTACTTACATTTTAGAATAAATTGTTATAGATTAGGTCTTGACGCCGCAGATTACTACAAGAAATCAATGATTAGGGCTTACTGGCTTAATTTAAGTGCGACATTATACGTGTGTTTTTAGAGGCTAAGACTATATCTTGCAGTTACATGGTTAGGTTTTAATCTCAAAGTAAGTTCTATTACTTACATTTTAGAATAAATTGTTATAGATTAGGTCTTGACGCCGCAGATTACCACAAGAAATCAATGATTAGGGCGTACTGGCTTAATTTAAGTGCGACATTAAACGAGTGTTTTTAGAGGCTAAGACTATATCTTGCAGTTACATGGTGAGGTTTTAATCTCAAAGTGAGTTCCATTACTTACATTTTAGAATAAATTGTTATAGATTAGGTCTTGACGCCGCAGATTACTACAAGAAATCAATGATTAGGGCTTACTGGCTTAATTTAAGTGCGACATTAAACGTGTGTTTTTAGAGGCTAAGACTATATCTTGCAGTTACATGGTTAGGTTTTAATCTCAAAGTAAGTTCTATTACTTACATTTTAGAATAAATTTTTAAAGATTTGGTCTTAATGCCGCAGATTTCCACAAGAAATCGATGATTAGGGCTTACTTTCTAAATTTAAGTTCGACATTAAACATGTGTTTTTAGAGGCTAAGACTATATCTTTCAGTTACATGGTGAGGTTTTAATCTCAAAGTGAGTTCCATTACTTACATTTTAGAATAAATTGTTATAGATTAGGTCTTGACGCCGCAGATTACTACAAGAAATCAATGATTAGGGCTTACTGGCTTAATTTAAGTGCGACATTATACGTGTGTTTTTAGAGGCTAAGACTATATCTTGCAGTTACATGGTTAGGTTTTAATCTCAAAGTAAGTTCTATTACTTACATTTTAGAATAAATTGTTATAGATTAGGTCTTGACGCCGCAGATTACCACAAGAAATCAATGATTAGGGCGTACTGTCTAAATTTAAGTGCGACATTAAACGTATGTTTTTAGAGGCTAAGACAATATCTTGCAGTTACATGGTTAGGTTTTAATCTCAAAATAATTTCTATTACTTACATTTTGAATAAATTGTTATAGATTAGGTCTTGACGCCGCAGATTACCACAAGAAATCAATGATTAGGGCGTACTGGCTTAATTTAAGTGCGACATTAAACGTGTGTTTTTAGAGGCTAAGACTATATCTTGCAGTTACATGGTGAGGTTTTAATCTCAAAGTGAGTTCCATTACTTACATTTTAGAATAAATTGTTATACATTAGGTCTTGACGCCGCAGATTACTACAAGAAATCAATGATTAGGGCTTACTGGCTTAATTTAAGTGCGACATTAAACGTGTGTTTTTAGAGGCTAAGACTATATCTTGCAGTTACATGGTTAGGTTTTAATCTCAAAGTAAGTTCTATTACTTACATTTTAGAATAAATTTTTAAAGATTTGGTCTTAATGCCGCAGATTTCAGCAAGAAATCGATGATTAGGGCTTACTTTCTAAATTTAAGTTCGACATTAAACATGTGTTTTTAGAGGCTAAGACTATATCTTTCAGTTACATGGTGAGGTTTTAATCTCAAAGTGAGTTCCATTACTTACATTTTAGAATAAATTGTTATAGATTAGGTCTTGACGCCGCAGATTACTACAAGAAATCAATGATTAGGGCGTACTGTCTAAATTTAAGTGCGACATTAAACGTATGTTTTTAGAGGCTAAGACAATATCTTGCAGTTACATGGTTAGGTTTTAATCTCAAAGTAATTTCTATTACATACATTTTGAATAAATAGTTATAGATTAGGTCTTGACGCCGCAGATTACCACAAGAAATCAATGATTAGGACTTACTGGCTTAATTTAAGTGCGACATTAAAAGTGTGTTTTTAGAGGCTAAGACTATATCTTGCAGTTACATGGTTAGGTTTTAATCTCAAAGTAAGTTCTATTACTTACATATTAGAATAAATTGTTATAGATTAGGTCTTGACGCCGCAGATTACCACAAGATATCAATGATTAGGGCGTACTGTCTAAATTTAAGTGCGACAATTAACGTGTGTTTTTATAGGCTATGACTATATCTTGCAGTTACATGGTTAGGTTTTAATCTCAAAGTAAGTTCTATTACTTACATTGTAGAATAAATTTTTATAGATTAGGTCTTGACGCCGCAGATTTCCACAAGAAATCGATGATTAGGGCTTACTTTCTAAATTAAAGTGCGACATTAAACGTGTGTTTTTAGAGGCTAAGACTATATCTTGCAGTTACATGGTTAGGTTTTAATCTCAAAGTGAGTTCCATTACTTACATTTTAGAATAAATTGTTATAGATTAGGTCTTGACGCCGCAGATTACTACAAGAAATCAATGATTAGGGCTTACTGGCTTAATTTAAGTGCGACATTAAACGTGTGTTTTTAGAGGCTAAGACTATATCTTGCAGTTACATGGTTAGGTTTTAATCTCAAAGTAAGTTCTATTATTTACAGTTTAGAATAAATTGTTATAGACTAGGTCTTGACGCCGCAGATTACCACAAGAAATCAGTGATTAGGGCTTACTGGCTTAATTTAAGTGCGACATTAAACGTGTGATTTTAGAGGCTAAGACTATATCTTGCAGTTACATGGTTAGGTTTTAATCTCAAAGTAAGTTCTATTACTTACATTGTAGAATAAATTTTTATAGATTAGGTCTTGACGCCGCAGATTACCACAAGAAATCAATGATAAGGGCGTACTGTCTAAATTTAAGTGCGACAATTGACGTGTGTTTTTAGAGGCAAAGACTATATCTTGCAGTTACATGGTTAGGTTTTAATCTCAAAGTAAGTTCTATTACTTACATTGTAGAATAAATTTTTATAGATTAGGTCTTGACGCCGCAGATTTCCACAAGAAATCAATGATTAGGGCTTACTGGCTTAATTAAAGTGCGACATTAAACATGTGTTTTTAGAGGATAAGACTATATCTTGCAGTTACATGGTTAGGTTTTAATCTCAAAGTAAGTTCTATTACTTACATTTTAGAATAAATTTTTATAGATTAGGTCTTGACGCCGCAGATTACCACAAGATATCAATGATTAGGGCGTACTGTCTTAATTTAAGTGCGACAATTAACGTGTGTTTTTATAGGCTAAGACTATATCTTGCAGTTACATGGTTAGGTTTTAATCTCAAAGTAAGTTCTATTACTTACATTGTAGAATAAATTTTTATAGATTACGTCTTGACGCCGCAGATTACCACAAGATATCAATGATTAGGGCGTACTGTCTAAATTTAAGTGCGACAATTAACGTGTGTTTTTATAGGCTAAGACTATATCTTGCAGTTACATGGTTAGGTTTTAATCTCAAAGTAAGTTCTATTACTTACATTGTAGAATAAATTTTTATAGATTAGGTCTTGACGCCGCAGATTTCCACAAGAAATCGATGATTAGGGCTTACTTTCTAAATTTAAGTGCGACATTAAACGTGTGTTTTTAGAGGGTAAGACTATATCTTTCAGTTACATGGTAAGGTTTTAATCTCAAAGTGAGTTCTATTACTTACATTTTAGAATAAATAGTTATAGATTAGGTCTTGACGCCGCAGATTACCACAAGAAATCAATGATTAGGACTTACTGGCTTAATTTAAGTGCGACATTAAAAGTGTGTTTTTAGAGGCTAAGACTATATCTTGCAGTTACATGGTTAGGTTTTAATCTCAAAGTAAGTTCTATTACTTACATTGTAGAATAAATTGTTATAGATTAGGTCTTGACGCCGCAGACTACCACAAGAAATCAATGAATAGGGCTTACTGGCTTAATTTAAGTGCGACATTAAACGTGTGTTTTTAGAGGCTAAGACTATATCTTGCAGTTACATGGTTAGGTTTTAATCTCAAAGTAAGTTCTATTACTTACATTGTAGTATTAATTTTTATAGATTAGGTCTTGACGCCGCAGATTACCACAAGAAATCAATGATTAGGGCTTACTGGCTTAATTTAAGTGCGACATTATACGTGTGTTTTTAGAGGCTAAGACTATATCTTGCAGTTACATGGTTAGGTTTTAATCTCAAAGTAAGTTCTATTACTTACATTTTAGAATAAATTTTTATAGATTAGGTCTTGACGCCGCAGATTACCACAAGAAATCAATGATTAGGGCTTACTGGCTTAATTTAAGTGCGACATTATACGTGTGTATTTAGAGGCTAAGACTATATCTTGCAGTTACATGGTTAGGTTTTAATCTCAAAGTGAGTTCCATTACTTACATTTTAGAATAAATTGTTATAGATTAGATCTTGACGCCGCAGATTACTACAAGAAATCAATGATTAGGGCTTACTGGCTTAATTTAAGTGCGACATTAAACGTATGTTTTTAGAGGCTAAGACAATATCTTGCCGTTACATGGTTAGGTTTTAATCTCAAAGTAATTTCTATTACTTACATTTTAGAATAAATTGTTATAGATTAGGTCTTGGCGCCGCAGATTACCACAAGAAATCAATGATTAGGGCTTACTGGCTTAATTTAAGTGCGACATTATACGTGTGTTTTTAGAGGCTAAGACTATATCTTGCAGTTACATGGTTAGGTTTTAATCTCAAAGTGAGTTCCATTACTTACATTTTAGAATAAATTGTTATAGATTAGGTCTTGACGCCGCAGATTACTACAAGAAATCAATGATTAGGGCTTACTGGCTTAATTTAAGTGCGACATTAAACGTGTGTTTTTAGAGGCTAAGACTATATCTTGCAGTTACATGGTTAGGTTTTAATCTCAAAGTAAGTTCTATTATTTACAGTTTAGAATAAATTGTTATAGACTAGGTCTTGACGCCGCAGATTACCACAAGAAATCAGTGATTAGGGCTTACTGGCTTAATTTAAGTGCGACATTAAACGTGTGATTTCAGAGGCTAAGACTATATCTTGCAGTTACATGGTTAGGTTTTAATCTCAAAGTAAGTTCTATTACTTACATTGTAGAATAAATTTTTATAGATTAGGTCTTGACGCCGCAGATTACCACAAGAAATCAATGATTAGGGCGTACTGTCTAAATTTAAGTGCGACAATTAACGTGTGTTTTTATAGGCTAAGACTATATCTTTCAGTTACATGGTGAGGTTTTAATCTCAAAGTGAGTTCCATTACTTACATTTTAGAATAAATTGTTATAGATTAGGTCTTGACGCCGCAGATTACTACAAGAAATCAATGATTAGGGCGTACTGTCTAAATTTAAGTGCGACATTAAACGTATGTTTTTAGAGGCTAAGACAATATCTTGCAGTTACATGGTTAGGTTTTAATCTCAAAGTAATTTCTATTACTTACATTTTGAATAAATTGTTATAGATTAGGTCTTGACGCCGCAGATTACCACAAGAAATCAATGATTAGGACTTACTGGCTTAATTTAAGTGCGACATTAAAAGTGTGTTTTTAGAGGCTAAGACTATATCTTGCAGTTACATGGTTAGGTTTTAATCTCAAAGTAAGTTCTATTACTTACATATTAGAATAAATTGTTATAGATTAGGTCTTGACGCCGCAGATTACCACAAGATATCAATGATTAGGGCGTACTGTCTAAATTTAAGTGCGACAATTAACGTGTGTTTTTATAGGCTATGACTATATCTTGCAGTTACATGGTTAGGTTTTAATCTCAAAGTAAGTTCTATTACTTACATTGTAGAATAAATTTTTATAGATTAGGTCTTGACGCCGCAGATTTCCACAAGAAATCGATGATTAGGGCTTACTTTCTAAATTAAAGTGCGACATTAAACGTGTGTTTTTAGAGGCTAAGACTATATCTTGCAGTTACATGGTTAGGTTTTAATCTCAAAGTAAGTTCTATTACTTACATTGTAGAATAAATTTTTATAGATTAGGTCTTGACGCCGCAGATTTCCACAAGAAATCAATGATTAGGGCTTACTAGCTTAATTAAAGTGCGACATTAAACATGTGTTTTTAGAGGATAAGACTATATCTTGCAGTTACATGGTTAGGTTTTAATCTCAAAGTAAGTTCTATTACTTACATTTTAGAATAAATTTTTATAGATTAGGTCTTGACGCCGCAGATTACCACAAGATATCAATGATTAGGGCGTACTGTCTAAATTTAAGTGCGACAATTAACGTGTGTTTTTATAGGCTAAGACTATATCTTGCAGTTACATGGTTAGGTTTTAATCTCAAAGTAAGTTCTATTACTTACATTGTAGAATAAATTTTTATAGATTAGGTCTTGACGCCGCAGATTTCCACAAGAAATCGATGATTAGGGCTTACTTTCTAAATTTAAGTGCGACATTAAACGTGTGTTTTTAGAGGGTAAGACTATATCTTTCAGTTACATGGTAAGGTTTTAATCTCAAAGTGAGTTCTATTACTTACATTTTAGAATAAATAGTTATAGATTAGGTCTTGGCGCCGCAGATTACCACAAGAAATCAATGATTAGGGCTTACTGGCTTAATTTAAGTGCGACATTAAACGTGTGTTTTTAGAGGATAAGACAATATCTTGCAGTTACATGGTTAGGTTTTAATCTCAAAGTAAGTTCTATTACTTACATTTTAGAATAAATTATTATAGATTAGGTCTTGACGCCGCAGATTACCACAAGAAATCAATGATTAGGGCGTACTGTCTAAATTTAAGTGCGACATTAAACGTATGTTTTTAGAGGCCAAGACAATATCTTGCAGTTACATGGTTAGGTTTTAATCTCAAAGTCAGTTCTATTACTTACATTGTAGTATAAATTTTTATAGATTAGGTCTTGACGCCGCAGATTACCACAAGAAATCAATGATTAGGGCTTACTGGCTTAATTAAAGTGCGACATTAAACATGTGTTTTTAGAGGATAAGACTATATCTTGCAGTTACATGGTTAGGTTTTAATCTCAAAGTAAGTTCTATTACTTACATTTTAGAAAAAATTGTTATAGATTAGGTCTTGACGCCGCAGATTACCACAAGAAATCAATGATTAGGGCGTACTGTCTAAATTTAAGTGCGACATTAAACGTAGGTTTTTAGAGGCTAAGACAATATCTTGCCGTTACATGGTTAGGTTTTAATCTCAAAGTAATTTCTATTACTTACATTTTAGAATAAATTGTTATAGATTAGGTCTTGGCGCCGCAGATTACCACAAGAAATCAATGATTAGGGCTTACTGTCTAAATTTAAGTGCGACATTAAACGTGTGTTTTTAGAGGATAAGACAATATCTTGCAGTTACATGGTTAGGTTTTAAACTCAAAGTAAGTTCTATTACTTACATTTTAGAATAAATTGTTATAGATTAGGTCTTGACGCCGCAGATTACCACAAGAAATCAATGATTAGGGCGTACTGTCCAAATTTAAGTGCGACATTAAACGTATGTTTTTAGAGGCTAAGACAATATCTTGCAGTTACATGGTTAGGTTTTAATCTCAAAGTAATTTCTATTACTTACATTTTGAATAAATTGTTATAGATTAGGTCTTGACGCCGCAGATTACCACAAGAAATCAATGATTAGGGCTTACTGGCTTAATTAAAGTGCGACATTAAACATGTGTTTTTAGAGGATAAGACTATATCTTGCAGTTACATGGTTAGGTTTTAATCTCAAAAAAAGTTCTATTACTTACATTTTAGAATAAATTGTTATAGATTAGGTCTTGACGCCGCAGATTACCACAAGAAACCAATGATTAGGGCGTACTGGCTTAATTTAAGTGCGACATTAAACGTGTGTTTTTAGAGGCTAAGACTATATCTTGCAGTTACATGGTGAGGTTTTAATCTCAAAGTGAGTTCCATTACTTACATTTTAGAATAAATTGTTATAGATTAGGTCTTGACGCCGCAGATTACTACAAGAAATCAATGATTAGGGCTTACTGGCTTAATTTAAGTGCGACATTAAACGTGTGTTTTTAGAGGCTAAGACTATATCTTGCAGTTACATGGTTAGGTTTTAATCTCAAAGTAAGTTCTATTACTTACATTTTAGAATAAATTTTTAAAGATTTGGTCTTAATGCCGCAGATTTCCACAAGAAATCGATGATTAGGGCTTACTTTCTAAATTTAAGTTCGACATTAAACATGTGTTTTTAGAGGCTAAGACTATATCTTTCAGTTACATGGTGAGGTTTTAATCTCAAAGTGAGTTCCATTACTTACATTTTAGAATAAATTGTTATAGATTAGGTCTTGACGCCGCAGATTACTACAAGAAATCAATGATTAGGGCTTACTGGCTTAATTTAAGTGCGACATTATACGTGTGTTTTTAGAGGCTAAGACTATATCTTGCAGTTACATGGTTAGGTTTTAATCTCAAAGTAAGTTCTATTACTTACATTTTAGAATAAATTGTTATAGATTAGGTCTTGACGCCGCAGATTACCACAAGAAATCAATGATTAGGGCGTACTGTCTAAATTTAAGTGCGACAATTAACGTGTGTTTTTATAGGCTATGACTATATCTTGCAGTTACATGGTTAGGTTTTAATCTCAAAGTAAGTTCTATTACTTACATTGTAGAATAAATTTTTATAGATTAGGTCTTGACGCCGCAGATTTCCACAAGAAATCGATGATTAGGGCTTACTTTCTAAATTAAAGTGCGACATTAAACGTGTGTTTTTAGAGGCTAAGACTATATCTTGCAGTTACATGGTTAGGTTTTAATCTCAAAGTAAGTTCTATTACTTACATTGTAGAATAAATTTTTATAGATTAGGTCTTGACGCCGCAGATTTCCACAAGAAATCAATGATTAGGGCTTACTAGCTTAATTAAAGTGCGACATTAAACATGTGTTTTTAGAGGATAAGACTATATCTTGCAGTTACATGGTTAGGTTTTAATCTCAAAGTAAGTTCTATTACTTACATTTTAGAATAAATTTTTATAGATTAGGTCTTGACGCCGCAGATTACCACAAGATATCAATGATTAGGGCGTACTGTCTAAATTTAAGTGCGACAATTAACGTGTGTTTTTATAGGCTAAGACTATATCTTGCAGTTACATGGTTAGGTTTTAATCTCAAAGTAAGTTCTATTACTTACATTGTAGAATAAATTTTTATAGATTAGGTCTTGACGCCGCAGATTTCCACAAGAAATCGATGATTAGGGCTTACTTTCTAAATTTAAGTGCGACATTAAACGTGTGTTTTTAGAGGGTAAGACTATATCTTTCAGTTACATGGTAAGGTTTTAATCTCAAAGTGAGTTCTATTACTTACATTTTAGAATAAATAGTTATAGATTAGGTCTTGGCGCCGCAGATTACCACAAGAAATCAATGATTAGGGCTTACTGGCTTAATTTAAGTGCGACATTAAACGTGTGTTTTTAGAGGATAAGACAATATCTTGCAGTTACATGGTTAGGTTTTAATCTCAAAGTAAGTTCTATTACTTACATTTTAGAATAAATTATTATAGATTAGGTCTTGACGCCGCAGATTACCACAAGAAATCAATGATTAGGGCGTACTGTCTAAATTTAAGTGCGACATTAAACGTATGTTTTTAGAGGCCAAGACAATATCTTGCAGTTACATGGTTAGGTTTTAATCTCAAAGTCAGTTCTATTACTTACATTGTAGTATAAATTTTTATAGATTAGGTCTTGACGCCGCAGATTACCACAAGAAATCAATGATTAGGGCTTACTGGCTTAATTAAAGTGCGACATTAAACATGTGTTTTTAGAGGATAAGACTATATCTTGCAGTTACATGGTTAGGTTTTAATCTCAAAGTAAGTTCTATTACTTACATTTTAGAAAAAATTGTTATAGATTAGGTCTTGACGCCGCAGATTACCACAAGAAATCAATGATTAGGGCGTACTGTCTAAATTTAAGTGCGACATTAAACGTATGTTTTTAGAGGCTAAGACAATATCTTGCCGTTACATGGTTAGGTTTTAATCTCAAAGTAATTTCTATTACTTACATTTTAGAATAAATTGTTATAGATTAGGTCTTGGCGCCGCAGATTACCACAAGAAATCAATGATT
Source organism: Melinaea menophilus ssp. n. AW-2005 (assembly GCA_918358695.1). Classification (NCBI taxonomy): domain Eukaryota; kingdom Metazoa; phylum Arthropoda; class Insecta; order Lepidoptera; family Nymphalidae; genus Melinaea; species Melinaea menophilus. The sequence goes on along the minus strand of OU911041.1, from coordinate 25,992,985 downwards.
AGGGCTTACTGTCTAAATTTAAGTGCGACATTAAACGTGTGTTTTTAGAGGATAAGACAATATCTTGCAGTTACATGGTTAGGTTTTAAACTCAAAGTAAGTTCTATTACTTACATTTTAGAATAAATTGTTATAGATTAGGTCTTGACGCCGCAGATTACCACAAGAAATCAATGATTAGGGCGTACTGTCCAAATTTAAGTGCGACATTAAACGTATGTTTTTAGAGGCTAAGACAATATCTTGCAGTTACATGGTTAGGTTTTAATCTCAAAGTAATTTCTATTACTTACATTTTGAATAAATTGTTATAGATTAGGTCTTGACGCCGCAGATTACCACAAGAAATCAATGATTAGGGCTTACTGGCTTAATTAAAGTGCGACATTAAACATGTGTTTTTAGAGGATAAGACTATATCTTGCAGTTACATGGTTAGGTTTTAATCTCAAAAAAAGTTCTATTACTTACATTTTAGAATAAATTGTTATAGATTAGGTCTTGACGCCGCAGATTACCACAAGAAACCAATGATTAGGGCGTACTGGCTTAATTTAAGTGCGACATTAAACGTGTGTTTTTAGAGGCTAAGACTATATCTTGCAGTTACATGGTGAGGTTTTAATCTCAAAGTGAGTTCCATTACTTACATTTTAGAATAAATTGTTATAGATTAGGTCTTGACGCCGCAGATTACTACAAGAAATCAATGATTAGGGCTTACTGGCTTAATTTAAGTGCGACATTAAACGTGTGTTTTTAGAGGCTAAGACTATATCTTGCAGTTACATGGTTAGGTTTTAATCTCAAAGTAAGTTCTATTACTTACATTTTAGAATAAATTTTTAAAGATTTGGTCTTAATGCCGCAGATTTCCACAAGAAATCGATGATTAGGGCTTACTTTCTAAATTTAAGTTCGACATTAAACATGTGTTTTTAGAGGCTAAGACTATATCTTTCAGTTACATGGTGAGGTTTTAATCTCAAAGTGAGTTCCATTACTTACATTTTAGAATAAATTGTTATAGATTAGGTCTTGACGCCGCAGATTACTACAAGAAATCAATGATTAGGGCTTACTGGCTTAATTTAAGTGCGACATTATACGTGTGTTTTTAGAGGCTAAGACTATATCTTGCAGTTACATGGTTAGGTTTTAATCTCAAAGTAAGTTCTATTACTTACATTTTAGAATAAATTGTTATAGATTAGGTCTTGACGCCGCAGATTACCACAAGAAATCAATGATTAGGGCGTACTGGCTTAATTTAAGTGCGACATTAAACGAGTGTTTTTAGAGGCTAAGACTATATCTTGCAGATACATGGTGAGGTTTTAATCTCAAAGTGAGTTCCATTACTTACATTTTAGAATAAATTGTTATAGATTAGGTCTTGACGCCGCAGATTACTACAAGAAATCAATGATTAGGGCTTACTGGCTTAATTTAAGTGCGACATTAAACGTGTGTTTTTAGAGGCTAAGACTATATCTTGCAGTTACATGGTTAGGTTTTAATCTCAAAGTAAGTTCTATTACTTACATTTTAGAATAAATTTTTAAAGATTTGGTCTTAATGCCGCAGATTTCCACAAGAAATCGATGATTAGGGCTTACTTTCTAAATTTAAGTTCGACATTAAACATGTGTTTTTAGACGCTAAGACTATATCTTTCAGTTACATGGTGAGGTTTTAATCTCAAAGTGAGTTCCATTACTTACATTTTAGAATAAATTGTTATAGATTAGGTCTTGACGCCGCAGATTACTACAAGAAATCAATGATTAGGGCTTACTGGCTTAATTTAAGTGCGACATTATACGTGTGTTTTTAGAGGCTAAGACTATATCTTGCAGTTACATGGTTAGGTTTTAATCTCAAAGTAAGTTCTATTACTTACATTTTAGAATAAATTTTTATAGATTAGGTCTTGACGCCGCAGATTACCACAAGAAATCAATGATTAGGGCTTACTGGCTTAATTTAAGTGCGACATTATACGTGTGTTTTTAGAGGCTAAGACTATATCTTGCAGTTACATGGTTAGGTTTTAATCTCAAAGTGAGTTCCATTACTTACATTTTATAATAAATTGTTATAGATTAGATCTTGACGCCGCAGATTACTACAAGAAATCAATGATTAGGGCTTACTGGCTTAATTTAAGTGCGACATTAAACGTGTGTTTTTAGAGGCTAAGACTATATCTTGCAGTTACATGGTTAGGTTTTAATCTAAAAGTAAGTTCTATTATTTACAGTTTAGAATAAATTGTTATAGACTAGGTCTTGACGCCGCAGATTACCACAAGAAATCAGTGATTAGGGCTTACTGGCTTAATTTAAGTGCGACAATTAACGTGTGTTTTTATAGGCTAAGACTATATCTTGCAGTTACATGGTTAGGTTTTAAACTCAAAGTAAGTTCTATTACTTACATTTTAGAATAAATTGTTATAGATTAGGTCTTGACGCCGCAGATTACTACAAGAAATCAATGATTAGGGCTTACTGGCTTAATTTAAGTGCGACATTAAACGTGTGTTTTTAGAGGCTAAGACTATATCTTGCAGTTACATGGTTAGGTTTTAATCTCAAAGTAAGTTCTATTACTTACATTTTAGAATAAATTTTTAAAGATTTGGTCTTAATGCCGCAGATTTCCACAAGAAATCGATGATTAGGGCTTACTTTCTAAATTTAAGTTCGACATTAAACATGTGTTTTTAGAGGCTAAGACTATATCTTTCAGTTACATGGTGAGGTTTTAATCTCAAAGTGAGTTCCATTACTTACATTTTAGAATAAATTGTTATAGATTAGGTCTTGACGCCGCAGATTACTACAAGAAATCAATGATTAGGGCTTACTGGCTTAATTTAAGTGCGACATTATACGTGTGTTTTTAGAGGCTAAGACTATATCTTGCAGTTACATGGTTAGGTTTTAATCTCAAAGTAAGTTCTATTACTTACATTTTAGAATAAATTTTTATAGATTAGGTCTTGACGCCGCAGATTACCACAAGAAATCAATGATTAGGGCTTACTGGCTTAATTTAAGTGCGACATTATACGTGTGTTTTTAGAGGCTAAGACTATATCTTGCAGTTACATGGTTAGGTTTTAATCTCAAAGTGAGTTCCATTACTTACATTTTATAATAAATTGTTATAGATTAGATCTTGACGCCGCAGATTACTACAAGAAATCAATGATTAGGGCTTACTGGCTTAATTTAAGTGCGACATTAAACGTGTGTTTTTAGAGGCTAAGACTATATCTTGCAGTTACATGGTTAGGTTTTAATCTCAAAGTAATTTCTATTACTTACATTTTGAATAAATTGTTATAGATTAGGTCTTGACGCCGCAGATTACCACAAGAAATCAATGATTAGGACTTACTGGCTTAATTTAAGTGCGACATTAAAAGTGTGTTTTTAGAGGCTAAGACTATATCTTGCAGTTACATGGTTAGGTTTTAATCTCAAAGTAAGTTCTATTACTTACATATTAGAATAAATTGTTATAGATTAGGTCTTGACGCCGCAGATTACCACAAGATATCAATGATTAGGGCGTACTGTCTAAATTTAAGTGCGACAATTAACGTGTGTTTTTATAGGCTATGACTATATCTTGCAGTTACATGGTTAGGTTTTAATCTCAAAGTAAGTTCTATTACTTACATTGTAGAATAAATTTTTATAGATTAGGTCTTGACGCCGCAGATTTCCACAAGAAATCGATGATTAGGGCTTACTTTCTAAATTAAAGTGCGACATTAAACGTGTGTTTTTAGAGGCTAAGACTATATCTTGCAGTTACATGGTGAGGTTTTAATCTCAAAGTGAGTTCCATTACTTACATTTTAGAATAAATTGTTATAGATTAGGTCTTGACGCCGCAGATTACTACAAGAAATCAATGATTAGGGCTTACTGGCTTAATTTAAGTGCGACATTAAACGTGTGTTTTTAGAGGCTAAGACTATATCTTGCAGTTACATGGTTAGGTTTTAATCTCAAAGTAAGTTCTATTACTTACATTTTAGAATAAATTTTTAAAGATTTGGTCTTAATGCCGCAGATTTCAGCAAGAAATCGATGATTAGGGCTTACTTTCTAAATTTAAGTTCGACATTAAACATGTGTTTTTAGAGGCTAAGACTATATCTTTCAGTTACATGGTGAGGTTTTAATCTCAAAGTGAGTTCCATTACTTACATTTTAGAATAAATTGTTATAGATTAGGTCTTGACGCCGCAGATTACTACAAGAAATCAATGATTAGGGCGTACTGTCTAAATTTAAGTGCGACATTAAACGTATGTTTTTAGAGGCTAAGACAATATCTTGCAGTTACATGGTTAGGTTTTAATCTCAAAGTAATTTCTATTACTTACATTTTGAATAAATTGTTATAGATTAGGTCTTGACGCCGCAGATTACCACAAGAAATCAATGATTAGGACTTACTGGCTTAATTTAAGTGCGACATTAAAAGTGTGTTTTTAGAGGCTAAGACTATATCTTGCAGTTACATGGTTAGGTTTTAATCTCAAAGTAAGTTCTATTACTTACATATTAGAATAAATAGTTATAGATTAGGTCTTGACGCCGCAGATTACCACAAGATATCAATGATTAGGGCGTACTGTCTAAATTTAAGTGCGACAATTAACGTGTGTTTTTATAGGCTATGACTATATCTTGCAGTTATATGGTTAGGTTTTAATCTCAAAGTAAGTTCTATTACTTACATTGTAGAATAAATTTTTATAGATTAGGTCTTGACGCCGCAGATTTCCACAAGAAATCGATGATTAGGGCTTACTTTCTAAATTAAAGTGCGACATTAAACGTGTGTTTTTAGAGGCTAAGACTATATCTTGCAGTTACATGGTTAGGTTTTAATCTCAAAGTGAGTTCCATTACTTACATTTTAGAATAAATTGTTATAGATTAGGTCTTGACGCCGCAGATTACTACAAGAAATCAATGATTAGGGCTTACTGGCTTAATTTAAGTGCGACATTAAACGTGTGTTTTTAGAGGCTAAGACTATATCTTGCAGTTACATGGTTAGGTTTTAATCTCAAAGTAAGTTCTATTATTTACAGTTTAGAATAAATTGTTATAGACTAGGTCTTGACGCCGCAGATTACCACAAGAAATCAGTGATTAGGGCTTACTGGCTTAAATTAAGTGCGACATTAAACGTGTGATTTTAGAGGCTAAGACTATATCTTGCAGTTACATGGTTAGGTTTTAATCTCAAAGTAAGTTCTATTACTTACATTGTAGAATAAATTTTTATAGATTAGGTCTTGACGCCGCAGATTACCACAAGAAATCAATGATAAGGGCGTACTGTCTAAATTTAAGTGCGACAATTGACGTGTGTTTTTAGAGGCTAAGACTATATCTTGCAGTTACATGGTTAGGTTTTAATCTCAAAGTAAGTTCTATTACTTACATTGTAGAATAAATTTTTATAGATTAGGTCTTGACGCCGCAGATTTCCACAAGAAATCAATGATTAGGGCTTACTGGCTTAATTAAAGTGCGACATTAAACATGTGTTTTTAGAGGATAAGACTATATCTTGCAGTTACATGGTTAGGTTTTAATCTCAAAGTAAGTTCTATTACTTACATTTTAGAATAAATTTTTATAGATTAGGTCTTGACGCCGCAGATTACCACAAGAAATCAATGATTAGGGCGTACTGTCTTAATTTAAGTGCGACAATTAACGTGTGTTTTTATAGGCTAAGACTATATCTTGCAGTTACATGGTTAGGTTTTAATCTCAAAGTAAGTTCTATTACTTACATTGTAGAATAAATTTTTATAGATTACGTCTTGACGCCGCAGATTACCACAAGATATCAATGATTAGGGCGTACTGTCTAAATTTAAGTGCGACAATTAACGTGTGTTTTTATAGGCTAAGACTATATCTTGCAGTTACATGGTTAGGTTTTAATCTCAAAGTAAGTTCTATTACTTACATTGTAGAATAAATTTTTATAGATTAGGTCTTGACGCCGCAGATTTCCACAAGAAATCGATGATTAGGGCTTACTTTCTAAATTTAAGTGCGACATTAAACGTGTGTTTTTAGAGGGTAAGACTATATCTTTCAGTTACATGGTAAGGTTTTAATCTCAAAGTGAGTTCTATTACTTACATTTTAGAATAAATAGTTATAGATTAGGTCTTGACGCCGCAGATTACCACAAGAAATCAATGATTAGGACTTACTGGCTTAATTTAAGTGCGACATTAAAAGTGTGTTTTTAGAGGCTAAGACTATATCTTGCAGTTACATGGTTAGGTTTTAATCTCAAAGTAAGTTCTATTACTTACATTGTAGAATAAATTGTTATAGATTAGGTCTTGACGCCGCAGACTACCACAAGAAATCAATGAATAGGGCTTACTGGCTTAATTTAAGTGCGACATTAAACGTGTGTTTTTAGAGGCTAAGACTATATCTTGCAGTTACATGGTTAGGTTTTAATCTCAAAGTAAGTTCTATTACTTACATTTTAGAATAAATTATTAAAGATTTGGTCTTAATGCCGCAGATTTCCACAAGAAATCGATGATTAGGGCTTACTTTCTTAATTTAAGTTCGACATTAAACATGTGTTTTTAGAGGCTAAGACTATATCTTTCAGTTACATGGTGAGGTTTTAATCTCAAAGTGAGTTCCATTACTTACATTTTAGAATAAATTGTTATAGATTAGGTCTTGACGCCGCAGATTACTACAAGAAATCAATGATTAGGGCTTACTGGCTTAATTTAAGTGCGACATTATACGTGTGTTTTTAGAGGCTAAGACTATATCTTGCAGTTACATGGTTAGGTTTTAATCTCAAAGTAAGTTCTATTACTTACATTGTAGAATAAATTTTTATAGATTAGGTCTTGACGCCGCAGATTTCCACAAGAAATCGATGATTAGGGCTTACTTTCTAAATTTAAGTGCGACATTAAACGTGTGTTTTTAGAGGGTAAGACTATATCTTTCAGTTACATGGTAAGGTTTTAATCTCAAAGTGAGTTCTATTACTTACATTTTAGAATAAATTTTTATAGATTAGGTCTTGACGCCGCAGATTACCACAAGAAATCAATGATTAGGACTTACTGGCTTAATTTAAGTGCGACATTAAAAGTGTGTTTTTAGAGGCTAAGACTATATCTTGCAGTTACATGGTTAGGTTTTAATCTCAAAGTAAGTTCTATTACTTACATTGTAGAATAAATTGTTATAGATTAGGTCTTGACGCCGCAGACTACCACAAGAAATCAATGAATAGGGCTTACTGGCTTAATTTAAGTGCGACATTAAACGTGTGTTTTTAGAGGCTAAGACTATATCTTGCAGTTACATGGTTAGGTTTTAATCTCAAAGTAAGTTCTATTACTTACATTGTAGTATTAATTTTTATAGATTAGGTCTTGACGCCGCAGATTACCACAAGAAATCAATGATTAGGGCTTACTGGCTTAATTTAAGTGCGACATTATACGTGTGTTTTTAGAGGCTAAGACTATATCTTGCAGTTACATGGTTAGGTTTTAATCTCAAAGTAAGTTCTATTACTTACATTTTAGAATAAATTTTTATAGATTAGGTCTTGACGCCGCAGATTACCACAAGAAATCAATGATTAGGGCTTACTGGCTTAATTTAAGTGCGACATTATACGTGTGTATTTAGAGGCTAAGACTATATCTTGCAGTTACATGGTTAGGTTTTAATCTCAAAGTGAGTTCCATTACTTACATTTTAGAATAAATTGTTATAGATTAGATCTTGACGCCGCAGATTACTACAAGAAATCAATGATTAGGGCTTACTGGCTTAATTTAAGTGCGACATTAAACGTATGTTTTTAGAGGCTAAGACAATATCTTGCCGTTACATGGTTAGGTTTTAATCTCAAAGTAATTTCTATTACTTACATTTTAGAATAAATTGTTATAGATTAGGTCTTGGCGCCGCAGATTACCACAAGAAATCAATGATTAGGGCTTACTGGCTTAATTTAAGTGCGACATTATACGTGTGTTTTTAGAGGCTAAGACTATATCTTGCAGTTACATGGTTAGGTTTTAATCTCAAAGTGAGTTCCATTACTTACATTTTAGAATAAATTGTTATAGATTAGGTCTTGACGCCGCAGATTACTACAAGAAATCAATGATTAGGGCTTACTGGCTTAATTTAAGTGCGACATTAAACGTGTGTTTTTAGAGGCTAAGACTATATCTTGCAGTTACATGGTTAGGTTTTAATCTCAAAGTAAGTTCTATTATTTACAGTTTAGAATAAATTGTTATAGACTAGGTCTTGACGCCGCAGATTACCACAAGAAATCAGTGATTAGGGCTTACTGGCTTAATTTAAGTGCGACATTAAACGTGTGATTTCAGAGGCTAAGACTATATCTTGCAGTTACATGGTTAGGTTTTAATCTCAAAGTAAGTTCTATTACTTACATTGTAGAATAAATTTTTATAGATTAGGTCTTGACGCCGCAGATTACCACAAGAAATCAATGATTAGGGCGTACTGTCTAAATTTAAGTGCGACAATTAACGTGTGTTTTTATAGGCTAAGACTATATCTTGCAGTTACATGGTTAGGTTTTAAACTCAAAGTAAGTTCTATTACTTACATTTTAGAATAAATTGTTATAGATTAGGTCTTGACGCCGCAGATTACCACAAGAAATCAATGATTAGGGCGTACTGTCTAAATTTAAGTGCGACATTAAACGTATGTTTTTAGAGGCTAAGACAATATCTTGCAGTTACATGGTTAGGTTTTAATCTCAAAGTAATTTCTATTACTTACATTTTCAATAAATTGTTATAGATTAGGTCTTGACGCCGCAGATTACCACAAGAAATCAATGATTAGGGCGTACTGGCTTAATTTAAGTGCGACATTAAACGTGTGTTTTTAGAGGCTAAGACTATATCTTGCAGTTACATGGTGAGGTTTTAATCTCAAAGTGAGTTCCATTACTTACATTTTAGAATAAATTGTTATAGATTAGGTCTTGACGCCGCAGATTACTACAAGAAATCAATGATTAGGGCTTACTGGCTTAATTTAAGTGCGACATTAAACGTGTGTTTTTAGAGGCTAAGACTATATCTTGCAGTTACATGGTTAGGTTTTAATCTCAAAGTAAGTTCTATTACTTACATTTTAGAATAAATTTTTAAAGATTTGGTCTTAATGCCGCAGATTTCCACAAGAAATCGATGATTAGGGCTTACTTTCTAAATTTAAGTTCGACATTAAACATGTGTTTTTAGAGGCTAAGACTATATCTTTCAGTTACATGGTGAGGTTTTAATCTCAAAGTAATTTCTATTACTTACATTTTAGAATAAATTGTTATAGATTAGGTCTTGACGCCGCAGAATACCACAAGAAATCAATGATTAGGGCGTACTGTCTAAATTTAAGTGCGACATTAAACGTATGGTTTTAGAGGCTAAGACAATATCTTGCCGTTACATGGTTAGGTTTTAATCTCAAAGTAATTTCTATTACTTACATTTTAGAATAAATTGTTATAGATTAGGTCTTGGCGCCGCAGATTACCACAAGAAATCAATGATTAGGGCTTACTGTCTAAATTTAAGTGCGACATTAAACGTGTGTTTTTAGAGGATAAGACAATATCTTGCAGTTACATGGTTAGGTTTTAAACTCAAAGTAAGTTCTATTACTTACATTTTAGAATAAATTGTTATAGATTAGGTCTTGACGCCGCAGATAACCACAAGAAATCAATGATTAGGGCGTACTGTCTAAATTTAAGTGCGACAATTAACGTGTGTTTTTATAGGCTAAGACTATATCTTGCAGTTACATGGTTAGGTTTTAATCTCAAAGTAAGTTCTATTACTTACATTGTAGAATAAATTTTTATAGATTAGGTCTTGACGCCGCAGATTTCCACAAGAAATCAATGATTAGGGCTTACTGGCTTAATTAAAGTGCGACATTAAACATGTGTTTTTAGAGGATAAGGCTATATCTTGCAGTTACATGATTAGGTTTTAATCTCAAAGTCAGTTCTATTACTTACATTTTAGAATAAATTTTTATAGATTAGGTCTTGACGCCGCAGATTACCACAAGATATCAATGATTAGGGCTTACTGGCTTAATTAAAGTGCGACATTAAACATGTGTTTTTAGAGGATAAGACTATATCTTGCAGTTACATGGTTAGGTTTTAATCTCAAAGTAAGTTCTATTACTTACATTTTAGAATAAATTGTTATAGATTAGGTCTTGACGCCGCAGATTACCACAAGAAATCAATGATTAGGGCGTACTGTCTAAATTTAAGTGCGACATTAAACGTATGTTTTTAGAGGCTAAGACAATATCTTGCCGTTACATGGTTAGGTTTTAATCTCAAAGTAATTTCTATTACTTACATTTTAGAATAAATTGTTATAGATTAGGTCTTGGCGCCGCAGATTACCACAAGAAATCAATGATTAGGGCTTACTGGCTTAATTTAAGTGCGACATTATACGTGTGTTTTTAGAGGCTAAGACTATATCTTGCAGTTACATGGTTAGGTTTTAATCTCAAAGTGAGTTCCATTACTTACATTTTAGAATAAATTGTTATAGATTAGGTCTTGACGCCGCAGATTACTACAAGAAATCAATGATTAGGGCTTACTGGCTTAATTTAAGTGCGACATTAAACGTGTGTTTTTAGAGGCTAAGACTATATCTTGCAGTTACATGGTTAGGTTTTAATCTCAAAGTAAGTTCTATTATTTACAGTTTAGAATAAATTTTTATAGACTAGGTCTTGACGCCGCAGATTACCACAAGAAATCAGTGATTAGGGCTTACTGGCTTAATTTAAGTGCGACATTAAACGTGTGATTTCAGAGGCTAAGACTATATCTTGCAGTTACATGGTTAGGTTTTAATCTCAAAGTAAGTTCTATTACTTACATTTTAGAATAAATTATTATAGATTAGATCTTGACGCCGCAGATTACCACAAGAAATCAATGATTAGGGCGTACTGTCTAAATTTAAGTGCGACATTAAACGTATGTTTTTAGAGGCTAAGACAATATCTTGCAGTTACATGGTTAGGTTTTAATCTCAAAGTCAGTTCTATTACTTACATTTTGAATAAATTTTTATAGATTAGGTCTTGACGCCGCAGATTACCACAAGAAATCAATGATTAGGGCTTACTGGCTTAATTAAAGTGCGACATTAAACATGTGTTTTTAGAGGATAAGACTATATCTTGCAGTTACATGGTTAGGTTTTAATCTCAAAGTAAGTTCTATTACTTACATTTTAGAATAAATTGTTATAGATTAGGTCTTGACGCCGCAGATTACCACAAGAAATCAATGATTAGGGCGTACTGTCTAAATTTAAGTGCGACATTAAACGTATGTTTTTAGAGGCTAAGACAATATCTTGCCGTTACATGGTTAGGTTTTAATCTCAAAGTAATTTCTATTACTTACATTTTAGAATAAATTGTTATAGATTAGGTCTTGGCGCCGCAGATTACCACAAGAAATCAATGATTAGGGCTTACTGTCTAAATTTAAGTGCGACATTAAACGTGTGTTTTTAGAGGATAAGACAATATCTTGCAGTTACATGGTTAGGTTTTAAACTCAAAGTAAGTTCTATTACTTACATTTTAGAATAAATTGTTATAGATTAGGTCTTGACGCCGCAGCTTACCACAAGAAATCAATGATTAGGGTGTACTGTCTAAATTTAAGTGCGACAATTAACGTGTGTTTTTATAGGCTAAGACTATATCTTGCAGTTACATGGTTAGGTTTTAATCTCAAAGTAAGTTCTATTACTTACATTGTACAATAAATTTTTATAGATTAGGTCTTGACGCCGCAGATTTCCACAAGAAATCAATGATTAGGGCTTACTGGCTTAATTAAAGTGCGACATTAAACATGTGTTTTTAGAGGATAAGACTATATCTTGCAGTTACATGGTTAGGTTTTAATCTCAAAGTAAGTTCTATTACTTACATATTAGAATAAATTGTTATAGATTAGGTCTTGACGCCGCAGATTACCACAAGATATCAATGATTAGGGCGTACTGTCTAAATTTAAGTGCGACAATTAACGTGTGTTTTTATAGGCTAAGACTATATCTTGCAGTTACATGGTTAGGTTTTAATCTCAAAGTAAGTTCTATTACTTACATTGTAGAATAAATTTTTATAGATTAGGTCTTGACGCCGCAGATTTCCACAAGAAATCGATGATTAGGGCTTACTTTCTAAATTTAAGTGCGACATTAAACGTGTGTTTTTAGAGGCTAAGACTATATCTTGCAGTTACATGGTTAGGTTTTAATCTCAAAGTGAGTTCCATTACTTACATTTTAGAATAAATTGTTATAGATTAGGTCTTGACGCCGCAGATTACTACAAGAAATCAATGATTAGGGCTTACTGGCTTAATTTAAGTGCGACATTAAACGTGTGTTTTTAGAGGCTAAGACTATATCTTGCAGTTACATGGTTAGGTTTTAATCTCAAAGTAAGTTCTATTATTTACAGTTTAGAATAAATTGTTATAGACTAGGTCTTGACGCCGCAGATTACCACAAGAAATCAGTGATTAGGGCTTACTGGCTTAATTTAAGTGCGACATTAAACGTGTGATTTTAGAGGCTAAGACTATATCTTGCAGTTACATGGTTAGGTTTTAATCTCAAAGTAAGTTCTATTACTTACATTGTAGAATAAATTTTTATAGATTAGGTCTTGACGCCGCAGATTACCACAAGAAATCAATGATTAGGGCGTACTGTCTAAATTTAAGTGCGAAAATTGACGTGTGTTTTTAGAGGCTAAGACTATATCTTGCAGTTACATGGTTAGGTTTTAATCTCAAAGTAAGTTCTATTACTTACATTGTAGAATAAATTTTTATAGATTAGGTCTTGACGCCGCAGATTTCCACAAGAAATCAATGATTAGGGCTTACTGGCTTAATTAAAGTGCGATATTAAACATGTGTTTTTAGAGGATAAGACTATATCTTGCAGTTATATGGTTAGGTTTTAATCTCAAAGTAAGTTCTATTACTTACACTGTAGAATAAATTTTTATAGATTAGGTCTTGACGCCGCAGATTACCACAAGATATCAATGATTAGGGCGTACTGTCTAAATTTAAGTGCGACAATTAACGTGTGTTTTTATAGGCTAAGACTATATCTTTCAGTTACATGGTGAGGTTTTAATCTCAAAGTGAGTTCCATTACTTACATTTTAGAATAAATTGTTATGGAATAGGTCTTGACGCCGCAAATTACTACAAGAAATCAATGATTAGGGCGTACTGTCTAAATTTAAGTGCGACATTAAACGTATGTTTTTAGAGGCTAAGACAATATCTTGCAGTTACATGGTTAGGTTTTAATCTCAAAGTAATTTCTATTACTTACATTTTAGAATAAATTGTTATAGATTAGGTCTTGACGCCGCAGAATACCACAAGAAATCAATGATTAGGGCGTACTGTCTAAATTTAAGTGCGACATTAAACGTATGGTTTTAGAGGCTAAGACAATATCTTGCCGTTACATGGTTAGGTTTTAATCTCAAAGTAATTTCTATTACTTACATTTTAGAATAAATTGTTATAGATTAGGTCTTGGCGCCGCAGATTACCACAAGAAATCAATGATTAGGGCTTACTGTCTAAATTTAAGTGCGACATTAAACGTGTGTTTTTAGAGGATAAGACAATATCTTGCAGTTACATGGTTAGGTTTTAAACTCAAAGTAAGTTCTATTACTTACATTTTAGAATAAATTGTTATAGATTAGGTCTTGACGCCGCAGATAACCACAAGAAATCAATGATTAGGGCGTACTGTCTAAATTTAAGTGCGACAATTAACGTGTGTTTTTATAGGCTAAGACTATATCTTGCAGTTACATGGTTAGGTTTTAATCTCAAAGTAAGTTCTATTACTTACATTGTAGAATAAATTTTTATAGATTAGGTCTTGACGCCGCAGATTTCCACAAGAAATCAATGATTAGGGCTTACTGGCTTAATTAAAGTGCGACATTAAACATGTGTTTTTAGAGGATAAGGCTATATCTTGCAGTTACATGATTAGGTTTTAATCTCAAAGTCAGTTCTATTACTTACATTTTAGAATAAATTTTTATAGATTAGGTCTTGACGCCGCAGATTACCACAAGATATCAATGATTAGGGCTTACTGGCTTAATTAAAGTGCGACATTAAACATGTGTTTTTAGAGGATAAGACTATATCTTGCAGTTACATGGTTAGGTTTTAATCTCAAAGTAAGTTCTATTACTTACATTTTAGAATAAATTGTTATAGATTAGGTCTTGACGCCGCAGATTACCACAAGAAATCAATGATTAGGGCGTACTGTCTAAATTTAAGTGCGACATTAAACGTATGTTTTTAGAGGCTAAGACAATATCTTGCCGTTACATGGTTAGGTTTTAATCTCAAAGTAATTTCTATTACTTACATTTTAGAATAAATTGTTATAGATTAGGTCTTGGCGCCGCAGATTACCACAAGAAATCAATGATTAGGGCTTACTGGCTTAATTTAAGTGCGACATTATACGTGTGTTTTTAGAGGCTAAGACTATATCTTGCAGTTACATGGTTAGGTTTTAATCTCAAAGTGAGTTCCATTACTTACATTTTAGAATAAATTGTTATAGATTAGGTCTTGACGCCGCAGATTACTACAAGAAATCAATGATTAGGGCTTACTGGCTTAATTTAAGTGCGACATTAAACGTGTGTTTTTAGAGGCTAAGACTATATCTTGCAGTTACATGGTTAGGTTTTAATCTCAAAGTAAGTTCTATTATTTACAGTTTAGAATAAATTTTTATAGACTAGGTCTTGACGCCGCAGATTACCACAAGAAATCAGTGATTAGGGCTTACTGGCTTAATTTAAGTGCGACATTAAACGTGTGATTTCAGAGGCTAAGACTATATCTTGCAGTTACATGGTTAGGTTTTAATCTCAAAGTAAGTTCTATTACTTACATTTTAGAATAAATTATTATAGATTAGATCTTGACGCCGCAGATTACCACAAGAAATCAATGATTAGGGCGTACTGTCTAAATTTAAGTGCGACATTAAACGTATGTTTTTAGAGGCTAAGACAATATCTTGCAGTTACATGGTTAGGTTTTAATCTCAAAGTCAGTTCTATTACTTACATTTTGAATAAATTTTTATAGATTAGGTCTTGACGCCGCAGATTACCACAAGAAATCAATGATTAGGGCTTACTGGCTTAATTAAAGTGCGACATTAAACATGTGTTTTTAGAGGATAAGACTATATCTTGCAGTTACATGGTTAGGTTTTAATCTCAAAGTAAGTTCTATTACTTACATTTTAGAATAAATTGTTATAGATTAGGTCTTGACGCCGCAGATTACCACAAGAAATCAATGATTAGGGCGTACTGTCTAAATTTAAGTGCGACATTAAACGTATGTTTTTAGAGGCTAAGACAATATCTTGCCGTTACATGGTTAGGTTTTAATCTCAAAGTAATTTCTATTACTTACATTTTAGAATAAATTGTTATAGATTAGGTCTTGGCGCCGCAGATTACCACAAGAAATCAATGATTAGGGCTTACTGTCTAAATTTAAGTGCGACATTAAACGTGTGTTTTTAGAGGATAAGACAATATCTTGCAGTTACATGGTTAGGTTTTAAACTCAAAGTAAGTTCTATTACTTACATTTTAGAATAAATTGTTATAGATTAGGTCTTGACGCCGCAGCTTACCACAAGAAATCAATGATTAGGGTGTACTGTCTAAATTTAAGTGCGACAATTAACGTGTGTTTTTATAGGCTAAGACTATATCTTGCAGTTACATGGTTAGGTTTTAATCTCAAAGTAAGTTCTATTACTTACATTGTACAATAAATTTTTATAGATTAGGTCTTGACGCCGCAGATTTCCACAAGAAATCAATGATTAGGGCTTACTGGCTTAATTAAAGTGCGACATTAAACATGTGTTTTTAGAGGATAAGACTATATCTTGCAGTTACATGGTTAGGTTTTAATCTCAAAGTAAGTTCTATTACTTACATATTAGAATAAATTGTTATAGATTAGGTCTTGACGCCGCAGATTACCACAAGATATCAATGATTAGGGCGTACTGTCTAAATTTAAGTGCGACAATTAACGTGTGTTTTTATAGGCTAAGACTATATCTTGCAGTTACATGGTTAGGTTTTAATCTCAAAGTAAGTTCTATTACTTACATTGTAGAATAAATTTTTATAGATTAGGTCTTGACGCCGCAGATTTCCACAAGAAATCGATGATTAGGGCTTACTTTCTAAATTTAAGTGCGACATTAAACGTGTGTTTTTAGAGGCTAAGACTATATCTTGCAGTTACATGGTTAGGTTTTAATCTCAAAGTGAGTTCCATTACTTACATTTTAGAATAAATTGTTATAGATTAGGTCTTGACGCCGCAGATTACTACAAGAAATCAATGATTAGGGCTTACTGGCTTAATTTAAGTGCGACATTAAACGTGTGTTTTTAGAGGCTAAGACTATATCTTGCAGTTACATGGTTAGGTTTTAATCTCAAAGTAAGTTCTATTATTTACAGTTTAGAATAAATTGTTATAGACTAGGTCTTGACGCCGCAGATTACCACAAGAAATCAGTGATTAGGGCTTACTGGCTTAATTTAAGTGCGACATTAAACGTGTGATTTTAGAGGCTAAGACTATATCTTGCAGTTACATGGTTAGGTTTTAATCTCAAAGTAAGTTCTATTACTTACATTGTAGAATAAATTTTTATAGATTAGGTCTTGACGCCGCAGATTACCACAAGAAATCAATGATTAGGGCGTACTGTCTAAATTTAAGTGCGAAAATTGACGTGTGTTTTTAGAGGCTAAGACTATATCTTGCAGTTACATGGTTAGGTTTTAATCTCAAAGTAAGTTCTATTACTTACATTGTAGAATAAATTTTTATAGATTAGGTCTTGACGCCGCAGATTTCCACAAGAAATCAATGATTAGGGCTTACTGGCTTAATTAAAGTGCGATATTAAACATGTGTTTTTAGAGGATAAGACTATATCTTGCAGTTACATGGTTAGGTTTTAATCTCAAAGTAAGTTCTATTACTTACACTGTAGAATAAATTTTTATAGATTAGGTCTTGACGCCGCAGATTACCACAAGATATCAATGATTAGGGCGTACTGTCTAAATTTAAGTGCGACAATTAACGTGTGTTTTTATAGGCTAAGACTATATCTTGCAGTTACATGGTTAGGTTTTAATCTCAAAGTAAGTTCTATTACTTACATTTTAGAATAAATTTTTAAAGATTTGGTCTTAATGCCGCAGATTTCCACAAGAAATCGATGATTAGAGCTTACTTTCTAAATTAAAGTGCGACATTAAACATGTGTTTTTAGAGGCTAAGACTATATCTTTCAGTTACATGGTGAGGTTTTAATCTCAAAGTAAGTTCTATTACTTACATTTTAGAATAAATTGTTATAGATTAGGTCTTGACGCCGCAGATTACCACAAGAAATCAATGATTAGGGCTTACTGTCTAAATTTAAGTGTGACAATATACGTGTGTTTTTAGAGGCTAAGACTATATCTTGCAGTTACATGGTTAGGTTTTAATCTCAAAGTAAGTTCTATTACTTACATTGTAGAATAAATTTTTATAGATTAGGTCTTGACGCCGCAGATTACCACAAGAAATCAATGATTAGGGCGTACTGTCTAAATTTAAGTGCGACAATTAACGTGTGTTTTTATAGGCTAAGACTATATCTTGCAGTTACATGGTTAGGTTTTAATCTCAAAGTAAGTTCTATTACTTAAATTGTAGAATAAATTTTTATAGATTAGGTCTTGACGCCGCAGATTACCACAAGATATCAATGATTAGGGCTTACTGGCTTAATTAAAGTGCGACATTAAACATGTGTTTTTAGAGGATAAGACTATATCTTGCAGTTACATGGTTAGGTTTTAATCTCAAAGTAAGTTCTATTACTTACATTTTAGAATAAATTTTTATAGATTAGGTCTTGACGCCGCAGATTACCACAAGAAATCAATGATTAGGGCTTACTGTCTAAATTTAAGTGTGACATTAAACGTGTGTTTTTAGAGGCTAAGACTATATCTTGCAGTTACATGGTTAGGTTTTAATCTCAAAGTAAGTTCTATTACTTACATTGTAGAATAAATTTTTATAGATTAGGTCTTGACGCCGCAGATTTCCACAAGAAATCGATGATTAGGGCTTACTTTCTAAATTTAAGTGCGACATTAAACGTGTGTTTTTAGAGGGTAAGACTATATCTTTCAGTTACATGGTAAGGTTTTAATCTCAAAGTGAGTTCTATTACTTACATTTTAGAATAAATAGTTATAGATTAGGTCTTGACGCCGCAGATTACCACAAGAAATCAATGATTAGGGCGTACTGTCTAAATTTAAGTGCGAAAATTGACGTGTGTTTTTAGAGGCTAAGACTATATCTTGCAGTTACATGGTTAGGTTTTAATCTCAAAGTAAGTTCTATTACTTACATTGTAGAATAAATTTTTATAGATTAGGTCTTGACGCCGCAGATTTCCACAAGAAATCAATGATTAGGGCTTACTGGCTTAATTAAAGTGCGATATTAAACATGTGTTTTTAGAGGATAAGACTATATCTTGCAGTTACATGGTTAGGTTTTAATCTCAAAGTAAGTTCTATTACTTACACTGTAGAATAAATTTTTATAGATTAGGTCTTGACGCCGCAGATTACCACAAGATATCAATGATTAGGGCGTACTGTCTAAATTTAAGTGCGACAATTAACGTGTGTTTTTATAGGCTAAGACTATATCTTGCAGTTACATGGTTAGGTTTTAATCTCAAAGTAAGTTCTATTACTTACATTGTAGAATAAATTTTTATAGATTAGGTCTTGACGCCGCAGATTTCCACAAGAAATCGATGATTAGGGCTTACTTTCTAAATTTAAGTGCGACATTAAACGTGTGTTTTTAGAGGGTAAGACTATATCTTTCAGTTACATGGTAAGGTTTTAATCTCAAAGTGAGTTCTATTACTTACATTTTAGAATAAATAGTTATAGATTAGGTCTTGACGCCGCAGATTACCACAAGAAATCAATGATTAGGACTTACTGGCTTAATTTAAGTGCGACATTAAAAGTGTGTTTTTAGAGGCTAAGACTATATCTTGCAGTTACATGGTTAGGTTTTAATCTCAAAGTAAGTTCTATTACTTACATTGTAGAATAAATTGTTATAGATTAGGTCTTGACGCCGCAGACTACCACAAGAAATCAATGAATAGGGCTTACTGGCTTAATTTAAGTGCGACATTAAACGTGTGTTTTTAGAGGCTAAGACTATATCTTGCAGTTACATGGTTAGGTTTTAATCTCAAAGTAAGTTCTATTACTTACATTGTAGTATTAATTTTTATAGATTAGGTCTTGACGCCGCAGATTACCACAAGAAATCAATGATTAGGGCTTACTGTCTAAATTTAAGTGCGACATTAAACGTGTGTTTTTAGAGGCTAAGACTATATCTTGCAGTTACATGGTTAGGTTTTAATCTCAAAGTAAGTTCTATTATTTACAGTTTAGAATAAATTGTTATAGACTAGGTCTTGACGCCGCAGATTACCACAAGAAATCAGTGATTAGGGCTTACTGGCTTAATTTAAGTGCGACATTAAACGTGTGATTTTAGAGGCTAAGACTATATCTTGCAGTTACATGGTTAGGTTTTAATCTCAAAGTAAGTTCTATTACTTACATTGTAGAATAAATTTTTATAGACTAGGTCTTGACGCCGCAGATTACCACAAGAAATCAATGATTAGGGCGTACTGTCTAAATTTAAGTGCGACAATTAACGTGTGTTTTTATTTATTTATTTATTTATTTATTTAATTCTTCATTGCACAATATACAAAATAATGCACAAAAGGCGGGCTTAATGCCACAAAGACATTCTCTACCAGCCAACCTTAGAATGTACATGAAAGAACATTGGTAGGCGTGCAAAAAAAAACACAAAAAAAAAAAATACTAAAAATATAAATAAATCCAGAAATATAACTACAATCATATAATATAATAACAAATACAATAAATTACAATATAGCGTTATATATAGTATTATATATAGTAATAAAATATTTATAATTTATACATACATACATGCATATTATACACATTATAAATTATTCATTTAAATAAAGATGTTTTACTTGGCGTTTGAATGAGTTACGAGACGGCGCTTTTCGTATATGTTCCGGTAACTCGTTCCAAAGTCTGACTGCAGTTAGAGCAAATGAGTTGGATAAGAAACCAGTCCGATGAAGAGGAGTGTGGAGCAGTAAATTGCTAGATGAACGAAGTAATCTGTCATGTACATCTGATAAGAAGGAGAAATTGCATTTTAAATATGTAGGAGTAGAAGGATTGAACAAAATCGAGTAAAGGAGACACAGAATTCGTACATTTCTTCGTTTACGAATTGGCAACCACTTAAGTTTTGATCTATAGTCGGAGACATGGTCAAACTTACGAAGTCCGAAAATGAAGCGGATACAGGTATTAAGGAGGCGATCTAATTTATTTAAAAGTATTTCATTGGCATCGACAAAGCACACATCAGCATAGTCAAGGATTGGTAGTAGCAACATGTTAACCACCTGTATTTTCGCTCGATAGGGTAGAAAGTTTTTTAATCTTAATAGTGGGTGAAATGTTTTATAAAATTTACGAGACAGTTCTTTAACCTGACATTGCCAACTAAGAGAACTGTCCAGAAAGATTCCTAAATTTTTTACTTCGGAAGAGAATGGTATTATGTTGTTGTTATAAATCACATTCGGTAAAGAGTTTGAGTCAATAAGGGCCAACTGGCGGTAACTACCAATAATGATTGCTTGGCACTTACATGGGTTAACTTCTATACCGAAGTCATTAGACCAACGCAACATTCTCTCAAGCGCCGCGTTTATTACGTGAATTGAATGCTCGATTAGCCCAACTTCTGTGTGTATATAAAGCTGCAAGTCGTCGGCATAAAGATGATAACGACAATTTAACTTGGAGGTAATGGAGTTAATAAAAAGAGAAAATAATAGAGGAGACAAAATACCGCCTTGAGGGACCCCAGCAACTACATCACACCAATCAGACAGGCTCTCATCAGTGCGAACGGCCTGCTGACGCCCTCGAAGATATGAGGAGAACCACTTGTTAGCAGAAGCCGAGATATTGTACTTGGACATAAACGCAAGTAATAGGTCATGGTCAACAGCGCCGAATGCGTTACTGAAGTCTATTAGTACAAGAACGGTAACACATTTGTTTTCCATTCCATGACGAATGTCTTCCGTGACTTTTAAAAGTGCTGTACTTGTGCTATGTCCAGTGCGGAAGCCTGATTGCAACGGGTCCAGCAAATTGTACTTTGAAAGGAATAGGGAAAGCTGGGAGTGAACGATGGATTCAATTATCTTGGATAAAAACGGTAATATTGAAATGGGACGATAATGGGAAGGTAAGGTGGGATTAGAGATCTTTGGAAGTGGTAAAATGTGAGCTTTGCGCCACAAATATGGATAAGTGCTTGAGGAAAAGGAAAAGTTGATTATCTTGGAAATAGGAGTAATGAGTGTATCGATAATAAATGTTAACATAGTACGATTAATTCCGTCACAACCAGTAGCTTTTGATGTTATGGCTAAAAGGTGCTTCTTAACCGCGGCTTCCTCAACAGGTGCGAAGTAAAATATTGGAATATCGGGCTTAGGCAAACAGAGAATGCTTGAAAGGGTGTCAGCTTTTCTTTGGGGATCAATGGTTATAGTACAAGAGAAATGGCGATTAAGACTATTGACATCCACAGAAGAAGAGCTACCTAAATGTTGAGATTTGCTAATACCCAAAGTTTTAAGAAATTTTAAAGTTTCCACTGCAGAGGAGCAGGTTTTGTTGAAAATATGACGGCGTTTGAGTTTGCGACATAATTGGTTACACCTATTCCTAGCAGCTTTATACACAGACCAGTTAAGTTGCGATCGGTCATTTTTAAATTTCCGAAAGGCTCGATCCCTCTTCAGCATGGCTTTTTTCATGTCATCATTGAACCACGGGGCGGAACGGTGACTGACTTTTATTTTACGAAGAGGGGCATGGCGGTCAAAGAGATCTAAAATTAATTTGTTCATAAGTTGAACCATCTCATCAATTGTTTCTAATTCATCTATCGCGTCCCAATTTAAATTAGAGGAATCCATTGCAATCGCATTTCTATCGATGTCAGTGTAATTGCGAAGAAGAACATACTGAGGTTTGCGTTTAGGCACTTTAGCTCGATATGAGAGAAATATCAAGTCGTGGTGCGAAAACGCAGGAGCAGGTATCTGACCAAACTTGTTGACACTTTGTGTATCCGAGCAGATAATAAGGTCCAATAAAGTTGACGAGGACCTAGTGTGGTGTGTAGGACCGAGCGCTAAAATTTCCAAATTGAGAGAGTCAGTGATTTGTCGTAGTTGGTTAGACCTGGAATCTTGTCTGAGTAAACAAGTGTTGAAATCACCCATGACTATGAGATGTGTGTATTCCGAAAGCAAATCTTGAAAAATGTTCTCAAGTGTAGAGAAGTATGTTATATTGGGAGGGGAGTAGACAACGCCAATGACGACTTTTTTATCAATATTCACCTCAATAAAAAGATACTCAGGCGAATCATGAAGAGAAGAAGGAGATTGTAGAATGATTTTGTATTGAAAATGACTACGAAGATAGATGCAAACCCCACCTCCGGTTTTACCAATGCGGTCGTTTCTGATAAGGATGAATCCAGGGAGTGAAAAAGAAGTGGAAGAGAGAGATGGCTTTAACCACGATTCGGAAACTAGTACAGCGTGAACTGAATTAAGGTTAAAAGTACTGAGGAGATCTAAATGATGAGACGGAATGCTTTGAGCATTTATGTGACAGATGTTAAAGTTATTGTGGAATGGTTTCAACTCATGTGCAATAAAATTTTGAACAGGTATGAAATCATTATCAAGACTGTCAAACGAACTATACTCATCAGCTGTGTGATAGGAATCAGAGCTAGACTCCATAACCAAATAATAAAGTTATACAAAAATTTATGAATAAATTAAATACTATGAAATATATATAATACAAATTAAATAAAATCTTTTAAAAGTTGTTTTAAAAATAAAAAAAAAATGTAAAATAAAAATATAAATAAAACTATTTACCCTAATTAAAACTTATTTAAAAATACAATAGTAATAATGTGCTTATTTGCACATCCTGCTGGCTAATAAATATAAAAGTTTAAAACAAAAAAAAAAAAGTAAAAAAACCAAAAATATAACAATCACTCACAAAAAAAAAAATAAAAAAAAACAAACAGAAACGGTCTATAGTTAAAAAAAGAAAAAACAAAAGAAAGTAAAAATAATACATCAGAACGAAAACTAGTTATTACAATGATTTAAGGAGCGGTGTCAAACATAATGTATAGTTAATATTAAACTTGTAAATATTAAAATCATTTATCCAAAAATTAAAAATTACTACTCTTATGTATTTAATTAAATAATTGATTAATTAAATATATTAATTAATTCAAGTAATTGATTCAAAACAAGTATAAAACATAACCGAAGCTGTATAGCAGTGAACAATTGTCTTAACGTACTTGTCAAACTGACAAGTGTCAAATAGAGAAAAGTAAGGTTAAGTCCTATGTTTTGTTTTTTTAAAAAGAAGTTTATACATTATAATAATAACGGTAATATATCAACTGTAATGGAAATGAATATTTTAGAAACACTTGGACTGTACATATAAATGGTTACAAAAAAGTTCTGAAGTGTAAATTGACAAATATACTTTGAAAAAGAAAACAACATATTTAAGGTTTTTTCAAAACCTGTTTACGAGTGACTGGCCGACTGATGAGCTTCGATGAGGCTGTCGGGGTCACCTTTTGGAGCTGCAGTGCGGTAACATCTGTCTTGGACTGATTTGCGTTGAGGTTGGAAGGAGAATTTGTTAAAATGCTGGGATGCTTCGCCATTAAGTCTTCTAGAAGTCGTGAATCTGTGACACGCTGTACTTCGTTATATGGAAGCTTTATAAACACAGCACCAGAACGTGTCCAGCATTTGGTTAAACCAAAATGCTTCTTGGCCCTGATAAACAGATCTTGACGCACTTTGGTCAGAAACTCACTTATTACAACTGGAGATGTCTTAAGAGCCTTTTTATTATTGAAGATAATGTTTCTGACATTGAGACTATTGAAGTACACTAGGATGGGACGATGTCGTTTGTCAGATCGGGCTCCGAGCCGAAGGCAATGTTGAATAGCACTTGATTGTACATCTGACAGACCCATAAGTACCTGAACTGTACTGAGTATTGTGGAAGTCAGATTTTCACCCTCCTTCTCTTCTATACCACTGAATAACAAGGCATTTCTACGGGTTTGGTTATCCAAATCATCGACTTGAGCAGCTACATTTTGTATTAGAGATTTCAGCAATTCTAGTATATTCCACACTGATGATTTAAAGTTATTGTAATCACTTTGTAGCTTTTCCAAACTAGGCTTACCCAGGTCAGTAGATGGTGATGTGGATTTCAATTTTTCTTCAAAGTCAGTCATGCGCTTACCCAGTGATTCAGCAATGTTTCTGTGCATCTCAACAATGTCTTGTAACTTTGCCATTATAAATTATTGTGTTGTGATGTGATGTGGTGTATTAGATAAGGCCAGCAGGTTTGTGCAATTTTTTTTAAAATAGACTACACATCTAATATAGTCTTAGAAAATGAAATGCTTTGAACTTTATAATTAGAAAATTAACACTTAACACTGTTAAAAATACTGTATTCAATTTTAATTATTCAAATAAAGGAAGAGCTTAATTTTTTACAACTTTACTTTTTTGCACCTACCCACGAAAAAAGGCTTATATAAAAAGGCTTTTTATAGGCTAAGACTATATCTTGCAGTTACATGGTTAGGTTTTAATCTCAAAGTAAGTTCTATTACTTACATTGTAGTATTAATTTTTATAGATTAGGTCTTGACGCCGCAGATTACCACAAGAAATCAATGATTAGGGCTTACTGTCTAAATTTAAGTGCGACATTAAACGTGTGTTTTTAGAGGCTAAGACTATATCTTGCAGTTACATGGTTAGGTTTTAATCTCAAAGTTAGTTCTATTATTTACAGTTTAGAATAAATTGTTATAGACTAGGTCTTGACGCCGCAGATTACCACAAGAAATCAGTGATTAGGGCTTACTGGCTTAATTTAAGTGCGACATTAAACGTGTGATTTTAGAGGCTAAGACTATATCTTGCAGTTACATGGTTAGGTTTTAATCTCAAAGTAAGTTCTATTTCTTACATTGTAGAATAAATTTTTATAGATTAGGTCTTGACGCCGCAGATTACCACAAGAAATCAATGATTAGGGCGTACTGTCTAAATTTAAGTGCGACAATTAACGTGTGTTTTTATAGGCTAAGACTATATCTTGCAGTTACATGGTTAGGTTTTAATCTCAAAGTAAGTTCTATTACTTACATTGTAGAATAAATTTTTATAGATTAGGTCTTGACGCCGCAGATTTCCACAAGAAATCAATGATTAGGGCTTACTGGCTTAATTAAAGTGCGACATTAAACATGTGTTTTTAGAGGATAAGACTATATCTTGCAGTTACATGATTAGGTTTTAATCTCAAAGTAAGTTCTATTACTTACATTTTAGAATAAATTTTTATAGATTAGGTCTTGACGCCGCAGATTACCACAAGATATTAATGATTAGGGCGTACTGTCTAAATTTAAGTGCGACAATTAACGTGTGTTTTTATAGGCTAAGACTATATCTTGCAGTTACATGGTTAGGTTTTAATCTCAAAGTAAGTTCTATTACTTACATTGTAGAATAAATTTTTATAGATTAAGTCTTGACGCCGCAGATTTCCACAAGAAATGGATGATTAGGGCTTACTTTCTAAATTTAAGTGCGACATTAAACGTGTGTTTTTAGAGGGTAAGACTATATCTTTCAGTTACATGGTAAGGTTTTAATCTCAAAGTGAGTTCTATTACTTACATTTTAGAATAAATAGTTATAGATTAGGTCTTGGCGCCGCAGATTACCACAAGAAATCAATGATTAGGGCTTACTGGCTTAATTTAAGTGCGACATTAAACGTGTGTTTTTAGAGGATAAGACAATATCTTGCAGTTACATGGTTAGGTTTTAATCTCAAAGTAAGTTCTATTACTTACATTTTAGAATAAATTATTATAGATTAGATCTTGACGCCGCAGATTACCACAAGAAATCAATGATTAGGGCGTACTGTCTAAATTTAAGTGCGACATTAAACGTATGTTTTTAGAGGCTAAGACAATATCTTGCAGTTACATGGTTAGGTTTTAATCTCAAAGTCAGTTCTATTACTTACATTGTAGTATAAATTTTTATAGATTAGGTCTTGACGCCGCAGATTACCACAAGAAATCAATGATTAGGGCTTACTGGCTTAATTAAAGTGCGACATTAAACATGTGTTTTTAGAGGATAAGACTATATCTTGCAGTTACATGGTTAGGTTTTAATCTCAAAGTAAGTTCTATTACTTACATTTTAGAATAAATTGTTATAGATTAGGTCTTGACGCCGCAGATTACCACAAGAAATCAATGATTAGGGCGTACTGTCTAAATTTAAGTGCGACATTAAACGTATGTTTTTAGAGGCTAAGACAATATCTTGCCGTTACATGGTTAGGTTTTAATCTCAAAGTAATTTCTATTACTTACATTTTAGAATAAATTGTTGTAGAATAGGTCTTGGCGCCGCAGATTACCACAAGAAATCAATGATTAGGGCTTACTGTCTAAATTTAAGTGCGACATTAAACGTGTGTTTTTAGAGGATAAGACAATATCTTGCAGTTACATGGTTAGGTTTTAAACTCAAAGTAAGTTCTATTACTTACATTTTAGAATAAATTGTTATAGATTAGGTCTTGACGCCGCAGATTACCACAAGAAATCAATGATTAGGGCGTACTGTCTAAATTTAAGTGCGACAATTAACGTGTGTTTTTATAGGCTAAGACTATATCTTGCAGTTACATGGTTAGGTTTTAATCTCAAAGTAAGTTCTATTACTTACATTGTAGAATAAATTTTTATAGATTAGGTCTTGACGCCGCAGATTTCCACAAGAAATCAATGATTAGGGCTTACTGGCTTAATTAAAGTGCGACATTAAACATGTGTTTTTAGAGGATAAGGCTATATCTTGCAGTTACATGATTAGGTTTTAATCTCAAAGTAAGTTCTATTACTTACATTTTAGAATAAATTTTTATAGATTAGGTCTTGACGCCGCAGATTACCACAAGATATCAATGATTAGGGCTTACTGGCTTAATTAAAGTGCGACATTAAACATGTGTTTTTAGAGGATAAGACTATATCTTGCAGTTACATGGTTAGGTTTTAATCTCAAAGTAAGTTCTATTACTTACATTTTAGAATAAATTGTTATAGATTAGGTCTTGACGCCGCAGATTACCACAAGAAATCAATGATTAGGGCGTACTGTCTAAATTTAAGTGCGACATTAAACGTATGTTTTTAGAGGCTAAGACAATATCTTGCCGTTACATGGTTAGGTTTTAATCTCAAAGTAATTTCTATTACTTACATTTTAGAATAAATTGTTATAGATTAGGTCTTGGCGCCGCAGATTACCACAAGAAATCAATGATTAGGGCTTACTGGCTTAATTTAAGTGCGACATTATACGTGTGTTTTTAGAGGCTAAGACTATATCTTGCAGTTACATGGTTAGGTTTTAATCTCAAAGTGAGTTCCATTACTTACATTTTAGAATAAATTGTTATAGATTAGGTCTTGACGCCGCAGATTACTCAAGAAATCAATGATTAGGGCTTACTGGCTTAATTTAAGTGCGACATTAAACGTGTGTTTTTAGAGGCTAAGACTATATCTTGCAGTTACATGGTTAGGTTTTAATCTCAAAGTAAGTTCTATTATTTACAGTTTAGAATTAATTGTTATAGACTAGGTCTTGACGCCGCAGATTACCACAAGAAATCAGTGATTAGGGCTTACTGGCTTAATTTAAGTGCGACATTAAACGTGTGATTTCAGAGGCTAAGACTATATCTTGCAGTTACATGGTTAGGTTTTAATCTCAAAGTAAGTTCTATTACTTACATTGTAGAATAAATTTTTATAGATTAGGTCTTGACGCCGCAGATTACCACAAGAAATCAATGATTAGGGCGTACTGTCTAAATTTAAGTGCGACAATTAACGTGTGTTTTTATAGGCTAAGACTATATCTTGCAGTTACATGGTTAGGTTTTAATCTCAAAGTAGGTTCTATTACTTACATTGTAGAATAAATTTTTATAGATTAGGTCTTGACGCCGCAGATTTCCACAAGAAATCAATGATTAGGGCTTACTGGCTTAATTAAAGTGCGACATTAAACATGTGTTTTTAGAGGATAAGGCTATATCTTGCAGTTACATGATTAGGTTTTAATCTCAAAGTAAGTTCTATTACTTACATTTTAGCATAAATTTTTATAGATTAGGTCTTGACGCCGCAGATTACCACAAGATATCAATGATTAGGGCGTACTGTCTAAATTTAAGTGCGACAATTAACGTGTGTTTTTATAGGCTAAGACTATATCTTGCAGTTACATGGTTAGGTTTTAATCTCAAAGTAAGTTCTATTACTTACATTGTAGAATAAATTTTTATAGATTAGGTCTTGACGCCGCAGATTTCCACAAGAAATCGATGATTAGGGCTTACTTTCTAAATTTAAGTGCGACATTAAACGTGTGTTTTTAGAGGCTAAGACTATATCTTGCAGTTACATGGTTAGGTTTTAATCTCAAAGTGAGTTCCATTACTTACATTTTAGAATAAATTGTTATAGATTAGGTCTTGACGCCGCAGATTACTACAAGAAATCAATGATTAGGGCTTACTGGCTTAATTTAAGTGCGACATTAAACGTGTGTTTTTAGAGGCTAAGACTATATCTTGCAGTTACATGGTTAGGTTTTAATCTCAAAGTAAGTTCTATTATTTACAGTTTAGAATAAATTGTTATAGACTAGGTCTTGACGCCGCAGATTACCACAAGAAATCAGTGATTAGGGCTTACTGGCTTAATTTAAGTGCGACATTAAACGTGTGATTTTAGAGGCTAAGACTATATCTTGCAGTTACATGGTTAGGTTTTAATCTCAAAGTAAGTTCTATTACTTACATTGTAGAATAAATTTTTATAGATTAGGTCTTGACGCCGCAGATTACCACAAGAAATCAATGATTAGGGCGTACTGTCTAAATTTAAGTGCGAAAATTGACGTGTGTTTTTAGAGGCTAAGACTATATCTTGCAGTTACATGGTTAGGTTTTAATCTCAAAGTAAGTTCTATTACTTACATTGTAGAATAAATTTTTATAGATTAGGTCTTGACGCCGCAGATTTCCACAAGAAATCAATGATTAGGGCTTACTGGCTTAATTAAAGTGCGACATTAAACATGTGTTTTTAGAGGATAAGACTATATCTTGCAGTTACATGGTTAGGTTTTAATCTCAAAGTAAGTTCTATTACTTACATTTTAGAATAAATTTTTATAGATTAGGTCTTGACGCCGCAGATTACCACAAGATATCAATGATTAGGGCGTACTGTCTAAATTTAAGTGCGACAATTAACGTGTGTTTTTATAGGCTAAGACTATATCTTGCAGTTACATGGTTAGGTTTTAATCTCAAAGTAAGTTCTATTACTTACATTGTAGAATAAATTTTTATAGATTAGGTCTTGACGCCGCAGATTACCACAAGATATCAATGATTAGGGCGTACTGTCTAAATTTAAGTGCGACAATTAACGTGTGTTTTTATAGGCTAAGACTATATCTTGCAGTTACATGGTTAGGTTTTAATCTCAAAGTAAGTTCTATTACTTACATTGTAGAATAAATTTTTATAGATTAGGTCTTGACGCCGCAGATTTCCACAAGAAATCGATGATTAGGGCTTACTTTCTAAATTTAAGTGCGACATTAAACGTGTTTTTTTAGAGGGTAAGACTATATCTTTCAGTTACATGGTAAGGTTTTAATCTCAAAGTGAGTTCTATTACTTACATTTTAGAATAAATAGTTATAGATTAGGTCTTGACGCCGCAGATTACCACAAGAAATCAATGATTAGGACTTACTGGCTTAATTTAAGTGCGACATTAAAAGTGTGTTTTTAGAGGCTAAGACTATATCTTGCAGTTACATGTTTAGGTTTTAATCTCAAAGTAAGTTCTATTACTTACATTGTAGAATAAATTGTTATAGATTAGGTCTTGACGCCGCAGACTACCACAAGAAATCAATGAATTACTTACTGGCTTAATTTAAGTGCGACATTAAACGTGTGTTTTTAGAGGCTAAGACTATATCTTGCAGTTACATGGTTAGGTTTTAATCTCAAAGTAAGTTCTATTACTTACATTGTAGTATTAATTTTTATAGATTAGGTCTTGACGCCGCAGATTACCACAAGAAATTAATGATTAGGGCTTACTGTCTAAATTTAAGTGCGACATTAAACGTGTGTTTTTAGAGGCTAAGACTATATCTTGCAGTTACATGGTTAGGTTTTAATCTCAAAGTAAGTTCTATTATTTACAGTTTAGAATAAATTGTTATAGACTAGGTCTTGACGCCGCAGATTACCACAAGAAATCAGTGATTAGGGCTTACTGGCTTAATTTAAGTGCGACATTAAACATGTGTTTTTAGAGGATAAGACTATATCTTGCAGTTACATGATTAGGTTTTAATCTCAAAGTAAGTTCTATTACTTACATTTTAGAATAAATTTTTATAGATTAGGTCTTGACGCCGCAGATTACCACAAGAAATCAATGATTAGGGCGTACTGTCTAAATTTAAGTGCGACAATTAACGTGTGTTTTTATAGGCTAAGACTATATCTTGCAGTTACATGGTTAGGTTTTAATCTCAAAGTAAGTTCTATTACTTACATTGTAGAATAAATTTTTATAGATTAAGTCTTGACGCCGCAGATTTCCACAAGAAATCGATGATTAGGGCTTACTTTCTAAATTTAAGTGCGACATTAAACGTGTGTTTTTAGAGGGTAAGACTATATCTTTCAGTTACATGGTAAGGTTTTAATCTCAAAGTGAGTTCTATTACTTACATTTTAGAATAAATAGTTATAGATTAGGTCTTGGCGCCGCAGATTACCACAAGAAATCAATGATTAGGGCTTACTGGCTTAATTTAAGTGCGACATTAAACGTGTGTTTTTAGAGGATAAGACAATATCTTGCAGTTACATGGTTAGGTTTTAATCTCAAAGTAAGTTCTATTACTTACATTTTAGAATAAATTATTATAGATTAGATCTTGACGCCGCAGATTACCACAAGAAATCAATGATTAGGGCGTACTGTCTAAATTTAAGTGCGACATTAAACGTATGTTTTTAGAGGCTAAGACAATATCTTGCAGTTACATGGTTAGGTTTTAATCTCAAAGTCAGTTCTATTACTTACATTGTAGTATAAATTTTTATAGATTAGGTCTTGACGCCGCAGATTACCACAAGAAATCAATGATTAGGGCTTACTGGCTTAATTAAAGTGCGACATTAAACATGTGTTTTTAGAGGATAAGACTATATCTTGCAGTTACATGGTTAGGTTTTAATCTCAAAGTAAGTTCTATTACTTACATTTTAGAATAAATTGTTATAGATTAGGTCTTGACGCCGCAGATTACCACAAGAAATCAATGATTAGGGCGTACTGTCTAAATTTAAGTGCGACATTAAACGTATGTTTTTAGAGGCTAAGACAATATCTTGCCGTTACATGGTTAGGTTTTAATCTCAAAGTAATTTCTATTACTTACATTTTAGAATAAATTGTTGTAGATTAGGTCTTGGCGCCGCAGATTACCACAAGAAATCAATGATTAGGGCTTACTGTCTAAATTTAAGTGCGACATTAAACGTGTGTTTTTAGAGGATAAGACAATATCTTGCAGTTACATGGTTAGGTTTTAAACTCAAAGTAAGTTCTATTACTTACATTTTAGAATAAATTGTTATAGATTAGGTCTTGACGCCGCAGATTACCACAAGAAATCAATGATTAGGGCGTACTGTCTAAATTTAAGTGCGACAATTAACGTGTGTTTTTATAGGCTAAGACTATATCTTGCAGTTACATGGTTAGGTTTTAATCTCAAAGTAAGTTCTATTACTTACATTGTAGAATAAATTTTTATAGATTAGGTCTTGGCGCCGCAGATTTCCACAAGAAATCAATGATTAGGGCTTACTGGCTTAATTAAAGTGCGACATTAAACATGTGTTTTTAGAGGATAAGGCTATATCTTGCAGTTACATGATTAGGTTTTAATCTCAAAGTAAGTTCTATTACTTACATTTTAGAATAAATTTTTATAGATTAGGTCTTGACGCCGCAGATTACCACAAGATATCAATGATTAGGGCTTACTGGCTTAATTAAAGTGCGACATTAAACATGTGTTTTTAGAGGATAAGACTATATCTTGCAGTTACATGGTTAGGTTTTAATCTCAAAGTAAGTTCTATTACTTACATTTTAGAATAAATTGTTATAGATTAGGTCTTGACGCCGCAGATTACCACAAGAAATCAATGATTAGGGCGTACTGTCTAAATTTAAGTGCGACATTAAACGTATGTTTTTAGAGGCTAAGACAATATCTTGCCGTTACATGGTTAGGTTTTAATCTCAAAGTAATTTCTATTACTTACATTTTAGAATAAATTGTTATAGATTAGGTCTTGGCGCCGCAGATTACCACAAGAAATCAATGATTAGGGCTTACTGGCTTAATTTAAGTGCGACATTATACGTGTGTTTTTAGAGGCTAAGACTATATCTTGCAGTTACATGGTTAGGTTTTAATCTCAAAGTGAGTTCCATTACTTACATTTTAGAATAAATTGTTATAGATTAGGTCTTGACGCCGCAGATTACTACAAGAAATCAATGATTAGGGCTTACTGGCTTAATTTAAGTGCGACATTAAACGTGTGTTTTTAGAGGCTAAGACTATATCTTGCAGTTACATGGTTAGGTTTTAATCTCAAAGTAAGTTCTATTATTTACAGTTTAGAATAAATTGTTATAGACTAGGTCTTGACGCCGCAGATTACCACAAGAAATCAGTGATTAGGGCTTACTGGCTTAATTTAAGTGCGACATTAAACGTGTGATTTTAGAGGCTAAGACTATATCTTGCAGTTACATGGTTAGGTTTTAATCTCAAAGTAAGTTCTATTACTTACATTTTAGAATAAATTGTTATAGATTAGGTCTTGACGCCGCAGATTACCACAAGAAATCAATGATTAGGGCGTACTGTCTAAATTTAAGTGCGACAATTAACGTGTGTTTTTATAGGCTAAGACTATATCTTGCAGTTACATGGTTAGGTTTTAATCTCAAAGTAAGTTCTATTACTTACATTGTAGAATAAATTTTTATAGATTAGGTCTTGACGCCGCAGATTTCCACAAGAAATCAATGATTAGGGCTTACTGGCTTAATTAAAGTGCGACATTAAACATGTGTTTTTAGAGGATAAGGCTATATCTTGCAGTTACATGATTAGGTTTTAATCTCAAAGTAAGTTCTATTACTTACATTTTAGAATAAATTTTTATAGATTAGGTCTTGACGCCGCAGATTACCACAAGATATCAATGATTAGGGCTTACTGGCTTAATTAAAGTGCGACATTAAACATGTGTTTTTAGAGGATAAGACTATATCTTGCAGTTACATGGTTAGGTTTTAATCTCAAAGTAAGTTCTATTACTTACATTTTAGAATAAATTGTTATAGATTAGGTCTTGACGCCGCAGATTACCACAAGAAATCAATGATTAGGGCGTACTGTCTAAATTTAAGTGCGACATTAAACGTATGTTTTTAGAGGCTAAGACAATATCTTGCCGTTACATGGTTAGGTTTTAATCTCAAAGTAATTTCTATTACTTACATTTTAGAATAAATTGTTATAGATTAGGTCTTGGCGCCGCAGATTACCACAAGAAATCAATGATTAGGGCTTACTGGCTTAATTTAAGTGCGACATTATACGTGTGTTTTTAGAGGCTAAGACTATATCTTGCAGTTACATGGTTAGGTTTTAATCTCAAAGTGAGTTCCATTACTTACATTTTAGAATAAATTGTTATAGATTAGGTCTTGACGCCGCAGATTACTCAAGAAATCAATGATTAGGGCTTACTGGCTTAATTTAAGTGCGACATTAAACGTGTGTTTTTAGAGGCTAAGACTATATCTTGCAGTTACATGGTTAGGTTTTAATCTCAAAGTAAGTTCTATTATTTACAGTTTAGAATTAATTGTTATAGACTAGGTCTTGACGCCGCAGATTACCACAAGAAATCAGTGATTAGGGCTTACTGGCTTAATTTAAGTGCGACATTAAACGTGTGATTTCAGAGGCTAAGACTATATCTTGCAGTTACATGGTTAGGTTTTAATCTCAAAGTAAGTTCTATTACTTACATTGTAGAATAAATTTTTATAGATTAGGTCTTGACGCCGCAGATTACCACAAGAAATCAATGATTAGGGCGTACTGTCTAAATTTAAGTGCGACAATTAACGTGTGTTTTTATAGGCTAAGACTATATCTTGCAGTTACATGGTTAGGTTTTAATCTCAAAGTAGGTTCTATTACTTACATTGTAGAATAAATTTTTATAGATTAGGTCTTGACGCCGCAGATTTCCACAAGAAATCAATGATTAGGGCTTACTGGCTTAATTAAAGTGCGACATTAAACATGTGTTTTTAGAGGATAAGGCTATATCTTGCAGTTACATGATTAGGTTTTAATCTCAAAGTAAGTTCTATTACTTACATTTTAGCATAAATTTTTATAGATTAGGTCTTGACGCCGCAGATTACCACAAGATATCAATGATTAGGGCGTACTGTCTAAATTTAAGTGCGACAATTAACGTGTGTTTTTATAGGCTAAGACTATATCTTGCAGTTACATGGTTAGGTTTTAATCTCAAAGTAAGTTCTATTACTTACATTGTAGAATAAATTTTTATAGATTAGGTCTTGACGCCGCAGATTTCCACAAGAAATCGATGATTAGGGCTTACTTTCTAAATTTAAGTGCGACATTAAACGTGTGTTTTTAGAGGCTAAGACTATATCTTGCAGTTACATGGTTAGGTTTTAATCTCAAAGTGAGTTCCATTACTTACATTTTAGAATAAATTGTTATAGATTAGGTCTTGACGCCGCAGATTACTACAAGAAATCAATGATTAGGGCTTACTGGCTTAATTTAAGTGCGACATTAAACGTGTGTTTTTAGAGGCTAAGACTATATCTTGCAGTTACATGGTTAGGTTTTAATCTCAAAGTAAGTTCTATTATTTACAGTTTAGAATAAATTGTTATAGACTAGGTCTTGACGCCGCAGATTACCACAAGAAATCAGTGATTAGGGCTTACTGGCTTAATTTAAGTGCGACATTAAACGTGTGATTTTAGAGGCTAAGACTATATCTTGCAGTTACATGGTTAGGTTTTAATCTCAAAGTAAGTTCTATTACTTACATTGTAGAATAAATTTTTATAGATTAGGTCTTGACGCCGCAGATTACCACAAGAAATCAATGATTAGGGCGTACTGTCTAAATTTAAGTGCGAAAATTGACGTGTGTTTTTAGAGGCTAAGACTATATCTTGCAGTTACATGGTTAGGTTTTAATCTCAAAGTAAGTTCTATTACTTACATTGTAGAATAAATTTTTATAGATTAGGTCTTGACGCCGCAGATTTCCACAAGAAATCAATGATTAGGGCTTACTGGCTTAATTAAAGTGCGACATTAAACATGTGTTTTTAGAGGATAAGACTATATCTTGCAGTTACATGGTTAGGTTTTAATCTCAAAGTAAGTTCTATTACTTACATTTTAGAATAAATTTTTATAGATTAGGTCTTGACGCCGCAGATTACCACAAGATATCAATGATTAGGGCGTACTGTCTAAATTTAAGTGCGACAATTAACGTGTGTTTTTATAGGCTAAGACTATATCTTGCAGTTACATGGTTAGGTTTTAATCTCAAAGTAAGTTCTATTACTTACATTGTAGAATAAATTTTTATAGATTAGGTCTTGACGCCGCAGATTACCACAAGATATCAATGATTAGGGCGTACTGTCTAAATTTAAGTGCGACAATTAACGTGTGTTTTTATAGGCTAAGACTATATCT
This sequence comes from Melinaea menophilus ssp. n. AW-2005, assembly GCA_918358695.1. Lineage (NCBI taxonomy): Eukaryota > Metazoa > Arthropoda > Insecta > Lepidoptera > Nymphalidae > Melinaea > Melinaea menophilus. The sequence goes on along the minus strand of OU911041.1, from coordinate 25,956,309 downwards.
TGCAGTTACATGGTTAGGTTTTAATCTCAAAGTAAGTTCTATTACTTACATTGTAGAATAAATTTTTATAGATTAGGTCTTGACGCCGCAGATTTCCACAAGAAATCGATGATTAGGGCTTACTTTCTAAATTTAAGTGCGACATTAAACGTGTTTTTTTAGAGGGTAAGACTATATCTTTCAGTTACATGGTAAGGTTTTAATCTCAAAGTGAGTTCTATTACTTACATTTTAGAATAAATAGTTATAGATTAGGTCTTGACGCCGCAGATTACCACAAGAAATCAATGATTAGGACTTACTGGCTTAATTTAAGTGCGACATTAAAAGTGTGTTTTTAGAGGCTAAGACTATATCTTGCAGTTACATGTTTAGGTTTTAATCTCAAAGTAAGTTCTATTACTTACATTGTAGAATAAATTGTTATAGATTAGGTCTTGACGCCGCAGACTACCACAAGAAATCAATGAATTACTTACTGGCTTAATTTAAGTGCGACATTAAACGTGTGTTTTTAGAGGCTAAGACTATATCTTGCAGTTACATGGTTAGGTTTTAATCTCAAAGTAAGTTCTATTACTTACATTTTAGTATTAATTGTTATAGATTAGGTCTTGACGCCGCAGATTACCACAAGAAATTAATGATTAGGGCTTACTGTCTAAATTAAAGTGCGACATTAAACGTGTGTTTTTAGAGGCTAAGACTATATCTTGCAGTTACATGGTTAGGTTTTAATCTCAAAGTAAGTTCTATTATTTACAGTTTAGAATAAATTGTTATAGACTAGGTCTTGACGCCGCAGATTACCACAAGAAATCAGTGATTAGGGCTTACTGGCTTAATTAAAGTGCGACATTAAACATGTGTTTTTAGAGGATAAGACTATATCTTGCAGTTACATGATTAGGTTTTAATCTCAAAGTAAGTTCTATTACTTACATTTTAGAATAAATTTTTATAGATTAGGTCTTGACGCCGCAGATTACCACAAGATATCAATGATTAGGGCGTACTGTCTAAATTTAAGTGCGACAATTAACGTGTGTTTTTATAGGCTAAGACTATATCTTGCAGTTACATGGTTAGGTTTTAATCTCAAAGTAAGTTCTATTACTTACATTGTAGAATAAATTTTTATAGATTAAGTCTTGACGCCGCAGATTTCCACAAGAAATCGATGATTAGGGCTTACTTTCTAAATTTAAGTGCGACATTAAACGTGTGTTTTTAGAGGGTAAGACTATATCTTTCAGTTACATGGTAAGGTTTTAATCTCAAAGTGAGTTCTATTACTTACATTTTAGAATAAATAGTTATAGATTAGGTCTTGGCGCCGCAGATTACCACAAGAAATCAATGATTAGGGCTTACTGGCTTAATTTAAGTGCGACATTAAACGTGTGTTTTTAGAGGATAAGACAATATCTTGCAGTTACATGGTTAGGTTTTAATCTCAAAGTAAGTTCTATTACTTACATTTTAGAATAAATTATTATAGATTAGATCTTGACGCCGCAGATTACCACAAGAAATCAATGATTAGGGCGTACTGTCTAAATTTAAGTGCGACATTAAACGTATGTTTTTAGAGGCTAAGACAATATCTTGCAGTTACATGGTTAGGTTTTAATCTCAAAGTCAGTTCTATTACTTACATTGTAGTATAAATTTTTATAGATTAGGTCTTGACGCCGCAGATTACCACAAGAAATCAATGATTAGGGCTTACTGGCTTAATTAAAGTGCGACATTAAACATGTGTTTTTAGAGGATAAGACTATATCTTGCAGTTACATGGTTAGGTTTTAATCTCAAAGTAAGTTCTATTACTTACATTTTAGAATAAATTGTTATAGATTAGGTCTTGACGCCGCAGATTACCACAAGAAATCAATGATTAGGGCGTACTGTCTAAATTTAAGTGCGACATTAAACGTATGTTTTTAGAGGCTAAGACAATATCTTGCCGTTACATGGTTAGGTTTTAATCTCAAAGTAATTTCTATTACTTACATTTTAGAATAAATTGTTGTAGATTAGGTCTTGGCGCCGCAGATTACCACAAGAAATCAATGATTAGGGCTTACTGTCTAAATTTAAGTGCGACATTAAACGTGTGTTTTTAGAGGATAAGACAATATCTTGCAGTTACATGGTTAGGTTTTAAACTCAAAGTAAGTTCTATTACTTACATTTTAGAATAAATTGTTATAGATTAGGTCTTGACGCCGCAGATTACCACAAGAAATCAATGATTAGGGCGTACTGTCTAAATTTAAGTGCGACAATTAACGTGTGTTTTTATAGGCTAAGACTATATCTTGCAGTTACATGGTTAGGTTTTAATCTCAAAGTAAGTTCTATTACTTACATTGTAGAATAAATTTTTATAGATTAGGTCTTGGCGCCGCAGATTTCCACAAGAAATCAATGATTAGGGCTTACTGGCTTAATTAAAGTGCGACATTAAACATGTGTTTTTAGAGGATAAGGCTATATCTTGCAGTTACATGATTAGGTTTTAATCTCAAAGTAAGTTCTATTACTTACATTTTAGAATAAATTTTTATAGATTAGGTCTTGACGCCGCAGATTACCACAAGATATCAATGATTAGGGCTTACTGGCTTAATTAAAGTGCGACATTAAACATGTGTTTTTAGAGGATAAGACTATATCTTGCAGTTACATGGTTAGGTTTTAATCTCAAAGTAAGTTCTATTACTTACATTTTAGAATAAATTGTTATAGATTAGGTCTTGACGCCGCAGATTACCACAAGAAATCAATGATTAGGGCGTACTGTCTAAATTTAAGTGCGACATTAAACGTATGTTTTTAGAGGCTAAGACAATATCTTGCCGTTACATGGTTAGGTTTTAATCTCAAAGTAATTTCTATTACTTACATTTTAGAATAAATTGTTATAGATTAGGTCTTGGCGCCGCAGATTACCACAAGAAATCAATGATTAGGGCTTACTGGCTTAATTTAAGTGCGACATTATACGTGTGTTTTTAGAGGCTAAGACTATATCTTGCAGTTACATGGTTAGGTTTTAATCTCAAAGTGAGTTCCATTACTTACATTTTAGAATAAATTGTTATAGATTAGGTCTTGACGCCGCAGATTACTACAAGAAATCAATGATTAGGGCTTACTGGCTTAATTTAAGTGCGACATTAAACGTGTGTTTTTAGAGGCTAAGACTATATCTTGCAGTTACATGGTTAGGTTTTAATCTCAAAGTAAGTTCTATTATTTACAGTTTAGAATAAATTGTTATAGACTAGGTCTTGACGCCGCAGATTACCACAAGAAATCAGTGATTAGGGCTTACTGGCTTAATTTAAGTGCGACATTAAACGTGTGATTTCAGAGGCTAAGACTATATCTTGCAGTTACATGGTTAGGTTTTAATCTCAAAGTAAGTTCTATTACTTACATTGTAGAATAAATTTTTATAGATTAGGTCTTGACGCCGCAGATTACCACAAGAAATCAATGATTAGGGCGTACTGTCTAAATTTAAGTGCGACAATTAACGTGTGTTTTTATAGGCTAAGACTATATCTTGCAGTTACATGGTTAGGTTTTAATCTCAAAGTAAGTTCTATTACTTACATTGTAGAATAAATTTTTATAGATTTGGTCTTGACGCCGCAGATTTCCACAAGAAATCAATGATTAGGGCTTACTGGCTTAATTAAAGTGCGACATTAAACATGTGTTTTTAGAGGATAAGGCTATATCTTGCAGTTACATGATTAGGTTTTAATCTCAAAGTAAGTTCTATTACTTACATTTTAGAATAAATTTTTATAGATTAGGTCTTGACGCCGCAGATTACCACAAGATATCAATGATTAGGGCTTACTGGCTTAATTAAAGTGCGACATTAAACATGTGTTTTTAGAGGATAAGACTATATCTTGCAGTTACATGGTTAGGTTTTAATCTCAAAGTAAGTTCTATTACTTACATTTTAGAATAAATTGTTATAGATTAGGTCTTGGCGCCGCAGATTACCACAAGAAATCAATGATTAGGGCTTACTGGCTTAATTTAAGTGCGACATTATACGTGTGTTTTTAGAGGCTAAGACTATATCTTGCAGTTACATGGTTAGGTTTTAATCTCAAAGTGAGTTCCATTACTTACATTTTAGAATAAATTGTTATAGATTAGGTCTTGACGCCGCAGATTACTACAAGAAATCAATGATTAGGGCTTACTGGCTTAATTTAAGTGCGACATTAAACGTGTGTTTTTAGAGGCTAAGACTATATCTTGCAGTTACATGGTTAGGTTTTAATCTCAAAGTAAGTTCTATTATTTACAGTTTAGAATAAATTGTTATAGACTAGGTCTTGACGCCGCAGATTACCACAAGAAATCAGTGATTAGGGCTTACTGGCTTAATTTAAGTGCGACATTAAACGTGTGTTTTTAGAGGCTAAGACTATATCTTGCAGTTACATGGTTAGGTTTTAATCTCAAAGTAAGTTCTATTACTTACATTTTAGAATAAATTTTTAAAGATTTGGTCTTAATGCCGCAGATTTCCACAAGAAATCGATGATTAGGGCTTACTTTCTAAATTTAAGTTCGACATTAAACATGTGTTTTTAGAGGCTAAGACTATATCTTTCAGTTACATGGTGAGGTTTTAATCTCAAAGTGAGTTCCATTACTTACATTTTAGAATAAATTGTTATAGATTAGGTCTTGACGCCGCAAATTACTACAAGAAATCAATGATTAGGGCGTACTGTCTAAATTTAAGTGCGACATTAAACGTATGTTTTTAGAGGCTAAGACAATATCTTGCAGTTACATGGTTAGGTTTTAATCTCAAAGTAATTTCTATTACTTACATTTTGAATAAATTGTTATAGATTAGGTCTTGACGCCGCAGATTACCACAAGAAATCAATGATTAGGACTTACTGGCTTAATTTAAGTGCGACATTAAAAGTGTGTTTTTAGAGGCTAAGACTATATCTTGCAGTTACATGGTTAGGTTTTAATCTCGAAGTAAGTTCTATTACTTACATTGTAGAATAAATTGTTATAGATTAGGTCTTGACGCCGCAGACTACCACAAGAAATCAATGAATAGGGCTTACTGGCTTAATTTAAGTGCGACATTAAACGTGTGTTTTTAGAGGCTAAGACTATATCTTGCAGTTACATGGTTAGGTTTTAATCTCAAAGTAAGTTCTATTACTTACATTGTAGTATTAATTTTTATAGATTAGGTCTTGACGCCGCAGATTACCACAAGAAATCAATGATTAGGGCTTTTTGTCTAAATTTAAGTGCGACATTAAACGTGTGTTTTTAGAGGCTAAGACTATATCTTGCAGTTACATGGTTAGGTTTTAATCTCAAAGTAAGTTCTATTATTTACAGTTTAGAATAAATTGTTATAGACTAGGTCTTGACGCCGCAGATTACCACAAGAAATCAGTGATTAGGGCTTACTGGCTTAATTTAAGTGCGACATTAAACGTGTGATTTTAGAGGCTAAGACTATATCTTGCAGTTACATGGTTAGGTTTTAATCTCAAAGTAAGTTCTATTACTTACATTGTAGAATAAATTTTTATAGATTAGGTCTTGACGCCGCAGATTTCCACAAGAAATCGATGATTAGGGCTTACTTTCTAAATTTAAGTGCGACATTAAACGTGTGTTTTTAGAGGGTAAGACTATATCTTTCAGTTACATGGTAAGGTTTTAATCTCAAAGTGAGTTCTATTACTTACATTTTAGAATAAATAGTTATAGATTAGGTCTTGGCGCCGCAGATTACCACAAGAAATCAATGATTAGGGCTTACTGGCGTAATTTAAGTGCGACATTAAACGTGTGTTTTTAGAGGATAAGACAATATCTTGCAGTTACATGGTTAGGTTTAAATCTCAAAGTAAGTTCTATTACTTACATTTTAGAATAAATTATTATAGATTAGATCTTGACGCCGCAGATTACTACAAGAAATCAATGATTAGGGCGTACTGTCTAAATTTAAGTGCGACATTAAACGTATGTTTTTAGAGGCTAAGACAATATCTTGCAGTTACATGGTTAGGTTTTAATCTCAAAGTAATTTCTATTACTTACATTTTGAATAAATTGTTATAGATTAGGTCTTGACGCCGCAGATTACCACAAGAAATCAATGATTAGGACTTACTGGCTTAATTTAAGTGCGACATTAAAAGTGTGTTTTTAGAGGCTAAGACTATATCTTGCAGTTACATGGTTAGATTTTAATCTCGAAGTAAGTTCTATTACTTACATTGTAGAATAAATTGTTATAGATTAGGTCTTGACGCCGCAGACTACCACAAGAAATCAATGAATAGGGCTTACTGGCTTAATTTAAGTGCGACATTAAACGTGTGTTTTTAGAGGATAAGACAATATCTTGCAGTTACATGGTTAGGTTTTAATCTCAAAGTAAGTTCTATTACTTACATTTTAGAATAAATTATTATAGATTAGATCTTGACGCCGCAGATTACCACAAGAAATCAATGATTAGGGCGTACTGTCTAAATTTAAGTGCGACATTAAACGTATGTTTTTAGAGGCTAAGACAATATCTTGCAGTTACATGGTTAGGTTTTAATCTCAAAGTCAGTTCTATTACTTACATTGTAGTATAAATTTTTATAGATTAGGTCTTGACGCCGCAGATTACCACAAGAAATCAATGATTAGGGCTTACTGGCTTAATTAAAGTGCGACATTAAACATGTGTTTTTAGAGGATAAGACTATATCTTGCAGTTACATGGTTAGGTTTTAATCTCAAAGTAAGTTCTATTACTTACATTTTAGAATAAATTGTTATAGATTAGGTCTTGACGCCGCAAATTACCACAAGAAATCAATGATTAGGGCGTACTGTCTAAATTTAAGTGCGACATTAAACGTATGTTTTTAGAGGCTAAGACAATATCTTGCCGTTACATGGTTAGGTTTTAATCTCAAAGTAATTTCTATTACTTACATTTTAGAATAAATTGTTGTAGATTAGGTCTTGGCGCCGCAGATTACCACAAGAAATCAATGATTAGGGCTTACTGTCTAAATTTAAGTGCGACATTAAACGTGTGTTTTTAGAGGATAAGACAATATCTTGCAGTTACATGGTTAGGTTTTAAACTCAAAGTAAGTTCTATTACTTACATTTTAGAATAAATTGTTATAGATTAGGTCTTGACGCCGCAGATTACCACAAGAAATCAATGATTAGGGCGTACTGTCTAAATTTAAGTGCGACAATTAACGTGTGTTTTTATAGGCTAAGACTATATCTTGCAGTTACATGGTTAGGTTTTAATCTCAAAGTAAGTTCTATTACTTACATTGTAGAATAAATTTTTATAGATTAGGTCTTGACGCCGCAGATTTCCACAAGAAATCAATGATTAGGGCTTACTGGCTTAATTAAAGTGCGACATTAAACATGTGTTTTTAGAGGATAAGGCTATATCTTGCAGTTACATGATTAGGTTTTAATCTCAAAGTAAGTTCTATTACTTACATTTTAGAATAAATTTTTATAGATTAGGTCTTGACGCCGCAGATTACCACAAGATATCAATGATTAGGGCTTACTGGCTTAATTAAAGTGCGACATTAAACATGTGTTTTTAGAGGATAAGACTATATCTTGCAGTTACATGGTTAGGTTTTAATCTCAAAGTAAGTTCTATTACTTACATTTTAGAATAAATTGTTATAGATTAGGTCTTGACGCCGCAGATTACCACAAGAAATCAATGATTAGGGCGTACTGTCTAAATTTAAGTGCGACATTAAACGTATGTTTTTAGAGGCTAAGACAATATCTTGCCGTTACATGGTTAGGTTTTAATCTCAAAGTAATTTCTATTACTTACATTTTAGAATAAATTGTTATAGATTAGGTCTTGGCGCCGCAGATTACCACAAGAAATCAATGATTAGGGCTTACTGGCTTAATTTAAGTGCGACATTATACGTGTGTTTTTAGAGGCTAAGACTATATCTTGCAGTTACATGGTTAGGTTTTAATCTCAAAGTGAGTTCCATTACTTACATTTTAGAATAAATTGTTATAGATTAGGTCTTGACGCCGCAGATTACTACAAGAAATCAATGATTAGGGCTTACTGGCTTAATTTAAGTGCGACATTAAACGTGTGTTTTTAGAGGCTAAGACTATATCTTGCAGTTACATGGTTAGGTTTTAATCTCAAAGTAAGTTCTATTATTTACAGTTTAGAATAAATTGTTATAGACTAGGTCTTGACGCCGCAGATTACCACAAGAAATCAGTGATTAGGGCTTACTGGCTTAATTTAAGTGCGACATTAAACGTGTGATTTCAGAGGCTAAGACTATATCTTGCAGTTACATGGTTAGGTTTTAATCTCAAAGTAAGTTCTATTACTTACATTGTAGAATAAATTTTTATAGATTAGGTCTTGACGCCGCAGATTACCACAAGAAATCAATGATTAGGGCGTACTGTCTAAATTTAAGTGCGACAATTAACGTGTGTTTTTATAGGCTAAGACTATATCTTGCAGTTACATGGTTAGGTTTTAATCTCAAAGTAAGTTCTATTACTTACATTGTAGAATAAATTTTTATAGATTAGGTCTTGACGCCGCAGATTTCCACAAGAAATCAATGATTAGGGCTTACTGGCTTAATTAAAGTGCGACATTAAACATGTGTTTTTAGAGGATAAGGCTATATCTTGCAGTTACATGATTAGGTTTTAATCTCAAAGTAAGTTCTATTACTTACATTTTAGAATAAATTTTTATAGATTAGGTCTTGACGCCGCAGATTACCACAAGATATCAATGATTAGGGCTTACTGGCTTAATTAAAGTGCGACATTAAACATGTGTTTTTAGAGGATAAGACTATATCTTGCAGTTACATGGTTAGGTTTTAATCTCAAAGTAAGTTCTATTACTTACATTTTAGAATAAATTGTTATAGATTAGGTCTTGGCGCCGCAGATTACCACAAGAAATCAATGATTAGGGCTTACTGGCTTAATTTAAGTGCGACATTATACGTGTGTTTTTAGAGGCTAAGACTATATCTTGCAGTTACATGGTTAGGTTTTAATCTCAAAGTGAGTTCCATTACTTACATTTTAGAATAAATTGTTATAGATTAGGTCTTGACGCCGCAGATTACTACAAGAAATCAATGATTAGGGCTTACTGGCTTAATTTAAGTGCGACATTAAACGTGTGTTTTTAGAGGCTAAGACTATATCTTGCAGTTACATGGTTAGGTTTTAATCTCAAAGTAAGTTCTATTATTTACAGTTTAGAATAAATTGTTATAGACTAGGTCTTGACGCCGCAGATTACCACAAGAAATCAGTGATTAGGGCTTACTGGCTTAATTTAAGTGCGACATTAAACGTGTGTTTTTAGAGGCTAAGACTATATCTTGCAGTTACATGGTTAGGTTTTAATCTCAAAGTAAGTTCTATTACTTACATTTTAGAATAAATTTTTAAAGATTTGGTCTTAATGCCGCAGATTTCCACAAGAAATCGATGATTAGGGCTTACTTTCTAAATTTAAGTTCGACATTAAACATGTGTTTTTAGAGGCTAAGACTATATCTTTCAGTTACATGGTGAGGTTTTAATCTCAAAGTGAGTTCCATTACTTACATTTTAGAATAAATTGTTATAGATTAGGTCTTGACGCCGCAAATTACTACAAGAAATCAATGATTAGGGCGTACTGTCTAAATTTAAGTGCGACATTAAACGTATGTTTTTAGAGGCTAAGACAATATCTTGCAGTTACATGGTTAGGTTTTAATCTCAAAGTAATTTCTATTACTTACATTTTGAATAAATTGTTATAGATTAGGTCTTGACGCCGCAGATTACCACAAGAAATCAATGATTAGGACTTACTGGCTTAATTTAAGTGCGACATTAAAAGTGTGTTTTTAGAGGCTAAGACTATATCTTGCAGTTACATGGTTAGGTTTTAATCTCGAAGTAAGTTCTATTACTTACATTGTAGAATAAATTGTTATAGATTAGGTCTTGACGCCGCAGACTACCACAAGAAATCAATGAATAGGGCTTACTGGCTTAATTTAAGTGCGACATTAAACGTGTGTTTTTAGAGGCTAAGACTATATCTTGCAGTTACATGGTTAGGTTTTAATCTCAAAGTAAGTTCTATTACTTACATTGTAGTATTAATTTTTATAGATTAGGTCTTGACGCCGCAGATTACCACAAGAAATCAATGATTAGGGCTTTTTGTCTAAATTTAAGTGCGACATTAAACGTGTGTTTTTAGAGGCTAAGACTATATCTTGCAGTTACATGGTTAGGTTTTAATCTCAAAGTAAGTTCTATTATTTACAGTTTAGAATAAATTGTTATAGACTAGGTCTTGACGCCGCAGATTACCACAAGAAATCAGTGATTAGGGCTTACTGGCTTAATTTAAGTGCGACATTAAACGTGTGATTTTAGAGGCTAAGACTATATCTTGCAGTTACATGGTTAGGTTTTAATCTCAAAGTAAGTTCTATTACTTACATTGTAGAATAAATTTTTATAGATTAGGTCTTGACGCCGCAGATTTCCACAAGAAATCAATGATTAGGGCTTACTGGCGTAATTTAAGTGCGACATTAAACGTGTGTTTTTAGAGGATAAGACAATATCTTGCAGTTACATGGTTAGGTTTAAATCTCAAAGTAAGTTCTATTACTTACATTTTAGAATAAATTATTATAGATTAGATCTTGACGCCGCAGATTACTACAAGAAATCAATGATTAGGGCGTACTGTCTAAATTTAAGTGCGACATTAAACGTATGTTTTTAGAGGCTAAGACAATATCTTGCAGTTACATGGTTAGGTTTTAATCTCAAAGTAATTTCTATTACTTACATTTTGAATAAATTGTTATAGATTAGGTCTTGACGCCGCAGATTACCACAAGAAATCAATGATTAGGACTTACTGGCTTAATTTAAGTGCGACATTAAAAGTGTGTTTTTAGAGGCTAAGACTATATCTTGCAGTTACATGGTTAGATTTTAATCTCGAAGTAAGTTCTATTACTTACATTGTAGAATAAATTGTTATAGATTAGGTCTTGACGCCGCAGACTACCACAAGAAATCAATGAATAGGGCTTACTGGCTTAATTTAAGTGCGACATTAAACGTGTGTTTTTAGAGGCTAAGACTATATCTTGCAGTTACATGGTTAGGTTTTAATCTCAAAGTAAGTTCTATTACTTACATTGTAGTATTAATTTTTATAGATTAGGTCTTGACGCCGCAGATTACCACAAGAAATCAATGATTAGGGCTTTTTGTCTAAATTTAAGTGCGACATTAAACGTGTGTTTTTAGAGGCTAAGACTATATCTTGCAGTTACATGGTTAGGTTTTAATCTCAAAGTAAGTTCTATTATTTACAGTTTAGAATAAATTGTTATAGACTAGGTCTTGACGCCGCAGATTACCACAAGAAATCAGTGATTAGGGCTTACTGGCTTAATTTAAGTGCGACATTAAACGTGTGATTTCAGAGGCTAAGACTATATCTTGCAGTTACATGGTTAGGTTTTAATCTCAAAGTAAGTTCTATTACTTACATTGTAGAATAAATTTTTATAGATTAGGTCTTGACGCCGCAGATTACCACAAGAAATCAATGATTAGGGCGTACTGTCTAAATTTAAGTGCGACAATTAACGTGTGTTTTTATAGGCTAAGACTATATCTTGCAGTTACATGGTTAGGTTTTAATCTCAAAGTAAGTTCTATTACTTACATTGTAGAATAAATTTTTATAGATTAGGTCTTGACGCCGCAGATTTCCACAAGAAATCAATGATTAGGGCTTACTGGCTTAATTAAAGTGCGACATTAAACATGTGTTTTTCGAGGATAAGGCTATATCTTGCAGTTACATGATTAGGTTTTAATCTCAAAGTAAGTTCTATTACTTACATTTTAGCATAAATTTTTATAGATTAGGTCTTGACGCCGCAGATTACCACAAGATATCAATGATTAGGGCGTACTGTCTAAATTTAAGTGCGACAATTAACGTGTGTTTTTATAGGCTAAGACTATATCTTGCAGTTACATGGTTAGGTTTTAATCTCAAAGTAAGTTCTATTACTTACATATTAGAATAAATTGTTATAGATTAGGTCTTGACGCCGCAGATTACCACAAGATATCAATGATTAGGGCGTACTGTCTAAATTTAAGTGCGACAATTAACGTGTGTTTTTATAGGCTAAGACTATATCTTGCAGTTACATGGTTAGGTTTTAATCTCAAAGTAAGTTCTATTACTTACATTGTAGAATAAATTTTTATAGATTAGGTCTTGACGCCGCAGATTTCCACAAGAAATCGATGATTAGGGCTTACTTTCTAAATTTAAGTGCGACATTAAACGTGTGTTTTTAGAGGCTAAGACTATATCTTGCAGTTACATGGTTAGGTTTTAATCTCAAAGTGAGTTCCATTACTTACATTTTAGAATAAATTGTTATAGATTAGGTCTTGACGCCGCAGATTACTACAAGAAATCAATGATTAGGGCTTACTGGCTTAATTTAAGTGCGACATTAAACGTGTGTTTTTAGAGGCTAAGACTATATCTTGCAGTTACATGGTTAGGTTTTAATCTCAAAGTAAGTTCTATTATTTACAGTTTAGAATAAATTGTTATAGACTAGGTCTTGACGCCGCAGATTACCACAAGAAATCAGTAATTAGGGCTTACTGGCTTAATTTAAGTGCGACATTAAACGTGTGATTTTAGAGGCTAAGACTATATCTTGCAGTTACATGGTTAGGTTTTAATCTCAAAGTAAGTTCTATTACTTACATTGTAGAATAAATTTTTATAGATTAGGTCTTGACGCCGCAGATTACCACAAGATATCAATGATTAGGGCGTACTGTCTAAATTTAAGTGCGACAATTAACGTGTGTTTTTATAGGCTAAGACTATATCTTGCAGTTACATGGTTAGGTTTTAATCTCAAAGTAAGTTCTATTACTTACATTGTAGAATAAATTTTTATAGATTAGGTCTTGACGCCGCAGATTTCCACAAGAAATCGATGATTAGGGCTTACTTTCTAAATTTAAGTGCGACATTAAACGTGTTTTTTTAGAGGGTAAGACTATATCTTTCAGTTACATGGTAAGGTTTTAATCTCAAAGTGAGTTCTATTACTTACATTTTAGAATAAATAGTTATAGATTAGGTCTTGACGCCGCAGATTACCACAAGAAATCAATGATTAGGACTTACTGGCTTAATTTAAGTGCGACATTAAAAGTGTGTTTTTAGAGGCTAAGACTATATCTTGCAGTTACATGGTTAGGTTTTAATCTCAAAGTAAGTTCTATTACTTACATTTTAGAATAAATTGTTATAGATTAGGTCTTGACGCCGCAGACTACCACAAGAAATCAATGAATAGGGCTTACTGGCTTAATTTAAGTGCGACATTAAACGTGTGTTTTTAGAGGCTAAGACTATATCTTGCAGTTACATGGTTAGGTTTTAATCTCAAAGTAAGTTCTATTACTTACATTTTAGTATTAATTTTTATAGATTAGGTCTTGACGCCGCAGATTACCACAAGAAATCAATGATTAGGGCTTACTGTCTAAATTTAAGTGCGACATTAAACGTGTGTTTTTAGAGGCTAAGACTATATCTTGCAGTTACATGGTTAGGTTTTAATCTCAAAGTAAGTTCTATTATTTACAGTTTAGAATAAATTGTTATAGACTAGGTCTTGACGCCGCAGATTACCACAAGAAATCAGTGATTAGGGCTTACTGGCTTAATTTAAGTGCGACATTAAACGTGTGATTTTAGAGGCTAAGACTATATCTTGCAGTTACATGGTTAGGTTTTAATCTCAAAGTAAGTTCTATTACTTACATTGTAGAATAAATTTTTATAGATTAGGTCTTGACGCCGCAGATTACCACAAGAAATCAATGATTAGGGCGTACTGTCTAAATTTAAGTGCGACAATTAACGTGTGTTTTTATAGGCTAAGACTATATCTTGCAGTTACATGGTTAGGTTTTAATCTCAAAGTAAGTTCTATTACTTACATTGTAGTATTAATTTTTATAGATTAGGTCTTGACGCCGCAGATTACCACAAGAAATCAATGATTAGGGCTTACTGTCTAAATTTAAGTGCGACATTAAACGTGTGTTTTTAGAGGCTAAGACTATATCTTGCAGTTACATGGTTAGGTTTTAATCTCAAAGTTAGTTCTATTATTTACAGTTTAGAATAAATTGTTATAGACTAGGTCTTGACGCCGCAGATTACCACAAGAAATCAGTGATTAGGGCTTACTGGCTTAATTTAAGTGCGACATTAAACGTGTGATTTTAGAGGCTAAGACTATATCTTGCAGTTACATGGTTAGGTTTTAATCTCAAAGTAAGTTCTATTTCTTACATTGTAGAATAAATTTTTATAGATTAGGTCTTGACGCCGCAGATTACCACAAGAAATCAATGATTAGGGCGTACTGTCTAAATTTAAGTGCGACAATTAACGTGTGTTTTTATAGGCTAAGACTATATCTTGCAGTTACATGGTTAGGTTTTAATCTCAAAGTAAGTTCTATTACTTACATTGTAGAATAAATTTTTATAGATTAGGTCTTGACGCCGCAGATTTCCACAAGAAATCAATGATTAGGGCTTACTGGCTTAATTAAAGTGCGACATTAAACATGTGTTTTTAGAGGATAAGACTATATCTTGCAGTTACATGATTAGGTTTTAATCTCAAAGTAAGTTCTATTACTTACATTTTAGAATAAATTTTTATAGATTAGGTCTTGACGCCGCAGATTACCACAAGATATCAATGATTAGGGCGTACTGTCTAAATTTAAGTGCGACAATTAACGTGTGTTTTTATAGGCTAAGACTATATCTTGCAGTTACATGGTTAGGTTTTAATCTCAAAGTAAGTTCTATTACTTACATTGTAGAATAAATTTTTATAGATTAAGTCTTGACGCCGCAGATTTCCACAAGAAATCGATGATTAGGGCTTACTTTCTAAATTTAAGTGCGACATTAAACGTGTGTTTTTAGAGGGTAAGACTATATCTTTCAGTTACATGGTAAGGTTTTAATCTCAAAGTGAGTTCTATTACTTACATTTTAGAATAAATAGTTATAGATTAGGTCTTGGCGCCGCAGATTACCACAAGAAATCAATGATTAGGGCTTACTGGCTTAATTTAAGTGCGACATTAAACGTGTGTTTTTAGAGGATAAGACAATATCTTGCAGTTACATGGTTAGGTTTTAATCTCAAAGTAAGTTCTATTACTTACATTTTAGAATAAATTATTATAGATTAGATCTTGACGCCGCAGATTACCACAAGAAATCAATGATTAGGGCGTACTGTCTAAATTTAAGTGCGACATTAAACGTATGTTTTTAGAGGCTAAGACAATATCTTGCAGTTACATGGTTAGGTTTTAATCTCAAAGTAAGTTCTATTACTTACATTGTAGAATAAATTTTTATAGATTAGGTCTTGACGCCGCAGATTTCCACAAGAAATCAATGATTAGGGCTTACTGGCTTAATTAAAGTGCGACATTAAACATGTGTTTTTCGAGGATAAGGCTATATCTTGCAGTTACATGATTAGGTTTTAATCTCAAAGTAAGTTCTATTACTTACATTTTAGAATAAATTTTTATAGATTAGGTCTTGACGCCGCAGATTACCACAAGATATCAATGATTAGGGCGTACTGTCTAAATTTAAGTGCGACAATTAACGTGTGTTTTTATAGGCTAAGACTATATCTTGCAGTTACATGGTTAGTTTTTAATCTCAAAGTAAGTTCTATTACTTACATATTAGAATAAATTGTTATAGATTAGGTCTTGACGCCGCAGATTACCACAAGATATCAATGATTAGGGCGTACTGTCTAAATTTAAGTGCGACAATTAACGTGTGTTTTTATAGGCTAAGACTATATCTTGCAGTTACATGGTTAGGTTTTAATCTCAAAGTAAGTTCTATTACTTACATTGTAGAATAAATTTTTATAGATTAGGTCTTGACGCCGCAGATTTCCACAAGAAATCGATGATTAGGGCTTACTTTCTAAATTTAAGTGCGACATTAAACGTGTGTTTTTAGAGGCTAAGACTATATCTTGCAGTTACATGGTTAGGTTTTAATCTCAAAGTGAGTTCCATTACTTACATTTTAGAATAAATTGTTATAGATTAGGTCTTGACGCCGCAGATTACTACAAGAAATCAATGATTAGGGCTTACTGGCTTAATTTAAGTGCGACATTAAACGTGTGTTTTTAGAGGCTAAGACTATATCTTGCAGTTACATGGTTAGGTTTTAATCTCAAAGTAAGTTCTATTATTTACAGTTTAGAATAAATTGTTATAGACTAGGTCTTGACGCCGCAGATTACCACAAGAAATCAGTGATTAGGGCTTCCTGGCTTAATTTAAGTGCGACATTAAACGTGTGATTTTAGAGGCTAAGACTATATCTTGCAGTTACATGGTTAGGTTTTAATCTCAAAGTAAGTTCTATTACTTACATTGTAGAATAAATTTTTATAGATTAGGTCTTGACGCCGCAGATTACCACAAGAAATCAATGATTAGGGCGTACTGTCTAAATTTAAGTGCGAAAATTGACGTGTGTTTTTAGAGGCTAAGACTATATCTTGCAGTTACATGGTTAGGTTTTAATCTCAAAGTAAGTTCTATTACTTACATTGTAGAATAAATTTTTATAGATTAGGTCTTGACGCCGCAGATTTCCACAAGAAATCAATGATTAGGGCTTACTGGCTTAATTAAAGTGCGACATTAAACATGTGTTTTTAGAGGATAAGACTATATCTTGCAGTTACATGGTTAGGTTTTAATCTCAAAGTGAGTTCTATTACTTACATTTTAGAATAAATAGTTATAGATTAGGTCTTGACGCCGCAGATTACCACAAGAAATCAATGATTAGGACTTACTGGCTTAATTTAAGTGCGACATTAAAAGTGTGTTTTTAGAGGCTAAGACTATATCTTGCAGTTACATGGTTAGGTTTTAATCTCAAAGTAAGTTCTATTACTTACATTGTAGAATAAATTGTTATAGATTAGGTCTTGACGCCGCAGACTACCACAAGAAATCAATGAATAGGGCTTACTGGCTTAATTTAAGTGCGACATTAAACGTGTGTTTTTAGAGGCTAAGACTATATCTTGCAGTTACATGGTTAGGTTTTAATCTCAAAGTAAGTTCTATTACTTACATTGTAGTATTAATTTTTATAGATTAGGTCTTGACGCCGCAGATTACCACAAGAAATCAATGATTAGGGCTTACTGTCTAAATTTAAGTGCGACATTAAACGTGTGTTTTTAGAGGCTAAGACTATATCTTGCAGTTACATGGTTAGGTTTTAATCTCAAAGTAAGTTCTATTATTTACAGTTTAGAATAAATTGTTATAGACTAGGTCTTGACGCCGCAGATTACCACAAGAAATCAGTGATTAGGGCTTACTGGCTTAATTTAAGTGCGACATTAAACGTGTGATCTTAGAGGCTAAGACTATATCTTGCAGTTACATGGTTAGGTTTTAATCTCAAAGTAAGTTCTATTACTTACATTGTAGAATAAATTTTTATAGATTAGGTCTTGACGCCGCAGATTACCACAAGAAATCAATGATTAGGGCGTACTGTCTAAATTTAAGTGCGACAATTAACGTGTGTTTTTATAGGCTAAGACTATATCTTGCAGTTACATGGTTAGGTTTTAATCTCAAAGTAAGTTCTATTACTTACATTGTAGTATTAATTTTTATAGATTAGGTCTTGACGCCGCAGATTACCACAAGAAATCAATGATTAGGGCTTACTGTCTAAATTTAAGTGCGACATTAAACGTGTGTTTTTAGAGGCTAAGACTATATCTTGCAGTTACATGGTTAGGTTTTAATCTCAAAGTTAGTTCTATTATTTACAGTTTAGAATAAATTGTTATAGACTAGGTCTTGACGCCGCAGATTACCACAAGAAATCAGTGATTAGGGCTTACTGGCTTAATTTAAGTGCGACATTAAACGTGTGATTTTAGAGGCTAAGACTATATCTTGCAGTTACATGGTTAGGTTTTAATCTCAAAGTAAGTTCTATTTCTTACATTGTAGAATAAATTTTTATAGATTAGGTCTTGACGCCGCAGATTACCACAAGAAATCAATGATTAGGGCGTACTGTCTAAATTTAAGTGCGACAATTAACGTGTGTTTTTATAGGCTAAGACTATATCTTGCAGTTACATGGTTAGGTTTTAATCTCAAAGTAAGTTCTATTACTTACATTGTAGAATAAATTTTTATAGATTAGGTCTTGACGCCGCAGATTTCCACAAGAAATCAATGATTAGGGCTTACTGGCTTAATTAAAGTGCGACATTAAACATGTGTTTTTAGAGGATAAGACTATATCTTGCAGTTACATGATTAGGTTTTAATCTCAAAGTAAGTTCTATTACTTACATTTTAGAATAAATTTTTATAGATTAGGTCTTGACGCCGCAGATTACCACAAGATATCAATGATTAGGGCGTACTGTCTAAATTTAAGTGCGACAATTAACGTGTGTTTTTATAGGCTAAGACTATATCTTGCAGTTACATGGTTAGGTTTTAATCTCAAAGTAAGTTCTATTACTTACATTGTAGAATAAATTTTTATAGATTAAGTCTTGACGCCGCAGATTTCCACAAGAAATCGATGATTAGGGCTTACTTTCTAAATTTAAGTGCGACATTAAACGTGTGTTTTTAGAGGGTAAGACTATATCTTTCAGTTACATGGTAAGGTTTTAATCTCAAAGTGAGTTCTATTACTTACATTTTAGAATAAATAGTTATAGATTAGGTCTTGGCGCCGCAGATTACCACAAGAAATCAATGATTAGGGCTTACTGGCTTAATTTAAGTGCGACATTAAACGTGTGTTTTTAGAGGATAAGACAATATCTTGCAGTTACATGGTTAGGTTTTAATCTCAAAGTAAGTTCTATTACTTACATTTTAGAATAAATTATTATAGATTAGATCTTGACGCCGCAGATTACCACAAGAAATCAATGATTAGGGCGTACTGTCTAAATTTAAGTGCGACATTAAACGTATGTTTTTAGAGGCTAAGACAATATCTTGCAGTTACATGGTTAGGTTTTAATCTCAAAGTAAGTTCTATTACTTACATTGTAGAATAAATTTTTATAGATTAGGTCTTGACGCCGCAGATTTCCACAAGAAATCAATGATTAGGGCTTACTGGCTTAATTAAAGTGCGACATTAAACATGTGTTTTTCGAGGATAAGGCTATATCTTGCAGTTACATGATTAGGTTTTAATCTCAAAGTAAGTTCTATTACTTACATTTTAGCATAAATTTTTATAGATTAGGTCTTGACGCCGCAGATTACCACAAGATATCAATGATTAGGGCGTACTGTCTAAATTTAAGTGCGACAATTAACGTGTGTTTTTATAGGCTAAGACTATATCTTGCAGTTACATGGTTAGTTTTTAATCTCAAAGTAAGTTCTATTACTTACATATTAGAATAAATTGTTATAGATTAGGTCTTGACGCCGCAGATTACCACAAGATATCAATGATTAGGGCGTACTGTCTAAATTTAAGTGCGACAATTAACGTGTGTTTTTATAGGCTAAGACTATATCTTGCAGTTACATGGTTAGGTTTTAATCTCAAAGTAAGTTCTATTACTTACATTGTAGAATAAATTTTTATAGATTAGGTCTTGACGCCGCAGATTTCCACAAGAAATCGATGATTAGGGCTTACTTTCTAAATTTAAGTGCGACATTAAACGTGTGTTTTTAGAGGCTAAGACTATATCTTGCAGTTACATGGTTAGGTTTTAATCTCAAAGTGAGTTCCATTACTTACATTTTAGAATAAATTGTTATAGATTAGGTCTTGACGCCGCAGATTACTACAAGAAATCAATGATTAGGGCTTACTGGCTTAATTTAAGTGCGACATTAAACGTGTGTTTTTAGAGGCTAAGACTATATCTTGCAGTTACATGGTTAGGTTTTAATCTCAAAGTAAGTTCTATTATTTACAGTTTAGAATAAATTGTTATAGACTAGGTCTTGACGCCGCAGATTACCACAAGAAATCAGTGATTAGGGCTTCCTGGCTTAATTTAAGTGCGACATTAAACGTGTGATTTTAGAGGCTAAGACTATATCTTGCAGTTACATGGTTAGGTTTTAATCTCAAAGTAAGTTCTATTACTTACATTGTAGAATAAATTTTTATAGATTAGGTCTTGACGCCGCAGATTACCACAAGAAATCAATGATTAGGGCGTACTGTCTAAATTTAAGTGCGAAAATTGACGTGTGTTTTTAGAGGCTAAGACTATATCTTGCAGTTACATGGTTAGGTTTTAATCTCAAAGTAAGTTCTATTATTTACAGTTTAGAATAAATTGTTATAGACTAGGTCTTGACGCCGCAGATTACCACAAGAAATCAGTAATTAGGGCTTACTGGCTTAATTTAAGTGCGACATTAAACGTGTGATTTTAGAGGCTAAGACTATATCTTGCAGTTACATGGTTAGGTTTTAATCTCAAAGTAAGTTCTATTACTTACATTGTAGAATAAATTTTTATAGATTAGGTCTTGACGCCGCAGATTACCACAAGATATCAATGATTAGGGCGTACTGTCTAAATTTAAGTGCGACAATTAACGTGTGTTTTTATAGGCTAAGACTATATCTTGCAGTTACATGGTTAGGTTTTAATCTCAAAGTAAGTTCTATTACTTACATTGTAGAATAAATTTTTATAGATTAGGTCTTGACGCCGCAGATTTCCACAAGAAATCGATGATTAGGGCTTACTTTCTAAATTTAAGTGCGACATTAAACGTGTTTTTTTAGAGGGTAAGACTATATCTTTCAGTTACATGGTAAGGTTTTAATCTCAAAGTGAGTTCTATTACTTACATTTTAGAATAAATAGTTATAGATTAGGTCTTGACGCCGCAGATTACCACAAGAAATCAATGATTAGGGCTTACTGTCTAAATTTAAGTGCGACATTAAACGTGTGTTTTTAGAGGCTAAGACTATATCTTGCAGTTACATGGTTAGGTTTTAATCTCAAAGTAAGTTCTATTATTTACAGTTTAGAATAAATTGTTATAGACTAGGTCTTGACGCCGCAGATTACCACAAGAAATCAGTGATTAGGGCTTACTGGCTTAATATAAGTGCGACATTAAACGTGTGATTTTAGAGGCTAAGACTATATCTTGCAGTTACATGGTTAGGTTTTAATCTCAAAGTAAGTTCTATTACTTACATTGTAGAATAAATTTTTATAGATTAGGTCTTGACGCCGCAGATTACCACAAGAAATCAATGATTAGGGTGTACTGTCTAAATTTAAGTGCGACAATTAACGTGTGTTTTTATAGGCTAAGACTATATCTTGCAGTTACATGGTTAGGTTTTAATCTCAAAGTAAGTTCTATTACTTACATTGTAGTATTAATTTTTATAGATTAGGTCTTGACGCCGCAGATTACCACAAGAAATCAATGATTAGGGCTTACTGTCTAAATTTAAGTGCGACATTAAACGTGTGTTTTTAGAGGCTAAGACTATATCTTGCAGTTACATGGTTAGGTTTTAATCTCAAAGTTAGTTCTATTATTTACAGTTTAGAATAAATTGTTATAGACTAGGTCTTGACGCCGCAGATTACCACAAGAAATCAGTGATTAGGGCTTACTGGCTTAATTTAAGTGCGACATTAAACGTGTGATTTTAGAGGCTAAGACTATATCTTGCAGTTACATGGTTAGGTTTTAATCTCAAAGTAAGTTCTATTTCTTACATTGTAGAATAAATTTTTATAGATTAGGTCTTGACGCCGCAGATTACCACAAGAAATCAATGATTAGGGCGTACTGTCTAAATTTAAGTGCGACAATTAACGTGTGTTTTTATAGGCTAAGACTATATCTTGCAGTTACATGGTTAGGTTTTAATCTCAAAGTAAGTTCTATTACTTACATTGTAGAATAAATTTTTATAGATTAGGTCTTGACGCCGCAGATTTCCACAAGAAATCAATGATTAGGGCTTACTGGCTTAATTAAAGTGCGACATTAAACATGTGTTTTTAGAGGATAAGACTATATCTTGCAGTTACATGATTAGGTTTTAATCTCAAAGTAAGTTCTATTACTTACATTTTAGAATAAATTTTTATAGATTAGGTCTTGACGCCGCAGATTACCACAAGATATCAATGATTAGGGCGTACTGTCTAAATTTAAGTGCGACAATTAACGTGTGTTTTTATAGGCTAAGACTATATCTTGCAGTTACATGGTTAGGTTTTAATCTCAAAGTAAGTTCTATTACTTACATTGTAGAATAAATTTTTATAGATTAAGTCTTGACGCCGCAGATTTCCACAAGAAATCGATGATTAGGGCTTACTTTCTAAATTTAAGTGCGACATTAAACGTGTGTTTTTAGAGGGTAAGACTATATCTTTCAGTTACATGGTAAGGTTTTAATCTCAAAGTGAGTTCTATTACTTACATTTTAGAATAAATAGTTATAGATTAGGTCTTGGCGCCGCAGATTACCACAAGAAATCAATGATTAGGGCGTACTGTCTAAATTTAAGTGCGACATTAAACGTATGTTTTTAGAGGCTAAGACAATATCTTGCAGTTACATGGTTAGGTTTTAATCTCAAAGTCAGTTCTATTACTTACATTGTAGTATAAATTTTTATAGATTAGGTCTTGACGCCGCAGATTACCACAAGAAATCAATGATTAGGGCTTACTGGCTTAATTAAAGTGCGACATTAAACATGTGTTTTTAGAGGATAAGACTATATCTTGCAGTTACATGGTTAGGTTTTAATCTCAAAGTAAGTTCTATTACTTACATTTTAGAATAAATTGTTATAGATTAGGTCTTGACGCCGCAGATTACCACAAGAAATCAATGATTAGGGCGTACTGTCTAAATTTAAGTGCGACATTAAACGTATGTTTTTAGAGGCTAAGACAATATCTTGCCGTTACATGGTTAGGTTTTAATCTCAAAGTAATTTCTATTACTTACATTTTAGAATAAATTGTTGTAGATTAGGTCTTGGCGCCGCAGATTACCACAAGAAATCAATGATTAGGGCTTACTGTCTAAATTTAAGTGCGACATTAAACGTGTGTTTTTAGAGGATAAGACAATATCTTGCAGTTACATGGTTAGGTTTTAATCTCAAAGTAAGTTCTATTACTTACATTTTAGAATAAATTGTTATAGATTAGGTCTTGACGCCGCAGATTACCACAAGAAATCAATGATTAGGGCGTACTGTCTAAATTTAAGTGCGACAATTAACGTGTGTTTTTATAGGCTAAGACTATATCTTGCAGTTACATGGTTAGGTTTTAATCTCAAAGTAAGTTCTATTACTTACATTGTAGAATAAATTTTTATAGATTAGGTCTTGACGCCGCAGATTTCCACAAGAAATCAATGATTAGGGCTTACTGGCTTAATTAAAGTGCGACATTAAACATGTGTTTTTCGAGGATAAGGCTATATCTTGCAGTTACATGATTAGGTTTTAATCTCAAAGTAAGTTCTATTACTTACATTTTAGAATAAATTTTTATAGATTAGGTCTTGACGCCGCAGATTACCACAAGATATCAATGATTAGGGCGTACTGTCTAAATTTAAGTGCGACAATTAACGTGTGTTTTTATAGGCTAAGACTATATCTTGCAGTTACATGGTTAGGTTTTAATCTCAAAGTAAGTTCTATTACTTACATTGTAGTATTAATTTTTATAGATTAGGTCTTGACGCCGCAGATTACCACAAGAAATCAATGATTAGGGCTTACTGTCTAAATTTAAGTGCGACATTAAACGTGTGTTTTTAGAGGCTAAGACTATATCTTGCAGTTACATGGTTAGGTTTTAATCTCAAAGTTAGTTCTATTATTTACAGTTTAGAATAAATTGTTATAGACTAGGTCTTGACGCCGCAGATTACCACAAGAAATCAGTGATTAGGGCTTACTGGCTTAATTTAAGTGCGACATTAAACGTGTGATTTTAGAGGCTAAGACTATATCTTGCAGTTACATGGTTAGGTTTTAATCTCAAAGTAAGTTCTATTTCTTACATTGTAGAATAAATTTTTATAGATTAGGTCTTGACGCCGCAGATTACCACAAGAAATCAATGATTAGGGCGTACTGTCTAAATTTAAGTGCGACAATTAACGTGTGTTTTTATAGGCTAAGACTATATCTTGCAGTTACATGGTTAGGTTTTAATCTCAAAGTAAGTTCTATTACTTACATTGTAGAATAAATTTTTATAGATTAGGTCTTGACGCCGCAGATTTCCACAAGAAATCAATGATTAGGGCTTACTGGCTTAATTAAAGTGCGACATTAAACATGTGTTTTTAGAGGATAAGACTATATCTTGCAGTTACATGATTAGGTTTTAATCTCAAAGTAAGTTCTATTACTTACATTTTAGAATAAATTTTTATAGATTAGGTCTTGACGCCGCAGATTACCACAAGATATCAATGATTAGGGCGTACTGTCTAAATTTAAGTGCGACAATTAACGTGTGTTTTTATAGGCTAAGACTATATCTTGCAGTTACATGGTTAGGTTTTAATCTCAAAGTAAGTTCTATTACTTACATTGTAGAATAAATTTTTATAGATTAAGTCTTGACGCCGCAGATTTCCACAAGAAATCGATGATTAGGGCTTACTTTCTAAATTTAAGTGCGACATTAAACGTGTGTTTTTAGAGGGTAAGACTATATCTTTCAGTTACATGGTAAGGTTTTAATCTCAAAGTGAGTTCTATTACTTACATTTTAGAATAAATAGTTATAGATTAGGTCTTGGCGCCGCAGATTACCACAAGAAATCAATGATTAGGGCTTACTGGCTTAATTTAAGTGCGACATTAAACGTGTGTTTTTTAGAGGATAAGACAATATCTTGCAGTTACATGGTTAGGTTTTAATCTCAAAGTAAGTTCTATTACTTACATTTTAGAATAAATTATTATAGATTAGATCTTGACGCCGCAGATTACCACAAGAAATCAATGATTAGGGCGTACTGTCTAAATTTAAGTGCGACATTAAACGTATGTTTTTAGAGGCTAAGACAATATCTTGCAGTTACATGGTTAGGTTTTAATCTCAAAGTCAGTTCTATTACTTACATTGTAGTATAAATTTTTATAGATTAGGTCTTGACGCCGCAGATTACCACAAGAAATCAATGATTAGGGCTTACTGGCTTAATTAAAGTGCGACATTAAACATGTGTTTTTAGAGGATAAGACTATATCTTGCAGTTACATGGTTAGGTTTTAATCTCAAAGTAAGTTCTATTACTTACATTTTAGAATAAATTGTTATAGATTAGGTCTTGACGCCGCAGATTACCACAAGATATCAATGATTAGGGCGTACTGTCTAAATTTAAGTGCGACAATTAACGTGTGTTTTTATAGGCTAAGACTATATCTTGCAGTTACATGGTTAGGTTTTAATCTCAAAGTAAGTTCTATTACTTACATTGTAGAATAAATTTTTATAGATTAAGTCTTGACGCCGCAGATTTCCACAAGAAATCGATGATTAGGGCTTACTTTCTAAATTTAAGTGCGACATTAAACGTGTGTTTTTAGAGGGTAAGACTATATCTTTCAGTTACATGGTAAGGTTTTAATCTCAAAGTGAGTTCTATTACTTACATTTTAGAATAAATAGTTATAGATTAGGTCTTGGCGCCGCAGATTACCACAAGAAATCAATGATTAGGGCTTACTGGCTTAATTTAAGTGCGACATTAAACGTGTGTTTTTAGAGGATAAGACAATATCTTGCAGTTACATGGTTAGGTTTTAATCTCAAAGTAAGTTCTATTACTTACATTTTAGAATAAATTATTATAGATTAGATCTTGACGCCGCAGATTACCACAAGAAATCAATGATTAGGGCGTACTGTCTAAATTTAAGTGCGACATTAAACGTATGTTTTTAGAGGCTAAGACAATATCTTGCAGTTACATGGTTAGGTTTTAATCTCAAAGGCAGTTCTATTACTTACATTGTAGTATAAATTTTTATAGATTAGGTCTTGACGCCGCAGATTACCACAAGAAATCAATGATTAGGGCTTACTGGCTTAATTAAAGTGCGACATTAAACATGTGTTTTTAGAGGATAAGACTATATCTTGCAGTTACATGGTTAGGTTTTAATCTCAAAGTAAGTTCTATTACTTACATTTTAGAATAAATTGTTATAGATTAGGTCTTGACGCCGCAGATTACCACAAGAAATCAATGATTAGGGCGTACTGTCTAAATTTAAGTGCGACATTAAACGTATGTTTTTAGAGGCTAAGACAATATCTTGCCGTTACATGGTTAGGTTTTAATCTCAAAGTAATTTCTATTACTTACATTTTAGAATAAATTGTTGTAGATTAGGTCTTGGCGCCGCAGATTACCACAAGAAATCAATGATTAGGGCTTACTGTCTAAATTTAAGTGCGACATAAACGGTGTGTTTTTAGAGGATAAGACAATATCTTGCAGTTACATGGTTAGGTTTTAAACTCAAAGTAGTTCTATTACTTACATTTTAGAATAAATTGTTATAGATTAGGTCTTGACGCCGCAGATTACCACAAGAAATCAATGATTAGGGCGTACTGTCTAAATTTAAGTGCGACAATTAACGTGTGTTTTTATAGGCTAAGACTATATCTTGCAGTTACATGGTTAGGTTTTAATCTCAAAGTAAGTTCTATTACTTACATTGTAGAATAAATTTTTATAGATTAGGTCTTGACGCCGCAGATTTCCACAAGAAATCAATGATTAGGGCTTACTGGCTTAATTAAAGTGCGACATTAAACATGTGTTTTTTAGAGGATAAGGCTATATCTTGCAGTTACATGATTAGGTTTTAATCTCAAAGTAAGTTCTATTACTTACATTTTAGAATAAATTTTATAGATTAGGTCTTGACGCCGCAGATTACCACAAGATATCAATGATTAGGGCTTACTGGCTTAATTAAAGTGCGACATTAAACATGTGTTTTTAGAGGATAAGGACTATATCTTGCAGTTACATGGTTAGGTTTTAATCTCAAAGTAAGTTCTATTACTTACATATTAGAATAAATTGTTATAGATTAGGTCTTGACGCCGCAGATTACCACAAGAAATCAATGATTAGGGCGTACTGTCTAAATTTAAGTGCGACATTAAACGTATGTTTTTTAGAGGCTAAGACAATATCTTGCCGTTACATGGTTAGGTTTTAATCTCAAAGTAGATTTCTATTACTTACCTTTTAGAATAAATTGTTATAGATTAGGTCTTGGCGCCGCAGATTACCACAAGAAATCAATGATTAGGGCTTACTGGCTTAATTTATGTGCGACATTATACGTGTGTTTTTAGAGGCTAAGACTATATCTTGCAGTTACATGGGTTAGGTTTTAATCTCAAAGGTGAGTTCCATTACTTACATTTTAGAATAAATTGTTATAGATTAGGTCCTTGACGCCGCAGATTACTACAAGAAATCAATGATTAGGGCTTACTGGCTTAATTAAAGTGCGACATTAAACGTGTGTTTTAGAGGCTAAGACTATATCTTGCAGTTACATGGTTAGGTTTTAATCTCAAAGTAAGTTCTATTATTACAGTTTAGAATAAATTGTTATAGACTAGGTCTTGACGCCGCAGATTACCACAAGAAATCAGTGATTAGGGCTTACTGCTTAATTTAAGTGCGACATTAAACGTGTGATTTCAGAGGCTAAGACTATATCTTGCAGTTACATGGTTAGGTTTTAATCTCAAAGTAAGTTCTATTACTTACATTGTAGAATAAATTTTTATAGATTAGGTCTTGACGCCGCAGATTACCATAAGAAATCAATGATTAGGGCGTACTGTCTAAATTTAAGTGCGACAATTAACGTGTGTTTTTATAGGCTAAGACTATATCTTGCAGTTACATGGTTAGGTTTTAATCTCAAAGTAAGTTCTATTACTTACATTGTAGAATAAATTTTTATAGATTAGGTCTTGACGCCGCAGATTTCCACAAGAAATCAATGATTAGGGCTTACTGGCTTAATTAAAGTGCGACATTAAACATGTGTTTTTAGAGGATAAGGCTATATCTTGCAGTTACATGATTAGGTTTTAATCTCAAAGTAAGTTCTATTACTTACATTTTAGAATAAATTTTTATAGATTAGGTCTTGACGCCGCAGATTACCACAAGATATCAATGATTAGGGCTTACTGGCTTAATTAAAGTGCGACATTAAACATGTGTTTTTAGAGGATAAGACTATATCTTGCAGTTACATGGTTAGGTTTTAATCTCAAAGTAAGTTCTATTACTTACATTTTAGAATAAATTATTATAGATTAGGTCTTGACGCCGCAGATTACCACAAGAAATCAATGATTAGGGCGTACTGTCTAAATTTAAGTGCGACATTAAACGTATGTTTTTAGAGGCTAAGACAATATCTTGCCGTTACATGGTTAGGTTTTAATCTCAAAGTAATTTCTATTACTTACATTTTAGAATAAATTGTTATAGATTAGGTCTTGGCGCCGCAGATTACCACAAGAAATCAATGATTAGGGCTTACTGGCTTAATTTAAGTGCGACATTATACGTGTGTTTTTAGAGGCTAAGACTATATCTTGCAGTTACATGGTTAGGTTTTAATCTCAAAGTGAGTTCCATTACTTACATTTTAGAATAAATTGTTATAGATTAGGTCTTGACGCCGCAGATTACTACAAGAAATCAATGATTAGGGCTTACTGGCTTAATTTAAGTGCGACATTAAACGTGTGTTTTTAGAGGCTAAGACTATATCTTGCAGTTACATGGTTAGGTTTTAATCTCAAAGTAAGTTCTATTATTTACAGTTTAGAATAAATTGTTATAGACTAGGTCTTGACGCCGCAGATTACCACAAGAAATCAGTGAT
Organism: Melinaea menophilus ssp. n. AW-2005; assembly: GCA_918358695.1. Lineage (NCBI taxonomy): Eukaryota > Metazoa > Arthropoda > Insecta > Lepidoptera > Nymphalidae > Melinaea > Melinaea menophilus. The sequence continues at coordinate 25,927,022 of OU911041.1, read as the reverse complement.
TAGGGCTTACTGGCTTAATTTAAGTGCGACATTAAACGTGTGATTTCAGAGGCTAAGACTATATCTTGCAGTTACATGGTTAGGTTTTAATCTCAAAGTAAGTTCTATTACTTACATTGTAGAATAAATTTTTATAGATTAGGTCTTGACGCCGCAGATTACCACAAGAAATCAATGATTAGGGCGTACTGTCTAAATTTAAGTGCGACAATTAACGAGTGTTTTTATAGGCTAAGACTATATCTTGCAGTTACATGGTTAGGTTTTAATCTCAAAGTAATTTCTATTACTTACATTTTCAATAAATTGTTATAGATTAGGTCTTGACGCCGCAGATTACCACAAGAAATCAATGATTAGGGCGTACTGGCTTAATTTAAGTGCGACATTAAACGTGTGTTTTTAGAGGCTAAGACTATATCTTGCAGTTACATGGTGAGGTTTTAATCTCAAAGTGAGTTCCATTACTTACATTTTAGAATAAATTGTTATAGATTAGGTCTTGACGCCGCAGATTACTACAAGAAATCAATGATTAGGGCTTACTGGCTTAATTTAAGTGCGACATTAAACGTGTGTTTTTAGAGGCTAAGACTATATCTTGCAGTTACATGGTTAGGTTTTAATCTCAAAGTAAGTTCTATTACTTACATTTTAGAATAAATTTTTAAAGATTTGGTCTTAATGCCGCAGATTTCCACAAGAAATCGATGATTAGGGCTTACTTTCTAAATTTAAGTTCGACATTAAACATGTGTTTTTAGAGGCTAAGACTATATCTTTCAGTTACATGGTGAGGTTTTAATCTCAAAGTGAGTTCCATTACTTACATTTTAGAATAAATTGTTATAGATTAGGTCTTGACGCCGCAAATTACTACAAGAAATCAATGATTAGGGCGTACTGTCTAAATTTAAGTGCGACATTAAACGTATGTTTTTAGAGGCTAAGACAATATCTTGCAGTTACATGGTTAGGTTTTAATCTCAAAGTAATTTCTATTACTTACATTTTGAATAAATTGTTATAGATTAGGTCTTGACGCCGCAGATTACCACAAGAAATCAATGATTAGGACTTACTGGCTTAATTTAAGTGCGACATTAAAAGTGTGTTTTTAGAGGCTAAGACTATATCTTGCAGTTACATGGTTAGGTTTTAATCTCAAAGTGAGTTCCATTACTTACATTTTAGAATAAATTGTTATAGATTAGGTCTTGACGCCGCAGATTACTACAAGAAATCAATGATTAGGGCTTACTGGCTTAATTTAAGTGCGACATTAAACGTGTGTTTTTAGAGGCTAAGACTATATCTTGCAGTTACATGGTTAGGTTTTAATCTCAAAGTAAGTTCTATTATTTACAGTTTAGAATAAATTGTTATAGACTAGGTCTTGACGCCGCAGATTACCACAAGAAATCAGTGATTAGGGCTTACTGGCTTAATTTAAGTGCGACATTAAACGTGTGATTTCAGAGGCTAAGACTATATCTTGCAGTTACATGGTTAGGTTTTAATCTCAAAGTAAGTTCTATTACTTACATTGTAGAATAAATTTTTATAGATTAGGTCTTGACGCCGCAGATTACCACAAGAAATCAATGATTAGGGCGTACTGTCTAAATTTAAGTGCGACAATTAACGAGTGTTTTTATAGGTTAAGACTATATCTTGCAGTTACATGGTTAGGTTTTAATCTCAAAGTAATTTCTATTACTTACATTTTCAATAAATTGTTATAGATTAGGTCTTGACGCCGCAGATTACCACAAGAAATCAATGATTAGGGCGTACTGGCTTAATTTAAGTGCGACATTAAACGTGTGTTTTTAGAGGCTAAGACTATATCTTGCAGTTACATGGTGAGGTTTTAATCTCAAAGTGAGTTCCATTACTTACATTTTAGAATAAATTGTTATAGATTAGGTCTTGACGCCGCAGATTACTACAAGAAATCAATGATTAGGGCTTACTGGCTTAATTTAAGTGCGACATTAAACGTGTGTTTTTAGAGGCTAAGACTATATCTTGCAGTTACATGGTTAGGTTTTAATCTCAAAGTAAGTTCTATTACTTACATTTTAGAATAAATTTTTAAAGATTTGGTCTTAATGCCGCAGATTTCCACAAGAAATCGATGATTAGGGCTTACTTTCTAAATTTAAGTTCGACATTAAACATGTGTTTTTAGAGGCTAAGACTATATCTTTCAGTTACATGGTGAGGTTTTAATCTCAAAGTGAGTTCCATTACTTACATTTTAGAATAAATTGTTATAGATTAGGTCTTGACGCCGCAAATTACTACAAGAAATCAATGATTAGGGCGTACTGTCTAAATTTAAGTGCGACATTAAACGTATGTTTTTAGAGGCTAAGACAATATCTTGCAGTTACATGGTTAGGTTTTAATCTCAAAGTAATTTCTATTACTTACATTTTGAATAAATTGTTATAGATTAGGTCTTGACGCCGCAGATTACCACAAGAAATCAATGATTAGGACTTACTGGCTTAATTTAAGTGCGACATTAAAAGTGTGTTTTTAGAGGCTAAGACTATATCTTGCAGTTACATGGTTAGGTTTTAATCTCGAAGTAAGTTCTATTACTTACATTGTAGAATAAATTGTTATAGATTAGGTCTTGACGCCGCAGACTACCACAAGAAATCAATGAATAGGGCTTACTGGCTTAATTTAAGTGCGACATTAAACGTGTGTTTTTAGAGGCTAAGACTATATCTTGCAGTTACATGGTTAGGTTTTAATCTCAAAGTAAGTTCTATTACTTACATTGTAGTATTAATTTTTATAGATTAGGTCTTGACGCCGCAGATTACCACAAGAAATCAATGATTAGGGCTTACTGGCTTAATTTAAGTGCGACATTAAACGTGTGTTTTTAGAGGCTAAGACTATATCTTGCAGTTACATGGTTAGGTTTTAATCTCAAAGTAAGTTCTATTATTTACAGTTTAGAATAAATTGTTATAGACTATGTCTTGACGCCGCAGATTACCACAAGAAATCAGTGATTAGGGCTTACTGGCTTAATTTAAGTGCGACATTAAACGTGTGATTTCAGAGGCTAAGACTATATCTTGCAGTTACATGGTTAGGTTTTAATCTCAAAGTAAGTTCTATTACTTACATTGTAGAATAAATTTTTATAGATTAGGTCTTGACGCCGCAGATTACCACAAGAAATCAATGATTAGGGCGTACTGTCTAAATTTAAGTGCGACAATTAACGAGTGTTTTTATAGGCTAAGACTATATCTTGCAGTTACATGGTTAGGTTTTAATCTCAAAGTAATTTCTATTACTTACATTTTCAATAAATTGTTATAGATTAGGTCTTGACGCCGCAGATTACCACAAGAAATCAATGATTAGGGCGTACTGGCTTAATTTAAGTGCGACATTAAACGTGTGTTTTTAGAGGCTAAGACTATATCTTGCAGTTACATGGTGAGGTTTTAATCCCAAAGTGAGTTCCATTACTTACATTTTAGAATAAATTGTTATAGATTAGGTCTTGACGCCGCAGATTACTACAAGAAATCAATGATTAGGGCTTACTGGCTTAATTTAAGTGCGACATTAAACGTGTGTTTTTAGAGGCTAAGACTATATCTTGCAGTTACATGGTTAGGTTTTAATCTCAAAGTAAGTTCTATTACTTACATTTTAGAATAAATTTTTAAAGATTTGGTCTTAATGCCGCAGATTTCCACAAGAAATCGATGATTAGGGCTTACTTTCTAAATTTAAGTTCGACATTAAACATGTGTTTTTAGAGGCTAAGACTATATCTTTCAGTTACATGGTGAGGTTTTAATCTCAAAGTGAGTTCCATTACTTACATTTTAGAATAAATTGTTATAGATTAGGTCTTGACGCCGCAAATTACTACAAGAAATCAATGATTAGGGCGTACTGTCTAAATTTAAGTGCGACATTAAACGTATGTTTTTAGAGGCTAAGACAATATCTTGCAGTTACATGGTTAGGTTTTAATCTCAAAGTAAGTTCTATTACTTACATTTTAGTATAAATTGTTATAGATTAGGTCTTGACGCCGCAGATTACCACAAGAAATCAATGATTAGGACTTACTGGCTTAATTTAAGTGCGACATTAAAAGTGTGTTTTTAGAGGCTAAGACTATATCTTGCAGTTACATGGTTAGGTTTTAATCTCGAAGTAAGTTCTATTACTTACATTGTAGAATAAATTGTTATAGATTAGGTCTTGACGCCGCAGACTACCACAAGAAATCAATGAATAGGGCTTACTGGCTTAATTTAAGTGCGACATTAAACGTGTGTTTTTAGAGGCTAAGACTATATCTTGCAGTTACATGGTTAGGTTTTAATCTCAAAGTAAGTTCTATTACTTACATTGTAGTATTAATTTTTATAGATTAGGTCTTGACGCCGCAGATTACCACAAGAAATCAATGATTAGGGCTTTTTGTCTAAATTTAAGTGCGACATTAAACGTGTGTTTTTAGAGGCTAAGACTATATCTTGCAGTTACATGGTTAGGTTTTAATCTCAAAGTAAGTTCTATTATTTACAGTTTAGAATAAATTGTTATAGACTAGGTCTTGACGCCGCAGATTACCACAAGAAATCAGTGATTAGGGCTTACTGGCTTAATTTAAGTGCGACATTAAACGTGTGATTTTAGAGGCTAAGACTATATCTTGCAGTTACATGGTTAGGTTTTAATCTCAAAGTAAGTTCTATTACTTACATTGTAGAATAAATTTTTATAGATTAGGTCTTGACGCCGCAGATTTCCACAAGAAATCGATGATTAGGGCTTACTTTCTAAATTTAAGTGCGACATTAAACGTGTGTTTTTAGAGGGTAAGACTATATCTTTCAGTTACATGGTAAGGTTTTAATCTCAAAGTGAGTTCTATTACTTACATTTTAGAATAAATAGTTATAGATTAGGTCTTGGCGCCGCAGATTACCACAAGAAATCAATGATTAGGGCTTACTGGCGTAATTTAAGTGCGACATCAAACGTGTGTTTTTAGAGGATAAGACAATATCTTGCAGTTACATGATTAGGTTTAAATCTCAAAGTAAGTTCTATTACTTACATTTTAGAATAAATTATTATAGATTAGATCTTGACGCCGCAGATTACTACAAGAAATCAATGATTAGGGCGTACTGTCTAAATTTAAGTGCGACATTAAACGTATGTTTTTAGAGGCTAAGACAATATCTTGCAGTTACATGGTTAGGTTTTAATCTCAAAGTAATTTCTATTACTTACATTTTGAATAAATTGTTATAGATTAGGTCTTGACGCCGCAGATTACCACAAGAAATCAATGATTAGGACTTACTGGCTTAATTTAAGTGCGACATTAAAAGTGTGTTTTTAGAGGCTAAGACTATATCTTGCAGTTACATGGTTAGGTTTTAATCTCAAAGTAAGTTCTATTACTTACATTGTAGAATAAATTTTTATAGATTAGGTCTTGACGCCGCAGATTACCACAAGAAATCAATGATTAGGGCGTACTGTCTAAATTTAAGTGCGACAATTAACGAGTGTTTTTATAGGTTAAGACTATATCTTGCAGTTACATGGTTAGGTTTTAATCTCAAAGTAATTTCTATTACTTACATTTTCAATAAATTGTTATAGATTAGGTCTTGACGCCGCAGATTACCACAAGAAATCAATGATTAGGGCGTACTGGCTTAATTTAAGTGCGACATTAAACGTGTGTTTTTAGAGGCTAAGACTATATCTTGCAGTTACATGGTGAGGTTTTAATCTCAAAGTGAGTTCCATTACTTACATTTTAGAATAAATTGTTATAGATTAGGTCTTGACGCCGCAGATTACTACAAGAAATCAATGATTAGGGCTTACTGGCTTAATTTAAGTGCGACATTAAACGTGTGTTTTTAGAGGCTAAGACTATATCTTGCAGTTACATGGTTAGGTTTTAATCTCAAAGTAAGTTCTATTACTTACATTTTAGAATAAATTTTTAAAGATTTGGTCTTAATGCCGCAGATTTCCACAAGAAATCGATGATTAGGGCTTACTTTCTAAATTTAAGTTCGACATTAAACATGTGTTTTTAGAGGCTAAGACTATATCTTTCAGTTACATGGTGAGGTTTTAATCTCAAAGTGAGTTCCATTACTTACATTTTAGAATAAATTGTTATAGATTAGGTCTTGACGCCGCAAATTACTACAAGAAATCAATGATTAGGGCGTACTGTCTAAATTTAAGTGCGACATTAAACGTATGTTTTTAGAGGCTAAGACAATATCTTGCAGTTACATGGTTAGGTTTTAATCTCAAAGTAATTTCTATTACTTACATTTTGAATAAATTGTTATAGATTAGGTCTTGACGCCGCAGATTACCACAAGAAATCAATGATTAGGACTTACTGGCTTAATTTAAGTGCGACATTAAAAGTGTGTTTTTAGAGGCTAAGACTATATCTTGCAGTTACATGGTTAGGTTTTAATCTCGAAGTAAGTTCTATTACTTACATTGTAGAATAAATTGTTATAGATTAGGTCTTGACGCCGCAGACTACCACAAGAAATCAATGAATAGGGCTTACTGGCTTAATTTAAGTGCGACATTAAACGTGTGTTTTTAGAGGCTAAGACTATATCTTGCAGTTACATGGTTAGGTTTTAATCTCAAAGTAAGTTCTATTACTTACATTGTAGTATTAATTTTTATAGATTAGGTCTTGACGCCGCAGATTACCACAAGAAATCAATGATTAGGGCTTACTGGCTTAATTTAAGTGCGACATTAAACGTGTGTTTTTAGAGGCTAAGACTATATCTTGCAGTTACATGGTTAGGTTTTAATCTCAAAGTAAGTTCTATTATTTACAGTTTAGAATAAATTGTTATAGACTATGTCTTGACGCCGCAGATTACCACAAGAAATCAGTGATTAGGGCTTACTGGCTTAATTTAAGTGCGACATTAAACGTGTGATTTCAGAGGCTAAGACTATATCTTGCAGTTACATGGTTAGGTTTTAATCTCAAAGTAAGTTCTATTACTTACATTGTAGAATAAATTTTTATAGATTAGGTCTTGACGCCGCAGATTACCACAAGAAATCAATGATTAGGGCGTACTGTCTAAATTTAAGTGCGACAATTAACGAGTGTTTTTATAGGCTAAGACTATATCTTGCAGTTACATGGTTAGGTTTTAATCTCAAAGTAATTTCTATTACTTACATTTTCAATAAATTGTTATAGATTAGGTCTTGACGCCGCAGATTACCACAAGAAATCAATGATTAGGGCGTACTGGCTTAATTTAAGTGCGACATTAAACGTGTGTTTTTAGAGGCTAAGACTATATCTTGCAGTTACATGGTGAGGTTTTAATCCCAAAGTGAGTTCCATTACTTACATTTTAGAATAAATTGTTATAGATTAGGTCTTGACGCCGCAGATTACTACAAGAAATCAATGATTAGGGCTTACTGGCTTAATTTAAGTGCGACATTAAACGTGTGTTTTTAGAGGCTAAGACTATATCTTGCAGTTACATGGTTAGGTTTTAATCTCAAAGTAAGTTCTATTACTTACATTTTAGAATAAATTTTTAAAGATTTGGTCTTAATGCCGCAGATTTCCACAAGAAATCGATGATTAGGGCTTACTTTCTAAATTTAAGTTCGACATTAAACATGTGTTTTTAGAGGCTAAGACTATATCTTTCAGTTACATGGTGAGGTTTTAATCTCAAAGTGAGTTCCATTACTTACATTTTAGAATAAATTGTTATAGATTAGGTCTTGACGCCGCAAATTACTACAAGAAATCAATGATTAGGGCGTACTGTCTAAATTTAAGTGCGACATTTAACGTATGTTTTTAGAGGCTAAGACAATATCTTGCAGTTACATGGTTAGGTTTTAATCTCAAAGTAAGTTCTATTACTTACATTTTAGTATAAATTGTTATAGATTAGGTCTTGACGCCGCAGATTACCACAAGAAATCAATGATTAGGACTTACTGGCTTAATTTAAGTGCGACATTAAAAGTGTGTTTTTAGAGGCTAAGACTATATCTTGCAGTTACATGGTTAGGTTTTAATCTCGAAGTAAGTTCTATTACTTACATTGTAGAATAAATTGTTATAGATTAGGTCTTGACGCCGCAGACTACCACAAGAAATCAATGAATAGGGCTTACTGGCTTAATTTAAGTGCGACATTAAACGTGTGTTTTTAGAGGCTAAGACTATATCTTGCAGTTACATGGTTAGGTTTTAATCTCAAAGTAAGTTCTATTACTTACATTGTAGTATTAATTTTTATAGATTAGGTCTTGACGCCGCAGATTACCACAAGAAATCAATGATTAGGGCTTTTTGTCTAAATTTAAGTGCGACATTAAACGTGTGTTTTTAGAGGCTAAGACTATATCTTGCAGTTACATGGTTAGGTTTTAATCTCAAAGTAAGTTCTATTATTTACAGTTTAGAATAAATTGTTATAGACTAGGTCTTGACGCCGCAGATTACCACAAGAAATCAGTGATTAGGGCTTACTGGCTTAATTTAAGTGCGACATTAAACGTGTGATTTTAGAGGCTAAGACTATATCTTGCAGTTACATGGTTAGGTTTTAATCTCAAAGTAAGTTCTATTACTTACATTGTAGAATAAATTTTTATAGATTAGGTCTTGACGCCGCAGATTTCCACAAGAAATCGATGATTAGGGCTTACTTTCTAAATTTAAGTGCGACATTAAACGTGTGTTTTTAGAGGGTAAGACTATATCTTTCAGTTACATGGTAAGGTTTTAATCTCAAAGTGAGTTCTATTACTTACATTTTAGAATAAATAGTTATAGATTAGGTCTTGGCGCCGCAGATTACCACAAGAAATCAATGATTAGGGCTTACTGGCGTAATTTAAGTGCGACATCAAACGTGTGTTTTTAGAGGATAAGACAATATCTTGCAGTTACATGATTAGGTTTAAATCTCAAAGTAAGTTCTATTACTTACATTTTAGAATAAATTATTATAGATTAGATCTTGACGCCGCAGATTACTACAAGAAATCAATGATTAGGGCGTACTGTCTAAATTTAAGTGCGACATTAAACGTATGTTTTTAGAGGCTAAGACAATATCTTGCAGTTACATGGTTAGGTTTTAATCTCAAAGTAATTTCTATTACTTACATTTTGAATAAATTGTTATAGATTAGGTCTTGACGCCGCAGATTACCACAAGAAATCAATGATTAGGACTTACTGGCTTAATTTAAGTGCGACATTAAAAGTGTGTTTTTAGAGGCTAAGACTATATCTTGCAGTTACATGGTTAGGTTTTAATCTCGAAGTAAGTTCTATTACTTACATTGTAGAATAAATTGTTATAGATTAGGTCTTGACGCCGCAGACTACCACAAGAAATCAATGATTAGGGCTTTTTGTCTAAATTTAAGTGCGACATTAAACGTGTGTTTTTAGAGGCTAAGACTATATCTTGCAGTTACATGGTTAGGTTTTAATCTCAAAGTAAGTTCTATTATTTACAGTTTAGAATAAATTGTTATAGACTAGGTCTTGACGCCGCAGATTACCACAAGAAATCAGTGATTAGGGCTTACTGGCTTAATTTAAGTGCGACATTAAACGTGTGATTTTAGAGGCTAAGACTATATCTTGCAGTTACATGGTTAGGTTTTAATCTCAAAGTAAGTTCTATTACTTACATTGTAGAATAAATTTTTATAGATTAGGTCTTGACGCCGCAGATTTCCACAAGAAATCGATGATTAGGGCTTACTGTCTAAATTTAAGTGCGACATTAAACGTGTGTTTTTAGAGGCTAAGACTATATCTTGCAGTTACATGGTTAGGTTTTAATCTCAAAGTTAGTTCTATTATTTACAGTTTAAAATAAATTGTTATAGACTAGGTCTTGACGCCGCAGATTACCACAAGAAATCAGTGATTAGGGCTTACTGGCTTAATTTAAGTGCGACATTAAACGTGTGATTTTAGAGGCTAAGACTATATCTTGCAGTTACATGGTTAGGTTTTAATCTCAAAGTAAGTTCTATTTCTTACATTGTAGAATAAATTTTTATAGATTAGGTCTTGACGCCGCAGATTACCACAAGAAATCAATGATTAGGGCGTACTGTCTAAATTTAAGTGCGACAATTAACGTGTGTTTTTATAGGCTAAGACTATATCTTGCAGTTACATGGTTAGGTTTTAATCTCAAAGTAAGTTCTATTACTTACATTGTAGAATAAATTTTTATAGATTAGGTCTTGACGCCGCAGATTTCCACAAGAAATCAATGATTAGGGCTTACTGGCTTAATTAAAGTGCGACATTAAACATGTGTTTTTAGAGGATAAGGCTATATCTTGCAGTTACATGATTAGGTTTTAATCTCAAAGTAAGTTCTATTACTTACATTTTAGAATAAATTTTTATAGATTAGGTCTTGACGCCGCAGATTACCACAAGATATCAATGATTAGGGCGTACTGTCTAAATTTAAGTGCGACAATTAACGTGTGTTTTTATAGGCTAAGACTATATCTTGCAGTTACATGGTTAGGTTTTAATCTCAAAGTAAGTTCTATTACTTACATTGTAGAATAAATTTTTATAGATTAAGTCTTGACGCCGCAGATTTCCACAAGAAATCGATGATTAGGGCTTACTTTCTAAATTTAAGTGCGACATTAAACGTGTGTTTTTAGAGGGTAAGACTATATCTTTCAGTTACATGGTAAGGTTTTAATCTCAAAGTGAGTTCTATTACTTACATTTTAGAATAAATAGTTATAGATTAGGTCTTGGCGCCGCAGATTACCACAAGAAATCAATGATTAGGGCTTACTGGCTTAATTTAAGTGCGACATTAAACGTGTGTTTTTAGAGGATAAGACAATATCTTGCAGTTACATGGTTAGGTTTTAATCTCAAAGTAAGTTCTATTACTTACATTTTAGAATAAATTATTATAGATTAGATCTTGACGCCGCAGATTACCACAAGAAATCAATGATTAGGGCGTACTGTCTAAATTTAAGTGCGACATTAAACGTATGTTTTTAGAGGCTAAGACAATATCTTGCAGTTACATGGTTAGGTTTTAATCTCAAAGTCAGTTCTATTACTTACATTGTAGTATAAATTTTTATAGATTAGGTCTTGACGCCGCAGATTACCACAAGAAATCAATGATTAGGGCTTACTGGCTTAATTAAAGTGCGACATTAAACATGTGTTTTTAGAGGATAAGACTATATCTTGCAGTTACATGGTTAGGTTTTAATCTCAAAGTAAGTTCTATTACTTACATTTTAGAATAAATTGTTATAGATTAGGTCTTGACGCCGCAGATTACCACAAGAAATCAATGATTAGGGCGTACTGTCTAAATTTAAGTGCGACATTAAACGTATGTTTTTAGAGGCTAAGACAATATCTTGCCGTTACATGGTTAGGTTTTAATCTCAAAGTAATTTCTATTACTTACATTTTAGAATAAATTGTTATAGATTAGGTCTTGGCGCCGCAGATTACCACAAGAAATCAATGATTAGGGCTTACTGGCTTAATTTAAGTGCGACATTATACGTGTGTTTTTAGAGGCTAAGACTATATCTTGCAGTTACATGGTTAGGTTTTAATCTCAAAGTGAGTTCCATTACTTACATTTTAGAATAAATTGTTATAGATTAGGTCTTGACGCCGCAGATTACTACAAGAAATCAATGATTAGGGCTTACTGGCTTAATTTAAGTGCGACATTAAACGTGTGTTTTTAGAGGCTAAGACTATATCTTGCAGTTACATGGTGAGGTTTTAATCCCAAAGTGAGTTCCATTACTTACATTTTAGAATAAATTGTTATAGATTAGGTCTTGACGCCGCAGATTACTACAAGAAATCAATGATTAGGGCTTACTGGCTTAATTTAAGTGCGACATTAAACGTGTGTTTTTAGAGGCTAAGACTATATCTTGCAGTTACATGGTTAGGTTTTAATCTCAAAGTAAGTTCTATTACTTACATTTTAGAATAAATTTTTAAAGATTTGGTCTTAATGCCGCAGATTTCCACAAGAAATCGATGATTAGGGCTTACTTTCTAAATTTAAGTTCGACATTAAACATGTGTTTTTAGAGGCTAAGACTATATCTTTCAGTTACATGGTGAGGTTTTAATCTCAAAGTGAGTTCCATTACTTACATTTTAGAATAAATTGTTATAGATTAGGTCTTGACGCCGCAAATTACTACAAGAAATCAATGATTAGGGCGTACTGTCTAAATTTAAGTGCGACATTAAACGTATGTTTTTAGAGGCTAAGACAATATCTTGCAGTTACATGGTTAGGTTTTAATCTCAAAGTAAGTTCTATTACTTACATTTTAGTATAAATTGTTATAGATTAGGTCTTGACGCCGCAGATTACCACAAGAAATCAATGATTAGGACTTACTGGCTTAATTTAAGTGCGACATTAAAAGTGTGTTTTTAGAGGCTAAGACTATATCTTGCAGTTACATGGTTAGGTTTTAATCTCGAAGTAAGTTCTATTACTTACATTGTAGAATAAATTGTTATAGATTAGGTCTTGACGCCGCAGACTACCACAAGAAATCAATGAATAGGGCTTACTGGCTTAATTTAAGTGCGACATTAAACGTGTGTTTTTAGAGGCTAAGACTATATCTTGCAGTTACATGGTTAGGTTTTAATCTCAAAGTAAGTTCTATTACTTACATTGTAGTATTAATTTTTATAGATTAGGTCTTGACGCCGCAGATTACCACAAGAAATCAATGATTAGGGCTTTTTGTCTAAATTTAAGTGCGACATTAAACGTGTGTTTTTAGAGGCTAAGACTATATCTTGCAGTTACATGGTTAGGTTTTAATCTCAAAGTAAGTTCTATTATTTACAGTTTAGAATAAATTGTTATAGACTAGGTCTTGACGCCGCAGATTACCACAAGAAATCAGTGATTAGGGCTTACTGGCTTAATTTAAGTGCGACATTAAACGTGTGATTTTAGAGGCTAAGACTATATCTTGCAGTTACATGGTTAGGTTTTAATCTCAAAGTAAGTTCTATTACTTACATTGTAGAATAAATTTTTATAGATTAGGTCTTGACGCCGCAGATTTCCACAAGAAATCGATGATTAGGGCTTACTTTCTAAATTTAAGTGCGACATTAAACGTGTGTTTTTAGAGGGTAAGACTATATCTTTCAGTTACATGGTAAGGTTTTAATCTCAAAGTGAGTTCTATTACTTACATTTTAGAATAAATAGTTATAGATTAGGTCTTGGCGCCGCAGATTACCACAAGAAATCAATGATTAGGGCTTACTGGCGTAATTTAAGTGCGACATCAAACGTGTGTTTTTAGAGGATAAGACAATATCTTGCAGTTACATGATTAGGTTTAAATCTCAAAGTAAGTTCTATTACTTACATTTTAGAATAAATTATTATAGATTAGATCTTGACGCCGCAGATTACTACAAGAAATCAATGATTAGGGCGTACTGTCTAAATTTAAGTGCGACATTAAACGTATGTTTTTAGAGGCTAAGACAATATCTTGCAGTTACATGGTTAGGTTTTAATCTCAAAGTAATTTCTATTACTTACATTTTGAATAAATTGTTATAGATTAGGTCTTGACGCCGCAGATTACCACAAGAAATCAATGATTAGGACTTACTGGCTTAATTTAAGTGCGACATTAAAAGTGTGTTTTTAGAGGCTAAGACTATATCTTGCAGTTACATGGTTAGGTTTTAATCTCGAAGTAAGTTCTATTACTTACATTGTAGAATAAATTGTTATAGATTAGGTCTTGACGCCGCAGACTACCACAAGAAATCAATGATTAGGGCTTTTTGTCTAAATTTAAGTGCGACATTAAACGTGTGTTTTTAGAGGCTAAGACTATATCTTGCAGTTACATGGTTAGGTTTTAATCTCAAAGTAAGTTCTATTATTTACAGTTTAGAATAAATTGTTATAGACTAGGTCTTGACGCCGCAGATTACCACAAGAAATCAGTGATTAGGGCTTACTGGCTTAATTTAAGTGCGACATTAAACGTGTGATTTTAGAGGCTAAGACTATATCTTGCAGTTACATGGTTAGGTTTTAATCTCAAAGTAAGTTCTATTACTTACATTGTAGAATAAATTTTTATAGATTAGGTCTTGACGCCGCAGATTTCCACAAGAAATCGATGATTAGGGCTTACTGTCTAAATTTAAGTGCGACATTAAACGTGTGTTTTTAGAGGCTAAGACTATATCTTGCAGTTACATGGTTAGGTTTTAATCTCAAAGTTAGTTCTATTATTTACAGTTTAAAATAAATTGTTATAGACTAGGTCTTGACGCCGCAGATTACCACAAGAAATCAGTGATTAGGGCTTACTGGCTTAATTTAAGTGCGACATTAAACGTGTGATTTTAGAGGCTAAGACTATATCTTGCAGTTACATGGTTAGGTTTTAATCTCAAAGTAAGTTCTATTTCTTACATTGTAGAATAAATTTTTATAGATTAGGTCTTGACGCCGCAGATTACCACAAGAAATCAATGATTAGGGCGTACTGTCTAAATTTAAGTGCGACAATTAACGTGTGTTTTTATAGGCTAAGACTATATCTTGCAGTTACATGGTTAGGTTTTAATCTCAAAGTAAGTTCTATTACTTACATTGTAGAATAAATTTTTATAGATTAGGTCTTGACGCCGCAGATTTCCACAAGAAATCAATGATTAGGGCTTACTGGCTTAATTAAAGTGCGACATTAAACATGTGTTTTTAGAGGATAAGGCTATATCTTGCAGTTACATGATTAGGTTTTAATCTCAAAGTAAGTTCTATTACTTACATTTTAGAATAAATTTTTATAGATTAGGTCTTGACGCCGCAGATTACCACAAGATATCAATGATTAGGGCGTACTGTCTAAATTTAAGTGCGACAATTAACGTGTGTTTTTATAGGCTAAGACTATATCTTGCAGTTACATGGTTAGGTTTTAATCTCAAAGTAAGTTCTATTACTTACATTGTAGAATAAATTTTTATAGATTAAGTCTTGACGCCGCAGATTTCCACAAGAAATCGATGATTAGGGCTTACTTTCTAAATTTAAGTGCGACATTAAACGTGTGTTTTTAGAGGGTAAGACTATATCTTTCAGTTACATGGTAAGGTTTTAATCTCAAAGTGAGTTCTATTACTTACATTTTAGAATAAATAGTTATAGATTAGGTCTTGGCGCCGCAGATTACCACAAGAAATCAATGATTAGGGCTTACTGGCTTAATTTAAGTGCGACATTAAACGTGTGTTTTTAGAGGATAAGACAATATCTTGCAGTTACATGGTTAGGTTTTAATCTCAAAGTAAGTTCTATTACTTACATTTTAGAATAAATTATTATAGATTAGATCTTGACGCCGCAGATTACCACAAGAAATCAATGATTAGGGCGTACTGTCTAAATTTAAGTGCGACATTAAACGTATGTTTTTAGAGGCTAAGACAATATCTTGCAGTTACATGGTTAGGTTTTAATCTCAAAGTCAGTTCTATTACTTACATTGTAGTATAAATTTTTATAGATTAGGTCTTGACGCCGCAGATTACCACAAGAAATCAATGATTAGGGCTTACTGGCTTAATTAAAGTGCGACATTAAACATGTGTTTTTAGAGGATAAGACTATATCTTGCAGTTACATGGTTAGGTTTTAATCTCAAAGTAAGTTCTATTATTTACAGTTTAGAATAAATTGTTATAGATTAGGTCTTGACGCCGCAGATTACCACAAGAAATCAATGATTAGGGCGTACTGTCTAAATTTAAGTGCGACATTAAACGTATGTTTTTAGAGGCTAAGACAATATCTTGCCGTTACATGGTTAGGTTTTAATCTCAAAGTAATTTCTATTACTTACATTTTAGAATAAATTGTTATAGATTAGGTCTTGGCGCCGCAGATTACCACAAGAAATCAATGATTAGGGCTTACTGGCTTAATTTAAGTGCGACATTATACGTGTGTTTTTAGAGGCTAAGACTATATCTTGCAGTTACATGGTTAGGTTTTAATCTCAAAGTGAGTTCCATTACTTACATTTTAGAATAAATTGTTATAGATTAGGTCTTGACGCCGCAGATTACTACAAGAAATCAATGATTAGGGCTTACTGGCTTAATTTAAGTGCGACATTAAACGTGTGTTTTTAGAGGCTAAGACTATATCTTGCAGTTACATGGTTAGGTTTTAATCTCAAAGTAAGTTCTATTATTTACAGTTTAGAATAAATTGTTATAGACTAGGTCTTGACGCCGCAGATTACCACAAGAAATCAGTGATTAGGGCTTACTGGCTTAATTTAAGTGCGACATTAAACGTGTGATTTCAGAGGCTAAGACTATATCTTGCAGTTACATGGTTAGGTTTTAATCTCAAAGTAAGTTCTATTACTTACATTGTAGAATAAATTTTTATAGATTAGGTCTTGACGCCGCAGATTACCACAAGAAATCAATGATTAGGGCGTACTGTCTAAATTTAAGTGCGACAATTAACGTGTGTTTTTATAGGCTAAGACTATATCTTGCAGTTACATGGTTAGGTTTTAATCTCAAAGTAAGTTCTATTACTTACATTGTAGAATAAATTTTTATAGATTAGGTCTTGACGCCGCAGATTTCCACAAGAAATCAATGATTAGGGCTTACTGGCTTAATTAAAGTGCGACATTAAACATGTGTTTTTAGAGGATAAGGCTATATCTTGCAGTTACATGATTAGGTTTTAATCTCAAAGTAAGTTCTATTACTTACATTTTAGAATAAATTTTTATAAATTAGGTCTTGACGCCGCAGATTACCACAAGATATCAATGATTAGGGCTTACTGGCTTAATTAAAGTGCGACATTAAACATGTGTTTTTAGAGGATAAGACTATATCTTGCAGTTACATGGTTAGGTTTTAATCTCAAAGTAAGTTCTATTACTTACATTTTAGAATAAATTGTTATAGATTAGGTCTTGACGCCGCAGATTACCACAAGAAATCAATGATTAGGGCGTACTGTCTAAATTTAAGTGCGACATTAAACGTATGTTTTTAGAGGCTAAGACAATATCTTGCCGTTACATGGTTAGGTTTTAATCTCAAAGTAATTTCTATTACTTACATTTTAGAATAAATTGTTATAGATTAGGTCTTGGCGCCGCAGATTACCACAAGAAATCAATGATTAGGGCTTACTGGCTTAATTTAAGTGCGACATTATACGTGTGTTTTTAGAGGCTAAGACTATATCTTGCAGTTACATGGTTAGGTTTTAATCTCAAAGTGAGTTCCATTACTTACATTTTAGAATAAATTGTTATAGATTAGGTCTTGACGCCGCAGATTACTACAAGAAATCAATGATTAGGGCTTACTGGCTTAATTTAAGTGCGACATTAAACGTGTGTTTTTAGAGGCTAAGACTATATCTTGCAGTTACATGGTTAGGTTTTAATCTCAAAGTAAGTTCTATTATTTACAGTTTAGAATAAATTGTTATAGACTAGGTCTTGACGCCGCAGATTACCACAAGAAATCAGTGATTAGGGCTTACTGGCTTAATTTAAGTGCGACATTAAACGTGTGATTTCAGAGGCTAAGACTATATCTTGCAGTTACATGGTTAGGTTTTAATCTCAAAGTAAGTTCTATTACTTACATTGTAGAATAAATTTTTATAGATTAGGTCTTGACGCCGCAGATTACCACAAGAAATCAATGATTAGGGCGTACTGTCTAAATTTAAGTGCGACAATTAACGAGTGTTTTTATAGGTTAAGACTATATCTTGCAGTTACATGGTTAGGTTTTAATCTCAAAGTAATTTCTATTACTTACATTTTCAAAAAATTGTTATAGATTAGGTCTTGACGCCGCAGATTACCACAAGAAATCAATGATTAGGGCGTACTGGCTTAATTTAAGTGCGACATTAAACGTGTGTTTTTAGAGGCTAAGACTATATCTTGCAGTTACATGGTGAGGTTTTAATCTCAAAGTGAGTTCCATTACTTACATTTTAGAATAAATTGTTATAGATTAGGTCTTGACGCCGCAGATTACTACAAGAAATCAATGATTAGGGCTTACTGGCTTAATTTAAGTGCGACATTAAACGTGTGTTTTTAGAGGCTAAGACTATATCTTGCAGTTACATGGTTAGGTTTTAATCTCAAAGTAAGTTCTATTACTTACATTGTAGTATTAATTTTTATAGATTAGGTCTTGACGCCGCAGATTACCACAAGAAATCAATGATTAGGGCTTTTTGTCTAAATTTAAGTGCGACATTAAACGTGTGTTTTTAGAGGCTAAGACTATATCTTGCAGTTACATGGTTAGGTTTTAATCTCAAAGTAAGTTCTATTATTTACAGTTTAGAATAAATTGTTATAGACTAGGTCTTGACGCCGCAGATTACCACAAGAAATCAGTGATTAGGGCTTACTGGCTTAATTTAAGTGCGACATTAAACGTGTGATTTTAGAGGCTAAGACTATATCTTGCAGTTACATGGTTAGGTTTTAATCTCAAAGTAAGTTCTATTACTTACATTGTAGAATAAATTTTTATAGATTAGGTCTTGACGCCGCAGATTTCCACAAGAAATCGATGATTAGGGCTTACTTTCTAAATTTAAGTGCGACATTAAACGTGTGTTTTTAGAGGGTAAGACTATATCTTTCAGTTACATGGTAAGGTTTTAATCTCAAAGTGAGTTCTATTACTTACATTTTAGAATAAATAGTTATAGATTAGGTCTTGGCGCCGCAGATTACCACAAGAAATCAATGATTAGGGCTTACTGGCGTAATTTAAGTGCGACATTAAACGTGTGTTTTTAGAGGATAAGACAATATCTTGCAGTTACATGGTTAGGTTTAAATCTCAAAGTAAGTTCTATTACTTACATTTTAGAATAAATTATTATAGATTAGATCTTGACGCCGCAGATTACTACAAGAAATCAATGATTAGGGCGTACTGTCTAAATTTAAGTGCGACATTAAACGTATGTTTTTAGAGGCTAAGACAATATCTTGCAGTTACATGGTTAGGTTTTAATCTCAAAGTAATTTCTATTACTTACATTTTAGAATAAATTGTTATAGATTAGGTCTTGGCGCCGCAGATTACCACAAGAAATCAATGATTAGGGCTTACTGGCTTAATTTAAGTGCGACATTATACGTGTGTTTTTAGAGGCTAAGACTATATCTTGCAGTTACATGGTTAGGTTTTAATCTCAAAGTGAGTTCCATTACTTACATTTTAGAATAAATTGTTATAGATTAGGTCTTGACGCCGCAGATTACTACAAGAAATCAATGATTAGGGCTTACTGGCTTAATTTAAGTGCGACATTAAACGTGTGTTTTTAGAGGCTAAGACTATATCTTGCAGTTACATGGTTAGGTTTTAATCTCAAAGTAAGTTCTATTATTTACAGTTTAGAATAAATTGTTATAGACTAGGTCTTGACGCCGCAGATTACCACAAGAAATCAGTGATTAGGGCTTACTGGCTTAATTTAAGTGCGACATTAAACGTGTGATTTCAGAGGCTAAGACTATATCTTGCAGTTACATGGTTAGGTTTTAATCTCAAAGTAAGTTCTATTACTTACATTGTAGAATAAATTTTTATAGATTAGGTCTTGACGCCGCAGATTACCACAAGAAATCAATGATTAGGGCGTACTGTCTAAATTTAAGTGCGACAATTAACGTGTGTTTTTATAGGCTAAGACTATATCTTGCAGTTACATGGTTAGGTTTTAATCTCAAAGTAAGTTCTATTACTTACATTGTAGAATAAATTTTTATAGATTAGGTCTTGACGCCGCAGATTTCCACAAGAAATCAATGATTAGGGCTTACTGGCTTAATTAAAGTGCGACATTAAACATGTGTTTTTAGAGGATAAGGCTATATCTTGCAGTTACATGATTAGGTTTTAATCTCAAAGTAAGTTCTATTACTTACATTTTAGAATAAATTTTTATAAATTAGGTCTTGACGCCGCAGATTACCACAAGATATCAATGATTAGGGCTTACTGGCTTAATTAAAGTGCGACATTAAACATGTGTTTTTAGAGGATAAGACTATATCTTGCAGTTACATGGTTAGGTTTTAATCTCAAAGTAAGTTCTATTACTTACATTTTAGAATAAATTGTTATAGATTAGGTCTTGACGCCGCAGATTACCACAAGAAATCAATGATTAGGGCGTACTGTCTAAATTTAAGTGCGACATTAAACGTATGTTTTTAGAGGCTAAGACAATATCTTGCCGTTACATGGTTAGGTTTTAATCTCAAAGTAATTTCTATTACTTACATTTTAGAATAAATTGTTATAGATTAGGTCTTGGCGCCGCAGATTACCACAAGAAATCAATGATTAGGGCTTACTGGCTTAATTTAAGTGCGACATTATACGTGTGTTTTTAGAGGCTAAGACTATATCTTGCAGTTACATGGTTAGGTTTTAATCTCAAAGTGAGTTCCATTACTTACATTTTAGAATAAATTGTTATAGATTAGGTCTTGACGCCGCAGATTACTACAAGAAATCAATGATTAGGGCTTACTGGCTTAATTTAAGTGCGACATTAAACGTGTGTTTTTAGAGGCTAAGACTATATCTTGCAGTTACATGGTTAGGTTTTAATCTCAAAGTAAGTTCTATTATTTACAGTTTAGAATAAATTGTTATAGACTAGGTCTTGACGCCGCAGATTACCACAAGAAATCAGTGATTAGGGCTTACTGGCTTAATTTAAGTGCGACATTAAACGTGTGATTTCAGAGGCTAAGACTATATCTTGCAGTTACATGGTTAGGTTTTAATCTCAAAGTAAGTTCTATTACTTACATTGTAGAATAAATTTTTATAGATTAGGTCTTGACGCCGCAGATTACCACAAGAAATCAATGATTAGGGCGTACTGTCTAAATTTAAGTGCGACAATTAACGAGTGTTTTTATAGGTTAAGACTATATCTTGCAGTTACATGGTTAGGTTTTAATCTCAAAGTAATTTCTATTACTTACATTTTCAAAAAATTGTTATAGATTAGGTCTTGACGCCGCAGATTACCACAAGAAATCAATGATTAGGGCGTACTGGCTTAATTTAAGTGCGACATTAAACGTGTGTTTTTAGAGGCTAAGACTATATCTTGCAGTTACATGGTGAGGTTTTAATCTCAAAGTGAGTTCCATTACTTACATTTTAGAATAAATTGTTATAGATTAGGTCTTGACGCCGCAGATTACTACAAGAAATCAATGATTAGGGCTTACTGGCTTAATTTAAGTGCGACATTAAACGTGTGTTTTTAGAGGCTAAGACTATATCTTGCAGTTACATGGTTAGGTTTTAATCTCAAAGTAAGTTCTATTACTTACATTGTAGTATTAATTTTTATAGATTAGGTCTTGACGCCGCAGATTACCACAAGAAATCAATGATTAGGGCTTTTTGTCTAAATTTAAGTGCGACATTAAACGTGTGTTTTTAGAGGCTAAGACTATATCTTGCAGTTACATGGTTAGGTTTTAATCTCAAAGTAAGTTCTATTATTTACAGTTTAGAATAAATTGTTATAGACTAGGTCTTGACGCCGCAGATTACCACAAGAAATCAGTGATTAGGGCTTACTGGCTTAATTTAAGTGCGACATTAAACGTGTGATTTTAGAGGCTAAGACTATATCTTGCAGTTACATGGTTAGGTTTTAATCTCAAAGTAAGTTCTATTACTTACATTGTAGAATAAATTTTTATAGATTAGGTCTTGACGCCGCAGATTTCCACAAGAAATCGATGATTAGGGCTTACTTTCTAAATTTAAGTGCGACATTAAACGTGTGTTTTTAGAGGGTAAGACTATATCTTTCAGTTACATGGTAAGGTTTTAATCTCAAAGTGAGTTCTATTACTTACATTTTAGAATAAATAGTTATAGATTAGGTCTTGGCGCCGCAGATTACCACAAGAAATCAATGATTAGGGCTTACTGGCGTAATTTAAGTGCGACATTAAACGTGTGTTTTTAGAGGATAAGACAATATCTTGCAGTTACATGGTTAGGTTTAAATCTCAAAGTAAGTTCTATTACTTACATTTTAGAATAAATTATTATAGATTAGATCTTGACGCCGCAGATTACTACAAGAAATCAATGATTAGGGCGTACTGTCTAAATTTAAGTGCGACATTAAACGTATGTTTTTAGAGGCTAAGACAATATCTTGCAGTTACATGGTTAGGTTTTAATCTCAAAGTAATTTCTATTACTTACATTTTGAATAAATTGTTATAGATTAGGTCTTGACGCCGCAGATTACCACAAGAAATCAATGATTAGGACTTACTGGCTTAATTTAAGTGCGACATTAAAAGTGTGTTTTTAGAGGCTAAGACTATATCTTGCAGTTACATGGTTAGGTTTTAATCTCGAAGTAAGTTCTATTACTTACATTGTAGAATAAATTGTTATAGATTAGGTCTTGACGCCGCAGACTACCACAAGAAATCAATGAATAGGGCTTACTGGCTTAATTTAAGTGCGACATTAAACGTGTGTTTTTAGAGGCTAAGACTATATCTTGCAGTTACATGGTTAGGTTTTAATCTCAAAGTAAGTTCTATTACTTACATTGTAGTATTAATTTTTATAGATTAGGTCTTGACGCCGCAGATTACCACAAGAAATCAATGATTAGGGCTTTTTGTCTAAATTTAAGTGCGACATTAAACGTGTGTTTTTAGAGGCTAAGACTATATCTTGCAGTTACATGGTTAGGTTTTAATCTCAAAGTAAGTTCTATTATTTACAGTTTAGAATAAATTGTTATAGACTAGGTCTTGACGCCGCAGATTACCACAAGAAATCAGTGATTAGGGCTTACTGGCTTAATTTAAGTGCGACATTAAACGTGTGATTTTAGAGGCTAAGACTATATCTTGCAGTTACATGGTTAGGTTTTAATCTCAAAGTAAGTTCTATTACTTACATTGTAGAATAAATTTTTATAGATTAGGTCTTGACGCCGCAGATTTCCACAAGAAATCGATGATTAGGGCTTACTTTCTAAATTTAAGTGCGACATTAAACGTGTGTTTTTAGAGGGTAAGACTATATCTTTCAGTTTCATGGTAAGGTTTTAATCTCAAAGTGAGTTCTATTACTTACATTTTAGAATAAATAGTTATATATTAGGTCTTGGCGCCGCAGATTACCACAAGAAATCAATGATTAGGGCTTACTGGCGTAATTTAAGTGCGACATTAAACGTGTGTTTTTAGAGGATAAGACAATATCTTGCAGTTACATGGTTAGGTTTTAATCTCAAAGTAAGTTCTATTACTTACATTTTAGAATAAATTATTATAGATTAGATCTTGACGCCGCAGATTACCACAAGAAATCAATGATTAGGGCGTACTGTCTAAATTTAAGTGCGACATTAAACGTATGTTTTTAGAGGCTAAGACAATATCTTGCAGTTACATGGTTAGGTTTTAATCTCAAAGTCAGTTCTATTACTTACATTGTAGTATAAATTTTTATAGATTAGGTCTTGACGCCGCAGATTACCACAAGAAATCAATGATTAGGGCTTACTGGCTTAATTAAAGTGCGACATTAAACATGTGTTTTTAGAGGATAAGACTATATCTTGCAGTTACATGGTTAGGTTTTAATCTCAAAGTAAGTTCTATTACTTACATTTTAGAATAAATTGTTATAGATTAGGTCTTGACGCCGCAGATTACCACAAGAAATCAATGATTAGGGCGTACTGTCTAAATTTAAGTGCGACATTAAACGTATGTTTTTAGAGGCTAAGACAATATCTTGCCGTTACATGGTTAGGTTTTAATCTCAAAGTAATTTCTATTACTTACATTTTAGAATAAATTGTTATAGATTAGGTCTTGGCGCCGCAGATTACCACAAGAAATCAATGATTAGGGCTTACTGTCTAAATTTAAGTGCGACATTAAACGTGTGTTTTTAGAGGATAAGACAATATCTTGCAGTTACATGGTTAGGTTTTAAACTCAAAGTAAGTTCTATTACTTACATTTTAGAATAAATTGTTATAGATTAGGTCTTGACGCCGCAGCTTACCACAAGAAATCAATGATTAGGGCGTACTGTCTAAATTTAAGTGCGACAATTAACGTGTGTTTTTATAGGCTAAGACTATATCTTGCAGTTACATGGTTAGGTTTTAATCTCAAAGTAAGTTCTATTACTTACATTGTAGAATAAATTTTTATAGATTAGGTCTTGACGCCGCAGATTTCCACAAGAAATCAATGATTAGGGCTTACTGGCTTAATTAAAGTGCGACATTAAACATGTGTTTTTAGAGGATAAGACTATATCTTGCAGTTACATGATTAGGTTTTAATCTCAAAGTAAGTTCTATTACTTACATTTTAGCATAAATTTTTATAGATTAGGTCTTGACGCCGCAGATTACCACAAGATATCAATGATTAGGGCGTACTGTCTAAATTTAAGTGCGACAATTAACGTGTGTTTTTATAGGCTAAGACTATATCTTGCAGTTACATGGTTAGGTTTTAATCTCAAAGTAAGTTCTATTACTTACATATTAGAATAAATTGTTATAGATTAGGTCTTGACGCCGCAGATTACCACAAGATATCAATGATTAGGGCGTACTGTCTAAATTTAAGTGCGACAATTAACGTGTGTTTTTATAGGCTAAGACTATATCTTGCAGTTACATGGTTAGGTTTTAATCTCAAAGTAAGTTCTATTACTTACATTGTAGAATAAATTTTTATAGATTAGGTCTTGACGCCGCAGATTTCCACAAGAAATCGATGATTAGGGCTTACTTTCTAAATTTAAGTGCGACATTAAACGTGTGTTTTTAGAGGCTAAGACTATATCTTGCAGTTACATGGTTAGGTTTTAATCTCAAAGTGAGTTCCATTACTTACATTTTAGAATAAATTGTTATAGATTAGGTCTTGACGCCGCAGATTACTACAAGAAATCAATGATTAGGGCTTACTGGCTTAATTTAAGTGCGACATTAAACGTGTGTTTTTAGAGGCTAAGACTATATCTTGCAGTTACATGGTTAGGTTTTAATCTCAAAGTAAATTCTATTATTTACAGTTTAGAATAAATTGTTATAGACTAGGTCTTGACGCCGCAGATTACCACAAGAAATCAGTGATTAGGGCTTACTGGCTTAATTTAAGTGCGACATTAAACGTGTGATTTTAGAGGCTAAGACTATATCTTGCAGTTACATGGTTAGGTTTTAATCTCAAAGTAAGTTCTATTACTTACATTGTAGAATAAATTTTTATAGATTAGGTCTTGACGCCGCAGATTTCCACAAGAAATCAATGATTAGGGCTTACTGGCTTAATTAAAGTGCGACATTAAACATGTGTTTTTAGAGGATAAGACTATATCTTGCAGTTACATGGTTAGGTTTTAATCTCAAAGTAAGTTCTATTACTTACATTTTAGAATAAATTTTTATAGATTAGGTCTTGACGCCGCAGATTACCACAAGATATCAATGATTAGGGCGTACTGTCTAAATTTAAGTGCGACAATTAACGTGTGTTTTTATAGGCTAAGACTATATCTTGCAGTTACATGGTTAGGTTTTAATCTCAAAGTAAGTTCTATTACTTACATTGTAGAATAAATTTTTATAGATTAGGTCTTGACGCCGCAGATTACCACAAGATATCAATGATTAGGGCGTACTGTCTAAATTTAAGTGCGACAATTAACGTGTGTTTTTATAGGCTAAGACTATATCTTGCAGTTACATGGTTAGGTTTTAATCTCAAAGTAAGTTCTATTACTTACATTGTAGAATAAATTTTTATAGATTAGGTCTTGACGCCGCAGATTTCCACAAGAAATCGATGATTAGGGCTTACTTTCTAAATTTAAGTGCGACATTAAACGTGTGTTTTTAGAGGGTAAGACTATATCTTTCAGTTACATGGTAAGGTTTTAATCTCAAAGTGAGTTCTATTACTTACATTTTAGAATAAATAGTTATAGATTAGGTCTTGACGCCGCAGATTACCACAAGAAATCAATGATTAGGACTTACTGGCTTAATTTAAGTGCGACATTAAAAGTGTGTTTTTAGAGGCTAAGACTATATCTTGCAGTTACATGGTTAGGTTTTAATCTCAAAGTAAGTTCTATTACTTACATTGTAGAATAAATTGTTATAGATTAGGTCTTGACGCCGCAGACTACCACAAGAAATCAATGAATAGGGCTTACTGGCTTAATTTAAGTGCGACATTAAACGTGTGTTTTTAGAGGCTAAGACTATATCTTGCAGTTACATGGTTAGGTTTTAATCTCAAAGTAAGTTCTATTACTTACATTGTAGTATTAATTTTTATAGATTAGGTCTTGACGCCGCAGATTACCACAAGAAATCAATGATTAGGGCTTACTTTCTAAATTTAAGTGCGACATTAAACGTGTGTTTTTAGAGGCTAAGACTATATCTTGCAGTTACATGGTTAGGTTTTAATCTCAAAGTAAGTTCTATTATTTACAGTTTAGAATAAATTGTTATAGACTAGGTCTTGACGCCGCAGATTACCACAAGAAATCAGTGATTAGGGCTTACTGGCTTAATTTAAGTGCGACATTAAACGTGTGATTTTAGAGGCTAAGACTATATCTTGCAGTTACATGGTTAGGTTTTAATCTCAAAGTAAGTTCTATTACTTACATTGTAGAATAAATTTTTATAGATTAGGTCTTGACGCCGCAGATTTCCACAAGAAATCAATGATTAGGGCTTACTGGCTTAATTAAAGTGCGACATTAAACGTGTGTTTTTAGAGGGTAAGACTATATCTTTCAGTTACATGGTAAGGTTTTAATCTCAAAGTGAGTTCTATTACTTACATTTTAGAATAAATAGTTATAGATTAGGTCTTGGCGCCGCAGATTACCACAAGAAATCAATGATTAGGGCTTACTGGCGTAATTTAAGTGCGACATTAAACGTGTGTTTTTAGAGGCTAAGACTATATCTTGCAGTTACATGGTTAGGTTTTAATCTCAAAGTAAGTTCTATTATTTACAGTTTAGAATAAATTGTTATAGACTAGGTCTTGACGCCGCAGATTACCACAAGAAATCAGTGATTAGGGCTTACTGGCTTAATTTAAGTGCGACATTAAACGTGTGATTTTAGAGGCTAAGACTATATCTTGCAGTTACATGGTTAGGTTTTAATCTCAAAGTAAGTTCTATTTCTTACATTGTAGAATAAATTTTTATAGATTAGGTCTTGACGCCGCAGATTACCACAAGAAATCAATGATTAGGGCGTACTGTCTAAATTTAAGTGCGACAATTAACGTGTGTTTTTATAGGCTAAGACTATATCTTGCAGTTACATGGTTAGGTTTTAATCTCAAAGTAAGTTCTATTACTTACATTGTAGAATAAATTTTTATAGATTAGGTCTTGACGCCGCAGATTTCCACAAGAAATCAATGATTAGGGCTTACTGGCTTAATTAAAGTGCGACATTAAACATGTGTTTTTAGAGGATAAGACTATATCTTGCAGTTACATGATTAGGTTTTAATCTCAAAGTAAGTTCTATTACTTACATTTTAGTATAAATTTTTATAGATTAGGTCTTGACGCCGCAGATTACCACAAGAAATCAATGATTAGGGCTTTTTGTCTAAATTTAAGTGCGACATTAAACGTGTGTTTTTAGAGGGTAAGACTATATCTTTCAGTTACATGGTAAGGTTTTAATCTCAAAGTGAGTTCTATTACTTACATTTTAGAATAAATAGTTATAGATTAGGTCTTGGCGCCGCAGATTACCACAAGAAATCAATGATTAGGGCTTACTGGCGTAATTTAAGTGCGACATTAAACGTGTGTTTTTAGAGGATAAGACAATATCTTGCAGTTACATGGTTAGGTTTTAATCTCAAAGTAAGTTCTATTACTTACATTTTAGAATAAATTATTATAGATTAGATCTTGACGCCGCAGATTACTACAAGAAATCAATGATTAGGGCGTACTGTCTAAATTTAAGTGCGACATTAAACGTATGTTTTTAGAGGCTAAGACAATATCTTGCAGTTACATGGTTAGGTTTTAATCTCAAAGTCAGTTCTATTACTTACATTGTAGTATAAATTTTTATAGATAAGGTCTTGACGCCGCAGATTACCACAAGAAATCAATGATTAGGGCTTACTGGCTTAATTAAAGTGCGACATTAAACATGTGTTTTTAGAGGATAAGACTATATCTTGCAGTTACATGGTTAGGTTTTAATCTCAAAGTAAGTTCTATTACTTACATTGTAGAATAAATTTTTATAGATTAGGTCTTGACGCCGCAGATTTCCACAAGAAATCAATGATTAGGGCTTACTGGCTTAATTAAAGTGCGACATTAAACATGTGTTTTTAGAGGATAAGACTATATCTTGCAGTTACATGATTAGGTTTTAATCTCAAAGTAAGTTCTATTACTTACATTTTAGCATAAATTTTTATAGATTAGGTCTTGACGCCGCAGATTACCACAAGATATCAATGATTAGGGCGTACTGTCTAAATTTAAGTGCGACAATTAACGTGTGTTTTTATAGGCTAAGACTATATCTTGCAGTTACATGGTTAGGTTTTAATCTCAAAGTAAGTTCTATTACTTACATTGTAGAATAAATTTTTATAGATTAGGTCTTGACGCCGCAGATTTCCACAAGAAATCGATGATTAGGGCTTACTTTCTAAATTTAAGTGCGACATTAAACGTGTGTTTTTAGAGGGTAAGACTATATCTTTCAGTTACATGGTAAGGTTTTAATCTCAAAGTGAGTTCTATTACTTACATTTTAGAATAAATAGTTATAGATTAGGTCTTGGCGCCGCAGATTACCACAAGAAATCAATGATTAGGGCTTACTGGCTTAATTTAAGTGCGACATTAAACGTGTGTTTTTAGAGGATAAGACAATATCTTGCAGTTACATGGTTAGGTTTTAATCTCAAAGTAAGTTCTATTACTTACATTTTAGAATAAATTATTATAGATTAGATCTTGACGCCGCAGATTACCACAAGAAATCAATGATTAGGGCGTACTGTCTAAATTTAAGTGCGACATTAAACGTATGTTTTTAGAGGCTAAGACAATATCTTGCAGTTACATGGTTAGGTTTTAATCTCAAAGTCAGTTCTATTACTTACATTGTAGTATAAATTTTTATAGATTAGGTCTTGACGCCGCAGATTACCACAAGAAATCAATGATTAGGGCTTACTGGCTTAATTAAAGTGCGACATTAAACATGTGTTTTTAGAGGATAAGACTATATCTTGCAGTTACATGGTTAGGTTTTAATCTCAAAGTAAGTTCTATTACTTACATTTTAGAATAAATTGTTATAGATTAGGTCTTGACGCCGCAGATTACCACAAGAAATCAATGATTAGGGCGTACTGTCTAAATTTAAGTGCGACATTAAAAGTATGTTTTTAGAGGCTAAGACAATATCTTGCCGTTACATGGTTAGGTTTTAATCTCAAAGTAATTTCTATTACTTACATTTTAGAATAAATTGTTATAGATTAGGTCTTGGCGCCGCAGATTACCACAAGAAATCAATGATTAGGGCTTACTGTCTAAATTTAAGTGCGACATTAAACGTGTGTTTTTAGAGGATAAGGCTATATCTTGCAGTTACATGGTTAGGTTTTAATCTCAAAGTAAGTTCTATTACTTACATTTTAGAATAAATTTTTATAGATTAGGTCTTGACGCCGCAAATTACCACAAGAAATCAATGATTAGGGCTTACTGGCTTAATTTAAGTGCGACATTATACGTGTGTTTTTAGAGGCTAAGACTATATCTTGCAGTTACATGGTTAGGTTTTAATCTCAAAGTGAGTTCCATTACTTACATTTTAGAATAAATTGTTATAGATTAGGTCTTGACGCCGCAGATTACCACAAGAAATCAATGATTAGGGCTTACTGGCTTAATTTAAGTGCGACATTAAACGTGTGTTTTTAGAGGCTAAGACTATATCTTGCAGTTACATGGTTAGGTTTTAATCTCAAAGTAATTTCTATTACTTACATTTTCAATAAATTGTTATAGATTAGGTCTTGACGCCGCAGATTACCACAAGAAATCAATGATTAGGGCGTACTGGCTTAATTTAAGTGCGACATTAAACGTGTGTTTTTAGAGGCTAAGACTATATCTTGCAGTTACATGGTGAGGTTTTAATCTCAAAGTGAGTTCCATTACTTACATTTTAGAATAAATTTTTATAGATTAGGTCTTGACGCCGCAGATTACCACAAGAAATCAATGATTAGGGCTTTTTGTCTAAATTTAAGTGCGACATTAAACGTGTGTTTTTAGAGGCTAAGACTATATCTTGCAGTTACATGGTTAGGTTTTAATCTCAAAGTAAGTTCTATTACTTACATTTTAGAATAAATTTTTAAAGATTTGGTCTTAATGCCGCAGATTTCCACAAGAAATCGATGATTAGGGCTTACTTTCTAAATTTAAGTTCGACATTAAACATGTGTTTTTAGAGGCTAAGACTATATCTTTCAGTTACATGGTGAGGTTTTAATCTCAAAGTGAGTTCCATTACTTACATTTTAGAATAAATTGTTATAGATTAGGTCTTGACGCCGCAGATTACTACAAGAAATCAATGATTAGGGCGTACTGTCTAAATTTAAGTGCGACATTAAACGTATGTTTTTAGAGGCTAAGACAATATCTTGCAGTTACATGGTTAGGTTTTAATCTCAAAGTAATTTCTATTACTTACATTTTGAATAAATTGTTATAGATTAGGTCTTGACGCCGCAGATTACCACAAGAAATCAATGATTAGGACTTACTGGCTTAATTTAAGTGCGACATTACAAGTGTGTTTTTAGAGGCTAAGACTATATCTTGCAGTTACATGGTTAGGTTTTAATCTCGAAGTAAGTTCTATTACTTACATTGTAGAATAAATTGTTATAGATTAGGTCTTGACGCCGCAGACTACCACAAGAAATCAATGAATAGGGCTTACTGGCTTAATTTAAGTGCGACATTAAACGTGTGTTTTTAGAGGCTAAGACTATATCTTGCAGTTACATGGTTAGGTTTTAATCTCAAAGTAAGTTCTATTACTTACATTGTAGTATTAATTTTTATAGATTAGGTCTTGACGCCGCAGATTACCACAAGAAATCAATGATTAGGGCTTACTGTCTAAATTTAAGTGCGACATTAAACGTGTGTTTTTAGAGGCTAAGACTATATCTTGCAGTTACATGGTTAGGTTTTAATCTCAAAGTAAGTTCTATTATTTACAGTTTAGAATAAATTGTTATAGACTAGGTCTTGACGCCGCAGATTACCACAAGAAATCAGTGATTAGGGCTTACTGGCTTAATTTAAGTGCGACATTAAACGTGTGATTTTAGAGGCTAAGACTATATCTTGCAGTTACATGGTTAGGTTTTAATCTCAAAGTAAGTTCTATTACTTACATTGTAGAATAAATTTTTATAGATTAGGTCTTGACGCCGCAGATTTCCACAAGAAATCGATGATTAGGGCTTACTTTCTAAATTTAAGTGCGACATTAAACGTGTGTTTTTAGAGGGTAAGTGTTTTGAAGGTAAAATCGGTACTAACCACATTGAGTCTACATTTTGTGTGGTGTCTAATAGTTTCAAAGTGACAACTGGGAATTTTATTACAATCTTCCTTTTATAGAATTTTTAAAACCAACTCATTTTTATGTATTTTCTACGTTTTAAAGGTCAAATAATATGAACTTGTCATGGTTCACATTTATAAGTTTTATAAAATATCATAATTTATTTAAAGCCAGCAAAATGAAAGTTAACAACATTTAAGATTAATGTAATTATTTCCGTCTTGAAGCTCCGTCTGGCAATTAAGTTAATTCGGTAAATACAAGACTGCAGTCAACTTAAGAAAGTTGCTTAAGAACTACTAAATTGCACTACAGATTCAAAAACTTTAGATATTTTGATTTCATAATATTTATTAATTTATTCGAATTCTTTATTGTACAACAAAGGTACAAAGAATAGTTTTCACGCTACAGCATTTCCAACCTTCTAATTAGGTATTCAAATAAAAATAACTAATAACAATTAATACTAAGGGAATTAAAGGGAAGCTTTAAACGAAGAATGAAGGCTCATCGAGTAGAAATAAAATGTACAAAATAAGATAATGCAGAGAATAAGAGCAATGCCTGCATTACTTTGTATTATTTCTTGAGACCTCCAGTTTAAATATTCATTTTTAAAGCATTTATATTAAGAACCACCATTAACACTATTGGTGCGCTTTACTTTATAAATCAAACAAAAGCACATACGCGTATACACAACATTAATAATATTGTATTATTTATGAACTGATGTTTAGATCCTTGGGAGTTAAAAATACACTTCCCGCAACAATATTTAATTGATGCAACATTTCTTTTTCTCTGTTAGTATTTGTTGTTATAGTTGATAGTCGAAATCTAGAATACGCTAAAGTTTATTGTTATATACAGACATTTGGAGTATTATTTAGTAGATGTTCATTTTTATTGGTTATTTAAAGTTAGGTTATATTCATAAACCTCTATTATTTGCACGGGTGATAAAATAAATATATTACATGTACATTTATTCCAAATTTAATAGTGACAAGTTATTTGCTGTACATAAACTGCGTTGAAATTAATTAAAATATATTTTTCTTTATAGAGCAAAGATAGTTAAAATAACAATGATAACAAAAAAAAAGAAAATGGGCAGAAGAAACATATCGAAAAGACCTTTTAACCATTTGAAATATATGAATTTCATCTTTCACCAACAATTGGATGAGACCATAGTGGAGGAACAATTTTCACCTATATAATGGCTGCGTTATTTAATACTAATAATAACTATATTTTCTCGTAGTTTATATGGAATAGACAATTTTAAAAAAAGGATCTCATTTGATACCGAAATTAAAATTAAAATTTTTAAAACAGAAAAAAAAAGTTAATTCTAATTATTTTTATTTTTATGTTATAAAATCTTTATGCTATTTTAAAATGCCTTTACATATGAATACTCTTGACTAAGGGTTCTAACTCAGAATAAATATTTAAATCTAACAACTTTGAGGAAGGCATAGAAATTTTGTTGCTTATTTACCTTAACTGAAAATGTTCTGGCCTCTCCCCAAAGAACGGATATGCCTAATTATGTTTCAAGAGATAGATAGTTATTAAATTAGCAATCTTCTCTCGAGCCAAATGGGTTAAATTGTACCAAGTGGAGTCAAATAGTCATTTAGCGAATAAGCCTGAGCACAATAAATATAATATTAAAAATGTGTTCTTAACATTTTAGTTTTAATAATTTATTGACTTACGTTTATCATAACTATTTAGCTTAATACATATCGTTGAATATTAATATAATCAGTACTTTTTATAACAAAGTTACCACTTTGATAGTAGCCTGTAGTATATTCAAATAACACTAAGTGTTTGTTCTCTCACAAAAAATATCGTTCCATGCCGAGAACATAAATATAAAATGTTGAAGATGACAGGAATATTTCTAGAGTCCAGACAATATTATACATTCATGCAAGCAAGCAAATTGAAGTAGTTTATTATGTGTAGCACAATTTCTCATTTTTATAATAAGACTAATATATCTAGAAATCGTATAAGTTATGAAGAGACAGAAAAACAGACCAACACGTATTTTTAAATATTACAACATCTCACTATCTTAACAACGTTATCAAATCGACAACTATTTGATATCCAATAAACTAATAGCTTGTACATACAAATTAACTACATTCAAAAAACTAATAGCTTTCAAACAAATACTATTACTCTCCGAGATAAACTATTTGTGAGCCAGAATAAAGGACAAAAACCCATACATCAAAATAGATATATTAAATGGATAGCTCAAAACGAATGTCACTGTGAGAACCTATTTTAAGTGAAAACCCGTTTCAATATATTTGTCTACACTTATAATAGGCTATATAGTTTATCAACAGTATTTTATATGTTTGTTTTGCAATACAGTATAGAAAAACGACATTCATATCGTCAGTAAACTCAACTAGGGTTTAGTGAGATTTTAACTTGTATGCACTGGCATTGTATTGATGTTAATAATTTTATCATAGTGATTTGTATTCTAGATTAGAAAAAATAAAGCTTGAAGTGAAATGACGATTTTATTATATATTTTTGCAACATTTTAAGTGTAAATAATTATTATATGTACCAAAACACAAATACGCTTTTTGCAATTTCGACCATAGTTAAGTTTATACTAAAGATGCAATTGAGTATAACTTATATTACAAGATTTAATATAAGTTATACTCAATTAATACTAGATATAACTAGTTAAGTTAAGAACTAAGATTTGTTTGCAAATCGGACACAATTTTACTTAAGCAGTACTAACTTTAAATATACTGTCATATAAATTATTCTTTAAAGCTTAGTATTCGAAAAGAAGATTTATCAACGAAGAGCACTTCAGTAAATTATAAGAACAAAGAAGAGCAGCAAACACGAGTATCAGAGATCGAGAACTGTTCACTGAAATGGCTCAGTTAAAATGAATTATGCTCATGAATCCGATTAATTATCTATTGCCATATATCGCTGTGATTATCATGACGATGATCGTAGTGATGAATGTGATGATCATGATGGTGATCACTTTTTGAAGAGTGTACTTTTTTTGCATTGTAGTGAAATACTTTTCTTGTGTTTTTACTTACGAGTAACTTGTTATGTCAGTAATATTTATTAAATTTTGTGATAAAAATACGTTTTAATTAATAAAGATATAATAAAATTGAATATATTTGGTGATAAATTCAAAGACTCACATCAAAAATCTATATTCATAATTATTACTTAAAAGATACAATCAGTTTCTTGAAATAAATAGCGTCCCCCATTTCAACTCATTTAAGTTTTATTTTCACTACAATTGTCTATATCTGCCGTTAAAATGTGACGCCAAAACGGAACATATTTATACTTCCCAATAAAACCAACTTGTATTGAAATTTTCGTCAAGTGTTATGTCCTTTGAAGTGGCGTTTCAAATAAAAACTGTCTGGGGCTACGTCTAATCTAAACTGAGAATTTCAAGTCTAGTTCGAGAGGTTCATGTTATGGATTGATACATCAGTTACTTGGGACTATTTTTACACACAAAGAGTACATGATAAGATACAACGTGAACATGGCTCAGTCGATGTGGTGATAAAATATGGCTTTTATTCCGAACGTTTCATTCAAGGCAAGTTGGTCATTTTAAATTCATGCAATTTGTTAA
Organism: Melinaea menophilus ssp. n. AW-2005; assembly: GCA_918358695.1. Lineage (NCBI taxonomy): Eukaryota > Metazoa > Arthropoda > Insecta > Lepidoptera > Nymphalidae > Melinaea > Melinaea menophilus. Next base: position 25,891,376 of record OU911041.1, on the reverse strand, counting down.
ATTGTGGTTTTTTGCATTTATTGTAAACTGCATGATAAAGAAATTTAAGAAAATAATGAATGAATAACGATAAGAAGGTAAGAAAGATATGTAACCTTCAACTTTTAATAAATGCGAGTATATATGTACATATTACTTAACAAAATTATATTGTCTTGGAAAACATATTATTATTATATTTAACTTTATTTATTTTAATTTTATCGTATTATCTTTTCGCAGATATGTTGATCGATCACGTCGATCGTTTCTACTTCGAAGATTTAGCAATTGTACATTGTTAATATATATTTTTACTGTACAATGTATAAAAATCACCTAACTTAATTAATAAATAACAAAAATTAAAAAATTAAACATCCTTGTTAAGAATTAAAAGAAATGGCTATCATAATTTTTAATTTAGCCCCAATAACTGTTAATCAGCAGTTAATCTCGCAAGGCATTACAAAAGGAGTAATAATGTTAAATGGTAATCAGTGTGTGATTTATAAACCGCCTCGTAACATCACCACACATCCGTGTCTCCATTGTATTAGTGAACATTCTTTTAAAAATAATTTTGTACGACACATGGAAGGTGGTAGAGCCACCATCCTCTTCATGTCAAACAAAAATAAACAGAGCAAAATAAAATATTTGCCACACATCAGAGAAGAGGCAGACCTGTAATGCTTTGCATAATCGATTTTTCAGTAGTAGTAGTAGTAGTAGTAAAAGTAGTAGTTGTAGTAGTAGTAGTAGTAGTAGTAGTATTAGTCGTAGTAGTAGTGTCTTGAACTCAAAGACGTGTCTTAGTTACTTTTTGAAAGTGTTAAAGGAAAGAAAGTGTTAATTAACACTTTATTAGGAAGCTTCTTGAAAAGAGTATAGGTTATAATGGTAGCCTATATTAACTTCATCTTATCTTATAATATATTTCAGGAATCTGATATATAAAAATATTGTCATTTTGTTAAAGTATGTTATATAAAATAAACAAATGCAAATACGAATACCATGACTATGAACTTGTCATGGTATTACTTATGTATGAACAAAGCATTATATAATATTTCAAATTAAATTACTTCTCTATGTGTACATCATAATTCCCGGAGGCGAAAAACATTCATTTAATTACGAGAGTAATAGTTTCAAATGTACTAGAAAATACAAGACTCATAAAACAGTACACGTTACTTCAGGAGGTTTTGTATGATTTTGTAATGTACAGTAAAGGTAATAGCTTTTTCATGTGGAGGAAATACATAAAATAAATATATATAAATATATATATAAATAAATAAATATAAATACAATACATAAATAAAATAGTTGCATTGTACCAATTTCTTTATATACAAGGTCATGAAGAAATTGGTACAATGCAACTATTTTATAGTATTTGTGTTCTTACGATTTTGTAGATGTATTAAATTAAACATCAAATTTTAAAGTTTTGAGCACTTATTGAATTTTTACGTTTTGATCACGCCTAAAATCGTTTAATATTACAAAAATGTATGACTAAAAGTCACCAAAATAGATAAAATTTCGACATATTTATATTATTTTCTATATTTCTAACATCTAAAACTGGTTATGAACGTAATATATAAAAGTAGTACATATTTCTTCTGTTCGAGTTTACAACATTTGAAATAACGTCATTCTATCGAGAAGAAATGACTCACCTTATTGAGTAACATTTTGACAGTTACAGGAACAGACCAAATAAGTATATACCGTTTATTTTATTTTGTACTCGGTTGATCTAAACGGGAAAATACCTAAGATGAAATGGAACTTTGGTTGGATATTTGTTGTGTCATTCGAGCTAAAATTATCCACTTAATACTTAAACAATGCCACATTGTAGTAAGGGTAATTGCAACATAAAGTTATATTTTGGTATGATTTACTGAGGTTCATGTCGGCACTTCCGTCTACATTATTTCTTAAAATAAGCAGTTAATTATACATTTTATAATATTCTACGTATCTTTTTTGCTCAACCTTTAAATATTCGACTAAGAACTTAGAATATACATTTCATATAAATGTAACAAATTCTTAAATTTATCATTTAACCATTATGAAATCGCATACGATTAGTAAAATCTGACATATTTATGATGCAGTGTGTGTGCTCATGGTGACAGCGGTCACTTGATTAATTGTCAAATTGTCAACACCTCTTGTGTTTACAGAAGCCTATATAATTTTTTTATACATACATACAATATATTTATGAGAATTTAGTTTATGCACACAAAAATAAATCAAAATTCAATAATAATTGTGATGTACATAAAACTGATATAAGAAACTTGCTATGCCCATCGCTAGGCCCTAAAAAAATTCCTTTATGTTTTATTATATAAGTTTGTACAATAAATTCCCCAGCTTAAATTTTTTCACCAGATAAAGTACTACATGCAGTAACTGGTCGTCTAGTCATGGATTTTTTTCTTATTAATTAATCATTAGGTCAGTTTATCAAATTGGTTGCGGTTCTAGTTGTGCGTTATTGCTTACTAAATATTGACGTACATGAAATAGATCACAATAAAGAAATACTCGGTTGAGTTTGTTTGAGACCAGGGCACGTTTGGAACCCTCATTAAATCCTAATTTTAAATTGCAGTGTCTTTACAAAAGGTCTTATTTCGATAAGTACGGTATCAAAATAGGACCTCTTCGCAATTCCATTTGACGTAGACAAGTGATTAATTCAAAGTTTAAAAGTTATAAATAAATAAGTAAATTATATTCAACGGTTTTGGCGCGTTTTGCCCTTAATTATTTTGGCTATATTATTCATTAGCTTTTGTCTGAACGAAGATGTTATTCTAAGTTAATATATTTATTTAGTTATTAAATACTTTATTGACGATAATGGAATGACACGACTTATGATGTGGTTATCCCATAAATCTGCCAACTCAAATGCAACGCACCTTTTTTATACAATATGGTAGCAATCAATCCCAAACTTATAAATCAGGGTTATTCAATAACTGATTTTATTTAGTTGAGTATTTTTTTGTATATAAAGAATCATTAAAAGATAACATAATAATAAAAAAATATGGAAGTAAAGTCTTAGTTGTGGTAAATTAGAGTAAGTTCTCCATTACCATTAGGAATTACACTCAACATTATAATACCGTAAATATTTAACAACACAAAACAATAATATGAAAAAAAAAGTGTAATTGAAAAACACCTCTGAATAATTCTTTATGCAATAAAATTCGCTGGAGCGGTTATCTCGTGTAGCGTCCGTGCAGTTGCATTTCTCATATAGAGACATAACGTAGTGACAAAAAGGCGGATATCGGTTTTTAGGGTTCTGTATTAATGTTTCGATAAATAAATATTTTATGACTTTTAAATAAAAAAATATATATATATTTTTTTATTTAAAATTTATTTTTATTTCCCTTTGGATTATTTTTCTTTAGGACAATAACTAAAACTTAGAATATTTAGTATTAATTGAAAAACGCCGAGTATGGTATATATACTTCAAAGTTTTTAACTTTGTAATTAATTGTCAGGAAACTTTTATGGCTATTTAATATTTATTTACTATTGCTACTCGGACTTGTCCGTTTTTTAGGGACGGTTATTAATAAACGTCGGGAGATAGTCCAAAACTATAAATGATATACCGTAGGTGAAATTAATCATGATATGTTATTAATATAAAACAATTGGTATGACGAATTGCTTTAAAATAATGGGTAAATTCTTTTTCAGACTTACTTGTTTTAAAATGTATACTGTAAAATATGCAGTATAATATAAAATAGTTTAAATATAGTACTTACGTGTAGTGCAGTAGCAAAAAGAATGTAACCTCTTTGAATTAAAATTTAGTCCAATCATTTTAGGTGTTACCTGTCGAAAAATTCCTAGTGAAGTGAAGTGAATTGAAGTCCAAGCTGAATGAAATCACGTGATGCTGCTGACGTCTTAATAGTTGAAATAAATATTAGGAGTACAAATAAGTTTCCGCCGTTTTTTAACACAAATTAAATATTTATTATAGAAGAACGCTAATATAAATTTATTTAAAATATTGCCTACCACTTGCAACCACTTTTTCCCATCTTTCAGGCAGCATTCAAATCCTACGTGTGAAGAACTCCTTTTCTTTTGAGGCTATCCACGAATCAACCCAATTTTTGGTATCCTCATAAGGTGTGAACCGCTGCTCCGTCAGATCATGTGCCATGGACCGGAACAGGTGATAATCGGATGGTGCAATGTCTGGTGAATACGGCGGGTGGGGTAACACTTCCCAATCAAGTGTTTCCAAGTACTTTTTCACGGGAGCTGCAACATGTGGACGAGCATTGTCATGCAGAAGAATAATTTTTTCGTGTCTAGAGTAGTATTGAGGGCGTTTTTCCTTCAGAGCTCGGCTCAATCTCATCAATTGTGTTCGATAGAGGGCTCCAGTAATTGTTTCGCTCGGATTAAGCAACTCATAATACACTACACCTAGCTGATCCCACCAAATACACAGCATAAGTTTTTACCGTGAATATTCGGTTTTGCTGTTGATGTTGACGCGTGACCAACATGATTTTCTTTTTTTTGGATTGTCATAATGTATCCACTTCTCATCACCAGTTATGATACGATGTAAAAAACCCTTTTTTTATGTCTAGCTAGCAACATTTCACTTAAGCATAGTCGCCGTTCAATATCTCTCGGCTTTAATTCGTACGGAACCCAATTTCCTTGTTTATGAATCATTCCTAATGATTTTAAACGATGTGAAACTGCTTGCTGAGTAACTTCTAATGTTAGAGCAAGTTCTTTCTGTGTTTGAGATGAATCTTCCTCCAATAATTCCTCCAATTCTGCATCCGCGTAGATTTTTGGCTTCCACTGCGATCTTCGTCTTCTACGTCGAAATCACCGTTTTTAAACTTTTGAAACCACTCTCGACACGTTCTCTCACTCAAAACTCACCATATGCTTCTACGAGCAATTTATGCGCCCCAGCAGCAGATTTCTTTAAATTAAAGAAGTAAAGTAATATTTCCCGCAAAATGACGCTTAGGGGAGACCGGGGCTGGTTGACTATAGGGGCAGGTAGACTAATTGTCCAAAACGCGAGTTAGGCAAACTTTTTGCAAAGATCGACTAGGTGAGCGTATCCATTATTCCTCCGCGCACAATCATCAGAAAAACCGCGGAGCAGACCCAAACTGTTTGTCAGCTAGACCCTATTGTTCAAAAACAAGACACTTAAGTAACTATTTTTGCCTTAATTCTATTTGTTATAACTCTTTTCATTTTGTTTTGATTGCTTGTCAAACTGTTTAATACGAATGTTTGATTTTCGAACTTTGTATGCTTCCTTATTATTTTTAATTACGACACCATTTTAAGGTTTTGGCACGTAGTTAAAAATTACTAGGTCGTTTGGGGCTGGTTGACTCATTTATAAAGGGGTTGGTTGACTATCTAGTCAACCTGCCCCGTACAATTTTGGATATACTAGATATAAATTGGTATAAAAATTATTGTTCTTAACCTAACATTTCCAGTTTAGAACGATGCGAATCTATAAACGAAAGTCAAATCGACGTAAAGACATACTGAAGAGACTATGTCGACAAGTTATTTTCGCCGAAGTATCAATTCCGGCAAAAGAATTTGCTATACCATTTAAAATATCGCCCTGTATTAAATATGAAAAAAAAAGAATGCAATCCCGGACTGTCTAGATCTCAATTGACCTTGGAAAGCGTGGGCTACATAAAAAACAGGCAAATATACAGTGACGAGGAAGAGCATGCATCAGAAAATTACCCATAAAGGAGTTGATGATATTTATTATGGATTAACGCCTTACGAGTCCCGAAAATTTGCATATGAATTTGCAAAAAAAAAAATAAATCTATTCCTGAATCATGGGATAAAAAACAGATTTCTGATGAAGATTGGGTAGGGAGTTTGCTTAAACGTCATCCTATTCTCTCTATTCGATCTCCTCAAGCTACTCTTCGAGTCACTTCTTTCAACAAAAACAATATGCAATATGGTCCTTTCGTTCTTCGTTTTTCCACGTGTTCACTATAGATACGATTTTGACTATTTTAGACTAAAGGACGATCAAAGACTATTTTAGACTGGAGGTGGACCGATAGGTTCTTAACGGTGTTTAATGTTGTTGAAGATGTTCTTAAAAATGATGATTGCATTTACTTTAGTATTTAAATCTTGTTCCTTCGTAGTCTTGGTACTCATTACTTCTTAGGTCAACTTACCCCTAGTGACAAGTCAACCTGCCCCAGGCACGGGGTAGGTTGACTCGTTTTTCCCGTTCTATAAAATCGAGCCTATATACTATGTTTTAATATGTATCGAGCTTATTGTAATTTCTTTCTAGAGCTAAATAGTGTCACTATCAATGGAATTGCTTTTCACAAAAATAATCATTAAAGCAATAAAAATATTAACTTTTAAACTGAAAATTGGTCAACCATCCCCGGTCTCCCTACTTGGCTCAATTTTTGACATTTTCAACTTATAAAAATTATATTTTACCAATATGAAATCAGTAATATTAATAGGTTATGGTGTTCTTGAATGTCCAAACTATTTTTTTAGCCGGTTATCATCTGCGAAAGCTAACCGAAACTCCGTGCCGCGCCATCTACAATATAACGGCGGAAACTTATTTGTACTCCTAATAATACTGCAATAATCTTTGTCAAATACATTGACCTGTGGTGGGTTGGGTACCCACTCATGCTACGTTGTTATGATTTTTGCAATATTTAGGAATTTATATTTCGAAAATCTATCAAAATAAAACATTTGCAGATATATTACGGTGACGACATTAAAATTTTACTCAACATTAAAGAATAAAATCATTGTTTTAAACTATGAGAAATATATATTTCAATTGAACCTCGAATATAATCAACTTGATTTTATTATATTCAAGCAAAATGATATAAACTTAACTTACCTCACCAGCACATCTATCACAGGAATTACGACACTGATAGAAAAAAATATAAGTTTTTTTAATAAGAATATTACACAGTGTTACAAAAAGTTCTTTCACCTAAGTCAGATTTTTATTATGGCTACAACTGATATAATAAAATGTGATGTTTTTTTATATATAATTTTGTATTTGTTTTATCTAATTTTGTTATTTATGTACCTAACATTCACATTGCAAATTATATTTAGGAAACACTTAATTTTAATTTTATTTTCTAAATAAATGAAGATAATAGGAGACTAATAGGAAAGTTTATATTTAGATATTTAACACACAATATTTATATTTTTTAAAGAAAACCTGTGTTTAATTGTTCACTCTTCGTTGGCAGTGTGGTAACTAGGATATTGAATAAGTAATATAAAACAATTACTAACCAATTGTATGGATACCTTTATTTAATTTAAAAGACTTGTGCGATATATCTCAATAAGGAAAGACAAATATAACACTACCTAGTATAAATGAACTAACTTCATATTCTGTATGAAAAAAAAATTCCGTTTTAAAATGGAAGGACTGTATTCTTCTTTACATTACACACTAAGGACAGATACGACTTCATCTCATACTATATGTGATGGCGGGTATTGACTTGGCTTTCTGAAATACTCGTAGGTATGGTGGAGACTTATATTTGGATAAACAAACATTGGATTTGTTACTAATGAGCTTAAGAAGATTCATTTTTTATATAATTATTATATTTAATTAATAGTTTACTCTTTGATTTTCGTTAAAAAAAAAATAACATTTTAAAACTGATTCGTGCGGATGAAGTATTGTTGTTCTGGTCGGCAGTGCAAATCATCGGATCTTTTCTTGTCACTAATCTGTTTTTGACTTGAATAATTTAAGTAGAAATATAAACTTCTGATCTATTAAAAGATATAGTAAAGTCCCTCAAAGTTATCATTAAAATTATGTATAAGCAACTATAAATATCTTTGCAGTTATTATACATACACAATAATAAAGTTACATTTAAAAAAGTTAATATCCTCATCTCCGGTTAAGTCGCATGTGTATTTTTAATTATATCGTACATGTTTATTGTTTGCTTTGACGTTTATTTTAGTTTTATGAACGCTCCAACCAGGAATGTGTTATAAGATTGTGTAAAGTGTATTACACTCTCAGCACCCTTGTTAGAGGTTTTATTAATTGTGACATGATTTAATGGACTGTTATTTTAATGAATATTTCTAAGAATCAAGTTTAATTAAAATACAGCGTATATTTCTTATTGAGACTTGATTGTAGCAATTAGATAATAAGTAGTGCCATCGCGTAGGTATGTCTGAAAATATCAAAAGATATACACGCTTGTCACAATTGAGAATTCAGAAATAATTTAAGACATATACGGAGCACTCACTCATCTTAGTAAATGTACGGAAATTATTAAGACCGATCTTTTTAAAAAACGCAGTCAAATGACTGCAGTGATAACATACCACCATACAAATAAATAGTTATTTGACTTTGATTTTTTTTAAATGTTTATAATTAGTTTGTTGAAAGAAATATAGTAACTTATATACAGCAAGATAATGATTATTAGAATCTCATCATTTGGTTTTCAAACTAAACAATGTGTATTGGGGTTAAAGGTGACAGGTGTAAAAAATGTTAGTTAAATGTATGTTATAACTCTAGACTGCAGCTACAATCGAATTTTCAATAGTTTGCCATCAATACACGAAAATAGGAATTTGCGAGTAAGGAAGTAATTTTCTAAAGGAAAGTTGCTTCGTATTAGCTCATTCGAAATATGCTTACTTGGAATAACTCTATATTGTAAATAACATTAGTATTTTTTTTCTGTTAATGTAATAATACGTTCAAAATATATATTATTAAATAAGATTTATACATAATGATTATCTCCTACTAAATGTGATTGTCCTATTAAATTTGTTTAATATAAATGTTTTATAATACAGTAAATGATTCAGACTAACAATTATATCATATTAATTGTGATGCGGTACAATTATCTATAATAACTAATACAACAAAATGTGTAATGTGTTGTTGTAATTAACGTAAAATGCCTCTGGTCTCATGCCGGAGGATAGGATATTATGTTTTGAATCCTTTTGTTCTAACCTAAGTTGTGTAGCCGCGATCTTATTACGTATCGCAAGGAAACTATGCTAATGGTTTCCATTAATTTTTAAGAGCGTTGCTGAATTTTGCCGGAGTGCTTATCTAACTGTTTGTATTAATATTGTCTGCGTTAATAAGGGTAAATAATATGAACAGAGAGACGAAGCTTCTTAGCATTCCATGGATTCACCCTGCGGGTGCCGGGCCCATCGCGTTGCAAGAAGATGAGCTCAGACAATGCCTGGGATTTGTGACTCAGATGTAGGTTTAAGGGGCCCCTTTACTATGCGCATATACCTCACCTTCACTGTTCACGCTCCTCTCCCTACCTAAAGTTATTCAGCTATACGTAATTTATAGATTTTTAAATTATATTGATAAAAAAGTAGGGCATAAAAACTAAGTTACGTTTTGATGATATATTATGACAATTAACGATAAATTCATTTGAAAAAATTACACTGACGTAGTAAAATGACTTTACGATTAAAATACAAACACTATTAATAACTGTGAAAAATTGTAGATAGTGAAAAAAGAGATCTCATTCCTACTCCGTGCCGTTTACTGGGTTAGTAGTGACACCTGTAAACACCTAACGCGGATAATGGTCTGAGTTGAAAATTATTGAATTAACATCGCTATTAAAAAAAGATGTTGATGGAATAAAGGTGAAAATTTTGTTTGTATGTATTTTTATTGCCACATAAAAAAAATAAAAAAAAAATAAAAAAAAAATTGGGGTGAACAACCCTTATCACTTGGGGATATAAAAAATAGATAACAACCTATTCTTAGACCTACTGAACATACACGTATAATTTTACCGAGAATTTTATTTATTACATTTTACAGACATAGATTGTATGTTTATAATACAATAAAAGTATTATGGAAGATCCATTCAATTATCTGTTTCTCGATTTTATTTTACGCAACTGATTCCAAACTGTCTTGGTTTTTATAACAATTTCATCCAAGAATTAATTATTCTCACGAGTCAAGTAAGAACCACTATAAATTGAACCACAGAACCGTTAGTAGGTGACTGGCCGTGACAGCGAGCGCAGCAAACATTAGGGAATTACAAACTTGGAAATAGACTAAAGTTCTGTAACAGTTCCGAAATGGGAATAAATCGAGCGAGAAGGATTCTCTTATATAGAGTTAATAATATCAGAAGTTTTATTGTGTATTTTATTATAATAATACACATTATGGTAAGGGTAAAAGTATGAGAGAGATAAGAAAAAGAGCGTACAAGCTGCAAAAGCACAAAAGGAAAGCACTTATAAAGATGAAGCGTGAAAATTCTGAGAGAGAAAGGGATGAAAGGTTGACGAACAACTTCCGGGAAAACACGAAGCTTTTCTGGCGAGAAGTTAGTGGTTCCCGGGTTTGTTCGGTAACCTGTAGAATGAAAAAGGTGCTTTCGAAAAGCGGTGAAATTTTAACTGAGCAAGCACACGTTTTGCAGCGGTGGGCGGAATTCTATAAGGAGATGTATGAACGTGAGGACGCCTCGGTCTTGACTACCAGCGTAATGCTGAGTCAAGATGTAGTCGATGGTGAAATCAGTTTGGAAGAAGTAGAGAGCGTGATTCGAAGCCTGAAATGTGGTAAGGCTGCAGGAGCAGACGAAGTTACTACCGAGATGATAAAATATGGTGGGCCAGGCGTCTTGGACTTGTTCTGGTTTTTGTTGCAATTTATGCTGGAATTAGGGGAGGTCCCGGACGATTGGCGAGGTGCAGTCATCGTACCTTTGTATAAAGGCAAGGGTTAACAGATAGACTGTGCAAGCTATAGGGCTACTCAGTTTGATCAGCTTGGGCAATAAAGTTTATGCTAAAATATTAGCGAGAAGAATGCAAGAGAGATCTGAAAGGATGTTGTGGGAGGCCCAAGGAGGATTTAGACCTGGATCAGATCTTTTCCCTCCGCATGATCACGGAAAAGTTTTGGCCCTTAACCAAGAGGTTTTCTGTGCTTTTGTGGATTTGGAAAAGGCGTTTGACAGGATTGTGAGAAAGAAGTTATGGGAGATACTGCCCCGATACAATGTGAACGGACCCTTGCTACAGGCTGTAAGGTCTCTTTACCGAAATCACTCTGCCTGTGTGCGAGTAGGAGCTGGCATGTCACCCTGGTTTGACATCCAATCGGGTGTTAAGCAAGGTTGCGCTATGTCAGCTTGGTTGTTCAATTTGTATTTGGATAGTTGTCTCCAAGGAGTGAAAGATAGTAACTTGGGAGTGAAAGTAGATGACCTTAAGGTCAATTGCTTGCTATATGCAGATGATTAAATGTGTTGTGTTCATTGCAGTGCTCATTGCATCATCAGAATGCAATTTGCAGGCATTGGTCACCACTCTGAAAGATGGGTGTGAAATTAATGGTCTTAACTTGACTGTAGATAAGACGAAGGTTCCGATATTTGAAAGAAATGAAGAAAGAACAGAATGTAAGATCAACGTGAATGATAAGATAATAGAACAAGTGAATGAAGTGGTATATTTGGGAAGTATGTTTAGCAGAGACGGAAGATACGAAATGGATGTGGAAAGGCGTATTGCTGCCGGTAACAGAGTCAATGGTACTTTGACTGCATTGTTGAGACGGCAAAACGTCAGTATAGCTGCACGTTTGGCTGTACACAATGCAGTTTTGCTACCGACGCTGTTATACGGCAGCCAAACGTGGGTAACACAGAAGAAGAATGTAAGAAAGATGAATGCTGTGGAGATGCGATCTCTTCGCAGAATATGCGGAGTCAGTCTAGCTGATCGAATCCGCAATGAAGAGATCCACAGAATGGCAGGTACTAGCGAAGATGTCACGGTGAGAATGAAGAAGAACGTGCTCAGGTGGTTTGGGCACGTCAAACTAATGAGTGATGAAAAAATGGTAAAAAAAATTTATATAGGAAAAGTGAGTGGTAAGAGAGACAAGGGGAGGCCTCGAGTGACCTTTGAAAACACAGTATCAATGTTACTGGAGGAAGGTCACGTAAAAAGCATAAGGGCCCCCCGGAGGGCATGTATGAAGAGGTTGATGTCTGTGGCCGAGGCGAAAGAGGTATGCAGAGACCGTAGCGTTTGGCGCTCCGTCGTCTCTGGCTACCCCGCAAGGGATATGGCGTGAAGGTAAATAAATAAATAAATAAATATGATTACCGAATATATCGAGTAGTGCGAAATAGTCCTATAGAAATCTAATTCTAATAATATAGAAGTAATAATGAGACTAATAAATAATTATATTATTCTTTTTTTTTATTTAACATAAGTTTTATTTTTGGAACAAAATATTTCTGCGTAACCAAACAATGTACAGCTAACTAGTCCAAGAAATCTAAGATTTATATAATTGTATTAGAGTTATAAACATAATACGCTAACTTAAATTCAAAATTTGATATTTACTAATCTACGACCACTGCATTGGTAGAATATTTAAAAATTTTATTCGCCATTGTTCTCAAGTGGATTGTTAGAGACTCGGTGCAATAGAAGTTCGGCCATTCCATTAAAACTAGTTCCTTCCTTCTTAAACATTTTATGGATCTTTGGTATAAAATAAGCAAGTTGTGGATATAAATAATGATTTTTGAAGATATGGCAGATTTGCATGACTGAGAATGTATATATATAATACCAGCGAATTAAAAACTTAAGCTATTTCATGATGATAATTTCATTAAAATACAAGTATCAAATTAAAAAATCTTGACTTGAGGAGTGAGAAAGAGCGCTAGTGTTAGTGGCACTTTATTCGTCAGTTACACGGTGGTGAAGCGCTAACAGCGTTGTTGTTTCAAATTAATGTATGTTAAGTTTAGACAGCAATTAGCGAGTTCTCCATTTCTAAGCATTGCAGGATGTATGTATGAAATGAGCAATAGTTATTTCTTTACAGGAATTGTTAGATGGTAATTACTGTGCTATTTTGTAAAAAAATGTTATAGTTTACGCGGAACTTGTTTAATTTAAGTTAGCCTTTTGAATTCAATAATAAGTATAACATCAACTTATAACATTACGCAGAATCTTATATGCAAATGTAATAATAACATATAAAGACAAAGTATTTTTTAGAATATTTATAATTATCTCAAAACGTTTTTTCTAATATGCTGAGATAATGTTTTGGTAAAAACCCACATTTGCTAAGTTGATATAATTTTTTGTGGTTGCTTTATTACAACACTACCTAATAGAAAATGTACAAAATCCTTTAGTACATTTTTTACATTTCAAACAACATTTTTAAATGATTCTTATTTATTAAATATTTAATATTATTCAGTAGCATGTATCCGCCACAACTATCAATATCCTTTGAAAAATCAAAGAAGTAAAATATTTTCTAAATCTGATTATTAAATATATGTTATTAGAATAATTTTTTTTAAAACAATAAGTTCATTAACTATGAACATTAATTTAAGAGTGTAAGCTTATTAAAACTCATTTAAACTCAAAACTGCAATGAAAAATGAAAATTAAATACTCAATGTCCGTATTCTGAGCACTTAAATTTTATTAAGTAATTCCCTCAAGCGCCATTTCGCAGTGGAGTTGAACGGCCATAAAGTTTTCTGGCTTGTGGTTCAGTGAGAGAACTAAAGATTTGAATTCTTTTGTTTGTGCAATTGCGTGTTTCACTGTGTATTATTTAAACACTTTAATTGTTGTTGATTTTTTGTTGTATTTTAATTTCTGTTTTATTATTTATGTGAATTGTTTTTTGGATTTTTAAGTTTAATGTGAATATGTGTGAATTAAGTTAATCTTTATACAAACTTATTCTTCATTCTACTCAGCTTTTAAAACTTAAATAATAATAACCTAAACTTATCAAAAATTTACATCTAATAATTAAAATAGTTTATAACAAGGCAGTGTCTTATTAGAAGCTAATAAGAAGATAAAATAGCTGTATTATTTAACAATTTATATTATTATTATTTATTATTTCAAAATAGAAAAATAAAAATTTTGTAAAATACTTAGCAGATTTGAAAATATCTTCTAATATTTTTATGAAGCTTTTCCGCAGTGTATAGAAGTTAAATTTTTAAGGATTAGCCTATTGTATTATTTTTTAAATAATCATAAATCTGAAGCAAAATTGGCTTTTCTGAATATTATAATATGCAAAATATCGCAATTTTCTTTTTTAGACGTTTAGAATTTTTTCATGGTCCTGTGTTTTGTGTTCTAAAGGTTCAAAAGCCCGTTATCCTATCCGAAGGGAAATGGTTGCTTGAGTAATTATTGTACGGTGAAACACATTAATGTTCCTCATTATAATATTAATGATCATAAGCTTACAGGAATCATGGTGATGATGTAATCAAAATGAGCTCAAAACGTCAAATATATCACGAAAAGGAAGTAAAATAGCGGTGTGCTTTGCGCATGAATGTTATATATTCAATTTCATCATTTTCAAAACTACATTTCCGTAGTTTTTCTGTTTTCTTCTCTAATATCTCGTAATCATTTAACAAGTTAGAACGCTTCTGAAGTTTTAGCATTTGGTTTACGTAGGGTTATCACGTGCCCGAACTTCGAGGTTATTTGAAATAGCTTTCTAACAAATAAATACGGTACTTACATAATATTATGTTGATTGTTCTCGGCTTAATTTTTTAATACCTTCATACTGTTAAAACAGCTTTTTTTATCAAAATTCAAAAAAAAATTCAAAATTCAAAATATCTTTATTCAAGTAGGCATTTACACGCACTTTTGAATCGTCAATTATTACAATACAAAAAAAGGTCAGTGTAGTCCGTCCGTAAACAAGCTACCACCGGCTCGGAATGCTGCTCTGTTGAGAAGAGCCGGCCAGAAACTCAACAGTTGCTCTTTTCAAAAGAAATATAACAATAGGTGATGTATATTATAATATAATATAAATCCTGCAAATGATTCAACAACTTAAGTTCCACATATTTCGATCCACTAAAAACTCTTGAACGTTATAATAAGCTTTATTTAACAATAAACTTTTGATTTTAGATTTAAAACTAAGAAATGGAAGGTCTAAGATATCTTGTGGAACTTTATTATATATGCGTATACTCAAACCCATGAAGGATTTATTAACTTTTTGAAGCCGAAACTTTGGCGTTACGAGTTTGTTTTTATTTCTCGTAATTATCGCGTGTCTGTCACTTTTTTTTATATAACTATTTAAATTTTGACGTATATATAAAATGTTATTAAATATGTATTGGGAAGCGACTGTAAGAATACGTATTTCTTTAAAAACATCTCTCAGAGAATCTCTAGCTTTTAAGTTATAAATAGCCCGCACAGCTCTTTTTTGTAAAATAAATATAGAATTAATTTCGACAGCACTGCCCCATAATAAAATACCGTAAGATAAAATACTGTGAAAATAACTAAAATAAACAAGTCGAGCCGTATTTATGTCCGTTAATTGTCTAACTTTTCTAATTGCAAAGACGGCGGAGCTGAGTTTGGCTGCGAGTGTTGAGAGATGGGGGTTCCACTGGAGCTTTCTATCTAATGTTAAACCTAAGAATTTTGTTGAGTCAATCAATTCTAACACTTCATTGTTAAGGAGCAAGTTACAATTTTTACTTTTTACATTAGGAAGTGTAAACTCTACGCATTTAGTTTTCTTAGCATTTAACACTAAATTATTAATTTCGAACCAATGCAGGACTCGTGACAAAGTACTGTTTACTTCGTCATAATTAATCCTATCACGCTCAACTTTAAAAATAAGCGAGGTGTCATCAGCAAAGAGTACAATGTCACACAGACCCTTAACAAAAAAGGGCAAGTCATTAATATAAAGTAAAAACAAAAAGGGGCCCAGAATAGATCCTTGCGGAATACCCATCTTTAGGTGAGAACCAGACGATTTAGAATTATTTACGTAAGCTGTCTGGATTCTTTGATTCAGGTAAGAGGCAATAAGATCAACCGCAGCGCTACGTACACCGTAGTGGTTTAGTTTGCATAGTAACGTCCGATGGTCCACACAATCAAAGGCTTTGGACAAATCGCAAAACACCCCAATTGCATTCTGCGACTTCTCCCACGCGTCGTAAATGTGCTTAAGAAGCGCAGCATTATCTTGGCATTGTTAATATACCGGAACACCCAAGACTGTGTTAAGAATCCTTCCAATCTGTTGGGAAATATTGGAAACAAAGTTTCGCCTAAATCGGGGCATTGTGAAATAATCACACCCTTCGAAATTTAGCATTCAAAATCACTTTCTTTCTTCAAAAGTCATTTTTACCAGTAGTAATATTATAATTATTTTGTTTTGCACTATTCTGCATTTGGATTAACTACTAATTTTTAGCAGGTTGTCTGTAAGAATGTGCAAAAAGATCTTTTTCTACTTAATATTAGTGTTAGCTGTTCAAACATTTATTTAGCTCTTCTAGAAAACGTTATTAAAAACGTTATGTAAAGCCCTACAAGAAAAAAAGACATTTCATTATCGCTATATCTATTATTCTTTATAGATTTTAAATAATAAATGAAAAGGCTGGACCTTAAGATACATCAGTTATAGTTTACTGACAACGCAATCGATTGCTTGTGAAGACTATTCACAGATAATTCTCTTTTTAAAACAAATAATAATTCGTAATGCTGCTTGAGAAACATTAAAAGCAGAGACGATGACCTTTTTAATTTAATTAAATGGTCAAGTACGAATCTCGGTACGAGTCGGTAGTAATCTAAATAATATCTTATTCGGTTTATAATTAATGTCTGGAGGACTAACAGGATGTCATTGCAATCGAATGTGTTTTTTTGGAGGCTCTTGTATAAGGTAACAATTTTATTTTATTCTTTTAACTTCATTATTGTGGTGTTCGTGTCCGAATATCTTGGAATCTCTTATGTATCACGTAGTCGACAGAAAATTAATTAAAAAGTATTTTCTATTCGGGTACATTGTTAAAAATGGGCATTTCTCGCTGGCCATTTAATGGTTTATATTAAGAAAACTCTCTATTTGATGACTAATAATTGTAATGTTATATTGTTTTCCGATGAGATGTTCTTTCTAAATGATTTGCAGCAAATAACCGCCGTCGTTGAAAGTGTGTCGAGTAGGGTCGCGTACCTTATACTCAGAGTTTCTAAAAAATACTCGTTGAAGGTCATACAGGTCTACGCACTGACCTCCGCACACCCAGATGATGAAGTAGAGGCTATGTATGAGGATATCAGTTGGGCCATACATACTACAAAAACTCACTTTAATGTTGTTATGGGGGACTTCAACGCAAAGCTGGGCAAGAGAAGCGACGACGAGTTGAGAGTAGGACAATTTGGATACCACAGTTAAGGCGAAGCGCCAACAGCTTGAGAGGCAATGCGGCTGCACCTTTTCCACTTCGCTATTAGACGTATTGAGACGTATTTCAGCTTTCCAGTTACTGAAATTAGATAAATTCACTTCTTGTATGAATATAATGTAGCATCGATGATAAATTGTTTGGTTTTGCTTGAGTCCGGATTGCTTTAGAGTTGTTGATTACACCCGACTATTCATATTATATTTCTATTGATATTATATAATGTTTGCTGTATGGACATAGTCATTGTCCTTCCTATCGTCACATATTAGTTGTTGGTTGGTTAACTAAATGTTACCCAAAATTATATTAATTCGTTTTGAGATAAATATAGACTACGCAAACACAAATAAACATGGTTTTCTTTTACGAATAATAAACAAATTATAAATTTTAAAAGCCTGTATTTTAAATATTATTGCAATGGTATTCACTTCATAGTCCGGTAAAAGTTCGGCGTAATACACTCGAGGTGTTGGATTTATATGATAAGAAGCTCGAAACTTATTACGGATACAAATTTATAATATTATTTATGTACATATATTTAAATTTCAGTAATACCTGCTACAATTCTAATATTGTCTTAACATGAAAAAATTTTGAAAAACATAAAGACCATGTTCTTATTATTATTTAATTTGTTTAATATCTTTTACAAGATATTACCGAGTCAACACTGAAGAGATTGTAAAACAACACAAAACAGTAACAATAACATAAAACAGGTAAGTATTTTTCTTTATATTTTATACTAGGAAAATTACAATCAAACTCCTATAAAAACATCCACCATACGAGCTTCACAGAAGCCAAAACTCTTTGGTGAGTGTCATGTATATAATATTTTATTGAGAAAATATTATTATCTGGAGTATTCTTCTTGGCACGCAAGGCCAAGAAGAATACTTCAGATAATTTTTGGTTTTAAGAAACGGTTGGAACGGCAGAACCTTCCTGCTCGACATGTAAACTATTTATGTATAAAAGTAAATCTTATAGTAATTAAATAAAACTTGTTCATGATACAACGATTTCTGTGTGTGAGTTAAAAATATGTTTGAATATTTAAAATATATTATAAATATAAATCAAAATAGATTTTATATTTGAATGGAGTTGTATTCGTTCACAATTACTGCTCGTACACCAGCAGCTTTACCATCCAATTGTTAGTCCTTTTCAATTAACTTTGAATCCCTTATACCCTCGTCACGGAAAAATCCGCAGTCGGATTTTACTGAGTTAATAAAAATGCTCTTTTACAAAGAAACGAAAATATTTCGTTAAATGAACCAGGTATCCAAATTATTTATCAAGAAAATACTTTAATATTTCTATACAAGTTAAAAAGGTCTGGAATATACATCGTTTTGTTACTTTTTTATCTGATTGATATTTTACTTTTGGTGTATTTGATAATATTAAGTTTAAAGGAGGGACAGTTTATTGATAATGTTTAGGTTAGATACTCATAACAATGCAGCCTATTGTAGAGCTCATAACAATGCAGCTTATTGTAGAGCTCGTGTAGTACAGAGTAACACAATACGATACAACAAATTATATTTTTCCTTCTTCAGAAAAATTTAAATCATTCTAACTTCATTTAAATATAACAGATTAGTTAAAACATGCAAATTGTTACTAAATGATAATTACTCTTTACTTTAATATTACACAGAAAAAAAATAAGTTCACCAGGCACCCTCTGATTTAAAATTGCAGTAAAAGCTACCTTCAATTTTAAAAAGACTAAATTATTTTTTGTGATAATAAATCATAAACAAAATAATAGACTCGCCAAACTAAACTAAACACTTTACATGAAATAAATAAAATATTTTAATTTAAAATGTAACAAAGACTTGAAACATTTTTAAAAATAACTGTATCTTCATCATACTAAAATAACAATAGCTATGTTAACTTTGTGTCTCTATAACTTTTAATTTGTGAATCCTATTTGGGAGTAGTATTGTTAGTTTTAGGAAAGGTTCAAAATACTTTATGGAAATAAGTCCTTTATTAAATTGTCTTTTATCTTGTACAGGAAGTCAAATTACAATTGAGTTTCTGCCTTACTTTTAAAGTTTATAGCTAATATTTGTGATTGGGATTATCAATTAGAGAGAAAAACGAATAAAGGAAATAATATATATTTGTTATATATTGAAATAGTTAGAGTCAATCAATCATCTGATGATAGTCAATATGTTTCACTCTTTCTTCACTTGGACTTTGATGGTGATAAATTATATATTTATGTACTGTCATTTTATACTTTGTAAATGGTACCATTTATATATTTATATAATTAACGGTTAATCTATTTTGTTTTGGACGGTGCTTTGTTAATTCAACCAGTACAGTAGACAATATATATAATTATAATAATTGTCATTATTATGGTTTATGTCTAATCTCATGTCTCTCAAGCTTTATTGGGACACTTCAGAAATGTGCTTACTCTAGCAGTTCAAATAAATGATTGCTAAATCTCTGGTATTATTTTTTTTATTTCTCATCGTATAAGTATAATATGCTATCTTTCTGACTTGCTGTCTAATGTGTATTTTAATTAGTAAATAAATGGAATACAAACAAATAGTTTGTCTTATTATAAATCAGATAATTCCGGCGATTTCGTAAGCGAGCTGCAGTTAATGGGTTGCAGTTGCAGCTAGGTAACACCAATTAATATATACTTTATTAATTCATATTTTGAAATTTAAGCGTGTTATCCCAATACGTTGGATATTAAAATAATTTCAAAATATATATATATATATATATATGCGTGTGTTGAGCATGAAAAATTATTGAATTAAATGGATTACAGTAAATACCTCCTCAACAATTTTTTTTTATTTCATAAATGTTTTTTCAGTGTAGAATATATTTATAAACCTCAAAGTACAATGTGATGAAATAACTTAATCGCACGTAGTTTGAGTATGGTGTCAGAATAGGAACATCTGTTAAAAAAAAATGCCATATTTCATGTAATTATTGATGGTCTAATTGTGATTTACCATTCCTTTTGGGTAGACCTCGAAGCATTCGGTCTGCCCATTCATTTGTACCAGACTTTCGAATTTTGGAAAAATTTCTTCACAGGAGGTCTTCTTATGACCCCCTGAGTCCGAAATGGCCATTGGTCAAAAAGTTTATATATATATATATATGCGTGCGTGCTTCCAGATTCGACTTTTGTCAGCACGATAGCGGCCGCAGTTTCGCTCGGATCGCTTTCAAACTTTGCACAAAAATCAACCATCCAAAAATGAACGTCAAGTTCGTTAACCAGAGAAATCCAGCCACAGGGGGCGCTAGGGCCTCACTTTTTCTGATTTCAGTTTTTCGACCATAACTTTTTCCCTATACAAAGAAGATCAATCGCGTTCATATTATATGATGTCTTTGATGAATACCTATAATTAATGTACAGAAACCGAAAACCTAACTTCAATAACTTAGGGGTGGGGGTAAAAAAAACGAAAATTTTTGGAAAAAAATTCATAACTTTTTTCTGGTAAACATTCTTACATCACAAGTATTTTTAATAGAAAGGTTATTTTTTACTCTAAATTTAGGTACCAAAAGTTTTTCCGTAAAACGTACCGTTTCCGAGAAAAAAAATAAAAACAACTTTTAGCTTGAAAATTTAAGGTAGGTAAAACCACGGCAACTTTTTTCTGGTAAACATTCCCTCCTCGCAAATATTTTTAGTAGAAAGGTTCGTTTTTACTCTAAATTTAAGTACCAAAAGTATTTCCAAAAAATATATCTTTACCAAGAAAAAAAATAAAAACCGCTTTTTGCTTGAAAATTTTTGATATAAACGAGTTACACTCGAGGTCTACCCACGCGTGTCCCCCTGCGGGCACGGAATTTTTTTTAATTTATGTTGTTTTGTTTAATATCATAATAAAATTCAGATTTGTTATATAATCCTTTTCTTACTTGCAATGAAAAAAATAATATTTATAATATATGTTGTTCCGTGTCAGTATATTATAATACTCGCTAAAGGAGCAACGCTAATGCTGATCAAATACTAGAAATGCGGGTTCCATTACGCATACACTTGTTAAATATAAAAGAAATTCCTAAACGATATTTAAATATTTAGTTTGTTAATAAAGCACAATGGTACAAAATTAACAGTTAATATTTTATCCAACACACATCTTCGTTGTCTTATTTTAATTATGTCACTGAATTCCACAACAGTTCTCACTTTTCAGATGTCTGTTGTAATGGTATTAAAATCTATTCTCTATAATTTTGGTATGTGTCATATTAAACTCAAAAAACAAAATCAATATTAAATAATCATGGTGAGAAAGGATAAATCATAATTAATTCTGGACATTACATACAATGAAAATTGGATAAAATTACCTGATGTCTCGTGTCAAATAAAATAGCGTGTGACATTATTTTATAATGACAATTTGAATGTTCTTGTGTTCTTTAGATTTTTGCTCTTATTGTATGTTTATGCCTAATGTATAATCAATCTACCCACAGTAGAGCGACAGCCAACACTTCCAGCACATTTGAAGAGAGTTACTGACTGAAAAAGCAAAGTCTTGAAAGTTTCAAATATATTAATATTTTTATTAAATATGCTCTTATTACGGTACATGAAATAAAACAAATATTCAAAACAATAACAGACAGCGGCAAAGATATGAATCACGATAACCAGTCATGAAAATCGATAGAGCCTTGTAGTCCTGATTTACTGACAATAACCACAGTACCTCTGGGTGCTGAGTTTCACAATTCTATAAACAAATAGGTTTAATTCAAATAAATGACTTATAGGTACTGGCAGAATATTGAACTACCAGAATATTCCATTTTAAGTGTTCATCTCGTCGGCAGTATTTAGTTTGGTGTACATTTCATCTGGTGTAATTAATTTATCAGAATTTCTTCTCCAATTAGTGTTCCTAGCTAAATAGAGTTTCTTAGAGTAGGTTTTTAATGTATTTTTTTCCAGGATACATAATAAATATAAATAATTTAAGTTAAAAGATAAGGTTCTAGACAAGATTTTTTTAGTACTAATTCACGGGTGATTTAGTTAAATATTTAATCTGATATTTATCCTTGGTACCTAAGCTAACCGCAAAAATATTAAGTCTCGTCGTGTCATATATTAAATGATGATTAAAAAAACACATTTTATAAACAAAATATAAAAAAGAACCACTGAAAAACGAACCACTAAAGAAATTAGAAATAAAAACAACTTTAATGTATGATCTTTCAAAATCGTAAATTCTCAATGGGTGGGAGTCGCAAGTCCTTCGAACGCAACATTTTAACAAACTCGATTGTAGTAAAAAAGAACTGTGACGGATTTTTCTGTTACACCTTTTATGTTACCTAAAATTATTGGAGACTAGGAAATATATACTACTTTTTTATAATTGTATATATGCTGTATAATATTTAACATATAATATTTGTTAATAATTGTACACTTCATTTAAGCTGCTGTATTTTCTGATTCCGTAAAATTAAATGAAAATTAGAAAAAAAATAATTCTTTACTCTTATTAATATTACATTAGTATTAATATTACTGATAAATATCAGAAAATTATTCTCAACCCGCAGGGACGATCGATCGACCGAAATGGAAATTTTAATTAACCTTTAGTATATGGCTTTGAAAATTAATGTATCCCTCGATGACTATCGGATAACCTAATTTCAAAAACCGATTGCTAAATTGCTAATAACATATTAAAAAAATAATAAATTTATTGAAATTGAAGTTTGAGATGATACAAAAATATTGTAGTCATTATAATATTATTAATCTTCTATTTTAATACCAGTAGTTTGACCAAATTAATAACAAATTAAATCGGCAGTCCTATTATAATTATGCCATTGAAATAAAAATAAGATATTAGATGTTGTTAATTAATCGTCATAGATTATTAACAAAAAAATAATTAATTCAGATCTGAAATTAATATTTATTTAATACAAAAAATAAATACTACTCTGTTTAAGAACACAATGACATTAGAGTAAATTATTTCACTTAGTATAGATAAGATGAAATATGTATATTTATGTAGATTCGTTACATCTGCTCTTACTAATGTTATTCGGAATTAATACGACAGAATCACGAAATGTATTAAAATGACTTGATTTGACATTTTATTGTACTGGATTAACATTGGCCTATATTAGGCTAATATTAATCCAGTCCGTATTTAAATAAAAATTTTAAAAAATAAGTTAAATAATGTCATAAAGGTCACATAAAAATAGGTACAGAAAGAGGAAATTAATATTGAGATATAGAACATTTTCCGTAAAGTTTTGCCGCGTACTTCCATACTAATATAACCAAATAGTAGCAGATAAATCAGGTGCGCTTGGAGTAAGTAAACACATCTGCAAGCATACTCTCGATATTGTGCAACAAATAAGAAACTTCACTATCTTGCAGAAATCTATTTCCAAAGTAAATATACACACAGATAGTATACAGTTTTTGTTATATATAGATTTTGTTTTGTTTCTTTTGTTATATATATTTGCGCGAATCACCATAAATTACAATATAAAGCTATAAAAAATACAGAGTATAAATAAATAGCCCAAAAGAAAATTGAAACAAAAAATCATTCATGATATATTACAAATGTAAAGCGATCACTGAGAACCACGAAAAATCAGTGAAGTTAAAATCAGTGAAGTTTTGCACACACGTAGTTACCATACCTTAGCATTCCGGTAAAAAGTTGTTAAGTGCAAACTTATGATCGTTATTTGCACTTTATAATCGATGTGAATTAAAATAAAGTATTACCTTAAAAATCATATTGTCTATTGAACCAATTTACTCCCAGATACTCGTGTAACGTATATTTAGAATAAAAACTCAATATTGTAAGTCATGTTATCGTATAAATAGAGATAAAGTCACAACCATTTAGCTCTGCTTCACAACCCGCTAATATTATAACTAGGCACACCGCAATAATTAGTAGAGAACACAATTCAGACTAAATATTTAATAAAGTACAAAACTTACTTTTCATTAGCTGATACTGTTTAAAACTTTTCAGTTAACACTCAAAACTTTAAATATAAGGTAATTATAAATAAATACCTTACCAAAATAAGAAGAACTTAACGCAATAAATTTAATTGGAAATGAAAATAAAAATAATACAATTCTTGATGAAAATATCTTCCTTTTTAATCAACATCAGGTAAAGTTAACACTGTAAGAGACAATATAATTTTACCGTATTTAAACTTCTGTATTGATTGCCTTAGTTTTATTAATTCCTACATTATTTTAATTTAAGAATATGATATATTATTCAAGGTAATAGATAACATTTTAAAAATCAATGTGTAGTACTTTTAAAAATATTAATATAATTTAAAAATTATGTTCATCATTTACGAGAAATGCAAGTAAAAAGAATTAATATTGAATTCATTTTAAAAATGTGACTTTGTTAGAACAATTAACTTAAAATAAAACAAAAAAACTATTTTGTGCAACGTTAATTAATTTTTGTCAAAAGGAACCAAATAAAAAAAGCATCAAATAGTTCAAAACTATATTTAAAGGTATAATTTATAAGCTAAAACTTATGCTTAGTCAAAGGATTTTGTCAATTTATATATTATTTTACAATTCATACATTCAGATATTTTTAGTAGCTATGATTACAACTTAAAAGAAAACATTCATTATTTTATTGACAGAAATAAAAAAGTACGTCATTTAATTAACAAAGATTAGAAAATGGCGACCAGGTCACGTGACCAGGTACAAAGAGGTATTTTCGCTGCCGGAAAACAGTATAAAGAACAATGCTCTGTGGCTGTGTAATAAAAAAGTTAATGCCATATCAAACAACTTTTAAGGCAACTGCAATTACATTTATTAAAATAAATGGCAAAACTTCAAGTTGGAACATTGTATCCATTTTTCATTCAGTTTTTTTTATATTAAAGTGAAAAGTTTTGGTTTGTATGGCTGTTGTCTATTCAACTATATTATTCATTTGATAAAATTTTTCTTTCCTTATTATACATTTTAGGACCAAAAATATTTTCTAAGATATGAGATATGAGACTTGACCAAAATGTAATTATTAGGCTAATAATGGAATATTTTTGGGTCTATTTTTTTGTACAAAAGTGCTTTAACGCCTTTAAGTGTTATGTTCAGTGACATATGTGATTAGGAAAATTAGACAGATAGTTGATATCACTTTATTAATTAGCTGTACTTTGCATACCTTCATAATATCCTCTGAGGATCTAAGGTAGTAGGAGAAGCTTTTTCTATTTCACAAAAGAGTTTTGACCTAGTTACAACGTGAATCCTCCGGAGTCCCTTAAAACTGTTTTCATAAACACTACTTAATTTACGTCGAGATCACTTTTAATTTTGGAACATATATGACTGTCTGGAAAAAAAAGTGAAAAGCCACATATTAGAATTAAAAATAAATTACAAAATTATAAAAAAATTAAAGATTCTTTGAAACAACAAAATAGTGGGACATGAAAATAAATTTTCCAATAGCTTTCCCAAATTTATCACCTAGAATCAATATGAATTCAATAATTCCTTGTTGATGTGACAGCGTGATAAGACTAGTTAGTTGTTTTATCTTTCTTTTAGTTCAACGCTTTATGACAAATAAAAGAAAGATATACTATACTTATAATTAAAAACTGAACTTTATACCCTCACAAACATAAATCAACTTAAAATTTATGTATTAATTTATTAACTTTGGTATCCACTGTATCGGTACATCCACCACCTGCCAATGCGAACAGCCAATAGCCTGCAGTGTATAATAATTTAGGGTGAAGCAATAAGTCCATCCAAAGCTTCAGGTTAACGAGATAGATTGGGAGTGGATCTGTATGGGTTTCTTACATTATATCAATTTAAATGGAAGCCGTACTTTAGATACCAATTGGGAAGAATAAGAATCATAAAAGTTTTGAAAACAGATTTATATCACATCTAATAATAAAAGCAATCACAATATCGACTGCTTTTATGACAATAATAATACATTTATATGTTAAGTAAACAAAAAATATAATTATAAAATCGACATATTTTTATTAGTAATTACATAATTTATTTTAATTTCTACACGTAGTTTACCTTTCTTAAGGTTTAATGAAATCCGATCGCTGCATTTAGATAGTACAGTTTATGCATTGTCATCTTGATAAAGGCCATTAGATAAATTGTACTGTATCCGAAGTTAAATGATTGGTGTTCATATAAATTAGGTCTAATTAATTGTGGATAAGTATAACTCCAAAATATAAGGAATATTAGACTATTAAAGACATAATTTAATTACTATATAAAAGTGAAGAAATTTATCTAAAAATCTATAGAGGGGCTATAAATTTATTTGACGTGTTTATTCCTTTTGAGAGTTTCTATGGATGGGCCTTATAACAGGACCCTCGATATATATTCCTTTCATTGATATTGAGAATCTGAGGCTATAATTTAAAGATCCCTGTTCTGTTTTGGATCAAATATTCATTCAACACTTATAACGTAATACGGATATATTTTTATTTCACCTGTTTATTATAGTACAGTAAAACTTTGAAACATGTCTTGTTTTGATATGACTCCTTTCCTAAAACATTTTTTTTATAATTACATATACATAAAGATACTTGTAGTCGTATAATCTCTGGTATGTAAATATATATTATATTTCCTAGTTTTAAAAATAGGCTCAGATATCGCTGTGGTATCTGTATATAGGTCACCTTCCACTTATAATATTGTCAATTTTTTAAATTCTTTGGAAAACATTAAAACTAACCTTAGTGCCTTTTGTGAGTTAAAATAATTTAATCAATCATGCCGAGCCTCTAAAAATAAATACTTCTAGACTCACTAACTCTATAATCTTATTACCTCCAGATGGATCAGATATATCAACCATAATTAGCAATTTAAAAAATGTTACTGCTGTGGGATGGGATTCCATTCCAATCAAATTTATAAAATATGCGAAACATATCATTGCAGCGCCTTTAACTAAATTATTTTAGATTTGTCTTGAACAAGGAGTCTTCCCAAAGGTGTTTAAAAAAGCCATTATTTCTCCGATATACAAGAGTGGATCTAGAACCTGTATATCGAACTACAGACCTATTTCTGTTCTTTCATCTTTGTCTAAGGTGTTTGAAAGGATACTAAATTCACGACTCACTAATTTCTTAGAAACTAATAGAATATTGTCTAGTAACCAATTTGGTTTCAGATTAGGTAAAGGTGCCACAGATGCAGTATCTAAGCTAACTGAACATATTGTCTTTCATCTGGACAGGGGCAAGAAGTGTCTAGGAATCTTTTTAGATTTTGCCAAGGCTTTGCTTGCTTTTGATACTGTTTCTGTTTCCATCCTTTTACAAAAATTGGAAAGTATTGGTATAAGAGGAGATGCATTTAAAATCTTTAAGGACTACCTTCTGGATAGAACTCAACAGATTAAAATTGGAAATTACTTAAGTTCTAATACTCCCATTACATCTGGAGTCTTCCAAGGAAGTATCCTGGGCCCCAGTCCCTTTCTGATATATGTCAATGATCTTTGTAATGAAGTATTACAAAATGGAAAAATCTTTGCTTATGCAGATGACACTGCTCTTATTTTTGTTGGCGATTCTTGGGACGAGGTCACAAGATACGCTGAAATTGGAATACATAAAATTATGAAATGGTTAAACAACAATCTCTTAACACTTAATTTATCTAAAACCTATTTTGTGCCATTTTCTTTTTCTAACACATATAATAATATTAACCTTAGAGCCCATATCTGTGACTTATTTATCAACCATAACCCATGTAAATGTCCAAACATGACCAGAGCTAGTCGCGTTAAATATTTGGGAGTTGAAATAGACTCTAAACTTGGTTGGCTCCCACACATAAAAACAGTTTGTGCACGGGCTAGGAAATTGGTTTGAACTTTTAGCAAGTTAAGACACGCAGCAAACTTCAAAATTCTCCGTGAAACTTATTTAGCACTCGCCCAACCTCTCTTTACCTACTGCATTTCCGTCTGGGGTGGTATGTAAGTCATTTATGATAAGTCTTGAACGAGTACAAAGATCTCTCCTGAAAACAATGAGTTTTAGTTCTTATCGTTATCCTACAAAGTCACTTTATGAAAAGTGTGATGTGCTTTCTATTAGACAGTTATATATATATATATCATTACCCTTTAACAGCATACAACTACTCCATTCATTAAAAACGTTATACAATCAAAGCGACTAAATCATCGGATACTTGAACAAGTAAAATGTCGTACTGAATCTGCAAAGCATCATGCATATTTTCTATCAGCCTTTTTATATAATAAAATAAATATACACATTGGCGTACACAGGTTAAACCGGCACGATTGCCGTTTGGCGCTTCATGGCTGGCTAAAAGGGCTCGATTATCAGGAAATTGAAAATCAGTTAATAATTCAGAAGTAATCTCAATATACATATTCTAATATAATTTAACATTATCTATTATTTGTTAAACAGTATATAGTCATTATTTTTTGTTTAATTGATTAATTGATTGATATTTTTTTGTTATTTTTATTAATTTGTTATTTATTTATATATTTTCTATTTTAGTTTTTTAAGCTATCATATTATTCTAGTTAATTAATTGAACCTACATGAAAGTCTATTACATAAATTTTTTGCTGTAACTTAATGTACGGGGACTGTGTCGATAGAAATGTTACTTATGACTTTATTATATACTTGGGGTGTTTTTAAATTAATTTATTACCTGCAATACAAGTTTTATCTTAAAGCAGGTAATCTAATAATGTTTGCTGAAAAACTATCTTGTACCCTACTATTTAATACCTTATGTTATTATTAGCTTGTTATGGAATTAAAATAAATTTATTATTATTATTATTATTATTATTATATAATGTGATAAAAAGTTCTTTTATAATATAAGATAAATTAAAAAAAATATTTAGAACTTCCAAATATTTTTTTTGAGATTGGTTGAAGTAATATTTATCAAACAATACCGACAACTTATTTGAGTCAATTATATTCAAAAATTGAATTCTGGTTTACTGTTCTGTCAATTAATAATTTAACACGAACACTTGACTAAGTGTTCGTTCAGTTAACACAATTTACTTGAGAAATAATTCATCTGACCTTTATTAATAATTTAGCTTTAAAATATTTAGCTCTCTATAAACAGAATTTTTTGGATATCAGTTAAAAAAACGAATAAAATATTTGTACATATTTAGTTATTGTATTTTATAGTTCAAAAGATATTAACGTAATTTTCAATTATTATAAGTTATATTTTCAGTAGCAATAAATTTTCCAGATATTACGTAAAATTCGTATTCTCATGTGAGCTTATGCTAGCCGTAAAATGTAACTCTTCCGCAGTTTAACTGTACTACTGTTATAAGTTATATTTATAATATTAAGGATGACTTACTTTTATTGGCTTATATTCTGCATCCATATTCATATCGTTTTTGCGGTTTTGTAATTTTCTATGAGTAAATTTATATGCTCACACATAAAATACAACAAGTAAAAAGAACAAAAATAACAATTATGGGGACACTAAATATGGTCTTATCGCCTAAAGACGATTTCTTCCAAACAATTAACTCTATGGTTGAGATACATTTACAACTCTATAAACTATAGAGTAAATATATTCATAGATATTGATTACTTCTTTCCTTTAACAGTATTTCCGGATTGATACGACATGGGTACCTTCAAGAAAGTCGTGTCCTCACACGTTCTAGGAAAATAAATAAACTTTGGATAGCAAAATATTCCTTAACAGATTTTTAAATACTGTTAATGATTTCGATTTTCATCATTTCAGGTTTCATCGATGGCAAATGAGGTAACTTCGAAACCAGTATGTCACTGGTTTAGATATTTTATTAGAATGTAGGAATGCTGAATGTAGTAAAATGTCATAATCTCTATTAATCTGTATTAAAATTATTGCTAAAATCTAGTAACGTCAATACTATAAGCTGTTTATTATCCATTACCATCGGTATGTTATCAGTGACTTTGGCCTGCGTAATAACGGTATTAAGATCGGAGCGAAATCCGGATTGAAAGAGATTAAAGAGATAATTGTTAAGGAATAAGTTTCAGTGCACATAAACTATATTTTTAAAAGGATTTTGGAAAGGAAGGCCAGAATGGACACAGGATGAAAGTCGCTGAAAAGCATGATTTGATTCTTTTGGAATAAAATGTAATTGGGCCTCTTACCAAACTTCAGGAAGTTTATCAGCAGTCATTATTATTTCACGTCATAATATTTGTTAGATGCTATATCATGAAAGTATTTCTAATAACTTTACTCTGCAGCCGTCACTCACATTTATTTTGCGGTAGCTCTTAATAAAAAAACGTTTTCATTTATAAAGTGAAAACGATAAAAAACAATAAAACTGGAAAAAAAATCATAGTTCATTAAATTATAATCATAGTTATTAACAAGCAAAAGAATATTTCCAATACAATGATTTGATTTAAAATTCAACTTTTTTCTAAGTTGTATAAGATGGCCTATAAAACACACCACATTACTATTGAATGTGTACCAGACTTTTACACAAACTTTGGAAACAATTTTGTTTCGGTCGTGTATAGATTTAACAACCAGTTACATCCATAGTCGCTTATTACGATAACTACTGAATATAATATAATATATAATATATATATAATAATAATAATATAATATAATATATCGTCTCTGGCTACCCCGCAAGGGATATGGCGTGAAGGTAAATAAATAAATAAATAAATAAATACTGAATATAAATTTATCATTACGATAATTTCTAAACTAATTTATTTTTCACAGTATAGCAAGGAGATTTTATGGAATATGGAATGAATATGGAATATATTGCATTTTATAAAAATAAAATGGTTTATAAAAGCGTGGAAAGCGATTTTAGTATATTTAGTATATTTATGTACCGATTATGTTGGAGCTCCATTTCAATATCTCACCCTTTCAGCTTCGCGAATACATGCAATAGTATTTTACATTCTTTAGCATTAACTAAACTACAATAAACCTTAAAGTGTCATGCTACTCTACGTTATTTTTTTTTATTATTATACTTTTGTCAGTTCTTGTCTAAAATTACTTTAACAGTTTTATACTAACTTAAAATATTAAATAAACTAATGCGTTGCATATTCACAACGAAACGGTTACCTTTATTTTATAATTATTTAAAATATAACATATAATTAATATATTTTTGCTACGTCGTCGGAGTTCTGTGAAATAAATTAACCAGGCAGTTCCTCACAAACCGTGGAAACAGATCTATCTACACAATACTGCTCATCCATTTCAGTGCCCACTCCTTCAGTAAATTACTACAGACCATTTTCTTTCCATTTTCATACAAAACAAAAGTGAGCATAATTTTTTTTTATGGACTAATAATTACAATATTCATGAAGTTTTGCAGCTGGGAGCCGGGGTAGTTATTTAAGTTAATTATTTTTATTATGTTTTAGGTTGATTTGATTTCTATCTTACTCTTAATAAGAACTAACATTACAGCAGTCGCTTGTCTCTTCAGCGTGAAGAAGACTGTAGTCTTAATTAGTCAAATGTATAAGAAATATATATTTTTTTACTATTACAATTTACTGTCAATAATGAATGTTAACATAGTTAGAGACATTATGTGCATTGTAAGTTATTGCGTCTGTGAGACATTTCACCATTGTTTACTTTATCCAACAATAAAATAACCCATTCTATAACAATAAACTAGAAAATTGTAACTGATATAAAAATATATAGTTTTTTAGGTTCGTGAAAATTTTAAGTATTTTATCCTTATTAATTTTCAATAACTTCCGCTACTTTAATTCAATAAAAACGATACGAACGATATTGACTTTTGAACCGAAATAATCATTGATTCATTTTTATCAGGAAAAGTAATAAACGCCACTATGGTGAAAATAGAAGTTAGGAGCGTGTTGTTGCGACGTCTTCAAAATATCTTAACTTATTGACAAAGAAAATAAATTTAAATTCTTATGAAGTCTGCCAAATTCGTTTTTAAATATTGAAGTTTAATCTTATCACTATAATTAAAAAGTGTTAGTTTAAAATCAGTATTCTCGTAGTGATGAATTATTTTTATTAAATGTAATTAACGTCACAGGTTAATTAATAAAACTATATACTGTAATATTTTCTAATTGATTTAGATTTTTTAATATATCTGAGACTTGACATTTTAATTATCTTTATGTAATCACAGTAATTTAATGACAACAAACATATTCTTATAACCAAGATCAAAATATATATATTTTTGTTTATATAACTTGCTTTTATTACATATTTTTCAACAGAAGATTTCAAGATTGGTTCCAATCTATACACTGATAAAATAAAGGGCGACGATGTTTATTTCGAGATCAAAGTCACAGCTTATTCAGAGACACACACACCTACTTGTTG
The DNA here is from genome assembly GCA_918358695.1 of Melinaea menophilus ssp. n. AW-2005. Classification (NCBI taxonomy): domain Eukaryota; kingdom Metazoa; phylum Arthropoda; class Insecta; order Lepidoptera; family Nymphalidae; genus Melinaea; species Melinaea menophilus. The sequence goes on along the minus strand of OU911041.1, from coordinate 25,858,268 downwards.
GATTCCATGCCGTAAATATACAACCCCATATGTAAGCAACTTTATCTGTAAGGATTTAGGTATTGATAGCGAGCAAGATATTGACAACATGACGTTGTCAAATTATTAACACTGAGTAAGATTGGTGCAACTCTCAGTTTAAAATATTTGATATGCTAATATACCTGTAACCTAATTAAAGTTATAAATATTCTATATACTGACACGTCTTTTAGAAATAAATTATCTTAATAAAAATATATTTATTAATATTCTGAAATATGGTTTACATCTTTGTAATTAAACTTCTATCAAATATAAAATATAGAATTCTCTAAGACAAATGATCCATTATTCCCAAACGTAACATAAAACAATGAGATCTACCATACCGAAGGTTCCTGTGTAATCATAAGTGCGTAAAGCCTAGTGCTTCAAAGCGTAAACCACGCTGTTGTGTAAGTATTATTAGATTCTTAACCTTAATGCGATAAAGATTTTTTTTTTCTCTTTATTTTCACAGTTGTAAAAAACTTTACCTAAAACAAACTTCCAATTATTCTGAATTAATGTTTTTTAATATTTTACGTTTCACACGTCATGAACGGTAGAATGAAAATTATTAGCGTTATATACGTCTATATTATATTGTTTGTTCTTGGTTCTGATATTAGCTCCGCTCCAACAAATACAACAGGGCGTGGCGAATTGCACCATGTGCATGTGTGCTCACTATTTCCGGTATGCCTTTCAGCATCAATGATGTAAGTTTTTATACAAGATGTGAATATATGATAAGAATGTTAGTAATAAAGTATATATATAAAAATATTATATATTTTGAGTTGGTTACATAGTGATTAATTGTTTTTGGTAATGTTATTGAATTTTGTTTTTGTGGTTTTAGAAGCTCAAGTCTTTCTATTTTTTTTTTTTTTTAAACAAACATTGATCCGATGAAACCTTACTCTTTTAAAGGAGGCTATGTCAATTGTGAGGAATCTGCGTCTAAATCCATGGATACGCTTATACTACACATCTTAACAAACATAAACAAAAACTTTAAATTGTAATAAGTTCTTAAAAAATGTTTATCCCTTATATTAATTATAATCCTACTAATATCTAAAAATTAACGATATTGATACCATTTTAAAATGGAAATATCTTTGTCATATTTCAAAAATATTTTCAGTTCATAGAGAAACTCCTTTTATTGTAAGTTTCGATGACAATCAATATCGAATCTCAAAAAGAAAGTCAGCACAGCACTTTACCCAGCGCAGATGTGAGAACATTTTTATAAGTTGGACGTCTTTCAAACGGATAAAACTTCCAATCCTGCAACACTGTGTGAACAGAATTATTTTACTGTTTCAAAACTAGTGCACATTTTTAAATAATGAAGAGAACGTAAGCGAAATGTCTGTATTTTATATGGGAATTGTCTCAGCCTATTTTTTATTGAAGAGAGTAAATTTTAGGGTTGTATGCTTAAGCCAATTTGTAGCCAATATGTCGGTAGTTACGGACCTAATTTATCTTCTTCATTGTTTTCAGTGAACGCATATTAGATGAGGTGTAGGTTTCAAATAAAATCACTTTCGTAACTACCTTTGTTTATTATTAAGATTATTGCATATATTTCACCTTATTACGACTTGTTTGGAAATAGAAAAGCAAATAACCTGAAGATCGATAATAAATTTTGAAATTAAATGCTATTTATTAGATTAATATAGACAGACATGTTCAAGATTTACCACGATAACGTTTTCATAATTTAAAGACTACTAAATTTAAATATAAAAATAGGTGATGACCTCATCACAGAATTGAATGATCAGAATATTTAAAAAACTTTCAATTGCTAACGTACTTTCACTAAGGGTAGTAACGAGTAGGATCTCAGATGTATAAAAGCCTTGTAGAATTTTACGGCGGCCTATACGAAGACGACCTGGGATTATAACATTGTAATATTTTGAATCGTGTGTATAATTCAATCTGCTAAATGTCAAATTTGGTTTTAGAATCTGTGAAGAAACATAACATTGAAGTTAATGTTTATTTTATGCATAATCTTATTTGCATGATAACGTTGTGTTACCTTTATGAATATCAAAATAGCTTGTATGCCTCAGTAGGTACTCCACTTAAGACTAAAACACCAACCCTAACCTCATTGCTCGAATGGGCCGCTAGGTATTTTTTTTTAATTAATTGACTGCAATTTATCTTATCCTTTAAAATTTATTGTTTACATTAGGCCTGCAAAAAATAACACTGAATATAACTCAACTCAATTCAATAATTTTATGCAACTTGTTTGACAAATGTAAAAAATATATACAATTACTCTTGCTTGAATTCATTGTTCTTTATATGCGTTCTTGAATTTAATTATATAAATCGTAGTTGAATTCTTATTTTATTAAAAAAATAATTTTGTCATTATAATATACATGACAAAATCTGAAAGAGAAATCTTTAATATAATAACTTCCCCATTATCAATCCTATCTCTAAGTATTAATTTATTATATTTTTGTTAATGATAATAGATGTATAATACTGTATCAAAACAAACAAGGAACTAATTTTACATAATTATTAATTGTTAATAAAAATCTCTTTAGACTTACTACAGGACTTTGTGACGTTACAAAAATGTAACATTTGTTTTTTTCAAATACAAATATAATGAAATAAAATATATATTGTAATTAAATTTATATATCTGGTCTACATGAGGATATATGAAAGCACCGTTAATAAATGTATTGGAAGTTATTAAAACAGGCTTTACGTCATGCTACAGATCCACAGGACTGTGCATAATTATGATAATAGCAGACGATTAGAAAGTCTGCATTTTAATCTTTGTTATCTGAAAATGAAGTCTGAAGTTGAGCAAAGCAAGTGTGAAGTCGAAATATAAAGTTTTGTTTACAATTAATTCTTATCTTCCCATATCTGAATAAAGTATTTACTTATTTATTAGTATAACAATTTTAACATTATTTGAACATTTATTTAACATTTAATTTATTAACGTCTTCTGACAAATTAAGGAAGGGAAGTTTTAACCAACTTATCAAAAAGGAAGAATTTTTCCAGTATAATACAAGGCAGTTTAATTAAAACTTTTTTATGTTATAAAAAAAGTCAACATAACAAAACAAAAAATAAATAATATTTTTTATAAAGCGTCATCTTAGTGTAAGAAAAACTATTTCTATTTTTTTTCAATATTTACCTTATTTGTTTGTGGGAAAAAGGACGATTACAATTTTTTTACTAATCAAGTAAATATGTTGTCCAAGCGGATGAATTTATGAGTCATTTAACATTTTTATACTTAATGGACACACGTCAATTTAGGCTTTTATAAGGTCTTATGGTGAAGGTTATACGATGTTAGACCTTCGCTATTCAACTTAGGAATAAAATAGTAACACAGAGGACATTATATTCTTATGAGAAATATTTAATCTAGTTAGTGCTATTTTATTTATGTTATATGATTTAAATTTGCTTTAATTAAAAAAGTTCAGATTAGAAAACACGGCAATAAATATTTGCCGTACTACAACAAGTTGTAAATATAAATAAGAGACAAAAACTCTCCAAATATTATATTGTGATGTGACATTTTTAGAAACAAAATATTTTTGCTTGGCTTTGGAATTTCTGTAATTGTAAATTTATATAGGTAGTAAAAGTGTCATTAATAAAAAGACAATCTTCTTAAATAATCAATACTGTCTCTATAAGACCCGTATCTTAGTTTAAATAAAATTATGCTTATTATATATACTAATAAAAAGTTTGTGTCCCTTTTTTTATTAATACATAATATAAATTATACCACAGATTGACTTGGAAAACTGACTTCATCTCAGATTTAACTTATAAGATAATATATAATAATATACATAATAATGTTGGTTTTTCATTACAAGGCAAGAAAAGATTATTCAGCAAATATGCATTATATTAAAATAATGGTATATATTAGCGATCCTATTCAAACTAAGGGCGAAACACAAACTAAGGGCGATTATTATATTTCGTCATAATATATTTCGGGTTTTGAAAATATACGCTGCATTTGAAAAACTATTCATAATGTTTCAAATTTTCTAAGCAGGATATTTATTGTAGACCACTTTGTTCAAAAATTTGTAATGCTAAATTTATAAACGCACAATTTATAAACGCAATTACATGTCTTTAAGTTAAAAACGATGTACTAAACGTATGGAAATATTTAACCAACATGAGAAAATAGGTTTAAATTTAAAAAAACGACGAAATATTGTGCAGACAGCAAAAAAAATAAATAAAACTTATCTGACATATTTCAAGATAAATTATTTGCGTGTTTACAATTTACATATAAAATATGTAACAGATAGCAAGTCAGAGAGATGACATTATACTTTCTATTAGAATTAAATAAAATAATGCCAGAGGTTCAGCAATAATTTATTTAAATTGCTAGAGTAAGCACACTTCTGAATTGTTCCAATTATGCACGAGCGACATCAAATTAGACATAAACCATACTAATGACAATTGTTATAATTGTATTGTCATCAATACTAATTGAATTAACAAAACAAAAATTCTTTTCAAAACAAAACAAATTAAAGAAATCGATATGTCACTTGTAACGGTATAGTTTCTGTCACAATAATGCCTACTATCCAATAAAATCAATGTCATTTCAAGTTTTGTTCCTTATAATTACTTAATTAAGGTTTATATTGCTTCTTATAGATTTCCAGTTAATAGTACTTGCTTATAGGTGTGTGCTAATTAACGTAGTGAGAGTAAAAAAGTGTAAAACAAATTCCGTGTATGGACAGGACGTATATTATTATTGGTCCATATTTTGATACATTTATTTTTTTGTATAAAAACATATGTTTTTAAATCACGTAATTAAAGAATATTATTACTTGTTTTTTTAGTAAAGTTTAATACTAAGCTTTGGAGCGTGAGGATAATTATAAGAGGACTTACAGATATAAGTTGAATAGTTGTTTTAAAATATTATCATATAAATTACATAATTTGAATATAATTGAATAACTATTAGTGTATTCTCTGATTTCTGCTTTAACAAGTTTTAACAAGCATTGAGTTGTCTCTTAAAAGTTTCACACTAGTACTGATTGCAGCTATTCTGAAAAATACCTGCATTATATAAATATATAAATGGTACCATTTACAAAGTATAAGACGACAGTAAATAAATATATAATTAGTCATCGTCAAAGTCCAAGTGAAGAAAAAGTGAAACATATTGACTCTCATCAGATGATTGATTGACTCTAGCTATTTGGATATATAAAACATATATCTTATAACCTTTATTCGTTTTCTTCTCTAATTGATTATCCAAATTACAAATATAAGATATAAAACGTTAAAAGTAAGGCAGAAACCCAATTATAAACAGACTTTTTGTAGCAGATAAAAGACAATTTAATAAAGGACTTATTTTCACAAAGCATTTTGAACCTTACTTTACTTGACTAACAATGCTACTGCAAATAGGGTTCACACATTAAAAAATTCATAAAGACACAAAATTAACATAGCTATTATTATTATAGTACGAAGATATTGAGATACGAAGATATTAAGATGTTTCAATTCTTTGTTACATTTTAAATTAAAATATTTTATGTAAAATATTTCATTTCGTTTGCTAAGTTTACTATTTATTTATGAATTTTATTATCACAAAAATTTATTGAGCCTTTTTACAATTGAAGGTAGCTTTTGCTGCAATTTTAAATCTGTGTGTGTCTGGTTAACTTATATTTTTCTGTTTAATATTAAAATAATAAGTAATTGTAATTTAACAAATATTTGCTTGTTTTACTATTCTGATATACTTACCTGAACTTAAAATGATTTTTAGTTTTCTGAAGAAGGAAAAATATCATAATAATTTATTTTTATTGTTATAGAGTTGTAGAATTAACTCATAAGTTACACGATAAAAATAATATTTTATCTAACCTAAGCATACAGAAAAACAAAATCTTATACGTTCGGTTTCTTATAACATTATAAAAATTAAAGTCGAATTTCAAATAAATTTGATAAAAAGAAAATAGAGAAGCAAAGTCATCATGCGAAATTTAACGAGTCTATGATTGCTAGTCTTATAAAAAAGAGAATGGAAAACTTGGAACATTGGCAAATGAAATAAAACATTTAAAGAGAGGAGAGAAGAATATTATGTTTTTAGTATTTAGCTTAAAAGGAAATTAATCGTCTATCAAAACATTTAAGGATCAATTCAACACCGACCTTATTTGTCAAAATTGAAGATTATGAAGTAAACAAGTAGGAAAAAAAAGAAAGAACTGTAATAGGCTGGTACCGGGATTATATTCGTTAGTAAACAATTGCAAAAATATGGAAATTTTCAAAAAGAAATAAATCCTCTTTGACATCTATAGCTGAGGTTTACTCGAAGGAGGAACTATAAAATATAAAAGCTTTCACAGCTAAAGGAAGAGAGAAAATCAAAAAAACGTATTTGAAACATGATAAGCGAATAGTCTCGAAAAATAATACTAGTTAAAAAGTCAGTCTAAAAACCAACGTACTCTATCTTCAATCAAGTCAAATAGATCGAATGTTTTGCATATTATAAGATCCAAATCTTCTTCTAGTGCAGAGCCATCAAGTACCTATCAGCGTTCTTAAGTCGTCATTGACATCCACTACACGACCCATTTGTAGCGCTTAAAATAGTGACAACTCATTTCATATTAAATTGAAAGGCCTTTAGAGAAAAGATTTTTTCTAACTTACGTACTCAACACATATACCTCTACACATAATGAGCAGTTACAGCAGCAGAATTGAGCAGTTTTCGTAGGCTTTGAGTTCTCAAACTATCTGATCTTAGCTTTTGGTGTAGGTTCCCATTCGGAGGAAATCGTTTATATTTCTTTCGTGAATTTTGATAATGTATTCCGACTTTTTAATGTTTTTATAACTATATAATAGTATACAATGAGTCCAGAATTGAGGTTCATATTTCTCTCAAATTTGAGAATTGGTTTATAAAAAAGATTATACTTATTTATACTTGGACACAAAAGTTCCTAGCAAAAGTGAACAATAATTATTTTAGGTAAATTATTGAGTTATCGTATCGAATATAATATAATTATATAATATTATATTATATTGAATTTTCTGTAGTGGTTCTTATAATATCTAATTAATTGTTTAAATATCATATTTTTCCCATTTATTTACCATACTTGTCTATGATAAAAACTTTCAGAGTTATATCGGGTGGGCCAAGAATTCGTTAACATTTAAATGTAATTTACCACGCAAACTAATGCCGCGCGGGACGCGGGCGCAAGCGGGGGAAATAGCTCGCTTCTTGGAAATTTAGTCGCAATGGATCGCTTCACAGGGCCACAACGCGCTTACTGTGTGAAACAGTTTTATTTAAACAACTTTTCGCTCATTACTGTGAGACAGTTATTTCGTGTTGAATATGGTTTATACGACTTAAGTCAGTGTCCAAATGCTCCTTTAATAAAGAAATGGGTGAAGAAGTTCGAAGAGACGGGATCTACACTAAATGTGAAACAAACCGGCGGCCCGCGGACTTCTCGAAGCGAAGAGAACGTGCAGCAAGTTTCCGCTTCTGCTCGACGTGATCCAGATTTATCGACGCGCAAACGTTCGGCTGAATTAGGATTATCCCGCACATCATTACGCCGTATTTTGAAATTAGATTTGAAATTACATCCATATAAGATCCAGATAGTGCAAGAACTAAACCCTAATGATTTAAATTTGCGTAAGTCATATGCCGAAACAATGTTAACTCGATTCAGTAATTTTGACAACATCTTATTTTCTGACGAAGCCCATTTCCACCTAAATGGACATGTAAACAAACAGAATTGCAGGTATTTGAGCAGCGAAAATCCCAAAGCTAAACATGAAAGGCCATTTCACTCTCCTAAAGTAACTGTATGGGCTGCAATTTCAGCAAAAGGAATCATCGGACCTTACTTTTTTGAAGATTCTCGAGGCCGTTCAGTTACTGTTTATTCTGCCGAGTATGTGAAAATGTTACGGGAGTTTTTAACACCGATGCTACTGGAATTTGCTGGCTATAATCGTAACACATGGTTTCAACAAGATGGAGCCACGTGTCACACATCGAACGAGTCCTTGCCGGTGGTCAAAGAAATGTTTCCGGAAAAGCTGATTTCCAGACGAGGTGACATCCCATGGCCGCCCAGAAGTCCAGATCTATCCCCAGCAGACTTCTTTTTATGGGGTTATTTAAAGAGTCGTGTCTACATTGATAAACCGAATACAACTTAAAGAAAAAATCATCGAAGAGATGTCGGCGATCTCGCGGTCTCTTTGCAGAAGAGTATTCGAAAACTTCAGGACTCGCTTAGATGAGTGCAAAAACCGAAACGGTGGTCATTTAGACGAAATAATAAAAAAAAAAAAAATTACAACTAATTAGCTTTCTCGTAAATAAAATATTTCTAAAATATGTTAAACGATTTTTTCAAATGTTAACTAATTCATGGCCCACCCTGTATTTGTTGACGATATTTTTATTAACGATACTTACAGACATGTCCAACGAAATACATACAAAACTTTTACGTACAATAATAGTTTGCTGATCTAAAAACTCAGTGAGATAAAAGAACTCAAAGTTCTCGGGTTTATTGATAGCCATTAAAAGAATTATAGTACAAGTTTCACGGTGCTGTTTTAGTTTATTGTTAGTAGGATTGCATAGCCTAGCAAGAGTTTTAAATTGTTTTCACATTTACTCATAGAAGTTGGTATAGTGTGTATGTGTTCGAAGATTTCTGAGTTATTTAATTACAAATGGATATATGTATATATATGCCCTAAAATGTTTGCAAATATTTTTTTAATTAATTCTCTGATAACAAATGTTTATTATTGTGATATCTAAATTGTTATAATTTAGTTACTTAAACTGACAAAACTGTTATTAAAATTACTTAGACCTGAACTAGTTGCAGACCGTCTTCCACCATCTCATTCCTAAAAAGAGCAACAGCTCATATCCGGTTCTATTGGCGCTACCTGCCAACTTTCGAAAATAATTCAGAATAATAGAAACCGCCAGCTTACCTTGTTTGCTAAGTTTACCGAATAAATGACCGACCACATGGTTTTTCCATGGACGATCAACTGCCAATCCTCTGATATAGTTATCATACCGATGGGTAGCGACAATAGAAAGTAAGGAATTGCCAAGGTTCTGCCAATTGAGTTGCCGTGCCGTGGCTACAATTCTCGATTAATAATATTATCTACATATAAGTTTTTACATAAGGACGAAGGCAACGTCTACAAGACTTCTTTCGAAAATCCTTAATAATGTTTCTTATTTTCCAGTATAAAATAACATCAAATACACTCCGCAATATATCTGTATATACAATTTTTATAGACCCACTCAAACAGCTTTAATTTTATTTCATTATAATATAATTCAATAAAATTTCTGAGTTAAATATATTGAGAACGCAGTTATTATTAATTTTATGGAATTAATTAATTTTTAATAATAGATTTCATGTAAAGACTTATAATTGCAAATGGTGTGTATATAAAAATACATTTCTAAAATAAAGCTTCAAATATTTATTATCTTTACATACGTGATACAAAACTTTAAATTATTGAAATCTTAAGTAAATAAAATATTATTTGAACAAATTTAGGCATGTTTATGATTGCAAAATTAATTTATTTGAAAACATAGACAAATTCACAAAATAATATTATTATTTATGTAGTTATTCATATACTTTCAGTTGCTGCTACAATACCAATATTTTTAATTGTTATTTTGGTTATATTTAACACAACAAAGGTTTAGAATTTAAACATTATCCATTCAATGTTTTCTGATTTTGTTGATGTGTTCTGAAAAAGAATCCGTCTATAGAAATTGTCAAATTTTGATCCAGACCAAAAGTATTATCTAATTGATTCTTTTTACTCTAGAGGCAAGACAAAGAGATCACATTTAATCTCCCATCAGATGCTATGTTCTTTGTCCTACTTCATCAATAACATTTCAATTACGAGATCATTGAATCCTAAACATTTAAGCAAAACAGATCCAATTTATTTATTTTGTTATATTTTATATTAACTTTTTGTTGTCATCATTGTTATGCTCAACATTTATTATATAAGCAGAACAAAAATAAACTCTAATATATGTATAGTGTGAGTGAATACAAGCGAAGCTATCGGACCTACATAAATTGTCCGGCCTCAACCGCAGTGCATATGTACACAATGTGCGATAACCGTATTGTCTCGTTAAATAGTAAAAATATTAAAACGTAATAAAAGCTCTTAGTCTTGTTCTTATTCTATGTGAATACTATTGTATTCAGACTTCAGACTTCTCAAAATATGGAAAAAATATTTCATTAACCCCTTTTTAAGACAAGTTACTCTTTAATTGTACATTGTTACGATTTTGCATGAAATATTATAATTGTAATAATTCATATTTTGAAATGATTGCAAGGAAACAACACTGATCCGTAAGTGGTCGTAAGTTCTATGGATCCCATTAATTAGTGTTGAGGATAGGATTCTCAATAAAACCGAATCAGCGCTTTTGAACGGCATAACCTGTGTTTTGTTTCTTTTTTGAAGTATTTACTGTAAGTTTTCAATGCTTAGAATTTAAGATATTGTATGAGTCGTTTATGTTACGTAATGTTGATATTTAGATAAACATTTCTCTTCAGTATTTATTTAATTTTCTACGATTATTATCTTAAATCGAATATAAATCGAAAATAATAGAGAGATATCAAATATATTGTGAAATATTGAAAGGTAATTGATGTAAATTATTGATGTAAAATTAAATGAAGGATATTTTATGAGAGAGTACTATCCCGGTCGATTCAGCTATTACAAGCTGTTGACAGTTCTCATAACATGCAAATTCAAGTATTCTAAGTAAAAAAATGTTCGTCTAAATTAAATTTTCAGCGTGCGCCAGCTTTGTGAGAATCGACGAGTGTGCAAACGAGATCTGTAGTGAATAAGAAATGCTGTACTTTTATTTTTCTACAAGAATATCCCATTAAAGATTAATTGAGATTTTTATTCTCTTTTCAAATACTTTTACATAATACATTATATTTACTTATTTTTCAAATTACAATTTAAGATAGTAAGTACATCCTTTACTTTTTACTGTCTCTAGATTTGATTGTTATATTACTAATATTATTTACTCTATTATTCTAAGAATAAAATAATTTATTTTGTACGTTAATTTTATATATTTTTATAAATAAGAAATTGTTAAGAAATATAAAATTCACATTTCAAAATAAATATTTTGGAGGAAAGCACTTTGGCCAATATCAAGATATTAGTTCAACAAAGCAAAATACTACTATAATCATACTAAAATAATTTTAACAATTTTGCTACCATCGCGCGTGGTAACACCAACTTCTGTTATCAGTTGTCATACAGTCGGTCGGAGTTCTAAGATTTTCTACTGCTTACTATGAAAACTTTGAATGTAATTAAGTTAAATTGTGAATATATTACGTAAGATATGAATTTATCTGTTTTCCTGGCGTAATGTGTTAAATGTTGAAACATGTTTTGAAGGTTATGTTTGTTCTATATTTTTAGAAACGTATTTGATAACCAGTTGACAATTTTAAGTATGGTGTAGGTCTATAAATATGTTTTTAGATTAGAAATTCATGGTGAAGAACAAGAAAAACCAAGCATACAAAACATTATTTGGATTAAAAAGTAACAAATCAATACGAAACAAAAAAAAACACGTAAAAACACCACAGTCTAACCTTGACATCGCAATGATGTGCGGTGTTACGACCATGATGAAGAAAAATAAAAATAGGTCTCCGAAGTTGAATTTTCCGAACCATTAATTTTCGTGTCATTTAAAATGCAAATTAACATTTGATGTAGTTAATAGTATCTCGGTTATCAATATTAATATATCGATCATCATAAATTGCGAGACGATTGCTTGTGGTTATTTTAACTGATTTGCTTGTTTCGGAAATAACTTTACAAATCGATATAACAGATTACCTGTCAATCAGAAGATAGTCTCAGATCCAGCCAATGGTAATTTTTTATTTATTTCAACTGAATAATGATTTAAGCGTAAAGATTATTATTAACTTAATTTATATTACATTCAAAAACCTTTACATCTAAAAACAAAATTGTCACAAAATTTGCAAATGTTTTCTGAACTATGGAAATAGGCGGAAATACATCCTGTAGGCGTCTCGCTCAAGATATTAATAAAGTCAATGGAATACCTTTTTGTATTGTAATTATTCTACAAATCAGTGTTGAATTTTTAGTTAAAATTTGTAATAATAAGATTATATTTATGAATAATATTTAATCAACTTAAATTTATTTCAAATCCTTCAATAAATAATAAACAACAAATATTTATAACTAATTTAATTTCACTTGATGCGATAATAATTAAATTTTCATTTAATAAGCAAAAAAACATTTAATAAACATTAACTATATCAGCATCAATTAATTAAATTATATTATATTAAACATATTATTAATTAAACAATTAAACAACACAAAAGAAACACGTTGTTTTCGGACATCGTTATTTCAGCATAACAACAATAACATACTAAAGGTTATATATTATTTTAGAGTAATGTAAAAAATATTTAAGAGGTAAGAATATTATAAGTAACCAAACGACATGTCGAATTTTAATTATTTTGAAAGCCATAAGGGTAAATAAATTAAAATAGTAATTTGCTACTAATGTTATGTTCTCAATAATTAATATTAAACTGGCCAAAGAGTTCCTAATACGGCGTCAGTGAAGCCTAAATGAATCTTGTTGTGTTTCTTTTATACGATTTTGATTGTATTTTTTCCTTGTATGTTTAAATATAAAATATTTAACCACTTTATATTACAGTTCCTGTTTTTGTTGTTTTACAGCTTGTTTTTTGTTGAACTGTCTTGTAAAAGATATTCAATAAATTTAATTAATATAAGTACATGGTATTACTAAGATTTTTTTCATATTAAATCAATGTTAGTAGGTATTACTCAATTTTAAATATATACACACAATAAAATAAAATTATTGGTACATATATTTATAATATAACCGCAGTACGTTAAACAAAACTTCACAAACTCTACCAAGTTTGGAACCTCTTATCACACACATCCTTTGAGTGTATTACGCCGAAATTTTAGTCGACTAAGAGATGAATACGAAATATAACGGTTCCAATATATGTTTAAAATAAAGACCTTTAAACAAAATAAATTGTTTATAATGCGTTAGTGGAAATTATTCTATCTCTATTTATTTCATAAAAAATAAATAAATTACATTTAAGATGATATTCAGTTTTTGATCTTTTAATGTTTAATAATTAATAAAAGTCTACAATAAAGAACTACAAAAAAGACAGTAATCATATTCATATAATAAATGTTACCCTAAAATATGACATCAATACCATAGTCGTAAAATACAAATCTAAAGTAATCCGAACTAAAGCCAAACCAAAACTTTACTATCGACGTTCTCACCCAAGTAGTGAATTGGTCTAATTTCAGTAAATCGAGAACCGAATTGCTCTCAATACGTCTATAGCTAAATGAAAAATGTGCAACCGCATTGTCTCAAAAGTTGTTAACGCTTCCCCTAAATTTTAGTATCCGGTTTAAGGAAAAATATGACACTTTTTTATTAATTTACTTTGTATTGCACAATGAGTGTTTTTCTAGTTTCAGAAAAAGGAATATTTTATATAGTGTATTTTATATACCAATTTTGAATAAAGCTTCAAACAAAATTCACCTCGCTTGCAAGTTTTAAAATCACAATAGTAACGTTCTTTCGTTAGATTAGACCGGATTGCGACAGTTTCATTTGCTTTGGCTCCGGGTAGAGCAATAGAGTAAGCTGAGGATCATTCCAACAAAATGAATACCTTATTATACTAGATTTGACACTATCCATTTATTATATGCCCCGTTATTTCCCAGAGAATTCGAGATTAGCCTAAGAATATTTAGGAATTGGGATAACTTTAGTTCTGAAAAACAATATTTATAATTGCAAATCGTAGGTAGTATGTAATATAATAACTATGATATAAAAATAATTTCATATTACTAATCTTATAACAAATTGTTTGTAATAAAAAACCGCAAAATGTCAACATCATATGGTCTTGCCAGACGATCATTTATCTAAATACAGCACGCCAGACTTTGCTTATCTTCTGTGACCAGAAGGTTCTCAATATAAACTAAGTGCAAAACAAAACTTTTGAAGAATAAAACTGATTTTGAATGTTGAATTTCAAAAATGTGATTATTTTACAATGCCCTGATTTAGACAAAAACTTGTTTCCTACATTTCGCTACAGACTGGAAGGATTCTGCCAAAGGTTGTTTTTACACCTTCTAGAGTTTTGCGGTATATTATCAAAGCCAAGATAGAAAACACAATACTTACAGTATGACGGTATAAAAGAAATAAGTCGAAAACAATCCACATAATATTATGTACATGCCGCCCACATTTCTTAGATAGCTATTTCAAACAAACCCGTCTTTCACATACAAGATGAAACCTTCGATACAAACCAAAGACAAACCTATTGCTCAAATTTACATAGCCAATGAGGATCTACTCGACGCTTAAGTGTTTAGTGGGTGCCTTTAAAATGACCACCACCACCTAACCCTACGGCCATCACCTGATTGATTGGCAACTGCCAATAGCCGTAACAGATTTATCGACAGAAAAAAAATCATTTAATATATAACATAGGTCTTAAAAATCTGTTTTAAAAATGTTTGTGTGTTTGTCAGTTTATTAAGAAAAGAAAATAGATTAGAAATAAATGTTGGTCCCAGTCAACATCAAAATACTTTTATTTCCGCAAATTACTTTAATTTTTACGGGAAAATATAAAACTTATTTGGGATATAAATTTTATAAAACTAGAACTAAGAACATATATATATACATATTTTGGGAGAAGAGAGATTTAGCGTAGGTTGATTGATTTGAGTTTATGAGGAATGAGGGACACAATGTCGCTAACAACAACTCGTTTACAAAACAGTACTTAATTTCTATCAAACAACCATCATCTAATTTATGTAAAGGAGTAGGTTTATTAAATAGCATTGTTTTTAAGTTGCACAGATCCTCAAAATTTTGCTGTTAAATTTTTGCTTTAATAGCAAATTGTTCTATAGTTTCTCCTAACTATGCCTATTTTAAATCTATGACGGTTATAATGTCATTATAAAATATAAATGGTTAATAAATGTTAAAAAATCTGTTTGTAGAATTTGATTTCTTATTTCTCGAAAGTTCGATTATTAAATATAATATGTATATCGGCATTTATTATTTAAGTTTTAAAACCTCGTCATTAAGTTAATTTTTTATTAGTATTCAAGCAGTTTATTACTGCATAGAATTAAAGATAAGCTTGTATGATTTAGTTAAGAAGTTTAAACTTAACAATTTTAAACCCAAACTACAAATGAAAAATGAAAATGAATGCATGAAATACTCAATGTCCGTATTTCGAGCACTTAAATTTTATTAATTAATTCCCTGAAGCGTCATTTCGCAGTGGAGCTTAATAGCCATAAAAATTTCTGGCTTGTGGTTCTGTGAGAGAAATAAAGATTTTAATTATTTTGTTTGTTTGTGCAACTGCTTGTTTCAGTGTATATTATTTAAACACTTTAATTGTTTTTAGTTTTTGGTTATGTTTAAACTTTGTTTTACTGTTTATCAGAATATGGTTTTGGGTTTTAAACCACAATGGGAATTTGTATAAATGAAATTTCAGTTATATAAGCTTACTTTTAATTTAACGCCGTAATAAAAAACTTTACAATTAACAAAAAATACTTGATGACACATTTTAAACTTTAATAATAAATGAAGAAGGTGAAATAAATATGCAATACAAATATTTAGTAAATAATATAAATTGACCTTAACACAAGATGTGTTGACTTGAAAATTTATTTCTAATATTTTTTTTTTCATAATAAGGTTTTTAAAAAGGCACAATTTCTTATTGAAATCTAATAAAAAGATAATATAGCTATTCTCTTAAACAATTCTTATTACAAATAAGAAAAATAAAATAAGCAAAATATTTAGCAAATTTTAAAATAATCATAAAATTAGTCTCATCAAAACAAATATGTCATTAATACTACGACACAAAGGCATCAACACTTTTTTACTTTAAATAACATATCAGAGATTGTATTTTGTAGTAATCTTTTATTGTAACTGTGTCTGTAGCACCTTTAGATGGTGATGATTGAATCGATCAGTATCTTCTGAAATAGAAAAACATAAATTCGTTATTCTACTTCTATTCAAGTATGTCAATATGAGAACAATATAAGTGTCAATATGAGAACAATTTGCTGTATACCAAGTGACTGTATAAAATAAAAATAATGTAATTCATACCAATTATTTCTAAACAGGTCACCTTATTAATTGTGTCATCATATAATTACAATAACCTATTTTAGGTTATTGTAATTATATGATGATGATACAGTTCGTATTATTTCCATTATTAATACGAACAGTAAGATAAGCATTAAGGCAAAATTCAGTAAAGGAAATGATAAGCCTAGTTGCCTTAAGATACGTTATAACGAGGCGGCTAAAGACAACACAACTTAACAAGAACAAAAGGGTTAAAAACATAACGCCCGGTGTTCCGGATCGAGACCAGAGGCGTTTTACATTAATTACCACAAGAGAATACATCTTTTGTAGTATTATATATATTATCAGACGGCTGTATAGAGTTTTAAATAATATGAAATAATTATTGCCACATTTAATAAGTAATTAACTATATGATAAAATGTTTATATTTAACAAATTTTGTCAGATTATAAACTTACAACAAGTGTTGTTCTTGATTATATAACATTTATTTTGAAAGTATTTTTATATTACAAAAAAAGAATAGCAATACTAATTACAATAAAGAGCTATTAACTATCTATCAGCAATGTAACATATCTCCAAATATTACATTTTGAAAGATTTTGAAGTTGTTCTAAACTGAATCGGAATACAAATTAGTCAAACTAGTATACTAGTAATAGACATGCACTATGAAATCTCTAATGCGTTACGTGCTACAGGATCCATTAATTCTATGCTTGCGGTAACACCGGCACCTGGTCTTTGTAGCCGTATATTATAAATTAGGCTCGGAAAGGCCCGGCTTACATAGATATGGGATATATATATATATATATATATATAGAGAACTATTATTAAGAGCCGTCATTTGCGGCAAAATTCTGTGCTGATTTTTTTAAGTATATGTCTCTATTACGTTTTTATGAAGATGTGAAAAATTAATATTGGACCGTCAAAAAGGCTATAAAAGTTAAAATGTTATAAAAATCTGGTGACTTGAGTGCTTATTTCATAACACGCCATAGAACGCTATTATGAAATTAGAAGAAGCTTTTCATAGGAAGTACGAACAGATCTATAGCTTTGCAAACGATTATCGCAGTATTATTTATTGATTGATCGTTGTTTTAACTATAAAAAGGCCTAGTGACTGTCACAAATATCACATTATTAAATTTTCAATATAACCATTAAGTCTAGTCTAGTCTAAAAAGACCACGCCTAACTTCTACAACATCACCAACTGATAACAATCAATTGCAGTTATCATTCGTTCCATATAGTAATACAAATAGTAGTCACTACGTTATGTCTCTATATGGAAAATGAAACTGCATTAACGCAACACGAGATAACCGCTACAGTGAATTTTATTCCACAAATGAATTATTCACATGTATTTTTCAATTACACCTTTATTATACCAAGTAACAAAAAAAATTAACGCATTATAATACTTAGCGTTTTACTTAATGATTTTGAAGAACTTTGTTCTAATTCACCACAACATTTACCACAGCTCCAAATGCTTTATTACTAATTTTTTTATGTATTTTTTTATTTCCTTTATTTCGGTCTGTGGCAACTTTGAGGTTAACAGGTGATTTGAATTGTTCCGACAATTTTTTAAATCAAATTCATTAATTTAGTCTATTTCGATCCTAATTCCTATAAAATCGGTTAAATCTTTTTATTTATTTTTAATAAATAATACGACTTAAAATTAAATTAAAATAAATACATAAATTACATATAATAATAATATATTCATTACAAAATAATTTAATAAAGCATATAAGTATATATAAGTACATATTTATTAACAGTTGTATATATTTCTTAAATACATTTTTATGCAGTTATCTAAAACCAATAAATTAGTATAAAACGAGAATTGGATATATGGCATTAATTTTAATGAAAACCATATTTCGAAAACGTGTGAAATAAAATCCAAGCAATATTTAATCACCACATCTACGACTGAGGCACGTTCACATTGTATCTTATCTTTTTCTCTTCATATATAAAAAGTATCTTCAGTAACTGATCTATCAATCCATAAAATGAACCGGAATCAGACTTGAAATTTCCAATTTAGATTAGATGCAGCTGCAGTCATTTTTATTTGAAATGAAACTTCAAATGACAAAACAATTGATAAAAATTTCAATAGACGTTCGTTTTATTTAAAAATATATGTGTCAGTTTGTATTTTCTGTTTCACGTCATAACCGAATTTTTAGATAGTTACAGATCTTAGACAGACGTAGGTTTCTTTTGTTGTGAAAATAAAATTTGAAGGAGTTGAAATGGGGGTGATATTTATTAAGAGGAAATTATTATATCATTTAAGTTATAATTATAAATATAGATTTTTTTTATTTGGGTCTATGAAATAATATAAACTAACTTTATTAATAAAAATATATTTTTATAACATAATAAAAAAGGATTACTAATAGTTTACTGAGTTAAAAGATTTAGAATGTAATAATGTTAAAAATATCTCGCTGTGATGCAAACACACTGCCTCTGCAAACAGCGAGCGTCGCTGGATATATCGCAATACATAATTAGTTGGAACAATGTGCATAATTCATTGTAATGAGCCATTTCGGTGCATGGTACATGTTCTCCAATAGTGTTTGCTGCTCTTCTTTGTTTTTGTAATTTACTGAACGAATCTGCCATAGATAAATTATCCTGTAGAATGCTAAATTTAAAAGAATTATTTATATGATAGTTTAATAAAAGTTAAAGTACTATTGTAACAAAATTATTTCCGATTTGTTCTAATTCAGACAGAATTTAAGTTTTCTATTGAAATGTCAGTAATATTTAATTGTATATCAAGTTTAAAAATAAAATAATAAATGTAAGATTTAATAAAGCAATTAAATCATGATAAAATTTCATGGTCTAGGTGTGAAATTTAAATATGGTGGAAATATAATCAAGATCCATTACACTGAACTAGTAGCAAAATATATTTATTAAAATCCTCATTTTATTTCAAGCTTTATTTTCCGTAATCTTAAATTTAAAACAATATGATTAAAGTATTACCGGTCTATTTCAGAGCATTCATTGCAGCAAATTTTTTAAAGAATACAATTTTGAAAGTGGTTTCTACAAGATTTTATATAACTACTGCCGTTGAAACATTGAGTCGCTTACGATGTTAGAGCGTGAAACACGTCTACACCATAACCATTGCAGACGGTGACGTAATAGTGACGCCATGGATCGTATTCGTATCGAATTTTCGGTGTGAGATATTCATCCACCCCAAAAATAAACGAATCTCGACATTCTGAGAATTTTTTAATGCCTTAGGGTTCTAGGGACTAGTCTTAGTATAAAATGAGACATACAGACATAATAAACTACTTCAATTTGCTTGCATTATTGCATATACACGGATAAAATTGTCTGCACTCTAGAAATATTCTTACCATCTTCAATATTTTATATTTATGTTCTCAACATGACAAGATGTTATTATTTGTGGGAGTACAAATACTATATGTTATTTGAATATCGGAATATACTACAGGCTTCTACCAAAATATGGCTCCTTATTATGATAGGTATAAGTTGTATCTTTATTCGGGGTCAAGTAGACTAAGAGAGATGATTATGATCAAGTTTCTTACGTATCTTAACTAAAAGTAAAGTTTTTAATGTTTATTCGCCAAGTGTTTATTTGACTCCACTTTACAAAGTTTAACACCCTTCATTGGAGGGTAGATCGTTAATTCAATAATTGTCTATCTCTTGAAAGAAAATTAGGTGAACCAATTCTTAGGGAAAATGTTAGAACAGTTTTTGAATTAACATTTTCAGTTAAATTAAATAAGCAAACATGATTCTCTATATCTTCGGGTTGATAAATTTAGATATTTGATCGAAGTTAGTGCCCTTAGAAAAGAGTATTTGTATGTAGAGATAACGTTTAAAATATGGATATGATGAAATAAATGTTTTCTCAAATAAAAATATAATTAATTATAATTAATTTAATAATATTTATTTAAATAAAATTGAAAGAATATTTTATTGTATTGCCGTAATTTGATTAAACTTAATCAATAGGCAATTTAGTGTAAACATAATTTAAAACTATGAATAAGTAACTCGTTACATATTATATTTGTTTTATTACCCGTTCAAGTAATAGGGGTTTAAGAGTATAACCTAACTTTAAATAACTGCTAATTATAGAAATCTAACAAAATATACTCCAAATGTCCTTATGTGATACTAAAAGATTTAGCATGTGATTGGATTCAACTATTTTTTTTTATGTAATAGGGGGCAAACGAGCTGGCGGGTCACAGATGATACGTGATCATTGCTGCCCATGAACTCTTACAACCCCCAAAGATTCACAAGAGCTTTGCCGGCCTTGGAGGTGGGAGTAAACGCCTTTTTTAAAGTACACATGTTGTAACGATCTGGAAATACCGCCTAATGGAGTTCGTTCCACATTCGCGTGGTACGATGGACGAAAAGTCCTTGAGAACCGCACAGTGGAGGTTGGTAACAGGTTACAAAAGACCAAATATGGACAGCAAAATACTTGTATCAAGTTACACAATTTTATCAACTTACTTTTCTAAATTTGTCAAATCTTAATTGCAATAATAAAACAAATACGTTTTCACAAAATTTCCACGTATCTGTACAATCCTGTGAGGTTATATGATAAAAAGATATAGGGATAACGCGAAACACACAGAGAGAATTGGGTAATTAGCATGCATACACAAACACAAACACACACACACACAGCAAACGGCATTTCCTTACGTGATGATTGCTACTAATTCGTACTATCCGTAAGCAACGTTCAGAAATTTTATTCCAAAATAAATTTAGCATTGTTGGTCAATATCACCACCATAAAAAAACAAAAAAAAGTATTTTTTATTACAAATGCTTTAAAAATAAATATACATATGTCTGTATACTGGATGAATATAAAAAATACCACAGTATAATATATAGTCATTTATTTTCGTGCATTTTAAAATATATTTTGAAAATTATTATTAAACCATAAAATTCAAAGATTTTGCAGTGCAATTTGGTAATTCTTAAGCAACTGCCTTAAGTGGACTGCAGTCTTGTATTTACCGAACTAACTCAATTGCCAAACGGAGCTTGAAGACGGAAATAATTACATTAATTTTAACTGTGAACTTAAATTTTTGCTGGCGTTTATATAATTTGTCGGGAACAGATTGTAAAATATTGAATAAATGGTAAGTTTTTCTAGCAACAAATATATTTCTATATGGAAATGGGTGGCCATTTTATTTTTTGTTTTATTTACGACCACTACCCGCCTGGCATTGACTAGTTGTCACGCTGCGTTTTCGAACCGCAATTTTGAACGACACGATAGTACTTTCAAATACGCTATATGGATAAAACTAGTATGTATTATAATATTTAACTACTAGTTAGATATAAAAAAAAATATGTCTAAATAAGTTTTTTCGACTTAAATTAAGATCACTTTGAAGATAAATGTGTTATTATTATTATTCTTTTTTATTATGAAATCAATATTTTAGTCTTTCTTATTATTGGGTTGTTCGAATATGTAATTATGTGTGGACCTTATCTCTCCGTCTTAGATTAAGGGCAGATGCATCGTTGTGTTAGAATTCTTAGTATATCTAGCTATAGTATAGCTAGGCTCAATTAATTCATATTTAAACAAACTTCAGATTCAAGAACTATAGAACTTTGTAGCAGTCTGATTTCTGAACGCTGAAATGTCATAAAGTTAATTAAGTAACCGACTTCCGACCTTGCGAGAATTTAGAATTGGAATTTTGTCAAATAGTTATATTATTATATTCATAACAATTGTATAGATAACTCATTGTATTTGAAGTACTCGTAGGTACTTGAGTCTAGTTTATCTAATTCTCTTCCCTGCGTGTTCTCTGATGAATTTGTTTTTATTTGTATTCCCTAAAATTTTCATTATGTTACATATGTTTTTAAGTATAAACACCAATATCATATATCAAGAAAAATATTTGTTTGATACTAGTATTTTTTTATCACATATATTTTATAAACCTTATAACTGCGAGTTAAATTCACACACAATATAATTTATACTATTAACATATTTTTATTGCTATATTAAAGATGTATTTTAATTTACGTATAGGTTTTACAAAACAAAATTATCATAATAAATATAGTAGGCATTTAAAAAATACAATGTATTTGTACAATTATTCCTACTAATATTATAAATGCGAATGTAAGTCTCTTTGTTACGCTTTCCCGCGAAAACTACTCAACCGATCATTATGAAACTTTATACATATATTTTTAGGGATGTTAGAAGTAATAAAGAATACTTTTTTATTAATTTTTTTTGTGTAGTAATTTTTAAAAATTGACAATCCCAGCCAAGCAATAAAATACACTTATCTTATTGATTCATTTCTATCGCAATGATCTCTAATACTTATTTAATGACTCAAATGCGAGCGAAGCCGCGGGTTACAGCTAGTAAAATATAATTGTAGCTATTATTTATAAGACTATAAGCGATAAAGCTTATTAAAATTAAGTGTAAGATTTTTTTAAAATAAACGTTCTTAGAGTATTTAAATTTCAAATCAATGTTTTCTACAAAAGCACAGCATTTCACGTATATTGAAACTTAAAATAACATTCTTCCAATATCATAATTATTAAAAAAGTTTTTCTAAATGTGACTTTTTAAGGAATAGCTTCATTTGTTTCGAATTTCATAAATTTTTTAAAAATAACACTCCACTGTAGTGTAAATAAATTTAATTTTAAATGTGGACGAATTTACATTATACCAACAAGACGAGAGGAAATTGGTTTTTTATCGAAACCGCTTAAAATAACAAACGAAGTTTCTACGAAATAAAAATAAGATAAAGTAAGTTGCTCGAGCACTTCGCTACAGAATTTTTTATTTTATAATAGGAAGACTCTGTAAGAACTGTTTTTTACTCTTCAACACTCTTTCTTTTCTTTATAGCTAATTTTGAGGCCGCAAACGTTTGTGAAGCCTGGTTAAATTCCCGATAATCGATATTGCAATGAGAAGAATTCTGGTTTCGTATAACATTATATATTAAAATTTAATCAACATTACTTATTATAACAGCTAAAGAACATAAGTGTGACAGCCATATGATAGTACGACATACAAGGCTGCTGTATAAGTATATAGATGTATATAAATATATAAATGTAAAGAGTTTATATATATATATATATATATATATATATATATATATATATATATATATATATATATATATATATATATATATTAATATATACAATATTTCTCACACGAAACATTTTTTGTAAAATCAGGGATATCCAATTAATATTTAAAGCATAAAATTTCTTGAGCGTAATAAAACAAATCTTTTTAACCACTTCCCACTTCCACTTATCATAACACTCTTGAAGGTATGCTTTTTAAAGATATACTGAAGATATTTTTTTCTTTAATAACAAAATTTAAGACTTTATGTTTTACAAAACTAAACATAATACTTATATTAGTTTTCCGTTACTTGTGAAAACTTGTGCTGTGTTACGATAGAGATGTTTTATAATATACTTCTAGAAAAGACAAATATGTAGTTTTATGTACAAGTGAAATTATTATTTCAAAATAATTATTAAAGACACATAAAACTTATGTGTAGTCTTATTATAAAATGTATGAAGAATAAAAGATTTTAAATTCAAATTATATTTTAAATTTAAATTTAAATTTAACCATTTAAAATAACAACTTTTATGACCACTTAGATACGCTAGTTTTATTATCATTTTCTTCAGCAATCATTGATTTTATGACATTTGTAAATTCTGTTATATTTATTATATCCTAATATATTGTTTACTGTTAGTATATTTATTTTGAAATAGCTTACTGTATTAGTATACCTCAAATACATAAAACGTATCCACCTCTCAGAATATTTCATGCTCAATGGATGCAATGAAGGAAAATCAATCTGTGTGCGGATTTTAAAGATTGTATAATAATGGCACACACATGCTACTTCATCAAATGCACTGACGAATTAGTGTTGATTATTAAAATTGAAATAGATTAGTTTATTGTTAGCTTAAATCAAATAAAATTGAACATGCAACTTTTGTAACAAGGAAAAGAATTCCATTAGAACTAGAAATTTAATTATAATTAGTGACAACTGAAACCAATGCCATTTATTATTTCCAAGCATCAAAATTATAGCTTTTTGTTATTAGTTTTTATTATTTGTGTTTAATTTAGAAATAAAAATACTTTCTGTTAAAATAAATAAATTATGTTGTAAAAAACTTGCCAAAATATACAGAGAGCGAAAGTATATAAAACATATAAAACAAAAGTTTCCAGTCTTTTATACGTAAAACTAAAGATAACAGAATACATTCATTTGAAATAATATAATGAAATAAGTATTTTTGAGTATATATATTGTATTTATTCATTATTTATAGTAAGTTGTAAAAAATCCGTGCCCGCAGGGGGACACGCGTGGGTAGTCCTCCTGAGTAACTTGTTTAAAATATAACTCACTACCTAAGAATAACACATGATGCCGTTGTTTACATCAGAAATTTTCAAGAAAAAAGCAGTTTTTATTTTTTTTCTCGGAAAAGGTATATTTTTTGGAAATACTTTTGGTACTTAAATTTAGAGTAAAAAATAACCTTTCTATTAAAAAAATTTGCGAGGAGGGCATATTTACCAGAAAAAAGTTGTTGTGGTTTTACCTATCTTAAATTTGCAAGCTGAAAGTGGTTTTTATTTTTTTTCTGGGAAATGGTACCTTTTACGGAGAAACTTTTGGTACCTAAATTTAGAGTTAAAAATAACCTTTCTATTAAAAATACTTGTAATGTAAGAACGCTTACCAGAAAAAAGTTATGATTTTTTTCCAAAAATTTTTGGTTTTTTTACCCCCACCCCTAAATTATTGAAGTTAGGTTTATCTACATTAGTTGTAGGTATTTATGAAAGACATCATATGATATAAACACAATTGATCTTCTTTGTATAGGGAAAAAGTTATGGTCGAAAAACTGAAATCAGAAAAA
This sequence comes from Melinaea menophilus ssp. n. AW-2005, assembly GCA_918358695.1. Lineage (NCBI taxonomy): Eukaryota > Metazoa > Arthropoda > Insecta > Lepidoptera > Nymphalidae > Melinaea > Melinaea menophilus. Next base: position 25,832,545 of record OU911041.1, on the reverse strand, counting down.
GTGAGGCCCTAGCGCCCCCTGTGACCGGATTTTTCTGGTTAACGAACTTGACCTTCATTTTTGGATGTTTGATTTTTGTGCAAAGTTTGAAAGCTATCCAAGCGAAACTGCGGCCGCTATGTGCTGACAAAAGTCGAATCTGGACGCACGTACGTATATATATATATATATATATATAAACGTTTTGACCAATGGTCATTTTGGACTCAGGGAATCATAAGAAGACCTCCTGTGAAGAAATTTTTCCAAAATTCGAAAATGGAAACAAATGAATGGGCAGACCGAATTCTTCGAGGTCTACCCAATTATATGTAGTAAAAATTTTCTAAATCTCGCATTTTTAGGAATGATGACATTAAATAGAAAACTAAGAAGCTTGACAAGATATATTTCCCTTTGGAATTTACTAATTATTTATATAAAAAAATCAAGAAAAATATATGTATATGTGTATATAGATATATATTATCTTCGACATTGATCTTTATAACCGCGGAGTCTTCCCTTGGTCGTTGAAACTCAAGGTTGAGGCAAAAACAGTGCCCAATAGATCAGTTCTCCCTTTAGCCGTTTGAGCCAAGCGGTAGGGACAGTTTCCAACAGTGGCTCGGAATTGCTTTAGACAGTGCCCAGAAGTGGCATCTATGAGAACAATATTACTAAGATTATGAACTTATTATGAGCAATCAAACGCTAATCAAATGCTAATTACGTTAATTTTTTTCATACAAAAATCATTTTTATATTTTTTTGTAAAAATATGTGGTTTTTTTTCAAGTAACTCCTATAAGGAGTTACTTGAAAAAAAATATTTCAACTATTACTTATCATGGAAAATTATTGGAAACTGTTCAGATTTCTATAAATAAAGCGGGCAAAAGCAGATAGGTATTCAATATATTTGCTTCTATTCTTATTCATTATTTTCAAGTTTTGTCCTCAATTACGTAATTAACAAATTATTTACAAGTGCATAAACAAACATTTAAAACATTATTCATTTAATTTAATAAATAATATAACAAAATACAAAAGTACAAAAATATAAAACAATGTACACATTTTCTTTACTTTAAGAACACATTCTTATGACTTTTGTTCCAATAATGTAAGAGTCATGTAAAAGAAATAATGTTAAAGATATAAATAAGTTTATTAGCCCCGAGGCTTCGTAGTCGTTCTTTGTTACCAATAATGAAACAAAGAAAAATAAATTTCTTTTTGAAATATTATTTACAATTTTTGTAATATATGAATATCTAGTATATTCATATAATACAATTTTTGTATTATATGAATATTCTAAAGACTTTAACTGGGTGTCTCTTAAGATGAAGTACGTCAACCTATTGTGAAATCAGTTGGTTTTGTAAACCATTTTTAGATTAGTGAAGCTACGTAAGGAACTTTTGAAAATACTATTTTATATTTTTAAAATTTACAATTAGGAGTTAAAAAAAAAGATTAGTGTTATTTTAGCGTGTTTAATTTTTTAATTGAATGCAATCTTTAGGCAAATTTTATTTAATGTATAAAGATGTTGCTGATTATTCAAGTCCCATACATGGTAAGCAATAATTTCCACATAAACTCTTCGAAACATCCCAACCATTAGAGCTAGAATATACCGCAATTTACATAATTTAATCTTTTTGATGGACTCAATTCACGAAGTCTGACAGATGTTGGAAAACCGACTGTATATATCGTAGATAAGCTAGCGTCCTCTAATAAATCTGCTGTTTAAGGACATTGTGTCTACTTGCTCGTGTGTTTGTGAATTACTTGAGATATCAAGGTTATTATGTTATTGGTAAAGAAATACCAAGTAATAACTTTAAATTTAATTCCAAATTTTCATTTTCAAGTTGACCTTAATCAAATATTTACCACAATAGTTTTGGCATATTCATTGTGAGTACTGTGCTATTAATGTATTTAAATAACGATATTATAAAAGTTATATTAAACTGAGGAGCCGAGGAAAAACAATTTATTTAGTAGCAGTCAATATTAATTCACGAGGTTGAATGCTAGTTTTGAAAATAAATTAAAAATTTCGTGTGCAATTTCATTAAAATACTAACACGGAGTTTTATAAAGTAATAATCCGGATTACTACCTAAGCGAATATTTCTGAACTCATTAAAGTCGACAAAGAACGGTTAACGGTTTCAAAATCTGACTGACGCCATTACTCCCAAATCAGGAGTATTAGGGACCAACGATGACAATGACATAAAATTACTACTCCACTATTCCAAAAAGTGATCACCTTGTTCCTATTTAATATTGTACGCTTATGTCTGTATGATGCTACGAATCCCTGCCAAATATAATAAAGTACATAAAGCTAATCATCACAACAATTTTATCTGAAAATTTAATTTGCAGATTAATAAATCTTAATTACAATCAAGATAATAACAATAACTAACGAGCCAAGTACAAGCTTCGGCTATATCAAATAATATCAGATTAAAGTCATAATTATAACGTGCTCATGTAAATTGTGTTTCAATATTACTTGATAATATGAATGACGTTCCATAATTGTAAATTGAGTATCCCTTATTATACTTCTCTTTACAAGTATAATATGGGATGCTCAATTTATTATCATCATTTAATATTATATTATCATCAAAGGATGAGCAGTGTGGTTTTAAATGATGGAAGGGAAGGGGTCTATAATGTTTTATCAATCTTGTTTTGGTGATATTATTAATTTGATTGAATATAAATCAACAACGTCATTTATATTATTGTAGATGACATTATTTTCTTTTCTAAAAGCAAGAAATTATAATAATTTAATTGGTTATTATCACGTTAAATTGCCTTAATATTTGTTCACCAAATATACGAACCTGGTTCTACTGCGACTCAGCTATGTATGTGTAGATGTAGTGTGAAGTGTTTATTAAATGGAATAACTAAACCTAACTGTAAAGTATTAATTGGACAGCACTCAACAAACTCCTTAACGGGCGGGAACAAAGTCCAACACGTGGCGTATTTGCACTCGCGACACTAATCGTATAAAAAAAACTAAATCCGAAGACACGAGGCATGAGAGTCCAAAATAAACCTCACGACGCACACTCGCGAAATAATTAACAATATTTTAATTATTTCGCGGGGTTATCGCGATAGTTATAGTTTTATCTGACGCTGCTAATATCGCAACTAACAACAGATTAAAAACGCACTCTCACTGGGACGGCCAGAGGGAATGAACTACAGCGCGGACGCCGAGTGACGGTGGAGAACCAAAACTTATTCTCACCTACCCCACGATACGACGCTCAGGCGCGAATACAAAACAATATTTATGTAGAGATTTCGGCCTTAACCCGATAAAGACGATTATATATACAGTTCCAGATTCATAGTGGCAGTGGCTTAATTGGTAGGGTGACGTGACGGTTTCGGATGTTTCTTTATTCTTTCTTCCTGCCCTTACCCCACTTTTAGGGTCGGCACAGTATGTTTTTTCCTCCTGTTACTCGTCATCTTTGTACATGCTCCCTTCTTCTCCATATCCTCTTTAACGCAATCCATCCATATTTTCTTCGGCCGTCCTCTACCTGTCCATCCCTCCACTACCATACCCAGCACTCTTTTGGCCATATGCCTTTCATCTCTCCTCATAACATGACATGTTTCTTTATTTCATAATAATATAAAATACTAAATTAAATCTTTTAAAAGCATCTCTGTCAAAAAAAGGAAAAAAAGAAATCTTTTTCAGGTAAACCATCTCCAAATTATAGTAACGTAAGCGAGTTTAATTAGTAAAAATTTAGAACATATTTTTGTATAGATATATGTACATTTTACCAACCTGACAATCTTTACACTGACTTATTCCTTACAGTGAGTATTTGGCATTATTTCTCCATCCATCATCATTCCGCCGAGCGAGCCTTGACACGATTGATATATTATTGACTGAAAAAATATGTGACCCTACATTTTTATGAGGGAAATAACACGCGTCATATATTTATTTATTCGACACTTGAATGTGACTTCGAAATATTTGTCTTATGTTTCGATTTAATATATATATTTTTTTTTTGACGTAGATGTTTGGTTTTTCTTTTGATTAAGGTAATATTAAAATATTTAATAAAATGTTATTCATTTATAATATCTATGAATAGCTAACTTGTCAAATAATTAAATTAAATTTTCGTTTTCACATCAATGGAGTTAAATTCACAATTTATCTCTGTATAACCCACTATCATGATAACAAGGCACGTTGCATCTTTGATTAGAGAATACATTCTTAATTAAATCTTTAATAAAGTAAAAATCTTATCTTAATAATAAAAATGGTGATAATAAAAATGGTATTTGCTGATTAAAAACTTCTCCGCACTTAGAAGAACATAATTTATTGAATTGGGAATAAAAATAAAAGTAATAAGACTCTTAACACCACGGTGTAAATATGTTGAACAAAAACATTGAACTTCCAGATAACATGTTCCTATTTAATCAAACAACAGGTCAAATCAACACTGCAAGAGAACATTATTTAAACTTCTGTATTAAGTAACATTGGTTTTATAAATTTGTTACATTATTGTATTTTAGAATAAGATATATTATTCAAGATAGACGAATAGATAACATGTTAAAAAGAAATGTCTTTGAAATTATTAATAAGGGAAATATTTAAAACACTTTAAAAAGAAAAACAATTATTTTGAAGAATATGAAATAGTTTCTCTAAATCTCCAATAGATTTAAAATTATAGATATTATCAGAAAACCACCTTTGCACCCAACAGATTGTAAAAGAAATAATAATAAAAATAATAGAGATAGCATGCGGTAAAACGTCTCAAGGAAAGTTCACTTCGTAATATTGCGATTAATTATCGTAAGACTGCAACTTATTTGTTTAAAAATAACACACAAACATACATACTCACGAAAAATGTAAGGACAGGAAAATAATATTAGATTTATCTTAAAAAAAGTAAAATTGTAAAATGAGAATTGAACTTACCATTTTTATTAAAAAGTAATAAAAGTGTTAGTAATATAAATATTTAAAACACTTCAAATTTATTCTTGTAGTAAAAAGTTGAAACCAAAGCTAACTAGAAGTGAAGCCATAATCAATGTTGGGAAATTAAATCAACTTGTGTATTAAATGAATACTTTATATATTAAGATGTTTTGAGCAGTAACATAGTGATTACAGCTTTCAAAACATTCATTGATTTTAAGGACGAAAAGTACTTCAATCAAACAACTGAAGATTCGCACAAACGTTCAAAATGGCGACCAGGTAACGTAGCCGGTACTAAGAAGTTTTAGCGCTACCGGAAAGTAGTTATAAAGAATAATGCTCTGTGGTTGTAAAATAAAAGTTAATCTAAAAACTTTTAACGCAACTCTAATTATGTGTATTAAAATAAATGGCAAAACTTCACGTTGGTATATTGTTTACGTCTTTATCCAATTTCTTTTTTATTTTTAAGTGAAATCTTTTGGTTTGTTCTTGGTGGTTCTCTATTCATAAATATTATTTATTTGATTATATTTTAATTTAATACAACATTTTTGGACCAAAAAGTTTTTCTAAGAAATAAGGATATTAAACTAGACCTGTTTTTATAAACAACGAGTACATAATAAGGACTATTAACGAAACTGTTTTAGATGTATATTTAGAATTTAAAATGCTTTGGCTCGTTTATGTTTGAATACTGGCTAAACAGCAGCTAAAAGGTCAGCAGTATAAGCGATAAGGAAAATTCAACCTATACCTAAAATCGCCACAACTAGGTAGCTGACTTTGCGTCGTTTCATACTATTCCGCTATATTATTTTATATCAATTTTGTTATTATTTATTTTTTACACTTCTATGTAAAGAGAATCAAACATAATACTAGGCCATGATTCGTTAGATAAGAATTAAAATAATTTAAACGTCCGCAAAGAGCTTGTTTCTAAGATTTATGACTTTTACTTATAACTTGGATCTAGGTTAAAATTTACTTTTTGTAACTCCTTTAATATTTTGCATCACTGTTTTCTATTTTAAAAAGAACTTTATCTTGTGAACATTGTTTACCTTTTTATAATCAAATTAATGTAAACTAACTTATGTTACAGTAAACAAATAATCAAAATTTATACAGTATTTTCGAAAACCGCAGTTAAGAATATTTGTAATTATTCTAAATGGATATTTATACAATTCTAACGAGGGGTGATAAATTGGCTTGATGTGTTTATCCTATACTTTTATGTAACCTGATTATTACAATATTGTAATAAATATTACAACTAAACCTATGAAAAATATCTGTCGTTTTTCCTAAAACAAGTATTTATAATAACATATACTAATTTTAAAATTTTTAGATCGTTAAATATGAAGTAGGTTATATACAATTAGTTAGTAGATTAATAAATAAATAACAAAAAAATCCTTACCAGACTTTTTTAAATACTGTTTTAAAGATTTCGATTTTCAAATATCAATTCCTTCACAATAATAAACATTAAAATTTGTTTGTAGAATTTGGTCCTCGGTTAAATTTAGGTAGCTACGAGTAGCATCGGCATAATCTATAATAGAGAGGAGAAGAGAGTGAGCTAACATCATTTTTGTAAACATTGGAAGAAAATATCGCAATAATAGTAGATAAATCAAAACCAAGAATTGTTTAATAAAAGAAGATGCCAAGAGTTTGAACAGTGGAAAATATGGTATTTTAAGATTATTGTACTCATAAGGTGTTCACACACGTTTTGCGATTTAACCTTTAAAATTCTGGAGCAGTCAATAATGATTGTGTGAGATTTAGCAGGACTTACTTTCATATTTTATATATGGTAATACTCAAGGACATGACTTTTACATGGGAAGACAGATTTTTCAAGGTGTAAATGACGATATATTTGTATACGGGATGTCAAAGAAAATTCATTTCAAAATTTTATGACTAAATTACTCTTCAGTACATGTGCGTTTACATTAAAGGTTTCACTTACCTCTGTTTTTATTCTACATTGATATCAGTTTATTGTTATCGAAATTAACTAAATTGACAATATTACTTGTGAATTGAAACAGATAACATCATTATAAAGTCATAATATCACGCCGCGCAATAAATTTATATAGATATACCAAATGATGACATGATATCACGGTTAACCGAGGTTTATAAATGTTGAACTTATTTTAATAACATTAGTATGTCCCCTAATTCATTGGTATTTAATCTCCCTTACGTACCTACATATATTATGTGTCACAAATATTTCAACGTAATTACTAAATGAATGTTATACGCAGCCATATCCGATAAAATGTTTGATTTTCCTCCCAGGCCTCATATATATGCTTTATAAGAAAGACGCCGGCATCCGTAGCAGAGCGACCTCTAGTAAAACCGAAAAGTGTTTATGGTGAAGCAATTTAAATTTATTAAAATGGTCTATGTGCTGATTAAGCATGATTTTTTCAAATATTTTACTAAACGAAGGCAATGCTGATATTGTATGGTATGTAATTAGAAGGCCTGATTTTAAGAGTGGTATAACTTTGCTATGTTTCATTAGGTCAGGAAATACTCCACAAGAAATACAATCATTAAAAATGGTCGCTAAGTAAGGCGCAACGAGGTCCACTATTGAGCCTTTACAGATATTCCCCATAAGTCCGGAGTATTCTTAATATTTAAGGTCCTAAAACATTTAATTATATCATTTGATTCAATTTTCTTAAATTTAAAAGGAATGTTACATTTTTTTACATTTTTTTGTGGTAATGACTCAGCGACTACAGAAGAAGAATTTAAAGAAGAAGTGGTAGAAGCTGGATTTTTTTTTTTTTAATAATTTTCAAAAGCACAAGTTTCGTTTGTCCGTCTTGTATAAAAACTTTTTATTGAATAAGTTTAATAAAGTTATTCTAATAACAGATATGCGATCTAATAATTTAAACATTTTTCAATCATACAAATACCGTCTACACATGGACAACATTTCCACAACTTCTCGCAGCGTGAACTCAATATTCAATATTCAACACGAAATTTCCGTGTAAACATCTCGTAACACTACATGGTGCAAATCACGAGAGATAGCGATTACAATACCTATTGTCACTTCTAATTTAATTTTATCAAAGTATATATCAATAATGTTTGATATATTTATTTAGTTTTAAATATGATATCGTGTAATTCATTCTGTTCTAAATAACCTTTAATGTTTTTATATTTTAAATATCTTTTCGTATTGTTTGAACTCAACCCTGCGTTGTGTTGAGTCATCGGTCACCTTCCGAGCTCTCTGTAGAGGATGCTAGCAAATATTACTTACGAGAGCAAACTGCAGATACAGGAGTTCTGATATAAAGAGTAACGAGTTGATTTGATACGGAATCAGTATTTTTTTAGAATATTATAATTTTTGTAACAAATATTGTATATATAAAAATAACAGTCTCCAAACATACGTAAGACTTTTAATTATAATCTTAGTTAAATTAAATCTTCACTTGACAGTTAGTAATTTAACTATAGTTTACTATTTATTACTGCTTAAAAATTAAAAAACCAAAACTCTATCTACAAAGAAACAAGGGTTTATATAATCTTAAGATGCAAAACTTTGGAAGGAATCAAGTACTTTAAGATTAACATCTACTTTAACATTTAAAAGCAAAAGTCTGTTGATATTTATGTAAGCGGCTATGGACAGATATAACGTTGTTTTAAACAGACAGAATTATATATTTTTTTATAATTAGTATTTTATTTCTTTTGATAATAATATTTAAGTACCTTACAACATTTGTAAGAGATACCTTATTACTGCCATGTTACCCACAATTGTAAATATATTATAAATATAATAATAAATAAAATAATCATATTGTTTCTTTTTATAAATATAATAAGAAATAATACACTACAATTTAATGCAATGTAATATATTGTAAAAAATTGTTATATGGATACAAGTTCATGTATATCTCTGTGAATCACATTAATTTCATGCATTTTAAGATTGTTTAAAAATAATTTAAAAATAAAATATGGAATTTAGTAAAAATAACCATTCTCTGAATAAACAATGATCCTTTTTCCTAAATAAATCCCTAACCATACGTTATGAAGACGACACGTGGGGTGTCCCACGTCACCTCTTCATAAAGTTACCTCAAAATACAGAAATATTCGCGGTCTACGTTAGAGGCAATGTCGATAAAAATATAAAAATATAATATTGTATACTCTCCTTGCTTCGTATTCTATACATTCTAATGATAATTCACATAACTGCAAACAGACATCGCAGCTATTTTAATACTTACATTCAGGACCGTTGTATAAAGTGAAATTTATATTTTTTTGTACATTTTTAAAATTTTGTTAAAACGAAAATATATAAAAATATTTGTCGATAAATATATGAGACGGCGATGTAGAAAAAACTAACCCAACAATACATTTGCAACCACACTCACCGGAGGCTAAACAAAAAAGAGATATCGGAAGTACTTCCGACAGAAAGGTCGTGACGTCGAATACTACACAAAAAACCGCGAATGATGCTACCCCACGCAGTACGTTAAATAAATGTGGGTAAATTCTTATATACGAATATATTGCCTATCTCATTGTTGTGTTATCGTCTTTTTTGTCTTTAATACATTTCCCGGTGGTGCAACGTATATTATTATTATAATTAATTATTATACCAATGTTAGATATACATCATATTTATATAATGAAGCTAGCTTATCTACAGCCACATATACGATCGGTGAAGATCAACATAGAGGTTGAAATCTTTCGAGGAGTTTAGGGTGGAATTATTGCGTATAATGAATGTGACTTGAAATAAAATATTTCTATAGATTGAATACAACAAGATAAATAAAGTGATAACAAAATAAACATCCACTAAAATAATAATGAGCTATGTATTAACTTTCATTCTATATGATAAGATGAAATCATATCTAAAAAATTTTTGTAGCTTCACAAACCTAAAGGAGATTTACAACACCAAGTCACTTGGCAATACGCAGACAGACATAATCTTAAGGGATACCCATTTCATGAACAATTATTCGTTGTGGAATTAGGTTAATCAAGCAAAAACGTCCCTTTACGGTCCTTTAGACGCCGCCGCAAATGGATTGTAATCGCCCAACAATGTTATTGTTTTCAAATATTCTGAAACAATTCACAGAATTCGCAAATACCAAACCATATAATATCACAATAAAGTTCTGTACTGAAATTGTTTATCCATGTTGCCAACGTCAAAATATCATAACTTTGTTAGAGTCTAGAATTATATTGTTTTGAAGTGTATATCGGCAATACAGTTTACATAACCTGATAAACTTATCAATATGAATTTATTTGTACTGAAATGACTTTATTGATATTAAATGACGTTTCATTTGTGTGTAAAATTTTTGACCTCAAGGAAAGAAATATATAGAAAAATATATCTTTTGGTTATGGCCTAAATAATTATCGAATCATCGAAAAAAGTATATCTGTACTGATACAATGATTTTGTATATTTAACGACACTAATCTCGGTCTTTAAAATGTTAAAAATTTACAGAATATTCATTCATTAGCATTTAGCATGCATTAGCCACGATCTTACACGGAAATCCCTTTAAGTAAATAAAGCAATAGGTGAAATAGATGCCTTTTTTTTTATGGAAGAGTAATAATAATAATTGCGAATAATTGCGAAAAGGAATATATTTATTCTTTGTTCCATTATTGTTAACAAATAATGACTACGAAGCCTCGAAGCTAATAAAATAACGTTGCTGATATCCTAAACAATATTTCTTTTACATGCGTCTTACATTATTTGAACAGAAGTCACAAGAATGTGTACTTAAAATAACAAGATAAAATGTGTTTGTGAAATTTCAGAAAAATATACAAGCTTTCAGAAATGTCATCTCTTAAAGGCTTACATTTCGTTGGAGCTCTTGTGACTTTTCTATGTCATAAAAGAGCAACAGTACTTCAAATAAATCAGCTCTGGCTTTCACTTCATTATCATTTATTTGGTAAATTTACTATGAAAAATGCTATGCTTGCTATGAAAATATGTTTATCTCTAATTTTATTTAGAAATATCACATTTATTATGATAAAATTACCTCAATTCAGTTCAAACGTGTTGTTGAACTCAAAAAAGCTTCATTTCATTTTACAAACTATTTAAGTTCTCTAAGTTTAGTTTAGTTTAGTTTACTTTAGTTCTCTAATTATCAGTGTAATTAGGCTATTTGGAAAACAATTTATATATTAAAATCTATAAAGCAATTAGATAGAGTTAAAGATGATGATAATAATTTCTTTCATTCCTTTTTAAAAGGACACCATTTAGCAATGTACAAATTCACTTATAAATGAAAATTAAATATTGTTTTCACCAAAAAGATTGTATGTTATTAAATGAATGTCCTTTTAAAACGGAACAAAACAAGTCATACTTTCTTCTTCACTATAGTGAAGAACCAATCCTTATCTTCTAAATAAAATTACGAATTCATAAATGCTATTTGGATCATATTTATAATCTCCTTCAGGTTTATTTACTCAAATAGATTTTATAGATTTTGCGTAATATTTTCGGCCTCAAAGCCTTGCAAAGTTAATTCGCCGTCGGCGCTGTACAATTCGAGTGAGAGGCGTGTCACTAGATAACGGTGCAAGTTATAAACAGAAAGTGTAATAGTAAAATAGATATAAAAATAGCTACAGTAATACAAAACCAATGTGTGTGGTTAGTCATTTCTTATTTATAAATATTCTGAAATGATTGTACACGATAGAATGAGAAGACTATAAAAAAACCTACAATATCTACTACGATTTACGTCATCAAATTCATTGACGATAAATTTAAATATACCTCTTTCGTCTTGAACCTCACATAAAGCTCAGTCTGGAACTTGTGTAATTTATTCATAATCGAGTAATGACACTGAATTACTTTAGAGTTAACCCTTATCAAGAGTTAAATAGAGTTGTTTTATTAAGCGCAAAAAATTTTTCGCTTTTAATATTTAATGGATCGCTTTGTATTTTACAAGAAAACTATTTTATGTTATTTCATATAGTTTGATAAGTCAATCTAATTATTTTAAAGCTAATAAAATATTCATCCAAAATTTAAGAAGGTCAAATTACTAACAAAAGTGATTTACTAACAATACTGATTTTAAATAAGAGATCATTTATTAATTAAAAATAACAATTAAAATAAACAGAAATAGTATGAAAATCAGTGGTTTGTATAGTTATAATTTCCTTTCCCTGCACTCAATTTTGGGGTCGGCGCAATATGTTTTCCTTCCATCCATGTTACTCATCATTTCCGTACACACTCTTTTCTTCTCCATAGTATCTCCTATCGGCCGGCCTCTATCTTTGCATCTCTTCACTTCCAGATCCAACACTCCTGATTATATATCTTTTATTCCTCCTCATGCTCATGCTCATGCTCATACCATGACAGACGATTATTTTTTTTCTGTCATTGTCGCTACTCCTACGCTTCACTTAATACACTCATTTCTTACCCTATCCTTTCTTGTTCACACATCCATCTCAACAATCGCATTCGTCACATGCAAAAGCTTTTCATCATTCATCGCTCAGCACTCAGATTCTTAAATAACGACAGGTCTAATGATGTTTTTGTATTTTCTCCCCTTTAGTTTAAAGGGGATTCGGGCTTCACATGTTGTCCCGGTGACTTGTCGCCATTTCATCCATCCCGTTTTGATTACGTAACGGTAAATTTTTGTAATCGCTTTTTGTAAGAGAATCAAGGTAGCGAAAGTGCGAACAGACTGGTAACGGTATTCAATCCAACAAAATAGGAACAGAATCGAAAATACCGCCGAAATCGCAAGAACATGTGCTCTGTTTTGGTTCTGCTTATTTTCAGGCCAACACACTCTAGCTTTTGTTGCCATTTTTCCAGTCTACCCTGCACTTCAAGTCCATCCTCGCTGACACAAGAATGTTATCAGCAAATAGCATGCACCCAGGAGCCTCTTCCTGTGTAGCCAATGTCAGAGCATCCATTATAAACAAGAAGAGGTAGTGACTCAGAACCGACCCTTGATGCAAACCTACTGCCACATTGAACTTGTCGATGGTTCCAGCGGCTGACCTGACTACTGTACTAGATTGACTGTACATTACACGAACCAACTCCACATAATTCCCAGGTATACCCTTCCCTTTCAAAGCCCATCACATCACATTACGGGGATCCAAGTAATATGTCTTCTGGAGATCAAGGAATACCATTTGCAGGTTTTTGTGTGCTCGTCTGTACTTCTCACACAATTGGCGGAAAGCGAATAAAGCATCGGTCCTACCCCAACCAGCATAAAACCGAACTAGTTCTTCGAGATATCACTCTCATCTCGCATGCTTTTCTCTATTACTTTCTCCCACATTTTCATAGTATATGACATGAGCTTTATACCATAATAATTGTTGCAGTCTTGCACAATACCCTAATTTTTATAAATGGGCACTAGGTCACTACTAGATACATCGGGGATCACTTCTTCATGAAACAACTAATTGAAAAACAAAGTCAACCACTTATATCTTTATTCATTTAACACCTTCCATACCTCCAGTGGTATACATACATACGACCGAACGAACATACGACCCTACAGCTTTTCCATTCTTCATACCTTGCACAGTCGCTTTCATTTTATCATCGGTCACTTCTTTCACCTTTTATTTACCGATCGGTTTTACAAAATATCGTTCAAAAAATTTTTTTCTCTCATCAATATTTCAAAATATATCCTCCGTCTCTCTTCTATGCCCTTATATCCCATCAACATCTTTTCAGTATCATCTTTTATATATTTTACATATATGACATCTCTAGCATTCTTCTCCCTACGCTTTGTCATACGGTCTAGTTCCTTTTGACCTATAGGAAACTCCAGCGACCTATAGGTATAAGTCCTCTTGAGCCTCAGGTCTAGCGATGGCTAAAGCTACTTTCGCTCTCTTCTTACATCTTTTATATAGTATTTTCATGTCCTCATTCATACTTTCAATATCATGCGATACTTCCTGCCATTGCTTAAACGCGTCTTTCTTCTCTTTCCGAACCTTTTGCACATCTCCATTCCACCTCCACGTTTACTTACTTAACATACCTTCTGCATTCGTTTCGTCTAATACATTCTTTGCTACAATTCTAATCCATCCCGGAATTTAGTTAAAACTATCGTTCCAAGATCTTTCTTCTACACTACCCATTTTTATTATTTAATCTACCACTCTTTTTTAAAATTTAACCCCCCATATATATTTGCTCATTGTTCGGAACATCCATCATCACAGAATTAAAATGTTCCCAAAACTTTCATCCTATCATCACACCCGGCATACACACTTAATACATTAAGGATTAAACCTTCAAAAATCATTTTCATAGCAATGATTCTATCTCTATATCTTTTAATACAATATAAGTGAAAAAGTGTTGAAATATCCTGATGAGTAAATATCTAATATGAGGAAGGAAACATTGGTACATGGCCTATACATGTAGACAAGTATTTGACCAAAATAACAATTGCATGATCTATAAATATATAAATAAGCTGTAGAACACACTATCGAATGTTAATATGGAAATATCGAATGTTAATAATGGAAATTAAATTTCACATTAAATTTTTTCTTAAATCTATTAATTATTGTAATTGTAATTTAAATGTTAAGGTCTTCTTTCATCTCTAACATATCTGGACTGTATTGTTTTATATCTTGTTGCATGCTAAATTTCATATTCTTTAATTCCTTCATATTTTATTTCGCTATGAGACTTGTGATGCAGTTCTTATTGATCGGTCTATGGAAGCGTGTTTGGTGTTGTTGCTAATTGCCGATAGATGGCAGATCACGGCGTAACTAAATGTTTGGAGATAGTTAATACAACTTCCAGTAGGCAGCACACTTTTTTAAAGTTATTTATTTATTTATATTTAATTAAAAAAATAAAAAAAACAACAGGATAATATTTCTTTGTACATGCTCATTACTATTATTTAACTAGTAAATAATATTTTCGTTAGTTAGTTCAATATCTTTGATTTTCGTACTACTTACAATAATTCCTTTATATATTTTTAAAATTTGTAATTTGTTTTCAGATCCCTTTTTGTCTTATAGGCACTTCACTTCTGTTTAATAATAATCTTGTTATTTGTTTCAATGTATTTCAAAATAACTTTCTTTGTTGGATCGTATTTTGCACTTTTTACTAAATTACACTTTTTCTAGACTGTTTACCTTCATATTGTTTTAAATAGTTGTCACTCGGGTCATAATATTATAAGTTACATGACAGACTCAGTAATAGTTAATAATAAGAAATAAGAATAATGGTTAGCAAGACTACCAGTCACTATAAGTAGCAGCAGCACAAGTATAACGCGAAGGTCAGTCATCACAATCTTCGCTATTTTTGAGGGAAGCGTGCAACCTGGCTCTACCGCTAAGGCAAGTAATAACTTCTAAAGGAGCGCTGGGATGCAGCAAGTATATCTAACAAAAGTAACATTTCATTGTGATTATTTCAAGATTTCCTTCAATAATTCAATATAAAATTAAAAGTACAGCTATAAAATTATGGAACTTTAAGATAATTCGCAACTCGATCTGAATGGAACGAATTTGGTTAGCGTATGAGACCGTGGTCACCTCGCTGTTGACTCTTGACTTATGTCGCAATGCGGTATGATAAAGCGCTTTTTAGTTTTTATTTATTCTATATTAATTGTAAAACAAATGTCTTTACCTTGGTATCAAAATCTATGACCGGGTACGTATAAGTTGTAACTGTCAATGACCTAAATACGCCAGTTCATCAAATACCGTATAATGGTAATGTCTTCTTCAAATATTTTAAACAGTTACGAATATAATATATTTCACCTGAAGAAAAATTAGAATATTAACGAATTTCATTATTAAAATTTATTATTAATTTCATTGTTTCAAAATTTTACTTTGTATTTTTACAAAACTAAGAAGACAATATGGTGCCAAGACAATGTTAACAAACAGTGCCAACAAGTAATTTCTGAAGAAATATTAGCTGGATAGCCTGGACGTGGAGTGATACCACGAGAATAGATGTTTATAAGCATCGTATAATAATTGAGACTGACTTACTGATGTCGGATCTCTTACTTAAAGTCTTGATCTTATAGTCATTATATTTGATAGATAACTGGGCCAGTGTATTGATTGTCAAGATTATCCAATGACTTGTTGGTGAAGCTGTTACCAATTATCTGTTGTCACTATTACTGCTTAAAACATGTTATTTGTTCTTCAACTAATAAGCCTGTGGAAGAACAAGATTTATAAGTGTAATTTATCTAATTTCTCTCAATAATCTATTTTACAAAAAAAAATAACAGATTTACCACTTATTATGATTTAAAATAAATTGATTGATTTCTATTGTTTTAATTGATTGATTAATTGATTGATTGATTGATTAATTGATTGATTTATATTATTGTAATTAGACTATTAAAATTTTGATATAATAATAAATAATGACATAAAATAGTTTACGATCTTCATACGAGTATATATTCAGCTGAATTCCAAAAGGATATGTTGAATACAATGATATATAGCCATGGGGCAGACGCATTACAAATTTTGCTTACTGCCTCAAAGTGACCAACAATTCATCAAGTAAAAATTATAGCTACACTACTACTATACTTTATTTCACGATTCTACGGCAGCTTACATAAAATTTTTATGATAGGTATATCCAAAATGTTTTTATTTTATATTTATATTTTTCAATCAATAAATACATGTAGTATATATATCAATTTGCTAATATTTTATAATTCTGTACTATGTTGAGTTTTTTTTAATGTAATAAAATTTAAATTAAATATGAAAATATGACTAAAAGTTACTCAATATTATATTATAAAAATATTTAATTAAACCGCTGCGAGGATTTTAACGTACTATTCACAGAAACGTGTGTGCAAATACTTGGGATACTTCAAGGGTTTCCACTTCACGGTTTCAATGGTTTCCTCACATTTAATAGAATGTTGTGAATGGGAATTTTCATGAAAGATGAAACACTAACTATTTTGAATGAAACGTCATAGACAAGAAATTTATTTTATGCATATAATCAGATGCTAACTAAATATCATGCAAACACATTTTACCGTTATCGGTCACAATAACATCTTGATTACCTCTGATGAATAATTACAAAAATAATATATTGTCAACATTTACTGGCTAAGAAATGCTGAAATGAAATATACGCTGAGAAAATGTACATGTTGTCACTGTGTTTATTTGTATTTCCGTGTCATTTTTCACGTGGTTTTCACATAGCTGTATTTCTTTTTCAAAAAAAGATTAGTTTTTTTAATATTCTAATTTTTGTGTCAAAAAACCCTGCGATAAAAATGGTTAATATTATTTTGACTTGAGCGATAAGCAGTCACCAAAGCACATTTAATTAAAATCTATTTAAAATAAAAAAAACAGTAATATCAATATTGTATATTTATTTAAACCGGCGCTGATGTTATCAGTAAATTAATATTTAGAAAAACGATTAGTGCACAGATATAATAAAGAATAATAAAATATTTCTTAAAACTAAGAATAAACTCTGACAAGCATATACAATAAAATAACATGTTTATTACGAATAAAAGCGGAAACAAGTAACAAACGAGCATATTAATAATCAACCGTTCATGTAGGCTTTTGCTTTATTGTAGGATAAAATAAAGCCTACAATATTGTTTAGGGTTCAGTAGTAATAATATATATTATATATGATATGATATTATATGGTTTTGTTAAAGAAGAAAAAAATGGAATGGTTGGCGGCTAACCTCCTTAAGATATTTATTATTATTTGATAGTAAACTAAGCTAATGGAACGTAGTAATGTAATTGTCAATAAATTTGGTAAATAAATAAGTTTTGATTTAGGAGTATATGCAAAGATTTAGATAAATATTAAGTTGGAGAGTGTCTTATTACTCACAGAAGGACTTATTTCGATAAGTATGGTATCACAATAGGCACCTCCTGACACTCCCATTTGATACACAAGTGATCACTGGTATTGGTACAAAGTGGTAAAATAAATAAAAACAACTACAGAATCACCGACATAAAGATAACCTTAATATTTCCGTGACAAAATCCAATAACCGATCATGTAAGCATCGGTATGTTTAACCTACGCTCCTGCCGCATTGTCCTTGCCATATTTAATATTATGTTCGTACCATTTACTTTCAAAGAATACAATTTTTTTTTTTTTGATGTTTTGACCTAAATGCTGAAAAGATTAGTAAAAACTGCTGCAGTATTGCATTTTTAGATAAGCCATTGCATGTAAGTAAAGCATGTAATTAAGTTTTATATATGAAAACTGACATAATAAAGGTGAAGGGTTTATTTAACACTAACGCGTTAACCTCTTAAGCTAACGGCCAGATTATAAAATATTTTTTGATTTTAATATCCTTTTTATTAGGAAAGATTAAGATA
Source organism: Melinaea menophilus ssp. n. AW-2005 (assembly GCA_918358695.1). Taxonomy (NCBI): domain Eukaryota; kingdom Metazoa; phylum Arthropoda; class Insecta; order Lepidoptera; family Nymphalidae; genus Melinaea; species Melinaea menophilus. Next base: position 25,813,884 of record OU911041.1, on the reverse strand, counting down.
CATAATAAAGATTATAACACAAGTAACAAAGAATAGAATAGGAAGAAAGTTGTAAAGAGTAAAAATGGCATATTCGGATAATGGTATATTCACTTTCGATTCGATCAGTACTTCTCAGCTTCAAAGGTGTGACGTCAATGATGATCACACGATGTGGCAGGTAACAGCTACTAATTATTTATCCTTATTTAAAAAAATATATACATTAAATTTACAAACAAAAATCTGGTCTATATATTCATTATAGTATTATTAAAAGATATTGAACTTATTTGTATCTTTAAATTTTGTTTTATTGTATTATTCTCTGTCGTTAAAAAATTTTGTAAGCCCTCGTTATTATAATAAAACTCATATTGTACTTTATATTTTGCTAAAGTCATAAAAACGCAAAGGGAAAACTGATGTTTACTAAAGCTATAAGCTAGAGAAGGCACGTCCAGTTATATGACAAGGAGATGAAATCAAACAAAACTAAGAAAATATATTACAAACATAAATATAAAATTTGAGCAAAAACAATCACACACAAAATAAAACAGTTGCTTATCTTCACCCTTCAATACCTTCCATAAATTCTTTTAGAAGTGAGTAAAAGTTAACTGTCAAAACGTTTGATTGATTAGGTTTAGGACTAAATCTGTTGTGTGATTAGAAAAAAATATTTAAATATCAAGATGATGTTATTTTAATGACAACAGCTATATATCTGTAGATAATTAGATAAAGTGTATCTTAAAAAATATAATATTACATTAAAAGACATCACTCTATAAATTAAAAATAGTCAATTCAGTGATAGATCGTCAACAACATGTTTTAAAAGTCTCATTTCAATTCATACAACTTCGCGACTGACATTTATATTGTTCCTAAGTTTACTAATTTTAAAAAGCTATTTACAAAAGACCCTACTTAAAATATAACATCAATGTCTTCATATTGATTCTTGAATATTTCATTAGGTTTCTCCAGTGTAACTGATTAACAAGCAGGCAAATATTTGTTCAATGTCGCTTGTAATAGCAGGTGGACTTAGTCCTGCAGCTAGCCAATATTTTTTTGTTAAATCAATGCAATGCACTGATAATTAGAAATTAATTCAGCATATATAATTCAATGTTTTGGTAACTCGAAATGCCAAAATCATTTTCAACGCAATCAAACAAAGAAAGCGGTTGGCATTTAAGTTCATACATATTGTATATGATATTACACTAGACAGCTTTATTTCAGGGTTGGAAGTACTTGGAAAATTCTCGCGTAATATCCACGGTACATTTAATTGAATATTTTCTATCTCTTGGTATTTTGAATTTCAGGATTGCGCTGAGCATATATAACAAACGTAGCTGGAAAAGGTAATCGGATATTTTTTCGAATTGACAAAAATATTATGCGTGAATATATTTAATTGTAATTCTTACTTTTGTAAGAGTTGAAAGATAATATCTGCTAATATTTATAAAACTAAATAACAAAAAGAAAAAAATCCGTGCCCGCAGGGGGACACGCGTGGGTAGACCTTGTGTGTAACTCGTTTAAAATATAACTCACTATCTAAGAATAACACATGATGCCGTTGTTTATATCAAAAAATTTCAAGCAAAACGCGGTTTTTATTTTTTTTTTCGGAAAAGGTATCTTTTTTGGAAATACTTTTGGTACTTAAATTTAGAGTAAAAATAACCTTTCTATTAAAAATATTTGCGAGGAGGGAACGTTTACCAGTAAAAAGTTGCCGTGGTTTTACCTACCTTAAATTTTCAAGCTAAAAGTGGTTTTTATTTTATTTCTCGGAAACAGTACCTTTTACGAAAAAATGTTTGGTACCTAAATTTAGAGTAAAAAATAACCTTTCTATTAAAAATAAATAAAGTTTACCAGACAAAAGTTATGAATTTTTTTCCAAAAATTTTTGGTTTTTTTACCCCCACCCCTAAGTTATTGAAGTTAGGTTTTCGGTTTATGTACATTAGTTATAGGTATTCATCAAAGACATCATATAATATAAACGCGATTGATCTTCTTTGTATAGGGAAAAAGTTATGGTCGAAAAACTGAAATCAGAAAAAGTGAGGCCCTAGCGCCCCCTGTGGCCGGATTTCTCTGGTTAACGAACTTGACCTTTATTTTTGGATGGTTGATTTTTGTGCAAAGTTTGAAAGTGATCTGAGCGAAACTGCGGCCGTTGTCGTGCTGACAAAAGTCGAATCTGGACGCACGCATGCATATATATATATATATATATATATATAAACTTTTTGACCAATGGTTATTTCGGACTCAGGGGGACATAAGAAGACCTCCTGTGAAGAAATTTTTCCAAAATTCGAAAGTCGGGTACAAATGAATTGGCAGACCGAATTCTTCGAGGTCTACCCAATAGAAAAAAGTACTTATGATAACATTAATCATAAAAAAATAACATAAAAATTTCTAAATTGTTGCATAATATAAATATAAAATTTATATTAAAACAAATAATGGTAAAAAACTAACAAAAGAATGATAAATGTTATAAAAATATAACTCTTAATAACCTTACCAGTACTCATAAATAACCAAAAAATGTAAAAGATTTTTAACACTAACACCAATTTACTAGACCACGAGATAAATGGCATAATCTCTTTGTCGCATAAAAGTATAACAGAGGAAACAATAATTTAAGGGGTTATTACTCAACTTCTTTCTGGAATAAGTAAACGAAAGAGTAAAACCATTTCACCTAGATCATATTGTTTTTTAATGTTACTAAATTAAATATTTTCATTTATAATAATTAAGCATTTCCTTAAATTTAATTTGATGTTCAGCGTGAGGTACTATAACTATTCGCTTATTGGTTATTTAGAATTCAACCTTTCAAGTTCTTTTCTATCGGAAGCACTTCCGATATTCCTTTTTTAATTAGCCTCCGGTGAGTGTGGTTGTAATAAGAGCTCTTACTAACGCTTAGGAGGTGTTCTTTAGTTTTTATAACTTTCCTCCATAAGGTATTATAATTTGTTATTATTTGTATATATTACAGCGTGATTAGTAATATTTCATAGTATAACCTTTATTTGACCTGAGGTTTTCTTTTTAAAATAAACTAAAATGTTGCTGTAACTGTAGTTGCATGGGAGGTGGGCCCTTATATTGCTATATATATACGGTATATTGTCTGCGCCTTGTTAAATATTAGTAAGCCATCTGGTGACTTAATACTTTTTATATTAATCTACACTATAAATAAATATTTGAAGAATAGTGTTTGACTGCAGTCTCCTTGCACTGACAAACAAGGGGGCTGTGTATACGTTTTCACTTGTGCAATGTCAGTGGCGCTTAGGATTTTAATTTAATAGATCGTAATCCTTAAAGCTTATTCAATATAAGTATTTGAGTTATATAACTCAAGTGACCTACCGCAGATTCTACCTGGCATATTATCCATTGTATTCATTTAAATTTAAGTATTAATAAATTGTGTCTTAAATATTAAATTGAATATTTGATTTAAAGTCACCCACTGGTTACACAAACACTTGATTGGAAAGGTTATACAGTACGTGATCTTCTTAAGAAAACATTTTTGTAATTTATTTTAATGTAAACAATGAAATTATCAAAATATATAATACTAAAATATATAGCTTTAGAACGGTCGAACTACTCGTATCTATTGTTCTAGAGATAACTTCTTTCATAACATTTATTTGTATTTTAGTATAATATTTATGAAATATTGTCTTCTTTTATTTTAAATTCCATATAACTTTACCAAAGTTACCAATAAATACAACGAACCATTGGTTTTATTTTTTATGTTTTGCTTCGGTGTTTATTTTAGCTTATTTTAACAGCATCCATTGTCGAAGGTAAATCGAAATTGATCCCACTGTAAATTAATTAATAGGAAAGTAAGTGAAAGAAGATTGAGAAGAACACCGGTAGGGTGTAATGTGACGTGAACTATATTATTGCCTATATTAAATCGATAACTTAAATGAACATTAAAATTAATTTAATTTAAATTGTTTGTCGTTGAATTACCCTAAAATTGCTTTTCTTTATTGCTTGTTTATTATTGCTTCTTTTATTTCTTATTGTTTTTTTCAACAGAGGGATGTTCTATTTGAGGTATTATCCAACCTGCACTGAAATACATCAAATTAAGAACAGGGAATCGAACTCAGTATCTTAGATTCAAAATCTTGAATATATTTTTGGTGAATATAAAACTTTGTATACACGTCTTATATTCAGCTTCAAGAAGAGATGTCGAAGAGTAATATTTTTAACGCCCTATATTCACAGTTATTACATCATATTTACTACGTTCTCCATGCGCGCTTCCAGCAATGCTTTTGATCTCCATTTAGTTCATATTTACATATTTATTTAAAATTTATTTAAATTTTGGAATACGTATCTTTGAGTGGTTGTACTATTGAGATTCATTATTAGTCTTGTTATGGGATAAATGTATTGTTATTTTATATAAGTTACAATATTTATTTTTATTTGTTGTTCTAAAATATTAATTTGAAATAATGTACAAAATGTAATGTTTTATTACTTTTAAAATACCATACATAACCATCAGTGTCAACATACATTTTTCTAAATTTCGTGGTCATAAATAATTTTTTTTTATGTTAGAGGTGGGCAAACGAGCTTGCAGTGACCCACTGTTGATATGTGATCCCCGCCGCCCATGAACTCTTGCAACATCCGAGGATTCACAAGAGCGTTGCCGGCTTTAGAAATAGGAATATATTCCTTTTTTTAAGGTACCTATGTCATTTCGATCAGGAAATATATAAATATTTAATATTGTATTTGCATTGAGTATACCAAAATTTTCTATTAATTTAATGTTTACTTAGTTATTCTTTCGGCAACTACTTATTTTATTTACTAATTACTTTTATATTATTTTTAAGTTTCTCTCATTTGACTACAGTTTTTAAATATTCCGTTAACATTTTTTCCTCTTTCGCCACAGGCTTGTATATAAATTTTTATTCTTAGCATTCGGAGGTTATCAGAATTACTTTAGCTTTTATCCTTAATGTATTATCGATATTCGTATAAGTCAACCATCGGAATGTCAGAATTCTGTATTGTGTTATCGAGATAATGCTTTTACCCTGACTAGAATGGCTCTTGAGATCTATTATATAATAGACTTAGGATCGAAAATATAACATATTTAGCCTACCATAAGGCTTATTTTCTCAAAATCTCCAAAAAGGTGAAAGGTGAAGTATTTATCGACTTTAAAAGTTATTAAAAAATGACTTAAACATATAACATATCTGTTTATGGTCACTTCGACAGATATACCTTATTTAAAATAATTTTAAGTATTGGATTATGTTTAAGTTTCTACATCTGAAAGTAAAATTAATTAAATCACTGAAATAAGAAAACGTATTCAGTTTGTAATCGGTTAATATTTCTTTTAATTCCTCGCATATATTAAGAGACAGTTTATAAAGTAAGATGAGAACAAAATGTGAGACGAAGTTTTGGGACACATTTCCACACTTTTGTCTCACTCCTTTTGTTTGGTTGGAGTTCGAGTTAAACTTTCAGTAGCAAATTTTTCTAGTTGGAATATCAACTTAATTTGCTATCATAAAAACTAAAACGAATTATTAGAATATGTTAACGTTAGTGATGTCATTATATTTTACGTGAATAATATTGAAACTACATTAGATTATTAATATTCGAGCAATATCAGTCTCATTAATTTTAAAGCTTTAGTTATAACGTTTTTATATAGCATGCTATATATATTTTAATACATAAACTGAAAAAATCCTGTTTAAAAAGTTGGATTTAGTTACCAAAATATTTCACAGATAAATTCAAATCCTCAAATTCTTTTTGATTAAAATGTCACAAGTTTAAATTGAGAAAAATTTTGGGAGAGAACTTTCATGTTTTTCAAATTGACTTTTTGAATACTTTTAATGAAAAAATACAATCAGAAAGCTTTCATATTTTAATCTGTAAATACAGCACCAATTACAAAATTTGATCAAGTATAAGTGCACTGACTGATATATTTTTTATTAATTATACATAGATATTTATTAATTATACATAGATATTTATTAATTATACATAGATATAAAAAATTGTCATGGAGCGGATACAAAAAAAATATTATTTCAATTTCTCTTTAATAATAAATGTTGTTTACTTCAGAGAAGCAATTTTAAGTGACCGTAAACAGAACATTTTATTTCTATCAAATTTGACTCCAACAGTGAGACCTAAATATTAAAAGTGAATGTAAATAGTAAAAAAATCTCACTCATAGATGTAAAGACAGCAATAAAAAATAATTGACACTATTTTACAGTGTACTTCTTTAAGAGTTCAGCCGTAACTTATGTTTGTGGAAATTATTAAAAATATAATAAACACTTCACGCAGTTTTATCCAGATCACGAATGACTCACATAAGTTTCTTTGTCGATCCTGTTATTTACAAAAATAAAATAAACAATGAGTTATATCAAACCATGAGTTATTCTACCGTACCTAGGGGGAAAATTTAAATATTTTCTTGTAAATGTCATATTTTTTTATGAACATTATTGATGCTGAAAAGCTTTGAACTCAAAACTTTTAAACTTTTGAAAAAACTTAGTGATATGCAGACAGAAGCGTTTATAAAATAAAGAAATAACGTAAACCGTAAATATTAAGTATTTGAATTATTTAATTAATACTAATAATTATTTTTATCCAGTTAATAATAATAATATTTTTATCCAACTTTAGATTATATAGATTTCACACTCTTACGCGGGAGGGCGGTAATTTCTGTGACATTTTTTATAGAAATGTCGTCAACTGTGAAATGTGTGTCATGTTACTACATGACTTTTTGATATAGCTTTACAAAATTCATCATTAAACCACGGAATGCCGTGATGTTTCGTAAAGGTGCATGTTTATCAAATAAATTAAGGATTTTTTTACAAAAATATTTGATCTTATCATCTATTCTTCTATATCATTTAGTCTTTATCATTTAGTCTTCAAAATCGTTAAATAAGTCCAGTTAATTTTTTATCAAATCAAATTTAGTAAAATTTCTAAATAACAAGCTCTTGGACTTGAGTATCTTAATCGCATAAGAAGCAAAGATGAGATCATGAAGTGAAAAAGAAGGAGCAGAGAGTTGACCAGATTTTGCAACAAGGTTACTATTGGAGCCAATGACTAAAGTGTGCTAGTGGTACTTACATGGTGAGTTGGTTCAGAAAGTACTATTGTTAAGTTAACAGATTCCAGCAGCGACCATAATTCGTGCGAGCGGGAGTCATTTTTTAAAATACAAGTGTTAAAATGATGATCAGATAGTAAATAGATATTAAGTTTTCAAATGTTTCGTCCTAAGTTAAAAAATAATTAATATTAGGAAGACAGAACATCACGCAAAGGACAATTTTAATACCAGCATCCACCTCAAGGGATATCAATTTAGGGGAGGATCAGTAGAGGACAGGGGACTGATAAATGATTTTGTAGGGAAAATGGTTCTTGAATTAAATGGCTACTCCGCCACTAATCTTTCCAGTGCGGTCATTTCTTATTAGTGTATAACCTGGAATAGCAATCAAACCGATTGTGATGGTTTCAACTAGGTCATATAGATTAGAACACCATGCAAATATAGGATACTAACAGAATCATATATTTCGTTATAATAACAGATAATGCTTTCGGCATTAACAGGACATATGTTTAGGATTTTTGAAAAAAACGCTAATTCCTTTTATAAACTATCATCAAGCAACAAATCATTGATTAAATCATTGTCAATATTAGTAAAGAAAGAACTGTCGCTACAGGCCGAGTGAAATGATTAATAAATGTTATCCATAAGAAAATAAAATAATATGTATGTATATCAAATGTATACTTGATAGAAATACGAGTATGTAATTCTTTACTCAACCTTTTTTTTCCTTTTATGATTTTACAACGCAACCAATACTCTTATTTGTTCAAACTAGCAACGTTATTTTACTTTGTACACCAAACTGAAATGTTTATCTTAAATTGCCGACAAAATGACATCGGACCTTTAAGATAACCTTTTAACTCATTTCAGAATTTAAGTTGAATGAAAATATTTCTATAACACTCTAAATAATCTTATATCGACTAGGATTTTACTTTACTTTACAATCTGTGCCAAAACAGATTTGCTCTATACTTAAGAGTTGAGCGGCTTTTCTGTATGTAGAAAACTTTAAAAACAATATATTTACTACATAATCAGTATAAATGATAATTATCTAAGGTAACAAATATCATTTATAGCATAAAATTGTTCAATATTCTAGACATGAAACCTTTTAGCCAATAATAATATTACGTAAGCATTTTGTTTTATCACATTCATCGTATGGATATAATCGTATATATATAAGGAAGTACTCAAACGTTTTGTTTAATCTTTGATACTGAATGAAAATTGGCACAGAACTTACGGGGTACATATAACCTCCACCATATGATATACATAACCTTTATGTTTCAAAGAATAAACATTTCATTTTTACATGTCAATAAATGCTTGTAACCGACCGTACAACAGGCGATATGTGATATTATTTATATTTCTTATCGATAAGATCTTTGGCAATGACAATATCTCAAGCGTGATGTATGTTTTTTCCAAAGTATTTTCATTTAACCGTCTCTCAATTGCTCGTAAGTCAGATGCTAATTGCACTGTTCCTAAGAGTAAGTCCCGAAGGCTGTCAGAAGAAGAACAATGAGAAGAAGAAGAAGAATAAAAAAAAAATCAAGAACTAAGAAGTGGAGAAGACCAGACAACTCCTAGGTTACACTTTTAACTAATTATCACTTTACAATTTGTTTGATTTATTGAATGATGTGAGAAGAAATTAGAATATATTATTTAAACTGAGCATGATATCGAATCGTTTAATAGACGGTAATTAATACAAACTATTTGGCTTTCATCGCAAGGCTTTTTATTTATTTGTACGATATTTAAATTATATATAAAAGGAAAATTTTTGTATTAGTGAACATAAATAATGTACAAAAATAATATAACATGTGGTTCAGGTTTCTAAAAAAATCCCTTTTAGCATTAAATGGAACATCTCTCTAGAGACATTGTTCCTGCTCAAAATATTGCTACTACTACAGAGTTAAATATCATATATAAATATTATTATACAATATATATAATAAATTCTATATATTATATGTTAACAATATTTTCAAATAGATAATACTGGTTTGCCAACCCGTAAATAAATAAAAGTAAATTTAAATAAATCTTCAGCAATTTAAATTTATTATTAATTTGAAGTTCTGACATAATTTTGGTGGGAATGGAAAGAAAATATCGTAATTGTAATAAAAAAACTCATGGCCGTAAACATTTTTTTGCAGAGTTCTTTAGTTTCTGTACTCCAAGATAAAGTTTAATTCAATTCCAATGCCAAGATTTTTTACATTAGAACAGTATGGTATTTTAATACGATGGTACATAATTTAAGGTACGTTTTGCCAATTCACGTTTGTGAAACAGTGATCACAATAAAAAAAAAACCGGCTGAGTTTGTTGTGTGGTTCTTTTCAGACCAGGGTGCGTTTGGAAACCTCGTAGCCTTATTTTAAGTTGGAGAGTGTCTTTACAGAAGGGCTTATTTTGGTACATACTATATATAGGCCCTCCTGTCACTTCCATTTGACGTACACAAGTGATCACTGGTATGGATTTAAAGTGGAAAATATATAAATAAATAAAAAAAATCAATTCAACTTTTGTAATCGTTCTAGGGCTCCAAACAATGACAACCTAAGATTTTGTAAGATTTACTTTCAAGCTGTACTGCCTACTCCATTTTTAATAGAGCTCAGGTTATTATTCATTAATGATACAGCGGAAAACAGATGTCTGAGTGGCTATCTATTTGTATAATATCACCATACATGTGATAGAGAGAAGTGCTATGCTCAGAGATAGAAAATTGCTAAAATTTAGCAATATCAATACTGGGAGTTGTTTAATATTCAGTTTGCTTTATTAGGAATACGAGTTATTTTAGTTAGTTGAGACAATATGGGGGAAGTAATTTTTATAATATGATCGATCATACTACGACTGAGGCTGTCTACACCAACAACATTCGAGGAAATGGACAGCACGTTCTTATTAACATCAAATTCAATAAAAGGACAGAAAGTGAATGGAGGAAAATCAGGAGTTGGAATAGATGGAAATGGCTTAACTGTGCAATTTTTTATCATAATGGCGATTGGTTTGTGGTCCGAAGTATCACCTTTTTTTGAGATCGGATGAACAAGGGCACGCTTCCATGACACTGATCTTTGGAATCCTAACGAGACAATTAGAGTTCTTTCGAAAAGTCCTCCAGTGAATAGGTCCGCCAAAAGTCTAAATTAATAGTTTCATGAACTTTTAACCAATTGAATTGTTACTTGTATTGGGTTTTACGGTGACGTTTGAAGCATATTTTTTTTGTGTATTAAATATTAAGGTATGCTGTATACTAAAATGTATTTATGATTATCAACATATTAACTTGTTCTTCCGAATATATTTTCCATTGTTCAGAATAATTATTATATATTTCTGTTTTATTTAATTAATTAAAAACTATATTACAAGATTATTAGAATAAGGTATAATAAAATTGAAACTAGCATTTAAATTATATTGAAAGCAATAAAATGTCGATAAAGTTCTTGTTGTCAAAAATCAGTTTCCTCATAATTATCATAAATACTAATAAATTTCGGATTTCCGATTCAATGAATATTGAACAGTGAATAAATTATCTACAACACCGAATAATTGGAAAATCATCGCTTTTGCCCAAATTGATAATTTACAATCGGAATTACTGAAACTTAAGTAATCAATTGATTGCAACGGTCTCAATAAGTGATAAATTTGATTGGCATATGAATTATGTGAAATAAATAACAACACTTACTATACTATAAATCGCAATTTTCAAAGCAAATGTATATTTAATCTATCAAATATATCATAAAAGATATATCCTTCTCAAATAATAGCTTTAAAGATCAAGAAATTAACTCGCGCCAAATAAATATTCATGTGCTTAAAAGCACAACTGAAAAATAACTGGACCATTTTTTGGTTTAACGTTGCTTTCTTTTCAATAATATATTCGGATTTTTGTTCCAATTTCCTTTTGACAAGAACTGGATTAATAAATGTAAATTTTAAGAGATGTTGGTATAAGCGAAAGTATGAGACGCTTTTTTATGTTTAAATAAGGCTGTGTTTATGGTATGTTTAAAACAACTTATCTTTTAATCTTATTTTACAATATTTGTATTTCTATACTTCAATCTTATTTAAACAATCAATATAACAATCTTATTTTACATATTTTCATTACAAAATGTAACTTTACAAGAATTAAAATAAACTAGATTCTTCTTTTTAGTTCATTGATTTTAGTGAAAAAATCGTTAAAATAGGGCATGTATTTTTGTAGTCTATTCCTGTATGGAATACAAACAAACTTTCCCTTTTATAATATTAGTATAGTTTTTTGTTCAGCCTAATAAGAAAGCACAATATATATAAATGTTTTAAATATTATTTATCTTCAACGGTATTTATAATTTTTATCCCCGACTTTTCTATTCTAAATACAGCAATAATAAATCTTAGTAATCTAAATATTCTGTTTTTTTTTAAATAAGTCTATCTACTAAACCGCCGAGAAAGCAGGCTACAAAACTCATTAATATAAAAAAGTGCTTTTGACTTCAGGATTTTTCAATTTAAAATCTAAATTTCACAAAATATGAACTTAATAAAGTAGAATTAATTTTTGTTTTATGAAATCCAATTTCAAATCGGACAATAAATACAAAAAGCTAAAGAGAAAAATTTAAACCCACGAAAAGTTTACTCCAACCACAACCAAAAAGTCTCAAATATGTAATACTTCTGTGTAAAAAGTGAAATAAAAATAAACTATCACAGTGAGAAGGATCACTAATGGTCGTTTCGTTTAGCCGGTTTATTAGGACACTCGTCCCTCCGTAAATCATCCTGGAAGAGACAATTAGACCATTCTCCATTGATAACGTTTTAATATTGCTTTGCTCACTTTTATTAAATGGGCTACTTAGAAACATAACCAGATAAAAACAGAATAAATAACAAGACTATATATTGATTACAAACCAAGCATTTATAGCGTATACAACATATACGAGATCAAGCAGTAATTAAAAGCCCCAAGTGCGTCGTAATTACAATAGAGATAAAAAACCTTTCTCAGAAGATATATCGCTCTATAGAGCGAGTGGTTGTAAAAAATAACTCGAGTAACAACAGTTTTTTTTAATATTAAACATCTTTATATATTTTTTTATGAATATATCGCTACTGTTCCCGTACATTGTAGCTATTTATTTTCTGCAAGAGAAATAATTCACCTTAGTATTACACTATCTAATGAAAATAAAATAAACGAAAGGAAATTAGTTGAAACTTACTTAATAACAATGGTTCTTAGTAATTGTAAATTCTTAAATCTATTTAATACAATGGCAATATACTTTAACATGATTCAGTTTTACATGATTCAGTTTTACTAAAATTAAATAGTTATATAAACAACGATATATTACCCACATCCAAATATTATATCAAGGAAATTCAATATATTTTCCTACATTACCACGTTAAAAATATGACATTTGGACTATCAAAACTGGAAATGGTTAACATTTTTATTTTTATAGAGTAGTAGTATAATATAATCCCTAATTCTAGTATCGATGTTCCTTTTCATTTTATGGATGTTAGATAATAACAATCATGCACCTTCTCATTGCAAAAAAAATCTACTCTACGGTCTGCTGGAAGAGGTTTCACAAATTGACTCACTCTTAATGTGGCTTATTATATATGTTGCTTATTCTGTCAATGACTCTGTTCACTTATGGTGCTGCAGCTCTATTGTGTGGATTAATGTGATTTCTGCGCTGCTGACACGAGCAGCTAGTTGTTGACAAGAACCTGTAATTACTGGAAAATAGTTCTTTTATTATCGTTGTCAAGAATTCTTACAAAAAATTACAGTATACTCGTATACAGATATACTGGTAGGAATGATCAATCTCACCACCACCGATAGTACCGTTACCGTTAACTGTAAACTTTCTCTTTGCTGGCGTTAACATAATTTGTTTTGAAACAAATCGTAAAATGTAATTTTGAACACTGAAGAAATCTAATAACAAGTTTCTGTCATTTTTTTAAATTTATTATTAAAGCTTTAATATAAATCAAAATTCTTTGAGGTTGCAGAAAATCTTAAAGTATAATTAATACTTATGTAAATTCGGAAGTAGATTTCAACTTTCAAGTGTACTACGTAATATATAGAGCAAAACATAAAATTGAGAAGATTAAAGTATTAACTAAATAGATTTAACGTTGTGTCATTATCCATTTAGACACAGCGACAATAATTTATTTATTTGTTTTACGGAAACTGACGATAATTTTATGTTGTAATGGAGTACTGTTTTCTAGTCTCGCACGTAAAATTTTTCTATTTAATTTTCTTCAGAAAAAAAGTTGGCTTATAAGTAACAGTGCTGTAGATCTTCCAGAATTTTTTACGTGGCGAGACTAACTCGAACGTGGAACGAACTTTCTTCGGCGATATTTCCAGATCGATACGACATTACCTTCAAAAAAGGCGTATACTCCTAACTCCAAGGGCGGCAACGCTCTTGTGAATCCTCTGATGTTGCAAGATTTCATGGTCGGCCGTGATCACACATAAACAGTGACCCGCAAGCTCGTTTGCCCTCCTCTAACATAAAAAATAATAATTTATTAAATGTGAAATTTAGCTAATTATCAATTTCAGATGCAATTGAGTGTATTTGATGTTTAAATATAATATTAAAATTCTATCTGAATAAGACCAAATCGGACAGAGTTAAGTTATAATAGTACTTTAAATAAAGTGTCATATAAATTATTCTTTACAGCTTAGTTTGCTGAAAGAAGATTTATCGACGACAGAGCAGTTCAGTAAATTATAGAAACAAAGAACACTGAAATGGCTCATGAAAATGAATAATGCATATTGTTCCGACTAATTATGTACTCGTATCGCCATATACTCGTATATAGTGATGCTCGCTGTTTGCACAGTGCGTACGCGTTTGCATTGTATTCAAGATATTTTTCACATTATTATATTCATAGTGTTTTAGTAGTGTTGTCACTCAATTAACTTTTTATTATTATTCTTATTATTTAATGTGATAAAAATATGATTATATTTATAAAGACATAATAAAATTGTTGTTTTGGTGATTATTGAAAACCCAAATCTAAAAAATTTATGATTGTAGTTACAACTTAAAAGTCATACTCGTATTTTGCATTCACCATTTCAATTCCTTCAAGTTTTATTTTCATAACACAAGGTAGTCTATGTCCGTCTATAAAGTATCTAGCCTAAAATTCGGATTTGACGTGAAAACAGAACATTAATACAAACAACAACTTTCACATGACACTGAATTTGTATTGAAACTTTTATTAAGTGTTTCATGACCTTTTAAGTGGCATTTCAAAATGTCTCAATCTGCGTCTAATCTAAACTGCAAACTGAAATTTCAAGCCTGATTCCTGGGGTTCATGTTACGGATTGATACATTAGTTACATGAGACAACTTTTACGTATAAAGAGATTTAAGCGATAAAATATAATACGAACGTACGACCGTACGAACGATATGAAAGGATGGTTTTAATTTTAAATTAATGCAATTGTTGCAATCTTTGTTTTATAGTCATTTATTAGGTTGCATTAATTGTATAAAAAAGAAATATTACAATATACAACGTCACCTCCAACTGCCGCTTATATGCTTTACAAAATTATATTATGTTTTAAATATATTATTTATATATATATATATATATATATATATCGTTTAATTCCTTTTTTTGCAGCTATATTGATAGTCTACGAGATCTCCATCGCTACAAAACTGAAGAATTATCGATTAAAGATTGCAAAAATCAACAAAATAAGTTATTATAATATATTTTTCAATTTTTGTACAACGTATAACAATCACATAGATTAATTAAGTAATAACTAAAATTTAAACATAAAATACATTTTTTTATTATCAAACAGCTGAAAAAATAAATCACACACTAGACCACAATAGGGAACATAAACTTAGCAAATGTGTCATGCTTGCCTCATAGATGTTTCTTAGTTACTTTTGAATTTATTAAATTTAATATTTTAATTTAAATTTTTTCTGTATCATACGTCATAAGTCATAAGTCCTAGAGGCGGAAAATATTAACTTAATTACGAGAGCAATATTTTAAAATATACTAGAAAATACGAGACTCATAAAACACAAGGTAAGGTATGATTTTGTAACGTAAAATAAAGTTAATAGCTTTTTCATTTGGTGGAATTGCATACACAGTTATGAATCACAAAAGGCTCAAACAATTTTTTATTTCCTTTGTGTTTGTTTGCGTCTTTGTAAATGTAGTAAATTTCACTTGAAAATTTAAAGTTTCGGCTTATTTAAATATTTTTGTTAAATAATAATAATAATCTGTAGCACTTTCTGTTTTCCTAAATTTTGTC
Organism: Melinaea menophilus ssp. n. AW-2005; assembly: GCA_918358695.1. Taxonomy (NCBI): domain Eukaryota; kingdom Metazoa; phylum Arthropoda; class Insecta; order Lepidoptera; family Nymphalidae; genus Melinaea; species Melinaea menophilus. The sequence goes on along the minus strand of OU911041.1, from coordinate 25,798,159 downwards.
CGCGCTTACATTCGATAACGTTAAAAAAATAATTATCATAAAAGTCACAGCACTTGAGCGTCAAAATAAATAAACAATCAACATTTTATCGTTAAAAAAAAATTCTAATACGAAGAATTCATGTATGTGATAAATAAACACATTTCTCCTTTTCAAGCTACAACATTTATAATGGCGTTATCCTAACCACCATGAATTTACTCAATTTTATCGAGTAACATGTTAGAAGCTACTCACTTAAATGCAACTATTACATACCATTTTATTTTCTAGTATTTGTTGGATGTACACGGGAGAATGTCATAAAATTAACATTTTTGGATATTTGTTACGGTATTCGAGCTCAAATAACCTCCACATAATTCTGAAATAACGCCATATTGTAATAATGGATAATTGCAGCATAAAGTTATATTTTGGAATGTTTCACTGAAGTTCATGCCGGAAATACCTTCCACAGTGTTTCTCATATACAACAGTTGTTAATACATGACATAGTTTCATACTAACATACGTATAACTTTTTCGCTCAACTTTTAAATATTCGGCTAAGTATTTACAATCATATGAATCAATAGAATAAACATTCCAAATATCTGTAACAATTTCTTAAACTATCATATATGAAATCGTATGATTTAAAGTCTGACACATTTATGATACAGATTGGCGATTTGTGACGACTCACTTGCCCATTACTAAGCTCCATAAAATAGATTTGACTTTAGGGTTGACGCTTGTGAAACAGTGATCTCTTAAAAAACCGCCTGAGTTTGTTCTATAGTTCTTCTCAGACCAGGGCGCGTTTTGAATCCTTGTAGCCCTAATTATAAGTTGAAAAGTGTTTTCGCAGATGGGCTCATTTAAATAAGTATGGAATCAAAATAGGTCCTCCTGACATTTTCATTGACCTACACAAATAATCACTGGTATTGATTTAAAGTGGAAAAATATATAAACGAAAAATATATCTTACATTCAATAATTTTAAAATTCTTTAACTATTTTGGTTAAATTATTAATTATCTTTCTTATTATTCTTATTCTTATTCTAAATAAGGATATTTATTTAATTATCATGTAATTTATTGATAATGGATCGTCGCTACTTATGATGCACCCAATTTATACAATATGGTAGCAATCAATGTAAAGCTAAAAGGCAGCCTTATTCAATAACTGATTAAATTTGATTGATAATTAGTCATTTTTACATTTTTAAACAAATATTAAAGGATTATACATTGCCGAACTAAAGTTTTTCTAGTAGTAAATTATAATAAAGTTTTCCTTTATTATTAATTATTTTACCACACATAACACAAAAATCGCTGGAGCGGTTATCACATGTAGTGTCAGTACAGTTGCATTTCTCATATAAAGACATTACAAATTGGCGGATTTCAGTTTCTAGGGTTCCGCGTAAATGTTTCGATAAATAAATATTTTATGATTTTCAGATTTAAAAAAATAATATGTCTATTTTATTTGCCTTTGATTTATCATTTCCTTTAAGGCAATATTAAATATAACAGAGACGAAGCTTCTTAGCATTCCATGGATTCACCGTGCGGGTGCCGGGCCCATCGCGTTGCAAGAAGAGGAGCGCAAACAATGCCTGGGACTTGCGACCCAGATGTAGGTTTAAGGGGCCCCTTTACTATGCGCATACACGCTCACCTTCACTGTTTACGCTCCTCTCCCTACCTAACCAAATATCGTAAGAACCTACTAAAGCCGCCTTTGAAATACGTTCCAGAAATGAACTGATGATCGTTCTAGAAAGGCCGAGATCCTTAAATAAGTTGTAGAGAGATTTTGCTGTTATACCTCTCGCTCCTACTTCTACAGCGTACAAATTAAAGATATTAAAGGTACAAGATATTTAGTTTTAATTAAAGTAAGAACATTATATACCCATTACAAAATTTCTTAAATTTTCAATAAATGTTTAAAGGTTTTTTAATCATTACCAGAATACTCGGTCTTGTCTGTTTTTCAACCCCGGTCATTAATAAATGTCGGGAGATAGTCCAAAACTGTAAATGATATAGCGCAGATGAAATTAATCATGATATGTTATTAAAATAAAACAATGTGTGTGATAAATTATTTTAAAATAACGTGTTTGCAAATTTTTTATAGAAGAATATGTAGTATAATATAAAATAGTTATAGTATTGACGTGTAGTGTAATAGGAAAATGTAGTTTAGTAATTTCAGATTTTATTTGCGGTGAAATTCAAAGTGAAGTAAAGTGATACTTCACTTCAATTTGAATTTCAGGTTGAATAAATGATGATTGCAATTAATTATTATCAAATTTAAATTCAAAATATCTTTGTTCAAGTAAGCATTTATACAGACTTTGAAGCGTCAATAATTACAATATAAAAAGTCAGTGTAGTCAATCCGTAATTAAGCTACCATGACCAGAATACCACTCGCGGAATGCTGCTTTGTTGAGAAGAGCCGGTCAGAAACTCAACAATTCTTTTAAAATGAAATTTATCAATGTTTGATGTATACATTATAATATTAACTCTGCAAATGAGTCAACAACTTAAGTTTTACACATTTCGATACACTAAAAACTCTGTAATAAGATTTATTTATTAACATATTTGATTTTAGATTTAAAACTAAGACAAGGAAGGTCTGAGATAGGTTGTGAAACTTTATTAAATATGCTTACATCCAAGCCCATGAAAGATTTGTTAACTGTAGGATGGTAAAGTAGTAGAAGTAAGGCGTGGTCTACAGACATTAAAAATGCTAGTACTGCCAAAATAGACAGTAATATTGCATACTTAAATACTGTGACTTTTGTGACAATCGGTAGGTATCTCTACCTTAAGGTAGTGAAGCGAATTAATATAGGTTTGTACTTTATTACACACAAATGACGACAGACATCAATATTTGAGAGGTTAACATTATTTAATTTTTTTCTTGAGATCTCGGCCTGCTTATTATTATCATATTAACTTTGGATAATCCAACAAATAGAAGAACCTTTCTATGAAAGACGACTTCGTGCTTATCAAAACCAACAGAGAGTGCAACTGCAAATGCAAATGCAACTGCAAATGCTGTTGAAGCATGAATAGTGTTTTCCACACAAGTTCTTTAAAAATTGCATATTCTTTGGCCAGTGAAGAAATGTTATTTGAAGTTTTTAGTGGTTGCGGTTTAGTCGTTGAAAGTGATGGAGGTAATGCCTTATTAAAATTATTCATTCAGGACTCCAGCAATGTCCTCCGTGTTCTTAATGACTTGGTTGTATAGATACATTTTATTAATGAACAAACAAAATATGTTAAAAGATTGAGTTTTAATGCCAGGTAGTGTAGAAAATATTAACATTCAATAATATTGCGTATAAAACTCATTGAGGTAATAAATAGGTTTAAAAATGGAGAAAACTTGGTAGAGCAAAATTTTTAATAATGAATTAATTTACTAAACTGCAAAAAAGCTCTATTGAGCGTAATAAAATTTTTAATCATATTTGTTATATTTAATTAATTCAAATTAAACAACAATTTCTCACAATACTTATGTTTTTGAAGACATCTATATGAACTGGGAAATAAAATATCTTTGATTTAATTTTCGTTACCAAAAAAATCAAGAGAAACTATGAGAAAATATCTTTGCAGCTATTAAACTGACACAACAATAATAAAGTTATATTTATAACAGTTAGTTTACTCGATTTCGGCTAAGTCACATGTGTACTTTTAATTGTGCGGACATGTTTATTGTTTGCTTTGACGTTTAATTTAGTTTTATGAACGCTCCAGCTTCAAAATGAGTTTTAAGATGGTGCAAAAATGAATAAATAATATTTTCAGCATTCTTATTGAAGGTAAAATGAATTATACTATGTTAACGGACTGTTTTTTTAAAACCTTACTTATTAACAAGATACTTTTCAACAAGCTGACTGCAAATGTTCTATAATTGTTATAGTTAAATTGTTTAAATAATATCTAAATGCCCGCTATAACTACTAACTACTACTAACGTGATAAATACACCAAAATAGGAATCTGCAAGTAAAAAACGTATATTTTTTTCTATAGTTTTATATAGTTTTTATAGTTAATTAAGCATGTTGAGTTATATAATCATGAACTACGTTAAGCAACTGTTAAAAAAGACGCCTACGTGCTGTGCTATGGTCAGTTTTTTGTGATAAGCTACTTTTTTATAAATATCTATATATCAATACGATTCAAGTCAAATTATTAGTATGGATACATTGGGAAAGTATTTTATTTTTATTTATTTTCAACATTTTATTATCAGCTGTATTAACTACGTTGAATTTCCATGTAATCTTTATCGTTGTTGGAATCCAGAAGATGTGATGGAGGATGTATTTCTTTTACAATATTTTTATAAATATTAATAATTTAAGACAGTCATAACAAATATTATAATATGCACCTATAAGGACTTTTAACGTAAGTGGCACTTACATATAACATAGAGTGACGTTTGTTAGCAATGCTTGTCATAGCAGGCGGCACAAAGAATACCTTACCTTGAAAACTATTGACTCTTGAAAACTGTCGGTCGTATAAAAAGGAAATATACATAATGTTGAATTTCTATGTTATACTTTATTATTAAATATGTGGTTAATAATAGTAAACATATATTCAAACATCATTTTAAAATTGATTTTGCTTATAGCAGAACAAAATAACATATCAACAACGTAGGGTGTTTTTACATTTTACAATTTAATCTTTTTGTCTTTACAATACACTGGAAACAAAATGTCATTGTAGAAACTCTTGACACTCCAAGCCGGCTCAAAATGTTATGGCGTAAACTGATTTGTATTAATTTTGTAGATTGTACAGCGATGTACAGTTAAAATTAATATTAATTATAGAAATAAAATAATTTACAAAATTAAAAAGCAATTGAAAATTTTAAATATATATATAAGATAAACATACGTTATATATATATTTTATATCTATTCAATGAAAAATCATTATTATTTTTAACGAAAAATACATTGAGGTTTACAACCAACAAGTTATTAAGATGTATCTTTTTTTAATATATATTTAATGCAATTATGCTATAAATAATCTAAAGTGTAAGCATTTTTAGTAACACGCGGTTAGAAAAACTAAAAGTTGTTAAAAATTTTACAAATATAAACACTAAGCTGTGGTTCATACAGTTGGTTCCAAGTTATTTTGGCTTTTATAAGAGTTCCATTCAATAATTAATTATTCACACGAGTCAGGTAAAAACTATTACAAATTGGGCTAAACCCGTTAAGATGTGACCGACCGCGACAGCGAGCGCCGCAAACATAAGAGAATTCCGAAATTGGAAATACACTGAAGTGAGGTAACAGTTCCGAAATGAGATACAAATTGAGTATTAAGAAAAAGTCACCTACATAGAATAAATAATATTATTATTATATTGTTTGTTTTATTATCATAATTCATAATATTATACCATTATCGAATATACAAATTATAACAAAATAGTCTAGAAGAAAGAATGTTACTATTAAATAAGTGTAATATAATTTAATACAGTTTATAATTTATATTTTTGGAATAAAACTATTCCTGCGTAACAAAACCATCTACATATAATTGACAGGTCTAAGATATTTAAGATATTAAATTGTATTATAGTTATGAACAATAATAATAATACAATTAACTATTAATTATATTTAATTTTCTCAAGTGGATTGTTAGAGACTTAAACATTCGGTGATTCAATTAAAATAAATTCATACGTTCTTTAATTTTTAAGATATTTGGATTAAGTTGAGCGAATTCTTAATATTAATAACGTTACTATTGTAGATTATATGTGTAAAGTGATCAATAATATTTAATTTCCATAGGAATTGAAATTAGGTGGTAATTGCGTTGTTGTTATACACGTATTTTTATAAAAAATATTGTAGTTTATGTGTAACTTGTTTTATTTAAACCTTTCTGAATGCAATAATAACTATAATAGTATATTAAAATATTGTAATGATCATAGTTAATAAACAACACAGTTACTACTTGTATATTTGGTGAACAAAACCTTAAATTACTTAATCTTATCGAAAAGGACAATGGGACTGCAATGCGGAAAAACATAATACGTGTTTTGATTTGATGAGTGTTGCATTGTATAGTTAGTTTGTAAAATGATAATGGATTATGGGGTATAATTAATCTACTTTTATATATTTCTTCTAAACTCTCTCTAAATAATAGAATGTCATATTTGTTTTTTCGTGTAACTAAAATAATGCAGTTAAAACAATACTGCGTTAATATTGCTTTAAAATATGTTTTAAAACTAGAAAATAATATGTTTCATTGGGATCAGATCAGATCCATAGCAATAGCGTTAAAAAAAAGTATTTTTTTATCTTTTAGAGAATTTATAATTAGCTCAAATATAATTTTTTGTAAAGCACTAAGACAACATTTTGATAAATATATTTGGTAAGTTGAATTTTTTTTTATTATGGTGGCGCACATTATTTAATTTCATCTTTTATAGTACCATACATTAGACATTTTTAATTATATCGTTTAATTCAATATTTAATATCATTAAGTAGCTAAGTAACAAGTCTGTGACCCACTATTATTATAACTATTATTTTCCTTTGAAAAACGAAGAAGCAAAATATTTTATAAATTTATTAAATTTACATGAACGAAATAAAACTTATAAAAGTAATGTGTATAATAATAATAGTAATTACAAAGTTTAAATATCACAAAATTCATTTAAATCTACACTGAAAATTAACTATTCAATGTCCCTATTTTGAACGTATAAATTTTATTAAGTAATTCCTTAAAGCGTCGTTTTGCAGTGGAGTTTACCAGCCAGGAGTTTCTCTGCTTCAGTGAGAGAACTGAGACTTTTAATTCTTTGATTTGTGCAAATGCGTGTTTAGGTGTGTATTAATTGTTATTGGTATTTTATTGTATTTAAATTTTGTTTCACCAATTATCGGAATTGGGTTTTGAGTTTTTAACCACAATGTGATTTAGTCAGTGTAAATTAAATTTTAATTTAATTCCGTTTATTCCTAATCCTACGAAGTAATAAATTACCAGAAAACTAAAATTAATTAAAACGAAATGAAATAAATGTATGAATATAAATTAATTAACAGGTGATTTATTTAATACTCAAACTTTCTAGAAATTGGGCACTGGGCAGACACTGGGCACAAGCCCAGTGAAGACGTTATGTAATACTATAATATTATATACTTATATTCTTTCTCAGTGGAATATTATTTTTTCGAAGGTCTTGTCTTCTTTGTATTTAAAATTTAGCTATTCAGGTGTTCGGGTGGTTAAGTATCTGAAAACTGCCTTACATTCACCACCTGGAATTACCGTTGGGAACAGAATAAAATTTACAAAAGTTAGCTGTATACAATAAAACGAATAATTTATAGATCTTATTTATGTATCAATGTGAGAACTAAAGTCAAAAGCAGATAATTATCTCTAAAAGATGACAAACATAAAATCCATCTAAAGATCGAATATCTTTAATAGTGCCAGTGTTTATTAAATGACACACACACCGCGCATACGGACTGTCATATGCAGTGCTGTACTTCCGTGCTAATTATAATTTGAATACCAAAGTTAATAAGAAATATATCTAACGATTGTAGTTGCCGTGAGCTGATTAATGAACTATATGCAGAGTAAAATTGATATAATTGACGAAGTAAGTTTACTACAAAGTCAATTTACAAAGAAAGAAACTAAAGGTACAAGTTGTATTCTATCGGATTCTTCACTTGGTCGACATATTGTACGTAAAAGAGAAGGTAAACACAAACAACACCTGCTATATCATCTGCTATAGCAAGATATCATCAAGATTTTAAAAGAATTCGAGTTTTCCAGTTTACTAATCTTTGTACATAATCTGAACAAACTACCTCCACAAAAATTCAATCACCATTAGAACTGACCAGTTTTTTGAAGGATATCGTTCTTCTAAACAAGGAGATTGTTGGCATAAATATGTATTTTAAGGCCATATTGGGTTAAAAAACAATAAAAAAATATATTTAAATGTGTAATATTAAAAATTACATTAGGTAGATCTAAGAGATGATATAGATAGAGAAATACGTTCTCTGGTTGCTCGTGCCAGTAGCATAAGTAGAACATTAAATAAATGTGATCATAACGCAAAGTTATTCCTATTTAAAACTTTAGTGCATACTTCTCAACCATGCTGTAAGTGTAGCATAGTTTCAAGATTTTTAATGTCCAATATAATGACGCGTTTAACGTTTTATTTATTATTTTACAGACTTGGCCAATATAAATTCTTAAAGATACAGAAATAAATAATTACGTTGAAAGGTTTTATTTATCTTTAACTATAACAACAATTATCAATCTATGGTTTTCCAATGATCTACCTTGCGACTTTCTAACCTTCCAATTTCTAACCTGGTGCTTATTTTAGTAAAGACGTTTTTGTACTGTATAAAAATACTAATAGAATAGATAATTGGTCTTAGAATCATTTTAAAAATAACGTCTCTTTCTTTGGTTCCTTTTGCAAATGACAAATATTACGTTGGCTATTAATTCCGGGGCTCGTGGTTGTGATGGAATCATATGTTGTTTCTTCTCTTCGTTCATGTAGAGCTTGGCATCTGCCACATAATTGTTTGTTATCTCTTTTGCAACGTATTTATTAATCCTACCTCTCTTACCCATATTCTTCCATTTCTTCAAAGATTCTGGAGCAAATAGTACACCAACAGCTCCAAGCCTAGGCCTGAATAGGCTTGAAATTGTAAGTCTCAAAAAAAAAAACATTTTTGTCTTAGTAAATACACATCCGTTTTTCAGGCTGGTTATAGCACTGTCACTGCTTACTAATAATAAAATTGCAATTGCATTGGGAGCCTATCATAGAAAAATGTTGATAATAATTGATTTTATTATTGACAGGTCCTTAAAAATCTCTCATTTAATCCAAAATTTCCGTAGATCATTCCTCATCATTCTTTCACCTCTTCTTGATTATGATGAAACTGGTTATTTTGATCTATTTGAGGATCTAAAATTTATCTTTATCTTTGGCTTTAGGTTTATCTTTGGTTTCACCACATGGTCAAACTTCGAAGTTGTTTGAAATGACTTCCTATATTTTATAGGTGGTATCTGTAGATATATAATATGTATATAATGTTGACTGGTCTTTTACCTAAATTATTTGTAAATATAATTTAAAACAAAAAAAAATCTATGTTAATTAAATAGGAAACTAAAATAAAAATAGCGACTCCTTAAAATTGAGCTGTAGGACTCTTGTTTGGTAAGGATGTTTTCTACATCAAATAGTAACATTTGAGAGAGTAAGAGTTAAAAAAAATATATTTTAAGTGATCTTTTTCAGAATTAAAGTTATCAGAATTCCTAAATTTACTTGATAAAATTTAAATTCTGTCGAAGGGAAAGTGGCATATAATAAATGGAGAATGTAGCATTTAGTACAATAAGGCATCCATTTTGTCACAATGTTCCTCAGCTGACGCTAGCGGTCTGTCCGGTCTTCAATCTAACGACAGAACGTTACTTTTGTAACCTTAATCGACTTAATGTAAACTTCCAATCGAGTTGAAACTTGTATCAAATTTTATTTAATATTTTTTAAACTAGCGAAACGCTGAAATAATTTCACACATATAATTTTATTTTTTCTGAAATTAGGAAACCATTCATTTTAACAAATCTTTTTTAATATAGCTGTATATATATCAGTTCTAAAAATTCTTATGAAGTAAAATAAATCATTAAAAAAGTGTCATATTCGAGAACAAATAATAACCATATCATATTAGATAATTTGATATGATTCGATAATATCATATTCGAGAACAAGTAGTTGTAGAATACAGTTTAGGGAAGCGCCAACAGCTTTAGAGGCAATGAGGCTGCACCTTTTTCATTTATCTATAAACGTATTGATAGAAATTCAGCTCTTGAGTTACTGAAATTAGACCAATTCCACGTCCACTATAAACTGGTTTGGCTAGAATTCCGATTACTTTAGATTTATGTTTTACACCCGAATATTGATTTATATTTAGGCTCATGTTTGTTGTATGTATAAAATTATATATATATATATATATATATATATATATATATATATATGCCATTTCTTTCGTTATATGTTATTGCTTGGTTTATTATCTTTATTAATAATTGAAAATAAAAGCTAAGTATCATCTAAAATATAATTAATATATTTTTCCCGAGAGAAATAAAGACGACACGATTAAGAAATAATATGGTTTTTATAATAAAAACGAATAATAAACAATTTATTATTTTATTGAAGGCTAGTATTTTAAACGTTTTCTATTGGCATCATGTTTCGTATTCATTTCCTCGTCTAGTAAAATTTCGGCGTGTTTTACTCGAGGCATTGAATTTATATGTTAAGAGACTCAAAACTTGGTAAGTTCGTGAAGTTAAGTTTAATATATTGTTGACAAAAAATATATGCACAAATAAATTTATTGTATGTTCATATATTTTATATTAAGTAATACCAACTATAATATTAATAGTCTAACAATGTTTTAATATGAAAAAATCTTAATACATAATGACCATGTTATTATAATAACTTAATTTATAGTATCTTTTATAAGACAGTTCAATAGTTAAAAGATTGTAAAACAACAAAAACAGGAATTGTAATATTAAGCACATAAATATTTTTTTCTTTTCTGTAACATTATTAAAATAAAAAGTAAGCGATGTACTTACCACTTAAATTGTTATTTGAAAAATAAGTAATATCATGTATTATGTGAAAGTAACTAAATGAAATACAAAAATATAAATTGAGTTTTAATAGGAAATTCATAAAAAATATAATATAAATATAAAATACATTTCATATTCACTACAGATCTTGTTTCGACATTTTGTTTTCATATTTTTTTTACTTAGAACACTTGAATTTACATGTTATGAGAAACGTCTTATGAGCCTACGTGATGTCAGAATATTTTTTGTTTTAACCCAAATAAAACATATTTGCTGCTTTGAAGGTATATATTAAATTTTCATCATTTCATTTCTGTAGGACGTTTTCCTTTTCTTTCTTACAATTTAATTATGGAAATAACTGACTTGTTATCGTGGTATTTTTTTATTACCTACATTGATTATATTGTTAACCACTATATATTATGAACAATATTTTTTATATTAATACCACATAAATTGATTTTAAATTACAGTTCTGGTTCTTTAATAAATAAACTTAGAATATAAAGAGTGATAAAACCTACCTGCTTGTAAGAGCTGAATCGACTGGGACAGTACTCTCACAGAACATCCTGTAACTAATTCTATACCAATAATTTTAGGGTGGTAATGCATTTTCAAATACCTTCATTGCCAAATATCCATGACATACATCCATCAAATTTTGAAGGACTTCAGATATTGCACATTAGAAACGACTCGTACAATGTTTACATTTGTAAGAATATAAAAAAAAGAGGATTTACTTGAAAAAAGAAACGACACAGTTATATAATACACATGCAGCAAGAACATAGATTTTATGAAGTTTGAAAAGTTATAAGTTTACTGTTAAACGGGACAATGTGTTTGTTGCATTTAGTGTGCATGTGTGCTGTGGCTGAGGCCTGACAAATTATGTCGGTGGGTATCTTCGCTTGTGTTTACGTACGTTATATATATTTTGGAGTTTATTTTTGTTGTGCTTTTTTGGTAGTAGGTGTAAAAAGTTAAGTTAAAGAAGTTACAAACTAATTTGAAAAAAAAAAAATATTTAAATATTTGAGTGACAGGCGTCAAAACCCTAAAATAAAATCAATAGTTAAATAAAATTAAAAGACTTGTATACACTTTTGCCCTGATTGTAAATCTTAGTTGAAATATCTGAAAACAATTTTCTAAATTCTAAAAGTTTCCAAATCACCATTTATTAGCTATAAGTCCAATCCAAAAATAATATCTAATCTACTAACATACACTTTTCGTATTTGGAATTATGTGTCTTTAATCCTTACAATATATACTCGTATATACAAAAGCATCAGTAGTAGTATTATACAAATGCTATAATCTTGCATTAAAATATTCAATATAAGTAACAAATATAATAGTTTTGTTCTACTCGTATGTCATTCTAAGATAAATTTATAAGATTAAGGTTATAACTGTCAAATGAAATCTCCCATTGCGGACATTACGGGTTATTTTGTCGAATCTTTCTTTAGAAATGCGCAAAGTTGTTAATATTAATGATTTGGTAATGAAAGCATATACCTACGTGTTTTTAGTCGGCCATTATGACTTTTTAAAGCTCGTCTTGACCTTTCTTAATACATTCACCGACAATGTTACATAATTATTTACTTTGCTTTTTATAGATGACACCCGCGTTCGTATGCGGGAGGTATCAGTGTATCGGTATGGAGATGACTTCTTTTCCGGTCAGTGGTGAAAAATACATAATACGAGAGACAGGGTGTTATGGATTAAACACCACACCGTTTCTATTACTAGGACGACAGGTCTTACCCAATCTCGTGAAATAGGTAGTTAAATAAAAACAAAACGTTAATATAATAATAAATTAATAGTTTATCTTGTAATCCACCGCAGTAACATAACCGAGCCCTAATTAAACAATCAGATTAATTTCACAGCAGTACCGTCACGCAATTTATTTATTTATTTATTTATTTATTTATGAATGTACCAGATTTAGTGCAAACAAAACATTCAGAAACATGAAAAATATTCAATGACTTAAAAAGAGATCTCTAGCTCTAATAAAGATGATTTGCAAGGGCAAAAATAAGTATACATTGCATGTAATACATATTGTCATTAATAAATAACTAATTTAACACTACTTATATAATAATATTTAAATTATACTAATACATAAAAAACATATACAAATACATACCATATGTATGTATGTAAATATAAATATATTATTAATACATACATAACAAGTATATTTATAATTGGAAGATATAGCTCTAATTGTTGTTAAAAAAAACAGTTGGGCTATTTATAATATGACTTAGATAGGGTATTTCATAACCGCGCTGCATAAATGGAGAAAGAAGTTAAATTGTAAGTAGGGATATTAAAGGTTTTAGCAGAAACATACAAGCTTTTGGGACGGCTACTTGGTGGGGACAGATGAAATAGTTCACATAAATAAGAGGGAGCTGCATTTCTTAAACATTATATAAACGTTAGCATACTTGAGTAGGAGTAGCAAGAGCTAGCAAGCTAGCAGGCTTTACATTTCAAAAGTAGGAAATTCTCCAAACGCTTGAGAGAGTTTAAAGGCAAATATATTCAACGACTCGTCTCATTGACTTATGCTGTCCATGTTAGGTGTTTATCAATTATCAATTACAGATTCTTGACTTCTTCAGAATAAGGAATCACCGTATCACTGTACATTACATTAGGGACCTGATGAAGTTGCACCTTATTAGAAACATATTTGTTGCCAATAAGAATAGTTTAAGATATTTGTGGAATTTACTGTGAGACGGAAAGACTCAGTCCATATTTTTATTAAAGTGTGGTCATTATTTATAGCTAAAATGCTACCATCCCAATCTTATAGTTAGAATCGTTAATCATCTACATAGAGATGCTAGTAAGAAGATATTGTTTTAGTGATTTCATTAATAAAATGGCTGTTAAAGAGAAATTAAGGATATGTGTTGTAACAGACAATAGGATGTCGAGAATAGGAACTAGCATGTCACGAGTAATGTTATCATTACCTGTAGCTTTAGAATTAATATTTAAAATTGCTTCAAACATCACTCTCTGTGATCACTTTATTAGTAAAACTATCACAGATGTGACACTTACGTTATATCGCGATAGGGTACTGCTTGCCGTGACTGGTGTTAGTCACGGATATTTTTATTATTAAGTATGGTTCAGTTTATTGTTCATGGCTCACTAAATATATTGATGTTTTTTGTTAAATATAGTAATCACAATAAAAAACCGGGCTGCGTCTGTTGTGTGGTTTTTCTCAGATACTGCAGTTTGTCGTTTATAGAAACCTGTTGAGTAATTCAGTAATAATATAATTAATATATATTTAAGATAGTAGTTAAAGTACGATAATATGAATGAATGAATGAAGTAGAAAACTGAAAAAGGAAATTTTATAATATAGTGCTCCATTAACAAACTAAATATTTAAATATCGTTTCTTTTGTATTTAACAAGTGTCTGTGTAATGGAACCCGCATTTCTAGTATTTGATCAGCATTAGCGTTGCTCCTTTAGCCAGTATTATAATATGCTGTCACAGAACACAGAATAATAAAGATATTATTCGTTGTTTATTACAAGGCAAGAAAAGATTTTAAAACAATTATGCATTATATTGTAATAACGGTATATGCTTTCTATGATCCTATTTTAACATGAAACAAATTACGGGAGATTATTATTTTTCATCATAATTCATCTGTGCGGTTCAAAACATACTCTGGAACGGAAAAACATTTCCTAAATTTCAAAATTCTTAAGCAGGATATTTATTGTAAATCATTTTATTCATTATTTTTAATACGAAATATCTACTCGTATTTATTATTTATGAACAGAACGCTCAATTTTTAAACACATATATATCTTTGAACTTAGTTTAATACGATATACAAAAAGTATTGACATATATTTCCGATATGAGAAAATTTAAAAACACGATGAAAATGTGTGCAAACAACCAAAATTTAAATTAAATTTATTTTTTATACAACGTATTTATGTATATATTAATCGGTGATGCAACAGCAACATATAACCTGCATCTCGTTTATGATCTGGTCCGACTTATCTGACTAATTACAATATAAATTATTTGCTTGTTCTCAGTTTACGTATAAAATATATCTAGTCTATATAATCTAATTAAAATCTGAAATTGGAGTTCGAACGATAACTGGAAGAAACAAAAACGAGAATTCAATTACGATTTATATAATTCCATGATAGCTAAGTAACAGTAATACAACTGTTATTTTATTTGTTATATACCAACACATATAAAGAACAATTGAAGTAAGGAAGATCTCTTCTATTTTTTCCAATTACTACCAGTAAAAATTATTGACTTATGTTAAGTGATGAGGTTAAGGTTGGTGTTTTAGTGTTCAGTGGAGTGCCTACTGAGGCATTCAAGCAATTTTGATATTCATAAAGGTAACACATCGTTATCATTCAAACGAGATTATGCCTAAAATAAACATTAAATTCAATGTTCAATGTTATGTTTCTTCTCAGACTCCAAAGCCAAATTTGACGTTTAGTAGATTACATTATACAAAGAGATTTTAATAAGGGGATGCTTTAAAATATTATGCCATTACCATTCCAAGTGGTCTTCATATAAATTAAAAAAAATTATAAGCCACCGTAAAATTTTACAAATCTTACGATTATCTGAGATGTTAGAAGCTGATAAAATAATGCTATGGGAAAGTGCACTGGACCGTGACTACTTTTAACAAAAGTACTCTAGAATTTGAAAGTTATTTAAATATTCAAATCATTCCACTCCGTAATGAGGTCCTCACATCATCTTATATTTAAATATAGTAGTTATTAAATTATGAAAACCGTTAGAGTGTAAAATATATCTTTAGAGTAAACAATGTTAGTTACTATCAAAATTTCTTCAAAGTTTCGTCAAATTCTTACAAACTATTAATGAATTATTTTTTTTTTAACAAAATAGCAACATTATTTCAATTAATTAATTACTATGTAAGTAACATAGAACATTTATTATTTTTATACATCTGTTTCGTTTTTGTACTATTAAATAAAATACTATTAGTCTCTAAAGTCAAATAAATCAATTCTTACCTTGTTACTAACATTTGTAACATATATTCTCATTTAACACCATTGATGCCAAAAGGCATACCAGAAAGAGTGATCATACAAGCGCAACGTGAAATTTACAACGTCTTGTTGTATCTACTAATAGCAGAATCATACGTCTATAATGCTACTAATTTTCACGCTCCAGTTCCTGACGTTTCAATTTTGAAATTTAAAAAATGTATTGTTTGAGAATACATGTAATTGGAAGTTTGTCTTCGGTAAAATTCTGTAGGACTATGAAAATAAAATATACAAATTTAGAAACAAACGAAAAACGCCCGAACCCTCATTATTATAGATATTATTGTTTTATTTTACGTTTTGGATTTTGAATGGGTTATTTGTTTTAGAGCGTTTTATATTTTATGTTCAATAGATTTTTTATTGTAAGGATAAAAATCATATTTCATAACATTTATATGTTATATTAAGACTATTTATTTCTAAAAGACGTGTCACTAGAATATTTAAAACAATAATTAGAATATGAGTAACTCAGAGTATCAAACGTTTTAAGATATCAGTTACACAGATAATATTCGGTGATAATTGGAATAATAATGTCAATATCATAGATTTCAATACTTAAAACCTTACAGATAAAGTTGCCAACAAAGGTGGTTGTACAATTAGATAACGGAACCTAATAACTCGGCGTGTTTTAGAGTTAGCTGTGACTGTGTACTCGAAGTAAATATCATCACCCTCCTTTTATTTATTAGGTCTTAGATTGGATCCTATTTTAGAGTCTACCATCGGTAAATATGTAACAAAAAAAAGTTATTGCAATTATTTTAAATTTTTAGCTTGGTCATAATATTATGTTTGTATTTGTTAATTTACTAGGACTACATAAAGATAATTATTCAAGTTTCAAGTTCCAGATATTTTGAGAAAAATAAATCAATAATAAAATATTATACTCTGAAGTTTTTTGCCTAACATGTAACGTTAATTATATTTATTATGGATAATTCAACATTCGGAGTGTAAAATGAAATTTTTCAATTATAATGATAAGAACAAACTTCAATTCCAGCCTATGGACAAACGTAATTACATCAATTTCATATTACATTAATATTTACTAATGCAGGATGTACTTGACTACATTTTTTAAAAACCAAATTAGAAAACTTTATGAGAATTTAAGTTTATTTTATTAGAACTTCGCCCTTGACTCCACAGCACTAAATTTTTCGCAATATATTAGTATATTTTTAAGACGTCGCAACAACTCTCTTAACTTTTATTATAGTGGTATGAATTATTTTACCTATCAAAATATACACAATTTTTATTTCGGTTTTAATATCAATGTTGTTCAATGTCGCTACGTGTTTGCGGCTGGTCGTTCACTTGAATTGAAATTGAAAACTGTATTAAAATTTAACATTTGAATGATATTTGTAACATTTATTTTTATTGAATAAAAGTAGCTGAAATTATGGAAATTTTATAATTTTGACGAACAAAAGATGTAATAATTTTTCTATTTGCCCAAATATAATAAATTTATTATACAATAACTTACAATGCTCATTATGACTCCACTTACCTACTATCGTGGAGTCTATGTTAGTATGTGTTTGTTTTCGGGGCGACAGGTCTAATATTTACCCTCGCACTCCTCAGCATGCTTACCGTTTCGTTGTTTTCTTACAACTTTAAAATGTTTGCTTAAATATAAATTTTATTTTAAGGTAAGATTTTTTCGTGGTTATTTTGCCATAAAAATATTCACAACAATATTAACTGAATATTATAAGCAGTTATTCATTCAATAAAATAAAATCTTAGTAGTAAATTGTAATAGTCCTATAATCACAATAACCTCTTTAACACTAAACCTACCTAGTACCGGTCAAATTGACCGTTCTTAAACTTTTGTAAAACTTACACATTTTCAAACGTTATAATATCGTTATCAAAGTACATGACAATTCTTAGAATATGCATATAATATTTTCTACACTCTTTACTTTTAGTTATTTACATTATTAAATGCGTTATGTAATAAAATGACTTTTAATTGCCGGTTAATTTGACGGCGTGCGGTAGGAAGAGGTATACAAAAATTGTCAGTAGGTTTAGTGTTAACAAAATAAAATTATTCAATAAAGTACTTACGAGAACAAAAAAATATTATTATGATTGTTAAGGAACTCATTGACTATGAAAGTCACCCATTTGAGAAGTAAAATATAAAAGACAAAATGATAAAAGAAAAAAAATTTTAAGAATCCATTAATTAACAGACAATAGCACAAAGGACAAAGGGCGTACATTTTGCACCATCCGTTTGAGATGTCTATTGTTCTTCCACCAAGTGACGGAGGCGTCAAGTCGTGAGGCGTTGTTTTTGCACTCCACTATTTTGCAGTAAAACCTAAAAGAAATAAAAATATTCACTGAAACGATCGTGACATTGTTTTGACTGAAATTTTAAACATGTTATTAAATCAAAAAATTACATCCTGATTGATAATTTCCCAGAATTTCGAACAAGTCTGTGGCTGTTCTAAATTATTAGAAAATATGATATTTATTCAGCTTTATAACAAAAACAAAAATGTATATGTTTAAATTCAAAATAACTTTGTTCAAGTAGGTATTTATATGTACTTTTGAATCGTCAATTATTACAATAAAAAGGTCAGTGTAGTCAGTTCGTGAGTAAGCTAGCACCAGCTCGGAATGCTGATCTGCTGAGAAGTGCCGGCCAGAAACTCAACCGTTGCTCTTTTTAAAATAAATGTAACAATCTTATATGATGTACATTATTATATCAACTCTGCAAATGAGTCAACAATTTAAGTTCTACACATTTCAATCCACTAAAAACTCATGAACGTAATAACAAGATTTATTTAATAATACACTTTTGATTTCAGATTTAAAACTAAGAAACGGAAGATCTAAAATATCTTATGCAACTTTATTCTATTATACTCGCATATGCGTAAACTTTTTGTTAATAACGTTAGGATTTGTTAATTTTTTGAAGACGAAATTTTGACGTTACGAGTTTGTTTTTATTCCTCCTATTTATCGCATGTCTGTCACTGTTTTTTGTATATGTATATAAATTATGGCGTATAAATAATATGTTATTTAAAGTTGAATTTGTATTAAGAAGCGACTATAAGAATACGTACGAATTTCTTTAAAAATATTGTTCAGGAAATTAGCCCGTAAATCTCTTTTTTTTTATAAATATAGAACATATTTCGGCAGCACTGCTCCGTAATAAAATACCGTAAGATTCAATACTATTATAAAATATATTTTCAGCAGTAACACATATAGTACAACTTTCAAAACTTGATTTTTAAGAACGGACATTACAAAAGTACATCACAAAAGAACAAAGATAAAAATAGCGACCGTGTGACGTAACCGTTAGTTACTAAGAAGATTTTGCGCTGTCAAAAAGCACTTATAAAGAGTAATGCTCTGTGGCTGTGAAATCAAAAGTTAATGCCATATCTAACAATTGCGTGCGTAATTGTGTGTATTAAAATAAATGGCAAAACTTTAAGATAATATACTGTTTCCATTTTTTTATTTTAAATGTTTTTGTTTGTATGGTAATTATTTATTCAATAATATTATTTATTTGATATTTGTACTTTCTTTTTAAGAAGAAAAAATTGGACCAAAATGATTTTCTAAGAAACAAGGCTACTAGACAAGACCGATTTTAATTATTGACAAGTACACAATTGGGGTATTAATAAAATATTTTTTATTTATATCTTTGGACTTAATATTGCATTTGCGGTTTTATGCCAAAACACTAGCTAAAAGTCTATATTCAGCAGCATAAGCTATTAGGAATGTAAGATAGATAACTGATATCACCAAATCAGTTTTCGAAGACTACTTAACACACTATTTTTAAACATAGTATGACCGTCGTCTGCACAGAAATTAAGTGTTAATGTAAAAAGCTACATTAGTAGTATTAGAACTAGAAATAAATTAAAATTAAGTACTAACTTTAATATTCACTAAAACAGAAAAAAATACATTGCATTGGAACTCATTTCCAAATATTGATATTTAGTATCAATAAGAAAGAACTATTTAATAAAACTAGCAGTTAGCTATTATATATTTCGTTATACATAGAATATGCAAATTAAGTAAAATACATTATATTTATTACAGACGATTGCATGAGCCCGGTGACAACTAAGTAGTGCTGATTCGGTAAGGAATGACGTGTGAGATCGGGCGACGTGCTGTATTTATTCCATAAATTGTATCACTTTTGATACTGACATCAAACAATTGCCATCTACCTAGTTTATAATTAATAATTTTAATTATTTTATAAATTTCTGTTTTAAATTGTCTCGGTTTTTTGCGCCTTGCTAGCCGGCCTGACATACTTTACTCACAAACATAAATTAACTTAAGATTAATATATTCATTTATTTACTTCGGTATCCACTGCATCGTAACATCCACCACCTGCAATGTGAACAGGCAATAACTATCAATGTAATTTACGATGGAGCAATAAATCCATCTAAACCTTCAAGTTGACGAGATGGATTATGAGTGTCTGTATGGTTTCATACTTTGTATCAATTTATACGGCTTCCATGTATTTTAGATACTATAGCGAAGAATAATATAAAAATAAAAGTAAACACAATATCGGCTATCTATGTTTTGATAAAAGTATTAAAACATTTTATAAACACAAATATATGTTATGTAAAAAAACAATTATTATCATAAAATGTACATATTTATTCCAATATTTTAGTTTGATGTAATCAATACATGTAGTGTTTATGTATGTATGTGTCCTTTATTAATAAAATCAAAAGCCGATTGTTGCATTTAGATAGTGTAGTTCAATCATCGTTATTTGAATAAGGTCTATTAGATGAATTGGTTTTGTTTTGAAAGTTAAATGATTGCTATACATATGAATTAGTTGGTATATCAATTGATTCAACGGAATATTATTTAATTATCGTAATTGTGAATACGTGCAACTCAAAAAAATCAAACAAGGAATATTAGGCTATTTCAGACATACTCTAATATATGCATATAAACAGTTGAAGTGTCTGTTTGTAATTCCAAATTAACAGCTTTTCACTAAATGCACATGATAATATATACGGTACTTACATAAACTTTTCTGTCTGTCTGTCTGTTTATTCCGGATAATCCCATAAAACAGCTAGATCGATTTTAAAAGCACTTTCACTGGCGAATAGCTGATGTTTTAAGGAGTAACTAAGGCTCCTTTCATTTAAAAAATAATATTTCTTACGAACGAAGACGTGGGCACAGCGAGGTATTACATAAAAGTGGAGAAATATCTCCCAACTAAATAATAATGCAGTTAAGAGTAAATATTCTGTAGAAAAATATAATTATTAACAGATAAAACTAACTAAACAGTCTTTACTTTTGATTTGATTGTTTTGGAGAATAATTTTATTTCTGAATTTCGTTCATATTTTTGGCAAATTGAACATGAGTAGGGCCTTAATAAATAATTAACATTATCTTTTAACTTAAAAAAAAGTCTTTAATATAAGCGATTTAAAAAAAAATTCAAAATTTAAGAAACATATTTTTCAACATTTTTCTGCAGTCACTTAACAATATAGCGATAATATACAATTGTGAAAATTGGTTAACATTAAAAAATAATACTTTTAATATTTTAAACCAGAGTTCAATACGATCTGATATTTAATAAGATTTTTTTCTAACTTCGCATATTTATATATTTTTTATTTTAAAGTTTATTAAGCCAGCATTCACAGACTAGTTTGTCTCTATCTTAGACACAACTCTTGCATGACTTTTTTTTCTACGTAAGACCGAGGATTAGCACGGTAATAAGGAAACCACAGTACGCAATTAATGTCACCTAACATAGTCATCCGCATAGCAATGAATATCGTTAATGAAAAACACATTATTGGGATACGGTAAGAGAAGGACTGGATACAACATCAAACGTCAGTGTTAATTTCCACGCTATCAAAACAACTGATATCGACGATGGTTCTTAAAATTATTATATTCATAATACTTTATTAATTATGTGGTGAAGTTTGTTTAAGTGCCTAAACATAGAAGGCATTTTGAGCAAGGCCAGATATATTAATAATATAGCAGATAAAACAAGGTATGAACGTACAGATAGTGCTTACTTTACAACGGCTTTCTACCTATTAATTATTCAATTCTGTCACTTTGAGGATTGTTTTATGTTAATTAAAGATCTTTAAATTATCAATACCAGTCTACTAGCATACTATTAAAGCTATAGAATGTGGGCTATACTATAGTTTTTTTTTGTATATGTACCTACTAACAACGTAACTTACAACTCGGGATTTAGATTTTGTGGCAATGTCTTTAATACTTTGTATATACTAGACTCTATAATTAAACTTTACTGCAGAGGATAATGATTTACTGATATTGTTACTTTTAATAGAAATTTGTATTTTAAATAATGTAATATTATTTCTAATTTGATTAAAATAAATGCGATAATACACATGTAAGGTACTTAAAATTTTTGAACAAATTTCGTAATTATAATATTGAAAGCATTGAAGTATGGTTATACTTTAGCAAAATCAACTATTAGTTTATTGCCGTTTCTACCATACCTGTCGTCATCGCAATATAGATTTTCAATTTTAATGATTTTGTGACCAAAAATGTTTAATATTGACTTAGATTCGTGATGGAGTTTAAAGTTTATTGTTAAATGAATGTCAAAAATAACTAAATATTTTGAATAGTATTATTATTTAGGTATTTTATCAAACAAACACTTTTGAAGTAGGTACAAATAAAAAAGAAGAATTTAAACGGCTTACTTTCATAATATTTCAAATAACATTTCAAATAATAATTATCAAGTTATTTGATACTTCTATTTACTTACATGAACAGAAACACTTCTCACGAGTCAGTTGATGCTCCATAGATCAAAAGTTGTTGAATTATTTCGAAATGGAAGGCGGAGTCAGCGAAATTTATGAAGTTCTCATATGTGAATAAACAAGGGAAACTGGCTTTATAAAGTCTCTATAGGTCTCAAACAGATATCACTGTTTGAGACATTGTTTTAGATATTATCTCGACGTATTCTAAATTATATTATACAATGTTAGTCTTTAACGCTACTGCGGTTCTTGTAGAGGAGTTTTATAAAGTATTATGTTTGCTAGATAAGACCTCTGACTTGCTTAGGGATGAAAAACCAAATATTTTGTTTTCTTCAGTGCTTAGTTTCTAAATAGATGCATGTTTTTTAAATATTTTGAGTCAATATTTTGGATTTTTTTATAGATCACATACTTAGGACAAGCCTTGCTATATTTATAGATAATATAAATTTTATTCATATTTATTTCTTTACGTCTACACAAAGGAAAGCAAAATCAAAACATATCTCAACATGTTATGACTCATCATTGAATATGAATTTATTAAATAAAAATAAAAATGAAACTAAGTCAATAGTCCTGTATATATATGAAATAAAATTATCTAATGTCCTCAAAGAGCAGATTACTAAGACAAAATTATTACTTTGATCGAGACTCCTTCAATATTTTGAAAAACTATGTATTTGTTAAAAGTAATTTTACTTTATGAACATTGTTTACCTTTTGATAGTCAAAGTAAAATAATCATAAAAACACGGACACGCTGTTGCTATCTAAAATATTTAAATATTAGAGTAAAAAAATATCTACCAATGAACTTACTACTGATATTGGATTACTGCAGCTTATTTCATTGAAATGATTATTATAAACTTTAATTGCACGCCGGATCGCTGAACGATAAATCATAAATAGTGATCCATTTAATTAAATATCGGGTGGGCCAAGAATTCGTTAACATTTAAATGTAACTTACCACGCAAACTACAGCCGCGCGGGCGCGGGCGCGGGCGGGGGCAATTGCTCGCTTCTTGGAAATTTAGTTGCAATGGATCGCTTCACGGGGCCACAACGCGCTTACTGTGTGAAACAGTTTTATTTAAACAACTTTTCGCTCATTACTGTGAGACAGTTATTTCGCGTTGAATATGGTTTACACGACTTAAGTCAGTGTCCAAGTGCTCCTTTAATAAAGAAATGGGTGAAGAAGTTCGAAGAGACGGAATCTACACTAAATGTGAAACAAACCGGCGGCCCGCGGACTTCTCGAAGCGAAGAGAACGTGCAGCAAGTTTCCGCTTCTGTTCGACGTGATCCAGATCTATCGACGCGCAAACGTTCGGCTGAATTAGGATTATCCCACACATCATTACGCCGTATTTTGAAATTAGATTTGAAATTACATTCATGTATGATCCAGATAGTGCAAGAACTAAACCCTAATGATTTAAATTTGCTTAAGTCATATGCCGAAACAATGTTAACTCGATTCAGTAATTTTGACAACATCTTATTCTCTGACGAAGCCCATTTCCGCCTAAATGGACATGTAAACAAACAGAATTGCAGGTATTGGAGCAGCGAAAATCCTAAAGCTAAACATGAAAGGCCGCTTCACTCTCCTAAGGTAACAGCAAAAGGAATCATCGGACCTTACTTTTTTTGAAGATTCTCGAGGCCGTTCAGTTACTGTTAATTCTGCCGAGTATGTAAAAATGTTACGGGAGTTTTTAGCACCGATGCTACTGGAATTTGCTGGCTATAATCGTAACACATGGTTTCAACAAGATGGAGCCACGTGTCATACATCAAACGAGTCCTTGCCGGTGGTCAAAGAAATGTTTCCGGAAAAGCTGATTTCCAGACGAGGTGACATCCCATGGCCGCCCAGAAGTCCAGATCTATCCACAGCAGACTTCTTTTTATGGGGTTATTTAAAGAGTCGTGTCTACATTGATAAACCGAATACACTCCGTCAACTTAAAGAAAAAATCATCGAAGAGATGTCGGCGATCTCGCGGTCTCTTTGCAGAAGAGTATTCGAAAACTTCAGGACTCGCTTAGATGAGTGCAAAAACCGAAACAGTGGTCATTTAGACGAAATAATTTTTAAAAAATAAATTACAACTAATTAGCTTTCTCGTAAATAAACTATTTCTAAAATATGTTAAATGGTTTTTTTTATACGATTTTTTCAAATGTTAACTAATTCATGGCCCACCCTGTATAATAAAAGAATATCGTTTTATTAAAGAAATGAAAAAACAAATCTTTCCTTCATTGATACTATTATAAACCTATCTTATCAAGAGGTTAACTATACCTTCAAAAGGCAGCTCTGACAACTTTTTCCCTTATTTGGATTTTGTTTTTAAAAAACTATAACCAAAGTTACGAAAAATTATAATTACTAATAGTTAAGATATCATTAAAATGTCAACAGTAATTCCGAAAATGCAGACTTAAGACAGCTTGAGACATTGTACAATATTTGTAAGTAATGTAAATTATATCGTTATAACGCTTTTTTGACTATACAAATAATAGCATTGTAGTATTTTTAAATATAGCAAAGTTGCTTACTACGTTATATATTCCAGAAATTAAAGAATATTCTTTAAATTATGGAATAAATGGTATGTATAGAAAAATATCAGAATTAACCAACAAAATTTTATTATACTAACAAGAAACCAATCTCGAAAGTTAACGTATAGCAAGTATAATATATATAAGTACTAAATAGGAGGTTGTTAAATGAATCAGTTAAGTCGTATATTGTAATCATATCACCCATCCGCATTAACACCTAGTTTGATATCTCATGGTCTTTTACGAATTATCTCTATAAAAAGGGAGATCCATTTTATAGATGAATGGTTCAAGTAATGAGAGGAAAGATAAAAATTAAGTTGAGGGTGGATTAAACATTATTTTGAATTATTATTGTAAGTAGTGACAGCGATGTCTTTGAATTGGTAGTTTGGTCTATGGTATTTACTTTAATACAATATTGAAAAACAATCTTTAATGTCGGTAGGGTTATTAAAAGAAATTAATCTAAAAATGGTAATGGTTGTGATACGACGTACCGTTAACATAAAAATCGGTACCTCCTCAGTTTTGTGTTCTTTAATAAAATCTTCCTAGTTTCCCAATAGAATGCTCCGTCAGCGAGAGGTCGTCAAGATAATGCAGCAATTGATCCTTATAAGGAAAGCCTGATTTTATTGAAAATAAATTTGAATGATAGTAAAATTTTAGGATGAACTATCACTTAAGCGATTGTGATCAGATATGCCTTAACGCCTATACTTTTTCAGAAGTCTCGGTCTACATTCGTATCACAGTTTAATCAGTCAATCCATAACCGTAGAATGACCTATAACAATTTGACAATTGCTACATTAGCTTTCAAATTAAAAAGAAATATTTTAATATGGCCTTTATCTTTTCTCTTTATATTTTTATAAGTTAAAATAAAATAGTATGTAAAAATGATTCTTTATAATTGGAAAAAATATCAAAAATAATACATTATAAACTATAGGAGTCCATTAATTTAACTTGAATTCTGGTTTATTATTCTGTCAATTAATACTTGAACACATAAACACTTAGTTTTAACACAAATTTACTTGTCCATTAAGCTGTTTCTCCTATCCTAATGATTTAGTTCTCTTAAACAGAATATTTTTGTTTAATATCACTTAAAATATATATATTATACATTTAGATAAATAAATGTTGCACTTCCATAAAGTTGTTTTTAATTATAGCTAATTTAAATTCCATTTCTTTTGAACAACCTTGTAATATTATCCGAGTAAAACACAATATATATGCTATAATAAGCCTCTTTTTACATTTCTGATACTTTTAAATACAACAGATTAAAAACAATATTTGTCCAATTCAAATTGACAAAAAAAAAATCAAATTCAATACGAATACTTAATTTAGCCATATTACACCTCCTTTTGATAATAATATAAGATGATGTTTTCCTTTTACTCAAACTTTGTTCAAGAATACAATAGGAGGCAAAAGACCATTGAATTTTAATCTACATATATGTACTCACTTTGAATACACACAACTCACATTGTGTTTCAGAATACCTTTTGTACTTGTATGTTACGAGCTGTCGTGTTCCCATTATGAGTAAAGCGTAATATTTACCAACATTATGTTTTATTTGCCTCAAATAATTCAAACTAATAACTTTTATTGTTTATTATGTATTTAGTAATTTTGGTTTTATTTACTATACTGTATAATACTATACTTTTACTGTGTTATATAGTATAGTCATAAATCATCATAATATAAAAAATTATAGTAATTGTAACGCGAAAGGGCTATCTCAATGTTACACTAGAATGAATATCTTTCTACCTTCATAAGTAATACGAAACTAAATATAACGAAACAAAATATAAATTTAACACCATACGTAAAATAAAAACAAAAAATATCAAAAAGTGTTTGAGATATAAACGACGGCCTTATCGCCTAACGACGGTTTCTTCCAGACAACCAACCTTATGATATTACAATCTATAAATATATAATAAAAAATATGTACATCGTCTTAGATATCCTTGGATATAAAATATTTATTAACAGATTTTATGAATATTTTAAAGATTTCGAATATCAAATGAAAAGTCATTCCACAATTTGGTGGAATTAACTGTGAAAGAATGTTTGTAAAATTTGGTATTATGAGATGTCATTTTGATAATTAAAAGCTGTGATGATCGTATACCAGCTGGTGCTCCTAAGTATTTAAAGTTTTCCTTTAATAAACAGTCCAGGAGGAAAAGAATAGGTGAATCTAGAAATATGGTAGAACTTGTACAGGTCAAATAAAAACCATGTACTCGTAGCAGTATTTTAGATGGCCCTCGCTTAAATTTAGATAGCATGCATTGGCATAATCTTAATTTAACTTAACTTAGCTTCACGCCATATCCCTTGCGGGGTAGTCAGAGACGACGGAGCGCCAAACGCTAGGGTCCCTGCATACCTCTTTCGCCTCGACCACAGACATCAAACTCTTCATACATGCCCTCCGGGTCCTCATGCTTTTTACGTGACCTTCCTCCAGTATCATAGATACAGTGTTTTCGAAGCTCACTCGCGGCCTCCCCCTGTCTCTCTTACCGCTCACTTTTCCTATATAAATCTTTTTTACCATTCTTTCATCACTCATTCGTTCGACGTGCCCAAACCACCTGAGCACGTTCTTCTTCATTCTCACCGTGACATCTTCGCTAGTACCTGTACCATTCTGTGGATCTTTTCATTGCAGATTCGATCAGCTAGACTGACTCCTCATATTCTGCGCAGAGATCGCATCTCCACAGCATTCATCTTTCTTACATTCTTCTTCTGTGTTACCCACGTTTGGCTGCCGTATAACAGCGTCGGTAGCAAAAACGCATTGTATAAAGCTAAACGTGCAGCTATGCTGACTTTTCGCCGTCTCAACAATGCAGCCAAAGCACCGTTGACTCTGTTACTGGCAGCAATACGCCATTCCACATCCATTTCGTATCTTCCGTCTCTGCTAAACATACTTCCCAAATATACCACTTCATTCACTTGTTCTATTATCTTACCATTCACGTTGATCTTACATTCTGTTCATTCTTCATTTCTTTCAAGTATCAGAACCTTCGTCTTATCTACATTTAGGTTTAGACCTTTAATTCCAGACCCATCTTTCAGAGTGGTGACCAATGCCTGCAAATGGCATTCTGATGATGCAATGAGCACTGCATCATCTGCGTATAGCAAGCAATTGACTTTAAGGTCACCTACTTTCACTCCCATGTCACTGTCTTTCACGCCTTGGAGACAACTATCCAAATACAAATTGAACAACCAAGCTGACATAGCGCAACCTTGCTTAACACCCGATTGGATGTCAAACCAGGGCGACATGCCAGCTCCTACTCGCACACAGGCTGAGTGATCCCTCTAAAGAGAATTTACAGCCTGTAGCAAGGGTCCGCTCACATAGTATGGGGGCAGTATCTCCCATAATTTCTTTCTCATAACCCTGTCAAACGCCTTTTCCATATCCACAAAAGCACAGAAAACCTTTTGGTTTAGGGCCAAAAACTTTTCCGTGATCATGCGGAGGGAAAAGATCTGATCTCTTCCAGGTCTAAAACCTCCTTGAGCCTCCCACAACAGCCTTTCAGATCTCTCTTGCATTCTTCTCGCTAATATTTTAGCATAAACTTTACCGCCCCAGCTTATCAAACTATAGCTTGCACAGTCTATCTGTGAACCTTTGCCTTTATACAAAGGTACCATGACTGCACCTCGCCAATCAAACAAACTAGAACAAGTCCAAGACGCACGGCCCACCTTGTTTGATCTCTGCAGTAACTTCATCTGCTTCCGCAGCCTTACCACATTTCAGACTTTGAATCGCGCTCTCCACTTCTTCCAAACTCATTTCACCATCGGCTACATCCGGACTCAGCTTTTTGCTGGTACTCAAGGCCGAGGTGTCCTCACATTCATACGTCTCCTTGTTGAATTCCGCCCACCGCTGTAAAACGTGTGCTTGCTCGTTTAAAATTTCACCGCTCTTCGAAAGCAGCCCTTTCATCCTACAGGTTATCGGACAACCCCGGGAATTACTAACTTCTACCCAGAAAAGCTTCGTGTTTTCCCGGAAGTTGTTCGTCAACCTTTCATCCCTTTCTCTCTCTCAGAATTTTCACGCTTCATGTTTGTGCTTTCGTTTTGTGCTTTTGCAGCTTATACACTCTTTTTGTTATCTCTCTTATACTTTTATCCTTACCCGAGGCTTTATAATCCAGCCATGCTTTCTTCTTTAACTCCACAGCGTCTTTCACTTCATCATCCGCCACCATTCATCGCGCTTCCACCATTCATCAACCATCCATCATTCATCGCGCTTTTTACTACAACCTCTTTTCCTTTTACCACATATCTCTTCCATCCTCCAACTCCCGCCGTTCGGAACGTGGCGTGTTGGTTGGCGGTCCCCAACGTCCCATTTGTTCAGATATGATAAAAAATAACATCATAATGTTATGAAGCTGTCAATCGAAAATAAAAGTATAATTTTAAATATGGTTCATATCGTCTACTTGATATTAGCTTCATAAGCTGCGAAGGCGTTTCGCTCAACATGAACGGCAAACATAAAACAATCTAACACTGACGTAATTTTCTCTTGCCTGTACTATTCACATTTTTCGAAGTCGAAATGCTAGTTTTACCCGAAAGTCGATGTTTTAAATTTTTATATATGTTTTCTCATATATTTATTTATCGACATAACAATTTTGTACATGTTTCTTATACATATTATCATTTTTATAAAATGGAAATAAATTATATTTCTATATTTCTTTTTTTTTATCGAATTGTATTAATTTTATGTTTTAAGTTACGTTGTCTATTTCGCTGTCTTTGCACTATAATTCGTATATAGAAGACGAAGTAAGGAGAGTATACAATATTATATGTTTACATTTTCTATCGATATTTCCAGTTAACTTTGACGTCATTACAACCCTCGTATTTGTAACTTTTATATTTGTAACTTTACGAAGACGTGGCGTGGGGTGTTACGTAATGCGTCAAAGTTTATTTAAATAAAAGGACCATTGTTTACGCCGAAAATTTATATTTTCATAGAATTTATATTAAACATGTTTATGCATATTATAGTTACAACATTTAAACTGTTTATTAGAGAAATAAATGCGTGAAATTAATGTAATTCACAGATATATGCAGGGATTTGTGTCCCTTCAACATAAATTTACAATGTATGAATGTTAGCAAAAACAAAATGTACAGTTGTAGGTAATATGACTTTAATTAGTTGTAGCTTACAAATATCCTTATTAATTAAAATTTGGTTATTTATTAAAAACAGCATTTTTTCTATTAATAAGCATCGGTGTTACCATATTGTTACATACTCGTATGTTAAAATTAGTGTATCTGTTCCCTTCCCGAGCCGTACACTCAAGTTTTTATAAACCTATTTTTAATTTTCTTGTAAATAAATTGCTAGAAAGCATTTCATTTATTGACAAATATCGTAAGTAGATATTTGTAGAAATTAAAACCTGGTATAAAGAGAATCTTGATTAGTAGTGTTCTAAAGAAATAAAAAGACTAAACTAATAATAATAGTTTTGAAGTAGCAATATTATTTTCAAAACTACTTAATATATATATTTAGCCTCGTCTTTTTTTATAATATTACGTATAGACAAATGACGACGGCGTAATAATCAGTTTATTCATTTGAAATTTACAAATTAAAATACTATAATGAATTCATTATAGTCTTTAGAGTCTTCTAGATATAAAAAAAAAAGATTAATGAGAATCTCATAAAGGACAGTCAACGTTTTAAACCCAAGCGGCACAGCCTTCTTTTGTCTACCAGTCAGTTATTTTTATACATCGGTGTAGTTGTATTACTTTTATCAGTAGAGGCTGATAAATAAATTGTCAAGAGAACATTGAATTTCACTTAGATTATAAATAAAGTTGCGTATGTTTAGACACTATGTTATTACAATGTATAAAAACTGTAATTCCAACTCAAATCAACTCAATTCCTTATAACATACCTGTATCTGCAGTTTGCTATCGTAAGTAATATTTGACTTTACTCAACGGAATGCTCTGAAGATGACCGATGACTCAACAAAACGGAGGATCGAATCCAAACTTTGTAGTGTGCCGTGATGTTAACATCGAAATATAGTGTTAGATATTTTGAGTTCAGGCCGAGAAAATTTGTTGAAAATTTGTTCGTGTAGTTGCTATTTAATATGATTGAAAAATATTGTTTCTATTATTAGATCGCTTATCTTCCATTTTATAGTAGACTTTATAACAGGTTTTTAATAAAATTAGCGGACAACCGAAATAAGTCTCTTGGACACATATATTCAGACACATTTTACAGTAATAAAGTTTTTTTTTTTATTCAATAACTAACATCGTTTTTAACTTAATAAATTGGTTGGTTTTACGAGTTACATTTAATCCATCGTAGTTTCTAATCAAAATAGTATGGAGATAAAAAATACAAAAACACATAAGTTTGAAACTGAAAAAAAATACATAACAGTGTCAGTGACCCTCAGATTGAGTTTGAATAAATAAACTATGACGTTTATTATTGCTTTATTATACAAACATATATATTATAATATAAATTTTACGAACACATTATTTGTATGTTAGATATGTATATTACATTTTTTTAACGTTTTGTTACATAAATTTAAAAAGCCTATACCTAGCCCAATACAATAAAAGAAAAAGCAGCTAAATATCTACATAGTAAAATAAAAGTATTTTACCCTTGTCAGTTTCCACCACCTCAGTAAATTACTACAGACCGTTTTCTTTCCATTTTCATACAAAAACCTAAGTAAAGACACTAAAGTTTTTATGAACTAACAGTTATAATGTTCATAATATGTGGGTTCAAACAACCCTACCGGGTTGAATTATTTCAAGTTATTATCTTTATTATGTCTACGTTTCATTTGATTTATTTCTTACTTTTTATGTATAATAAATAAGAAAAAAGAAATGATTGTTATTTGTCAATTTTATTTGTGACTAAAGTTATTTATTTATCTATACTTATAATAAATCTGTAGAGAGGTCAATTCTGTACATGAAATATATTTACAAAATAAGTAGCAGGGGGTGATTAGTGTTCGATACTGATGCCAAAAATGCAGTTAAAAAAATTTTTGTCTGTCTGTCTGTCTGTCTGTCTGTTTGTATGTTATTTATAGAAAAAAAAACTACTCGACGGATTTTAACGAAACTTAGTACAATTATTCTTTATACTCCTGGGCAGGTAATAGTATACTTTTCATCACACTACAATGAATAGGAGCAGAGCAGTGAAAGGAAATGTTGAGAAAATGGGAGAAGTTGCTTGATTTTTTAAGCTTCCGTCGCGTGTGCAGCCTTAATGGTTAGAGCTACATAGAAACTATGTATAACGGAAATATTCTACATAAAAATACACGAAAAATATTCCAAGACAGCATATATCTACCTTTTATAGTTAACTCACAATAACACGCATAACTCTCGATAGCTTAGCAGTTCGGAGATTTCTTATTATATTTGTTTACTTTTACGTTTATAAAACCAATAATGCTCACCATCATTCCTAATTAAAAAAAAATAAACATTAGCACCAATTCAATAAAAAAAGAATCATTGAAATCGGTATAGAAACACCAAACTTATACTTACTTACATGAAATACGCCAACAAGACATCGCGCGTGAATAGTGAATCAAGCTATAAGGATTATTTTTGCGTAACGGTTGCCGCGCTCGACGGGGCTCGCGGCGGCAGAGTATAAAAGGGGCGGGAGGCGAGCGCAAGCGTCATTCAATATTTGGCTGTTGATGCGTTCAGAGTGTTGAACTTTATTGACAGACAATAATTGTTATTTTATAAACCGTGCTTATCAGCGCGACTTTTTGTCTTTAAATAGTTTATTTTAATTTCTTTTGTTGTTATTTTCTAAATTAGTTTTAGTTTTGTTTAAATTCTTAACTATTAATAGTTCCTATTTTATTTCTTTTTAAGTAGATTTAGATTCGATTTTTAGATTAGATAATAGATAGATAGATTAGATTATTGTTAGATTTTTAGTTACTGATAGGTTAGTTTTGGGCATTTTATGTTTAGTTTTTTTTGTATTGAGTAGATAAAAGCGTAGGTAGGTACTTTTATTAATTATAGTATTCATAGGTATTTTTTATTTATTTTTAAGTGAAGTAGGTATAGGTAGATATTGCCTACTATCTACCTATACTGCACACGTGTTTTAGCTTTATTTTCATTTCTTTTTTTTTTGTACCTAAGTTGTAGGTAGGTAGGTACATATTTCTTAGTTTAATTCTATTAGAATATTAGGTATTTAAGTTTAAATAGGCACTTAGATTTATATTTTTTTATTATATAGCAGCTGTACTTAGAACATCTAAGGTTTTTTTTGTATTAGCATAGGTACTTTGATTAATTACAGTAGTTGTAGGTATTTCTTATTATTCATTTTTAAGTGAAGTAGGTAAGTGTAGATAGTATTGCACACGCATTAAGTATAGCTTTATTTTCATTTTTTATTCTTTTGTAATTTGTAGGTACCTACGTACATATTTATAATTCGATTAGAATATTATTTTAGTTTTAATAGGCACTTAGATTTATATTCTATTTATTATATACTTAGCTATAGTTAGGACCTCTGACGTAAGTTTTTTGTTGGGTAACTAAATAGAATTTAAGTTACCGTCGATTAAAAATAAAATAAACGATGCCACCTAAAAAACGACCATCTTTATCTCGAACTTCGAGTCAAGCTAGGAGAATGAGAATGACGCGTTCTCAAGAATCGGAAGAGGAAAGAGCACATCGGTTAAACTCTATGAGAGTTAGTGCCTCAACATCTCGAGCTAATGAAAGCTCTCCAGAAAGAGAGATGCGATTAGCAGCTGAAAGAGCGAGACGAGCTACAACACGGGCTTCTCAAAGCTCTTCTCAACGAGAGCTAAGGCGTTCCATTGACCGGGAACAACATGCGTTATCCCGAGAAGCTGAAACTGCTTTACAACGAGAATTGCGACTCACAGCTGACCGCGAACGGCATACATTATCTCGCGAGTCTGAAACCTTCACTGAGGGGGAATTACGGCTTACAGCTGACCGCGAACGTCATATTTTATCTCGCGAGTCCGAAACCTTCACTGAGAGGGAATTACGGCTTACAGCTGACCACGAACGTCATATTTTATCTCGCGAGTCCGAAACCTTCACTGAGAGGGAATTACGGCTTACAGCTGATCGCGAACGTCATATTTTGTCTCGAGAATCTGAAACTTTTACTCAATATCAAGACCGTTTGACAAATGATAGGGCGCACCATAACATGATTCGATCTCTTGAAGATGAACATGAGCATGAACAACGACTAGAGTCGGGACGCGATTATTACAATTCTTTGAGACAAGAACAATTGATTACTTTATCTAATGAAAGATTAAGAATTGAAAATATTCGGTCGCTTGAAACAGAAGAACAGCGAGAGGCCCGTCTTACTGCAGATAGATTTCGACATGGTCTTAATGACTTAGATATACACGTGGTAGATCAATCTACAAATTCGGTGGCGTGGTCCGATAAATATAAAAGTGGGTTTGCTTATAACCTCACAATTGATTACAGATCATCTTCTGAAATAGGCGATATGAACGTAGTATGTTCCTTTTGTAATGCTTCGAAGTGGAGGAAGGAGTCTGCTGGTTTCTGTTGTTCTGGAGGTAAAATAAATTTGCCTTCGTTCGAAGACCCACCGGAACCTTTAAAATCACTACTTTTAGGGGAACATTTGCAATCCAAACAGTTTTTAGATAATATTCGCACTTATAATAGTGCATTCCAAATGACATCCTTTGGTGCTAAACAAATCTCAGAAGGCCCTTTCATGCCTACTTTTAAGGTAGAAGGTCAGGTTTACCATTTGATAGGGTCCCTTTTGCCTGAAGAACAACCTAAATTTCTTCAAATATATTTTGTATCCGATTACAACGAACAGTCGAATATAAGAAATCAATATTTTCCGAATTTAAATACTGAACTCATTTCACAACTTCAGAACATGTTACATCAGGTTAATTCGTACGTATGCAGTTTTAAATCGGCATTAGAAGCCCTTTCTCAAGATGGTAATAACAATTATAAAATTGTTATAAATGCCGATAAGCGTCCAACTCAGGAACACCCTGGGCGTCATAACGTTCCATCCACGAATGAAGTTGCTGTAGTACTGGTCGACCAGGAATGTGATAGGCGTGATATCGTTATACGTTCCAGAGACAATCGTTTGCAACGTATTTTCGAAACCCACAGGGCTTACGACAGTTTGCAATATCCTATGATATACTGTCGAGGGGAAGATGGTTATAATTTCGCTGTATACCAAACCGATCCGCGCACAGGCGCACCTAATTATAATAAAAAGGTGTCATGCCTTCAATTTTATTGTTACCACCTGCAAGTGAGACGGAATAGATTGGTATACTTTCAACGTTTTCGTGGCTTATTTAATCAGTTTATTGTTGACATGTACGCAAAAATTGAAACCGAAAGATTAGTTTATATACGATCTAATCAAAGGCAGCTGCGCGCTGAAGAATACGTGCACCTTCGCGATGCCATGCAGCAAGATAACGATACTGTGAATATGGGTCGTTTAGTTATTTTACCCTCTTCTTTTACTGGTGGTCCACGCTACATGCATGAACGTACTCAAGACGCTTTTTGTTACGTAAGAAAATATGGACGTCTCGACTTATTTGTTACTGTAACTACCAATCCCAAGTGGGATGAAATCACTCGGGAGCTTCTTGAGGGTCAGGCACCGCATGACCGCCATGATATTATTGCAAGAGTGTTTCATTTAAAATTAAAATCAATGATAGATCTTCTTACCAAAGATAACATTTTTGGAGAAGTATTGTGTTATATGTATAGTGTTGAGTGGCAAAAACGCGGCTTACCTCACGCACATATCTTGCTTTGGTTAAAAGATAAGGTTCGACCTAATGATGTAGACAGATTAATCAGTGCTGAAATTCCAGATCCGACTGCAGATCCCCTGTTATACGACATTGTTAAAACTCATATGATACATGGTCCATGTGGTGCATTTAACGCAAATGCTCCTTGCATGCAAGACGGTCGTTGCACTAAAAGGTATCCAAAAGCATTAGTGGATGAAACTGTAACAGGACATGATGGATACCCATTATATCGTCGCCGTTCAAGAGACAATGGTGGTTTTACTGTTGAAAAGCGAATGTCTGGACAACAGGTTACTTTAGATAATAGGTGGGTCGTTCCGTATTCGCCTGTATTGTCCAGAGCATTTCAAGCTCACATAAATGTAGAAATGTGTAATAGTGTAGAGTCAATTAAATATATTTGTAAGTACATTAACAAGGGCAGTGACCAAGCTACGTTTGCGTTAAGAAATGAACATGATGAAGTTACTAGATTTCAGTCAGGCAGATATATCAGCTCTTCAGAAGCTGTGTGGCGGATCTTAAGTTTTAATATTCACGAAAGATATCCACCTGTGACCCATCTGGATGTTCATCTGGAAGGCGGTCAACGTATATATTTTAACGCCGAAAATGTTACAGAACGATTAGAGAACCCTAGACAAACAACTTTATTGGCATTCTTTCGACTTTGCCAAACTGATAATTTCGCAAAGTCTCTTTTGTATGAAGAAGTTCCATCGTATTATACCTACGATAAACAACGAGGTGTCTTTAACCGTAGACGCCGAGGCAGGCCTGTAGATGGCGAGACAGGTATTTTCAAAGAACATGTTCTTGGTAGAGTGTATACTGTTCATCCTAACAACGCAGAGTGTTTTTATTTGAGATTATTATTACATACAGTGCGAGGACCAACATCATTTATAGATTTGAGAAAAGTAGACGATGTTGTTTATCCAACTTATCATGCAGCTTGCCAAGTGCGTCATTTGCTTGAAAATGATCAACATTGGGATGACGCTTTAGCAGAATCCTGTGTTAGTGATAATCCACGACGGTTACGCCATTTATTTGTAACATTACTCACATTTTGTAATTTATGTGATCCTGTCCAATTATGGGAAAAATATAAAGAAAAATTTGCAGAAGACTTTCTTCGGAATTTATCTCACAATAATGAAGGCGCAACTAATGATAATTTTCGAGATCTGGCTATAAATCAGTGCTTATTAGCTCTTCAGGAAGACTTAACAGCAGTAGGCGGTAAATCACTTTGTGAATATGGTTTGCCAACGCCAACCTCAGTCGGAGAGGTTACCAATAGGGAATATTCCGCAGAGATTGGTTACAACCCAATGGAACTGCTGGTAACATTAGAAAACGGTGTCCCAATGATGACTGCAGAACAACGCTTAGTCTATGATCGCGTGTGCGAGAGTGTGCAGAATAATTTAGGAACAATATGGTTTTTAGATGCACCTGGAGGAACTGGGAAAACTTTTTTGACTAAATTAATATTAGCTTATGTTCGAAATCAGCGTAAAATCGCTCTTGCCGTGGCTTCATCAGGTATAGCTGCAACATTGCTACCAGGAGGTAAGACTGCTCACACTATGTTTAAAATACCAATTAATTTAGATCGCACGGAAAGTCCAACCTGTAGTATTTCAAGAAATAGCGACAAAGCTAAGGTATTGCGTGAGTGTAATTTAATCGTATGGGATGAATGTACGATGGCCCATCGAAAAGGAGTAGAAGCAGTAGACAGAACTCTAAGGGACATAAGACAAAATGATCGACCAATGGGCGGTATTACGGTTTTATTTTGTGGTGATTTCCGACAAACCTTACCGGTAATACCACGGGGAACCCGAGCTGATGAGATTAGGGCTTGCCTGAAAAGCTCTTATTTGTGGCGTGATATACAATCGGTGCATTTGACTATAAATATGCGAGTGAGAACTGGAGACAACGCAGATAATCGTGAATTTTCTGATACATTATTGAAGATTGGTGAAGGTACCTATCCACAACTACACCAAAGAAAACTTATTCTGACACCTGAGTTATGTTGTATAGTGCAATCCCAACAACATCTTATATCTTCGGTTTACGGTGACATAACAATTATATTAAATAGGGACAATTCTTGGCTTTGCGAAAGGTCCATTTTGACTCCTCGCAATGACCAGGCATCTGAAATTAATAATAAAATACTGTCTAATATACAGGGAGAAAGCAAAGTTTATAGTTCAATAAATAGAATGGTTGATGAACAAGAAGCCACTAATTACCCGATAGAATTTTTAAATTCTTTAAGTATGCCTGGACTACCTTCTCATATAATTTGTTTAAAAATTGGCATACCGATAATTCTGCTCCGAAATTTAAGACCACCTCAACTTTGCAATGGAACTCGGCTAAAAGTAACCCAGTTGCAACAAAATGTAATCGAGGCTCAAATTTTAACAGGTTGCGGTGCAGGAGAAACTGTCTTTATTCCCAGAATTCCCATAATACCAAATAATTTTCCATTCCAATTTAAAAGAACGCAATTCCCAGTATCGGTGTGCTATGCCATGACTATCAATAAAGCTCAAGGGCAGACTTTTCGTGTTGCTGGAGTAGATCTCGGTGTTAGCTGTTTCTCGCATGGTCAATTATACGTCGCTCTTTCCCGGGTTAGCAATTCTAGGAATCTTTACGTTCACGTGCCGGACGGGTCGACTCTTAACATAGTCTACCCAGAAGCTTTGCGCTGAAACATTTTAATTTGATCTAAAAATATTAGCAATATATTATCTTAATAAAAAACAAGGAGTTACACGCTGACCGAGTCGTGGGTATAGCGTGGGTATATTATAATATTCTGCGGTTACTTATATTTTTCAACAGTTTTGTGGATTGGCATATTATATTACTATTGCCCTTCTAAAATACGAAAGTGAATCTGCCTGTTACGTCAAAACTATGAGGGAGGACATCTGCTAATTTTTTTTCGAAAAACGACGGAAACGCGGACGAAGTCGCGGGCAAAAGCTAGTTAATACTATAAATGGTTACCTTCTTATTAATAATTTAAGCTTAAGCTTAACTAAATCGAAACCAATCAAACATCTTCATTACAAAATATAAAAAGATTTATCAAAACATTAGACAAAGAAATCGAAACCACATCCAAGTGCCGAATAAATAAATATAAAACGCATGTTATTTCCCTCATAGAAATGTTGAGTCGCATATTTTTTTCAGTCATTATCGTATCAGTCTTCACCTCAGTCGACGCTTGACTGATGATGGATGGCGAAATAATACTAAATACTCACTTTACGTGATGATGTTCAATGTAGGTTTTATAAACTATACAAAAATGAGTTTAAATCTCGCTTACTTATTATAATGTGGGTGGCTTATCGGAAGAAGATTTTATTATTATTTTTTAATTGGGCTCTGTTTAAAAGTCTTATTTTAATATTTTATATTATTATAGAGTAAAAAACCAAAAACACGAGCAGGGCTCGAACCTGCGCTGACTGGGAAACCTTCACGACACGATAAATCTAGCTTTCTATATATAATCGTCTTTTTGAGAAACAAAATGTCATTTATATTATATTAAACCCAATTGATTCGATCACCAAAATACGGATAACAAAGTACTGTAATGCCAAGTGGACCCCTTTGTATTATATCCAAGGCCACACTGCTCATCATTTACAAGTATAATATAGGATAACTGACTTTGAGACGTTGTTCATCGAGGAATATTGAAACCTGATTTACTTTAGCACTTTTTAATAATTATTTTAATCCGATTATTATTTAATATATATATCTCAAGCTTTGGTTACTTCGCTTGTTAGTTATTGTTATTATTTCGATGTTATTTAAGATTCTTTAATCTAAGATTTCAATTTCTAGATAATCTAGTTTTTAATGTCAGCTTTACGTACGTTTGATGTATTGGGTAATATAACTGAGTAATCATTAATAAGAACAAGGTGATCGTTTTTCGGCTCAGCGGAATACTAATATCATCATTGTCATCATTGGTCACTAATATTCCTAGAGCATAAATACAAAATATTATATCAGTTTCGAAACAAGCGTCCAGTTCTAACCTCGTTTGTTTGTATTGACTGCTTCAGTTAATGCTTTGTTAGAATCTAGAATTATATTGTTTTGAAGTATATAGCTGCAATACAGTTTACGTAACTCGCTAAATTTAGCGAAATAAATTTATTTGTTCTGAATTTACTTTATTGATATTAAATAATATTTAATTTGTTTGCAAAATCTTTCAGGAGTAAAGTATTTTATAATTATAATTTTAATATTATATATTATATTAGTATATTTATAATTTTTGTCTGACTTTGTAAAATATTTATAATTTTTGGATTTTCCTAATGTATTTATTAATTTTTATATATGTTTTCAAATTGTTATTGCTACAACTGATCAACCTCTGCATCGGTAATGTGTCATTAGTGAAATCTATTGTGACACAAGGGTTTTAAGTTGCAGCAATAACCAACTGAGGCGCGTTGTCAACGAACTCTTCAAACAGACTATGAGCGTCAACTATGTTTGTGTTGTAAGCGGTCTCCTCCAGCTCAGAGATTTGTAGGTGGGCATCCCTCATCTCTAGCTCCAGAGTAGTTGTAAGCCGAAGGTAGCAGTAAG
Source organism: Melinaea menophilus ssp. n. AW-2005 (assembly GCA_918358695.1). Lineage (NCBI taxonomy): Eukaryota > Metazoa > Arthropoda > Insecta > Lepidoptera > Nymphalidae > Melinaea > Melinaea menophilus. The sequence goes on along the minus strand of OU911041.1, from coordinate 25,756,900 downwards.
CTCGCAACCAATGCTACACTCATTAAACTTATCTACTAATAGCTGTAGCCTATTGCGCTTCTCCTCAATATTATTATATTTAACATAGGATTTTAATTTACGATTACTCTTTAACACCTCTAATAGTTTCTTCTCATTAGCATCACGTTCTTTGTTCAGTTGGATACACAATTTCTTGATCTACTTTAATTCTTGTAATGCCAGTTGGAGTTTGTTCCCCTCCTGGCGTGAAAGTTCTTTACGAGACATCATATTGTAATAAAATAAAGGACCGGAAAATGAGTCAGCAGAAAATTGCAGTCACAAATTATTATTATCAAATTATTGTGGTTTAATTTAGACAGCTATGATTAATAACAATAAAACTGATATAACATTAATTATTATAAATATCAACTTGAAAATTCAAAGTACATTTCTTATTATTTCTTAAATTTATGTGAACAAAGTCGTTGGAAAATATTTAATCCTAAAATTTCATACAATATTATCAACAAACACATGTTTTCATTAATTGCGAAAAGAAATATATTTTTCTTTGTTCCATTATTGCTAACAAGGAATGACGAAGCCTTGGAGCTAATAACGTTGCTGATATCTTTAACAATATTTCTTTTATATGCGTCTTACATTATTTGAACAAAAATCATAAGAATGGGTACTTAAGATAAAATAAAGTAAGTAACTGTAAGATAAAATGCATAATTCGTTTAATATTTCTATATTATTTTTATTTTGTATTGAAAACAAAATAAAATTAATAAATATTTGTTTGCTTTTTATATACTTTAAAATATTATGTTAATGCTTTAATTTTGACAGAAAAATATTTTATCGAAATGAGAAATATCCTGAAATTTAGAGACAAAACATGAAAATATATATTAGATATAGATGCGCAATCCTTGGACATTTGTGACATATTCAGATCGGGCTATTGTTTTAATTTACTTGCGAAGCGGAACAATAACTGTATTTGAATTGATATTCGAAACCCTTTTTTCGCACATTTTATTCCCATGAAGTATTGAATACAACTTTCATAAGAAACGCATTCACTTGACCCTTTTTGAATAATCAGCAATCTGCAAGAATGATCTCCAAGAAAAGTCCTGCGATTTAAAATATACAGCTTGTATCCAATCGCTAAAAACATGATTAATTCCTACGATCATCGTCAAACTTTTTATAGCTAAAGCAATAATAAAAGTTCATGTAATTTTGAATTTTTGTATATAAAAAACAGTCGGCGTCATAAAGCTGAGTACTATAGACGATATAAAAATTAAACACGATAGCTGGAGATGCAGTTAGGTGTAGATCCAATAAACCTGTTTTACCAACAAAATTTGTTGTCAAAACACTATATTTAAAGGTATATAATTGGAAACATAAAATGACAATATAAATTATCTTAACATGTTCGTCCATATATTGTTATGTTTTACGTACGTGTGTTGCTAACAAAGCAGTTTATCGTAAAGTATAATACAAATTTACACAAATATGCTTCGCTCATAATAAATGCAAAAGTTTTTCATTTGATGCAGTTGTCTTTCATATGCTCAATGTAAAATAAACTTTTCTAATTTATTTATTGCACGGAACCTGGTTGTAAAGTTGGAAAAGATATTTCGTAAGCAATATTTAATATAAAAATTATTTCAACTCAACAAAAACGAAAGTTTCCGACTTTAGTAGTACTAAGAGAAATTAAAAGTTGATAGTTTATAAATAATATAGCTTGTTTGATTTTTTTTTAATTGTCAAAATTTTCTAGATCAATCACACCAGCCAAGTGATATGGCATATCTCCTCACGGATCGCGATATTTGAGGGTCACCCTGTGCCTGAGTGAGTGAGTGAGTGAGTCTTTAGGCTGACAAGAAGAAGAATAATAAATTTGATTATTTTGCGCAGATTGTGACTTCATACTTCTTTCTTTAATTGCTAAGTCAAATATGTGACATTCAAGAAGGAAGCAAAAGTCAAGCAGAGGTCACGTTATTTTTTATTCTGCTCTTTATATTATATATGTCATCTGACTTTGTGAAGTACTTGAATACTTTTTATAACATTGACATTTACAACTCTTTACAACATCGATATATAATATAAACGTTTATTACGCAATGCAAATTATGTAAGGTGCGAAATTAGAGATTTTTTTTGCAAAATAATATCGGTGCTTTAAACCAGATTCAAATTGAAACACTTTTTTCTTATGTATATAAAAAGTTTAATTAATATTGTTTTAGAAAACTTAATAAGGTTGTAGTTATAATAACTTTGTCAAGAACAGACGCAGTAATTATTCATTCCTCGCGGATAGCTTTGCGATATTACGAGTAAATGTTACTGTCGGGATATTTAAACGCTAGGGTATAATAAAGATGGAATAATTTTGTTTAAAATAGTTATAACGTCATTCTATTATTAAATTTTAAAATAAAGACATTATTTTAAAATGTATTTTTTATAAACAAAATTACTCGCCGGTGAATTAATTATTTTACAATATAAAGTATTATTTATAATTGTGTATTATCATCATTCAACAAATTAAGCCTATTTATATAAATTAATAAAATAAATATAATTATTATAATTATTATTTAATTATATTTTACGAATGTTTCATTCTTTTTGACAAATAGTTAATTTGTTAAACTACTATATTTATTATGATTTGTTTTGTAAAGCATCAAGTTATAATTTATGTAACATAAGATAAATTCTCACTCTCTTCACTTTTTTTAAATAGCATATATGGCGTTATGATAAAATTAATTTTATTAATTTCAAACATGTTGTTGATCTCAGCCTAAGGTATATCATCCTTTAGGTTAAGTCAGTCAAATCAGTTTTTATATTCTTCGAATCTAATTTAGCGATAACATTACACATTATGCGTAATAATTTTCGGCCTCACAGCCTTGCAAAGTGAATTTGCCGACAACTTTGTATGATTTCAGTAAGAGGCGTGTTACTCTATAAAAGTGAAAGTTATAAACAGAGATGGTTTAATAGTAAAAAAAATATCCATATACGATACGAAACCAATACTGTCATAAACACCATTTAAAAATATACTAAAATGATTGTAAACGATAAAATGAGGAGACCATCAAACCTACCCTACCTATCCTAAAATGTCTACTATGATTTACATCAATTAATTCATTTACGATACATTTAAATATATCTATCTCCTCTTAAAATAAACGTATCTGGAACTTGTATAATTTATTCATAGTCGAGTAATGACACTAAATTTCTTTAGCGTTTCCCTAACATATTTCATAAAAACACAAAATTAAATAAAAATATAAATACACTAAAAATTAAAATATATTTCATATGTATAACAATTAGGCAATAACAATATTGAAATAAGTTGATCGGCTTATCAAGCTATTTAAATTTACCACTTTAAGAAAATATAGTAATGACCATCAGAGTCCCTGATCTTAGCAGATTTACTGATTGGATACAGGACAAGTACGGGTAGGCTCATTTATGCAGACATGAAACTTAATAGAAGGCAGCATATTATGAAGTAAAATAAATTTTTTATGTTAAATACAAATGAATAGTTAGATTGATATATTATATATATAAGTTATTAGCTAATAGCACTATATTTTATTTAACGTCAATTTTAAAATATATCAAGTAATGTAACTATAACATGTACTCGTAGTACAAATTTTGTAATTTAAATTTAAATCAGAACCTACCTCGCTGATTATACGTTTGTAACATCGTTATCATTGATAAAATAAATAAATTTATAAATGAAAATGAAAGAGAAAATGAAATGGAAAATAAAATTAACCAATCAATTCTCCGACACATTTCCTGAGCACTTTATAATTGAGTGTTTGTTGTAAAATACTCAACTTGTATGTACGTTATTAGGGCTTATAATAATATTTCGTAATTTGTAATATGTATTAAAATATTAAAATTCTAATTCAAGGATATATACTTTCATACAATAATACTTGTCCTGACTGACTATTATTTGGCTTTTAACATGAAGCCCAAACCCAAATTTGGTTTACAATGCCTGAATTATATAAAATATTTTTACTTGTCAACGTGGACATTATTTTAACATACTAATACCAGATCCAATAACATAGAGACAATCTGAAATTTTTTCTTCGCTACGCTCGACGAAGATGAATAAAGATATATAGTGCACCTATATATGAAGAAGAACACGAAGATATTGATAAATCAAACTACTTTTAAACTTATTTTGCAAAACTTCTCAATGTAAAAATTTCATCTTGAAAATGGATAGCTCTAAAACTTCAATCTCCATACTTATAATCGCAATTTTGAATTTATTAAACTTTGAGTTTCAGTATGGCGATGTAAAAGTTTCATTCAACACAGTATAAAATTAAAAGTACAGGTATAAAATAACTGAAAAAAAAATTTGCAACCTCTTTCTGAATTGGACGTATTTCGATAGCGTGTGAAACGTGGTCACCCCACTGTTTATTTTCTTATGACGCATTGCTGTTTGGTAAGGCGCTTTAAAGATTTGACGTTTTATAATTATGTGCCTAATTTTATGTTAATAATATATAAATCCTTCCACAATGTCATATCTTCAACGCAAATTATTTTGTTTGATTAACGTTATAGATCATCCTTAGCTCTGTGCTAGCTGTGTATAGTGCGACACGTTGTATTTTAAATTCTTCTAAAATTGTTTTTAAGGTGCACATTCCAAAATTGAAACTATATTGAAAATAATATAATTTTACCTTATACTTTATATGTTTCGACCTTATATTTGGATTATTGTTTAATGAACTATGAATAGAACTATAAGTATTCGAGTGTGGGAGTAATTATGACGTGAATTAAATACAGCCGGATTGGATTTAAATTTTTTGCTAAGGCGGCCACATTTAAGGTACGATGAGGTTAGACCTTTGTCATTGCTCGCCTGTCCGTCACAGTACCGGCGTCATATATTTTTTAAAGGAAGTAGTGCAAAAAGGTATCCTTTTGGAAGCAGTGAATTTCAGGGGAGTTAGAATAATAGATATGTTTCGTAATATTTTATAAAAGTATGAATATTTTAAGGATCTACATAACAAACATAAATTCAATTAATTAAGATATACCCAATTACATCAAATAAATTAATATGTATAGTGATCATCTTAATAAAATTATGACAATATCACTTAAATAAATGACAATATAACTTTAATATAAAGTTTATGACAAAATAACTTAAATATATCACTGAAGTATTAAATTTGTTATTGAAAAATAAACGAATTCACGGCCATCAGTATTTATAAATAAAGATAAAATAAGAATTAAGAAAATATTGTAATAAATAGGCAAGGAGACATAATTGAAACAATATGATTTATGGCTCAATATTATCACTCTTTCGTTTACTCCAAAAAGGTTTTGAATTATTGTCCCTTAAATTCTTTTTACCTCTGTTATATTCACTCGGCAAGGAAATTATGTTATTTCTCATGAGGCCCAGTAAATTGGTGTGTGATAAAAATCTTTAAAAATTTTTTGCTATTTACGAGACGTGGTAAGATTATTAAAATTTTATTTTTATAATAATTATAATTAAATATATTTTTGGTAAGTATTTGGCTTTTGTTTTTTAATAACATATTATAATAATTAATTTAAATGATGTATTATAATAACTTAGATAATTTTGTGCGTTTTATTTTTGTTATGAAAAATGTCATTATAACTAATACTTTTCTGCTAATTGTTGATATTGTATCTTTTCAAAATCTTTAAGGAACTCTGATATGAAGTTTTCCACACATAAGCATTACATACATACATAAGCATACAAAAGTAAAAATTTCAGTTTAAAATATATTCAGGCGTAATATATTTGTTAATTCGAAAAAGAATTTTGTGAAACATTTCCTTGCTACGTTTTTTCATGTATTGTTACCGTAATTCTGACGTTCAAAATCCCATTCAAAATACCAAAGAACGGAAGATATTCAATAGAATATACCGTGGATGTTATGAGGGAATTTTCCTAATCTTTCAAACCCTGAAATAATAGCGTCTAGTGTAATATCATATACATTATATATGAACATAAAATTTGTTTGATGGATTAGAAGATGATGAATTAGAAGCAATTGCTTTTAATAATGCATTTGTGATCATTTATTTCATAGAAATAAAAAAACTCGACATCTGTTTGAATACCTTGATAGAATAAGGATAAAAAAATTATAAAAAAAGGAAAAAAACAATCTCATTCAAAATGGACATTCCAAAAAGGGACTCCAATTATGATTTAGAATGATAATTATCCCCTTTATCGAATTGTTAATAACTGTCATTAACAAGCTGTTATATTAAAGTTAAATTGTATACCTTAATAAGAATAGCTGAACGAACTCTCTTTACTATTCTGCTTATTAATCATATAGATATAGGGGAATGGTGACCTTCAGTGTAAGAAATTATTAATAATACAATAGGATCTCAAAATATTAGAAGGTACTTGAATCTATTTATACTCGTATGTAAATTAAAGCTAGTACATTATTTTAACTGCTTAAATTCTCAGTTTTATTATGAAAACTGAAAATTCTCGGCTACATAGAAGGATAAGTTAACATGCTATTACAAGCGATAATGACCAAATATTTGCCAGCTTGTTAGTCAGTTGCGTTGGAGAAAACTAGTTAAATGTTCGAAAAGAATCGATTTAAAGACGTTGCTATTCTATTTAAAGTAGGGTTCCTAGTAAATAGCTTTTTGTACCTACAATCCATATTATATAAGAACTAAGATAGTTATAAAGTAAATTTTGTCATGTTTTCAAGAGACTGAAATATGGGTTAAAATGATTTTTTTTTATACTATACTATAAATATAATGTATATTTGTGTCGAAATACTCCAATTGTGCTTATTACTTGTTCAAAGAAAAATATACAAACGTAAAATTCCGGTAGCACTCTTGTGAAACCTTGGATGTTGCAAGAGTTCTTGGGCGGCGGTGTTCACGTATCATCAATGACCGTCAAGGTCGTTTGCCCTCCTGCAAAATAAGAAAAAAAAACCATGGCACGTCATCTATTTCGCACATACCGATAACCATCAACTGAGCTTCATTCATATGAGCGTATACTCATGTAGAAGTTTAGTCTTTTGTATTTATAGTAACAATGACCATTTTATATATAAGATCATTAACAGGCATTCGAACGTCCCCCATTGTTGTCCTTATGTCATTGTTGTCCTTCGGTTGAGTGACCGACAAAAAACGATTTACATTTTTTGTTTTATAATCTCATTTGATATTTTCGTGATCAATTACCTAATTTCGTAGTCAATTACCTAATTAAATTACTTATTTACTTAGGGATTATACACCGTATTCTGCTCTTTTCTCTTAAATCGTGATGTAAATTTCAATCAAAACACAAAATCAAAGCCTATTTTTGAGTTTACATAAGAAAAATAAGTTAACAGTCTTTTAAAAAAGTCTCAATAGTCAAACCATTTTATCATTGTAACAGTTATCCGCTCGATGTCATCGATACACCGCACGCCACATTCATATAAAGCAGAGCTTATCAGAAATGATCGAAGAAATCTAAGTGAATATCGTACATATATATTTTCTTTACCAAAGATCTTACCGATAAGGAATATAAATAACATAGTATCGCGTGTTGTACGGTCGGTGACAAGTATTTATTGACATGTGCAAATGTAATTTTTATTCTTTTTGATACATAAAGTTTCTGTATAGCATATTAGCGAAGGTAATATGTGAATAATAGATTCTGTGTCAGATTTTATTCAGGATCGGAGATTAAACGAAACGTTTTAGCGGACAGGAAATATACAGCCATATGATGATTGTGATGAAAGACATCGCTTGCCTAATATTGTTTTTGCCTAAAAGGGTGCATGTTTAGAATAATGAAAATATCTTGATTTAATTTTATATGTACTTACAATAAATATATTGTCATGAATTAAGCCGGTTATTCAGTATATGTATAGTTTTTGAAGTTTTCTAAATACTCAAAGAAATGGCTCTCAAGTATTGAACAAATCTGTTTTAGAACAGGTTATAAATATTAAAATTGATAAGTGATTAATTAATTGATGAAAGATTATTCAGCGTGTTATAAAAATATTTTCATTTAATTCAATTTCAATATCTGAAATGAGTTAATATGATACCATAACTAACAAAACTCAAAATGCGTCCGATCATATAATTATATCTTATAAAAAGTTAAACACCATTATTATTTCTTTACTTTTCAGCATAAAAATTTGAGATTTAGGGGAAAATATTTAAATCTTTTTATTAGCTTAAATAAAAGTAGGAAAACCATCATATTTTGTAATATCTTATGATTTATTTTATTTTTATAATCAATTTGAAATGTAAAATGTACGAAAAAAACACATCGCATACATTACAAATTAAAAAAACTGTCGGATCAGCCAATAATACATAAACCTTGACAAAATTAAACATCCTTACCAAATAAATGTTTTACATGTAACATTCATTGAACCTCATAAGCGATGAAAACCAAGTTAACAACATTATGCTTTAGTTTTGATAACAGAAGATCTTTATTTGCTTATATTTAGTTTCAGATTCATATATTAAGCCAGTAAAGGAAATTTTTACTAACAATTTGGAAGCTTTATACGAAGTTGTTTGATTCGTTTGATTTAATAGTCAATTGAAGTATTAATTAAGAGTAATAAACAAAAGACGTTGAAGAAAACATCCATGCGATACCATCTCATATAAAATACTCACATTATATCTTAATATGATATCTGTAACGAAGATAGAAAATTAATTATAATTAATCTACGAAACAGCATTCTTATTGATTACTTAATAGCAAGGATAACATTAAATAATGAAGACATAAACGAAATCTTGGTTTATACTTATTACACAGTATAATAAATATAAACAAATATTTCGTTTATTCGATTTCGAGATTTCCATTATCTCTTTGTAGGCTACTAAGCTATCTGAGACACACTTATTTAATGTACGATAAATCGGAAAGCGTCCCCAACGTTAATCCCACATCAAAAACCATAAAATTAAAGAACCACTACACCATATACTAATCCGACGTTATCTTCAAAATAGGTCCTTTGTAAATGGAAAAAGTATTATCTTTTCCCTAAGGAACATCAAGTTTGCAGCGAAACGCGGGTCTATTATGTGAAATGTGATAGTATATTTTTTCAAGTCGAATATATATATAATTTATTAAAAGGCTTCCAATCAATGCAATTTTTTAATGGTATTGGTGCTCTTAGAACGGAACGATGTTAAGGAACTCCATTTTCGACTGAGACCTAATAATTTTATTTGTAGCTAAAAGCTTGTTTCAATTAAATGCAATTTATTTTACAGAGCATTTTTTTAATTATTTTATATTTTTTATAATAAAAAAGTAATAATACGTAGTGTTACGTGATGTAGAATCAAAATATACTTTTTAAATTTTTGTCCGTTTTAAATATGCTTATTCGCGTATTACGAATATTGAATGCATTTTGTTAAAATTTAGTATGGTTAAATAGTCAACATAAACTTATTACTCCAAAACTGTTTTACATTGACGCAGAAAAATAACTGAATTAGGCTCTAATCACACTCCCACAAAACTACTGAATGAATTTGAAATTAGGCTGTAAAATTATATGGTTTTGGTTTACTATGTGAGTCAAAATGTCAGGTACATTTTTTTCATCTTTGAAGAAAAAAACATTTAAATACCTCGTTCGACAGGGTCGATCGTGTTAGGTAGATTCCCGTCGGTCAGATCGACAAAGAAAAACTAGCCAGCAGTAGTCTACTGGTCATTACGAGTCTTATGACGGGTCACTCAGCATATATTGGATGGGTGAGGAACCACCCCCCACTCCTATCTCCTAAACAGGGGGTCGCATCAAAAAACTTTTCGGACAAAAAAGTTGCCTCTTTTAATTTGTTAATTTTCTAAGATTTTTCCGACGGCAATATTTTGCCTCCTTCTGTATTTTTTTCTGTTTTTAACTTTCAACCCCCCCAGCCCCTCAACCCCCTGACCGATTTCCCCCGTTCAAGAACTTAACCTTCATTTTGTCCTTAAGAATGTGTATACCGAGTTTGAAAATCCTCCGTCAATATTTGCGACCTGTAGCGTGTCGCAAAGGTTTGCACTTTCACCCCCCCTCCCAGTCCCCCCTTTCACTTTTTCCAAAAAAACGAGATGCTGCGTCTGTCTTACTAATTTATCCTATCGACCTGTGAAGTCAGATTTTGCCTACGATGAATTTGGACTGATGGATCATATATACATATATATATAGAGGGATATATAATTTTTTTTTTCGACGGATTCTCAATCTCCAGTTCATAAACGGCGTAGCGCCCCTACTCTGGGGTCTGGGTCCCGTCATCGCATCGATTGCAATAGGTAGATTCATCTATGGAATCTACCTAAAATATAAAACTTGGTTTGATTATAATTATAATAAAATAAAAGTTTATGGATTTCTAAATTTGAAATGAAAATAGTTGGGTTAAGATTTGAATAAAATGAGAGAGGGAAGGAGGGGGGAAAATGAAGGGAATATATATAAATAAAATGGTTTAATATTAATATTTTCCTTGTAAGATGAAATTATATTGCAGAAAAGAAAGTAGATGAATTGTTTAGATGTATGTTATTACCATTCTATTATCCGCCTGTTCGCCACTCAACCTCCGAAATAACGTATTACCTTGTATCTCTTATCCAGGATAAGAACTTTATTTTATTACTGGAATCTTTGCTGGCCTTCACTTGCTGAACTACTTATAATCCCTAAGCTCTGTGTGGGAGTTCTTAGAAAGAAACATTTTTGAAACTTCACTTTTACTTTTACATCGCAACACGGTTTATTGGATTAACATTCGTTTATTTTTGCTATACAATTTGTTGTAAACTATCTATTCATATACATATTTTGGCAATAATGGATATTTTTATATCTTTTCATGCAAAGTATTTTGTCATCACTTTTACAATTTTTAAACCCTTATTAGTTATGTTTATGAGAGTATCGATTATTTAAATCTCGCCGTAAACAAAGTAGTGGTGTTATTAATAAAATGTTTTACATACTCGTATATCAGTCTGACAATTTACAAAAGTCTATTTTCCGGCATAACTATATCCAAACAAAGTCTACATACAGTAAATATGATAGATAATTATATAGTGCAGGCGCCAAAGGACATTGAGTATGCAAAATGTGAGGACCGGCAATTATGTTCAAATTCTTTTACCTGAGACTCCACACTAAAAAAAAAACATGTTGCTGGCAGCTGTGATGGCCCCTTTCTCTTTCACCCGCCCTTCTCCTTTTCCGTTGATACGTCATAGTGCTCGTTATAGTCAGTAGTAAATATTTCGTGGTGCATAATGGTTTCTTTTTTGTATTCACATATTTTTTTTATTCAAGTTTTCTTGTAGTTCAGTGTTTTATTAGTGTTTTGTTTAAAGAAAAAAAGTGGACAATGTGACAAATGTGACAAATATAAAGAAACGTAAACGTAAACGTATTTTTCGAAGTACCTGACTTAAATTCGAATCATTTAGAAGCAGATTCAAGGATGTTTTTTCACATATTTCACGCAGTAAAAAAGCATTCTGCTCATATCATAATTCTTAGCGCTGATATGGATGTTTTTATTCTTGGAATTTATTTTTGGAATAATCTAGCACGTCTAGGCTGTTTGGGTCTATGGTTTGAAGGTTCTTATAAGAAGAAATACATTTCAGGGTGTCATTTGGCTGCTCAATCCCTTGGAGAAAACATTTCTCGTATTTTGCCAGCATTTACACTCTCTAAGTAGTTGTGATTCGACTAGTAGGTTGGGCTCGGAAAAAAATAGAAAAAAAGATTGATTATTTGCATTTTTTTTGTATGACTCTTGTTTAAAATGTTCTTTCTCCTATTAAATAACTTTTTTATTAAAAATTCGTGTTTTTTTTTTTCTTTTTTTCAATTGACTAACTATAAGTATCTTTAATCATAAAAAATAACTGAATATTATCACTAAAACAATCATTTAAATGGTTTCAAAGCACTTGTTCAGTCCGTTTATTTGATTTCTAAGGGGGTGGGGTAAAAAAAAAATGGACCAACAAATCTCCTGGCAACATCCAGAATCATAATCGGCAAGCTTTTCTGAGTTCAAAACTATTTATAGAATGCGGTCCTCACATTTTGCACATTCAACTCCATACAGCGCCCTCTCTAATATAAATTCCCATTTTAGGCCGGTCAAATGCTAACACGAGCTGTATATTATATGAAGAATAATCATATTTTGAAACAAAATACTACACAAGGAATGGTGGAAAAGGAATCAAAAAACTGACGCTGTCACGTTTATCACTTTCCACAGTTTTTGTTTAGAACGACAAATAGTACAAACTTCTTCATTAAGAATTAAAACTTATAAAAAAATCTTAACATGATTAAATTATGAAGATTTAGCTCGTATAAAATATGTCATTAATAATATTTCGTGGTTAGTAAGAACTGACAAATCTCACTAGACGAGTCTAATTCTAAAGGAATGTAATTAAATTTTGAAGGTATAGAACGAGATGGTGATTGCAATACCGGGAATTACCGTTCCCGGTTTACCGGTAAATAGCCCAAATGGAAGGTTGATTTTTACCGGTAAACTTTTCTCCAATTACCGATAAATCCGGTATTTTGTTGCTCTTATTCTCTTGCTAAATTCTCTCTCTAAATGCTCTTATTCAAAGCTGAGGGGGTACGCGGAAAGTATTTACAAAAAGCGTTCGATTACTTGTGTTCTGTACGACCGACTAGCGTAGAATCTGAACGAGCCTTTTCTGTTGCAGGATCATTTTGCACTAAAGTACGATCGCGGTTGAATGACACATCTCTTGACAGTCTTACTTTTCTTCGCTTATTTCAAAAAACAAAGTTAAATTATTTATATATTTTATAATAGCCTCCTTTGTAAATAAAATAAACTATTAACAACAGAAAAATACAAGTTTTACAGTGATTTTAACTGAATTCAATATTTACCGGTAATTTACCGGTTTTTTACCGAAGAAAATATTTTTACCGAATAACCGGTAATTGAAATTCCCGGTAAAAGTGCAATCACTAGAACGAGAACAAAATAACTACGAACTCTCACTCTTCGCGATACTTCAGTCATTTAATGCATACACAAAACCGGCAGAAACCAGCCATCATTAACATAATAATAGTTACAGAATTTTTTATTTCAAAAGAAAATATATCATCCAAATAATCATGCACCGTCAGGATTTCATAAAATATTTCATGATTCTAGTTTTTGTTGTAATTTTGTTTCCTTATTTTTACTTTCTATTTTCTCTACTTTATTAACTAATTATCATTTTATTATTCGATTGCACTACCTAACAAAGTATTGTCACATATTTAAACTAATATAACTATTTTATTTACAATCTTTATTTATTTTTAAATATATTTTTTATATTCTTGTTTAATAATTTTGTATTATTTATCCCTTTTATATTCGGAGCCAAACACTGTAAAAAAATAACTTTCCGATCTTCAATCTAAACCGTTATTATCATTTCTATGAGTAAGTTCATTCATTCCGTGTAAATTAAGTTTAGAACATTCAGAGGAATAATTATAAATTCGATGAGTTTTAACTAAGATCACAATTAGGTTGCATAAATATATAAAAACAATATTAAGTAACAGTATTAATAGATTGACAGGTTTTTATTATGTTTAACAATAATAAAAATTTTAGGTATTATAAAATAATTTTTTAGAACCAGATTTAAATTTTAAAGTGCTCTTCATTATATATAGTAAAATACGTAACATAACGGCGAACATGTGGAATAACAGACGTAGTTAAATATATTTAAAGTTGCGTCATTATACATTTAGCAGGACACAGTGGAAATTATTTGAAATGAACCCGAAACCCTTGGACTCTAAATTAACAGCATCCTTGGAGCAAAAGTTTATCCGGAAAACGGAAGTTTCAATGTCTTGTAATTAATTTATTTATATTAGGAAAAGATGTCATATATTTTAATAGTCAATAATAATCATAAATTTTAATGAAACGTTCGAAATAAACGTACATATCATAAACTTATTTTTTAATGTGAACATTACTGATATATTTTTTCGAAGGCTGGCTAGATTGTAGAAAAAGCAAAAAAATAACAATATACCTACGGAGTATAAAGATTTTGATCTCCCTCATATTTTTTTCTTCGTAATCAGAAGATTACGATAGACCATAGATACTTCGATCCGAAGGTCGAAAAGCAATTTTCCATTGTATCAGTAAAAATTTCATTCTTCACTCGATCTACAAAGTAAATAAAAAAGGTAAGTCAGGAATGTAGGGTCATCCGTCAACATTTGCATTGAATTGGATAATGCCCTTGTTTGCTTTGTATTTACATATCCAAGATTACTATATGCTTTCTTATATTTGTCTTACCAAATACGACTCTCAGTTATATTGTTCCTTATATTTCAAGTATTGAAAATTTCATTTCGATCGATCGTTATGTAAACTCACTAACTATGTTAGCATATCGCTAAAGAGTCTGTAACATATTATCGAGATGGCATAATTTCTCCCTCGCCTTAAAATTATTGGCTAATTTAATTTCTCATCTTATCCTTTCAAGTTCAAACAAACTTGATAAACATCTCTCTAAGCTAAGCTAAGCATTATTTTATTGGTAACATAGCTAATATATATTTTATTTCATTGACATTGAGATGTTAGTACTTGTAAATGTGCGAAGCGTTCTATTTTTGGAGAGAAATTCTGATGAGTATTCTAACGTAAAATTCTCTCGAGTACGATGTAGAGGTCTTCAGTCGTTAGGAAGGTGCAATTTGGTCGTAAATTTACATTTTTCGAAATATAGATGTTTAATAAGCGCAGGAGTTTCAACGTTGAAATTATAGCTCGAATTTTAAAGGTAGCATAACCCAGTATGAGCAACATTGAGCCGGATGAAGTTTTACACTGATATTCATTGAATAAATTTTTTGTTAAGTTCTTTTTTTGTAATAACATTTTTCAAGTCAAGGGTTTTTTAATATGAATTCCATTATTTTTTAAATAAGTAAGGTTAATTATATTTACGGTTAGAAATAAGATTTACTCTTTCCTACATTTAATGTGGTAAAGTATTTGTTACATATGAAGTTCTTCATATGTAACAAAAGACAAAATGTGACATCACGTTCTGTATTCTTAAAAATTGTTTTGAAAAAAGCGGCAATTAAATTTAAGTGACTACTACATACTACAAATATTTGGTTATTATTTAAATTACAACTGGATAAATATGATTAATTAGTATAGTATCCGAATATGAAATAAATAATAAAAATATATTTATAAAATTTTTTAAATATTTTGTAAAATTTTCCCTCATATTCACAAAGAAATATATTTGTTTCTAGAATATATAAAACAAAAATTTCATTGAAGTAAAAAAAAAGAATTTTATTGTCAATCATACTTTTAAATGCTCTAGGTTAGATTACATTTTCATAATTATTGCCAAACAAAATCTATTTTGCGTCCATTTTCATATTTGATTAAATATTTTAATACTCAATAAACACACTTAAAAAATAAACTTTAGACGAACAGACGTTAAAACAGTTTTTTTTGCATTTTTCATAATTATTAAATACAAAATTTTACAATTCGTTCCAAATAAATTGTATTGAAGTCAGCAAAATAAACATTTACAACAGCTTAATTTTTTAAAATGATTGCCGCCTTCAAGCAGCTTCTAGCAATTGCGGTAATTTGGTAAATACGAGACTGCAGACGAATAAGAAATTACCAAATTGCTTCAAAATCTTTAAATTATCAGTTTGATTTGTTTTAGTAATGAATTGCACAGGTATTAAAATTTTGAAATAATTAATAGTAATTCATGAGCTTTAAAAGAATTAGCTTTAAACGAAACATAAAGACGAAAGACTCATGATGATGAAGATGAGTTTATATATAGATGGAAGTAAGAGTTAATTTAGCAACGGTTACCATACCAATATTTACCATAGCCACAGTTACCATGACAGCGATTACCTTGACAACAGATACTATAACAACGGTAAATTAAAGTCTATTTTCATATTTTGAAAATAAGTACTGCATATTTATTTATTTTTTACTCATATCACTGAAAGATTTAAATTTCATCGTCTAGAATAAAGGTCTGGACAAATTGCGAATATTGAAACATTACATTACTACTGGCGAGCAGCCAGTTGGTAGCGGGTTCACTGCCAGCACAGCACCTAAGCACCTGATCTCCAGTTCTAAGCTTTATTAGTTCCTGTTAATTCTAATAAATGATCTTTGTTAGACTAAAATAAAGTCTAACGTATTACTTTACGCAGCCCCGATAACTTGATATTGAATGATTTAATCATCAAAAGAAAGAAATATAAATTCAGTGTCCTGAGCTGCGAATCCGATACTAAGTATAATTATCACGCTGGGAGATACATTAAGAATATGTAAACCAGTTATATCTACTATAACTGATAGTACACTCAAAACTTTAAATATCAAACTTCTTATATGGAGGGTCTTTTCATTCATTATATTTTTAATTGTTAAATAAAAATCAAATTTCTCATCTAAATTCTTAATTGCATTTAGAATATTGAGATGACGTCTTGCTGCTATTAATAGATACAAAACTACACAAGACAATATATACTCAAATATGCAGGTATATATGTTATTAAAAGTATCACTTATTTGTATTAAAAAAGATATCGTAAATAATTGATCCGAAAATAAAGATGTTAGAGAATGCAAAGATACAGTTTCCGAGCAATTTATAGTATCTGTTATTAAAACAAAACGAACGATTAATGGAAAATAAATTTTGCATCAATATAAAGTAACGAAGCTTAGGTACAATATATTTTTCTTCCATTTTATAATAATGTTCAATTCTTTAGTAAGATCACAAGAGAAATATAAAATCGAAGTCAATAGTGAAATAGATTTAAACGCCTCTTTCCAAGCACACGATGTTGTTAATAAACATTAAAACATATTGATTTTTGTAGTAACGGCTTCAGTCTCCTGAGACTTCATTAAAATAATGAACCGTAATTTGTAATTAATAATCAGTTTTTGTATTCTAGATAATAAAATACAGAAAAGTCATGTTAGTTAATTCATTTTTAATTATGATAGTAATATAGACAGAAATCTTAAGCATATTAACAATGATTCAGTACACATAATCTAAATACAATAGTGATGTGTCTAAAGCGGACACCGAGCCCAAAACTATTAATGAATCTGCCATTTCAAAAAAGAGTAAGCTCTTAGTACATGTACGTAGTCCCTCCTCCCTCTCTCCTCCTCGCGTCATTCGTCCAGGTCACCTTCGAGTCCTTACGCTGTTAGGAGTTGCGTGAACCAAATGTTTTAAGCGGGTTTCTAAAAAATATTGCAAAATTTAAATAACAATACATTATTTGATTAAAAATATAAATAAATTTTATTTAACTTCGTACATCTTAACGGATTTATTATTTTCAACGTTGAAAATATATTATATCAGAATCTGTTACAACCTGCGGCATATATTTATAACGCAAGACTTTGAACAAAACTAAACAAGAAAAAATATTTGATACGGGTCGATATTTGTTTCGTCAATCTTTTAACATCCACCAAATTAGATTGTAAAAGAAAGGTATTACACATTTACTTCGCTACTTTGCTATATATATGCTACTTTGATTTGACAGTTTGATTATCCAAAAATACAAAAACACGTTGTCATTATTAAGTAGAATATTAATATATTCAAAATATTTTAATATTTTTTATTTAGATATAAACAAAGTAGAGCATCTGACACGATATCACGTCCAAACGTTAACATTACGAGTGATTTCCTAAGTTTAAAACACTATCCAGCCAAGTGTTGCCTTGCAATTTTCGCCTGAAAGGTTTTAATTTTATAAAAGAAACAAAGGTCGGCAGTTTCGAAGTTAATTCAGTGGAACGTTTTTTAACACTGTGTAACCTTTCCAGAAAATAAGAAAATACTTATTAAGCATTCCTGTGTTTTTGACTCAGTATGATTGTAACGCATAGTTTGTAAGCGTTCTTTCTATTAAAATTATGACAAATGTGATCGATGTGAGTTTGTACAGCAAATAAATTACAAATAAGTTTCGAAACACATGAGTATTATATTAAAATATTTAACAAATATTGATTGTATTTAAAAAGAATTTACTAAATTAATAGCTTCTCTGTTAGAAAACATTAAGTTTTACAATCTTACTTAAAACAACTCAAAATTTTCCTTTACAAGATAATTTAAGTACTACTTAAAATTTTTCCGTAGAAAATATCAGCTCAAGTGTTAGGATTTGCATCTCAAAGCAGTTCTGTTCAGTCGTCTCTTTCGTGTTTGTCTTACCAGACGTTGTTTATACAAAACTTTTTCATGAAGTTAATTAAGCAATATGCATTAATAACTAGTTGTTGCTTCAGATTCCGTCCGCGTTTTTTACAGAACAATAATACGGAGTATCAGTACATAATTGATGATGAAAAATTTTCCCTACATTTAGTATCTTAATCATAAATATCATTATACCATGTATCTTCATGTAGATATAAACAACGTGGTAAAATTATGATAATAATATTATTCCTAGTAACAATCGCATAGTGACCCATACGTGTCAATCAACTTTTTTAATAAATATGCTATTAAGTGCCAAAATATATTCCTACGTCTGATTACTGGAAAATAATGTTGACTAAACATAACTAACCAAGCAATATTGTTTCTTCAGTTTCATTGTATTGTAATATTTGATACCAGTAAAACTTTTAGATACAACAAAGATCTTATACTAATGACTCTAATATTTGAGTATATCAAATATTCGCGTATATTTCGAATATGTGTGAATATGTATTACGAAGGTAGGTTGGCCCCTCACTATCAGGACGGTCCAACATGACGGTAGAATTAAAATAATACTCTCAACGCGTAATACAATAAATAGTATGTTTAATCACTTCACAGCACAGATTACAGTAATATCATACGATTGAATCAATATAGTCTGATTAGGATTAGAAATGCGGTAACTTCGAAATAACGTGACGACTCAATATTTGTATTAACCAAAAATTAACCGTTTCCTTTCATGTTCCGCTAAAAACGAATTCAATCATCAAAGTCACTCATTCAAATAAAGTCTGCTGTCGTACTGACAACTGACTGACTGACTGACACTGACAACTGCCAATCGAGTGTCAAGTCACCACGATGCATCAACTACACTCAAGCATACTGCTGGACATTTCCAAAAAGTTTTAATTAACGCCTTACTGTCTAAATAATGACTTGTGAAGTCTCAAATGGTGCCTGAATACTGACTTTGCGACGTGTATGTATCCATACAAATGTTTTAATAATAGATCACGCTTCACCCAGTGTAAGTAACATTGATATTATTTATATAAATTGCTTTTAATGCGAAATGCAGCAAAATGGAAACAAAACGTAAAATAATCGTAGCTGCTCAGAAATAATATCATAATGCAAGTTTAATTCCGTTGTTTCATCCAATTGTTATACATTTTCGTAGTTTTGTCGCAACGAGACTTTAGTAACATGTTGTATAATTTATAACATTTGAAATAATATGTTAGCTACCGCTATTTGCTATACGCTTTACATTATGCATTCTCTTGAATTATTATTTTTTTGCATATTGTTTCATGATAATATAGGTATAATACAATGGATACTGTTTTGATTAATTATCATTCAAAGTTACAGTGGCGCGTAATATCAACAGCTAAACATTTCAGTTCGGCGCCATATGTTGTTAGAACTAACTGATATCCCTATAGTTATATTAGCGTATTTTACATATTTTCAGAGTAATAATCCTATGAAATTTAAA
This sequence comes from Melinaea menophilus ssp. n. AW-2005, assembly GCA_918358695.1. Taxonomy (NCBI): domain Eukaryota; kingdom Metazoa; phylum Arthropoda; class Insecta; order Lepidoptera; family Nymphalidae; genus Melinaea; species Melinaea menophilus. Next base: position 25,736,816 of record OU911041.1, on the reverse strand, counting down.
AGTTGTACATTAAAGGATACTATGTTACTGCAAAAACCCAAAGTTATAATGATATCTAATTAGAATTTTTGTCCCAAGAACATAATAAAATAATTTACTTTTATTTATATAAAAAAGCAGCAGTGTCTTTTTAAATATAAAAAAAAATATTAATCAAACATTTGTGGAAATGTAAAGTTATCTTTTTAAGTATAATATCCGTTAAATCCCCATTTCCCGACATTAGCATTACCTACAGCCAAGTCTGTCGGTCAAGCGTGACATTTTAAATAGTGTTGTGCATTCTACAATTCACATCCCAAGATACTGTTGATGAACATGGGCAAACATTAAATTTATCCAATCTAGAGGTTAAAAAAAATTATCATCGTCTCATCTTAGGATTAAAATTCCAGTTTTTTTTTTTTTTTTTTTTTTTTTTTTTTTTTTTTTTCACCTTTACGCCATATCCCTGGCGGGGTAGCCAGAGACGACGGAGCGCCAAACGCTACGGTCTCTGCATACCTCTTTTGCCTCGGCCACAGACATCAACTTCTTCATACATGCCCTCCGGGGGGTCCTCATGCTTTTTACGTGACCTTCCTCCAGTATCGTAGCTACTGTATTTTCGAAGGTCACTCGAGGCCTCCCCCTGTCTCTCTTACCGCTCACTTTTCCCATATAAATCTTTTTTACCATTCTTTCATCACTCATTCGTTCAACGTGCCCAAACCACCTGAGCACGTTCTTCTTCATTCTCACCGTGACATCTTCGCTAGTACCTGCCATTCTGTGGATCTCTTCATTGCGGATTCGATCAGCTAGACTGACTCCGCATATTCTGCGAAGAGATCGCATCTCCACAGCATTCATCTTTTTTACATTCTTCTTCTGTGTTACCCACGTTTGGCTGCCGTATAACAGTGTCGGTAGCAAAACTGCATTGTGTACAGCCAAACGTGCAGCTATACTGACGTTTTGCCGTCTCAACAATGCAGTCAAAGCACCATTGACTCTGTTACCAGCAGCAATACGCCTTTCCACATCCATTTCGTATCTTCCGTCTCTGCTAAACATACTTCCCAAATATACCACTTCATTCACTTGTTCTATTATCTTATCATTCACGTTGATCTTACATTCTGTTCTTTCTTCATTTCTTTCAAATATCAGAACCTTCGTCTTATCTACATTCAGGTTAAGACCATTAATTTCACACCCATCTTTCAGAGTGGTGACCAATGCCTGCAAATTGCATTCTGATGATGCAATGAGCACTGCATCATCTGCATATAGTAAGCAATTGACCTTAAGGTCACCTACTTTCACTCCCATGTCACTATCTTTCACTCCTTGGAGACAACTATCCAAATACAAATTGAACAACCAAGCTGACATAGCGCAACCTTGCTTAACACCCGATTGGATGTCAAACCAGGGCGACATGCCAGCTCCTACTCGCACACAGGCTGAGTGATCTCGGTAAAGAGACCTTACAGCCTGTAGCAAGGGTCCGTTCACATTGTATCGGGGCAGTATCTCCCATAACTTCTTTCTCACAACCCTGTCAAACGCCTTTTCCAAATCCACAAAAGCACAGAAAACCTTTTGGTTTAGGGCCAAAAACTTTTCCGTGATCATGCGGAGGGAAAAGATCTGATCTATACACCCTCTTCCAGGTCTAAAACCTCCTTGTGCCTCCCACAACATCCTTTCAGATCTCTCTTGCATTCTTCTCGCTAAAATTTTAGCATAAACTTTACCGCCCAAGCTAATCAAACTGATGGCCCTATAGCTTGCACAGTCTATCTGTGAACCTTTGCCTTTATACAAAGGTACGATGACTGCACTTCGCCAATCGTCTGGGACCTCCCCAGATTTCCAGCATAAATTGCATAAAAACCAGAAAAAGTCCCAGACGCGTGGCCCACCATATTTGATCATCTCGGCAGTAACTTCATCTGCTCCCGCAGCCTTACCACATTTCAGACTTCGAATCACGTTCTCTACTTCTTCTAAACTGATTTCACCATCGGCTACATCTTGACTCAGCATTACGCTGGTAGTCAAGACCGAGGCGTCCTCACGTTCATACATCTCCTTATAGAATTCCGCCCACCGCTGCAAAACATGTGCTTGCTCAGTTAAAATTTCACCGCTTTTCGAAAGCACCCCTTTCATTCTACAGGTTACCGAACAACCCCGGGAACCACTAACTTCTCGCCAGAAAAGCTTCGTGTTTTCCCGGAAGTTGTTCGTCAACCTTTCATCCCTTTCTCTCTCAGAATTTTCACGCTTCATCTTTATAAGTGCTTTCGTTTTGTGCTTTTGCAGCTTGTACGCTCTTTTTCTTATCTCTCTCATACTTTTATCCTTACCAGAGGCTTTATAATCCAGCCATGCTTTCTTCTTTAACTCTACAGCGTCTTTCACTTCATCATCCCACCATTCATCGCGCTTTTTACTAAAACCTCTTTTCCTTTTACCACATACTTCTGTCGCTACTTTCACCATACCATTCCTAAGGTTCTGCCAGCATAGTTCAACACTTTCATTTCCAGAATCATAGCTTTCAAGCTTCTTGGAAACCCTCTCTTGATATTCCTCTCTGATCGGTGGATCCTGAAGCTTCCAGCTTCTTATGCGATAATTCGACGCCAAGCTTGGACACGTCGTGCGGCTGCGCCAACCTGCGAGCAAACCTCTTATTCTAGCAACGACTAGATAGTGGTCCGTTCCCAGATCAGCACCTCTGAACACTCGCGTGTCCATAACTTGACTTCGAATACGCTGGTCCACTAGGAATAAATCAATCATACTTCTTTCTTCCGCTCGCTCCCATGTGTACATGTGAATTTGTTTGTGATCAAACATCGTGTTTGCCACAAACAAATTTTTCTCCTTACAAAATTCCAAAATAAGCTTTCCAGCCTCATTTACCCTCTTATCACCATATTTTCCTAGCACGCTTTCGTAACCGCTTCGCGCGGTTCCAACCCATCCATTCATATCTCCACATACTATCAACTTTTCATTATCTCTGACACTACTTAGAACATCCCTGACATTCTCCCAAAACTCCTCGAGCTCGCTCATTTGAGCTGAGGATACTGGCGCATACATGGCTAACAAGAATACTCTTGTTATCCCCAGCTTAAAGCGAACCCAAAGAAGCCTCGGGTTAATCGCCTTGTATTCTACCATTGCATTAACCATTCGAGAGGACAATAATACGCCTACACCTTGGCAACCTCGCTCACCCTCTGGAACCCCAGCCCAGAAAGCGACCCGGTTGCCAGGCAAATCGGTCGTATCATTGCCTTTTCGCTTGGTCTCAGACACACAAATAACATCCAGATCTTTGTCACCCATCACATCTAATAATTCATTCATCTTCTGTTCCATTCCTCCTCTTACATTCCACGTAGCTATTTGTAGCTCCGTCCTCCACCTTCCGCCGTTCGGAACATGGCGTGTTGGTTGGCGGTTCCCAACGCCGCATTTGTTCATATTATATTACATATTATAAATATACATTTTATTTCAACATACAATTATAGTTTTAATTCTAAATACAAAATACAAAAATATTAATATTTTAAATTATTTACATAAATATATATATATATAATAAAGTAAAGTAATAAAGTACTTTTTAAATTACAATAACTAAGTTTATAATATTTTACACATGAACATTTCGATTTTTATTCTGCAGTTATCATAAAGCTTATCTTCTTGTAACATTCACAATATGAAAAAACGTTATAAGAAAGTTGTTTTTTACAGTTTATAATTTTATTCATATCAACAAGTACTGATACTAATAACTTCGGTTAGTGATAAACATATCAGTAATAAAATATTCAGTTTGATCATCATAATCATAATATATATTCTTTTCTTTCTTGTCCAAGGTTTCTTTTTTTTGTCCAAGGGAGGCCCTTAGACAAAATATTCAATTTCACTATTTACACTTTAACAATACAGTTCATTAATAATAAATAATAATGTAAGTGCTCTAGTACGTTCCAGCAACAAATTGTATGGCTCTGCATATTTCACATCAAGTAAACAAAACAAAATATAAAATAATATGAACAGTTCTAATCCTCTCTAGAAACCGAGAGTCTATTTAAAAATAGCATACGTATTCTTTCTGCTTACATTTTGCTAAAATATGTAATAATTAGGTACTTTTTGTGTATCACTTAATCTAAATAAGTCGAAATGAATCATCGCGATGTTTGGTAAGTTGGATAAATCTTTATTTATGTGCTTGTTATTGTCGGGAGAAGGGATGTGTGAAAAAAAATAATAGTACATTTTTAAAAATATCAGTAAACTTAGTG